>JBAJHW010000004.1:157271420-159771420 GCA_037013535.1 Intellagama lesueurii | reverse complement strand
TCATTAGGTACATGTGTAGCAAAAAAGAGAGAAAAGAAATAGTGGTTCAGCTAATCAGTGGGAATGGGAAAATGATAACAGACAACAAAGAAAAGGCAAAAGTGTCCAATTCCTACCTTAGCTAGGTTTTTCCCCAAAAAATCTTCCTGGCAAATATGAAGTACAAGTGGAGAGGACAGGACTGCAGTTTGAGATTGATAAACAAGTAGAGAAGGAATAACTCATTGCTTTAAAAAAAATTGAAATATCCAGGACCTGATGAGCTGCATCCAAGATCATGGAAGATACATGAAGTGCCAGATGATTGGAAGAGGGCTAATGTTGTTCCTTAGTTCAAAAAGAGCAAAAAGAAGGAACCTGGGAACTACAGACCAGTTAGCCTGACAGCAATCCCAGGAAAAACTCTGAGCAGATTATGAAGCAATCAAGTATCTTGAAAATAATGCAGTGATAACTAGAAGCCAGCACAGATTTGTCAAGAACAAATTCTGCTAGACTAATTTTATTTCATTTTATTGATTGGGAAACCTCCATTGTAGACAGTAGGAATGCTGTAGCTGTAATATATCTTGACTTTAGAAAAGCTTTTGACAAAATGCCCCATGATATTCTGATTAGCAAGCTAACCAGGTGTGGGCTGGATAGAGCAATGATCAGGTGGATACACAGTTGGTCACATAAAAGTACTCAGAGTGCTTATCAATGGCTCATTCTCAAACTGGGAGGAAATAACAAGCAGGGTACCGCAAGGCTCAGTCATGGACCCAGTTGTCTTCCACATTTTTTATCAATAACTTGGATAAGTAGTAGACATGGGGACGAATATAAAAATGACTCAGGATATTCGTTAAATATCAGATATTCGTTGCTTCATATTCATTGGGGTCAAGAGACCCCAACGAATATGAAGCAACAAATATAACCCTTTTATATTTGTTCCTTCGTTCCCTATCTGCTTATGCCCCCGCGGATCAGCTGTTCCTCGGAGGGGTAAGCAGAGAGGGCTTTTCCCTTTGGGCAGCTTGCTAAAGCCTGCCTGAAGGGAATCCCACCCCCCACACAGCATAAGAAGAGGAGGGAAGGGATCAAAGAGGGATCAAAGGGATCCCCCAGCCCACGGCTGCGGGGTGGCTTTGGTTCCTGCTTTCCCTCCTCTTGCTATGGCCCGTGGGGCATAGCAAGAGGAGGGGAAAAGGGATCAAAGCAAACCCCCAGCCTCTGCAGGGCATAGCAAGAGGAGGGAAAGCAAAAAAACAAAACAAAAAAACCACCAAAAAACGAATGACAAATTGATGGGGGTAATTCATGGTTCATGGGTTGTCAAACTTGACGAACCAAGATGAAGCGCCATTTTGGGGCTTCGTCCCCGTCTTTAATAAGGAGGTGTACAGAATGTTTATCAAACTTGCAGATGACATAAAATTGAGTGGAATAGGTAAGATTGGAACAAAATTTAATGAGCTATTGATAATCTCAATCACTGGGCTGAAAACAACAAAAGAAAATTTAACAGGAGTAAGTGCACAGTTCAACACTTAGGAAAAGGAAACCAAATGCAGTTACAAGATTACTTGGCCCAGTAATACTACATATGAGTAGGATCTTGGAATTATTGTAGATTGCAAGCTGAATATGAGCCAACAGTGCAGTGTGGCTGCAAAAAAAATGTCAATGCTACTTCAGTCTGCATTACCAGAAATATAGTCTCCAAATTACGTACATGATGTATTAGTTCCCTTCTATTTGACACTGGTATGGCCTCATCTTTAATACTGTGCCCAGCTTTGGACATTGCACTTTAAGAAGGATGCCAACAAACTGAAACATGTTCCAGAGGGGCAAGGATGGCAATCAGGAGATGGGAAACCAAAGTCTGTGAGGAAAGACTGAAAGAACTGGGCATGTTTAGCCTTGAAAAAAGAAGACTGAGGGGAGATGTGATTGCACTTTTCAAGTTTTTGAAAGATTGTCATTCAGAAGAGAGACAAGAATTATTCTCAATTATTCCAGAGTGCAGAATATGTAATAATGGGCTCATGTTACAGAAAACCAGATGTCTGTTGAATACCAGGAAAAGCTTCCTAACTATTAACAGCAGTACAGCAATGGAACCAATTCCCTTTGGAGGTGGAGAGCTCTCCAACAATACAACGGAATTTAAGGTTAAAGGGAGGAGGAGGAGAGGAAGTCTACATAAAGGAAAGATCAACTCACTGAAGGAAGCCACAGTCTCAAGATGAAAAGTGCTGAGCAGACTGTTGAAGACAGGGTATTTTGGAAGTGACAGAACTCTTTAAGTGAAAATTTGGGAAAGGTTTTTTTACCACAAAACCCAGCATCCCCAAGCTGGTAATATTGGCCAACAGTTCCTCGGTGATCTTGCCCAGAAATAGAACATAAAAACAGCAATGCAATGGAATTTCATGTTGAAGGAAGGAGATAAGGAAGTCTAAATAAGAGAAAGATCAACTCACTAAAGAAAGCTACTGCCTTGGGATTAAAAGAGTTTAGCAGGGCTCTTGAGTATAAAAATTTTTGTAAGTGACCAGAGTTCTTTAAGCCATAGGTTGGGAAAGTTTTTTAGGACAATACCCAACATCCCTGAGCCGCTGGAAATGCTGTCTAAGACTGTGGTCACACCAGCCAAATGTTCCCCAGTCATCCCCCAGTTATATTGGAGCATAAATTTCAGGTCACACAACGCACTGTCTTTAGCGAATCATTTTAGTGGCAGAACATTTTCCCATCACTTGGAGACATCTACCATTTTTGTTCTGGTAGCATTTCCTTAGTGGTATGGCGTATGCATACAATCCTATCAATACTTTTTCAAAGCAAATTCACTGGGGAAGTGGCCGCCATTACTGCCTCACAGCTGCTTTTACTTTGTTGTTTTATGTTATTTGTTGTAAACCGCCCAGAGTGGCCATGGCTGCCAGATGGGCGGTATATAAATCAAATAAATAAATAAATAAATAAATAAATAAATAAATAAATAAATAAACTTCCATCAATGGGTTTAAAGTGCAAGCTCTCTACCTACTGTCTGGCAAGCGGCACAGTGCTTCAAATGAGAGGAAATGAACCAGTGATGTTAAAACACATTGGGACATTCATCCAGGTATATATATCACATGACCACAAACACAACAAGAAAGGGATGAAAAGTCTTGTTACCAGAGGGGGACTGGTGTGACAGGAGCCTAACAGTTCCTCAGTGATCTTGCCCAGAAATAGAACAAGAGCAAGAACTCTTTAATTAAGAAATGAAACAAAACAAATGGCAGCATTTTCCCACCTTTCGTGGTTCTTATTAAATAAAACAGGAGTCTTTGTAAACTCTTGTGAGTGGTTTCTTGTGAGTGGTTTGCATAATTGGGATGATTTCATTTACAGTTAAAGTAATGCCTTTGTTCTGATGAGGCTTCTGAAGGTAGTTTTGACATTTTAAAAAGTGATGAGAAGAGATCCCCATTGATTAAAGCTGTCAGATGGCACCCTAATGGTATATATGCAGTCTTTCCAGCCTCTTACCCATGAGTATATATGCTTTGTATAACTTTGAGGAACACTTCTACTTAGACTCGGGTTTTTCCCCTCTTATTAACACTAGACTGACTGCCATGGAAACATCGTGCCTAAGAAGTCGAGGTACTTTTAATTATTTGCAGTTTTCAAAGACTACATGTCTCCATGTATCTCTTCTACCTGAAGATTAAAGGTACACTGGAGTGCTCCTTCAGTTCAAGCGACTCACACAGAAAAAGGTTCTACCATTACAAGCCTCAGAATTCTAGGGCTTTTTAAAAAAATGCACCTCTTGAACTAATCACTTGAAATGTTGTCAGGGATCTACCCAACGAAGTCGAGAATTGTGCTCCATTTCAAAGTGGTCTGATAAAAACTGCTATTTAAAAACATGCTGAAGACTGACCTATTAACCCTTGTTGCTACCGTTTTCAGAAAGGCATACCATATGTTTCTGTCAAATCTGGGTGGAAACTCGTGGCGTATTTCATCTGGGCGTTTGAAGAAAGGCAATTGTTAATTGGTTTTGGTGAAGTTCTGAGCATTAGTTTACCATTCCCCACCCCCACCCCAGTAAAGCCTAGAGCAGCAACTGCTGGCCAAGTTATGTCGTCCATGCTCTGAGACAAGGATGCTGCTGGGACTCTAGTGTTTTCAGAGGATTTCTATGGGTGTGTCCACACTACACAGTTATATGAAGCTTGGTGAGGCACTTCATTCAGGCGGGTGCATGACAGGTCTCTGGCAGTGAATTCTACTTCCCTCAGCAAATTAGAAGGAAAAGGAAGTATATATCAGATGAACAAAAGGGCTACAGCCTGAGAAAAATTATATAAGGGCTAAGGAAACACCAGTGGAGACTCAAAGGTGGAACAGAATGCCCTTATTAGCATGTTTGAAACAAAGGTAACTTTGTGATTGTTGCTACTGGAACAATCTCTAGAAAATGAAGCTGTGCTGATTAAGCTATAGAGGCCTACTATTCTATTGTCCAAAGTGGAAACTGGAATTGTTACCTTTTGAATCCAGTTCTCTTGTGGCCGTTCCTAGGAAATGAGGGTATAACAAATACTACAAATGTCCCTTGAATTTGAGGGAAAATGGCATCTCAACACATTGAACTATCCTCTCAAAAAAAGTGGGGGGAGGCAACAACCTCTGAAAGGTTTTCACCATTGGAACACAGCAAAAAGGACAACACTATTGTCTATCAGCACCATCATTCACAAATAATTGTGGTAGTCATCTTCTATTTTAAACCATGTATTTTGTGCAAGATACAATGTTCCCTGCAGAAAACACTGGCTTTTGTGCCAAAAAAAAAAAAAAAGTCTGCAAGGTTTTTTTGCAAAAAGTGTGGAAGCACCATTTTTTGCAAAAAAAAGGCTGAAGTTGAAATCTTACCCACTGAGAGAAAACTTTGGAAATTTGTCATTCCTGCCTGTGAGACTGAAGCCAGCAAGGCTATATTGCTATGGGTGGCTGCAAGTTCTCCAATATGCTCTTCACATTAAATGTTTTCCTTTAGCTACCTGTCAGTGTGATTGTTGGAAATCATTAGGGTTAGTACAAAGATTGCTGCCATTTGGATGCCTTCAGAACTTGCCTCCAGCTTTGGTTAGATAGGCATGTTACTGTTCATACCTGTAAGGACATCAAGGAACAATGAGTGCAGATAGTATAAGCATGGATAGGTAGTTTGACCTAGAAATCCTGGGGCCACAGGTTAAGGTGGACCTCCCTGTAGGGGTATTAAAAAATACCAACTTTGTGGCAAAAGAATGCTCTCATATGGCTGGAAGTAAGTATGGTTACCCAAGAAGACAATGTGCTCTTGGAGTTATGTGTTCTGTCCTGCTTCTCTCAATCAAAATCTAACAGTACTTGAAGCAACTGAATTTATCTGCTACCTTTTTTTACAGGTGCTACAATGCAGAACACATTGCCTTCAGAGCATTCCGACCTGGGGATTGCCAAAAGTGTCAATGACTTGGCAAGGTTGGCCTTCTCCAGGCTCTGCTGTGTGGGGAGATGTGATGGCATTGTGAGTTAGAAAGTAATCCTTGAATTGCAAATACTGCATGTTGTGTGTGTAATTGGTGCATGGGCATGTGAATGAGGGATTGGGAGAGGCACTGAATGATTAATACACATCAAGAACATATGATCAAGAAAAATCTGCCTGCCAACATTTACAGGTCATTCGCTCCATATGTTTGTATCGCTCTTCCCATTTCTGTAGGACTAACATCTTCAACAATCTGAGCTGTGTGGAACACCCTGGAGCAGCCATATGGCCCCCTGGGGGACCCTCACACATTTGAAGGGGGCCACAAGCAGGAAACAATTCTTCACACACCACCTTATAAGGTTCATTGTGTGGCTTATACAGTCCCTGCTCGGCCTATATTTCTTTCATATTGTCTTTATGGCTGTGGCCAAAAAAACAAAAAAGGTTGAGAATGGCTGTGCTAGAGGCCCAAATGCTCCCTAGCATGTTTGTCCCCCACCCCACCATTGCATTCCCTAGACATTCCTTTTAATTGCTTCTTTTAAAAAAGCTATTGTTAAAAAATGTACTCAAAAAGTCCCCTGCAGGGTGTGGGGGAGAGATTTTGCCATGTTTTATACCCTGCCTTTAAAAAAAGAAGAAGACACTAGAGGGCACATAGGATCTTTTTAAGTTTGAAGAAAAAAACACTTTGTTTCGAAAATTATTTTGTTGGATGGAGGGAAGAAAGCAGGGATGGATGGGCAGACCGCTGGATGTTGGCCACCCCTAATCTAGTACAATGCCCTGTGACGAGCACCTTTGAAATTCTGGGTACCTGAATTTCTCCAAGGCTCAGAAGAGAGTGATGAATTGCTGTGTAAGCCTTCTTATACCTGTGGGATAGGAAGTATGGTTCCAGTCAGCACCTCCATAAAGGCAGTATGAGAAACTTTGTGAAGTGCTCGCTGCCTTTCTTTTAGCACAAGCCATGTCCTGTTTTGGGGTTAAATTGTGTGTTTCTGTCAGATTATTCCTCTGGGGTCCCTAGAACAGCTCATGAGCCTCTGTGGCTTTCTGGCATTGAAACGTTGTGTGGAAACCTTAGAAACAAGGCAACAACACCAGACCACGTATGGTGGCTAGGGAATAATTTCATTAACACTATTCAACACAAATCATTTCTCAGTTAACTCTTGTTCACTCTAGGCTTCTCTCTTACTCCAGCCCTGCAAACATGCTTAGAAGCAAAGGAAACGATGGCTGACAAATGATATATAATAGTTATTACAAAAGGATGGGTCATGTGTGACCAGGTTTTGACTGTCTTTGTTTTATACCATCCAGCTTGTGTCATTTATTTCCACCTCAGGTTTGGAGAAACATTGTTACAAGAGCTGCTGAGAATAATATAGTTAACATTCAGGATGTTAATTGTTTAGTTGCAATTTATTATACAGTTCCTTGTTGTCAATGATTATGGTTAGTCTGTTTCTTCTGTCTGAGCCATAAATAACTTTTGTAGCAAAAAGTTCCTAGAGTTTCTAGATAAGACAGATTATCTAGATCCATTTCAGTCTTGCCCCAGACCCATGCATGGGACAGAAACTGTTTTGGTTGTCTTGGTGGATGACCTACGCAAGGAACTATACAGGGGGAATGTGTCACTGTTGGTTCTGCTGGACCTCTCAGTGGCTTTCAGTACCATCAACCATGGTATCCTTCTGGCCCGTCTCTCTGGGATGGGACTTAGAGGAGTTCTCTCCTGGAGGAGAGAATTTAGAAGGTGGTTCTGGGGAATTCCTGTTCAACACTCTAGCCACTGGCCTTTGGGGTTTCTCAGGGTTTTGTTTTGTTCCCCGTGTTGTTTAACATAAATAGGAAACTGCTAAAAGAGGTTGTCTGGAGATTTTGGGCTTGGTGTCCCCAGTATGCAGATAATGCTCAACTCTATTTCTCTTTTCCACTGGATGATGGTGAATAAATTGAAACTTAATCCAGACAAGACTGTCAGTGCTCTTGGTCAGCAGATGAGGGAACAGCAATTCAGCCTCTCCTGGATGGGGCAAGACTCGCTATAAAAACGCAAGTCTGCAACTTGAGTGTGCTCCTGGATTCCTCTTGAAGCCTGGATGAGCAGATATCAACAGTGGCCAGGAGTACATTAGCACAGTTCAAATTAGTGAACATCTCAGTGATTACAGGTAGAGGGAGATATGGTGCTGGTACAGCCCCTACTCGTGTCAGAAGAACAGTGAACAGATGTTTGAAGGCTGTTCACTGTTCTGGGTCTGTGGCCAAACGACAATATCGAGGTGGTCAGATCAGTTCACCTTCCACTCTGAAACTGGTGCTGTTGAACGCCAGGTCTGTATCTAATAAATGCCAGATTATATATGATCTTATTCTGGAGGAGGATGCAGACCTGGCGTGCATAACAGAAACGTGGATAGGCGGGGAGGGGGGTCCACCCCTGACATTGGCCTGTCCACCTGGTTATGCTGTCCAGCACCAGGGCAGACTGGAGGGGTGGGGGGGGGGAGTAGCCATTGTGTATAAAAACAATCTAGAGGTTATTAGGCGCTCCTCGGTGGTGAAGCCGGGTCTGGAGGCCCTCCACGTGTCGGTTGGGGTCAGGGATGGTATTGGGATCTTGCTGGGTTACCGCGCTCCCCGCGACCCAGCCATTTCCTTACCAGAGCTGGTGGACTTTGTCTCTGTGGTGTTGTTGGAGTCCCCGAGGCTTTTGGTCTTGGGGGACTTCAACATTCACGCGGAGGCAGAGACTTCCGGCCCAGCTCTTGAGTTCTTGGAATCCATGGCTTCCTTGAACATGTCCCAACATGTCAACGGCCCCACACACGTGGGTGGTCATATGCTAGACCTGGTTTTCTCCGCCAATTGGAGTGAGCATGGTCTGATGGTGACTGACCTTGTGTCAGTTCCCTTGTCATGGGCAGATCACCACCTAATAAAATGTAACCTCTCAGTGGCTCTCCCTCCTCGCAGGGAGCATGGACCTATTTTAATGGTCCGCCCTCGAAGGCTACTGGATCCTATAGGATTCCAGGATGCCATGAGAGGGATTTCAGCTGATCTGACTGGCGCTCCTGTCAAGGCTCTGGTCAACGGATGGTTTGCCGCAGCTACCAGGGCTGTAGACACGATCGCTCCTAAACGCCCTCTCCTATGCAGAGCTCGGCCTGCGTCCTGGTTTAATCAGGACCTGAGAGCGAGGAAGCAAAATAGGAGAAGGCTAGAGTGCAAATGGAGAGAAGACCCGACGGTTCAGAATCGAGCAGCTGTCAGGGTCGCGACTAACCTTTATCTAGCTAAGATAAAGGCTGCTAGGAGAGCACACTTCGCTGACCGGATAAGCGAAGCTTCAAATCAGCAGGCGGAGCTTTTCTGCATAGTTCGCAACCTATCCGGAATTGGTCTAGGTGATGGACCTCCCCCTAGTATCTCACCAGACCAATTTGCAGCATTCTTTAAATCTAAAGTGGAGGCCATCCGCCGGGAACTCTCTCCTTTTTTGGATACAGTGAGTGGAGCAGAGATGTCCAGCGCTCCGCCTTGCCCGGTGAGTTTTGATCATTTTCAGCCGGTGACACCAGAGATTGTGGACAAGGTACTTGATCGCTGTCGTGCCACCACCTCATCCCTTGACCCTTGCCCGGCCTGGCTAATCAAAGCAGCCAGGCCTATAACAACAGAATGGGCAACAGCAATAATGAATGGGTCTTTCCTTGAGGGCAGGGTTCCCCTTGCCCTCAAGGAGACACTCATTAGGCCCATAAGAAAGAAACTAAATTTGGCGGCGGACAATATTGGCAATTACAGGCCCGTCGCCAATGTTTCTTTCATTAGCAAAGTGGTGGAGAGGGTGGTGGCTGATCAGCTTCAGGCTCACTTGGATGAAACAAATTCCCTAGAACCATTCCAGTCAGGTTTCAGGCCGCGCCATGGTACAGAAACGGCATTGGTCGCCCTGTATGATGACCTATTGAGGGAGGCCGACAGGGGAAAAACGTCCCTGTTGGTCCTCCTCGATATCTCAGCTGCCTTTGATACCGTCGACCACGGTATCCTCCTGAGGAGGCTCTCCGAGTTGGGAATTGGTGGCCTGGCGTTTGCTTGGCTCCAATCCTTCTTGGAGGACCGCCCTCAGAGAGTACAGATTGGGGAGAGGGTTTCAGCCCCGTGGAGCCTCAATTGTGGGGTTCCGCAGGGCTCGATAATCTCCCCAATGCTGTTTAATATCTATATGAGGCCGCTGGGTCGGGTCATCAGGAGATGTGGAGCATCGTGCCATCAGTATGCTGATGACACACAGCTCTACATCTCCTTTTCTCCAACTACAGTGGATGCTGTTCTGTCCCTTCAGCGCTGCTTGGAGACTGTACAGCAATGGATGCAGGAAAATGGGTTGAGGCTGAATCCGGACAAGACGGAGGTACTGAGGGTGGGTGGCCCCACCATCAGCGGTTTGGGAAACTCCCTCTCATTTGGGGGGGTGACTCTCACCGCAAAGAGTGAGGTTCGTAGCTTGGGGATACATCTGGACCCGGCGCTCACCATGGAAACCCAGGTGGCATCAGTGGTCCGATCCGCCTATTTCCATCTTAGGCGGATTGCCCAGCTACGTCCCTATCTTGATGTTGGGGCGCTCACCACTTTAGTGCATGCGCTTGTAATCTCGAGATTAGACCACTGTAATGCGCTTTACGTGGGGCTACCTTTGAGACTGGTGAGGAAACACCATCATATCTCTCCCACTCTGGCCGCATTGCATTGGCTGCCCGTACGCTTCCGCGTCGATGTCAAAGTCTTAATGATTACATATAAAGCCCTAAACGGTTTAGGACCTCGATATCTGATGGAACACCTTCTCCCACCAAAGTCTACCCGTTTCACTCGATCTAGTCTGGAGGTGCGACTGAGGAGCCTAACGCCGAGAGAGGCCCGGAGGGAAAGGACAAGAAACCGGGCCTTCTCGGCGGTGGCTCCTCAGTTATGGAACAACTTACCTTCAGAGATCCGTATGGCCCCCTCGCTGGACGTCTTTAAAAGCCAATTAAAAACATGGCTGTTTAGGCAGGCCTTCCCTCCAGGCATTATTTGATTTATTTGATTTATTTTTGTTTTCCATCTTGAACTATTATTTACTATTTTTATTTTTATTTTGGGATGCTGATATTATTTTAATTGTTTTCTTATCTATGATGTACGCCGCCCAGAGTAGTCGAAATGACTAGATGGGCGGGATAGAAATATAATAAATAAAATAAAATAAATAAATAAATAAATAAATAAATAGTGCACCAGTTGCACCTTTTCCTTGAGACATCTGATCTGGCCATACCTTAGTTACTTCTATTGTGGATTCTTGTAATATGCTCTACATGATGCTGAATTTGGAAAGTGTTCAGAAACTTGAATGGTCCACAATGCTGTGGCCAGATTGTTAACTGGTTACAAGGAACATATGGTTCCCTTGTTACATCAGCTCCACTTGCTGCCAGTCTGTTTCTAGGCCAAATTAAAAGTGTTGGCTTTGAACTATAGAGCCCTAAATGATTTGGGTCCAAGCTATCTGGAAGAATTCATCTCCCTGCCTAAGCCTACCTGAGTTTTAAGAACACCAGGGGAGGCTTTTCTCTCAGTCCTGCCACCCTCACAGATACATTTGTAATACAAGTTCAACTTTCAGGAATGTTAACTGCTGGATAGCTCAGTAGCTTAGGTCTTTGGTTGCAGACCCAGAGGTTGGGAGTTCTATTCTCCACTGTGCCTCCTTGACAAGGGCTGGACTCGATGACCCATTGGGGCCCTTCCAGCTCTACAGTTCCAAGATTATTATAGTACAGTAATCTTGCTTGGAGAACTGCTAATTGTTTGCAATGACTTTAGATAAACTATTGTTGAAGCCTCAATTTTAAAAGCCCTTTCATTTTCAGGGATACTTTTTCTACACCCCTCTTAGTTATTTTAACACTCTATATTCACAAAACTACACAATCTGTCAAGATTATTTTTCATAAGTGGGAATATTTGGATATCTGGGTCTCTCACACTGCCTTAAAAAGAATGGGTCATCCCTTCTTCTTTCAGTCTGTCTAAGCAGTGTCTCTGGAGTTCCTATGACCACCCCATTTCTGGCCTCCTTCTCAGACTCTCTGTGAGCTACGTTCAAGACTGTATAGAGCAGTGGTTCCCAAGCTTGGGTCCCCAGATGGTCTTGGACCACAGCTCACAGAAATCCTGGCCAGCACAGTTCGCGGCGAAGGCTTCTAGGAGTTTTAGTCCAAGAACATCTGGGGACCCAAGGTTGAGAATCACTAGTGTAAAGGGTGGTGAAGATGCACTAGGAAGGGATGGAGAATGTCCCTCTTCTTTTTTCCCACCTGTTCCATCCATCATGAATTATTTCACTCCCCAACACCCCTAATAGGGAAACTCTTGCTCTGTAATACCAGGGCCAGAAACAAAAGTTGAGATGTTTATAATAAAGCACACATTCTACCTGCTCAATCCTCAGTGTAATAATTGATAGTATCTGTAGCAAATTATTGACTGGATGATATGTTTCTTTAGAGTGACTTACTGGATGCTGAGTGACTTAATCACATTGAACAGTTAGAACAGTGTTCCCAAAAGGAAAAAAAAATGGTGGGTTAAATGGCAGTCATTTTAAAATGCAAAATAGAAGGATTTAATTATCATAAGAGTTTCAGAGTCCACGCTGACTTTTAGGCAGGTAAAGCTCTCAGTAATGAGGCTCTGTCCATTTCTTCATTTCATGATAATTTATATTTATGATTTCAGTTGAAGAGGGCAGCTAAGAATGAATTGAGATGTTTTATCTTAATTGTCCTGCAATCAGTGTTTGGACATGTGTATGTATGTGCACAGCTTTTTGGTGACCTGTAAAGGAAAGTTAATTGTATAAGATCAGTGATATTTGTTTTAGAAATAGTTGATGATGATCAAGATGGCACTCATTCGAAACCCCATTCAATGCCTTTGGCTCATGTCAAGTTGATCTGTTATTTATTTTAAATAGAGAGGTCTTTTCACTACAAGTTGCACTATCATTCTTGTCTTCTTCAAGAGTGAACGAAGTTTTGTTAGCAAATTCAAGATCTAAAGGCTCGTTAACTGGATTAAGGCCTATTTTATAGACCAGGGATTTCACATTGTTGTGTCCAAACTGAAATGTGCACTAGAATGGGCAAGTCTGTCAACCTTGAGTCCTTTACGATATCATACCAGGTGCCTTGAAACATTTTAGATTGTTGCTTTTAAACTACTGTTTGGGGGGGGGGGGGAGCTAAGATGCTTCTATTAACTAGCAGCACAATTCTGTTACTATTTATCAAAAATTTATTTTTACCATGTAGTCTGAGGAGGAGTGTTAGTGTACTCAAAAGCTTGCACATTTTGTGAATTTATAGTTGATTGTCATAAAGGCATTGCTCAGCTATGGGTTATTGGGTTTGACATTGTTCATAATTCTTAATTAACGAACAAAGAGATCTGTATGTATTATTTAAATCAAGTAGGATATTGTCTGTCTTGCTCCAGGATAGAATGACGGTAAGTCTGACCTCAGGAAAAAAAAGTGAGAGTGTGAGAATATTCTTTCTGATAAGACGTTGCCATGCATCCTTTACTCTGTTCAATTCCTCTAGACCGGTCTTTTGTTTAAATTTCCTTCCATGGAACATGTCCCAACCATGCCAGATGCACACACATTTAAAATATGATCTGGGTGGTCCAATGTCCGTGGCCATTGAAAAAATGAACTACACTGGTTGTGGCTTTGAGGGGCTGAGTCACATGTTAGGATGTTCATATACACTGGGGGAGATGAGAAATGCATTTTGTTAACTTATTGAAATGAACTTTTAATTTCTCCAGAAAGGAAATGGAAAAAAAATGAGACTTGGAAACAAAATTGAGTATGCATGTGTAAATTCTATTGCATAACTCACTGCAACAAATTGCTGCTAATTAATGAGATACCAACTGCATTAGAAGGCACATCCAACTGCACAACAGGCATACACCTATGAATGTGACCAGCAGTTCATTTATTCATTCATGCACTCATCTTTAATTGCCACATGTTGAGTGAGTGCAACGTGGTTGTTCTCATGCTAGGAATAGCAACACTTACTGAGTGAGGCCTGAGCAGATGGCAGGGAATTTCATTCAGTACATTTTTTTACCATGCCATGTCCACTCAGATGTCACATCTGACTTCTATTCTCACCAAACAGTATGGTCAGAAGCCACACTGGGGCATCCTTGGGACTACTAAAGGTAACACCAAACTCTGGATGATAATAATAATAATAATCCTAGAACTACAGAGCTGGAAGGGACCCTATGGATCATCAAGTCCAGACCCTGTTAAGGAGGCCCAGTGGGGAATCAAACTCCCAACCTCTGGCTCTGCAGACAGATGCCTAAGCCACTGAGCTATCCAGCAGTTCAGATAACCGAAATGGTCCTTAGACACAAAACATTTATGAATTGTTCCTAAGGACCTCACTTTCTCACTGTACATTCAAAAGAATACAGCACATTCAAAGGAAGGAATTATTAATACAATGAAATAATCCATGCATTATTTTATTTCCAGGGCGAATTTCCATTTGATTTATACAATGTTATTATTTTTGAATGCACTTGGAAGGGCTATTGTTAAAGCAAAGAATATTTGTTAATAAAAGCAAATGTCAATGTATTCTCCTCATACCTCTTCCACCTCCCACTGGAAACTCCTAGACTTCAGAAATTAGTTATACACTCTGAGCCTAGGCAGAAAAGGAAGGGGGGAAAACACTATTAAAAGGGTCATATTTCAAATCCCTTTTCTCGTGGTTCTCATTAAAAGGTCAGCAGTATTTATTAGTTAGTTTTCAATCATCTGTGATAATACATTTTTTCCAGAAGTACAGAAGATTAGGAACCAATAGTTTCACTCCCATCCAAAATGAGAATTTGTTTTGTTTTGTTTTCTGTTAAGTTCCTGTTCCTACCACTCCAACACATAGCATTGGTGCCATGACTTCGAATGGCTGCTTGAGGTATGGGGAGCTTGTCACCCATGCAATTTGGGATGAAGTGTTCCCCACTTGTACTGCTAGCTGCAAAATATCTGTATCCATGTCTGCATGGTCTTGGTCTTTGCCTATCAGAAATGCAGTGGGTATCTTCCAATTGAAGATGACTAGCCATTTTTTGAAATGGGACCAGACCTGGTATTCTCTGATGTGGTCCACCAAACCAATCCTTATACATTTAATTTATGATGCAATAGTTCCTATATTTCAGGTGCAGTGGCTGTCATGAATTTCATGATTCCAACGTATGTGTTGTATGTCAAGGATGTTAGCTGTGGAGAAACCATCCATGAACAAATGAATGGGCAGAGGTTGAAAGAATCATGCCCATACGCCATATTTTGTTTAAATATGGGAGGGAGCATATAACACACCTGTTACAAGAACTGCACTGGCTACCAGTCCATTTCCAGGCCCAGTTCAAAGTGCTGGTCATTACCTATAAAGCCCTGTACAGCTTGGGTCCAGGCTACCTGAAGGACCGTAGCTCTGTTACCAGCCAAACCTGGGTTCTAAGATTCTCTGGCAAGGAATCAGGCACAGATGCAACAGCTGAACCAAAGACCCAATTTTATTTGAATAGCAGCAAAGAAAAGGTCAGCTGGGTCAGCAGAGAAGACCCCGAAAATACAGTGTACGTATGTTTTATATGATACAGACAAAGAGTCATAAAATGCTACAATTCTATTGGTCATTTGTACCCCAAGTTCGGATCCAGTCCCTCATTGGGTAGTGATGCCAACTGCGCTGATCTATTGGTTCCCTATAGATATGCATATTGTGTGCCCATGTGTCCTTGGCCTATGCCCAAGATGTGCCTGAATGTCTGGAGGAAAGAGTATCCATTTTCCTTATCTGTTGGTATGTTTATGGGTAGGCTTCCTGGGCCCTGATATATGGCCTTCACTCTCCAGCTCCCTGGTGTGAATGTTTTGGCCTGTTATCGCTGGTTTCCTCCTGCCTGCATTCCAGTACCAGGCCATCTGCCAGATCAAAAGGAGGATGGGCAAAATGAAAGTGTTACAATGACATTCTATACTATGTGTGAATGTCCTGGGCCTAGTTTCTCTGAGGCCTGTGTTTTCTCTGCTAAGGGTTATACTAAAATCTAGTTTGATTCTGCTCCGGTATCATCTCCCTATATGCGCCTTCTCGGCAATTAAGATCAGCAGAGGAGACCCTCCTCTCGGTCCCATTGCCAGCACAAGCAGAGCTGATGGGGACACGGGAGAGGGCCTTCTCTGTGGCAGCTCCCAGGCTATGGAACGCTCTCCCTCGGGAGATCAGCATGGCACCTTCCTTGTTATCCTTTTGAAAAAAGCTAAAGACCTATCTCTTTAGGCAGGCTTTTAATGGCTTTTAACAATTACAACTGAATCCCTGAACCCCATTTCAGCAAATAATTTTAATCTTGTCCATGTTTTAATATTTTAATCTTTTAATTTAATTTTTAAATCATATATTGTTTAATTTATCTTTTAATATTTAACTCATTGTGTTTTTAAATTGTGTGAATTTTAATGTTGTGAGCCGCTTTGGGTCCCTTGTTGGGAGAAATGCGGCATATTAATAATAATAATAATAATAATAATAATAATAATAATAATAATAATAATAATAATAATAATAATAATAATAATAATAATAATAATAATAATAATAATAATAATAATAAAGCAGGATAGTTAATAACCTTAATTTCAATATAAATTACATTATTTTAGACTGCTTTTTAGCACTAAGTAAGTATTTCATTTATTCATTTTTATTATCATGATGATAGCCTCATTATTATTATATTTCTAATGTGTTTTATTTATTTATTTATTTATTTATATATTTATCTTTATATTCTATTTTACTTTTTTTCAAATCAGCTGAAGAAGGTGGAAACTAAAATATTTTGGTTTAATACATCTTAGTCAGTATTCTCTCTCTCTCTCTCTCTCTCTCTCTCTCTCTCATTATAGCCTCTTCAAACCATAAGTAGTCACTGAATATAGATATATTAAAATGGCACTCACTTGGAACTCTCTTCTAAAACAAAAAATCTAATCTCTTTTAAGAATGGAACTGTAAGTTGATTCCTTCATATTGAATCAGGCTCAAAAGAACTCTAGAAATTTATCAGTTGCTTTTATTGATTACCAAAAGATGTTCAATTCTGTGCTCTACTCATGGCTTCTTGACATTTTGAGGAACTACAAAACTAATAATAGAATTATTACTTTTCAATCAAAAGTTATGTTGAAGTAGAGGACAAAAGAAAGGTGCAGAGACCTCCTCTCTAATAATATTCTTATAAGAAGAGGTATTTTTCAGGGTGATTCTTTAAATCCTTTGTGGCTTTATCTGGTTTTAAATGTTATGTCTAGACAGCTTATTTATAGCGCTAAAGGCTACAGGCCTAATTTTGAGAGAAATTACCTCTATGTTTCACACTTAATGTACGTGGACAATAATGAGTTGTTTGCAAGCTCTCATGATAAATAGAATAGTCTCTTAAACATCCTTGAGTCTTATAGTACAGATATCAAAATGAACTTTGATGTTGATAAACATGTTGTTTTACACTTAAAAAGAGACAAATTCTCAGAGAGCAGTAACTTTGAGCTCTTTAATAAACAATGTATTCAATGTTTAGAAGATGAGAAACCTACAAAAATCTCTCTGTGTGTGTTCTGTGTCATGAAGTTGGAACTGACTTATAGCGACTTTCATAGAGTGTTCAAAGTAACTGAGATATTTAGATATTTGGCCAGTTCCACTCCCCAAGTGAGCTTCCATGGCCAAGTGGAGATTCAAACCCTGTTCTTCAGAATCCTAGTCCATCATTCTATCCATTACACCACACTGGGAAACAAAAATCTAGGGATCCACAAAAATTTCAATGTAAACTACAAGAAACTTACATTGTTATTCAGAAAGAAATACTTTAATCAAGCAAAGGCAGTACTCAGAACAGAAATTAATGAAAAGCGAAAAATACTGCTATCAATAAGTGGGGAACTCCAATATCAACACATTCTTTGGCAATTGTGGACTGAAAGTACAGTAATCTCAATGATTTAAATAGGTAAACCCAAGTCATCCTGTCAAAATATTGGTGCCATCATCCAAAGGTATGTATAGAACGACCTTATTTGCAACACAGCATGGAAATGCATAGGCGTGTCAACCTCAAGAATCTCTCTATATGTCAAATGGCCAAACTTCAAGACTACTTCTGGGGAAGCACAGTTCCACTTCATCAGATGACAGCAGATAACAATAAAGTGCTAACAGTATTATATCTTGTAACTGAGAACTAAGCTACATTAATGAAAGTCCCACAGTATGGGGATGCATGGCTAGAGAAACAGTTGAATGGATAGCACCCCAGTTACCTCTTGCATGGTAGTGCTGATAAACCACAAACAATCCTGCAGCTTAAATTAGGCCATCTTCAGGCTGAAGCCAAGGTATTCATATGAACAATCCAAGACCAAGTTATTTGAACTAGATACTATCTGAAAATAATCATGAAGCAAGGCATAACTGATCTATGAAGTGTCTTTCACAAATCCAAAGAAACAATTCACCATATCAGATCTGGATGCCCTACGCAGACATAACCAAGTTACAAAGTTCTTTTTTCAGCAGTTGGCTAAATGTTACGGATTACTCACAACTTCTCCTTCACATTACAAATTCCAACCACCTCCAATTTTAGAAAACAAAGCCACAATACTCTACTAGGACAAGCTGGCTATCATGGATAGAACAGTTGATTTAAATAAACTTGATATTATACTTCTGTATAAGCAACAATGAAAACTTGAAGTTCCATCATCAAACAACCTCAGAAGTATAGAATGTACAAAAATTACCAAGCACCAAACATTAAGGCAAGAAATTAAAAGAATATGGAAACAAGATCAGCTCCTCCACCTCCTCACCAAACGAATGTTAGCAGCTGGAGTTGTTCCAAAATCTTTGGTTGCCATTTTAAAACAATTCTGAAAAAATGTTATGTCACCCACAGATTTTTAGGACTTCTAATATTTAGGCTTGACCCTTTAGTCCAGCCCCATATACCAGCAAATGCTAAGAAAGAAGAAGTGCAAGAACAACAACAACAACAACAACAACTATTGAAGTCATTTCTGACCTGTGATAATTTCCCCCTTTTTTCAGTTATAAAATACTCAGAAGTGCTTTATAGTCCCTCCTTCTGGTGGCAATCTGTAACCATGCAGCTTGCCCAAGGCTACATAGGTGACACAGTGAATTAAATCCATTGCCCCACACACTTTTGGTGATCTCCATTGGTTTGTCTCCCAGGAGGAAGAGTGGGGATTGGATCTTGTGGTCCTTGGTTCCTTAGCCAGGCACTCCAGCCCATTTAACTACTTTGTCTATATATATAGGACAGAAAGAACTTGAGATTTGGTAGATGGAGTAAAATGGATCTCAGAGAAAGTGAGCCAGGCCTAGATCTTTGAGCACTTACTGTTTAAAAGTCTGGCTTTGACTTCTTGTGTAAATACCCACATTTGTGGTGCTGGGTTGGGGTTGCTGCATCCATTCTTTTTAAAAAAAAATCATTGATGCCCATATAGTGACAAATACATCCTTCCTTTCTTTAGCCTTTCCTCAGTACATCTGAAAGCATTCTTTTCCACTCATTCAGCTTTCAGTCTTTCTTCCTGCGAGCCATCTGGTCAATTCATCCACCAGCTGTATCTGCTGTGCCCATCACCAGAGCTTCCTGTGTTCTCTGTCTCTATTATAAGCTGATTGTGCAGATCACGACAAAACTCTTTGCCAGTGGTGCTGATTTCTGGAAAGCAATCAGACGCCACAGATGTATTTTCATTCTTTAACAATCACATAATCTGTGACTAAAACAACTCAGTTCAAAGTACAGGGTTCAGGTGGTGAGTTCAAACTCCCAGCCCAGAGGATGATAATTTTTGAAACCACTGTTCAGTTGTCAATTATATGAGAAATACTGTGTGAGGGAAAACCCCAGTAATAATTTTCAATTATTTTTGTAAAAGATTTCTACAATGATTTTTTTTGCCTTTAAGTTTCTGTTACATTGAATTCTGCAAGGATTTATTGTTCATAAAATGTATTTCTAGGGGAGTGAGGAATCAATGCATTTGTCCTAGCTAATAAAAATCACTTTTTCCACAGGCATTTTGAATTAAGCCAGAACAGCACACAGAAAATGAACTCATAACTGTCTGCCTTTTGTTGAAAACCGATATATCACTTCTTGAAAAGATACCTTCATAACTATATGTATTTCCAGAAGAACTGGAAAATATAACTTCTCTCTAGAAGTCAAAGAGAATAATTTCCCCACATCTGAAAGACCAGCCTTAAAATAAGGCAAGGTTCTTCCTTGCCTTATTGGCTCATGTCTTATGCCTGTGATTTTCAAAATTCTAGCTTTGGGAAACTTTGCTAGGAATCCTTGCATGTTTGCTTTTGGTTTTCTGTTTGTCTCAAAGGATTATGGGCAGTGTCCTGTTAAGTACATGTCAGTGCTGGGTTTGGCTGTTACATGGCATACAGGAACACATGGTAGAATGCATCCAACAGTTTATTGGACTGACAAATTCTACTGTCTGGCATTAGATGTCTGCCAGGGGACAAGAGGGGTCACTCACCCTAAATAGTAAATGGACACAGGCAGACAAATTGCACTGTAGTGGTGCATGCTATGCATGCTAAGATACCACTATGTAGCTTTGCCCCCATCCCCCCACCAATGAAGCAGAATTCCTCCAGTGACTTTTTGTGTCAGGGAAGCTTGTCAGCCATTTGTGGCATTTTAACTGAGATGTCTCTGGAAATGTCCCCTTCTGCAGAATCACTGTCATTTGCTAACCACTGTGGCAGGCTTCTCGATTGAGTCAGGTGGCTTTCATTATTCTACTGAGTCCACATTCTGCATTTCTTCCATCCTGGAACTTGAAATGGTGTATGTGGGGTAGTTTCTCATCCAGCCCTAACCAGACCCATGATGCACAGCTTCAGCATCATGTGTCTTATGATCACATTTTCCTGCTTGCATCCAATTATGATTGGACCATTGTGTAATTCACATAAAAGACCTGCAGCCAATGCGGCTCTGTACAAATGAGTGGCTGATGCAATCCAGTAGGCAAACTCGGTTTCATGTGAATCTTGTATTTTGTGCTGAGGGAGACATAAGTTAGATACCTGGTAACTTCAGTAGGAGCTGGGCATTCATTGCACCTCTTGTTTGATTTTCATCGTTAAATGTAAAATGTGTTTTTACATTGTGGGGATGTTCAGAGTTCAAGGTGTCAGAAGCTATACTGAAAATAAAACTAAGTGTGTGAGATTTTTTTAAAAAAAATAGGAAGGAGTTACAGAATTTAGCAAGGGGATGCGTCTCACTGTGTGATATGTGTAAGAGCCCAGGCATGGCTCGAAACAGTCAGAAGAAATTCAAAAATAAGCAGTCATCCAGTTAGCTGTTGTCTGAGACATTGCTTAGAGGCATTTGCAGGCAGAGAACTTGAGACAGGCATATCTCATTAGGGGGTTCCCTGTAAGAAAATGTGGGAAAGATCTGTCAGCCTAGTATTTGCCAGATTTAATTCTCTCCCCCTCCCTCCTTTCCTCCCTCCCTCCTTCCTTCCCTCCCTCTCTCCCTTTGAACAATGCCAACTTATCTGGCCTTAAAGTTTTAACAATTATTCATGTGTTATGTAATTTTGTAAATATGCAAAACACTCTATAATCATGATTTCACCAGAGACAGATGATGGTAGCTTCATATTTACCTCATTTTTGTTTCCACAGTTGCTAATGTCTAGCTTTTTTTATTCTAGAATTTAAAACACAGGACCAGATCCAAACATTTAATATTGCTCAACCTCAATGTAGTGACCATCTATCAAATGTCTCAGACTGAAGCTCCCAGAGGCTCTAGCCGGCATGGCCAGTGACAAGACAATGGTATTTGTAGTTCCAAACATCTAAAAAGTAGCAGTTCTTACACTTTTGTGTACATAAATGAAATTATCAGGATGTGTTTTCAGAATTTGTCATGGCTGTCGCAGCTTGGTGTAGTGTCTCTTTTGTCTCTTCGCCTTGTAGGTAACTCTACAGTCGATCTGTGCCAAGATGGAGTGCTCCATTTAGATCTTTTCGTAGTTCTGCTGGAAGCAAATTCAGAAGTTGCTAGGACTTCAACATGTGCTATCACACTATGGGGAAACCATAGATCTGTCCACCCGCATTGAAAAACTGGCATTTGGGCTTACAGTGGATCAAGTTAGTGTCAACTATACAACATCTTTGTTTTCATTTGGAAGACCACAAACAAAACACAATACAGATGAAAAAATAGACAATACCTTTATAGACCACTAAAAATCATCATACAATACATGAGCTTTTGTGGATCAAAACATCACTTCATCAGGTTTGTAGCAGTGTGAAGAATATTTGGCCTTTCTTTGAAATTGGCATGTTTCTGCCTGAAGAGGTGTGTGTGTCGTGTATGGCCTGTGCTTCTTTGTTTGGAGAACTGGGTTGTTACACTCAGTCCACAGCTGCCTCTGCTGTAACCATAAAACAGGAACCCAATTGCTTCCTGATTTACATCTAAGACAGATGTGCCTGGCGAATTCCATATTGACAAGAACTTTTAAAATTTAAGTTCTTCACACTGGTACAAACCTGATGAAGTGGTGTTTTGATCCACGAGAGCTCGTGTATTGTATGATAATTTTTTTAGTGGTCTATAAAGTTAGTGCCTATTTTTCCTCTGAAATTTATTTTGTTCCACTGTCTTCCTGCCTTCTGAAACACAAGTCAAAATTACCCTTTTGACTTCTGTCTTCTTCCTGCTCTGACTGATAGCCAAGTTTTACTAGCCATGTAAGACATGAATACATAACTCTGTATGTATGCCTCACTCTCTTGTTGTTTTTGTTATGTGTCATAAAGTCAGAACCAACTTATAGAGCGCCAGTTTCACTCCCCCAGTGAGCTTCCATGGTTGAGCAGGGATTCAAACTCAGGCCTCCTGAGTCTTATCCATCAGTCTATCCACTATATCTCACTGAGTATTCACTCAACAAAAATCAAAACTCTATATTGTTCAAATGTTCTCTATACATAACATGAACAGGAGGAGGAGGAGGGAGGAGGAGATAAAGGGAAAGTATCTAATTAATTATGTCATAATAATAAATAGCAGTTTCCACAGAGCATTGAAATTCAGTGCAGTTATAGTGCAATAATCAAAACTTTTGAGTTCAAGCTTTATGTACCATATTCAATAGAACTGCAATTCCTGACCAATGAATGTAGCTATGATTTTACAAGGAAATAGGCATGTATTGTGATTCAGTGCATGCCTTAGATGGGATAGCTTGAGAGGATGGAAAGGTGGGTGTATGTTTTGCACTTCAAAAGCCCTTATTGATTAAGAGTTGTCACACTAGCCCTTTGAGGTGGGCTGCAAATGTTTTTCATCCCCGCTTTTCAGAGACAGTAAAAATTGGCAAGAGTGAAGAGAGCCATTAAGAGATGTCTGAACTCTCAATAGCATCCTAGGAAACAGTTCATTATTATTCCCCCCCACACACAAACCTTTGAAGTCAGAAGGAAGTTTAGGATCCCGCCATGTGTCTCATTTGCAACATTTTGCTGTCATTGTTTCATGCATTCCTTCACCCACTTTTTTTTTCCAGTGGGAAGATTAACCGTGAATTCATCTGTACAAGTTACAAGAATGCCAGTCATTCACATTTGCAGTAGACCGGTTGTTGTTTCAGGGGATGGAGATATGAACCACAGAGAGGGACTACGCATGGCACTAGAGTGTGATATGCTTCCAGCAGCTGTCATTGCTGCCAATTACTGCTTTTCATTTATGAAAGACAATACAGAATTCTTAGCTGTATATGTAACCAAGCAAAGCTGGCTGGTGAATATTGGTTTTGTTTAATCCAGAGAAAACAGCCTGAAAGCAAAATGCATACTTCCTGCCACTGTTTTTCATGCCACTTACTGCCTCCCCCTCATCATTATTTATAACATTTTGGTCACATCATCACATAGCTGTTCAGTAGAATCGCCAGAACAGTGTCTTATTACTTTACCCTGCATGTTGGTCCTTTTTATAAATAAAAAACATTGCAGAAGAAAAATAGACCTAAACAATGCTGAGATACAAGCAATGGCTAGAAGGTTTCAAGGTTATATAATGCATACATATATGAAACTGAACTACATTATTTACCACAAAACACTGCTGCTTTCTTTTCAGATAGTATATGTTGCTGTGTCACTTTTGTGTTGGATATTTTCTGTGCCTATGCAAGGAGTTGGGCTTCGTAGGCAATGCACTTTGAAAGTAACAAACATCATAGAATGTAAAACAGAAATGCAGGTTTGTGTACTCACGGTAAGTTGCATGTGTTAAGGACTTGCGATCAATCACAGTTTCTTGACAAGTCTTTAGTGTGTGCCTTAGCACATCTAGGGCCCAAATCCTATTGGATAGTTATGCAAGCAGAAGTGAAATGAGGCAACTCGCAGTGGCAGATTAATTGCTAACCTGCTAATTAATGAGCCCCTGCTTGGATTCCTGGTCACGTACCAAGCCATCTGACTTGTGCACAATGAGGAGTCTAGGGATGTGTTTATGTGCTTGCCACTCCATGTTGTGCCCATGGCAGAAGACCTGTCAGATAAAATGTGAACCAAGGCTTTATCAAAGTCAAAAGTTGGGCAATACCTTTATTAGAACCAACCCAAATGCACAAAAGTGTGCAGACTTCTGAGTTCTCCCAAACTATTCAGCGGTTACTTGATACAAAAAGCAGGAGGTGGGGGCAAAAATAGAAAAGTGAAAAAAATCATTTGCCAGATTTGTGATAATAAATTCTGCCATGTAGACCCTGCCTCCAAAGGAATATTTGAAACAGAATGGAGGAGTCATTGGTAGATGTCGCAAGTACAGAAGCAATGCATTCTGGACAAAGAAATAATAGTAGCTGTACTCCATTTTGGATAATTTGGCTGCAACCGAAGACTCTTGCCTTGGGCAAAAGAATCCTCACAACCTTCTTATCAAAAAGAATCTGGAAACAAAATTTAGATGGTGCACTAAATTAAAAAAAAATCAGTTGAAACCAAGTTTATTATTTATTTATTTCATTTATGTAATTGATATGCCACCTTTCTCCCCATAGAGGACTTGGTTGTGAGTACTACCTTGTGGCTGGAAGAAATGGAACCACTGGTGAAAAAATCTTTGCCCAGGAACATGTTCCTCTGGGATTTGAAAATGTCCCTGGACAAAGACTTCAGGAACATTTTCTTTACAATTTGAAAGCTTGCACGCTTTTGTGACATTTTAGTTTAGCCTCAGAAAGATTTTGCCCAACTTTGGTTTATAGGTTATCCCCCCCCCCGCCCTTACAAATGAGCATAAGTGGCCAAAATCCTGTTTGTGTAAGGTTACAGCTGATTATGCCATCAGCTGGCAATGGTAACAGTTAACTAATCTTCCTATATTCCCCTTTCAGGTTCCAAGACTCTATAGAGCTCCCTTTTGCCTTGGGGAATGCTTTTGGAGTCTTGGGGTGGAGGGAAGGAAGGAAGCTTTGAAAAGTAGGCCAGCCTGATGCCTCCAGCAGTGATCCAGCAGTGATTTTTTTTAAAATATAAAGGATCCTTCCCTGGCCCAAGGCTCTGAAAGGCTTCCCATGGGCAAAAGGGAGACCTAGATAGCCTTAGAACCTGAAAGGGGGGCATAGGCAACTTTTAATTAGCTTTAATTAATTGTTCTTAGTGTGACCTGATGAAATCATCCACTTCAGCCATGTAACTCTATGTGATCAGGATTTTAGCCAACATCTTTTTAAAATCAACTTTTTAAAGTCCTTTATTTCATACATATTCCCACAGAGGGAAAGTCCACTACATGAGAAGAATATGAAGAATATCCAAAATGCTGGATATTAAAACTCCATTTTGTCTCTCTTCTCTCAGAAGCACTTCCTTGAAAATCTCAGTGCTAATAAAAATGTTCTCAAGAGTTATGAAAAGCTGGTAATGTCAAATACAATCATGGCTTCCCCTCATCAACACCATAGAATCATAGAATGATTGAGTTGGAAGGGGCCTATAAGGCCATCAAGTCCAACCCCCTCCTCAATGCAGGAATCCAAATCAAAGCAGATCTGACAGATGTTTGTCCAATTTTCTCTTGAATGCCTCCAGTGTTGGAACACTCTCCACCTCCCTAGGTAAATAGTTCCACTGTTGTACTGCTCTAACAGTTAAGAAGTTTTTCCTGATATTCAGCCTAAATCTGGCTTCCTGTAACTTGAGCCCAATATTACTTGCCCTGCATTCTGAAATGCTTCCTGAATGCAGAAAGTGATGGTCCCGCAAAGATGTTGGGACCTGAATGAAGACATTCACTTCCTAATCAGATTCATACCAAGATTATTTGTGCTGTCAGCACCCAAGTGAAGAGAGGAAATTAGAATTATTAGATGAGGTATAGGTAGCAGGAACTCTGATAAGCAGCAAAGGGAACAAACTAAAGGAAGAAACCAATATAGTCAGACAAGTTCATAAGAATTGTAAATGCATTAGCACAGCAAAATAATATCCTTTGTTATTAAAAAATAAAATAAAATAACATGCAGGTCTGTATTTGCCTGAATGCTTGGAGTTCAGCCTCTGGAGAATGTTATCCTTAATTCTCCCAATGGAGCATGGAATTATAATAGAGTTAATGTAAAATCAGCCTGTAAAATCTAATAGTGGCATCTATTAGAGACACAAATGCTGAAAGGTGTGAACAGCAGACTATTATAAGCACTGCTTTGAAGGAGACGGAATTTTGCTCCGATCCAAATTGCATTAAAATATGCTGTTATAATATGCATTATGTGAGTAATGGGAAGCCAATTTCAATTTCACCTTCTCTTAGAAGATAGCTTTAACTCCACATATTATGTCTTTATCTCCCTAAAGATTATATTGAGGTCCTCATAAAAGCCAACTCACAGAAGCTAATTCATCTCTCTCTGGTATTCCTACAGGTTAAAGCACTGCCCAATGCTGGTATGAGTTTTAAAAAGAGTTGGAAGAAGAAGGGAAAAATCATAATGCATAATTTAGCTGGAAATGTATACTTTTTCTGTTGTCTCTCTTTCACTCCTGATTTGAAAATCTTCATGCAATAATTACCTGTTGGAGAAATTCTATGGTCTTAGATTGTTCATGAAAAAATTATTGTGAATAAATGTGATTTTAGGAAAATCAGTTTTTTGTTACTGCACATGTGAGTCACATGAATTCCACTGAGACCACACTCTCTTGTCATTTAAAGCATTCCTCATGTGTTGGCAAAATTAGAAGTACAGCCTCTACATAAGAACACGCAAAGATTATAATGGAATAGGTGCTTTTGTAATATCCCCTGTGACCCAGCCACATAATCTCAACCAGTGTCAAATTACATTCTGTGCCTTTTATACGTGGGTTTGTAGTCTTCCTATTTGCAAATACCTCTTCTTAGAAGTTTGTCATGCAAGACAGAATTTTATGTTGGAGTCATGTGAATTATTTCTTGACTAGGAGCTTATATATATCTTGTTGAGTATGACTCAGGACCCTTGAGGAGCAATAAATGAATGAATGAATGAATGAATGAATAAATAAATAGTTCAAAGCAGGATCACCAAGCACAGCAATATTTAAGGCTGCATACACAGTTTACTAAGAGTAAGTCTTCAGTTCATTTAAGCTTGCTTCCAAGTTCACATATGCGCAATTGCACTGTATCTTCCTTCAGCAGTGATTTAAAATACTTGGAAGTAAGCATAATCAAAATTAATAAAGTGTCCTCCCATATAAGGACCATACTTCACATTACATTTAATATGTAGTTGTAGTACATCACTAGGAGAAAGCAGCTCATCATTGGGTCAAGAAGTTGACCCAGACAATTTTCATGCCACCCTAATATTTCTAGGAACCTATGAGGGAAAAGTGTTATCAGCACTAAATGGAAAAGTCAAAAATGGGAAGATTCTTAGTCATGCAGAGCTGTCTCTACATGTTGTGTTCATGAGGGTGAAACAAGCTTCCCTATCTTATGCAATCCACAAGAATTTTTTTCAGAGTCAGCAGTTTGGAAAGCAGCTCAGAAACAGAAATGTGGGTGAATTTCATGGGCATCCAATTAAATTCCAGTCCGAAGCTTGATTCAGATATCCAACCAATGTACTTTCTGCTGATTATTTTTGTAAATCAACCAGTGGCTGTAACTTACTCCCCCACTCTTCATTTTCAGAAATGAAGGACATGTAGCAGCATAGCCGTATTAAGGATGGGGTTACAACCATCGAACAGCAGAAAAAGGATGTGCCCCCAAAATATAATGTTGGCCGACTGATGAGCAGACCCTAAGCCACCTAAGCCTACATACAAAGTATACAGCACACAACTCTTTGGAGAAAAAAATGCTGCAACCTTTTTGGTTATAGCAGAAGTCCCTGGCCAAGCATTGGGGAATTTGATCTGGTGCATCAAGGGACCCGAATGCCCCCTGATGCCCACCACCAACCCCTTTGGCAGCTGCTGAAGACTCCACCAGGAGGGGCAGTCCTCTGGAGACCATGCTATCAGGTCAGGGAGTCAGTTGCATGAACAACTCCCCAAGAGACCTACAGAATTTTTAGACCTCTAGGGAAGAATCAGAAGCCTGTGTTCATCACAGTTGGCAATTATGCCAATTAAGGGTTAATTCCAGAATGAAATCAGACAATCTTTTCCAATCATATCAAAATTCATCTCGGTATAAGTCTTTTCACTGTTGTAATAAATTCAGACAACATTAACTTGTCTAATTCTGCAAGCTTTATTATATACACAGTAAAATACTTCAAAGTAACAAGTCAAAATGTATTGAAAACATTCTTACAGTTATGAGAAAAACTGTAGGCATAAATGCTTTGAAAAATATCCTTCCAACTTGTGAAAAGCTGCAGGTGTTATTGCCATCCAAAATTCTTACAATTATAAGAAGTTGCAAACAAAAGTACATTCAAAAACAAAACCTAAGTTGTAGGCAGAAATTAAATCATGTTATAATTTATGTTTCAAATTTGCAGTAGCTTGCATTCTAACAATGCAGGTGCTTACAGCCTTAAAAGGCATTTAAAAAACAAAAAGCAAAGAATACATCTCTAAAACACTTAATTTAAAAACAAAAAGCATTAAAACCTTAAGTAATCTTCAGCCTTCAAGCATGTTACTGGACACACATGAAAATTTATTGAATAATGTTCTCATGCAGCCAAGCCAGCCTTGTGCCAGTTTGCATCTATGGAGGGAAATCCATGATGAATTGTGTTGCCATCTTGTGTTGATGAGTTGAATGTTGCTGTTCCTTCCCTGACTATCTTTCCTGGCAGTTACTTATATGTCTATTTCCTGTTCATTAGCTATCAACAATCTTTTCAGCAGGGTCACACACACACACACACACACACAAAAACATTAATAGGAAATTCTATTGTCCCTATACTCTCTGTAACTCCAAGGGCCTGTGACTCAGAATCTGGCAGGTTGCCACTATAATGATCAACACCCTTATCTTGCAAAGCCCAAAATAATAAAGGCTTGTAACATAAAACATCTTGTCCACCAAAGTCCTGGAACAACAAAGAATTGGACACTTGTATATGCCTGTGGGTGGCCCAAAGGAGAAGGCCCAGGACATGTGCTGCCTCCCTCCAATAGTCCCTTGACATGCCATGCACATCCTTGTCTGAGGAGAACTCACCCAGGTGTCAACTCAGAATACTCACAGGAGCTCTTCTTGTTGTTCCAGTATGGCTGGCATTCCAGGCTGAGGTTGCTGGATTCACTGATTGCAGTCATCTCCCTGTCTGCTGAACTGGAGTGGTTGGTCCCAGCCAATCCTGCTGGGTGAACCTGCAATGTCCTGGAAGCTGATGCATGCTGTGGTGACCCCAACTGCTCAGTGATGTGGACCAAGACCTGCAACATGCTCTGGAGAAACAAAAGCTGATCCCCAGAGTCTGGCACAAATGCCACCTGGCCCTGATCCGTCTCAGCTGGCACTGGAGGCAAGGCCCTCCTTCTGTGCTGGGGGATAGCCGAAGACTTCCTTTCTCAGCCTGACTGGCATCTTGTCCTATGAAGGGAGGTGATCTCAGCCACAGGGGCCCCATGAGCAGTCTTCTTCTTAGGGGCATGGGAGATGCTGTATGCTAACCCCCCATACACTATTAATTCAGTTCAGCCCTAGGCAGCAGCCTTGTATATAGGCAAATAGTCCCCTGCTTGGGGTATATGCCTATATACACAGTAGTACACCCCAGCACTCCACAAGCATGGGCAACTGAGCCCCTAATAGGCCAGCACCAAAGTGTAGATTGTCAGAATGGCTGAGCCCTTCTAGATTTAAGATCTTTTCTGAAAGAGTATATAGGCATATACACCCATGGACATATATGCTTTCAGGATGACTGAGCCCCATCAATTCCAGCTTTTTTTGATGGCACGTTTATAAGATATAAACTCATGGTGGTATATGTGCCTATATACCCAGTGATTCAGTTCACGAGAGGTGGGGTGGAAGGTGGCCCACATGGGATTAAGGTACTCCCTGGGGGATTCCAAGGCAGTGGCTGAACAGGTCCTCCAGCCAGTGATTCAGCTATTGGGGAGCTGGCCCATGTGGATCTATTCTACCCCCAGAGGACTCAAGGCAGTGGCTGTCCGGGTCATTTGAGTAGCCCTTCTGCTGGGCTCGACTCCTCTTGTCATGTTGCCAATGTCCCCCTGCTGCTTCTGCGCACTCCCCAGTGTCTTGACTCAGCCACTGCTGCACCACCAACTTCCTATGTGCTCTTGTCCCTCATGGGTGCTCTTGATGCACCCACCGCTACCACTGTTTCTGTGAACTTGTTGCACCCCCAACATCCTCCATGGCTGCTGCTGTCTCCTTACTCATTCACATTGCTCACCAAAAACCAGTGAGCCACAGACTAGCCAGAACAGTTTCTATGCTCCATATATATATATTCTGGACAGGTGGACTAAATTGAAGCCTTAAGACCTCCAGTCTGCTTGTCCATTGTCTTTATTTCTGAATTCCTCACTGGCCAATACAAAGCTGACAGGTAGAAACCTTTTCCGGCCAACCAACGGTAAGCCAATGGGGGAGGGAATCTTTCTGTGTTATCATCCCACTGTCCCCAGTGCTGTGAGGGAGCCATGAGGGAGCCACAATGCCAGCTCCAGCCCTGTCTGCGACCTGCCACCAGCTTGGGAACTGCCACTCTGGCCACAACTAGGGTGCCCCAGATAAGTCTGGGCCACAGTATTCCATACTATGCATCCTTAAGTTTTCAATTTTTTTTTAAAGGGAGAACTTGATGTCTACTCTTAAATTTCTTTTTCTAAGTTTCCAAAAAATAAGGAGTGGGAGTTTTATACAAGAGCAACCTTTATGGTTTGCAGTTTGTAAGCTTCAAAATACACCCTGAAAGGACATGCTTATCCCCCATGTTTTTTGTGGTGATTGTTTTTAAAATTGCATACAATTTTGATGTGGCTCTAGTTAAGAAACCAGCAAAATTTCAGCAAGACAGATGCTGTGTAATGGTAGAAAGAGTGCTCATATTTGGGTATATGCAATTTGCTTCCTTTATGTGTGCTCTTCTTTTTCTTTTCTTTTCATTTTTGAAGTTTTCAATTTGCATGAAAATGACCTGAAGTGCAGATGTGAAAGCCAGCATTTGCCATGGAAACACCTGGTGTTATGCCCTCCCACTTCTAGAGACTCCACCAAGTTTTAATCTCTCTCTCATACACACACACACAAAGCACCAAGCAGCGACTCAGTCCAGAGATATATTACTTCAATTCTTTTTCAATTGACTGAGATTGAAGATTCCTGGTAAAATAACAAGCTCTCTTTCCCTCTCCTCTCTCCGAGGTGTTGTCCTTATATGAAGATGCTGGATAAAAAATGTATCCAAATTTGGTGACACTCTCTGTAGCCTTCAAAATCCAAGATGCTATTGAGACTTCAGGGGTGTTCAGATCTCGCTTTGGTTCGCCTGTCTCCCAGATCTGTCCAAATCAGCCTAATTCAGTTTGTCAGAATCCACAACACTCTTGGTAGAGGTTGTAGCCAAAGGTTCTTAGAGATGTTGCCTTCCTAAACATGGAAGGGAGGGAAGGGGAAACGGCTCAGGATCTGTTCCACACAGCCAATTAAATTTGAGGTCTTTTATGAGACTTGGCAGATGGTGGGAATGCTCTAGGTGTAATATATCTTGACTTTAGCAAAGCCTTGGCAAAATGCCCCTTGATATTCTGATTAGCAAGCTAATTACTGTGGGCTGGATAGAACAATTGTTAGATGGATACACAGTTTATTACAGCATCGTATTCAGAGAGTGCTTATCAATGGCTCCTTCTCAAACTGGGAGAAGGTAACAAGGGGGATATCCCAAAGCTCAGTCCTTGGCCCTGTGCTCTTCAACATTTTTATTAACAATTTTAATCGGAGTGTAGGGAATACTTATCAAATTTATAAAAAATGAGTGGAATAGCTAATACTTTAGAAAACAGGAACAAAATTCAAAATGATCTAGATAGGTTTGTGCACTGGGAAAAAACAAGAGAATGAAATTTAACAGGGATAAGTGCAAACTTCTTCACATGGGAGGAAAACCAAATGCACAGTTACAAGATGGAGGATGCTTGGCTCAGTAATACTATGAGTGAGAAGGATCTTGGAATTGTTGTAGATCAAAAGCTGAATATGAGCCAACAATGTGATATGGCTACAAAAAAGGCAAATGCTGTTTTAGGATGCATTAATAGAAATATAGTCCCCAAATCCCATGAGAAACTAGTTCCCCTCTATTCAGCAGTGGTTAGGTCTCATCTAGAATTATTGTGTCCAGTTCTGGACACCACACTTTAAGAAGGATGCCAACAAACTGGAGCAAGTTCAGAAGAGAGCAACAGGGATGATCAGGGGACTGGAAACCAAGCCTTATGAGGAAAGTGTGAAAGAACTGGGCATGTTTAGCCTTGAGAAAAGACGACTGAGGGGGCATGTGATAGCACTTTTCAAATACTTGAAAGGCTATCATACAGAGGAGAGGCAGGATCTGTTCTTGATCATTCCAGAGTGCAGGATATGTAACAATGGGTTCAAACTACAGGAATATTTGGATATCTGGCTAAATATCAGGAAAAACCTCTTTACTGTTAGAGCAGTACAACAATGGAATTGATTACCTAGGGAGGTGATAAGCTTGCATATTTTTCATTAAAGCTGTACTTTAATTCAAGATACTTGAATTCATGATATTTGAAGTGGATTTTTTTAAAGCATTCTGGATTAATGTGAAGCTCATTCCTTAATTAGCAAAGGCTAAGCTGGTGCTATTAAAAGTAGATTGATATTCACCTAAAGGGAAAGAGGAGTTTAACATTAAACAGCTACCTCCTTGAAGCAGGAAACCTTTCTCACACTACATGTAAAGGAGGTTTTTTTGATAAATTTGAGTGCCCTGTTGAACCATTTCTACCAATGGAACTTCAGATTAGGGAATCACTTTGCTCCTGGAATGATTGCAAAAGCCTCCATTAAGTCCCAAGATTGCACTGGAGCAACTGACAGAGCATTTTATTGCTGTGAAACAGATATCACAGGGCCTTGCCCCCTTTTACTGCTGTTTATTTCCCACTGGAAGCAGAAGCTAATCAGTGATGTGTGTTAATAATGAATACATAGAAATGCAGATAATAGAACTGTGGCATGGGCTTATGCGATGTAGACCTATTCATTTCAAATCTTAGTAAGTGTTGGGGAAAGGCTAACCTTTCAAAATAGAGCAACCCCAAGCTAGCTATCTAATTTATATGGAAAAATAATATAAGAAGCTGTAATATGCAACCAATAGCCTGATCTGATTAACTGGAGCATGGCTGCAGTGTCCCTGGATGCAGGACAACTGTGAAATCAAAGCAGGAGAATTAGATTGGTCCGGTACCTGAAAACTTAGTAATACTTGCATGGGGCTGGAAAAGAAGGAGAGGGGGTGACATTAGCAACGCCTAGGCTACCATTTGTGTAATCTAGAAGTTAGATTGTCACTGTCAGGGAGGGTGAAACCACACATTGTAGTTAGCCCATCTTTAGAAGCTAAAATTACATAGATTTACATAAGTGTTACAGATGCATGATTCCAGAAAAACTCTAAGCAATCCAACTTGGAAACAAAGCCTATGTTCACCTTGCAATGACTGGTCACTAATCTCAACAGCTACTTAGGAAAAAAAATCTGAAAAGTGCAGGAGCAGTGGAAAGCTAGGAGGGTGGGTTCAGTTCCTGCTCTGAAAGACACCAAGGTTCTGGGCTGGTAGGGAGCAATGCTTAGCAGAGGTGGACAGGCAGAGACAGGCAGGTACGTTAGAGATAACCTATCCAGCTGTACCGAGCACCCTTGCTAGCAGGCACAATGCTGGATCCTTAAAGAACATTTCTGTGGTTCTGACTCTAGAGTACACACACTCATTCTGAATTGGGGCAGCTTTGAATGCAACCAAATTGGGGTAGACCAAATAAGACATACAGAAGGTGTCTTGATGGACATCTACTGGTTCAGGACTTATGTTCATCTGTTCCCTCCATGAGAAGCACACTTGCTGGTGGTTGTTCTTTTTCTTGTTTATCTCACGTTTGCTGGAAAGGAAGCTGTGGATCCAGATTTATGGTCACAGCTTTGTGTATTGGGCAGTGCAGCATGCTGCTAGGATGGCACGGGGCAAGTGCTTGGCTCTCAGAGCATGGGCCTCTTTGGAATGGAGGAGAAAGTGGGGCATGCCTTGGGACAGACTGCTGCCCATGGTTTTACGGGGCAATGTGGAATCAACTCAAGAGATCTTGGTTAGTCACTTGGGCAGCAATGACCTGGGACAGAGAAAGGGAAGTCATTCATTTTGTAAGTTGCAAGTGATTTGCAGGTCATGAAGGAATGATGACTGGGGCTCTACATAGTTTGGTCAGCTCTAATCCCCAGGAAAAGACCCTGATGTTGGGAAAGTGTGAAGGCAAGAGGAGAAGGGGATGACAGAGGATGAGATGGTTGGACAGTGTCATCGAAGCTAGCAACATGAATTTGACCCAACTCCGGGAGGCAGTGGAAGACAGGAGGGCCTGGCGTGCTCTGGTCCATGGGGTCATGAAGAGTCGGACATGACTAAATGACTAAACAACAACAACAACAATCCCCAGGAGGGTGGGGATCAAGCACAAGGAGAGGGATTAACAGCTAAATCCATTTGGGTTCAGTAGTTCTCCATCCAGACATTAGGGCTGAGCATTTGGAACTGTATCAGGGTGATGGGGTACGTTTGTCAGAATTAGGAACTGACATTTTCTTCCAGGAACTGCAGTAGGGCCTGTATGCTGTGATTCACCTCCTGGTGGGGGGCAGGGGGCTTACCAATGGTGTGCTCCTTGCCTTGATCGGTAGCACAGACTATAAGTTGAGCATCAGTGAGTTCCCATGAGTGGCTGGCCCTTGCCATTGCCCACCTAAGGGCACGGGGCTTAGGCAGCAGGGGAGGGTTATTCAGGTTTTATCCAGCTGGGAACAAGCTGTCTATGGGACAGTACAGACCCAGGGCTTGGGACTTGCCCACTGAGGGTCAGGTGGAGGCTCTCCTGCCCCAGGTGTTTGCCCTGTGATAGGCCCCTCTGCAGGAGGTGGGAGGTTACCAATTAAGAGTTAATAAAGTTATGGCCCTTGTTATAAATCCTTCAGCTGTGTCTCATCTCCTTATTTCCAGGATCAGGCAAGCAAAGGGAGAATTAACCAAAGGACTCTTGAAGTCACATGATATTTCTTCTAGTTTAAATATGTTTTATGATTTTCACCTTTTCAGCTTCACTTCACTTAACACAGAAAAAAAATGCAACCAGTACAGTTTGAAGGAGTGCCCATGTGAAATCCTGTTCAGTCCTTTGTAACCAATACGGGAGGCTCTATTGTGAGTCCTGCTGCTGTGGAATTCCCTCCTGATGGAGAACTGGAAGGCCTCCTTTCTTTTCAGCTTCAGGTGAGCTGCTAAAACCTTTACCTTGACTGAATTTCAATGTGAGCTAAAGATGTGTCTCCCTGTTTTCATACTTAATTGTTTTAATTGGCTTGAAAGCATAACAATGGGTTTAGTCATCTGAGAAGTTTTTGTCATCATTTGAATAGCATTTTATTGTGTCTAGCATGTGAAAATTTATTTCTAAGCCATGTGGAGATTATTTGATTAAAGAAAGTGAGATGATAGAAACAACATCTGCAACAATTTGCCAAAGAGCCACTTCCACCTTATGGAAGCCTTCCCTGAGTTTTCTGGGTTTAAGTTGTCTAGTAGTCCCTCTGTCTGGTGGTGCTCTGGGATCACGCAGCTTGCCCAAGGCCACACAGGTGGCAGGGCAAGTAACCCCATCCTCCACCCCTCTTGTGGGAGACACAGTGGGTGTTCAAATTCCTGGTCCCTGACTCTGCAGATAGGTGCTCCAACCCATTGAGTTTAAATGCATATGCATGAGGTTGCATCCATTCACCGCCTCTATCAGCAAGGTGATTGGTAACAGTGGGTTGGGAGTGGATAGAGAAAATCTATAGTACCCTTAAACACTGTGGGCAAGAATGAGGATAACCTACAGATAACCCATCCACTTCTCTCATAGCTTCACCAGATGTGCTCATATCCTTAGAAGAGTCTGTTCTGAGCAAATGAAGCAGCTCATTCAAAAAACGATTTAAATGCTGAGGATGGTTCAAGCAATCTGTGGCACCTTCTTCTGTATTTGATTAGGCTGTGTTTTGGTGACCACCTGATAATGGTTAAATATTTCTAACCCAGGGATGGGATGACATGGAGTGTTCTGTTAAACAGCAAACACAAAGTCCTGAATGACCAATATTTTATTTGTCTTGAAGTTTTTCAGCCAAAACCTGTCACTATCTCATTTTTTAATAATGAAACTTTGCTTTAACAATCAATTTTCAAAAACACAAGGGTATCAGAGTGGACAAGTTTGCTTTCTTAATAAAAAACAAGATGTCCATGGGAAATTATAACATCAACCTATATGCTAGGTAATTTATTTAGCCTCTTGGATGATTTACTGTGTCATTTCCTCCTCTTTAGTAAAATTACTTAGAAAGACAAATACCCTCTTTTCACTGAAGTATTCTGGCTTAAAAGTGAATTATTAAAATGCATACAACAAAACAGTAAGACATAATGTGGTTTCTGATAGAATTTACTGTAACCTTAACTGTAATTATATCAAATATATTGATTTAAATTCTATAATCAAATTGCACAGGTAACGATCCATATCCTCAGTAATTGAGTTGTGCACACAAATGTAATTACAGTAATGGTATAAAACTTTGATGATACCATCTAGATTAGATTGAACTTTGGGCATACTTTAAGAATATACAGTGATTCACTGAACAAAGCAAAAGAAAATAAATATCCCCAGCTTTGTAACTGTATTGAAACAGAGATCTCTCATGTTCCTAAATCAGACATTACTGAAGCCATATTTTTAAAAACCAGTAGAGATTTGGGATTTTTTTTTCAAAATAATGTTTTCTATTAAGCTCAATTATTATTTTTAATGTATCCTTCTCCCCTTTTAATCTCTCTCTTCACCAGGTTAATATATCTTGAATCTTGGCTTCCCTCATCCTGAAATCCATCAAGGTTGTCACTATCTTTGCCCATTTATGTCTTTTATGTTATATCAAACAAGTATTGTTTGGCTGTGGGAGAGCTACCAGTATCTTGGATTTACCCCAGGGGTGCAAAGCTGGGCCCCTCCAGATGTTTTTCGCTTATGAACCCACTAACTGCCTGCCATTTGCTGTGCTGGCTAGCACTGATGGGCTCGAAGCACCTGCCCATCTCCGAAGCATACAAACCAATTCATGTGTGCTTAGAAACGTGTCATTAGGATCCAACTGGGCTTGTTGCCCCACAAGGGTAAACAGGATTGCACCCTCCACTACCTTTGAAAACTCTGTACTTGCTCCAGCTTTAACATCCCATGTTCAGTTTCCACTCTTGTCAGAAAAAAACAAACTCAAACCCAAAAGCAGGGAAGCTGTAATAGATGTTTGTTGCTGTTTTACATGAATCATCTGCACAAAGAAAAGAAGAATGAGAGATTAAGATGATGATGATGATGATGATGATGATGACAGCACTTGATATTTTAGGAGTTACAAAGGCAGAAAATATTCAAACAATGGCTTTTGTGAGATGTTCGAAGCACTCCATGAACAGTAGCTTTCATTTTCACTAATACACTGCAACTGTAGCTCATGAATTAAAGTCAATGACACACAGTTTAGCAGTATAATGCAGCACATCTATTCAATTACAAATGAGGGCATGCTTTATTTCCTTTCAGTTACAACTTATTTCAAGCAGGAGGTTGGGGCTAGGACCTTTCATGGTGATTCATGGGGACTCATTATGTGCTATTTTCAAATCAGATGCTTGAACCCTACATAGAATGTTATTATTATGGCTAATTTCCCATTTAAATAGGTGGATTCAATTAACTTCAACCAAGGAAGGGAAGAATTTGGATACCTCTGAGCAAATAACTCCTGCTGAAGCAGACATTTCAACAACAGAGGCAATGATAAACACCAGACGATACCTTTCAGTGTGGCTACCTAGTGCTTCCGGATGTTTTTCATTTTTTTAAAAATGGCAACAAAGTAGCTGGAAAGAAGCAAAATTCAGCAAAGAGTCAGCCAAATTCTTTTAGCACGGCCTACCTCATAAGGTTGCTGTGAGAATAAAATGGACAGAAGAACGGCAGGATATAAATGGAAAACATACACACTAATTGCCTTGTAAAAATCAAGCAAATAAACACAGTTTTGGAAATGCCGGGCCATGGAGTGGATGAAAGTCCCCCTTCCAGCCATGAGAGTGGGCTCTCCACCTCTCTAAGAAGGCCAGCTGGATTTCCTGTCTGCAGCTCACCTGCCCCATTGGTGGGGCAGAAACAGACAACACCCTCAAAACCATTGGTGTGGCTTGACCTTGATAAGAAATGGGAGGCAGAAGGAGGGAACTGTTGGGACGACACAGTGGATTAAGAGGCATGCAACACTCAGGGGGTGTTGCCACTGCCACCGAGATTATACAACACCGCATAAAAAGTGTATGTATATATATATATAGAGAGAGAGAGAGAGAGAGAGATGGATATGTGTGTGTTATATGGGAAAGATTAGAATGTGACATTTGCAAGATAGAGCATTCTGACCAACAAGAATCTCTTTGGTATTAACCAACAGAAGCTGGGAAGGTTAACTGTCAGATAAATATACAAAGCAAGTGGCAGTTGGTTGTCTGTTGGTCAGTTAAATTGTTAGTTGTCTGTTAGAGAGGCTGTCTGTCAGATATTTAGAGATAATGTTAGTTAGGGGTGTATATAAGAAAGAGTCATTATTTTTGTCAAGTTTAAAGATATTATACCAACATAAATAAGTCAAGCAGAAGTCTATGTATAAAGTACCAAATGGCAAAGCACTGCTTATTATATTCTGCATGTTATACAGTAAAAGTTATTTAATGTTTTTAAGCAAGACTAAGTGATCATCTATTGTCAACTACTGGCACACACACAAAAGGGAGAATACGATTTTAGTCTGTGTGGTTTTTTAATGTAATGCTTTAAAGTGCTGTGTACAAACTCTCATATACATTTTCAACAGTTTGAGGTGTGATTCCAACACCGGAGATTGGGTGCTGCTGCTAGTGCTGCTGGACGAAGCTGCTCAGGATCATTGGGACCAGGCAAGGTGTTGAGAAGCCCAGAGGCTTGAGAACCAGCGCTGGGACTTCTGCTGACAGAAGAAGCACCAGAGACAAGTGGCTCTGGCAGAGAAGCTGCGCAGCCATCCCTCCTCTGAGAGGTTTTGAGTCCCACTTCTCCGCTCCCTCTGCCCTGCTATGTGGAAGAGGCCAGCCAAGCCCCACTCATAAGGATTATCACACCTACAGGCCAGTAGCCGCTGGTGGGGACCAAGGGAGTGCAGCAGGGGAGGGAACCTTTGCCACTCATATCCAGGGGCACCTGGCAGCATACATCCAGCACCCTTGATGCAGGACCCTGTGCTTGGTCCACCTGCGAGGGGTCTTTGACCTAGTAGAGGAGGCGGGGCTCTGTACCTCCCAGTAAAGACTGTGCAGGGGCAGTGCCCCAAGGACTGAGGGAGTGAAATTAACTCCCTAGTGCCCAGAGTTTCTTGTTCTGGGTTAATGGCCCTGTTGGCCCTTTAAAAATTCTGTTGCTCCATAAAGGAGCTTGCTTCTGCAACTACTCTCAGTATCGTCATGGAAGGGGGCATGGGAGCCACTCATACCAGCACAGCAAATAAGATCAATAACTGTAATGTACATGAATGAATAAAACAAAATAAAAGTGTTGCAAAAAGCCTACAGCATAGATGAATGATGGTTTAAGAACCCAAATTTCCCTTTCTTGGAGCTTGGTCACACTGCTCATTTGAATTGATTCCTGTTCTGAACAAGTTTGCCCAAGCCAGCTGCTAAAGGGCACTTTCCTGGGGGGACTCACTTTGTGGGAGTATAACTTGGATGTCTGAAACCCACTCTTCACCAAAACTTGGAGGGATTGTATAGGAGAACCAGGGGAAGCTTCTCTGTGAAATTCATGTCTCTAGGTGCCTGGGGGGATTTTTTCTGGGGGAGCCCTGTATAGCTTGGACACCCGAAATCCAAACTTCACCAAACTTACAAGGTCTGTAGAGGAGAGTCGGGGAAGCTTCCCTGTGAATTTGGTGTCTCTAGGTGATCGGGGGTCTGTTTTATAGGGTTTTAAAGTTAAAAAATGAATTGATGAATTGGTGAATCAATTCATTCATGAATTGGTGAATCAATTCATTGATGAATTGGTGAATCAATTCATTGATTCATCAGAAAAAAATTCATTAATTTATACATTCATAATTTGTGGTTCATCAAACTTGATGAATCACAAATCAAAACTAATGATCATTTTTCTCATTTGTGCCCATCTCTAATTGTGATGCATTTCGGACATAGAAGTATGCACCAAAAATTCATGCAGTTAAAAAAATACACAAAAACAAGTTTTAATCCATGGAAAACACAAAAATGCATGCATTGGAAAAACTACACGGGGAACTACATGGGGAAATGCATACTTTTTTTGAGAGGTGGAGGGGGTACGGAAATGTACACAAATTTCCAAGCTAAAATAAAACAACAGTGGTACCGGAATTTTTTAAAAAATTCTGTAAGAATGGGACTGACACAATTGCGTGTCTGTTTCTGGCATTTTACTGCCTCTTGGAGTCATTGAAAATGTCAACAATTGGGTTGTCACAAAGGAGCTCTGCTTCTCTTAGATCCACTGTAATTTCAGCATGGAGCAGAATAGTACAATTCAACGATTATAGTGCCATAGAATTCCAGCAAGTGGCGGCTTAAATGCTACTATATCTAGAAGCAATAGCTTTAGTATGGTATAGGAGTACAGCAGTTTCTAGGAAGGTGAATTTTCACTTATTTAATTCTTGCAGCAGAGAACAAAAATGTCAAAAAAAACACCCCACCATACTTTCCGCTGCTGACCAAGACTGTAAGAGCATTTGCCTGTGTTTTGCACTGGGGACTTTCTGTTATCAACAAATAAATAAATATTGCTGAAGAGATTTTTCCATAGATAAGTGATATTTAGTACAAAACCCTGCAGGAAGTGGCATATTGTTTGCAGGAAGCACCACTCTGCCCCCCGCCATGCTGCTGCTCATGGGAAATGTTCTGGTTCCTTTTGTTCTTGTGCAGGATGGAAAAAAATATTCCCGCAGTTGAGTTGTGCCTTGATGGGTCAAGACACCCCTTTTCACTAAGGATAGGGAAATTTGTGAATGTTTGTTACATCCTTAGCAATTTCAAACATCACCAGTCAAGTTTCATCCCACACAGAACACGATTCTATCATCTTCACAATAACAAGAAGATTCATTAGTCTCTACTTGTGCCAGGAAATAGATAAATCTTAGTCAGATTTACAGTTAGCTTAAATAAATGTGATATTTTAAGAGTTTCTGATATAATCCATTAGCTATGCAATATAAATACTGTCCTGGAAATATAAATAATCATACTGAATGTATTGCTTAGCCATTGATTGATATTAACTGGTCTGTCTGTGATACATATCTTCATCTGCTGATGCATCTTTATCTGAATGACTGCCAAGACACCTACCAGGGCCCAGTTTGTACAAGCTGCTGAGGAGAATATTGCTCATTGAGACTTACAAGTATCCATTTTAAAAAGAGAGGGGGAGGGACAGCACTATTTGTTTTTCTAAAAGCCTTCCTTTATTTACAGGCACAAAATGAACATTTAAATGTAAGCTGTCATAAGAAATATTGATCTACTTTTTAAAAAAGGGAAATGCAACTTATTATGGTAGCACTTTCTATTGCTAGTCTTCAACATAAGAACTTTCATTAAAAGTTAAATTATGGCCCTTAATTTTCTTCATTTGAAAGCTTCCTGAATGAAATTAAAGATCAGCTTTTACATTCAAAGTTTTCTATAATCTAGCCATTTATAGGGGAATTGTGCCTCCTAATTACCATGCAGACAAAGGAAAATTTCACATGCTGGGACAAAAACACACACATGCACAAAACGAAACAAAACTTATCCTCGTGCTCTTGCTGATCATTTAGTTTCATGTGCGTTGCTACTGTATGCTAAAAGAGAAACTGTGAAAGCAACCCTTTCATTTCTCAGTTTTATCTTTGACTTCTTTAGTGTAAAGCTTTTATTGCTCATTCAGTAATGTGCTGCTTTGCACATCTTATATGCCTCAAGCTTTTGATGATGTTGGATTTAACAGTTCTGCAGAAATGCAGAAATGAACCATAAACATAAGATTTGAGGAATACTTTTCCCATTGGTGTACCACACTTCAAGCTATCTATACGTGTGGCAACTAAAACCATGGTTCTGTATCACTCTCAATTACACTGATAACTAAGGCCAATGCCTGGCTGCTGTGACTCATGCTCTGCTAACATCCTATCTAGAATATTGCAGTCTTCTGTTTGAAAATTGCTCTGAAGTTATAGTTTGTGCAAAACACAGGAGTGTAATTGTTGCCTGTGAATGGCTTTGAGCATATTTAATTATTTCCAAAAATTATTAGTTTAAGATCAGAATTCATTTTAAGAATAGAGTTGGGTCAAGCTGCATAAAACCAAAAAGTTGCAGGCAAAGGCTGATGACTTCCTCTGTGATCAGCAGTGATATACCATGCTACATATTTTGCTTCTTTGTGCTTTACTTTCAGCACATCTGCATTTTGCCTTTGATTTGCAGGCCCAAATTCAGGTGAGGAAGATGGAGTTCCTAGGATCCAAAAAAGTGTCCCACATTGCCCCTGTTGAGTGCCTGAGCTGTACTATATTGCTAGAGGAAAAGACTTGTGAGTTCACCTCTGACTGTTTTCCTGCTTACAACTCTATATTGCTGGAGGAAATGTATTTGCAACCTTGCATGCTGCCTTTAGTAGGTTTGACTGGGAGGGACCTTTCTCTGTTGGGGTTACTGTCAATCACTAACCAATGGTACTTAAGAAACAGGAGTCAGAGCAGATTTTCAAACTGGGATGTTGAGAGCAGAACATGAGCTGATGTGTTTTTGGTTTATACATTATACTGGTAAGAGAAAAATGGCTAATATTTGTGTATGTCTACAATTACAAGCAAGCTTCATTCAAAACTTAAATAAACGGTCCAACTGGCATGGATAAGGTGAGTACTAAAGTGTCCACAGCAGCAATTTGAACTGTAAGACAAACATTGTGAATTAGGTAAGCATGAATCCTGGATTTCCTCCACCATCAAACATACTGTGGAGTTGGAAAATTCTCTAGAGTTACAGGATTACGTAGCTACATACTCAAAGGGTCCTAGGATCTGTGGAGGATACCCTGCTGTTGTGGAATTCCTCACAGCTCTGGTACATGCTGGGGGCCAATGGTAATGCTGTTTAGTTTGGAAATTCTTCAAATGACATTCACCAGGAATTGTTAGAATTCACTCAGTTAAGCCTGTTGACATGAGAGGTTATGGGCATAGACTGGAAATGTCAAACTACTATGTCAGAAACACTAAGAAATATATCATTTTGGTCTCTTGGAGAACATAAGAGCCTCTGTGGGAATGTTTAAGGAACTGGGAGACACTTAGAAGACCACGACAACCTGTCATTGGGTAGCAAATGTCTCCTAAGCTTCTCTTTTTTTCTGGTAAGTCCTTTGGTCCTCGTAATAACTGGAGAAGAAGCAGACCATTAGCGAGGAAGCCCTTTCCAGCAGAGAAAATGTAGTCCTTCCTAGAGAAAATCACTGAATCAGTGAAACTTACTTGTATGTTGACTTCCTAGGATTTCAATGAATCTGTGGATTTCCTCTAGCTGGAACTAACAATTGGATTCAGAGTATTCTTTAAAAAACAGTGAGGTGGGTCAGGAAAATTCTACAAAGACAACTCATGGTTAAGATTAATAGAGAAGAGGCCAAATATATGGTACCACCATTTGGAAGCCCAATTCTTCACAGTGGAGAAGAGGAAATTCTGGAACTGCATAGTACCAGTGCCAAATTTTAGTAATAATGTCCTGTTTCAGGCTGGACTTGTGGAGCATATTGTTGGCACTACAGAAATGTTAACAAATTATTAATGGGAATTTTCCATTTACCTCATACCCACTGAATTCTACCAGAATTTGAAAGAATTTTAAAAGATGACCTTCTATTTAAAGATAGCTGAGTAGGTAAAAAGCAATTTGTTGGAAAAGAGCCCTGATAATTGCTTTGTGTTTGGGTGAGAAATGGTGAACTGATGAAAAAAGGAGTCAGCTTCTGGGATTTTCCCTTGTGTGCTGTCTCTTTGTTAATGGTAAAGAAGCACAATATCCCACAGTCATAAACCATAGGGTTTTTTGTATTTATTTTTTAAAGAATTGAATAAAATAAGAACACAAACAAACCAGTATTTTCCTTTTGGCTTTTTTTTTAAAGCAAAAGCTTGAATCGAAGGAGAAATGTGTTATTTAATTTTGAGGCAGAAGTCATAATTTATTCACTGCAATGCCTTTTCCTAATGAGCAGTAATTCCTCAAGTGTTTTTAATCCCCCTCAAGTTGGGGCTACGGACTAGAAGACAAAGATATGTTGAACAGGGCATTCATCCTCTATGAGAGAGGATACTTTGTACCCATACATGTGCTAGTACCAAGAAGCAGGCGATCTATCAGCACCAAATAATAATTTTAGAACTGCAGAGCTGGAAGGGGCCTTATGGATCATGGAGTCCAGCCCCTGTGGAGGAGGCACAGTCAGGAATCAAACTCCCAACTTCTGTCTCCTAAACCACTGAGCTATTCAGCAGTTGTGTGGGGGGGAAGGTAAGGAAATACCAAGATCAGATCAGAGAAATTATCTCTGCTAAGGCAACAAATGCTGTGATGATGATTATTAGAAATACAGTGGAACCTCTACTTACGAACTTAATCCGTCCCAGAAAATGTTCTTAAGTTGAAACATTCGTAAGTTGAAGCAAAATTTCCCATAGGAATGCACTGAAAACCGATTAATCCGTTCCGGCTGTTTTTTGTTCTTATGTAGAGGCGCCATTCGTACATCGAAGCATTCGTTCCCATAGGAACTAATGCAAAGCCGGTTAATCCGTCCTCTACCACTAGGGGGAGAATTTTTTTTTAAAACCTAAGATGACCTAAGGTTAAAAAAAGGGCAGGAAAGGAGGGAGGGAGGGAACACCTTTTAAACAGAACACTTTTTTTTTCGGTTTGTAAGTTGAAGCTCCGTTCGCAAGTAGAAGCAAAATTTTGCGGACGGAGCTGTTTGTAAGTTGAAATGTTCGTAGGTAGGGACGTTCGTAAGTAGAGGTTTCACTGTAACATCAAATCATTTCACATATGTATTATGAACTCTGTGATGGATTGGCTTTGAGATTTTGGAATCAGGCAGAAAGAACTTGGATTGCTGTCTAGAAACAAACTAGTTTTGTCCCATTGAAGTTAATCACATCAAGCCCAATGCATTTCACTGTCTGAGACAAAGGATAGGTTGGTGCCTCCCTTCCATTCCGTCTATAAAAACTGGATGGACTGAAAAGAGATTCAAAGCAGATTGTATGGCGCACATAGGTCTGACCTCAACAATTTCTTACCAAATGTCCACTGCCAGCCTCATCTACCTAAGGTGATCACCTCACACTGCCTAATGATAGGTCTGAGTTTGAAGTTAATGGAATTGGTTAGTTGGCTACTGGATTGACATACGTAATTAGTTATTACAATTCTTGTTGGCAAAAACAAAACAAAAAGTGTATAGGCTGCCTCGAGAACACAGATGTCCAGAATGGCTAACCTTAATTCCACTGAAGTTTTCATTTTCCAGGGGGCAAGCTTATACCAAATCAGGCCTGCATCAGACTGAGTGCTTTTTTCTGTTGATAAATTTATGTACATTTTGGTGTGCATTTTTCACAATGGATGCAATTACTGTGTGCATTTTTTTTCAAATTTTCTATACCCATCTTCCATGTGACTAGAATTTTTTGTATATTATTTAAATGTACACATTTTTCTGTGCCCTTTTTTGCAAACATGTCTGGGTTTTTTGTGAACTTCATCACAATATGAACTGCAGGTCTACAATCATGGTGAGAGCTGTGAATTCAGTAATCTTGTATCAAAATGCATACTCAATGAAAGCTTCACTCAGCCAAGAGCGTAGATCAAAGGCAGAGAAATTTTGTGACATACAGGTATATGTGACCCTGTTCTAAGGCAAAGCCACAATTCTTTTTCATAACACAGAAACTATGAAAACCCACATTGTGTTTGAGGACATTAGTTCTGGTATGGTCAAAACGAAGTCAGAAGAAGAAGGAATTGAAGTTGAAGATATAAAATGTGTCAAAGTATGTCGTTTCACCGGAGAGATGTTTCTTTGAACACACTATTCAAAGAAAAAAAGGGGAAGGAAATATATTGAGGTTATACAAATTTTTCTATAGCTTGTAAATCTCACGTTATGTCTTGAATGTCAGCCATCAGGATGATACAGTGAGGTATTAAGACTTTTGACTGTATATTACAAGGAATGTATATTTAATTCAGAATGGTTACATAGCACAGAATTGTTCAGGATGCAGCACTTGAGAAGAATGGATACAACAGCTATATGATCTTATGATGCTTAAATATAAATATCTTCCTTTTCTCCACCCCACCCCACCTCCACAAACACACACAAACCTCCTTCCTTTCAGTCACAAGTACATTTAAGATCACATAGCTTAGACGGTTAATTATCCTCTGATAAAGTTAATCAGGTAATTGAAACCTGTTTTAATTACTGGCAGATGACAAGCTTGTCTCATTTGATATTTTTTTTCCATCAGCATTTTCAACTCCTACTGTAAAATGAAGAAGGAAATGTAAGTTGAAGCAATAAAGTGCCATCAAAATGCTCTGCCTGTAGCTTATTCCTATATATGGGACTTCTATGTTCTAGAAAAAGGGAAAGCATGCAAAAGATGCTCTCTCTTTTTTAGTGTTCATGGTCATTCATTGTTTCCTGAAAAATAGCTTCTTATACAAAAGCTTTGTATTGAGGAAAGAGAGAGACATGAACGTTTCATGGCTTTTTTTGTTTGTTTCCTCTTTCATTTAACCTTTCTTTCATGCCTTTTCTATCAAATCATTTTTAAAAAAAGCTCATCCAGTAGCATCACCATGTCAGAGAGCAGGCATTTTAAAGAAGACTTGGGTTCAAGTTCCCATTTAGCCATGGAAATTAATGGGTATATGGTGGCAATAGTAAACCACTTCTTGAACACCTAACTTACCTTGCAAACCCTACTAGGGTCATCATAAATTGCAAGTGACTTGGTGGCACATAACAACAGACTGAGGCAATGAAATAGTTAGATATTTCTTCCTTGTCTCCAATTGTCTCCTATTCCCCTGTAAAACATTTTAGATTGTAAAGTTATTTCTGTCTTTTTCTACTTTATGAAGCAGAGGTGGGAACATGTGGCCCAGATGTTGTTGAGCATCATCAGCCCTCATCAACATAACTGATTTGGTTTGGGTCCAGGCTATCTGAAGGATAGTATCTCCCTGTATGAGCCTTCCTTGTCCCCTAGAACTTCAGAGGATGCCTTTCTCCCAGTCCCACTGCCATCATAGGCACATTTGATATGGGGACACAAGAGAAGGTCTTCTCTGTGGCTGCTCCCAAGTTGTGGAATGCTCTCCCTCAGGAAGTTAGATTGCCCCCTTCTGTCCCTTATATCCTCCACTGAAAGCTGAAGACCCACCGCTTCAGACAGGCTTTTAATAAGCATAACATAGTCCCTGAATGATAGTTTTTAGCTAAGTTTGTTTTTAATGTTTTTAACCATTCAATGTATTTTTTAATTACTGTTATAGTTTGATTGGTTTTTAATATATCATTTATTGAATGATTTTTTTAACACTCTCAGCCACCTTAAGTCCCATCATTAGGAGAAAGGTGGCCTATAAATTGGATGGATGGATATACTGTTTCCAAGGGATGATGGGAACTGTTCTTCATGTGAAGGGCCACATGTTCTTTTTCCTTTGGAGTATCATATACATTGATGGCACTATATAAATAATCCCTAACTCTTAACTGATAAACCACACACACAAACTGGGGCCAGAGGGAGAGAATTAAAAGAGAAGATAATGGCTAGAAACCAAGTCAATACATATACATGTCTATCATTCCAACGATGGATGCTACCTCAGTGATCTGACAAGGGGCCAGTCATGCACAACCATGGACATGACTGATACCAGATCACCTCAGGAGCTTCAGCAACTGGAGTTCCCCACATGCTGTTGTTGAACAGTGTCCTAGCCAATGTCTTCCATTGCAAAATTGTTTCCCTTCTGCTTAAGATGCTAGAACTGCTAACAACCACCAACATTATTTCAGATTTGCTTCATCTGGTTTTAGTGGCTAAGGCGCAGATGCCAACCACATAAGCCCTGGTTTTAAATCCTTTAAAAATTCAGGATTCTGGTCTTGGTTATTCTTTCAGTGTGTTACACGGACAAGCCTAGTTGGAACATAGCTGTTTCTGTGCCAGCTGGTTGTTGTCTGGGAATTTCCTCATGAATATTTGATATGTGTCAATGCAACTATATGTTCAATTTTAGCTGGAGTCACCGATGCATAGTAGAATGCACTTCTACATGCTCTCCTAACTGATGGGAATTTCAGATCTACCAGAGCAACAAATGTGACATCAGATAAGAGTTAAAGATCTAATGGCAGTCCCTGAAAAAAGAATATGAGATCATTGACATCAACAGTTCCTCAGCAAGCCAAAACACAGTATCCACAGCTCCGTGGACCTTGTTATTAGATACACAACCATTGTCTTCTGCTCCCTGTGTCCACACCAATCCGTCACACGTGTGTGAATGAAAACCACAACGTGTGCACAACTTTGTGTTGCTTTCTCAAGAAAACATGAGAGGGAATCAAAGTGGAGAGGAGAATGTTTTTAGGAGGGCAGAAATCAAAAACCTACATTTCTGGGCTTATTCTCTCCTCCAACCACACTTTTCAAAATAAGGCTGCAAAGAGCAACCTGGAAGCAAATTTTTTTTTCCTCCCAAGAGGCTCCTAAGAACATCTATCAAGATATGCCTTCTAGTAGCTACACATCTGAGGGAATAGGAATTTTTCTTTTAAAAAAATTGAAAGGGAATAAAGCACAGGTGCCCGTGTTGCTTCTCACAGTAAATCTGAAAAACGTCTAGTTTCACTTGCTTCCTGCACTGAAGATCCTAAAATTTCTTACTCTCATGTCCTGTGAAACAATATGCTGTAAGTGTTGTAGTAGCACTCTGAGTTCTGTATTAGATCTTTATTAGGGCCTAACCTCTTATTCCTAATTTTTCAATGCAAGGCTGATCCAGTCTGAGTTCCCTGTTGTTGTTTTGTGTTGTCAAGTCACCTCCAACATATTGCGACTCTATGAATGAATGATCTCCAAAATGTCCTGTCCTCAACGGCCATGCTTGGCTCATGTGAACACTGGTCTGTGGTTCTTTAGGGCAGTGTTCCCCAACCTTTTCTGGTCCGCGGATCGGCTGGGGAAGGCAGGGCACCCCTCGCGCTCGCGCGCATGCGTGAACAAGTGTGTGTGCGCTCTTGCACGGGCACGCGCGGGCCCGCACGAGCACTTGCCGCCATTTTGCGCATGTGCATGACCGTTCGTGCACATGCGCAAACGGCAGCGCGCGCTCGTGTGGGCCCGCGTGCATGCGCAAATGGCGGCGCGGCGCTCGTGCGGGCATGCCGGAGCACGCGCGCAGGTGCAAACGGGTGGCGCGGGGGTGAGTGTGTGTGGGTAGGTCTCTCTCGCCGGCCCGGTCTGGCCCAGGCCAGGGACTGGCACCGGGCCGGGGACCGGGGGTTGGGGATCGCTGCTTTAGGGGACCAATCCATCTTGTGTTGGGTTTTCCTCTTTGCCTGCTGCCTTCCATCTTTCCCAACATTATTGTCTTTTTCATAATGTGCTCAAAGTAGAACACCCTCAGTTTCATTATTTTTGCCTCCAGAGATAGTGCAGGCTTGATTTATTCTAGCACCCACTTGTTCATCTTTCTGGCAATCTGTAAAGCTCTCCTCTCACACCATATTTAAAATGAATCACTTTTTTTTTTCCTTTCAGCTTTTGTTCCTGTCCAGCCTTCACACCCTTACATAGTAATCAGGAATACAAGAGTGTGGATGATCTTACTCTTGGTCTCCGGTGGCATATCCTTAACATTTGATTATTATTTTTCTATTTCCATTATCGCTGCCCTTCTGAATATGGGTCTCCTGATATTCAGAAGACTGCAGTCTTCTTGGCTGCAGTTCTCCAGTTGAATTGATAATTGAACCAAGGTATCTTTAACAATTTCAGTTTCTTCACTGTCAACATTAAAGTTGTGTAGTTCATCTGTAGTCATGGTTTTTCTCTTCATGTTCAACTGCAGTCCTGCTTCGGCACTTTCTTTTTCCACTTTCAATAAAAGCTGTTTCAAGTCATTGCTGCTTTTTGGCAGTAAGATGGTGTCTTAGATTGATGTTTCTTTCACCAATTTTCACTTCGTCTTCATCTGAATCTAGACTGGCTTTCCAAACAGATTGAACCAATAAGGGGATAACATTCGCCCTTGTTTGGCTCTATAGGAAATCATTCTGCCTCTCCATATACTGACCTAACAGCAGCTTCTTATCCACAAAACAAGTTATTCATTAAGACAATCAAGTGCCGAGGCACACCCATTTCTTTCAGAACAACCCATCATTTCTCTTGATCCACACAGTCAAAGGCTGTAGTTTTAGAAGAGGTAGCTGTGTTAGTCTGTGCTAACAAATCAGGCAAAAGGCTTTGCTGTAGTCTGTAAAGCGGTGGTTCCCAACCTTGGGTTCCTTGGTGTTCTTGGACTACAGTTCTCAGAAATCCTGGCTATCACAGCTAGTGGTGAAGGCTTTGGGGAATTTTAGGCCCAAGGTTGAGAAACACTTTTCTACAGTTACTGCACTTCTTCACATCTCCTTTCTTGGGAATTGGAATATATATTGAATGTCACCAGTTTGTGGACCATAGATTACCCCCTTTCCTCTCCCATCTTCCTCCTGCTGCATAGGCTGCTAAAGAGAAGTGTGCCTGGAGACTTGTGGGGAGAATGTTTGGAGGCTTTCAGGTCTTTTAGGGTGAGTGTTTCAAAGATTGGGATAATTGGCGGAACATGAGGAGGCAATGCCAGGGATTCTCTGCCAAGGCTTTTAATTTGAGTTGGGCAAGTATGCCAAGTCCTTAAACTCTTGTATCTCATCTAAAGTGAGCTTTTAGGTGTGATAGGTGGCTTATATGGGACTCCTATTGGTCTCCAATCTAAATACTGGTCAGAATCATTGCAACTGGACAATAATAAAAGATTTATTGGATAATCTATTCTGATTGATGCATCATTTCAAAAGATCTTCTTCTTTTTTTCCTCCTGGCAACGCCTGCTCATTTTTGTGCTGTATGATTTCCTCTTTGTGACTAACAGCATAATGCTACCCACAAGATTTAATGGTTTGGGAGGTACAAAACAAAAAGGTAGGAGAAGATTAAGAGAGGAGACAGAATGGGAACCAGTGTGAGAGAGAGAAGTTTGAAAACAGCCTTGCTTATTTTGAATAAGACTAACTGAGACCTTGCTTCTGTTTTAGCCTGAAATGTGTGCTTTTTTTAACTGCTGAGTTATAAACAACCCAAAATAGGAAGTTACATTTTTAAAAAATGCTGACAACATCTTAACTACTCTCTCAAGTAGCAGATAGCAGTGCTATAATGATTCAGGCTCATGAAGGCTTCAACACTGTAGTTCCATTTTTAGAAACATCAGACTGTCAATGACCTACATTCGCATTACATATGATCTTTCAAAGAGCTTCATGAAAATTATTATTATTGTTGTTGTTGTTCAGAAACATCAGACACAGTTAATATTATAAAAACATTAACTGGTATTATATAACAGATACAAGTTTTAACCAAAAACCTAAGTATCTGTTAAATATCGGCACAGTATGCATGCTGTTCCTAAATATTGCTGGGGTTTTTTTCTAGCTCTGATGGTGTGATTTCTGAGATCTGCAACTGCTTATAGTACTGTGTGAAATTTCTTGATATTGTTCCCAAAGCCCCAATGACTACGGGGACCACTGAAGTGTGTTTCTTCCAGAGGCAAGATGTTTCGATTGCCAGGTCTCTGTTAGTTTTTTCAATTCTTTATTTTCAATTCTGGCTTCACCCAGAATTGCAATGTCAATGATCCAGACATTTCTACATTCTATTACTACTACTATGTCTGGTGTGTTATGTTCAAGGTGTCTATCCGTTTGGATCCGGAAATCCGACAAGATCTTGACTTCCTCATTTTCTGACACCTTTTCTACCTGATGTTCCCACGGGTTTTTGGAGGCCAGCAAGTTATATTTTTTGCATAATGACCAGTGCACTAACTTTGCCATTCTATCATATCTAACTTGTAATCTGTTTGTGCAATCTTTGGACATTCACAGATGAGGTGTGACACAGTTTCATCTTTTTCTTGGCAGAGTTGACATTTGCTGTTAGCACTAATTCCTTGGATCTTAGCTTTCATCACATTGGTTTGGAGTTCTTATTCTTCTGCAGCAAAAATCAAGCCTTTGGTTTCTTTCTTAAGGGTCCCCACTTTTAGCCATGCCCATGTTGAATTATGATCATGCTTTCCATCAATATTTCTCAGGTGTTGTCCATGTAGTGGTTTATTTTTCCAGCTGTTTAATTTCTTTTCAAATGGTCGTTTCTTATATTGAGCCTTGGTTTCTGTTGTTTTCAAAATATTCTCAATTTTTATTGCCTTAAGTAATTTTTCTCTGCTTGTACTGATATAATCATTTAGGCTTCTTTTTTCCTCCTCTACTACCTGCTGTATTCACAGTAATCCATGGCCTCCAAGTTTTCATGGCAAATATAATCTGTCCACATCACTTTTTGGATGTAGTGCGCGATGCATGTTCATTAGTTTCCGTGTTTTTCGATCCAATTCTTCTAATATGTTTTGAGCCCAATCTACTATTCCAGCTGGGTATCTAATTACTGGAACGGCCCATGTGTTTATGGCTTTGATTGTATTTCCCTCATTTAATTTTGATTTTAAGATTTTCCCGTCTTTTGATATATTCCATTTCTGTCAGTTCTTTAACTTTTGTGTGCACAATGTTATCTGCTTCTAGTATTCCAAGGTATTTATAATTTTCATCACTCGATAGTGATTTTGTAATATTGCCATTTTTTAACTCTATTCCATCTAGTTTTTGGATCTTGGCATGGTGTATATACAGAGCTGCACATTTCTCAATTCCAAATTTCATTCGGATATCTTCACTAAATATTTGCACTGTGTTTAACAATGATTGTATCTCCGTGAAACGTTTTGCATATAATTTTAGGTCATCCATGTATAAGAGATGATTGATTTTTCCTGCTTGTTCTGAAATATGGTAGCCCAATCCAGTTTTATTTATTTATTTATTTATTTATTTATTTATTATTATTATTATTATTATTATTATTATTATTATTATTATTATTATTATTATTATTATTATTATTATTATTATTATTATTATTATAAAAGCAAGATTTACTTTTTCAGTTCTTTATTTTGCCTAAAGACTATAACAGTGTATAAGCTTACTCTCATAAAATGAATTGTGAAAAAAGCCTATACCTCCTGTTTCTCCCTTTTTCGAGGCAAAACTAATAATTCTTCTGTTTTACCTAATGAAAATTAATGCAAGAAACAAAGGGTCTCAGAGCTCTTTGGTTCAAGGAAGATGCTCTTGTGTCTGCCTTGTTTATTCCCAAGATCATGACATCATTTGGTCCCAATTTAAAAAGAAACCAGGCATAGTTTTCAGCCTTCTATCAAAATCATGAATTATGGAATATATATATATATATATATATATATATATATATATATATATATTATTTTTTATGTCATGTTATGTTACTTTTTGCAATGAAATCATATTTCTGCCTGCTTCTTCCTGTTAAATCCACCTGGCAGTTGGTATTAAATACAGCTCATCTTCTGTATGCACTCCTTTATCAAAGTCAATTGTGAAACTGAAATGTGTGGCAATTGTAATATCCCTCCCAGCCAACTAAAACTATTTTCAGAGTTGGCCACACACCAAAATTATTTTACACATTTTTTATGGATGGAGTTATGGAAATATTAGGCGCACCGTTTGTATCTCATATAGGGCTTAAGCATGGCTCAGTGAACAAGTTATATCATCTCTCAGCATGGGTAACATCCTGCACAAAGATCAACAAAAAGGCTCAGGAACAGGAAAGCACATCTATAAGGATATGTCTATTTTCCATCACTGTTATCAAGCCCATTCTGAGGAACGTATGTAAATGTAATGTGATTTTAGAAATAAGAGACCTATGTCAACAGCATGCCTTTCCTCCTGTTTTCAAGCCTTCCCTTGTATATTATGCTCTTGGAGATAGAGACTAAATCCACTGTTAACAATTGAAAGTAATCTATCTTTTGCCTGAGAAAAAGAAAAAGCAATTTAACGAAAAGAAAATTCAGGTACCTACAAGCAGTAATAAGTGATGATAAATTAGTAAGAGACTCTGCTGTAACACCTAATTCACTTTCAGTGTCCCCCAACAATATAAGTTTCTCTTTCTGAAAGGAGAGACATATCATAACGCCAGCCATCACACTGAAGAACAGGAAAAGTCAATATTAAATGGTTAGCATGGCTAAGAAAAGACCCCAGTACTTCAAGGGGCTTTTAAAAAAAGACCACCCACAGGTCTTAAAAACAATGGTGTTTCATTTTGTGAAACTCTATTCAGAAAACCTTTTGGTTATATGGCTAATGGCACTGACTCAGAGGAATTGTCTGAGGGCCATCTCAAGCAGCTAATTTTTTATATCATGAAAAAGTGGCAATTCACTAGTTATTAATTTATTTAACTGGTACCAAGTTCCATGGAGGCAACAGAGGTACCCTTTCTGTCTGGTGATGGAATAGCTTGTTTGGCCTTGGATATTTCTTTTTGTTATTCTTTTCCTCTGAGATTTTACTCTGGCTGTTCATGGATGTTCTGACTTGTATCTGTCAGTTCTAAAAAAAAAGTGGGGGGATTGTCTGAAATCACGTTCATGCAGTTACACCATATAAGGCTGATGACGTCATCAACCACCAAGATTTCTTCAGAAATAAAATATTTCCAGTCCCAAGCCCTACCCCTGGAGATCCTGAGGTTCCCATGGAATCCCCTTTGTCATGGGGAGGCCATTGGGAGCTGCAAGATGACGGTGGAGTCTTCAATTTCCAAAAAATTGCTGCCACTGGAATGACTTTACTTCCACTGGTGATTTTGGAAATCAAAGACTCATTGGGAGTTTCACTATGCAGTCTGAGACAAGAATTTGACAACTACATTCCAAACCCAGTGTTTACAAGGAAGTTTTATCCGAGGTCATTGAAATTATGGAGGCAACTATATCATGGGGATCTTCCTTAATTTTATAGTTAAAGTAGTATTTAATACAATTGGTGGGGATTGTTGATCACTCTGAGGATCTCTCTTCACTTTTTGTTTTTGTTTTTGTCTTGTCCATTAGAGTAGTTTACCCTGTCCCTATGTTTACTAATTTGCTTATTATGCAGATATTTGTGCGCTTTCCTATGTTGCTGTTATGCTGTTGGAATCAACTTGTAACAACCCCAATAGGACTTTTTTGGATGAAAAAGAAAATAGTCCCATATATGTTCAATAGTTGAACAGATCAGGATTCCTTCATTTCCTCCTTTGGAGGATCTTTACTTATTATGTTGTTGTTATGTGCCGTAAAGTCAGAATCAACATATAACAACCTAATAGGGCTTTCAATGTTAGTGAGATATTTGAGGAATGACCAGTTCCACACCCCCAATGAGCTTCTGTGGCTGAGTGAGGATTTGAACCTAGGTCTCCTGAGTCTCCTAGGCCATTACTCTATCCACTGCATCACACTGGGTATACACTATACTGGGTATAGTGTTTTCCTTACCTCTGCATAACAGTCTGTACTCACTGAATTCCTCTTTCCTCCACAATACTGAAGGACATAATTCTTCTCTTTTGCAAATGGTTCATCTACATGCGATCCATGTTTTTGTAAGGTCACCTTAATTAATTTGAATATATCATGATGCAATTGCATCTTTGAAATGGTGCAGACGCAATATCCGACAAAATGTATATTGTGTTTCCTGTTTTATCATAGGTACAATATCTAAAACTAGAGTAGACCTTTTGGTCTAGATGGACGGGGTAGAAGTCTAATAAAATAAATAAATAAATAAACTGCAAGGCAATGAGTGCTGGAAAATCTGCTCGGTACTATATTGCCAGCTACTATGTTAGTTGTTATACTTGTGATGGACATGCTTGTTAGTATTCTTTCAACACATTCACAGTTTGATACAGAAGCTGTTAACAATTGGCACAAAATCTACAGAAAGCCTACAGTGTTCTGAAAACTAAAATGTCCGTGAGTAATTTTATGGCAATTTCCCCCCTTTTTGTTTCTCAAATACCTGCGATTCTTGTATAATAATGCCCACAAGATACTGTTTCCTTCAGTTTTCTTGTTATTTGCTTAAAGTGTTTTCTCCATATGAAAATATATTATAATTTCAATCCCATTGGTTTAAGGATCTCATTCTAACTATTGCTCAGGCATATGAGCATGAAAATCTTTCCTTCTAAATTGTCTTCCATGTTTCAGACCCCAACTGCATTCTTGTCTTGTCCTGGTTCATAAAAAAGTAAAGGTTCCCCTTGACATTTATTTCAGTCGTGTCCGACTCTAGGGGGTGGTGCTCATCCCCATTTCCAAGCCGTAGAGCCAGCATTTGTCCATAGACTGTTTCCATGGTCAAGTGGCCAGTGCGACTAGACACGGAACGCCGTTGCCTTCCCACTGTGGTGGTACCTATTTATCTACTTGCATTTTTACATGCTTTCGAACTGCTAGGTTGGCAGGAGCTGGGACAAGCGACAGGAGCTCACTCCGTTGCGTGGATTCGATCTTATGACTGCTGGTCTTCCAACCTTGCAGCACAGAGGCTTCTGCGGTTTAACCCGCAGCGCCACCACGTCCCTGGTTCATATCAGGAGGCAAAATTGTGGTTTTGTTTCTTGAAAGGGTATATGTGTATTTGCTCTCTCGCTCTCTCTGTATGTGCATAATTTATACATTTTAGCACTTACACTTTCCATTGAGTAAAGCATATTTGTGTATATTTTCAACTATATGCATTTTTAGCTGTTCATATTTTTAAAACATTTGTACGGTTTGGGGTGTATTATCTCTCTCTAAATGCATCACACATCTCTGAAATATGTGGATTTCAGAAGCAAGGTGAAGTTTATCTCACCCCAATTTTTTCTTGTTGTTTCTATCCTACTGTAAGCGGGACCTCAACCTAGGTATTCCGACTTTGGATGTGGCAGCTCTAAACAATGACATTATGCTGCAAAAGGTTTCTTGGATTTGCCCCCCCCCCCATGCCAGTTGTCAAACTGTTGTATCTCTAGTGAGGTGTTTATCCATTTCCAAACAGATACTGTATGAAGTAGACCAAGGTGGCACTCCTACTGAATTAGAGCTCTACTGAATATTGCTTTTGTACTTTGGTTTTAAAAGGCAGAAAAATTCAAAACATACTTGGAAAATGAAACTAATAGTGTTACAGAACTAGGAAGCCCAAACCAAAAGGAGCTCAAGCATCAATAAAAAAACCCAAGCTCCCTTGGGAAACCCAACCTAGAAGCCTCAGAGTGATGAGATAAATTCCTTTGTCCTGTGATTGACAGGCATTTTGCATTTCAGCAGGTTGAGGGAAGGATGTTAATCTATTAGAGACTGCTATTTGCATTGCTTCATTTTCAGTAGGGTGTGCATTGGAGAATTTTTTTCTTTTCTTTTAGGCAGCTGCAGATGACAATTTGCATTGAAGGATAGAAACCAATCATGTGGGTTATGTCTCATTAGCATTAGGAACAGGATCTGAGCTATCCCTTCCCTTTTGTATTCTACTCTCCTTTTTTCTTTTTTAATGCCTGCTGCTGGCTTTTAGTCTCATAGTGCTTTGACTTGTTCCTTTTTTTGCACAGCCTGCCCATGTTTCAGAGAGGGTATGTGGCAAATGTGACACACACAACAGTGGTCAGGTATTCTACCCAATGGGGCAGCAATGCTACTAACAAGGGGTATTTCTTCCCACTTCAACCAATGTTTTTGTTTAGAAAATTTGACTAAATTGCTTTGTTCTGGTGGGGACAGAGGAAGGAAGGAAGGAAGGAAGGAAGGAAGGAAGGAAGGAAGGAAGGAAGGAAGGAAGGAAGGAAGGAAGGAAGGAAGGAAGGAAGGAAACCAATGAGAGCTTTACCTATATAGCAGAAGTCAAGCAGTTTAACTTTCACTCCCTTCCTCCCTTTATTTTTCCAATGTTCATGTTTTTTTTATTATTTAATCACACCCATACAAATATATAGAATTATTTTTGAATATTCAAAACCAATTCTACATAGACAGGCTGCAAAACTGGCTTAAGGCAAACAGCTTGCATTTGCAAGATGAATAATTTGGATGGAATCAAAGTAGACACTACTAGCACACTCCAATTAATATTGGTTATTTTTCTGTACATTTGTTGTATTTTTGTTGCTAATATAGGCATTTTTGTTGGTTGGAGAAGTGCATCGCAACATATGACTATTATTCATTTATCAAAGTATAGGTAAAGGTAAAGGTTCCCCTTGACAATTTGTCCAGTCGTGTCCAACTCTAGGGGGCGGTGCTCATCCCTGTTTCCAAGCCATAGAGCCAGCGTTTGTCCGAAGACAGTTTCCATGGTCACGTGGCCAGCGCGACTAGACACGGAACGCCATTACCTTCCAACCGAGGTGGTACCTATTTATCTACTCACATTTTTACATGCTTTTGAACTGCTAGGTTGGCAGGAGCTGGGACAAGCGATGGGAGCTCACTCCGTCGCGTGGATTTGATCTTACAACTGCTGGTCTTCCGACTTTGCAGCACAAAGGCTTCTGCGGTTTAACCCGCAGTGCCACCATGTCCCCTTTTATCAAAGTATAGCTGTATTTAAATTCACACAAAGCTATTGGAAGCACGTATTATGGACCTTTTCATTAAAATGAAACAGAACAAATGAATGTCCCTTCCCTAAATATAAGGAAGTTTCTTAAGGGGGCCACCTCATAAGAAACATAATATTCAATGCCAATATTATGGATTGGATTTCACATTTATCAGTCAGTGAAGAATATGAAGATGCAAGCTTTTCTAACATCTTCATCATCATTATGCAGAAATTTTCCTTTATTATGACTCTACAGATGTTTAGCTGAATTCAAAACTTGGCCAAATTTTCACTGGAAAGTTCCCAGCAGTTCAGTGAATAAAGAAACCAAGAAACTAGGAACCAAAGAAACATTTTCTGCAAGGACATGCCATTAAAGGATAAGAATTTCAGACTGAGATTAAAAGGGAAAATCCTCTGAAATACATTTATCAGTGAATGACCCTGATCAGCTGTGATCCATCACAGGAAGATCGTTACTAAAGAAGTTAGAAAAACACAGTAAACAGGCTGAAATGTTTCTAAGATTATTGACATAAATATTATTTAAAGATGAGGATAAGAAGAGAGCATAAAACCAGAAAGGTGAAATTTTCTAAAACTTCATAGATTGTGTCTGAAAATCCTAGCAGTTGTCATATAAAGTGCTACCTATTCATAACAGTATTAATGTATAGCTCAGTCCTTCCATTTATTCCAGTTCTATAGAGCTGTTTTACTCACAAATAAGTGCAGATAGAATTTAGGTCCTGAACATGAGCCTTGTTACTTTTATTGTTGATGATAATGAAGATGATGGTGGTGGAACTTTTGGAAACTAAAAAAAAATTAGATGTATCTTTTGTAATTTCTGCTTCCAAACTAACTGCCAAGAAAAAGGAAAGCATTTTCAAATCCTAAAACAATTCATGTTTTATAGAAAATCATTGCAAGGGTTTCCAAGAACTGAGCAGGGCTGTTAATGATGGGACATTTTGAAGATCAGTCATTCATAGGACTGACATAAGTCAAAGGGAGTGGGATGGTGCATAACAGCAACAAAGAAAAATATTGGTTTTGTTTTTCTCTAGTTTTCCATTAATTATGTGCTATCAAATTGGAACTGATTTATAGTTTAGCCTAATAGGGCTTTGAAGTAAGTGAGATAATGAAGGAGTGGTTTTACCCATTTCACCACCATCCCAATGAGTTTCCATGGCCAAGTCAGGATTCAAACCGTGGTCTCTAGAGTCATAGTCTATCACTCACTCTATCCACTACACCATACTGACTATCAAAAATACTGGGGGAGTATTTTGTCATGTTAATAGTGCATCTGGTCTTCTGAGATACTTTGAAAGATAGAATCACAATACATTGGTGTGGTTGCAAACATAGATCAAAACCTAATAAGATCTATTGATTATTGTCCTTTCAAAATCCCTACAGATGTTTTACTTGAGATGCACCCTCTTCTATTTCCTCCGCTTTCACTTCAGGAAAAGTTCAAGGCAATTGCAGCTTTACAAAGGTTTACCCAATCACTCTGTAGACCACATGGCCCTAACTCCATAGTTGTTTTGTAAGGACAGTATGGACGATTCAGTTAAGTGGTACAGTATAAGCAGTGGCATGAGAGCTGAACCCAGAGAAGTGCCTGTTTTGGACTACAGCTCTCAGAATCTTTTGGATTGGTAGGAGGATTCTAGGAATTATGGTCCAAGTAAATAATATCTAAGTTGTCCAAGTGAATTGCGTCACTGTGGTTCCAACAAAAACTGCAGAGTCCAGGACCAATGAGCAATAATGTACCCTTTGCTGCTAATAACTGTCAAGATCAAGCTATACAGTTTTAAACAAATGAAAATGAGAAAAACTGTGATTAGGCTAAAAGTAGAAATAATCTTAACAGCATGAAGTGAGTGCATTAGGGTCACACAGACAGAAGTATAAACAATCTGTGGTTTCTTATCGTATCTGAGCAATTTGCTTTGAACCCCCATTATCTTTTCTTTTGCAGCTGCACGACCATTCAGGTTTGTGAAATAATGCTTCTTTCAAAAAGAAGGTAAGCTTTGCTCAGTTCCTAACAAAAGATCTGCAACCTATAGAGAAAGGAGGCAAACCATATGAACCCCAAGCCATATGCTATATATTTTAAAATATAAACAATTCTTATGATGTCAATCTGTGAAAGATTTGGGGTTGTTTGTTTTGATGAGAAAGGGCAACATAAAATAGTGTGCTTTACCTAGAATTATTTCTATATCTGTGTGCATTTAATGGCTGAGGAGACATGGCTTCTCCACTTTGTTGAGCCTATGTTTTATAAAGTGGAGTGGATAATTAGTTTTTCATAGGATACCTAGAGTTTTCTCACCTAACATAACAAGAGGAAGGCACCTAGGTTTCATTGTAGGTATGAGGTGCATAAGTGCTAGCTCTATATCACCATATGGCAATATATGTAGCCTTGTAACTTCTTATTTTATATTATTAAACAACAACGAAGATACATTCTGACTACAAAATATCCATCAATTGCCAGTGCATCTGTTGTGACGAGAAACAAAACCAACATATTTAGATGCATTTTTAAAATATGTGATGTTCCAGACATTGAAAATCAACATTCTTAAACCCACTTGTGGGACGTACTGTTTGAGAGTGCAGATACTCACATGTTGGAACCATCAACTATAGAAAAAATATTCCAAATCCTCCATAAGAAATCATATAGACACTTTCTAGCCCAGCGCTGCTGTATGTCAGCATACACCTCAAATCATGTACATCCCAGTGAATTTTAACACCTTAGGAAAAAGTCGGCAAACAGGCCATTCAAGTGACTTGTAAACCAATTTGGAAGGTGAGCTGAGAAAATGCATTGCTTTCTATACATTATGGCCATTGCATTGGTATGTAAATAGCACAGTGTCTCTCATTGTATTAGGGGAGCTCAGTATAAGGGGCCATATGCATTGCCAGGGTCATTGGGGACTCACTAGTGCTGTGTGCTTTCTGTGTTACTATTTCCCCAATGCTCACTTGAGTCTGTTTGTGAGAAAAGCAAACTGAAACAATTTTATGAAGGAAGAGCAGTCATATGTCTACCTCTGAAGGAGGGTAGTCTTTGCCCTTTGCCCTTATTCATTGGTCCCCCTTCAACACTAGGAGTAAATACTTGTGTTTTTTTCACCATGGGGAACCACAATAGTGTGCTACCACTGATTCCACTATTGTCCTGTCATAGAAGCAAATGGGATATAGAATTAAGTTATTTTGTATTCTTATGACTAGTGAGCAAGCCAAAGGTGTGGCGGAGAAAAAACAAAGGGCATTTATTACAATTCAAACTTCAGATTTTAAGTAAAGTTACATGAACAAATTAAATGATGCTTTATTATAATGCAAAGGTAAAGGTAAAGGTAAAGGTTCCCCTTGACAAATGTCCAGTCGTGTCTGACTCTAGGGGGCGGTGCTTATCCCCGTTTCCAAGCCATAGAGCCAGCGTTTCTTCCGTGGTCACGTGGCCAGCGTGACTAGACACGGAATGCCGTGACCTTCTCACCATGGTGGGTACCTATTTATCTACTCACATTTTTACATGCTTTCGAACGGCTAGGTTGGCAGGAGCTGGGACAAGCAACGGGAGCTCACTCCGTCGCATGGATTCGATCTTACGACGACTGGTCTTCCGACCTTGCAGCACAGAGGCTTCTGCAGTTTAACCCGCAGTGCCACCACGTCCTGAATGCAAAATTAATATAAATATATAAATACAGGTATATGACTCACTTCAACTCCTCAGAGCACCAATAATTACTTGCAATGTGTAATGTACTTAATGTATTCACCTTGTTTACACAACATATTATAGAGTTGTAAATTGTAGACTATATTTATACTATCATCCTCCCCCCCCCCCCCCAGTCAACACAAAACCACACAATATTCCACAGGCCTCTTGTCTCTCCTCTTGTTACCTCCTTCCCGCAGTTCTGTAACTATAAAGCCATATTCAGGTGTTATGTCTGAAAGTGGGCACACTGTAATCATGATAGAGGATGGAAGTTGCACATTAGTATCTCTGTTTCCCCATCCCACACCTCCACAGTCATTCAGGCTTTCATGTGTTTAGGGTGAACATCTCCAGAGGAGTCTGTAGTTGTGGTGAGATGAACACACTTAGATGCATCTTTCCTGAATGTCATGCTAAACACATGGTCTGAGTGACTTCTGGGTGGGGATATGGGGCCAGACTTACATGCTTACATACATCCCTACATCCACACTACCCACTAAGGCTTTTATACTCTCAGACATAATGCCTGGATAAGACTTCTGTCTCCTTCAACTCTCACACTGCCCCTCTCAGTTTCTTTCTCTCAGCCAAACCCCTTCCACATGCAATCTGCACACTAATCCTTTTCACACTTTTATGGAACATTTATTTCTATTTACTCTTAACAATGAAACAGCCACAGCAACCACAAGTCATATCACTCAAGGTGCACTGCAGTGAAGGAAATGCACAAAGCATGGTGCAATCCTATGCACGCTCATTGTTGCTATGTGCCATCAAGTCAGTTATGGCTTATGGCAACCCAAATAAGGTATGTGAGATGATCAAGGAGCTCCACTCCCCACATTGCATTGCCCTCCCACCACAGAATAATGAGGCGAGACGCAGGTGATGGGTAAAACTAGGGCCATACTTTATTGAAACATAACAGCAACTTTTGGCATCAGAGCCAGGGGCCTGCGGTAGTGCGGAATCAGGTTTGGTGCCAAAGGTCTCACTGGACCCCTGACCAACTTTATACGGGTGAGTCCCATGCCCCGTTGTCATGCTGTCCTCAAGACAGCATGACCCTGGCCGGTGTAATTACAAGCCCCCCTCCCGGGCCTGTAAGTTCCCACTCTTTGGCAGCCCTTAGCCCGGGGAGGGACCCAGCAGGTCTCCCCCCCGGCACTGTAACCTCACGATCCGCAGTGCCTTGAGGTCAGACGTGCTGACCCTTGCATTGTACTCCATGGGCACTCACCGATTCCATTTCCTTCTGCACTAGCCACCACGGAATGGGCTAGCCTAGCTATGCCCCATTCCCCCCATCAAGCTGAAAATTTCAGCACGCAGGCCCCTGTGCAAGTCAGTCAAAAAGACTTCCAAGCCAGCATCCAATAAGTGAACCCCATCACCTCTGTAAAGCCATGGGCAGTCCAAACGGATCTCCGGGTGTCCGATAACTGAACCTAACCCATCAACAACTGCTCTACAAACTTCCTTATTAAGCTTTCTACGTGCCCTATTTAAACAACTGGCATCACAATCAGCGTTCCACACATGACGTGGAATGACTGTGGACCAAATGATTCTGGAACCTGGATACTTGGCCTTCCACTTCCGCAAGTCTCTCAAGATATCCAACACAACTGACTTGCCACTCCGTTTGGCCAAATTATTCCCCCCCCCCAGATGGATCAACAGCACATCTGGGGGTGCACCAATCATCCGGGATGATACCATATCAGTGAATTCTCTCCAATGCATTCCTTTCCAGCCGATCCAGCTCAAATTAACAGATGGTCCAAATCCCAAATCACAGCCCCAAGCTGTCCTGCCAGCATTTACAGCTGCCCAGTAAATAAAGCTGTGTCCAATCAACTGGATCGTCCACTGCCGGTCAGTCCACTCCAATCCTAAAACAAAAGACAGAGAGCCAGTCACTCGCCTACAACTGCGGCATATTGCGTACATAAAGCTTGTATCTTTTAGATGACCATCTACCTACTCTCTTAATGTCATCTGGGCTATATCCTAGACTAGCTGAAGTTGATGCTGCCCCAATCCGGAATGAGTGAGTTCCGAATCACCAGCCACTCAGGCCCACCTCTTCAAGGGCCTAATTATGACTCCAGAGTAGATTAGAAATCCTGGCAGCCAATTAGCCCATGATCGGTCAGGCTTTTTGCGTCTCCGCCTTTCGTTCTCAACCTCATCCTCCTTCTCAATCTCCTTAGCATCTACGTTTCTATTTAGTAAATCAAATATATCTACGTAATCTCCCTTCCAAATCCGTTCCTTCATGGCCGGAGTCAAGTGATCGCCCATCGGAAGGGAGTAATCCCCAAAAGGCAGTTCCTAAGAGGAACAGAATTATATCCTGTGTCTGGTACTGAAGGGTAGGGCCATACACCAACTCCAGCAGCTAACCCTGACTGATTGGAACACGATGTTGCTGGGTAAGGAGGCCACCAAGTACTAGGAAGTATTCCTTGGTAAGCTCCCTGAGCTGTCAGCCCCCCTTGTATGCCCGTGCCTACATATAAACCGGACTGATCATGCCACTGTGTGCCTACCCCCCAAGGCCATACTGGCAGTGCTCCACTAGTGTCCGGTGCAATGGCGAGCTCACCCAGCACTTGAATCCCAACTGTATCCCTGCTTGTGGAGGGCAGCTCCCCATCCGATCTGGCATCCACCATTGTGTCGCGTCTAGGGACTGCCTTCCTTCCCATGGATTTGCGCAATCGATCTGCCCTTCTCTCCACGATTGGACCCTCTGGTTCCACTGGTGGCTGATCCGTTGTGGTCCCTCCCAATCCAGATGCACTCTGTTTCTTAGCCTCTAGGGATGCAAGACTCGATAAAAGATCATCAGTGAGACCCTTAAGTTTTGCCCTCTTGTGTGCCTTAGACTCTCTCACTGATTGCCTAGGCTGGACCTCCCTGGTCTCCCTTCTGTGCACTCTGCCCTTTGTTTCCCGAAAGCAGTTATTTTATTACGAAGCTCCTCCCAGACTGGCCAGTCCTTCTCATCGGAAGATGATGATAACACTGGTGGGGAAGTCCTGTGAGCCTTGCATTTTGTAGGCTGCTTTCCCTTGCTTTTCCCTTGCCCTTTCTTAGGGGCCATGACTCTCTTAAGCCACGCAAAGACACTAAACTCACTACTGTCTAGCCCTATCAAGCCTTAATGATATCCCCCCCCTCTTTCTCAAGGGCTTTTGGCTGTTGTGTGTAGCAGACTGGGGATATGTACCACTTATTTAAAACTCTGGTTTGTCAATAAACTCATTTGATTATATAATGCCCCTGAATAAGTATCATTTAAATTTATTTCTTCTAATTTCTCCCCAGCAGGTTTCCTATTCACTCCCTCACTCTATAATCCTCGCACTGTTTGTTATTGACACTGATTTATTATTATTATTATTATTATTATTATTATTATTATTATTATTATTATTATTATTATTATTATTATTATTATTATTATTATTATTATTATTATTATTATTATTATATAATTGTGTGGGGGGAGCCCCTTTGTACTGACCCTTCAGCCTGTACCCAATCCAGGGGCAAAAGCCCCTGGAGCTTACTTGCTCCCCCCCACATAAGCCTGCTATGTTTCCAATTCCTCTTTCTTTGAAAATTATTTATTTTGATTTTTAATTATTATTTTTTTGAAAACTCACTAAAATGGGCTGGTTGGGGATCGCAACTGATCCCTAACTATGACTCCAACCTTGGGGAGTGCCAATGCACAACCCCCTGACGTCGTCCTCACCCTGAGTTGCTGTGACACAGCTACAAATTCCCGCGGCGAAGCGCACGCCCGCTGTCGGGAACGAAAGCCTCGAAAGAGGCTGGCCACGTGGGGAAGCGTCCTTTTATGGATGCTCCCCCTCCCCCCGGGTAACAAGGCGCTTCTTGCATCTCACGTTACCTCGAGGGGGAAGGCAAAGGAGGTCCGTCATGGCGACGCGCGCCAGCGGACCTGACATTTCCATGGCTGAGTGAGAATTTGAACCCAGGTCTGGAATCTGCATCTGACACTCTGTTACACCACACTGGCATGGTTACTCTGAAATAAATCCTTCTGAGGCAACTTATTCTCCAGTTAGTGTATTTCCTATTGCAGCCTACAGATGAAATCCTGTGAAAGTTTTTCTGGCAGTGATTCCCATAGAACACCATGGGATGTCTATTGCTGAATAAACACACCACACATCACTTAAGACAGAGCTGGCATTTATGTGAGTACAGAACTGTAGCTAGCACTTCCTCATCATAATCAGGTTTGCAGGCAGAGCAGTTAAACAGTAGAATCATCTTGTTTCAGCAAATTCCTGCTGTAAAAACGGGGCAGGATAAACAGTAGACTTAATCAGTGATGTCTGTGGAGCATACTTGCCAGCTTTTGTCTACTAAGGAAAAAAGGTCCACAGTAAACATCTAAACACACTGTGTAAATCAATAGATTTTCTTACCTACTTAAAGCTGAAGGATGCACTTAGATATTTTGGCTACTCAGAATATAGCTCCAGAATCCAGCATTCAATGAACATGGAGGGGCGGGGAGATAATATATTGTTACAAGTGTAGAGATCACTGCACTTAATCTGGGAGATCTGAGTTTAACTCTCTGTTTAGTCACTGGTCATGTCATAGGATCTACAAGTTGCAAGTTCAAAGATATTTCCTATTAACTTGTTGTTGTGGAAGAAATAAGCCCTCAACTTGATACATTCCAGCTAGAATGTTTTCAGAGCCAGACTAATTCCTGCAATTTATTAAGCAGTAATTAAAAGACAAAGGTCCACATAGGTCCGACAAAGGTCCACATAGTCAAAGCTATGGTTTTTCCTGTAGCGATGTATGGAAGTGAGAGCTGGACCATAAAGAAGGCTGACCGCCGAAGAATTGATGCTTTTGAACTGTGGTGCTGGAGGAGACTCTTGAGAGTCCCCTGGACTGCAAAGAGAACAAACCTATCCATTTTGAAGGAAATCAACCCTGAGTGCTCACTGGAAGGACAGATCCTGAAGCTGAGGCTCCAATACTTTGGCCATCTCATGAGAAGAGAAGACTCCCTGGAAAAGACCCTGATGTTGGGAAAGTGTGAGGGCAAGAGGAGAAGAGGACGACAGAGGACGAGATGGTTGGACAGTATCATCGAAGCGACCAACATGAATTTGACCCAACTCCGGGAAGCAGTGGAAGACAGGAGGGCCTGGCGTGCTCTGGTCCATGGGGTCACGAAGAGTCGGACACGACTGAACGACTAAACAACAACAATTAAAAGATTGCAGAGAGCATGTATACCAAAAGGTATTTTGGAGCTCAATTGTGCCATATAATGATGTCACCAGCTAGGACAGATTAATGAATAGATTCCTTTATTATGATCACTAGATCAGATAACCAGCTAGGACAGTTTTTGAAAAATTAAACAGTTTCTGCTTCTGTTCTGAGTCACCAACAGGTCCCATGTAATAACTTTCATTGCTGGAAACCTGTGGGAGCCATGGGATATGAGGAAGAAGTCTTTAATTACAAAAAAATAGCTACCTCTGGGTGGACTTTATCAGGATTTACCTGGTCCCGCAACTCATAGTTTGCAGATTATGGAGCTACCTCTCCAGACTACAGACCCAAATATTTTGCCCCTTCATTGCCCCTTTTCAGCAGTTATTGATAGTTAGGATTTTTTGTTAATTGCCCCTGTGCATTCTACATTGTTTAAAAATCTCTGATTGTTCCAGTCAGATACCACTTCTCTTGTTACACCATCACATTGTTTTGTTTCATCTTTTACCGCTTTGTGCCTAGACTGCAAAGAAAGGCAGGGGATAAATTTTATTCTCAAGCAATATTTTACTGAAGTCCTCTTTTTCCCATGCCCCATCCAGAGGTAAATGTGCTGATTTATTTCCATCTGAAAAGAGGTTTGATCAGCAGGTTGCTGTATGAAATACTCTGCAAGAAAGGATTTCTTCCCCTAGTCCTTATGCAGAACTCAGATGGGACACTGCGAGTGGAGCTGCTCTATAATGACAGCTTTAGCTCTGATGGGCAAAATTATATTCTCACACTGCTTCCAGATAATCTGTAATGTCAGCTTTCGCACTGGTGTGCCTTTCACAGCAGTCTGAGTACGGTGGCTGCTGTTCCCATCACCACAGGGACCTGCTTCTGACATCTCCTCACTGAAAGCACAAAAAGCAATGGTTTGTGTGGGAGTCAAAGTACACAATGAGACCTGGAAAGTGCCTGCGATGTAAGCCATGGGGCCAGATCCCTGGTGTGCTTGCTGCGGTTTGTGTAATCAGAGGCCTAGTTTGAAATGCTGGTGCCACAGCTGCTGCTGCAGAGCAGATTTGAGCCTGATACTCTTGGCGTTGGCTGATGTGCTGCTGTTGCCTCCCTCAAAATATCTACAGTGTCATGGAGAGCTTCACATCTAACGGGAAGCCTGCAGATGTGCATTGTCGTCTCTTTGTGTTTGTGACACTGCTAGACATCGTGCCTCGAGGCTGACTTTGTGTTGCCTCTATTGTCTAGATGAAGAACCTTCATTGTGCTGATTAAAAAATTGGTTTTCATTGCTTTGTGTGAGTGACAAGCAACTGTCCTTCCCGGAGGAGCTGCCATAGCCCTGTTGTTAAAAAAAAATTAAAAAAAATAAAAATCCAAGGTTAGGAGAGAATGTACCTATGTTTTACTTATGAACAATACATATATTCATTTTGTTCCTGCTCTTAGCCTTTAGAGATAACAAAGCTTAAGATACAAGGGAACTACAATGAAACAATAAATAAAATACACTTTCTGCCTAAAATGAGTTTATGGATAATTAATCCTTATCTTTAATGCTCTCCTTGGCCTTTTATCCTCTGGATCTTTCTTCCTTTTTCCACATTTCTTTCTTGTCCGTGACCTTCAGTTCTCCAACTACACAACCCAAGGGCACACAGGAATCCCTTGTACACATTGTTTCAGACACCTTTCCAGAGGACCTTTGCAGTGCTTATGTTCTCTTTCATCCTTAACCCTCCCCACAACTCACATTCACAGGGCAGCTCATGGCTTAACCCTTTAGACCTCAGTACCAAGTGAAGTGGAGCCTGTATGTGAATAATGATCAAGCCCAGTGTCAACACCTGTCATGTTGGTACTAAAACAGACGGTTGAAGGCCCCAGCACTCCTATCTGTCTTGGAACACCCCATGGCAGTGGGAAGATGTAGATACTTGCTAATGGCCCATTGGTTTATGTCCTAATGGGGAGATCCCATTGCTATGTTGGGAAATGGCAACATTGTCCTCCTTGACAACAAGGAGCTCCTGATAGGACTTTCACAAGGCCAAGAACAACATTTTGTATGAATTTTTTTTCTTGTGTCAGATGGTGGATGTTTTGCACTTTTTTTTTTTTTTTTTTTTTTTTGCCCTATGGTCTCCACCATAGGAAATGGCGCCCCCCCCCCCCCAACGTCTGCTTTATTTAAGAATTTGAAGGTTTCTGTCTCAGTCACTCCTAAATGTCAGCCAGTTCTTTTGTGAGTGCTCTCTGGATGTGCAGATATTTTCTTCTTAAAGGCCTACACATCCATGAAACTAGGAAGCAGGAAGAATTCTTGCCTCATTTCTGAACGGAGGCAAGGGATTGTGTAGGGCTTTAAAATTCTCCACTGAGGTATCCAATCATGTCAAGGCAGCTGATAGTCAGGGAGATCCAGGAATTTACTGAGGGTTTGTCCCTTCTCAAGGCAGGTACGTAGCTGGAGCTTAGGAACAAGAAGAAATCTCACTGAATTACTCATTCTTGGGGAGACAGCTTGTCTTGACAGTATAAGTCAGTAGGGAGAGTACATTCAGTTTCTTGTCACCAGTGAGAATCTCAGACCAAGAGTGGTTCCCCTTGCATTGAGGTTTCTGCATGTTGTACTAGCATTTGTGGAAGACTCGTGTGTTTCCCTTTTGAGAAGCAAGCCGAGGCAGACCAGCTGGTTGAATTAAACATTACAAACAGCTAAGCTAAGTCTTCTGATTTGAAAAAGTCCATGCAACAAAGGCAACAGTTATCACACGTACCTACACAGCTGGTGCAACTTGTGGAGTACATGGATTTTTTTTTGTCAAAGTTTTTCTTGTGGATGAGAAAACTGTCACTGAGACTGCCCCACCATTTCACAGGAAAGGATAATTATTATTTTTTTTTTTTTGCAGCTTCTCATTATTGAACATGAGAACAAGAAAAGCAAGACTTACATCCCTGCTAGGTCCACAAATTGCAGTTTAAATTTCCCAGAAAGTGCTACATGGGGCATTCTGGAGCAGTAGAAGAAATGCAGGTGTCATCTTCCAGCCACACTGAATCATACAATTCTACAAAGCCAGAAATTTATGTATTGCAAAGAGATGTTTCAGTCAATCCAACAGGCAAGTGTACACATGGTTAGTACTGCAGGGCCTGTGTAGAAGCAAAATAAAGTATATAACTAGAAGGAAAAGATCAAAAAGCTCAATTCTGTCTGCAAAAGCAAGGCCAGGAATAGGTTGTACTACAGGTCATGAACTAATATAAAAATCAGAATAAACCCAAAGGGGAACGCTAAAAGAATAACAGTGTCAAAATATAATTAAAATAACATTCTTGAGAAGGTAGGGAGCATGTAGGCAACAGATTTGCATTATTAAACTCAGTTGACTGTGAACCAGAAGAACTGTGGACTGAAATGCAAGGTATTGTGAGGAAACACACACACACACACACACACACACACACACTCCTATTCCTGTAGTCAAAAGAAAATAAAAGCCTTGGTGGATAACTGAAAAAACACAAAAATTGTTAGCAGCAAAAGTAAAAGATGACTGAAATACCTTTTACCAGAAGTCAATGAGTTTGCAGAATCCTAAATGAATCTTTTTAGAACCTTGCACATAGGGACAAAGATAACTATTATAATAGCACTGCAACAAAAGATAGAAGGGAACAACATTAAAAGAAGACAAGACTCACTGGGCAAGATAATAATGGTAGGAAATGTGAAAAGCAGTAGGAAAAGAAGACCTATGGTGAGTGATTGACTCAATAAAGGAAACCATTGCCTTTTGTTTGAAGACATGAGCAGGACTTTTAATGATAGAAGGCTAATTTTTTGGATGTGATTAATTCATAAGGTTGCCATAAATCAAAGGCGACTTGATGGCAAACAACAACTTGACTGATTGATGATTATTTCAAATGGGGTTTAAAAGGGTCTTAAGTTTTTGCCATTGCAGAGATAGTTTTCCACCCCTCTCTGTTGTATGTTTTGTACCGTTAGTCACCCTAGGTGGTTTGGCAGAGAGACAACTGAGGAATACTAGAAGTAAATAATGAATGAAAGTATAGCCATACTGCTGAGCTAACTCATCAACTCAAGGGAAGATTGACATTCAGGCAAGAAAAATAGAACTAGGAGTCAAGAGGTTTGGCAAGAGATTTCACAGGAAGAGACACGTGAAGGCTGCACTAAATATTCAAATGATCAAACGTCCTTCTTAAGATGCTCCATTGTAGTTTTAACCTGATCTCTCCATAAAGTTAACCAGGCTCAAGATGTTCCACCTTGTTCAAATGACCTAATATTTTAAAATCATTTTAATGGCCGTATTCGTACAAATTTATATAGAGAATCTATTTGTCTATTAATTCCTCAACATGACATTAAAGTCATTCTTGACTTTGCTGAAATGAACTTTCCTCTTACTAATAAATGTCATTATTTACATTTATGTAGACAATGTTGGTGGGTTTTTCCTCCCTAATTATGTTTTATACCAGTATATGTTCATTCAGCCTATTCATGATTCCAGAACAAAAATAAAAGAAAATAAAACTCTGTGTTACAGACTTCATAGATATTTTCATTTTGTAGGTTTGGCCATTCCCTCGCCCAAAGCTCTAATGAATGTATGTGTCTGTGTCTGTCAATTAGCCCAAGTATAAAATAGCCCAGAAATTAATCAAAGTCCTGATTACAATGTAATTGGTTGCTGCAATTAAGGAAAAAAAGGGTAATTGAAATTTTCTGTAGTTTACAAAAGTATTTCATTGTCTCAGGAATCAGTGGACTTTTAATAGTTAGTGGAAATAAATTATTATACCCTTACTTTGAAAGCAATTTCAGATTGTATGTTCACTTTCTGTTAAGCCTTCTAGCTTAGTTCAGTTTGTAAAATCACGTAAGAGTACAGCTTTAGGGACTGGTGTCTCTGTGATTTATAACACAAAAGGAGCAATTATTTCCATATGTAAAACTTTCCTTTTAAAAATAAAGTGTTCGGGGAGAGAAAAAGAAAAAAAGCACAATAAACAGATATGCCTGCAGCGTCTTTAGGAAATCAGAGAAAACTGCTTGAATGTATTACAAACAGCAATAATGCGAAGTAAGGAGGGGGGCCGCTAATATAAGCATCAACTTTAGGGACTGGTGTCGTTGTCCAAAGCACTACATGTTTGCAAGACTGCAAATATTGTTGTGATAAGGGGGGGAGATGATCTGTCCTTGTGGACCGGTGATCACTGCACACAAAAGACTAGTTAACAACACCCATCAATCACAGTGACAGATCATCTCCCCCCTTATCACAACAATACACCCATAACAAAAAACACCCTGATCACCATAATCACCCAATCTCGTGAAAAGGACAAAAAGCTGATCCCACAGCTACAAATATTCAACTATCCCACACACTACACCAGAACACAGACAGAGTTCTAACTCCTGTCCTCTGAAGCTGCTGGCCACAGAGACTGGCGAAACGTGAGGAAGAAAAACCTCCAGAACATGGTCGAACAGCCCGAAAAACCTACAACAACCATCTGATCCCAGCCGTGAAAGCCTTCGAGATTACAGTAAAAAAAATTCTCTGCCATTCAAAAACCCCCACAGTTCCCTATCCAATTAATCCACACTTTCACGGGTGTTGTGTATTCACCATTTTTTTACATTGATTTCAACCTAATTTAAATATGGGGTGGTTTTGGGTTGTTGTTTTTTAAGTAATGTAATGGCATCCTCAGAAAGGGAGGTTAGTGCACAGAGTCTGAAGTTATTCCCACACAATACAGATCATGCTGTTTCCCATATATTGCACTATGTGGGTGTTACATTTATTAAACAATAAAGAGTGCAGCTGAGGTGTGAAAACAAAATTTGCATTATTTTCATCATTCCATGTCACTCCATTTCATCCTTCACCCAGTAATCCCTCCTTCATCACAGTCAATCAGCATTCTGTTTCCACTGAACTACATGGTCAGACCTTATCAGGCTGATTGGGATTTTTAATGAGATATTTCACCTTTTTGTTTTTATTTCTGTAATCTCTGCAGATTCCTTGAGTCTGCTCACCCCTGAACTTCAGAAATGAATGGACAATTCAGAGTTGTAGCTGATGGTTTGTCTATAGAAGACTAGACACACTAAAACAGTAATGGGCAAACATTCTTGAGTGCTACATTTCCTAGGGGACAATCTGTGGCAAATCACTAAATATCTTAGAGAGTTTAGTGTCAGAACCAGGGGTTGGGAGTTCAATTCTTCATGGTACATTCCAGGAGAAGAGTCATTCTGTGTGGCCTTGGGCGAGATGCACAGTCCCAGGGTGCCCTGAGAAGAAGAAACTGGCAAACTCTTTCTGGGTACTTCCTACCTAGAAACCCCTGGCAGAATATTATTACTGGTCTTGTGGGGTCTGTGCGCTGACAGTGTGTTATGTGCCATCAAGTCAGAAGTGACTGATAGCAATTCTAATGGGCTTTCAAAGTAACTGAGATATTTATAAAGTGGTTCTACCAATTCCACACACAAGCACACATACCAGTGAGTGTCTATGGCAAGCTGGTCTCCTGAGTCCTAGTCCATCACTCTATTTACTGGACTACACTGGGTGTTGCATGTATTGACAGTAGGTTGGCTTTAAAATGTGGTGGATGTGGATCGAGCCAAAAGTGGGCAGGCCACCAATTTTCTCCCATTGTCTGTCACTCCCTTCCTTACTTCGTCATCCTGCTTCTCTTCTTCTTTCCTATTGGGAAAGAGACAGAAAACTCTGGTCAGCTCTTCCTCAGCAGAAGGCTTTTGAAAACAGTCTGAAATGTGGCTGAGACCCTGGGGCTGCAGGCTGACCATTCCTGTTCTGCAAATCAAGAAATTGTATTCTGCCAGTAGTATTCTACAGGATTCGTCCCGCCCACCGCCCACCCCGTGTCTTCTTCATTATTTTCCTTCTGCAATGTCATAGATTCAAAGAGTTGTATGACTAATTCTTCTTTCCCAGGGGAAGTCTGGATTGTTGTATCTCTTAAGGAACATGATAGCATGCTTTAGGGATTATGGCTGAAGAAGGTTGCTCGAGTAGGAAAAAAAGGAGGGGATTTTATTACAGTTTCTTATAAAGCAGGTCTCCAGGCTGCTGGGCTAATCCATGTGGAAAGAAAAGGAGATTCATGAGAAAACAGCTCAACTCTAGCTATCCTTCAAAGGAGGGGGAGTCTTTTCTGTGTTGTTTTGTTTTGTTGTAAGTGCATGAAGTGCCATATCAAATTCTGTGAAGCAGTAACACTACTTTTGGGGGAAGAATCCCATATTATAGATGAAACAGGCCATTGGCAAGCATGGGAGACACAGGTTTCCTCCTCCCTTGTATCTTACTAAATTTAGCAAATCCAGGCTTTATTCCAATTTGTATTTTCCTATCCCGACCAATGGGGGCAGAGAAAAAACATATGCAATTAGCTCAAGATACGAGGCAAAATTGATGGCATTTACAGGGGCAAAGAAACATGTCAATGGGCTGAAGTGGAGCTTGGGTTATGAACTGCAGAGTGCTCCACACAAAATGGAAATTGTAGTCCACTACCCACCCAGAGTAGGGCTGTGACACTAATGGGTCCAGGATACTCAATCAATCGATCAATCGATCAATCGATCAATCAATAGTCTGAAAATAGTATTTCCAAATCATTAACTTTTGGCAATTTACCAGAGTGGTCAATGGGCCTCATGAAAGAGTAGGATGCCAGCTTGATCCTGATCCCTGCTGGGGAAAAAAATGTTTTCAGCCTAAAAAGAGTCAGTCAGATTGCTGGAAATCTCTGGGACATACAATTAGCCATGTAAAGCATATGAGATGACGATACAAGGCACACAATATCCTTTATTTCAAAACCTGAAGCAAACTACTGGTTGGTTCTGGTTTGGTGGGAAAAAAGATGGGGCAACTATTGTCATCTTGATGGTGCAAGGATAAAAATTAGATGGCAATGTTTTATGGGTTTTTAACAACTTACCCACCTTTGTCATAAACCTAATGGTCACTGAATGAATGACTACATAGGCAGATCCATCCTGAATCAGAGAAACATCAAGTCTAGAATTGTCATCCACATTGGCATCCTTCTGCAACAGGGACAATGTCTTCCCCAAGGTTTAGTACTCAACTGAACATTTCTTTGGAAGATTGAGGTTCCACTTGACTATGAAAGCTAAATATGGAGAAACACTCTCACTTTCTTTCACATTTGACTTTTTAAAATCTCATGTCATTTCAAGAAGTTCTTGAGCTCCCATTTCCAACCCTCTGCCACAAAAAAAGAAGTGGAAATGAAATTCTATCTCAGAATATGGACAGCTATTTTCCAGGATGAAAATACATTGTGCCTGCCTGTGATTTACAGACATTATGTAAGGTAAGGTAAAGGTAAAGGTTCCCCTTGACCAGGGGTCAGGGAACTTTTTTACCTTTTACCCCCCCCCAAAAAAAAATTTATATACTCCGACATTACCCCCTTGATTTGAAAGGAAGGAAATCATACATTATTTGAATTCAAAATATTATTGAATCTACCCACAGGCTGTGTACCGAACTAGCAGGATATATCATCAGTATCAATGGCTGCCAGGCTATGTACCGAACTAGCAGGATGCACCAAATTTAATAAAGATGTGCACTATTTTTGCTGGAACACATTGCACTCCAGCCATGGGGTGGTGTAGGGAGTAGTAAGGTGTCCAACGTGCCTAGCAAGTTGCATTAAATTTTTGCTAGCTCGCAGAGGATTTAATCATCATCAATGGCTGCCAGAGTGGTGCTAGCAATGACATGCTTGCTAGAGACAGCCAACGCAGAGTTGGAGGGGGGGGGCTTTCCCTACCACTTTAATCATTCTGTGTGTGGTGTGCAAAAAGGAACAAACCAGGCTAAAGGTCATGTCACCCACCCTGGTGCCACAGCCCAATATCAAAGGACCAGTGCACTTTTTTTTTATCATCATCAATGGAAAACTCAGCAGTGGCCAGAGGATTGGAAAAGATCAGTCTACATCCCAAGCCCAAAGAAGGGAAGTACCAAAGAATGCTCCAACTACTGTACAATTGCACTCATTTCACACGCAAGCAAGGTTATGCTCAAAATCCTACAAGGTAGGCTTCAGCAGTATGTGGACCGAGAACTCCCAGAAGTACAAGCTGGATTTTGAAGGCGCAGAGGAAATAGAGACCAAATTGCTAATATGTGCTGGATTATGGAGAAAGCCAGAGTTCCAGAAAAACATCTACTTCTGCTTCATTGACTATGCAAAAGCCTTTGACTGTGTCGACCACAACAAACTATGGCAAGTTCTTAAAGAAATGGGAGTGCCTGACCACCTTATCTACCTCCTGAGAAATCTATATGTGGGACAGGAAGCAACAGTTAGAACTGGATATGGAACAACTGATTGGTTCAAAATTGGGAAAGGAGTATGACAAGGCTGTATATTGTCTCCCTGCTTATTTAACTCATATGCAGAATACATCATGCAAAAGGCTGGACTGGAGGAATCCCAAACTGGAATTAAGATTGCTGGAAGAAATATCAATAACCTCAGATATGCAGACGATACCACTCTGATGGCAGAAAGTGAGGAGGAATTAAAGAACCTCTTAATGAGGGTGAAAGAGGAGAGCGCAGAAAATGGTCTGAAACTCAACATCAAAAAAACTAAGATCATGGCCACTGGTCTCATCACCTCCTGGCAAATAGAAGGGGAAGATATGGAGGCAGTGACAGATTTTACTTTCTTGGGCTCCCTGATCACTGCAGATGGTGCCAGCAGCCACAAAATTAAAAGACGCCTGCTTCTTGGGAGGAAAGCGATGACAAACCTATTATGACTTGTCAGAAAGATAAGTAAAGCAAATTAAGTGTGGACTTTCACTACATGCTAAAATAACCAAACAAAGGGTACTGTACTACAGTGGCATCATAAGAAGACAAGCTCACTGGAAAAGGCAGCAATGCAGGAAAAAATGCAATGCAGTAGGAAAAGAGGAAGACTGCACATGAGATGGATTGACTCAATAAAGAAACCCAGTGTCTTTTGTTTGGTGCTGCAGTCAAAGTAGGACCAGGAGCAGAAAGACTGGGATTCAGATTTTGGGAATAAACTATGATACTCTTGTCTGCTTTGGGGATGAGAAATAGAGAAACATGATTGCTACACACTTCAGACTTCTGCTGTTCTCTGCAGAAACTGCAGAGCTAAATGCAGTGGAGATTAAATTTTAGAAGGTTCCTTTTTTCATGGTTTTATGAAAGAGTCAAGTCTCTCTGTCTCTTTCTGTCTCTGTCTCTGTCTCTCTCTCTCTCTCACACACACACACAAACCCTTCCTCCCTCAATTTTCAACAGTTAGTTGCTTCAATTCAGTATGTCCATTTCCTCTCATTACATTTAAACAAGCTTGATGAAGCCACCCTTTCCCCCCTTAATTCAAGCCTTCCCTCCTGTTTGCCTGTTCCTTTTTTCATAGTTTTGAGTCAGTCTCTCTCTCTCTCTCATACACACACACATCCACCCACCCACCCATCCTCCCTCCCTCCCTCCCTCCATCCATCCATTTTCTACATACATTTAAACAAGCTTGATGAAGCCGTCAGTCTCTCGCACCTTCCCTCCCTCGTTAACTGGATCCTTTCCCTCCTCCTGCTTGCTTGCAGTCATCTCTGGTGGAAGCAGTCATTCACAAGCCCCGGATTGATTGACTGCCTGGGGCTATTCTACAGCTGTAACCAATCAAGCAGGCTTATCTCCAATCTCTGAAAGAACTGATTTACAAGTGCTCTGCCGCAACCAAGGAAGTAACAGGGAGAGGTGGCTTACAATTTGAGGTTTGGCTGCAGGGGGTGGGGGGATGGGGGATTGCGCTCTGCTCATTACCTCCAGGATTTTCACTTTTATCCCATTTGGGGTAATTTATCCCTGTTCCCCGACCACTGCCCTTCACATTTAGTCCTGTCATGTCTGACTCTAGGGCGCGGTGCTCATCCCCGTTTCCAAGCCATAGAGCCAGTGTTTGTCCGAAGACAGTTTCCATGGTTATGTGGCCAGCGCGACTAGACATGGAACGCCGTTACCTTCCCACCGAGGTGGTACCTATTTATCTACTTGCATTTTTACATGCTTTCAAACTGCTAGGTTGGCAGGAGCTGGGACAAGCGACGGGAGCTCACTCGGTCGCGTGGATTCGATCTTACGACTGCTGGTCTTCTGACCTTGCAGCACAAAGGCTTCTGTGGTTTAACCCGCAGCGCCACCACATCCCTCAGACATTATGTAGCTGCCATAAATATGGTTAAATTTAGAATTTAGGACTCTGAGCTTGGCAGGTCAAATATGTCAGTTTCAAATTCTTCCATGTTACATTTTTCTAAAAATTTCAAGACTTTCCCAGATATTAGATACTTGGAAATGTTGATAAAAAATGAGTGGTTACAAAAATATCACCTACCCATAGATGGTATTTAAGCTGTATGAATTGGGGGGGGGGGATTTAACACTTTATCAATTTATCCCAAGATTTCAACTCCACAGTGAGTTCTCAGTAAAGTCTTGCAATGGACCACAGTTACAAAATGAATTCCAAAAAATGGTTGAATATAACATTTGGGGTCTTACGTACTTCTCGTACTTCTGGCAATTTTTTTGGACAGACTCTGAGGCATCCCCCTACTTCACACATGGGTCAGTATCATTTGAGGGTTCTGTGGGTAAATGGTTTCTGGTTGGCCTCCATTTTGTCTTTGGATCTTGGCAGGCTATTCTGGAGATTTTGGCTGTATGTCAAGTAGCACCAAATGGCAGTGTGTACTAGCAACCTTTTTGTTCTCAAAATGCCCCAGAATAATGTTGGGAAAATAACAATATTTCATGCAGTAACACTAGTATAAGTGGGAGGGGACTCTTCACAAATTATAGTGACTGTTTATGACCGCTGACCTATTGCTAAAATTCTTTTTTCCTGCCTCTGGCTTGTCCCTCTTCTCTTCCTGTTTTGTTTGTTTCACTTCCTTTGTTAGTCTCTTTCTTTCTCTGACTCTCTCCACCATGCAGTCATAAAGGCAGTTTCTTTCATGTGTGGAGACTGCAACCTTCCTTGTGTTCTTCTGTGTGTAACTACTAATTGCAGCTGTTAGTAAATATGCTTCTTCTTTTTTTCTGCTTAAAATGGTCCCAGAGTGATTTTTTAACATATAGAGTGCTAGTTACTGTGAAGAGGGGGTGGCTCTTAGACCTGAGCTATTCACTTATGCTTTCTCTGTGCTGTTGTTGTTTGTAACTTAAACTCTGCTAACCAAACAGAATTACCAGTTATTCACAAGAAGTAATGCTAGGCCATGTTCATTATGGTCCATTGAAAGGATGACTATATCAAATCCACAGCAAGATTGAGAGTGCTGTTTCAAAAGAAAATTCATGGGCCCCAGGGAAAAAAATCACCAATGAATTCTGTTAGGCTGCTCCTGATCTTGCCCTATATATTTGCATAATAGTTCTTGACAACTAGTATTATCTATGTTAATAGTAAAATGATATATGGGATATGTCATGGGTTAGCCACAATTTGTCCCAATGGCATGGGACAAACAGTTTACTGGTAGTGTTCCTATTACATTGACTGACTGACTGATGTATTAATAAGATGCAAGTTATGAGAAAATGAAAAAGGAGGGATGGGGGAGAGACAAAAGATTAGCAAAATTTCCAAGCTAATTTTACAAAGACATTATAGCACTGGTATGTTTCTTTTTATGCCACCCTTTCTATACTCCATCAGTCTTAGCTTTCTCCTTCTGAAAAGGCAGGTTGTTCTGGATGTCACCTTTCATAAGAATAAATCAATAATTTTTCTCTTTCCTTTTTTTCTGGTGAGAACTCCATTGACCCAGTTGAGGATGCCCACACTAGAGGAGGAGGAGGAGGAGGAGGAGAACCTGGAAAGGTATTCATGGTCTGCAACAGTGTTTCCCAAGAGTGCATAATGAGACATCTTCCAGACCATTATTTACCTCCAATCTCAGGCTTCCAACCACTTCCGTTCAAGAATCTCTGTGTCTGTGTCTACCTCCACCTGTCTTATAGAGAAGCTGAAAAGGATCATATCTGAACCAATACAACCTTCACTGTGTAGATGTAATTCTCCTCAAGTGGGAAATAATACTGCTATCCTCTCTTCACTTTTGTGTAAGCAAGTTTAAGGATTTTACTGGCATATACAGTTCTAACTTTCTTAAAGCAATTAGTGCTTTATTCTAGTTTTTGCAGCCTCGGGGTAAACACAGCAGTCCTTCCGAAATTAATTTAGACAGTGGGAACGTCTTGCCTAAATAATTAGTTGGCCCGTAGCCCACAGCTGTAATAAACTTACATACAAAATAAATAATTAAACCCTTCCTGTAAATCAATAGCATTGATCCTGATGGTGCATAGAATCAAATTGTATGTTGGCAATTTTGTCTGATTGACAATTGTATAACACAGGAAGGGAGACCTAACATTTTATTTTGTGTATTGTATGCTAGTGTTCGCATCCATTGGGGGCTGTTTTCTCAAGGGCAGTGAAGCAACAGTTTGGCGTGACTGAATCAGGGGGCAATACAGCTTTTATAATTTTTCTGGCAGAATAAGACTTGAAAAACCAGCAGGTTCACATAGTACACAGGAACTAACGGGCATCGTTGTGAGAGGATAACATTCCCGGTATGAATTGCTTTTGTAAGGGCTATAGAAATTGCTTTTCTATTGAGGCAAACATATTAGCACATGGCCCTGTTTTCAACTGCTTTCCTGTTCCTCTTTCAGCTGTGGACAACATCTTGGCATGGCTGTACTTCTCCTGTTGTTTTCAATAGGAAATTACATTTAATTGTAGGCTCTGGTTACCTCAGCTAAATCCTATATCTTTGGTGATTCCGGGAGCATGAATACACTCCTTTATTGTTGAAAAATGAATGGCAACAGGATTCTGCTTATTAGGAGAGAGATAGCTGTTTCTGTGTAACCAAGATACTATTTATGTTCCAGAAGTATCAGACAAGCTTATCTTGTGGTTTGGAGAGATACATATTCCACCTGGAATTCTCACTTCATCATCTTCCTTTTTTTTCCCCCTTCTCTTGCCAGTGTGGTGGTAGGCTAGCCAACAAATGTGTCCCAAACTGAAGAGCAACCCTGAAGCTGTCTAACCCTTCTGGCAAATCAGTGCTTGCTGCTGGTTGACCACTGGAGGTCCTCAGGCATCTAAGCATCGAGACATGTTATTGTTCTCATTGTGGTTGTCACTAAGTGACCTCTTGTTCTTAAAAATAAATTATGACTCCTGCATGCTTCAGAAGAGTTGTTACTGACAGTGCATAATTCTTTCAAAGAATGTAATACCTTTAACTATTACATATGCAGTCCTTGAGCTTTGTGCAAATTGCATGGGAAAATGCCCTGCTTCATCTGAATGGAACTGATGTATACTTGAATCTGGATATATTCAAATAACCCGAACGTGGACATTTCTTTTTTGCATTTTCTTTCAATTTTAAAAAAAATGTATATCTTTATGCATATCTGGAGAGCCCCTAGCTCTGCCTTGTTTTCGTTTTGGATGGCTGCTAGTATATACAGCTTACAGTTAGAGCAAGGGGTACAGTCCATAAGAGCAAGATGAAAGACCCCCTCTCAATGTAGCTCATTGACCTCTCTTGTCCTTTATGTACAGACAGGAACAGAGAAAAGATGGGAGATCCTGTAAACTCTCTTTCTTCTCATGCTTCCAAATGCATGAACATGAGCTCAGCCTATTGCTATGGCTGATAAGAGGTTTCCATATTATCCCCCACAAAAAACAAACAAACAAACAAAAACCCAATGGTAGAAACTACCTTTCTTTTATTTATTGAATTTATACCCCGCCCATTTAGTCAACTGACTACTCTGGGCGGCTTGACTACTCTGGGCGGCTAATTTTCTTTTTGGTGACCTTTTCCTTATGATTATCATTCACGGATACTGTACTTTTATCTTCAGTCCTACTTCATTCTGACAACTTGAAGTAACTACGGTACTAGTGGCTGCCAGTCTGTTTCTGGGCCCTGTTCAAAGTGCTGGTTATTATGTATAAAGCCCTATGTAGCTTGAGTCCAGGCTATTCAAAGTATTGTATCAACTCATATGAGTCTACTTGGCTTTTAAGATCTAGGGAGGCCCTTCTTCTTTTGTTTTCATCACCTTCCCAAGCTCTTACATGATACTGCTAACTACATGATAAATGGGCTACATTATGTTGGTCTATCGTAAGATGTAGGAGGTGGCTTCTCTAAAGTGCTGCAATGAAAATTTGTGAGGATCACAATTTTATGTAAAGCACAAGGTTGCAGCAGGTACTTTATTACTGTGCTGTCCTTTCTAATAGAATAGCAGCCATAAATATACATTTCTCCCTAACAGGTTTAATGTGCTCCTCACAGCCATGCTTGCAGGATGATGGCTGGCGATATCCAAAGACTACAAGAGGAAAGGAAAGGATACAGATATATCTCATTTTGTAAATGTACCTATTTTGTTTCCCATGCTCTGAGACGTGGGACAATAAAATTTTGTGATAGATTAATATCTATGGCTTAGGTATAATGAGTTCAATTAGAACGGGGGGGGGGGGGGTTGACAAAACAAACCTTCCAGGCCTGAAGTTCTAAGATTTCATGATGCTGTGAAGCTGTCTTTATTATCTAGGTGGGTATGATGGAGGGGAAAAAATTAATCCTGTTCAAATCCTGCAGTCTTCATTTTTAGCTCTAAAATTCTAAGCTGCACGATGACACAAATAATCTGTGTTGAAAAATCATCCTCACAGCATAAAATGCTACTTTATCCCTTTGAATGCTAAGATTGGGAGATAAGAAAAATAAATTAAGTGGCTCCATTGTAGAATAAATCCTAAATTAAATGTTTGTGACAAATGTTTTAGCAAATAGCTGGGACTTAGAGATATGAACCCTCCCCCCCTCCAACCTATCAGTCAGAATGCATTTATTCAAGTAACACCAGCCTTATTGTGCTCCAATTTAAGTGCTATTGTAAAACTTTCCATTAAGGCCGCTTGTGCTTTCTTTATCTAAACTTTTGCTTTCCTCAGCGATTGGGAAGTTTCTGGTTTCATGCGTGTACGTGAAGGTGTTATGTGAACACAGGCAATAACACGAAGTGCAGTCCAATCAGGTTTGACAAACAGCTGAATACTTTACAGGTGCAGGTAAGGTTATATCAAAGGAGAGCCTATGTGGTCTAGTGGTGAGATCATTGGCCTAAAATGTCAGAGATACTGGTTCTATACCTGAGTGAGCCATAAGATTCATTGGGTAGCTTTGGGCCTGTCATGCAGGCTGGTTATCTTTATGTGCCATCATGTTCCCTCTGACTTATGACAACCCTATGACTGAGCAATCTCAAATGGCCTATCGTCAACAGCCCTGTTTAGTTTTTGCAAACCCAAGGCTGTGGCTTCCTTTAGGCAGTCAGTTCATCTTGTATTTGGTCATCTTCTTTTCCTGCTGCCTTCTGCCTTTCCCAACATTATTGTCTTTTCCAGAGAATCCTCCCTTCTCATGATGTGCCCAAAGTAGGACAGCCTCATTTTCAACATTTTTGCCTCCAGAGATAGTTCAGGCCTGATTTGATTTAGGAGCCACTGTCTTTCTGACAGTCCACAGCATCCACAAAACTCACCTCCACATTTCATGTTACTAACTACAAGACAATAAAGAAATTCTGTAGAGAATGTGGTCTTATTGTGGTAGAGTGTACAGTTAGTGAGGAGGGAAGCCTGCCCAGATTCTACATATCTTTGAAGGATGTAGTGGTGAAAAATGTTCTTCTTATTTGATGGTTGGGGCAGTTACTCCTCATTTATTTATTTACAGGTGTTTCCCATGCCATTCAAAGAGCTTACTATTTTCAAAGTTCAAAAGTTACAAAGAAAGCGATACCGACAAATTCATGCTAATTCATTCATGGTGCGACTTGCCTCTTGTTCAGATGGTTGGCATTCTGAATTCTAAAAAGCCTCCAAAATGATTTTGAGCTATCCATCCCAATTTCTTTGTCCAAAAATAATGCAGAGAATTTCAAAATGCCATTTCTGGATCACACACATACACACAGGCATGTACATACATGTGTGCACGTGCATACACACACACACATTCCAATGCCATGTTTATCTAGTCCACACACAATGAACATTAATCTGGAACTTGAGGACCTGAAAGCTTCTCTTTTTTCTTATCAGAACCACTTCTTCATATTGGGCACATTGTTCAGTACCCCTTCCTTTCACCCCCCCCCCCTGTACATTTTATTATTATAGACAGTCATGTCCTCAGCATTCATGGCTATAGACAAAAGTAACAGCTATTGTTGAGGTTATCAGTATTTTATAGATACTCTATGAAATGTATTAGTACTGCCTTTATATAACATTCTAAAGTTAAGGAGAAGGATTCCATCTCAGTCAACTCACTTTATAATACTGCTGGCATAGGCATAGGGTCAATGCAGATCAACTCTACTGAGGCTAAGAAGAGGAAATAAGACAGAATGATTGTTTGAGAAACACCTTAAGGTGATGGAATAGATCTTTAGGTCAGCAAATAACATCAGTAATGGTGCCATTATTTTCTCCCATTAAATACAAATGTTGTACCCACTGCATAACAGAGCAATTCTGCTTGTCTCTTCTCTTCATGGATTTATTCATTGATCACAATAAAAAAATGTGTTTCTCAAAGCAAATTCACTTCAGAGCCTTTAATAGTAGAAGTAATCCTTATTACTTCAAATGCAACATCCCAAGGAATTGCAAAGCTCAAGAAAAAGCATAAATGTTTTTAAATTCCCAAGAGGGAAGCTTTCCTCCCTGCTTTTCTCTGACAGAAGTGTTAAGATATGTGTGAGACCAAAATAGTGGGGAGGGGAAATACAGGCTTTTTGGTGGTCTCATTGGATAATTGCTGTTAGAGAGCAGCATGTATGTACATGATTCATGGCAGTTACTCTTTTTCAACACGCTGGCACATCCAGTCCACCTACACCAATGACTGTGCTTTATGAGATGTCAAACATTTGCTAATTTGGGGAAGCAAATGCACAACCTTGTCACATCTAGAGTCACTCCTCAGAAGTCTAATATGGCACTTCCAGTAATTTATTTCAATATAAAATAGGTAATTTTTGTATAACTCTATTCTTTGGTGTAGGGGTATAAAACCCACAGTCTCTTGCTCTGGTGAGAAACTGAGGGGGACCCTTTTTCCTCCTTGCAGTTAGTTCACTTCCCTCCTTCTCCTCCTTTCTGAGAAATCTCACAGGGGTTCTTGAATGTTTCATGCACTCTTTTGTGGGGGGGGGGGCACCAATTCGCACATAATTACTACAATAACTTTGAGCTGGCTGGATAGTTCAGTGGTTTAGGTATCTCTCTGGGAGTTGGATTCCCCACTATGCCTCCTGGGAAAGCAGCCTGCCTGTGTGGCCTTGGGTAAGTTGAACAGTCCCAGGGTGCCTTCTGTATATTCTCCACCTAGAAAACCTTGGAAAGGGTTACCATAAGTCAGAACTGACTTGGCTGCACACAATTATTATAGATGCCTGAATATCTCAGTGGTTTAGGTATCTGGCTGCAGAGTCAGAGGTTGGGAGTTTGATTTCCCGCTGTGCCCCCTGCAAATAGAGCCAATCTGTATAGTCATGGGCAAGCTGCACAGTCTCAAGGCATGCCCAGAAGAAGGAAATGGTAAACCACTTCTGTGTATTGTCCACCTAGAAAATCCTGGGAAGGGTCACCTAAATTGGAATCAATATGACAGCACACTTTCTTCTTCTTCTTCTTCTTCTTCTTCTTCTTCTTCTTCTTCTTCCTCCTCCTCCTCCTCCTCCTCTTCATCTTCTTCTTCCTCCTCCTCCTCCTCCTCCTCCTCCTCCTCTTCTTCTTCTTCTTCTTCTTCTTTCAAAACCTGTAGAAAATGGTCTCTTTCCTGCAGATAATGTCTCGGAAAGATCATTCACCCGTACAGAACCTTTCTTGCGAACACAGTTTCTTGTTCTAATGAACAGGTGACAAACAAGCAAGCAGGCAAGCAAATGAAAGAAAATAAATCAGACCAGGGTCTCATTTTTCTCAGGGAGCCAAGAAATCTCAGCATGGCAAATCTTGGAATTTCCATGAGAACAAGAATGTTTGAAAAATTTCTTCATATCCCTGCTTGGCATACCACCCAAATAATTCCAAAGAATGAAAAAGCAGCCTGAGAAAGTGGAAGAAGTGCAAAACCATAGTTTAGCATTATGTCTGGAAGCCTTCAAAAATATTTTTAAATACATTTCTTGGAATTAAGAATCAAGAGGAGAGGACCCTGACATGGGATAGCAATCCCTCTCCCCACCGCAAGACCTCATACCGAAATAATCTGATTGCCAGATCTTTTCGCTGATTTTAAATGCAGAGCCTCTTGTTTTTCCTTACTGCTGGCCTGTGAACTGTATGTTATTTTATTTTGTATGTTGATTTTAGCATATCTTCATTTGTTAGGAGATTGAAATTTCTTAGTGGTGGTTTTGTAAGCTCACTGAATGGTGCTGTGTGCCGGCTGTCTCTTTCAGCATCCATGTAATTCTCTGCAGAAAAGAATACTGTCTGCTGAAGAGCTTAGAATTTACATACATTCTTGGTTCAAAGGCTTCGGTACATTGAACAGTAACCTCATTCATTCATCGAGACTGAGTGAATTTTTTACAGTCCTCATTAGGAAATCCTTGCTTTACCTAGCACTCTGCAGAACACTTCTAAATGTTCAGTGACTGCATTTGAAGATATTTGGGTATCATCCAATTGGTTGGAGACTATTATAGTGTGACATAGTTATGATAGATTCATGTTTTCTCACTTAAACACATTCTTCTTACGTTTTAATGCTGCTTTTAACGGTACATTGCTTGTAGCAATATTAGGGTCCTCTCTCACTTTCTCATTGTTCTCTCTCCTGAGGAAACAAAATATATTTATTTCTTCATTCATTCATTTTAGTCTATCTATATGCCCCTTTTCTAGAGTTGTTGGCCAAAGTGGCTCACAACGAGCATTGTTGGTGTTAAAAAATGTAGTGGCAGGACTGTGGCCAAAATCCTGTTACTTAGCATAACAAATCATACTACAGTAGGCCCACTGAATAAATGGGGATTTGGTGACTTAACTTCTCCATAAGTTCCACTGATTCAAATGGGCCTTCTTGAGCTGAAACTTACTACACTAGACAACAATTTGATAAAAGAATGATAATATTACAAAAGTAAGAAAATGCATGTAGAGCTGAGCATTACCATTGAAATTTGTGATTGTGAGTAATATCTATTTTTCTGCAAACTTTCCCCACTGCTGTCCTTTCCTTCACATTCTTTTGGGATAATAAAAGCAGAAATATGCAATGAAAAACGCCCCTATGTTAATTTTTAACATGTGCTAACTTGACACTACACTCTTCATAAGAAGGCCTGGAATGTCTTCTTGAATTGCCGGTGTTGCTCTTCCAGTTCCTTCCACTGCAAATCCCCTCTTTCTTTCTTTTTTTCCCCTCTCCTTCTCTGGTCAAGTTTTTCTCTCTTATATATTCAGATAACTCTTGATTTCTGGTGTAACCGAGTGCAGCATTAGGTGGCTCGTGCTTAATTCTCTTTTCTGGCTTTCCGGCCCTTGGCTGCTCCCAGGTTTTTCATTCTATTCCCAATTATCTCTCCTTTGCACACATTTTCTCTTTGCCTCCAGGCTGCTATCCCTTCTGCTCCATGCCCTGCAAATTCCATTTTCTAATCCATGCCCCTGTGCCCAAAAATGCATCAATATCTGACGGGATGGGGCCGCTTTTTCTGCAGTGGCATAGTGAGAAAGCAAACCATTGAGAAATGTAATTACTGATGCTCTCAGCATCTCGAGTCACATTTTGGCAGAACAGATGAAATAGTTAACCCTTATGCCATACAATTTAAATGCTAGTTCACAGAGGAAGACCTTCCAAATTGTTGATTTGCATAATTAAATTCCAAGCCCATAATATTCTTGTGGGCATACAATGCATTCAGATATAATTCTCAGCCTTAATAAGATGCCAAAATGATGGTTTTTGGTTTATTTTTTGAAGTAGGCAGGTGGGACTCATTGTGGCTATCTTGCCGGACCAGCCCTAACAAAGATCTGTGAACAGAATCAACAGAAAGTGCTTGTTGACATTTCCTTTTGTGCCTTCATTCATGCAGCACTGCAAACAGCTTGATGCCCTGCCTCCCTGTTGATTAGGCAGAACACCACATCATTTGTATTTGTTATTTGCCTGATTGTGCAGGTTGATTTTAGCTCTGTTGGTACAAACTATTGACTTTGGCAAGGGGAACTAGACCAGGCAGGTGTGCTGTGAATATCCAGTGACAGGATCTTTTGGGCTGTGAAGATTGAGGAGAAGGGTCAGTAGGGCCATGGCTGAGTGGAGATTTCCATCTTGTTTTGAACTAATCATCCAGGGATTCAGCAGAACACCTTCATTGTCAATAGTAAATAGGAAAATACAGAAGCTCTGGTAATTGTTTTACATGCGTGCAAATGCTGTCCTATAGTTTAGCTTTCAAGATATCAGGGACATTTGTTACCATGTTTGCCAAAATCACATATCTCTCCACACTGCTTCTTATTATTTGCTGGAGTCCAAGTGAGGCTCATAACCCATTCAATGCATTTATATAAATCATGCCCCCAGAAAGGAAGAAGAATCAGTCTCATACATGTTCAAATTAACTCTGAGACTGACAATGACCACCATCACCAAACACACACATAGAATCATACAATAATTGAGTTGGAAGGGGTCTATAAGTCCATTGGGTCCAAACCCCTGGTAAGTGCAAGAATCCAAATCAAACCAGATCTGCCAGATCTTGAATGCCTGCAACATTGGAACACTCACCACCTCCTGAGATAACTGGTTCCATTGCCGTACTGCTGTATCAGTTAAGAATTTCCCCCTGATATTCAGCCTAAATCTGGCTTCCTGTAGCTTGAGCCTATTGATGCATGTCCTGCACTCAGAGATGAATGAGAACGGATCCTACCCCTCCTCTGTATGACAGACTTTCAAGTATTTGAAAACTGCCACCATATCTCCTCTCAGTCTTCTTTTGTCAAGATTGCACATGCCCAATTCTTTCAGTCTTTCCTCATATACACATGTACACATGCACACATGCACACACGAACACACACACACACACCCCATCACCATGCTGCCTTGTGGCAAAGCCAAAAATGTTCATACTCAGAGCTCCAGGAGTTGGAAGAAGACATAAGGGGGGAAAACCTCCCCCAACAAAAGTAGAATTAGTGAGTAGAGTTGGTAGCTAGCTGGAAGCTGCTTCTCAGACTCCCAGTAGAGCGAGCTTATCCATAACTGGAAAATAAAGTAGAGGATTGCTAAGTGTTCATATCCCTATCCATTGAATTGTTTATTCTTAGAAAATTCAGTTGTTCATTTCCTTATTTTACAAGTTAACATGGTTAAATCTTTGATGCCTGGGCACCACTGACTACTGTACAGCATCAGCTTGTGCAGTTCAGAACGTTGGACAGTAGTACCGCTATACATGGAGGCAGTTCCATTTAATAATGATGTTTCATAGCCACTGATAGATGTAGTCCAATGAATTATCTGAATTCTTTTTAAGAACTGAGAATGGTTTAAATTGTTACAAAAATTAAAGGAGTGACATGAACTAATGACATGAATCAGGAAGTAAAAACTGGCATAAATCATTAATAAAGTTATGCTGCAGTTTATTGTTGAATGTCATAAGATGAAACACAATTGAACAATTGAAACTGGGGTTAAAACACACGGATATACAGCATTGTTGCCTGTGATACATCAAAAGCAGCTTATGCCTCATCCTGCTCAATTTTATTGCTTCATGAATGCACAATTGGATCTGTAATAACCAATTATTCTAAATTAATATCAAAGGAATGTATTTCTTTAAAAATATTTATTGCAATTTTCAAGCCAAATGGGCTACACATGTTTAATGAGAGCATTGTTTACAAGCATGACATTCCAAACCACAGTGATTATTTTGATTTCTTTGTTATGCTTTACATTTGCAAAAAAGATATTCATTTAGTTCCTGGATAATAAATCTAATAAATATGATGTGAATCTACATATTTCAATGCTGGCTGAGTTTCACAGAAGTAGCAGCTAATCTTCTTTATATAACAGGGTGCTGAGTATGCTTAAACGTCCTCTGTCTCCAGAAAGCAATGCAATTATAAGACATGATTACAACTGATTATAATCAATCAGCATAGTCTTAAGTGTAATTTATACTGCTGCAGCTGTGGGTAGATTAAATCATCATGTAAAATACAATTTCAACTAGATATGCAAAATGATTTGAGCAACCCAAATACAGTAAACTTGTAATGCTATAAATATAGAGTAAATAGTGCCAATTACATAATAGTTTTGAGTTCTGTTTACTGTTAAGTTTCCTTCTTGCAGAGCCAGTTCTTAAGTTGAGAACTAAAGTGCCATTTTGCTGTCCTAGCAGAAAATGATTTACAATTGTCAGTTGCTGGATTCCTTTTTAGATTGCCTCCTTAATACAGGTATATGCAGGACCAAACCACATAGCTATTTTAAAGGAAGATGGGGGGGAAACACCCTCCCCCATTTTCAGTGAAATTCTTGTGTGAAGGACACCCCTTGGGTAAGGTTCCGTATCTGGGAAAATCTTTCATTTTAGTGTGATTTTGCTACCTGGGGAACATTCATAAGACCACTCATCATAGCAATAGTGATGAAAGCAATGATAACATTACCTCTTTCAAAACAGGTATGTAAGCATAACTTTCTATTACCACCATGTTTCCCCAAAAATAAGACCGGGTCTTATATTAATTTTTGATCCAAAAACTCATTAGGGCTTATTTTCAGGGGATGTTTTATTTTTTCATGTACTGTACAACAATCTACATTTATTCAAATACAGTCATGTCATCTTATTCTGGAACATCGTCATCAAACTCCGAATTCCGGCCTGAATTTCTTGTGACTCCCTCCAGGGAGGGGGGAGTGGTGGCAGCAGTGGTGATGTTGGTGTTAAGGGTCCCAACACAAACTGGCCTCAAACCCCTTCTGCCGCAGGACCAGACGGTTTCTGTCTCATTTTGGGAACGCACTTGCTTGTTGAGGTGGTAGGGGGAAGTATGGATCCTGCTGGCCCATGCAGATGAGACGGCGTTAATCCTGGTTGCTGTACAATGAGTCCCTGGTGGAGGGTGAGGTTTCACTTAACTAGGGTTTATTTTTGGGGAGGGCTTATATTATGAGCATCCTGAAAAAATCATACTACGGCTTATTTTCAGGTTAGGTCTTATTTTCGGGGAAACAGGGTATACACTTTATATAATAGCAGTATTAAACTTTAATTCTGCACTTGTACAATATTATTAAAAGGAAGATATTTGGAATAATTACATGAATGAGGTCAATCAATTAGGTTTAATTTTTCATAAAGAAGATATCAGTTATAAAGGTATCACAATGAAAGTTCAGCTCTTTAGTCACTGTGTTCCATAACAACATATAATATGGAATTACTTTAAAAGAAGCATTGCATCTCCTTCCTTCCTTCCTTCCTTCCTTCCTTCTGATATCCTTGTATGTGCAAATTTGCTTGAGGTTCACTGCCGCCCCATCCGAAATAACGGCGCGAGACAAAAGATTTGGGTTAAACCAGGGCCACGCTTTATTAAACTGAACAAAGAAGAGGGGGTGATGTAGTGCGGATCAGAATAACTGGGTCTCACTGGACCCTTTGCCAATATGGGCGAGTCCCCTGCCCCGAGTCTGCGCAGTCCCCTAGACAGCACAACCCCGGCCGGCTTGGCACTGACCTCACTTGGGCCTCAAGCCCCCACACCTTTGGCAGCCCTTGGTCCGTGCGAGGCCCCAGTTCACCCTCCCCCCCGCACACTGTAATCTCACGATCCGCAGCGCTGGGAGGTTGGGTGAGCTATAACCTTACTGTGCTCTTACTAGGACTCACCAATCCGACTTCCTTCCGCACTACCCACCACGCCAAAGGGACTAATACAACTAAGTCCCTTGCCCGCCCAAACTATCGATAACCACACGCAGGCCCCTCTGAATGTCCTGAAGGAATAACTCCAATCTCTGGTTTGAAAGATGCACTCTGTCATGCCTGTAAAGCTCGGGCATATCCAGACAAATGCCATGGTGCCCAATAATGGAACCCAGACCCTCACAAACTGCCCTGCAAACTTCCCTGTTAACTCTTCTACGGTCTGTATTAATACACTGCGGTGGGCAGTTAGCTTGCCAAGTCGCTCTAGGGATTATTGTGGACCAGAGAATTCTCATTGTGGGGTGCTCGGCTTTCAGCAAACGCAAATCCTGTATGATATCTATAGTTAACGACTTTCCATTACGCTTAGCTAAGTCGTTACTGCCAAGATGCACGACTAACACATCAGGAGGAAAGCTATGGGGACCATGATGTAACGTTTGTAGGAATGCATCCCACCGCATACTCCTCTTGCCAAACCAGGAGTCAGTTGGGTTGTGGCCCCCAGGCCCAAATTGCTTCCCCACAATGATTTTGCAGCATGGCGCTCAGCCCAGAAGACATAACTATGACCGACAATCAAGATGCACAGTCTCTGCCTTGGAACCTTTAAACCTGCAACAAAAGAAACAAGGCCAGCAATGAACCTAAACCGAAGGGAGAGCGCAGACATAATGCCTATAGCAACCAGAATTCCAGCGTCCTAACCTCTTAATGTCCTCTGGGCCATAACTAAGTGCTGCAGCTGTCGAGTATCCTAAACGAATGTGTACCGAAGTGTAGCCCCACCATGCCCGACTGTTGGAGCGCCTTGTTGGTCAGTTTCCAAAATTGGTATCTGGTCAATGGTGACCTATCACTATCTGCAAAGAAAAAGTCAAATAAGCTACCGCAGCATGGACAGGGCATATACTGTTTATCAAGCTCCTGCGTAGCACGATATGTACTCCTTTTCCTCTCTGATTGACTTTTGATCTTCATATGTGAATGAAGAGGGTGTTGTTCTCGATAATAATATCCTGTCTTTGCAGAGCCAACTGAGATGTATCTGTCTTGCTCCTAGCCACTGCCTCACTTATTCTAAAGGCTCCGAAGAATGTTATTATATTCGCAGCCTTCAGCAAGGCCGCCTCATAGGCATCCAAACATATGTTGCCCCATTGTTGGTTGAGCTTATCCAACATTGCAGGTGTGATGGGCACTCTAGAGTCAGGTAATCGAACCCTCTCCTTAGACCATCCTTCTAACATCTTCTTAATACGATAGTCTGAAGTTAAATCTTGATAGCCCCTTATCTTAGCATAAAATGCTAATGCTGCCAATTTGCCCTGAATTGAGCTAGGGGACAGCCCTTTCCTATTCAAGAAAACTACATATTGCTGTAGGTGGTCGACTGGAGCAGGCCAGATGTGTTCCAAACCTATATCACCTCTAAATTCCTGGAATTCTTTACTCACGGTTGCATACCCTTTGCGCGTCCGTGGAGCCAGAGCCAAACCTATCGCTCGTTCAACATCATCCCTCCAATTTGCCAAACCTCTGGTGGCAGTAACTCTGGGTCCTCGTTGTCCCCCAGCGCTAATTCCCTGAACCGGTCAATCTGTCGACGGGATAGGGTGTCAGCTACACTGTTGTCCAAACCAGGTATATGACTAGCATGCACTGCAATGTTAAACTGCAAGGCTCGAAGTGTGAATGCCCTAACCAAACGCATCACTCGTTCGGAGTGTGAAGTTAAGTTATTAACTATGTGCACAACTGCTAAGTTGTCGCACCAGAAACGAATGACCGAGTTTGCCCATTCCTCAGATCATAGCCATAGGGCTCCCAAAACAGGGAAAAACTCAAAGAAAGTAAGGTCATGGGAGATGTCAAACTGCAGCCATTCATCCAGCCATGCACCTGCGCACCACCGCCCTCTGATATAGATACCATAACCGAGGGATCCTGCTGCATCCGTATGCACCTGTAAAGCATCCCCCAAGTTTATCTCCGACCATTAAAGCCATCCAAAAATTGCAGCTACACCTGCAGATCCTGTCTGATACCAGCTGTCAGTCTCGTCCAATGAAATGGCCTTCTGAGGCCACTCATTGCATCACAAAGCCTTCGTAAGAAAGGCCTGCATGGAGCAATCACACAGCAGGCGAAATTTAAATGGCCTACCAGCTCCTGCAACTCCTTACGGGAGACGTTTCTTTTCTTTTCTAAGCCTGTACTTGTGTATCTAATTCAATTCCCAAGAAGGTCAAGACAGTGGACGGACCTTCCGTTTTTTCTTCAACTAACAGTAGCCCTAACTCTTTTGCCATGTCCTGGAATGTTTCCAGAAGAAATGTACATATTCCTGACCCCCCGCTCTCCACAAAAAAGATAATCGTCTAAATAATGAGCAGTGCTACAACACCCCGCCCTGGGTCTAAGGTTCAACTCCAAAAATGAGCTGAAATGCTCAAACGCAGCGCAGGATATGGAGCACCCCATAGGCAAACCCCTACCTATATAAAATGCCCCCTGAAAATGAAAACCCAACAAATCAAAATCCTCAGGGTGTACGGGGAGAAGACGAAACACTGACTTAATGTCACATTTAGCCATCTTCACCCCGAAACCACAGGACCTGACCATGCGCACTGCAGTGTCAAAAGGAGTGTAGTGTACTGAGCACAACTCCTGTGGAATGGTGTCATTAACTGAGTCACCTTCAGGGTACTACAGATGGTGAATGAGCCTGTATTCACCTTTAGCTTTCTTGGGCACTACTCCCAGTGGGGAGACCCGAAGATGTGGCAATGGGGGGTCCTGAAAGGGGCCAAGAACTCAGCCTTCTTTGACTTCCTTACCTATTTTTTCACTCACTACATCTTCCATACCTTGTACTGACTTTAAATTATGGGCAAAACTACCTTTTCTTTCGCCAACAACAGGAATTTGAAAACCAAATCTAAACCCATTCAACAAATATTCAGCGTCTGCCTCCTTAGGATATGCCGACAACCAACTATCCAATACATCTAACTTAATTGGGCTGGGCCCCTTTTGTAGTGGCTCTGGAGCCACCATCCTCCTTTCGATTTGCACCAGTTTCCTTTTCCCCCTTCTGTGCACGAGCACGAAAACAATTGGTGTTGGTGTGCTGCCCACTACACAATGTGCATGAACCTACAAGCCTTCCTCGTACAAGCTCCGTGGGAATTAAATTCCCAGCAAAGCAAATGTAGTTGAGGAGACTGAGCTGCGGGTGGCCGAGGAGATAAATTTTGGCTCACCTTGCGGATAAGATGGCCACTATCAAACCTGTTGCCCACACTAGGTCAAGCAGGGGTAATGTACTGAAGCCAGAGCCCAGGGTGGGGCTCATCCCAGCGCAAATTCAGGTGTATCACGGCTCTCATATGAAACGATTCATCGTAGAGCAACCACGCGTGACCCGGGTAGTCAACATGTGCCCTATAGATTAAATCCAAATATTGAATCAAAGATGAAGCCCTCCAGGGTTGAGCCTTCACTATTACTGCCTCATAAATCAAAAAACCTGGCAGCCAATTAGCCCAGGTGCGCTCAGGCTTGTGCCTCCTGCGTCTCTCCTTTTCCTTATCATCCTCTTTTTCCAATTCCTTGTTGTCGACTTCTCTATTTAGCAGCTCGAACACATCAATGTAATTACCTCTCTAGATTTTTTCTTTAGTCGCTGGAGTTAAATGGTCCCCCAATGGCATGGAATAATCACCAAAGGGTAATGCCTTCAAAGGTACAGAATTGTAACCAATATCTGGTACTGAAGGGTATGGCCATACACCTACCCCGGGTGTGACCCCCAAAGGAGCCGGGAATGATACCTGTGGGTATGGTGGAATCCAACCCATTGGGGGTCCTGGTGGTACCTGAGGCAACTGTGGTCCAATGCCTTGTGAAAATTGGTGTGCTGCCATTGCTGACGTACCCACCTGGCCTATGTCCACCCAAGGCCAGGCTACTGCGTCCCTAAAGGTGTCAGGTGCTGGTGTTAACTCACCCGTGATTCCAATAGCCAATGACTCTTGCGCAGCTACCACGGCCAACTCTGGCTCAGGACTACCGCTTACGGGTTCGGACTGTGCCCTCCGAGGTACCCTTTCCGGTGCCTCAGCTCCTGTGGATGGTCTCTGATGGCACACCACTCAGCATCTAACACATTAAGGCGACATAAGATATTATCAGCTAAAGCCTTAAGTTTGGCTCTTCTGTGACCCTTAGACTCCCTGGAAAACCTGTGAGGCTGGGACCCACTTGCAGCTGGGCCCAGCTGGGTAAAACGTTCAGCCTCTAATGCAGAAATTTTATTTTGCAGCTCCTGCCAAATGGGCCAGGTCTCTTCGTCCGAGGATGACTCTGCAGGAGAAACCTGGGGGGGAGTGCACCTTTTAGCAAGCTGTTTTCCTTTACGTTTTCCCTGTACCTTCTTTGGACCCATAGTTATGGAGTTGTTCACTTGCTATGTTCCTATACATTCTCCAAAACCTTAGCAACACCTTATTTGTATTTATTTATTCAGTAAATTCTTGGTTATAATTTTTATTTATTTATTTATTTATTTATTTATTTATTTATTTAAAACTATGCCAAAGGACCCAAATTACCACTGAACCCATTAAGCAATGCTTCAAGCTTAAACCACTACACCCCACCAATGAAATAAGACCTGATTAAACCCTGCATGCTTGAAGCAATTTTATTTATTTACTTACGAATTTATTCAATTATTATTCACACACTATGCACTTCCAGCACCTAAGCACTTTATTTCCCTATTTGTAAATAATTAGACCCCAGTATATGTACATACAGATTAGCTACTGTAACTATTATTATTATTATTCAAATCACACCAATTCAAGTAATCTAATAACTATTAACTGAATAATGAAGTCATGTGGGGGGGGGGGCAACACAACCTAAAATCCCACGGCTATCGTGCTTACACACCACCACTTTCACTAAGCCCAGAGCTGTCCTTATCACTTAAGATACCAGAAATCAGAACAGTGCTGTAATTAAGTTAAGTGTAACATAATCTGCTGGAGGCTTGAGAAGAGACAATAAACCGGTGGTTTGCTAATCCCGATGGTGGCGATGCGGCAGCAGCCGCCCTGCGGGGGGGGCGAAAGTCCCATTACAAAGCCCCTTGAAGCAAACAAGCCCCAATACTATATCAATGAAAAAATATCCGAAATAAATTGACTGTGCTGGCACAGTCAATCCAAACCACAGGGGTGTAGCCGCAACCCTGAATCTGACAACCACGAGGCGCTCAATTTGAAGTCCGTCACAGCCTCTTCGCTGAGCGACGAGCTTCTTTCCGCACTGAGACCCTTGAAAGAGGCCAAAATGGGGGCAGAGCTATATAAAAACAACCCGCTCCCGCCCCCGCCCCCATGGTTAAATCACGATGACCAGCTGTCTCATGCTACTCCGGAGGGTGTGGCAAAGAGGCTCTGCTACAGCGAAGACACTCGCCGGTGGAGCCGCCATTGTGCACTGACCACAGGACATAGTATGGACATCTACATGACAGTTCAGAAAACATTCTGATGCTTCAGAAATCCAGATCTTCACTTCTACGATGGTCTAAGAGAAATCAACATGATTCTTTTCTTGGGGAAGAGTAAGAACTGGACAAAAAGTTAAGTCAGGCATGGAATTTGGAGGGAAGATATGATCCCCTAACTACAAATACACCAGTAAAGTGTGGTTTGTGTTACATGGACATAATTGCTTTTCATTCCTTGGTAGAACTGGATGGCATTTTTACTAAGTCAGTCATATTGTCAATGCATTGTATCCAGTTTTGAGGCCAGCAGGGAAGTTCCCTGCAGTCCCAGTCCCTCTCAATCTGCTCTAGGGGGTTAGAGGAAGAACTGAAACAGAATTAAGGAGTACAAAGAGGATGAAACATAAAGTGCTGTTGTTTCACTGAAAGTCTGTTTACACAATGTTAGAACTCAATGGGACTTATATGCAAATGTGTATAGATTCTATGTGATCCTAACACAGCCTTGTTGGATTCTAACAAAGGTCCATATCATTCAAAATTCTGTCTTTGTTATTAACCAATCAGATATTCCAGGGAAACTCAGAAGATGAGGAATAATGATTTAAGCAAAATCTTCCATTGCTTATCCCTAAGACCTAGTAACCAGAGATATGTCTCCTGTGAACAAATTGATGAAAATGTAGTGATGATGTAGAAGTTATAATTCGTAGCTGTTGCTAGAACCATCCTCCATGAAGCTGTTGACTCTTGTGGAAGTCACTGAAGCTACTAACCAGCATCATTATGGCCTACTATAGTGAATTCCTGCAGTAATAATATGAGCTAAATGAAGATGTGCTACCTTTATTTCATCTTGAACCCTCTGCCAATTAATTTTATGAGGTAAACCCAGGTTAATATAGTGTGAGACATAAATATTTCTTTCAGTGCCTTCGCTTGACACCATTCATAATAAGAAACAATCACAAAGTACAAATAATAGGACTCCAAACATGTAACACAAATAATTTGGCAAAGGAGAATAGTTAGACATGGTTCCCCAGATGGAGGCTCAAAAGTGTTGCATTGACATTTGCAGATTTTTATAATCCTAACTATTTAAGTAACATCAACAGATTCCTTCATTCTGTACAGTATCACCTCCATATAGTAAATAAAAACTCAGAAATCTACCACAATTTCTTTTGTAGTGCTGCTCAGAGTAGTCCTATGCACATTCACTCAGAAATAAGTCCTCCTGTGTTCAAAGGACTTACTGCAAGTTAAGTGTGCATAGGACTGTCATACAAATTCTTATCAGATTGCATTTCAGATACATTTCAGATATATTTCAATCCGACACTTGAGGCTGAAATTTGGAGCTTGAAAACCTTTTTGACACTGTTTATTATTTATAAATAAGTCAGCCGCTGCAAACTGCAGCACTTTTTTGTTATTCACAGTTGCTCCAGTAGGTTGGGGAGAGACGATAACAAAAACCACAAAGGCACAAATTCATTTGGAGCAAATTGGCCATAACTTTATTGGTTACAGCTGCCAATAGCCCTGACATTAGCATGGAGGAAAGCTAGCTCACAGAATTAGAGTTCGTCACATGGTTGTTCCCCACTGTTCATACTCTTCTGTCACCAGAGGGTGGAAGTACAGAACAGCCCCCAAGTTGGGTGTACACATGGACTATCTGACCCCAACCTCCTGCATTCTTCTTGCTCAGGATTTAATTGGGTAGGTCACAATTAAAACATTAGTGACTTCCTTTTCTCTCCCCCCCCCACCTTTGTTCTGATCCCAGTGCCTGATGACCTTTGTGCAGTTGATAAAACGGTGACTAGAAGTAAAATCCCCCTGTTTATCATATCCCTCAAGTTGATAGTGCGGTATACCTCTCCCCTCCCAGCTCATAGCTGGCTGTGCTTTCCCCATTTGCCAGAGTGAGGTTTTCATGAAAAATCTGGAAATGCACTGATACTATCACAAACCAGGGCAAGGATTGGACTGAGGAAAAAAGAGGGACAGACAAAACAAAAGATTTGTTTCTGAGTGAGTTTTCATAGATTATAACCCACGTCATCAGACATAGGCTACCTTTTTAAATTGGGTTGTAGTCTCACCAAAAGACAGGGCAAGGCAGGGCAGGCACCCATCTGTGTTCCCCTATTTGTGGGTAGGAGACACTTCATATCCCTACAGAACACTAGTTAAGTATAGTGAGATTGTCACACTATATATAAACATGTATAACTAAACATGAAAACAGAGACTATTCAAAAATATTGTTTGAGATCACATGAGGTAACTGTGAACACAATCTGTGGTGACACACCTCTAATGAACCCTCTACACAAGTAAATCATGACTGAAAGAACATGCTTGTGTGTACAAAACCACAACTATGTAAAAGCTATGTCCAACAAGATTACTAAGATTTATGAATATACAAATTCCTAGTCATTTGCACTGTCCTTGGATTGAACTGGCATATATGTGCAGTTCTAAATTGACTATATGGTGGAGTAAGGAGCCATTTTTCACCCCTGAAATGGAGCAACACCAGAAGAGATCCTTCATGTCCTATTCAGCATTCACAGGGTTAAAAAGATGGCTAATGATTTGAACTGAGGGAAGGAGAAGTTGAAAGTAATTCAAAAGACTGGGCTACTGGTACCAAAGGAGAAGGCAAGTGACAGCTTAGCCACTCCTCAGTAAAGCCAAAGATCTGCCCTAGACACTGGCCTGGGCTCAGAGTGAGATTGTCACACTATATATAAACATCTTTATAGATATTCCACCAATAATTTTGCAGAGCGGTAGAGCAAATAGGAAGAATTATGTCATTGCTTTTTTTTTTTTTTTTGCATCGTGGAATATTCTTCTTTGTCCTCTCAGTTTAGTTTACTAAGTCTTGCTGAAGTAGTATCACACTATTAGGACTGAGTATGTATGTGATTGCAAAAAGATGAGTGCTATGTGGACTTTAGGAGAATGGGTCACACAATTGGAGCACAGTGTACACATCAGAGGTCATAGCAGCATTCATTTCCCTTATATCTGTGGATGTATTTTTTTCCCCAAACTGTAATTTGGAAATGCACAGATAATCTCACAGACTGAAAGATGTAGTGGATGGGAATGTCTCTTAAAGTGTACAGGGCAGGTTGACCTCGATCTGTATGCCTACTAATACTAATACTAATACTAATACTAATACTAATACTAATACTAATAGAACTGCAGAGCTGGAAAGGACCCTATGGATCATCAAGTCCAGTCCTGTCAAGGAAGCACAAGGGGAACTAAACTCCGAACTAAACCACTGATATATCTAGCAGTTTAATTCAAATATGGAGTGGCTAGGGTGTTTCTGCACACTCCAGAAAATGTCAGTCTGTTTATCTGGATCCACCCCAGGAAGGCAGTCACTCATAAGCAAAAAAACAAAAACAAAACAAAAAACCCTCATATTCACCTAAACATATATAGTTTTTTTAAAAAAACACCTGATGGTTATATGTAACCATGATTTCCCTCTAAAATATATATCTATAAATTACTTTAAATTCTAATATGGTCTTTGTATGCCCTCTTAACTCATTTGGCTGAATAATTGTATATTTATACCTGCAAAATTTGCTTTTATGCTGAGAGGCAGAAGTTTTTAGCTGTTTAGCAGAATAATGAAGTCCACATTATATACGCCAAGACAAATGACAGGAAAAATGGGTAAATATTTATTATCCTGTGATGCATTGCAACTGGAGAAAACATATTACATCCATATTAAATTTGTTATATTTCTTTTGCTGACAATAAAGCGGAAATTTGCAAACTCAGTCGGATGGGACTTCGCTCAAATCCATATTTTTGCTTTTTAGATGCACACCAATTACTGCACAGTTCTCCTACTGTCTGTATTTATTATGAATTGGGTTTTACTGCATTTTACCCTTGTATTTTTATGTGAGGACAGTATTTTGAAAAGTTACCTATAAGTATGCAATGAAGCATTTCCCTATTAGCATGCATCTTCCATTTAGCATTCTGGCATGATTCCACAATTATTTGATGTGTGTATTCTCGAAGGCTTTCATGGCCAGGATCTGATAGTTGTAGGTTTTTTGGGCTGTTTGGCCGTGTTCTGGAGGTTTTTCTTCTTCACGTTTCGCCAGTCTCTGTGGCCGGCATCTTCAGAGGACAGGAGTTAGAACTCTGTCTGCGTTCTGGTGTAGTGTGTGGGATAGTTGAGTATTTGTGGCTGTGGGATCAGCTTGTTGTCCTTTTCAGGAGATATGGTGATTATGGTGTTTTTTGTTATGGGTGTATTGTTGTGATAAGGGGGGAGATGATCTGTCACTGTGATTGATCAGTGTTGTTGGCTAGTCTTTTGTGTGCAGTGAGTTCGGATCATCCCACCCAGTGTGACTGGGTAGAGTTCGTTGACCTTTTTGCAGGCTGTATTTTTCAGTGCTGGGAGCCAGGCTTTGTTGAGTTTTAGACTTTCTTCTTTTTTGTTAAAGCTTTGCTGATGTTTGTGGATTTCAATGGCTTCCCTGTGTAGTCTAACATAATGATTGCTGGTACTTCTGTCTTTTGTAATAGGATTTCATGTCCAGCTTGTTTCAGGGCATGTTCAGCTACTGCGGATTTTTCTGGTTGTTTTAGTCTGCAGTTTCTTTCATGTTCTTTAATTCTGGTGTGGATGCTGCATTTTGTGGTCCCAATATATACCTGGCCACAACTGCAAGGTATCCGGTATACTCCTGAAGTCGTGACGGGGGTCCCTTTTGTCTTTTGCTGACTGTAACATTTTTATTTTTTGTAGTGGGCCTGAATACTGTTTGTAGGTTGTGTTTTTTCAAAAGATTCCCCATGAGGTTCATGACCCCTTTGATGTATGGCAGAAATACTTTATTTGTGTGTGGATGTTTTTCTTCTTCATTTTTTCTTCACTGGTGTTTTTTTTTAGTAATGTAACGGCATCCTCAGAAAGTCTGAAGTTATTCCCACACAACACAGATCATGTTGTTTCCCATATATTGCACTATGTGGGTGTTACATTTATTAAACAATAAAGAGTGCAGCTGAGGTGTGAAAACAAAATTTGCATTATTTTCATCATTCCATGTCACTCCATTTCATCCTTCACCCAGTAAAATCTCCTTCATCACAGTCAATCAGCATTCTGTGTCCACTGAACTACATGGTCAGACCTTATCAGGCTGATTGGGATTTTTAATGAGATATTTCACCTTTTTGTTTTTATTTCTGTAATCTCTGCAGATTCCTTGAGTCAGCTCACCCCTGAACTTCAGAAATGAATGGACAATTCAGAGTTGTAGCTGATGGTTTGTCTATAGAAGACTAGACACACTAAAACAGTAATGGGCAAACATTCTTGAGTGCTACATTTCCTTGGGGACTATCTGTGGCAACTCACTAAATATCTTAGAGAGTTTAGTGTCAGAACCAGGGGTTGGGAGTTCAATTCTTCATGGTACATTCCAGGAGAAGAGTCATTCTGTGTGGCCTTGGGCGAGATGCACAGTCCCAGGGAGCTCTGAGAAGAAGAAACTGATAGCAATTCTAATGGGCTTTCAAAGTAACTGAGATATTTATAAAGTGGTTCTACCAATTCCACACACAAGCACACATACCAGTGAGTGTCTATGGCAAGCTGGTCTCCTGAGTCCTAGTCCATGCAACTGGGTGTTGCATGTATCGACAGTAGGTTGGCTTTAAAATGTGGTGGATGTGGATCGAGCCAAAAGTGGGCAGGCCACCAATTTTCTCCCATTGTCTGTCACTCCCTTCCTTCCTTTCTCATCCTGCTTCTCTTCTTCTTTCCTATTGGGAAAGAGACAGAAAACTCTGGTCAGCTCTTCCTCAGCAGAAGGCTTTTGAAAACAATCTGAAATGTGGCTGAGACCCTGGGGCTGCAGGCTGACCATTCCTGTTCTGCAAATCAAGAAATTGTATTCTGCCAGTAGTATTCTACAGGATTCGTCCTGCCCACCACCCACCCCGAGTCTTCTTCATTGTTTTCCTTCTGCAATGTCATAGATCCAAAGAGTTGGATCTATGACATTAGGAAGAAAAACCTCCAGAACACAGCCAAACAGCCCGAAAAACCTACAACAACTATTTGATGAGTGTTGTGCGGTTAATCTTGGATTATTTTCCATCACTAGAGGCCCTAGTTTTTGCTACTGTGCCTCTGTAGCAAAAAAAATATATTGGCATGCGAGCTATGGTGGCATAGCAGCTATGACCATTGCAGGACAGGAATGGGACAAAGGTGTCTAAGCAGAGCACACATTGTGCAGATGGGAGTGAAATCAATTAGGGAGGTCTGGAAATGGGACCAAGGGAGGCAAGTTAAAATGCTACACAAACAGTACGGAATATTCAAGGTGTTGATAATAATAACATCCTCACAATTTGTTTATGCAAATGGTGCAAGTTTTCAGGACTTAAATTTTAGGACTTGAGAGTCCTCTAGATGAACTCAGAAAGGTATTAATTTAAGCCACAGAAGAAGAAAAAAGGAGTTATAAAGGGAAGTTTAAGAAGAAAACAACTGGAGCAGTCTCGTTCCACTTGGTCTCCTGCTCATATTCCCAACTCCACACTTGCTCTCTCTTTCATAGAATCATATAATAATTGCGTTTGAAGTGATCTATAAGGCCATTGAGTCTAACCCCCTGCTCAACGCAGGAATCCAAATCACAGCAGATCTGACAGATGGTTGTCCAATTTTCTGTTGAACGACTCCAGCATTGGAGCACTCACCACCTCCTGAGGTAATTGATTCCATTGTTGTACTGCTCTAACAGTTAGGACATTTTTTTCTGATAATCAACCAAAATTTGGCTTCCTGTAACTTGAGCCCATTACAACATGTCCTGTGCTCTGCGATGATCGATAACAGATCCTGCCCTTCCTCCGTATGACTACCTTTCAAGTATTTGAAAAGTGCTATCATATCTCCCCTCAGTCTTCACCCCTGGCTGAAATGTTTACTGCTGGTCAAAGCTGCTGTTCAGAACTGACCTTCTGGGAATCACAAAGGAGGGCCCAGTGGGTGAAGATGCAGGCAGCAATCTGAAAGGAAGACCTTGGCCATGCATCTCTCCTGCCACAAGCATTCCAACTGCCACCTACCACAGGAAAGAAGAAAAATAAGGACGATTCCCCCCTGCCCCAGCAGAAGGGAAAGTGGATCTGTTCAACAGATGCTTGGCCCTATGTTGTATTATTTTTTTTGTATTGCTAGCTACTCAGAGTTTACATATTTTTTTAAAAAACAAATAAATAGAAAATAGTCTAATACTTTAGCGGTAAACATTCAACATATCCAAGATATGTATAGGAGGTATTTTGTTCTTAAGTGAGACATTTATTGTTCAAGACAAAATGAAGACTCAATTTTACTTTCCTAAATCTGCACTGTAGACAATGGATTTCACTTCAGTTCACACTTGAAGTGCAGATTTCACTTCCCAGATCTGCCCTATTTGGAGCCTGGTCCCAGAGGCCAACTAAAGCAGCTGATGGCAAAAATCAAAGAAAAAACAAAAAGACAAAGAGAACTCATCCCAGAAAGCCACAATAAATCTGCTACTTTATACTAGGCTGATGAGGGCTTTTTTGCCTTCTGTAAATACTAGAACCTTCCTCTGACAAAATCTCCATCAGATTCTTAAAGACAAATAATCATGGGACTTCAAACTCCAGTAAAAATCTCCTCAGACTTTTAAAACTGCCCTGATGAAAGCTTCAGAGTTTATCAAGGGCTGAAACACATTGGAATAATACTGTAGCTGTGGCCTTCTGAGGCTTGTTCTCCACTTTTTTGTTAAACATTATGCTATGAGTGCCTGACACATTTGGTTTATTTTTTAATGAGACAAAACCATTATGCTTTCCAGATACATTCCTGTATGATTTGAGATACTATTGCATAGTTCCATGTCTGAACACCCTATTTAGGGTTGTTGCAGGTCAGAACCAATGTGTGCTTGCAATCTATGTGGATGTTCAAGGAGTGTGGTTTAACCACTGCCAACTCCCAGTGAGTTTCCATGCCTGGACAGGAAACTGAACCCAGATCTCCTGAGCCGTAGTCCAACACTATATCCACCACACCACTTTGACTTTTCTTCCATTTTTAATTATAGTTAGTCACGATAGGATATATACCTTTTCCCCACAACTTTTCTCAGAAATGGCATTTACAAGCACCCATGCCAGGATAAGTTTATTTTTAATTTAACCATGAGCACCCAGCATAGGACAACTGGGGCACTTTTGACTTTTGAAGTTGCACGTTCTTCAGCTTTCCTTTTATAGCAGTGTGGAGATCTTCTCCCCCTTCTTCCTCTGTCAGTAATGAGCTTGTATTCTAGCCAAACAGCTGCATATGTGGGCTGCCAGACTTACTCTTTGCACACTTTTCCATTAGTGAAGTTTAAATTACTTGAGGTTCATAAAAATCTATTTCTACTGCTTTATGAAGGGAGGTCAGCATGATGTCAGCCAGCATGCAGTAGCCTTATTAAGCGTTACAACTAATAATGCTTTTGTTAGTGCTGTGGGGGGGGGGGAGGTTGTTGTGGTGGAATTTTTCTTTTCATATGCATGCTTTGATAACGAATATGTACCACAGTCCTGAACACATCTTCTGGCATGTCTATGACATTGCAGTGCTGGTGTGATGTCTCTATAAAACCAGTGCTCAAAGGTGAGATATTTTTAGAAATGCCCTTCAACGTGCAGTTGTGCTAAATCTAAGTGTAGACCAACACATTGCCTCACTGAATGCGTGTTTCCCAACATGTTTGGTGAGAGGAAATTAAAAATAAATAAATAAATAAGTAGGAAATCTCCCCCTCCCCCGCCCCTATTTATGCTGTTTTTATCCTGTATTTTTGCTGCTGAACTCCAGAACCAAAGTTAAACCCAGGGGAAGAAAAATATTACAAGTTACCAGGGATGTTGAGCATGCTTCACAACCACCCACTGGTTGAATCTTGCCAGATTTTCCCTAGGGCAACTTTGGAGCCAGTATCATGTGGTGCAGTGGTTCCCAGTCTTGGGTCCCCAGATATTCTTAGACTACAGCTCCCAGAAATCCTGGCCAGCCCAGCTAATAGTGAAGGCTTCTGGGAGTTTTACTCCAGAAATATCTGGGGACCCAAGGTTGGGAACTACTGAAGTTGTGGAAATAATGCAGGAGTACAATTCAGGAGACCTGGGTTCATATCCCCACATGGCCATGGAAACATACCAAAGGGGTGGTGGTAGCAATGGTAAACCATTCCTTGAACTTCTCACATACCTCGAAAACATTTTTAGAACTGACATATTATGGAAGTAAATTTGAGTAGGAAGCAACACATTTTTTATACACCTTCTCCTCAGCCTATCTGTAAACTTGGAGCAAAGCAACACTTACTGAAGTGTTGATTATCTCCAGTTGTTAGATATACAAAGTGTAAGAACTCTTTTTCCATCCTCCTATTATTCATGCAAACCTCTTCTTTTACATTAGATAATGGACGTGTGACACTGGGAACTCCCATATTTATCTCATGACATTATGCTCAGTTCTTAGCATCAAGGGTGTGCAGATAGAGTACTATTCAGCTACAGTTCTGTTCTTCTAATGACCATTAGAGATGTAAAACATGTGCTTAATTCTCTCCTACTGAAATCAATGAGACTTAAGATTCCTTAGGTTTCATTGATTTCAACTGGGGAAAGTGTGTGCTTTACATCTCCCATTGAAATTAATGAGAATGAACCTTGCTTAATCTGGGCTGGGTCATCCTAAATTGATTTCAGTGGGAAAGAAGTATGTGAATCAATATTTCCCACTGAAAACATGGACTAAATCTAGCTATGTTTATATAAAAACAAATCCCACTGCTTTCAATGGGATTACAGTATAATTACTGTAAGTGTACATACAACCTCAGCCTTAAAAGTCTCAAACCTTTGGTGGGACGATGCATATAGTGAACATAAGCTAGTTTTCCTCCAAGAAAAGAGCGGGAAAGTGATTTTGTCTGTCTGTCTGTCTGTGTCTGTCTGTCTGTCTGTTTGTTTGTTTGTTTTTATTCCACTTTTCTCCTCAAAAGGTTCCAGGGTGGATTACATAATTAAAAGGACAATATTTAAAAGCTAAAAACAATAGGTATACAAATATTTTGAAAAGAATTAAACAAGTATTATATTAAAAACGGTAAATAAAATCAATACTAAAAATGCATTTAGAAGCAACAGAGCACAACAATCCATTTGAAATAACCCTCTCAGAAAGCCATTCACTCAGGGAAACCTTGCCTGAAGAGAAAGGTCTTTGCATGCTTGCGGAAAGACAGCAAAGATGGAGCCAGACTGGCTTCCTGTGGGAAGGAGTTCCATAGTCTGGGAGCAACAACAGAGAAGGCTCTCTCCCGTGTCCCATTTGTATTCATATTTCTCATAGAATGCCAAGTCACACAACTGAGTTCATGGCAAGAAATGCAAGCCTTGACTTACTTATTTAGCAGCAAGTTGCCACAGCAAGTTGTGCCATCCGGTTTAACATTGTTGGGCTTAAGTAAAGTGTTTGGGCCATAACCTTTTAGCTAGATTTACCATTTCAGCTGAAAAATCCACCTTCTATCTCAGATACCTCACTTACTTCATTTCTACTCTAGTGCATGGATTTTAAAAAAAGTGCTAGAGAAGCAGAGGTTGTTTGGAGGTAATAGAGGAACTGAATAAACATAGGAATGGAGTAGGCATAGTTGTTAAGTCTGGGCCTCTCCACCCAACTTGGATCCTGTACTTACCCAACTCTGGAAGAAACTTTCTGTTGACAGCTGGTCATAAAGGTCTCTATCTAACCAACATACTGGATAAATGCGTCTGCTGTTTAAGGATGCAACTCACTTCGTACTAATTCTTTTGTTGTGATTTCTTACAAGTTGCAGGCAGTGCAATGTCAGTGAATTTAAAGCAAGTTTAGCATAATCTTACTTTAATGTACCAGCATTACAGATGCACATTGTAATGTTGCCCTATCATTTCCTTTGCCTTGTTTATTATTCAGGTTTTTAAAAACTCTTCTGAATAATGTTATGTAAAGAGGTCAAATTATGCTTAAAATTTGACATTTTACAGTGTAGAATATTTAATGTAACATAAGATAGTACATTTTATATTAGCCTAAGAAATGCTGAAATTATTTTCCACACAACACTTTAGTAATATATTTATTTTGAATAATATAGCGGTCTTCCTGAGAATGTCATGAATCATGGAACAGATCCGAAATCTTGCCTTCAAATTCCATGGAATTAGATTTCCACCTGCCATCGGCACCATAGTGTACCAGAGATTGCCTTATTTACAGAGCAAATAGCTCTAAATCCTTGAGCCATGTGATTGAATGAAAACAAAATTAAAATGTGGTTGTGCAAGATATTACATATCCTAAGGAAATAATACATCTCTCTCTTTCTTGCACCCCCCCCTCTTTTGCAGACACCGAAATATACATATGTATGAATGTCATGATTTCACGATTGGTCTGTCTTTTTTTCATGGCAACAGTGGTAGATTCCCTGTTTCATCTACTGTAATGGAAAGATAGTTTTCCTAATAGAAGGCACTAAACGGTAATCTTTTCCTCTTGGCTGTTTGTGTAGGGTTTTGTAGTGTTCAAAGTCTTTGGTGAACAGGTCCATACGAATGTGAAAGAAGGGCTGCAAACATTAATTCTTTGATTAATTTTTTCTTAAATTCATATCCTGACTTATACTAAAGACTTAGTGTAGTGTAGGCATCCTTCAGTCTTGAGAGACTATGGTAATGTGCTCTGAATAGAGGTCTTGGAACAGTGTCTAGTGTGGCTGAGAAGGCCAATTCAAGAGTGACAATCCCTTCCACACTGAAGACAAATACAATCTGTCCCCTGTCAGCTCCCTGATTTTGCTGGTTTTGGGACTGCCTCTTTGCCTTGGCCTGCTGAACAAGTGTCTCTTCAAATTGGGAGAGGCCATGCTGCACCGCCTGCCTCCAGGCTGAATGCTCAGATGTCAGGGTTTCCCATCTGTTGAGGTCCATTCCTAAGGCCTTCAGATCCCACTTGCAGATATCCTTGTATCGCAGCTGTGGTGCTTTCCCTGCACTAATTCATCATACAGGAGATATTTTGGAATCCGACCGTCAGCCATTCTCACAACATGCCCAAGCCAATGTAGATGCCGCTGTTTCAGTAATGTATACATGCTAAAAATTCCAGCTCATTCTAGGACTACTTTATTTGGAACTTTGTCCTGCCAGGTGATACAAAAAATGCATCAGAGACAATGCATATGGAACGTATTCAACTTCCTCTCCTGCCATGCACAAAGGGTCCAGAACTCACTACAATACAGGAGTGTACTCAGGACACAGGCTCTATAGACCTGGATCTTGGTATATGCCATAAGCTTCTTATTAAGCCATACTCTCTTTGTGAGTCTAGAGAACATGGTAGCTGCTTTGCCAATGCATTTATCCAGCTCGACATCTAGGGAGAGTGTCAGAGATCGTTGAGCCAAGGAACACAAAGTCATGAACAACCTCCAATTCTTGTGTGGAGATGGTAATAGAGGGAGGTGAGTCCATGCCCTGGTCCATGACTTGTGTTTTCTTCAGGCTGATTGTTAGTCCAAAGTCTTGGCAGGCCTTGCTAAAACGATTCATGAGTTGTTGGAGGTCTTCAGCAGAATGGGCAACAACAGCTGCCTCATCGGCGAAGAGGAAGTCTCGCATGCATTTCAGTTGGACTTTGGTCTTCGCTCTCAATCTAGAGAGATTAAAGAGCTTTCCATCTGATCTAGTCCGGAGATAGACACCTTCTGTTGCAGTTCCAAAAGTGTGCTTAAGCATGACAGCAAAAAAGATCCCAAACAGTGTCGGCGCGAGGACACAGCCCTGTTTCACTCCACTTCGGATGTCAAACGGATCTGATGTTGAGCCATCAAAAACTACAGTGCCCTTCATTTCCTCATGAAAAGACCTGATGATGTTAAGGAGTTGAGGTGGACATCCAATCGTGGGAAGTTTTTAAAAAGGCCGTCCCTGCTAACCAAATCAAAGGCCTTTGTAAGATCTATGTAGGCCACAAAGAGTGGCTGTTGTTGTTACCTGCATTTCTCCTGCAACTGTCTGAGGGAAAACACCATGTCAGTGGTGGATCTATTAGCTCAAAATCCACACTGTGATTCTGGATAGACTCTGTCTGCAAGCACCTGGAGCCTCTTCAGCACAACAACATGGGCAACCGGCTTCCCTACAACGCTGAGAAGAGAGATGCCACAGTAGTTACTGCAGTCGCCCCTGTTGCCTCTGTTCTTGTACAATGTGACAATGTTTGCATCCTTCATGTCCTGTGGTACTCCACCTTCCCTCCAGCAAAGACAAAAGATTTCATACAGCTCAGTGGTGATGATTTACAGCACTTCAGCACTTCAACAGGGATGTTATCCTTCCTAGGTGCCTTGCCGGAGGCGAGAGAATCCAAGGCCGCTTTTATTTCTGCTAAAGTTGGTTCGCTGTCCAACTCTTCCAAGACGGGCAGGCACTTGATGTTATTTAATGCCTCTTCAGTTACTACGTTTTCTCTAGAATATAGCTCAGAGTAGTGCTGCACCCAGCGTTCCATCTGCTGTACTCGGTCCTGGATGATCACGCCTGTAGCAGGCTTCAAAGGTGCAGATTTCTTATGCATTGGACCTAAAGCCTGCTTGATACCATCATACATTCCTTTGATGTTACCTGTGTCCACTGCTATCTGTATCTGAGAGCAGACCTGAAGCCAATAATTGTTAGAACATCTCCTGGCAGTCTGTTGGACTTTGCTACGAGCAACTCGGGGAACCTGCAAGTTGTACTCAGTAGGACAGGCTTTGTATGGTGCTAGAGCTCTCCTCTTTTCCTCGATGGCTGGCATCAACTTTTCTGAATGGGCTTCAAGCCAGTCTGCCGTCTTTTTGGTCTTCTTGCCAAATGTGGACAAGGCGGTGTTATAAACAGCATTCTTCAAATGTTCCCATCGTTCAGGTTCATTTGCACCAGCCAGGCCTGGAAGAGTTTCCTCAAGCACTTGGGCAAATTCCTCCACTTTTCTCTGATTGTGAGTCTTGCTTATGTCAATACGTGGTCTTCCTTCCTTTTTCGTGTGATACAATCTCTTTATTCGCAGTTTGACTCTGCTACACACCATGGAGTGATTAGTATCGCGATCAGCACCCTGATAACTGCATGTGATCGTAATACTGGGAAGGCTAGAGCATCTAAGGTAAAGGTAAAGGTTCCTCTTGACAAATTGTCCAGTCGTGTCCAACTCTAGGGGGCGGTGCTCATCCCTGTTTCCAAGCCATATGCCAGCGTTTGTCCATAGACAGTTTCCGTGGTCACGTGGCCAGCGCAACTAGGTACGGAATGCCGTTACCTTCCCATCGTGGTGGTACCTATTTATCTACTCACATTTTTAACATGCTTTTGAACTGCTAGGTTGGCAGGAGCATCTAGTGAGGATCAAATCGAGCTGATGCCAATGCTTCAATCTTGGATGTCTCCAGGAAACTCTGTGTCGAAGCTTCGTATTAAAGAACGTGTTGCTGACACAAAGACCATAATAAAAGCAAAACTCCAGCAAGTGTTGGCCATTTTCTTTCATCTTCCCAATGCCAAAACAGCCTAGACAAGTGGGTCAAAAATTGTGATCAGCACCAACTCTAGCGTTAACATCTCCAAGAATGAGCAGCATCTCTCTCTCCAGGATTTTTTTTAATAGTAGCTGCCAGATCGTCATAGAATTTGTCTTTGACTTCTGCTGTAGACGACAGTGTTGGTGCATATGCACTAATAAGGGTGACCGGTCCTGCTGATGAGTGGAGCTGCAGAGACAGGATTCTTTCACTCCCCGCAGTAGGTGGAACAATGGATGTCAGCAGAGTATTTCTAACCGCAAAGCCAACACCATATTCCCTGGTCTCATTCAATGGTATTCCCTGCCAGAAGAATGGAAATTTTTCTTCTTTGACAGGGCCTGAGTCTGGCAATCTCATCTCTTGCAGGGCAACAAAGTCCATCTGCAGCCTACTCAATTCCATGTCGATGACAGCTGTCTTGCGTGTGTTGCTTATTTCCTGCAGGTCGTCAGAAAAGCCAGGGGTCATTGTCCGAACATTCCAGGTGCCCAACTTTAGGGCAGAAGTTTTCTTATGATTATTGAATGGTGCAGGGTTATCGATCTGCTTGTTGGCTTTAACCCTAAACCCCATGCATCCCGTGAGGTTAACAGACCGTAGTGAGGCAGCACCTTACTGGACTCAGAGCACATTAAAATGTCTTGAAGAAACAACATGCATTAAAACTGACCTCATTGTACATATATACAGCCTGAGGTACCAAAATAACAGTATCCCTAAGCAAGAAGTCAACACCAGGCTTGTGGAAACCCTCAGGTTTGTAGTACTACAGAAGTAGTCCTCAGGGGGGCAAAATGTCTGACGTGAAAGCACACTAAAACAACCAGTAGTGTGATCAGAGAATGCTTGGGGGATTGGATCTGTCTGTTTCACTTTCTCCCACATTTTTAGGAACAAGATGTGGATTTTAGGACTTTCTTAAAAAGACATCTTCAATGAAATTCTCACCCTTATCTAGACAATACAATCCAGGGGCTCCTCCAAGAACCAGTTAAATGCTGGGTGGTTACCAGTCCACACAACCATGACTTCCACTTCATGCCTTGCACTCTAGGTGCTGCTGTATTCACATGTGAGAGAAAAGAGATAAGGAAATGCTTACATTTCACCAACAGAGATGTGATGTCATGAAATGTGAAAAAAACACTTAACCACTGCTGCTTATAATTGCTAGCAAAGCATTATTTTAAAAATGATATTTAAAAGTTTTCATCTTGCTGGTCTTAAGCTGAGTGTTTGTTGTGATCAATTAAACATCTCAAGAATAGCAATTTCTGTCCCAAATTCCCTTGCAACAGATGACAATATTTCTGTCTCTCCTCAATCATATTTGCTATTTCAAAACTGAGGCCAGGGAGCTTTGCATCAGGCAGCAGTTAGGAAGACTTGGAATTAGAGATGGGCACAAATTGAAAAATGAATTGCAAAAGTCATCAAAAATCGCTGTCTTCTATTCATCTCTGTATGAATCAATGAACCCCAGCAAATATGAATCAATGAATTTTTAGTGATTTTTGATTCATCAATTTGTTAGGCTATAAAACACCCCCCAAGCACCTAGAGACACCAAAATTACAGAGAAGCTTCCATGGATTATCCTCTACAAACCCCCCCCCCCCATGTTTGGTAAATTTCAGGTTTCAGATGCCTGAGTAATACACACAGAAAGAGGGGCCCCCAGGAAAGTTCTCCACAGGAACTTAGAGACAGCAAAATCACAGAGAAGTTTCCCCTGACTTTCATCTACAATCCCTCCAAGTTTGGTGAAGATTGGCTTTCCCCAAGCCAGCTGCCAAAGGGCACTTTCCTGGGGGAACCCACTTTGTGGGTATATAACTTGGATATATGAAACCCAGTGACAAAGGATCTAAGGCAGACTTTCCACTTCATCAGGTAACCATACATGAATTATATAGAGTCTGCATTCAAAATATTTTATAAAACAAGTTCACCATGACAGAGTTTACAGTTATTTTGCAATATGGATGACAATATTCTGTTTGGGTAACAACATTACTGAACCAACTGCAGTGGTTGGAGCCAGGGTTCTATTGGTGATTTACATGTGTGTAAGTGAAATTGCATAAGTTCTGGGGTCAAATTGCTGATCATTAATGAAGTTCTGGTTGTTTTCCTGGGCACACATCCAACTAGTTTGGTGTGCCATCCAGGATTGCAGCCAGTAAGTAGCGAACAAGGCTTATGGAGTTTCCCTTATGCAAGATGAATTATCAATAGAATGTAGGCCCATATATATAGCAGAATGTTATACAGAGCAGGCCTGTGTAGCCTTGGGCAAGTTGCAGAGTCCCAGGGCACCAACAGAAGAAGGGAATGGTAAACCACTTCTGAGTACTCTTTACCTAGAAACCTTGAAAAGGGTCACTGTGAGTCAGAATTAACTTGATGGCACAGACAATTACTGTTATATTATCGCATATAAGTAACTGATCCATTAGGTATTACCACTCAGTCCGTGTCATATTTAGAATGGATACATTTGCTTGTATGGCACTGGTTCTATTGACAATTGATGATTTGAAAATGGTGGCTTGCATTCAATGGCTGAAATCCTGTTGAGTATATATATGGGCGTAACTCAGTTTTACTCCTGTGGTAGCTAAAATTGTGCTAAGGTGGAAATGCCATCCATGAAGCACTTCTGCCAGCCTTTCACAACTGAAAAGTGTAGACAAATACACTTCTGCCTCTGCTGAACTGTTGTCCTCTGTCTCAATCTTTCCCTCAGTCTGTGGATTTTTGTCACCCCACCCTAATAATCCGGAAGGGAGGTTTCTAAAAGGCATGAAGGCAGCTGCTCCTTAGTCTGCCAGCATGGTCCCCTGGCAGAGGCCAGGTGAGTGTGCACATATGTGCACACACACACATCTGCACCCACATAGCCTTTCCCTTCCCAACCCTCACTGGCTCAGTTGCCAAATCCCCCAATAATCAACTTGCCAGAAGACAGCTATAGCTAATGCTTTTTTGATCTGCTTGCTTGCTTTCTTCACTTCTATTATTCTTATTCTTATTCTAGATCCTTGGATATTTGGGTTCTGTTTATTCAGAAGCAGGCCACCTTTTGTTTTTTTTCTAAGACCAAAAGTCACAGGAGACTGGGAGCCACCAGGGTCAGGGCCAAAATCACCCTCATCTCCTTTCATGCTTCTACACACACTCAAAATGGTAGAGGGGGTAAAGTAAGGATCCTTCCTTCTCTGCTGATTTTAGCCTTATTCTGTAAGTTTGAACAAGGCTGTACTTGCATCATTAGCACATTGACTGTAGACACAGATGTACAAGCTTGATGGGGAAAATATTTTATGTGAATTAGCTCTGTGATTCTGGCAATTAACTGTTCATAATTTGGAAAAGGGGGATAATGTGAACCATTCACATTAATGGGTTTTAGGGGTATTGAAACATCAACAGAAAAAACAGAAAACCCAGCATGAGAGTTTGATTTTGTCCCTGCACTCACCATCTGCAAGGGCTATTGCAAGGTCAGAATTAACTAGAGTAGCAGTAGGTTCTTGAAACACTGCCTAGCAGGTGAAGACTTTGCTGTAAGAAAATGCTGTTTCATGTGGGGAATGAAAAGAAACATTGCATAGTTTAAGGAAATGTGTGGCTTAAGAAGCCTCTGCCTATGGTATAATTCTATGCCACTGATTTTAGTAACTCCTAGAAACAACTGTTGAAAAACCGTCTTGGTCTTTATGAAGATGCCATGTGCTCCAATCTGTATGTTAAAAGGAAAAATGTTTCAGAAGATGAATTTGAATTAAACTCCCCGAGTGTTCTCACTCGTCCAGGACGTTTTGCCCCAGCATGCTGAGAAGAAAGATGTTTGGAAACCAGACCAAAGGAAGTGCAGTACAAGTTCAGGAAAATGGACTTCAAATAAGAATGCACCCCAAATCTTTAATAGCAGCCTACAAAACACACCCACCCAGTCCAGCTAAACAGGGTGATCCTAAACGTGGTCTCAGGAAGTTCTAACAGAAGAGCTTGTGAGATATCCAAAGTCCTGCCCAATTCATGCCAGCAATGTAGAAGAGGAGTAGTAGTAATATTTTGTTTAGTATTAAACTGTCTTCTCCATGGGTGTCCCCTGTTTTCTTAACCCTTTCTCTCCCACTGCAGGCAAATGGTGGGAGGGAAATTATGTACCCTAGCTAGCCTAATTTCCCCTGTCTTGGGAGCAGGCTGTTGATCCAAAGATTTTCCCTCATCTACCATACCACACACACACAATCCACCTGCCTCTTTCCCTCTCCTGACACTAGCATTCTCACACGCCAGAGGAAAATATGCATAGTTTTCCACTGGATGTGTACTTTTCCTTTTTTTAAAGTGCCTGCTGCTGTTTTCATTTTTTTGTTTTGTTTTGTTTACTTCTGCAGCACTTTTTCTTTGTATCCCCCTTTTTTCTTTTCTTTTTTTTCACTATGCCTGCCTGTTCCAGATAGACAAGTGGCAACTCAGACACACAAGGCAGTACAAAATAACCAACCTGGGGTATTCCTTCCTCTTTCGACCAATAATTCCCCTCTCTTTTCCCCCCAGCTCATATAGTTTATTTGCTTGGGTGGGGCAAGATGGCCATTCAAGAGGTTTCTACACTGCTGCTGTGCTGTAATTTTACAGCCTGTCTCTCCCACCAAAGGTCTAGTTAAGCAAACAAGGATCCTCTTTCCTATCCTGATGTGTTTTTGTTTTGTTTTGTTATTTTTCTGTGCCTTTTCTGCGCAGTGTAAACATAAAATAAAATAAAATTCTTTCCCCCACCTGATGCCAGCCACTGGCTTCCGTCTACAAGGTCTTGTTCAGCATTTCCTGACTCTTTAGGGATTTGAGGTTGGGGAGAGGAAGGAAGGAAACTATGAGTTTAAAGTGGGTCTCTCTCAATGAACACTGGGTGGGAGGTACACAAACCAAACATATCATTACAGACTCATGTTCTTATTTCCTATTCTGGGTGCTTAAAAAAATTTGAATTTCTGTCTCTTTAAAAATATATATATAATACTTTATAAAAACAGAACTAAAAGGAATCAAACATGATATTATGAGATGATAGGTTCATTATGTTAGTCATAATAACATAATGGATGTTGCTGAACAGAAATGTGAATGGGCTAAGATAAGACGAAGCACTGTACATAGATTTTTTTAAAGGTATATGACAAATACAGGCAGAATTTCGGGAACGTTGCTTTAGAGAATGTAAGGGACCTGAATAGCCCCAAGCAGTGCGCTGCCGTTACAGGAAAAAGTTGCACAATGGACTGAACCAGGTATACCTTTTTTGGCTAATGACAACTGGAGCAAACCACTCCTAATTGCCCCTAACGGGGCCCAGCCACTCTAACAGATCGTGCTAGTTTGCTCTGGTGGCATTGGGGTAAAAACAGAAATACAGAGAAGATGTGCCATAGAAGAGAGTGAAGCCCCAGAATGGCCATTCTCAATTTTTTATTTTTTATTTATTTATTTATTTATTTATTTATTTATTTATTGGCCATGGCCACAAACACAATATGAAGGAAATATAGGCCAAATCAGGATTGCATAAGTCTCATAACAAAGCTTATAAGGTGGTGTATGAGGAAGTGTTTCCAATCTGTGGCCCTTTCAAATCTGCCAGGGCCAGGGGTGCTGGCACGTCTTTGGGTCCAAGTCCAAGTCCCAAGACCGAATCTGAGTCGTTGGTACCAAGTCCCTGTTAAAAACAAGCTTTTTCCCCAGGAAAAAAGGGGTGGGTGGGTTCTGAGTTGCACGTCGAGTCCCAGTCATTGAAAAAAACAAAAAAACCCTGAGCTGAGTCTGAGTCGAGTCACCGGTGTGACTTAAGTCTGACTTGACAGCAAGTCCTGTGACTCGAGCCCCCATCCCTGGCCAGGGCCCCCCAAGGGGCTCTATGGCACCCCTTGGCTGCCCTACAGCTCCCCTGAGCAATTGAATTGCCATGAGGCCACCAAGGACTCAAAGGTAGGTCCTTGGAAGTGCTATATCCCCCTGTAGCTGCTTGGGTGGGCATCTATTTCATTTTTATGCTACTATCTATCCATAGCTCAATAGTTTAGGTCTCTGGCTGCAGAACCAGAGGCTGGGAGTTTGATTCCCCACTGTGCTTCCTTGAGAGGGGCTGGACTCAGTCATCCATAGGGCCCTTCTAGCTCTGCAGTTCAAAGGTGGTGGTGATTTGTTTGTTTGTTTGTTTGTTTATTATCTCCTGGTGAGGGGATGGAAGAGAGTCCACAAATTATTTGTTTAAAAAAAATCAATTACAAATACAAACACACACACACACACACATTGCATCAGGTAATAAATAATGTTTATGAATGCTTATTAATTTTTCATGAAGAACAGCTAAACGTAAAAGGATATCAAAACAATCAGATTAAAACAGTTATAAACTTTAAAAAAAAACCTTAAAAGGTCTTCGTCACCCGTCTCATTGAGAACAACAAGGAGAGGGCTGACTTTTGCCTTCTGAGAGAGTGTTCCACACCCCGGGAGCTGCCACTGAGAAGGAGAAGGCCTTTGCTTGTGTCCTTACCAGATAAGCCTGTGAGGGCAGTAGGATGGAAAGATCTTAAGAGCTGGGGAGGCTCATATGGTTTTAGTGGCAATAACCAGTAGTCTGAATTGGGCCTGGAAACAGACTGACTGCCAGTTAAGCTCTTCTAACAGGGGAGTCATACGCTCTCTGCAACTGATCCCAGCCAACAGTCTGGCTGCAGCATTTTGGACTAGCCACAGTTTCTGGATACTTTTTAAAGACAGCCCCATGTGTGTTACAGTAATCTAAGTGGGATACAAGTAAGACCCGTGTCACTGTAGCCAAATCAACCATCTCCAGGAATGGGCACAGGGCACAACTGGCACGCATTAATGCACTGCTGGCCATTGCCAAAATCTGGGCATCCAAGTTCAGGGTTGAATCCAGGAGTGAGGAAAGGCCAAAGGGCTGCTATTCTAGTCTGTTGGCAGAAGTAAGGAGAAATGAGTACTTCTGAATTCAGATCAGAGTTTATGTTCATGTTAGTCCTTTGGTGTATTCTGCTGTCACTGAGAACACAAACCTTTTGTTGCCTTGCTTGGATATATTTCTGAAAGCTAGGTTACCCATGGGGAGAATCACATCTACAGCATGTCCACTTTTGGATTCTGTCAAGCTCTGCTGCTGCTTTAGCCTTCTGAATGGTCTGGCACATTATTCCTTTCCTGGTACAAAATGCGTCTTTGCAGTTGAATCTCTCCTATACCCAAAAAAATGCATAAGAGTCTGAAAGAGAAGCACAATGAACTCTGTGTTTAAGGTCCAGAGTCCCATCCCATGTCATAGCCACTTTTCCCTCATTCACAGTGGTCTTTTTCCTTTTTTAAGTGTACAAGTATCCTCATGAGCCCAAGAACAAATTCGTTCTAGCCACCTTTGAAACAGTTTAGAGTGGGCCTGTCCTGATCTCTACAATAAACATTTGGGTACAGATCAGGGTGGGAGGTACTCATGAGGAGCATCACATCACAGACTCTTCTTCTTCTTTCCAGTTCTGGGTGCCTTTTTTTAAAAAAATCTATATAATGCTTTCTGAAAACAGAAATAAAAGGAATCAAACATGACATTGTAAGATGACAATTTCATTGTTGTTGTTATGTGCCATCAAGTCAGAACTGACATAGTGACCCTAACAGTGTTTTCAAGGTAAGTGAGGTATTTAGGAGTGTTTTTATAAGTTCCACACACCCCCCAAGTTTCCATGGCATTGCTGAGGAATCGAACCCAGATTTCCTGAGTCCTAATCCACTCCAAACTCTAGTGGAAACTCTATCCACTACACCAACCATTCTCAATGGGGGGCATACATCCCCCTGGGGGGCCCTGACATATTTGAAGGGGGGTAAAGATGGAAAAATGTGAGAAGGGGGTTTTCTATTCATCTGTTTGCGTTGTATCCTTGTTTGACAGGGGGGGCTGGAACCTGAGAAGAGCCGCTAAAGGGGCCGTAGCCCAAAACAGGTTGAGAATGGCTGCACTACACCACACTGAGCATGATAATTTCATTATCTTAGACATAATATTAGGAACGTTGCTAAACAGAAATGAGACTTGGTTAAGATGAGACAAACTACTGTAAATAGTTTTTTAAGGTACATGGCCAACTTGGATTCAATGACATTCTTAATTTGATCACATGGCATGGATCAGCTACAGACAGAAGAATACAGTGAATATGGCCCAAATGAGCAGAGATTTATGTTCTCCCCCATCTCATCATAAAACATTACATTTCAGAAGTTAAAAGGCTGGTGAAAAAATGTACTGACCTTTTTTACCATGGAGGGTTCCAATCAAATTTTGGTTCTCAGTGTAATCATGGCCAGGAATCATTCTGTTTTCACAGCTGTCAGAAAGCAAACTACTGTAAATTTCTGAACTGTGTGGTCTTGGCCTCCATGAAAGTTGGTGAGCATTAGACTGTTTACAGAGTGGGGGAGGGGAGAGCAAAGGAAAACTGGAATTATTTTCCTTTCCATTTGGAATAAAGCATATGTTGAACAGTGCTGCAAGGAACTGGATTGTGTCTTCTTCATCCCTTCTCCAAATGGCAGATGCACTAGCACAAGACAAAGCAGAACGAAGAGCAAAAACGAGTGAGGGGCAGACAAATCTGTCCCTTTCGCTGTCTCCCACGTTCCCCACGTTCATTCCATCCCATTTGTGAAGAAATATGTAAACTTTGTTCGGTTCTGATAAAACAGGAACCAAACAAAATTCTAATCAATCTATCCTACAACGCAGTCAATAGATATCTTCTCAGCATAGAAAGGTGGAACACCCCCCATGTAACAGCATATAGGACTGTTGCAGCTGAAAATGAATATTCTAGATTGACATTGACCTTAAAGGCATGGCCTTGTGATGTTCACATGATCCAATGAGGCCTCCCTCTGGGTCTAGCATTCTTAAGGTAGAACTGCCAGAGGATCTGCCTCCTATTTCAAACTGATCAGGAATTCCTATCTGGCTGTTCAGATGGGTAGCGTCCATACAGGTAGATTAAGATTGCTGGAGGGATGGAGAGAGTGATGTAGGGGAGGGTTCCTCTCAGCACCTTCTTTTACCTTGTACAGAAAAGTCTGGGAAGGTGTGAAAAGCGTCCTAGGATGTCCTGCTTTGGGACCTGAAAAATGTCCCAAAGTAGGACACCCAAGGGGAGCAGTGATGGATATTTCTGCCAAAACAAGGCACCTGTTCTTTCCTGAATCATCATCAGTCTGCCCATAGGCCAGAAAGAGTATGATGTAGTAGGGTTGCTCACTGTCACCATACTCACAGAGGGGTGTGCGTGTGTCTGTGTGTGTGTGTTTGTAAGTAAATCTCCTCAAACATTTGGTCCTCATATTCTCAGACATACCCTCTGTATGACTGTGGCATGAAGTGAAAATCTGAATGTGTAAATAAGTCACCAGAGATGAAATGGAATTTCCTGATCATATCACATCATGGGTTCTTTCAGCTGGCCCCACATTTAGTCAAAACTCTCTGTTCAACCCCTGTATTTCCACCAGCACAAGTAGGCCTGAAGTGGAGGAGTCGAGGGCTCATCCCCTCCAGAATCCATTTGAGTACAAGCTAACGTCTGCATAGAGGCAAATTGTTCAAATAAATAAAGAAGTGATCAATAAATGGCTGAAATCTTCCTGGTATTACTTTTTCGCTGTAGTAAAAGGTAGCCATACGGTCTAAACAAAATAAAATCCAAATGCAAAAATAGACAATACATTTATAGACCACTAAAAAATCATCATGGAATTAACGAGCTTTCGAAGATAAAACACCATTTCATCAGGTTTGTACCAGGGTGAAGAACTTAAAGTCTGAAACTTAAAGTCCAAACATACATGGCAAGATGGGTTTTGCTAGGAAAGTTGCTCTTAGATGTTCCGTTCAGCAGCTCTTTTGCTGCAGAAGTAGGATGATCTCACCATGCCACTACAGTAATGTTTAATTCAAATTAGTTGAAAGTTTGCTATTCATCCCCTTTCAGGTTCTACAGCACTCAAAAACTCCCTTTCTACCTGAGGAAACCTTTGGGAATCTCAGGATGGGAAGACTGTGTACTGATCACTGCTGCCAGGATCAGGACTGCAGCCAATGATACAGTTGTGGGTTTTGGATATTAAAAGCTAGTCCTGAGGCTCTCAAAATGAGCCCTAGGGAGACCTGGAGCTTGAAGGGGGATTAATAGGAAGCTTTCCATTAAATTAAATATTACCGTCACAGGATGATGACATACTTGCATGGCATAAAGTTGCACAAGAGGATTACAAAGTAGCCATTAGTCTCATGTATGAATTCAGATCATTCTGTAGTACATGAACATCTGTACTTTGTACGCTTTATCGTGTGTGGTGATAAATTAATTTGAAGGGATTTGATGAGTATATGGAAGATTGCTGTTCTGTCAAAATGCTATTCTGAGACTGCAGATACTGCAAAAATGTGCTGTGCTTATTGATGCCACTGAAAGAACCATGGAAGAAATGGTTCTGGGTAAATGCCTTCAAAAATGACAAATTTTAATGCCATGGCATTTCAAAAGCAAGATGTAGAACTACTGGAACTGCAGTTTTTCCCCACAAATTTCTTCCAAATTTCAGTGGTATGTCTGATTCTTTCAGTCACTTATAATCTAAGTGGACCTTGGCTCTAAGACAGAGTTTAAAGTATGCCATTAATAGCCATGCTGTTACCCAAAACAGGATGCACTATATGGTAAAATATGGGATTTTCCCCCTTTCTAGTTATTCTAAAGTCCAGCTGACAAAACAATTATATCCTTTCAATTTTACAAATATCCTCCACTAATATTTTCTAAGAAAACACGATCATTTCCCCTTCTGATGTAAAAATAATTTTGAAAGGGGAAGTTTTGTCCCCTAAAGCTTCTATGCTCTGTAAACATTTGGTTACAAAATGGCTATGCTTTACTCTTAGCTTAAATTTATCAGATACCCTTATATTTAAGAATGCCAGAACTCTCTCCCTGTATGTGTGTGTATTTGTGGTTACTCCACTGGGGGGGGGGATCCCTCACACATTTTCAAATACAATATTCTAAGGTAAATATGCATCAGAATATACCAAGATCGATAGATATAAAATAATACACATCACATTTAACACGAGAAAGAGACTGTGAAGAATGTTGCATTTGAAAATGTATGAATTTTTTTTCAGTGAACTAACCCAAAATATAAAATTACAGTGCACTGAAGTGCTGGATAGTTCAGTGGTTTAGACATCTGACTGCAGAGCCAGAGGTTGGGAGTTCAATTCCCCACTGTGCCTCCTTGACAGGGGCTGGACTCAGTGATCCATAGGGTGCCTTCCAGCTCTGCAGTTCATATCGATGGGCTGTTGCTTATTTGTTAGGCAAAAAGGAACCCAATAGGCCTTATAAGTGTGATGTATTACAATGAACTTAACATGGGTAGAGAAGCATGTTATTCCTGCACCAACATTTTCTACACTTGGAGAGTGACCAATTTGAAGAGCGTTAACCTCCACTATCTTTGAGAGCTCTCCACATGAGTCAGAATTCTGATCTTCCAAGGTCCCATTTTGTGTGGTGACTCCTATATGTAGGTATAGGAGACCTCATATTCTGCACACTCATTGCCTTTGATGTGTAGGAGGAGGATGAAACCACAGATGGAGGAAGCAGTGCTAGACATTTTTCCCCACCAGTGGCAAACCTAATGCTGCTTGCTCAGCTAGGACTGGAGTGTTGCTATGGATGCAGCCAAGCTACCAGAGGAATACCATATTCCACACTCATAATTTCCACTCAATTGTAATGCCTGTTAGATGATCTTGAGGAATTGACTATTTTCCATTATAATGTACCATGCACTAATTCGTGTGAAAATACAAAAGAGGTCAAGTACATGGATTATATCCGATGAACTCCCACCAAGGGAGAACAAGGTGATGAGTGATTCTTTGTCCCCATAGCAGCTGCCCTACAGCCTCAAAATCTGCTCTGAATTATAAGGGAACAGGATCTCCAAGAAGAAATTTTGAGGTCTCCTCGGGAAGTTCCATCATAGGAGCATAAATTAGTTTGTACTGTGTCCAGTGAACTTTCGTGGAAACAAAATTAGGAAATGTTTGTGATATAAGATACAGATTTATTTGATATGCATACACCAAGTTTCTGAAAGAAAAAGTTTATAAGGATAGTGAACCTTTTTATAAGGAATAAAGATAGGAATATCCAAGAGGCTAGCACTGATAAGTTATATGTGAAGGGTGCTCACTTGGTACAATTGTTAGAGTCCTGAGTGCCAAGGAATGGTGTTTTTAACACATTGTCATAGGGAAAAAGAGAGAGACTAACACAGCATCATGAAATCAAAGATATTGTTGGCGCTGCTGTAGTGGTCCATTTTGAACTACAGGAGCTCATCGTGACAGATCTCACAAATATGTTTCCACAAATAATCCGAAATGCAGGCAGTTATGTTGATCCCATTCAACAAACCTATTTCAGCAGTTTCTATTTCTATCAGGAATTGATAACTTGTAAAGTTAATGGCTGAAATCCTGTTATTCGGTTACACATACAAGAAGGCAAAAGGTGTAACTTTCACTGCTTTCCAGCTGGCAATTAATGAGTCCCTCCTGAGATTCTCAAATATGCAGCAAACCAGTGGGTGGGCACCCCTCCAATAATTTCATCAGTGACTTGTTAATTGCCAGGTAGTAGTAACTGAATCCTTTCGTTTCTGTTTCTGTCCATGGAGTTCTCTTGGATGTTCTTTTCATTATAGGGGACTGGAATGCTTAAGTAGGGAGTCAAGAGATAAAAGGAACAACAGGTAAGTTTGGCCTTGGAGTTCAAAACAAAGCAGGGCAAAGGCTAATAGAGTTTTGTCAAGAGAACAAGCTGGTCATCACAAACAGTCTTTTCCAACAACACAAGAGGCGACTCTACACATGGACATCAGCAGATGGGCAATACCGAAATCAGATTGATTATATTCTCTGCAGCCAAAGATGGAGAAGCTCTATACAGTCAGCAAAAACAAGACCTGGAGCTGATTGTGGCTCTGATCATCAGCTTCTTATAGCAAAATTCAGCCTTAAACTGAAGAAAGTAGGAAAAACCACTGGGCTAGTCAGGTATAATCTAAACCAAATCCCTTATGAATACACAGTGGAAGTGAAGAACAGATTTAAGGAACTCGATTTGGTGGACAGAGTGCCTGAAGAACTATGGATGGAGGCTCGTAGCATTGTACAGGACGCAGCAACAAAAACCATCCCAAAGAAAAGGAAATGCAAGAAAGCAAAGTGGCCGTCCAACGAGGCCTTACAAATAGCAGAGAAGAGAAGGGAAACAAAATGCAAGGGAGATAGGGAAAGCTAGAGAAAATGGAATGCAGACTTCCAAAGAATAGCAAGGAGAGACAAGAGGGACTTCTTAAATGAATAGTGCAAAGATATAGAGGAAAATAATAGAAAGGGAAAAACCAGAGATCTGTTCAAGAAAATTGGAGATATTAAAGGAACCTTTTGTGCAAAGATGGACATGATAAAGGACAAAAATGGTAGGGACCTCACAGAAGCAGAAGACATCAAGAACAGGTGGCAAGAATACACAGAGGAATTATACCAGAAAGATCTGGATGTCCCGGACAACCCAGATAGTGTGGTTGCTGACCTTGAGCCAGACATCCTGGAGAGCGAAGTCAAGTGGGCCTTAGAAAGCATGGCTAACAACAAGGCCAGTGGAGGAGATGGCATTCCAGTTGAACTATTTAAAATCTTAAAAGATGAGGCTGTTAAGGTGCTACACTCAATATGCCAGCAAGTTTGGAAAACTCAGCAGTGGCCAGAGGATTGGAAAAGATCAGTCTACATCCCAATCCCAAAAAAGGGCAGTGCCAAAGAATGCTCCAACTACCGTACAATTGCACTCATTTCACACGCTAGCAAGGTTATGCTCAAAATCCTCCAAGGTAGGCTTCAGCAGTATGTGGACCGAGAACTCCCAGAAGTACAAGCTGGATTTTGAAGGGGCAGAGGAACTAAAGACCAAATTGCTAACATGCGCTGGATTATGGAGAAAGCCAGAGAGTTCCAGAAAAAAAATCTACTTCTGCTTCATTGACTATGCAAAAGCCTTTGACTGTGTGGACCACAGCAAACTATGGCAAGTTCTTAAAGAAATGGGAGTGCCTAACCACCTTATCTATCTCCTGAAAAATCTATATGTGGTACTGGAAGCAACAGTTAGAACTGGATATGGAACAACTGATTGGTTCAAAATTGGGAAAGGAGTACGACAAGGCTGTATATTGTCTCCCTGCTTATTTAACTTATATGCAGAATACATCATGCGAAAGGCTGGACTGGAGGAATCCCAAGCCGGAATTAAGATTGCCGGAAGAAATATCAACAACCTCAGATATGCAGATGATACCACTCTGATGGCAGAAAGTGAGAAGGAATTAAGAAACCTCTTAATGAGGGTGAAAGAGGAGAGGGCAAAAAATGGTCTTAAGCTCAACATCAAAAAAACGAAGATCATGGCCACTGGCCCCATCACCTCCTGGCAAATAGAAGGGGAAGATATGGAGGTAGTGACAGATTTTACTTTCCTGGGCTCCATGATCACTGCAGATGGTGACAGCAGCCACGAAATTAAACAACACCTGCTTCTTGGGAGGAAAGCGATGACGAACCTAGACAGCATCTTAAAAAGCAGAGACATCACCTTGCCGACAAAGGTCTGCATAGTCAAAGCTATGGTCTTTCCAGTAGCGATGTATGGAAGTGAGAGCTGGACCATAAAGAAGGCTGACTGCTGAAGAATTGATGCTTTTGAATTGTGGTGCTGGAGGAGATTCTTGAGAGTCCCCTGGACTGCAAGGAAAACAAACCTATCCATTCTGAAGGAAATCAACCCTGAGTGCTCACTGGAAGGACAGATCCTGAAGCTGAGGCTCCAATATTTTGGCCATCTCATGAGAAGAGAAGACTCCCTGGAAAAGACCCTCATGTTGGGAAAGTGTGAAGGCAAGAGGAGAAGGGGATGACAGAGGACGAGATGGTTGGAAAGTGTCATCCAAGCTACCTACATGAATTTGACCAAACTCCGGGAATTGCCTTCCGCATGTGTAACTAGGCAACTGGATTTTAGCCAATAAGTTTTAATTGCCCGTTCAAGATCAAACCACTTCAAAATACTTTGCTATATAAAAGAGATAGGTGCAGTTAGTTTCTAGACTGCTATTAAGTTCAGGTAAAATAACAACATCAACAACAATCATGAATAGCAAAGCAGAAATGGAAATGGGGCTCAGTTTTTCAATTAGACATTTTGAGGAAGAACATTTCTTCAGTTACTATTTTGTTGTTGTTGTTGTTGTTTAGTTGTTAAGTCATGTCCGACTCTTCGTCACCCCATGGACCAGAGCACTCCAGGCCCTCCTGTCTTCCACTGCCTCCCGGAGTTGGGTCAAATTCATGTTGGTAGCTTCGATGACACTGTCCAACCATCTCGTCCTCTGTCATCCCCTTCTCCTCTTGCCTTCACATGTTCCCAACATCAGGGTCTTTTCCAGGGAGTCTTCTCTTCTCATGAGATGGCCAAAGTATTGGAGCCTCAGCTTCAGGATCTGTCCTTCCAGTGAGCACTCAGGGTTGATTTCCTTCACAATGGATAGGTTTGTTCTCCTTGCAATCCAGGGGACTCTCAAGAGTCTCCTCCAGTACCACAATTCAAAAGCATCAATTCTTCAGCAGTCAGCCTTCTTTATGGTTCAGCCTTCAGTTACTATTTTTGTTGTTGTTTAGTCGTTAAGTCGTGTCCGACTCTTCGTGACCCCATGGACCAGAGCACGCCAGGCCTTCCTGTCTTCCACTGCCTCCCGGAGTTTGGTCAAATTCATATTGGTAGCTTCGATGACACTGTCCATCCATCTCATCCTCTGTCGTCCCCTTCTTCTCTTGCCTTCACACTTTCCCAACTTCAGGGTCTTTTTCAGGGAGTCTTCTCTTCTCATGAGATGGCCAAAGTAGCTGTCCACAAATTCTGGAGACTGGATATTTTGAATCCTGTTTTAGGAACATAAAATCCCTTCCACAGTGTCATGTGTTCAGCCGAAGAAGATCTGGAACCAGAGGGGTTAATTACAGCTGAGGAAAATGCTGGGTGATTAGTATCACAGACAGCTGAATCACCACCAGATTCTCCTTCCCACTAGCCAGAGTGAGAGATAAGCTTCGGCAGAGACTCACAACACAGAGGTCTGAGGCTCGCATGAATGCTTCTCACAGGAACATCAGGTCAACCAGCCCTGAGTTTTAACAGGATGGAATGTTTCTAGGAATTAGGTGATTGTTGCTGCTATATAATTTGTATCCAGAGGCTTGGAAGCAACAAGTCAATTCTCTGGCTTGTGTCCATGCTCCTGCTTATCTTGAATCTTGTTCTCTTGGCTTTTGGACTCTGACTTCTGACTATGGTTTGTGTTTTGGCTTTGACAATTTGGCATCTGCTTTGTATCTCCTGGACTTCTGACCTTGGACTGGCTTATTGGACTTTTGCCTGTTGAATCCCCTAGGAATGTGACACACACACACACCTGGTATGGAAAAAAAAGTCTAAAAATCCTCAAATGCAGTATGAAAACATTTGCCCTTGATGATGTTGCTGCCATTTTGCCCTATTGCAACTGACTTACATACTGTAGCTATTGATATGATGCACCTGTCCATCTTGGGCTCTTTAAATATGTATCCTTTAACTTTTTGTAGTGTTTACAACACATAGCAATTAGTGAACATGCTTATTAGAAACCAAGATGCAACATATTTTAGACAACTGTGTTAATGAGGTGGGTAAACTTTAGGCATGCTTTGAAGAAACTGGCTATCTAGACCTACAAAAATTGGTTCCAGGCCAGGTTTTGGGCTGAAATAACCTTTGTTACACTGATGAGTTAGCTCTTTCAGGAGAGAGGCAGTGGATTGCCACCTTTTAAATCAGTCAGAAACTTTTGATGCTTATACTGCATTTGTTGGTATAAATTGCACCGGTGAACAACTTGACAACTTGAGACTGTGTATATCACATTTGTAATATGAAAAAAAAGGAAGACATTTTATTGGTTTTAAGGGAAACTGTGTATTAGTTAATACTTTCTCAAATAGCACACCTGATAACATCCTGTGAAGATGTTAAGTTCCCTTTCTGTCAGCTTGAATAATTTTAGCATACAGATGTTCTCAATATTTGTGAATATCTAACCAAGTCCAGGTGTTCTCCCTGCACGAGTGAAGTCATCATATTGCCACACTGACTCTCTTGCTGGCAGTTTTCAGCTTTCATGTTGACTGCCTTAAAAAAAGAAAGAAAGAAAGAAAACAAAATTCCAAGAGAAGTTTAGAAAGAAGCTTAGTTTAGCTTTTTTTAAAAAACTGGCACAAAAGAAACTTGCTATTTATTTTTAAGCAGCAAAAATTTGTGAGACTTCATCAAAGCAAGGTTTAAGTGCAGGCCCTACACTAAATATGACTTACAAAGCTATTTCATGCGAGTGAATGAATCAATATCTGATATCCATAATGGGAAGAAATCTGAGAGGTGCTGGCTTTACAAATGCATTAAAAGTGAAGGGGAGGCAATGGGGTAGAGAAGTACCAAATAAAGCACATACTCAAGGAACTCAAGCTTGCCAAGATTAGTTTTGAGGTAAAATACCTATTAGAAAAGAAAAAAAAATTGGGGGACTCTCTCTCTCTCTCTCTCTCTCTCTCTCTCTCTCTCACACACACACACACACACACACACACCACTATATTTCCTCATGTAGGTCTTCAAGGTTGTTTACCTCCAAGGACAGGAATGTAGATCGTCACTTGGTGTTTTTTTTTTTTTTTTTTTTTTTTTTTTGTCCCCATATTCTGGTATTTCCTGTCAGTATCAGTGAGAACATTTGTACTTGCAGAGACCCTTTTTGAGCTTTTGAACAAAATTAGAATATTGGTTGCTTTGTTCAGTGGAATTTTGAAAATTAGCAGTGCCGGTTTGCATCTTTTTTGTCAACCTCCCGGTTTGTGTTTGCTGTGTATGTGTGTGTGTTTCTTTCCCAAAGGGAAAGAGCACTAATTTTGCCCAGATACATTTTGTGCAAATTTTGAACATCTCAATGCAAAATAATAATAATTTTTTCTCATTCTCATGTTGGAGATAAGTGATTCCTTGACAGGCTGTCTCAATATGTCAAGGAAGCTTGTCTCCTCAAGAACAATCTGATGAGAATTCTTCACATCCCTGCTAAAGGACTTGATGTATAGATTCTCCTGTGTTGCATTGTCTAGATTCATTTCAACCTTGTCCTTTGACATGATGACTTGATACACATTTTCTATCCCATTCCTGATTCCACTCGCTCAGTCTGTGGTGGACCCATCTCTCACAATGGAAACAGGGGACAATGAGGTCATTTTCTTTAGATTTTAATAAAGAGGGAGGGAGGTAAATCAAGCAATTTCTTGAAAAAGGAAAGATTGTGTGGTGGGTGCCATAGAAGACCTCTCAGGGGTCCAACAGAGATTGTGAGCATTTGAATTGAAAGCCCTGCTATAAGGTAGGCAACCTGGCCTGACCTTGAGCCACTCTAAACATAAGATGGAAAGTTCATGAAAAGGATTTTCCATTTTTAAAAATTGAGGCAGCTTGTTAGAATTGCAACCATAGTAGGCTGCAGACTCATGGAGGTGTTGTTGTGGGTTTTCCGGGCTGTTTGGCCGTGTTCTTAAGGTTTTTCTTCCTAACGTTTCGCCAGTCTCTGTGGCCGGCATCTTCAGAGGACAGGAGTCAGAACTCTTTCTGTGCTCTGTAGAGTTCTGACTCCTGTCTTCTGAAGATGCCGGCCACAGAGACTGGTGAAACGTTAGGAAGAAAAACCTTAAGAACACGGCCAAACAGCCCGGAAAACCCACAACAACCATCGGATCCCGGCCGTGAAAGCCTTCGAGAATTCATGGAGGTGTACTTGTTTTCTCACATTGAAGTTGCTTCTTCTTCTGAAGACTAACAGGCATCCTATGGTATAATATATGCTTTACTTCAAAGTGAGAGGTGGATTTTAATTCTGAAAATGATACAGGTTTTAAGCCATATCCCAAAACATCTAAGTTCTCCTTGTGCCGATTAACCCTTCTTTTTTTTTGAAAATAGCAAAAGTCTGCCCCTTTGCTGTTCTGAATTCTACAGAAAAAGGCAACAAATTTAATAATTAAGCTCAGTTCACTCAGGGGCTGTATTACACATTTATTGATATGGGCTGGTAAACAACATCTAAATTAGCATTTTTAGAAGTTTATGTTTCTCCATCAGAGCCTGTTTCCAAAATTTAATGAGCTAAACACTTCCAGCTGATAACCTTCCACACTTTAATCTTATTTTCTAAGGTCATCACTGCAAACTGCATGGGAACCCTTTGAGTTAGCTTTTGTTCAAGAAGATAAACATGATGCTGGTAAGCAATGTATATGTGACTTGAACACATTCCGTGGGCCTTGTTAAATGGTGGGCTTAAAAAAAACCTCAGAATGTGCACTGGCAATAAAAAGTACAGTTAATCTCCCCTCCCCCCATAGCAGCTAAATGAAAAAGTTATTTGTTCTTCAGTACATCTAGTATTGATCAAAAACCAATTTATTAAAATGAAGCAAAAGCAAAGGGCTATGCCCCATTTATATATTTTGCAGAGGAAATAAGTCATCCATACATGTATATGCACCAATTAACTCTTTACATGCTGTGTGCAGAGTAGTGCTTTGCACAGCAAGGTACATTATGCACTTCTTTTAAAGAAGGAAAATCTTTGGGTTGTGAGTGATCCGACCTCTTAACTAGTATTAAGGTACATTCCTAGACCCATCTATTTAGAAGAATATTTCAATGACTAGTAATCAATTTTTCCCTCAACACTGAAGAAGAAAAAAATGTTACCCAAAATCTGTTCCAATGATCTGGCAGGACCTTTGGAACAGTGTGGGAGGTATAGCAGGTATAAAAGAAAAGAAGAATTATTAAAATCACCATCTTCCTTCTCCACATATAGAAAGAGGTAACCCAATGAGTTAAACTATACTTCTTTTTACAGAAATTGGTGTAAGATCATAGTCTAAGGCAGAGGTTAGACTAATTAGATTAGACGAATGGCTTATTCGTCTAATGGCTTATTCATCTAAGCAACAGAAATCCAAACATTTTTTAATGGTGATCAAAGTAAGGATGGGAAAAATTGCTGAAACTCTCTCTCTTTATTATTTAGGCTGTCTAAATACAACAAGAAACCTCAGTGAAGAATTATAAGTCCATGAGATTCCTTATGTTGAGTCAAGAGTAAGATAAAGACTTATCTTTCAAGATCTCCATGTTGTTCTTATGAGCCGACATGTCCCCCTTGACTTGTGGCGACCTCATGAATGAACAGTCTCCAAAATGGCCTGTCTTCAACAATGGTGCTCAGCTCTTGCAAACCCAAGCCTGTGTCTTCCTTTAGGGAGTCAGTCCATCTCGTATTCGGACTTCCTCTTTTCCTGCTGCCTTCAACCTTTCCCAGCATTGTTGTATTTTCCAGGAAATCCTGCCTTCTTGTGATATGCCCATAGTAGGACAGCCTCCATTTCAACATTTTTGCCTCCAGAAATAATTTAGGCTCGATTTGATCTAGAACCCACTTGTTCATCTTTCTGGCAGTCCAGGGTTTTCCTGTCAGCTTTCTTAACTGCCCAGCTTTCACACCTGTATATGGTCATGTAGATGATCTTGGTCTCTGGTGACACATCCTTACACTTTATGATCTTTTCTTGTTCCTTCCTTGCTGTCCTTCCTAGTTTCAATTTTAATCTGATTTCATGACTGCACTGTCCATTTGGATTGATAATGGAACCAAGGTATATAAAATCTGTGACTATTTCAATTTCTTCATTGTCAGTGTTAAAGTTGTGCAATTATTCTTGTGTAAAATGTCTTTAGTGTCCTTTCTCTATGAGGAACACATGCACATGCACGTACACATACACATACATAGCAAGTAAAGAAGGACTAGGTGATTGCTAAGAAAGATGCAAACAAACTAGCCAATGATACAAATTTTAAATAAAGCCATAGTCATCCCAGTTTAGGGCAATTCATCCAAAAAGTGCAACAATGTGAACTGAGTGACATTTGCATAATTTTGCACAAGAATGGATAATTTTGCACAAGGCTTCATTTTCACCAATGTAAGAACTCTGTCAAGAGTGCCAAGAAATTTTTCACTATCCTCACCATCAAGGAGAAGAATTTTGTCATTTCTTTGTCTTACATGGAAGAATGAGACAAACAAGGATCTACCTCTTCAGTTTTAAGAGATTCCTGCAGATATCATGTGACCTTTGGCAAACCCCATCAGGAGAAAGGCAATTCTCCTTTTCTTAAAATAAACAGACTACAGCCACTCATGCATCTTTGGCTAAGCTTTATACGAAACCCTCTCTAGCAGCACTAGCAGAGGTATAAAAGTAAAAAGAAGTCCCGGTGTTTCCTTAAAGACATTGTACATTTTCTGAGGATTAATCTGATTCAGCTTGAATAGAGAGTCTTGAGTGTGACCTTGTAATTTAAATGTTTGTGAAATGAGGAAGATACTCCCTATATGTGAAGGTATGTAAACTTGAGTCCACAAAAACCTTACACGACAATAAAATTCTTGGATTTTAATCTGCCAGAAGACTTTGTTGTTGTTAGAGAAATAAATAGGATTAAAGTGTTTGATGAAGTTAACACCAACCCACAACTTAAGATATTTTTCCTTCAGTGGTGTTGGATATGAAAAAAGGCACGTTTTTCTTTTACCCAGCTCCTGCAGTTTTTGTTAACATGCAAAAGGGCTCTCAAACATGCATAACTTTTTGAGGACTTCTCAAGACTGCATTCTCCTGCCCACTTAATCCAAAAGATGGAACAGCTTCTAAGTTATATTTTTCTCAGTTTGTGTGGACAAGAGAGTCTTACGTGATGTCAGTCTTTCACTCACTTGTATTGATGCCACTGGCGGCACTTTTCTTTAGCTATTAAAACAAGCCTAAAATTGCTGAGCATCAGAGAAAAGCAATGATGGCATCAGTGCATCATGTCTGTGATTTGAGCGCATTCCTTTAAGTGCCATGCCTAAATTCTCAGATCAATATATGATTTGTGATCCTTCAAGTACTCAATTATCTCAGTTTTGAAGAAGTGACCCACAGATGTCAGGAATGGTATTGATTGGTCTTTAAAAATTTTTGTTTTTGTTTTTTGAAGTCGTGCTGGAAAAAAAATCAGCTTTGAATGTCATGATTTCCTATAATTAGTTTGATCAAATAAGTATGATATTTTATCATATTTGTAGGCATGGGTAATTTTGCCACTTTCCCCAGAAACCAATGGAGACTCTTGAAGACAATATTCTTGTTTGTTTAAACCTTCCCTGCTCATCTTGAAATAAATGGAAGGAGTGCCATGTTAGTAATTTTTCTCTACTTGAGTTTCAGAACGAGGAAAGTCAGAGTGTTGGGACATCTGATGGCACCTTGAACAGTTAAGACAAATAATCTGCGGGGACACAATCCCCCCCAAAATGACTCTTGAATAAAAGTGCAAGTGCCTAAGAAAACACACTGGGAAATCAATAGGACTTACTTTGGAGTAGATAGGCTTGGATTGGCTTTTTAAGGCACATCAAAATCAACAAATAGCACTTACGTTAGGATACCAACATGTTCCATTCCACTGTTTCCGATGGCGGTACAAAGTAACATTTCCTGAACCCAGTCTCGCTGGTATGTTTTTATTTTCTTCTCCATAATGTTGCTTGGAAGGAAATAAAATTAATATATGCCTATTTAAAAAGAAGCCTGAATGGTTCATTTATACATAATTACTCTAAGTCCTGTATTTTTAAACCCAAAACAGATGACCTAGTTTTCAAAGTATGTATATGCCAGCATGTATTTACTTATTCTGGTCATATAATAACCTTATATTTCATGAGTGTTTAATATTTAAAATAACACATAAAATGTGTGTATAAATCAATAATTATATTGGGCACCTGTTCTAACAGGGAAATGAAGTTATCGTCAACATTTGGAAAGGCATCATCAAAAAGAAAACCTGCACTATATTGAAAAATTCAGCCCCCCTGCTATCCTGGAGCAGGAAAATAGGACATTTTGTTGGCAGGGGCTTTGCCAAAATGAACTTCCACTTAAACATAGAGAAAATTGAGGATTTCCTTCAGTCTGGATTTTGAAAAGCAACCTGATGTGATCCTAACCTGCCAGGCGACTACGTAGCCCAGAACTTCTTATCCTTTGGATTTGGCCCATTTTGGAACTTTGCATAGAAAACATAGCAAAATACAAATATAACTGTTTACGTATATGAACAGTGAGAGAAAAAGAATTTCGAAATACATATATTTCATGATAAGTAGAACTGGAGAAAGTGGATAGGGAGGTTTTCTTCTTCTCCCCTAGATCAATCGATCGATCGATCTATTATCCCTCTCTCCCAATAGTGGCACCCAAGGCAGCTCAGATTAAAAAACAAAAATGTATACAAATAAAAGCACATTGTTTGCCTGTGGAAGTTGGGGAGGCTGCTGATAGTTTCCCTCAGAAGTGTGTTCCACAGCTTGGGAGTAGTCACTGGGAAGACCTTCCCTCATGTCTGTGAGGGTGGCTGGAGATGAGAGAAAGACCTCTTCCCCCCGCCCATGATCTTAATATCCCACAATTCTCGTATGGAGAAATGTATTCCTTCTGAAAGCCTGGACTCAAGTGATGTGGGACTTTAGGGGGCTTTATGTGTTCTGGCATGGCTGTGCTTGTGCTGGCTGATGTCAAATCTGTTGGCACAACTGAAATCCTGCCACAACTGCTGCACAGGCTGTTTGGCTGGCAGAAGAGAGAAAAAATGTTGTAGAAAGAAGGAGGGGAGGAGGAGCAAAGTTGTGCACCATCCAAATCCCCTTCAGCCCAGACTTACAGCCATTACAGCCTTTTCGGCAGCTGCCCCCAGACTATGGAATGCCCTCCCGACTGAGATTTGTCTGGCGCCGACGCTGATGACATTTCGGCGCCAGGTCAAAACCTTCCTGTTCCAGAAGGCTTTTAATTGAAATAATATCAACTGTGGGTCCTGATGGCAATTTTTAGAGTATCTATTTTAATTGTTTTATCTTTTTATTGTATTTTTATTGTATTTTAATTGTTGTAAGCCGCCCAGAGACCTTTGGGTAGAGTGGGCGGCATATAAGTTAAATAAAAAAATAAAAAAAATAAATTACACTGGCACAAAATAAGACCAAAATACATCAATGTAGTCCTAAGCAATTCACACTACTCCCAGGCTCGGTGGAGTCTGGATTCAGAACATCACCAGCTGAGTTAGTGTCACCAAAGCCAGCCTTCTGCCATCTTGGCTAGTTAGAATTGTGGCCTTAGTCAGACATAGAGGAAATCTATATATATATGGCTATGCTCTTCCCAGTGTGACATAGTGGATACAGTGATGGACTAGGACTCTGGAGGACAGGGTTTGAATCCCCACCTGCTCACGGAAACTCACTGGGGGAGTGGAACTGGTAAACAACTCCTTAAATATCTCACTTACCTTGAAAGTCTTCTTAGGGTCGCTTTAAGTCACTTCCGACTTGATGGCACAGAACAACATAACAACAATGCTCTAAATATGAACATAACCAACCTCTAAGCCTCATTTAGATATATTTTTGTTTACTCCTCATATGAGGTGTGGGAATATACCAGCCCTGCCTTCTCCTCTCATTGTTTCCTTCTACTTCTATATATGGCAGACAATTTCATGAATCAGAAAGCATATAACTGGGGAGAAAGGATGTGTTAGATTAGACTAATTAGACTATTCTCATATTTTGTCCATACTAAGGTCAAGTAGATGATCATGATGGGAAGTCCACAAGGAGGAGAATATCAACTTCTTGCTATACAAACAAATGATTCTAAGAGTCACACTGCTTCTAATACTGAAAGCCATGCATAGTGAAATAATGTAAGAAGTATTTGCTATTTGTCTTATTCTGGATTATTTATTTTGTTCTCTCAAAATGTCAAAACATATGGTTGAAAAAATTGCCATATGTTATAAAATTGTATCCTCCATGAATTTGTCTAACCCCCCCCCTTCAATTCATACCTGGTGGTAGCCATAACACATTTTGTCATTCTTATTTCCATAACTTAACAGTTCACCATGTGAAGAAGAACTAAGCTAACTGTGCAAATGGAGGACCAATTGCAATTTGCCTTCAGTTCATGGTGTTGAGGATTGGACAAATTCTGGCCAAGAAAAAAAATTCCCCAGCTTAACCTACTCATATCTGCTCACAAATGCAACACTTCCAAGAATTCCAACTGACAAACTTGCAAGGACTGAAGGCCTTCTTGTGTTATGACTTGGGTTAAAGTTGTGATTTATGGAACACGACAATAGATGAAAATCCTAATGTGGGAAGAGGTAGTTAAGCTGTCATTAAGATTTCAGTGATTTTCAGAAATAAGAATATGGAGTGGGGGGAATGACATTCTTGTTCCTTCATCAAGTGCCAAGTTTCAATGTCAAAAGCAAGTCAAAATCCAATGTGCTATACTCAAAAGATGTGTCACATTGTACAGCAATAATTTTTATTAAAGAACTCTATTGTATCAAAGAGTGTAATTAAGAGTCTTCACATGGAGAAAAGACGGGAAGAAGAGAACACTGCAGAGCACCAGTGAACGAAGGAGAAAGAACTGTTACAATGCTCTCCCCGGCTTTTCACATAAAAGCAATACTTAAGGAAAAATACAAAATTGCCACCCCATTAATTTTATACATTCAGATCAGCAGGAAGAGTGAGCATTTCTGTGTGACGTATTATGCTCAAAGTGATATCTATTTGTGGAAGCAGGTAATGCCATAGAGAGGCAGCTATAGAAAAGCTACTGACTGTTATTTTTCTGCACTTTTTCATGCTCTTCTCCCCTTGGGACCTCTCTTGATCTCGCATGCTTTAAATGGGCTTTTTATTTCTTCAAAGTCATGTAACTCAAACTAGTAATATTTTAACTTAACAGCTTTTAAATGAGACACAGTCATTATACCACAACAAAAAGACTCAATAAACGTTCACACGTGGGCGCTAAATGTTTAGGGATAGCGCATGAAAAAATGACTTGTGAAAGGGACAGGAACTTAACTTGCAGAAAGAACATGGGCGCAATAGTGACTTGGCCCAGGTGGAAAAAATGTGTACCAATGCCTAGCCTCACCTTGCAAGCACTGTGAGACCAGTGGTGGAAAGGAGACTTAAAGGGGAGGCTGCTATAATGGGGGCAGCTTACAAGATCACCTTTCTGTGATCACATTATGTAGAAAAACACTGGCCACACAAAGCAATAGGTTACGAAAAACTGTCTTAAAGACAACTTTTCTTCAGCATTTCTAACAGAGTTTCTAACCCAACCAGCTTTCCTCCACTCCCCTTTTCAAGCAGATAGAAGAGGATACGAAGGGGGAGCTTATTTTCTTTTTGTTTATAATCCAGCTCTACATCATTCCACTGTCAAGCCAATGAAGTGATATGTCACATCATTTAAAAAAAATTAAATCACGTTTTCCCCTGCTCCCCATGGAGGGGGACATAGGAGAGGATATGGGGCATGGAGGTTGGGAAGCAGGAATGGGCTGAATAGAGTCAGTTTGAGGGGCAGAGTGGTTTGCAAGGATTGTTCTAAATGTCAGATCATATTTTCAAGCAACCTTATTTAGCCTAATCCAGCCAGGGATAATTTTATGGTCTAGTTGCACCCTTTAGTTTGACTATGCTGGTCACCGGGGGTTACTAATAACATTTTCAGCTACAGTATTTAATTATATCCCTTCCCTCCGACATGCTCTCACCATTCCTTTTATTTTATTTTATTTTCCACTTCCTTTGGCACATCATCCTTCCGTCCAAGAACTCCCAGAAAGATGTAGAATGAAGATCAAATTGAGCAACTACCATAGACAGAATGGAAAACAATAATTCTTTTTGAATAGTTCTAAAGAGACATAAAGGACAAAAACCTGAAAACACTAACTCTCCAGAAAGTGAACACATGGATAAAGCAACTACATTTGCCTCTCTGCTTTATATTTGCTCCCTACAGACTTTTTTTTGCCACTGTAGCAAAAAGTTCCTCTGTAAACAGAATACTATGGGGCTGTGGTCACACTAGAGAAATGGCTCCCTTCTTTCTCGCGTCTTCTACGCCTTCTTTCTATCTTCTTCCTGTATAGTTGTGCATTGTGGCATATATCTTGTGATAGTAGTTCATATGTTTTTTAACCATTCTGTTTTTTGGGGGTGAATTAGATGTGATATGTTCATCTACACCCCTTGAGAGGGACATATCACCTTCCTTTTCTTGTGTCTTTCTCTTCCCCCTCCCCTTTTAAAAATAAAATAAAATTGTGTAGGTAAATCAATGTGTTGGCACAATACCCTTGCTGGCCACATGCTGATCTCGGCCATTTCTTCCTATTTCCATGCTTCATTACCCTATATCAGCAATGGCGTACCTATGGCACACGTGCCACAGCTGGCACGCAGAGCCCTCTCTGTGGGCACGCAAGCCATAAGTTGCTAGATTGCTACCCCCGGCAGCCAAACCTCAGGAGGCGGCTGCAGCCACAGTGCTAGCACCCCGTCAGGCAGCGGGCCAGGATCCGGAGTAGGTGACGGTCACGGTCCAGCCAAGCTATAAGTAGTGGCTGGGTTGGGCATGACTAGAGGCGGATCCAGAGTGGAGTCTGGAGGCACCTCCCACTTCTGCTGCCACTTCTGCTTCCACCGCCACCACTTCCGCTTCTGCTGCCGCCACTGCCTGCTGGGTTGTTTTGTTTTGTTTTTTTGTTTGTTTGTTTGTTTGTTTGTTGCAGTTTGGGCACTCGGGCTCAAAAAGGTTTGCCATCTCTGCCCTATATGAAGGAGAACCCACAGTGCACTGCAGTGGCAGTCAAAAGACAGTAGGGGGAGTGATGCTCTGTATTTGACAGAAGTATACCAATGCGCCAACATTCCCATATGAAAATTAATTTTAAAAAATTAAAGGAGTCAAATGACAGCAGGTGAGGGAGGTGGAACCACACTACAGATGCATAGGAAATGAATTGGTTTTGGAGTACACGCTCAATGAGGAGTCAGTTGTGCCGCGCAATGAAACGTGGAACAAATATAGTAGTAGCCTCCCATCGGGCTGGATTTGATGCGGATATAGCATGGGGGGAACACAAAGGAATCAATAATGGCTGTGCATCGTCTGAACCCAAAAAAAGGCTCGGAATTCCCCAGGAGTAACTCGGAAACATTTTGCTGGTGTGACCGCAGCATGAGTTTGTTTCCCTCTCTGGCTGAAATGTGTTTCTGTTGAAGAATGGAAGATTAGCTTATCAGTTTCCTCCCTTTCTGCTCCTTCAAATTTCAGACAGCCCAAGCGACGGATGGTGAGGCTAAGTGACATGAAATATGACACTTAGGTTCTATGCTGTTCATTTTGTGATGGCTGTTTTTTCTCGTTTTTTTTTTTATCACCATTCCAAAACAAATGCACATTTCTCATCCAAAGCACAACAGAACAGTTATGGTAGCCCATTGTAGCACACATACTATAATATTCCAACCTGATAGCAAGGATCCTTTGATTGAAGCCTAAAAGTCAGGGAAGCACAGTGGGCCAGTCCCACTATCAATGGGTTGGGATTTCTAGACAGCAGATGCAAGAGACAACAGTGGAAGTCTCCTGGATGAAAGATGATTCTCCTGAACTCTCTCACCCTTCCTTTCTGCTTGAGGACACAGTTGAGTTTGGGACCCACCACTCCCAAACGTATCTGATAAAGGATCCTGGCCTATTGCAATTGCTGAAGTAAGATTCAATGGCCAATCCAGCTGTTTTCTTTGCAAGGACTCGGAAAGGGGCTGCTATTGTGCCCTTTCTTTCAGTGATCAAACTGTCCAGGACTGGCCTTGTCTTTTGAAACAGCTAAGTGATGAGTCCTCCATTTCACCCTGTCCAGGAATAAAAAAATTTGAAGGCCAAAGCCTTGGCTTCTTGTTGGGATACCTTATGTGCAGGTAAATGAATGTTTCAATATTTTGCATTCTGTCTGATTTTCATTTAGCTATTTTGAAGTATATCTTCAACATGGGAACCTGCCATGCCACCAAACAGGAGGGTGGACTAAGAGGCCAAATACAGCAATTCAGTGACATAAAATGCATACCCGCAATCCCATATCTTCAACCTTAAAAAAAGATCTTGGCTCCCAAATCACAACAGGGGGTTTGAGAAGAACTAGGGGTTCAAATTTCAACCAATTCTGACACGATCTATTAAAGAATACAATGCTGCATTTAACACAAAATCAAACACAGAGCTCTTCCTGGCTGTTCATTCAGCACAGGTGCAATGAAAGAAAGAGGAAGAAGTTGTTCATCTCAAAATGCTGGCAATTACCTGCACCTGAGGAAAACTGGTATCAGATACAAATTTTCTTAATGACTCTGCAGTCAACACAGAGCTTAATGAGGTAAATGGGGAAAGCCACTGGGAGCTTCTGCTTATTTTACATCAACAATTAACTTCCATGGGGCTTGATGTGTGGGGAAAAGATGGAATCATATGGATTTAAAAGCTATTCTAGTAATGACTGAAAATGTAATAGAAGCTGCTCGCTTATTTCCATGTCAAACCGAGGTTACATTTGCACGCAACGTTTCCTCTTTGCCTCTCTTTCTGAAATGAAATAAATGTCTATCCAGGATATGTTAATTATGCCTCATGGTTTTGTACTGAATACAGAGGAGCACACTGTACAGTAGAAATGATATTAATAGTGGCAGAAGTGATGTGAATATGCAGAGATAAATTGCAGTGCTCATAACTCAGGAAGGACTATATATATGGAGTAGAGATGGGGACAAATATAAAAACGGATCGCTTTTTCCGATGAATATAGCCGATTCGTTAAATATTCATCGATCCATATTTGTGAGTTCCAGAGACCCCGACGAATATGAAGGGATTAATATTTACCTGTTTTTATTCATCCTTCGTATTAAAACAAACAAACAAACAAAAACACCATTCTGCCTACCGGCCGCCAATCAGCTGATCGGCGGCAGAAAGGCAGCCACCACCCCACACAGCCACCCAATACCACAGCCTACCCCCCCCAACCCCTTCCTTTCCCTACCTTAGGCCCCACACCACACCACGCCACCCCCACCGACACCCTCTTACCTTAATCGCTGCTGCCGAGGTCTTCTGGCCTCGGAGCTACGCATGTAAAAATGGAGAGTGGCTGCCCTTTGCAAAGATGGCAGCTGCAGTTTCCCTGCCCTAAATGAAGCCACAGCCACCATCTTTGCAAAGGGTAGCCAGTCTCCCTTTTTACACGCTGTGGCTGTGAAGGTCTGATGGAGACCTGGCAGCAGCTATTAAGGTAAGGGAGTGTCAGTGGGAGTGGGGTGGGGGCTAAGGTAGGGAAAGGAAGGGGGTGTGGGGGTAGGCTGTTGGGGTGGCTGGCTGTATGGGGTGGCGGCTGTCTATTGGCTTCTGATCAGCTGATCGGCAGCTGGTAGGCAGAATGGTCTTCTGTGCCGTGTGCTAAACTCCCCTGGGGGGACCCAATTTGTGGGTGAATAACTTGGATGTCTGATATCCAATCTTCACCAAAGTTGGCAGGCATGTTGGGGAAAGACATAGGAAGCTCTGTTGTGATTCTGGAGTCTCTAAGTACCTGGGGGGAGCTTTCCTGGGGGGTCCTACCTGTGACTATATAACTCGGGGGTCCGTGATCCAGTGTTCACCAATCTTTTGGAAGTTGTAGAAAAGCGTGAGAGGAAGCTTCCCTGCAAATCTGGTGTCTCTAGGTGGTTGGGAGCCAGTGTTATAGCCATTTAAAGTGCAGACAGATCGATTCGTCGATTCATTTAAGAATATTCATATATTCGTATTCGTTGATCTGTTAACCTTGATGAATAACGGATCAAAACGAATTGCCATTTTTTTTTATTTGTCCCCATCTCAAATATGGAGGCTTTCTGGTGAATATTTGTGGCAGAACTGAAAACTCTTCAGGGCAGTTTTTCAACATTATTTGTTATCCAGTTGTGGTGTTCCTGTTACCTTCCACATCAATTATCTTTACTTGCCAGCAGCAGCAGCAGCAGCAGCAGCAGCAACAACAACAACCTTAGAACTGCAGAGCTGGAAGGGACCCTATGGACCATCAAGTCCAGCTCCTGTGAAGGAGGCACAGTGGAGAATCAAACTCTCAACCACTGGCCCTGAAGCCAGAGACCTAAACCACTATCTATTTGGCTACAAGATAGGGTGATGTAATCATGTCCATTCTGTAAATACCCACATGACTAAACCAGAATGAAACAGATAGTATGGAGGACACAGAGAACTGCACACAGGGAAGAATAGCACTGAAACATGGGACAGTCAGATAAACAATGCTTCTCCTAAATGGATTAAGAAGAATAGGGGAGCCAGTGAAACAATAACATGCAAGAGGATTTCATGAAACAAACATACAAGAAAATATTTGGTACGTATTTATTTCAGGAAAATTATCTACTCAAAATGATCTTAGAAAAGTTGGAACATTGAAACTGGAAAATTCTTGATGTATTTCTGCTCTGAATGCTCAAAATTTTTTTTGTGTTGGTGTTCTACACTATGAACAAAAGGAGCTCCTCCAATAGAAATGGAAAAGCCAATTTAGTAAGTTATGCCCATAGGCTGGAATGGCATGCCTCACCAAAGGTCACTGGTAGTATCAGCACCAAGATATATGTATCCCACTACTTAAAAGATACACTTTAATATAAACATATGGCTGAAATCCTGTTTACACAACCTTTTACACAAAAAGTTACTTTTTGAAGAGAAGTTTCATAAGTTAAGAAATCTCCATAGATATTATCTGTTGCATTCTGTGCTGCATGGCAGTTGAATAAGTATAGAAGCTCCATTCCAACATTTACATGCTTAACTTAAGAGGGACTGAAGTTTTGTCGAGTGGGGATAGTGGACTGGACTTACACATATGGCATCATGGCTGAGTGGGCTTTACAACGCCTCCTACCCTGTGCTCCACTCATCTGTGGAGAGTTAAACCTGCAGGGGAGAGAACTCTATCTGTAAAAGCTTGCCACATGATCAGAAAACCTGAAGAATCAGATTTCCAATCACCTGGATATTAAACCGGAGGAGGACTTGAATCACTGGGGAAAGGGTGTGGAGTTGACCTAATTAATCAAAGTCATAATTTTGAATGAGGGAGAAAATTCTGGTGAAATTTGTTCAGTCAGTTAATTAATGGTTCAGCTAAAGTTTTAGTTAGGATCATTTTTACATTGTTGAACAAAACACAAAGACCATCGTAAAAGAGTCAAGCCGTAGACTTACAGCAGCATAGTTTATGTAACTTTGTTGAGGACAAGAGCTCACCAGAGCCAGTGGTCCATGAGTCATGACTGGTTTTTCTTTTGTTTTGGGTTTTTGGCATGTTTTATATCTTTAATTAGCATAGATGTCACCATAAAAACTTCCTGATATCTGAAATCTGCATTAAGAACATTATTTGAAAGCTTCTCCAAAAGAAGCCCTAAGGTACAACTATCATTTACAGACAAGCAGTGCATGAGCCAGAGACATAGCAAGACATATTAACCCACTGATAACCACAGATCAAACTTCCATGAATGTCTGTGTGATCAGGGGTTCCCTATAAGCTTGCACAATGAAAAAGATGGTAAGTGCTGAGATATGCTGAAGAGAGGCTTATTCTTTTGGATTGTTCCATGTGGCATTGTAACAGAGCACAAACTGGTAACTTGACCAATGTGGTTAAACCAAATGTGATGCCCAGGTAAGACTAGCCTATTCTTGGATCTGTTATAAAACTTGGAAAGAAGGTGGGAGGCAGGAAAGTAGAAAAAAATCTATTTATCTCTTAGAACTTCATGATGGGTGGGTGAACCGTTGTACTGTTTCCAAACTAGAAGCTTCTGGGGGAGGGAAAAGAGACACCAGTTTCAACAAGGGAACATAGTTGTACATTTCATTCAAGAAAGTCCTTTACTTTATCCTAGAAACATATGGAAACGTGCATCTAAATGGGAGGTGTAGGCATGGTTTCTAGATCAGTCTTAAGAGCTGAGGCTGTGTGCATTCAGACTTGGAGAGATCACTAGTTGTAAAAGTCATGCAGACCTCTCTGTTTGAGAGGAATGGCCCTCTGGTGAATACAGCTCCCTCCTCCACCACAGCAGCACATTATGCCTACATGGACCTACGTTGGCTTAGGGCCTTTATCAGCTTCCACATGGTCGCTTTTCGCTTGTCATGTTATACTCAATCATCAATATCAAAATAAAAAAGACGTCTAAGAGTAGCACAGTGGTCCCAAAGAATGTGCATATTTGAGGACCTGACTGTGCTGTTTTTATTTCTACGTTTGCAGGAATACATCTTCCTCAGAGATCTGGAAATTCACAGATACTGTAATAGGCTCAGACAAGGATCAGGCCAAAGAGTGTGCAAAAGGGGACAGTGTGGGCCCGGCACCAATTCGTGTGCCCTAATATGGACATGGATCAGTTTGGCTAGCCATCCCTATTTTGCATGCACACAGATATTCACAAACACACCCAACTCCAGCCCTTCTTTTTCTTCTTAGGCCACCACATTCAAGCTTCTACTCTTCGTATGTGCTATCTGTCAAGTGCTCCCCTCCTGAGCTTTGTGGTCATGCTTCTATAAACTCGATGTCGTCTGTTGGCTCATTAGAATACACTTGCCAAGCATAATCTCATTCCTGTTGAAGACATCAGGCCTTTACAAGCCTGGATTATATTTCTCCTCATGGAGGCTAAAAGAACGGTTATGGATTTTATCACTGGCATGTGGAAAAGCAATCAGACACTACATTAGTCAACTGTCACTGCCCATTTGCTTTCTTCTCCTCTCCCTGTTGTAAAGAGAAAAATATTTCATCTTTACAATGTTCCCCTGCAGCAGGCCTGATTTTGCAGAACTGAACAAATGTTTATGACAAAATAAGCATAAGTATAATAGGGCCTTATTTGTTCCCTTTTGATAGATTTGCCTTACATGCATTATAGCTACGTATCTAGTCAGACAGAGAGAGCGCCTTAATGTTTCATATATTTAATTTTTAAGTTTATTGATAGATCCATAGCTTGTTATGAACAAAGCATTTTAGGACTTAATTGAATCTCTTGCAATTGTCTTGAAACACACCAAGCTGATGGGCAAAGAAGAATACATGGACACATCAATACAAGTAAAAAGAAAAGACATTTTCTTGTAAATACAGGAATTTCTGGCATATGTGGAGGATCTGATATCATTATGTTTAAATGTATTACCCAAGTTCCACCACTCTCTGCCTTTTAATACAAAAGTGAAATGAAAGGACAATACTATCTTTGGTAGAGGCCACAGCTCTGGAAGACAAACTAGCTGGAAGGGCGTGAAAGGTCTGGGTTCAGTATCCAGTTTCTTGCTAGGATTTCAAGTAATACAAAGCAAAAGTCTTTTTCTGATCATCTGGAGAGATCCACAGGTATCTAATGGCCTGATGCCATAAGACAGCTTCATGTGGCCCTACAAAGGCATTTAGGCTGCATTTTGGACATACTTACTAGGGGGAAATGCCTGTAGAAAGAGAATGGCCTACTTATGGGTAAACATGCATTCTATGACGGCAACAATTCAAAAATGCCACTGAGTTAGAGGGAAAATAATCAGGCCCAGATTTTTGGGCAACTGTACGAAATCCAGGTCTTCTGAATGTACTTGGGCCAAAATCATTGCTTTTCAGAATTTGCAATGCAGTCCTCAGCTAAAAATGCGCAAAATGATGTATTATTAAGGGAAAATGCAAACAAAAAGAGGTATGCAAGGGAAGAATATATACACAATGCCTTCTCTTGAGCTAATGCTTGTAAAAAAAAAAATTGCGAACCAGGGAAAGTGTTGTTGTTGTTATGTGCCATCAAGTCACCTCCAAATTATGGCAAACCTTAGAATGAGCAATCTACAAAATGTCCTGTCCTCAACAGCCCTGCTCAGTTCTTGTAAACTCAAGCCTATGCTTCCTTTAGGGAGTCAATCCATCTCGTATTTGGTCTTCCTCTATTCCTGCTGCATTCAACCTTTCCCAGCATTATTGTCTGTTCCAGAGAATCCTGTTTCCCACAACATTTGCATCCCAGTCACCTACTGTAAGATTATAAGCATTTTTGATGTATGATCAATGTGTACAAAATGTTTTTAGTGGGGGAAATGTAGACACAGACAGGTGCTACATTTTCTTGTTGACTATTCTGTTACACAAACTTCAGTACATTTTCAAATTGATGCAAACAGTGGCTGAAATGAACTTGGAGAAGGGAAAATGAGACATTTAGTGAAGCTGAAATTTATATATTGGTCATTTCTAAATCAATCAATCAAACAAACAAAACAATAAATAGTGGACACAGTTACTGGGAAGAAAGTGTCATTTATGTCTGTGAGATGTGCATCTACCCATGCTGGGAAATCTTTATTTATTTATTTATTTATTTATTTATTTATTATATTTCTATCCCGCCCATCTAGTCATTTCGACTACATTTTAACACAAGCAAGTTTGTCTTTACATACTTATGCTAGCATTCTGGATTTCCTTTTCCTAATGTGGATGAGGACATATTTCCCATCTTCCACTTACTGCACAGTTTGTTCACCATGAGGTCAATTTTCTGTATATAAAAATGCACACATTAATGGCCTCCTTATAGTAAGTTTTCTTCTCGGATTCTGTCATCTCCACATTTTTGGTTGCTTGCCAGGATTCTGTCAGGAAGCATTGAGCAAACCCATCAGTTTGGAGGACAATTCCCAAAACACTCAGTATTCAGTTTAAATATAATTTATACTCCAAAAATTGTATGGTAGGCCTTACAAGAAACATCTGTATATATACTAACAACTTGTAGAATTCAGATCAATCTACATTTTTTTAAAAAATAGCAAACTATGTGTATAATAATAATTTAAAATGCACAGAGATGTTTCAGAAAACTTGGACAACATTTATCCAATACTGAAATCAGTATAAACTGAAAATCTTAACACTCATAAATCCAAACAGCAAATTAAATCTCTCTTTGTGTATAAAGGAATATAGTAGAATGCTTGTTTATTACTTATAGTGGGATACTTGAATTATTTTAATTATTCTTCTTTTTGCTGTGTAATATTCATGAAACAGAGAATTAATTATAGATTATAATCTTGATGTTCATGAAGAATTCAATTTTAATTTTTTTAAAAAAACAACACTAAGTTACAATCAGCGGCTAAAGTATAATGCCATTAATATAATATTCAGCAGTGAATTGCCACAAGTTAAATAATCAGGGTAGACATTTCCCATCACTCACTAAGTCATACGACTTGTCTGCAATAGAAAATGACTACACCATCTTCTTAATTAGTGGCAGTTCACCATCAACAATTATGCAAACTGGTTTACACAGGCAGGCTTAGTATGTAGGACTTTGGCCAGAGAATTTTAACAGAGAGCCAAAAATGTCTCTTTCAGCCATTCATTGGATGGTTGGAAAAGAAACACACATCCCAAAAAAAGATCATGGGAAACAGGAAACAAATGTGCCCAGCATTTCAAGGAGAGAGAGAGACAGCCATTTACCTAAATTATGAGGTTAAGTAACGAGATATATGCTTTCCTGCCTTGTAGGTAAGTGAACACTAGTCCTATTAAATTAGTGTCCCAAAATCATTACAAAATTAGTCAGCTTTTCCAAAGGACAGATTTTTTTAAAAAAGCAAATAGGAATAGAGGCTATGGGCCAACCTCTTCATGGCCATCTTGCCTTCTGCAAAAGTGGCTTTAAGGAAATCAGTTATTTTTATACAGGACTGGATTGGTCTACATATTCTGGACCATGTTGCTCACACGTGTTCATATATAAAGCCATTCCATCAAACCAACTCACATTACAATCAGACAAAATTAGAATTGGAAAGAACACATTCTTCATTTCTTCATTCTCAAATATTTCGACTGCCTCAACATTATGAGACTTGTCTGTGAGGTCCTAGTATAAGGCTTCTCAGTTCCAGGTGAGCATGAGAAGGGGAAAAGCAGAATTTTGTTCTCATAGGGATCTCTATAATTTTGTGCAACCTGTCTCATGTGCAAACAACAAAATCCATCCAACAAAGCGGGAGCCATCTTGTTTTGTACAATTTGCATTGTTTGTGTTATTTGTGCAATTTTGTTTAGGTTGAACAAAATAGCCTTCTCATTCTCACTCTCATGCTATTGTGAAGAATGCCACAAAATAATTGGCCATTTTGCAGGGCATGAACAATAGTTTTTATTCCAATTCTTTCTCCTCCATTAATGAGGACAAGCCAAGTGGGGATTTACATTTTCACCTCATTGTCCCTTAGCTGCATTACGAAGAGGCAAAACGGGTCTTCCTCTCTCTTTTTCCAGCCAGTCCCCCTAGGCCACCCAATATTAAGGCTGCAATGTGCTGCTGCCTCTTTAAAACTCAACCCAATGGCAAAACAACTTCCACACCACTGTCATTGTGACTGCTTTGGATCAGTCTTACTGTCCATTTCCATGACATGTTGGGCTATCGGGGCTTAGGGCTACTAGAGCTTGCTGAAAGACTTTCTTGTAACATAGCAAGACAAAATAGGCCAAAGGGGAGATGTTTGCTCTTTAGAGAAATGGAAAAAGCCCTCTTACCCTTGCTGGTCTGTACCTCAGTATAGAAAACTTTGACCTTCTTGTAATCACAGCAAAAGGCTGTAGAGCAGAAACATTCTCACTATATCCCAGAGAGGTGGCAATACCCTATTGTCCTCTGAGACCCAGGTACTGTACTATAAAAATATAAATCATGCAGTGGCTGCAATACTGATGTGCAGCTCTCCATGTGGGCAACAGCAATCATATCATCACCAGCAGCAAATTGCCAATGCGTAAAAGCTTCTTTTGGTGATTTCAGGGTGTACGCAACTTTATCTCATTGTGTATGAGTCGCGGACACCCCCAAATCACCTTTAATCAGCAGCATTTTGCCACTGGTTCTGACATCATCCCCATGGTGTTGTGCTGGCTGGGGTTTCTGGGAGTTTCAGGGAGCTGCATTTGAATAACACCTTGGTTCCCCAAGGTTGGGGGCCACTGCTCTAGACACACCAAGCCCAGTGGCAACAACATGGGGTAAAGCACAAGGGATATCACTCAGAGGCTAGTTACAGTCATTCATCCTCCTGAAGGACTCCAGTGATGGGGAAGTTGGTTCAGCATTGTCTGTACCCTGTTCCTCCAGTAAACTCCAGTTCTAGCAGCACCAATAATCTCGAGTTTATGGAGACCTTTGCTGAGGACACTTTTCCTGCCACCCCAGCACTAGTGGTTGTGGTAGTGTGCTCACAAAAACAATAACAAAGCAAAGCAGAGGGGGGAGGATTACCTGAACCTGTCAGCATTAGCATTGGGCAAATCTCTACAGTTGGATATTCTGAAGGTGGAAATGCCACAACTAGCAATGTGAAATGCTGGTAGTTTCATTGTGTTTGACACTAAATCCTATTCAGTGATGGTTCCAAGCTGTTCTTTTTGAATTTGGTGTGACTTAATTTGCCAAATCCTGGTTACAGCAGTTCAGCTATATTTAAATACGGTGTGTGTGTGTTTCTCTCTCTCTCTGTGTGTGTATAGAATCTATCTTTTAAATATATATATATATATATATATATATTTAGAAAAATACTGTCAGCTCAAAAGACTATGTGGGCAAATATTACTTGCAGGAAGTTGACCAACTGACCTTTCCGAAAGCTTTTTTCACTGACCGTGTCAAATGTGATGGAATAAGTCATAACGATTTTAGTTTTCTACTGAGAAAACGAACAGAGAATGATCCTGTTCTGTAGAGATAAGCACTTAGTGTTCTCTACAACAGATGACAACCCTCCCCAAGCTCGATGCTCCCCTTGGGACTGTAAAAGGAGACTGTTTCCACCTCTCCCTTTGCCCTTTTTTCCTGACCCTTAACCACCAAGGAGGTTTGACTACAGATCAGAAAGAAATCCTGTAATATATGTTACAGATGTATCATTATTCCTATTATGATCTTTTGTTTCTTCTATCTAATAGTCGGGTGTTTTTTTTCTCTAAAAGCTTTCAATTTACCATAATTGAGAAAATGTTAAAATAAGGGCTCAAACAACATCTTCTTTTTCAATTATTTTACAATGCATGTTATTGCCACTTCTGGGAGCAAGCCGCGCAGCTTTATAAATTATTCCTTTCCATGCATTAATGCAGGGGTTCATCTCAATGATATCACCTCTTTAGACAGAGGCACCAATCCTGTTAGGAGCATACAAGCATGAATGCAGTCTTTTGGACATGTGCCCTGTTGGACACATGCAGACGGGTATATGAAAAAGAGTGTACAGTTCCTGGTTTCTGACAGTACTTACCTGTATCGGTACAGAAATAATTGCATTAACAACATTGTCAAAAACAAAAATAGCTTGAGGGGGTTGCATTTTTCTTTTCCTTTTTTTCTCTTTGTTTTTTCATGGCGAGGTCAAGCAATTGTTCCATTCATGTCTCCATTGCCTATATTCACCCATGTGTCGAGTACTAAAAAGTGTTTTCCTCATTTTATTAGGCTTTATTGCCAAAGCATACCAGTGTGATGACATTCAGTAAAATATGTGATCCCTGATTAGCTAGGATCACTTCAGCATGAGTGTGAGAGAGAGAAAAGCAGAGAGGATAAAGGTCGTAACACCTGCAAAGAAAAGAAAAACAGTAATTCTGAATAATTGTAAACAGTCATAGGAAAGAGAATTAACGGTTGTGAGAGAGACTATTCCCCAAATAACTAGTTTCAAGGCAAGCTCAAACCCAGAGAATCTAGGGGTCAGCACAATTGGAGACTGAGCTGCCAAATGCAAACCCATGGAACTCTCTTAGAAACATATTAATCATGCCAACAACTTCCAGGGAACTGGAAGTGAAGATTTATTTCCCTCCCTATTGGACAGTTGATCAGCATGCTGGACCATTATTTTAGAGGCTTCTGTGAGCCACTCTGACCGATGCACGTGTGCACAGTTGGATCAGGGCCAACTTGTGGCCCTTGAAACTATGAGTCCAGTCTTGCTGAGACAGCCACCTTCTCTCAGCTTCAGTTCCCCAATCTGCATCAATGGAAATTCCACCCACCTACTTCACAGAACTGCTGAAATTGTTCCTTGCCATTTTGGGGTGCTTTGCCTTGTAAACTTCACTATCAAATCAATTGTATTACAGCATAAATATTTGGAACTCACTTGTCCTATGTGTATTAGGAATCTAAAGTAATATTCTTCAACTTTCTGCCTTCCAGATGGGTTAGAATGCAGACTAGAGTGATGAAAGGTGTGTCCCAACCCCTCTGAAGGCCTTCTGGTTGAGGAAGGTTGACTTTAGAACAGCATCCAACATTGGATGGATAAAATGGGATTTGTATAATGGGGTTCTCCTGCACTCTGCTTCACTTGTCCATCCCCCAAATCTTTTCCACTCAGTCCTCCAGTTATTGGGATCAATTTAGGAGGCATAAAAGTTTCAGCATAATAACAAAGATGCTTAGATTGACATTTCTTCTTTCTTCAGAGTCTTTAGCGAACTGAACAATAAATATAGCTGAGAGACAATTTGGCTGGTTACAGAATATAACAATACTTACTGCTGTAGTAACAATATTTATTGTTGTACTTCACTACTTAGAATGTTTGGGTGTTGCTTTTGTTTGCCATTTTTAGTGGGGCATGTGTTTGATCCTTTCAGTATTGTATACTCACTGTTAGCTTTAAATACTGTCTTTTAATGTTGTAAGCCACCTTGGATCTTTTTTTTTTTAAGGAGAAAGGCAGGGCAATCAATCAATTGATTTTTGTTCTGCATTTTAACATAGATATTTTAAAAAAATAAATGTGGGAGATGCTCTTGACTAGGCATGTCAGATTTGTCTTTGGACAAGTGTGTAAAAGCAAACCGGGGTTTGCAATTCAGGGGCAGAGCAAAGAGGTATTCTTCGCTTCTAGGGTGGAGCAACATTACAACTGATCTTCCATAGCCTATTCACCATTGATAGAGTTAAAAATTTGAATTGAGGAAAGGAAAAATTCAAAGAAGAAACCACTCTGGTTGTTGAACAGGCTTTGAGCACATTGATCAGATAGTGAGCTTCACACAGTGTACCCTCCTCCGGTCATAGCCATTTGTTCTCTCCACATTCACAAGAGATTTTGCTTTGTTTTGTTTTGAACAGAGATTCAGAAATGCACAGACAATGTCACAAACCTAGGGATGGATTGAATCGGAATGTCTCCTAAAGGGTAAAGAGCAGGTCAGTTCTAAAATGTCCCCCCTTTATTTTGGTAGACAGCAAGTCAGGAGAGCACACCCCTAATCTCATCATACTATCAAGAGATGCTTAGGTGCCTATAGTACTTCATGCCAATTATTTCCACAGAATGAATTTCCACAAAATAGGCATAGACGTAAGCGGCAGGCAGAATGACGTGTTCATTTGGGACTGACCAGAGTTACCTATGTGAAGTGAGGGTGTATATATTGTTGCAATGAGGAGCAGGTTGTTCTCTTATATTTTACAGATTTTCATATGCTGTAAATCCAAAGTATCGAAAATTAACTTTTTTTTTTCTCAATCCAAGAATGTCTCAGACAAGACAGCCATTTTCACTAGGGGATTATGGGAACTGAAGCCCAGAAAAGTAATAGTTCCAAGCTCTCGGTACACACTGAAAAGTATAATTAGTGATCATCAATTTCCATCCATTAATATTTGTTTTTCTGTATTACATATATAGAAGATGGATCAATGGATCATCCCCTTTCATGTGTGCAGTAGGACCCTGTGACATCTAACATGCCTGATACCATACCAGTGAATGTCAGATTGGGTGTCTACATATCAAAGAAGAAATCCCTATGATCAGTAAGTGCACCACCATTATTTAGTTTGTAGTCTGTATAACAGGAAAGATTGCTCAGACGCTGAATAATCTGAATAATTGTCCTGTCATTAGGGAGGAAAGTGCCAAGTGGAGGCAACCTCAAACCTACTTTGTGACCCTAACATTGGTAACATATTGATGGAGAGGGAGCCTTTCACGAGCTGATGTTGCCACATCAATCAGCTTGCATTCAGGAGGAAAAAATTGACTTTGTCAAGAGTCGGTTCTTAAAGCAAAAGTAATAAATTCTATACAATTGGCAAGCCTGCAGTGTGCCTAATTTATTCATTACCCACCCTGAAAAATAATTAAGTCATGCTTTCTTTCCTGGTGCTTCATTACAGTTTAGCCTTTTTTCTGCAGCAGTCAGTGACTGAATGCTTATTAAAATAAATTAGCTGCAAAACTTTTAACTCTGTCTTAAAGAAAAACTAATCCACTTTTCTAGTGGAAGCAACATTGATTAAATAAACCTAGTTTCATGCAGAGCAGACTAATTCCTTTAGCCACAGTTTCCAATCTTAAATCATGTTGTATCTGTATTAGTTTGAGCAGGATATAATGAGCTGTGAGTTTATAATTGCTATTAACCTCTTCCCCAAGCATTTTTGTTGGCAGGATGGGTGGTTTTTATAGCAACATAGACACACCCACTCTTTCCTTTCCTCCAGTTCCTCCAGATATATTAACTTGATACAGTGCTGGTCTTGGATGCTACTGAGGCGAAATAGTTTCTAGAATACCAGACCTGTCAGAGGCTGAATAGCTGAGGTACAGTTTCCACACTGGTACACAGTACAGGACAGAGTTAGGTTAATCCTTCCTAATTCAGGTAGCTTCTGCTTCTATCCATTAATAACCTTATTCCTCTCTCTCTACACATTAATTTAAGAATTTATATCCACAAATGCATGAAAATGCACATTTAAAGGTATGTCTCAATGTATATGTTTTTCCTTAAATGATTTATTTTTAAAAATAAGTATTTCATCTCACCACCATCATCACTGTCATCATCATAAATGTGTCATCAGATTGGTTTCAGATTAACACAACCTTGTCAGGGTTTCCTAGGTTTAAAGTACTCAGAAGTGATTTTCCAGTCCCTTCGTCTGGCTGGCCATAGGACCTTGCAGCTTATATAAGGCTACAGAGGCTGGCTCTTCTCCCAGGATCCACAGTGGGGAACTGAACTCCTGACTCCTGGTTCCACAGCCAGGTTCTCCAACTCACTGAGCTAGCCATTATACTCATTTTAAAATACTTTTTTAAAAATAAAAAAAACTTGAACCAAGGACTATGTCACCATATCTAAGAAGTCCAAAGGATAGCCATGTTCCCATTTGCACACTAAATTTTTTAAAAAAATCATATTTCAATTCAGAAAGCCTAAATTTCTCAACCACACCTGCTATAGGGCTTTGCTAAATCAAAGGTTGAAATGTGAACAATACCTTTCACCTAGCAAAGTTGTGCATAGAGAACATCCTCAAGAGCTTCTGGGGTACTTTTTTCACCTCATCTGGATCTTGCATTCTTCACTAAAGACTGATATTGTCATCATCTCCATGTCTGCCCTCTCCTCTTCCACACCTAACTCCAAGTTTCTATCCTGAGTAGTCACTCTTTCCAGGGAGATTATGAGAAAGGGCACTTACCATGGGTTAATTAGAGTCACCAGTGTATTCATCTTTAAGACAACTCGATATCTGGCAGAGCGCCTTCTCCCACCCAGTTCTGCCAGAGACACTCGTTCTAGCCAGGCCGGGCGATTGAGGGGCCTAACGCCGAGGGAGGCCCGGAAGGAAAGAACGAGGAACCGGGCCTTCTCGGCAGTGGCCCCTCACCTCTGGAACAACTTGCCCATAGAGATCTGCCTGGCTCCCTCTCTGGGTGTCTGTAGAAATAAACTTAAGACATGGCTATTTAGGCAGGCTTTCCCTCCTGCTGTATTTTAATATTTACATTTTTACATATTGGATTTTGCATGTTCATTGTTTCTATTGTTTTTAAATTTTGTAATGCGGCCCAGAGTCGACTATTTGTCTAGATGGGCGGGGTATAAATCTAATAAAATAAAATAAAATAAAAAATCCTCCAACAATCTCTGCAGTTCAATTCAGTTCAGTTCCTTTACTACGATCAACAGATCAGACAACAGTAAGACAATTATGGCATGTATTATCATAACATTTCCACTTCAACCTATTTTCACAAGCTGAACTAACTTTGTGGGGTAATCCAGATTTTAAAATGGGGAAGAAGCCTTTTTTTATGGAGGGTGTGGACATACAGAGGAATTTTTATCACAGACGTATTAATTGGACAGCATGACAATTTTTTGCCATTTCTTACTTGAGAAGTAAATATGATCTGCCAGCTTCAGCTAAATGGCTGTATTTACAAATATAGCATTTATTGGTATCCAAATACAGTCCAGCAGCATTGAGTGCTTCAGAGTCTCCTGCACTTTTGGAAATGCTTATTGAATCAATCCAAGAAAAGAAACCTACATTATTTCTTTATATCTATTTATGTCAGTTAATAAATACGATACACAAAGTCTCAGAGGTGAATAGAACAGGGAAATGAATTGCGTCATTTTGCCTAACCAATGGAAGATAGTATCTTCCAGTATACCCAAGAGAGAGAGAGAGATCTTAAAATACAATTCATTCAACAAAAGATCATGTTTAGAATATACTGAAGGTCACAAGGTCTTTTTAGGAAGGGTCTGAGCAAATCATCTAAATGTTGCTGCTTTGATTCTTCTGATGTGTCTCTTAGTTATTTTATGGTTAGAATGCTATGGTCATGTCCAGTCATATGCTTATGGAAAAGAATCATTACTCACATTCATTTTGCACTGGACCAATCTTTGTTGATGAATAGATACATAGGACCGCCATATCTGCAGGAACAGTACCCGCAGTTTCACTTAACTGCTGCCTGAAAATATTAAATAAAAAATCTCTAAAATACATGTTTCCAATATGTACTAGCAGAACAGGATACTAGAGGGAACTAGAGACTATGCTATATATAGGGTTCATTATATCTGTGATTTACAACATCCGTGTGGGGGGGGGAGTGCTTAGAACTGATCCCCAGCAGATACTGGGCCTGCTGTACTTTTAGATTATATCCCTGCTTCTTGGAGATCAGCCAGCATAGATGCTCTTTCAACTGCGAAAAGACTAGTTTTGCAACACTGGAAAAATAGATGCCCACCATCAGTAATCTAGTGGATAAAAGACCTTACAACATTATTGACATATGAAAGTACAGTATATGTACAGCAACTACACATGGACAGATTTTTTAATATTTGGAAACATTTTATAGAAGTCTATGCATATACACTCCTGTGTTTCATTTTTGTTTTTCTCTGTTCTCCCATTTTTCTTTTCCCTTTCCTTTTTGTTTTGCAGAATTATAATTTTGTGTTTGGACCTATTTCCATTTTAGCTATTATTTTTGTTGTTGTTGTTGTTTTACTTTTAAGTAATAAAAAATTGAGAAAATTGGAGGGGGGAAAAACAGAATGTACAACAATTATACCCTGGTGTTGGACACTTCTAGTGCAAAAGCCACCAAGCTGCTATCTTTGCTTTGAATGTGGATGAGACATGCCTTGTAATGGTTGTTCCCAAAGAATATCCATACCCTCTCATTCCAAGTGTGACAAGTTTTAAGACTCCCCAACTACCTCTGAGTACTTACTCCCTCGTGATCTTACTTGTCTGTGTTACTTTTTAAAAACAGAAATCAAACTGAGAGACTAAGTCTCAGGATGTAGAAAGATGTAAATAATCTTTATTCTAATTTTAAAATGCTCAATGTGCTTTGGCACATGGCCTTCTTCAGGAGCTGTGTAGAAAAAACTGAAATAAATTTCTTATACACAGTAAGATCAGGACACCTGTGATTGTATCAATTAATATGCATTTAAACATTTTCATAGGGATTCTTTGGTTCTAAAATCTTGGTATGTATCACAAAAGTTTGTTATCAATTCATATTGACAGACTATTACTATTAGAAGCATAAAGATCATGTTGTGAAGAATTCCTATGAAAAAACTGAATAGTCCAGCTGTCATGACTGAAAAAGCCCACGAGCTGTTTTAGATGTGTCACAGTCTCTGTTGCTCCTTACAACATGGACAGTGCAGAAGAAGCCAAAGCAAGCAAAGAAATAAACCAAAACAAAAATCACACACCTCAGGAGAGTTTCTCCTGTATATGACCTATCTGTCTTCAAAGTAAATGAATAAATAAAGCCATCTACTTGTGTCATTCTGTGGAACACTTCTGCCTTTGACCACTATGATAGAGATTGTAGGAAACAGGGCTCTATCTTAATCCATTACTCACTCCTTCTCAGTAATTCTCCTGTAATACATTTGGACTTTCCTCCACATATCAGCGTAGTGACTCCAGAGGCCTAATACAGTGGATAAATACTGATCTCTGTGCCAGAGTAAGCAGTAAGTTATGATAAATTAAGCTGATGTAGCATAGACCACAGTGTGTAATAAAATACTTGACCTATATGACCTTTGTAGCTCTGAATATTTGTTCCAACGTCTTGGAACATCTCTAAATGCTACATGGAAATTTCCTTTTGAGTTGCATGTGGAAAACACAGCCAAGATGTTTTCTAGTTCAGTTTTTAATTCCCCCACACACCTTAATTAAAAACCCTCCATACAACCTCTGGTGTGTTTTTTTGGTTTTTTTGGTGGTCGTGGTAAACCAATGCACGATTTGTAGAAATGAAATCTAGCAGATATAAATTATATTTCAGTAATCTAAACCCAATTAACCTTCCGTAAATGTAGACAGTTATAGTCTGTGCATGATGTTAATTATCGTTGAGAACGCTAGGCAATTATTGGCCAACTTTGGCAGAAGTTTTAGGTTACCTACTGATACCACATGCTGCTCACAACCTAGATATGTAAGGGAGGAGTATTAATTCAAATGAGGTGACTGAGTGGAATATCTCTTGACCACTTAAAATAACGCTCTAGGTCATCTAAAGCAATAGCTGCACCTCACCATCATCTTTCAAAAGAAAATAAATTATTGCTATTATTGCACAGAAATGTGATCAGAAATGAAAATAGCTGACTTGTGGACCAAATATTAAGAAATGCTCTGAGCTACTTCTAATTTTGAAAATGTTTGCTACCAATGTCTTGGGACAATTTGAAATTCTTTAGGCAGATGGAGCCCCAAGTTTTTTAGAAGTAAGCTGAGATCTTAATATTTCAGCAACAGAGAGCATTAAAAGCACTTTTGTGACTATCTCATGGTGGACAAATATGAACCTATCTTTACAACTACTTCTGTTACCTGTGCAGGACACCGGACTTTGCTATGTTTGCCTCAAGAGTAGGAATGGAAAGAATATTCATTAAGTTCCTTGTTCTCATTGATTTAAACTATTGCAACAGAATGAGAGATGGCAGTGAGAAATTTTAAAGCTGTATGAAATTTGTCACCTTCAGCCCTGAGTGAGAGAGAACAACTCAGTTGTTCTGACAATTCTGGAGAAGGAAACAACTGAGTTGTTCTCTCTCACTCAGGGCTGAAGGTGACAAATTTCTCACTGCCATCTCTCATTCTGTTGTAATAGTTTAAATCAATGAGAACAAGGAACTTAATGAATATTCTTTCCATTCCTAGCTAGCTCCACCCACTCCCTTGTGGCTTCCTCCATGTGAGCAGTGATGAGTATGAAGAGGAAAGGTTCCTGCTTCCTTGTATGAGCTGCTCCTTTCTATCCTTAATGCTGATCCTGGATAAAGCACATATTGAATAGGGCTAGGCAGGATGTTCTCTGCCCTCTGAAGATCTGTGGGTTTGAGTGCTTCACAGAGATATGCTATCCTGATTAAAGGGTGAAGAGACATGCAACAATGGACTCATGTTACAGGAAGCCAGATTTTGGCTGAATATCAGGAAAAAATTCCTAACTGTTAGAGCAGTATGGCAGTGGAATCAATTACCATGAGAGGTGGTGAGTGCTCCAACACTGGAGGCATTCAAGAGAAATTCAGACAACCACCTGGCAGATATCCTTTGATTTGTATTCCTGCACTGAGAAGGGGGTTGGACCTGATGGCCTTATAGTGTCATAATTCTATGACACTATGATAGTTCTGTGTAGGTGGCCTATCTTTCTCAATAAATGTGAAGCCTGGGTCCTTATGTGTCTAAAATAAGAGTTGGGATACAGAAATGACTGCACTTCATTTAGTTCTGGTGAAGCTGTAATAATGCCAAAAGGGCCAGTTATGGATTGGATGAAAGGAAATAAACTGAAATCAGCCAAGACTAGGGATGTAAAGAATACTTGTAGGTTTCCTCATTCTCACTGAGACTCTCTATCCCACCTGGCAAAAGCCCCACGTAGATATTTTCAGTTCCTTTGAGATCCCTTGACTCTGGTGTGGGAGTAAGACATGTAGCCTTGTAGCCTTCCTCCAACCCCCAAGGTTGTTCAGTAGATATTTTGTGTATTCAATGAATGAATGAATAAATAAATAAATAATGAAGATGTGTATTTAGAAATCTCCTCTCTCTCTCTCTCTCTCTCTGTGTGTGTTTTTCTCTCTCTCCAATTTAAGCTTGAGCAAAAAGGAACTAGTCAATTAAACATGTCAACTGGGGTCATCTTTCACTGCTCCAGCCATGCCCAGCGGTTTCCTTTGATGAAACATCACTTGGAACTGATGTCCCAATGAAGATATGTTGATTACTTTATTAGAAGATGTTATTTTGTTCTTATCTTATGTCCTCCCCTTGACTAGTGGGATTTGTTGTGATGCAAGTTGTTTCAGTTCAAGTGGCATTGATGGCAATGATCACTCTGTGTGTGTGTGTCAATTTTATCAATACTTTCTATATAGAGCTCCTTACACCATGACCCCATTCCAGTAACAAAGATGAGTAAATTGGTTTTCGTGTACACTTACTTGTACAAAAAACGCCCTGTGATTTGTACAAATCTGTTTTTTTTAAAAACAGAACAAAACAAAACTCTTGCCTCTCACAAAATCATTTCACATCTTACAAAATCACAGCAGGCAGAATATGGAATGTCACTTCTCATTTGGTTCATAAGACTAAGACACAAGGTTGCTTACAGACCTAACATAGATAAAATAGCAGTACTACTGGTGGGTGGTTTATCTGATTGGATGATGGAATCACCCTGTTTTGCGTAGTGTTGTCCTTCTGGAGAGTGTCATTAGATCTGGACTTTTATTTTGGGAGCTGTGGCATTCCCTTGTCTTTCTCCCCGCTCTTTGTCAGTTACTATATATTTGTCAGTCACCTCATATAAACATACTGTATACTTTACAAATACACAAACCCATACAATGTAGCATAAACTGTGATAATATAGTTACAGAAGCACAGTGAGCTGCTGAAATATCCTTCCAGGTCAGGAAACAGACAACTTCTGATCAATACCTCTCTCCTCTCCTGGAATAGAGTTTGTGCCAAAAGGTAACCAAAAGCAACATTCAAAGTGAATCTGAAAGTTACCTTCAAGGAAGGCAGCGCAGGACTTTAAAGGAAAGCTGAACAAGATTAGTGGGGGGGGGGGGGGCCTTTGGACCAAACCATTGTCATATTTTCTCTCAAGCAACTTTAAAATGAATGCATATGTTGGTGTGGAAGGAGGGCAGCTGACCTGCAATAAAGCATCAGATACATTTAGATGAAAACTGGGAAAAGAAGGAGGAAGGATTCTCAAATTAGTCCTGCATAGCTTTACCTAATTCTTAGGAAATAGCAGGATGAGCAAGAAACTATGCCTTATTTAGAACTGATTTGTCTGAAGCAAGTTTCTAGAATATTGTGGACAGGAACAGGAAGCAAGTACAAGTGGGGAAAAAAAAAGATGGAAGGAGAAGAAATCCCCCAGAGAAAAGAGCTGTGAAGAATGAGTGGCCTTCACCTGGTGCAGTGCCCCATGTGAGCAGTTAGCTAACAGCATTGCCCTCAGACATATTTGCCAATACAAACTAAATAGGAGATTTCTGCATTTCCTGAGTAACCAGAGGATAGATCAGAGAGCCACTGGTTGCCCACAGGGCAGAGCAAAAAGCTGCACAGATTCCTTATGTTTCATCCAACATTCATGCACTATATTAGAAGTAGAGAGAGAAAAAGAAGATCTAAGGCAGTAAGAGGACAGTGTAGTCTTCACCTAAGAAATATTGTTAATCATGTCCTACTTTCCAGTTCAAGAACATCTGGGGACCCAAGGTGGGGAACCACTGCACTAGATCATCGACCTGTAAATGGCCTGCCTATGGAATGGCATCAAGGAAATCTTTAGTTTGTTTCATAGGCAGCATGACTGACTGTTTCCTGTTCGCAAAAAGGGCTGAGGAACATCATGGATCAAGACAAAGATTGGATTGGAGTGTCACTAAAAAGGACACCAATCTGTGCATACCTGGCATAGGAACAGAGCAGATTAGGAGTCTTATGCACATCCCTATAATTAGTGATTAAAAAGAAAGGGAAAATGATGAATGCTAAGGCTCAAACTAGATAATGTGCTTAACTTATTTAGAAGCATTGTTCACACAAGTGGTCAAAGATACGTGTTTGTATCAGTACCTTGAGTTTATCCATATCTTGTTTTGTGTTTAGCCATGGATAAGAAACGTAAGTCTTATTGTGAAGGTCCACATCTCTGAGAAAATCCCATCACTGGAAGGAAAATCTGCTAATTACAGGGAATACACATTTTCCCTTAATGTCTAGTTTGATCCACAGAGTAGAAACTTGCTTCTAGAGTCAGTGCAGTCATCTCTTGTAATGAATGTGACTAAAGGAACTTTAAATGGTGTTATTTAAGACAAGTAGGATCTGCAGCAGAACATTGCATGGAGGGTGCTTCTGGTCAGGACTGGCTGAGGACCTCTAACTTGCCTGCTCCTTGTGTGGATGACAGGCCAACAGGGGCATGATCCTCTTCGCTGTAGGAGCGTGAGAATTTTGCTATTTGTGGTTTCAGAGACATTTTCTGCTCAATGCAGAAAAATCTGTTCACATTTGCGTTCTTTCATGGATTTGCAATGCAACAGCATTTTGCAAGTTGTTTCTCTTTTTTGTGATCCATCAGCCTTTTCTGCTGTGCTTCCTATGCACATGTGTATGAATAGCTCCAAACAGGGGAAAGACACTACTTTTTTTTCTGCAGAAACATTCTGCACAAAATGTAGGAAACCCAGGTTAAAAAACAAAACAACTGCGTGTCATGCTGGAGGCAAACTCTTTTACAGGAGTTGGAGAATCCTCAATCAGATGTCTAATCACTACCGCTACAGACTGCCTCTCTCCCACTTCCCACCCTCCATTTTTCATTTCACCACCTGCTGTAGTCAACATTGCGATATTTACTTCTCAAAACATTTGAGTTCCTCCAAGACAGTGGATATCACCTTTTCCTGCAGGGATACAGATGTTCTGGCAAACAAAAAGGCCTCAGATTGCTGGCAATAGATATGATGTCTATGCAAAGTCTATGCTTTGTGTTTGGATGAGATGTGCTTAACTGATGAAAAAAGGAGTCAGCTTTTGGCATTTTCCCTTGTGTGGTGTCAGTATCCTGTAGACCATCTTGCCTGCTGCCATTAGTATTGTCAACATTCAGGCTGCCCTTTGCTATGTAAAGCCTGGCATCCTTTTTCCTGCTGGCAACGCGGGCACGATATTGTGCAGCAATATTGGGCCATATCCTGGCTTTTTGAATCATGGGTACAGAAGTACAATATCCCACATTCATAGGTATTTTTTTGAAGAATTGAATTGATACAATAAGGTCTATGGGAGAAAGATATCATAATATTGTTTTTTAAAAAAGGAAAAGGAGTATCCTGCAATTTTTCAGTGATCATCAACCATTAATCATTTTTAAAAGACAGAGAAAAAGAGAGACAGCAAAAGTTCATTGCTCCAATTAGTACAAATCTTAGAGATGTTCATTTTGGAGGTGCAGTCAAGCTCCCATCAGAATGAACTGTGAAACTTACATTGACTTTAATGAAGTTTGATTATGCAACAAAAATTATATATAGATACAGAGATGGATTTATATTTATATACTTCTGAATTATACATAACGCCCCATTATTCATACTGCAGTAGCCACCAGAGGGCATTGATCAAGCGTCCCAGAGTCAATCTGCCAGACATGCTTTTTACATTTCGTTGTGGCTTTGTCGAGATAAATCTGCCAGCAGTGTTGTGCTAATAGGTATCCCTTATGGTTTAATTTCTGAATCTGACAGATCAGATAACATTTTACTCTGGTGCAAAAGGGAGGGGGGGAAAGGGAAGCACAGTGTAATAAAATAACCTTGAAGAGACAACTTAATTAGTATTTAAGCGACTCTGATTTACAGTGTAATTCGTATGGAAATATGGGTGCCCCCCTGCATAACAAATGCAAACTCCACCTTTGTGACTCTTTTTAGACTAAACATCATTAAACTGCTTTGTTCAAAAGTAAAGTAATTGTTTCAGATACTCATCATCTACATAGGCCTATTTATGTGATGCATTGATGTGTATGGTGATAACTGCGGGCCCCACGTACTATAATATGTGTTATGATGCCAGGAGTCACCTTGGACTAGTCACTTCAACCTTGGAACGGTTTAGTCAGACCTGCTAGAAAATGGCATAAAGAAAGGGAGGGAACCCTCATTAATAACCAGATGCTATACTTAAGGTATATTTTGTTAGGAAAGTAGATGACACAGAGAGATATCTGCTAGGATAACTTCAATATAATGAAGGCCTTCTGCCTTGATAGAAATTTTGATCTCAAGGAGAAACCATTATGTCTCATTTTGGCTTTGTGTTTCAATTGCATCTCTATGATTATATAATGGATATAATTCAGTCATCTTCTCTGTTGCTTTTTGATTCCTGTGAAAATGGGCTTTCTGGGAACAATCTCCTTTTTTTAAAAAAAACACATGACCATTAACAGGTGAAAGTAACCTCAGGGTATGCCTGCACCTTGGAACATGTTGCTCCACATGTCACACCTTTGTGATAATAACGTGTATGAACCAAGGCTGTGTGGCTCATTAGTGCAACTTGTATATAACATTAACTCTGAAGACAAACAATAAAATTGTCAGCAGACAACTGAGAGAAGGAGCTAAATACTAAATTCTATTGACTGCCAATTATTTAATCTGAAATGATGAAACTGAATAATAAATACTGTGACATCAAATATCAAATAGAGGTGCCATCTACTGAAAATCAATGTCAATTATTTGGAGAAGTAAGCTGCCTAGGAAATTGCTAGGAGTCAGAAAGAAGTTCCTATTGTTTGTGGAGAACTCCTTTAGATTCAAGGTAGTGTAATGATGGTGCAAGTCTATAATATGTATATATATCTGGAGAAGATTGTCCTGCTGTCCTGCTTGACTGTCTTCTACTGTTGTGAAACAATTAACCTTAAAATTAATAACATAGCATTTTCATAGATCAAAACCAAATAATACTAGACCTTTTTGGACATTTCCTTTTATTGGACTTCAATGGCCATGGACACAGACCTCATTGTTCTGTCATGTTTACTATTTCTGACACCTTCCAGGTATTGTAAAGAAATACTTTCAAGGAGGGATCTGGCACAGGGTCCTAAATCATGTGGGAAGACTACATATGTGAGTGGGAGTTAAAATCTTGAAAGCCAAAGCCTCCATTCCTGTGTTAGGAGAATCACATCCAACCTCTTCCAGTGGACAGATTGATTCCCTTCCTGGAACTCAGGATCAAGCTATACATCACAAACAAGATGTCATTTAAGAAGAGAATTCCTTGAATTCTTTAAATGCTGAAAAATGGGTTGGCACACAACATGAATTTCCCACACATGCCATAGTTGCCAACTAGCTTGTTATAGTCCTTGAATATTCATTGAGAAAGAAACATGGATTTTGTTTTCAAGTATCATTTTTCAGCCATAAAGGGCTGCTGGAATCATGTCTCTGGAACACTAACACAGTTTCAGCTTCTAGGCCTGCCATGTGAAAAGTATAGTTTGACCTTCATGGCTGCATAGGAATCTGAATGAATCCTGTCTGTTCACCAAAATGAAAACGACTACATGAAACTGTCATATGCTAATTCAGTATATACGAATTAGATATTCGGTAGACCTGTACTGCCTAACTCGGAGTGGCAATTACTCTTGAGTTCTGCTAACAGAGATTATTTTTAACGGGAGTTACAGTAGATTGAGGAATGTACAGCATTTGCTGTACCACTGACCTGTGGATTTCCTTTGCAAAGTTACATCCTTATAGAAAAACCACACAAATGTGCAATTCATGTATCTAAATTTTCAGTATAAGTTTTAATAGAAGATCCATGCACATTATAACTACTAAATATTATTTGTAAATAATATTTTTAAGATTAAATAGATCTATATCAGTAAATAAATCTATTTAATTTAGATTTATTCCCTCAGAATCCCATATAGGATCAACAACACACAAGATTTGTTCAGTTACTGACTCCCATGGAGAAGGTTGTATGTGAAACAACCCTCAGTGTCAGCCCAAGGTTGAGGAGCACACTGGCGCAACCACAATACTGATGGCATTTTTACAAGTGTTGTTAGCTGAAACTTTGCTACCCAGGGGATGGTTGTTTCCTTTGCCTGTTTTTGTAAGGTATCTCAGTGACTAGAGTTCAGTGAACTCTGAAGAACAAGAGACAAGCATGAAAAAAGAAGAAGAAGGGGGAGGAACTGGCAGAGAGACAAAACCCAAATCATTTTTCTTTTTAGGGTGTTGTTGAAGGGATTTGCAGCTCAGGTGAGGGAGCTCTCTTCCTCTCACACAATCTGTGAATGTCTTTGCTGTGGCACTTCAGTGACTGTGATGGAGTGCAGTGAATCCTAATGCATTTGCCTAGAATGGACAGCAATACAGACAGAAAATCAAAATATATACTTTTGGAGTGGGGGGGAATGGTCCAACTTGTGGCATCATTTGAAGCCGTTCACTTCTCCTGGGAAAGTATTAGATAAAAAGTCTTCAATAATAAGAGACAGAAATAAAGAAGAGGCTTGGGGGCTTGAGAAAGTTTAGGAATATAGGTTACAAGGGGAAGTGATTTCTTTTTCTGCATGAGGATGATTACAAACAAAGATAAGGCAACATTCTTAGTGTCACAGTGAACTCTGCAAAGAAACCAAAATATGTGTAATTATTTTGTGCTGGAAAGCTAAATGAAAGACATTTCTAATAGAAGCATGAAAATTTCCCCTAGTGCATTCAAACCTACTTTTTAAAACAGAAGTATTTATCCAAACTTTAACTTTCATAAAAGCTTAAGCCATAAGATGCTACACAATTTTATGGCATTTTTTTTGCCCCTCCCATGGCGATCCTCTTTTGCATTTAAAATATGTGAGTGTATAGAAACAAGAGATTGGATCTATACCGAATAATACTATTAACTATAGGATAGGTTATGTAATTTTCATTAATAACAATAATTGCATGTCTTCAAGTCGATTCTAACTTATGGTGACACTCTCTAGGGTTTCCTATGTAGATGGTACTCAGAAATGATTTAATATTCTCTTCTTCTGTGAACAGACATCCTGTGACTTTGCAGCTTGCCCTGGATCTAGGCATAGATTCAGGAACCCTGTCTGGATCCAACATTACTTGTTCAAAAATGTTCTAAGTTTAGATTAAAGGAATAGTTATTTTAAATACGTATGAGAAAAATGGGAGAGGACAAGGGAAAAGAAGATAAGACATTGAATTCAGACATATTCTTTACTGTATGCATGCAGGTTGTCGGTAATGACCCAAATTCTGTTTATGAGGGGAAACTTCAGAAATTAATTATGAATGTGTAACTAACAGATATTTCCAAATATATTAAGTATCAAAATAATTGATATCTGTATGAATTAGAGAAAACCCTCTGTGACGGTGAATTTCTCGCTTGGTGCTGCGACTTCACAAATATTATTTCTTAATCATCATCATCATCATTTTAGAACCGCAAAGCTGGAAGGGACCATATGGATCATAAGGTCCAGCACCTGTCAAGGAGGCACAGCGGGGAATTGAACTCCCAGCCTCCGGTTCTCCAGCCAGATGCCTAAACCACTGAGCTATCAAGGTGTTAAATAACCTATTTGATTTTTTTTTTTGTATTGCAGAGCTAACAAAAACATGAAGTGAAACAAATATCGCTGATGAAAAACACTTCAGTGCTTATTTCAAATTCAGCTGACTTTAGAAAGTTCATATTATGAACAGTGGGGGGGAAAGCTGGAGAACTGAAAATTAAGAAGAGATATGACAGGAGTAGAGATGGGAGCACAGGTTGCGCTGAGTTCCATCCCCTCCCCCCAAGACCTCCCAGTCCATTTATGGGGTTCCGCATGCTGATGGGGTCCTTTGGCAGCATCGCTCCAATCCAGGCAGAGGCCCAGCCAGTCTTTCCCTGCCTTCCCAGGCAGCCAACCACTTTGACGAGGAGGCAGGACAGGGAGTCTCCCTGCACAGCCAATGAGCGGTTGACTGCCTGGAGAAATTTTGTGCAAAAGATAATTGTCAGTTCTGTGAGAATTCTGTCAAAGTCCCAGTGAATTCCTTGGGAGAGGGGAAATGTTGCAATTCCTTGTCCAAAATGAGGAAATTCAGACCAAAAAAACCCCCCAAACAATTATTCCTTAAAAAACATGGGCCCTTTGATCCACCCTTTTTTGCTTTAAATTCCATGCCAAGTAAACTCCACTCTTTGACTCTGCGAAGAGAAAAAAAAAATATCTCTGCCTAGCTAGGATTAAGGTGTGATTACACAGCGGGAGATCCCAGATTGATTCAAAGTTTTTCAATTTGGGTCCCTGTTGGTTTCTGCAGATGAAATTGTTGTAGCTGTCCAGACAAATACAAACAATTATTGTGTTCCATAAGTCATTGGGGGCACAAGTAGAAAGCTGAGAAAAAAGATTGTCAATTTCCACCAGGAAAACCCCTTCCCTTTGCTCTTTTCATAATTTATTTTAATTTTTCTGAAATGTTGTAGTACTAATCTGATGCACCACTAACTTTCGGGAGCATTTAAGAAAACAATAGGCACTCACAGTTGAGGGGAACTGACACCCCTGTAACTACCTCTTTACCTCAGATCAAGTGAGCATACATGGCAGAAACCAGAGAAAAACAATGCCAGCCAAATCAGAGCAAAATAAACCACCCTGTGGCATCTGAACAAAATGAGAGATTTACCCACAGAAAAACACCAGGCTTTGCCACACTTATCATAATCTTAGAACTGAACAGCTGGAAGGGACCCTATGGATCATTGGGTCCAGCCTCTGTCAAGGAGTCACAATGAGAAACTGAACTCCTAGCCAGATACCTAAACCACTGAGTTATCCATTTTGCTTCATGTCATCATTTTTTTAAACTTGATTTCATCCATGCCAAATCTGATGCAAACTGCAGGGTAAAAGGTCAGTGTAGTCACTCCCTATGTCAATTAAACACAATGAAACTTCCTATTTCCAAATACAGATCCAGCGGACTAGGCTAGTAAACATCATGGGACTGTGCTCCCAATGTGCTTTCTGTTTATGTTGATATGGATCTAACAAATATCCACACATTTTCCAGTCCTTGACATACTAAAATATCCTCCCTGCCCCCCTAAAAAAGTCAGTTGCAGAGAAATGTTTACTCTTGCCCAAAAATAAACATCTCAGTGCTCTTTGTCCAAGTAGCACCATGAACAAAAAGCAATGCATCTTACAACACTAATGCTGTATATTGTGCAAAATATAATGGGTGTTTGCACAAAAACATTTTTGCAATTTGTTTTACAAAAGAAGGCCTTTAAAAGTTTGAATGCACAAAAACTCTTGTTCGGCAGGAAGGAATCTTTTGCACTGTTTTTGTTCTCACATGAAGTAAGCAAAGACTTACATCCCAAGATGGTGGCATTACCAAAGGCTGTTTCATTTCAGCTTCTCTGTCACTAATGATAATAATAACCTTTGAACCGCAGAGCTCCAATAGACCCTATGGATCATCGAATCTAGCCCCTCTCAATGAGGCTCGGGGGGGGGGGAATTGAACTCCCAACCACTGGCTCCACAGCCAGAGACCTAAGCCACTGAGCTATCCAACAGTGTGCTATACAGATAATGAGTTAGCTGGTGGTATCATGGTATATTGTTTATTTGGGATGGAAGTTAAGGTATAAGAAGGGCACATTTGTGTGCCCGTGTTTCAAGTGATATCAGGATTTATTCTGTGGTCTAAACTTCTTAACTTCTAGAAGTACAGTTTAACTAGAACTTTTCATTTGGGAACATTAATCGTGAGAAACGAAATAATGTTTTTGCTGAAAAATTTAAGGTGTTTTTCTTTAAAGTCCATAAACCATATTTTAAAAAACAATTAACAGCAAACAAGGCATTTAGGGCTCACTACTTTCTCCAAAACAGTTGGGAAAACCTCCATATCAGATTGTACATGGGATCCAGAGAAGAGTATAATTGGTAGAAAGTAAAAAGATACAGAATGCCTGGATTGGGGGGGGGGGGAGTATAGCCAAGACAGCATGAACACTGGCATTGCTTCTTCATTTGTATTTATCTTATCACAGGACATCTTCGCAGTGTGGCTGTAAGTATGAATGGTTAGGGAGTATTATATACAAAAAATTAATTGGCAGTTTCTCTATTTTTACATGCATTAATAAAATTTATACAGATAGTACCTAGCCGCAAATCTCATGGTTAGTATTTGATTGTCTCTTTAAAAAAAAAAAAATCTATGTGTGACACATTCCAGGACCAAACATTTTCCTGCCAAAAGCAAGTTCCAACTGGGAGGGCGATTACATCCATACTTATCCCAGGAACAGGTGACTCTTGCGACAGAGATGACATCCATTACTCTCAATATTGCCAGGCAGCTAATGTATCTTTTAAAATTAACAACAGTGACTGGCGTTTTCCCTCTATTCTTTATCACCAACATCTCCACACTCAGGTTGCTCTTTTAAGCTCCTCCTCCTTGTTGGCATGGGGCCAAAACTCCAGAATCTAAATGAGGCCCGGCCTCAAGAAAACTCTTAGAGTCAGGTTGAATGGGAAGCTTGGCAAAAGCACTCTGTTATGAAAAACAAGCCTTGAGATTTAAGGACACTAGTTATGCAGAGCCTCTTATCAAACTGCTTCCATTCTTCCCACTTAAATAGCAAAGTAAGAGACTTAGATGAGAGACAATAACATGAGAGAGTTCTTAGTATTTACAATATACAGTCAACCCTCGACTTACAAACTTAATCCGTTCCGGAAGGAAGTTTGTAAGTCGAAAAGTTCGTAAGTCGAATCAGCATTTCCCATAGGAATGCATTGAAAACCAATTAATCCGTTCCGGCTGTTTTTGGTTCTTAGGTCGAGGGGCGGTTTGTAACTCGAATCATTAGTTCCCATAGGAACTAATGCAAAGCCGGTTAATCCGTTCCTACCACTAGGGGCAGAATTTTTTTTCTTTTTTTTCCTTTTAACCTAAGATGACTTAGGTTAAAAAAAAGTTTTTTTTGGTTCGTAACTCGAATCTAAGTTCGCAAGTCGAGTCAATATTTTTCTATCAGAGCGGTTCGTAAGTCGAAATGTTCGTAACTAGGGCCGTTCGTAAGTCGAGGGTTGACTGTAGTATATTAGATATGGCCATACATATAAACATACATACAAAGCAATATGCATTTGGCATAACAACATTCAGAGCAATAATGACATAGAAGTAAAATGACCACTAGACTCACAGCTAAGTGGCAAAGGTCTGTTCTGTCTCTGTTACATTTATACCCAGAACAACCTATCACATTTCACCATTACAGCTGGTCTTGCTTAACAAACATGCATTACATCATCTTGTTACACCTGTATGCTGTTGGTCATTACATTGGCTTTTACTTTACATTCCTGACTCTGCACTTTCATTACAATATTAAATTTAACTCCCTGTTCACCAAAAGAACAAAAATCCTGACACTCCTTCCTTTGAAATCCTTGTCACTTCAACACACACATACATTTTTATTTATTTATTTAAAATATTTTTATCCCAAGGCAGCTTTACATCATTAAAAAGGCATTATTTAAAATCTAAAAAGTAAGAAAGTATACATAAATTTAAAAAGAATTAAACAAGTATTATATTAAAAAAGGTAAATAAAATCAGTACAAAAACACATTTAAAACAAGAGAGCCACAATCCATTTTAAAAACCCTCTCAAATACATGGACACATACACACAGAGGCATATGTCCTTCCTTCTCTGTGTCATATCTCTTCACTTCCTTTGTGTGTTTTTTTAGGTGCTAATAATCTAAAGTTGAAAAGGTTGTTCTTTCCTAAGTCCTTAAGGCTGCAATCCTACACATACTTATCTGTGTTAGGCCCCATTGGTCACAACCCTCTTGGATTTCTGCAGCATCAGTAGACAATTGTGCAAGCGAGGCTACCTTACCCGCTGTTCACCTACGAGGCTTCTTAGCTATCTAGGGGTCTAGGAAATAATCACACTCCTCATTATGCATTCAGCAGCATGCTGGCAAGCCAAGATTGGGGGAGAAGGTGCACAATAGCCCTTATGTGCATAATATTTCCTAACCGGATTCAGGCCATTGCAGCTAATGAAGCTTACTTCTGGGTAGATATGCAAAGGATTCTGCTGCCACACCTGTTCATATTCAAAAGTGGAAGTGTGGAAGGAGACAGGGACACATGCACAGAATGCCTTAATTCAAAAACCCTATTCAGGAGTGCCTATGAGGGAATACTCATGACACATGCATGGATTGCATTGTAGTTCCACCAGTCTGACAGGGTGGCGGCTGCAGTATCTGAATAGGAGATTCTACACTACCCATGAAAATAAAGAGTTCTAATTCACATGGAGAATCCTCACAGATTAACAGCTCTTCTGTTCAGACTCATCACTGTCCATGCATTCTGGGTGATAAACCACATATGGAGGATGGAAAGGCTACGGTGTTCCTCCTGAAGCTGTGGTATTTCCTAACATGAGTGCCAGAGTAGAGCTTCAGTCTATAACTTTTTTACATGGCTCTGCTCCCTGGTTCTCTAGGCTCTTGTAAAGAATAAAGAAGAACCGACAAGTTCAAAATTCACCCACCCCAGAGGTTGGTAGCCAGGCATTACAAGTAATGTTACCTGTAACATGTTACTTTTGGGGGTAACAGTTTTTTAAAAAATAACAATGATATTTCCTCATGGTATACCATATTTTTCCATGTATATGACCCCCCAATGTATAAGACGACCCCCTAATTTTGACCCTTGCTGGAGACGGAGGAGCAGTCAATGGGCAGCCATGAGGAGCCCCTTGACTGCTCCTCCACCTCCGTCTTGTCCCCTGCCTGAAGGGAGCCTGCGAGTGGCACTGGAGGAGGCAATCTGGGGGGGGGGCAGCGGCAGCAGTCAATGGGCAGCAGCAAGAAGTGGCTGAGCGCAGCTGCTCTTTTTCCTCTGTCTCCACCTCCTGCTGCTGCTGCCTCCACCACCGGATCACCTCCTCCAGCGCCACTCACGGGCTCCCTCCAGGCAAGGGACAAGGCGGCGATATGAGCAGGAGGTGAGCCCTGGCAGTGGCACTAGAGGAGGCAATTGGACAGTGGAGGCAGCAGTCAATGGGCAGCCATGAGAGGTGGCCAAGCTCAGATGCTCCTCTGCCTCCTGCTGCCTCCGCTGCCCAATCGCCTCCTCCAGTGCGACTGCCGGGGCTCACCTCCAGCTCACGTCACCGCCTTGTCCCCTGCCCGAAGGGAGCCAGGGAGTGGCGCTGGAGGAGACGATCTGGCGGCAGCGGCAGCAGTCAATGGGCAGCTGCAAGAGGTGGCCGAGCATGGCTGCTCCTTTGCCTCCTTCCGTGTATAAAACAACCCTCAATTTTTCCTCTAATGATTTTAGGAAAAAGTGTCATTTTATACACGGAAAAATACAGTATGTGTTAATTTCTTTTTCATTGTGTTAAAAATAATCAATTTAAAACTAATTTAAAGTAACTTGCTAGTAAGGTGCATTGTAGTGATTTACTCTTAATGATGTGTAATGGCCAACTCTGATAATTAAATAATGACGAATGAGTTACTTCTAAAAAGCAATATTCCAAGCTCTGGACAAACTCTATGTATCCTATAAGGTCTGACATATTCAGAGAAACGTCCTAAATCCCTCTTCTTATTGTACCATATTTTTACGTTTATAAGATGCCCCTATTTATAAGAAACCCCCCCACACACACACACACACACTTTTCTAACCCAAAAATTAAGAAAACCTAGCTTCCAGTATTCAGCCTCTGGGCTCAGAACGCTCAGACATTAGGAGTCCCTGTTGAATCTGAGCCTACAGGCTCGACCTCCAATGAGGTGTGTTCCAATTGGTTTGTTCAGCATCAGCTGACGTCAGTTCCATAAGGCTCCTGATTGGAGGAAGCTAAGTCTCTTGACTGTAGGAAGCTAAGCCTCGCGATTGGAGGCAGCTAAGCCTCGCGATTGGAGGAAGCCTGTTTACAGAGGCAAGGTATGGGCAGTTTTGTTCTCTGTGTTCTCAGCTTACTTCCATGTATAAGACACCTCTCAATTTTTAGTGTAACGATTTTAGGAAAAAATAGCATCTTATACACAGAAAAATACGGTAATTACGGTCCAGCTCTTGAGTTCTTGGAAACCATGGCTTCCTTGGACATGTCCCAACATGTTAACGGCCCCACACATGTGGGCGGTCATACGCTAGACCTGGTATTCTCCATGGAGCGCAGCGAGTGTGGTCTGATGGTGACGGACCTCGGTTCAGTCCCCTTGTCATGGTCAGATCACCACCTAATAAAATGTAACCTCGCAGTGGCTCTCCCTCCCCGCAGGGAGCAGGGTCCTATTTTAATGGTCCGCCCTCGAAGGCTACTGGATCCATTGCAATTCCAGGATGCCATGAGAGGGATTCCAGCTGATCTGTCTGGCGCTCCTGTCGAGGCTCTGGTTGATGGTTGGCTTGCGCTGCCACTAGGGCTGTAGACACGATCGCTCCTAAATGCCCTCTCTGGAGCAGAGCTTGGCCAGGGCCCTGGTTTAATCAGGATCTGCGAGCTATGAAGCGATATAGGAGACGGCTAGAGAGCAAATGGAGAAAGAAACCGACGGATTATAATAAGGAAGCTGTCAGGATCGCGACTAACCGCTACCTGGCTAAGGTGCAGGCTGCTAGACAATCACACATCGCTAACCGGATAAGCGAAGCTTCAAATCAGCAGGCGGAACTTTTCCGTATAGTTCACGATCTATCCGGAATTGGTCTAGGTGATAGGCCTCCTATTAATATCTCACCTGACCAATTTGCAGCATTTTTTAAATCTAAAGTGGAGACCATCCGCCGGGATCTCTCTCCTTTTTTAAATACAGTGGATCGAGCAGAGATGTCCAGCGCTCCGTCCTGCCCGGTGAGATTTGAATGCTTTCAGCCTGTGACCCCAGATATGGTGGACAAAGCGCTCGATCACTGTCGGGCCACCTCCTCCTCCCTTGACCCTTGCCCAGCCTGGCTAATCAAAGCAGCCAGGCCTATAACAACGGAATGGGCCACAGAAATAATTAATGGGTCTCTCCAGGAGGGCAAGGTTCCCCTTGCTCTCAAGGAGACACTCATTAGGCCCATTAGGAAGAAACCAATTTTGGCGGCGGACGATATTGGCAATTATAGGCCCATCGCCAATGTTTCTTTCCTCAGCAAAGTGGTGGAGAGGGTGGTGGCTGATCAGCTTCAGGCTCTTTTGGATGAAACCAATGCCCTGGATCCATTCCAGTTGGGCTTCAGGCCGCGTCATGGCACAGAAACAGCACTGGTCGCACTGTTGGATGACCTGTTGAGGGAGGCTGACCGGGGCAAAATGTCCTTGTTGGTCCTCCTCGATATCTCAGCCGCCTTTGATACCGTCGACCACGGTATCCTCCTGGGGAGGCTCTCCGAGCTAGGAATCGGTGGCCTGGCACTTGCCTGGCTCCGATCCTTCTTGGAGGACTGTCCCCAGAGAGTACAGCTTGGGGAGAGTGTTTCGGCCCCATGGAGTCTCAACTGTGGGGTTCCACAGGGGTCGATCCTCTCCCCAATGCTGTTTAACATCTATATGAGGCCGCTGGGAGGGGTCATCAGGGGGTGTGGGGCTTCATGCCATCAGTATACTGATGACACCCAGCTCTACATCTCCTTTTAACCTACCTCAGTGGATGCCATTTCGTCCCTTGAGCGCTGTCTGGAGGCCGTGCTGCAATGGATGCAGCTGAATGGGTTGAGGTTGAACCCGGACAAGACGGAGGTCTTGAGGGTGGGTGGCCCCTCCGTTGGTGGTTTGGGAAACTCCCTCTCTTTTGGGGGGGGTGACTCTCACCGCAAAGAGTGAGGTACGCAGCTTGGGGATACATCTGGACCCGGCGCTTACCATGGAAAACCAGGTGGCGTCCGTGGCCCGCTCCGCCTATTTCCATCTATGGCGGATTGCCCAGCTGCGACCCTATCTTGATGGTGGGGCCCTCACCACTCTTGTCCATGCGCTTGTAATCTCGAGATTAGATCACTGTAATGCGCTCTACGTGGGGCTACCTTTGAGATTGTTGCGGAAGCTTCAAATGGTGCAGAATGCGGCGGCCAGACTCCTTAGTGGGGTGAGAAAATACCAACATATCTCTCCCACTCTGGCTGCCTTGCATTGGCTGCCCATTCGCTTCCGCATTGATTTCAAAGTGTTGATGATGACGTATAAATCCCTAAACGGTTTAGGACCTCGATACCTGGCAGATCGCCTTCCCCCACCTAGTTCTACCCGAATCACCCGTCATAGCCAGGAGGGACGGCTGAGGGGCCTAACGCCGAGAGAGGCCCAGAAAGAAAGAACAAGAAACCGGGCCTTCTCGGAAGTGGCCCCTCGGCTTTGGAATAACCTTCCATCAGAGATCCGCCTGGCTCCCTCGCTGGGTGTTTTTAAGAGCCAATTAAAAACTTGGCTCTTTAGGCAGGCCTTCCCTCCTGTCAATATTTGATTTTATTTTATTATAATTTCTGTTTTTTCTTCCATCTTGAGTATTATTAATATTAATATTATTGTTTTGAACTGTTTTATTTTAATTTTAATTGTTCAAGTTGTTTTATATTTAATGTTTATGGAACCCGCCCTGAGTAGACTCTGTCTAAAAGGGTGGGATAAAAATCAAATAAATAAATAATTGTAGGAATTTCATTAATTCTATCCTTATTTCCCACCATTTATTTTCTGTGAGGTTGTATTCAGATGGCCACATCTCCTGTCTTTGCCTTATGTTAGCTACAGAAGAGATAAAGTAAATTGGTTGAAACCGCCCTCAGTAGTACAGATAGAGAGCCACTTCAGGGCAGGCTTTTATAACAATATAATATGTCACAACTGTATATCATCACAATAGTCTTATGCTACATATCAAAAACTAATGCAGCTCAAAGAAGAACACAATTATTCCTATTGTCTTGCTCTGGAAAATCCCAGTGGGTGATTTCTCAGTCAAAATTATTAACTCACATCCATCCTGTTCCAAGATAAACTTTATTACTGCAAATAAACATTGAACTTCACCATGTATTTTTATTAGACCTTCATTATACTGCTTAAAAAGGTTTTTACCTGGAAGTGTAGATATAGCAGATCATAGCAGATATGCCATGGGTCCACACACCATGTGCTGGCATACCATTAACAAGTTTAGAATCTGTACTCAGAATCTGCATTGTTAGAACCATATTTTCTTTTGCTACAGGATGGAGGTGGTTTCTAAATTGCACTTTTAGCCTTTTTCTTCTCTTTCAGACAATGAATGCTGAAATTTTCAAATGTTTACCCCATAGTTAGCACTACTGAAATGAACAGGATTGTTACATATCAGAAATCTCAAACCATGTACAAGTGATTTCTTCCTGGATACAGATGGGTCCAAGTTCTTTTTTTAAAAAGAAAAGAAACATACAAACATTTGTAAATTTCTTCATAAATGGGATGAAATAATTGAGGGTTTGATTTTGCTTTCCAAAATCTGTTTGGCACAAAGCAAAACTGAAATAATTCCCATAGAGCTGCATTAACGAGATATTCACATTAACTAATGGGATGGAAAGTGGTGCTAATCTGAATGTGATGCCTGCACATGTTGAATGACCTCCTTTATGTTACTACGCTTTCAGTCACGATTCTTGAAATAGCTAGAGGGGCAACATTAGCTTGACATGCTCTGCATTCAGACTTTCCCTCTATTTAGGAGGTGGGAAAGAGTCATTGTGGAAGTGCTACATAATGGTCTGGAGGATACGCTTCAGAAGATACGCTGGGTTAGGAGATGTGTCTGCAATTCTCTGGTCAATGGTGTATAACTAAATAGTCCAAAAAACTATAGCTTGTTTCAATTTGGCCTTTGCAAACAATTGAACTGTGGTACATCCGGTACCTTCTGGAATTCTCAAAGCGACACTTTTCCCATGTTTTAACTAACAATGGCAGATAAGGACTGTCATCTTCATGTCATGCTAGTTTGGGGGAATCTTTTGTCCCTGTTACAGACAGAACTGGCTAGTCAGTTAGAAGAGATGTTTAATCTTAGGAGGATACAGCTTTCAATCCACCTGCCCCCCGCACTCACTTCCCCACTTTTGAGATAAACACATTAGCATGTGCAGCTGACAGCAAACATTGGCTATGAACATTTTGCATCTGACAGTTGGTTGAGCTCAAATGCTTCTTGAGATCTCCTCAGCTTTGGAAAATGTGCTCCCTATATAGTTGCAAATGCTGAGACACTGTACCATTGTCTGAAAGAGCTTGCAAAAATAAGTGTCAACTTGCAACCACACAACAGAAATACAATAGAATTATGAAGGGGAAAAAAATACATGAAGCAATTGTGACGCCTAATGTGACTGCATCCTGGGAGAAACAAAAACCAATCAATTTTTAATCATCAAAATGGGGTGGGGAATCCAGAGGGAGTAACCTTGTAAGTTTGTTGCAGTAAACAGAGATTGTGGGCCCCTTAAAGGTATCCAGAGTTGTAACAACTGTGTTTTGTAGTATCAGAAGACGTGAATTGCTATGCATCCCTTCTATTGGTCTATATTTTGGCTTAGCGCTGTAAAAAATAAAACAACATTTTCCTGCCAAAAGCTAGTTCCAACTGGGAGCCGATTAGCAAGCCACAGTCTTTACTGTGTCTTTAAACCTCACCGTTTGTTTAAAATGTACACACAGGGACTTTAGGCTTTCAAATAATAATAATAATAATAAAATGGTAGAACTGAGAGGTCAAAGGGCAGTGTCAATGAACAATAGCTCTAGTAAAATTAAAAGGAGTAACTGAAGAGAGAGGGAGAGAGATAAAGGCAAAGTGTTAACCATTTGTTTCTGTAACGGAGATAACATGGAAACCTCTAATCAGTCATAATTATACAGTGCCTGCAGTCACAATGTAATATGAAGAAAGATGGGGAGTAGAGATGGGGAATAAAAAAATGGCAATTTGTTTTGATCCGTTATTCATCAAGGTTAACGGATCAACGAATACGAATATATGAATATTCTTTGACGAATCGACGGATCGATCTGTCGATTCATCTGCAATTTAAATGGCTGTAACACTGGCCCCTGACAACCTAGACACACCAAATTTGCAGGGAAGCTTTCTCAGATGCATTTGTACAACTCCTGAAAGACTGGTGAACATTGGATCATGGACCCCCGAGTTATATAGTCACAAAGAGGACCCACCAGGAAAGCTCCCCCTAGGTACTTAGAGAATCCAGAATCACAACGGGGCTTCCTATGTCTTTCCCCAACATGCCTGCCAACTTTGGTGAAGATTGGATATTGGATATCCGAGTTATTCACCCACAAATTGGGTCCCCCAGGAGAGTTTACCACACGGCACAGAAGCCCATGGCATTGAGGGAGTTATATTTAGCCCCAGCAGAATGAGAGGTCCCTTTGGCAGAGGCATGCATGAGGCATCGAGTTTGTCTTCAGCTCAGCACAACATTACATTTGCCAGTGAAGTACAGTTTGCCCTCAGGAGGACTGGAGGCAAGGAGGTATTTGGCAGCACAGCAGGCTTTTTGGCTCCGTCGGGCACTGAGGAAGTTGGCAGCAGGAAAACAGGCTCTTTTGGCCCCATTGAACACTGAGGGAAAAGGCAGCAGGAAAACAGGCTCTTTTGGCCCCATCGGGGCACTGAGGCAAAAGGCAGCAGAACAGACTCTGGTCTTCTTCAGCAACATCAGATTTGCCTGCAAAGGAAAGGTTTTTGCCCCCAGGACATAACTGAGGTTGCTTGCAACTTCCAATAGCACCAGCAGCACCATCAGATGAACAGGGTCGGTGCTACTAACAGTGGTTAATCCATGGGGCCACGGGGCTGTCGGAAACAGATCAGCTCTGCAATCTGAAGCCGGGCGATGGGGCGACAAAGATGCTCGTTTAGAACTAGAAAGCTGGGGGTTGCTTGCAACTTGGCTGCTGAGACTGCCTGGATATGATAAAGATAGCCCTTGGAGGTTTGGGGGGGCTTAGACAGGCCGGCCCCCTTGGCACGGGTTGAAAACCAGATGAGCTGTGCAGTCTGAAGCCGGGTGATGGGGCAATGGGGCCACATCTGGACAGGCTTTGGGTGGGGCACAGCAGACAGACCTTTTGGAATGTAGCCCAAGTGGAAGGAGCTGCAGAATTAGGAAATTGTTCAAATGGCCAGCAACGTCGTTCACTTTTTGCCCCATCAGGCACTGAGGAAGTTCACAGCCAGAAAGCAGGCTTTTTGGCCCCATCGGGGCACTGAGGCAAAAGGCAGCCACAGGAGACTCTGGTCTTCTTCTTCTGCAACATCACATTTGCCTGCAACGTTACTTAAGTTTGTCCCCAGGAGGCAACAGAGGTTGTCAAAGCAGCAGGAACAGCAGGAGAATAAGGTCCGACTGCAAGGTGCTACTAACGGCGGTTAATCAGGGTGGCTGCTGGGCTTCTCGAGTGGAAGATCAGCAGTTTGAATCCATGCAATGGGGTGACCTGAGCTCTTGTCCCTTGTTCCTGCTTCTGCCTACCTACTGAGTTAAACTGCTGCTGAGCCACTAGGCTTGTTGATCGGAAGGTCAGCAGTTTGAATCCGTGAGCTCCCGTGGCTTGTCCCAGATTCTTCCAACCTACTCAGGCAGTAGCCCAAGTGGACTTTAGAGCACTGTGTTGGCATGGGACGGCCGGACAGGCATTGGGTGGGGCAGAGCCCGGCCCTCTTGGCACAGGGATGCCTGGACAGGCTTGGGGGGGCAGAGGAAAAGGAAGAGGCAGAGGCAAAAGGAAGGAAGCAAAAGGAAAGAAGACTCTTGTCTTCTTCAGCACAAAGGTAGTTCAGTTTGCCCCCAGGAGGCAACTGAGGTTGCACAACTGCAGCAACAACAGCAGATGAATAGGGTCCAAGGTGCTACTAACATAACGGTGGTTAATCCATGGGGCCGCTAGTGAGCTGAGCTCCCGTAGTTTGTTCCAAGTTCTGCCTACCTACTGAGGCTGTAGAATAGCTAGGAAGCTGGAATGAACATCTGCCAGTTTTGGGTGGGCCTGAGACAGACCCTCTTTGGCACAGGGGACGCCCGGACAGGCTTGGGGGGGGCTTGAGACAGGCCTGGTTGGCGCTTGGATGCCCAGACAGGCTTGAAAGCAGACTCTTGCCTTCTTTGGGAACATCACATTTGCCTGCATAGTTAAGTTTGCCCCCAGGAGGCAACTGAGGTTGCACAACAACAGCAACAACAGATGAATAGGATGGTGCTACTAACGTAACGGATGTTAATCCACAGGGCCACTGGGCTTCTTGAACGGAAGATCAAATCCATGCAATGGGGTGAGCTGAGCTCCCGTAGTTTGTTCCAGGTTCTGCCTACCTGAGGCAGTAGGAAGCTGGAATGAACAGCCAGGAATTAGGAATGAAGCCCGAGTGGACTTTGGAGCACTAATGTAGCCCTTTGAATAAGCAGGCAGGCAGGCAGGCAGGCTGGAAAGAACTTTGCCCAATGAGGCAACTTCACCCAGCAGTCAAGATTTGGAAGGCCCTTGGCCCGATTCTTGGCACAGAATCAGCAGCAGTCAAGATTTGGAAGGCCCTTGGCCCAATTCTTGGCACAGAATCAGCAGCAGGCAAGCCCAAGGCAGCTGGAGAGGGATGCAGACTTTGGGGCCAACATGGCCCAAGGAGGCTGGAATTGATGCCCGGTGAGGTGGGGGGGGATGCCCGCACAGGTTGCACATAGCAGCAACATAGACTGTGGCACTGAGGGTTAAACTGCTGAGCCACTGGGCTTGTCCATCAGAAGATCAGCACTGCAGTTTGAATCCGTGCAACAGGGTGATCTATGTCCTGTTGCTTTTCACCCAGCTTCTGCCAGCCTTCTGGGGCAGTAGAGAAGGGTAGGAGGCTGGAATGAACAGGCATGAATAATTGGAATGAAGCCCAAGGAGACTGGAATCATGAAATACGTATAAATATGCATTTCCGAGATTTTTGAGAATAAATGAATCAGCGGATACTGATCCTGGAGATAGGGAGGGACATGTCACACAGCACATCTCAGGAGGAGGGAGCACATTGGTCAGGTTTGGGTGGGGCTGAACCTGGCCCTCTTGGCACGGAGACGCCTGAGGAGGGTAGGACGCTGAAGTCAGCAAGCAGCATTTGAGAATCAAGCCTGAGGAAGTTGGAATAAGCATGCAGGCCTTTTGGAAGTGGAAGGAGCTGCAGGACTCAGAAAGTTGTCATGTAGCCAGCAATGTAGACTTTTGGACCCATCGGGCACTGAGGAAGTTGGCAGCAAGGTAGACAGTGGTGCTGCGGGTTAAACTGCAGTGCTGCTGAGCCACTGGGCTTGTTATAGGTGCTGTTGTTGTTGTTGCTGTCCATCTTGGTACGGGGGACGCCCGGACAGGCTCGGGGGGCAGAGCCCAGCTCTCAGGGAATCAGTAGCACCAACAGGAGAAAAGGGTCCAAGATGCTACTAACGGCTGTTAATCCGCGGGGCCGCGGGGCTGTTCGAAACAGATGCCCTGCAGTCTGAAGCCGGGCGATGGGGCGGGTCTGAGACAAGCCTAGGAAACTCACCTGTCACTCACCACCAACGTCTAACTAGACTTGCTGACAACCTTCAAACAAACAAAGATGCTCGTTTAGAACTAGAATTCTAAATTCTAGGTGGGGATTGCAACTTGGCTGCTGAGACTGCCCGGATATGATAAAGAAAGCCCTTGGAGGTTTTAGGGGGTTGAGACAGTCTGGCCCTCTTGGCACGTTCAGGATGCCAGGACTGGCTTTGGGTGTGCCAACTGCCAAGATGCCTGGCTGGCCCTCTTGCCACATTTGGGGATGGGGACAGGCTTTGCATGTGCCAAAAGAGGGTTCGCTGGCACTCTAGTCACGTCCAGGGGTGCCGGGACAGGCTCTGGGTGTTCCAAGAGAGGGTTTAGGCTTGGATGCCAAGAGGGCTGGCCTGGGTCTGCCCCATCCAAAGGCTGTCTGCGCGTCACCCCATCACCATATCGCCTGGCTTCAGATTGCAGAGCTTATCTGGTTTAACCCGTGCCAGGCAGGAGTTCTGCAAAACTTAGCCTGCCGGGACTACGTAACCCAGCAGGCAGTCAGGGAGCAAAAGGTGGAACAAACAGCCCACCGGGACTACGTAACCCAGCAGGCAGGCAGGGAGGCAGAAGGTGGAACAAACAGTCCGCTGGGACTACGTAACCCAGCAGGCAGTCAGGGAGGCAGAAGGCGGAACAAACAGCCCGCCGGGACTACGTAACCCAGCAGGCAGTCAGGGAGGCAGAAGGTGGAACAAACTTAGCCCGCCAGGACTACATAACCCAGCAGGCAGCTTATATGAAGTCTCTGTAAAAGTAGATACACCTTTCAGCAGCGCTATTGGCTGCCGGACAGATTCGCCAGAGCTTCAAATTGGCGCCAGGAAGCTCAGAGAGGCCCCCAAAAGGGGCAATGAATATAGACGAATATGAACGGATTGAACGAATAAAACCGAGGAAATATTCGTCAAGCCATATTCGTCCTGATTTAAAATTTTACAAATACGGATCGATGAATATATGACAAATCGGCTATATTCGTCAGAAAAACTGATCCGTTTTTATATTCGTCCCCATCTCTAATGGGAGCCTTCAAAACTGATCCGTTTTGGCACCACAACTATTCACTTACTCATTTGTTGAGGGAGATGTGCCACATCTATTGTGGTGATGAAATATTTTTCCAGATTACATCCATATTTATCCCAAGAACAGGTGACTCTTGTGACAGTGATTACATCCATTACTCTTGTTATTGCCAGGCAACTAATGTATCTTTTAAAATTAACAACAGTGACTGTCATTTTCCCTCTATTCTTTGTCACCAATATCTCCACATTCAGGTTGCTCTTTTAAGCTCCTCCTCCTTCCTTTGAAATCCTTGTCACTTCAACACACACATACATTTTTATTTATTTATTTAAAATATTTTTATCCCAAGGTAGCTTACGTCATTAAAAAGGCAATATTTAAAATCTAAAAACAGTAAGTATACATAAATTTTAAAAGAATTAAACAAATATATTAAAAATGGTAAATAAAATCAGTACAAAGCATTTAAAACAATAGCGCACAACAATCCATTTAAAAACCCCTGTCACATACATGGATGCATACACACAGAGGCATATGTCCTTCCTTCTCTGTCTCATATCTCTTCGCTTCTTTGTGTGTGTGTTTGTGTGCTAATAATCTAAAATGGAAAAGGTTGTTCTTTCCTAAGTCCTTAAGGCTGCAATCCTACACATACTTATCTGAGTTGAGCCCCATTGGTCACAACTGGAGATGGGGGTATTCATATTCGTATATGAATATGAAAACCCCTGCACAGGTGGACATAACGAGGGTCTGGCCCTCTGGGGCCGGACCGTCCACTCACCCATCCGCTGCTGAAGCCAGTTCCGCACTCCCTTCCAATTGCTCCAGAGCTCACAGTCAACTAGCCACTCCTGGCAGAAGGAGGGAAGACAAGCCTCCCTGCCAGGCTGATGAGTGGCTAGTCAACCGCGAGCTCCAGAGCGATTGGAAGGGAGCGTGGAGTTGGCTGCAGCAGCGAACGGGTGAGTTGACAGTCTGGCTCCATGGGGCCAGACCCTCATTATGTCCACCTGTGCAGGGGTATTTGTATTCGTATACAAATACCCCCATCTCTAGTCACAACCCTCTTGGATTTCTGCAGCATCAGTGGGCAATTGTGCAAGTGAGGCTACCTTACCCGCTGTTCACCTACGAGGCTTCTTAGCTATCTAGGGGTCTAGGAAATAATCACACACCTCTTTATGCACACAGCAGCATGCCAGATGGCAAGCCAAGATTGGGGGAGAAGGTGCACAATAGCCCTTATGTGCATAATATTTCCTAACCGGATTCGGGCCATTGCAGTTAATGAAGTTTACTTCTGGGTAGATATGCATAGGATTCTGCTGCCACACCTGTTCATATTCAAAAGTGGAAGTGTGGAAGGAGACAGGGACACAATGTGTGTGTATGTGTGTGTGTGTGTTTGTGTGTGTCTATGTAAATGAGATATTCACATTAATTTACGGGATGGAAAGTGGTGCTAATCTGAATGTGAAATTATCTTTGTACTCATGCCAACACCAAAGATTAGCATGGCTAGGCAATCTACCAGTAGACTTTGTCTCAAAAAAGAAAAAGAAAAACCCCAAAAACCCATCTCCACTCCTGTTCTCACCCTCCCCATTGAGTCAGCTGCCTTGTGCTGCTCAGTCACCATATCCTCTCACCCAAGATGTATTTCTTTGCTGAGTGGCGATGTTTTAAACATGAGTTGAATTGGCCTTCACTTCTAATCCATGGCAGTTAGCTGCTATTTTAGATATACCCAGTATATTAATACTGGCCACTGAATTTGGGGAACTCAAAAATATTGTTTAGCCCTCACAAATCAGGGTTGGTCATTTCTGCCTTGACGAAAGCAACCATTTTGCAACTCTCTTGAATCACCGTGAGATAAAATCTACCTTGCTCTGAGAATTTGCACATTTGAAAGTCTAATGGCGCTTTTTGATGAAATTAAGGATGCATAAAACCATGTACCAGTTTTGAAACATGAATAGTTAAAAAGGCACACATTTTAAAAAATGAGCATAGATTCTTTGGTCAATTGGGGAAATGTGTCAGTGAAGTATAAAAATGGAAATAAATGTATACATTATGAAACCAAATTTCCACATGGGGACCCCCCCCTCCCAAAGTCTAGCAATACAATGAAAAGTAACAACAAGAAGAAAATACAGATGGTTTGAGGAGAAGCACAACAAAATTGAGACTATTTACACATCTCTACTTGTTGCTAATTGGTGTTGTTTGGGGACACAAGTATTTGTTTGGACTTTGGTATTTTAAAAGTATCACATAGTTATTGCAGCATTATTTCTTTGAATTTGTATGGTGTATTTCAGTATATTCATGAAATATATATTTACACATATTTTAGTGAACTGCCTTGGGAGACTTTTTGACTAAAAGGCAATATAGAAAGAAACTATAGATAAGCGAGTAGGTATTGAATAAGAAAGTAGTGAAACATAGCAACATATAGTAAATAGCACACATATAGAAATAAGACTCCTCATGCCAAATGTAGCAAACTTTAGCCGACTTCAACTCCTAGAAACACGATAAGGCCTACGTGACCTCCAAACACATTGGAATGTTACAAGATGTTACAGGGGAGGTGTGAAGAGGCCCATTTACAACACAACAGATCCTCAGTCTTGAGGAAGAGCAACATCAACATATAGATAAGGAATACACATCTGGGGTGCCAGGATGTCTGGAAATGAGTAGGACAATGAGAGGGGGGCCTCCATCATTTTCCATTCCCTGTCAACAACCAATAGGTCACCGGGTCGCAGCCTGAACACCAATTAGGGCAAGGATCCAAAACTTGTTGCAGATTAGGTCCAATCACAGTTTTGGGGTCTATGACTCTCTATTTGTAAACAGTATATATGTACCCGACCAATTATTTTCAGGGCCTTCTGACTCTGTCTGTTTTGGCATACTTTGTTTTATCAAATAAAATGTGTTGTATCATAGCTGGCTCGTCTGTGTCCGATCCTCTGCCAGAGTTCAGCTCAAATTTTCAATAAACCTCAAAACCAAGGCTGACACATGATGGCTCAGAATCTGTTGCAAAAATATACACTACATAATACTAACAATGTCATCAGCCATGGCAGTTTTTTGGAAATTAAAAATTTCTAATTCTTCCTCCCAAAGGTCTTGAGACTCCCTTGTGATCCCTTTCATTGTGGGAAGGCCATTACAGCCTTTGGGACCTTTAATTTCTCATAATTGTCAGCACTAGTCAAAGCATCCCAGTGGACAATTTTCAAATATTAAAGACTCCCCCCCCCCCATCCTACAACCCCCAACACCTTCCTCATGATGAAGATAACAATCAGGGGACCACAGGACTTTTTTTGTTTTTTGGAGGAAGGTACAATCAGAAATTAGTAATTTCTGAAAAATGTATAAATATTTGCTGTGTAGTCCCACTCTTATGTCTGAGGAAGTGGACTTGTCCACGAAAGCTCACATTAAAATATAGCAGTTAGTCTTTGAGGTGTCACAACGTTTTTGTCTTTTTTATTTTTTCATTTTTATTTTCTTTTTGTCTGATATGAAAAACCATGGCGGCTGATGATGACATCAGTGTTATGCAGTGTCACTTTCCACAACAAGATTCCAGCCAATAGAGCATTTGTTTGTTTAGTCGTTAAGTCATGTCCAACTCTTCGCTACTCCATGGACCAGAGCACGCCAGGTCCTCCTGTCTTCCACTGCCTCCCGGAGTTGGGTCAAATTCATGTTGGTAGCTTCGATGACACTGTCCAACCATCTCGTCCTCTGTTGTCCCCTTCTCCTCTTGCCTTCACATTTTCCCAACTTCAGGGTCTTTTCCAGGGAGTCTTCTCTTCTCATGAGTTGGCCAAAGTATTGGAGCCTCAGCTTCAGGATCTGTCCTTCCAGTGAGCACTCAGGGTTGATTTCCTTCAGAATGGATAGGTTTGTTCTCCTTGCAGTCCAGGGGACTCTCAAGAGCCTCCTCCAGCACCACAATTCAAAAGCATCAATTCTTCGGTGGTCAGCCTTCTTTATGGTCCAGCTCTCACTTCCATACATCGCTACTGGAAAAACCATAGCTTTGACTATGCGGACCTTTGTCGGCAAGGTGATGTCTCTGCTTTTTAAGATGCTGTCTAGGTTTGTCATCGCTTTCCTCCCAAGAAGCAGGCATCTTTTAATTCGTGGCTGCTGTCACCATCTGCAGTGATCATGGAGCCCAGGAAAGTAAAATCTGTCACTACCTCCATATCTTCCCCTTCTATTTGCCAGGAGGTGATGGGACCAGTGGCCATGATCTTCGTTTTTTTGATGTTGAGCTTCAGACCATTTTTTGCGCTCTCCTCTTTCACCCTCATTAAGAGGTTCTTTAATTCCTCCTCACTTTCTGCCATCAGAGTGGTATCGTCTGCATATCTGAGGTTATTGATATTTCTTCCGGCAATCTTAATTCTGGCTTGGGATTCATCCAGTCCAGCCTTTCGCATGATGTATTCTGCATATAAGTTAAATAAGCAGGGAGACAATATACAGCCTTGTCGTACTCCTTTCCCAATTTTGAACCAATCAGTTTTTCCATATCCAGTTCTACAACAGAGCATAGTACACCATAATATAGCAACTTCTGATTTATAATCTCTGCTGTTTGCTAGGGAGATATATTGTGGTGGGAGATGAGTTCAGATGACCTGAGTAACTGACACAATGCCCCAGCTGGGCTGGTTAGGGACCCAGAGAGTCAATAAGCAGCAGGCATCCATACAAATTTAGCACTAACCAGATGCACCTGCTCCCTTAAGTGATGCTTCATATGTTTGACAAAGTGGACCATGAAACCAAATAATAAAATAAATATGCCAAGTCTTTTTAGGGCTGCAATCATTCAGGCATTTAAAAGGGGAGGGGGGAGATACGGGTGACATCAGTCTATTTTGGTAGCAGTTGTATTCACCCTCTTTTGGGGTCTTTTATCAACCAGTATTTCAGTGAAGGCCTTCAAGAATATATCTGCTGGCTTTGGGTAAGTCTCAAGCAATATAAGGCCAAAGACCCTGACTGGAATGGTTTACAGGAGACAGTAAGAAAACCTTCCTGGCTTCAGCTGACTTCTTCTTTTGAGGACTACGTTTCCAAGTCCCATAAAATGAAGCTTGGAGGGACAATTTCCATCACAGTAAGAGATATCATAAGCCAGCCCACAGGGTGAAAAACGTGAGTAAAATAATAAATAAAAGAAAAAGTGCCACAGAACACACAGGGCTCAAATAGCTGGGATTTGCACAGCTCTAATTATCACGATTGCACTGCAGGCTAATGATTATTTCAGCAGAACTGATCATATGAAATATGCAGCAGTGCTGCATGTATGAGGGCCTATTATAGAGAATAGCAAATAATATTTGCTTCAGGAATAATATCAGTGAATAAGTATGCAACTAGAATGGAGACCAAGCAAGGAGAAAACTGTGTAAAACAAGAGAAGGGTTGGGGAAAAGGAGAGAAATTATTTGAGCGCCCTCCCCCTTGTATTGTGCTTGTTTTCATCACCGAGACAGATATTTTCTTATTGTTCTTATCTCTAGGAGACTCCCATTAAAGTCAACAGGGCACTCCTAGAAGAAATGCTTTTAGCTTCACAGTCCAAGGAGGCAGTGAACCATTTCACATACTTTGAATTCCACCTACAGGACATATGTCAAGCAAAAAGGTGCTACCATTAATGTAGAGAGAAAGAGAGACAGACACACACATTAAAAAACCCTTAACTGAAAAACCTATCCACAAATTGCCCTAGCATTTTCTGCCAGCTGAGATAGAATTCTTAAATAAGTGAGACTATATTATTGCCCCTGCTGCTGTTGTTGTTATGTAACCACTAAGCAAAAGAACAAGGCAATAATCATAAAACATTGGGAATCTTTCCACTAACTTCAAGAGAACTTCCTTGCTGCCAAATTGTAAGGGCAATTAGATGCAAAATAATTTACATATGCATTGGAACATTACGGTTAAGCTTGACGAGGGAGTCACTGGACTCCTTGTGCCTATTTTAATCCTAAATGCTCTCCTGTTCCATTGTTTAAAAGCTGATGAGAAAACAGAGCTTGATCTGGTATATTTTGCCAGTACCTCTGGTGCTATACCACCAGTCATACTGTGAGAGCATCCAGGAATTTATAGACAATGCATGGTTATGTGGGTCTCTAGTTTCTAGAAAGAGCGGTGCACCAGCAAAGCCTAAGCAAAAGCAGCACTAAAATGAGCCCTGTTGGGTCAGACCAAAAATGTATCGAACCCAAGATTTTATAGCCCAAAATGACACGAAGACAGTCACCTTTCCCCATGGAGTCCTGTCCCCTATTGAATTCGTATCATGCTATTTTAATCGATCTAAGCTAATGGGTCACTTCCTGCACCAGCTATTAAAACAGGAAGACTGGAACAGGCATATAAGAAGATTTTGTGGTAGAAAGAGCTTCTGGACTTTTTATGTTGTTGTCTCTCCCCTTCTTCCTCTTTTAAAAGTCAAAAATAAAATACAAGCACAATATAAATTATCAGATATAAACAATTTTATCCTTTGCAGACCTTGACAATCCAATTTTTAAAAAAATTATTGCTTGTTTGATTTGAGTTCAGAAGAGGTCAAAATGTAGCCATATTCTAGTAGCTCAAGGGTGACAGCAATAAAGCAGAAAAGCTTGAATTACCCTCCGGGAATGTGAATGGAGAGCAGCCATTCTAGAAAAGGAAAGTTTCTTAAGACCATGGGAAACATGACTTCTATAGATGCCAAAAAGTTTGAATGGGAGTGAAACAGAAAGATTTCTGATCATTCATCTGTAGGAATCATATTTTATAGATGCTCGTACAGAATCTATGATCCTATGATTTGTATTCTTGGAAGGAACAGTGATCTAATAGTTGTGCATCTAACAGCCATATTCATTACGATTCTATATTTTATTTATTTATTTTATTTATTAATTAGATTTATATACCGCCCATCTAGAACGTGTCTACTCTGGGTGGTTTACATATAACATAAACTAAGGTAAAATCCAGATTAATCGCAAAGTCCAAGATGGGAAAGGAAGAAAAGAAGAAAAAGAAGAAAGAGAGAGAAAAAGAAAAGGGGAAATAGGCTAGGTAATGGCTGTAGGGAAGGCCTGCAGCCATGTCTTCAAGTTAGTCTTGAAGGCCCTCAGCGAGGGAGCCAGGCAGATCTCTATAGGTAAGTTGTTCCAGAAGCAAGGGGTCACTGCCGAGAAGGCCCGATTTCTAGTTTTTTCCCACCGGGCCTCTCTTGGCATTAGGCCCCTCAGCCGCCCAGCCTGACTGATACGGGTAGAACTGTGTGGAAGAAGGCGCTCTGCCAGGTATTGAGGGCCTAAACTGTTAAGGGCTTTATATGTAATGGTTAGCACCTTGGTGACACGAAGCTCCACATCCCTGGATGACACCCCCCCCCCACAGCCTCATATAGATGTTAAACAGCATTGGGGAGATGATCGAACCCTGCGGGACCCCACAACTGAGGGACCACAGGGCCGATACATTCTCCCCAAGCTGAAATCTCTGGGGACGGCCCTCCAAGAAGGACTGGAGCCAAGCGAGAGCAAGGCCACCAATCCCCAACTCAGAGAGCCTCCCCAGGAGGATACCATGGTCGATGGTATCAAAGGCGGCTGAGATATCAAGGAGGACAAGCAAGGACATTTTGCCCTTGTCAGCCTCCCTAAGTAGGTCATCCAGCAGGGTGACCAATGCCGTTTCCATGCCGTGGCGTGGCTTGAAGCCCAACTGAAACAGATCCAGGGCATCGGTTTCATCCAAGAGAGCCTGAAGCTGGTCGGCCACCACCCTCTCAACTACCTTGCTAAGGAAAGAAACATTGGCAACAGGTCGATAATTGCCAATGTTGTCCGCCGCCAAGCTCGGTTTCTTTCTAATGGGCCTAATGAGTGTTTCCTTCTTGCCCTCAAGAAGAGACCCATTTATTATTTCAGTGGCCCATTCAGTTATCACTGGCCTGGCAGCTTTGATTAGCCAGGCCGGGCAAGGGTCAAGGGAGGAGGTGGTGGCTCGGCAGTGATCAAGGACCTTGTCCACCTCTGCGGACATCACAGGTTGAAACTGAGTAATTCTCAACGGACAAGGTGCTGCACTGGATGTCTCAGCTCGAGCCACTGTTTTCAAATAGGGTGCAAGATCCTGGCGGATGGCCTCCACTTTTGATTTTAAAAATGCTGCAAATTGGTCACAAGAAATGCTAGATGGAGGCCAATCATTGTGGCCAATTCTCAATAGGTCACGTACTATATGGAAAAGTTCCGCCTGCTGATTGGATGCTTCGCTTATCCAGACAGCGAAGTAGGCTTTTCTAGCAGCCTCTACCTTAGCAAGGTAGAGGTTAGATGTGACCTTGGCAGCTTTTACGTTATTTTCCATTGGGTTCCGCCTCCAGATGCTCTGTAGTCTTCTCCTATTCAGCTTCATAGCCCACAGCTGCTGGTTAAACCAAGGTGCTGGTCGGGCTCTGCGGCGGAGAGGGCGTTTAGGAGTGATTGTGTCTACAGCCCTGGCAGCGGTGGCATACCAGCCATCCACCAGGGCCTCGACAGGAGCCAGGTCAGTCAGAATCCTACGCATGGCGTTCTGGAATCCAATGGGATCCAGTAGTCTGTGAGGGCAGACCATGGAAATAGGTCTCTGCTCCCCACGGGGAGGGCCACCATGAGATTGCACTTTATCAGGTGGTGGTCCAACCACGACAAGGGGACCAACCGAAGGTCAGTCACCATCGGGCCACACTCTCTCTGCTCAGTGGAGAAAAACAGGTCCAAAGTGTGGCCACCCAAGTGTGTGGGGCTGCTGACATGTTGGGACATGTCCAAGGAAGCCATGGTTTCCAAGAACTCAAGAGCTGGACCGGTAACCTCCGCCTCCGCATGGATGTTGAAATCACCCAAGACAATCAGTCTCGGGAATCGCAACAGAGCCGCGGAGACGAAGTTGGTTAGCTCTGGTAGGGAGGTGGCTGGATTGCGGGGAGCACGGTATACCAGCAAGATTCCAATACCATCCCTGGCCCCAATCGACACGTGGCTGGACACATATATGGATTTATGCAGTCACAGTATCTTATCCAAAAGTAAGTATCTTATCTACCATGGATAAAAGGCTCCACACTGCCTTTGCCATTTCCAAAGAAGCAGTATCTATTATTTTACTCTACTGGGAATTCAAGAGAAAGCAAACAACAACAACAACAACAAAGGTATGGATCTTTTAATGGGATTGAAACTAGTGGCTATTTTTCTGGGATTGATTGAATAGGATCATTAAATCTCTTTTGTTGGCTTTAATAGAGAATGATTGAAAAATCAATGGATACATACTTCAGATCGCAAAAAAAGATGACATGTCAAAATGTCACACAGGATGACGAGGTAATGATAGAGCTCAGAAGAAAATGGATAAAGTCTCCCTTTGACTACAGCACTTGCCAAGTTGAAAACATGAAAGTCACTCACTGAGCAGCCTTTTACTTTTTGAAAGCCTCCAGCAATTATTGTGACTCAATGTGCGTCTTTCCCTTGTTCTTAACAAGGGGGGGAAATCCCACATCAAATATCAGGAATGATTCTTTTCTTGCAAATACGAAGGATATCGCAGTATCTCGGTAGCTACTTTAAGTATCTTCCAGTTTACACATGAAATTACAGATGATAGTCAACACTTAATACATTCAAGGATGAAAATAAAAAAAGATAGTGATGTTTAATGTTCCCTTTTTCATAATGCTTTCATGATAGTGTCATGAAGCTTCCTCATGTTATAAAGCAATAGGAATGATAGAAATTTAGGAATACAACATCCACCCTTTCTTTCTTTCTTTCTTTCTTTCTTTCTTTCTTTCTTTCTTTCTTTCTTTCTTTCTTTCTTTCTTTCATAAAGAAAGAAGAAAAGTTTTTTCCCCTTCTTATTTGAATATATTTAAATAAGCTATAGATAGAGAATGGTGTTTGGTCAGAAATTTCTCTAAGACTTGTTAGCTGGGGTACATTTAGCCAAGAAGTTTGTATTAACAATTTTGAACATTAGGCTTCTTTAAAGAGCTTCATGTTTAAAGCAAGTCAAGGCTCTTGTAATGGCCCTCAACCTTGGGGCTGCTTCTGATCTGTACTATGATTCCCAGAAGCTCTGAGAAATGTCATAGACTCTTGGCAACGGTAACTAAGGCTTCTGGCTGTTATGATCCAAATGCATGGATGATAGGGCCAAGGTCGGGTTATCTTGTATCAATCTAGATTGACAAAGGATGTAGAAGTGCCTTTTCTTTTGGGAAGGAGTGGTATGGGAGTTGTTGTGAAGAGTGACTTGTGTTGCCTGCAGAGGGCAACCCAACAAGTGTTTCTAGCAAGCACACCTTTTGCTAACATTACTTTTCAGAAACATTTTAAACATTATTTTCTTTCCAGGCCCCTTTTCTGATGTTGGTCAAAAAAAGGAGAAACACATTTGATTTTAACACATTAATTCTCACTTTTTCCCCCAAGCTCAGACTACACACACATTAGCAGCATAGAGAAATTATCAGAATAAACATAGACACAGAGGTGTCATTGAAACAGTTCTGGCTCGAGTGAAAAGGCACAGTTAGGCACATGACCACCAAATCAAATTTGAAGGGAGATTAGGAAATAACATCCCAACTGGAAATGTTCCTGGCACAGGGACTTTAAAACTACAGGAAAACAAGGAGTCAAACGCCTTTGGTCCGACTTCTCAAATCTAAGGGAAAACATCTTTTGACATCACTGTTGTTTCAATGAGGCCTCTTTGTCTGTGCACACACACATGTGTGTGTGAGTATGAAATCATTGGATACACAGACACACACACACACGTACTGGCTCCTAGTGTCTAAAGTTCAGCTGTTGGATGCATGAATACTTGACATGTGTTAATGTATTTGACTTCCTTGCTGTACATTCTAAAGCATCTTTGCCTACATAGAACAATGGTAACATTTGTAATAAATTCTCACACAGCATTAAAACATATACAAACTTAACACAGGCATCAAAACCCTTCTTTAGAATATCCCATGACATTCTCAGTAATATACCTGTCAGTTGCAGGAAGATGGGAGGACAGAGAACTAGAGAATTGGTCAGATTGGATGATATTCCCTTTGTTCAGGTTGAGGCTCAGAAGGTTCCAGCTGCTGGACGGGCAGTCCGCTGCCCTGGAACAGCGTAGCTGGTGTTTGCCCCGCCGTCCCGGATGGCGTGAGACTGTCCCGAGTCACGTGACTGGTTTGGGTTGGGGAGTGTGGTTATTTAAGGAAGCACTCCCTCTTGATCGCCCTCTTTCCTGTTCGGGCACCCACCCGCCCTCCCTATTTCTAGTGTGATTTTTTATGGTCGCCTTTTAGGGGCCGGATAGGAATTTTTGACCTTCATCCTGATTGGCTCTTGGATGTGGGGATTTTTCGCCTATCCCACACTGGAAAAGGGTTGTTGGCATTTTTGGTGGTTGATTTTGGTCACACTGGCGGGTAGTGCAGAAAAACAGGTAGTCTCGGTGTGTCCTGTTTGTAATTCAGGTAAGCCAACAGCGCATCCGACCTCCTGGCTCTGCGGATGGTGCGATTACAGGGCCGGTGGGGGGAAGATGCGCTGGGCCACTTCCGGACCAACAGTCATCAATTAAAGATGTCTTGAGGTCTGGGGTGTTTATTAGCAACCGGTCGGGTTCCTGCTGTCTTTAAGACCGCTGGAACCTGGGGCCGGGGACTCGCCCAATGGCGGATCAGGGGGTATTGGGATACCCCCGCCTTCTCCTGTTTCTGCACTACAGCAGGCCCCCTCTTTTGATAATGTTTGAAGATATAGATTGATTTGATTTGAATTAATAAAGTGTGGCCCGTATTTAATCCATATCACTGTCTCGCGTCTTTATTCCGGGACTGGGGGGGCAAAACAGGCAAAATGCAGTTCCTGTTACCACGACACATTAGCTCAGAAGTATACATTTGTTCACAAATACTCGATACAGCTTGAAATAGATTTTTCTAGCTACAGTAAAAGCAGCCACATTATGCCAGGTATCTTTCTCATAAATGAAAAAAGCTTTCAGATACTGCTGTGGAAGGTTCACTAGGCTTGAGTCCAAAAATATGCCTTTAAAGGACCCTATAGTGTCATCGCCCGCCCCCCCCACTTCCCTGGTAACCAGTCAATTCTGTGCATTGTCATCATGTGTAAACACTTCCAACTTATCTCATGCTCTCCACTCAGTAGCATGCCTTTGCTGAAGACTTCAAGGCCTTCCTATCTTCAACAAATATTCTTCCAGTCCATTTGGCAGGAGGTGGTGACAATTAAGAGAGGTGTGATTTATACATGAACATGAGCAAAGTAGAGGCAGGGGCAGTTCAAACCGGTAGCCATTGTAGTACCAGTTTCTGTTAAAAAAAATACAGAAGGATGAGATGTCTTGTGCATAAAAGCCAGAAAGTTTGAAGGGAATTTGTTTAACTACCAGCTTCCTTTGGGGCAACAAGCGACACGTGCTGCAGGTTGTTCAGAAAAACAGTGTTCATAGCTACCCAGATCTAATTCGTACTGCTGTGTGCAGCCCTGAGGTCACAATTATTTCTGAATTCCACAACAAATGGAGGCCTGATACGAAGGGTAAAGCAGAATAACTGAAGATATTTTTTTTCTCCTGCTTTGCTACAGCCCAGAGAAGTCCTCTTGGCTGAAAACAATATGTCACCTCTAATCTTATTTCCAACTCCTAGCCTGTATTTTCATTAACCCACTTTTTTATTTATTTCATAGCCTCCAATGTGACACAGTACTAGCTCTGTTTCCAGAATAATTGTGGGTGACTTTCCAAGGGACAAAACTGACGGTGAAGGAATGGATTGTGAGGCTAGTCTTTAAAATATTTCCCCCCACATTTGTTCAAAGTTATTTTCCAAACAGCTTCAGTTTTGGAGCAGGAAGAGAAGGTGCTTTATTTAACACTCAATGTTTTTTTGCTGTACATATTACAGATAATCAGTGGGTTTTTTTAACCTTCTCTCTCTCTCTCTCTCTCTCTCTCTCTCTCTCTCTCGTTATTCTCTTGAAAAGGGAGCTCTGCTGTTAAAGAACACATCACAATAATTTAATCCAAAAATATAATGAAAACAATATGGAATAAATTACATGAATAATTGGCTGTTATTTTGTGAATTATAAATGTAGCTTGCCTGAAAATATTTTGCACCTGAAAGTAGGGTCATATTTGTAACACTCCCATTTCATATTTCAAAAACCAGTGCTCCAGCTAGAGGCATATAAATCTGTTTCTCTGTTTTTTGGTCAAAGTCAGTTTCACAAAAGCTCTACACAGGTATACAAAAAAAGAATTTATTTCAAAGTGTAAGCAGGGAGAGAGTTCTAACCCTGCCATTGTCTTCATGTGAAGAACAACAATCTGAGGAGGAGATAGTCTGCTACACCTAGAGTCACTCCACAAGATTGGGATCCCTGATTGTTCCGGACCAAGTGAACATCATTCTTTTATTTGTTATATTTAGGGGGAGGATTTCTATGACATGTCATATTTTTGTCTGCAACCTATGTTTTTGCTTATGGGTGGGTTTGAACATATTTATGAGTAATCTGGTGAGAAAGGCCAGATTACTCATAAACATGTTTGAACTTGCTCAAATGTAGGTTGCAGAGAAATGGGCTCAAATGTAGGTTGCAGAGAAATATGAAATATCATAGAAATCCTCCCCTTATTTCCAGTCTTTTGTTTGCTGAGCTCAAGGCGATAAACATCTCTGTCCTCTTCCCCTTATTATCCTCACAATCTCCTTCAGTGGTGAGTCTGATTGATTCATTCTAGAGCAAGGGTCCCAACCTTGGGTTCCCAGATGTTCTTGGACTAAAACTCCTAGAAGCCTTCACCACTGACTGTGCTGGCCAAGATTTCTGTGAGTTATAGTCCAAGAACACCTGTGGACTCAGGGTTAGGAACCACTGTTCTATAGGCTGGAAAAGTTGTTTTTTTGAATGACACATTCTAGAATTCCCCAACCAGCATAATCATTGGCCAAACTGTTTGGGGAATTTATCTGTGAAAATTCTCAGTCATCCAGGTGTGGTTATCTGGAAGTTGAGTCATAGCTCAAAGAAGTCCAGTTCCAGATGTTTGGGGGATTATGACAGTTTTTGTCCCAAAGTAATTTTTCTTCAAAATTTGTTCTATTTAGAAGTATGTTCAGCATAAATCTATGTTTTATAAAAAAAAGAAAAAAAATTTGTTTGGTACACAGTTGGAAAATCCAACTCTCCTCAATAGTAACATGTTACAGTTAAAAACAATACTTTTAATATGTTGCTTCCAATAAGCTACCTTTCCTCTCTCCAGAGTCACTGATGTTATTTTATTCTGCATGTTCATCACCACAGTTAAGTCCAAGAAAGACCAGTTTTAAGTATGAAGGTCTTAAGATCTTACCACATGTTAACAACATGTCTATAAAAGGCATGCTGTTAACGTTAATTGGGAACCCTCAGGATCCACACTGCATGTGAACATTAAGGCACGTTCAGAATTAAGTTTGACCTTCACAATCCCCATTTCAAATTTTACACTTCTGAAATACAACTGAAATCACAAGTGATAGGAAGAACCTGAAAAACCAACTTAAGTTTAGGGTGGGTGAGTGTGTTGATACAACTTTTATCAATTGTTTTGAAATCAAATATAACAACTTTAGTTTGGGGACTGTAGCATGATTCTCTTTTCTTTTTTTCATGAACTGGCACTCATGTTGCACCAGGAGTAGACATTGCAGCGGTTGCATGGCCATTGGTTTTGGGAAAAAAATTACTTTTTGTTCAAAATGGTATTTAAGGATATTATAATTCTTTAAAAAATTGCCTATAAAAGCATTTAATGGTAATTGGGAACCCTCAGGATCCACACTGCATGTGAACATTAAATTAATGAAGCTTGTATCAGCAGAAGAGTTGGAGAATCTTAGCTGTAGCAAAATCCTAATTCTAGTGAACCAACTGGGGTATAAATAACCAGCATTATGGGGTCAGAGGTTGGTTGTTCGATTCCCCACTATGCCTTCTATAAGTAGAGCCAGCCTGTGTGACCTTGGGCAAGATGCACAGTCCCAGGGTGCCCCCAGAAGAATAGAATGGCAAACCACTTCTGAGTATTCTCTACCTGGGAAATCCTGAATAGGGCTGTCATAAGTCAGAACTGAGTTGATGATACATGATGATACTCGATCACCGAAATCCTGTTCTGCTGCTACATAAAAGGAGTAACTTTTAGATCATTGCCTCAAGTTATTTATTTATTTATTTATTTATTTATTTATTTATTTATTTATTTATTTATCAAACTGAAAAAAATAGGAAGGAAAAAGTTAACCCGGTGGGAATGTACAAGATATAATCAGGGACTAAGCCTGTATGTTAATGTAAACTGACCATATGTTCAAAAAGTGTTTTGTTTGGCTCTGGCATCAATAGAATAAGCATTCAACTGTAGCTAAAGAAGTGAGCCTTTCTGACCATTAAGGAGTCTTTTGACATCCTCTTATACTGTGTTATCATGGCCTAAACAGAAGCAAAATCTACTTCTTCAAGTCACTACTGACATGTTAATGTTATCCATTCAATGTGGTCCAAATGGGCAATGGAATCCTCAGCTGGTGTCCAGCATAATTCTTGCCCTGGCTACTATTGGTACAGTGCCACATGCTTCAAAAGGGTGGTTGTGTGTATAACTGAGCAAGCAACATGGGAGGATGCATACCAACTAGCATTCATTATCTAACAAAGGATAACTGTGTTCTTGATAACACACAACAGTAGGGGAGCATTATTTACCACTAGATTACAATAGAATGCCTGTGGTATCATATATTATATTCACATTAAAACCAAATGAGCTCATTGTGATTAATGTTACCACAACGCATGCTGGAGGAATTACAAATGATTACCCACTCACTGTAAAGGGTTGCTGATAATTAGTGCCATTAAACAAAAGGTATGTTTTAAGCAATCATCATAATTAATTCCTTGAGCATTGTATTATGCAGTACTGATAACAATGAGCTCTCCTGTTTCTTCTGTGGCTCTCACATATACATCCATCAACTCTCCATTGTAATGCCTCTCATGAGATTAGTGTCAAGCCTCAAACATGCCAGCATACGGAAACATATCTCATTTTTGCTTTAAGTAATCTATTGAAGCAGTTGGTAAAATATTTTAAAACATTTTCTTCACGACAGTAGAGCTGTATTAAATTAATAAATATTGATTTTTGTGTCAGGGCAAACAAGGTAGAAGTGTTCTACACAAACTTCTGCTAGTGCTATACTGAATATTTGCACCAAATCTAATTGAATCCAGACATGTTTAATTTATTAAATCTCATTCTTCCTCTGAGGAGTTCAGAATAGCTTACAAGGTGGAGCTAAGACACTTTGTGAAGAACTTTGCTGCAACTGAGTAGGACTTCATCCAGACCTTCTTTGGGCTGAGTCAGTACTTTCTTTTATTCTGCTTTGTGCCCATGTATGAAGCATGTGGTTAAGAATAGGTAAGAATTTGGTTTGGTTCATTTTCCAATAAAACAATGTCCAAAATTCACACATTCCTCTGTAAATTTGGCAGGTAGAACTTGTGGCGTGAAACAGTTCAAATGTGTGAGAAAGCAAAAGTGACAGATTGGCTTATACAGGCAGAGGTCCTTGAGTCCTTACTTTTTAAAATTTTGGGTTTAGATTCAGCCATGCTTTTGGTAGTGAATTACAGTAGCCACTTCTTTTTTTTACTCGTATTTGCACTTTTGTTCATAAATGTGATACAAATAACTAGAAAATGAGAGAAAACAAAATTGACAGATTCAGCCGTGACCACCTATGATATAAACCAATTTTCACTGCAGTCCTAAGATGATGGTGATGATTATATTACATATATATATCTGTTTATGCTATACAAACATCAGTTTAAAAAGCATCATTTTTAAACTAGTAGTTTTTATATTCTGATTTTCGTAACTCACAACCACATAGATTTTTTTTTTTAAATGCACTGAGTTCTTGGATATTTTGTGACCCCGTGGGAATTCAAATGCATGGTAAGTTAGCTGTATGTGGTAAACTTCTGCTTAAAGGTTGTAGCTGCATTCTGTTCCAGTGACGTGCATACACTCCTGGCAGGAAGCGGCAGCTGCCAGCAGGCAGGGTAACCCCTTATTCTGCCCTTTCGTTTAGAGGTAGAGCATAAGATCAAAGGGTTATTTCAGCCAATCCTGGTTACGATTAGGTAACTAGTATCCTATCTGAATTCTAACAACATACTATGTAATCATGCTAAGTAAATAAAAGAGCTCTCAGGGCGTTGCCTGTAGGCTCCACTGGCTCGGACATCCGTTGTTGACTTATTTGTTCTTTCTCTAAGGCAATTAGCCTTCCTTTGTTCCGTGATCACCCACAGCTGTACTCTGAACCCAGTAAGAATTCCTGTGCCTTCCCTTAAAAAATGGGAGCAGCCAAAATGACAACCAGAATGTTATCACTTCTGCTTCTTTAGTGTCATGGTTCACCCAAAAATGACATGGGCATTTTTGATCCCAATATCTTACATTTCCTGGGAAAAGTAAGAGTATGACAATTGACCAAAAAAACCCAAAAACCACCACACCTGACAATTGATTGGGAAGGTTTTCTCACAGATGTTTTCTCTCTTGGGGAGGGGAGTAACTACTTTTGTAGTGTACATTGCAAACAGCTGAAACTACTTGGGCTCATTATTCACTTTGGGTGAAAATGTCTTAAAGGTTGAAATCTTGTTGCATGAGTGTCATTTAACAGGGATAAGTACAAAGTTCTACACCTAGGAAAAAAACCAAATTAATAGTTACAAGATGGAGAATACTTGGCTCAGTAATTGGAATTGCTATAGATCACAAGCTGAATATGAGCCAACAGTGTTATCTGGCTGCAAAAAGGCAAATGTGATTTTAGGATGCATTAACAGTAGTATAGTCTCCAAATCCCGTAGGTTTACAGTTCCTCTCTATTCAGCACTGGTTAGGCCTCGTCACACTTTAAGGAAGGTGCCAACAAAAGGATGATCAGGGAACTGGAAATCAAGCCCTATGAAGAAAGACTGAAAGAACTGGGCATATTTAGTCTTCAGAAAAGAAGATTTGGGGAGATATAATAGCACTTTTCAAATACTTGAAAGATAGTCATACAGAGGAAAGGCAAGATCTATTTTCAATCATCCCAGAATGCAGGATATGTAATAATGGGCTCAAGCTACAGGAAGCCAGATTTAGTCTGTATATCAGGAAAAACTTCTTAACTGTTAGAGCCGTATGACAATGGAACCAATTACCTCGGGAGGTGATGAACTCTCCAAGACTAGAGGCATTCAAGAGAAAATTGAACAGCCATCTGTCAGCTCTGCTTTAATTTGGATTCCTGCATTGAGCAGGTGGTTGGACTCGATGGCCTTATAGGCCCTTTCCAACTCAGTTATTTTAAGATTTTATCATTCTATGATTAACTTATTAAGTCACAATTAGGGTCGGGTTTGGTGAGTCAACTTTTCCATAAGTTCCACTGATTCAATGGACCTATTCTAGTTATGACGTACTATGCTAAGTAACAGGATTTAAGCCAAAATGTCTACCTTGCACATGTGGTTCTGTTTGAATTCTGCAACAAACCATGACTCGGGGGGGAGCAAAATGTCCCATCTGGGTGGGAGGGTGTTAATTGTGTTTTGTATTTTCAATTAACTTATGGTGAGAATCCTATTAGTGTTTGCATATGGTTTGTATAACTTGTCACCGTTAATTGCACCTAACTGTCAAGGTGCCAGGACCCATCTCAACTGCATGCTGAGTTGCACAAATGAGAAATGCCCTGGCATCTCATCAATTGGCTGCACTTAATTTCAGTAAGTTAGGCAGAGCTTGTCCAAATACCACTGACTTGCTAGTAAGCCAATGGAATAACGGAATACTGATGCTGCAGAATACCAATATTATTGCCAAATTCAATAGGATTCTGGCCACTATATTCCTTGATAAGGATGCGAAGCTCATTCAGTCTATGGCTTGGGGAAAAGGCAACAAATAAGTTAACAAAATTAACAATGAAATAAATTTCAGATAATCTAGCAAGGCAACATACTGAGATCTATTACTGCAACTACAAAGCCACAGACAGGATCCTGTGCGCCAGAGGAGTACCCAGCTCTCCAGATAGGGTCTTTAGGGAGCATGGGAGGGTGAAGGAGTGGCTCAAGCAGCACAGGGTTCAGCAGAAGCATGTGATTGGATCCTGGTCCTTCTCAGCAAAATAACACTCATGCATGGTTATTCCAGGGACCAATTTATCTCCCCCCAATTCTACATGCTTTCCCAACACAAAAAGACATTTGCATGCCTTTTGGTGTGCATTTCTGTTTTACAACTCTTTGCAGTTTTGACACATGTAACTAAAGTGTGTTTGTGTGAGTTTTAGAAATCTTCACATTTTGTTCATCTTTTTTTTAAGTGTGCATGATGCTGGAAATGTACAGATGTCCAACAGCAAATAGCTATTCCCAATAGCCAGTTTTGCCAGCATAGTTTGAGGAGCTTGGGTCAAATAAGAAAGAAAGAAAGAAAGAAAGAAAGAAAGAAAGAAAGAAAGAAAGAAAGAAAGAAAGAACCTCAACCCTTCCCCAGACTTTCATGCAATCATCCCTTAGGCTGGACTTGTACATTAATATGGTGATAGAGGAACATTAACAACACTTCTTTTCTTGCAGCTGAAAAGCCCAAGAGCAGATGGAAGTTTCCCACACCAGGGATGTGTGACTTCCCTCAGAAGACTATGTAGCATTCCCATGTGGGAGAGGTGCCACATGGAACCCTCCAATATTTTTCATGTTGGGAAGAACTGAAGAACAAAGAACATGTTACTAAGTCTCCTATGCCCCTCAGAGAAATGTAAGGATCTTCTGGTCTTAGATAATAACATTTAGGCACAACATCATGCATTCAGGAACATTTTCCTCATAGCTGCATGCTTCGTCCTTTAGGCAGGTCTCCTTTGTTACTGAGCAGCACGGTATGAATCACTATTACAAATGCCCTTTCCTTGAACAACTGTCAGGCATCCCCCCTCTTCCTTTGAGCTCCCTGACAGCTCCAACTTGCATAAAACACCTGAAAATCATGTTTTCAACAAATGTATTCACCTGTGGATGATAAAATGAAAGAGGTGGCAGCTGATAGTGCTGAATTATAGGGTGGTGTTTAAAAGCTAAAGAAAGATAAAGCTGTGAAGTCTGCGGAGTTCAACATCCATTAAAATGTCTAGTTTCAATAATGCAATTCAGCCATTCCCTTTTAGTCTTGTCTAGAACAGCATTGACAAGGCAACTTCTTGCTGGTACTGAAGACATTGCAAACTCCCCCCTTCCCCTGCTGCCGCCACCTTTGAATAACCTGAATAACTTTGCATATTTTGGCATGATAACACTATAGGAAGATGATATGACCTTCGTTGCATCAATTTACAACTGCCTAATATGTTTTAGATAGGGAACATTCTATTCCTGATAATAGTATGCGCTGATGGACTGGAAATGCTTTGCCTTCTTTCATATTTAAAGATGGCGCACCTGTCTCACAATCACTTAACCAAATACAGTTCTGGTCTCTTTGAAATGTTCTGTGACAATAAGAAGGTTAACTAATGGTAGACACTTTCTGTGCTTGAAACACAATACCTAGTATTAAAATTCAACTCAAGAATGAATTATATAATTCAATTCAAGAATGAATTATATCTAATATACTTGAAGGTTTGGAGCTCTGCCTTTTATTCTAGAAAACAAGCACTTTTATAACTGTTGGTCAGAAATTAGGGATCTGTGGCACTCCATAAGTTGTTGAACTACAACGACATCATTCCTGACTAAGCCTCCTGACTAGAGTTGGAGTCCAATTAGATCCAGCGGGTGACAATTTTCTCACACTAAGTGGTTCATTTATAAATAAACAGATGCTAATAGGATGTCATGTCTCTGGAAACTCTCTCTGCCCCAAAGGAAACTAACTGTGCATTTTTTTTTCCCTGAGAAGTCTTCAGGAAAATGAGGGACCTCTGTGCAACAATCTTAAGGCCACCATGCAACATGGTTTTACACATACCTTTCCCCTGTCAACTAACCAATTCTTAATGAGGTTTCTGTGCATGTCTGTCTGCAGAGCTGCTTAGATAAGAACAGTAAGATTGATTTTTAGCTAAGAAACAGAAGTTGCAGAACAAATTCTGGAAAGCACAGATTTGTTTGTTTGTTTGTTTGTTGTTAAATCTCAGGTTTTTCTATTTCAAATATGTGAATCATGGGCTGATCCTGAATAGAACTGAAGTTTCCACCTACTTGCACGGGTCAAAGAGGTGCAGGCATTTCAAGTATGGAAAGGACCAGGTTTTGCCTGCCTGCCACAGGTACAGAGTTAAAGACGAGATGCTTTTCAGAAAGAAGTGGCAATGTTGGTTGCCACATAAGGAACTAAATCTAGATAGTTAATGTCAAAATCCAATTGAGAACACAACTGCCCTTACCATTCACATAATGAAGAGCCCACAGATGTCGATACATGATTATTTAAGCAAATAATATTCAGCTGTAAGAGTTTACTGAAAGACCTGGACCAGAATAGGCAGGTCTATCATTTTTTGGTCTATCATTTTTTTTAATATCCACTGTTGTAACATTTTTAGGTTCTATGGGGCTATTTACTAATTTTTGGATATCTATTGATGAACCTTGCAAACACAATTTCACAAAATGAGTCTTTTCTTGTTCACAGTTATATAACAGACAACTTGAGCAATTATAACAACAAAATGCTACAATTTGTGTATCCAAGTCCTAGGTGATAGCATAAATACAGAAGTTGCTTGTAGAATTGCAAAGTTGAAGTGTCCCTTTGAATTCAAGTTCAAGATCTTGGTCAATACATAGAAGAGTAAGGTCCACATGTGGAATTATACCTAAACCAAGTTGGCAAGGGCATTAGTAGTCCAACTGGCAACAGCAGCTCCAGCCTCTTCAGCTCTCCTGCTCTGTCTGAGATTCAGACCCTTACTCACAGCCCTGCTCTTTCTTAGTCCCACCCCTTTAGACTGAACCAATATTTCATAGGGGTTACACTAGAATAATCTGAGTCATGCAGATGACACTATATTAGAAGAAGAAAGAAAGAAGAAGAAAGTGCAAAAGCAGAACTGCAGTTGATTTTTGAAAAGACAATAGTTATGTCTGTGGAAGAATTACATATCTTGAGAGTGGGCAATGAAGAAATTAGCATTGTTAAAATATCTTCTATACAATGGTTCAGACATCAATCCAAATAGGGACTGCCACCAAGAAATCAGAAGAAAACTGATACTTGGAAGGATAGACATGAAGGAACTAGGGGGAAAAAAACATACTTAAGAGTAATGATGTGTCACTGGAGACCAAGATGAAGATAATCTACACTGTGGTATTCCAAGTTACTATGTACAAATGTGAAAGACAGATAATGAAGAAAGCCAACAGGGAAAACCAAAGATTAATTTGAAAGGTGGAGAACAGCTTTGCAGACATCATGGATCACCAGAAAGACAAATAAGCAGGTGATAGATCAAATCAAGCCTGAACTTTCCCTAGACACAAAAATGACTAAACAGAGGCAATTGTAATTTGGGTATATCATAAGAAGACAAAACTCACTGGAAGACCATTCTGATGGGGGGGGGGGGGAATGAAGGCAACTGGAAAAGAAAAAAATGAACTAATATTTTATTTATTTTATTTTAAATATTTTTACCCCATCCTTCGTCTACGAAATGTGGTTTACATAATTAAAAACACAATATTAAAAGCTAAAAACAGTAAATTATTCAAATATAAAGAAGAATTAATAACATTATATTAAAAACATTACATAAAAGCATGACTAAAAACAGATTTAGAAGTAACAAAATATAAACCATTCCATTTTTTTTTTTTTTTTTTTGCCTCCTAGACAACCAGTCACTAAGGAAAAGCCTGCCTGAAGAGAAAGGCCTTTGCTTGCTTGCGGGAGGACAGCAAAAATGGGGCCAGCCTGGCCTCCTATGGGAGGGGCTTTCAAAGTCTGGGGGCAGCAACAGAGGCACTGAGAGAAAGCCTTTCCCTGATTATCTTAACCCCCAGGCAGGCTCATAAAGAGAGGCATGGTCTTTAAGATTGCTGGAACCCAAGCTGTTTAGGGCTTTATAGGTTAAAACCTGCACTTTGAGTTGTACTTGGAAATGGATCGGAAGCCAGTGGAGCTGCTGTGATCCCTGTAACTGGTCCCAGTTAACAAGCTGGCTGCAGCATTTTGGACCACTGAAGTCTCCAAGCACTTTCCAAAGGCAGCCCCATGCAAAGTACTTTACAGTAATCCAGCTGGGATGTAACTAAGGCATGTGTCATGGTGGCCAGGTCAGACCTCTCAAGGAATGGGCACAATTTCATACTAGTTTTAAAGCACTCCTCTTGAGTCTATAGATGAATTGGCTCAATGCAGGCATGGGTTTGTTGTGCAGGGCTGTTGTGGATCCCCCCTTTTTTTGGGGGGGAGGTCACTTATTCATAGGGTCAACATAAGTTGGAAGGAACTTGGTAGCACATAACAGAAACAGCATATTTGAATATATTTACTCTTAATTCAAATATGAAGAAATCTGAACATTTTGGAGACTTCTTACCAATAAAATGAAACAGAATTTTCCCAGGCTTATTCAGAGAAACTTTTATGTCCTAATATTGCCAAGGCATGTTTGCTAATCTGGAACATAATGACCAGTGTGTTTAGAACAAAGTTTAGAAACTTGATTTCCAGTAAGTATAGAGTTGCTAGGAACAGAACCATTGACAGGATGAAAACCATGCCAGTACTGCTGCTGCTTATAAAAATCGTTAGAAATAGGTGCCTTCATCAGGGAGGCCTTGGGTACTTGTCATTCCCTCATTATCAATCAGTGGCAAATTTTTCATGAATCTTTAATCTAGGTCTCCTAGGTTGATTCTCATAATTTTGCAAGGAGCTGCCAAAATTTACTTATTGTTCTGTTAATCATTGCTAATAGGAACAGAGGATGTTTTGAGATGCCCCATGAAAATCATACTAATTAGAGATGTCTGAATTCATACAACTCCTCAGAGATTAATTTATTCATCATAATCAGTTAATCACTTTTCCCCTTACATAATTAGACAGCGCCTTGTGGAAAGGAGAGATCCTTTTTGTTCTTGTGGAAAGAAGACAACTGCTGTGAGCTGACAGTTGCAGAATGGGAGGCGGAGAGTTATCAATACACTATCAAGTTGTGTACATGCTGATGAGAGTACGTGCCTCCATAGTCAATTTCCTGAAAAATTAGCTTTTGGGGAGCTGGAATACTTTTTTTGTTAAATAGGAAAACACACTGTTTCATTCAATTTTACACTGAGGCATCCATGGAAGATGTACACACCTTTCCAATGTAGGAAACTTTTGTATTTGTATGTGTATTTGTATTCCTGCATTGAGCAGGGGGTTGGACTTGATGGCCTTACAGGCCCCTTCCAACTTCATTATTCTGTTTTTTTTAAATTTATTTTTTAAATTTCCAAAACAAAAACAAATACAAAAATACAAAATACTTACTAATACAATCTAAACCACAGTGCTCCCCCATACCCACGGTACCCTTTGGAACAATACTTTTAATACGAACCTCCTTTCCAAAATTGAATTGATTGTTGTTTAGAGGCTTTCCCCTTTCCTTTCACTAATACAAATTCAACAAATCTACCCCAAATAGCATAAAAAAATATTTGAACTTATTTCCCCTCTTTTCATCTTAAGTTCAGTAGTCAATTTATCATTTAATGCAATGTCCCATACTTCATTATACCAATCTTCTAATTTAATATCATTTTTATCTTTCCAGAATCTAGCTATTAATATTCTAGCACTTGTCATAAAATTAGAAATCAATTCCTTTGAGCAATAATCAAGTTCTATCTTATCAAAAATTGACAACAAAGCAATTTTAGAATTGAATTCGATATATTTTCCAAATATATCACATATTTCCTTAAAAATCATTTTCCAAAATTTCTGAATCCATTTACACTCCCACCACATATGATAATATGTGCCAATTTCTTCATCACATTTCCAACAGGCCTTAAAATAGTCTGAATTTATTATATTCAATTTCACCGGAGTTATATACCACCTTAAACTAATTTTTTTTTTAAAAAAAATTCCTTTATTCTTACCGACATTAATCTTAAAACTCTCATCTTCCAAATTTTTGTCCAATCCTCTGTTTTAATTTCCTGTCTTTAAATCATTTTCCCAAATTAATTTCAAACCTTCTGTTTCTGTCTCTTTTTCCTCTTGTTCCAAAATTAATTATAAATTCTACTTACTACTCCCTTCCTCAAAGCATCTTTCTGCATGTCTTCATGTGATGATAGAAATTGTTCGTACTTAGTACATTCTCTACATTTGCCATTAGTTTTCAACCATTCATTTGTCCAACTATCTAATTGGATATAATTATACCATGATGGTTTATTAGTTTGAAGTTTAACTATAATCTGATCCTTCGATCTCATTTTAATCATCAAATCCTTCAATTTGGCAACTTTTTTGTCCTTAAACAAATCAGCTAAACCCTTCAAGTTTGCTGGGAAATTTTCTATTTCGGTCACTAATTTTAGTGGTGGAGTAAAGGGACATAACTTATTTTTATTTCTGTTCCAGATATTTAACATGTTTCTTAAAAAAGGGTTGTTCACCTGATTTATTGTATTTCTTTTTACTACATTAAACAAATATTTTTCAATATTCCCATTAATTTCTGAAGATTTCATATCCCACCAAATTAACCTTCCTTTGTTATATATAATATCTCCAATAAATCTTAGTTGATTCGCTATATAATATTTTTTTAATATTAGGAATACCTAAACCTCCATTTTTTTTGAGCCTTATACCAATATCTTTTATTTATTCTTGATTTTTACCTTGATTACAAAATCCATTCATTAATCCCTGCCAATACTTAAAATCTTCTTCTTCTAATTGTATTGGGAGCATCCTGAATAAAAAAGTAATTTTTGGTAATATTTTCATTTTGATCATGGCGATTCTCCAAAACCACGATAATTTCAATTTAGAATACTCCTGCAATTTATCTTTAATATCACTTTTTAATTTATTAAAATTTTGCTCCTTTAATTTTTGAGTCACTTTAACTATATTTATACCTAAATATTTAATATCATTACACATTTTAAAACCATATTTATTTACAAACATTTCTTGTTCATATTTATTATAATTAAACATCATTATTTGTGGTTTTTTTGCCAGTTAATAGTTAGTCCTGTTATTTCCCCAAATTTTTCTAAATGATTTTTAATATTATCAATACTTTCTAATGGGTTTTTAATGGTCAACAATGAGTCATCGGCAAATAAATTAATCTTAATTGTATCATTTTTACCTAATCCTTTAATTAATTCATCATTTCTTATTGCATTAGGTAACAGTTCTATAACCATACAAAACAATATTGGTGAAAGTGGACAGCCTTGTCTTGTACCTCAGCCTAGAAAAATCCGCTCTGTTAAACCATCATTAACTATTACTTCTGAAGTATTATCTGAATATAATTGATCTATAACCCCTATAAATCTTCTGCCAAATCCCCAACCCTTTATAAGCAGCTTTAATGTTGGCTATTCCACACAATCAAAGGCCTTAAATATGTCTAGTGATAAAACAGTTGCCTTTGTTTTTTCCTTTTCTACCTCATATATAATATTCAAAACTCACCTAGTTAAATTATCCATTTGTCTTCCCTTTATAAAACCACATTGATCCTCTTTAATATAATTTGCTACAAATCTATTTAATTTATTTGCTAGTATAGCAGTAAAAATCTTAGCATCTTGATTTATTAGAGATATAGGCCTATAAGATCTCAGATCTGTTAGATCCTTGTGTATCCAAAGGAGGTGTTGTGAATGGTCCCAAAACTCTCCCCTCTCGCACCTCCTTAGCTATCTTTTCTTGTACTACCCTTTCCATACTGTGTATGGATTTGAGGTTTCTAGCCAAAAATGCCTTCCGCTCCCCAGCTGCTGGTATCCTAAAGCCTTCTTTTAAACCTGATAACAAATAACTGGTGTCATCACGCCTGGGATAGTCCCGTAGCCATGTTTCTAATACTGCAATCTTAATTGGACTGGGCCCCTTTACCAGGGTTGCCGCCTCCACTATTGGGCTTCTTCCCACCTCCGGGGCCTTTTGCCTGCCTCGAAGCGCCAGCCCTGAAACATGTGGCACTAGGGTGCTGTCCTCCGCACACCGTGCATTCGTGCCTAAACCTACACTGCTTCTTAGAGCACACTCCCCTTGAGTTGTACTCCCAGCAGAGCAGGCGGGGTTGAACCACCTGCCCCGCGCTAACACGGGGAGTCACGTTTACAGCTGGTTTCCTAATTAAATGCCCACTATCGGTCCTGTCACCTAAATTGGGCCTGGCCGGGGTCATTGACTGTAACCAAAGGCCAGCCAGTGGTTTGTCCCAACGTAAATTGGGGTGAATGGCACTTCTCATATGGAACGCCTCATCATAAGAAAGCCACGCCTGCCCCACGAAATCCACGTAAGCCCTATAAATAAGGTCTAAATATTGGAATAGGAACAATGCCCACCAAGGCTGGGCCCTTACTACCACCCCTGCGTAGATTAAGAAACTGGATAGCCAATTGAACCACGTTCTGTCCGTTCTCTTGCGCCTATGTCTCTCCTTGTCCTTCTCGTCTTCCTTATCCAAATCCTTCTTTTCTACGTTCCTATTCAGTAACTCAAACAAATCCACATACTCTCCTTTCCATACCTTTTCCTTTGTCACTGGTGTCAAGTGGTCGCCCAGGGGCATCACACGATTCCCAAATGGCAAAGCTTGTAAAGGCATCATATTGTAGCCCGTGTCCGGAACCAAGGGATAAGGCCAACCCCCCATGCCAGCAGCCAGAGTTGTGCAAATGGAGCAGCCCACTCATGTAAGGCCATGATGCACTGAGAGCCCCAGCTGCCTGTGAATTACCTGCCAGATAGGACTGCACATTAAATTGGTTACTACCAGGCCAAGGCCACGCCTGCGGTGTTGACGACAAGCCAGAGTACAATTTAAACTGCTGCCTATCCAAGGCCATGCTGAAAATGGCATAGCCGTGTCATGTGTATGTGTTTGCCCCATGCTCGGCCCAGGCCATGCAGGGAAATGTGAGGAAGTGTTATGCATAGAAGGGGACTCACCTGACAAAGGCAAGGTGACAGGCTCGTCAATGCCATCTGTGTCATCCCGACCAACTTCCCCTGATGTCTCCTACCTACCTGCGCCGGTGTAGCAGACACTACCGTACTTGGCGTAGACCTGTTGTCGTCGGTGTCCCTGCGTGTTGCCTGCCCCGACGTCCCCTCGGCTTCCCTTCCGGCTGTGCTTTCAAACTGCTGCTCGGCTTCTAAAACAATGAATCTGGTCAGTAAGTTGTCGGCCAGAGCCCTAAGCTTAGCTCTACGATGACCCTTGGATTCCCTTGCTGACCGACGAGGCTGCGCCTCAGCCAATTGAAGGGTTGACTTAGCTGACCTGGTGGCTTCAAGAGCTGCAACCTTATTCTAAAGCTTCTGCCAAATAGGCCATGACTCCTCGTCTGAAGAGGAGTGGGGCGGTGAGACCTGCAGTACCGGCCGTTTTTTGGTCGGCTGTTTTCCCTTCTTGTTGCCTTGGCCCTTCCTCGATGCCATTGTGCGATCTAAGTTCACCCCTGGCCCCTAAAAAAACCCAAACCTCAATATCTAGGCCCCTTACTCATGAAGCGACCTCCGGCTTACCGAAGCAGTGCTAAGAATTGAATCTAGGTACCTGGAATTTGCAACCATGCAGCTCCTTTAGTGTCCTGTACTGGTAGGATTAATTTTATAATTAAATCCTCTTTCTATTATTTTTATTTTTTAAAAAAGTTATAAGTCTTACTATTATTGTTATTTATTACTTATATTTATTTGTTTTTATTTTATTTTATTTTTTTGCTATATATATATATAAGCCTCCAAGAGCCCCACTGATGGACTCAAATTAATTTATTATCCTAATATTTATTCTGCAATTACTATGCCCTGCACTTTAATTGATTACATAATTGCTCCACTAGTATTAATTATTCAAATTGCCACCTGCCCAATCAGTGCCTAATTAGCTAAAACCAAAGCCAGCTTATGAATTATAAAACTAAACCTCACTCAAATCAATTAAAATTATCAAAAACCAAGAAGTCTATTAATTAATCAATTCTGCTCCGACCACTCCCCTAGAATTTGTCTACAGCCAACCATTAACTCTGCAATTCAAAACAGGCAGCCAATAGACGCTTGGCACTGAAGCAAGGAAAAAGGAGGGGGTAGGGGAAAAAAGGTGCACTGCTCTCTAAAAAGTCTAACGGCTAAGCCCGCTCCCTCTTATTCCTCGGACTAGCGATGATAGACTATCAAATTAATTAAATGTTTTGTTTTGTTTTTTGTTTGCTCACCCCTATTCCCGCTTATATCCCAAGTAATAAATAAATTATTTATGGTCAGGAATGCTGCCTGCGCAGCCACGCAGCTGGCGCAAGCGCCGCTGATGCACCCCACCCCCTTTCAACGCACAATCACTTAAATTGGTGTTATTATAAAACAAAAAATTAGATGTAAAATGAAAAGTTAATCAATGAACCAATGTAACAGGAGCAAAAGAAAAAACTGAATTTGAAATAAATGCCAAACCGAGGGAGGGAGCCGATGCTATCCTCCCGATCCGAAGCACTGAGCTGTGTGGGCCTGATTACTGACAACACAGTCAGATAGAGGACCAAACAGCCAACTCTTCTCACGACAAATGCCAGCAAGAAAGAGGAAGCAGAGAGGGGGGAACGGCCCTTATATAGCCTATCGTTCCCCCCTCTTCTAAAGCTACTCATGCAAGACTAAACAGAGATCTCGCGTCCTCCGGGGAAGACAGCAAAGATAAGCCACGCTGCTGAAGCCCCAGCTCAGCAGCTGCTTATTCATTGTGTGCAGAATTTGAATTTGAAACTGTAAATCAAAGAACAACAACTCAATTCAAATTGGGTGCCATGTGTGTTTGGCCATGAGTTTCATGAAAAAGGCCCCAGAGTGGGAATCTCAGAAAATAAAGCCCCCAAAATTCTCCCTACTCGAAAAGTGCCAGGAGCCCAACCTCAAGATAGCTCCATCTTTCTAAGTATTTTTCTTGTACAAGGATCCAAGACTCAAAAAATATAGTACGGGAGACAAAATCTTCAAGCCTCAATACCACTTTAGTGTGGTATTTGTTTAATGCTTTTTGGAATTTATATACTTACTTTTGTTAGATTTAAATATTGTCTTTTAATTCTGCAAGCTGCCTTGGGTCCTTTTTAAGGAGAAAGGTGAGATAAAAAATATTTTAAATAAATAAAATAAATTGATAAATTAAAACAATAGAAGGACAGGTACAAGCATATTTTGTTGCTATAAGAATTTGCCCTTCCATTACCTCTTCTGCACAAATGTATTTACCGTATGTTTCTATTACATAAATCAAGGGCTTGATTCCAGCTCCAAGGGAATAGCAACTCCTTTCTTCTCTCTCTCTCTCTCTCCTTCTAAACTGAAACTTTACAATCCCAGCCCCTTTCTAAAGATTTGCCCACCTGCTGGGCTGAATCAAATAGCCTATAAGAGTTACAATAGCAATACAATCGATGGTGTTGACTTATTTTAAATGGCACAATTTTTGTGTGATGTATTTTTGAAGGACTAAAAAAGGACAGAACACTGCCTGAAGGAGTTTATATTTTAAATTTTAAATGGAGGAAACAGAAGATGAGAGAGAGATGGGAACAGTGACAGGCAGAAGTTCAATACTTGCTGGCTCATGAAGACAAGAATGTCTGCAAAGAATGATTTACTTTGTAGGAGCTCTATAATAAATGGCCAGGTTTTGATAAAGTATTTGATCAAAATGTAAAGATAAATTACTTAGGTAGCTACCAAATGAGCAAGTAAATACTCAGCGTTGCATGTCTGCAGTAAGATGAATATGTTTATTAGAGCTTATTAGAGCTATTAATTTATCTAACTCTGTGCATTCCCCTTCATTGATTGCTGCCTTGTCGTGGCGAAGGGGCTTGAGTAATTCAGAGAAGCTATGGGCTATGCCGTGCAGTGACACCCAAGATGGACAGGTCATAGTGGAGAGTTCTGACTAAACGCGATCCACCTGGAGCAGGAACTGGCAAGCCACTCAAGTATCTTTGCCAAGAAAACTCCATGAACAGAAACAAAAGGCAAAAAAAAAAAATGACGCTGGAAGATGAGCCCCTCAGGTCGGAAGGCATCCAACATGCTACTGAGGAAGAGCGGAGGACAAGGACAAGTAGCTCCAGAGCTAATGAAGTGGTTGGGCCAAAGCCGAAAGGACGCTCAGCTACGGACGCGCCTGGAAGTGAAAGGAAAGTCCGATGCTGCAAAGAAAAATACTGCATAGGAACCTGGAATGTAAGATCTATAAACCTTGGTAAGCCGGATGTGGTCAAACAGGAGGTGGCAAGAATAAACATTGACATCCTGGGCGTCAGTAAACTAAAATGGACAGGAATGGGCGAATTCAATTCAGATGATTATCATATCTACTATTGTGGGCAAGAATCCCATAGAAGAAATGGAGCAGCCTTCATAGTCAACAAAAGAGTGGGAAAAGCTGTACTGGGATACAATCTCAAAAATGATAGAATGATTTCAATACGAATCCAAGGCAGACCTTTCAACATCACAGTAATCCAAGTTTATGCACCAACCACCAATGCTGAAGAGGCTGAAATTGACCAATTCTATGAAGACTTACAGCACTTTCTAGAACTGACACCAAAGAAAGATGTTCTTCTCATTATAGGGGACTGGAATGCTAAAGTAGGGAGTCAAGAGATAAAAGGAACAACAGGTAAGTTTGTCCTTGGAGTTCAAAACAAAGCAGGGCAAAGGCTAATAGAGTTTTGTCAAGAGAACAAGCTGGTCATCACAAACACTCTTTTCCAACAACACAAGAGGCGACTCTACACATGGACATCACCAGATGGGCAATACCGAAATCAGGTTGATTATGTTCTCTGCAGCCAAAGATGGAGAAGCTCTATACAGTCAGCAAAAACAAGACCTGGAGCTGATTGTGGCTCTGATCATCAGCTTCTTATAGCAAAACTCAAGCTTAAACAGAAGAAAGTAGGAAACACCACTGGGCTAGTCAGGTATAATCTAAACCAAATCCCTTATGAATACACAGTGGAAGTGAAGAACAGATTTAAGGAACTAGATTTGGTGGACAGAGTGCCTGAAGAACTATGGATGGAGGCTTGTAACATTGTACAGGAGGCAGCAAGAAAAACCATCCCAAAGAAAAGGAAATGCAAGAAAGCAAAGTGGCCGTCCAACGAGGCCTTACAAATAGCAGAGAAGAGAAGGGAAACAAAATGCAAGGGAGATAGGGAAAGTTACAGAAAATTGAATGCAGACTTCCAAGGAATAGCAAGGAGAGACAAGGGGGCCTTCTTAAATGAACAGTGCAAAGAAATAGAGGAAAATAATAGAAAGGGAAAAACCAGAGATCAGTTCAAGAAAATTGGAGATATTAAAGGAACCTTTTGTGCAAAGATGGACATGATAAAGGACAAAAATGGTAGGGGCCTAACAGAAGCAGAAGACATCAAGAAGAGGTGGCAAGAATACACAGAGGAATTATACCAGAAAGATCTGGATGTCCCGGACAACCCAGAGAGTGTGGTTGCTGACCTTGAGCCAGACATCCTGGAGAGCGAAGTCAAGTGGGCCTTAGAAAGCATGGCTAACAACAAGGCCAGTGGAGGTGATGACATTCCAGTGGAACTATTTAAAATCTTAAAAGATGACGCTGTCAAGGTGCTACACTCAATATGCCAGCAAGTTTGGAAAACTCAGCAGTGGCCAGAGGATTGGAAAAGATTAGTCTACATCCCAATCCCAAAGAAGGGCAGTGCCAAAGAATGCTCCAACTACCGTACAATTGCACTCATTTCACACGCTAGCAAGGTTATGCTCAAAATCCTACAAGGTAGGCTTCAGCAGTATGTGGACCGAGAACTCCCAGAAGTACAAGCCGGATTTCGAAGGGGCAGAGGAACTAGAGACCAAATTGCTAATATGCGCTGGATTATGGAGAAAGGCAGAGAGTTTCCAGAAAAAAACATCTACTTCTGCTTCATTGACTACGCAAAAGCCTGTGACTGTGTCGACCACAACAAACTATGGCAAGTTCTTAGAGAAATGGGAGTGCCTGACCACCTTATCTATCTCCTGAGAAATCTATATGTAGGACAGGAAGCAACAGTTAGAACTGGATATGGAACAACTGATTGGTTCAAAATTGGGAAAGGAGTACGACAAGGCTGTATATTGTCTCCCTGCTTATTTAACTTATATGCAGAATACATAATGCGAAAGGCAGGACTGGAGGAATCCCAAGCCGGAATTAAGATTGCCGGAAGAAATATCAACAACCCCAGATATGCAGATGATACCACTCTGATGGCAGAAAGTGAGGAGGAATTAAGGAACCTCTTAATGAGGGTGAAAGAGGAGAGCGCAAAAAATGGTCTGAAGCTCAACACCAAAAAAACTAAGATCATGGCCACTGGTCCCATCACCTCCTGGCAAATAGAAGGGGAAGATATGGAGGCAGTGACAGATTTTACTTTCTTGGGCTCCATGATCACTGCAGATGGGGACAGCAGCCATGAAATTAAAAGACACCTGCTTCTTGGGAGGAAAGCGATGACAAACCTAGATAGCATCTTAAAAAGCAGAGAGCAGAGACATCACCTTGCCGACAAAGGTCCGCATAGTCAAAGCTATGGTTTTTCCAGTAGCGATGTATGGAAGTGAGAGCTGGACCATAAAGAAGGCTGACCGCCGAAGAATTGATGCTTTTGAATTGTGGTGCTGGAGGAGACTCTTGAGAGTCCCCTGGACTGCAAAGAGAACAAACCTATCCATTTTGAAGGAAATCAACCCTGAGTGCTCACTGGAAGGACAGATCCTGAAGCTGAGGCTCCAATACTTTGGCCATCTCATGAGAAGAGAAGACTGCCTGGAAAAGACCCTGATGTTGGGAAAGTGTGAAGGCAAGAGGAGAAGGGGACGACAGAGGACGAGATGGTTGGACAGTGTCATCGAATCTACCAACATGAATTTGACCAAACTCCCGGAGGCAATGGAAGACAGGAGGGCCTGGTGTGCTCTGGTCCATGGGGTCACGAAGAGTCGGACACGACTTAACGACTAAACAACAACAACAAACTCTGTGCATTAGAGTGAAAGACAACTGAATTTGAGGGAAATTAGTATTGGAGTTTTATTTACACCCTCATGTGCTGTCTGTAGTTTGAATGACTGGGGGGCAGCGGAATTTTCTGGGCTAATTGTTCATCCAACACTAACAAATCAGTACTTCCAGCCTTTTAATTCAAAGAAAACTCCATTTCTCTACTGAGTGTCTTTTCCCTCTCTTTCCTTGGTTCATGACAATTGTTTATTTGCTGTTGATCTGTTCAGTCGGTTGCTAAGTATGTGCACAATAAGAAAGCATACCCGTTTGTAATTTCAAGCCACTGTAAGTAAAGAATTGTTTTTATTTTTTCTCCTACAAATGTCTCAGAGTGACTTACTGAGACTTTAAGTGCTAATTAATGAGAATTGACTCAGGGGAAATAGTAGCTATTTTCCTCTGTGACTCTGTACTTCTACTGTGTTGCAAAAAGGGAATTTTACCAGAAATTCAAAACTCTGCAATGTTTAATACCTTACTTGTATTTATTTGCATATCAATTTCATCAGTAAGCTTCTATTTTTCTGTTGAAAATGTTATTGAGTCTCCCCACTTCCAGATTACTGAATCTCAATGTTAATGTTCTTTTAGAAGGATGGTGTGCATTATTAATTTCCATTTTGTAAACACTGCCAAATTTTAAACAAACAGAGTGAAATGGTGATAGGGGAGTGGGTGGTCCAATGAGGAAAGTGTGAGGTTCTATATAGATCTATTTAAACCAGTGTAAGATATAGTTATAAAGACATTACCCACTCATAAAAGCTGGTGAAAAATATAAAAAGGCAAGCTAGCCTTGCCAAACACCTGTTAATTTCCTGAAATTCCAAACTTTTTATTAGGCAAGTTAATCATTATGCTGACTGCTTCGAGGCAAAGATATGCTATGAAGCAAAACATTTAGAATTTATGAATCAAAGAGTTTCCTACCAGCTAAAGAAGGTGTTGCACCACCACGTTTCTTCTTGGGTGCCAGTCAAAATGGATGCCTGACTCTCCAACCCCCCAGGTCAAGTAACACACTCCCTCATATCCTAAACTGTATGTGACACCATTTGAACAATCATGGTTGTTATCCAGAAAAAATGAGCTTTATTTGTAAAAAGCATCTTCTGCTCATGGAATAATGGTTTCCAACTAGAGACCTTCTGAATGAGAAAACGTTCCCCAGAGTTTTATGGGGGAGTGAGCTGAGGTTGCTGCAATGGAGCCATACTTTGGATGAAAACTGGCCATGATGCTTTAGCTGGCTACAGCTAAGAGACATAGTATGGCCATGGTGAATTGAATATCCCTGATCAAACAATTATAGCTGGCACTGGATGAACTATGACCTTATTATCTTGTTACTGGCATCCCAGCAGGTTCAGAGATGCTTTTCAAGATAGAAACAGTTCAGCCCCTTGGTCAAAACTATTCTTAGAGCACAGGTGATAGCAGTGAATTTCACTTATCCATCATTCACCTCTTTCAGAGAAGCTGCCAAAGGAATCAGTGCCACTGAGTAGGTACAGCAAGTGGAAGGCATCGGGAGGAATCAGACACTGGAGGAGTACTACATGGGACCACCTCTTTGTAGGTGGCTTTACTGGAATCAACTAAGCTGAGGCAGCCTTAGAAAGAAGCCAAGGGTTTGGTTGGTGTTATGTCTAGTTGTATTTTTTTTTCTTGATTTCTTGATTATTTTGTTTTTATTTGATGATTTGATTTCTTTTGTTTGTTATATTACGTCTACATTGTTTTCTTTGCTGCTGGGTGGTATACAAGTTAAATAAATAAATAAATAGACCACAATCCTATTGCCAATTTAGACCTGCCTAAGAAAAATCAAATAAGTCATGGTGGCAATTTGTCACTTATTAACAAGATGTTCATTGCATTCCTGGACACATACCTGGCCATGTGGGGGAGGGGGCAGAGATGCAGCCAGAACCTCCTTAACGAGCTGCCATTTGCTTCCAAGTCTTGCACAATGTCTCTTTTATGAAAGCGTAAATTGACAATAGGATTCTGGCTACTGCTTTTATGTAATTTAGTTTTTCGATAAATGTTTTAAAAATGGGATGCAGCCTTGCTGGACCATCTTCCTGACCGAAGAATTTCCCCACAGTTTTGAAATGTAAAAGAATTCCTTTGCCTGGTTTACAAATGTACTTCCCAGCTCTTGGGCAGAGTGATGTGCTGAAAGACTGTCTGTTCGCCTCTATTTGTTCTTGTCTAAATATTTCCCTTTGTAGACTCCAGAGGTTGACACAATTCAGATAAGAGACAGATAAGTTTCTCAAGAACTGTTGGGGCCCATCCAACCTAAACACAAGATCCAAGCATAGGACTTTTGGGGGCTTGACTAGTTTGCGACATGAAAATGAAAGCTTTGTGCCTTTCTGAAGCAACATTTTCTTTCCCAGAGGTGTTATAAGTCCCACTTTCTTCCGGGGAGGGGGGGTGGCAGCGGGATATGAAACATATGCTACTTTTCTTGGAATCCATGTATAGAATTATTTTCCTCCATATAGGCCCAGTGTGTTGGGGAATGAAATTCCTGAAGACACTGTGCAAATTACTCCCTGTTGTCCCCTTCAGCTCAATATAAGCAGCAGAAGGGAGAAAAATGATAGTGTTTCCCCGAAAATAAGACAGGGTCTTATATTAATTTTTGCTCCAAAAAATGCATTAGGGCTTATTTTCAGGGGATGGTGTTTATTTTGTTTTGTTTTGTTTTTTCATGTACATCAATCTACATTTATTCAAATACAGTCATGTCATCTTCTTCTGACTGCTGCACAATGGTGGAGGGCGGGGTTTCACTTAACTGGGCCTTAATTTTGGGGTAGGGGCTTATATTACGAGCATCCTGAAAAATCCTACCAGGGCTTATTTTCAGGTTAGGTCTTATTTTCGGGGAAACGGGGGTATTATGACATTTGTTCTGAGTAGCTATTAGTTTCATCAAGAATATTAAAAGAGAAGGATAACTTCATTGGTAAAGATGAAGCATTTAAATAAATCAGCTGTAAAACACTCCCCACTAAAACTAGTAAGAATTTCCTAGGCAAAAGTCTTTTTGTGAGAAATGCTGTAGTGACCCATAAAGGTCAATGCTAATTTTTAATTATTTTTTAATATATGTTGATTCCACATAACAATTGCAGAAATAGCCTGGCCTGCGTTTCCCTGTCTCCTTGAGCTGCTGACTTGTAATCCCACCTCCTCACCTCCATCTCTAATAAGAAGCTCTCTTAAATTGAAACTGAGTTTAATGCACACAACTGAAATACACTCGAATACTATCCAAAAAATCACCCCCAAAAACCCTATACTGTGCTTTGGTAAGAGGCTGGATAACTCAGGGAGTTAAGTATCTGTGGAGCCAGAGGTTGGGAGTTCAATTTGTCGTGTGCCTCCTGTGAAGAGCCAGCCTGTATAGCCTTGATCAAGTTCCATTGTCCCAGGGCACCCGCAGAAGAAGGTAAAGGTAGACTACTTCTGAGTACTCTCAACCTAGAAAATCTTAAGTCAGAACTGACTTGACAGCACAGTACTACTACTACGAATGACTACAACTACGACTACGACTACTAAAAATACCAGGCAGAGTAAATCAAAATTATAAAACCATTTACTGGTATTTTATACCAGATACAAGTTTTAACTAAAATCCTATCTCTTAAATATCAGCACAGTATGTATGCTGTTTCTAATATTGCCTTTTTTTTTGTAGCTCTGTGGTGTTATTTCTGAAATCTGCAGCTGACCATAATACTGTGTGAAATTCTGTGGTATTGTTTCCAAAGCCTCAATGACTATGGGGACCACGGAAATATGTTTCATCCACGAGTGGGGTATTTCAGCTGCCAGATCTCTGTATATTGTTACTTTTCCCAATTCTTTAGCTTCAACTCTGCCATCCCCTGGAATTGCTATGTCAATGATCCCGATATTTCTTCATTCTATTCCTATCATGTCTGGTGTGTTATGTTCAAGGTGTTTATCAGTTTGGATCGGGAAATCCCACAAGATCTTGACTTCCTTATTTTCTGACACCTTCTCTACCTGATGTTCCCACAGGTTTTCGGAGGCTGGCAAGTTATATTTTTTGCATAATGACAAGTGCACTATATTTGCCACTCTATCATGTCTGAGTTTGTGATCTCTAACTTTGTGATCTGTTTGCGTAATATTTGGACATTTACAGATAAGGTGTAACACAGTTTCATCTTTTTCTTGGCAGAGTCAACATTTGCTGTTAGCAGTAATTCCTTGAATCTTAGCTTTCATCATATTGTTTGGAGTGTTTGTTGTTTTGCAGCAAAAATCAAGCCTTTGGTTTCTTTCTTAATGGTCCCCAGTTTTAGTCATGCCCATACTGAATTATGATTATGCTTTCCATCTATATTTCTTGGGTGTTGTCCATGTAGTGGTTTATTTTTCCAACTGCTTAATTTATTTTCAAATTGTTGTTTCTTATATTGAACCTTCGTTTCTGTCGTTTTCAAAATACTCTCCATTTTCACTGCCAATTTTCTCTTCTTCTTCTTCTTCTTCTTCTTCTTCTTCTTCTTCTTCTTCTTCTTCTACTACTACTACTACTACTACTACTACTACTACTACTGATAGCAACAGTTTGCCTTGTTTCCATGGTTTATTTTCCTCATCCTTGTTCACAAATATGTTTTAGGTGGCTGGTGCAGATGCTTCTTTTTTCCCTCTCACCTCAAATGCTAGATTAAGGGCAGAAAACATTGCCTCTTATCAGCAGTAGCATCTCATAAGGAGTGTTCTTCTGAAGCTAGAGTAAGAGCCATGCTTCCTACCCATTCTTAGCAACGTTTTTGGAGGAAAACAAAAGAAGCTACCAATTTGTAGAGAATCCCAGGAGCTTTGTTACACACTTGTAATAAATTTGCCCCTGATGTCACATCCTGCTACCTCACCCCAAATAGTCACCCCTTATCAAGTCTATAATTTTCAAACTAGTGAATTGGGTGGTAAAATGTTTATTGGCTCAGCTTTGCTTGGAATATTTAAAAGAATAACAGACTGTCATCTGCAATAAGCTGGCAACTACCTTCATGTTTATTATCCAATAAGCTTGCAATAAATTGCAAAGGATATTTATAGAATAGACCTGTATCATAAATTATTTTATTACTTACAGGAATAAAATAAAGTCATCCTGGTCAGGATTTGGAGCAATTCCTTATGAAGTCCTAAGAATTTGAACAGGCTGAAGGGAATTGTTTTAATATCTTTCTTCCTTCCTTCCTTCCTTCCTTCCTTCCTTCCTTCCTTCCTTCCTTCCTTCCTTCCTTCCTTGTTTTGTTTTGTTTTGTTTTTTGCCTTGAGCCAAAGATTCCAATTACCATCCACCGTCTGCTTTTGAAAGTCTCCTCCGTTTCAGAAGTGCTTTGCCAGGTGGCCTTGGGAGGGCCTAGATTCTCCATGAGTATTTGGAACTCCTGAAGATCTTTCAACCCCAGGGTTTGTTTCTAACCTAAACTGGTTGCAGTATAAACCAGACATAGTCCACTTGGAATATAAAACTGATACCATTTGCTCGCTTCAGACACATGCTCCTTATGTTCTTGTTTATAATGGAATTTGCTCAGTTGCTCTTGAGGTGCTCTGGAGGCACATTCCGTGACCCCTTTGTTCTGTGGGAAAAAAGAGGTAGAGCTAAGGTGCCCATCAGATAAATGATTACAGTTTTCCTGAACATTGCACTTAGTAACTCAGGGTGAACATTAGCAATCCTAAATCTCCCCTGACTAGAACCTGTCAGTGAGGCTAAGCAACTGAATTATATATAGTTGGGGTTCGCTGACAGGTTGAATTATTGTCTTCTGTCAACTGATCTGACTACAAAGTCAGTTTTGCCTCAAACTTCACTTGAGTTTAACCCTATCCTCCTGAGGAAAACCTGGTATTATAGCCTCTTAAACCATTTGGCCCTTTATGGACATAATTACATTTACAGGAAAGCTTCTGGGTTTCGTTTTAAAACTGACTTACATGCAGCCTGTTCATGTAGCTGAAGATATTTTCCAGAAAATTCTTGCTGTATGAGGTCATGACCGTATGAATCTCATAATCTGAAAAGAGGGAGGAGGGAAATCCCTTCTGCTTGCCTTATTATTTTATGAGTACAAATACATAGCAAACTGTACAGCATGATGGATGTTAGAGGGTCTCCTTGTTTGTTAATGATTACATGAAATGACTTCACATTAAGAGTAATTATTAATGTTTTCGTTCCCTTTCACTCCAAATAAATGCTGGGCCTTGTTTTATGTATTGCCTGAGTGCCAAACAGGCAGGTGGACAGACCAATGCTAAGTACTGGTGTGCAGAGCATTTATAGTAGAGCCACAATAGCCAGAGCCTGGCTGATTCACAAAGGCTAAAGCAGAATGTGCAAGGGGTGGCTTTTCACTGGTCTTTCCTACTTTTCCACAATTTTCAAGCACTGGCATATTTAAAAGACCTCATCTGGGACCTTACATTGAGGTAACACAGGCTATGGAGAGGCCACAGATCCAAGGTTATCCCAACCATACCATATGCCCGTGGAGCTTTCAGTGGGCACACTAGGGGCTTCTAGTCTGCTGGTATGTACATAACTCTTTGTCTTCACTAGTGAAGCAGAACCTTCAGCCTGTTCCTAGTCTCCTCTGCCACGGTTGTGCATGGCTGCTGCATCTCAGACTTTGGCCCTTAGTTTCAGGTTTTTAAACCTGCTCCCTAGCTGTAAGACTTTGGATGAGAACTCTCAAGTAATAAGATTCTGCCAGCCTGGTAACCCAAGATTTTGGGATTCATTCTCATGGCTTCAGGACATGTCTTTTAGACATGCTCAGAGGTTCCTCCTCCTCCTCCCTCCTCCTCCTCCTCCTCCTCCTCCTCCTTCTTCTTCTTCTTCTTAAAAAATACCAGACACAGTCAATTAGAATTATAAAACCATGGGCTGGTATTAAATAGCAGATACAAGTTTTAACCAAAAACCTAAGTATCTGTTAAATATTGCTGCAGCATGTATGCTGTTCCTAATATTGCCATTTTTGTAGCTCTGATAGTGTTATTTCTGAGATCTGCAACTACTTATACTACTGTGTGAAATTTCTTGATATTGTTCCCAAAGACCTGATGACTATGGGACCACTGAAGTGTGTTTCATCTATTATTAACACCAGACACAGTCAAAATTATAAAAACATTGACTGGTAACAGATACAAATTTTTACCAAAAACCTAAGTATCTGTTAAATATCAGCACAGTATGTATGCTATTCCTAATATTGCTGTTTTTTGTAGCTCTGGTGGTGTGATTTCTGAGATCTGCAACTGCTTATAGTACTGTGTGAAATTTCTTGATATTGTTCTCAAAGCCCCAATGACTACGAGGACCACTGAAATGTGTTTCTTCCAGAGGCAAGATGTTTCGATTGCCAGGTCTTTGTACTTTGTTACTTTTTCCAATTCTTTATTTTCAACTCTGGCATCCCCCAGAATTGCAATGTCAATGATCCAGATCTTCATTCTATTACTACTATGTTTGGTGTGTTATATTCAAGGTGTCTATCAGTTTGGATCCAGAAATCCCACAAGAACTTGGCTTCCTCATTTTCTGACACCTTCTCTACCCAATGTTCCCACGGGTTTTCGGAGGCTGGCAAGTTATATTTTTTAGATAATGACCAGTGCACTAATTTTGCCACTCTGTCATGTCTAACTTTGTAATCTGTTTGTGCAATCTTTGGACATTCACAGATGATGTGTGACACTGTTTCATCTTTTTCTTGGCAGAGTCCACATTTGCTGTTAGCACTAATTCCTTGGATCTTAGCTTTCAACATGTTGGTTTGGAGTGCTTGTTCTTGTGCAGCAAAAATCAAGCCTTTGGTTTCTTTTTTAAGGGTCCCCACTTTTAGCCATGCCCATGTTGAATTATGATCATGCTTTCCATCAATATTTCTCAGGTGTTGTCCATGTAGTGGTTTATTTTTCCAGCTGTTTAATTTCTTTTCCAATTGTTGTTTCTTATATTGAGCCTGGGTTTCTGTTGTTTTCAAAATATTCTCCATTTTCACTTTCGCTTTCAGTAATTTTATCTCTGCTTGTACTGATATAATCATTTAGCCTTCTTTTTTCTAGCTCTACTACCTCCTGTATTTGCAGTAATCCATGGCCTCCGATTTTTCATGGTAAATATGATCTGTCCACATCGCTTTTTGGATGTAGTGTGTAATGCATGTTCATTAGTTTCCGTGTTTTTCGATCCAATTCTTCTCATTTGTTTTGAATCCAATCTGTTATTCCAGCTGGGTATCTAATTACTGGAAAGGCCCATGTGTTTATGGCTTTGATTGTATTTCCCCCATTTAATTTTGATTTTAAGATCTTCCACAGTCTTTTGATATATTCCCTTTCTATCAGTTCTTTAACTCTTGTGTGCACGATGTTATCTGCTTCTAGTATTTGTTGTTGTTACTGTTATTATTATTGTTGTTGTTGTTGTTGTTGTTTCAACTTAGATACTTTCTCATAGCTCTTAGAACACTCTCTGGGCAGTTTACAACATAATTAAACAAGGAACAGTTTTTCTCCCAGTGAGATGGATATTCATTTCATTTATCTTGGAAGGATGGTGAAATCTGAGTCAACTTCAAGCTGGCTTTCTGAAGCCTTTGGGACCAAACTCAGGTTGTGAGCAGAGGATTGACTGCAATACTGCAGTTTAACCACTGTGCTATGGGACTCATATACCTTGTATGATCTCTAGAGCAGTGGTTCACAAACCTTGGGTAACCTAGATGTTCTTGAGCTGCAACTCCCAGAAACTCTGGCCAGCGCAGCTGGTGGTGAAGGCTTCTGGGAATTGCAGTCCAAGAACACCTGGATTGCCCAAGGCTGGGAATCAGTGTTCTAGTGTTACAGCTATCGGAATTCCAATGTTGACATCTAAATTCAGCAAAGAATCTCTACCTAGCCTATCAGTGTCACACATATATCATTTTGCAGTTGTTGCTGAAGGATTTTCTCCTCCTGATATCACATGAGCCTCCCCATCATGTAACAAAGGCTTTCCCTTACATCCCATGTTTTGACCCTGAAATCACAGGGGATAGGAAGTTGTTAATTAGTGCTTCTGCTAAAACTAAGGAACTAAATTTCTGGTCCTCCGTTCTGGGCCTAAAATCGATGAATGTTACATGCAGAGTGAAAGAAAATAACACTGAGTGTTCAAAGTTAGCTTTCCATGAAATAACAGTCTCTGTTTCTTAGGTATATATAACTCAAGTTAACAGATTTATAGTTTATAAAACTAGTAGTTCTATAAAAAGCAGTTTCAAATACAAGAAGCAGCACGATAGTAGCACAATATATTTGCAAAAAGCAGCACACACAAGTTGAAATATTGCAGTCAGTCCTCACATTCTTGCCTTATTGGAATGCATATGAACAAAAGCAGGACCTCTTGAGGAAGTGCAGAGAAGGTTTGTTATCATTTTGATCTATTTCTGATCCACTTTTCAACACTAGATGGTACACAAATAATGGCAGGGAAGTACCAAAGGAGGAAGGAGAGAAAGAACAGGCATCAACAGAAGCAACAAGAGCAACAAAGAACAAGAGCATTAGAACATTTACAAATCTATTTAGATCAACAACGAAATACCTGATGATGGGAAAATCGAAATAAATAAATGTAAAGCATTTTATCCACCTTCTAACTCACCAAATCTAAAAAAGTGGCTCACACCCATAAAAATTCAAACGTCTCAAATAAAATCAAAATGCACTGTGCAATGCAAGCTTATAAAATTGCCTTTGATCTGCCACCTTAAAACACGTCAGAGAAGCTCCCAGGTGGGCAAGTACAGGGAGGATATTCTACTATCAAAGCATCTGCAAAGTGATGACCCCACATCCATTTTTCACTGCTTGACCTCTAGAAGGGTCACATTGAAAACAGAGCCTCTGAAGAAGATCACAATGATCAGGTGCATATACGGGAACAGGCAGTTCTTTCTTTTTCTCGGTTCCCAAGGATACGTGGCTTGAGCTACTTTGAATTTGAATTGGCTACAAAGCCTTTCATGTATGCAGACATTGAAGCAATAATTTGTCTGTGCAGGCTCGGGGTGATTGGAGTCACAGTCCAACAGCCTGTGGAGGGCCACACATTCCCCTCACCTGATATATATGGAAGACAAGACAAAGCCTAAAGGAAACTCCATAGGACAAATGACTGGTGCAAAGCAGAAAGATAAATGTTAGCTTCTGAAATAATTTACTCAGGCAAGAACAATACCACCAGACTACAGTCTCCCAGTTCCTCTTTTCAATAATCAAGGAAGACCAGTCTCAAAATCTTTTTCACAGAGGTCCAGAAGAATCATGATGTCATAAATCACAAAGGCTGAGATGAATTCTGTTCTTTCCCACAGTCCAATCCTGGAGAACATTTGCCTTGTAGACCAGTGCTGCACTTCTCTGCAGCTACACAGTTATGACAAGCCTCCCAACTATTTCACTGATGTTTTGCAAGCTGTCTCAATGTATTGTGTCATAAAAGACACAATCTCTGTGCCCAAACTCACAGAGGATGTACCCCTAATCAGAAACGTACAAGATTGTGCTTTAAAGCTGAGTATTAATATTCCACAATGACAGCTGAGTCATGAATAACTGGCAGGGATGATGAAATGCCGAAATAAACCAAATTAATATGCATTTTTATGTGCAACCAAGTCACTTCTCACCTATGGCAACCCTTTAAAAGAAAAAAACAAAACATGCTGCTTATATGCCACCCCATAGCACTTAAAGCACTCTCTGGACAGTTTACAATTTAATTGTGAAGGCTATACACTGTTAACCTGCAACTCCCAGCAAGCTGGGTATTCAATTTACCAACCTCAGAAGGATGAAAAGCTGAGTAAACCTTGAGCCAGCTACCTGGGACTGAAGCCTGAGTCATGAAAAGAGCTTTGGCTGCAGTACTGCAGTGTAACCACTGCACCACAAGGTTCATAAAAGAGTTTTCAAGGTATATGAGATGGTCAAGAAATTGAATTTGTCACATACAATTTCTGTGCTCAAGTGCAGATTTGAATCCAGGTTTCCTGAGTCCTAGTCTGATGCCACACTGACTCTTGCAAGTAATATAATATCTTATGATGTTATTTTTAGTTGTTATTGTTGTTGTTGTTGTTTAGCTGTTAAGTCGTGTCCGACTCTTTGTGACCCCATGGACCAGAGCACGCCAGGCCCTCCTGTCTTCCACTGCCTCCCGGAGTTTGGTCAAATTCATGCTGGTAGTTTCGATGACACTGTCCAACCATCTCGTCCTCTGTCGTCCCCTTCTTCTCTTGCCTTCACACTTTCCCAACATCAGGGTCTTTTCAGCTCCTTTGTGAGTGAGAAGACTTCTATCCACTTAAAATACAGTTTAAGGGTGATTTGAAATTTCACTGTCCTCTCACAGATGACTACAGATTGAAACTACTTGACTTTATGGCATCTATCTATCTATCTATCTATCTATCTATCTATCTATCTATCTATCTATCTATCTATCTATCTATCTATCTATCTATCTATCTATCTATCTATCTATCTATCTATCTATCTATCTATCTATCTATCTATCTGTATTTTGTGGATATATTTACTTCCACAAGGGACATTTTACACTTTAAATAATAACAAAACATCCAAGAACATGACCAATGGTTTCTGACATTGAGGAACACAGAAGGAAACCAGAAGAATGAAGGTTTCATATCTCCTGCTTCATTGTCCTCTTCTCACTTACACACCTGTCCTATATTTTATTTTATTCTGAAATGAAAATAGTAGTAAAAGCAACAATGAACAAGACCAGACATCATAATACAACAGTTTTAGATGCTTCTGGACAATGTGACAGTTGGCTTGATAGCTTAGTGGTTTAAGTATCTGACTGCAAAGCCAGAGGTTGGGAGTTCAATTCCCCATTGTGCCTCCTGAGAGAAGAGCCAGACTGTGTGGCCTTGGCGACACAGGGTGCACATTCCCAGGGCACCTCCAGAAGAAGAGAATGGCAAATCACCTCTGTGTACTCTCTACCTAGAAAACCCTGGAAAGGGTTTTCATAAGTCAGAACTGACTTGACAACACACTGTTGTTGTTGTTGTTGTTGTTGTTGTTCAATATGACAGTGTTATAACAGTGTGTACATCTCAAAATAATGAGATGCGAATGTTTTATTTTCTATATGAAACTCCAGAAGGAGAAGGAAAGAAGGAGAAAGTGTATTATCAGTGCACTTCAATTTATCCCATGTGACATCACAGCTTCAGACTATGCAAGTGTTTATCTGCTCCCACGTCGGGCTAAAATGGAGATGAGGACATGAATGCTCCCATAAGTCTTGCCACTGATTGTCTAAATGTGCCCAGCCACATTCCAGCCTTTGCATGTTGAGTATGAAGTTCTGTATACAGTTCTGGGTCTTGAAGACAGTCACATAGCAGCTATGATTGGCAACTTGGAGACCCAACTGTATCATGCTTCTCAATCATGGGAATGCAGTTACAAAGCCCTGTACAAACATTCATCCTCATAGCATCACAGTCTGGAATTCTGCCCTGAGGGAGGGGGACATTTGGATTGGAGTTTACAAGCATGCATATATTCTCCATTCTAGCATGACACAGGAACAGGCAAATGTATGCACAGGGCTGAAAGGAGTGTGTAATGTCTGAATGAGAAATAAACTATATGGGTTTTTGCCTGACACCTACCTGCTTAAAAGACAATGGAGGCAATTTATTTCCCAGTGGAAAAGAATAACATGTCATGAGCTATTTTAGTCACAGTTTAACAATGTTAATTGAAATCCAAACTAGCAATAAGACTGTTAGGATTTCAAGAACTGGATACAAAGGTAAGATGTGGTGTCAATGCAGAAAGCTACATGTAGCTTAAAATGCTCAAAGACAGAAGTGACAGAGTATAATTATTACTCCAAAGAAGAAGAAAACAGGTCCTCAGGTTCATTTCAGGCATACTAATTTTAGAACACCAGTGAACAAGGAAATCTTCAAATGTCAGTCTAGTTAAAACACAAGCCTGCAAATTATGGATGCAATCTGACTGCATTAAAATCAATGTGGAGACTTGCGACTGAATTAAAGTGGGAGGGCACAGTGGTTTTATTATTCCATTGCATAATCTGCATCTATGCTTATTTACAGCTTTAAAGATTACACACCTCATTTTATATGATAGTGTCGTTAAAATTATGTTCACCTTGTCCCATGCCACCTTTCTAATAAATATTTTCATTATTGTTAAAACAGAATTACCCAGGGCATTTTACTATTCAAAAGTCATGTAAGAAAGACTCAGTGCTTCAATGTACTGCTAGATTATATGAGAAAGATGAAACATGGGGGAAGAAAGAGGAAGATGATTTATTAAAATATACTGCATTCAGTTCCCTAAATAATGATACATCTATCTCCTTAGCTTGAAATGACTGGAATCCAGTGTGCCTATTCTGCTCAAAAGCAAGATATGAACAAATGTAATCCTGTGTAGCAGATGTGAGCAATTTCTGGCCTTCCAGATGTTTTAGACTGCAGCTGTGTCAGCCCTCACTAGTGGAGCTCATAGACATTTTCATCCAACATCTGGAGGGGCACAAGTTGTTCAACCCTGATGTACAGTGTTTATGACAGTGAAATTACAAATGAGATGTTCAAAGATGAGTACTGCTGTTTCATCAACCATCCCAAGACATAGGTAGGATGGAGAAATAAAACTGCAAGATACACTATAATGCTCGTGAATGTTCCTTCCCATATAGCATTTTATTTAACCTATGGTAATTTTAGGTATTCATAGTGAAATGATTTATGGTTAGCATATATGGAACTTTAACTGCTCTGCATAAAAATAGCTCAGGAGCAGTGAAAGAGGAAAGCTCGAAGATATCAAAACTGTCTATAGTTGAGTTTTTATGAATGTGAAATGCCAGAATACTGGCCACATTTACTGTAACTGTTTGAAAAATGAGAATATGTTAAAGATTTGCTAAAGCAACATGTTTGAGCTGGCTTACTGACTAAAATACAAAGTGAAACTTAAAATATTTAAAAAAACATATGTAACTTTATCTTTTATATCTATAATAATGTTCAGATTACAAGGTGTGGCAGAATAAGGACTCCCTTTAATATATTTTGTGTTCCCCCTAGTTCACTGATTGATTGATTGATTGATTGAAATATATTTGTTTATTTGTTTAATTTACCACTCCATTAGTGCAGCACACTGTTCTGAGCAGTTTATAGCAATTTATATGCTATGTTTCTCCTCATATGCAATTCAGAAGGTATCTTCGTGCAAGACATCTTTCTAAATTGGTTTTCTCTCAAAGCATTGCTTTATAAACCTGTTCTATCCCTACATACACATTTTATACACATTTGGTTTTTGGGCTCTGGTTCTCAGAATCCTGCAGCCAGTGTGGGTCTTGGGCTTGCACTCAGGTTTGGGAAGTTGTGGGTGTTAAAAATTCTTGTTCCAAACGATGGTGGGTTCCCCCCCCCCCAACTAACCACTCCATCACAAAATATAACAAATTGTGAAATCTGAAAAGTAGCTACATTTCCAGTGTGCACATTAGCTTAGAGGTATGCATCATGTGAGTTCACTTCCAAGTGTAGATGAAACAAAACTCTCAGACAACATGTATGTGTGTCCACACAGGCACATGTGTGCCCATTTGTCTCTAACCTGTCACTACAGTTCAAGGAAATAGGCTGATCTACACCTTTAACTGGAGTCATTCTCTTATATAACCAAAAGTGCTGGTCAGAAAAGTTGTGACTGAGGTAAATTTTGCTCTCCCCTTTGCTCAAAAGTAGACAGGACTCTTTGAGCATTCAAAAAAAAAAAAAGTCTCCTAGATGGAGATTTAGGGGTTTAAGCCCTGAGTCTCCCATTTACAAATGACACTGACTGATTATTGACTGACAGACCAGTCTTTCTCCAGGGACTCATGGAAAGTCACAACAAAATTAGAAGAGATACAGGTAAAAAGTGATAAAGCTAATGTAGATTATTTTTAAACAAAAAGTTACACTAAACCACAAACAAATTGTTGCATTAAAACATTTTAAGTTTTTTTGAACAAATTGTATCCTCAAGTAAAGATTCTATATGACAGAGTAATCCATAGTAGCTGTGCAGGGTATCAGTAACAGCTAAATATTATCAGGCTTTTCCACAAACACCAAGATCTGTGGATGCAAACTAAGGAAGGCGCATGGTTATATTTGTCAATTAAACTGATGGAAAACACACAAAAAAATGGAGTTTGACCAATTCAGAGTGTCACCAACTCACTTCGGGTTCCTTGCTCTTAAATATATGCCAACTCCTTCAAATTAAGCTTTTGCCCCATTACTTCATTTTGCAAATAGACTTTTAAAAACAATATATTTCCTCTCTAAATCAGGAAAAGTCTGGAGCAGCACATGAAAAAAATGTCATTAACATTACTTTGTAACGACAGTCAGCAGTATTACCTTTTAACAGTAATGTGGCATTATAATGTCCCTCTTTCTAAAAATACAACAGAATCTCTCCTGAACACCTTACATAAGGAAGGTGAGCAGTAAGAAGGAACACAATCACCAAAACATCAAAGTTTTGTCCATAGCTATTTGTCCATTCAGCAGACAAAAAGGACACGAAATGGGTTATATCTGGAAAATAGTATTCCAAGCTCTACATTGAACCATCAGTTACACTGAATTCCAGAGTATCCTTGGAGACAGTGGTTGTCAACCTGGGTGTCCAAGGAAGGAGGTTAAAGAGAGACCTGTTCTCTCTCATCTGCTTACTAGTGGAAAGATGGCCACCATGTGACCAGATCACATAGTATCATTTGTCAAAGTTCTTGCCGGTTCAGTTTGAAAGCACAACATGGATGCTGAATTGTAGGGCTGATTGATGTGGTTTTTACAGATGTTTTTCAAGAGAAGCAAAGAAGAATTAATGGAATAGGGGAACCTGTGGGCCACCTTTTAACTGTAAGTTTAATAAAGTAAACTCTAATAAGTAACCCCTATCCCCAGAAGTCAAACTTTCACCCTGAACCAGATGTTGCTGAATCCCCCACTCCTTCTCTTAGTGGAGACAAGAGTCCAATGAAGGGAAACCTTTCTATACTCTAGGAAGCATATCTAATGTCAGAAGGATGTGTTCGTTGAATTTGGTTTAGACCACCACTGGGCCCCTCAAATTCCTGTGTCCACAGGACCACACAGATTCTGGTAGCTTTTAATGAACAAATATTTTAATGAAGCAAATATCTTGCAGGAATTAATTCTCCGAAGACTGGTGTTCCATATTCTACAAGAGTGACTCCCAAAATTGAGGTTGCAATTCATCCTGAGGCAAGGATAAAGTCCCATTGACAAAGTCACAAGCTTTAATGCTTCCACTGGCCAAGAGCATAAAGAGTTTAGGAGGCCAAAGGAACAAACATGCAAGTGAAGCAGAACTGGCATGGCCACAGTTTTGTTGGCTACAGCTGATAGATTTGGCACACCACAGTGCAAGGATCTAGCCAAACCCTCAGTGGTTGGGTTCATTCGCTTCAATGAAATCAAGTCCAACACAACTATTAGGTGAACCACAGTAGAATGACAACACACAGGAGTCATGATGGTGGTGGGGTCAATTGGCCTAGTAAAAAATACTGGGAAGTATAGTGAGTCAACTTAAAAAGCCAAATAGGGCCAAATAGGGAGTTGCTTCTTCCCTGGGCTGCTCAACAGAAGCAGATGTAACATGTGATGTGGCCACATCTGAACCTGTGAGCCCACCATGCTGCGTGAAGGGGCTACCTTCTCTTGTGCTCCCCATGAAATACCAGCAGGACTCATGCTAAGTGAGTGGCCAGTATTACCTTTCATTTAAACCAATAAGAAATACAACTTTTTCCTATATATTTGCTTATTGAGGAGAAAGCAAAGTAATAATTGTGTGCTGTCAAGTCCATTCCGATTTATGACAACTCTTCTCAAGGTATAGAGTACTCATAAGTGGCTTGCCTTTCCCTTCTTCTGGGGGCACCTTTGGACTGTTACTCAAGGCTACCAAAGTTAGCCTTTCCCCCTAGAAGCACAGCAGGTAATTGGACTCCAACTTATTGAGCTAACTCTTAACTTTGCCTGTACCATGTGCTAACTTTAGGGGACAAAACATCTTTTCTTGTTGTAAGAAAGCAAGAACCTTGTTCATTTTCTAAATGTTCAGTAAAGACACTGCCTTTTGGTTGTGTGAGTATTCTGTATGTTCGTTCTCTGCTGGGTTATTTTCATTTTACTATGTCATAGGACATTAATCTCCCCACTACACCAGACTGTGTTAACACAATCATTCAATTGCTAAGTTCTCAGAACCTACAAACTTCGAACTCCAGTGCCCTGAAATACAAATATGCCATCATCCTGGAGCATTGGGGCTCCATTTGTCTGAGTAACGAAGCCTCCAGTGCAGCCCACACTCCAGAGCCCCCAGTGCAGCCCACACTCTATTAAACACACCATCATCAGATCTGCAATCGAAACGGCATCGTAAGTCCTATAAAACTTTAAGGGGCAAAGATAGTCTCACGCTTCCTCGGGACAAGCGGAGGCATCTGCTCCTTTGTCTTCTCAGTGCCGAGATGTAGAGAGTAGAGATCATCTGTGAAATGAGTTTTGTTTGGAACTGACTTCATATGTGTGAATGAGATTTACTGAGCGGTACTTGCTAAGATACAGCTGCTCTCTGGTCTGTCTTGCTCACAGAAGGAATGTGTGGCACACACATGGTGTTGAAAGGCAAGAAAATGAAGTATAAAATAAAACTGCTGTGATAGATATAGATTGATTGATGGGGTGTGTTTTCTGCTGAGTGCAATCTGTTGGAGGGTACAAGAGAGATAAGAGCATGGTATATAATATGTAAGAGGGTGCTTTTTTCCGTTTATTCAATTAAACAAAATAACATATCACCACCCTCACCACATACTAGTTTCTTTTCACTTTCTGAAATAGTGCAAAAACATTGCCTGCACACAGCGAGAAGCCTGTGCATGAAACAGTGCAGATCCAGTGAATTCTGCCGTCTGAGACAGAGAGTTCATTGTCATCCTTCCCCCTTCCCCTGAATCCTCAATCTACACATGCACAGAACTGGCTTCAAAGAAATATATTGTTTCCGGTAAAACCAAACATAGTCCATCAATGCTATGTTGATTACCCTTTTCCCATTGGGCTAGAAATTTGTTCCCCCTTCTTTTTTTTTAAAGAACACTGAATCAGAGTGAGAGTTCCATGGCAGGTCATAGATGAATATTGGCATTTGAATCCGTTTTTTAAAAGCCCTCTGTTTTAAGATTGTGGGATATTCTTCCTGTTTCCATGATTAAAAACTTCAGAGTTTGCTTTGCAATACAGTGCCTACGTAGCCAGCAGGAAGAAAAGAATGCTAAGCTGCACATAACTTTTCCAGCCAGATCACCAATGCTAGTAGTCAAGATCGTCTACAGGATCCCCTCTTGAGCAAAATACCATTCAGAAAGAAAATTCCAGAACCAGACTCCTTTCTTCATCAGTTAAATACTCCTCACCCAAAGAAAACAGTTATCATGGCAGCCCCAAGCTATTCCTCAAGTATAGACAAGAAGCTTGGGCAATTGCTACATACAGCATATTTCAATAAGCATGTGGAGCCAGAGTTCATGATGAAACATTTCTTAGTAAAACAAGCATATTAAAGGTATGTACTGTATCTTCTTAATGACAGGATGGCTCAACTTCAAATAAAGAAAAGCTTGTAAGGAGGCATTTTCTTTTCAGGAGATAGTAATAATTATTAGAAAAATAACCACAATACTGACTGTATGCCAGATAGCAAAACAAGTTCACAGAATTTTTTAATTAATGTATGAGGAATTCCTTGCACCAGCTCATCCTATACATGCTGGCTAGGCTCTAGGTGAAAATTTGGGGAAGTTCCCACAACTATCATCCACCATCTAGTGGCTGAGGCTCTAACCTGGCCTGGTAGGTCAGGAAGGAAGCTTTTTCATTATGACCCTTTCCTTGTTGACATGCATCATTGTGGCAAGAAATGTTCAGATATCATGAAACTGTTAGTTCAATGGGGCTGTACAAATAACTACCAAAGAGGCCGCCATTGTTTGCTCTTCTGTTTAATCCCCTAAATATTCTTGTTTGTTGATATTTTAAAAAGCTGGGTGTGACACACAGCATGCTTGGCCCCTTTCAGCTGGTATGCTACCCTTTGATGTAATAGAAGATGCTGTCCCATTGCTAACTTGAATAAACATTCATCTTCCCATCCAGCTGGGTTCTGTTCCTGGATTGGGCAGGGTAACAATTTTCCCTTCACCTTAGGCAGCAAAACCTCTTGTGCTTTGAACTCCCTTCCAACTTGTACAGTCAACCCTCGACTTACGAACTTAATCCGTTCCGGAAGGACGTTCTTAAGTCGAAAAGTTTGTAAGTCGAATAAGCCTTTCCCATAGGAATGCATTGAAAACCAATTAATCCGTTCCGGCTGTTTTTGGTTCTTAGGTCGAGGGGCGGTTTGTAAGTTGAAGCATTAGTTCCCATAGGAACTAATGCAAAGCCGGTTAATCCGTTCCTACCACTAGGGGCAGATTTTTTTTCTTTTTTTTTCCTTTTAACCTAAGATGACTTAGGTTTTTAAAAAAAGGAAAGAAAAGAGGGAGGGAAGGAGGGAACAGACACCTTTTCAACAGAACACCTTGAAAGTTCAAATTTCGCACTTTTCCCGCCTCCCGCGTGGTTTTTTTTTTCAGTTCGTAACTCGAAGCAAAGTTCGCAAGTCGAGGCTATATTTTTCTATCAGAGCGGTTCGTAAGTCGAAATGTTCGTAACTAGGGCCGTTCGTAAGTCGAGGGTTGACTGTATCTCACTAGTACGTGGACCTGTTCAACTATATTAAATAAATCTGATGCATATAGGTATCCATTGTTAGCGCAGATTACAATCGTTTCTGAAGACAGGGAGGGTACAGAAAGATACAAGGAGGTTACAGCTCACTTACTGAAGACTCTCTGCTCACAACAAACTCTACCAGGTTGTGCAGAACAGCCTTTGATTCCCCAGGGGCAGCTTATACAGCTATTTGCTTCTTCATGCAAAGTGTGATGGTCCATTATTCTTATACCTGTGCTGTCATGGAGTAAAAGAAATGTAAGCTTCCTAGTAAGCTGCGAGGGATTCACAATCATGGCAATGTTTTTTCTCTACGCTATAATGCAATACTTGTCATGGCTACATAGATGCACAAGTATGTTTCTTTTTCTTCACATGACTGTGAGAAAGGTCCATGCTGACTCACACAGTGAAGGAAATAACTACAACCAGTGTTTAGATAGTACAGGAAAATCTCCGTTCCTTGTACTGTTGGGCATGTCCATTCAAGCTCTGTTCTATAAAATCTGTGTAGAGATTTTATTCTTTTTATCTTTTGACATACAGATAGCATATTTCCACATTACCCATCATATTTATAACACAAGGAGACTTGGCTGCTGTACACCTTCATCCCCAATAGCTGCAGAAACTGTGAAACAGTGCAGACTCTGAGGAATACTTACAATTTCTTTCACTTACAAATAAAAACTTCAGTCATGTGCAAGCAAGGCCCAATTCTGTCTACCAATGTTGGCGAGTGAACTAACCCGCAACCAAACATCCAAAGCAATAATTAGTCTTGCTGCCCATCCACTCTGATAGACATATCTGCAATAAAAAAAACTTGACTCCTTTTCTCTGTTTGCTTCAGTTCACCAAAAGTTGTGAAGTTAATAATAATTAACAATCAATACCAATTTAGTAGAAGGGGGTGGGAAGACAGAAAACTAAAATTGAGCCATTGTTTGGCATTATTTACCTGACACGATGATTCATGCTGTATTGAACCATGTAATGGCTCACAACCAACCTAATAGGATGACACTGACAAAATTGTATAGGGAACAGACTTATTGTAATTAAATTGCAGCTTTCAGCAGGAATATAATCCATCTAATACAGAGCACCCAAAGTGAATGGAAGCGTGCAAACATGGTTGTAGTGTTTACAACAAACTAATCAAGACTCCAGGCTCCCTGTTAGTGGCAATATATCTCATTGCACAAGTCATCAGCAACTTCCTGCCGTGTTCTGCATTCTGACAGCAGATTTATGGGAGGCCCATCTAAATCTGTACTCCTCAAATCAACTAGCCACAAATAATTCAGAAGGAAATTGAAGGACATTAGTATTCTTTTAACAAATGTAATTTACTTTAAAAGCACACTGAGACTTTAACATCAGTCCCTCTTTTTTCTTGTCTGTGAGCTAAAGGAATACATTTGAGAATACAAAGGATGAGAAAGGAAGGAGCATAGTTTTGCAGCACAAATTGGACTGGGTAGGAAAATTGCATTCACTCTTGGATAGATCACTTAAGTTTCTTCATTTGGCCTTTAATATTAGAACAGTAACAACATTGTGTGACTCAAGCACAAAGCATACACTGAAGGCAGCTACTAGGTGCCTCATTTTTGACTCTACTGTTAATGCCAGGATCCACTGTCTACTCTGGAGAGGGAGACTTTAATATTTTCCATTCCTTTGGAGTCCTGTTCTGGACTGGAAGGCTCACATCTGGTGCATATATTTTAAAATAAAATAGGTCTTTGGTGCAGTAAAGTCCAAAGATGTGAAGAGAGAGAATGAAATAGTCCTGCACCTCCTGCCATTGCTTTGCTCGTGTGAAGTGATAAACTTGAAGAGGGAAGATGTCCCTCAAGGTTCACCCTGCGAGCTGGAATCTTGATTTCTCTGTGTTTTAGCTTGTGTGGAAAGTCATCATGGATAGATGAGCCTCAGGCTCTCCACGAGAAATGTGATGGTGGCATAGACAGGGCTATCTTATATTCCCAAACACAGAGGGAAAGGGGAAAACTTTACCTCATTCCATATATTCAGCATATGTTATGTTTGTGAGACAGGGGGCGAGAGGAGTAGCCCTCTCGCCAGAGTGCCGGCCCTCCCCCACACTATTGAGAAAGAAATGCAGACCCTACCCACTTCACCTCCCAAGAAAACAGAACAATGGGGGACAGACACTCGGGATTTGAAAAGAGAGATTCAAGGGCTAACGGTCGGGGGAACGGAATAAAGATTGGCGGGAACAGAGCGGAGACAGAGGGTGGAGATAGAGGCGGGGACAGCAGAGATAAAAAGGAAGGAGGGACAGTTGCCTCCAAGTTGGGAATGGGTCTGGATGGAGGATCCATGGACAGGAGCTTGGGAAAGACTAAGAGTACCAAAGGAAGAGGTGGACTACAGAAGGAGATCCCCCCTAGACACTCTTATTGGGGAGATGCAGAAGCCCGAGAGTGGCGGAGGAAGTTAAGGGAAGAAAAGGAAAGAGTGGAAAGAGAGAAGAGAGAGAGATTATAATGGAGGGTGAACGAGACGAGGAGGAGAGAATACAGGGAGGACCCTGGGTGACCCCTACATCGACAGGACGTGTCAGGTGGAGCGAAGTCCGAGATGACGACACCATACCCTTACTGGAGGGAGAGGATGGACAGACGATAAAGGCGGGTACATCGATGGACTGGCTGGGTCCATGGAACACGACAGAAGGGAACCTGTTCCTTGTTGAAGGCTGGAAGCCCCTGCCTGACCCGTTGTCGACAGGAGAGAAGTTATGGGACAATTTTGTTGATACCGGTTACCTGTTAAATACTCCAATAAATCTTACCCCTGTTTCAAAGTTACATAAATCTCCTGATTCATTTGATAGGAAAAGAGGACTGAAAGACGAACCCTCACAATGTTATGTTATGTTATGTTATGTTATGTTGTGGTACGGTACTGTATGTATGTATGTATGTATGTATGTATGTATGTATGTATGTATGTATGTATGTATGTATGTATGTATGTATGTATGTATGACATTTACATCCTACCCATTTAATGGCATGCCACTACTCTGGGCAGTTAACAACAAATGGAAACACATACCCACCCACAAACAAAAAACACCCAAATAATAAAGACCAACAAAAAAGCACCCAAATGCAATGGCAAACAAAATTCAAATAGAATTGCATAGCTCAATGAGGATGTCAGAAGGGGAGGATACTCTTAAATGTCTTCTTGAAGAGTTCAGATTTCACACATTTCCTGAAGGTCAGAAGGGAGGGAGCCTGGTGTATATCCACAGGTAATGCATTCTACAGCATCACAGCCACCACTGAGAAGGCCCAGTTCCTGGTGGTAATTTTACAGTCCTCTCTTGGGGTGACCACATGTAACCAAGAAGCCTGGGAGGACTGGGTGGCCTGGGTAGAGGATCTTAGGGAGAGACACTCCAGCAGGTAGTGAGGTCCCGAACCATTAAAGGCTTTATAAAAGAAAAATAAAAGCAAAGTGTGCTGCTTATATACCACCCCATAGCACTTAAAGCACTCTCTGGACAGTTTACAAGTTAATTATGCAGGCCACACATTGCTTCTGTCCCCCTCCCCTTCAAGCTGGGTACTTATTTTACTGCCCTCGAAAGGATGGAAGACTGAGTGAGCTTTGAGCCAGCTACCTGGGATAGAAACTTAGGTTGTGAGCAGAGTTTTGGCTGCAGTACAGCAGTTTAACCACTGTGCCACAAGGCTCCATAAATTAGTATTAGCAGTTTGAATTTGGCACAGAAGCAACAGGAAGCCAATGCAGGTGCACCAGGATCTAGGAGACACGATCCTATCTCCAAGTTCCTGACACTAGCCTAGTTGCCACATTTGCACCTGCTATAGCTTCTACATTGCCTTCAAAGGCAGCCTCACTTAGAGTGCATTGCAGTAATAGATTCTAGAGATTACCAATGCATGTTCGCCTCTTTGTACAGTCAACCCTCGACTTAAGAACTTAATCCGTTCCGGAAGGACGTTCTTAAGTCGAAAAGTTTGTAAGTCGAATCAGCATTTCCCATAGGAATGCATTGAAAACCAATTAATCCGTTCTGGCTGTTTTTGGTTCTTAGGTCGAGGGGCGGTTTGTAAGTCGAAGCATTAGTTCCCATAGGAACTAATGCAAAGCCGGTTAATCCGTTCCTACCACTAGGGGGAGAATTTTTTTCCTTTTTTTCCTTTTAACCTAAGATGACTTAGGTTAAAAAAAAAAGGAAAGAAAAGAGGGAGGGAAGGAGGGAACAGACACCTTTTCAACAGAACACCTTGAAAGTTCAAATTTCGCGCTTTCCCCGCCTCCCGCGCGGTTTTTTTTGGTTCGTAACTCGAAGCAAAGTTCGCAAGTCGAGGCTATATTTTTCTATCAGAGCAGTTCGTAAGTCGAAATGTTCGTAACTAGGGCCGTTCATAAGTCGAGGGTTGACTGTACTTTGGTGCTTAATGAGGATGTCTCTGTTACAGTGAGTAATGCAGAGTGTTTTTGTTCAAATTTTAGTATTGTTTGTCCTCAAAATGCCAGTGCAATATTTCAGTAGTTTGAAGAGGCACCCTTACTGACCTGAGCACAACTAGGGACTTCTAGAACAATTGTGCATCTGCTCCAGTAACATACAAATGTCCCTATTCTGCTTCATTTCAACACTCGTTTCAATAGCTGGTGCACAAAGCTGGTGAGACAGAATCATAGCAATTGTAACCAAAGGTTGTCAAAGCAGGACACTGGTGAATTCTGCAGTTTTCAGTATACAGAAAAGCCAAATGATGAGGGCAAAGAGGTTCGTTCATTCATTCATTGATTCATTCATCCATTCATATTATTTATATCCCACCTTTCTGCCAACAAATGAACTCAAGGCAGCTTACAAAACATTTAAAAAGAAAAATACCAAAAATAGTTTTGTTTGTTTCAGACCAAACATATAATGTTTGAACATGACTTAATTACTTTGCGTTTGACTCAGCCTGGTGCAGGAACAGGTGCCAAGGTAAAGCATTAAATTTGAAACAAATATTGTGCTAATGCCTTTATGAAGCCAAAATGGTTTTGGAAATGTTATGATGGCCAGCACAGCTACCACTGTTTTTTGTATTAAATCCGAGCTACCTTTGGTTATTAAGGAAGTACTGTATGTGGGATTCAGATGTGCAAATCATATGCTCATTTGCACAGGCTAATAACCACTTGATACAGCTGTCAGGAGGTGATGCAATATTTGTGATCTGATCCAAAATGCAGAAGGCATAAATGTATGGTGGCAAGTCAGAGAACAAGATGGAATACCTCAGTGGAAAAAAAAAAAACCAAAATAAAAGCCATGTCAGTATGACAAGTCCTTTTTGAGCTCTGAAAGTTGAAGGCTCTCTTAAAAGGCTCTCATTTTCTGAAGTCATGCAATTATCACCTCAGAGTGTGACCGCACATTCAACATGGCAGTAACAGGTTTAGCAACTTTTTAAAATCAAATTTGAGTATGTTAGGGTCAAACAGATACTTATAACATCTTTATTGCAACACATCCTGGCTATACTTTGGCCTTCTTCTTCATCATTGACAGGTTTAATCTGCTAATGCTCTTCCACATTTGAGTTAATTGTTCTTCTGTTAATGTTGGGGCTTCTCCAAGGTCTTAGATACTCCTATTTTATGTGTGGACACTGATTTTGGGCTACGTAAGCACTGACACTGGGAGAATGAATTTGGCATTAGTGCATATGATGCTAGAAAAGCCTGTGTTGTGTAACAATTGAAGCTGAGGGAGCAGCTGACAGGTGAAAGGGCATGAAACTACTTTATGTGAACTTGATCTGTGGCTCACCACATAATGCTTTCCTATGTCAAGAACTCCATGATCTATATGCAAAGGTGCAGTGTCAGAACAACAAAGGTATCTGACCCTAAAATCCATGGAGACTAGATGCAGTCCAAAAGAACCATTTGTGTTTCTGCTGAGAGATCCTAGTGAGTAATCACTAATGTCTTCCTCTCCTTTTGCCCTCTATATTTCACAGCTGCAAAATCCCTCCTGAATGAGTACATTGATTTATTGAAAACAACCATATTGATTTTGTATTACCCTTCTCTTGGCTGCAAAGATGTCTTTTTTACATTTCCCCCTTTTTTTTGCTCTAGTTCACAAGTATATTTCTAATCATGTGCCATCTCTTGGGGTACTTTCAAAACTGGAGTCTCTAGGTCCGTGTCTTTCTCATCCCACTTCAGCATGAAACAAGACTTCCATTCCTCTGGTGATGTCAGCAAAGGTTTCTCTGGTAACTGACCCAGCAAAGGTAAGCAAGGTCAACTGGGAATTGGAGGGGAGCTAGAGGAAAACTATCAAAGGGATGTGTGTGTGTGTGTGTGTGTGTGTGTGTGTGTGTGTGTGTGTGTGTGTGTGTGTGTGTGGTGTTGTGTGTGTGTTTTAAAAGAGCTTCCTGGTCAGAAATAAAATCCCTGATGAGCACTCAAGACAGATCTGCTGATGAGTCATTCCACAGAAGAGCATTCTTGACTGAAACAGGTCATGTCACACATTGCAAACAACATGATACTAACTAATAATAATGAGGAGGAGGAGGAAGAAGACAAAGTGAGGGGAAAGTACTATCAGGTTATAGTGACACAAAAGAAACCCTAGGAATTAATGTTTCAAGGCAGCAAATACATTTCAGTGTCTTGTGTGGCAAAACAGAGTATAACTGTGTGTGTAATATAGTCAAAAGAATATACAAGAATATGTAACCTGGTAGGTTCCTTAGGATATTTTAATAAATTCCAACTTGACCGAATTTTCAAGCATTAAAAGAAATCCTCAAAGTTAAGGATCAGTCAAATTTAATTTAGGAAAATGAGAAAGTTTTAAAAACATAAAACAACAGATCATTTCATTCTCATTTTCATGGAACTTTCATGAAAGAAAGAAAGAAAGAAAGAAAGAAAGAAAGAAAGAAAGAAAGAAAGAAAGAAAGAAAGAAAGAAAGAAAGAAAGAAAGACCTAACCCATCTGATGCTACTACATGTGCTAATTCATTCAAGAAGGCCATATGGATTGCATTTTTAATTATGTGCATTTTGCAGAAATGTATGAAAACAGTTTTGAAATACACAAAGCTTCCCTGAAACTGACTGGAAAAAAAAATAGTCCTATCTCCTAGAGAAGTTATTTGCTGTTGTTTCTGGGGCATTTAAAATTTACAAACTGAGGCAGGATATACATTCTTCCCTATAAGAAACTATAGTGTATTCTATGGCAAGCACAACTGAATTCCTGCAGTACAGTATTCAGATTCAGTGGGTGCACAGCTGCTGATTAAGTGAGCAGCCTTGAACACAAAGGTTCCATTTAGCCACCATGACTAATCGCTGTTAATAAAACTCTCCTCTACAAATCTGCCCATTTTGAAAAAATTAATCTGCATTCCTGTTTTAAAAGCGCAAAGCACATATGCCCCTACAAGCTGGCTTCATAAAAACTAAAGCAGAGTAGGTCTGTAAATTACCCTTGGTGAAAACCATGGTCCATTTGAAGGAAGGACTTTCTGAGTTGCAACAACTTTTATCATATAAAACAAAAGCAAAAAGGAGTTACAAAGTGCAGGCAAATTTGAGGAATATAGGATGCAAAAAAGAAAACCTGCAAAATTTTACATTTATTGGGTTTTGTTTGCTTCATAGTTCAAAGCCTTATATAAGATCAGGTAAGTTCATATAATAAAAAATAAGTAAATAACTCTGAAAGCATCCAAAATTACAAAGAGGGGGAAAAAGAGATCAGAAAAGAGATATAAGATCACAGACGATATCACACCAAAAAGATATTTCCTATATTAGGGGCTAAGATGCTGACCAAGCCAAACTGAGTTTGAAAATTGGATTGTACCCCCCTGAATGAACGGGGGGGGGGGATTTATTCCCTGCAAAAAAGCAAGCTCCTTAAAAAAGTGAGAAGGTGCTGGCATTCTGATGGATCTGAAATATGGATGTGAATTTTCGGTGCTATTGCTCTCCAGGAAATTTGCTGCCATTTCTTCCCCTTACTCTTGGGATTTCCCAGCTATTGAGAGTTTCCTGTTGCATTTTTTGAAAAGTCCTCTGCATAATCCCAGGCAATTCACCACAAGCAACAATGTCATTCTTTACCAGCTTCTGTGACAAGTTTTACTTGCTGGCTACAGGAGAAAAGCAGCTCTGAGACTGAGCTTTTTGCTGGAGCTCAAAAAATAAACAAATGAAGGAAGGAAGGAAGGAAGAGGGAGGGAGGGAGGAAGGAAGGAAGGAAGGAAGGAAGAAGCTGCAGAGAGGCAGGTTTGGAGAGCTTCACACCGTCCAGCATGCTTTCCCTACAGCTGTCTGGAGCTGCAGCTGTATGGCTGTCATCATCATTTGCTATGCTCCACAGAGGAGCAGCACAGAGCTCCAGAGAAGCTGACAGTAACAACGTCAACAGCAATGCAAGTGAGCAGGATGGTGAGTAGCAAGGATTAGACCAGGAACAAGCAGTGACCCAGTCAAGGCAAGACTTTGAAAGTTTTCCCCATTAAAATGAAGGGTACTGTGGTCCAAACAAAATAAAATATAAATGCAAAAACAGGCGATACCTCTATAGACCACTAAAAATTATTATACAATACACGAGCTTTCTTGGGTTATAACACCACTTCATCAAGTTTGCACCAGTGTAAAGAACTTAAAGTCCAAATGTTAATGGCAAGATGAATTTCATAAGAGTAACTTTTTTGGCAAAATCCATCCTGCCATCAACGTTTGGACTTTAAGTTCTTCACACTGGTACAGACCTAATGGTGGTGTTTTAAATCACGAAAGCTCATGTATTGTATGATGATTTTTAGTGGTCTATAAAGGTATTGCCTGTTTTTGCATTTGTATTTTATTTTCCTCATTAAACAGACTTGGGAATTAAAAGCAAGTATCCCTCAGCAATCCTTCTCCATCTCCTCTTCCTCTTCTCATCTTCATCTCCAGGAGGACCTTTTGCAGTATTTTGCAGTGAATCTCAATAGTGGAAGAGAACAAGAACAAGCAAAATTGTACAAAATCCCTGGAGTGTTGTTGTTGTTTTGGGACTTTTTGCATGGACTTTTGAAGATTAGACACATCAGAGGGGTTGACTATGGCTTTTATAAACAATCAGACAGTCATTGTGCATTTACTCTTGTGTGCATGTGCTCAGTTTTTCAAAGGAAACAAGGTGCTATTTTCCCACAGAGACTATTTCTGTAAATTACAGAGACCTCTATGATTAAAAAAAAAAAATTCTGTTTCCTGCAAAGGAGGAATTTCAAGACCCTGAAACAAAACCCTCATTTTGGTGCATTTTCAAGTTGAGACACTCTAAACCAATGGGTATTCTTTACATATCCCTCTTGACCGTTGATATTAATAGCCCGAATATCCCTAGAACAACATGTTTTGGATTGTGGACACCTTTATTATGCTCCAGAGGCATGGGAAGTTACATTGAGAGAGGATGAGAGAGACTCATCTCCCTTTTTCATGGCCACTGCTGATAAAGGGGATAAGAAGAGGAGGAGTGAACTAATGGGGTCAGTTGCCTTCCCTAGGAAAAGGGGATCATACCTCTGCTGTACTAGCTGCCATAGGTACAAGATAAGGGGTTGAGAGGCTTGCAGGAAAAGAAATTGGTGGAAACAGTGATGAGTCCATTTTGGATAAAACGTAACATGTGGGATATTCTTATTTTATTTTTTCAAATATTTCAAATTGTTTTTTTCATTTGACAGGTGGCACCAAAAACATTAAATTTTGACTTAGGATCCTGTGATCGGGGGGGGGGGGGGTTGAACTACCCTTTCTAGAGAAACTTGAAATCTCATTTTATAAAGCTATCCATGCTTGACATTTATCGCCAAATGACAGAGATCAAATCTAGGTGTTTTGTTTTCTTTCATGGAAAGGAGACAGTTTGGCCTTCTACGCAGAAGGACATTTAGTAGTTAGAAAAAGTAGCAAAGATTTATGTCAACTTTCAGGAGGCTGAACCTATTGCATGAAAGGTGTTTCATTAACTAGGGTCTCTAGAAAGGGTCACCTTTTATTTCTTTTTTCCATCTATGAACACTACAAAAACTGATCACCATGCAAACATTATGAAGGACACACTTCATAACTGTAAACAGAACAATTGAAGATAACCTTTAGAAGAAGCCATAATATTTTTTCCAATATTTCAAAGATAGCCTATATATATATTGTTCTACTATGGCTCCTCTAGAACGTTGATAATCTTAGTTCCTGTCAGCCATTAGCTATAGTAATATCTACAATGCTTTTGAAAACAAATGTTGGAAAAAACTAAGGACGTTCTTCAAAAATCTTACCAAAATGCATAGGATAAAGGAGATAAAAAGAAAGACATGAATAAGGTACACAAAATAATTAAACTTTCACCCAATTATAACTGATTTATGGTAAGAAAATGCTGGTAAAATGGTATAGATTTAGCTAGAGGTAAAGATATAAATATAGATGAAAGCAAGGGTGCTGTAGTGCAGAGAGTGTTGAGGGTAGGGCTCAGAAGAACAGGGTACAAATTCCTGCTTGACTATGGAAACTTCCTGGAAGTGAACAATGGTAAATCACTCATCGACCATCTTACGTATCTGGAAAAGCCTTTTAGGGCTGGCATACATTGGAATCAACTTGGTGGTGTGAGCCTGATATAAGAGATCTGGGTGTGTTGAAACAGTCTTGTACAACCAGGCAGTTGAGATTGACCACACACAGACTCAGCAGATTAGGAACAAGCGCTGTTTATTTCAAGTGATATCGCCCGGGTCTCTCTGAGTGAGGGACCCTGACACAACAGTGCAATGAGCTTTTATGCCTTTTAACCACAAGGAAATAAAAGTACAGAAAAATCCTTATTGGCTGACAAGTAGGTCAAGGGGATTATCCTATAGGGCAGTGATCCCCAACCTTTTTCGGTCCGTGGACTGGCTGGGGAAGGCGGGGCACCACCTGCGCTCATGCACATGCGTGAACAAGCGTGCACGCTCTCTTGCACGAGCGCACGCCTGCCCGTGTGCATGCACAAACGACGGCACGGCGCTTCTCTGGGCACGCTTGCACTCATGCGCATGTGCAAACAGCGGCGCAGCACTCGCACGGGCATGCTGGAGCGCACGCGTGGCTGTGCGGGGGTGAGTGCATGCGGGGGGGGTGGGGCGGGAGGTCTGTCTCGGCGGCCCGGTCCGGCTCAGGCCACGGACCGGCACCGGGCCGCGGACCAGGGGTTGGGGACCTCTGCTATAGGGTCTCTACCTACGGGACAGCAACGGGGCAGGTATTCCTAAGTATTCAGGAGGCAGCTCCCCCGCCTCTGGGTTTCTTCTAACTTATTGTTGCAAGCTATTTCTTAGAAGAGTTTCAATAGGAAATCAGGTAGACAGGATATTCATGGTCGGCCGATATAAACCGCAGGTTAGCAAGCAGGTGCTTTCTACACCAAGCAAGCCGGTACTTTCCAAGCACCAAGCAAGCACAGGATATTCATGGTCGGCCAATATAAACCGCAGGCTAGTAAGCAGGTACTGCACCAAGCAAGCTGGTATTTTCTAAGCTCAGAGAGACAGAGAAAAGCAAACTATTTCTTATATTTTAGCACAGGCACCCCTTTTAGAAGAATGCTGGTCTGGGGTCTCGTGGAAACGTCCTTCAGCATCTTGCGTTTTATGCTCACAGTGGCATATGACAAATGGTGCAACTATGTAGATGGAGACAGAAACAGATATGCATATGCATATGCATATACATATATACAGTAGATAGAGATGGAGAGGTAGATATATGTAGATGTAGATTAGACATATATAGATATATAGTGGGAATGTGACAAGTACTCACAAAGTAGCTTTCCTGTGAAGGGTAAGAGTCATCAGAGGACAGATTTTGCACCATCAGCTCAGGGAATCAGGGAGGTAGACAGGCAAATAGCAAGAGGTGGGAGGCAGCAAATGCCAGACCCCCATCTCAAGAAGAAGTTCCAGGCTACCCTGGAGAAGCTTGGAGGGGTGCATGAAAAGGCCTTTGCAAACATAAAAACGCCAGAAAGGGCACGAATCAGAAAAATGATGAATTGGGGTGGATCCCAATTTTTCTGAACCCCAGAAAGCCAAACCAGTTCACAGTCCATTTTTTCCAGTTTGTGCCTGAGGGGGGGACCTAATCCCTCCACCCTGTCTGCCACCCGCCTGCCCCCTTCCCATTGTCCCCATCACCTCCCTCCCTGCTTCTGCTGCCACCTCTTCTTCCTCTTCTGCTGCTGCCATCTTCAGAGACAATGGCCTGGCTTCCCTTCTGGGAGCCGGGCCAGTGGTCTCTGTGTATGCCCCTGCCTATCGGCTAATACAGAATGGCAAGGTCTGTTTGTCACAGACAATGGGGCAAACATGTGGCTGCACTGCAGGCTGGGAAAATAAAAGTGTATTCTCCACAGTCTTAAACTAGTAGTTTGGAGTGCTTTGCAGGGTAGAGAAGACACATGCATACCCCATAAAATGGAGTGGGCCCAAAAGGTGGCAGGGCATTTTCACCACAGTGTCTGTTTCAGCAAAGGCAAAAACAAAAAATAATTTAATGTTGGAGTCACGAACTTAGCAGGCTGATGGGCTTTGTGGTGATCACCAGATAATTAGGATAGCAAAGAGTCTCTTAGAGATAGACGTTAAAGAAGTCAGCCACACACGCAGGGATCTCTGCCAGCAGTGCTCCTGGTGGGCGACTAGTAGAAAAGGCAGAATAACACAGAATGGGTTCCCAATGAATTCTGCCCTGCCCCCAGGAGGACTGTGCTTTTATTAACCTTACAAGCTCACAGATAGTGGAAAGTATACAGATAGGTTACAGAGTTCAGATAGGACAATGTATGCACTGGTGTCTGTTAATATGCTCTCTTTTGTCTGGCACAATCACTGAGAAAGTGTTAGAGGACTTAGCAACAAACAAATAAGATCTATGGAGATTTTTAAAATTTTTTTACAGCAGTTCCCCTCTAAATGTGGCACCATCTATGTAACTGCGCAACGGGATTTTGGCCCATGTTTTCCCCACTTCATCCAAAGGGAGCAGACTAGCTGGGAGAGGGGTGCACCACCCGGCCCTGTCCTGCCACGCTTTGCCTCTACTCCCTATTTTCTGCCACCTCACCCCTTGTCCCAGCATCTGTCTTTTGAGCTGGCTGCCTCACTCAGCTCAACAAAAGGACCAGCATTCAGATTATCTCTTAATCAATGGGATTAAGAGCCATGTTACTACTACAGATCATTCAGGATCTTACTCTTTTGGTATAATGGTGATATTAAAAAATACTGCCTACGAATGGCTTATGTGCAATCAGACATGATAAGAAGAGGCAGAGTATTCTTGTTTTTGCCTTGTCCTGTTCAGGAAAAGGGGAGAAAGGGAAGCCTAAATGTTATTCTTAACAACAACAACAAAAATGTGTTGAGATGATAAGGGAACTGTTGAATCATGTCTTAGTGGAAAGGCTTGTAACTGAACAAAGAATGAGTTGGTAAAATGGCAGTGATAGAGAGCAACTGGCTTTCCAACTTGTTCATTTCCCCCCCGCAAACACTATGACTTCTACCCATTGAAGTGACAGAGTTCCTTTTGACATCCTTCACACACACACACAAACACACACACCGTCTTGAATAAGAAGAAAGCCCCTACTAATCGACGTTTTCCTTCCCTGGCAGAAATATCTGTATCACTAGAGGGCAGCCATAATCTGTTGGAAAGCTAAGTGAGATCTCAATGGAAATAGAGGCCTGACTTCAGATGCAAAGGGTGTGATTCTGGATCACTGGGCCGTGTCTCAGCTGTACTAATTTTCAACAGAAGTGATTATCAACATTTCAAGTTTGTGCCGAGGGAACATCAATATAGCTGGCTTTTTAAAGAATGCAGAACAATTGTGGGGGGGGGGGGGGGATTCTATTTTTTCTAACTGGTCCACAGTATGCAAAGTCAATTAATTTGGGTGCACAGACCTTCCACTTTAAATGCATGTATCCTTATTGTCATCAATTCTCCCATCTTGCTTGTTTTCTTAAGGCATGTGTCTGCATATGAAAGAGTTAGATAACTTCTAATGTTTTCTCTTTAAGATAATTGGTGCTAATTGTCTGGATTTCCGGGCAGGCAAGTTGACAATATTGAATGTCATGGAACAAGACAGCAGTGTCTTTATCTTGAATTTTAACAGTTTTACTCTGTTGTAGTGCTGAAGCAAGAGTATAGCATAGCACTTAGCTGGACAATGGGTTCATGCTGCAATAGAATTCTGTGTGAAAACTTATCAACATCAAAAGTTTGTTAATCCTGAAGCACATCTCTGAAATCAAGTAAAAATTCTTCCTAGCTTAGGCACAGAATTATCCCCGGCAACTCTGGAAAGATAAATTCTTAAAAGTCGATCATATCGCACCATTGCAATATTGGTGTTATTTTAACACGTTGGCCCCAAAATGCTCTGTTCTCTTGTGAAAGTTTTTCAAAATAGATAGTTTTGCAGTTTCTCATATTCACATGTGAGGACAAGACAAACTGAGGATTTATATCCCAAATAGATTTTTGTTGTTGTTGTTTAGTCGTTAAGTCGTGTCCGACTCTTCGTGACCCCATGGACCAGAGCACGCCAGGCCCTCCTGTCTTCCACTGCCTCCCGGAGTTTGGTCAAATTCATGTTGGTAGCTTTGATGACACTGTCCAACCATCTCATCCTCTGTCATCCCCTTCTCCTCTTGCCTTCACACTTTCCCAACATCAGGGGCTTTTCCAGGGAGTCTTCTCTTCTCATGAGATGGCCAACGTATTGAAGCCTCAGCTTCAGGATCTGTCCTTCCAGTGAGCACTCAGGGTTGATTTCCTTCAGAATTTTAGATAGATAGATACAAAATTTCAAACACAAGGACAGTTGAACTACAGAACATTTTTTTGATATCTCCAAATGGGATGAAGTTAAAAGTATTATGTATTGGTGTAGTTGTGAAAATACCCAAAACAGTCTAGCAGGGTCTTTCATTTGCTATATATTGGCCCTATTAAGTTTTACAGTAATGTAGCAAGAGAATTGCAGCATAATTATCTTGGATTATCTATCCATCATTGATTCCATTTAAATTTAGCTTTTGAACCTGACATAGAAGAGCTGCATGTCTTTAGTGTATTTTTACTTAGCATTAAATGGCCGTGCATTTGTAAAGCAAATAATAGGGTTTTTTTTAAAGTAGAATGCCTCAAATCTATTTGATGTGATAGTAGAAAGCACAACCAGAAATCTGAAATGAATGCCTTTACTTTATTGATCTCATTTAAAAAAAAATTCTGAATGGTATTTAACCACTTGACAGTTTTTTTATTACTACAGCAGTTTACTATCTGAGAGAGCGAATCACTTCCTTTGAAGAGAAAAGCATTTACCACAATATCTAAATGGCGATAATTTTTTCAGTTCAGAAGAAGTAAAATTTAGCCAACCTAAAATCTATATGATTTGCAGTGGGCTTTTAAAAGCCTCTTTTTGTCTCCGGACATCCAGTGCATACATCGCTTCTTGTTTCCACTGATCAGATTCCAGATTTGAAACACGGTTGAGGTTAATAACATCCACTTAAAATAGGCTGAAGTGGACGGATGAAATTAGAACGGTGTCTCAAACAAAACTCCACAACCGACCTCTTCTGGTCTTCATTCAGCAAATGTCTCAGCGCTTGGGAGACATTCTGGAAGGGAATGCAGAAAGCCTTGGATAAGAAAATGGGGCTAGATCATTCATATTGATCTCTGTTTTTACGAACACTGCTGATTCCTGTGGCACACACATACACATGTGTGTATGCCTACACGTGTGCCCACGGATGAACTTCTCTGTTCGCTTGTCCTCAAAAGAAGTTCATCTCATTTGTACTCCAAAGGGAATTTCCTGAACATAATGTTAGAACCCCTAGACACTTCTGAAGTCATCCGCCTTCAAGGAGAACAAGGAACATCTGGCAGGAATTCACATGGGTCTTCCTGTGAATAGGGAGAGCCCAGGGGTGTTTTTTTCCCCTGTAGGAAACAATTCCTGTGGAACACTCAAGAAAAAACTGAGAGCAAGCTGCAGTCCAGCAGGAATTGCACATGGACCTTGGGCCTTGTGTGTAATAGTTTTTTCAACTAGCTTCCCCTAGGCTGTCAAGTGGGCTATTTATACCCCATGTCCTTGTTTACACCATGTCTTCTTTTATTTTTCAGTGCAGCCACAAGAGATGATGCTGTACTTCCTTGTAGTTGGTTTACCTAGAGACATGCAGCAGAGGTGTACACCTTCCACAGAAGCCAAAGAAAGACAGCAATGGGGCATTATATTCATATTTTCAAAGCATTAATTTCTTAACAGACCCTCAGTAGAGTAAGTTTTCAGACCATGGCACTTGACTGAGGTTCCAGTTCACAGTCCTGTGACATGCTGAGCAATTTCTTGTTGATCCCAAAGTTGCAACATAAGTTCTTATTGTTGTTGTTGTTATGTGCCATCAAGTTGCCTCTGACTTATGGTGACTCTATGAACGAGCGATCTCCAAAATGTCTTTCCTCAACTGCCCTACTCAGCTCTTCTAAACTTAAGCCTGTGGTTTTCTTTAGGGAGTCAGTCCATCTCGTATTCGGTCTTCCTCTTTTCCTATTGCTTTCCACCATTTGAAGCATTATTGTCATTTCTCATGATGTGCCCAAAGTAGGACAGACTCATTTTCAACATTTTTGCTTCCAGGGAGAATTCAGGGTTGGAGATTAGATATTTGTATTCATCTCCCTGGGGAAATGAATATGAATATCACCACCAGAGGTGGCTGGGCCCTTTGGACCCACCTCCAGAACTGGCCGGTCCACTTACCGCTCGCAGTGCAGCATACGTAGCCGGCATCATTCACGCACACCAATCGTGGAAGTAGTCTGACTGGCACTTGCCCACTTCCCTGCGCTGCTGACTACTCCGGCAAGGAGGCAGGATGACCAGTCTCCCTTCTCAGCTGTTGAGTAGTCAGCAGTGCATGGAGGAAGGGAAGCACTGGCCAGGCTACTTTCGTGATTTGTGCGGCATGAATGATGACAGCCATTTGCACCACCCCACAAGCAATAAGTGGACCTCCCGGTTCTGGTGAATGGGTCCAAAGGGCCTGCCCATCTGTGGTGGTGATATTCTTGTTCATCTCCCCCAGGAGATGAATACAAAATTCCATCTCTTTTCAGGGTTGATTCAATATATGACCCACTTGTTCATCTTTCTGACAGTCCAAGTTATCCACAAAGCTCTCCTCCAGCATCACATTTCAAACAAATCATCCCCCCCCCCCCCCCCCAGCCCTGTCGGTTTTCTTAACTATCTAATTTTCACACGCACCCTACATGGTGATCAGGAATACAACAGCGTGGATTATCTTGGTCTTGGTCTCCAGTGACACAGCCTTAGCAAAAGAAATTAGGTGATCTCATACAGATGATTGGATTGCTGTTGAAATCACCTGAGGAAAAAAGGAGATGCTTACTTCTTTGTTTCAAAACTGTGGTATACCCGAGGTGGTGCCGAGAAGACTCACAAAGCTATAAAGACAACGTAAAGCTCCCCACAAGCTGGCCTGCTGGACAGCAGCTTGCCCTCTATTTTGTTTTGCAGCTTTTGGGTGGGTGTGCGTGTGCTGGAACTTGATCTATGCTGAGGTTGGGGAAATACATGTTAATCGTTTTAGTAGAGTTGTGGCATAGATGTGAGGTGATAATGAATCCTGATAAAAATCAAGGATTGATTATCCGGAAACATCACCTCAGCAGATCTGTTGAGTTGTGCCTGACAGAACAAAACCTGATAATGAAAACAACACTTCCAACAGGAGCAGGAGCAGTAACACCAACACCATTGACAACACCAAAAAGAAAATTTTATCACTTGGCCCCGAGTTCTGCTACTGAAAGGACAGAGAGAAACCGACTACTGAGGATTCCCCAGTCCCTGCAAGAGTTCTCACTTGTAGCACGAGTATGAGAAAACAAGGATGTTTTGTTTCATTGTGTTTTCCTTATTTTCCGTAACTCCGATTCCTTTCTGCTTCATATGTAGACCAGGCCTGTTTTGAAACACAACCTAAGTTTGGAAAGTATCTGGTCTATTTTCTCCACTATCCTCTGCTAAAAGGTTTTCCACCAAGGCTTTCAGCAGGGATGAAGAAGTTGTCCTTCAGATGTTGCACTACAACTTTCATAACTGTCCAATGGTGAGAGATTGTGACTGTCACAGTCCATTGCCCTCCCACCCCGGAATAAAGAGGTGAGACACAATTGATGGGATGAAACAGGGCCACACTTTATTAACCATAAAACTTCCTCAACTGACAGCCCAATTCAAACATGGAATGGGGGGCCTGCTGTAGTGCAGAATGATCCAGTAGCGGAGGTCTCACAGGACCCCTTCTTCATGACAATGGGTGAGTGTCATACCACAAAGTTGCACGGTCCTGGCAGCGACGCGGCCCCAGCTGGCCATGATCTGACCACCCCCAGGCCTCTAGCCCCCTGTCTATTGGTGGTCCAGAGGTGTCCCCAGTGCGTCCTCCCCCCGCACCATAATCTCGCAATCTGCGGCTCTGAGGGTTTGGACTTGCTATACCCCGCCTGTACTCGATGGGGAACTCACCGATCCATCTTCATTCCATACTACCCGCCACTGCAAGGAACTACGTAGCTTAGCCATGTCCCCTGCCCACCACCAAACTATCCAATTCCAAATGCAGGCCCCTGCAAAAAGATCTCCAAACCCAAATCTGACAAATGTACCCCATCATTTCTGATCAACTGAGGCCACTGCAGCCTTATCTTCAGGTAGCTAATCACTGAGCCCAACTCCTTGCACACCGCTCTACATACTTCTCTATTTACACTCCATTGAGCCTTATTAATACAATGTGGGGAACAGTTAGCCCTCCATACCATCCTGGGGACCATCGTGGACCAAAGAATTTGAGTGAGTGTATGTGTGGTCTTCCATGCATGCAAATCCCTTATGATGTCATTTATCAAGGACTTGCCACTCTGCTTGACCAGGTCATTACCTCCCAGGTGAATGACCAGCACATCAGGAGGGGTACCTGCAGAGCTTCTAAAAGCTGTACTACTAAATTCACCTCACAACCTTCCTCTCTGTCCTTTCCATTCTATGCAAGCTGAAGCCCCCAAACCTAAGTTGCATCCTCAGGCCGTTCTTTCAGCATCACGCGCCACACAAAAGATGAAACTATGTCCCATGATCAAAATCCATTTCCACCTGCTGATGCCCACTGTACCTGCAAAACAAACATAAAAATGGCCAGCAACCAGCCTACACCTGTGGCAGTGTACAGACATACAATCGGAATTTATTCGAGGACCAACATCCCATCCTTTTAATGTCCTCCGTGCTGTAGCCCAGCGCAACCACTGTAGAGGCTGCTCCTGTCCAGAATGAGTGTGTCCCAAAATGCCATCCGTGTGAACCGATGTGTTGCAGAGCTAGATCTGTCACTTTCCAAAACTGGTATTTTGTAAGCAGGCAGCCATTGCTATGGCAGAAGTATCCGCGACATTCACCCCTTAATGCTAAGTTCCATGAGCCTCAGCACCTGAATCCTACATGTCATTTTCCAGGGGCTCCTGACAAGCAAAAGGAGGGTAAGGTTCGCATTTACTTTGCTACTTTACTGCTTATGATTTCCATTTTATTGCCTCTTTAATAAGTTTTGTACCTTTCCTTCATTGGTGTTTTCATCATCTCAGAACCCAAAATAATCTCTTGTCTGCCTTGATCTGACAGCTGCACACATTCCTCACTCTCATCAGGGAGGTTAGTATCCACTTGGCATAAGACAAGACAGAAGGTCCAGCTACTTGCCTAGGGTATGTAGGCATTCAGCGGGATATGTTGGTCAGAATGTCTTACTTGTCAGATTAGGAAGTAAGGACCCTTCTGGCAACGAGGCAGCAGCTACTGAGGAAAAAGAAATATATGCTTAGGGAACTAGGAATGTGCACAGCAAATACTTTCATATTTCTTCTTTAGTGGAGTGCCTCTTCCATTTTCTCTTTGTGTGTGTGTCTGCATGTGCATGCATGTACATATGCGTGCATGCACTAGTCCTTTCATTTTACATGAAAAGAGAAAGCCTCTTTCAGGTTTCCCATTTGTGTTTTCTGGGACTCCAAAATAACTCTTAAAACGACTCTAAAAACTACTCTGAGGCAAGACAAGAGAGAATCAGTCAACTTCCAAAAGCAAGCAACAGTACACAAGAAAGGGAAAAACATCATCAGACTATGCAGACACTAGTTTATATTATAACATTCATCATCATTAGGCAACAGTACAGATGAAAAAAGAAGATCATCATTCTCAGAGTGATATACTGTAGGCATTAGCTGATATCATCTAATCATCATCATCAATGATCATAGCAAGCCTATTGCTTTGATTGCTTGGCACTGACAGCCCAACTGCCAGTAAGGTCTGCCAGTGTCTGCCATTCATGGTGCCAGCCACACCAACAAGCTATTCTCAGACCAAACAGTTACATAGGCAGAGGAGAAGACCCAGTCACAAAATCCAGCCCATTGGCCCACATCCACCCTCACAAGACCAAACAAAAGAGTCTCCCAAACCCCCACCAAAATACACACCTTTAACAGAATAAATGCATACTAAATTAACCAAATAATTTTTTTTTTTAAAAAAGAGTCAAACAGGGAAAATATATCTCCATGTGCACAGGAGAAAAAACTGGGAAATAAAACACACACAGCCACTTCTACCCAAAACCATGGAAAGCAAGCAAGCAAATAAAGGGAAAAATGCAGTCATCACCCTCCAAACCAAAAGTACTAGGATATGGAGTAGGGTGGTGATTTCTCTCCCCAACTCTGTTCTTTGAGTCTAACAGGTGGCAGCAGGAAGGCCATGCAGCAGCAAAAAGAAATCGGGGCAATCCTTAAAGAAAATAGAGAGGGAGTCCAACAAATAATACCAAAGAGGCACACAGGCATAGGAAGGTGGTTTGGCAGCTGCAAAAATAATCCAAAGAATGAAAGACAAAAACGGATATTATCCAAGATAGAGGCACAGCAGGTAGGTAAGCAGCAGTCCAAGATGGAGGGCACCAGGAGCTCAACACAGTAATCCCACAAGGAACAAATGAAGCAAAGAGCACTCCTCACTGGTTTCCAGGCCTTTTACAAATTCAGAATTCCTACTCCCCCTATGTTCTGATTGGCTTCTTATTGTCCTTGCAATATTTTTGGGTGATTAATTTCTCATGCAGTTTGACAGACATAGGGTGAAAGGGCACCGAAAGGTTACATGAAAGAGGGAACACAAAAGACACATTAAACTTTTTTTTAATGCATAGAGGGTCTCTTTTTGTCAATTCCTGAAAGAATAGGAATTATATGAAAGACAACTTTTGCCCGCCCAGACCGGAATAACGAGACAGATACAGGTGTATGGGATAACTAGGGCCACAACTTTATTAACTTGTTTATAACTTAGACCTTCCCTTTTACAAGGGGGTCTACCATAGTGCATCAAACTGGTCTGTAACTTGACCTTCCGGTTCAGACCGCCCATCAAGTTCCTATAGCGAAGGTGTGCTCTCCAACCATACAGCATGCCTCCGTGTTTCCACTAGCTGTGGTACCCCAGGTCCAGCCCGTCCTGGCCTCCAAACTCTAAATGCTTGGTGTCCCCTGGGGTCCTCAGCTTCCCTCCTCTCAGCTAAAATGTCTGTTACTGCCATTCTGAGAGGAGGGGGTGACTTATTTGGAACTCAGCTAACCCTTAACTTTAGCACTACCCGCCATTGTGACCTATTTACTGGGTATTAATAAGTATTGCCACAGACCACCCATGCAGCTAAGAATGGGATGGGCGAAAAACCACTCATACTCTGAGCCAATTTGAGTACCAGTCAAAAATTCCCATCCGGCCCTGAAGCGACCAGCTAAGCTCACTCTCACCTTAAAGGGTGGGCAGGTGGGCCAACGTTTGAAAAGAAAGGGAGGGCGAGGAGGACCTGGGCAGCCTTCTTCAAGGCTTGCTTGAGCCCAGCCTCCGTGCCCCATATGACGCAGCAACACTGCGTCATCTCTAGCCAGCCAGGTGGGCAAAGAAGCCCCGCCCTGGCAGCTCAGCACCTCACAGAGAAGCCCTTGTGTGCATATACTGGGTCTTTCACTTAGACACAAAAGGCCCACCCATGTATGCAACTTCAGATAATACTTGCCTACCTCAAGTTTGCATTCAGTATGGTGTCCCTAGGCAGGTCTTTCAGGCACACACCATTATATTCGTGTGTCATTGGGAATGAAGGAAGATTTCAGGTACAGGAGATTGTTTTGTCAAAATTTAATAGTGTATTATTCTGGCTGGATCCCCTGGACTGTAGTGAGGCCTCACAACTACTATCTGATTCTGTGGATAGGATTTTTGGGGGTGTACTTACAACACTTAGCTGCAGCATTGAGTGGAGGATGTCACAATACTCAATTCTCTGAGTTTTCTTTTTCAATTTGAATTTGTAAAGTTATGGCAAGAGCTCTTTTGGATAAGAAAGTCAGTTTTTTTGTGTGAAAACATGGCCGTGCCAATTGATTGCCAATAAACTTGTGAACCTTCACACTCGGAGTGGATTATATCCAGGAATCACAGATTTCTGCCCATCTGCCCAACCATGTGTACAGGACCTTTCCAACTCAGCCATTCACCTTCCAGGGGTAAGTAAAAACAACGTGGATTCCCTGCCCTGGTTTCAGGAGGAGCAGTTCCAGGCTTTGGCTCTAGAGTCGCAATAACCCCCAGAGCTATTTCCAGTCAAAGTTTGAGAGGTGAGTCCACAATGCAAGGAGTGCTGCTCCTACCCCATACAACTATGCTGCTGCTATACAGGGTAACAGCTTCCAGGTTTTGGTGTGTGTGTGTGTTGTGCCATCAAGTTGGAACCGACTTATAGAGACCCTCATAGGGCTTTCAAGTTAAATGAGAAATTTAAGGAGTGGTTTTACCAGTTCCACTCCACCAATCAGTTTCCATAGCTGAACGATGATTTGAACCCTGGTCTCCAGAGTCCTAGTCTATCACTCTGTCCACAACACCACACTGGGAATCCAGTGCTCTTAGTCTTTGCCAAAGTTAACAGCAGGAGGGGGGGCAGCAAATTTATGGCTGGTATCCTGGCTATGATGCTGCATTCCATGGCAGTCCTGAACAGGGAACATGGGAGTCTAAGTCCTATCAAATCCTTTTGGGCTGCACAGATCTTTTTGATTTCTTTTTACTGTATGTTTACTAAGGCATTCTCAAATTGTTGAATAACTAGCATGTGCTGCCTAATTGGGACTCCAAGTTTTTTTATGAATTGTCTGTCTAGGAGGCACTGGTGCCCATTTGTTGACAGGGAGCCCAGCAATGTGGGACCCTTGGACATCCTGATTATTCAGCAACTTTAAAAAGGACTTGATGGACTTTAGTCACTTTGTTCCCTGACACAACCATCTGCTCGGACTGGCTCAAAAGGAGGGTCACAGCCTGGAAAACACTGATGTGGTGAGAAGGAAGATAGTCACAACAGTGAGGGCAAATTTTTGCTTTCTTACTTGGTATTGTCATTTAGAATGGCCTCCTTTGTCCAACTGGACGAAGTGCACCAGTTAGACTAGGGACAAGATGTATTGTTTCATGACATGTGGAGCAAATTGGTGAATTGGTTGCAGCTGCAGTAAGTGACTGGGACTCCCAACCATCTTTTGTGATGATTTTGGTCCTAGGAACAGATCCAGATTGGAAATGGGAGGGCTGGGCAACCCTGTACCTCTTGCTGGTGTGTATTGTAGTAAAGGATGCAGATGGGGATGCACTGCCTAACTCACAATTTGCCCTAAGAGACATACATGTGACCGGATCCATGATGGTCAGGTGATGTAGCTTCTCTCCCACGATGCTCCCTCTTGAGAATGGATCATTACACTTTTATGAAGGGATACAATAAGTTACCCCAAAAGAGAACACATTCTGTGGTAGCTAAAATATGTTTCTCAATGTACCTCTCCATCTCTGCTTGACACTAGTAATTTATAAAGGTCCAGAAGCTTTGTAATATTTCATTTTGGCTTCCAACCAAAGAACATTTTACTGAATCATTCCTTTCTTGTTTTCTTGCTTTCTTTTAGTATTTTCTAGCAGCTTTTCAAAAACGCATTCTTGTATATGCTTGTGAAGCTATTTTCAAATAAAAGACCACTCTTTGAGTGGATTATGTACAACTCCACAGCATGTTTCATTATGTCATTTTGGTGAATTCTTCTACTCAACCAATAAAATCATTTAATATGAAATCCAAACTCTTTGATACAAACTTCTAATGTCCTCAGAGTCATGGGTTTTGCTTCATAAAATAGGAGTTGGACATTTCTGATAAAATCAGAAGAGTGGTGGAAGCATTTTTGGCCATACGTAAGAGGTAAAACCAAAGAAAACCTTTTTGTAAAAATGGCACCATAGATATGTACATGTTTTGGTACTTTCTACCTGAAATAGTGCAGTTTTCTTTGATTTCTCTTGATTCTGCTCCTCTGTCAAAAAAACAGTCCTTCAGAATGAAAGAAATGTTAGCTGTCAAATACTGGCAATGCAAGAACTGGACTCCGAGGATAGCTGAATAAGTGTTACTTTCACATGCATTTTTTAACATCATTCCATTCTAGTCAAAAGTCCAAATTTATCTAAAGTTAACATATGTGTATTTTCTCTCTCAAAAAAGCATTTAAATGAGCCTTTTTGGTACTCTTAAACTGCTTATAATTGTCACTGTGTCTGAAGAAGAAGAAAATCTAAGTTCATCTAGTACAGTGTTTCCCAACCTGTGGGTCACAACCCCCAATGGGATCGCAAAATGTTTTCTGGGGGAGTCATGGGCCACCTTATGTGTGTTGTAGCCCTTGTTAAATTATTTCTTCCTTGATCTTTTGAAGCAGGATATTAAGGTTAGTGTGTATATGTATGTATGAGAAACAGCACCTTTGGGGGAGAAGAAGCCTCTACTTTCTGAGAAGGGATGGCTTTACTCCATTAAAAATGATTTTTTATGCAAACATGGTGGGGGGTTGCAGATTACTTGGCTATTATAAAAGGGGGTCATGACTCAAAAAAAGGTTAGGAACCACTGATCTAGGAGGTGCAAATTAGATTGTGTGATGTAGGAATTCACAACAATCAAACTTATCAGTCATTCCTAACTATTCTATTTTTTCTCATAATACATCATAAAGTTATTTGTGAAATGAACATTCCTTCTCTGCTTTTTAAAGGGTTGAATCTATGGGTGGGAAGCCCCTATAGATACTACAGATTTAAACAGACATTCTGTGTCCATAACTGATAGGACAAAATCAATTATTTTAAGACCAAATTCTAGCATCAGGATCTTTTTGCTTTAATCATCAACTTTTTTGGTCTATACCCCTGCCTACAGCAAGATCCTGCTTTCCATTTGTCGACATAGCTTCCCTGCTGTGTACTGTCGAAAGAATGAGAAGACAAGATGGAGAATCAATTGGGGAAAAAAGCTTCCATCGACAAAGCTTTACTGTAGATCAATGGAATCTGGCTAGTTAAAATATCTGTGGGATATGTTTTTGTGGTTGTACGCTCCAACGTAGTAAGTTCATCTAACCCGCGCCTCCCCCATAATCATATTTAAACCAATCACCTCCTAATTTTCTTTGCATACAAAATTGTTTATTATTTCATCTGTTTAACATATTTTGCCTTCATCTTGAAATACAGGACAATATGTACAATGTCTTTATACAAGAAACCTCTAATAGGTTTGGAATAACATAATATTAATTAGAAGAATTTGTCCTTTAGCAAAGTTCACCAATCAAATTTTATTTACCCACTGAAAAAAAAACTATTAACAGTTTATACTTTCCAACTTGGTACTTGGGTGATATTTTTGTTTGATTCATATTGTGTTTTTATCGCTTATTTGTTTGAACAGGTTCTGCTACAAGTATGGAATGTGTACAGAAGGCTGCGAAGTACATGTATTTGCTTAATAGCTTTATCCAGATAGCTGATATTTATTTAATTGGGTTTCACCACATTTGCATTCCTACAGTAATTAGTTGTACACCATTCTTAATAGCATGAAATAAAAATATTACCAAATCTTAACATACTCTCTCTCTATCTCTTACACTCATTCACTCACACTCACACACACACACATAAACACACACACACAGAGAGAGAGAGAGATTATAAACTTATATTTAAACTACATTAGAATTTAATAGTAAGAATTGTGATAACTGATGGTAAAGCCAAAAAAAACAACAAAAAAAACCCACGTTCTTCAACATGGAATATACAAGTAAATAATTTAGAAACTGATCTTAGCCCTGCAGCTAGTTTAGAACAGAAAATGAATAATCTAATCCACATTGGTAAGTGAACTTTGACCTAATGGTACCGTCAGGTTTAAGGCTTCAACTTTGAAAACTTCTTTAACTGCTCAGACATAATTTCTGCATTAAAATGCTGCTGTTTGATTTTATCTTTTCTGATGTATGGAGAGTCTGAAGATTCCAAAGGTACTGGTTTTAACAAACCTACTGGAGAAACAAAATAATGAAAAACAGGGTTTCTTTGGTTGGGCGTGTGATCCTTGTGGTGTTGATGCAATGCTAAGTACCCCTGAGGTGGGTGTTGTTTGCCCACACAGTGTGTCTTATGTGCTTCTTTCCTAAATCCAGGTTTGGCAGAGCTCAGTAAAATAGCTATCAAAGTCCATAGAGAATTCTCGTTTGCTAAGTGTTAAGGTTTATATAGCTGTGTTATTTCTTAAGTGCAATGTTGCTGGGGAACATGCTAAAAACAAATCATTAATTTATATAAGGAAGTCCAGTTAGAAGACAATTAGGCTTGCTAATTTTCTTTCTTTCTTTTTAAAAGTGTGTGGCTTTTAGTTTTGAAAGGAAGCTTCAAATCACTTAGGGTGGCTGAAGTTACAGAAAACTCTAACAACCAAGATGTCAATGACTGCCAAATCAGAAAGCCATGGACTGCAGAGACCTAAATTTACCCAGTAGTTTAGTCTTTCCATATATTGCTCTCCCATGCAGTGCAACTATGGGACAATTGCTGCTTGTTTCAAGATTTCACTTTGATTGTTTAGTCTTATTCCAACTGTTTGGATAGGAATGTCTGTGTAACCTAGATGTGGCTTTAAAGATATTGGACAAGGCTGTCATATGTTGACATGTTATATTTTGTTGATTTAAGTATGTGATTGTTTTTTTTATGATATATCCGTTTTATATTGTTGTATTTTATGATGTTTTTATAACTGATTGTAAGCCGCCCCGAGTAGACTTTGCCTAGAGAGGCGGGGTAAAAGTCAAATAATAAATAAATAAAATAAAATAAATAAATAAATATGTTTTTTCTGAAAAAGAGTAAAACTAGCTGCTCTATAAGGACTAGGGTTGCATTGAGACAACCTTCCTCTGATGATGGCAGGGCAGAAAAACACTTCCCAGGTTCTCTGCTGCTCTGGATTTCTTTGGAGCAGAAATGGAGAACTTGAGCACTTTAGATGCTTTGAACTTGAAATTCCAGAAGCTACAGCCAGCATAGCTAAGGGATTATGAATAGGGAAGGGGATTATGGGAATTTTAGTTAAAAATTATTGAAGGACCAAATAGTATTCCCCATTGCTGCTGTAAAACTGCCACCAGTTCTCTCTTTCTGGTAATGCATAAGAATATATCTTTGCAGGGATGGGATTTTGGGGTAAACTCATTTGGGGGACCCACATGAGGTTCTTTCTTTAGTTTTCGGTTTCTTCCATGGATTTCTGTAAGACAACCTCTTGAGCCCAAAGAGCCATTTAAATGAAAGAAGTGTGGCATGAAATCTTTGGATTCTACTGTGTTTCCCCCTTTTGTTAAACGTTCTTTCACCCAAACCACCTGCTGTATGATTCCTTGCCCTGAGGACAGTTATCCCAGCTCTGCTCTTTCCCTTCTCCCTCTTCCCCTCAGTGCTGCTTACCTCCTTGCCCCCTCAGCTGAGCTCTCTCATCCCTGCTCTTCACCCCACCCTTCTTGGCTGCTGCAGCCTTTCACCTCTTCTCCTATCATCTCAGCCAGCCAGCCAGCTCTTTTATCTCCCCCTCTTTGTGTCATGGCCACCACTGCTTGCCTCTTTGTCCCCTGTGATCTCTGCCATCCTGGCTTTTTCACCTTCCCCTCGGTCTCCCGCCACCAGAGCCCTGAATGAGAAACAGTATCCAAAACAATCCAAAAAAGTTAGATACTTACAGGTAGACTGAAAGGGCTGACACTCATAAGACATGAAACAAAATGAGGAACCCCTCTCAAAAGGAATCAAAACAAAATCAATATGAAAGTTTTTCCATTGCACATTGCTATATATTTGTGCTACTCCTTCCAGAATAAGGAGACAAGAAAAATATTGTTGAATTTTAAGGAAATGCAACTGCGTAAAACTATGAGGGGTTGACAAAGGACAAATAGCAGGTGCCCTATCAGATTGAGGTACTGCATCTATTTCTTTTCCAATTCACTCTGGTGTGTTGTTGTAGCTCATAGCCAATGTTTCATCCTTCACCTACCCATACCTACCATGCCCCCCCTTTTATGTCACCTTTATTATGTCATCATCATTGCCATTCTCACTTTTCTACTTTTTTGAAGAGGTGAATAAATGGGATGCCCATCCAGAATCCTATTGAGGATTCACTGAATAGAAAGTCCCACCAACATAGTGATATTGAATTGTACTGCTTGCGTGCTGCTGTTACACAAGCCAGTTTTCCTTGGAGAAAACACACCTTCCACTTGTGCAGTGGCAACAATTGCAAAAGCGGTGTGATCCTGCATCTCTGCCATGGCTTTTTTTTTTTTAAAGGCAAGTTTGAAGAAGTCTCCTTTTATCTTAACAGACTGTCAAAATATTTGGTGGATTTATGTCTCCTATTAAACGTGTGGTATACCTGCCAACCTGTTGAATGTTTTCAACTACAACCTAATGGCCGGTGAATGTCAGGGTCAACTCCCCAGTTGGCCACATGGCTGAGCTGAGTAAGTAGGATACAAAGTCCTTCATACCTTCATGCAGGACAACCACTGAGATCCACAAAGTATCCTGTAATAGAAAGAGGAGTCTTGTGAGGAGGTGTTGGTCTTTAAATTGTACTTCGTCCTTTCTGTACCCAATATGTTCTGTACCTTTTCCTGGCCTGCCTTTACCTCTCTCCAGAGACCAAGTCAGAGATGCTGGGGTGACAACGATGGTTCTTTGTCTTTGCTCAGATTACACTGTGGGGCCTTCTTCGTTTCCTCAAGAAGGCCATGGTGACACATTCCTTAGTTGCATTTCACTAGGCTGCTGCAATGTGTTCCATGTAGGTGCAATGTGTTCCATGTAGGACAGCCAGTGACAGGAAACTTTATTTACATGTTCAAAATAAAGCAGATAGATTGGATAAGCATACTAGGAGCATGTGATTCTGTTGTGGAAACAACTGTATTGGCCTGTGTTCTGTTTCCTGAATCAGTTCAAAGTGTGTGTTAGGGTCTTTAAAGCCTTATACAATTCAGGACCAGGATACCGGGAGGATATCTTGCACCCATCCATTTGTTGAAAGCATCATCAAAGGCTCGGTTTCCCCAAAAATAACCCCAGCTGGAATGACATGGGGCTGCTGATGTATGAGCCTTCTGAATGACCCAAGCCTGTTAGAAACTCATGCATAGTATAGATGTTTTGAAAGTACCATGTAAATAATTTGTTTATTTTTATTTGCTTTCAATTTTGCACCCTGGTTTGTGAAACATCGTGCAGTTTTAAAGTTTTTATACACACACACACACACACACACACACACATACATATATATATATATACATACATACATACATATATATATATATACATACATACACACACACACATGTATACACACATATGTATATGTGTGTATACATGTGTGTGTATACACATATACATATATACATATACATACATACATACATACATACATACACATACATATACATACATATACATATACATATACATATATATATATACACACACACACACACACACACACACACACACACACACACACACACGTGTGTGTGTGTGTGTGTGTATAAAGTTTGTAAGATAGATAGATAGATAGATAGATAGATAGATAGATAGATAGATAGATAGATAGATAGATAGAAGGGACGTGGTGGCGCTGTGGGTTAAACCGCAGAAGCCTCTGTGCTGCAAGGTCAGAAGACCAGCAGTCGTAAGATCGAATCCACGCGACAGAGTGAGCTCCCGTCGCTTGTCCCAGCTCCTGCCAACCTAGCAGTTTGAAAGCATGCAAATGCAAGTAGATAAATAGGTATCACCATGGTGGGAAGGCAACGCCGTTCCTTGTCTAGTCGCACTGGCCACTTGACCATGGAAAATGTCTATGGACAAACGCTGGCTCTAGCCATGAGGAGCAAAAACGTATTTTCTTTAATTAAGGGGAATGGATTTTCATCAAGCCGACATTTACTTACATTATCCTGTCTTCACCCTCTGTTAGAAAACTGCTGCTAAATATTTTACATTACATAATTATGTAGTAGAGGTTGGGTCTGAAGGAGAACCCAACTATTACTGTTCTAATCGAAATGCAGTATAGTTAAGCAACTGATACATTTATTGAGATAAAGCTGTCAATCTTCGCTGAAGGGCTGCGTTTTAAAACCATTACAGAGGACTTAACCAAGTTCAATATGGTGTGGGTTAAAATGTGAATCAGAAACAAAGATTTTTAAAATCATTCTTGTTCAGCTGTTGTCTCAAAAACCAGAAGTTCTTTGTGAGTGTTATAGGTTAAAAAATTACTGCCCCTTGTGTAAACCACAGACAGCAATGCCAAGACTTAGATGTGTGAGTGACAGTTAACCTGTAGCTGTAGAATTGTGTGACTTTGATTGAAAGCCTCAACACATGGGATTTAAATGTACTTGGAGGAGGGTTAAGAAGCAGACATGGCAACAGCTTGACACACTTTGGATAGAGAAACTGGTAACTGGTATTTGAATGCAAACCTGTCTGTCTGGAGTTCTGGGAGGGATGTTAAAGGAACTTTGCTCCAATTTCACTCTTAAGACTTTGCATTATTGTTTTAGATGACCCAGCTTTGTCTCCAAAACAGATGAGGACTGCATTATTCCATCTGCATTGTTGTCATCTTACTCTCTTTCTTGCTTGTTCATTCATTTGCTTATTTTTCCTGATTCAGGCAGAGCCTCTTGCACTTCCTGTTTCCTTTCAAATTGATAATATTCTGTTATCCCAATATATATCCGTTCTAGAGGGGTTTCACCTGAGCTCTCATCCTGCAGTTTGAGCTGAGATATGTGATATCTAATCTCAATCTTTTAGATTTTTTACAAACAGGAATGTTGCCCAGAGAAGGTGTGGCTGGAAGGGAACTTTTTGGGCTAGAATGACTGTCAATCTATCCAGTAGTAACCAATTGTTCCCTCCTGCCTTGGAATTGAAAGACAGCCCAACCTCTCTGCTCAGTGCTCTTTCCCTCTCTTTAGTCTATTGAAGCCTGTTGCTGAAAGCACTCATGTTCATCAGTTTGCACTCATGTTTGTCAGTTTACTTACAAATGACAAAACCTTTTATTCTTTCTCCTACTATTGTCTCAGAGTGAGTTATTGAGACTGTAAGTGCCAGTTAATGAGAAAAGGGTGAACTACTCTGGGGAATGTGAAGCTATACTGCTCCGTGAATCCATGCACTTCTACTCTGCATCTAGAGGAATTTAACAAAAAATTCAAAATTCTGCAATAACTCTGAGGTCCCCACTAGGAGTAGTGTAGGAAAAAATGCATTAAATGTGCACAACTCAAACTGTGCATCCTTGGGGTGAGGAAGCACCCAAAAGTACTTTAGACAGTGAGAAGAATTAGAAGAGTGCTTACAAAGAATGCTTCTATGAAGAAACATGTGTTTCAGAAGTGTGAATATTGGGGAAAGAGGGGGTGCAGATCTCCAAATGAAACACACACACACACACATACGTTTTGCAGCCAAATGCAAATCAAGGGACAGCAAGAAATTCACAAAACAAACTGAGAGATTGTTTAATCTTCTTTTCCCAGACTGACTGTGTGTTTGAACACAGTTGCATTCCAGAATCTGTATGTTGATGGATGGCTGCAAATGCATATTAAAGAAAAGAAGAAGAAGTTTGGAATTGATGCATAGAAAAAGGTCCAAGTGCTATTAAAATGTATTAAATAATGTGGGATGCATTGAAGTCAGGTGTACAAAAGTTGCACAAAATATATACAGTGGGAGAGGGGGGATACAAAGGACAGCTGTTGCTGTGAGGGGCAAGGAAGTCAACACAGGCAGGACACAATGTGGAGGTATTTAAGGAAGGAAGTCCACAATAATGGACTTTGTAGATGTATACACCTCTGGTTGCTTTGTTGTGCACTTACAGGCTCTCCAGCCCTTGCTTTATTTAAAAAAAAAAGTACAACATTTCCTCTGTGTTTATGAATGCTTAACATAGTGAGAGTTCAGCCACATTTCCACACGATTCTTCATTTCTAAATATTAAGATGCCGTGGTTTTTTTCCCTTTCCTCTGATGCATAATTTATTAGAGTTGCTTGGAAGGTGACCTTCAGAGAATTCTGTTGCTGATTACAAAATGGAGAGCCTTTTATTTATTTAGGTAAAGGTAAAGGTTCCCCTTGACATTTAGTCCAGTCGTGTCCGACTCTAGGCTGCGGTGCTCATCCCCGTTTCCAAGCCATAGAGCCAGCGTTTGTCCGAAGACAGTTTCCGTGGTCATGTGGCCAGCGCGACTAGACACGGAACGCCGTTACCTTCCCACCGAGGTGGTACCTATTTATCTACTCGCATTTTTACATGCTTTTGAACTGCTAGGTTGGCAGGAGCTGGGACAAGCGACGGGAGCTCACTCCGTCGCGTGGATTCGATCTTACGACTGCTGGTCTTCTGACCTTGCAGCACAGAGGCTTCTGCGGTTTAACCTGCAGCACCACCACGTCCCTTTATTTACTTCCTACCAAAATGGGTGACTTTGAAAAGAATCCTCAGAAATGCTCTGCTTCAGTTACAGCTTCTTCAAGGCAAAATCAGAAACTACCTTGTGTACCTGACTTGAAAACACTATCACTTGTGGTCATAAAATGGCTGATTCAATCTCATGTTTGGCTGTTATAATGTCTATAGTTCCTGCTTGGAAACACTGCTGTGTGATACCTTTTCTTGTTGCAGCTAAATTTTGTGGTACCAGTGATCCAGTCCCACAGTGTCATCACTAGAGATATCTAGACTATTTTGACTTGGCAAGACACCCCAGTGACAAATTTGGAAGCCCTCTGAGATTCTTTGTCTCTACGTACGAGAGAGAAGGAACATTTCCCCCTTTAATATCCTCCTGATGCACATAAAATGTATCTATGCAAGACTAACATTGTTTCTCCTCCTGAGGCAAAGCATGCATACACATAGAAACACCATAAGATGCAAGCAACTCTTGTCATATTCCAGAATCCAGATTCCTGAAAGTTCATGATATGAAGCAGTAGTTGTCTTAGTTTCGGTTGTGCAATTGGCTGGGTTCTTTTGACATCAGTGGAAGGGGCTGTTCATGACCTCCTTCCCAAGTGGCAGCTCTGTTGCCCTAAACAGGGCAGTATCCACTTGGGCTATCACAAACAGGAGGCCACGAGTGAGATCAGTAGGGTTAAAGTTGGGCAGTTTTGCTTAAAAAACAGACATTTTCGTACACAACATCATTCTCCTTGCTGTGAGAACAGTATTGGCAAGGCTTGTAAATCCTCACTGGTGTGAAGAAAACGAGAACAGGTCTGCAGGATGGGGCTGCACAATTGTGCTTTCTTTGGAGAGTTCTAGTAATGGCAATGGACACACCTGTGGTGAGGAAACCAGACATGTTCCCACTGTCAAGATCGATGTCAATTTCAATGTTTAAGCAATCAGTCAATTGTGACTGTTTTTTTAACCTATTTCTTTCCTCACCCCATTTTTCACACACAAAGGCTGAGGTCCTGTTGCTTAGCATAGTACGCCACACTAAAGTATGCACATTGAATCAGTAGGGATTCGGTAAGTCAACTACTCCATATGTTCCATAGTAAGTCACAACTAGATTAGACCCATTTGACTCAATTGCATTAAATCCCCACTGATTCATTGGGGGTGCTCTAAAGTGAAGTACTATGCTAAGCAACAGGATTTCAGCCATTACTTAGGGCAATGTACGTCTGCAAGTGTATACTCAGGAGAGAAGGTCAATATGAGGTGAATGTGGAAAGGAAAAACAGGAAACAACCCCCTGATCCCACCTGGATCAGGATCCAAATTGAAGTTCAGAAACCTGAATGTTCAGTTCCTCAATTCATCTGCATGATGAAACTCAAAGGGCCTTTATTTTTTTAACTTCCTGCAACAGTGAATGAAATTCAGAGACACCTTACAGTTAATTAACCCTGACAAATTGTGGATAAGTTAGCCCAGAGATATTTGTATCAGCCACCTTCAAAGCTGGTCTTAGCAATGGCCATTTCTCTCTGTTTTTTTCACAAGTTGAGAAGGAGTTTGATGCACTGCAGACAGAGCTACAGAACTTTAGTGCTATATGTTTAAAGTTTGCTAATGTGCACTATTTTTCTGTTCTATAATAGTATTTGTGATGTATGTATTCTGTGCAGTAGCACAACTAATTCTTCAGTGTTTGAAGGAGGAAACCAAATACCACTCCTCCAACATTTTTTTAATCTCCCCTCCCCCAAACAAAGAGACAAATTTGAGGTTCAGGCTTTTTTGTATCGTTTCCCCACTGACTGAAGCATAGTTGTGCATATTTTTCTAAGGCACATGTTTTTAACTGTTTACATGTTTAACATGTAAGTATTGTTTTGAGTAGGTTATATTTATCCAAATAATCAGAGAACTATATAATGCATAAATGTGTGAATTTCAGGGGCAATGCATGCCTTTTCTCATGAATCTCATAAGGAATGAAATGGTTCTTTTCAGGAAGAATGTCAACCCGACAGAATCTGTTCCCCCATGAACCTCCAACAGACAACCTGTTGCTTTCATAAGAAGGCTATGGCTATCCTTACAATAGTGGATTGGGAAAAGACATTAATTTTGGTTAGATTTCAAACTTGCCCAGTTTGAAATCTAATCAACTACTACTAGGAATGAGCAAAAAGTTCTTTGCACTTTGGTTTTCAGCAAAGTTTACCGAAACTGTAAAATCGAATGTTTTGGAAAGTGAAACTGGCAGATTTCCCACCCCCCTCATTGGGAAACATGAAGACATAACTTGCAAGGAAAACACTGCACGGATTAATTTTGCTTTTTCCTCCCTCTCCTCAGGAGCAATTCCTGTGTTTTCAACTGTGCGTTGCTCTGTCAAACTGGTTTCACTGAAGGCTGCCGTGGGGAGGTGGTCTTTGTGGAGTGTCTTGTGCAATTTGCTTGTCATGACTGAAAGATCTGACCTACTCCCAAGGCATGATAAATTATCCTCCTTATCTTTGGGAAATACATGAAAAACATTCATGTAAAACAGTTTGCAAGGTATAAATCTGTTGTTGATGTTTTAGATATCTGCTGGAGGATGTACACATTAAGATAAATGGATTGTCATCATTGTGGAACTGTTTAGTTTCACATTTAGGAGGCCATCTGTTCTCTGATGAATGTCCTTGCATATATTGGTAAGAAAGCTGGATTGAGTTTGAAATGCATTTTAATAAATGCCACAAGTAATTACAAAATAAAGAGTGTGGGGGGAAAAATAACTTCCAGTAACTCTCTCTGTTTGCTTTCCCTTTTCTTTTCTTGTCTTCTTTATTTTTCCAATTGTTCTTCCTATCCCCTTGAAGAGAAACAGATAAATACACATTACTAGGGGTGTGTAGTGGTTGCAGAGAAAAGTGTTCAAATGAGGCAAGTCAGAGATCTATTTACATTACTGGAGCAGATACGGACACATCCAGTCATGCTCGAGGTGGTTAGGGTGCCTTTACACATAAGTTTGCTTTGGCATTTTGAGAACTGAAAAGCTGAAAGAAAAAATAAAGATTAAAAAATTAGCTGATTAAACTTGCTGTGGCAAAAGAATGAAGTATCAAAGTTGAAAAGAGGTTGACTGCTGAAGCTCCAATGAAAGCTAAAACCCCTCCTGGAAATTCCAAAGCTGAAGCCCTGGGAAGGGCTCAGATCAACCTCCCTGAACTCTAGCTATTCCCCATCCTATGGAGCAAGCAACTGTTTTGTGTCCACATGTGGCAAGGTGAGGGTGGTACATTGTTTCTTGAGCTGGCTGTGTTCTAGAATTTTCTTGCTTTTCTTTTAGGTAGCTGTGCTGAGTTTTCGTTACATTTAGGACTGTGTCTGTGGACGTGGGATGGATGACTGACTCTCTTGTGCGGCTTTGTTTCAACAGGTCAAAGCAGCACTTGAGACTGGCCATCTCTACCCTCACCTCTGCTTTCTGCTTTCTTTTAATGTATTGGTATATATTTGCCATTCCCCCCCCCCCTTTACTGTGGGTGTGTGACTATATTCCAGAACAGGTGAGTGCCTCCATCTTAGATCACAACCTTTTATTTTCTATATTTTCACTTTCCCCTTTCTGATTCAGAAACATAAAATGCATTCAGAAATCTACAGAAACTTGGGGACAAATCACCTCTAAATCAATCTGGAGCTAGGTGTTTCTGATATGGCAAATATTTGGATGCAAATAGGAACGGACGGTATTTACACACCTCTAGCACCAAGTAGTTTTGCTCAGATGGCAGTGTTTTTGAAATCCCCAAATGGAAGAACAAATGTACATGATTTGTAGGATTCACCTAACCAACCAGTTGTGTGACTGGGGATTTCTTGAACTATCCTTTAACTGTTCTGATAACATGCAAATATCCCTGGACACATTTCCCTCTAAAGCCTGTGTACATCCCTAATAAATTGTGTTTGGAATGTACTGCCATAACGCGATGAGTTACAAACAGCTTAAACCAGAAACAAACATGGGAAACCTATACCTAGAGCTCAAAGCTTATTAATTCAGGTAGTCTGTGTTTGTGAAATCAGTCTACAAATGAATCCTGAGCTTAAGTCTTGAAGACCAATCATGAAACAAAACAAGCTAATCTAAAATAACCTCAAAAAAGTTAATGCTATGACTCTCAAGACGTTCACATTAGAGAATATTTTTTCTTTTCCAAGGACAGGCTATTCCTAATCTGTTTCTGGCTGTAGCCAGCTTCAAAAGAGCTCCAGCAAATTCATGGAAGATAAACTACTATTAGCCATGCTATATAACTGCAAGTGTCCATTCCTACCCTCCATCTCAGAATAGCAGGTTCTAGGCAGCAAACTAAGCAGGTACTAGTGCCTTCCTACATTTTTGTGAATTTACCAATTTCCATCTGAAAAGAGCATCCTAGAATAGGCAACACCAAGGATGCTGAAAAGTCTACAATAGTTCATTGACCCGTTTGTAAGTAGCACATTGGCCACCTTATTTATTTATTTATTTAGAATGATGGTGGCAGAGTGCTGATTAGCTCATCTGGCTTATGTTTAAATCTTTTACACAGGCTTTAAAAAGTCCTGTCTGCATGCGAAGCAAATTTTACCTTGTCTTTCTTTCCCCCTTCAGCACATAAAATTAAAGCATCGGTAGTTGGAGCTAGAAATATGACCTCCATTTCATTTCCTTACGGAAAAATAAAGCTTGGAAATTCCTTTTTAAAATTCTATATCTATCTATCTATCTATCTATTATTATTACTACTACTACTCAAAAATACAAGAGACACAGTCTTTGACTGGCATTATATAACAGGTTTTAACGAAAAATGTAAGTATCAGTTAAATAGCAGTGTAATATGTATGCTATTCCTAATTCTGCCAATTTTTGCAGTTTTGTTGTTATTTCATGGATCTGCAGCTGATTATAATATTTTATACAATTCCATGGCATTGCTCCGAATGCCCTGATAACTATGGAACCACTGAAACATGCTTCATCCACAAGCGAGTAGAGATTTCTATTGCCAGGTCTCTGTATTTAGCTCAGTGGTTTAGGTATCTGTCTGTGGAGCCAGAGGTTGGAAATTCAATTCCCCACTGTCACTCCTTGACAAGAACTGAACTTGGTGATCCATAGGGTCCCTTACAGTTCTGGAGTTCTAAGATTATTATTGTTATCACTGTTAGGGATTGGAGAGAAGCTGACCCCATACAGATTATTATTATTATTTTGTAATCCCCCCCCCAATTCTTTATCTTCCGCTCTGGCATCCCTTGGAATTACCATATCAATTGTCAAAACATTCCTTCATTCTATTACTGCTAGGTCTAGTGTATTATGCTCAGGATATTGGTCTATTTGAATCCAAAAGTCTCACAATATCTTAACTTGGTTGTTTTCTGACACCTTCTCTACCTGATGTTCCCAGAGATTTTTGGATGTTGACAGATTATATTTTTCACATAATGACCAGTGTACAGTATTAATTTTGCAACTCTATCTTGTGTAGCTTTGTAGTCTGTCTATGAACATTCACAGATGAGATGTGACACATTTTCATCTTTTTTCTTGGCAGTTGACATTTGCTATTTACACTGATTACTTGAATTTTAGCTTTCATGACATTCATTTGGAGTGCTTGTTCTTGTGCAGTAAAGCCTTTGGTTTCTTTCTTGATGGTCCTCAATTTTAGCCATGCCCAAGTTAAATTATTATCATGTTTTACATCAGTATTTCTCAGATCTTGGCCATGCAGTGGTTTATTTTTCCAGCTGTTTAATTTATCTTCAAATTATTGTTTCTTATATTCAGCCTTTGTTTTTGTTGTTTTCAATATATTTTTCATTTTCCCCACTTTAAGTTGTTGTTATTATTCGGAGTATACCTCCTGGGATGCCCCAGTGGCCATGGTCAGTGGCCATGATGCCTTGGACGGCTGGGAGTTGTAGTCTAAGAAATTATTCCAGAACAATTCCATGAGTGTGCAAATGGGGTGGTGGCCGGAGCTCTTGTTTCAGTTGTTGTTATATGCTGTCAAGTCTCTTCCAACTTATGGGGGCCCTATGAATGAGTGACCCTGTTCCAGTTAATTTTATTGTTTGAGGGGAAATACACCACCACAATGCTGTCAACCAACAGTACAAAGAGTCTTTAGAATGGATTACAAATTCATTCCCACATGCATTTCTAACTGATTGTTAACAATAATGTTAAAATATATTTAGAAAAGATCTGAATTCCTTGTTGACAGATATCCTTTTCTATTATCTTGGCACTTTATACCATTCTTTGCCAGATGCTAGCTTGGACCATTGATTAGTATGAACCCTATTTTTAAAAGGGCTCGCTGGAGTGGTATTTTTGTTTTTCAAACAATCAATCATAATATTTAACATCTGGCATATATGCTGAAGGATAATCTACATTTATGCTGTGATTCATCAGCCATGCTAACAAAGAGCTTGCAGCATCATTTCACAAATTCAAGGTAGAGCACCATTTACTTGGGCTTTTCAGTTTCAGCCAATAGGATCAATCTCCAATATTGTTAGAGCAAGCCCAAGACCAATAATAGAGCATTTCCTACTGGCATAAGGTCTAAATTTAATTCCTGAAAGTTCTCATCTAAACATTTGCAAGCAACAGAGCTGAAAATCCCCTGTGATTATGGACTATGGATACATACCATTGGATTAGGTGTCACATTGTTTGGAAACCTGGACCCTACCATTTCACTTTCTTCTCAACAGAAGATCTGTCCAAGAACTAACCCAATGTTTTACTCAGAATTAAAATACATTACTTGTTATATTGTAGTCTATTATAACCAGTGTGCTGTAGTGTATAAAATGATGGACTAGGATTCAGGAGACCTTGCTTTGAATCCTCTCTTGGCTCTCTCCTTGCTCAAGCCTGGTGTCTGCTTTCTGTCTCCTGGACAAATGTTTACAACAGTAAACTCTAAACCAAATATAGGCCATAAATCACTGCATGTGAGATTACCATACACCCAAGACTCCTATAGCCAATGAATATTTAGTATGTTCTACTTGTGAAACTGATATTTCATTCATTCTATTCCCATATGTCTGACGAAGTGGACGTGTCCATGAAAGCTCACATTTTAATATAATAGTTAGTCTTTAAGGTGCCACATGTTCTTTTGCCTGATATGGTATCTCTTGGCCATGGTAGCTCACAGGTGAAGTGGAACTGGTAAAATGATTCCTTAAATACCTCACTTACCTTGAAAGTCCTATTAGGGTCACTGTAAGTTGGTTCCAGCTTGACAGCATATAACTCATAATAATTGATAGATTCAGATACATCAGATTCAGTGATGAGATACACTGTTTCTTCAACAAAGCTGCGCCCTGTTTTAATATGAATTAATCCACCTTTTTAGGGGTTATACATGACCATTCCACATGCTATTTAATTTGAGGTGGCATGAGGGGAGCATTTGGGCCAGCCCACTACAAAGACTGAACTATATCCTTCTACTCTTCTGATGGATATCAGATGTTGGGAAGTTTTCCACATGGGCAAATGTAGGTAGAGATGTCCTACATATTTGCAGGACCCTGTCCAGCCAGGATCCCACTTTGCATGTAGACATTTTCCACACATAAAAAATTGCTCTCATTTTCATCTCTTGCTGAGGATATCAAACAAACAAACAAACAAACAAACAAACAAACCCTCAGCCTTTCATGTGGTGAAGAGAATATTTCTCTGGTACCTGATTCTCTCCTGCAAGGGTATGGCACATCAGGATTTACACTCTGGTTACAAATTTTTCCAGGCATTCATCTTCTTTCCTTTTTATATGCAGTATTTTCATCTGGTGTGAAGGCAGGGATATTTTCCTCTTCTCAAAAGAAGGAAATAAACTTATTTCAACAAAATAGATTGGGATACCTCAAAATCTGAACAGGGAGAAAAAGGCAGGGAGGAAAAGGCAGAGATAGTTCTCTGGACCACAGGCCACCTATCGAGAAGATGTACAGTAACAGGTTAAATACAGATGGAAATATATTTTTTGTATAGAACTATAAACCCAAACTAGCAGCCTATAAATCCTGAAGCCCAATCCCATCCATTCTGGACAAAAGTCCATTAATTTCAAAAGAAGTCAGTAAAAGCTAAATAGCTTTAGCTTTTGCACATTCATTATATGAACACATGGGTTTTGTACATCCATTGTTTTAATTTCCCAAAGAGCCATACACTGAAGGAAGCAATTCCTGATAACAACCCTGTTTCCACGAAAATAAGACCTAACCTGAAAATAAGCCCTAGTATTATTTTTCAGGATGCTCGTAATATAAGCCCTACCTCAAAAATAAGCCCTAGTTAAGTGAAAACCCGCCCTCCACCATTGTGCAGCGTTGTGCAGCAACCAGAAGATGACATGACTATAAAATAAAACATCCCCTGAAAATAAGCCCTAATGCGTTTTTGGAGCAAAAATTAATATAAGACCCTGTCTTATTTTCGGGGAAACACGGAAGTCTACAAACAAAACACTACTGAAAAGCCAAAGTGCACAAAAATTTGGTAGCCACTTAATTATTTAACAAATAACTATTCTGCAGATGAATTCTTCTGCTTCTGCTTTAATCCAGATCAACGCATAGTTTATGACATGCTGTAACTCTGTAACACCTTAATCCGAACATTTTGAATTGGGATTTAGATGATACTACATTTAGTCAAGATAAAATCCCTCAGTTCAATAAAAAAGTGAAGTGCTTTACTAGAAAAATCAACATGCTAAGAAAGGGAGAGAGGAAAAAGAAAGAAGAAAAACAGGGAGCAGAAATTTTGTATTTTCTGCCTAAAGTTGTCAAATTAATAGCTTATTTCAACCCTGTGACATGATGGAATAATAGATTGGAAGTGTGTACAGGCCTTGCATAGACAGTAATGGATAGTACTCAGCTGAGCATCTAAAAAGAATGTTGACCATAAAGAACCAGCACGTGTATTTCTACATTGCTTCTCGTTTTGTTCAATAATGACTTTGACATGAAATGTCAACATGTTAGTTCAGACAGGGAAAGAAAAGAAGTGGATGATTTACACAAGGCCCCAGTTCAGATGTTTCCTTTTCTTCACCTGTACATGTAACTGGGAATGTGTGTCCAACTCTCCCACTTCTGACCCCCCGTGTTAAAAAGCTCCATATGATTGGGACCCTACCTAATGAAGGTTTTTGATTGCATGGAACTCTGTAATGAATATGAAAAGGTCAGGGGTTGGGGGGGGGGAGGCCTGGAGTATGTATTCCCAGCTCCATGTACACATTGGCAAACACCTAAATAATGCCTCAGATTTCACCTGTAGATAGTCTCTGACTTGTGACTCTTTCTAACTACCAGCAAAAATGGTCTGAAACCACTACTTACCCTGTTCTTTCCAACAAAAACCAGGGGATGCCTAACTCCTCCCTTCGGTTGCCATTTTCTTGATTGTTGCTCTGGCAATCTGCATTCCTTTTACCAAAATATAACCTGAAGCCTGGCTTAGCAGAAGCCCTGTTCAGGTGCTACTTACCCAGTTGTTTCCAGCACATGAGCAGAGGAGCAGTGAGCACCTCCCATCCCTCCTGTCACTTTCTCCACATGGAGAATGATGGGCCTGAATAGGTCCTTCTGTAGAGTCAGGTTTCTGTTATGCCATGATTTCTGGTGTCAGTAAGGACTTTACCCAGGCACTTATTTCAGCTAAAGATGAAGTACATATAATTTGGGAACTCTGTTCCTTTCCTAGTCCATACTGTCTAAAGGGAGGCTATAGGAGCTTTCTGTCTTTCTTCACGAACTAGCTGATTAGATATTAATTTTAGCTATCCATTCTAATTCAGCCTAATTCGGACTTTAAACCCAATTTGGCTGATTTGCTTCCTTCTTAAATTTGTTTATCACGACTTTCCTTTCTTTTCAGAGGACCTGTTTAAGGAGGACCTGACCTTTGCCCCCTTACCCCGAAATAATGACACGAGACAAGTATTATGGGACAAACATGGGCCACACTTTATTAAATAATCACTCTTGCCCTCTGTAAAAGGGGGGTCAACGGACCCCTTACAAAACAAATGGGCGAGTCCCTAGCCCCAAGTTCTCGTGGTTGTGAAGACAGTGAGAACCCGGCCGGCCCAAATTTGACCACCCTTGGACCTCAAGCCACCTTCTGCTTGTTGATTGTTGGTCCGGGTGTGGCCTCAGCGCATCTCTCCCCCCAAGCACTGTAATCGCACGATCCGCAGTGCTGGGAGGTCAGATGAGCTATACATTACCTGTGATTGCGATGGGACTCACCAAAACCTGTTCTATCCACACTACCCGCCTGTGTGACCAAATATTTCCACCTCTCAAAATGCCATCGCACCTACTCCAGTGTGGGATAGGCAAAAAGTCCCCGCATCCTAAAGCTAATCAGGATACAGGTAAAAAGATTCCTATCCGGCCCCCCGAAGGCGACCAGGTAAACTCACACTAGAGAATAGGGTGGGTGGGTGGGTTGCCAGCAAGGAAGAGAACGGAGTGAGTGAGGAACACCAATTAAGTAGCTCACTTGTTTCCCCCCTCCCCTCCAGGGAGGCTCTTGCGAGACTCCAAGTGTCTCGCGCTATTCTGGGAAGGAGGCAAAGGGAACCCACGCTGCTGAAGGTAAGCTCAATAGCGGATCCAACATTTAGTTGGCACAGTGAAGGTGAGAGGCAGATTTTGCTTGGTGTTGAATGAAGACCTACTTCAAGGATTTCCTCACCAAAAACATCCATCACAATCAGCAAGCAACGGGGCCTTTGACAGGTAGCCTTGGGCTTGGCTGACAAACTACATCTAGAGGCAGACCATTCATGGTGCACTGCCTAGGCCAAACCTACACCACTTCATTGATTTAAGGAAACTGTTATAACAGGAGATGCTGGAGTGGTGTGTTCTACCTTGGGGAACAGTCACACCATGGTTGCCTCTTTGCATCCCAGCACTTTGTGATGTTGGCTTTGCTAACATCCTTGCTGCAGTTTCTTTCCCACAAAGTTGTGTCCTCTTTAAAATTCAGCTTTGATCCCTACATCTTTGCTCCTGGTGGAAGTGCAAACTTCTCTTCTGTATTCTAGATACCCAAGGTAGTCTGTGTTTCATGCTTGTTCAGCTGGCTCAAGCACTTAAGAACTGGGGCATGTAAAGCATGAGACATTACCAACAGCAGTTGTTACTCCCATCCCTCATTAATATCCAGGCTTTTGAAAACATATATGAAATATGGTTAGGGATTTGCCCATACATTCATAATGAGTGTGCATAGATCAGCCCTCTCAAGAGGAATGTGATTATTTCTTGCAATCAGAAATTGAAAGATAAATGACCATCTGTGTGCTATTGGGCCATCATCACCTTCACTGAGAAAGCTAAACTAATACCATAAGTATGAGATTCCCTCCTCCCCACTCTCAAAAGCAAAGAGTATCCCAGACAAATGAGGATCCAATAGGACAAGGCAACAATGTGAAACAGCCATTACTTCATGATCGAGTGCCCATCTTAGAAATCAGTGTCTCTTATCAACTGTGACATGTGTATATATGAAAAATTGATGTATAGTGAAGAAAGCAGTGGGATGGGTGGGGAGAGAATCAGTATGGAAACATCCCCAGGCAATCTTTTCCATTTCAAAAGGTTAGTAGTTTCTCGCTGATGAACTGTAAGGCAATGAAAAGTTTCAACTGGCAGCCAAGACTTACTTGGGAATTTGTAAATGTAACTTTACAAATGTACTTTTTTTTTTTTTGCTGTGCCGTACAAAACTGCTGTGTTTTTGCATATTGTTGTATTTTTACATATTGTTTCTGGAACAAACAATATCAGAGTCCGCTCAGCTGTTCTCAAGCCCTTCTGTCAAAGAAGCTATGAGATGACTCTAGAGTGCTCCAATCAGTAGAAGCAGTCTCTACTCTATTCAGGGTGCTCCAGCTGACACGTAGAGGAAAGGAGATGCTTTTTGCCTATGTATCTTCTTCTGCCAGCCATGAAAGACACCTCCTGTAGTGTTCTCTGAAGGTCAGCAACTCTACAGCAGAAAGAGATGGTGGCAGTGAAAAATATATTCTCTTTGGCTCTTCCAGTGGAAATGTTCCACTTGATCAGAATTCTTCTGCAGGCAGAATGTAATGTCTAGATCCAAGCCTACATTTTATAGAGAAATATACATTAGAGTCCGATCCTGCATGTTCTGCTCATAATGTAGAAGGCCTTGAATGCATTTCTGTGGTAATAATTGTACTGGGTTAGTCCAACTGCTTGTTTTTAAAAGACAACAATCTATGAATAGGAGCTAGCAGGTGAACAAAGTTAGAAGGCAATCCTAACTAGTCAGATAACTGAGGGCCAACTGAGCCAACCCTAGGTTAGCTGGAGTTGTGCTGAATCTAAACCTCTCCCAACCTAAGGATGTTGGAATTTACTTAGGATGACCTACATCTTGAACCATTTTTGTGCCAGCATTTTGGCTCTGTCTCTTGATCAGAGGAGGTTTGGCATAACTCTTTCCTTCCTCCATCCTTTCTCAGTCCCTTTTTTGGCTTTTCTGCTAACAGATCTTAGCTGGCTATGCAGCTGGCACATCCCTCCGCCCACGGGTCTTTGAAATCTGCCAACAGAAAAGGGAATCTGCCAGCCCAAGGGCATTTCTGCTGGCATAGAGGGATTTCTGACAGCTGAGGAGGCTTCTACCTATTCCTAACCCTCAGCAGCCAGTGCTTCTTTGAGTTTCAATTATTCAGTTTCCATTACATTTTTTCCCCTGCTGGTGCCAACTTTTATATGCAAAGAAAACTTTGTGTTGATTTTCTCTTGTTTTTGAACTCTGCTGTATTATGGATTTCCACAGGCCCTTTAGGGCTCTTGTCTGACAAATGTTATGATAATGTAAAAGGCTCTGTGCAGTTCGTTCAGAGAAATCAACAAATGTTATTACAAAACAGCTGGATGAACTACAGGATACAGCTACCAAACTGGCCTCAGGTACGTGGCTACTGAAAAGGAAGCAGCAAGACAAGGAGCTGTACTGAGGGGAAAACACAGTGTCAGACACACTGGTGGGAAGGCGCCTAAGGCACTGCTTGAAATGTGAGAGTTCCAAAATCATTAGTTATGCTCATACGTTAGAATTTGGGAAATTAACTTGTTTTTGTTAACATTTAAAAATGAAAATGTTTAAATTAAATTTATGTTCAATTAAATTAACATTGCTAACATGTTGATTACAATGTTGGCACATGTCACTCTCCATTTCCTCTCTCCATGGAAAAACACTTCTATTTCCCATTCATTCTTGGCCTTATAAATGCATTTGGACTGTAACACCCAAAAAATTTAGCTATAATTGCCCAAATCTAGGGCAGTGATTCCCAACCTTGGGTCCCCAGATGTTCATGGACTGCTACTCCCCAGAAACCCTTGCCAGCACAGCTTAGCCTTGAGAAAAGACAACTGAGGGGAGAGAAGATAGTACTTTTCAAATTTTTGAAAGATTGTAATATAGAGGGAGGGCAGGATCTGTTCTCAATCATCCCAGAGTATAGAACATGCAATAATGGGCTCAAGTTACAGGAAGCCACATTTTATTTGGATATTAGAAAAAAAATTCCTAACTGTTAGACAATGGAACCAAATACCAGGAGGTGGTGCGTGCCCCAATGCTGGAGGCATTCAAGAGAAAATTGGACAACCATCCGCCAGATATACTTTTATTTGGATTCCTGCATTCAGCAGGGAGTTGGACTCGATTATCTTATAGGCCTCTTCCTACTCTATTATTCTATGGATGACTTTTAAGGGAGGGATCATGCACATCATCCAGGTTTCATCTTGCATTGTAGCAGCTAGTTCATGGTTTTCGCTTGAAATAAAATTAAAATATTATCAATTGAAGTTACTTTTTTTTCATCTGTTGAACAGTCTTTGAACTGATTTCAGTCCAATACTGCAGTAGTTTCCAACATTGCTGTCTCTGGTCTTGTATTATAACTCCTAGAAGTTTTAAGAAATGCCACAGGCTCTGGGCAATTGTAACTAAGGCTTTGGGAAATTACATTTCCAATATATTTTCAATTCCTAGATAGAGCATAACGCATAATGGAGCATAAAGCTGGACAGACCCCAACAATACAATGGAGGTAAGTACCACCCTGAACATAAGTGATCTCATTCGATTTTGGAAGCTAAACAGAGTTGGACCTTGTTAGTACTTCAATGGGAGACCATGTGACCATTCCGGGGATCTCCAGGTAAGCCTGGGAAGAACTCCTGCCTGAATCCCTGGACAGCAAATATAAGTTAGAATTGGCTGTACTGAGGTAGATGGACCAATAGTGTGATTCAGTACAAAGCAGCTTTCTTTCTTTCTTTCTTTCTTTCTTTCTTTCTTTCTTTCTTTCTTTCTTTCTTTCTTTCTTTCTTTCTTTCTTTCTTTCTTTCTTTCTTTCTTTCTTTCTTCCTTCCTTCCTTCCTTCCTTCCTTCCTTCCTTCCTTCCTTCCTTCCTTCCTTCCTTCCTTCCTTCCTTTTAATTTCTTATCCCTCCTTCCACTAAAAATAGTCTTGAGGTGGCTAACAAACATCACTAAGAAGAAATTAAACAGTAAGCCATTTAAAGTGATCATGGTAATAAATATACACAAATATTTAAACAGTTAAAAAGCCCCAGTCGAAGAGATGTATTTCTGCCTCCCTCCTAATAGGATTTCTTTCTTTCTATGAATGAGGGTCCCTGGTTTAAAGTGGTCTGATTCTTTTAAACACACAATTGCCGCTTTTTGCAACATCTCAACATCCATTTTCTGCTATGACTGATTTTCCCTCAGTCCGCCTTTCAATCTGTAGCATTTTTTAATCAAATATACCCTTGAGTTATGGCTGAACGCACTGCAAGATAAAAAAAAAGAGGTGCTTTTCCGGCTTCCTCTTTGAACATTCTTTGTCAGTAAACACCTTTTGTTGACTAAAGAATTCATGCTAACTCTGAATTTCTTTGGGCACCTAACAAGAAGGTTACAGATGGCATCCACTTCAAATGACAAATGGCTTGTTACCTGCTGGCGTGTGCGGAGGGGGTGGGGGAGAAATGTTTCTATCAGAACCCTTCTCCATTTAACAGCTTCTCAATCAAATAGAGAAAATATACCTGAGACCTAAAGAAATAGATGAGTGAGACCACAATCAAGTCAAGAATTATTCATTGCGGCATCACCCTGGTTCCTAGACTAATGTAAGTAACAGCTACATCTTTATGTGGAAATTTGGACAGGGAGAAATAAAGGAAAACTCTGCACGCAGGAGATATATGGCTTTTACCTGCTCTCTCTATCCGTCTCGTAATCTATTTAGGTTTTGCCACTTCTTGGAGTATAGAGATAGATTATCTGTTTGGAAACAACAGAAACGTCACTGCATCTCACATGATTAAAGCACAGGTGCATGAGTCAAGGAAAATCCAGCTATATTCATATTTACTCATAAATCTATATTACTTCTAAGAGAATGAATACATAAATAAATAAATGTCTCATTCCATATTTTGAAAAACATTTCCAGTCTTGGGGCAGGGACCTGGTACAGAATTTAAATTTGGGTTGAATCAAGATGGAGAAGATTGCAAGCATGTTTGCAAGCTGTAACATCCTCTTGTGGTGCTTTCTGTAGGAGGCTAGAAGCAGAAACAAAAGTGTGAAATATTGACTTTGCAATTGGGTGATGGACCCTCCCTATTTTGGAGGCTAACAACTCAGTGCTTTTGCAGAGTTTTGAATTTCTGGTTAAATTCCTTTGCTATCTAGTAGAAGCACAGATATCCACAGAGGAGAATGCTTCAAATTCCCCAGGTAGTCCACCCCTTTCTCATTAACTGGCACTTACAGTCTCAATAATTTACTCTGAGACATTTGTAGGAGAAAGAATCCAAACTTTTCATTACTTATGGTTGTGGACAGATCTATAGCAAACTAAGAAACACATTGACGTCCAACAGACTAAAGAGAGGGGGGAAACACAATCAGCAGAGAGGTGAGGCTCTCTTTGAATTCAGAAGTAGTGAGGAACAACTGGTTAGTGCTGGATAGTACTGACAGTCACCCCAGCCCAGAAATGTTCCTCCCAGTCAAACAAACTGTAGGCAGCATGTGGGGTTCTAAAACCTACAACAAATATTTCCTGTAATAATGACAGCAGCTGAGAGCAATAAAACCACTTATTATCTCACACTGTCATAAGTGTCTTTAGAGGCAGTGTCATTCATATCTTTGTTTCAGGAATGCCAACATTTTGCACTCCCACCATTGCCACCCCACCATGGAATAAAGAGGTGAGACACAGGTGTTGGATTAATTAGGGCCACGCTTTATTAAACAAGTAACTTTAATTCTGATTATTCCCCAATCAGGGGGGCCTGCGGTAGTGCAGGATTGGGTTTGAGGCCGAAGGTCTCACGGGATCCCCTCCCCAACCACACTCGGGTGAGTCCCGCGGCCCGTCTTCCTTTATTGGACACTTCACTAACCATTGTCCTAGGACCTTGACTTTAATGGGGCTGGGTTGCTTTCTCATTGTTGGGGGGGGGGCGTCCAGCCTCCTAGCTCCCCCAATTCCTTGCCACCCCATTTTTATGGGAGTCCCTTGAAGCATCTTGAGCTGGCATGCAACCCTCCACATGTGGAACACTCATGCCAGTACCTGCATGCCTTCCTGGAGCATGATCCCTTTGAGTTAAACTCCCAGCAGAGCAGGCGGGGTTGAACCACCTGCCCCACTGTGACACAGGGTATATTAGCCAGGGCTGTCTTTCGGATCAAATGACCGCTGTCAAATCTATCACCCTGAACCAGGCGGGCCGGCGTCATGGTCTGAAGCCAAAGCCCAGGATGCGGTTCATCCCATCTCAAGTTAGGATGTATTGTTGCCGTCATGCGGAAATTCTGATCATAAAGGAGCCAGGTCTGACCCAGGAAATCTGTGTATGCCCTATAGATTAGGTCTAGATACTGAAGCAAAGATAAGGCTCTCCAAGGCTTGGCCTTAACAATCACTCCTGCGTATATGATAAAACCTGGTAACCAATTGGTCCAGGTTCGCTCAGGCTTCTTGCATCGCCACCTTTCTTTCTCAACCTCATCCTCTTTCTCCAAAGACCTGGCATCTACATTACGATTCAGTAAATTGAAAACATCTACATACTTTCCTTTTCAAATACGCTCCTTCATGGTAGGTGTCAGGTGGTCCCCAATCCGAAGGGCATAGTCTCCAAAAGGGAGAGCCCTCAAAGGCACTGAATTATATCCAGTGTCAGGCACTGACGGATATGGCCAGACTCCCACACCCATTGTAGGTCCTAAAGGGGCTGGAAACAACGCCTGTGGATAAGGTGCACTCCATGTACAGTGGTGCCTCGCAAGACGAATGCCTCGCGGGACGAAAAACTCACAAGACGAACGGGTCTTGTGAGTTTTTTGGTGCCTCGCAAGACGGCCCATCTTGCGATATTTTTCGTCTTGCGAGGCGGGTTTCCCATAGGAATGCATTGAAATTTAATTAATGCGTTCCTATGGGGGGAAAAAAGTCAGAAACCAAAAAAAAGTTAGAAAAAAGTCACTTACCAGGTACAGTAGACCCAGCCCCACTCCTCACGGTGCCTTGGTAGCTCTGGAACAGCCGGACTCTGTGTGAGCAGAGCGCCGAACAGCTGAGAGGCGGCAACCAGCAGAGAGGCGGCAGCCATTTTGGAGAGGCGGCAGCCATTTTGAGAGGCGACCACATGGTTGTTGTTTTTTTAACTTTTTTTTTGTTTCTGACTTTTTTTTTCCCCATAGGAATGCATTAATTAAATTTCAATGCATTACTATGGGAAACCGCTTTTCGCAAGACGAAAATTTCGCAAGACGGCGCTACTCGCGGAACGAATTACTTTCGTCTTGCGAGGCACCACTGTATTGTTATTCCTCCCTGAAAAGGCTACCTGACCTGCTATTGTCATTGGCTCCAGAATTGCTGGATGTGCCCACCCCGGTTGATCCATAGCTTGATCACTACACCAAGGCCAAAATATTGCTGCCCTGCTGGTGTCCAGTGCAACGGCTAGCTCACCTGCTATAGCTGTGCTGCCCTCGCAGTACAACGAACTCCCCTTACCATCGTGCTGGGTATCAGTTGCCACACTGCACCTCTGGACCTCAGTTCCCCTGGCGGACCCTGCAGACTGTTGTTCATCCAGCATGACCATCTCCACTGGCCCTGACACCTGTTCTCGAGCTGCAACACGCCCACCTCTGGCAGTCGCCGTCTTCGATGTACTTGAAGCATTGCCCTCAAGAGCTGCAAATTGAGACAACAGATCATCAGCTAGGGCCTTTAACTTTACCCGCTTATGAGCCTTGGAATCACTTGCTGAACGCCTGGGTTGGGGGTCCCCGCTTGCTGCCGGGGCCCGCCCGGACCGCTGTTCCTCCAAGGCTGTAATCTTAGCACAGAGCAATTCCCACACCGGCCAACCCTCCTCATCAGAGGAAGAAAGCTCCAGTGGCGCCGCTGGTGCCTTGCGTCTTACTGGCTGTTTACCCTTGCTCTTACCTTGCCCTTTCTTAGGTGCCATGACTGGTAACCACTACCCAATTGCTATAACCAAATATCAACACAATGTCCTGCTTAACAAAATCTTTCCTTCAGAAGTGGAGAGCAGGCTGTGATGCAGCCACTATGCTCACACAGAGACCAATGCTAACATTAAGCTTTCCGTGTATTTATTATATACAGTATTTATTTATTTATTTTAATTTATTCATGAATTTAATAAGCACCAATTATACTGAACAGCCAATGCTGGGGGGGGGAGAGTAAATAATGTCCTATACTTCTAGTTATAATGCTCCCCAAGGAACTGTCCCAACAGGAGAGCCCACTGCCCCTCTTTTCCTCACTACGCCTCTTGCCCAAATATTTATATCTATATCAATATCTATCTATCTATATATTCCTCTACTATACTTATTCCCCCACAATATATTTATTTAATTATTTAATATTGAAGCTGACTAGTAAAAGGTATTATTCCACCAAAATTGAGGGGGGTGATGATAGAATCTGTCCCCCTCAAGCAATCTGGGGCTCCCAAATGGGGAGATTCCCCCCTAAGTGGGCCCCTCACCCCCCCCCCCCTCACTATCCAACTTTCCCTTTATATTCTTAATTTATTTTATTTTTATTTATTATTAATATTCCTTTTCTTTTCTTTTTTTTTTAAAAAATCCTATTTAATTTCAAAATCCTCTTCAGATTGCCAACTGGCAATCCGGGTGTCCCACTACAGGGGCCTGTCCCCCAAAACCTTGAGGGAGTGCCGATGCACCCCCTCAGCCAAAGCTCCAAATCGAAAGTGCTGCGCCAGGTGCGTTCATGGAGCGCAGCACTGCAGCCTCGAAAGAGGCGTAGAGGGTGGGAAAACGTCAATATATACTGCATCTCCCCACCCCATCCTTGGGATGAAGAGCGAGATTCTCGTCTCGCCTCATCCCAGTGAGGGGGCCACGCGCGCCAACGGGGCAGCCAGGAATGGAATAGGGAGTGGGATGGGCTTGAAAATGGGTAATCCATGTGCAGAGAGGAACGCATCCCCAGTACCAGGTGGTACAAGATGCCTGGATTTCAAGCAGGGAATTGGAAGCCCCAAGTCCAAATCCTCATGAGGTGAAGCCCCTTGCCTGTAAAGCAGCACCAGGCAAAGATTAAAAGCAAAGCCAACCCAGCAGGCCACCACCAACTAGACCTGGCTCAGCTATCAAATTAAACAGAGTTTACTCAACAAAAGCCCCTATCCAGCTGCTGCTGGGAGGACATTTTCTTGAGTAGACTCTCCAAGCCCAAAGCCCTGAGATGTTCACTGAGCCTTGCTCCATAAGTCTCCCCTCCTGCATTGTGCTGCCGGATGTGCCAATGACACAGCTGATTAAACGAATTAAGCCAATGAAAATAAAAAGCAAGTTAAATGCAACATTGAGATACAAATTAGAAATCAATCTACCAAATTAGGAAAAATTACAAGCCAATTAGTGGAACAGAAACGTGGCCAAAGCCAATTCAAATTTAAGTTATTGACTGCCACTTATGCAGCATGGAGTAGGTGAAAAGGGGGATTTAATAACTGCATACTAGTAAAATTCTTCCTTTGCCTCAAATGTCAGTAACTCAGCCACCCCATTGATGCAAGCTGGTGGGAGGATGAGTTGCTGGAGAAAGGCTCTCTGAATGCCTGGGTAAAATCACAAGCATAGGACATGGCCGTTCACTAGGCACATATTGATTTGTCCATTTCCCCACTTGGAGGAAAATGAATAGGCCTCATTCCTTTTCTGTCTCAAGTGGGGAGGGAGAAAAAGCCTCCATGCCTTGGTCCAGAAGTGGGATTGAGTGGCAGTCTCTACATTCTGAATGGGTTGGCCTTGTTTGCCCTCAGGAGTATTGTCAAGTAGCCGTAGGGGGGCACTGACACACCGAAACCAGAACTTCCTGTATTACTCATGCCTTCTCAGACACCAAGCTGATGTTATTGTTATTGTTGCTCCACTCTCACAAGTAATTTGTTGTGGCACCATTAGCAACAGGACAGAGAAATAAAAAGAACTAGTTTCTCATCCCCTCAATTCTGATATTGTGCCTTGGAAATGTTTGCAAAAACACTGAGGAAAAAAGCAAAGAATATTTTCCTTGCTACTCAAGATTCATAAGAGAATAGCATAAAACCTGAAAAATCTCTGTCAAAACACCTCTTAAAATGCCCTTAGAAGTAACATGTGGAAGTATTTACAATTTACTTGTTCCACCTTAAATGACTTATATTACTCATTTCACCCAGAAGTAATCAGTTGTGTGTAACTATGTTACCAGCATGGAGTTACTAGCTTTGATCACAACAGCCCATTGCAGTATTCCTTCCATGTATACATAAATATGGTTGTGGGAATGCATCCACTGGCTGTATTCTAATATTGATTAATCTCACTGGCCCCACCAGTAGAGCACCTACAAACAGAGAACCAAACATGTGTATTTTCATATGAGCAGCTGCTCCAGACAGTCAGAAACCCATATCCATGTATTTAGTGCACATGTAGAAGAGGCAACATCTACCCGCCTTGGGTTCTTTTTAAGGAGAAAGGTGGGACAAAAATATTTTAAATAAATGAATAAAATAACATGATACCAGAGTCAGTGGGGTTGTGAAGGAGAATCGATACCATAAAAAGAGTGCCAAAGCATGGCCACCTGGGAAAATACTGGTTGTGAGTAATACCAGCTATGTAAAGAGAAAAAGGAGGTGACAATCCACATATTTCCATTTGAAAGCTCAAATTTTCCCTCAGAAGACAACACAGGAGTGACATTTTCCGGGCTCATTATTTAGATATTAAACCTTGATCTTAATCCTGCAATTTCAATATACAAGCAAGGGTCTCTCACTGTTGGTACTTGGTGGCCCCTGCGGGTAATAAATACTTCAATCTATAAGATAACTCACTGAAACTAGCAGTCATCATCATCGCCACTGCAATTCACTTTTGATAGTGGCAAGATTTGATTCAACTATTTTCAGCTCAGTTCAAACAAACAACAATGTATATGTATCATATGATGAGTGTCAGAGGTCACCATCGGACTCTTTGGTGTTGAACACGTAGGGGCTCACATTGCTTCCTGATCTTTACCCTAGAGCCCCCCAAATGTTGACAGCAGGCAATATTCTGAAAACCATCTCCTATTGTTATATTGCCACACTGCAAAAATCAACAATAACTGGAGTATGATTCAGGAATGCTTCCACCATATAGGCCATTATACTATAATGCCAGTTCCTTCCTATGAAACAAAATAAAAATGTATTCTGCTGCAAGGAACATATGTGATTGATTGATTGATTGATTGATTGATTGATTTAGTATATTACCCCATTAGTGCAAAAGCACTACTCTGGGTAGTTTACAGTCAACTAAAACAATAAACGTAAATAAAAGCAACAAAATAACAATCAACACATCAAGTGGCAGAAATATAAAATGAAATAAGGCACAGGCATATAACGATATAGAGAGTAAGGTTGTGAAGTGAACTGAACATAATTGAATTACTCACTTTGTTTCTGATATATTAAGAAAATAGTAAAATAATGCCTGCTGACTGATTTTCTTTGGCAGATCTTCAGAGCAGTTTGACAAAAGTGCAGCGTGGCCCTATGTATTTCTACTCAAATGGAAAATCCCGTTTAGTACATTGGAGCACACTTCCTTGTAAGTGTGTTAAGCCTGCAGGTTTAATCATGAGGCTTTGATGCCAGGTCATTCTTAGTTCCTCTAGAGGAGTGGTTCCCAGTTGTGGGTCCCCAGATGTTCTTGGACTCAAATTCCCTTTACCACTAGCCGTGTTGGCCAGGGATTCTGGGAGTTGTAGTCCAAGAACAGCCCTGACATTTATCGCAGTGTTTGTGGGTCAGTGCCTGGGCAAGTGACTTTTTTAGACTGTAACTCTCTTCATTTCCTAGCCAGGATGACCACTATAGTCTAAAGAGTAACATTGCCAAGCTGTAATCTGAATCAAGGCCATAGCTGCCTGGGGAATCCTGAGAGCTGTAGTCCAAAGGGCACAAGTCTTGTATACCTCTAACATGATGTATAGAACTGACCAATACTGAGTCAAACTGTTAGCTCACTAACAGTGGCTGTCCAAGGTCCCAGGCGAAGATTTTCCCCAGTCTTCCTGTCTTTCTGGCAGAGCAAATGTAGAAGCCAGGAATGATTTCATGTTCTCGCATGTGACCATATTATTCCAGCTTCAGCAAACACATGGGATATCGATTTCCTGATAGAATTCTTGGTATAGTGATGAACCATGCCCACTTCTGCTTCCATAGCATATGGTCAGGTCTATTGTGATCCCAAAGAAAATAATGTTATTGCTTATGAAGATTGCTACATTAAGATTGTGCGAGAAAAGCTGTCCCTACCAATAACATTGCTTTCCCTAGCTCGAATTCAGTCATGATATGGCAGCCAGATACAGGTTTTATCGGGATGTTTTCATACATCTGACTGCCTAGCCTTTATTTTTACCCTGTCCCCATTTCCAGGATATGTGAAAGGTTGGCACCCACCCTCACAAACATTTTTAAAACAGACTTCTTGGCAAATGTATATTAAACTTGGCATCTCTCTATCTCTTGCTCTCCCCTTCCCTCACTTTCTTGATTGAAAAGACCTATGGATTTGTATGGTTTAACTGGAAAGATCTTGAAAGACTTCAGTTCGGATTACCTCACCTTTGTTAGGTAACATTAAAATAAAGGGACACAACAGGAAATGGTTCTTGCCAATGCTGCCTCTTCCAAGAGACTGTCTATGGAAGACATTCAAACAATAGAAAAGGCCCAGTGTGACACAGTGGCTAAGTAGGGAAAAAACCCTCAGCTCACTTGCCTCAATGGACCGACTTAGGGCCATCATGGCCTTTCAGCTAAATCTATTTCTCAGGATTATTGGGAGAAAAAAATTGGCCCAAAAGAAACTCCATATAGCAAATCAAACTCTTAGACTAGAACAAGTGAAGTAAAACAGGTATGTGTATGAAAAAATTATTTTAAAATCATGTTTTTGTAGTTGTGTTTTTCAAAAGTTACATGGAATACTTTGGTTTCAGTCCTTGCCAATCCTTGCTCATTATTCTTTATCATAATGGAACAGATGAGAGAAATTATCAAATAAGCTTGCCAAGTTAATGTTTGGACTACGAGCCTCTGAATTGCCATCCACTGTGGCCTTTCTCCACTAGCTGGGAGATTCTCATAGTCCAAAAATAACTTTACCAAGCTGTGGTATGAGGGCTTAAGGAAGGTGCTGAACCCTGAGGAAAAACAAAAGCGCTGCACCAACAATTCTCAGAAAGCACGTTTTCCTTAGAAACATTCTAAGACTTCTCTTTCTTGTGTTCCCAAAGGAAACAAAGGCCACTTTGCAGAATTATTTCCAAAATTCTTCTCCATTTTTTTAAAATGTGGCTGTCTCTTCACCACCACTGTGACAGTGCCCCAGAGAAAGACTGCATGGAGACATTGTGGGAAACTAAAACAGTACTTGACTCAAATACTTTGTGCTACTCAGAGCCCCAGTCTGGAAAAAAGAAAAATTAAATGGCCCAATGGGGGCCATCAGTCCTGAACCCAGACTATGTCATGGCAGCTGCCCAGATGCTGATGCTGGCTATTTCCAGCTGAATCTGGTAAAACAGAAATGGAATCACTGCAATGTTTAACTGGTGAGATCAGGGACGGGGAAATGACTACTAAGATAGAAGAAACTGCACATTTTCTGTACATCTTCTACATGTGCATGTTCAGGGGAATGCATTATTTGGAAGGGAAAAAAGAACTGTGCTTTTTTTGGGGGAAAGAACATACTGTAGTCAATGTGGGCACACAGCCATTAATGTATCCCTTAAGGCATCTGTTTATAAAAAGTACCCCCACAAAGTCTGTAAGGAGCTACACAGAATAGATGTGGGGATGAGAAAAGGAGCAAGTCAATAGAAATGAGATAGATGGGTTTTCCCATACCTTAGCAGTTTACATATAGAGGAAATGTGTTATATTTGCCAATCCCAAAGTGATCTCAAATAGCAAAATGCAGTGCATTGACAAATAAGATGAAGGGCATCTACTAGGAATGCTGGGGAGTGGGTTAAAAATGGCTGTGACAATTCATTCCAGAGTCATATTTGTTAAAGACCTCCAGGTATACAGTTATCTGGGGTCTAGCTCTCAGCTGCCTTTCTGGGAAACTACTGATGGACTCTCTGTAAGCAGTTTTAAGCTTCCTAGAGCAGCAGCAGGTTATATGTATAATGAATATTTTCAAAACATTTTGCTATATAGTATAGTGGAAATACTTTGGCCATCTCATGAGAAGAGAAGACTCCCTGGAAAAGACCCTGATGTTGGGAAAGTGTGAAGGCAAGAGAAGGGGACGACAGAAGACGAGATGGTTGGACAGTGTCATGGAAGCGACCAACATGAATTTGACCCAACTCCGGGAGGCAGTGGAAGACAGGAGGGCCTGGTGTGCTCTGGTCCATGGGGTCACGAAGAGTCGGACACAACTTAACGACTAAACAACAACAATAGTGGAAAGGGAGAACTAGCATTTTTCCTTTTGCCATGGCGAAAACTAGGGATGTTGGCAAGTCTTTGGGTATGAATTTGTTGTTGTTTGTTGTTGTTGTTTAGTCGTTTAGTCGTGTCTGACTCTTCGTGACCCCATGGACCAGAGCACGCCAGGCCCTCCTGTCTTCCACTGCCTCCCGGAGTTTGGTCAAATTCATGTTGGTAGCTTCGATGACACTGTCCAACTGTGACGTTCGCCCCTCGTGGCCCCTGCCTGACTCCCCAAACACAGAGCACACGAAGGCAAACCAATACTCCTTTTCACCCGCTGCCACCAGTTGATCACTAAATCAACATACTTTACTTATGGAAGGATGAAGATGAAGGTCCAAACCTCACTGTCTTTTAAATAAAACAAGTTTATTGATTACAGATGTTTGATAATTAATCATAAATAACTTCTACAGGTTTATTTATAATCAATCTCACTCTTCTATTTGTTATAACAGTTTTTATTCACTCTTCTCACTAATCACACCTCAGATCTCCCAAATACCACACTCTTATCTCACTCTCCACTCTCATCTCCCTCCTGACTCTCTCACTCTGACTGACTGACACTTTCACTCCGCTTCTTTATTACATATCTCTCGGCTCCGCCTCTCAGCAACATTAGCCTGCAACATGAATATGCATGACTACTTAACATAATAAGGGTGAAAGCTACATCAACCATCTCATCCTCTGACGTCCCCTTCTCCTCTTGCCCTCATACTTTCCCAACATCAGGGTCTTTTCCAGGGAGTCTTCTCTTCTCATGAGATGGCCAAAGTATTGGAGCCTCAGCTTCAGGATCTGTCCTTCCAGTGAGCACTCAGGGTTGATTTCCTACAGAATGGATAGGTTTGATCTCCTTGCAGTCCAGGGGACTCTCAAGAGCCTCTTCCAGCACCACAATTCAAAAGCATCAATTCTTTGGCAGTCAGCTTTCTTTATGCTCCAGCTCTCGCTTCCATACATCACTACAGGAAAAACCATAGCTTTGACTATGCAGACTTTTGTCGGCAAGGTGATGTCTCTGCTTTTTAAGATGCTGTCTAGGTTTGTCATTGCTTTCCTCCCAAGAAGCAGGTGTCTTTTAATTTCATGGCTGCCATCACCAACTGCAGTGGTCATGGAGCCCAATAAAGTAAAATCTGTCACTGCCTCCATATCTTCCCCTTCTATTTGCCAGGAGGTGATGGGACCAGTGGCCATGATCTTAGTTTTTTTGATGTTGAACTTCAGACCATTTTTTGCGCTCTCCTCTTTCACCCTCATTAAGAGGTTCTTTAATTCCTCCTCACTTTCTGCCATCAGAGTGGTATCATCTGCATATCAGAGGTTGTTGATATTTCTTCCGGCAATCTTAATTCCGGTTTGGGATTCATCCAGTCCGGCCTTTTGCATGATGTATTCTGCATATAAGTTAAATAAGCCGGGGGACAATATACAGCCTTGTCGTACTCCTTTCCCAATTTTGAACCAATCAGTTGTTCCATATCCAGTTCTAACTGTTGCTTCCTGTCCCACGTATAGATTTCTCAGGAGATATATAAGGTGGTCAGGCACTCCAATTTCTTTAAGGACTTGCCATAGTTTGCTGTGGTCCACACAGTCAAAGGCTTTTGCATAGTCAATGAAGCAGAAGTAGATGTTTTTCTGGAACTCTCTGGCTTTCTCCATAATCCAGCGCATGTTAGCAATTTGGTCTCTAGTTCCTCTGCCCCTTCGAAATCCAGCTTGTACTTCTGGGATTTCTCGGTCCACATACTGCTGAAGTCTGCCTTGTAGGATTTTGAGCATAACCTTGCTAGCGTGTGAAATGAGTGCAATTGTATGGTAGTTGGAGCATTCTTTGGCACTGCCCTTCTTTGGGATTCGGATGTAGACTGATCTTTTCCAATCCTCTGGCCACTGCTGAGTTTTCCAAACTTGCTGGCATATTGAGTGTAGCACCTTAACAGCGTCATCTTTTAAGATTTTAAATAGTTCAACTGGAATGCCATCACCTCCACTGGCCTTGTTGTTTGCCATGCTTTCTAAGGCCCACTTGACTTCACTCTCCAGGATGTCTGGCTCAAGGTCAGCAACCACACTATCTGTGTTGTCCGGGATATCCAAATCTTTCTGGTATAATTCCTCTGTGTATTCTTGCCACCTCTTCTTGATATCTTCTGCTTCTGTTAGGTCGCTCCCATTTTTGTCCTTTATCATGTCCATCTTTGCACAAAATGTTCCAATTTTCTTGAACAGATCTCTGGTTTTTCCCTTTCTATTCTTTTCCTCTATTTCTTTGCACTGTTCATTTAAGAAGGCCCTCTTGTCTCTCCTTGCTATTCTTTGGAAGTCTGCGTTCAATTTTCTGTAACTTTCCCTATCTCCCTTGCATTTTGTTTCCCTTCTCTTCTCTGCTATTTGTAAGGCCTCGTTGGACAGCCACTTTGCTTTCTTGCATTTCCTTTTCTTTCGGATGGTTTTTATTGCTGCCTCCTGTACAATGTTACGAGCCTCCATCCATAGTTCTTCAGGCACTCTGTCCACAAAATCGAGTTCCTTAAATCTGTTCTTCACTTCCACTGTGTATTCATAAGGGATTTGGTTTAGATTATACCTAACTAGTCCAGTGGTTTTTCCTACTTTCTTCAGTTTAAGCTTGAATTTTGCTATAAGAAGCTGATGATCAGAGGCACAATCAGCTCCAGGTCTTGTTTTTGCTGACTGTATAGAGCTGCTCCATCTTTGGCTGCAGAGAACATAATCAATCTGATTTCGGTATTGCCCATCTGGTGATGTCCATGTGTAGAGTCGCCTCTTGTGTTGTTGGAAAAGAGTGTTTGTGATGACCAGCTTGTTCTCTTGACAAAACTCTATTAGCCTTTGCCCTGCTTCGTTTTGAACTCCAAGGCCAAACTTACCTGTTGTTCCTTTTATCTCTTGACTCCCTACTTTAGCATTCCAGTCCCCTATAATGAGAAGAACATCTTTCTTTGGTGTCAGTTCTAGAAGGTGTTGTAAGTCTTCATAGAATTGGTCAATTTCAGCCTCTTCCGCATCGGTGGTTGGTGCATAAACTTGGATGACTGTGATGTTGAAAGGTGTGCCTTGGATTCGTATTGAAATCATTCTATCATTTTTGAGATTGTATCCCAATACAGCTTTTCCCACTTTTTTGTTGACTATAAGGGCTACTCCATTTCTTCTATGGGATTCTTGCCCACAATAGTAGATATGATAATCATCTGAATTGAATTCCCCCATTCCCGTCCATTTTAGTTCACTGATGCCCAGGATGTCAATGTTTATTCTTGCCATCTCCTGTTTGACCACATCCAAATTACCAAGGTTCATAGATCTTACATTCCAGGTTCCTATGCAGTATTTTTTTTGCAGCATCGGACTTTCCTTTCACTTCCAGGCACGTCCACAGCTGAGCGTCCTTTCGGCTTTGGCGCAACCACTTCATTAGCTCTGGAGCTACTTGTCCTTGCCCTCCGCTCTTCCTCAGGAGCATGTTGGACGCCTTGCGACCTGAGGGGCCTATCTTCCAGCGTCATATCTTTTAGCCTTTTGTTTCTGTTCATGGGGTTTTCTTGGCAAAGATACCGGAGTGGCTTGCCAATTCCTGCTCCAGGTGGATCGCATTTAGTCAGAACTCTCCACTATGACCTGTCCGTCTTGGGTGTCCCTGCACGGCATAGCCCATAGCTTCTCTGAATTACTCAAGCCCCTTCGCCACGACAAGGCAGTAATCCGTGAAGGGGACGAATTAGATATAGGCTATTCATATTCGTATCTCTGGAGATAGATATACAAATCGTGGTAGGTGCTATGGCAGCCCATTCCTCCCCCCACCATTGTTGTTGTGCTAATCTGGAAAGGAGCCCGGCCATCACTTCCTTGCCTCCCCATGCAGCCAACCAATCATCAGCTCAGAGGGGAAACTCACTGTCCTACCTCATTGCCAGAGTGGTCAGCTGCACAGGGAGGCTCCTTCCTGAATTGGCACAACAATGACAACAAAGGACCCCAACACTGTGCGGTGACCAATGAGTGGACCGGCCAGTTTTGGGGGGAGAGAATGGGCTTCCGTGGCACCTGTGGTGCCATGATTCGTATTCATATCCTCAGGGATATGAATATGAATAGTCCATGTCTTGTCCGAATCTCAAGTCCAAGTTCTAGTCTTTGGTACCAAGTCCAAGTCCAAGTCTGAGTCCCTATTAAAAGCAAGTCTGGAAGCTGAGTCATGGCAACTGGACTTCTTTCTTGTTTGGTTGAAATGTTTCCCTACTCATCCAAGTAGCTTCTTCAGTCTGAGGAGAGTTGGAATGAGATCCCTGATATCTCCTCCACTTTGGTTTCATTTTCCCCTGGTCTGAATAGGCTCATTAGTAGGACAAAGGAGTGGGGGTGACTGGGGGATAATTCCACTTCTGCAGTCCTTCTCCACCCATTGTCATGGGTCATTAACAGTAGTTAACAGTGGTCTTTCTAATGTCTGTGGTCCTAATCTTTCTGAGGACAGATGAAAGGGCAGCATGATAAATAGGAGACAAATTGTATCTAAAGCAGGGGTCAGGGAACTTTTTTACCTTTTACCCCCAAAAAAATTATATATGCCGACATTACCCCCTTGATTTGAAAGGAAGGAAATCATATATTATTTGAATTCAAAATCTTATTGAATCTACACAGGCTGTGTACCGAACTAGCAGGATATATCATCAGTATCAATGACTGCCAGGCTATGTACCGAACTAGCAGGATGCACCAAATTTAATAAAGATGTGCACTATTTTTGCTGGAACACATTGGACACCAGCCATGTGGTGGTATAGGGAGTAGTAAGGTGTCCAACGTGCCTAGCAAGTTGCATTAAATTTTTGCTAGCTTGCAGAGGATTTACTCATCATCAATGGCTGCCAGAGTGGTGCTAGCAATGACGTGCTTGCTAGAGACAGCCAAGGCAGAGTTGGGGGCTTTTCCTATGTCTTTAATCATTCTGTGTGTGGTATGCAAAAAGGAACAAACCAGGCTAAAGGTCATGTCACCCACCCTGGTGCCACAGCCCAACATCAAAGGACCAGTGCACTATTTTTTTTTTAATCATCATCAATGGAAAACTCAGCAGTGGCCAGAGGATTGGAAAAGATCAGTCTACATCCCAATCCCAAAGAAGGGCAGTGCCAAAGAATGCTCCAACTACCATACAGTTGCACTCATTTCACATGCTAGCAAGGTTATGCTCAAAATCCTACAAGGTAGGCTTCAGCAGTATGTGGACCGAGAACTCCCAGAAGTACAAGCCGGATTTCGAAGGGGCAGAGGAACTAGAGACCAAATTGCTAACATGCGCTGGATTATGGAGAAAGCCAGAGAGTTCCAGAAAAACATCTACTTCTGCTTCATTGACTATGCAAAAGCCTTTGACTGTGTGGACCACAATAAACTATGGCAAGTTCTTAAAGAAATGGGAGTGCCTGACCACCTTATCTACCTCTTGAGAAATCTATATGTGGGACAGGAAGCAACAGTTAGAACTGGATATGGAACAACTGATTGGTTCAAAATTGGGAAAGGAGTATGACAAGGCTGCATATTGTCCCCCTGCTTATTTAACTTATATGAAGAATACATCATGCAAAAGGCTGGACTGGAGGAATCCCAAGCCGGAATTAAGATTGCCAGAAGAAATATCAACAACCTCAGATATGCAGATGATACCACTGATGGCAGAAAGTGAGGAGGAATTAAAGAACCTCTTAATGAGGGTGAAAGAGGAGAGCGCAAAAAAATGGTCTGAAGCTCAACATCAATAAATATTTATATATATTATAAATCAACATTTATAAACCTTATTAAGTACATTGAAATCCTGGACTTGTTTCCTCCAAAGTAAACCACCCTCAGAAAAGCAGCTATATATAGGAGTGCAGACTTTTAATACACATTTTATACACATTTTATACACTACATAAAGTGTATACATACATTTCACTTATTTGAAATGTAGTGTTGGAAAAGAGTTTTACAAATAGCATGACTTGTCAGAGAGATAAGTAAAGAAAATTAAGTGTGGACTCTCACTAGAAGCTAAAATAACCAAACAAACGGTATTGTACTACAGTGGCATCATGAGAAGACAAGCTCACTGGAAAAGGCAGCAATGCAGGAAAAAGTGCAATGCAGTAGGAAAAGAGGAAGAATGCACATGAGATGGATTGACTCAATAAAGAAAGCCACAGTCTTTGTTTGTAAGACCTTTTGTTTGGTGTTGCAGTCAAAGCAGGTGCAGGAGCAGAGAGACAGGGATTCAGATTTGGGAAATAAACTATGACACTCTTGCCTGCTTTGGGGATGAGAAATAGAGAAACGTAATTGCTACACACTTCAGACATCTAGTCCCAGGTGTGTCGGTTGTCTTTTACTAGGTGTTTGCTGTTAGTGAGACTCTTCTAAATATTCCGGTTCTGCCCAGTCCAAATTCAGCGTCTAAACAGAATCTTGAAGTACTTGCTCTTCTCAGCAGAAACTGCAAAGCTAAATGCAGTGGAGATTAAATTTTGAAGGTTGCTTTTTTCATGGTTTTATGAAAGAGTCAACTCTCTCTCTCTCTCTCTCTCTCTCTCTCTCTCTCTCTCTCACACACACACACACACACACTCCCTAAATTTTCTACAATTAGTTGCTTCAGTTCAGTATGTCCGTTTCCTCTCATTACATTTAAACAAGCTTGATGAAACCACCTAGTCCCTCTCTCGCACCTTCCTTCCCGCTTTAATTGGAGTCTTCTCTCCTTGCAGTCTAGTCCTTTTTTCATGGTTTATGAAAGTCAGTCTCTCTCTCACATGCACCCACCCTCCCTCCCTCCCTCAATTTTCTACAATCTTACCTTTAAACAAGCTTGATGAATCCACCCGTCCCTCTCTTGCACCTTCCTTCCCGCCTTAATTGGAGCTTTCCACCTCCGGTGGAAGTAGTCATTCACAAGCCGGATTGACTGCCCCGGGCTTTTCTACAGCCATAAACAATAAAGCAGCCTTATCTCCGATCTCTAAAAGAACTGATTTACAAGTGCCGCAACCAAGGAAGGTAGCAGGGATAGGTGGCTTACAGTTTGAGGTTCGGCTGCAGGGGGTGGGGTGGGGGTGGGGGGGGTAGCGCTCTGCTCATTACCCCCAGGATTTTCATTTTTATCCCATTTGGGGTAATTTATCCCTGTTCCCTGACCACTGATCTAAAGCCTCCACCCCTGTTGAGTGAGGGATTTTCTATATGCACATGTATGACCTCCCTGACCCCTGTCTCAAACCACCTATCTTCTCCATCCAAAATGAGTACATCTTGGTCATCAAATGTATGTCCTTTGTCCTTCAAATGAAAGAACACTGCTGATTGTGGTCCTGAGCCAATGTCCCTCCTGTGCTGGGCCGTTCTCCCATTTAGCGGCTGTTTGTTTTCTCCAATGCAGAGCTCCGAACACTCCTCTTTGCATTGGACCGCATATATTTTATTGCTCCTGTTGTGTTTTGGTATCTGGTCTTTTGAGTGGATGAGTCTCTGCCTTAGTGTGTTTGTGGGTTTGAAGTGCATGGGTATGTGGTGTTTAGCAAAAATTATTTTGAGCTTTTCAGACACACCCACCATGTAAGGAATGACCAGGTTCTTCCATCGGCTCCTGGTCCAAAGTGGAGGATATATCAGAGGACTCCTTCCAACTCTCCTCAAACTGAAGAAGCTACTTGGATGAGTAGTGAAACGTTTCAACCTAACAAGAAAGAAGTCCAGTTGCCATGACTCAACTTCCAGGTAACTTCACCTGGATGACTGAGAATCTTCACAGATATATTAAAAGCAAGCTTTTTCCCCAGAAAAAAAGGAGGGGTAGGTGGGTTCCAAGTCACGAGTCAAGTCCAAGTCATTGAAGAAGAAAAAACACAACCCAAGTTCAAGTTGAGTCACTGGTGCAACTTAAGTCCGACTTGACTAGCAACTCCAATCCTCATCCCTGGCGAAAACCTAATGGACATGACATCACTATCACATTATATCCTTTCACATATTAGCTCAAATGAAATCCTTGCATATATGTTTGGACTGCTTTTCAGCTAATACCAGACATGGTCCTGTCACGACACATATAAATTTTGGAGTCAGTTGGATGGGTGTATGCTTCAGGCATGAACATGCAGTCTTCATGCTTATGACTGTAAGTAAAATAGCATGTGTGATAAGATCTGGGGATTAGGATTTGGCCTGTGGATTCTTCCAGAAGCCTGCTTCCTGCAGTCTGAAACATAGAATTGATGGTGGAATCTTTCCTGTGGATTTCACACATAACTATTTGGTAAAAGATGCCTCATTTTAAAATTATGTGCAAAGAGCACTGTTATAATGTGCCACAAATAAGACGATGCAGGGTAACACTCCATAATGTGATGAATTCTGACAAAATTTTCCAAAAAGGAAAAAAAAAAACATTTTTTGCTTCTGTTTGGACCATCTGTTCAAAGCATTGTGAACAAGGGTCTCTAACAAAGTTGTTGCTATTTCCCTGCACCACTCAACTCTAGCCACTGGCTCCCTTAGTCAGGTTGCAGCTTATTAACTGTTTTGTGGGTAAACTATTATAAATATTTGCCCTGTTTCTTTGGAATCATATCACTTCTTTGGTCCAAGTTGATGCAAGTCTGCATTCGAAGTTCTATAGCTAATTAATCATATTGTTTCTGTTCTGACTTATTTTTTGGGGGGTGAGGTTTCCAATCCTCACAGCTTCCTGAAAGGCTGAAATTGCATGGCACATGGAAGCCCTTGTTAATAAGCTCACAGATGACAAATCAGATATTTGGACAAATGTTTATTTGTTTATTTACAAGATTTTTTAGCCGGGCCATTACCAATGGTCTCTGAGTGGCGTACAACAATATTAAAACTTTAGAAAAACATTAAAAACATTAAAAATACCCAATATTATAATATTAAAATGTTGTCATTACGTGCCTTCAAACTGGAACCGACTTACAGCAGCCCTAACAGGGCTTTCAAGGTGAGATACCCCCAGTGAGTTTCAATGGCTGAACTAGGATTCAAACCCAAACCTGAGTCCTAGTCCATTACTGTGTCTACTACACCACACCAGGTATCACAGTGATAAATACTTTTGATTAATGACCATTTTTTTTCCACCCCAGTGAACACTCCATAATGCTTTAGATCTTCTTATCTCTTTGAAGCAGGAACAGAGAGATAAGATCTTCTTCTTCTTTCATTCATTTGACAAAAGCATTCCACTGGTGCTTCTGGAGTGGTAGGTTCTGTCATTGCCCAGAGAACACTCGAATGGGTTCATGCTCCTTACATTCTTTGGAGAGGCTCCTTCCAAGTCCTCCATGGAAATTATTGAATCATTGAATGTACATTCATTGTATTTCTATGTAAGAATGCCATTAGTATTCTTCCAATCTTGTGTTTGTTTGTTTTATGATGCCATGTAAATACATGTCTCCTAAGCATACTGTATGAAAAATGTCAAGGAAGGGAGTAGAATTAATGCATTTATATGGAGATTAGATGTTATGGTCACATTGATGCAGAGAAATGGACATACATATTACTCCTTAGTTTTCTATTATAGTCTGGAGTTTGTGGAACTTGTTCTCTTAAAATGCTGTCTGTGGATTATCTTATGTATTTATTATTCCCTATCAAAAATACAGTGGAGTAATTCTGCTGGTTTCACAGGAAACTCTGGTACAAATGAAGGAGAGTCAGATCAATATTTGCATTTTTTCCCCAACTGCAAGTATTATCTGCACCTAAATGTGGAGAAGAATATTTAATAAGCTCATTTCCAAGAATACAGCTCAGGGTATTGTATCAATAAATGAGTATGCTTTTTTTATAAGCATAGAAGTTTGACTAGAATGTACTGACAAAGACATTCCTGAGGTTCTTTGTGGAAAACAACATATTACTACAGTGAACATATAGGTTCAACATTTTTACACAATCTTTTTATATTTGTTTCTCTGCTTTTACTGCAGCATCTCTGACATTAGGAAGTGAAATGAAAATTGAACTGTACATTTTTCATGTAACAAGATACAGCCTGAAATAGATTTTCGAATATGAAACCAAGCAACACCAACAAGTGTAGTATAAAAGTAAATTCATTACCTTGCACAGTTGTCTTGGCAATGATAATTCTCCTCCCGACAGAACTGATAAAAGCTGGTAGCCAGACAGTACATACTAGAGATCAGATTCAGAACCAAACTGCTGTTATTTTTTCATGTTCCTGGAAGCATCAAAAATGAACACAGAAACCTAAAACATCTCCATAATGTCTTTTTTTTAAAGTGAAGATTGGTGACAGAAGAGTGGATGTAATTTCAGCTTTACAAGGGAGAAAAGGGGGAGGGATAATCCTTAGTGTTACTTACAGGTTAGAGAGTTGAGCTTGGACTCTAGAGACCTGAGTTCAAGTTTCTCAAACACCTCAGAAACCGTTTAGGACAAGCTTAAGTCAGAAGCAACTTCACAGCATATGACAACAGCAAGAATAATCTAATTTGAAAAAGCCTCTACTGAAACCCTTTGTAGAAAATAACATGGGAATGACTACCAGCAATCACTATGTGCAAATGGAACTTATTCTAAATAGTGTTAAATGATTGCTCATACAAACTAACTCCCCTAATACCGCATTACTCTAGCTTTGCACATGTGCAACCAATTTAACAAATCCCTAGTTTTTATATATAGACTGAAAGGAATGGAAAGTCACTGTCCCAGACAAATTTTACCTCCATTTTTACTAATGGGTTATTGCTGTTATGTGTTGTCAAGTTGGAACCGACTTGGGCTAACAGGGCTTTCAAGGTAAGTGAGATATTTAAGGAGTGGTTTTACCAATTCCACACCCCCAGTGAGTTTCCATGGCTGAGCTGGAATTTGAACTCAGGCCGCTTGAGTCCTAGTCCATCATTCTATCTACTACACCACACTGGGTATCCACTAATGGGTTACAAACCTACTATAATATTTATGCACCTTGACAGTTGCAAACCATGCCATATCGTACCTCCTTGCTCATGGGACACCTCCTATACCATTTTGATCTCCTGTGGCAAGCTGAATAGACTCATAGAAATCTTACACTAAAATTTCAAAAGAGGCATTTTATGGGAGTGAGGGGGTGGGTGAGGTGGTTTTCACACACTCTTCTGTCATGACCAATTGTGGTGAATTGATCATGTGACCTCCTGTTCCATTCCCTCCCTTGTACCTACCTGTTCTTGATGTGGCTGTAGTGCTCTAGAGCAGATTTGGTGGAAGCTGGTGCAACACAATGGCTGGGGGGAATGGCAGCTCTAAAATCGCTAATCACGTAGCTATGTGGATCTTCCTTGTACTTTTCAACCTTAAAGCAAATGCTTACTGAATCCATCCACACTTCGTAATAGTTACCAATAGCTGGAACATTTTTAGTTAAAATGAACTAATTGTTTCATGTATTCCTCTGGCATTAGATGCTCAGACAATGATCACCTCGGTTCCCCCCGCCCCCCCGTTCTTTGTTTCCACTAATAAATAAGAAATATCTCGGTATGCAAGAAAGGCATTTAATTGTATTATTAAACCTATTAGAACTGTAGAAAGTTTATCTTGCATTAGGTCAGTCTTGAAATTAATCAGTTGTTCCATGCCAAACAGCAAGCTCAGAGCCCTGGACACACATGCACACTGAATCTGATTCATGTTTGAACTGATCTAACAACCAATAAGCATCCTAAAAAAAATGCAACCATGAGAATGTCAGCACCGATAATATAATCAAGAAGGAAACATTTCACTACACATCAGAATCCTGTTGTTATACTCAGCAAATGAAGTATCCCTGAATATATTAGCAACACAAATACAAATATTAGTACAGGTGATAGTGAGTATGCTTTTCTCTACATTGTCTTTCACAGCTGTGCATTATGTTACTGAACCAAACTCAGGTTTCAGGTCAATGAAGTAAGCCCCAACGAACCTGATGCTACTTCTCATTGGGTTGGATTACTGCAAGACATTATATATGGATCTGCCATTGAAAATGGTGTGGAAACTTACTCTGTCTCATAGTAGGGCAGCAAAATTGTTAACTGTAGATGTCCATGATCATATCACTCCAGTGCTTTATCATCTGTATTCTGTTTCTGGGTCCAGTTAAGGTGTTAGATGCTAACCTTCAAACAAGTGGCGCATAACTTGATTTTTTTCTGGCCTATATTGCGTGTTGGGCAATATCCTGGAAGCTGCACATTGGGGATGAAAAATAATTTCACTGAAGTCAGGATTCTCGGGGGAAATATCCATTTTGCACCACCTGACATGGAGGATAGAAAGGTATATCAGCAAATTTAATTCAGATTTTTTCCCCTTTAAATCTCACCCCCCCCATTTTCTTCTCCCAAAATTTGTTTATTTCCCTTTGCTGTGTCCTTAGTTCTCATTGCTTTTCCTTTCTGATGCACTTTTTTCATATTTCAGAGTTTTAATTTTATTACAGTGTAACGCCAAAAGAACATTTTACTATTTATGGGAGACACAGAAATCTTTAAGTATGTATGCATGTAAAAAGAAAAAGTCAAATAACAAGAATATGGCTGTGCTGTCAGTCTGCTGCTTTATGAATGAAATAAGGAACCGATGATCAGATTGCTCAACCTTTTCTTTATTTTTAGAGCTGAACTCACATTGAACCATTGTCCAGGTTATAAAATATTATGGTTCCTTAAGAAGACCACATGTTTCTACATTTCATGGGGTCTGAATGAAATTGGAGCTGAAAGTCTGGAAACAATGCGAAGAGTCTTTTCTGAGCATTTAAAGCTTGGTGAGAGAACTAGACATGCACGCTAAGAGATTATGTTTTTCTGAGATGTGCAGCCTGTTTTGTAGACAGGTGGGGAATCTGTTGAAACAAGAGGTTGTGCCAACATATTGGTTCTACAAATTTGCATTCTACTTTTTTTTTAATTCTCTCAAAACTCACTGGGACTTAGGTTAATGCTGAAATTTTATATCATCTAAGCCTTATGAACATTTCTAATGAACTCAAAAACTCTGCAGAGTGTTAATTATCAAATGAAGACATTACTCAACCCAGAGGTTTGTTTCTATTGTTGGATCACATACCTATCTATTTCTTCATGGAGACTGGCAGACTAATAGGATCACAGAATCATAGAATACTGGAGTTGGAAGGGGCCTATAAGGCCAACTAATCCCCTGCTCAGTGCAGGAATCCAAGACAAAAAATATCTGACAGATGGTGATAGTATTCTCAGAAGACCAACAAAAATGAAACTGTCAGATTTCCCATCAGTACTTGCTGATCCCAGCCTTCTTTTTCCATCTAAAGAATCACAGGAATTAATTATTAGTGGGAATGGAAAGGCCCTTTAACAGTTACATGAAAATGAAGGAAGAAGCAGACCAAGATCAGACAGCCACTCTCTCACACTTGAACCAACCATCTAAGGAAGGCTGCAACCATCTCAGAAAGCTGAATATCAATAGCAGCAAAGGGCCACCAGCATAAAGTTTTCATTGGGTATAGTCAGCTATCAAATGAAGTGTGTTGTAGCTCAAAAACAAAGCTGGTGCTGCCCACAATATATAAATTAAGATGGATGCCTAGTGATTTATAATTTTTGGATTATATAACAGAATTCAGCTACATTTGATAGAGGAATACTCAGGCTTATGTTTGAGTTGCTATCAACAGACTCAGGGTGGCTGAGTTGTGGCAAGTCCATCACTTCTGTAGCTAAGAAGGAGAAAATAACAGGCAGGGAAGGTCCAGCTGGGCTTATCCAAGGATACCACCATGTTTTCCACCAGAGGTGTTGGAGATTGTAGTGCACCCCATTTCTCTCTCTCTCTCTCTCTCTCTCTCACACACACACACACAGAGAGAGAGAGAGAGAGAGAGAGAGTAAAATATGCTGCTAGCATCATAATTAGAAGATAATAAAGGGACACAAATCACACATTACAAACAGTAAAATTCGGAACTTTGTTGATGAGCATTTCAGTCCCTTTGGATATTAGATTCCAGACTTCAGAGCCAATGTGCTCAAATGAAAGGGCAGAGAGGAGGGCCAATGGAACACAGTGAGGTGGAATTCATGAGCAAATGTGACAATGAATACATCAGATTGCAGAAAGCAATGTCCCCTGTGTGATTTTATAACATTTGTTCCCACTTCTACTTTCTGTAGCTTTTAACCTCACCGTGTGAAACAGCTTTACAATTTTACTCTATTAAACTGTTTTTCTGCACTGTACATAAATGTACAATCTTGGGGCCAATTTATGTATTTGATTTTGGCATCCAGAAGCTCATTCTTCAACTTGTTAACTCATTTTGTGCTGCAGATTCTTTGATAACAATTCAACTGGACAAGACAGAATCAAAGCTGAAACAGTTAGGTGGACTTAGAGGGTTCTCTGAACTCTAGAATCTGATTGAATCAAAGATACATAAGCAAACAACTGCTGTATTTTCCTTGGTACCATTGCTGTACCTGTGAATGCCCTGCCCTCTATCACTTAGTTCTTCAGCACTTTTACTGACACAAAATAAACTGGTTCTACTCTGGGAAATCAGGGCTTACATCTAGATTTATGGTGGCCATGTCCTCCTGTATGAAGGATGGCTCTCCATTTGAAGAGTTGTCCTCATTTTAGTGATGTGTAAGTCATCATCCTAAACCCCATGCCCAGTGTTTTTCCCTGGTTGAGCAAGGAAAGTAGAAACTTTGATTGGTAAAAGTATCTAATCAACTGCCTCTTGTTTTGTAACTAAATGGTTTGGGGGTAATTTTGGAAGAAAGGATGGAAGCCAAACTGCTATAACTACTGATGAATGGCAGGAAAGATATGGCAAAGCATGTCAGTTCTGTATGAACTTGAGTTGTGAGGTCAGTCCCAGATGTGGACATTACACTGTTTCAGACCATTCCTCTGAAATAACAGATTGTTCCCTCTCCAAATATTTCAACAAAAAGTTGCCATAAGTCAGAATTGACTTGACAGCACTTTATGATAATGATTACAGTGATCTCTGTTTATTTCCTTTCTATATATTCAGGTTCAGTAAACTGCAGAAAATAGAAGGCATAGGGCTTCGGATAGTTGTTAAGAAATATACCTTATCTATTTATTCAATTTATAGCCCATCTTTTCTTCAATACTGTGTCTTAAGATGGTTAACTAGTCACAGTCTTGGATGATTTGGAGAGCAGCCTATTTCCCCCGAAATTATACTAATAATGGGTGCAGTCCCATTGGTGGTAAGTGTTGGAATAGCAACTGGTATATTATGCCTTTAAGAGGTTTTGATGGGAGGGACTTGGGGTGAATGTCAATCAGAGTAACCAATTGTTTCCCTCTGCACCTCAGATCCTATTTCTTGCCTTTTTACCTCAGTCAGGGTTCTGTGTCTGTTTCGAAATGCGATGTTTCATTTGTTTGTTAGAGTCTGTTAACGTTTAGCAATGTAAGACTTTGGAGACAAGTCAGTAATAGCAGTGTTCCAGTGTTCTGTTTATATAACCAGTCAGTTAAGTGAAGAAACTAATGAAGCTACCCAGTTAAGATACCATAATATGTCATCAGTGAATATGATTTTGTTTGTGTTCTGTCATGAAGATTTTGTAAGTAAAAGAGAAACATTTTTTATTATTTCTCAACCAGAGTCTCTGACTATTTATATTGAGAGTGTATGCCAGTTGAAGCAAAGTGAAGTAAATCTAACTAAATCTGACTAAAACTAAGTATACTATAATGGGTGGTGAATTTGAGGGAGACATGTAAATTATTATACTAATCTGCTTTGTAGATCTCTGTCTGGACCACTGCGTAGCTGGAAGTTTGTTTTCATTTAAAACAGCATTCTCCACACTTGTCCCAATAATGAGAACCACAGTTAAATTGATTAAAGCATTCTTTAAATTGATTTATACATTCCTGGGCAGATGATACGGGTGAAATCAATTTAAATGGGCTGCAAAGCAAAGCTTTTTTCAACTGGCCAGCAGGGGCTTTTCAAAGTACTTCACTTCTAGATCAATTCACTTCAATGCAGCTTTGTGAATGTGAATGCTGCTTTAATTTGTGCCTATATGGATTTTTGGGTGACAGGCGCACTGCCCTTTTTCCTTTAACAATTTTTTAATTTCTTTGCCAAAATGTTTATTGCTGCATCACTTCATCAACTGTCTACTGTGTTCTCTCTGTTTGACCGATGAGGGAGCTGGCAAAACAACAGAAGACCAGCAGGCACAGAGTGGGTGCAGAGTAGGCACAGAACTGGGGGGGGGGAATGTGACATATGCACCATACCCCCATCCCTGAGAAGCAGCATCCAGGAAAGCAGTGAAGGGGCTGAAGCTCCAGTGTAAGCTCCCTTCCAGCTGAACCCACAGGAAGCCTCCACCCCCATTCCCATTTTTCCACCATTAATTGAATGTGGTCACCTCTCTGGTGTTTCACCTGTGGTTCCTAGCAATTATTATGACACCAGGTGGTGCCTCATAGACACTCAACTTAGTGATGTATTGCTTACTCTTTTTTTGGGGAAAAAATCAAAATCTTTAACAACAGCGTGCTCCTAAAACAGAAAGGAAATGCATCAATTCAGGGTAGCCCCCCCCCCGACTGATTTTAATTACCAGAAATAAATTGATTTAATTTCAGTCAATTTATATACCACATGACTTGAACCCAATATTTAAAAAGGCTGAACAGGAATTAATTCAAATTACCAGTGGGGCCACACCCAATGTCTAATTGGGATAATATCAGCAGCTTTAACAAATTTATACAATTTATACAAAACTTATACAAATTTAATGCAAACATTTCCTTTTTTGTGTGTATCCTCTTTTTTGGTGCTCCTTGTCTTCCAGGTCCTCTTTTTGAGTAATGGTTGTCCTCCTTTTTGGCAATGGAGCAGTGGTCACCCTCTCCAGGCAGTCCTTCAACCATTATTGAACCTCTCCCTTGTGAAGTATCTTGGTAGATCCTCCTGCTCTTGGAGGAGGTAGAAATATTTGTCTCCCACAACCCACCACATGTTTTGAAAAATGTTCACAGAGGACTGGGATCAGCTGCTAGGCTCTGCAGGGGGATGGCGCATCAGCAAAGGCTACCAAAAGGAAAGTATACTTTCAAATATATTATCAGTGTTTCGTGATCTGATCAAGGGGATTCCTCACCTTGCCACTGCATGATGTGACCACCTCTAAGGCCATAGGTCACTGTTGCATTGAATCAAAACATGATAGTACAGTGGTACCTCGACTTACGAACGTCTCCATTTGCGAACTTTTCGAGTTACGAACGGCTCCGTTCACAAAAAGTTGCTTCAACTTGCGAACGGAGCCTCGACTTATGAACCAAAAAAAGAGAAAAAAACCTTCCCTGCCCTTTTTTTGACCTAAGTTCATCTTAGGTCAAAAGAAAAAGAAGAAAAACATTCGCCCCCTAGTGGTAGATACGGATTAACCGGCTTTGCATTAGTTCCTATGGGAACTAATGTTTCGACTTAAGAACAGCGCCTCGACTTAAGAACGAAAAACAGCCGGTACGGATTAAATGGTTTTTAATGCATTCCTATGGAAAAGTTTGCCTCGACTTATGAACTTTTCGACGTATGAACGCCGTTCCAATACGGATTAAGTTCGTAAGTCGAGGTACCACCGTACATAAATATATACATGCATACATACATACAGATGAATGGTCTGTCCTTGGGTAATATCTCTCATGCTGAGTTGGTGTAATCTTCTAAGTCCTGCTATCAAGCAGGTATATATGAATACCATATGCTTCAATTCAGTTTGAATTATTTGTCTTACAAATAGCAACCAATTTGCTTTGAGCTGATTTATAGCATGTCTGATACAACTTGTATCTGAATATTTTAAAATATGTGTACTGTATAAAGGGCTCTGGTCTGGGATGGTGGAGGAACTCAGTGAGAAGGGAAGCCTATTGGGAAAGGTGGTACTGCCTTCTTGTTTGCTTCCTTAATTGAACTGGATGTATTTCTTTAGTTACTCAGGAAGAGTGGGCCACAAAACCTAAGTAAACAAAAAATGTTAAATCAGGCTTACATTTTGAAGGTCACCTCATCTGGAATATAGGCATGCACATTAAAAAAAATCAAAGTACTTAAAAAATGAAAAGTGTAAAAGTGTGAAGTGTGAAGTTGGGGTGTGTGTGAAAGAAATCTTAGGTCCTTTTTCTAATGCTACTGTGACCTAACTCATTCAAATCCCATATGAGAAGCTCAAGACATCTATGGCACAAAATTCACAGAAACAGGGACTCTGTCCATTGGATTCTAAAATATAATGCAAAATGTAATCTGCAGTTACCTAAAAGAAGAGAATAAAATAATTATTCAATAAACAACTATCTAAATGAAAATTAAATCAATATAAGTAGCAATATCTAACACCCTAACACCCTTCCCTTGGCCAGCCAAGACACAAAATGGCTGGCAATCACAGGGACTGAGGAATTTATCTGGTCAATCTGAGTACAACCGAGATTTCCAGGAGAGCCTGGGCTTTTCATTGGTGCTTGAGTTATCAATATATTTTTTCTTAGGGCTTCCTGGTTCTGTTACACTGTTTCATCCTCCGAATGAAACCTGCTGCTGACAAGTAGGGTTCCCCCCACCCCCAGGTATTCAGTATTTTTAGCTTCCAAAGCACTGAAGAAAACCTATTTTGTTTCATTTCTGAATAAATTTAGAATCTGAAACACATCCCTTCTAACAAGTGAAAACGGAGCTTTCACTGCACATTAGGATCAGATCTACAAAAAAGTGCAACAATGTGTTGTGAAGTAAATGTCTATATGGACTTGTAACAAAGCAAGGGTTCTTAGTGGAGATGGGCATTTACTGTGGTTTGGTGCAGTACATAGGATCGGGCCCACAGGTGTTGCATGGGTGCCCTGGATTCTGCCACCCACCTCCTCCTGTGGGCATCCCATCGGATGCAGTGCTGTGGGCTTCCCTGCCCCATCTCCTCCTCTGAGTGGGCATCCGCGGAAGGAGACAGAGTAAGGAATCTGAGGCACACCACACTGAACTGCCAAAGCCTGCTACATGCCCATCTCCAGTGCTTAGCCTTCTGTTTAGAACTTCACCACACTCATTTTTGGCATCTCTGTTTTAGAATTCTAGTAAAAGGAAAGGGTTGTGCCCCTCTAATGAGCTGCTAAGTGTTCTTTATGCAAGTTGAGCAACAGAACTAAAAAAAAATCTAGTAATAGCAAAAATATGATCCTGCCTCCTAGAAACTTTGGCAGCTGTTCTAGAACTGTTCAGAGAGAAAAGTAATGATGGTTAAGTATTAGGTAACATAAGGGACTGCTACTTATTTGATGTACTGTACATGTCCTCAGAATAAAAGAATGTGGGCAATGTACTGTCCATAAGCTTTCCCCTGCTCCTCCACACCCCATCATACAACTGATCAAGCCACCTTTAGTGCAACCAGTCTCACAACCAGTGCGAGACTGAACTCACAATTTGAAAATGGCCAGAGTGAGGGGAACACTTCCACCTCTCTAATCTTTTGCAGCCGTGTTGTGCAGCAGGATACTGGCCTGCGTTTTTCTTTTAATCCTAGTTCTCACTAGGATTAAAATGCATGGCAAACTATTTTTGAGAGGTGTTTCAGAAACTAGTTTGTGATACAGCATAAAGGTGTACTCTTCAAAAGGACGAAGCACTCCAGAATTTTGCTTATGTAAATCCTGTGCATAAATGCCAGCCATTGGTTAAACAATTATTTCCTACAATTTTGTAGTATTGCAGAAATGAGCTCAGAATCAGATCGATTGTTCCATTGTAGCACAATTATTTTTTGTCCCAATGGAGCCTTATGTTTTTCAGTAATAAATTAAAGGAATTTATTATATTTTGAGTACAACATTTTGGATAATTAACAAGTCCTGAGTATAGCCATTTCCCCTACTAGTCAGGATTTCAAATGTTAATATTTTGATTGCTCAAGATTTATCTGAGATGGAAAAGTAAACATAATTATGCTTCTGACACTCTGTAAAATACTTCGCCCTGTAATTAGTGTAGTCTAATCATTATTGCCACTATTCTTGAATGACCCAAAAGTAGTCAAATTCTGAAGCAGGATTACAGTAATGTATGATTGATGGTGGCCACTCTCACTACATTATGTGCTGTAAGCTTGTAGCAGATGGATTTCATTGCCATATAACATATGAGTTTCACAACTTGATGGATTTCTTTACCTGCAATGTGCTACAATTTTCCTTGCAAAAATAATCTATTACACTTGTCAGAACATTCATTAAATTATCCAGTTTATGCATTTCATTATAGAACACAACCTTTTCATTTTGCAGTAAAATGAGTCTATTCCAGTGTATTTTTTTCTTATGCAATCCAGGATGCCTCTGAGGTCTTGGGCAGTAGCCCACTTCCAGTGTTGCACAGAAACTTTGGTTCGACTCATGTTAATTTTGTGGCAGATTTTTTTAAAAAAATATTAATACTGATTTATATGAAACACTTCATAAATCAAACCTCTGGTGATTTCAAAGTCAAACTCAATATATAACATGATTTATTTTTATTTAAAGGCAGAGGAAGAACCATGCTGGATTGGAACACAGGTCTATTTAGTCCAAGATTCTATTGACCAACCAATGAGAACGTTACCACGCCTGATCAGAAATGCAGACTTAACAGAATAGTGCAAATACGGAGCTTATCCAGTCACTACTTGGACACTGTAATAACACATTTTATGACAAACAGTCATCTCTAACAGATCTATCAAAATGATTAGGCATAGTGGTGGAAATGATTACCAATATGCTGATGACATGTGGGGTTTTTTCTCTGTAATATTCAAATCAAATGGCTCAATACTTGGTGTCATTAATTATCTGGATAAGATCCAATAAACTGATCTTCAATTACAGAATCATAAAACACTAGATTTGGAAGGGATCCCAATGACTATTTAGTTGAACTCCCTGCCAATACAGGGATCCATTGCTAAGGCACCATTGAAAGACAGCTATCCAATGTATGTTTGAAAGTCTCTGATGAAGGAGAGTCTACCACAGTATGTTCCACTGTGAAACAGCTCTTATGATCAGGAAGTTCCTCCTAAAGTTTAGTCAAAATCTCCTTCATTAGGCCATAAGTTCTAAAGCAGCAGAAACCCACCTTGTCCTACCTCTAATATTTGAATATTTGAAGTTGATTATTACATCATATGGAAGTCAGTTATTACATAATCCTCTTCTTTACTCCAGGCCAAACATAGCCAGCTCCCTCAAATGTTCTTCATGTGTTTCAACTTCCAGTCCCCTTACTGTTATGTTTCTCATACTTCTCTGAAAATATTCCATTTCAATAAAATATTTCTTTTAAACTGTGGGGTCCAGAACAGTTGATGTCTCACCAAAGCAGACGAGAGTGGTGCCACTGCTTCTGGCTGCTCTGTTGATGGAGCTTAAAATTACCTTAGTTTCTTGTTTTGGGGGGTGGGGTTGGCATGCTGTGTCACACTATAGAGTCATGTTCAGCTTGTGATTCTACTAAGACCCCAGACCCCTGCCAAGTCATATGTCACTCATCCTACACCTTTTTCATCCCTAAATATAGAACTTTACATTTATTTAAATGCATCTTGTTTGCTTTGTTCCAGTTTTCTAATCTTTTAACATCATCATGAATCCTGATTTGGTCTGAGTCACTGGAATTCCTTCTGGTTTGGTGTCGTCTGCAAATTTGGTGAGGATCCCATCAACTTTTCTTCTAAGGCCTTTAAAGAATATTGAACAACTCTGGGCTCAAGACATCACTTTATGACACCCCATCTCTCACTTTTTTCTATGATGGTGAGGTAGCAGTGGTGAGCACTCTTTAGGTGCAGTCCATTAACCAGCTTCAGATCCACCTAACGGTAGCATTAGTTAGCCCACATATTACTAGCTTGACCACAAGGACATTGTGGGGGACCCTGGAAAAAATCTTGCTGAAACCAAGATGCACTGTATCTGCATTATTTCTATGACTTACCAAGGCTGCAGCTGTATTAAAGGGGGGAGGGAGGGAGGAAGACACAGAGAGAGGAAAGGGAAGGGAAATGACCGAAGGTAAAAAATATATATCCTGTGCAGTATTTTCCTATGCAGATATTAAGTGGTCTCTTAGCTGACAAATAATTGAGACAAGATACAAAATACTATGTTTAGAAAAGCACTGAGGTGGGCAATCTGCCCCCTAAGATGAGAGAACATTGCATCTCTCCTCAGCCCAAGCCCACATATCGTAAGCTAAGGGATGATGGACACTGCCGTAGAACATCTGGAGGGCTCCACTTTCCCCACCCTTAGCCTGGATGAACACAAGCACATAAATGACCCATAATCAGCACTTGATTAAATTGGCACTATTCATACCTTGGCGGCATGTTTTCAAAGGTAACATTTAAGCAAGCATTCTTTCTTTAAAGCATCACCAAAGGAGACATTCTCAAATACTTCCCTATCCCTTAACACTGTTTATTTTCCACTTCATAAAGAGCTCTTTAAGCTCTAACAATTTTACACTGGGCATCCTGAATCAAGTTAAAGAGCTAGTAATATGCTCAGTCCTATGGCGAGACTGTGATTTCTTCCTCTCTCTCAGTAAATGAAGTTATAACTTGACAGTGACTTTATCCGACCTTCATGTGTGCATTTCATGATCTGTATGGTGCGATGTCTGTGTTTGTAAAATGTTTTGCTTGAAAATGTAGTCCAATAACATTGATTTATGGTGATGACTGATCTCTGAAACCTTGTATATAGTGCATGTTGAATGAATGAAACAGAAATAGTTCATCACCAGGTACAAAGAGAGCAGGTTACTCTTCTGAATGACTGAATTGGTATCATTTTAAGGGTCTTTAAAGTTAGGAAATGTAGCCTGGTTTGTGGGTTTCCTTAGGAGACAGAACACTTTCTCAGTTTGTTCACATTTTCTATGTGATGCCTGTTTTGTTGTTCGAAGATGGGGAAGAAAAGGATTAGAAAATTAAATTCCTTGCAATGGATACATTTGAAAATGGCTCATAGAGGCTATGTATCTGAGAGGATTTTTTTAAAGCTCTCATTATTGTTAGGCTCCCTCTGCCACTTCTTTGAAAATCTCATTTCTGCAGCATAAAGGGAACTGCTATTGCAGAGGCAGAAAGTTAAAGCCTAACACTATAAATGTTTAGGGGTGGAAACCAACATATTAAAATGGTATTAAAATGGGGCTGAATTATCCCTGAGCTATCAAGTCTTTCTCACAATGTCTAAAAAGAGGGAGAGCTTCATTGCCCCGACCAGTGTTAAACTTTTTCAGCTACGTAGTTTGGCTTCTCTGTAGTACAGGAAACAATTTCCTAATAACTGATGAATAGCTCTGTGCTCCAAGAGTGGTCAAGAGGCAGTGGTGTGGAAGCACTCTTCATACAAAGATGCTAGGAGGCCATTTAAAATATCTTGTTAGTTGAACGGCTCAATAGGGAAATCTGTAGTTAAAGACCTTCGCTAGCAGGTGTTCCCAGTGTGCTAGTAGACTGCTACATGTCTTAAGCAATAAAGAATCATATGGAAATCACGTTTGTTTCACAAATTAACACTACCAAGCAGCATTCTTATTAATACACTGCTTTACATTATCTCTGTCTTGGTTATAAAGGATGGGGTAGGCCTGTTGATTTAACAATGGACAAAAGTAGATACCAGCTTCTATTTACACTGTTGTTTTAAATGTTTTGCCTTTAGGGAAGCTATCCAAAGAATCCCAAGGCTAGGAAAGGATTAGGGCTGCATGGCACTGGATCTCTCATTTGCAGTGATGGGAGGAAGAGGAGGAGAAGGTGTATGGACCAGGTAGGGAGGCGACGGGGCAGTGGGAAGGGAGTGGGGGCAGGCCGTGGGGTTGCAAATGGATGATCCAGCACCATGTGGTGCCAGATCAGGACTGCGCAGCACTGGATTGCCCATTTCCAGTGATGGAGGAGGAAGAGAAAGTGTCAGGACCAGGTAGGGAGAAGACAGGGGCAAGGGAAGGCTGGGGGGGGGGGTAGTTCATGGTTTGTGGGTCTTAGGACTTGGCTATGGAAACTCTCTGGAACAGATTACACTGGTAAAACCACTCCTTAGATACATCACATTTTTGTTGTTGTTGTTTAGGCGTTAAGTCATGTCCGACTCTTCGTGACCCCATGGACCAGAGCACGCCAGGCCCTCCTGTCTTCCACTGCCTCCCGGAGTTTGGTCAAATTCATGTTGGTAGCTTCGATGACACTGTCCATCCATCTCATCCTCTGTCGTCCCCTTCTCCTCTTGCCCTCACACTTTCCCAACATCAGGGTCTTTTCCAGGGAGTCTTCTCTTCTCATGAGATGGCCAAAGTATTGGAGCCTCAGCTTCAGGATCTGTCCTTCCAGTGAACACTCAGGGTTGATTCCTTCAAAATGGATAGGTTTGTTCTTCATGGATTGCTGCCTTGTTGTGGCGAAGGGGCTTGAGTAATTCAGAGAAGCTATGGGCTATGCCGTGCAGGGACACCCAAGACGGACAGGTCATAGTGGAGAGTTCTGACTAAACGCGATCCACCTGTAGCAGGAACTGGCAAGCCACTCCAGTATCTTTGCCAAGAAAACTCCATGGACAGAAACAAAAGGCTAAAAGATACATCACATACCTTAGGGCTGTTAGAAGTCAGAAGGCAAATAATACAATAAACAAATTAAATTGAATAAAGTCAACTTCATTGTTCAAAAAAGAATCAAAATCTTCAATGAAAAACAAGAAGACTTAGGATCTCAAGAAAGAGAAGAGTCATCGTGAAGTTGGAAGGGGTCTATAAGGCCATCAAATCCAACGCCCTGCTCGATGCAGGAATACAAATCAAAGGATATCTGCCAGGTTGTTGTCTAAGTTTCTCTTGAATACCTCTAGTTTTGGAGCACTCAACACCTCTCGAGGTAATTGGTTCCACTGTTGTACTGCTCTAACAGTTAGGACATTTTTCCTGATATTCAGTTGAAATTTGGCTTCCTATAACTTGAGCCCACTGTTGCATGCCCTGCACTCTGGGACGGTTGAGAACAGGTCCTGTTCCTCTTCTGTATGACAGCCTTTCAAGTATTTGAAAAGTATTATCATATCACCCCTCTGTCTTCTTTTCTCAAGGCTAAACATGCCCATTTCTTTCAGCCTTTCCTCATAGGGCTTGGTTTCCAGCCTCCTGATCATCCTTGTTGCCCTCCTCTGAACTTGTTCCAGTTTGTCAGCATCCTTCTTGAACTGTGGTGTCCAGAATTGGACACAATACTCAAGGTGAGGTCTAACCAGTGCTGAATTTGCTTTTGTACCCCACTAGTTACCTCCTCCCAGTTGGAGGAGCCATTAATCATCACGCTCTGAGTACGATTCTGTAGCCAACTGTGTATGAATCTGACACTTCATCTATCCAGCCCACATCTAGTAAGCTTGCTAATCAAGATATCATGGGGCATTTGCTGAAGTCAAGATATATTATGTCTATAGCCTCCCCTCTGTCTATCAGGGAGTTACTCAATCAAAAAATGAGATCAGATTAGTCTGGCAGGATTTGTTCTTGACAAATCCGTGTTGGCTTCTAGTTATTACTGCATTGTTTTCTAGGTGCTTGCATAGTGATTGTTTTATAAATTGTTCCAGAATTTTCCCTGAGATTGATGTCAGGCTGACTGGCCTGTAGTTCCCAGGTTTCCAGAGGAACTGATCTATCATATGGCCCTCATATTGGCAATGTTCAGCATGAAGGCCTTTATGCAACTTATACAGGTTGTCCAAGCTGCTGGATCCAAACTTTGCTCCACCAGTTAGCATCTGGCAGAGACTGTAGAGTGCAATTTAGGTGGGGAGAGTAATGAATGAAAAGAATCACCCTAAAGCCTTCATTTCCATTTAAATCATATACCACTTCCAACATCCATCAGGTGCATGTTCCCAATGCCTCTCAGCTCAGAAAGAGAGAAGGGGGGTGCAATGAAATCAGGAAGGGTAGAGTAACTGAGTTGCTCGCTCACTCTCACTCCCTCCTTCTCCTTTTCTCAGCAGACATGACTTCTGGCCCATCAATGCAAATATAGGATTGCAGCCTTAGAGTGCAATTCTAACTAGCGTAGAAGTCTGAGGGCTAGCTGAGCTGACACTCAAATGTGCCAAATGCAGTCCCTGCCCACCTAAGGATGTTGGGAAAAAATTGGGACTATCTTTGTTCTGGCTTAATTCTATGCCATCATAGTAGCCCTGTCTCTCAGCTCTGGCATAATTCTATTTACCCCTCCCTTGGCTCTTCCGCACCCCCTTTGAGGTCTTTCTGGCAGTGGATCTTAGCCAGCAGATCTGGGAACTTTGAAAAACAGGTGCATGTGCATGTGCACACTCACAAGATTCCTTTACTTCCCTGGGAAGACATAGGAACTATTGACGTACACTAAGAGGGAGAGGGGGAGGGAGGGAAGTGTGGAGCAGAAGAAGGAAAACTGAAGCAAAGGGAAAAGTCTGAGAAATGTTATTCTCCTCTTAGTGATATGGGTCTCTCATACATGTACCTGCATGCCTGTAGTTTTTAAATTACCAAAACTAAAAAATGAAAAGCAAGTTCCCTCTTCCTAAAACAGGCTTGAGCTGAAGATTTCTCCCCTAAATGTTCTAAGTACATGCTACATTTTTGAACATACTACATACAGAATATATGCACAAATTATCTACCTATATATCTATATATCTATACCTATATCTACATACCCATGAGAAGGAGAAGAAATTGGTGTGGCCATAATGAAGTGTCTAAGTTCCAAGAGAGAGAGAGAGAAATCTCACAACTTTACACAACTCACCTTTATAAACAAACCAGATTCATTTCCCAAGGTTCTGAAAATGCCTGATATGGTTGATTGTACTGTTCTTTTTAAGGCTTTCCCTTTCAATCTTTAAGTCTAAGGTCTGTGGGTTTGAAATGGATGTACTTCATGGGAGAAAGAAAAGATCCAATTCTTTGGAAAGGTTCCATTAATGTATTTCCGAGGAATATCCAACAGAGACACTGTTCTCCAAAATTCATGAGCTAGTACTGCTGCTGCCTCGTACTCAAAATAATCAGTATTCAACATGTCAGCCCCTTACCAAGTCAAAGGTTTTTGGAGAACAATTGAAAGGATAACTGGGATTTGAATAATAAGGGTAGCTGCTTTTCACACAGACTTCAAAGTCTGTTTGTCTGACTCTGGTGAACAACCTCCTATATGACACAAAGGTGTTCTGTGGATAGGACACTTCTAATCTCTGCAGGAGTAGAGGTTTGGGCCTGCAGACTTTTAATCCTGCAGAGTTTATAATTATCACAAGATAGAAAATATATGCCTATTGAGGTCCATAGTTCTGTGGGACTGATGCCTTCTAGCAGAGCAGCTGAACAACCGAAGATGCTCAAATACAGTGGAGCTTGCCACCATTATTCCAAACTGTATTACCATCTTCTTGTTTTTACAAAAACAGATTCAGTGTACCCGCTTCTGAACCTCTCAACTTTTGAGGACTTGAAGCTCTTCATCTCTGGAACAGTTAAAGTGTGTGATGGAAGTTTCTACTGCTGAGAAGGAACTCAACTGGGCCAAGAAACTTCTCATATCTGTAAAGAATCTATGTGGCCACAATTGCATACTTCTAGATCAATAAAGCAAAGTATTGAGAATATTCTACAAAAATGTATGCCTCAATGTAGACTTTATCATATTGTCCTGCTGACCAAATAATGGAATGGAGTAATGAATTACTCTGAATTTACTTTGCTAGCTATTCGGTGGCTCAGGACAGTTTAGCACACACACACATAGGACACATGAAATATTCTATCAGTCACATTCCTGTATGTCTCAGAATTCCACAATAATTCATGTTCTATCCCAATTCTATATCAGAAATCACAGAGGCACAATGGACTTCTCTAGCAACTAATCCTCATAACTCAAAGGAAGTTTTCATAACCTGTTCTGGCCAGGATCTAATTAACATAGAATTAGGATGCATGTAATAATTATATTATGGGGACAAGTTATTGGTATTATCATTGCCCCCGTCAACGTGAACAAAGGATGCAAAAGAATGTAGGTCTAGTGAACTTTTTTGTCTTACATAATCTTATCACTTGGGATATGGAAGAAATGAATTCTAAAATTCTGTTGTACAGAATGTCTTCTGTAGAAGACGGAGAATAGCTGTCATATAGGGATGGATGTGACAAAATGGGAAAGGATTATCAAAAATAAAATAAAAGAGGCCTAGGTGTGCGTGGATGTATGAGAAAAAGAGACTGAGATAGAGTGAAAGTTTAAACTGATGTGTATTAAAGTTAATGCATGAGCTTTGCAGAATAGATTTTGGTTGCACAGAAAATGTATCATGGTATTGCTGGACACTATATTGTGTGAAGTCCATAACTTAGTGCTTATTTTGCAATATATACAGGTCACAAAGATGATGCATAGATTGTCTGTCAAGTTCACATACTATTTCTTCAGTGAATACTCATACTGGACTTCATTTTCAATCCTGTATCTCATGCTATGTACCTAATTATTATTTAAAAAACAGGCCTCAGAACAACATGGCTGTCAAAGCCAAGAAACAGAATTTGTTAATTTTCATCAATGGGAACAATATTTTCCATAGCATCCAAGGAAGGTGATTATGGAATAAGAAGACAGAAATAGACAGGAATGTCATTGCACCTAAAGAAGGCTGTTACCCATAGAATGTACTACAATAGATGCATAAGAGTTAAACTGCTTGCTACTCAAGAAGAGAAGACATGAAATAGTAGGGGGAAGAAAAATTTCTTAGTGTTCTAGAAGTTTTGGTTGGAGGGAAATGATTGCATATTTACCTTTATTTGCTTGCTTCCTTTGGGAGCTTTTGCAAGAGGATGCTGAATGTTTTTTTTTTTGTTGTTGTTGTTTTCTCCGTGCATATATGGGTGTGGGTGCTTTCCCCATTTGTCCAGTCTTTTAAATGGTTATTTAGTTAATTTACTGTATACTTATTCTGTTTATAGCCGCCTAGAGTGGTCGTCTGACCAGATAGGCGGGGTAAAAATACAATAAATAAATAAATAAAATAAAAATTTAAGTTGTATATTTTGATGGGGAGCCTGAGGTCTGTTCTGTTTGCCTCTGTCAGTGCATGGGGGCCAGAGGTGAAAGTAGCCCATCCTGGGATAACGGGATGCAAACAATGCAAGAGAGGGGCTAAATCTAAGAAGCAGAATATGAAGAATCTGCTCACTGCACAGAAGTTAAATATGTAACTGCTATTGTTTTCTTCTCTTTGCATGTTTTGCATTCTACAGTTATAAGTTTTCCATTAAAAATGCTTTTTTTAAATGCACAGCAATTTGATACTTTTTGCTACCATATGTGCTGAATTAGAAGGAAAGCTCATATCTAATCATCATCATTGTTATCATCATGTGCTATGAACTCTATTCTGATTTATAGAGACCCTTTTCAGGCTTTTCCAGGTAGAGAATACTTAGAAGTGATTTACCCTTCCCTTCTTCTGGGGGCACCTTGGGACTGTGCAGCTTGCCCAAGGCCACACAGGCTGGCTGTACTCACAGGAGGCACAGTGGGGAACCGAACTCCCAACCTCTGCTTCTACAGCCAGATGCCTAAACCACTGCACTACCTGGTAAGAACAAAGTAATCAAACAAATACTAGAGATTTATAAAACTGATATCCCACTGAATTCAGATTCAGATTAGGCATCCTTCAGTCTTGAGAGACTATGGTAACGTGCTCTGTATGGAGGACATGGAACAGCATCTAGTGTGGCTGAGAAGGCCAATTCGAGAGTGACAATCCCTTCCACACTGAAGACAAATACAATCTGTCCCCTGTCCAGCTCCCTGATTTTGCTGCTTTCGGGACTGAATAGATAACTATTATATTGGAGACTGTATGCCTTGGACCACATTTGTTGCATGTATTTTGAATGTGGTCCAAAATCCCACATGTGTGGCTTATATTAAAATATAGCAGTTAGTCTTTAAAGTTTTTTTACTTAACAATTTTTGGTCTGATGGCCTTCATTTGTCTGTTGAAAACTGCCCCAAAAGAAATGGAAGGGCAAATTCTGCCCCCTTCTTCCTCTCTCTTGAGTTAGCAATGCACAAACCTTTGGAAGATGCCATCCTTTGTGCAGTTAACAGGCAATGAGATTATGTAACCGGTCTGCCTTGCTAACATCTCCAAACTGACGGATGGTTAATAATTCACCACCAGCATGCTGCCTTCTTTTGATTTTTATGTTATACTGGTACTGGAATTGGAAGATGTTCCATGGTAGACTTTCTACCACATTGGCTTGTATTTTTAGAACATAATATTGCTTTACTTGTTAAAGGAGCACAAGGGGGGGCCTCTTAAAAGAAATAAATTAACAATTGCCTGGTAAAGATCCTGGCTCTGATAAACTTCACGTTTTTAAAAGCTCGCTTGGATTTTAAATGTACATTTCTGACAGCATCATTTGAGGCACCTAGTAAAACAAATTACAGCTGTAGATCATGATTGCCTCTCATCTGCCCTCTTTATTATCATGTAATCTGTTAGCTTTTTTCTTCCCACACACGGCAAATGTCCTCTCTGGTGCTGTACTTTCATGATTATTCAGACATCTTCGTGGCAAGCACCAGTCCATCTATCGTGATGGGAAGTAGCATTATAACCTAATGAATGCACTCATTTCCTGTAATTTTTTCCACAGAAGTTTAAATAGTTCAATAGTACAATCTACTGGGGTTCATTAATGAAAAACCACATGCTTTCTCGCATAGATTTATCATGTAATTATGAATGTAGATAAGAAACAAGGGTGGGGAGAATTATTTTTCAATATTTGTTCCCTACTTTCACTTCAGAAGCTACAATCAGACCATGAGAGAGGAAAGGCATTGTGCTATGCATTCTGGGGACCACAGGAGGCACTTTTCTCAACTCTTCATCTCGATTTAAAGTGCTTTTGTAACCTAAGCTGTGTACTAGCAGTGACTGGGCAAGCAGCCCCGCCTCCCTGCTTGCCCAGCCACTCCAGCAAGGGAGCGGGAGGACGAGTCTCCCTGCTCAGCCGCGGAGTGGCTGGACAAGCAGGGAGGTGGGGCTGCAGCAGCCAAGCTACAGCAGCAATTGGGGCAAAGGAGATGATGCTGGCCACACACACCACATGGTAAGTGGTCCGGCAGGATCTGAGGGTGGGAGGTAATCAGGTTGGCCACCTGTACTGGGGGGCTCTGTATTCGTATATGAATACAAAGCCCCCATCTCTACTGTGTACCAATGTTCACTTCCACAGCTTGGTGTGGAAGGTCAGAAGGATGTTTTCCCCCTAGCTCTGATGAATGGGTGGCAATCAAGGTTTATATAGCTCCTATTGGACAGATGTTTGGGAGTTAGTGCACACCTTTCCCTTGGATTCTGCACATCTCCAGATTTGGCAGTGCAGTTCTTTCTCAAATTGTTTATAAAAATGCACAATTCAAGGAACAGTGCATGCAAAAATGCATATTTTAGGAAAGATTGTCTATAAAAAGACATATAATAAGGTACAGTGGTGCCTCGACTTACGACCATAATCCGTTCCAGAAGATGGACGTAACTCGAAATGGTCGTAAGTCGAAACACCATTTCCCATAGGAATGCACTGAAATGCAATTAATCCATTCCGGCCGAAGAAAAAAATCACCAAAAAAAAATAAATCACTGCAAGACTCATTGGAAACGCGATCAATCCCTTCTGGCCGAAGGGGGGGGGGGAGAAAAGCAATCAAGCGTGCAAGACCCATTGGAAATGCACAGAAAACAAACGGATCAGATCGGAAATGCACAGAGAACAAAGGGGGCAGGTCGGAAATGCAAAGAAAACAAAGGAAAAAGCAAGGGAAGCATGCAGGACCCATCGGAAATGGGGAAAAAAACAACCAAAAAGCAACCAAACCTTCTGGTTTATGGAATATTGTGTTTCTCTATCCATGATTCAAAATGCTAAGAAATGGCCCAGTATTGCTGTGTAATATAACCCCTGTGTTGCCAGCAAGAAAAAAAAGATGCCAAGTTTTATATAGCAAAGGGCAGTTTGTATGCTGACGACACCAGTGTCAGAAGTCAAGACGGTCTACAAAATCTCCTCTTGTGCTCACTACAATTCACAAAGTGACACCTTTTTTCATTGTTTGCTTCTTGTCTTGGCTGTATAATAACAATGGAGAAGGGGGGTGTAGCGTTCTCCTTTAAATGTGGTCATGGCTCAGGTTTAGTTAGAGTGAGTCATGCATATTTATGTTGCTGAGAGGCGGAGCCAAGAGGCAGAGTATAAGAGGCAGAGCCTGAGGGGGAGAAGGAGATCAGAGTTTTGGAAGGAGTTTGATTAGCAGAGTTCAGAGATTTATGTGATTGTGATTAGACTGATGAAAATATAGTAGGAGATCTGAGAAGTGATTGACCAGTGATAGGAAGGGAGAAGGAATAGAACTGAATATTAATATACTGAAACAAATAAGCAAATAAACTAAAGATCTTTCTATTTCATTAAAGAGTGGACCTGATTCTTTCTAAAGGAGTGATGGGGATGTAGGGATCTCCTGGTGGCAGCAGTGGAAGAAAGGAAAGAGTTTAGTTTTGCCCTGGTGTGCTCTGAGGTCTGAGTCTAGGTGGACAGGCCAAGGCACGAGTGGGTCCAACACCATAGGTGCCAGCGGTGTGGGATTCAAAAAGGGTCAAATCGCCACATTGGTGTCCAGCGGCGGGAAACGAAGTAATCCAGTGAAGCCTATTGAAATAATCCAGTGAAGCCTATTGAAATAATCCAGTGAAGCCTTTATAAAAGAGTTTATTGAGTCAAGGGTACCTTTTAGACAGGATCTGTGGCAATGAGGTTTGGTTCCTGCTAGAGCTTTTGGGAAAAGCTTAGTAGCGGGGCCTCAGAACCCAGATCAGGGGGGTCTAAGATAGGGAACGACTCTGTGAGAAAATTTCTGAGTTTTACCTCAGGATCTGAGGATCAGAGGGCTTGCTGTGAAATCCCAGGCTCTGAGATAGGAGAGCGCTGTGGATAAGGCAGAAGCCAGGTCATAGCAGATCTGAGGGAGAGAACCTAAGGAAAAGGCTTGAATTCTCTGAGAGGGAATTTCTGAGTTTACCTCAGGATCTGAGGATCATAGGGCTTACTGTAAAATCCCAGGCTCTGAGATAGGAGAGCGCTGTGGATAAGGCAGAAGCCAGGTCATAGCAGATCTGAGGGAAAGTACTAAAAGAAAAGGCTTGAAATAAATTTATATCAGTAACTGGAAGTAAAATAAGAAAAACAGGTCCTTTTAAAATTTTGTGAACGCTGCTCTAATCACCCAGAAAGAAAAGATGCCTCACAAACGCGCCACAAGGGGGAGTCCTGAGTCTGAAGAGTTACCTCAGGAATTGGAGGGAGAACAAAAGGAAATAGGCGTTGAGGTTACCTCAGAGGGACATAAGGAATTAAGCCCTCAAGAATTTGAGAGATGGAAACCGGAACGGGAATTTAAATTTAAGGAACTACAGCTCAGAGCTGAGCAGGAGGCCAGACAATTTGAGCAGGAAGAGAGAAGAAGGGACCTGGAAATCAAGGCTGAGTCAGAAGCTAAACAACTAGAATTAAGAGAAAAGGAAATGAATTTTCAACTACAGATGAGACAATTAGAGATTTCTGCTCTAAATAATAACCTTAATAATAACAACAGTGGGGGAGGTGGAATCCTGTCAAAGATAGATTTGAAGAAGTTTCCCCAGTACAAAAGAGGGGACTGTCCTGAATCCTTCCTCATTGCTTTTGAACGCACCTGCAATGACTTTGAAATCAGAAATGAAGATAGAATGATGGTTTTAAGAGCGCAGGTTAGCGGAGATCTGGCAGAAATATATGCCCAGATGAATCCCGAGAAGGCAAGAGATTTTGAGGCATATAAAAAGATGGTTTATTCAAGATTTTGTCTGAACTCTGAACACCTGAGGCGGAAATTTCGCTCTCTCTCTAAAAAGCAGGATGAATCGTACTCTCAGTTGGGAGCTAGATTGGCGCTGACTCTGGATAAGTGGATTGAAAGAGAGGAGATCACTTCTTTAGAACAGTTGAAGGATTTAATTGGGCTAGAACAGTTTTACTCCCTATTACCTGGAGAACTACGGTATTTAGTAAGGGACAAGAATCCTAAAAATTTATGGGAAGCGGGAGAACAAACTGATTTGATTAATGCTTACAGGAACCCTAGATTTTCAGAGCTGAGAGTAAATAAACCAAACTGGGACAATAACTATAAAAAGCCTTTTAATAAAAATTACCTCAGCAGGAATCCTGAGAGAGAAGGTCAGGGCGGGACTTCCCCAAAGTTGCCAAGGGCTAGCCCGCCAAAAACATCAAACCCTGAGGCACGGTTTGCCAAAGTACCTCAGAATGACAAAAGGAATTTTAAATGTTTTAACTGTGGGCAACCAGGCCACTTACAATTCCAGTGTAGGCAACCAGACCCCAACTTGCAGAGAAATGATTCTCTAACCAAAAAGGTGTATTGTGTCAAGCAAGTGGAATCAGGGGAGGAAAATAGTAGACAGAGACCTGATCCCATTACCACCACCACTTCTACTGACCATGAGGAGGAAGATATTCCTATAGCCCAAGTAGTCCATTGTTTCTATATCAGCAATGACCAGACCCTTCTCAGAAACGCAGGTGAAGAGATAGTTGTGAAAGGAAAGAAGTACATTGCAATAAGAGATACAGGATCTCAAATCTCCATTGTCCATTCCGATTTAGTAGCCCAGGATGACATTATTCCTGGCAAAGAAATGTCTTTAAAGGGAATTGGGAAGGAAACCGTAGTTTTAAAAGTGGCTGAGATACCAGTAGAATACCAGAATTGGTCTGGAAAGTGGCAAGTAGCTGTGTCAGATGAAATACCAGCAGCTTTTCTCCTTGGTTGGGATTTAATAGAGCATGTCAAGAGTGTGTTAGTGCTTACCCGCTCAAAGGGGGGTCAAAACTCACCCTCTGCAGCTCAAACCGATACTGTAGCAGAGAGAGGCCTAGGAGCGGTTACCATGGCAACCCAGCTTGATGATAGGGCTGAGACAGAACTCATGCTACTACAGAATCCCAAAACAAATAACAATTTTGCCCAGGAGCAGAAGGAGGATATTAGCTTGGGAGTTTGCTTTGAAGCTGCCAAGACTCCCACTGTACTGTCTCCTGAGTGCCCTGAGAGCTTTAGCTTAACCAAAGACCTTCTCTACAGGGAAACGTTAGCTACTCCATACCGAGGAAAAGGGGAACCCCGAAAGCAATTAGTGGTCCCTAGTAAATACAGGGAGAAAATCATTAATCAAGCTCACAGCAGTTTATTTGGAGCTCACATGGGGATCACCAGAACCAAAAGACGGGTTGGCCAGAACTTCTTTTGGCCAGGTATGGGCAAACAGATTACTTGTTTCTGTAAAACGTGTGATGTCTGTCAGAGACGAGGGACTGGGCAGGACAGGACCAAAGCCAAATTATGCCCTCTGCCAGTCATCTCTACACCGTTCCAAAGGCTGGGAATCAATCTAGTGGGTCCCTTACCTAATGCCACCCGTAGGGGAAATAAATACATCTTGACCATAATGGATTTTGCCACTAGATATCCCGAGGCAATTCCTTTGCGCAACATGGAAACTGACACCGTGGCAGATGCCCTAATCAATTACATGAGCCGATTGGGATTTGCCAGCGAGATAGTCAGCGATTTGGGAATGAGTTTCACATCCAAACTGATCAAAAGGTTATGGAAGGCTTGTGGAATTACCCAAATCAATTCAACTCCATATCATCCAGAGACCAACGGGCTAGTTGAGAAATTCAATGGCACTTTGGTGCGCATGATTAAGGCGTATGTAGCAGAGAACCCAAATGATTGGGACTGCAAAATACAACCCTTACTATATGCTTATAGGAGCATCCCTCAAGAGAGCACGGGATTTAGTCCTTTTGAGTTACTGCTAGGACGAGAGGCGCGCGGACCTTTAGATTTGCTCCGCATGAACTGGGAAGACCATAGAGAAAGTGACCCAGAGTCAGTGGTCGAATATGTATATAAGTTGCAAAACACCTTGCAACGTTCTCTGGAGTTGGCTGGGAGGAATTTGAGGGCTGCCCAGGCTAAACAGAAGGCATGGTACGATAAGAAAGCCCGTGAAAGAACTTTTGGGCCGGAGGAGGAAGTTCTCTTGCTCAGGCCAGTCAGAGGACACAAGCTACAATTAGCTTGGGAGGGTCCCTATAAGGTAATTTCAAAAATGAATAATATAAATTATGTAATCCAGAAAGGGGATGAGGGTCGCAAGGTAGTACATGTTAACATGATCAAACCCTATTACCGAAGAAATCAATGGACCCTATACGCTATTAGAGAGGACCCTAGCGATAAGGAAGAACTCATGTGCTGGGAAGGGAGAGGGGAACGACAATTTAATCCCGAGGAGGTAAATCTAGGCCACTCCCTTACCCCACTACAGAGAGAAGAGGTATTGGAGATAATGCAGAAGTATCACACCCTCTTCACTAACAAACCTGGAAAGGCCAAAGGAGTAGTCCACCGAATTGACACTGGGGATGCCAGCCCCATAGCTGTTACCCCTTATAGGATCACTGGGGATTATGTCGAGAAAGTACGACGGGAGGTCCAGGAGATGTTAAAGGCAGGGATAATTACCTCATCAGAGAGTCCCTGGGCTGCACCCATAGTACTTATTGACAAGCCGGATGGTAGCATTAGATTCTGTGTAGACTACCGCAAATTAAACCATGTCACCAAGGCAGATGCCTATCCCATGCCACGCCTGGATGACTTAATTGAGCTCATAGGTAGATGCAATTTCATAACATGCATCGATCTGACCAAAGGGTTTTGGCAAATTCCGATGCACCCTGAGGATCAGGAAAAGACCGCTTTTCGAAGTCCCCTAGGGTTGTTCGAATTCCGGGTCATGGCATTTGGGTTAAAGAATGGTCCTGCTTCCTTTCAAAGACTGATAGACCGGACCTTACAGGGCATGGGCAATTTCACTGTAGCTTACATGGATGACATAGGTATTTTCAGTCAAACATGGGCTGAGCACAAGGAGCATTTAAGCCTAGTGCTTCAAAGAATCCAGGAAGCCGGCTTAACGGTAAAAGCCAGTAAATGTCATGTTGGAGATTCGGAGCTTAAATATCTTGGACATTTGGTGGGTGGAGGAGTTATCAAACCCCTGGACTCTAAGGTTGAGGCGATTGCCAAGTGGCCAAACCCCACTTCAAAGAAGCAAGTCCGTTCCTTTTTAGGTCTGGCGGGCTACTATCGGAGGTTCATCCCTCACTTCGGTGCGATCGCTGCGCCATTGTCAGACCTCACTCGGAAAAGGGAGCCGGAGATCATCAGTTGGACACCTAAGTGCCAGCAGTCATTTGACCAGCTGAAGGAGGCGTTGACAACTGGACCGGTCCTCATCGCACCTGATTTCACCCAAGAATTCACCATCTTCACTGACGCATCGAACATCGGACTGGGAGCAGTGCTGTGCCAAGCTGACGGAGGAGGAACTCTGCACCCCGTGATGTTCATCAGTAAGAAACTGCAGCCGAGGGAGAAACATCTGGCTACGATTGAAAAGGAGTGTCTGTCGATTTTATGGTCCCTACAAAGACTTAAACCCTACATCTGGGGGCGAAAATTCACCTTATGCACTGACCATTCGCCATTGCTGTGGCTGAGATCCATGAAGACTAACAGCAAATTGATGAGATGGGCTCTTTTGCTGCAAGACTTTGATTTCACGATAAAGAGCATAAAGGGATCTCACAATATTGTGGCAGATGCGCTGTCCAGAAGACCAGAAGAATGACTTAAAGAACTCTCAAAAAGAACCAAAATGGACTAGAATTCTCCAGTAATTAATTGGGTAAATGTATTGATTGTAAATTCTGTAAAATGAGAAGGTAATGCATATTATTGATTAGTAGATGAAAAGGTAAAGTATGGTATTGATTATTAAATGATAAGGTAAGGTATTTGGTTGATATTTAGTAAAAATGTGAAAGGTAAATTGTTATGAAAAAAAAAAGTTTAAGCAATTGCACCTGTTTGTTCAGGAGGAAAAATGTGTTTCCCCTCCCAAACAAACCTAAGTAAGGGGGGAGGTCTGTAGCGTTCTCCTTTAAATGTGGTCATGGCTCAGGTTTAGTTAGAGTGAGTCATGCATATTTATGTTGCTGAGAGGCGGAGCCAAGAGGCAGAGTATAAGAGGCAGAGCCTGAGGGGGAGAAGGAGATCAGAGTTTTGGAAGGAGTTTGATTAGCAGAGTTCAGAGATTTATGTGATTGTGATTAGACTGATGAAAATATAGTAGGAGATCTGAGAAGTGATTGACCAGTGATAGGAAGGGAGAAGGAATAGAACTGAATATTAATATACTGAAACAAATAAGCAAATAAACTAAAGATCTTTCTATTTCATTAAAGAGTGGACCTGATTCTTTCTAAAGGAGTGATGGGGATGTAGGGATCTCCTGGTGGCAGCAGTGGAAGAAAGGAAAGAGTTTAGTTTTGCCCTGGTGTGCTCTGAGGTCTGAGTCTAGGTGGACAGGCCAAGGCACGAGTGGGTCCAACACCATAGGTGCCAGCGGTGTGGGATTCAAAAAGGGTCAAATCGCCACAGGGGGATCTGTAAGTTTAGGAATATTTTTCTTCCATTGCCCCCCTACCACGGAATAATGACTCGAGACAGTGATATGGGATAAACATGGGACACACTTTATTAATTAATCAAATCTTGCCCACCTTAACAAAGGGGGGTCCTGCTGTAGTGCGGAATCAGGTTTAAGCGCAGAGGTTTCAATGGACCCCTTAAATAACAAATGGGCGAGTCCCTAGCCCCAAGTTCTCATGGTCGTGAAGACAGCGAGAACCCGGCCGGCCCAAATTTGACCACCCCCGGACCTCAAGCCACCTTCTGCTTGTTCACTATTGGTCCGGGTGTGGCCCCAGCACATCTTTCCCCCCAAGCACTGTAATCACACGATCTGCAGCGCTGGGAGGTCAGATGAGCTATACATTACCTGTTATTGCGATGGGACTCACCGAAACCTGCTGTATCCGCACTACCCACCTGTGTGACCGAATATTTCCACCTCTCAAAATGCCATGCACCCTTACCAGTGTGGGATAGGCAAAAAATCCCCGCATCCGAAAGTCAATCAGGATACGGGTCAAAAATTCCTATCCGGCCCCAAAAGGCGACCAGATAAACTCACACTAGTAATTAGGGCGGGCAGGTGGGTTGCCAGCAAGGAAGAGGAAGGAGGAAGCCAGGAAAGCCCCTTAAATAACCGACTCCCTCCTCCCCCACCCGAAGTCGCTCTTGCGAGACTTAGGCTTGTCTCGCGCTATCCGGCAAGGGAGGCAATGGCGACCCACGCTGCCAAAGTGTGGCTCATCAGCGGATCAGGCATTCTTGAATACTGTAGATTTTGGTGAATTCTGATTTAAACAATCTCACCCAGTCCTTCAGGAAGGAGTTCGACAGCCTAAGCACAGCAACAAACAAGAATGTTTCCCAAGTCATAAATAAATGATAAACAGCTGTAGATGGAAAATGTGGAATGACTTTTATTTGCGGTTTCAATTACCACACAGCTTTGTGTGGGAAAAATCATGAAGTCAAGCTTTTATTCTTCATCCTATATTTGTCTCCAGAGAGAGCTAAGAAGTCTTCATTTAAAAAAAAAGCAAGCAAGCTCAGTCATTAACCTGCAAAGTTAAAGCAAAAATCACCATCGCCATCATCATCATCATTATTGTCATCTCAGATGCACAGAACTGAGAACTAGGTTTGCTTTTCTTTCAGAGAAGGAAATCCTTTCTGAAGGAAGAGAGTTTAATTCTCAGAAGGCTTTCACTGACAGGAGCTGAGGCAATTTCTACCCATTCTGCGTCTCTCTATGGAACTGCCCTACCCTCTATAGTTTCCCTAGAACCCTCCAAAGAACATTTTCAAAGTAAACAGGGGCTTAAGGGTGGGAAATGGCAAAAATCACTTCATTTGTTAACAGGCACCAGAACAACCCAAAACCTTACCCACAAGATTGAACAACTGAAACCCATGGTAAACCCAAACCCCAGAGCTACTTTCAGCCCCTAAGAGCTCTCTCTGTGTGTGATGTGCCATCAAGTTGAAACCGACTTATAGTGACCCTAACATGCTTTAAAGGTCAGTGAAATATTGGAGGAGTGGTTTTACCAGTTCCACCTCACTGCAGTGAGTTTCTATGGTCAAGAGTTTCTAGTTGCCTGAGTCATAGTCTGTCATTCTATCCATTACACCACGACCTTCTAAAACAGGCAATTCTGCAGTCCTGTTCAATGATCCCTTGTTAAAACTCAACAGAGTTTTAATATTTCTGTAAGAACTATTCTTCACTCCCTGCTGTTTACAAGCAAAGTGCTGTCTACAAATATAATACATTACATTAGCTGTTCTCTTTAGCATAACACAATGTTGAAATACTTGTAGCATTTACAAAAAAAACCCAACTGATTGTGAGATGAGCATTACCCTTGAGCAAATTACGAACACATTTATTTTAGTCTTATGCATTTGAAGCTAATTTCTGGTAATATCAAAAGTGTTCGTCGAATTAATTTCCTGTCAGTTCAGCAGTATTCAAGTGAATATTTTATGATTTTGCATTAGCTGTATTTGTCTAGAGTTGTGACATGATCAAGTCATTCTCTGAGGGAAACACATTAATAATTAAGCTCTGTCCAATGTGCAGTACTAAGGATGACAACATAATTGTACATTTGAGGAGGCCATCTCACACAGCAGAGAATGAGAATCATCCTGCTACCATTTACAGTTTTTAGCTTAGTCTTCCTCCCTAACATTCAGGAGAGGAGGAGAGGCTAATGTCAAACACACATACCCTTGTCACCATATGCTTACGTTTGTCTCTCACAATTTGAGTGGGATAGTGCGTTCCTTTTTTCTTTTCTTTTTTTCTTATTTTATTTATTCTTAAAATTCTAGCTGAAAAAGATATTCTTTCTCCTCCTATCATTATACAGCATTATCATGAGTTGATTGGTTTGAGCCCATAGATTTGATTCTTCCTTCCTTCCTTCCTTCCTTCCTTCCTTCCTTCCTTCCTTCCTTCCTTCCTTCCTTCCTTCCTTCCTTCCTTCCTTCCTTCCTTCCTTTCCCCATTTGGCCCTGATAACTTCACTTGTATTTTGAGATTTGAATCTACCTCCCGGTCAAATGCCTCTAGATAAATCACTACATTTATTCTTATTTATGTTTCCTTTTCAAATGCCATGAGAAAAATGCTATCAGATCAGAGTGGAATTGTTTCTAAACATTCAGCAGAAATGGATGCTAGAATTCCTTATTCTTTTTAGGTGGCAGCAAGAGGTCTTACTCTGGAAAAGGTAAAAGGAGATTTTCAGCCATGCTGTATGCATACTACATAATTGTGTCATCTCAGTTAAAGATGTACAAAACTGTTCAAAAATACTCTCGGTTATTTAGAAGATAACTGAATTCTGAGTCACACAGTTATACCTCACAGTGGATTTTCAAATTAAACATGTCTTCATCTACCCACAATGCTATGGAAGATTCTAAGTGAATTTCAGTGCATGCGTATAAAAAAAATTACCAGATGAAGTAACCCTGTGCTTTCTCCAGCCTGTCAGCAACTCCCACCAATCTTAATTCAGAACATTATTGGAAAAAAAGTTATAAGTGGATTATTAGAGGCCAGAGTTTGGATAGGTTATAGCAGAACAGTATTGGCACAGCATAAGGAGCAGATTCTGGAATTGAGTAATCCATCTATTAGTCCAGTTGTTCCCAACCTTGGATCCCCAGATGTTCTTGGACTAAAATTCCCAGAAGTCTTCACCACTAGCTGTGCTGGCCAGGATTTCTGGGAGTTGTAGTCCAAGAACATCTGGGGACCCAAAGTTGGGGAATCACTGTGCTAGTCGATGCCCCAGTTGGGTAACCAAGGATGGTTGATCAAAAGTGGGAAGAATACCCCTAATACCAGTTTTGGGGGACTGTATAAAACAATTCCCTCCTCCCATCAACACACATTATTGGTGAACATCACAGCATGCAAAGAAAGAAGGAGAATGGGTGAGCAAAGATCAACAGAAGACCACTGGAGTTATGGTCAGAACCCACTTTTATACTTCCATGACTGACCATAGTGAAAACCTCTGCCTTCAGGTCCACCACAGAAGACTTTGCCCCTTCCACCTCAGCCATCGTCTCCCTCATTGGCTGTCTCCTGCTTGCTGTCCCAGTGCTCCCCTCCCATGTGCAAAGCAGCCTGGAAGGAAACACCATGCAGCCTTAGAAGATGGCAGCCAGACCCAGTGCTTTGGGACTCATTGAGCTGCAAACTGGGCCCCCATGGTAAGTAGGACTAGAGGAGCCTGAGCTTCTTTGTGTATAGATGCTGTGCATAGAAGGATGCAGAATGTCATTGCCCAAGCACTGGGAGAGGAAGCAGGTTAGATTTGGCCCTTGATCCAAAGAGTCACAAGGTAGAACATTCATACAAAGAAGCCCTGCCCTCACTTCAGCACGTCTTTCCAAGCTGTGACATCCTTTTGTATCTTAAGGCAGCTCAGAGCCCTCTATGAGGAAAAATACAGTGTATAAGTAAAATAAAATAAAATAAAATAAAAATAATCTCCATATAAAAAGGACACAGTATGGACAAAACATGCTGCTTTCAGCTTGTATTTGCAGGTGCTAAATAAGGAGAGTTCTTCATTTCTCTCCACTACTTTTTGGATGGGGAAAGGGAAAGAGGGTTTGAGGGCGTGGAGGGTTGTGGGGAGGATCCAGTCCCCCATGAAAAGATGGTTCTCTGCTCGTGGATTAGGCTTCAGCTGTGGTGTCCAGGCCCTAACTAAGTGTTGTGCTAGAAAGCACAGTGAATGAGGGAAAGCAGAGTATATTCAGATATCAAGGAGACAGAGGCTTCTCCAAATCTACTTATCAACATTTAGTATCTTATATCTAGAAATAAAGCTGGCTTCCCCTGCCCCCAGCACCAAAAGGGAATATTCAATTTCCAAATGTCTTCAACAGATTATGGTCTCAACTAACAACTAACCAGCTTTCTTCTCTCTCAGTCTGCAATTGTGAATAGAGAGATCAGGTAGGACTCAGGAGAGTTGGGTTAAAATCCCTACTCAGCCACAGAAGCTCACTAGGCAGAGCGGGGGGAACCATAAAGCATTCACTGGATATCTCACATACCTTGCAAACCCTACTAGGGTCAGCACAGGTCAGAAGTGACTTGATTGTCTATCAACAACATCTGGAGATGGAAAGTTACTTTTTTTGGACTGTAACTTCCAGAATACCCCAGCTAGTCTGACCACTTTCCTCACTTCCAGTTGTATTCAGTGCTATCATTCCACTAGTGCAGCATTCCTATTGCTTGTGGGCATCTGGTACACCTGTCAAATTTTACATTGCGATACCACTTTTCATAATAGACCAAGCATTGTGCAGGATGTTGCATGAGGCCAGTCAAGAAGTACTGGTGATAAATTTGTATGTAGTTCAAGTGGTGTTTCTTTAGTTGGCAAATGGCTCTTCCTTTTTGACCACATATTTACAACAGCCTAAAAATATTAGATTTTATCCAGAAATTAAACGTAAGTCTATTGGGTTTTTCCCACCTTACCACATATTGCATAAGAATATTTTGAAGTAGGAACCACTAAAATGGGCAGAGGTACTAAACAAGTACAACAATAAAATCATGTCTGGATCAGCTCAAAAGGTCAAGAGGAACAACTTTTATTGCTTTTCACAAAACACATGGGGAAAAAATTGTATATTTGGAAAATATGAGTCATGATTCATTTTATTTTAATCATGGAAAGACAGGCCATTCCAGGTTATATTGGTAACAGGAGCTTCATCACTAGCATTACAAGAAAGCATCATCATGTTGTTTTTATCCAAGACTGTTTAGGACTTTCGAGTGTGTGTGGTGGAACAGGCAGATAGTTGAGTCTGTTGCAAAGTTTTGATTTTCTGGTAAAATTCCTTTCACTATGCAGTAAAGGAATAGAGATCTACAGAGGAGAATAGCTACAACTTTCCCAGAGTCCACCCCTTTCTCATTAACTGGCACTTAAAAAGTCTCAATAACTTTGAGTTACTGCTTTCTTTCTGTGCACATACTTAGCAACCAACTGAAAAGATCAACAGTAAGCAGAACTGACACCAACAAAGGATAGAACACTAAGCAGAGAGGCAGGGCTCTCTTCCAATTCAAAGGCTGGAAAGCATGATTGGTTATCTAGAAGTTGAGTCATGGCTGAGAATCTTCACAGACATGATTGGTTAGTGCTGGATAAACAGAAAATCACCCCAGGCAAGAAAAGTCCCTCCCAGTCACACAAATTACAGACAGCATGTGATATTGCAGATAAAACTGCAATCATGCAGTCACCTTGTGATCGTGCAGTAAATTGGAAAAGGGCTGGATGCCGATATTTATCTCCAATACTAAGGCCATCATCTCTTCACAAATACAGTCATGTTGCCTGAGTTCTTAGGGTACTCCCTTTAAATACCCTTTAGGGTACTCCCTAAGAACTCAGGCAACATGACTGTATTTGTGAAGAGATGATGGCCTTAGTGTTGGAGATAAATAAAAGCATTCCGGAGATAAATAAATACATGCCTTATTAGATAAAAAAAAAAGATGCTTTATGTAGGAAAGAAAGTTTGAAAGGGCCTTACTCTAAGAAGGCACACACTAGCCATCTTTGATTTCTGAGTCACACAATTCATGCTCTTTCTGTCATTTCCATGTGCTTTGTCAGCTACTGCAGCCCTACAGGTATCTGATGAACAGGATATGATCAGTTCTTGAGCATGCAAGGCCAGCCCATGGCTTGCTGGCTGCATGACGCTTTCAGGGATGTCTGTTGTGATTAATCAGTGCTTTTGTTGGCTCACTGCCCAACGGCTTTCTCTGTGTTTTCTGCCCTACTACCAAAAACATTATTCATTATGTAAAGGAGAGCACAAAGGTTTGATTACTGTATGTATACATTGATATTACACCTATTCAAGTGTTACTTACACTTATAAGCTCACCATGTTCTGAGGGAAGATTGTTAGAAGGTCACCTCCAGCATTGCATTCCACATGTGGAAAGCAACGTGTCTGCAGAGATGAGGTTCCTACTCATGTGTAGGCTCCCCATGGACACATGAACCTAGAAAAAAATATAGTTCTTGATCATGTGATGAGAGTAAGCAGGAACCTTTCCTCTGTAAACGCATGGTTTTTCATGTATAGAAAGTAATGATGGAAAGGAGAGGAATTTATCTCTCCACTCAAAAGTATGGATAGTCTATCCACAAAGAGTTACTGCCTACACAGGAATAAAAGGAAAGCCATATTGAATCAGGACATTATGTGTAACTGTAAAGGGAAAAAAAGAGAGTACTTTGAAAGCAGGGGGAGCATAAAATTCCTGCCAAAACTGAAAGCCAAAATCTGCCATTAAGATGCAGTTGGAAGGGGAAGAGACCTAGGACAGCAAGGAAAAAAATCTTGGACAGTAAGGATAACATGTATAATTGAGTCCAAGTTGAAGATGAAGACAAAAATTTGACATGAACACTCTCTGGAGTGGTTGATTAGGTATGTTCTGCATCTTCATCTGTTGAGTCAGTGTCAACTCAATGCAACCCAACAAATATTCAAGCCCCCATGAGACTCCTTAGGTGATGAGTGAGACAAAGAGTGGGGTCTCTATCAATTGCACAAATTCTGCACAAAAGTACCACCTTTTTTTTTTTGTTCCACTATTAGAAGCAAAGCAACAACACACAGGCTGCAAATGCTGCCATCATTCTAAGCTGAAGAGTTTAAAGGCAGAAGTGTGGGATCTGAAGCATTCCACCTTGCTTTCGCACTAGGCTGGGACATATGTCTTTTGAAGTGTATGATCTGATATGATCATTTGATCATGACTTGGGAATAGTTTCTGCACATATGTTTTGGTGTCAGTTCACAGTGTGGATCAGTTTGGGGCCTCATTTGTAGACCTAAAACAGTAGTCCTCTGCACACTGGGTTGAAAGTAAGGTTCGCTGAAGTTAGTGGAAGGTCTGGGTAAATCTATGTAAAATGAGGCTACATGTATTCTTAAAAAACAACAGTCAATCAACTATTCTCAAGGGAACGTATTTTGCCCATTTGGTGCACCTTATCATGACTTCTATAATTCATGCATCCCAAGATACACGTCCACATCTGCAATATAATTATTTGAATTTGTTATATCATTAGTGTTAACATTTTAATTAATGATGCATATTTATAACCATGAATATTCATTAAAGGATGTTCGCATTTTTCAATGTTCTGATACATCAGCTCAGTCCCAATGGCAAGACTAAAGGGGCTTGGCGTACAAGCTCATCATAGGTGAGAATCATCATGTTTCTCTTTCTCTTTTCAAACAATGGCAAGATTTTACAAGATGTATGGCATGTGTCAGCAGGGTCATAATGCACTGTTGTTTCATAGGAAGGCATCAAAACCCCAATGACAAATTACTTCAAAGAAAGAAGGTTATACAGATGTATTTTTAAAATACTGTTTCCCAAGAATAGAATCCATTGCAATAAATCACATCATTTTCCTAAGATCTACTGCTGTTGAAATAATTTATCAGCCTTTGTAATGGGGTGAGTCACAGTCTAAGTAGCTCACATGCATCATTCATACATTAAAAAAAATAATAACCAGAAATACTTCTGCAGAGAAATTTGGTTTGAGTTAGAACTGACTTGGGTACCTTTACTTTGGGGCGACTTTGCAGATGGTGTGTCACCTCTGCATCCACATTTACAGGAGCAATATGGGATGTGTGGCAATAGACACAGGTGTCAGCTATGACATTCTTCTGTGATAGTGGATATAATACATTTCTAACAACACACGTAATATACAGAAATACATCTTATTGGGTTCAATGGAACTTCTGCCCATGGAAGAGTATATAGGATTACAAGTTAAGGGTCCCAATAAATCACACAAATTGATGCGGTGGCTATGCATGAGTTTTTATTAAATTCTGTTATTCCTTAACATTTCCATTAAAGGAGCAAGAATGTGATGTTGCACTTGTCTCTCTTTCTCTCTCTCTATATATACATATTTGCCAATCTTTGGCTTTCCTTATATTCTTGTGTTTATTACAGACATGCAGCTTCATTCAGGAGCTACCTTCATGCTACCACACTTTGAAGGGAGAGATTAGCTCCTTTCCTCTCCATCATCACTTTTGACATGTGAAGAGCCATGCATCTGTGCCTTACACATGTGTAGGCACCTCTGTGTGGATGCTTTGCTTTCCACAAGTAGAAAACAAGAACTCAGGGGAAGGTCTATGCTTCCCTCAAAATATCATGAGTCTTTAAGTGAAGGTAACACTTAAATTGGGCTAATATCAATGATTACACTTAGAAACCGCACATTTGAGTAGTTCCCCTACATTATAAATAATTGTAAAATGTTCATCCCAGTTTTCTGTGATGCAGCCAGGAGTTCCTCCAAGAGTATTTATCTTTAATCTTCTCTGTGCCCTGGAACTTCATGGGTCACGAGGAGAGTCAAGCTTAGTTGGTTACCTAGCCATGTACTCTCCCTTTCTTAATGAGTACTAATGTAAAGTCACATAACTCAGTGACTGTTTAGCAGCTACAAGGCGGGGGGGAAGGATGTTCTAATAGCTTGACTAAGAGGCAGAAGGAAGGGCTGTGGGATGGGATATTGGTATTCTGTTCCTTTGGACTGAATCACACCAGCTATTCCCAGCTGTACTTTAAACCGCAGACAGCTCATGCTCAGAGAAGCAAGAGAATCTCCCCCAACCCTATCCTTTTGGAATGAGGCGCTCCAGCTAGTTACACCATGAACTGCCCTCAGTTTAAAGGAACAATATGTGATGCAACACTACACTCCATTCAAATAAATAAGAAGATCTGTTTGGACAGATAAACTTCCACTAACTTTTAAGATAGGCAGGTCATTTTTCTTACATACTGGAGGAAGAGTGGAGTTAGAAGTCAGTGGCTCTTTTTGACATTCCTCCACTTCACATTGCCCCCTTACCCCGGAATAATGACACGAGACAAATATTATGGGATAAACATGGGCCACACTTTATTGAATAATCGTTGTTGCCCTCCGTGGGAAAAAGGGGGGGTCCTGCCATAGTGCGGAATCAGGTTTAAGCACAGAGGTCTCAACAGACCCCTTACCAAACAAATGGGCAAGCCCCTAGCCCCAAGTTCTCGCGGTCATGAAGACAGCGAGAACCCGGCCGGCCCAAATTTGACCACCCCCGGACCTCGAGCCACCTTCTCCTTGTTGACTGTTGGTCCGGGTGTGGCCCCAGCGCATCTTTCCCCCCAAGCACTGTAATCGCACGATCCGCAGTGCTGGGAGGTTAGATGAGCTATACATTACCTGTGATTGCGATGGAACTCACCGAAACCTGTTCTATCCGCACTACCCGCCATAGCATAGGGACTAGCCATGCTAAGTCCCATGCCCGCCATCCAGCTTCTCAAGCTCCAAAAGCAGCCCCCCCCTTGATGTCTTTAAGCAAGACATCCAAGCCTCCATCCAATAGGTGCACTCCATCCGACCAAAAAAGCTCAGGCCTATCCACCCAGATCTCCTGGTGACCAATCACTGATCCAAGGCCACCGGAGACAGCTCTACATACTTCCCTGTTAACACTCCTCCGTGCAGTGTTAATTCGCCGAACATGCCTTGCAGCCCTCTCCTTGCTATTCTTTGGAAGTCAGCATTCAATTTTCTGTAACTTTCCCTATCTCCCTTGCATTTGGTTTCCCTTCTCTTCTCTGCTATTTGTAAGGCCTCGTTGGACAGCCACTTTGCTTTCTTGCATTTCCTTTTCTTTGGGATGGTTTTTGTTGCTGCCTCCTGTACAATGTTACGGGCCTCCATCCATAGTTCTTCAGGCACTCTGTCCACCAAATCTAGTTCCTTAAATCTGTTCTTCACTTCCACTGTCTATTCATAAGGGATTTGGTTTAGATTATACCTGACTAGCCCAGTGGTTGTTCCTACTTTCTTCAGTTTAAGCTTGAATTTTGCTATAAGAAGCTGATGATCAGAGCCACAATGAGCTTCAGGTCTTGTTTTTGCTGACTGTATAGAGCTTCTCCATCTTTGGCTGCAGAGAACATAATCAATCTGATTTCGGTATTGCCAATCTGGTGATGTCCATGTGTAGAGTCGCCTCTTGTATTGTTGGAAAAGAGTGTTTGTGATGACCAGCTTGTTCTCTTGACAAAACTCTATTAGCCTTTGCCCTGCTTCGTTTTGAACTCCAAACATAACGTTTGCAGTCATAACATTAGCTCCCCCTTATTCCTTCTTTTTTCTTTTTTTTGCAACTGAATTATTTATTTATTGCTATTTAGTTAATCAAATACTCGATTTTAATTGTAACTACTAAAAATCCCAGAAGAAGCTGTTAAGCAATCCCCTTCCGTGCTATAAAGAAGGGGCTGTAGAGTGCCAAGGCCACAGCCTGGCCAGGCCCGAGCGGCTGTGCTCACCCCACCTATCACTGCTAGGAAGTTCGATCCGATCAAAATTAATTAAAACTTAAAATTAGTCAAATTAAAAAACTGAGAACAGCTCCTCAATGCAGAGCTGAAGGAAGCGCAAGGCAAACCATGGTGGTTCCAAGCGTGGAACAGTGCAGGCCTCACCACCAGTCTACACAGTTTTAATTGCAGCCAACAGTAGAACTCCGTCCTCTTCTTTTGCCAGCAAAGGAAGAGGAGGGAGGGAGGGGGGAACAGCCCTTAAATAGCCCACTTGTTCCCCCCTCCCTTCCTGGGTTGCTCTCGCGAGACTCAAAGTGTCTCGCGATGTCCCCAGAAGGAGGCAATGGCGACCCGCCCTGCCGGAGCATGGCTCGCCAGCGGATCCAGCACAAGATGTGGCTGGATATATACAAAGTGTGAACGAAACCAACGTAGTGGCATCTGTCTTCTGTATAACTGCAGAAATTCAAAAGGTGACACTGAGCTTTGAGCAAGCCCACTTATTCATATTCACACATGATCCTCCTATAGATCCATAATGCACTTACAGATCCTTCACAGAAGAGTCAGATCATGTCTAGCTAGCACATGTCTTTAACCAAATTTCTGAATGTTCATGCAAGAAGCATGGATCCCGATCTCCTCCATGGTTAGGAGGCAATCAGGCTACTAGACAAGTTATAGAGAGGAAACCAGGTGTGTTTTACTCTTCCCTGCAAAGTGACAGAACTGATATCCCTGGAAAGAAGGGATACAAGTTTGGTAGTTGAATGGCACACCTTCAACACTCCTACCGCTCCCAGTCTTACCACAGCACGGAATGGGAGCAGACAATTAGTCAGCATTTTGCTGCCAGAGAGTTAGACCTTCACCTTGTGATGCAAGAAATCTTTGCCTGATGTAGCCAAAGAAGTCTTTTCAACCCTTAAAACTGGTTTAAGTTAGGTATCTACCCCCTCTATACTCCTCCCTTATCGGCACCATCGGTGCAAATGTGGCATTCTACAAAGATAAGAAGTACTGCATTTGTTTAACTATTTGACAATTATCATGCCTTAGACAAAACCATTCAAAGTGTGCCTTTTTCTTCTTTTCACCTCTTTGCCCCCACTTCTTTTCCCCCAGTCTGACTATAAAACTGAGCTAAATAATCAAAGCAGTCATGAAAAATGACCTGGGCCATCAAGACATCTCTATGGGGAATATGCCAGGATATCTTGACCATTTTTCAGCAATGAAAAATAATTTTTGCCATTCCTGTTGTTCTGGAGGTGTGCTTTTTTCCCCCTTCCTTTTTCACATAGAAAACAAAAAGTTTTAAAAGAAACTGGGACCAACATCTAGTAACATATATCATCCCCATATAGCAGTGCAAATGCAGAGATGTAAATGAGAGTTTCAATCTGCTGCTAAAGATTCATCACTTGTATTCTTCTTGAACATCACATTCTATGACTGGCACACAATGAGGAAAATAAGTGGTGGTTCCTTAAGTAGCAGCAATTTTCCACAGTGATTTATACCATGTAAACTTAAACTTTGCATAGGTAAACTACAGGATTCTGGCCAATGAGGACAAGCCCCAAAAGTACATATACAGGGTTTGGGGCAAGATTTCATGTGGAGCTAGATTCTCTGAACCTTTCCCTACATCTACTTACTTTGCTGAAAAGGCAAACTATTTTTCACTATAAATTGCATTTTATGCCCAACACAATTTGAACAGTTTAATTAATTAATTTGTTGCATTTTGTCTGTCACAAAAAAGAAAAGAAAAAAGGAAGGAAGGAATCTAATAGTGAACATACATAGTTTTTTGTGTATAAATACATATTGTTCTATGCATTGTAGCTTGAGTGGGACAGCATACATAATAACGTATCTTTGTGGTGGTGAGAAATAAGCAAACCAAAGTGAGAATTTTCTTTTGGATGCTTGATCACCCTAAATAAATAAATAAACACATCTGTGGTCTTATCCATCCTGAAGCCAGAAGATTAAAAATAGTAAGTTCTGTTTTGGACCCAGTGTCTATACTAATGATAATGATGATGATGAATATCTGGCCCTTGCTTGTGTTGATTTTTGCTGATTCGGCCATTCCTGATAGACAATTTGTTGCTATAGCTGTTGGTTCAAACAAATACTATAAAGAGAATCCACAGAGACAGAAAAAGGCTTTTTGCAGCCAAGTGAAGAAACTTGTAATTTTGCAAACAGGAAGCAAAACTGCTGACGATCATCAAATACTTTCACTAAAGCGACTGTGAAAAAGTGAGATTGCAAAGGCAGGAAAATCAGCATCTCTGGATACATCATAGGACTCCTTATTACTATAGCAATTGATTACATTGTATATTGGATGGTGCATTTTTATTTAGTCTAAATGAAGTATTCATTGCCTGTAAAATACACAGTTTAATTATTGACAGATTATAATTATGATCAAGATGATCAACTTCCTATATAATTCATAGTGTATTCCTATAAGTCCATTAGTGTACAATGGGACTTATTGCTTGGATATATATGGGTTTAGAATTGTGATCTGAACTGAATAGGTCCTTGACTTAAGGAAGAAAAGGTGGTCAAGAAGGAGGATGTCATTTTTCTGGTCAAAGCAGCTGGTAAATAAAGAACTGCATTGTTACAATAGACAGCTCTCTGGGGTAAAAGGTCAAGGTCTGCTCCTTTTCATGCTCCATTTTCTGTCCATGGTTGTCAAACCGACCTACCCCAAAAGCCTTAAATTCAAAAATTTGAACACAATCTTGATTTGATGAATTGCTTCATTGAATTGCTGAATTCCTTTTCTTCTTAAAAGACATGACAGGATGGCTGAGTGACAGCATGGATTGTTCAATGGTGAGCAAGTCAACCGTAATAATCTGTCCATCACTGGACAGCCATTATTTAGAGCACTGCTAATCACTGGGAGAAGTAGGTTGACAGACATGGTGTCCAAAAAAATAAGAAAAATAGAGATGGAGTGTACGGATAAATGTGAACGTAAAGCGAAACAAAGAATGCTGTCTTAAAACAAATCTGCATGTTTCTCATTCAACAGGGTAGGAAGCCATTGGGTAGCAGGGAGAGGCTGCAGCACAGCTGCATACAGGATTGCATGCAGAAGGTCCCAGCTTCAATGCCTATCATCTCCAGATAGGACACAGAGATCCCCTCATGCTGAATTCAGGGGAGCCACTGCTAAGTCTGAATGGACCATACCAACCTTAATGGACTAATGGTCTGACTTGGGTGTTAGGCAGTTATGTCCATGCTGGGTTAGATCATGTGCAGAATTTTTCTATCAAAGCATAGATTTCTGATTGCATCTCATGGCATGTTTGCTAATTTGCCAGGTGATTTGAAGCTTCTCTGTGAAGCGTTGTCAGTTGACCGCTCCCAACCTCTCACTAGCCTTTGCACGCACTATGTGCCGATCATATTCAGAAGATACCATTATTGCCATGGCATTGAACCCAAAAAGAAAAATGCTGTTTTAACAAACATGTTAAAATATATAGATATATATATACACTTGTATGAAGAGACCTCATTCTTCTAGCCATGATCCTCCCACAATCCCTAGAATTCTGAGTGAAATTACTTTCTCCAGCCATGGTCTCCTCCTCAACCAATACAACATTTCTGATCACTCTCTTTTTCTCTCTCTCCTTCCTGTAGAGTCCCACATTCACCAGTGTATTAAAACCAACACAGCCTGCAAGGTTTTAGAACTGTTGGATAGCCCAGCCGTGTAGGTATCTGGCTGCAAAGCCAGAAGTGGGGATCTCAGTCCTCCGTTGTGCCTCTTCAATCCAGAGATCTCTTCAATTAAGGCAGTTTGCTTCTGAAAGCTACACATTTGGGTAACTGCACAACTGGATTTCAGCAGTTATGAAAATTTTATTAAAGAGAAAGAGATTCTTAACAAGGCTACACTTTACCACCTTTACCTCTGAATAAAATTAGAGGAACAGATAAAATAATCTGACTGATTCTTGGCTGAGATAAAAAAAATACTAAGATTTTTTTAAATGAGATCTAGTACAAACTATTCTACGCAGAAATGCCTGTGGCCCTGCTATGGGTTAAAAGGCTTTCTACCACAGAAAGCTAAGAAAATTGCTTTAATATCAGCTCATTGTCAGGAGGGGATTCAATCCACTGAAATTCTGACACTGATGAACGTTGGGGTTGCCCTGATATATCTTACTGTTATTGACTAGGTACCTTTGTGAGAAGGTGTCAGGTCTCATACTTCCCTAAATGTGCATATTGCACATTCAGAAGAAGACACCACAGATATTTGACACAAAAGTACTCCAGAGATAAAATCAGTTTGAGTGGCTTAACTACTGTTTCATTCCTTATCCAAGATAGCTGAATTGGAGGGGGGGGGGGGGGACAACGACGACCCAAACAATCAATTTTTGTCCCTTGCATTTTTACTAGCATCTGTTTAAATGTAGGCATCGCCCTATCACTTCAGCAATACGAATTTGAGCAGTAAATGTTTAAGAAAGAAAGACTCATTTGCATCTTAAAACATCTAGGTAAGCACACACACACAAACACAACTCATTTGATATTTGAGAATCTGAAGGCTAGCACATTAATTCTTCACTTAGTGTTAACGTTTATTTAGCTTCAGTTGTTTTCATCTCTGTTGTTGCTACCACCACTCCTCGACCTGGAACTGGAACTTGGAATTAATAACTTACAAGTAACTGAGTCACAGGTCACTCATTACTTTTCTTGGTGGTGAAGGTCGAACAAAATCATGATGTGCAAATGTCAGGCGTGTGAACTACTGGGCTGCAATAATATTTTATAGAGATCTGTTTGCTTGCTTGATTCTTTCGCAGGGCATTTCTAAAAGCATTCTTAGAAGTGTTTTGAGTGGATTTTTTTAAAAATTAAAGACTATTCTCTTCCCAGATCCACAAATAAAATCAAGTGTCAAGTAACAAGTTCCTTAAAAGGGTATAAAATGTCAACATGCATGAATTACTCTCTCCCCCCCCCCCCCAGAACAGCAATGACTTATAAGTCATTTCCAAGGTCTGATTAGAACATCTTGTTCAGTTAGGTGCCACTAGACTTATTGTAGTTTTTATGTTAACAAAAGGATTTATGTTGAGTCAATTTAATTATTGTACAACCAACCCTATACACAACTTCATTTTGTATAGTTATGGCTCAGAAATTAAGATGGAAGGAGGTTCAAATCTTTTCAGTGTCTTTTTATGGCCCCAGACACAGACAACAACAACCACTCTTCTTGACTGCAACACAAGTTAGGCATGATCAGGTAGCATGATACATTTGATCAGACTTGCTTTGCAGTGGGTATCCCCAAAGGCTTTCTGTTCTTAGGTGGCAGAACACCACAGGTTGCAGAAAAGTGTTGCTGAGAAATAACTGTTCTGCCCAGTGAGAATTTATCTATAGGATCCTTTCTGACCACAACAAGCTTTAGATGGAACTAGTACATTGAGACCCATAGTGAGTCTGCCTTTGAAAAGCATATAGAAACAGCACCACTCTTTTAAAAATGAACATGACTCCAAATCTGTTCTCTTGACAAGGTTGAAACAATATCACACAGAAAGGTTCACATTCACTTGATGTTTCTCTGTTCTTCTAGATCTCCAGATTCTGGGGATTCTCTCCTTTGCTGAAGCACACAGACAAGCTGAATGAGATCTTGGACCATATTCCATGTTGTTAATATTGTATTAAAACTCCATGGCAGTGACTTGGTTACTTCCCTTGGCTAGCTTATGAAACAGATTTTTAAAAAGAGACCTTGTTTTTTAGAAGGACCTCTGGTTTATCATCAGTCAGTACAAGGTGCTTTGTCTCCTGTTTTTAGATTGTCAAAGCTGATGCATTCACTCTGGTGTTGCTTCAGATGCTTTCAAATTAATGGTAGTATGTTGCTGTTGTTATGGCAGTCACTAAGTCATTTGAGACATTTTCCTCCCTAAAGTAAAGGACAAGATGATGGCCTTCCTTTCACGTGAAGAACCCAACAGGATTGACAGTTGCATCTTATTTCAGTCTTGGTAATGGAACAGCATCCTTAATTGCTACTAAGAGCAACAGACCAGCCTGATGCACGCAGATCTGTTCATCCCTTTACATTGCTCACTACCTCACATCATCTGCTGCCTGTAGTGGCCATCTAACTTAGGAACATTGGGCTAACACTGGATGATTAGAGAGAGAGAGAGAGAGAGAGAGAGAGAGAACTATGAGTCAGTTGCTTTGTTTTGATAATAAATCCATCAGCTTCTCAATGGTAAGTCAACATTTATTTACATCCGATTGACTCCATGGGAGCTAAAGGATGGTGGCCCAGGCAACAAAGGCAGTTTACAGAAATGACATGAAGAATATGTCTGGGTCAGACATGGACCACATGTGAATGTAGTAAGGTTAGGCTATTAGATAGAATGTGGGGTGGGTGAGTTTTTGGATATTTGAAAATACTACTCAATATAATATTCATTTTCAAGTTAGAGGTATGAGAAATGAAGGGGGGGGGGAGCTACAAATTAAGCATTGCTTGTGAAAATGGCCTAATAGCTGAATGCTGTTTAACGTCTCTATTCAGTGTGGGAGGAGAACTCAAAAAGGAAGCAAAATTCACCCAGTAAGACCACTCATACTGCACAGAGTGAACAAAATGTTGGAACAGCAAATTAATGAAAAGATCTAAGTGTAAGATTAATAGGCTGCCCCACAGTCCCCTCCTCCAAACCAGCATGTACTGAAACTCTTTAAAGGATCTTTTTGCACTGTAGCCCTCCCGCGGGTCAGTACTTAAATCTTAAAAATATCTTTGAAGCCCATCTGCTGTACTGCTTCATTTTTAATGAAAATGGAAGGTGCCAGCCATAACTGACTCTGATAACAGCAAAGCTCTTCCATAATGCTAGTTTGTTATATCTCAGAGGAGACAATTTAAACCGTACATATTTCTAGGCTTGTTCATAAGCTCATGAGCGAATTTCCTAAGAGAGGAAATGATGGAATGTACTGACAGGTAAATACTCCACAAAGGACCATCTTGTCAATTAATTCATCTAAGTAAGGTCGCTGGTAATAATGTATTATCTATGGAAAATGGTCTGTGTCTTTGGAATTCTCCGCTCGCCAGCATAAGCTTGCTTTGTTCCTCCTTCAGGAAACTGTGTAAAAAAGCTATCATATCTTTCACAGCTAGCTTTACAATGTTAGCAACTGTTCATTAATTCAATTATCTTAATTTAAAAATGTTAAATACCTGTTGAAAGCTTCCAAGCATACCTTTTCCAATTTTTATGTGTCCAGAAGCAATGTCTTATTTGGAGAAAAACATCTTTCCTCTGATCAGCTAGTGTTCCATATGAACCAAATAAGTACGAATTTAACTACTATGGTTGATTATATCACTGCTGGATAGCTCAGTGGTTTAGGCAGCTGGCTGCGGAGCCAGAGGTTGGGAGTTTGATTTCCCACCATACCTCCTTGACAGGGGCTGGTCTTGATGATCCCTAGGGTCCCTTCCGGCTCTGTAGTTCTCAGATTATTATTATTGCCATTTTTATTCTTCAGAAGCCTTGTAGGTTAGTGTACATCTATAATTTCCACAATCGTTAGTGATTTCTTCAAATGCTAGATACCTCAACCATGTGCCAAGTACTGAATAGAAACATTTAGAGAAGTTCATCAACTTACACCACAGCTGAGAAATAACTCGTTTCAAAAGTTGTGGTGTAGCAGATACAGGGTCAGAGAGGACTCAGAGGACCTGGGTTCACATCTCTGCTCAACAATGGAAACTCACTCGGTGTTGGGATTAGTAAACAGCCAATGACACTCCTTGATTATCTCACATGTCTCAAAAACTCCATTATTGTCACCATACACTGGAATTGACTAGGTAGAACATAACTGTTGCTAGTTAAAAATATCTGTTTATTTGTATGTAATTCCTTCTTCCACCAACAGTGGAAGAATTCAGCTAACAGTATCATTGCAACTGAATGTGGGAAATTGTAGCGCAGGGCAGGAGTCTCTCACATTCTGGAAAGGTACCATGTATACAGACATAGAACTGAGAAGAGTGTTGGAAATGGAGGCTACAGAAATTGGTTCTTAAAATTCAAAAATCCCAGATTATTACAAATGAAGCCAAGAGCTCTCCACATTTCACTTTCCTTGCCTTTTCTGAGGTTGTTTTTTGGGGGGGGGGGGGGCAAGGAGCCTATTCCAAAAAACAGATAATAACAATTCTGTATTTTACACAATCTCTACATGCAAGGCTGCACATGGTCTGTAGCTGGTATATTTACTACCTGACTCACTGACCATGTTCCCATGTCATGACAAGCCAGAAATCCAGATTGTAGAGAACTGAGCCAAGTTGCAGCCTTGACCTATCACTGGCAAAGCTCCAGGAGCCTCAACTACCTCCAAAATCCTTCTTGTCTCATCTCCCAGAACAGCAGCTGATTGGCCATTGACCTGTGCTGTGTCAAGGTGCACTGTTTACATATCTATGTTTCCACTGTAGGATATGAAGTGTATTTAATAATTGACTAGTATTGCCTTGCCACTGCTTTCAGTTGGCCACCTTCATTTTAGGTTATTCCAAGTCAAAAATCTCTGTCTAGGGTGGGTAGGTGATGGTTCTCCCTTGCAGTTAAATGATTTTGGAACGTGAAGGCCATCTGGCTTGTTTCACTCCCAACAAGCCAGAGAAAAGATCCCAAGTTTAATTCAAGGTGCTGTTGCTTTAGATTGTCTCAGGAAAACAGGCCGGAGATCCAACTACTGACACCATGAGGAACAAACCACTGTCTGACCTCCATGATATTTCTTTAGACATACCCGCTGCAAGTGGAAACCATCAGATAATGGAAGCCAGCATACCAGTTTGCCCATGGTAAGGCAGTGTTCATGCAGAGCCCTAAATTAATGTGACATCCAAATTTGTCCATGAAGCCATGAAGGAATCTCAGTGATTTCTCACCAGCACACATGTTGCTTGCATTGAAAGGCCAGTGTCTTACATTGTAGCATGTGTTCTGAAGGCAGAATGACATCCATATAAACTCAGATATCTCCAATTGAATGGCTATTGACTGGCAAATCTGGGAAAGAGTCCCTGGATAATTATTGCCAGACACAACAGACCGCACCACATGAGATGGAACCATTGTCTGCCTCAAACACTGGATCCCAATATACTCCCACGTAGGAATGTGAATCTCTCAGTAAAGAAAAGGAAAGAAAACTGGTAACAGGTGAACAGTGGGACAAAACAACAACAACAACACCTAGGGCCTCATTTTCATGAGAAACTGGGAGTCTTGCTGGTATAGAGGAAAGTCTCAGTGAGGAGTCTCAGCATGGTAACATTTGAAAAACTGCCAAGAACTAGATTTTTTTCTAGTGCTCTCCACATCCCCACTCCCAAGATTGATTTCATTGATTGCCATATTCTAGCACGGCATGGGAATGCAATGCTAGAATACAACAAAGGCTGGAATCTTGTTGCTTAATGGAGTCAGTTGCAGCTAGAGTAGTCCAATTGAATCAATGGCACTTACAGAAGAGTTGCAATTCACCAAATCCCCACTGATTCCGTGGGCCTACTTTAGCTGCAACTTACTATGTTAAGCAACAGGATTCAAGCCAGAATGTTTTAGTACGCTTCCTTCCCTAGTCAGGTCACATTCTCTTTGGTTCTTGTAAAGTGTAACTGTAAAGTTGCATAAAGTTCATTACAAGAATGATTAGGAACTGAATCTTTCTTGACAGTAGGTTTAGAGCAGACATGGTCAAACGACTATCAGAGACACACATAGAAAGGAAGGCAAAAAGCATTTCAAGAGTTATAATTACATTCACATGTTGGCTAATTGGGCCCTTAGGGGGCTGCTTCCTAATTATAAGAGGGCATGCAGAAAAGACATATCACCAAAAGAAAATACGTACGGAATGAATATGAGTTTAAATAGGCTGCGCCAGCTATATAAAAGCTGTAAAACATGATAGCAGTGGAATGCAGCTATCATGAACAGTCTATCACTAAAAAGCTTTCTTGATACCATTAGCAAAAAGAAGGAAGGAAGGGAAATGTAATGTTTTGAGAGGAAAAAGTTATAAGAACTCTGTGATTTCTTAAGTCGACATGTCTTCAGTCAACGTTGTCAATAATTGTTAAAGATTTATGGATTCTGAGAAATAATGGTAGAAATACATATTTGTTCACACGTCACCTAATAGACTAGACAGTGATGGAGGACTGGCAGATAAGCTTAACAACAAAGAGCTGAGAGTGAGTGAGAGAACCTGAAATGAAATGCTTTTCAAACTTTAGACATTCATTAATTAAAATTGCATAAGCTTTAATGACACTGTTTATTAGTTTAGCTATGGGCAACCTTTTTATCTCACATAATTGAAAGCTGTGCTTTATTGCTTTGATTATACATAAGGTAAAATTTGAAAGCTTTCTTTTTCTCTCTTTCTCCTTCTTGCCATCTCTGTACTTTTGGCATGGGGACTGCCCAAAAGAGAATAAACTGTAGATCTTTTATGGGTTATAATTCATCTTATTTAATATCAAAATGGTATCCTCTCAACATATCTATAAAAGTCTCAGTGTTTATGGTGGATGTGTATGCAATATTGTGTTACACCTCATAACAAAGAGAAACTGGCAGGAACCCTAAAGCAGAATAAAAATAAGATTGTCTTTATCTCTTAAACCTGTCATTTTAATTTTCCAGACTGGATGGTGCCATACAGTCAGCTGGACTGAGGTTTCTGGTGGCTGATAGTCCATAGCATTGAAAGATTTCAAGTTTAGTACCTAACCAAATTGCTTCACATTTAGTATTCTTATCTTGACTTGTACGAGTGGATCTGCTGTATCCCTCATAAGTACGCCTAAAGGAATATCCTATTTTTATAGCATTCTAAATGCAAATCCTGTTTTCAGACTTAAGCTGTGGTCAATCCATCTCTCTCTGTATACACACACACACACACACACACACACACATATAAAAAGAAGAATTTAAACAAATTGCTGAAATTGGGAAGTGGCAATTTGTGTTGGGGGAGTATTTGGAGCAATCTCAAACAAACTCCTTGGTGATCCATTTATCTGTTCTCAATTGCATTTAAAAGCACTTGTTTCACAAGCAAACTTGGGTTTGTTTGGGGGGTTTTTTGAACCAAGATTAAATTGCTTGGCTACAGCAATGTAACTCAATGTACTTACATTGACAGCTGCTTTACTTATATGCATACTTAGAAAGCCCTGGAAGTCCTCATTTTTACATCATTTTATTTTTTAAAAACCATACAAAATCTTCATTAGAGACACATGCAGAACGGAAGGAAGAAATAAAGAAGCATTTCAAGAATTGTATTTATATGCAATACGTCTTAGTGGTGGTCAACAAAAATACCCAATGGTGCACACTTCTAAATGCATGATTTTCCCTTTAATGCTAAAAGCTAATTGGCAAGGTGTCAATTACCCATAGAAGAAGATATAGGCCAGGAAAAAATATATGCTTAAATCCCATCAGAATCAATACAACAACTTCAGATAATAATCTGCCACTCAAAATCAATGTGCGATGTTCTTGTGCCACCTGCTCACCCAAACTGACATTATATTAGAAGTTCAACTTTCGTACATCTCTTGACCAAGATGCACCATTTCTCACTGATTTAGTCACCTCTCTTGCAAAGAAAGCATGAGATCTCAGCTTCAAAAGGTATTTTATATTGCAGTGGGGCAACAAGAAGAACTATGAAGGTGTTCTGTTCTTGCAGAGTAAATTGTCAACCCAAGCTGCTCACTGGTATTCCTCTCATATATTTGAAAAAATTACATGTGTCCAAGTACTATTTGATTTCATTTTGAATAGAGCTACTGATTGCATTAATCAAATGAAGTAAAAACAACATACAGTATATGACCTCCTTCCTTCCGTCCTCTGGCACATTCTATAAACAAAATATAAAAACACTATTTTTGCAGGTTTCCGAAAAATTTCTTTTAGCACAGCTTCTGAATAACTTCCTTTTTTCTAGGATGCAGAATTATTCATTTAGTGGCTGAAATCCTGTTGGTGTAATTTGTGCTGCATAAGGCTGGTGATATCACCAAGTAGTGATTTATTTGGTCAATTAAACATTTTCAGCTCCTGTCTTGAGGCTTCTGTGTAATCCCTTTCATTCCAATGGCAATGATTTCAGCTCATTAAAGACTTCTTCCTCCTGTCCCATGGATCCCATGGCTTCCAAACAATGAAAGTTGCAGCAACAGAATTCCAGCCAGTGTTGCTAAGTCTTGGATGAAATTTTATGGAATTCCTATGTTTTTCCAGTTCTCCAAGTGGTAGAGACAAATGTCAGGGAAAGCTGCACTAGAATAAGAGAAATGTTCATGTATGTGAGGTACTTTTAAAACCTGGGCACCCATCTCCACACTTTCCTAGCTAATGCCAGGCTTACTAGCTCAGTGTGCTGCATTTCTGCTACATTGCTATATCACCTAAAAGGAAGGAGAGAGGATTGAGGGAGACACCCTTGAGCTTCTTGTGTCATTTGAAACCAGACAGGGAATGTAACACCAACATTGCAATGTTGAAGCCTTCTTGTGGCATATGTCTTGGTCACAGCAGTGCTGGGTTTGGGAACAAGGCTCCCCATGGGCTGGTGTTGAACTTTCTACAAGCTCCAGCAGCCTGGAAAAATTACCCATGTGTCACATGTTCCATAGGTGAGGCTGCATGATATGCAGAATCTAGTGGGAACAGGAGAAACTGCAGCAGCTGCTTGCCTAGTTGCTAAAAATAAGTTTCCCCTATCTTTCAACTGTTATATTCTTTGGTTAGCCTCATTTCACAACTCTGTTTCTCCTACATGATGTTCTCATGTATGAGAATTCTCAATAATTCTGCATCTTGGAATAACAGGAAGTGATCCAGTCTTAACAGAAGCCATGCTCCAAATTCTTTCCAAACTTGTGAACACAGTACCTGCAGTTTTCTCCTATTTTCTCCGAATTTATTAGAACTATTTCTACAATCAGCTGGCCCAGTGGCATTTTCAACCTTCCTACTGCCTTACTTCTCCTGCCAACCTAGCAGTTCAAAAGCATGTAAATGCAAGTAGATAAATAGGTACCACCACGGTGGGAAGGTAACAGCGTTCCATGTCTAGTCGCGCTGGCCACGTGACCACGGAAACTGTCTATGGACAAACGCTGGCTCTACGGCTTGGAAACGGGGATGAGCACCGCCCCCTAGAGTTGGACACGACTGGACTAAATGTCAAGGGGAACCTTTACCTTTACCTTACTGCCTTACTTAATACCTCATTGACACCTCAAGGACCCACCTCTGTGATGCTACCGTGACCCATTCCCTGGTCTCAGGTTTTGGCCCTGAATCTCAGGGAATGGGATGCTGCCAACTCTAATGAGAAATGCAGCCAAATGATCAGAAAGAGTACTGCACATTTTGGGAAACTGGGCGAAATCTGGTACAAAATGAGTTGACCAGTGTCTAAAGTACATTGGCTCTTGGCAAGGTTCTCTTCTTTCTCGCTGCAGCAAATAAACATTCCAGAAGGGATGTTTGATCTTTTGTGATGAAGGCCAGTTTGAAAAGTGGAGGGTGAGTGAAGGATACGTTTCTAATTGGCTACTTGACATGCTGATTTTACACTACCTTGAAGTTCTGAAGGCCAGTTTCTGGGAATCCACAGTGGGAAACAGCTATAAGCCTCATACTTTTATTCTGGCCTTTCCACAGGCCTCTGATTATCCCCTACAAGAAACAGATGCACAACTAGATAGGCCTTGAGTATGATCCAGCAGGGCTCTTCTTGTTTTCTTATATTCTTATATTAAGACATCTACTGTTGAGGGTGCATGTTGTTTATTTAACGGTCAGCTGAGGACAGAAGGAAAGGTCAGGTCAGCAAACCTAGGTTCCTAGTAATTAAAAACAAATGCTTTTAAAATATAGTTGGTCTGTCGTTTAATCAAATGTATGTACCTTTTAGGAGTTTGTGCTCTGTACAAAACATCCCCAGGCTTTGTAGTACATAAAGGCTTCCTAAGCTTTTTATCTCTGATCACTGACTGGAGATAGGTTTACAGGCTGGATAGGGAGTCCTCTTGGACCACATTTGGCCCAAGAACCAAAGGTACTTCATCCCTATTTTAAGCTTTAATTTGCCCTTCCTCTTCCCAAGCTGGATGCTATTAATGTGGTGTGCAGTGAAATAAGTTTGTATTTAATAATAATAATAATAATAATAATAATAATAATAATAATAATAATAATAATAATAATAATAATAATAATAATAATAATAATAATAATGTGCCATTAAGTCAATTCTGACTTATGGCAAACCTTTTCAAGGTTTTCCAGATAGAGAATTCTCAGAAGTGGTTTACCATTCCCTTCTTCTGGAGGTGCCCTGGGAGTGAGCAGCTTGCCCAAGGCCACACAGGCTGGGTCTACTCACAGGAGGCAAAGTGGTGAATTGAACTCCCAATCTTTGGTTCTGCAGCCAGATACTTTAACCACTGAGCTATCCAGTCAGCTTAGTGTGTATAACAGGAGACTCTAACAGTAATAAGAAAAGTATGAGAATAGAGACATGGCTTTGCTGAGCTGACCATGAAATAAGTTATTTGCCATATTGGTCCAGCTGCAGCAGTTCTCAGTAGAGCTGTAATGAGTGCACGTAGCCCACCCAGGATGGAAAAGAGATAATGTTTTCCCACTGTGTGGTTCTATATGGAAATTGTGTCTACATGGCTTCATTATTGGCCATGATGCATCTAAACAGGAGAGTGAAAATAGTTGTTCAATCTGAAACAGGAAGGTAATGTGTTCTGACAGCAAACAACACACTAAAACCTGAAGGCTAGGAATATGTCTGCATGGAGTTTATGAACTAATTAGTTAAATCAGCTATAAAATGTGAAATATTTTAAAGGCAAACCAGAGAGTGCTATTGCCTAGAGAGATTTTTGAGATCACATGGAGCAGGGACACAAAGTATGAATTCTGAGTTATGTAAGTAGAATCATTACTTCTAACAGAGTTACTTGCCTGTATGTGAGAGAAAGCTTTTGCCCCAGATTGATTATATAAAAGCTATACATTATCCTCTCAATAATTCATTCAACTATGAAGTAATCCAAGATCTATATATCCACCATATATTGCAGTGCTGTATCTAATATCTAATTAAATTTTAAATATATGTGGAAATGGCATTCATAGACTACTTTTAAAACATCAGAAACCAAGAAATTAGACGAAAAATGTAGGAGGCCATGGAGATTACTTCTTTTGACTCTGGTTTCACGTTCCAAGATCTGAAATCATCCGGCCTGAAATAAATGGAGTAGTTCTTGTCTGAAAAGGATCAGAATGAATTTATTCTTCAAGGTCAATTCGCAGTATTCTATTCAGGAAAGGAATACAACATTTAGACAGTTATGTTTGTTTCTCAACAAGAATGTATGTTTTAATTTGAACAAACCTTTCCCGGGAATGTGTGTTTCAATCTTTGATGAGCGTGTGAGTGAATATGTGCATGTGTGCGTACATATTTGGACAGTGCATGCATACACTGCATGCAGCCTATGTGTTCTCAATATACCAGAATCTGCAGTTCTTTAAAATAAAACCAGGTCAGCAAATATTGGCTAAAGAAGCTCCAACTTGCATTATATTCATAAGCAATTTCCACTCCATTTGCTTAGTTTTTCAAATGACACTAGTACAATACAATATATTGAACAGTTAAGTGGTGGGAAGTTTGCTTGTGTGTAGAATCCAAAGGCAGGCTCCATAGCGCCGTATCAAGAACTATTCAAAACACCGGGGCTGAAATGAAAGTAATTTTAAAAACTTTTACTGTCTGATCTACTGAGGGAAGATGTCACTTCCTTTGTAACTGTTTGAGTGGCATAGTCAGGGGGGGGGGGAAATCTTCCAACATGATTTCACATCCTCATAGTCCATATATGTAGATTTTTATATATATTGGTGATTTATATATATATATTGGTGGCGCTGATCATCCCTAACATCCCCTAATTAAAACAGTTTTTTAAAAAAAACCTATCCCCAGAGACATTCTTGGAGTTATTATCTGAAAAAGTTAGGAAATAACTATTGGTGTCTCTGAGAACAAAAATCAATATATACCTGGGTGTTATGGTCTCAGCAAAAGAATTCTCCAGTGAAGATGAGCCCAATGTGATGGAGGATCTGCTTGATCCTGCACCCTGAAGGAACCAGGAGCCTGAGCTCACAAATCTTAGGCCCTCAGGCAACCTCAATCTGCAGATCCTGGACCCCCAGAGATTCAGGACCTTGAGCCTGGGGATGATAGACTTCAAATGTGTCTGAAGAGGATGACTTCTCAGCTCCTGGGAGTGAAGAAAACTGAAGGCATGAACCAAGTTTGAAGCCTCAAGATGAAGTGCTCAGCTGCAGGGGAGGTCTCCTTGTGATTGAATAGTCTCCTCACAAGTGGGCTCTTTCTCCTGGGGAGACCTGTGGCCAAACCCTGCAGCTTGTTCTTTCCTTGCCAACTGAACACCTGCAGTTGTGTGCTGGGTGGGACTCCAGCAGCACAGCTCGAAAACTGCCTTCAGTGGGCTTTGCAAGCTGCTGGAAGCAATTTGTTTGACAACTTCTGCCTTATTTATTTGTTTGTTTGTTTGTTTGTTTGTTCGTACATACATACCCCACCTTTCTCCTTAAAAAAGAACCCAAGGTGGCTTATGAAAGACGATATTTAAAGCTAAGAACAATGAGTATACAGAGGCAGCTTACATTATTAAAAGACAATATTAAAGCTAAAACAATAAGTATGCAAATACGAAAAAGGAACAAACAAATACCACTTTGAGCGATAGGAAACACAAGTAGCACTAACAACCCAATCAGAGCAGTAATGCATAACAATCCATCTAAAAGTCACTCATGTAGCCAGTCACTCATGTAGCCAGTCACTGAGAGAAAGCTTGCCTGAAGAGAAAGGTCTTTGCCTGCTTGCGGAAGGACATCAAAGATGGAGCCAGTCAGGCCTCCTATGGGAGGGAGTTTAAAAGTCTGGGAGCAGCAATGGAGAAGGCTCTTTCTCGTGTCCCCATCAGATGCACCTGTGAAGGTGGCAGGACAGAGAGAAAGACTTCTCCTGATGATCTTAACACCTGAGCTGGCTCATAATGGGAGACACAGTCTTTGAGATAGCTTGGACCCAGGTCTTGGCCCTGTGTGCGTGAACACACAGTATTGCCTACACCTTGGTCTGACCTGCTCCGTGGATTAGCCTTTTGGATTGCCCTGCTTGGGTTTCTGTCACCAGTGGCATTTATAGTTCACTCTTTCCTTGCTCTGAAACTTTACTAGCTAGCAGCTTCACTTGCCTCACCCACTGTGGAAAAGTCAACCCTCGACTTACGAACGGCTCCAGATACGAACATTTCAACTTAGGAACCACTCTAATAGGAAAAAACAGACTCGACTTGAGAACTTTTTCCGAGTTAGGAACAGGGAAAAAAACCCACGGGGAAGGCAGGGAACCTCCCTCCCCCCGCAGCAAGCGCCACTTTCAGAAGCCTCCCGGGGGCAGGGGAGAAGCACCATTTTTTTATTTCCCTGCCTTCCCGGCAGCCATTTTGTGTTCTTCTCCGCTCCCGCCCCCCTCTCCCCGCCTCTCAGCTGATCGGCGCTGGGTCTCAGAGGCTTGCCCAGCAGGTAAAAAAGGCAGCGGCGGGCGATGGGGGGGCGCCAGTCCGGTGCGCTCCCTGCCCATTCCTGGTGCGGGTCTACTCGCGAGTAAGTGCCGCAGACAGCGCGGGTCTACTCGCGAGTAAGCGCCGCCGAAGCTGCGCAAGAGGAGGAAGGAGAAGCCGCGGGTGCTGGTGCTTTGCTAGGGAGGCTTCCGACGGTAAGGTGCTGCTGTTTTTTCTTTTAAAAAAGTTGTTCTGGGTGGGTTTTGGAGGGTAGGTTTGGGCTGGGGGGGGGTATGTTTCTGTGTTGTTGTTTTTTTTGGTGGTTTTTTTTTTTTTTTGCAGTCCCACCGTGGGACTTGCTCAAATGTTTATTTCTGGATGTTTTTGTTTTGTGTGTGTGTGTGTTTTGTAGTCCCAGCGTGGGACTGCAAGTGTTTTATTTTTAATTTCTTTTGGGGGGGGGTATTTTTTTCTTTGGCCGGAACGGATTAATGGGTTTTCAATGCATTCCTATGGGAATACATAGTTCGACATACGAACTTTTCGACATACGAACGTTAATCCGGAACGGATTAAATTCGTAAATCGAGGGTTGACAGATAAGTAGATGTAAATTGCAGGCCTGCAAAAATAGATCATATAGAACTGGGTTCCACAGGCTCCCACCCTGAAATATATTCCCCAGATTACCAGCCACAGCTCCCTTCCTAGACTGGAGACCAAAACGAGGCACTCTTTCATCTCTGTAATGTAAGCAATCCCACATAATGTGAGCCATGGTCTCCCACGCTTCCCAGAGATCTGAGTCCATTTGCCCAGCATCATAGACATCACTGTGTGTGGCACGATGCCCAGTTAACATGCAGAAAAGATTGGAAGTTCCTCTGTGACTAGTGCCATCCAACTCCCATTTCTTTCACTGCTCACACGTTTTGTTTTGAAATCGTTAACAGTCCTATGCGATAACAGCAAAGGAATATCCATTGTAGAATGTAACACACATCAGTTTCTGGTGAAGAAGCTGAAGCAATAAAGAAGCCACCTCCACCAATAAAGGAGAAGGGGCTGCCCTTCAAGCTTCTTTTCTAAAGAGACAAGCCTAGCAACCTGCAAAAGGGTATATAAAGCAGTCTAGATTCCCGCCTAAATTAGATTGCCAGTAATCTGGCTTGCACACCCAATTTGCACTCAATGAGATTATGTCTAAGCAATGAGGAACTGAAATGACAAACTCTGTAATTAGTGGCAGTCTGCCACAACAGGTGATGTCATTTCCCACACAGCAGCATAATTTATGGAAGAAGATTTAGTCTGATTATTAATTGGACAGCTTCTGTCAGTATATCCAAAGTATAATCAGTATTGTTGAAAACGATTTGGAATAGATTGTGCCTTCAGTGAGAATGTCTGGTACCCCAAGAGTTCTGGAACATACTGTGGTTGCTAATTATTCCCAGGTTATTTCAATATAGTAGACCAGAGACAATAGTTAAAGCTATGCAAGTTCGTCAGTTTGAACCCAATAACTATATTCTGAGTCAGACATAAAGCTCTTCTTTATAGAGAGTGGCAAACCCATGCGTGGCAGAAGTGGGAAAGTTAGTAGATAAGGGTGAAGAGCTTAGATAAATGTAAGGGAGCTTTAAAATTGAATTCAGTCAAATATAAGTTGCAGGGGGCAAATTTTTAACAACTGATGAGAAATTGCTATTTAAGTTAAGCCACATGATTACAATTGCACCTTAATGGGGAAGGGCCCCTAGGAAAATCCCATCTATTATTTTACAGTTCTCCCCTCCCTTCCCTGTTTTGAACTTTGGAGAGAAGGAAACAGAAACATGTAGCTTTGAAACCACCTTTTCCCACTCATCCCATTCAATGATGACCCTCTGAATGAGATCACTGATTCATAGAGTTGCCATAAATTGGAGGCGACTTAATGTAGCAACAACCACAATCACATCTAAAAACTCTTGCTTTCCCTCTCCCTCATCATTTTATCTCTTTAGTCTTCCTTCCTTTTAACTTACAGATTCCCAAGTAAGTTAAATCCCAGCAATACTCCCAAGAAGTCAAAATTCATGGGCCAGATGGGAAGCCAGTACAGTATGTGGTTTCTAGTGTCGATTACAAGAGGACTACCATCCTGATGTAAAGGAGATAACTGCTTCCTATCTGTTCTGATTATCTGTTGGTTTAAATTTTCTTAACCTTGCACTATAGGCCTAATTAAATAATGGAAGTCAACAAGTTTGCAGTCATTCATTTAGTGTCCTGCGCTCTACACATGCACCAAGACACAGCTTTCAATATTTAATGAGGCTTAACTCTAGGAAAATTGTTCATAAGGCTGTATTTGGTTAACAGTGCAAAATGATACCAATTTATTCAAAAATGTGTTCTTACCCCTATGCATAGGCTCCTTTATTAATTACTTGCATATCTAATATGTCTTTTCTAGACATGGGAGCTTCGTATTCATCTCCCAGGAGAGACAAATGCCCATCAGCATAGGTGTTCCGGCAGTCCTTCCCTGCTGCCCCGCGAACCATCCGGTCCACTTACCGGTCTCCTCAGTGCATGCGTACCCGGTGGGAGCGATATCGCACCAGTCACAGACATAGTCCTGTTGGGGCTTCCCTGCCTCTCCCCACAGCCACCAAAGAAGTAGGAAGCCGAGTCGAATACCGGAGACAAATATGAAGCTCCCATGTCTTGTCTTCAGTTTTTTTTAATAAATACATTTATTTTCCAGTAGGATGCACATTCCCAGAGAAAAAAGGCACTCAAACTGCAATCCTACACCCATGTAAGTGGGAGTAACCCACTTCATTATAGGGACTTCATTATAGTGATATAATCAGCAGACATGCAAAGGATGCTCTGTTTGACCTTCATCCCCACTGTATTAGCAAGGATGCCATTTTTCAAATTCGGGAACAACCCCTCACCTATAATAACCTGGGTATGAAGGCAACAATTAATAAAAGCATGCATGCACATATCCTGTTCTCAGACAACAGAAAGGCAACCTCAAGTAAAAGAGATTGAAATTTCTTAAGTCCTAGATGCCAATTTCCCACCACACCACGCCCCACCAACCTACAGGATCAAGCCTGCAAGGCTAAGATAACTGACTGTAGAAAGAAACTTCCTACATGGAGCAACTTCAGATCATAGCCAAACATTTTTACCGCACTTCTACTGTAGCCCATGAGCGTACATCCCTGTTACATGAGGTTATCCTTACTCCACTAGATGTGTGGACCCATTCCCAACTATACCAAGTATTTGGTTTGGCCGATGAGGTGTGCCAAAATCAATGGCAAATCTTGTTAGACTAACAGATCCAAATTTCTGTTTTATGATACCTTTTTTGGGGCACGCTATGCTTTTCATCCCCTGGATGCATTATCAAGCAAAGCTGTCTTGATTTGTTTTTGTTAAAATACTGTGAAAGCCACAAGCCACCTGGCATTTAATTTAAATCACACCTGCCATTTATTTTTAATAACATTTATTATTCTCTGAGGTAGGAGAAATCAATACGCATTTTTGGGAAAACAAAATCAGCAGGAAGTAGAAGACCCTCAGCGATACTTTGAGATTCTTTTGAACGAAAAGTACTGAGATTTTTATTTATTTAAGTGCTCCTGGTTGTTGCAGACATGGAGATGTCTGTTGTTAAAAAAAGAAGATTTTTCTAAAGCCTGAAGCTCTTTAAAGGGATTTGTGACTTGTAATCCTTGTCTCTTGGTCTCACTCCACCTTTGTCTTTCTCGGTGTAATCCAAACAATGAACATTTTGGATGATGAAACGTAACCAACCCTTCCCCCTTGTCTAAGGTGTTAAGAAAACAACTCTTTGTAATTCAATAGACAACTAGCAACTCTATGCTTAGTATCTTTATTCTCATACTTCCTTGCCCAAGTTGATTGTTTTCGGATATCCTCAGTGTATGTGTGTGTGTTTGAAATTGAAGATACAGTAAACTCCAAACTGTCAGACACTTGAGGCTTTTATCAAACAAGTATTGTAACTAACCCAGATCAATTGTATAAGGAGGGCTATGGTTTTTCACAATTCATAGGAAAGAGTTGCAGTGCAGTAAGTGAGGAATATAAGCAATCGTTTCATATCAGAAAATTTGAAATGGTCAGATTAAAAATACAGGTCTGTGTCAAAATAGGTTGGAGGTGCCTACTAGTATTTTAGGAGGAGGGGGTGGGAGGGAGTGGTGCCGGTGCTCACCATTCCTGTCCCCTCAGCAACCGTGCTCTTCCTCTGCTGCCCCCTCACTTCGAATGTGGGCTGCTGAGCTTGGGCGTCCTCCTCTCAGACTCCCCCTGCTGTTGACTAGAGGCACGCTGGCAGATGGGGCAAGGCCTAGAGGAGCTGGACAAAGAGAAGTGGTTTCCTTCCTCTTTATCCCCCACAAGATGTGCAGGGTTCCATGCGCCGAGTCCAGAGGAGAGCCAGGGAAATCCTGCTTTCCCGGAAAACAGTTCCCAGAATCCTCCAGCCCAACATGGTGAGCAGCCCTGGTGATTGGGGGATTCTGGGAGCTGTGATCCCTGCCTAAATGTAGCCTTTCCAGTCTGGTTCTCAGAGCCTTTTGTGGGGAATCAGATTTTATCGATTGATTTCTAACTTTTTAACAAAGAAAAGTACTGCTAAAGCAAAGGATTCTGTGGCACACGTCTTATTGTCAGTCATGCTCATCTGGATGCTGCCGAATAAACAAGGATCCTTCTTCAGTCACCACCTCAAAAAACAAACAAACCAAGTTCTTTATATTATTACCCTAAACACCAGTGACTAGGCTGCAAGCCTCATAAAACACAGAGTATCTATCTTTCGAGTAAATCCCACCTTTCTGTTAATAAAGGGGCCCACAGAGGAGGTCACGCAAACAACTGTAGCAATGTTCTGGTTCAACACACATAAGAAAAATGGGGGAAAGGGGACAGAAGACTTGGGTGCTCCATCACTATGTGGACTCCCTAACAACTCTTGTGAAGCCCATTGTAGCTTGTTTCCAAGTTAGCCAGGCACCAATAGTCAAGGAGATTTACTTCATCTGGTTACATTTTTTCACCCGCTTGAAAAAAATGTCCCAGTGGTAGATGTAGTGACCACCATCAGCTGTGACCGCTTGCCCTACAACCTTAGTGACCTTTTTTCTGGCCACATCCACCTTCTGTGGGGTCCTAGTGAAACTATTCAAGGAACTGGTTCTTGGACCCTGGCTTGGAGCATATAGATGCCGCAAGAGTGGACAAGAATTAAGTCTGATCTATGGGTCAAGCTATCATTCTTCGTATTGGCCAACCAGATGCATGACTTGATTGAGCATTTTCCCCCGCCCATGTCAACTGCCTGACCCACCAGATCATCGCAGGCAAGGCTCCTCTGCATGGTCACCCTGAGGGAGGACCATAAAACTTCTACTAGAAGTAGGGCCTTCTTCACGGTGGCTCCAACCATGTGGAACCAGCTCACAGAGGAGCTTCGCTTGGCTCCCTCTCTGTTGCCATTTAAGATGCAATTGAATACAATGGTTTTTCAGGGCAGCTTTCCACTCCTAGTTGAGTTAGGTAGATAATACACCTCCGTCCAGTTATTGTTCTTATTATTTGTATTTCTTTCTATTTCTATTTTTTTAATTTCCTTATTGCTCTAGTGCCCTCTATTTTACCATTTATGTGTTTAGATTGTCTATTGTTTTTACATTACTCTATCATGATTTTTTGTGTTTATTGTAAACCACCCAGAGCACTAATGGGAGTGGCATACAAATTTAAATAATAAATAAATACTAAATAAATTTCCACAAATGCCCCATAATATCACTGACATCACTCCATCCAGGGGCAGCACAAGGTGCTCTGTTTACATGAGATGGGAAGACATACACTGTCTTCCCCCACTACTACGCTCTCTTCTCATCAACTGTATTTCCACTTCTGACATTATTATGTCCATTTTTGTGTCCTCTGCTCGCTCCTTCCTCTCCCGTGACTTTCCCATTAACACTTGCTATTGCCATTTTCTCCACACTCTCCTCCCTCTTCACTAATATCTTGCTCTGAGGAGTCATTCCTCAGAGCTCATTCCTCAGAGCTAGGCAATGAGGGCCATGTGACCTTGGAGACCATCTGTTCTGCTGAAATGGAGGGATCCCTCTGACCTGGGGTTCAATCCCAGGTAGCCGGCTCAAGGTTGACTCAGCCTTCTATCCTTCCGAGGTCGGTAAAATGAGTACCCAGCTCGCTGGGGGGGGGGGGGCAATGTGTAGCCTGCATAGTTAACTTGTAAACCGCCCAGAGAGTGCTTGAAGCGCTATGGGGTGGTATATAAGCAGCTTTTTGCTTTTGCTTTGAATATGTAGCATAGTTACAGTATGAAAGTGACAGGTGGGCTCTCCAGAAAGAGATTTAGAGTTTAGCTACATGAAGCATTTGTTCTCTGTAATGTACCTCATTCAGCATTGATGTTATATTTTCCCCATCTATCTATCTATCTATCTATCTATCTATCTATCTATCTATCTATCTATCTATCTATCTATCTATCTATCTATCTATCTATCTATCTATCTATCTATCTATCTATCTATCTATCTATCTAGTCTGTCTGTCTGTCTGTCTGTCTGTCTGAAGAGAAGTAGCTTTTCAGATGGATGCTCATCTTGCTAAGTCCCATGATCCTGCACAACCAAGTGGGAGAAAATGGAATGGGACATTTCCCCTATCTGGAAGACCCCTCAGACTTGTTATAGATGGCTACAATATTTGTGGAAACAAAAAAGCAGCAAGCAGGGCTTTCTGGGCAGCCTGTTTCATTTTGCCTCCTGATGCCTTACTTCAGGCAAGAAGCTCCCAGAGAGAGCGATGCTCGTCGCTACCCTACTATGGCATTTACTGAGCCAAGCATGCCTGAGCATCAGCTAGTGGTCTTTCCGGCTGGGGAGGGTTCAATATCCTTTGGACTCTGTTGCCTGAGGGATAGAATTCTCCATGATTCATGGGAGGCTTGGCCCAGATTCTAAGGCATTATGATGGACTAAGACAGCAGCCAGCTCCAAAAGGTTGCATTATAATTTTGGTGCAGCTATCCCACCTCTAACCAGGGAACTGTCAAGGCACAGTTTACATTGTATCAAGTCGTCTTTCAGTGCTCCAGAATTCAAAGCAACCATTTATTTTAAATGAAAAGTATGTATAACAGGTCTTCTCATCTCGGAATAATTTGGAATCACTGCCTCAACCATTTGGCAGAGAACATAAACAAAGACTTCTACATTGTAAAATAGCAAATACCTGCCTTAATCAAATATACCAGGATGTTACATCTCCGTCAGAATCCATCTCCAGTTAATACTTTTATGCTTCTTCAGCTCATTATCATTTAGCATGCCGTGTTGAACCACACACTCTTAATATCGGACTGCTGCAATCTCAGGCAATTTCCCCTTCCCCTAGAGTCCCAAAATCTCAGGTGATGGTGCATTTTAAAATGTCAGGACCACAGAAAATATTTACAGGTACTGAATGGATGACACATTACTGAATATATAAGTGTAAATGACTGTTCATTTTTTAAATGACTCTGTTTTTGTTATGTGCTATCAAGTCGCCTCTGACTTATGGCGACCCTATGAGTGAGCAATCTCCAAAATGTCCAGTCCACAACAGTCCTGCTCAGCTCTTGTAAGCTCAAGTCTCTGGCTTCCTTTAGGAAGTCAATCTGTCTCCTATTTGGTCTTCCTCTTTTCCTGCTGCCTTCCAGCTTTCCGTAATTATTGTCATTTCCAGCGAATCTTGCCTTCTCATGATGTGGCCAAAGTAGGACGGCCTCAGTTTCAACATTTTTACCTCCAGAGATAGTTCAGGCTTCATTTTATCTAGGACTCACTAGCAACACACTGTCTTTGCTTTTGTTCATCTTTCTGGCAGTCCAGGGTATCCACAAGGGTGGACTTTGAACCAAGCACCATGCTTCAAACAAACTAGTTTTTCCTGACTTTAGTCCTTGTCTTATAAGAAAATACACTGAATAAACTTTATCCTTTTAAAAGATCTAGGTTTTTTTTAAAAAAACCACACAAATTGTTTAAAAAGAAAAAAGTTTTAAAAGAGGTGAAAAAGACATAGAAAAAGGTGGAAATACTATTGGAATATTTCTTAGGGAGAGAAGAATTAATAGTATTCTGTTTATAATCATGGATTAGACATATTTATTAATATTAGGTGACAGTTACTATTATCAGCTTACATTAATATGCTTTCGTCAACTTACTATTACTATTACTATTGTCAGCTTATATTAATGTTTTTTTAAATATTGCCTCTCTCTCAGTAACCAACTAACCAACCAACAAATACAAAATCAGTTTGAATTTGGTACCATGCATAGATAGCTTTGCAACAAAACTCTTTTAGCTATAGTTAAGAGCACACAATATCTGTTAAGTTCTAAATCACAAGAGTATAGTTTAAAACTACATGGCCATCTACAAATATTAAGGATTTTTCTAGTTGAAAAATCAAGTTATTGTTGCACATTCAGCCAAAAGGAAAGCACCATTGTCATACATCTGAAAATATAAATTAATTGTATTAATTCTGGTACAGAATGACCACTCCGAAATGGCGCCGGTCGCCATTTCGGGGAGGCTTTGCCTGCCCGTTCGGAGACAAGCGTCACAGCGTGACACAGCTTTCAGAGGGAGGAGGGACAGAGCCTTCAAAAAGGCTGGGTCCCTTACGGCAGCCTCTTTTGCTGCCTTTCCAGCAATCCCTCCCACCCACCCTTGGATTAAGAGTGAGATTAGCTGGTTGCCTTTGGAGCCGGATGGGAATTTTTGGCCTTCATCCTAATTGGCAGTTGGTTGTGGGTGTGTTTTCACCCATCCCATTCTTATCCATAGGGTGTGGTTATAAAAGTCATGGTAAATAATGGTTAGTTAAATTCCTTCCGGTCCAGGTGCGGGTAGTGCGATAAAAAAGCTTGGGTGAGTTCAGGATTGACACGTGGTGACAAAATTTTTACCATCTCTCTGTCAGGTTCTGACAATCGGCTATCAGATGAGAGGTGAGTTTTACAGGGTACAATCTCCCAGCCAGCTACCCGCTTAGGGCCAGGAGGCCTGGCGGGGGAGTTGGTTGGGGGGGTACCAGTTCACATAGCACCTGAAGGCGTGCTGTACAGCGGACAGCACGATTCAGAATAGGTGCTCTCCCTGCTATAGGAAATGTCCGGAGATCGAGGTTTATCCGGACATTGAAGAATATCGCACTATGGTTGGCCCCCTTGCATTTGGGGGAATATGACTTTAAATAGTTAATAAAGTTGTGGCCCAAGTTTTAAACCCAGCACCTGTGTCTTGTCGTTATTCCGGGCTGGGTGGGCAAGGTATAGCTCTTGTGATATACAGGTAAAGGTCATCAGCATACATAACTATGTTACAGTTGTATTTACTGTGTATAAAGCGATGAATTACTGCATTTTGCTTGACTGCACAAAATAAAGACATAATAAATCAAATATCAGGGAAAGAGAGAGTAGTAGTGCTGTGTAATTATCTTAAGGCAAAAAACAACCAGGGGTGGGGGCAGGGATCCTGCATGTCATTTCTTTGTATCTATGAAAAAAGGAGGGAAATGAATCAGTTTCAAAAATTCCAGTGAGAACCCCAATTTTTTTAGTTACAAAAACAAGCTGGTCATTAATTTTGTGAAACACTTGTTTGGCATCAAATGAAATAATGGCAGTACGGTCCAGTCTTTTGGTATTTAAAGTAAGGATATAAGACCTCATGAGGAATTGTAACATTCCTTTTGTGTCCAGCAATTATGACAAGGGCAATCCTTGACAGAGTTCTTGATTTCTTGTGAATGCTATTTTGCACAAACTGCCCCAGACTAGAAAAATGGCAACTTTATTTAAGAATATAAAGCACTAAATGGGTTATTTGCATTTTCTTAACAGTCAACCAGTCTTTTCATTCTCATCTAAGTATCTACAAGTACATTGTTTGTGAAAGGGCATCCCATCCATGTTGCGCAAGTTACAGAGACTTTCAGGAGGAAAGCAGATTTTGTTTTATTATTAGTTAGAGGTGAAGGATCTCATGGGACTTTAAAGTTCCTCCTTAACACTTCTCATTATGTTGAAATAGCCAAAATCAGCTAGTGATTTGGAGAGCACTCTTTTCATTCCTTCCCTAATTTAAAGCAATCAGATATGTAGCAAACCTCAAATTAAAAGCATGCTCACCAGGTAAAAACATTAATCTGATTCTCAGTTTGGCACAATTGGCTATTTCTACCTAGTGAATGTACCAAATTGTGGGCCCTGACTTGTGCTGAAAGCTGCTTTGTTTTTGTGTTGTCTTTCCCCACCCCCACAGCTAAAGGAAACTTTGTTTCAAACAAGCACTGTGAGTGAGAGAGAGACAGAGAGACAGACAGAGAGAGAGAGAGCGTCGGGGTGATCACATGGTAATGGAAAGCCTTTTGGTCTCAAGAGCCAGAGTGTAAAAATTCCAGACCTTGCTACAGAGACAGTAAGAGGCCCAGCCTCACAAGAAGATCTGACCATCATTGTCAGATATACGTAGAACATCAATTTCTGGACTTTTTTCTTTTTCTTCTTCTTCTTTTTCTTTTCTTTTTTCTTTTTCTTTTCTTCTTCTTCTTCTTTTTTCTTTTTTCTTTTTCTTTTCTTTTTTCTTTTTTGCACCTTCCATGAAAGGAGATGTGCTTGGAGTCTGAGGAAGGGGATTTCATCCAGGAAAGCTTTCTATTTGTTTAATTTTTTTTTTTGATCCAATAAAAGGTATCACTTACTCTTGCATTTGTGTAACCTTCAATTAAGTGTTCCCTGCCTATGACAAATAAAAATAGTCTTGTTGCTATATCCTGAAGCCTATTCACTCCTATTGGAGCTGCTATTTTATTTCATTTTTTTCATGATAACAGTATGGGGTAAAGTGTTATGATGCAAAATGGCACGCCAGGGATTTGAACAATTGAAATCTTCAGTCGAATCCAGAAATCTATAGCAGTGGCAGCAGCTCCCTCTCATGTGAGGCTAAAATAAAGAAGCCTGACATCAGTATCTCACCATGCTGGACTAGAGGCCACAAAAGAACTGGAAAAACTACTCACCACCACAGTCCGTCTACAGAACAGGTGGTTCTGAGAAAAGCAGCCACGTGAGATTCCAAAATGAGAGAAATGCAAACCTAGAGACAGGACTTTATGTGGAAGTTGAAAGATCTGATGTTTCCAGAAGGATTTGTAGAGCTGACCTCTGGTTTTACTAAACAGAAATTTGGAAGAACTGCTGGCTCTTTGTATCAGACAGTTCATTACTCAAGGTTTGCCTAAGCACATGGTTTTCTAGTCCTCAGCTCCTTCCTCTTAGTGATGTGGATGTCTACTATATATTGCCAAAGGACCCCTGTCAATGTAGCATTGACTTTCACACAGATATTACACATATCAGTTGCAGACAACCTGGAACTCTTTGGGTTGTGGAGCTGGCCGGGAAACATTCCACATGATGGTCCTGATATGATACATGGTAACTGGTTTTTAACATCGGGTTGGCTTTCAGTTCATGATGAAGTAACTTTCTTGGAACATTCTGTCTGACCTCAGAACCAGTCTGGCTATGCAGACATTGACACCTACAATAATATGTGACGGATACTGGTGGCTATTTCACTGAGACCCAGTGTGGTGTAGTGAATAGAATTTCAGATTAGGATTCAAGAGACATAGGTTCAATTCCCCGTTCAGCCATAGGAATTCAGCGGGAGTGGCAAAGGCGACATATATTTTCTCCTACTTCAGTTGACTACTTACTCACTAAACTTTGGAAATTCCGTAAGGATAGCCATCAGTGAGAAATGACTTGATGGCATGTAACATAAGAAGCCATATAACTATGATTCATCCCTGTTACATACATCAGTTATGCTGAATCCAGTCTATCTAGGCTTAAAATATAGCATAGGCATCCTTCAGTCTCGAGAGACTATGGTAACGTGCTCTGTATGGAGGACTTGGAACAGCGTCTAGTGTTTCGACGCTGTATGCGAAGCTGGAGTGTCCTCTCCAGGGCACGAAGCCTGGGTAAAATAATATGGAGAATAGGCTGTTACCCAAGCAGCAAATCCCCCCTCTCCACGTCACTGAATTAGTCCAATGGAAAGGCAAGAGCCAATACAACTGGTTCCAGCGACGTTGCAGGAGTTGACAGAACGACACGAACTGCCTCCAGGACTCCGGCTCCGGATTTTGCCTCGAGGTTGACTCCTGAAGTCTTTTCCATCAGTGGATATAGCCACAAGGCAGTGGAGATTTGAAATCAGAGTTTTCCTTCTCCCAGATGGGCCGCCCTCCAAGGCTGACGAGTCCCACCCACCCGGCCCGCTCCCTCACGGCATGGAGGACGATGGCGGTGCCGCAGTGGGGGTTTGAAATCGGAGTTTTCCTTCTCCTAGATGGGCTGCCTCCCACGGCTGACGAGTCCCACCTACATGCCTATAATGCCTCATGCAGAAAAAGGAGGGCACATCTGCATTACAGAAAATAAAATAAATAATAGCACATGAGGCTGCAAGAAGACATTGGCACTTGATGTGCCATATGAAAGGCCCTTCCAACAGATGTTCAAGGCAGAAAAAGTGAACATGGCTACAGTGTTGCCTTTAAGATAAAGATCAGCTGAACTCATGAAATATCTTTCAGTCTCTGATGGTTTTATATGCACTGTATACAGTGGGTTCTCTGGAATTCTGCAGTTCTTTGTCTAGTAAGAATAATGCCTTCGTTGTGACTCTCTAAGTAGTCAAGAGAAGTATATGTCACCTAAGAAAATACTTGAACTCTGATAACCCTCTGAGCAGCTGAAAGTAAGCATATTGGATCTACACATTTCTAAAGAGATGTTACCACTTAAAATAAGAGAGAGTAGTGCATTCTAGTGACTCTTGAAAGCCCTTATGTGATTAAAAGCTTCAAATGCTGTCTCTTATGTACTTCTATATTGGCTTTATTAATTTTATTATTAAAACTTTTTACCCAAATTCATTTAACTATATTCTTAATGTTTTCTCCCTCAATAAAGTGACCTTCTTGTAATTGCTAGCACATTTGAGTGTAGTCCAGCTGTTCCTGTGTTGTTTGGTCATGTGGTTGGCCCTGCCATTTGGTGTAATGAGACAGCTGCCTTGCCCTGGTTCTACTATTAGTAAACAGACCGCTGCTTCATAAACGCAGTTGCTTGCTTAACCTCTTCAGAAATGCTATTTTTGAATGTAATTGGGACATGAAGAGAATACAGGGGCTGAGGACTCTCACGTCCCATGCTTGTTGCCCTCCGTTTGCTGAGGGGTAGAACCTTTGTGGTGGAAGCCGCTTCCATAGATGTAGGCTTCCTCAGTGAGAACGAGGGTTCGAAAATCACACAGGGAGCCTACACAAAAGAAGAGCCTTCCTGGTGCCAAAGTGGTAGGCCAAACGTGGAAAGCAGTAGAAACAGGTCATGATAAGAAGTAGAGCTAGCTTGCATAAGCACTGTTGAAGTCACTCTAAAATCCAACTGGACATGAAAGAAGAAAACATGAGTCTTGTGTTTAAAAAGCTATCTGGGACCAAGGTTAGTAGGACAGTTTTGGTAAAAATGTGAGCAACCTTGGTCAAACACAGCTTTGATTCACAGGTTACGAACTAGAGGTGGTGCACTATGGAGAAGGAGAAGGAGAAACAACAACATAAGGGAAATGTACTGCCCCTCCCCCATAAACCTTTTCCCTATTTTTTCCAGTGGGTTCTCCTATAAAAACATATCTCTTTCTTCTTCTTAGCATTCTTCTCCTTCGGGAAAGAGTGAAATGTTTTTTAACACATGGTTTTATTTATGCAAAATTTTATCTATATGTGCAACAACTTACAGTATTAGAGTACAGCACTCTTTAGCTGTGCAACTTGCTAGAAATTTCCTTCTCTTCCCTTCAGGAAAGGAAGATGCATCAGGATAACCTCATGAAAGCTGCTGGACCAAACAGGTAGGTGCATAGGCCTCTTTCTCCAGCAGTGTAACAACCTCCTCATCTTGCTTCTGACATAATAAGGCTCTCCCGCTTCTGCCACATTGGAGTCTCAGTAGGACTTCTTACCTTTATAGGTTTAGTTTGATTTTAAGAAATATATAACTGTAGAATTGGAAGGGATCTCAGTTGTTCCCTGGTACAATTTCCTATTGATGCAAAATAAAATAAAATAAAACAAAATCCTCAATGAGAGCACCTCTGACAGACAGCTAGTCTACTTCTACTGAAAACATCTAACAAAGGAATATCTACGTATCACGAGGCCAGTCCTTTCCATTATCAAACAGCTCTTGCCATCAGGAGTAGAGATGGGCACAAACTGGCATAATGGTGAAGTGAAATGAAGTGAATTGCCAACAATGAAAAAGTTCAGCGTTTCATTTCACTTTATGAAAGGGCTGTTCCCCGAACCCCCACAAAACAAACCACGAATCGGCCCAGTTCATGGGTATTTTTGGTTCGTGGTTTACTTCACACCCATCTCTAATCCAGAGGCTTTTCCCAATGCTGAAATGTTTCCAACTAATCCTTACTGATTCACACTTAGGTAGAGGCTATATGGCTTCTTGTTCTTTTGAATTGTGGTGCTGGAGGAGACTCTTGAGAGTCCCCTGGACTGCAAGGAGATCAAACCTATCCATTCTAAAGGAAATCAACCCTGAGTGCTCACTGGAAGGACAGATCCTGAAGCTGAGGCTCCAATACTTTGGCCATCTCATGAGAAGAGAAGACTCCCTGGAAAAGACCCTGATGTTGGGAAAGTGTGAAGGCAAGAGGAGAAGGGGACGACAGAGGACGAGATGGTTGGACAGTGAACTCCGGGAGGCAGTGGAAGACAGGAGGGCCTGGCGTGCTCTGGTCCATGGGGTCACGAAGAGTCGGACATGACTTAACGACTAAACAGCAACAACAATATGGCTTCTTCTTTAGGAACAACTTGAAATATGACTCCGCTGAGTTTTGCCCTCAAACAAGACTGTGTGTTAAATAAAGAAATACATATAAAAAAGTTACAGAATATCATTAAGGAATGGCAAATAAAACTAATGTAGAAACGGTCCAAAATGAACTTACACTTGAAAAAATAAAATATGTGAGTAAAACCAGCATGTATACATTTTCCTGTCCTACCTGGAAACATTACAATTGTGCTTTAGAGAAGTTGTACTTTTATGGTCTTCCAGTATGAATATTCCCTCATTTGCATTATAAATAACAATTACTTATTAAAATAACCACTGGCTGATGATACAAAGGTATGAAGGGTAAAGTCTTTTCCCTCCTCCTAACCAAATGCTTTCAATTACTCCTCTTCTTGATCATTTCCCCCCTCCCACTCTTTCTATTATCTAGCAATTAAAAACATGTTCTGTCTTCTGGCAAGGTGAATAAAAACGAACCGTTCATTTAAATAATTTCCTTGCTTGTGTTCAACAACCCAAATCTAAAATATCATTAATGTGCTAAATTATTTGACATAAATCCCAAGGGTAAAGCTTTCAGCTTGTCAGAATTTCTGGGTTAAGATCTGGCAAAATGTCACTCATGCATCCGTTCATAAGAAGAGAATCCAGAAAGTGCTTTTGAAATGTCTAAAGCTGATTGTTGTGGTTTGTGGTTTGAAAACAAGGGGGGGGGGGTTCCAGTATCAGCATGAGTACCAAAAATTTAAACGAATGGAAGGAAAGTTTTCTCTTTTTTTGTGAACAAATATTTTATGTTTGCCTGTCACCACTGAGTTACACTACCAGCTTCTTCAGTTGTTGAAAGAAATAAAGAATTAAAATAGACTAACTCCAGTATTTAGTGAAAGGAAATGGCAGTACAGTCTGATATAAGGATGGAAAAGCGAATGGCAAGTTCAAGGTGTTAGTCAATTAACAAAAAACATTATGTCACACAAAAGTTCTTTATTAATAAAATTGATGCATAAAGTCCAGCTTAGTATTGAGGGATCTGGCACTCGTGAAGTACACATCTATTTCCTTATATAGGCATCAAACAAAATCACCTGACAGAGGATCACCAATCATAATCATAATCATCACCACCAATCATAATATAAATGCCTACTATGTAGAAACATGTAAGTTCATCACCCCCTTAGTAATCTTGCATTTTTTGCTAGATGTAACAAGACATTCAGTTTCTCTCTTATCTGTTCTATGCTTCTCAGTAAGTTACTGTTTCACAAACACTTGTCTCCAGCTAATATTATATATATATTCCTGCCTTTGACCCGGTGCACACAATAATAATAATAATGGTCCCTGGCATTCCTCTGCAGAACAGATTTTCATGTACCTCGCTCAATGCCCCCATCCTAAGTAGGCTGAAGGTAAAGCACACACAGGACAGAATTCTGCTTTATGCCAGCTAAAACTAACTTCTTAAAAATTAAAGGAAATTAAAAAAATAAGTATGACACTGTAGGAGATCGGGCAGGTAGAAGGGTAATACTACATTTCAACTCCAAATTCTCCAGCAAAAGAAATGTGCATTAATTGACCTTCATAAATAAACATGCCAAATTCATGGTCTCCAGACTGTTAACAAAAGGTATGTGCATTTTTGGGGGGTGTTTTTTTTTTAATCAACAGGAAGCACATTTTTGAAAAATGTGCACAAATATATTTTAGTGGGTTAGGAAATATATAAAAATGTGTACATTAAGAAAAACTGAATCATGGTGAACATTCTATTGGGAAAAATATGTACAAAACCACCCATGAGCTTCCACCTGTGATGAGGAATGCTGCTTTACCCCTTTGGTCTGCTTTGCTCTTGGGCTGGGGATTTATTTTTTCCCCGCTCCACCACTTAAGGGAAAGGAGGAAAAGGATTGGACAATTTTTCCACCAATTAAAACTAATCATTCAGAATAGGCCAAACATCCTGACTTGCAATGTTTATAGTGCCTTTGCTTTGTTGTCAAAGTGCTGCTTGGTGATAACCTCCCACCATCTTGTACAGTGACAAGACAGGCTTGCTTTAGCACTGAATCACAAGTTGTTCATGTTTCAACATTCATTCTTGGCTACTTCGTGCTGCTTCCAGGTGATCCCATATGGAATTTCAACTGGCTTTAATTTTGTTGCAACTGACTGATTGGCTCCACATCTACTAACCAAATGCATTTAATTTGGATGAATGGCAGTGAGTTCAAATCAAGGTATCCTTCTTTATTTACTATTTATTTAACTTATATGCCGCCCACACTACCCAAAGGTCTCTGGGCAGCTTACAACAATTAAAACACAGTAAAAAAAGATAAAACAATTAATATACAATTAAAATACATACTCTAAAAATTGCCATCAGGACCCACAGTTGATATTATTTCAATTAAAAGCCTTCTGGAACAGGAAGGTTTTGACCTGGCGCTGAAATGTCATCAGCGTTGGCGCCAGATGAATCTCAATTGGGATGGCGTTCCATAGTCTGGGGGCAGCTGCCGAAAAGGCCCTTTGTCTACAAGCCATCCCTCTTACCTCCTTGAGGGACGGCTCTTTCAAAAGGGCCCCCCTGGCTAGATCTTAACTGCTGGGTAGGTTCATATGGAAGGAGGCGGTCCTTCAGGTATCCAGGGCCCAAGCCGTATATCTATTTTGATTTGGCTATTTAATTATTTTGATAATTAGATTAATCCACAGCACTTCTAACAGCAAAGTGTAGGGAGTATTTATGGTATAGAGCTTAGTGAACACCTCAAGTTTTCATACTTGACAGCCTTTCATCAGACACCTCACCACCAGCATCAGAGGAGTGTGGAGTCTAGTGGAGATTTGCTGTATCTGCCAAATTTGCTTTGCATTGGGGCTTTGCCTCAAGCTGCTTTACAGACAAGATGTTCCGATAAGGATAAGTTGAATATGGAATTTCCCAAGCCTTGCCTTAAATTTAGGCTCTTTATACTGACTCTTTAGCATAATATATCTCCTTGCTGCACTTTATTGTATCCGGTTCAATTCTTAAAAAAACCTCCTTTTTATGAATGTGGGATATTGTCCTTCTGTATCCATGATACAAAACACTAGGAAATGTGTTGATATTGCTGTACAACATAGTGCCTACATTGTCAACAGGAAGAAGGATGCCAATCTTTTTCCTGCTGACAAAGTGACAACACCAATGGCAGCAGTCAAGATGGCTGACTGGATCCCATCTTGTGTTCACTATCATTCACAAAGTGACAGCAGGCAAAGGAAAATCCCAGAAGCGGACTCCATTTTTCATCAATTAACCACTTTCCACCCAAACAGAGCAATTGTCATGGTTGTTTTTTGACAAGTGTGAATGGCAGATGTTTAGAATCACTTGTTTCTGAACGAGGGGGGGATGACACTTTTACTGTTAAAAAATTGTAACTCAAAAACTCTTTGCCCAAACATCCCCAAATTTGGCACAGAACAAGGGCAGACTGTCTGCCATGTACCAAATTTGGTGTTGCTCTGAAGTTCAGTTTCAAAGATATTTTTTGTTTTTGCTTACCTTATTTTTAGAATTGCCTTATAGAATATTGATTTGCTCTGCTGAACAATAAGTGTCAATAAAGTTTTGCCCATTTTCAAATCCATCCCTGCATCTAGCATCTTTGTTTTTTATGGAAGGGCAAAACCATCTTGCAGCTCAGTAAAAGGCTTGTCAAGGTAAGAAAGATGGTAGATTCTGAAAAAATCAATGAAATAAAAACTGACAGGTGTTCATACATTGAAAAGAAGATTCCACTGAGATTGAGAGGTCTCACTTCTAGATAGTGCAGTTGTAAATCATGACTGGTTTATCCTTGCATGGTAAATGAGAAAGCACACACACACAAACAAATTCCCTCTCTACAAGACGGTAAAGTTTTGTTGTTGCTGGGGTTTTTCGGGTGGGTAGGCGGGTTTCTTTGCTCCTTCTCAGAAAGAATTAGCGGATTTACAAGGGGAAATTTTAAACATATTTCTAAATGCACAGATTTAAGACTATTATAACTGCTGCCTTGTTGCATGGACTGTTAAAATCTAGGGATTCCATAACTCTTTTGCTGCAGGTTCTTTCTGGGGGGGTCTCTTTCATTGTCACAATTATCCTATTTTTAATGTACTGCTCCTTTCATTTTACACAAAAGGGAAGCAGCCTGAGAGACCTTTTCCACATTCTCTCCTTGGCTGGCTGTTAACGAACACACTGCTTCTCCTGAAGTGGGTATAAAACTACTTCCACGACACCTAACAATCGAGGTGTCCTAAGAATATTCACAGTGGCTGGAATCCTGTTACGCAGCTCCATGCACACCATCGGTATGATGTCATCAGCAGCAGAAGATTGCTCTTGATTAAAGCCTCCTTTAGATGATTTCAGGGTGCACATGACTTCATCACAAGGTTTATGGGTCATGTGCCCCTCAAAATCATTGAAAGAAGCCTTTAATCAACAGTAATTTTCTCCTCCTGTTGCCGATGTCATTCCTATTGTGCACACACAGCTGCACAAAACACTTTCAGCCAATATATTCCATTATTGTTAAATTCTTGAATTCCATCTTTTTTTAATTTTTCTTGAATTCCATCTTTTTTTAATTTTATATATATATATATATATATATATATGTATATATGTATATGTATATGTATATGTATGTGTATGTATGTATATGTATGTGTATGTATGTATATGTATGTGTATATATGTATATGTGTGTGTGTGTGTGTGTGTGTGTGTGTGTGTGTGTGTGTGTGTGTGTGTGTGTGTGTGTGTGTGTATAAAATGGCTGGCAATTTTTTAGACTCTGTTTTGAACGTTTTGGAGGAAAGTTCATCAATCTGGCAATAATGTGCCATGAAATCAATTCTGACCTATGGCAATCCTTTTTGGGGGTTTTTGGGGGGTTTCCAGGTAGAAAATATTCAGAAGTTGTTTAGCCTTTCTTCCTCCTGGGATGCCCTGGGACTGTGCAGCTTGCCCAAGGTTACACAGGCTGGCTCTACTTGCAGGAGACACAGTAAGGAATTGAATATCCAGTTTCTGGCTCCACAACCAGATACCTAAACTGCTGAGATATCCTGCCAGCTATCAATCTGACAAGCAAATTAATAATACAAAAAATATGGAAGACACCTTTCTTTTGAACTCATAAATCCAATGAAATGTTGCCATTGTACTAACAAGCTGGGCAAAGCTTGTCATCACATGTTCAATTGCAATTAATTGTCAGCCTAGACCTAAAGAGTTTTTAGACTTCTGGGCATTTCTCCATACTGTGGGCTTTGGCAGACTTCAGATATTCATTCCTATGGGCTGTCTACTGTCAGCTCCTGTCAATAACAATGGTGAGAACAACCTTTACTAGCTGGTGCTGGCCAATCTCAAACTGCCACTGGGGGTCCCAAGGGGCTCCTGCCATCAAAGGAGCAGGAGGACCTTGGCCCATCTGTTGCCATTTAGCAGCAGTGTATTGCTTCTGCCCTACCTCACCATTTATTTCCAAATATCAAAGCGTTGCTATCTATCAGACATTATCAGACACTAAAGGAATGACCTTATACCCTCTTATCCAAAATGCACTCTGAACTGAATGGGGCCTGATTTTGAGCAGACATATATAGACTTGCAGCATACGTTTGCATAAACAATCGGATGCTTTGAAGTTCATTTGCCCATCAAATATTTTGAGAATGTTCAGCAAACATCAGGAGAGTATCCAACATCACAATGGGCAAAGGGTAATTTTTTAAGGAGCAAATTGCCTTTGGCTACAAACTCTGCTGAAAGACAGCAGGATTTTCTTCTCTGCAGTCTTAGAGGAGAGAGAAAGCAGTTCTTACCAAGCTGCTCTGAAGTTTTTCTTTAAAGAAGGCCTAGATTCATTTGTGTTAATTTTATTTTAAATACAGAAACATATGCACACAAGGGAAGAACAAAGATCAACACAATATTTTCTCTCAAGGCATAAATTAAGAAGTTATACAGAGAGAGAGAGAGATAGGGAGTACAGGGCAGAAGAACAGGATAAAGGACCCACTACAATCTAGCGAGGGAGGGCAAGATGCAAAAATACCCATTTCTCCAAAGTGTCTTAATGAGTACATTGGATCAAGCTACAATCACTGTATATGGATACAAACTTGTTATACACTTTAGGAACTGTCATCAAAAAAAGCTTCCAGTGATGATACTTTGGTGCATGCACAAACAGAAAAATCAGAGAACCCACAGCAATAACTGGAAATGGAAAGGAATGCTAAGGTTCATTCACAAGGCTGTGATAGTCCCTCAAATTACAAGAATAGGCTCTGACAGGCAAGCCAGAATCTTCTGCAAAGCCTTTACACAAACTACTTTAATAAATGATCACATTTGAAAATGTAAATGTGCTTCTCTCAAGTAAATGATCAAAAAGAACTGTTGTTTAATTTATGATCTGAATATCCTTTCCCATTCAAATATTCTACTTCTAAGATGTTTTCCTGGCTAAAACCATACATCACATATACATGAACTTCCAGGGACAGAAGGGCTGAGAGCGTGCTGAATAACTTAAACCAGAACCACAAGAAAAAACAAAAATGTTGTGAGCTTTCTGTGAAGCCCAGGGAAAAACCATCAATAAGATGCCTTGCCCTTTGTGCAGAATTTATTTTAATAGACACTCTTGTAGTCTGAATAGCATCAAAACTATTCTTTTTTTTCAATTTTAATTTTAGATTATTCTCTGTCAGTTATAGTGCTAAAAAAGGGGAGGGACTTTTCTTGAGCAGACCTTTTATGGTTGAAGTTATGGTATATGTTATATGTTTATTGGGTGTAAACTAATTGAAGCATGTCAGCAGAGACATGAGATAAAGGTTTTTAAAACAAACCTTGACAAATTTCAGCACCCCCTACATTCTCTCCTGCCATCCAAATGTTCTCTCCCTCCCTCTCTCCCTCCCAGAGAAAAGGTGATGTGAATGAGGTACTGAAAGTACATAAACACAGCATACTTTATCTTTATTTTACTGTTGTGTTACTTTAAGAAATTAACAAGTGACACTATTAGAAAACACGTTTCCATTACACTCATTTGTTGGCAAGAATGGCTTTGGTGAACGAACTACATATACTGCTTCCAATATGGCATTCTATTGGAAATGATTTTGAGATTTTATATCCATGCTCTTATCATTTGGATAAGACGATTACATTTCCCAGAACCCCCAGATGACTTATTTGAACTACAACTCCCAGAATCCTCCAGCCAGCATGACCAATTGAGGTATAACCTATCTCTTTTTTTTATTTCAGTTGGGAAATCCATATTAGCCATGGAAGACACTGGGTTTATAACTCTGACCATTTCAGTTGGAGAACTACAACTTCTGGAAACCTCCAAGCCAGCAGAACTCTCCAGGCACTACTTAACTTCTCTTTTTATCCCATCTTGAACTATTGTTGTTCTGTATATTGTTGAAAAACTGTTAATATATATTTTTATTTTGTATGTTGTGAGCCGCCCAGAGTAGACTATGTCTAGATGGGCGGCATATAAATGCAATAAATAAATAAATAAACCACTTGAGACGTATTATCCTTCCATTAATTTAAGTTGAGATCTTGATAGCATCTGCACAAAATTTCATGTTTCGAGCTCTAACCATTCAGGGATCTTTTGGGACAAACAAAATGGAATGGGATTCTCAGATTTTCTGAACTACAAATACTGTAACTTTCGATTCCATTCTGGGAGTTCTACTTACCTGATAGGCACCTTGCAACTTAATGCACCTGGGAGAAAGGCCTACACAAGAAAGCTGGCAGCCTTCTTTTTGAAAAAGACACTTGGGCAGAGCTTAGCCTAGCTAAGCCTCAGTGCCTTCTAATGTAGGCCTTTATTCCAGGTAGATCACATTCAGGTATTTGCATAGTGCCTGTAAGGTAGATAACTCCCATGATGAAGAATTATAGCATTTGTAGTTCAGAAAACCCTACAAAGAAAGTTTATGAGGAACACAGACACAGGTGTGCTGGCACACACACACACACACACACACACATTTTGATTACATCAGTTATACACTTCACATTAAGTGCCAATTAAATCTGAGTTAAGGCCTCATGAGTCTACAGTCATGGGCAAAATATACAAAAAAGGACAGAAGGATAACACTCCTCCCAGTAAAACCCAAAGTATTATGGTGATGGCTTTTCCTTTCACTCTTCATTACAGGCACAAATGCAATGGTCTTTATCTCCATTTCTTTCCTGCAGCCTTTTTTCCTCCTCACTACATGATCACAGTATTTCAGAAAGCAACAAGAGAGCAAGAATTCCATTACTGTCACCAAACATCATCACCAAAGTCTGAAAACAGGCTGCAGTCCTCCAATCTCATGTTTATTATTATTATTTAATGTACACAGACAGAAGCAATGTGATATCATGGCATTCACTATGTACCCAAATTCTGTTGACATCCACTATGCAGCTTCCCTCACTCCCAAGAAACACATCCTTGACCAAAGGTGATCGAAGTGGTGAGGCAAATGGGTAATGATGATTTCCTCCTGTGCAGCATGATGAAGGTGTGCTGGCATTGCCCCTCATAACACAAACTCCTGTAGCAAGACAGTGATTCTATCCCTACATTGCCATGCCTACAGACTCTACAGAGTGATTTCTCACAAACATCTGAATGAAATGTTCTCTCAAGCCTTTCTTGAGTTTTCACATTAGACTGCAAGACATAATGAAACCACTCCATGTTCCCTTTGTGTACTTTCTCATAAGTAAACATCCCCCCATTGAACCCCTTTCAAAAAGAACACCCTCCTGACAAGATCCCCTCTCCCACTGTGATAGCTATGAGGAGAGGAATGGAAGTAGAGTGAGAAGATCCTTCCTTTCCACATGGTTAGGAAGCAGTCTTGGTTTATCTGCTGGTTCACCACAGCACAAGCCAATCCAGCTTCAAGGTCAATAGGTTATGATTGTTGGTCTTTTGAGCTGAGGCCTTGCAGATTACCAGAAAGAGAACTTCCCTTTCTTCAGTAAAAACCAGGAGACCAAGTTTTGTTTTGTTTTTTAAAGGCCACCTCTACCCTAAATTTAGGCTTATTTCTAAATGATATAGCACCAGTACCCTCCCCCTCCCCCATGCTCACATATTATGAAGTTTTTTATTTATAATGAGGGTCAGCATCCTATCTAATTCCACCTACAGTGGCCTCATTAACTCAATAGTATTTACAGAAGCGTTGGCCTACCATTCAGTAATTGTTTCAGTGGGTCTGCCCTACTTGGCCATGGCAATAGGATGTTGTTGACCAATAACAGTAACAGTAACAATAACAGTAACAATAAGCTGAAGTTAAAAATCAAAAAACTATTCTCTATTTTAAATCCTATGATTAAAATAAAATGATGAAATACCTCAAAATAAATGCTGTCTGTTCCTGAATGGTAAATAACATTTTGTTACAGAATTCATCCCTCCCCCATCTTGCTACAGTATTTTATTGATTCTGCTAGGAAAAAGAGAGAGCAAAAAAATAGCTGTACAGATCAGCTCTGGCTGTATCATTCAAACTTTCTAAAGTGTCTTTATAGTGATTTAATGCTCAATCTGTGTTGCTCTCACCTCTTCTAGTGATACCCTGAAGTCTTGTGCAATTTCAGCTTGTCTGTACTCTAGTGTTATAAATCTCAAAAGGATAAAAGAGCAAATACTGTCATTTCCCAGGAACATCTGAAGAAGCCACGTAGGGATCACTCATCTGATTTTTGCATAGCCCAGACTCTAGGCAAAGTTTTGCTGGCTCTCATTTAGTAAGAAAGAATCCAGGAGCTTCAAGGTAGCAGATTATATTCAGAGATTTAACTTTATTGGGAGAAAAGCATTATATTATTTGGTTGTAGTGTTCCAGTCACAACTAGAGATGGGGGTATTTGTAGTTGTATACAAATATGAATACCCCTGCGCAGCTGGAGTTAACAAGTGTCTGGCCCCTGGGGCCGGACCATCCACTCACATGTCCGCTGCCGCCTCTGGCCCCGCTCATCCTTCCAATTGCTCCCAAGCGCCATTCTCTTCCCAAAGAAGTTATCTGGGGATTCTGAGTGGCTAGCCAAGCGGTGCTCCAGAGCGACTGGAAGGAAGAGAGGGGCTGCCTCTGGACATGTGAGTGGACGGTCCTGCCCCAGGGGCCAGACCCTCGTTAACTCCAGCTGCGCAGGGATATTTGTATTCGTACATATGAATACAAATACCCCCGTCTCTAATCACAACAATTTCTTTTGACAAATTAAGGCAGCCTAGAACAGCCATTCTCAACTGTTGGCCCTCTAGATGTTTGGGGCTGAATCCCAATGCTGGCTGCAAATCTTGGAAATCCACTTCTGGAGAGGCAAAGTTTGAGAACCACTGGTCTAGAATGAAAGCATGGGTAAAAAAATCTAGCAGGTGTACATAGACATGAAGGACTGGTTCAAGTGAGTGGGGGGAAAGTGGACGAAACTGTGCAAGTGGCAGCAAAGTATCAATCTCAGTGGCCCAGCACCCTCTCTTTCTATACGTAAATGTAGGCATGCCATTCACTTCTGAAAAGAAGAGTCTGAGAGCAAACAGACCAGTGGGTTGACAGTAGTCTGAGTGTAGCAGCACTCTCTTCAACATGCACAGCATAGTTCACAGACATACTTCTCTTTCTTTATTCATTACAGTTATCTCTCACATTTTCCCCAATGAGCATAAGTGGGCATACATAATTCCTCTCCTCCTCACTTGACACACCTCTCTGTGTGTTCTCATCCCCAGCAACATTCAACATGATTCAGGTATTCCCTGTTGGAAAAACAGCAATCTTGCATGCACTAACCTTGGTACCTGAATGAAATGGTATCAGGCAAGAAACAAAACAAAACAAAAACAAAAAATAAAGGAGACAAAAATGTTGTGGCACCTTAAACTGCCATATTTCAACATGAGTTTTCATGGACAAGTCCATTTCCTCAGGCATACAAGTGAGATTACATGGCAAATATTTCTACATTTATACATTCCCCCGAAATTAAGAGAGTGCTTGATTTAATGGGCACAAGTTGTTGATTGTGTTGTGTTTCACACATGGTAATGGATTTTCCCCTTCACGGATTTCTGCCTTGTCGTGGCGAAGGGGCTTGAGTAATTCAGAGAAGCTATGGGCTGTGCCGTGCAGGGACACCCAAGACGGGCAGGTCATAGTGGAGAGTTCTGACTAAACGCGATCCACCTGGAGCAGGAACTGGCAAGCCACTCCAGTATCTTTGCCAAGAAAACTCCATGGAAAAGAAACAAAAGGCTAAAAGATATGACGCTGGAAGATGAGCCACTCAGGTCGGAAGGCGTCCAACATGCTACTGAGGAAGAGTGGAGGACAAGGACAAGTAGCTCCAGAGCTAATGAAGTGGCTGGGCCAAAGCTGAAAGGACGCTCAGCTACGGACGCGCCTGGAAGTGAAAGGAAAGTCCGATGCTGCAAAGAAAAATACTGCATAGGAACCTGGAATGTAAGATCTATGAACCTTGGTAAGCTGGAAGTGGTCAAACAAGAGATGGCAAGAACATAAACATTGACATCCTGGGCGTCAGTGAACTAAAATGGACGGGAATGGGCGAATTCAATTCAGACAATTATCATATCTACTATTGTGGGCAAGAATCCCGTAGAAGAAATGGAGTAGCCCTCATAGTCAACAAAAGAGTGGGAAAAGCTGTACTGGGATACAATCTCAAAAATGATAGAATGATTTCAATACGAATCCAAGGCAGACCTTTCAACATCACAGTCATCCAAGTTTATGCACCAACCACCCATGCTGAAGAGGCTGAAATTGACCAATTCTATGAAGACTTACAAAGCCTTCTAGAACTGACACCGAAGAAAGATGTTCTTGTCATTATAGGGGACTGGAATGCTAAAGTAGGGAGTCAAGAGATAAAAGGAACAACAGGTAAGTTTGGCCTTGGAGTTCAAAATGAAGCAGGGCAAAGGCTAATAGAGTTTTGTCAAGAGGACAAGCTGGTCATCACAAACACTCTTTTCCAACAACACAAGAGGCAACTCTACACATGGACATCACCAGATGGGCAATACCGAAATCAGATTGATTATGTTCTCTGCAGCCAAAGATGGAGCAGCTCTATACAGTCAGCAAAAACAAGACCTGGAGCTGATTGTGGCTCTGATCATCAGCTTCTTATAGCAAAATTCAAGCTTAAACTGAAGAGAGTAGGAAAAACCACTGGGCTAGTCAGGTATAATCTAAACCAAATCCCTTATGAATACACAGTGGAAGTGAAGAACAGATTTAAGGAACTAGATCTGGTGGGCAGAGTGCCTGAAGAACTATGGATGGAGGCTTGTAACATTGTACAGGAGGCAGCAACAAAAACCATCCCAAAGAAAGAGCGGAGGACAAGTACAAGTAGCTCCAGAGCTAATGAAGTGGTTGGGCCAAAGCTGAAAGGACGCTCAGCTACGGAGGCACCTGGAAGTCAAAGGAAAGTCCGATGCTGCAAAGAAAAATACTGCATAGGAACCTGGAATGTAAGATCTATGAACCTTGGTAAGCTGGATGTGGTCAAACAGGAGATGGCAAGAATAAACATTGACATCCTGTTAGTCAGTGAACTAAAATGGACGGGAATGAGCGAATTCAATTCAGACGAATGGGCGAATTCAATTCAGATGATTGTGGTGCTGGAGGCGACTCTTGAGAGTCCCCTGGACTGCAAGGAGAACAAACCTATCCATTCTAAAGGAAATCAACCCTGAGTGTTCACTGGAAGGACAAATCCTGAAGCTGAGACTCCAATACTTTGGCCATCTCATGAGAAGAGAAGAATCCCTGGAAAAGACCCTGATGTTGGGAAAGTGTGAAGGCAAGAGGAGAAGGGGACGACAGAGGACGAGATGGTTGGACAGTGTCATCAAAACTACCAACATGAATTTTGACCAAACTCCGGGAGGCAGTGGAAGACAGGAGGGCCTGGCGTGCTCTGGTCCATGGGGTCATGAAGAATCGGACACGACTTAACGACTAAACAACAACAACAATGACTTTTAGGACCTCCGTTTGATATTCATTCTAAGAATATTTTTTTTGTAAACAGCGACAATGGTTAGTGGCTAAATTCCCAGATTATAGATAACAAAGCAGGGACAACATACAGTAATGAGTAAAGCAAGGATTTCTATGACCTAAAAATGTCAGAAATATGCAAGCATTTATGACTTTAAAATCATTTAAATATGCCCACTAAACCAAAATTTTGACTTTATAGTTTTTCTGTAATTAGCACCAATTTTTTTAAAAATCTGTGCTTACACACACACATACACAGAAATTGAAAGGTTGAATTTTTTTTCACTTCCAGTGAAGAACTGATAGTATTGAAGGAAGCAAATGACCATTTTGAGAGTAAATGGCCATAGCTGGATTAATTTTCATCAAGAGCAGATTTGTATTGGATGATCACATGCATCTTGAGTTTATGAAACTCAAAACTCATTATCTTGTCTGTCAGTATGTTCTTGCATCTGGAGAAAAACTGCTCAACATCACAAGAAGTTATAGGAACAAATTTGAAAAAGGCAGCTCATCTGGAGAAAATTCTGGCTCAAAGTCTTCCAGTTTTGATTCAAGTCTATTTAGAATGTTCCTTATATTGCAAAGTGTTGAATAACCCAAATTAGAATGCAGCACTCTTTGCAGTTTATCACTAATTTTTTCAGCCCCTTTCCCCTTTGCTTTAAAACATCCTCAGTTTCTTTCACAATTGTTGGTACATCACTAAGTTCCATTCCTACAGTTTCAAGGCAGGCGATTGTTCTTGATTATCCACTGACATTAGATTTTATATATACTAAGTTTCCAGCCAAGGTTTCAGAAAATGAATCTTGCACAATCTTGATGGAGAAAGAGTCACAACAGTCAAATTCTTTAACTGTGGAATTTGTGGAATAATGCATAGCTGCATCCAGCCAAGTCCCTCAACACATCACAACAGGTTGGGTAGAAAGTAGGAGCAATTTCTTAGAACTTTTATACTCAAACTGGAGCTTGAATGAACATTTCCCCCCATTTATCTACATTAGGATAGTTGCTTTGACTCTCTTCAGCCACTCTATGTAGACCAAGTGCAAGGCATATGAAATGGATCATTTTCAGATAAAGAAGTTTAAGTCTCTTGGCTTCCTTAGTCATGTATGGAGCAGCATCAGTTACATTAAGGAGAATGTTTCCCCTTTTTATACCATCTGCCTGGAGTAGTTTCATAGAATCGTTAAAAAGCATAGCAGTAGTGGAATTGTTTGCTTTTTATAGAGTTTCACATGTTAGAAGAAATACTTCACCGGGCTTGTCACATTTCAGAGTGCCACTAATAACATTAGCTACATATCTTCTGTTTACATCATTTGTTTCATCTATTGAAACCCATATCTTATTGTTGTCAATGGCAGATCTTATCTTTCCTAACACATCTTCATAGCAAGCAGATATGTAATTTTTCATTTGAGTTGATCCATTCAGAATCAGGTGACTGGTGTACTTCTCCAAGAAATGTCTGATGTTACCACTACCTAATTTCTTTAAGGAAATATTTGAAGTAACCATCATTGTACAGAGATCCTTACAAAATTCTGACTGAATAAATGATGTATCTGCAGTTGAAGGAGGTTTCTCGAAAAGGAGATGTTGCCTGTTCTCAGTGAAGGTAAATGCTGCTAAACAAGTGTTATGTTTAGCAATATCACAATGTTGTTGAATATTAATTTAAGTGGATTGACATGTTTAATTTGACTTTTTGTATTGTTATTATGTTTTGTGAATTTATTTAGAGTGCTATTTGTTGTTTTACCGTGTTGTGAACTGCCCAGATGGCCTTGGCAGCCAGATGGGTGGTTTAGAAGCTGATTAAATAAATAAATAATAAATACTAAAATGTTTTTGGTCCACAGCTTAACTTCACACAACTTACAGAACTATCACTACCACTACTGAAAATCTGCTCACCAGACTCTTGAACAAAAAGTCATAATTTTACACTTGCTGACCATCGACTTTTAGGTATGTTGAAATCATCGGGAGGGTTGCTGATGACCAAAATATGACCAAAATATAACGTTTATTACAAAATTAAGCAGAAATATGATGTAACACTTTTAAGAGGTCAAAATATAACTTTCCAGGCAAAATAAAAACCTATGTAATTCTCACCAGATTACTCAGAAACATGTTTTAATTTACTTATAAATTCAAATAAAGGTTGCAGAAAAAAATATGACATGTCATAGAAATCCTTGCCCTAGTAATGAGTTAAGAATCTCTGATGACTTTGAAGATATCATGGGTTTCGTGGACCATTATAAAATGTAAAACACTACAATAATTGTGTTGTATCTGCTGTATTTCCCATACACACTTCCCATACCTAACCAACTAGAGTCCTTACAAGCTTCAACAATACAGGATTCATATGAATCCAAAGTGCACCCGAGTAACTAAGGGCTCAGTCACACTGCTGATTTACATTGATTCCAGTCCTGACTTTTTTTACATCAATATAAAGTCATGTGGTATATAAATCAGTATGTGCATTCGCTTTGACTTCAATTATTTGGATGTATTTCTAGTAAGTAAAAACGGTTTGGAAAGCTACACTGTAATTGACCCATTTTCCATTCTGTTTGAGAAGCACTCTTGGTTCAATTTTATTTGGTTTTCAGGCAGCCTTGGGAATGCCTGCATTTATCTATTTTTGAAAAAATAAATTTTAAGTAGCATATCAGTACAGTGATGCAGTGCTAAAGCTGAAAACAACAACAACCACCCAACAACAATATTTCAGAGGAACAGCAGTGTCCCTGCCATCTGAAACCCACATTCATCAGCATGTTTGCGGATCATATTTTCAATTTATGTAGTATTTCTTTGGTTTTCAAGCATCCTTTGGAATGCTTGTATTTCTCTCTCTTTTAAAAATTAAATTTTAAGTGGCATTTCAATACAGTGGTGTAGTGCTAAAGTTAAATATGTATATATTGGATGGACAGCGGTGTCCCTGCCATCCAAAACCTGTGTCTGCTGACAAAGGTGATTTTGATATGACAGGAGGTGTTCACATTGCCCGATGTGATTCATAAAGAATCAGTTTAAGAATCGAGGTTTTTTAAAAAGCCATTACTGCCCAGTTCAAAAAAGCCTTCTTTTGCAGCCCCCCTCCAAATCAGTTTCATCCATGTGTTATGTAACTGGGAATTTACGAATTGATTTAAATATCGCCAAAATGGATTCAACTGTGGTTCTTATTGCCAGTATAATTGAGCTCTAAGCTCCATGTATATAACTGGGCTTTCTTTTCATTGGATATCTCTTCATCTCCCTGCTTCCAGCTCAACAGACAACAACGATGAAGCTTCAAGATGAGGAGCAACAATAAAACCAAATCAAGAAAAGAAGCCATTGTAATTAATTTATTTTATAAACACAATGTTCATTTACGTATATCTCCAAGAAGATGGTTTTCTTATTCAAAATTAATGTTCTTACAATTATGCTTCAGTACTGTTCATTCTTTGTGCAGTCAGCATATAACATCATGGCTTACCTGTTTATTATTTTTAAAAGCCAATCACAATAACACAATTTTTCCTGTCCTCACTTTTCTGAATCATGGGCTTGAGGAAAATGACAGCTTCGAACCCCTGAAACTCAGGGCTTACAAAACCTATAGCATTAGAAGTGAAAAGGTCAATGGGGCAATGCTACTCACAAACTGTAATTTATATTTTTTAAAAGGCACAACAAGGTATTTCTGTTGAGACTTAGAAGACATGTCATGTTAACCTGGTTGCTAATGGAAACAACCCACAGTAATGGCTGTAATTGTTTAGAATATTGGTGCCCTCTGCAATCAGGAGAACTACTGCTATACATTTCAGGCTCGATTTGTGTTCTGGCCAATTCACTCTGACATTTTCTGCAGGGAAGTGTAACGTTAAGTACGCTTTGCCGTGCTCACATGAAAGTTAAAAACTCCCATGTGAATGAACATTGAGCAAGCGCAGAATCCACATCAAGGGTCCTCTTTTGCCCACCCACATAAAAAAAAAGAAACCAGATACTAGGGCCACATTTTATAAAACATTTAACTCAACCACCCTTCATCCTGCAGACGGGCACGCCATAGTGCAGAAATAAGACAGAGGCAGGGATCTGTGGAGGATTCTGCTTCACCTCTTGAATGCCTTCAGGATGATCGGCCAACCCCATGATCGCCTGAGATTAAGTTTGTCTCTCTATTTGTCCAAAGACACTGCACATCCCAGATGGAAAAATAGATATGATGATGAAAAGCCAAATATGGCAAAAAAGATAAGGCTAAGATATGTTATACTTATAAAAAAAACACTTAATCTCTAAGTCTGAAGGAAATGCAACTGGTTTCTTCCCCCTGTATTTTTTTTTCCTGCAGATCAAATAACAGTGTGTACTTGTGGGGAATTTCTGTGCTGTTCTCACAAATCTGTAGTTTGTTTGTATTTTTTCATTTGCCAGGGTTCTTCTCCCCCCCCCCCCCCGTCTTTCTTTCTTTTTCCACCATATTTTTTCCTTTTCCTTTTCCCATTTCCCTTCCCTTTCTTTTTCTTCTCTTTTCCATTTTTCCATTACTAAAAACTAGTGGAGAACAAGAAAGTGGATAGACTGTTGGACTGAGACACAGGAGGCTTGGGCTCAAATCTCAGCTAAGCCATGGAACCTCACTAGGGATGGTGATGCTGAAACCATTCTTAAATATCCCACATACCTTGGGAACCCTACTAGGGTTGCCATAAACTAGAATCAACACAATGGGACAGAGCAGAAATACTGGTGGGAAAAACTGTCAGCCATCTCATGTAAATGTCAGCAAAAGCCCTTGCATGTGGTGAAACATCATTATTTCTTTTATTTAAAAATGCATTAGGAATGTATGTGGTTGCTTTTCATGGTTCACCTCCCCCCATTTTATCCCCAAACACTCCTGTAAGGTAGGCTTTCCTGAAAGGTACTGATTGGCTCAATGACACCAAGTAAGCTTAGTGAGTAAGATGGAATTTCAACTAGGGTCTTCCTGCTCCAAATCCAACATCATTACATGATACTGTCTCAGGAATTGCTATATAAATGATACTAGGGCTGAAATATATTGGGAGAAAAACAATGCAGCCATTAATGTGTTTAAATTGCATAATGTGCTGCTTTAACTGGGATGCAAATAAGGTTATCCAATTTGCATAATATGCACATAAGGCTACTTAGATTTGCAAAACGGGTACATAGGTAGCAATCCTAATATTACTGCATCAGCAGTCATTGCTTGCTGCCCTGCGTAACAAGATTTTTCACCCTAACGCTGCTCTAACTTATACGTGACTCAATGCAGCAAAATATGGCTGGGGATGCAGAAATGAAATCGCATATCTACCAAACTTATTAACTATACATGCCTGGATCACGGTTGCTTCAGCTGCCTTGGCAGTAGGAACATGTATCAGTTCCCTCATAAACCCACTATCTCATGCAAACAGCTGCAAATAGATCACTGAAAGACATCCCGCTTTTCACAGGCGGTGAGCAGGAAACAACCACCCGTTTGGGCTCTGGTGTCTGTATTCCTGGGTGTTCCACAATGGCTGCCCTGAATTCATGATCCTCCTTCACAGGCTTTGCTGGTACTTTTGCCGCAGAGCCATTTCCAGTGGCAGATCTCCACTGCTGCTTTGAAACCATCTGACAAAGCTGGCAGCTTCTAAAAATAATGTTTTTTAAAAATGTTTTTCAAGCCAAAATGTACGTAGGAAAGGGTGGGAAAAGTAATCATCCCTGAGCCTCTCCCTCCATGTTTTCATCAAAGCTTCCAATCTCCTCTTTTCATTTTAGTTCAGGATCTTGGGTACATTCACCACCACTAAAGTTGCAACAAGACGAGCCCCACTCGAATCATTCTTTATGAGACCACAGCATAAAAGCAACTAGTTAGAAAGAGCTAGTTATGAACGCCTAGTTACTTATGGTTTTATTACTTCTTCTGGTAATGGTGGCATAATATTACACCAGGATTATAATCTAACAAGGGATAGCTACGCTCCTTCTTTTGTATAACTATAACTTTTAGTTGTTTTTATGGTTACAGGGCTGTGGCCTCACTTAACGGGCAAAAGAGGGAAATCACATTGCTCCAAAGCTGTCTCTTACTGTGCCTCACACTCTGCCCTGGGAGTTGAGGTAACAATCAGGTGAACAAGAGGAATGTGTTTTGTACCAAAAACCAAGGGCTTTGAGGCATTCAGATGCTGTTATTTTCAAAAAGAAATTATATATGTATATTGCATTTACTTTTGAAAAATAATAAAGTAAGGCATTACTTTGTAACAATTACAGCTAGTGTGAATACCACCCTCTTTGGTTAGTCCAAATTATTTCAGATGTAAACAAAACAAAAATGAAAAAAATAAAGAAGACAAAAATGTTATGGCACCTTAAAGGCTAACTGCTGTATTTTAATACGAGCTTTTGTGAAAGCTGGACTTGTCCATGAAAGCTCACTTTAAAATATAACTTTAAGGTGCCATGTTTTTGTCTTCTTTATTTAATAAATAAAATGGTTTGTCTTTGTTTGACATACTAGCACAGACTAACATGGCTACCTGTTCTAAAACTCCAGATTGTTTGTTTCACAAATAGCAACCAATTCATTTTGAGACAATTTGTAGCCTTTCCATTTCAATTTGTATCTAAATATTTGAAAGTATTTATATGTATTTGTATAGGTCTAAATACTGGGGAGGGGCATGAAAATGGGGGGGATTAAGAGCTTGGCTCTAGGATGGATGGTGAAACTGAGTTTTATCAACTACTACTCAACTCCTCCCTCCCTCCCTTCTTCCTTCCTTCTTCCCTCCCTGCTGCACACAAAATCACACTATTTATTCAACAAAAGCATTTGTTGAAGGGGAAAGAAATGTCCTTGGTTAGTAGCTTTGTTGCTTACGTGGGCAGAGTACCTGATCACTGCCTTATATGCCCTGTTTGCCATTGATGCCATCTGGAACACAAGCAACCACAGCAAAAAAGGAAAAGCCAAAGTGTTGGGGGGGGGGGGAAATGGCAGACATTTAAAAAGGTACAAAGTTGGGGGAGAAACAGCTTAGGTCCTATTCCTGTTGCTAATATCGTCTACCACACTCAGATCCCACACAAAAGACTTGAGACACCCAAGGAACACTTACATATCCCTGTACAGGCACTAAAATGTAATGCAAAATGAGATCTGCAACTGTCTAAAAGAAAAGAAGAAAAATATCTCCAAAATACTCTCACCCTATTGAAACCAATGCAAATAACAATCTCTAACAGACTACCATTCTCCCCTTTCCCAGTCAAGATGTGAAATGGCTACTGATATGGGACAAGGAAATATATGGGGTTGAGATGAGCATTCTTACACTCAGTTTGGGGTTTTCAGAAGAGTGTGGTTTTCACTCATCCCTAGGTTGTCAATCACCTTTTGCTTTGGGCTTCTTGGTTCTTCTAAAGTATTGCTTCCATCTTCTTAGTGAGACTTGTAGATACTGACCAGTGCTTTTATTTCCAGCTTTTTTGAACTGAAGTACCAAAGAAAAATTCAATCCTTCAGAAAGCCCAGATTCACTCTGAAGACCATTTCAGGCCTCCTTGCTTCACTTTGGATTGGTTCAGAAGCTGACAAATACTCCAATTTCATCTCAGGTTCTAAATAATTTCCAAACCTGCAGCACATCTCTCATTATAGCTATAAGTGTAACGCTTGGGGGGAGCCCTTGGAACTTCAGTTCCAACAAGTTACTTTTAAAAGTAACTTTTAAGCTCTACATCTGATGAACTTACTGTCACATAGAAAAATAATTCTTCTCTCTCCCAGAAAAGTGCTTTTCTCCTGTCCTTGTTCTCTTTTGCAAAATTTTCAACAGTTAGTTCTGTTAACATGGATCTCTATCCTACATTAGCTGGTTAATTTCTAAATAGACAATTACAAATTATATTTATACCTTGTCTCTTTTTATCTTTAACAGGAATTAATTCTAGTGTATTCCCACTTTCCATTCCCATCTGTTCTGTCTCTGGTCCCTCTTTTCCCTTCTCATATGCTTCTACTTACTCTTCTCTACGTAGCCCATCTGCTTGAAGTATTAGCACGTCTCCAGGGAGCATTCCTACCTCTGCACAACCCTGTCAGCCTACACAGGCAGAAAAATATGTTTTTTCCAGATATTATTCACTGTTTCAAGAATGGATTCACCTAGATTTCTTTCTTTTATTTATATTTGACAAGACTGAAGAAAGTAACCATGCAAGCAGAGAAAAGTGATACCAAGTTTAGTTAAGTCTGTGAACAGCACCAAGAATAAAAGCCACTCCTTCCTGCACATGTAGAAGGGCATTCTTGACATCATCCTCTCTTCTGCCCCCTACTGGTCCTTAATTTATTATCCTGCTACATTGCAACATAGGTGGGAATTACACAGAATTTGGAAAAGTATCCTTTTTTTCCCCTTTCAACTAGTATTAGGCATCCTTCAGTCTCGAAAGACTATGGTAACGTGCTCTGTATGGAGGACTTGGAACAGCGTCTAGTGTGGCTGAGAAGGCCAATTCGAGAGTGACAATCCCTTCCACACTGAAGACAAATACAATCTGTCCCCTGTCCAGCTCCCTGATTTTGCTGCTTCCGTGACTGCCTCTTTGCCTCGGTCTGCTGGACAAGGGTCTCTTCAAAATGGGAGAGGCCATGATGCAACGCCTGCCTCCAGGCTGAACGCTCAGATGTCAGGGTTTCCCATCTGTTGAGGTCCATTCCTAAGGCCTTCAGATCCCGCTTGCAGATGTCCTTGTATCGCAGCTGTGGTCTCCCTCTGGGGCGATTTCCCTGCACTAATTCTCCATACAGGAGATCTTTTGGAATCCAACCATCAGCCATTCTCACGACATGCCCAAGCCAACGTAGACGTCGCTGTTTCAGTAATGTATACATGCTAAAGATCCCAGCTCGTTCTAGGACTACTCTGTTTGGAACTTTGTCCTGCCAGGTGATACCAAAAATGCGTCGGAGGCAACGCATATGGAAGGTGTTCAGCTTCCTCTCCTGCCGTGCACAAAGGGTCCAGGACTCACTGCAGTACAGGAGTGTGCTCAGGACGCAGGCCCTATATACCTGGATCTTGGTATATGTCGTCAGCTTCTTATTGAGCCATACTCTCTTCGTGAGTCTAGAGAACATGGTAGCTGCTTTGCCAATGCGTTTATCCAGCTCGACATCTAGAGAGAGAGTGTCAGAGATCGTTGAGCCAAGGTACACAAAGTCAACTACTCATCTCAGAAAGTTCCAGTGGTCATGCTGGCTGGAGAGATATCATTTAAAAATGGCATTTTTCAATTGGTGAGACAAAATTTTATCCCATGAGAACTTCCACTATCCTTATTCAGTTTGACAGGAAAGAAATTCCTTTTTTAAAAAAAAGAATGCCAAAGCAGAAGAAATTTGGGAGAAATTCTTTTAGGTGTGGTTCAGGAGTCTCATGCTTACCTTACTAATGAAGTAGAAGAAAAGTGTCTGTGTATCTTGTCTTGTGCAGCAGCACAGTTTCCTAGCTTCTCACATTTTAATTTAAGCCCAAGGGAAGATGTTGTAACATCACTGTTTCCAGAGGACTTTTTTTTTTAACGAAATTAGGAAGCAAGGACAGTGACAGAAGCTGCTCAGTGATGAAGAGATGTGTAATAGAATATAAACAAATGTAATACCTTTGGCCATCTTGTAACATTTGGGTATTATGTGGAGCTGGACATCACAGGGATATGGAAAGCAATACAAAAAGTCTTGCTGTTGATGATTTTTCAGAGTTTCACTATGCCAGGCCTTCTTGCTGAGAAATCACTTGCTGAGAAATCTCTTGCTGAGAAATGTGATACTATTCACATCTCTAAGACACAACACTATCCTCTCCAATACCTCTGACAGAAATGATCTGTATTATAACCACCTGCAGTAAAGATCAAATGACCAGTCAGAAGTGTAACAGTTGGAAAGTCTGAGGAAGGTGCTGAAGAATGACAATGTGATCAGTCAAATTTCTCAGATACATTCCTCAGAGAATGTAATTTTTGACAATTACTTCCAAAATGTATCCACCAATTTTTGCTGTCTGTCTTACCTAGAATTATATGAAGTGCATGGTATTGTGAAGGAAACAAAATGGCACCCAGGTTGCCAGCATTATTCCTGTTGTTGCCACTTACCATGGTGGTACAAAAAAGAAAATCCTTTGGGGAAAAAGAACAAACACATGTCAACGATAATTTATTATCTTTGATTATTACTCATTTGACCTTCAAAGATAAAATTCTAAGCATGTTGACTAATATAGAGGTTGCAATGAGTTCTGTTTCTGACTAGTAGGTTTAGGACTGGGCTGAAAGTATGCAAAGTAAAATCATATCATCCAGAGTCCTCAAAAGTCAAGTTTGGGACTGCACTGTCCTGTGCCCTTTGGATGACACTCCAATCCAATCCTTGGTGATAGAACAATATGGTGATATTTATGTATTTTTGGTTCTCACTGAAGACCTCCATTTTTACACACTGGTCCAGGTAAGGCCATAAACTAAACTAAGCAGGCAAGACAGGAGGGCATCATCAGCATTCTACAGAGTTAGATGCTTGTTTAATTTTTCTCTCTCCATTTTTCCTAGCTGCCAGCAGAAGACAAGTGGCATCCTAAAAGAATCACCGGAAAGGGAATGAGTGAGGAACATTAAAAGGGCTATGGGCATAGTCATCTTTGATTCCTTCTTAAAAAGGCAATGTAAGGCATCTGCTGTTCTATGTTTTCCATCCTTTGCCTCTGCTCCCACCTTTCCTGTTCCTTGAATCCGAAATTGGTGATGCTGCAGATGAAAGATTTTGACAATTTAATCAAGGATTTTGCAGCAGAAAACTCAAGGAAGATTCCTTTCTACAGTAAAGAGCACAGTTTCCTTTGTCTTCGAGGGTTTTTCTTTCTCTTTCTTCACATGGTGCATGAATGTCAGATTTAATGTAAGTGATCCATAAGTGTGATTCACTAATGCCTTTGGGCTCTTGGCTCACCCTGTGGTTGCCTCGGAAACACATAAACACCCCTGGTCTGGTTCATTTTTACATATTTGCCCAAGATGCCCTACATCCCTAGTTCTTGTGGAGGAAATGTCTTGCAGTATCACTAAACGTTCTGAAGATTTGGTATAGTTTAATTTACCTGAAAGGATATAAATAAAGAACGGTGAATCAGTGAGGAAGACATGACTTTTATATGTTTTGGTGACATAGGTATAGCATGTGGAACCCAGAGAGGGAATTCAATTATGGCAGAACATAGTGGGTCTTGTTACATGCTCCACTGTTTCGAAGTAGTGAGTCATTCTGAGACTGAGATTCATTTGTTTTTTGATAAGAGAGTCTTGGAAGCCTAGAATGGAGAAAGCCTTTTTTTTTCCAGACAAATGAAGGTGGTTTGAAAGATGAATGGCTGCTTTTGCATCTTCCTACTTTGATCTCTTCTTATATCTGTACTTCTCTGATATACAGTCTTCATATCCATTTATGTTCTTTTAAGACCTCTGAGACCAGAGGAAACATGGGGCAAAATAAATGTGTATGTTGAAAGCAATTTTCAATACACTCTTGAAAACTGTTGGCTGTTTCCAATCATGGTGGATATCAATTTATCTACAAATATACATATAGAGCACAGGGAGTAATGCTAGGGCATTCCCCCAAAGCAACCAGCACCATCCTGGGCCCCATAAAACTGATTACATTGCTGTATGCCCCTCTCTCTCTCTCTCTCTCTCTCTCTCTCAATCAACTCTCTGGCTAAATAACTTATATACTGGAATGTTCATTTTCCCCCAGCACTACCTCATTGGGCAGCTTTGTCCTTTAGCTACCTGTGTCCCTTCAGTCTTTATGGGTCATTAAGAAAATATTTTGTAGGCATGAGAAGTACAGCTGGGCTGGTTTCTAGTCCCACACAACAATCTTCCTTTAGTATTATATTCAGAAGGCAATTATAGCCAGCAAAAACAACACATGAGCTATTCTCTATTGAATTTTAGCTGAACAAGGCTTACATGCTGTGAAAGTATGCTGGCAATGATGGGAAAAATCTGAGAAGAAAATGCTGTTAAAGACACAGCTGAATATACTTGACCTGTTTATCTTCTTCATTTACTTCTATAGAATGTCAGATTTTTGGATGTATCCAACTAATATGGTTTTTGAAAGAACAACAAAGAGATTTGTGGCACTGTGTGTGTGATGTGCCGTCCCATTGGAACTGACTTATAATGACCCCAATAGGGCTTCAATATAAGTGAAATATATAAGGAGTGGTTTTACCAGTTCCACTCCCCCAGTGAGCTTCCATGGGTGAGCAGGGATTTGAACCCTGTATTCCAGAGTCCTAGTCCCTCATTCTATCCATTACACCACACTGAGAATCATAATTGTGTGCTTCGAGTAAATTCTGACATGCCAACCCTTTTCAGGGTTTTCCAGGTAAAGAATACTCAGAAGAGGCTTACTATTCTCTTCTTCTTGGGGAGCCCTGGGACTGTGCAGCTAACCCAAGGCCACACAGGCTGGCTTTATTCACAGGAGGCACAGTGGCCAATTGAACTCCCAACCCCTGGCTCCAGGCCAGAGACCTAAACCACTGAGCTATCCAGCCAGCTTGTGACACTGGAAAAACTGTCAATTTTTATTGGACATAAACTTTTATTTTTTGTGATCCACTGAATTGGTCCTCGAAAGCTTATGCCAAGGAACACTCACTGCTAAAGTCCCACAAGACTCTTCCTCATATTTGTTGAGCCAGATGGTGGGTGCAATCCTAAATCAGAGATGCTTAGCCTGTAAGTGGGTTGGGATTAAGCACAAAACTCTTTTGGTGACAGAAATGTCCTTCTAATGGTAGAAATATCTTTTACTGACTAATCTTAGAGATCTGTGGACAGAGCAATCTACTGGTAGAATGGCTCAGCTAACACCTGGCAGTAGAGGAACTTTTTTCAGAAATGAAACAAGGAAGGAGAGCGGTGAGGAAATAGCAAAATTGAATTTAAAGCAGCTTCAGCTAACCTTTGGCTGTCCTTTCCAGTTAGGATTATTATGACGTAACATGGCTACCTAGACAAACCTAGACAGTATCTTAAAAAGCAGAGACATCATCTTGCCAACAAAGGTCCGCATAGTCAAAGCCATGGTTTTTCCACTAGTGATGTATGGAAGTGAGAGCTGGACCATAAAGAGGGCTGACCGCCGAAGAATTGATGCTTTTGAATTGTGGTGCTGGAGGACATTTGAGAGTCCCCTGGACTGCAAGGAGATCAAACCTATCCATTCTGAAGGAAATCAACCCTGAGTGTTCACTGGAAGGACAGATCCTGAAGCTGAGGCTCCAATACTTTGGCCATCGCATGAGAAGAGAAGACTCCCTGGAAAAGACCCTGATGTTGGAAAAGTGTGAAGGCAAGAGGAGAAGGGGACAACAGAGGACAAGATGGACAGTGTCATCGAAGCTACCAACAGGAATTTGACCCAACTCCGGGAGGCAGTGGAAGACAGGAGGGCCTGGCGTGCGCTGGTCCACGGGGTCACGAAGAGTCGGACACGACTTAAAAACTAAACAACAACAACAACATGGCTACCTGCTCTTAGTTTTTTGAATAGTATTTGAACTTGTGCTTTCAGTTATTTCATTATTGAGAGTACTTCTGTTTCCACCACAAAATAAATAATACTAACATCTTCAAGACTAGGAGAAGCATAGGCAAAATGAATGAAACTGAAATTGAAAAGTTCTGCACTACTATGTCTCTTTTGCTACCAAAATGTTGGAAAATCATGGGTTTGTTTCATGCAGGAAGCTATCTCTCCCCCGACCCCAAACTCCCATCCATTCTCCCCTGAAAATCGTAAGGGCAACAAAATGCTCACCGAATCCATGCTGTGGAGCTACTGCAGAATAGTGTGGATTTCATTTTTGAAATGTGTCGCCTGTGGAGCTGTCACTTATATTTAGCACAAAAAGAGATTAAAAGTTGTCAAGGTTGTCTTCATGGCTTTTCAAGGCAACCACCTCGCAACTGTTCCTTTGGTGCCTTGTAGATGGAAACCTTGCCAAATTACACCCACATGAAATTTCAGCATATGCTGCTACTGGGGTGGAATCTGTCTTTTAAAAAGCCACCTTTTCTCCATAATGTTTCCAAGCTTTGGAATTAGCTCACTTTAAGCTAAATACAGCAAGTGATGTCACTGTGACTTTATCTGTCATTAGGGAGTGTGATGAGGAACATGATGAGGCCTATACTTTTCTTACTCAATGTATCTCTTAGCAACAAGAAGGAGGGCTGCAGCAGCAGCCTTGATTAGGCTCTACAACAGAGGGAGAGGGAAATTATTTCAAAACCTAATGTGTTCACGATTCTAAAAGGCAATTTATTGCTCATCACTTGTTAGGGTTGTATCAATAAGGTGCTGCTGTTTAATTGTCTTTTTGAGAAACATATAAAAATACAAAAATGCTCTAAAATATCCCAAGCAAGTAAACATTCTTGATTGTATCCAAGCTCAAACAAACTTGGCAGCTGTTGGTATCACTTTTTTAAAATAGCAATGTCATCTCCAAGGTTTCATTGGCTGAAATCCTGTTGCTTAGCATAATAAATCCAGCTCAAGTAGACCTACTGAATCAATGACTTATCCAATCCCCATTGATTCAATGGGTCTACTCTAGACACGTACTGCACTAAGCAACAGGATTTTGGCCTATCACTCATTGCATCCAAGTTCTGCTGTACAATATTAGCAGAGAAGTCTACACAGAAGGGTCCCTGAAAATGGAAGCTTTCCATGGGTTTTGACCCATCCCTGAAGATCTCTGTATTATTATATTGCTGAAGGGCATAATAAACCCCATGTGATGATCCTAAATTTTTGACTTTTGGCTCAGTCATAATTAGCCTGGGAGTCCCAGACTGGTGATTTCTTTCCCCCTTTTCCTTTTTAAGCAAACTCTCTCAAATTCCTATCTAATTGTTGTTGCTGTTGTTATTATGTGTCATCAAGGCATATCTTATGGCAACCCCATGAATGACTTTCTCTTTTTCACCTCCCTCAACAGAGACAAATTCTAAACTCCATACTTTTAGACATAGCCAAAAGCTTTCAGCTTACAAATTTGCCATAGACCCTATGAAATTTAACACTACTATATCACTGATGAGACCTAGTGATCTGGACATGGTGGCACGTGCCTTAGTTACATCTTGTTTGGATTACTGCAATTTGTTCTATATGGGGCTGCCTTTGAATAGTGTTTGTAAACCTCAGCTGATTCAAAATGCTGCAGCCAAACTGCTGGCTGGTGCTGGTTACAGAAAGCATGTCATTCCCTCATTACAACAACTTCACTGGCTGCCAATTTGTTTCTGGGTTCAATTCAAAGTGCTGACTATTACCTGTAAAGCCTTATATGGCTTTGTTCCAAGCTATTTGAAGGATCATATAACCCCATGAGAGCCTACTCAACTTTTAAGATTGTCTGGGGAGGCCCTTCTTTCAGTCTCAAGATTGTTTGGTAAGGACACAAGACAGGGCCTTCTCAGTGGCTGCTCTTAGGCTTTGGGGTGCACTCCCCTGAAATGCCAGGTGAACCCCCCTCCCTCTTGTCCCATCATCAGGCAAGCACATTCCATTTCAGGCAGACTTTTAAGCAATAAGTGGGGGTCTAGGGGATGCTCCATTTATGAAATTAAGATATTTTAAATTTTTTAGAAGATATTTTTAATTATTATTTTTTTAAAAAAATGTTTTTTAAATTGATTTTGATCTTGATCAGTGTTCAATTTTTTTTAATAAATAGTTTTGTATAGTAATTTAATTCATTATTTTTGTATGGCTTTAACTGTTGTAAGCCACCTTGCATCTGCTATGTGGAGCAAGGTGGCATATAAATAATATACATAAATAAATAAATATGTCTGCAGCATCCCTGCAGTGATACCTCAAGTAAAAACAGGCAGAAAACAAGGGCTTAAGAAACTATTTCTCTTCATGGATTTGATTGTAATGTGACAAAGACAGAGATAAAACTTGGGCAGAGGAATTCTCAAAAGAGAAGAAGGGGCATCTTAGCTGACAACTAAGTCCTCAACCAGAGGAGGAGAAAGAGAAGAAGGAGAATCTTCTGAGAACTCCTTTGTCCTTGAAAAAGAATTCCAATCCTCACCCCAGGACATGTTGTGAGGAGAAACACACTCTGTCCTGAATAGTCCTACAAATACAAGTCTTGCAAATATGCCCACAAACACATGTGTGAACACAAATCAATGCACACCTTTTAAAATGGCAATGGCCAAAGATGGTCCAATTGCAAAAAAAAATATCCACAAATATACTTCAGGTAAAGGTTCACATTACCACTGCGGGGGGGGGGGGGTTGATCTCATCACCTATTTTGAAACAAGGATAGAAAAATTTGCAGTTGGCTTTTGGAGATGTGGGACGAAGTCAAGACTGACAGATTTTCATATTGCTGTTCCGTAATTCCCTACTGTTGCCCCCACAGGCTTCTAATCTTGTTTATTTTTTCTCATTGTATTAGGCAGTGATCATTACAAGTTGTTGAACAGGTGTTGGGAGGTGACAAATAGTTCCAAGTGCAGATATGCATAATTGCATATGCACATCTAAGGTGTGCCTACATGGTCAAATACTGCAGGATTTGCTGCGAATGTAAAACAGTAATGTAAAATTCACTTTTTTTACTGATCACATGATTCAAAGGCCAGTGTGAATCAATGTGGCCCTTTTTGCTCCTGACACAGAGTTTGTTTTTTTCTCTGCCACTGGGTATTCCTACTTTTTTACAAGCTGGAACGATTCAAATGGACTTTCCCCCCATGTGATAAGCTGTTTTGTTCTCCAAAAGGACCGGGTTAAGCAAGACTGTGAGTGATTTCCTGTTGATGTACTAAGCCGATGTTTTGGACAGCGGAAACACCCACTCTCACAATCTTTCTCTCTAGTCACCTCAAAGAATTTTCTTAACTTTTTTTTTTTTTTTACCAAACTACCATGTTTAGTCACCTTTGCACAGGCAAAAGAAAGAAAGAAAGATAAAAATGGAGATGAAATAGAAACAACTCTGACAAGCTACAGTGGACCACTATGTTTCTGCAGTATGTATGTATGTGTTTGTATGTTATTGAGAATTTTGAAAAACCGTCTCTATCCCCTAGCGTCATGCAACATTTTAAACCAGATTTACAATGAACCATAATAGGAGAGCTGGGAAATCGGTAGAAGGTGGAATCAAAGTTAGGGGAGCTGTGGCACAAATCAAACTGCATCAGATTGAGGGGCCATTCTGGCCACTGGCACCAAAAATAATCCACATTCTTCCTGTGATCACCTAATCCAAACAGAAACATAAAATAGGCTGCAAATCAAGCTGTAGCAAACCTCAATCTCTCCAATTTGGCTGGCCAGTGTTGTCACAGCAGAAGAAAAATCTTTGACCAAGCCAAATCTAAGAGAATTTTAGCCTCTACACACACTGCAATGGGTGAGCAACTGAAATCAGAAAAGTGAGAGGTTGCAGGAATGCAACATTTAGAGCTGAAGAAAATGGCAGACACAATTGCTTGTTTCATAACCACTGTTCTCGTAATTTTCTCCAGCTCTAAATGTTACATTCCTCTTCCGTCTCACTCTTCTGATTTCAGTTGTTCATCCATTGTCAGCCTTTGAGACCCTGTTTCTGTGCATAAAATAAGTAATAAGATATGAGTGAAGGCAGTGGTGATGCAGTTATTTGTCATGGCTCATGCCACAGAAGTCATGTAGTTTCACCTAGCCATGTGATCTGTAAGATGATCTAATTTCCTACTTCTCCCACTGAAACATTGTAGATCTTTAGACAAATGCCTCTTGATATTTAATCAAACACCCATGGAGCAGGAGGACTATCTGATCTGCATTTCAAATCATTTCGAAATAGCATGGCTGAATGCCAGTAACAAAACAAGCGATAGACTGATTGGCATGCTGACAGCCTCTGACGAAAACAGGTCTAGGGATTATTTAGTAATTTCATAGTTATTACAACCTACTGTCTTTAAGCTTTCAACATCTGGAACCCGTTAATGCAGAGCTAGGATAATATCAGAAACCCTTTATTATTTAATTTCTAAAATATTTCCAAATTATCTATCTATCTATACATTTTGAACAAATCACATCTTCAGTTAGAAACAGAGTTTGGTTCCAAATGGAAACCCTTGGAAGCCAGGGAAGCTTTATGGAAGGAAAATTCCTCACTTTTCCATCCCTATGAAGCCATCTCTGGCCCCTGAGGAGCCTCTCCGTTAGGGCTGACCTTCTTGCACAATGTGGGATGCAACTCAGTGGAATTTGGAAGAAGGACTCAGCAAGGAGGTTTTCCAAAAAGATGTAAAAGGCACTTCATCTCTCCCAAGCCCTGCTGGGTTGATGCCAAAGAGCAGAAGTGAAGAAAGAATGGTGTTCACCTCCCATCTGTGATCAGGATATTTTATTCTTGGAACTATTCTAATTTTAGGAGATACATTATTTAAGGCAGCACCTTTGGGGTCACAGCTGGGGGGGTGAGAAGTTCTTTTAGGAGGGTCTACTGTGGATGCACAGGATCCGAAGCCTCTGTCCTGCTCTCCAAAAGGAAGGCTTCCAGAGCTGAGGTCTGGTCAGGCAAAACTACCCAACAAGCCCAGTAAAAGGAGGTCAGGATCAGCAGCACCAAATCAGTCGGGGTGTGTGTGGCAAATAGAATTCTACCCAAAATCTGAAAGCATTGCCAAAAAGGTCGCTTGGGCTCAAGCCAGTCCAGGTGCACAGATAACCTGTAAGTCATAGTCCAGCAATCCAAGAATTATCTCCGGTAAGGAGTCAACTGCAAAATGTGAGGACATTAGGGAGGCCAGAAAGGCGAAGATGAGGAATTGGGCTTTTTTGGTGGTGGCCCTATTCTCTGGAATAGGTTACTAGCTAATATACGACAGGCTTTTTCTCTCCTTATGTTAAGGAAATTGTTCAGAACAGAACTATTCAAGGCTGCCTTTAACAACTGAATTTTGTTGATGCTATTAATATTAATATTTTATTTTTATTTTCTTGATTTCTCTGTTCTTTTTTAATGATTTTTAATTACCATATTGTTATATGTATTGCTATATGGGGTCTCCAGGATTTTTAAGTTTTAACTTAAAACCCAAATGAGGTTATATATATATTAGAGATGGGGATATTCGTATTCGTATACGAATATCCCCGCACAGGTGGCAATAACGAGGGTCCAGCCCCATGGGGCCGGACAGTCCACTCACTGATCCGCCGCTGCCGCGGACACCGCAATTCTTCCAATGGCTCTGCAGATCCCAATCTGCAAGCCACTCTTCAACTTTGCAGCGAACTTTGTCCTCCCGCCTCCTGCCAGGAGTGGCTAGCCGATCACGATCTGCGGCCCCATGGGGACCGTGTGGCCCCATGGGGCTGGACCCTCATTATCGCCACCTGTGCGGGGATATTCATATTCATATACAAATACCTCCATCTCTAATATATATATATTAGAGATGGGGGTATTTGTATACAAATATGAATATAAAAATAAATAAATAAACTCAGCACTCAGCCACAAGCCCTTGACCTGCCAAGGAAGGATTTCAGCTGCAGGATTTGACCCAATAGTTTTCCTCCAAGAAGACTGACTACTCATGAGGAGACACTTTATTTAAGCACTCTTTGCCTGCAACCTGATAGTTCACAGGGGAGCTTTCCTTTTCGGCCCAAGTTATTCTTGTGGGTTGGGAGTGAGATCCAGCCTCCTCCTGGGACTCAGTCACTGAGCCTCAGTCAGCTGTGGGCTCAGCATCCTATACCTCACCCCTCACCCCGATTCCAGGACCTGAAGGACTTGGCAGGTTTTTCCCAATACACAGTTCTGACATCTTTGATCATCATCATTACAGACACCGTGCCCCTTATCCTACCTCTTTATCCCAACTCTGATGGCAGAGTTCTGTGGTCATATTTCTCCTTTTAACAAGAGATTTACCTCTCTGTTCCTGGTTTCAAAGATCCATTTTGTCTCTCCATGGATCAGAGGAATCAGGTTGCAGATTTATGCATACGTATCCTCATAAAACTCAGAAGCACATACTTTTCAATATACACATATATGGTTATATTAGCAGTTACATTAATCTAGAATTCTGGGCCAAATGTGGGCTCTTCCTATCCCTCAACAGCCCCATATATAGCTAGAGTTTTCAGGTTTGTTTCTACTAGTCACTGAGTTAAAGAAGCAATGCCCATTATGTAACCATTGGTGGCTCTATTATTTGACATGTGATGTTTGAAGAAAACCTTGATCCTTTATTTGACTTCAGAGGAATCAAGATTTCATCCCTAATGCACAGCTTTCTATGCAAACACATTAACAAGAAATAAATTGCAAAACAATACACAAAAGTTGGATAAATCTGAATTGTAAATAGTACTGCCTTGTCATGTAGAAAACAAAGTGTGACTGAATTATTCACTGTGAATTATTTGTCCACTCATTATGCATTTGTTTGATTATATGTAAACAAATCCTACTCTGCAATTTTGTTAAACATGTCAATATCCAGAGCTAAAGCAAAGTACAAAGGTAAATGTGGACGACATCATTACACTTGAGACATACAGCATTAGAATGTGCGGTTTTTATGTTCTTACAAAATTCATGAAATACCATTGCTGTACTACAAACATGGTATCATGTTCTAATCATCTTTCTATACAAAGACAAGGTAGTTCTTGCAGAAAAACAAGTATTGCATTCCAACATTTAGTAGTTAAATGGGCAGCTACTAGGCACAAATGGAGCCTTCTCTCTTGAAGTACTGAATATTTCAAATGCCACCCACCCCTGGCAAATCTGCAAATCATCTACACTATTACGAGTGTTTAGACCCCTTTTTACCCAGACTTTGTGAGTTCTCTGAATATGCCAATATTAATGTGCTACTGGTTGTATACTGCATTTCTTTGCTGATATATTAACAAAGGGTGGGTTGGTTGGGTTTTTTAAATAGCCTTCACAACTGTTTTAAAATGCAATATAGTAAACCATTTTTCAGCTTCAAATGGTGGGGAAAGAGACAACAATATTGAAATGAGTGGTGAATCAATGTCAGCACCTCTGACAAATCCAGCATCTCCATAAACATGGGCTGAAAGACAGCAAACTAGTGTTACTGAAGATCTGACTGTAAAGCATTTGAGGTTCTGAGAGTCTTTTTCACATTCACTTTGAGTCTTAATTCTTTGGAGGTCATAGTTCAAAGTTGAGTTGTTATGAAACCACCATCATCAATAACAACGCTTTCTGTCACTCGCTCTCTCACTCTCTTTGCTACCCATTAATATGAGAGAGACCACTGTAGCAATTCCCAAGCAACTTAGCAAAATTTCTTTTGTGGTTTGTGGACCTTAGTATTAGCTGTGGTTGTAGCAGGTTTTGCTCCCACCCCATAATGCCTGAAGTGGTAGCCAAAATGCTCACTGCTTCCCTTGTCCCAGTGTGTTCCAGATTTAGCATTGTGGCAGGAAGAAAACAAAAGCTGCCTTTAAAATGGGGACAGACATCCTTTTATAGGTATCATCTTCACCTACGGCAATGCTATATCTGAGATTTTTTGAGAAAAATTAAGCAGCAGTTGCTTCAAGAATTTCCATCACTGCCACCTCAAGTATGTGGAGGTAAATCTTCACTTATTTCATTCTCACAAGTGTGAATGAAAAAGTTCAAAACTTTTCTCCCTGTCAGAGAAGATAAAGAGAGCTTTTGTACATTTCTCACATCATGGGGCTTCAGCTGTCAATCTTCACTTTGCTGCTTCCTTGTTTTGTTACAGCAACTGACACCAAGATTTTTATTCATATTTCAGCTTTTTTCCCCCCCACACACATGCACCCAAAGATTGGAGCAAACATCAGTGATTTGCAGGTGACCCTGAACCACACAAGAACACCTGGTGGCTTCTTAAACTGATTGTATCTGCTCTGGAGCTACTGTTAGGACAAAATATGGAGAGAATAGCTCCTTATAGGCAAAGAAGTCAGACAAAGGTGCATTTTGTCTCCTTATCTGTTCAGTTTGTACACAGAGCAGATCATACAGAAAGCTAGGCTAGATTCAAATGAGGAAAGAATGAAAATTGGTGGAAGAAACATCAATAATTTAAAACATGCAGATGACACCATCTTCTTGGCAGAAAGCAGCAATAACCTGAAAAGAAATAAGAAAACACCAAAGCAGGACGGCAGTTGAACATTGAGAAAGCAAAAAATCATGACTACAGAAAAACTACACAACTTAAATGTTGACAACGGAGAAAATGAAATTGTTAAAGGTTTTGTATACTTTAGTTGAATCATCAATCCAAATGGAGATTGCAGCCAAGAAATCAGGAGAAGACTAAGACAAGGAAGGGCAGCAATGAAGGAACTAGAAAAGATCAGCAAGTGTAAGGAAGTGTCACTGGAGACCAAGACCAAAATCATCCATACTCTTGTACCATGTCTGAGTGTGAAAGCTGAATAGTGAAGAAAGCTGACAGGAAAAAGATGACTCGTTTGAAATGTGGTGTTGGAGAAGAGCTTTGCCAGCTTTTCTGGATTGCCAGAAAAATGAACAAATGGGTCCTAGATTAAATCAAGATAAACTATCTCAGGAGGCAAAAAGGCCAAAACCATGGGTGTCATACTTTGGACACATCATGAGAAGGCAAGATTCTCCGGGGGGGGGGGGGGGAATAATAATGCTGGGAAAAGTTGAAGACAGCAGGAAAATAGAAAGACCAGGTATTGGATTGACCCACTAAAGGAAGCCACAACTTGAGTTTATAGGAGTTGAGCAGGGACTGATAAGGACAGGACATTTTGGAGGTCACCCATTCATAGTGTCACTAAACGTCAGAAGTAACTTGACCGCACATAACAAGAACGTCTGTTCTGGCAGCATGCAAATATCCCTGCTTTGTTTTGTTCAGACACTTTTTTCTGAAACTGGTGCATATGTGTAATTGAATTATATGGGTAAATGAATTAAAAGTTCTCAGTCATGAACTTTTGGCTCCCTCTTTAAAGCCCAAGTCTCTGGTATCACTAAGAACATTTGTATCCACAGCAAATGCTTAAATTAGTAGAGAGACTACTCTGAGTATACAATCCTGATGAAATCAATTGTCTAGTTTTTCTACTGGTGATGACCTCAGAACATCGTAGCCATGCAGGTTCATCACATCAGTTCGCTTATTAGCCTTCAGAGACAGACAATGGCCTATTATTTCAGCAGGCACTGGAGACTGCAGTCAGTACAGTTGATATTGTGTCTTGCAAGTTTTAGTTTGTTGCTTGTTATTTTGCTTTGTTTCACTGGGTATTTTAATGTATTTGGATTAGAGTATGTGAGCCACAGATTTCTGCAAAATCCTTTAGCTTGTGCTCCATCATAAGCCACCAAATTATCATGAAAGGAAAAACAAAATAAATCTCCACTACTCTTAAATTTATGTTTTCTGTCTTCGTGTGACATTTAACGCATCTTGAATACTGAAGGGAGTACCGCAGGTGTTATAGTTGCATGGAGATAAAGTCACGCCTGGGGGTAGCGGGGATAAGAAACAAAATAGCATTTGTTGCTGCTCAAAATACAGCAGCTTTTAAGACAAATCCACCTCCTTCATCCTTCTCTTTCTTCCATCAAAGTTGTCATTACAATTCTCTGTTTAGGAATTTCTGCTTAAGATAATCAATGTTTTCTCCAACTGGTATTCCATTTACCACAAATAATAATCCAGTCAAGTCTTGGAACTGGGTATGTGAAACTACGCTCCCCTGCTATCTGTTTCCCTAGACTAATCCTCTCCTGAAGGTCAGGAGATCAGGAGATCCTCCTGAATGGGTGGAATGTGTTGTTCTGGGCAGAAAGGCCATGACTTTTCAGCAAAATATTTAAGAGGGGGAATACAGGGTATGCAGTTGAGAGAAGGAGTTTAGAAAGCCTCTTTCTGCAAACAGAGGTCGTTGAATGCCATTTTTGAAACATTCCTGAAGTTAACACCAAATGGAATATGGGAATTATAAAAGAAAGAATTACAATTTGTTGGCAGTAGCTAGGACACTGCAGGACAGTAGCCAAGAACTGGTGGCCCCATAATCTAAAGTAGGCCACGTTTTTATCTCCTGTTAGCCTAGTTTGGATGACATTTTCTTCAGGAGTATAACTGAATGTATCTGTAAAATGGAGCGGCACCCACTGGCTCCACCGTTGCCATTACAGTCTTACCACCACCACCATCACAGGGTGTGAAGGACAAAGAGGGAGAGATAGGGGAAAAAAAACCTTACACTATGCCCATATGCCCCTCTGTGATGTAGAAGCCTGCATAATCAAGGTTCAAAGTTACGGAGGAAGTCAATGCATGAACAGACAGGTTCTCTCTTGAGAACCACTCCCAGCATTCAAACAGTAGAACATGGTGGCAAGGGAAATGTTGGCAGGAGAACAGCAGATGCAGCCCCATCCTCTATGTATTTTTAATTGCTTGGACTGTAACACTTCAATATGCCTTCTCTCGCACTGCATGCAGACTTAGGTCTTCTACTGACAAAATAAATATAGTTCCTGAAAGCCTCCTCACAGCTGATTTGAAAAAGAGAAGACAAGCATGACAAACATTCAGTAACCCCTTTAGGCTGCAATCCTGTACATTCTTATAGATGCATGTTATATGTCATCTAGTCACATCCCATTTATACCAACCCTAATAGGGTTTTCAAGGTACGTAAAATGTACCCATGCCATTTCCCTCCCCCTATGAGTTTCCTTGGCGGAACAGGGATTTGAACCCAGTCCTAGTATGTTATCCTACCCACTACACCACACTGTACATTCTTACCAAGACTAAACCCCTTTTCTCTCTATGCAGCTTATGTCTGAATGTATTTGTTTAAAACTGTCAATTGAGCTAAGCACACAGATTCTAATCTGAGAATAATTATGCATAGGTATCTTTCCCATAACTAACATGCAGAAGAATGATGACTTCATATTCTTTAATGAATGCTATCAAAGTTAAATGAGTACTTTAAATAAAAAATAATATGGGCAATTTGTCTTCTCCATTCAGATATTCTTCCTGATAAAAGTCTCACAGAAAACGGCTGTCAGAAACCAAATGATTCAGTGTTTTACATTCTACTTCCAACTTGGCATAAATCCCAACGTTAATAAAATGAGATTATTCTCTCCTCAGTAATTAAAACAAGGTGATCCTTCTACAATAATAATGATTTTAAGCAACCAGGAGCCAAAATTCTAGAGGGACAAATCTTTTCTCAGCAATGTAATATGTTGATCAATAAAGAACAGATTGCTTTGAATTGATGAACCAGTAGTGCTGGTCCATTTAGTCAAAGTAATGAACCTCTTCTCAGCCAGCAAATTACTACTTGTTTTGTGGGTCTGGAACAAAACAAAAAAAGCAAAGAAAATACTTAATTTTTAGGGATTTTAAATCAACAACTTCTGTCAACCTAACGATTTTCAGCCTAACAGGGACCATTCATTGCAAGAACTAATTACTGGTCGCCCTTTATTCAGGTTTGTGATGTTATGTTGAAAAATATTGAGAAAACTTGAGAAAGAAGAGGGAGGGAAATCAATCCTCACTGAGAGAAATGTATCAGCCAGCTCTAAAATCAAATGGGGAAAAATGAATTTAGGATGAAGCTCTGTCCATATTTACCTGGGAGTAAGCCTCACGGAAGGATTTCCTTCTGAATATACACATATAGCTTAGTTTTTGTCTTGCTTCCCAAGGTATTGTTGATATACACATAAACACAATTAATCTAAACTCATACTTTGTATGTTTAAAAAGCCGAAAGTAACATTTCTTTCACTAGGAAGAGAATGAGGAAACGCACAAAAACAGCAATAACAAAAACAGACGTTTTGCTGGATTTGGGAAACCACCTTTCTCAACTCTTCAACTGTCATTTAAAATGCAATTTATTTCTGTTTCATTATCATATCAGTCACCCCATTTGTGCAAGAAATTGACGTTTTTGCTTACAGAATGTAACAGGCAAGCAAGAGTCACTATTCTCATAACAGAAGACTGATATTTTTTTAAAAAAATATATGAAAATACTGTGTTGCCTTTATTGTTTTGTAAGGATGTTCAGCTGTTTATGGGATGCACCTGGAGAGTTCAGGACTACTTTGAGAAGTTTTTAGTCTCTTATATGCTAAAAGAACAATGTAATTCCTCATTGCCTATTCCCCTCTCTTGTAAGCAGCAGCTCCCTCTGATAGTAGCAAGAATGCATATTGAATATGGATATGGCCACACTGTCTCTCAATAGGACTTATTTAATCTGAGATCTGATACTATTAGTGCTGACAGGTTTTAAGGGAGCAGCTGTAGAGATAAACAGAGTTTTGATGTATTTCCTCAAAGAATTTGTTCTGTCAAGAAAAGTTTCCAAATATGCCGGGGCACATAAACCCTTCTCAAGAGGCCTGCCTTATCAAGTATAAAATGATACGGTCAGGGGATTACTAGTGTTTGACACACTTCTGATTTAAAACAATGCATAACCCTTTGGATTCGTAATGAGAGCTTGTCTGTTCTCATCAGCCTTAATGCAGAAATACAGAAAAGTCAATGTGTCGAGTAGTAAAATGGGGCAACTGAGTAGAGGAGCCTCGCCAGGAAAAGCCAGAGAGGGATCAATTCTTGATACTTAATCTGCATTGAAATTGCCAGCAACATTTAGGGATTGAATTTTATTTTCTGGAGTTTTTCTTCTCCTTCTCTCTTACTAAAAGTGGCAAGAAATTAAAGACAGGATACCGGAGGGAAACACAAGGAACAATGCATAGATTAACACCATCATCCTCTACCAGACTGTTCAGAAGCCATTAAGTCCAATGAGGCTTACTCCCAGTTAAGTTGTGTTCAGTAACCCTGCAGCTTAAAAATTATTTCTGGTGTGATAGAACTCAGGAGGACAAAGGAAAATGAAGCCCGAGAGAGGATCTTGAAATGGTACTGCGCCTTGTGGCATAGTGATACTGCAGCCAAAACTCTGCTCATGACCCAGGGTTCAATCCCAGGTAGCTGACTCAAGGTTTACTCAGCCTTCCATCCTTCTGAGGTCGGTAAAATGAGTACCCAGCTTGCTGGGGCGGGGTGGGTGGTCAATGTGTAGCCTGAAATTATTAACCTGTAAACCGCCCAGAGAGTGCTTTAAGCACTGTGGGGCATTACATAAGCACCACACTTTGCTTTTGCTTTACTATAAAAACAATCCACCAATTTTCAAAAAGTTTTAATAAATCATTGGTGGGAATGCTGAGAGAAAGTGGCCAGGCACCCCACTGAGGGGAGGCTACTTCAGCAAGAACACAACTCTATGGCTTTCCCAAGTCGGCATTTCTGTAAAACACAGAAACCACAACTTCCATGAAGGTTTAGGAAAGGAGAAGAAAGGCAGCCTAGTAGCAACTACAAGTCTGAGCATAGGGAGGAAAGCTAATGAACTGCCCATCAAACTAGTCATGTTACTAAAATAATATATCTAAATCCAAATCCTCCTGCCACAAACTTTTCACTCAAAAGTATGGGCAAAGAACCCGGAAAGGGTGGAGATAGAGGGCTTTCCTGCTCTGGTCCCAATTTACATTGAGGGGAGTGTCTTCTGAAATAACCCTCTGCAGGTATTGTGGGTGTGACCCTCATCTCCTATTCTGTTTAGGACAGGAATGGGGAAAAGGAAGCCTTCCACTCCTTCACCTCAGTGAGAAAAAATAGCATTCCTTAGTTGCTTTCCTCTGGAGGAAAGAAATCTTGAAGAGATTGAAAATTCTTTACTGAAGTGTCTCACCATATCAAGGCAAGCTAAATCAACGAGAATGAACAATTTAGTGTGCATTCTTCCTTATGTTAAGTATAGAAATCCCAATCAGAGAACAATTATATAGACATTGGTATTGTGCCTATTATTAACTTGCAGTAGAATATAGAGTTCATATTCTTTAAAGAATGCTTTCAAAATACTACAAAACACTATCATATCGGCCCTTCAAATTTGTTTTAAAAAGTAGAATGGGGACTTTGTCTTCTGCATATAGATACAACAGTATGGATTAAGGTTTAAAAAGTCATATTGGAGGGAGACTCAAGAATCCTATAGAATAGATACACGGGACATTGTTCTAGAGAAAATGTAGTAATGGTATTTTGCTGAATAAAGAAGCATACTGGGAGCAAATATGACACCACGGTAGAATACTTGACTATGCTGGATACGTCAAGATGTGTGTCTCAGAAGAGCAGTCTGCTAGTGGGAAGCATATGTATGAGTCAGAGAAAGCATATGCATGAAGCGAATTTTATTACAGAACAGATGTCAGATATGTCGAACTGTGATATGATGTAGATTATTTTATTGGCTTCTTTGTAAGAGACAATTTTGATAAAGAGTACTGACTACTCTCTTAGACTTTCTTGTAAATCATCCAGGGAGGGAGATAAGACAGCCACTAACTTCTTGAAAGGTTGGAGCAATCTTTGGAGGTGGGGGGGGGGGAAGGCCACTTTCCCTCAGGCAAGGTAACGTAAGGTGAGAGGGCAGCTCCTTCTGAGTTTGGGGGATGTTTTGAAAGTGTTTCATAAAGGACCCCCTTGATATTTCTGACTTTTCTCTCTGACTCCCCTATTTCACCCCTTAGCCATCCCCAACGGAGGGAAAATAACATGAAAAGACTCACAGGGAATGAAACTGATCCTTTATTGACCTGTGACTTTTTCGGTAACCATGGCCTGTGGCATGCAACTCCAATGCACATTTCTTGTCAAAATAGGTGAGGGAATTGGGCACTGCCTTGAAGGGATGTCAGGGACATGCACGTGTGTTAAAGCACTAAAAGGCAAGAGACTGAAGGGAGGGTTGGGGGAGAGGTGGTGGGAAGGAGGACATAAAAAAACAGGAGGGAGAAAATAAACTGACAAAAATGCATTTTCTTCTTAAAGTTATGTCTTTAATTTGCTCAGCAATGAAGTGTCACATCCAGTTTCTAAATATTCCAGTTATCAGTGCTTTTGCTATTAGGTCAGTCTGATTGCTCAAGCTTAACAATTTATATAATTCTTGCAATGAGTATATGTTGATATGTTGGGATGTATAGGTAGATAGTACCATATTCTTAGTTTGCACTGTGCTATTGATATATTCCCCTTCACGGATTGCTGCCTTGTCGTGGCAAAGGGGCTGGAGTAATTCAGAGAAGCCATGGGCTATGCCATGCAGGGACACCCAAGACGGGCAGGTCATAGTGGAGAGTTCTGACTAAACGCGATCCACCTGGAGCAGGAACTGGCAAGCCACTCCAGTATCTTTGCCAAGAAAACCCCATGAACAGAAACAAAAGGATAAAAGATATGACGCTGGAAGATGAGCCCCTCAGGTCGGAAGGCGTCCAACATGCTACTGAGGAAGAGTGGAGGACAAGGACAAGTAGCTCCAGAGCTAATGAAGTGGTTGGGCCAAAGCCGAAAGGACGCTCAGCTACGGACATGCCTGGAAGTGAAAGGAAAGTCCAATGCTGCAAAGAAAAATACTGCATAGGAACCTGGAATGTAAAATCTATGAACCTTGGTAAGCTGGATGTGGTCAAACAGGAGATGGCAAGAATAAACATTGACATCCTGGGCGTCAGTGAACTAAAATGGACGGGAATGGGCGAATTCAAGTCAGACGATTATCATATCTACTATTGTGGGCAAGAATCCCGTAGAAGAAATGGAGTAGCCCTCATAGTCAACAAAAGAGTGGGAAAAGCTGTACTGGGATACAATCTCAAAAATGATAGAATGATTTCAATACGAATCCAAGGCAGACCTTTCAACATCACAGTCATCCAAGTTTATGCACCAACCACCGATGCTGAAGAGGCTGAAATTGACCAATTCTATGAAGACTTACAACACCTTCTAGAACTGACACCAAAGAAAGATGTTCTTCTCATTCTAGGGGACTGGAATGCTAAAGTAGGGAGTCAAGAGATAAAAGGAACAACAGGTAAGTTTGGCCTTGGAGTTCAAAATGAAGCAGGGCAAAGGCTAATAGAGTTTTGTCAAGAGAACAAGCTGGTCATCACAAACACTCTTTTCCAACAACACAAGAGGCGACTCTACACATGGACATCACCAGATGGGCAATACCGAAATCAGATTGATTATATTCTCTGCAGCCAAAGATGGAGCAGCTCTATACAGTCAGCAAAAACAAGACCTGGAGCTGATTGTGGCTCTGATCATCAGCTTCTTATAGCAAAATTCAAGCTTAAACTGAAGAAAGTAGGAACAACCACTGGGCTAGTCAGGTATAATCTAAACCAAATCCCTTATGAATACACAGTGGAAGTGAAGAACAGATTTAAGGAACTAGATTTGGTGGACAGAGTGCCTGAAGAACTATGGATGGAGGCTCGTAACATTGTACAGGAGGCAGCAACAAAAACCATCCCAAAGAAAAGGAAATGCAAGAAAGCAATGTGGCTGTCCAACAAGGCCTTACAAATAGCAGAGAAGAGAAGGGAAACAAAATGCAAGGGAGATAGGGAAAGTTACAGAAAATTGAATGCAGACTTCCAAAGAATAGCAAGGAGAGACAAGAGGGCCTTCTTAAATGAACAGTGCAAAGATATAGAGGAAAAGAATGGAAAGGGAAAAACCAGAGATCTGTTCAAGAAAATTGGAGATATTAAAGGAACATTTTGTGCATCCTGCACTCTTCAATAACACACAGCATCGACAAGTTAGAACTTTGTTTGCAGAATGAAAAGTAAGTGGATAAAATCAGGCCACAGCTTCTATTGTTCACAGCAAGAAAGCATTGGTGCAGCATGAGGAGCGAATGCCAACCTCCCAGCCCCCTCCCTTTTGGACTGGACAGTTAATAATGAGTAACCCGATGTGGATAAGAATACCTCCCAGGCTCAATATGACTACCTCCCATTGTGGGGGCTGTGGCAGCACTCCCTGACAGTTCCCCACCCCATTCTCTGATCCCACCTGAGGGGATCTCTTTGCCTGAGATAGAGCCAACCACTCATCTCCCTCCCCCATGATTGGCTCCTATACACAACACCACTCACCCACAGCAACCAAATAGGCTATGACAATTATGTATATAAGTATACAGAAAATTCTGTCCCTTCCTCCCCACAACTTACACAATTATTTACAATCCTGTTACAGACAAGGAAGAATGACTGAGCGATGATAAGTAACTGCCTGGGACCTGTATTTATGCTTCCAATATGGCACCTCCATATGGCTTCCATCATGACAGCCATCTTCCCTCATGTGGAGTGCTCACTGAGCTACAAGCCAGATGCTATATTACTGGACTGGGTGACCCATGCTTCTCTATGAACTGGTTTGGCCTTTTGAGGAAATGTTTTATAAGAGAATGATTAATTTTATCTCAGGTATTTACAGCTTCTGTCAAATAGAAAAAATGAAGGATGAAAGTGAATCTACACTGTATTTATTTATTTATTTATTTATTTATTTATTTATTTATTTATTTATTTATTGGATTTCTATCCTGCCCATCTAGACCAAAGGTCTACTCTGTAAGATCCAGTCCTTCCTTCCATCCCTCCTTCCTTCTCTCCTTCTCTTTTTGCACAGTGAAAAACAAGCCCTCTTTCTGCTTCAAGCTGTATCCTGCTCTTGCACATCAGTTTTGCCGAACTGTTTCTTCCTGGGAGTCAGTGAGATCAGACCTGAAAGCTCATGTCAGCAGCAACAGTCTCTCTGCCAGATGTGCCTGAGGGGGAGACAACAAGGTTGTGTGTGTGTGTGTGTTCTGCAAGCTTGAGGGGGAGGGATCTTCTTAGCACATCTCAAAAGCTAACTCTCCCAAAGACCTGACAGCAGCTCTGTGAAAGACAGAGAAAAAGTGTTTCTGAAACTGTCAGCCTGAAAATTACAAACACCCCATGAAGTAACTGCCATTCCTTACCCTCTTAGGTATCTAGCCTCATTTGGCGCAGCCTTGCAAAACAGGGATCTCCAAATCTGCCTGACCCACCTCAGTGAGCTGTTTCTATGGTTCACTCCCAACCATCTGTCAGCAAATGTTGATGGCTGATTTGTTTTTAATCTTTCCACTTGACCACACCCCCAAGTGCACAAGACTCTCAAATACACACACAAATGCTCTGGATGTGTGTATTGCCCCTGTTGTGTGCTCCAAGTCCTCCTCTTTTCACAATGAATGGGGAGTCTCCGTGCAGGCAGCTCATGCAAGCAATGCCCATCAAATGGATTTGCATGTGCCAGATCAATTTAACTTCAGAAGCTCCATTTCAGTCTTATCAGTTCTAAATCTACCTAGTCCTAAACTTTTACTACGGTTTCTATTTCGTCTTACAGAGCCGTAATACAATATTCTTCTTCCACCTGAAATGAGCATGGGTACCATATGGAATGCTCCCTGGACCTTTACAATTATTTTCATAACAACATAGTAAAACCTGGACAATTTCCAGCCATAATGAGAGTTCTTTTTTATTATTATTTTTTCCATTAGAACAGTTAGAAAAGTCTGGTGTGTTGTAAGAAGTTCGGTATTTCAGTTAAAGCTTTGTAACTAGATATGCTATGTTTTCAATAATAAAGTTCAGCACAAATGCAGTTCTCAGCAGAAATACTCTGAGTTGAAAAGTAGGAACCTGTTTTTGCCAGCTGCAATTTTTTCCCTCTCTAAACCTCTTTACCTGTCCTTCTCCAGTTGTACCATTTAACTCTAGGAAGAGCAAACTTATTCTGAAAGATTCATCCAGTGAGAATGCTTATCCATGTAACCAACAGCATGGACTGCAACTAGTTTGTATTAAGGGAGTAAAGATTGATGGCAGAATAAACATGGATGGAAATATTCAGATCCAACCCCCAACCCCTTCAACTTGAGGTATTTTAGAGGCCTCTTGCTTCTTAAAATCCAAAGTTCTTTATGTTTTCCAATTGACTGTAGTGACAAAATCAACAAAAAGCATACTTTTGATTTCTTTTCCCTTTGCTTTTATTTTTTATTTATTTATCTCTTGCTATTTGAAGGAATTAAATGAAAATTTCCAAAACAATCATCCCTTCTGAATGATGAAACCGGATACTTTTTAGTTAAAGAAGTTCAGGGCAGATGTGCACACATGTGTGCGCGCACACACGCAGGAATACCCACAAGTAGCCTTTTGTTCCCACAAGAACTGCCAATAAATGTTTAATCTCCAGGCAGAATTAGATAAAATCCAAAGAGCTTTCATTGGAAAGCCTTCAAGGCTTTTTCACAGTCAGTCAGAAAATGGAGTGAAAAGACAGGAACAGTCTCTGGTATGTTTTTGCTCACTTTCCAAAAATATTTTGATTGATAGTAAGCAGGAGTTATTCCTGTTTGAAAGCTAGAGCTGTCAACCACAAAACTACATTCATTCTCTACCTAGTATTTTCTTTACATGAAGAGCTTGGAGGAAATGTAATCAAATTTTTCAGAAACACTGTGTGCACTGAAGCCCTCCTAAAGATTTTTTGACTGAAATCCTGTTGGCATACCTGTGTAAGGCTTATGGCATCATCAGCAAGAGCCAATTTTCAGAAATTAAACACTTCCTACTTCTTTACCATGACTCCCCTGTAATCCTTTTTGTCATGTGGAAGTGAGTCCCACTGTTGAGAGAAAGGAGGCATAGAAATGCAATCAATCAATCAGTGGTGGGACCCACAGAGCACAAGGAAGAAGTCTTTACTTTTCTAAAATCACTGCCACCAGTAATGTAATTGTATACAATTATGGTGGGGTGTGTTTTGGCAGGGGGGCAAATAACAGAATCAACCTGAACAAGACACCAAGCAGGCCAACGACACTAAATATATTTTTTATAATGCACAGAAGCCTTCCAAAAAAGGTGGGTAAATTATTTGTCATTATTATTAGGAGGGATAAATGTTTCCCCTGGATGCTGTGGATGGATAGCTCAGTGGTTTAAGTAGAGGTTGGGAGTTTGATTTCTCACTGTGCCTCCCAGAAAAATCAACCTGTGTATATTTGGGCAAGCTGCACCGTTCCAGGTGCAGAAGAGCTCACAGAAGAGCAGAATGGTAACCACTTCTGAGTATTCTCCACCTGGAAAACCCTGAAAAGTGTCTCCATAAGTCTGAATTGACTTGACGGCACATGGTTATTATTAAATATTCCCCCTGCCAGTTTTCTGTTCTCTGCAAATTTGATAAAGGTTTCCTCCACTCCTTCATCCAAGACATTATTAAAAGTGAAGGACAGTGGTCTTACACCAGATAGAAGAATGACTAGAAGTCTGATGTATCCCAGAGCAGGTGGGAAAATCTCTTGCAAACATATCCCATTGAAATCAGTATATGTCTGATACTAAATAGGATTGTGGCCTCAGATTCATTTTTGGTTGAATATTGTATGTTTGTGTGTAGCATTATTTTATTTAATTATGAGTATTTAATTGAAGTATCTAGGCATTGATTTTCTCAATAAAACAATGCAATACAACAACCATGGTGTGTGCTCCAACGCTGGAGTTATTGAAGAGAAAATTGGACACCATCTGTCAGATCTACTTTGATTGGGATTCCTGCATTGAGCAGGGGGTGGGACCCAATGGCCTTATAGGCCCCTTCCAACTCAATTATTCTATGATTCCATAATTCTATGAACCAATTGCAGCAGCAGTTATCAGCAGAAAGTGAACCTTATTTAAAGTAAGTCAAAGAACATAGATGTCTGGTAAAACAGTACAGTTTTTACTGCCCATCTAAGATGGGATAAATTCATCATCATCTTAGAACTGCAGAGCTGAAAGGGACCCTATGGATCATTGAATCCAGCCTCTGTCGAGGTACAGTGGGGAATCAAACTCCCAACCTCCATAGCCAGATACCCAAATCACTGAGCTATCCAACAGTTCAAGATGGAAACAACTTTTCTTCATTAGGAAAAGAGTTCCGCAAAGGTTCATTTTTAAATGACTAAAATTATCCTATATTTTAAAAAGCTTTAAATGATTTTTCTAGTTTTGTTATTTAGTTCTAGATCTTGTAATGTGCTAAGGAAGGGAACATTTTAGTGGTAGTGGTAGGGAAACAGAAAGCAACCAAAGAGAGGATAAAACATGACACTACAAAATGGAAACCAGTGAGGGGAATTTGGGAGGTGATGTCTATATCTTGGCAATTATAGTCCTCCAAATATGGCCACTTAGAGTCTTACTACCTCAGGTCAGAAGGATATTGTGCAACTGACAAGCACTCAGTCCTCAAATCAGTTACTGTAAGCCAGTGGTTCTCAAACTGGGGTCCCCAGATGTTCTTGGACTGCAATTCCCAGAAGCCTTCACCACTTGCTATGCTGGCCAGGGTTTCTGGGAGTTGCAGTCCAAGAACATCTGGGTACCCTAGTTTGAGAACCACTGCCGTAAACCATAGTGGCACACAGATATTGTGGTGATTGAAGGCAGACACTCTTCTGACCTCTAAAACACTCCAATGTCTGTTATAGCCACTGTGGTTCATACACAATCTCATGTGTTTATTTAACCCTAGGAACCTGCAGAGCAGAGCAGTGGGCAATCAAGTAAAAAAAAAGCGCCACCAACAACAAATGCAAGCAAGAAGAAAAAAACTACAAACTCTTCCACATCTGTTAAAAGCTGATAATATTTCCCAGCATTAACTCTAGTGCTTCATTTTTCTGAGGCAAAAGGTCACCAGAGAACAGCAAAGTGCACATCCTGACTTCATTACCACAGCCAAGATTATTACAACAATACAAAATATCACAATATAAATCCCCTCTCTTGACATTTGCAGATAATAATCTTATAGTCTATCAAAATGCCAGCCTTAGGTTTTATGTCTGGACCAAACCAGATGTGCAGTGCTTGGATACCCCAGTCAGATAACTAGTTTTCCTCATGGTGCATTGATTTGAATATGCTGAGACCAGATTGTTACAGATCTGCTAAAGAAAACTCTACTGTGAGGTGAAAGAAGGTGGCTGTGGCTCTTCAAGTCTTGACTAAAATCTGCAGAACCTGAAATATTGTTCAGAATGGACCAAGAACAACAGAGTAGGCCTGCTTGACAAAGCTAGGTAGTAAGACTGCTACCACCCATACTTTGTGTCCACACCCACAAGAAGCAAGACATATGTTTAATTAAGGGTATGGCTTGATGGATATTGCAACTCCTACCTGCAGCAAAATCTGTGTGGATACTGAGGAGCTGGCTGGCACCACCTCATAGGTCAGCCTTGTGCCAACCCAACTAGAAGCAATGTGCCATTTGGCATGCTCCTCCCGTTCAAAGAGCAAATGACTCTTTGTAGCTGCTATTAAATGCTGAATGTCTGAGAAGGGTTAGGGGAAGTGAAATTACTAATTTTTTACATCCTTTTTCTCTCCCTTTGTCAGTTATGTCTTGCTTCCCCCCCCCCTTCCCTCCTTGCTTCCCTTCCCTTTTTCTCCCTCCACTTTCTCTCTCAAACTTTCCCTCAGAATCTGCGGCTGTGGGAGTTAGCTATCTCCCGGCTAAACAGGCTAAACAAGGGCATACCAAAAAGAATGCATGTCCTACCACTGGGCCAGAAAGGTGCCCAACAGCTCTTAAAGGAGAAGGATGGATCATTCTAATTAGAAACACTTGCAGATGAGGTCTTTTTTCTCCGATCCAAACCATGCCCTCAGTGATCCGTATACGATATCTATATGCCACTGCAGAGAGGCCCTGTCTCTCCCAAGATGTAACATATTCAGAGAGCATTCTAGGGAATCCTCTCTCCCACAGATGCCTTGTGTGTCTCTGCCAAAGCTTTCAGGCTAATGAGAATTGCTGCCCAACAACATTGCTTGAGGGTCACAAGTTGCCCACCGTGATTTGTACTACGACAACAATAGCATGAAAAGTATTGCCTTGCTTTATTAAAATGTGACATTAATGTGTATAATAAGTGGAATATTTATGCTTGTGCATCAAAAGTCAACATTGATCAGATTCTTCCCCTCTATTTTAGAATCTAAAATAATGAGACTGTTATGAAGACAAGAGTGAAGAACAGCACACACATAGAGTATTGATATAGCTGCAAGGGATGACCCAGAACAGCACACATTTTTTAAAAAACCTTATTAATTACTGTCAGACCACTGTCTTTGTTCATTGAGAGCTACTAAAGAAAACCTGTATATGGTAATAAGACATTGAAGGTGACAACTGCCTGCTTCAAAATAGTTATGTCTCAAGGAATACAGTCAGAAGTGTCCGCTATAATGATGATGATCCAGCATACTTTTCAGCTTCATTAATTTTGTTCAACCAGTTCTTGAGAACCTTTGGTGGTAAGTCATTAAACAAGCAAAACACCAAACCCAAACCAAACAAACAAACAAAACCTCTTTTCAAATATTCTGGAGAAAAAGAATGCAATAAAGACAGGCCAACCCACAATAGTTTGCCACTTAAGACACAACACTTGTATGGTTCCCTTCCCCCCCCCCCCAATCAACTTTGGATTGCCAGCCAAGTTAGTTTGATACAAAAGACCAAAAAATAAAAAATCTCAGGAGGAATAAAGTCAATAACTAACAACTTGCTACGTTTTTGTGACAAACAACATCTGCTGCCTGAGGTGGTTGCCTCACTCTGTCTAATGGTGGGGCCAGCCCTGCATTAAGGCAAGGAAAGGCAGAAGGATCTATTGTGGGGTGTATGTATGAGTTGCAGTGGATTTTTAAGTGGTTTCTCAACAGCCAAAAAACATCATATGAAATTTGAATTAAAACAGAAGTTGCCATGCATGACTATCCACAGGTTTCTCAGCTTTGGTGTTCCTTGGCTGTTAAAATATGAGTACAGTTTGCTTTATTTTGTCTGGGTGTTTGTATAGCTGGGCTTGTCAGAATTTTTGATCTATAATAAATTACAGATGCAGCTTTATCAGTGCATATACAAGCTCATACACAGAGGGAGCTGGGTAGGATTTTTTCCCTTATCGCCTTAAAAAAACCTTTGTTCTGATGGGCGTTGGATATATGTTCATCCTGCCACCACAACCCAAAAATAATGTGGGTTGATACATTTGTCATGACTGACAGACATGGGAAAGAAGCAGGCAGTTTAAGGTCTCCTGCTGCTTGAAGCAGGAAGCATCTGGACTCTCATCGACATCTCTGGGGGGGAACTCACCCCCCCCCCACATGGCATGTGTGGGCTTCTACATGCATGGGAACATCACTGGCCAGCTACCTATCTTTCCCTATGTGAGAGGATGGCATTCAGTGCTGGAAGAGGGAGGGATTGTAGCAAAAGGAACTCCTCCTCATGAAGTGGCTAGGAGAGGGAGGCTGCATCACCACAGTGACCCTTTTGCCATGGGAGAAAGAGGGGACAGGAGGAGAAAACTCATGGAGATATTGAGTAATGGTGGGCAGTTACAGAAGGGGGCAGTAGTGGTAACAATGGTGGTGCTGTGATGGCAATTGGGGGGCTTGCACTACAACCACTGCCATAAAAGAAGGAGCCATCCAGAGGCTGCACTCCCTTGCCAGCGACCAGCTATATGGAGCCAGCTCCTCAATCAATGTAGTGGGCTCCATACAATCCTCACAGCCAAGGCATTATGGGAGGGGTGACCTTAAAAATCACCAGGATCCCATGGAGCTAAATATTGAAGAAATAAGTGTTCTGTTCTCTTCAGCAGACTAGCTGTCCTGGTGCTCTGCCACCTGGCTGGCCCAGAAAAAAAGGGGGGAGAAAGAGACTCTAATATATTGGGACTAATATATAATTTTTTGAAACTATCCACAATATCTTGGTGTGCAGACTGAGGGAGATGAATTATCATCATCAAAAGCTAGCTGCCTGCTGTTTGCTTGATTTTTTAGTGGTCTAATAAAGGTATCACGTGCTCTCGCATTTATGTTGTTTTTTGGGGAAACCACACAGCCTTTTTCTAATTTTTTTCTAATACATTGAAGGAATTTGAGAATGCTGGAGGCACTATCCCTCTCTGTTTATAGGAAGCTAATTAAGGCTGAATTATACAAAGCTGCCTTCTACTAGTATATCTGTCCTGAGATGTTCTAATGGGTTTCAATTTGTGTATTTTAGATTTAAAGGTAGTTTCAGCTAGTGACAGGGTTTAACTGGGTGTTGTTGTTGTTGTTGTTGTTTTTGCCCCAGTCTGTAGTGTGAGCCATCCCACACCCAAAATGGCCAGTCTGGACAGGCCCGCAGAGAGGCAAGTTTATGGCCTTGGGGCCTCACAAAAAGAGACAGGTTTTAGGTTCCACACATGACAAAAGCACTGGGAGGAAGAAGATGCTCTCGCCAACCTCAAGGTCCCTAATTGTAATTTTTGTGTTAGGTTTGGGATGCACTTTCTCTCATGGTCACACATCCCTCAGTCCAGGAATAGGCACTGGCTAAACATTATTCATGTGGACAGTCCACAGAGAATCTTGTGGCAACAGACAGCTCTCCAGATTGATGGAAACTCCTCAGTCTGTTTGTAGAGCTGGAGGGAGCTGACACGGCTCTACAAAGAATCCTCTACAGTGAACCCATCAGGCCATGTGAGGGAGGGAACATAGGGAAAGATGGAAGTTTATGGGATTTGCTGTACCAGATCCACTCTGGATTAATGAAGTGGAATGGGTTAAAACAAACAAGCAGCATTATGTGTCCTGAATCAACTAGCAAAAGCAAGTCCTGTCATCTAGGGCTGATCCTTGCAGTCGCTACCACTAGAAGGAGCAGCTTCCAGAAAGACTGGAAGTCCTGGGATGTTCCAGGAATCTCAGAAAAAGCAAGGAAAGAAACAGACTCTGGCAGTAGTGCCACATAGGAAAGCACGGAGATGAGCAGCAGACATTTTGCAGGGCGGGGCAGGGGAGCTGGGCAGCAGGGCTATTTGGTCTGGGTCTCATCTCACAGGGTGGCATCATTTCAACCTCAATTTTAAAGAGAATCCTAAAAAAAATTATACTGCCATGTTCTCTATGAACTAAACAAAAACAAAAACAACAACAACACATACAATTCTTTGCATTAAAATACTCCCAAACAGTGAGGGGACCTCAACATATGAAATGGCCTGGGGCTCATCCAAGGTCTTGGAGGACCTCCTGAGCAGTTCAGGAAAATTGGTTTGGGAGAATGCACAAAACCATGGTTAAAAGGAGAAATGGCAAGCCCTCCAGATGAGCTGTCTCTGGTGCCTGTGATAATACAGTGCTCATTGTCTCTGTATATATAGTGGCACCAGTTAGCTTCCTGGGGAAAGCAGACACTTACCACAGTAAGCACTGTATACAGGTGTATCTGTGGTGGGATGAAGGGCAGGGTGGGGGAGGAATAACCAGGATGGTTTTCCATCCCTATTATGAATGAATATCCTTACAATGTCAGGATCTTGGGTGTCTAGATATGATACATAGGCATTTAGCTCATTTCCATGTGGAATTAGATGTATGTTCATCCTGTAACCTTAAAATAACAAAAGGCAAGGATTTAATCTCATTCTACAGCATAGTACTTCAAGATTTGACAGTTTTAAGAATGGCTTGTATAATATGGAATGGCTCCACTATCATGAAAATATTGCCTGCTTTAAAAAGAATTGTTTGTTATCTCTAGCAGGTGTTGTAGAAAACAAAGTTATACACTCCTAGCTCCTTTTTCTTTTGTGTTTTCCCCTTGACTACTCAGTCATTTTATCTCACTTGCTCCTGAGATGGATTTTTGTCAGGTCACCCAAGGGAAATGAGATGTCTCTAACCCTTAACAACGTGGCTGTGCCAAACCTTTGCCCAATTAACAAACGGCTGACCTCAAGGATCAAGAGACTGCCATACACAGAATTACCTGCCAACACAGGAGATCCATCAACCTCTCTGGGCTTGGAGAGCAAAAATGGTGAACTTCTTACTGTTCATTTCCTGAGCCAAATGTGGAATCTGACAAGGTCCAGACAGCTATTATTGCCAAGAATTCTTTTTAAAAAATATATATATAGTCAGCAACAGCCTATAGAGGCACAGGTGACAGGTAGAGAGGAGGACATTTCAAACACACGGGGCAGCAGGCTATCAAACTCTGACTGAATTGATTAGCACCTTTCTTATGGCATTGCCACTTGACTGTCTGAGGGAGGAAATACTATGCAGTGCCATCAAGGGATTGGCTGAATGAAATGGTAGATGCAGAACTGGGACGCAGGAGATTCCTGAAGGGAAAGGAAGAGAAGAGAGCCGACAGTGTCCTGAAGAGCACACTCCACAAGGTGAACTTCTGAGAAACCCAGACTAAAAAGAGCAAAGGCATGTTGAAAAAGAATCAAATGGATTTCTCACTACCTCCCCTTTGATAAAATACCCTAGAAAATTTACAGAGCAGACTGGCACTGCAAAGTACTTTTTCTTCACAGATACAATCCTCTGTATGAGGAAAAAAGAGAGAGAAGTGTAAGCTAGTTCTGCACATGTTTGCACACGGGTTTGCGCATGAGATTGATGGCATGCAACAGAACACTGGATCAGCTTTAGGTAAAATATGGATTTTATATGAGAAATAATGCACAGGTATGCATAGCAACAAATGCACTGAAAGAGTCCACACAGCTTCAATCTGCAGAGGCAGGATCACCACTTGCATGCATGCATCCACCTATATGTACAACTGGAGATGCTGAGGCTGACAACTAAACTATATGCTGCAGATAACATGTATGAGAATACCTCATGGGCTGATTGTGTGTGAGTGTCACAACAAAACCTTTTTGTTTTGCCTTTCAGAAATTCAAATTAGCATGCTGTGTGTGTGCGTGTGCGCACATCTGTGCGCGCGTGTGCGCGAACATGTCATTGGACTTCAGGCCATAAGCACATTCTTTACTGGCAAGTCTGATTTCTCAGATACAAAAGTCTGCTTGAATCTCGTATGTGGCACACCAAAAATGATTTCATTTCTAATAATGGTACATCTGTAACACTGTTGTTGTTGTTTAGTCGTTAAGTCGTATCTGACTCTTCATGACCGCATGGACCAGAGCACACCAGGCCCTCCTGTCTTCCACTGCCTTCCGGAGTTGGGTCAAATTCATGCTGGTAGCTTCGATGACACTGTCCAGCCATCTGGTCCTCTGTCGTCCCCTTCTCCTCTTGCCTTCACACTTTCCCAGCATCAGGGTCTTTTCCAGGGAGTCTTCTCTTCTCATGAAATGGCCAAAGTATTGGAGCCTCAGTTTCAGGATCTGTCCTTCCAGTGAGCACTCAGGGTTGATTTCCTTCAAAATGGATAGGTTTGTTCTCTTTGTAATTCAGGGGACTCTCAAGAGTCTCCTCCAGCACCACAATTCAAAAGCATCAATTCTTCAGCGGTCAGCCCTCTTTATGGTCCAGCTCTCACTTCCATACATCGCTACTGGAAAAACCATAGCTTTGACTATGCGGACCTTTGTCGGCAAGGGGATGTCTCTGTTTTTTAAGATGCTGTCTAGGTTTGTCATCGCTTTCCTCCCAAGAAGCAGGTGTCTTTTAATTTCGTGGCTGCTGTCACCATCTGCAGTAATCATAGGGCCCAAGAAAGTCAAATCTGTCACTGCCTCCATATCTTCCCCTTCTATTTGCCAAGAGGTGATAGGCCCAGTGGCCATGATCTTAGTTTTTTTGATGTTGAGCTTCAGACCATTTTTGGCACTCTCCTCTTTCACCCTCATTAAGAGGTTCTTTAATTCCTCCTCACTTTCTGCCATCAGAGTGGTATCATCTGCATATCGGAGGTTGTTGATATTTCCGGCAATCTTAATTCTAGTTTGGGATTCATCCAGTCCTGCCTTTTGCATGATGCAATATAAGTTAAATAAGCAGGGAGACAATATACAGCCTTGTCGTACTCCTTTCCCAATTTTGAACCAATCAGTTGTTCCATATCCAGTTCTAACTGTTGCTTCCTGTCCCACATAGAGATTTCTCAGGAGATAGATAAGGTGGTCAGGCACTCCCATTTCTTTAAGAACTTGCCATAGTTTGTTGTGGTCCACACAGTCAAAGCTTTTGCGTAGTCAATGAAGCAGAAGTAGATTTTTTTTCTGGAACTCTCTGGCTTTCTCCATAATCCAGCGCATGTTAGCAATTTGGTCTCGAGTTCCTCTGCCCCTTCGAAATCCAGCTTGTACTTCTGGGAGTTCTCGGTCCACATACTGCTGAAGCCTGCCTTGTAGGATTTTGAGCATAACCTTGCTAGCGTGTGAAATGAGTGCAATTGTATGGTAGTTGGAGCATTCTTTGGCACTGCCCTTCTTTGGGATTGGGATGTAGACTGATCTTTCCCAGTCCTCTGGGCACTGCTGAGTTTTCCAAACTTGCTGGCATATTGAGTGTAGCACCTTAACAGCGTCATCTTTTAAGATTTTAAATAGTTCCACTGGAATGCCATCACCTCCACTGGCCTTGTTGTTAGCCATGCTTTCGAAGGCCCACTTGACTTCGCTCTCCAGGATGTCTGGCTCAAGGTCAGCAACCACACTATCTGGGTTGTCCGGGACATCCAGATCTTTCTGGTATAATTCCTCTGTGTATTCTTGCCACCTCTTCTTGATGTCTTCTGCTTCTGTTAGGTCCCTACCATTTTTGTCCTTGATCATGTCCATCTTTGCACAAAATGTTCCTTTAATATCTCCAATTTTCTTGAACAATTTTCTGTAACCCTGACACCCTCTCTAAATATATTGGTAAATGTATATAAGCCAGGTTGGAACCTGCTCCCATAGTGCCGGTTAGGTACATAGGGAGGTACAGCACTCTCAGTAACCTAATTTCTCTGGACTACAACAGACAGAAGAAATTCAAAAAGAGATAAACAGTACAGAATTAAATCAAAGTAAAACAGAGCTAAAATATATCAGCACTAAAATTGTTTTGAAATGCCTGGGAAATGAAAAGATACTTATCTGTTGCTGACATGTCCACAATATGACCCAGATAAGCATATTTGGGGAAAGTATTCCACTGGTGAGAGCCAACCACTGACAATGATTTCTCTTTTGTAGTCTGCTACCTTTCCTCATTTGATGGGGCATCTGAAAGAGGACTTTAGACTAAGCATGGATTTAGATTTGGAAATTATTCATAAAATGAAGTGAAGTAGGGGCATATTTCCACTTGGAACCAATGTGAAGCACAGTGTGGAAGACCAAAGTGGTGTTTGGATGAAACTGATCAAATATTGCTTTGGCGCTTCAGAGGTTAAAAACATTACTAATAACGCATTGGAAAAGTAAAAGTAATACTCTAACAGAAGAACAAGGAAGTCCAAAGCAGAAGGAGGTTAACAACTCACGTACCTATGAAAAACTCAGACTCACCTGGAAATCCTAACCACTAAGCCTCTGGAAGTGAAGTCTTCTGTCCCTGTGTTTAACAGACATTTTGCAAGGGAAGAGTGTTCAAGAACAGAAAGAGTTTGCAATTCACAGCTTTAATTTTTAGGTGGTAGGGTGGAGATGCATTAAGGGATGATTTATTATTATTATTATTATTATTATTATTATTATTATTATTATTATTATTATTATTATTATTATTATTATTATTATTATTATTATTATTATTATTAGCCTTGAGGCAGCTGCAGATCTCAATCCAATTGACTAAATGCCTGTGCGTATGAAATTTGCACCTTCACGGTTTGGGGCCCCTTACTTGTTGGACCATCTGGTGCTAAGAACATCAACCTGCACCACCAGATCCTTCCAGGCAATCCTTCCTGGTTGCCACACTGAGGGAGACCAGGAAAACCTCTATCAGAAGCCGGGTCTTCTTGGTTGTGGCACCAGCCCTTTGGATCCGGCTCCCAGTCGAGCTGTGCCTGGCCCACTCCGTGTCCACATTCAGAAGGTTGCTCAAAATGCTGCTTTTTACAGAGGTCTTTGAGAACAACCTTACATGATTCTGCCTTGCCCTGTCACCCTATTTTGGGTTAATGCCGTGGCACTGTTATCTTGTCTTGTTTTAGCTGATATGACTTGTTTTATTTATCTGTTATAGTTGTGTTATTGTTGATTGTTTTATTGTCAGTATCATGATTGTTAACTTCCCAGAATAGTGCTTTACACTAATGGGGCAGTATAAACATTTAATAAATAAATAAATAATCATGTGGTATCTGTAAATTAGAAAATTGCAGAGCTCCAAGTAGAGGTCGGGAGGGAAGAAGCAGAAGAGAACTTTGCTTGCACACTGGAGGTTGAGCAGTGGTTGACAGCATTGAATTTCACCCCCCATCCCAGGTCACAACACTTTATTTTGCCCATGTTTGTGTTTGTTTTTTTCACTATTTGGGCAAATACAAATGTATACAAATACTTTAAAATATTACCATATAAATCAAATCAGATGGGGTCAAATCAGCTCACAGCAAATATGTTGTGATTTGGAAGTCTAATAAAAAGAACTGGATAGTACTTGCACACTCCTACTTTGGACTACGACCTTAAGAGCCCTAATAGGTATCAATGGCAACAAAGACTTCTTTAAAGCCACTTATATCATTTAAAAAAAAAAACCCAACATACTTTGAACTGGGCCTGAAACTGGACTGGCTGCCACTGTAGGTGGCAAAGCACTGGCTTAACCTGATTGCACCAGTTCCCATTTTGGATTCTCTAGTTTCCCAGTTTGGATAAACTGGCCACACCTTCTTGTTGCTCCCATAGAACACCTGAAAAAGGCTACATTTTTTGAACCTAGGTAATGCTGGATTTCAACTCTGTTTAATGCCATCTAAAATTGCCAACTCTGTGTGACCGAATTGTATCCTATCTGTTTGTCAATCAAACCCATTCTAAAACACCCTTTGGTCCTGCCAATATTTTCTCTTTCAATGATTCCACACAAAGCCTCTGTTTTTAAGTAACCATGCCTTGACATTTCCGGTGGTTTGGAAGGGATGCATTTTCAAGAACACAATGCATTTTGTAGTTTGAGTCATCTTCATTTTCTCTTTATCCAGGTTATGATGACACAGCGACAAAGGCTTTTGGTGTTTGACAATCATTCATTTGTGGGTATCTGGGAGAAAGGCTTTTTGTTAAAAGGGGCAATTTTTGTCTTCCCAATAGGAACACTTAGGTTCAACACTTTGGAAAGTAATATATTTTTGAAGGTAATATATTTTTTTCTCAGAAAGAAGTATTTGCTCTTTTACCAGATTGTATTGATTTCTGGTTTACACATCACCCCAGTATGTTTTTTCCTGTCTCCACTTTATCCTTTTCTCTCTCCAAACCCTTTGTATGATGCTTTAAAAAAAAAAGCACTCCTTGAAACACTACTTTTCTTATGCTCTGTTACATTACCTATTCTGGTTGAGCCCAGCCTTGGCCCTTAGATACAGTGGGATCCTACAGTTTCTGTAGAACTGATGACTGGCTATGCTGGCTGGGGATGATAGAGATCAATTTACTTCAAATTAGACACACATAGGCTCTACATCTTCAATTTCAGCATCTAAAATCAGGCTCAAAGGCCTGTGCCAATAATGTCAACAGTACAGCACTAATACAAAGTCTGTTATGCTCATGATTGCACATTCTTTTTTGAGTTAACACCGGGGAGGATGTGTCCAAAACAGTTTTGCACAACCAAGGGGTTTTACAGATAGTTCTGCAGTTTATTGCATAATTGTTTATACAACTACTTGTCCCATGGTATAATCTAGCACAATTGTGCTACCAAGGATGGTCATTCTACAACCATTATATTGAATTTTAGACCTAATAGTTTTCAAACTCTCACACTTCACTTACTAGCAAATGTGCACTTGCCATTTCTGTCCAAGAACAGGTTTTGTTCTATGTTTTCTTCTATGCTTTTAATTGTATTTATTGTATTATAATTTTATCCTCACTTCACTTTATGATTTTTGATTTTCACCCCTATGTATTATGTTGCTATTTGCTATTTTGTTACTCTGTTGTTATTTGTTGTAAACCGCTCAGAGTGGCCTTGGCTACCAGATGGGCGGTATATAAATCAAATAAACAAACAAATAAAATAAATTTTGCAGTAGTACTAGTTTTATTTCTCTAAGCGTATGACATTGCACTGCCCTGAATGACTTATAGCATGGGCCTGTACATTTGTTCTATGTGCTGTCAAGTTAGAACAGACTTATAGCAACCCTAATAGGGCTTTCCAGGAGTCTGCGATATTTAAGGAGTGGTTCTACTAGTTCCATCCCCCTCCCACCCTTGTGAGCCTACATAGTCAAGGAGAGAGTCAAACCCAGATCTCCTGAATCCTAGTCCATCACTCTATTCATTCCACCTCATTGAGTGTCCATGTACATTTCTACCGTGAAGTAATCTTCACTTAGTTCAGTGGGCTTTTCTCCCAAGTAAATACAGTGAAGAAACTGAGATGTTGGGGAACATGGGAAATGGGATCCATCTTGAGTGAGACAGGAATAGGCCTGAGAGCATGATTCCTTTTGGAATGTTCTTCAGCTGCTGAGACCAAAGCACCCACTTTCTAATCTCATGAGAAGAAAGTATTTATTATTATTATTATTATTATTATTATTATTATTATTATTATTATTATTATTATTATTATTATTCAAAAACTCCAGGCACAGTCAAAATTATAAAAACATTGGTATTTGTGGTGTTTGCCCAGGTCATGAATATTCATATGCTATTTGCATAGACCAATGGGAGTGCTGGAGGGGCGGAGTCACAAGGTATAAGAGACTCAGCAGGAGGAGGAGGAGTTTAGATAGGATTTTGAGATAGAGAGATAGGGAGAGCTGAAGAGACTGAAAGTTTTGGAGTTTGGGCAGGAGAGTTGTGGTTGAGAGGGATAAAGGAGAATGTTTGTTTAAGAGTTAATAACATTGCTTGTTCTGTCAACACTTGTATCAATAAACAATTTCTATTTGGTAGTTTTAAAATGACATGTGGCCTAGAGCTTTATTATTAATTATTAATAATAGGTATTGTTGATGAAGTCAACTGGTGGCAGCTGAGGGGCATGTAACGTGAGCTCTTTGTTTGGTGAAACAATCAGGGGCCATGTGGAATTGTGACAAATTGGTGGCACAGAGGTGGGATCAGAATCAATCCAGTGAAAAGTTGAATGGGCTTGAGTTTAAAGATACTCCGAGCTAGAAGGGGTTAGGATCTGTGGTAAGAAGTGGTTACCCGTTAGAGTCTTGCTGAAGACTTAGTTTCGGGACTTCTGGACCGAGATCTGGGGAATCCTAAAAGAAGGAAAATACCTACTCAAGAGAAACCATTTTACCTCAGGATTTCTAGTGGCTAGCTCAAAATCCGGAGCTCTGAGGGAAACGAGCAGTAGCAAATGGAGTAGAAGCCTAAGTCAGAATAAATCTGAGGTGATAAGGAAAGCTAAGCAGAAAGTTGTTCTTGTGTCTGGAGACAAGAATCATCCAGACAGAAAATTATTGTGGCAAGGGTTGTGAGCTTGGCAGTAGCTGAGGAGAGCTGTTTGGAAAAGTGCAACCTAGTTACAAGGAAAGCCAATGAAAGAGAGAAAAGGCTTGTACTTTTGGTTTTTGTGAGGGAAAAGAACCAGTCCAGGTTAATAAGAAATTGTATTGTTTATGCCACCCAAAAGAAGTAAAAAGTCAGTTATGGAGGGACAAGTTGAGCCCCAGAGTGCTGAGAGAAATGGAAACCCTCAATTTCAGAGTGAGGAAGAAACTGAGGGACCTGTATTGATTGCCTCAGAGGGAGAAAATATTCAAAGCTCTCAAGATTTTGAAAAATGGAAACTAGAACAAGAATTTAAACTGAAGATATGAAACCCAATTAGAATTGGAAAAGAACAAAATTTGAAAGAAAAAGGGAACTAGAAATTAAAGAAAGGGAAAGGGAATTTGAGCAAGAAAACAGGAGAAGGGAATCTGAGCAAGAAAACAGGCAAAGGGAAATGCAGTTTCAAATTGAGATGAAGAAATTGGAATTAGCTACTCATATTAAATATTATATATTATATATTGACACAGTATGTATGCTGTTCCTAATAATGTTGATTTTTGTAGCTCTGATGGTGTTTTTTCTGAGATCTGCAATTGCTTATAGTACTGTGTGTTTGCAATTTACAACTTTAATTTTTAGGAGGTAGGGTGGATATGCACTGAACATAACACACCAGACATAATAGTAATAAAACGAAGAAATGTCTGGATCATTGACATAGCAATTTCAGGGGATGCCAGTGTTGAAAATAAGGAATTGGAAAAACTAACAAAATACAGAGACCTGACAATCGAAACATCTCACTTGTGGACCAAACTTCAGTCGTCCGTGTAGTCATTGAGGCTTTGGGAACAATATCAAGAATTTTCACAGAGTATTATAAGCAGTGGCAGATCTCAGAAATAACACCATCAGAGTTCCAAAAAATGGCAATATTAGGAACAACATAGATACTTTTGGTTTTTGGTTAATACTTGTATCTGCTGTATAATACTAGTCAATGTTTTTATAATTTTTATTGACTGTGTCTTTTTGAATTTTTGAATAATAATATTTTTATTATTATTTGAATAATAATAATTTTAGAACTGCAGAGCTCGAAGGGACCCATATGGATCATCAAGTCCAGCCCTTGTCAACGAGGCACAGTGAGGAATCGAACTCCCAACCAGATGCCTAAACCATTGAGCTATCCAGCTGTTGTTCAAGGCCTGCTTTGCCTGGCTGGCCTTGGTCCAATTCTAATTAAAGGATAAATTATTTAAGCTGAGTTGGGAGGGGTGCTGGAAAGAGCGGCTGCTTCCTTGAAGATTCTAGGATGACAGGAACCTACTTGGCATAGGTTGGAAAACCATCTAGGAGGGAACCTTTGGACTACAACAGAGGCTCAGGAAGCTACTCTTGGTGGCAAGAAGCTTGGCTGCAATCCTATTTTGCCTTGCTCCACAGAAATGAACTTTGCTTCTGCTCAGAAGCTATGGCTTCCTCAAATGCTGTTAGATTAAAGACAGGCTAGCTTCTCATTTTATCATGTGTCCCTTTCTTTTTCTTTTTTGCCATGAATTTGGCATTTTTATTCTTTTTGCTCTTTTTTCACTCTCTCTTGTTTCTAATAAAACACATTTTTCCTCCACAAAGGCCTGTTCATTGAGTGAGTAGGGATTTGGTACCAGATCTAACCCTAACCCCTTGATTCTCTACCACAAGTTCTTTTAGTATGTGTTATGGCAGCCTACTTTATCCCTGGGCTGGTGTGCAAGTAAAGGGCATAGCCTTGTGAATTTCAGATATTTATATTTATATCCCATTTAGGTGTTCAAAAACTGAGTAAGTTAAATATGCATAAGGGGGCACACTGGCCTTGCCCCCCACCTCGATTTTTGGTTTTGTCACACTCTATTTGTGGAGAGTGGCTTTCTAAATCAGACAGCCTCCTCTATGTGTGAAGCCTCCCTGGGAAATTTCAGAATAAATCACTTGGAGATTCAGAATGTTGCCAGCCTCTTGTAGAGGAGAATCAAAGAAGGCAGAGAGAAAAGCAGAGTTCGTGTACTTCCTTTCCTCACACATTTAGCTTACTTGCTTTTATAGGCCCTGAGTGGGGGTGGGTGGGGAGTAGATCTATCCTGGGACCAGTTCCCAAAATTGTAATTATTATTTGATACGGATGCCAAAATCATTCTGAAGTACCTCCTGTGAAATGTCACATCGTATTCTAAACATATTTAAAACCTACCTTTTCAAAGGGATGTGTGAGCAGTCCTTAACCACACAGAATATGCATGTGCAGCAGAATTTCCAGTAGTTCTGAACTTTTGATACCCTTATCTAACCTGCAAATTCCACTACAACAGTACAACCTGGGAAGTCTTCCCTGAAAACTGCTTACTGTTATTATGCTGCAGTTGACTTAAAGGTTAAGTGACCTCTTAGAAGAATGCAAACTTGTGAATTAGGAAGTAGCACTGTTCTCAGGTGGCATTTATTCACCACAAGAAATAGCTGCTAATGAGCTCCCTAGCTAGTGAAACCTAGATGTAAAATATGTAAAACTTGGAATGTTGACTGCTTCTTTTCTTTTTTTTTTTTACCAAAAGGAAAAAAAAATCTGTGTGTAAGTGGGGCTCATTAGATAAATTATAATAGATCAAAACCAAAGGAAAGGGCACAACTAAGTGTCAAAACCTGGAGTGTCCAATCAGAGTATTTTTTGCAGCCTTTTCATAGTGTAACCTTAGACTAGTTATTTAGCTCATGATTTGCAAATAGAAGGTTATTTCATCTCAAAAGTGTACTACATTAATATTACTTTAAAAGCAAGCCCACTGTGAGAGCTCAATGTGTCACTATATAGGTGCTAATTATGTCGAATTTCTAAAATTCCAGAAGCCACTGCAGTTCTTTTTCATACCAAGGTTAAACAGTGTCTAGAGTATGGATTGTTACCTGTATTTTAAATAGAAGAGAGGGGGTTCAGAAATTCTTAATTAGGTGACTGGAAAAACAGAAAAGCAATATACAAGTTCTGAATGTTGGAGGTCATTTATCTAAATCACTCATAGCCTCATGCACATCTGAAGGCAATACAGTTCATTCTTGCTGATTGTTCACACACAAACACATACATTTTGTGTATTTTTTTACAGAGCGCCTATTATTAAAACATAATTCTAAGAGTGAGGCGTAAATAATAGGATATGAGAAAAGAAAAGAAACACTTGCCTATTGCCCAAAGGTTTGCACCATTTTACTTGGTATCTAAATGACAATTGTGGGTGGAGAGGGAGACATATTCATAGAGAGTCCATAGCTTGGATGCCACTACTAAGAAGGCTATGCCATATATAGTTTTCCTGTAAACACACTTATCTAAAGCACCACAGCCTCCCCATTATAATGGCAAGATACCAATTTTAACTGCAGTTACAGGAAACATTTAAAAATATGAAAAAATTCCTCAGCTCAGAGCTGTTCCTAACACCCTTACAAGCCCTTCTTGGTGCTGCTTCCCAATATTATCACCACCCCCTTAATAAAAGCCTACTGAAAAGTTGTAGAGATTTGTAATAATGGGGAACAACATATCTGTGAAGATCCTCAGTCATCCAGGTGTGGTTATCTGGAAGATGAGTCATGGCACCTGGACTTCTTTCTTGTTAGGTTGAAACTTTTCGCTACTCATCCAAGTAGTTTCTTCAGTCTGAGCAGAGTTGATAGGAGATCCCTGATATATCCTCCCCATTGGTTTCACTTCCCCCTGGTCCGAATAGGCTCATTAGGAGGACAGAGGACTGAGAGTGAGGGATAATCAGATTGAAAAAGCTACTTGGATGAGTAGCGAAATGTTCCAACTGTAAACCAAACAAGAAAGAAGTCGAGTTGCCATGACTCAACTTACAGATAACGGGGAACCTTTTAAAAATAACAGCAATGTGTTTTAAAACTATTTTTATGGACTAGCATTACAAATGTGAACTAGTTGGGCAGCTACAATATCTACTTCCTCATAACCCCTTCCTCTCCTCTAACATAGTAACAAGTACATTAGAGGCAGCAACCTGGAGTGCAGTGAGAAAATTAGAGTCACAGAGGGTGACACGGCCTGGCTTGGCATTCCCATCATCACTGGATACTAAAGGAAAGTCTCAAAGTTGCTTGAAAATGCAGGAGGAATATTAAGATATTAGGACTCACCACAGTGTGCAGAACTTTGCCTCTGCCCGATCATGCAAAGACTTCCAGAATATAATTAAAGTTAAAACCACATTTAAAAAATTAACTGAAATGCAGCCTCACTGAGTAGAAAGAAAGACCATTTAACATCATTCGTGGCTTATAGATTGTGACTCATGAAGCTAGCTGCAGCTAGAAAGTAGTGCAGAGTGGAATCCCAGGAGATCAGAGGACTCCCTCATGTTTCTGACAGGTCATGACGACAATAAAAGCGGGGGGGGGGGGGGGTTGCAGGCATGGACTTGAGGGAGCCACAATACAGTACAAGTTGGCAGAGTTCACTTTCATTAGTGAAAAGTTCTGTCGGCCTAGCTCGCTTAAATTGCATTATGAGCACTTGGAACAAACACCAGCCACAATGAAAAACTAGAGGCCTGGTCAGTGAACATAACTTGAACGCCACAGTCCTTTTTAGAATGTCACCTCCCTGAGTAGTTCGTATCTCTACGCATGAACTCCTATCGAGAGATTTAACCCCTGATGTGGTTTGTTCTTGCTCAACAAACAAGACAATGCAAACAAGGAAGCAAACAATCCCGAGAAAGGGACAAAGATGCTGCATTGGTGCAGAGATAAGAATTTTGTGCAAGGTATGTTTTGTGCAAAATTTGGAAACCGTGACAGGGTAATAAAATCTATTTGGCATCTCAGCATCAAGTTGGAGATGAAATCTCTTGAGAGAGTTTGCTGAAATCCTCAGGATGCTCTGTTGCCTAGTCTTGCCTAGAAGCTTACCACTGGTGATGTTTCTTCACACCCCTGCCCACACCCTATATTACACAACCCAATAGCCATGTCAGAGATACCTTTATATTCTTTACTATGCTTGGAAATAAGGATTCACAAGTACGGAAGTATTCTGGGAACAATGACATAATGAAGGTACATTTCAAAAGTAACAGAACAAGCAGAAACACATGACATTTTCCTAGTTCTTTCAAGCGGGAACAGTATTACTTTACTGAAGTAATGAGTCATATTTTTCTAGTTATTTTTGAAAGTTATCTCTTATATACATTTTAGAGACATATTGGGAAGAATTTTTTCAAGTTTCTTGCCATTCTCCAATCAACCCAATATTTTTTTTATTTTTCTAAAAAAATAATGAAACAGCATTGAGCACCACATCGTCTGACAACACTAACAAATACTGGCCAAAAAGGAAACTTCTTAACTGTGGGAACCCCCTCCCCAAGGTTGCTAAGCTGTTATCTGTTCTTCAGTGCAGAGCATACTCTCCTGGTTCAGGACGCAGCTGCTTCTGACGAGGGAGGGGCGGCTACCCATTCTTCCTCTTTCTCATAGAGATAGAGAGCTAACTTCAAAGCCTTTCTTTGGCCAATCCTAATTGGCATTATGTAACCATTATCCTATCTGTATACTATCAACAATTTGTAAGGTTAATTAAAAGGAGCCCTCCTGGGGGCGTTGCCCCAGAGAGGTGTGTGTGGAGGACTCTGCTGGCGGACATCTCTGTGTGTGACTGACTTCTTTGCTCTCTCTCTAAAACTAATTGCTTTCTGTATTCGGTGATCACCTAAACTATCAGCCTTCTCATTTCGTGACCACTACACTTAACAAACAATACAATAAGTAATGGGAATGAATTCTTTTCAGAAATGAACTTTCCAAATCCTAGGTTTTCATGATGCTGAAAAGGAGTTCCTACCCACACGTTCTTGTGAAGCTTCCCTTTTTCAGATGTTGCACTGAATGCTAAAAAATTATGTTCTGAATTAGGTCTCTTTGTATATTGAAAAATTATTATTTCAGAGACATCTTTTTTAAAAATGATAAGCTGCTATTTATGAGTGTCCTATGGGCAAACTGTAGTGCAATGCATTCTAGTAGCTAGGTGTGATTCTTAGCCAATAAAAGTGGAAGTTTCCTTTTATTTCCTTTTTAACAAGCAGATAAAGTGCAAGAGACGAGACAGGGAGAGATAAAGGAGAATGTAAAAACTAGGATTCATTTTGGTGATTTTCAGTTAAAAATGACTGAAATTCAGTTTTGCTTTAATTATATTAGTGGGAAGACATTTCACAGAACAATAGCAAAATGACCAGGGAAGGGGGAGAATCTTGAAGTATACTGTAGGTGGTCTTCTTAATCATTAATACAGTAATCCAGACTTACGTTGGGTTTAAATATGATTTTCTACCATAGTTGCTGTATTCCAAAATCTCTTTCCACCCCCTATTTTCCCATATTAATTTTTTTTTCTCTTGAGTATAATAACATTCTGCAATCGTGTGCTTTATTTAGTTCTTAAATACTCCAAATTTGTTTTAAATACCATCTTCTAGTTAATATTCGTGTACCCATAAAAATAATGTAAAAATGTGAAACAGAATACATCGATTGTTTATTTGTATCTAATCAGGAATGAAAAATTGAGCTTACATTTCTTCTTCTTTCGTGTCTTTTTCCTGATATAAATTGTAGGCAATGATTTTTCAGCCAAAAGCTATGTGATTTATTACTCTTTTGTTGCAGACAATTCAGATGGCTTCTCCAAAATAATAATTGCTCCTGCAGCTGAATCACTGTATTTTCTGAGTACTCAGACCACGGTAGTGTCATGTTATCAGTAAAATATAATTCTCCCACTCAATTTGCAGGCATCCTTCAGTCTCGAGAGACTATGGTAACGTGCTCTGAATAGAGGTCTTGGAACAGCGTCTAGTGTGGCTGAGAAGGCCAATTCGAGAGTGACAATCCCTTCCACACCCAAGACAAATACAATCTGTCCCCTGTCCAGCTCCCTGATTTTGCTGGTTTCAGGACTGCCTCTTTGCCTCGGCCTGCTGAACAAGTATCTCTTCAAATTGGGAGAGGCCATGCTGCACTGCCTGCCTCCAGGCTGAACGCTCGGATGTCAAAGTTTTCCATCTGTTGAGGTCCATTCCTAAGGCCTTCAGATCCCGCTTGCAGCTATCCTTGTATCGCAGCTGTAGTCTCCCTCTGGGGCTCTTTCCCTGCACTAATTCTCCATGCAGGAGATCTTTTGGAATCCGACCATCAGCCATTCTCACAATATGCCCAAGCCAACGTAGACGTTGCTGTGTCAGTAATGTATACATGCTAAAAATTCCAGCTCATTCTAGGACTACTCTATTTGGAACTTTGTCCTGCCAGGTGATACCAAAACTGCGTCGGAGACAACACATATGGAACGTGTTCAACTTCCTCTCCTGCCATGCACAAAGGGTCTAGGACTCACTGCAGTACAGGAGTGTACTCAGGACACAGGCTCTATAGACCTGGATCTTGGTATATGCCATAAGCTTCTTATTAAGCCATACTCTCTATGTGAGTCTAGAGAACATGGTAGCTGCTTTGCCAATGTGTTTATCCAGCTTGACATCTAGAGAAAGAGTGTCAGAGATCGTTGAGCCAAGGTACACGAAACAATGAACAACCTCCAGTTCTTGTGTAGAGATGGTAATAGAGGGAGGTGAGTCCACGCCCTGGCCCATGACTTGTGTTTTCTTCAGGCTGATTGTTAGTCCAAAATCTTGGCAGGCCTTACTAAAATAATTCATGAGTTGTTGGAGGTCTTCAGCAGAATGGGCAACAACAGCTGCATCATCGGCGAAGAGGAAGTCGCACATGCATTTCAGCTGGACTTTGGTCTTTGCTCTCAATCTAGAGAGATTAAAGAGCTTTCCGTCTGATCTAGTCTGGATATAGTCACCTTCTGTTGCAGTTCCAAAAGCGTGCTCAATACTCCTGTCATTATTAGCTCAACAGCTGTCTGTAGTGAGGTTGTACAAATGCCAGAGTCCAACCGGACAGGAAGTTATCCTGGGTTAATTCAAACTTTTGTATGTTACACCCTGGCAGCTTGTCCCGGTTGAATTTGCAGTTGCTGTTCACATGGAAATGTTTAATTATTCCTGAAAGATGCATCTCAACTGTCTATTGCCTTTCTCCTCTGCACCGTGCAATGCTGCCCAGTCACAGTCCTGCTAATTAGAGAGAGAAGATGTTTGGGCTAATGAAGGATTCCCCCCTCTTTTTCCATGGCTGTTTGCAGCCTTTCACTCTTTTGTCTCCCTGTAAGCCCATTAAGGAGTGATAGTGCAGTGTGACAGAGCTCACATGGGTGTGTATCTGTGTGCATGTTTGCTTCAGTAACCGCTGTTAAAGGTCAGTGAAAGGAGCAGGGAGAAGTGAGTGGCAAAGGGGGGTGAGAGGGAAAGAGGCCTGTGGGACACAGTGGAGAAGTGCAGCTAATTTGACTGTCTTGCATCTTAATTAAACATTTCCATGTGTGTACCCATATGTACCTGCACCCAATAACTAGGCTTTCAAATTCCTTCTTTTTTTCAATTTGCAATTGATGTAGCACTAATGTAACACTACACTGAGCTAGGAAGGAGCATGGTCTGTTCAGTGGGGATAAGCATTCCCCCCCATCTCTTTTTTGTTCATCTTTCTCTTTTTCTTCATGCTCCCTTCTCGCAGCACCGCCCAGTCAGTGCTGTTGCTAATTAGAGAAAGGGAAGTTGTTTGGTGGTGGAGTGGTAGGAGATTCCCTGCATCTCCTTCTCCTCCATCTCCATAACTGGGTGACTACCACTCACTCTTCTCTCTGCCTACAAGGTACAAAGCTAAAGTACAATGTTACAAGTGTGATGACAGAGAGAGCATTTGCGTATGTATGTTTGCCCCTGAAGTCCTCTGAGCAGTTCCAATCTGACATAGCGCTGGCCTAGGAAATCAACATAAACAAACATTTTTAGGAAACCCGAGAGGGTGTCAATTCTAGGAGTATCAGCCTAGAGAAAGAAATGCTGAAATATCACATCCTACCCCATCATCTAGACATCATTCTCTGTGTAGTTCAGGCCACTCTTCCACTGCTCTTTCAAACTGATACTACTATCGCACATGTCAGAGAGCAAAACAAAGTGATGGGAATGGAATTACTGACAAAAAAAACCCTGGCCCCTGACAGGTGAGCAAAAGGCAACAGATGCCCATGGAAAAAGACTAGGCTTACTCATGATTAGCTTTACTGTGCAATAGACAGAATATACTTTGAAATTAACCATGCCACCTCTGACACAAGCCATGCTGTAAATTGCAATATAGTCACACCCTCAGTCTCTCTAATGGATGCCAACATCATTCTGTAATGGTGAGACTGAAAATCTAACAATGCAGCTACAGTGTTCCACCGTTTCATTCTATTATTTTCCAGATCCATCAGGCAGCTACAGACGCTTCGTTCTATGGATGTGGGATAGGGATGGGCGAGAATTTTGTTTCTATTCATTTTTGGGAAGAATTTATCGAGATTTACTTTTTAACTTTTCCATGTTTAGGATGGGGGGGGGGGGAAAGTGAATATTTAAAAATCCAAATATGGGAAAGAGTGAAACTGGTGTATTTGCCATCTAGGATGAAGGCTCTGAGTGCTGAAGTCTTAATAATCTCAGTATGAATCTCCAGGTTTTCAACCCCGAGTGCTAAATTAAACTTGCCACCTATTCTTCTTCTGAGAGCCTCAGCATTTGAAACACCTCTGTATCAGGCAGAGATGGTATTTCTCTTTCCCTGCTGAGAAGAGCGATGCTATTACATTTTCCCAACAGCAAATGAAGGAGATTGTTTCAAACCCTTTTGGAGAATTTACCAAGAATTGCAAAGCGTACATTTGAGACAAAAGGCATTTGAGTTTTAACAAACCAAAAGTGAGAAACAATGAAAATGACAGATTTTCCAAATCAAATGAGCGCAGATGTAAATATGAATAATAGTGAGAGGAATGTTTGTCTTCTCAACCAACCCGTTTCAGCCCATAGATACACAATATCTAGATACACGATAGATACATAATACACAAACGTTAGAAATGTCTAAAAGTGGTGCATGTGCTGGCAAACTGTGCTTTGAGTGCTACTTGCTTGATCTAGTCTATGAGCCCTGTGCGTCCTGTTTTTTCCTCTATAATCTTTCTAAACTTTGCCATTTGAAAATTTTTATTTCTCCTTTTTAACAGGAGGTTTTCTAACTATTGGTTAGATTGGTCCTCAGACAGCAAATGAACGTGCCTTTGAATATTCTGCATTATCCCAAATGAAAAGCTATTTTGCTTTTATGTTCTCAGTAAAGTGCCATTGCCTGTGTTTGTAGCATTCCCAGATGTTTTTAGTTTGGGAGAACCGTATTTCACACCAGAAATGTAGTTTATGAGTATTCTCTTCATTCTAAAACTTCAATTGCAGAGTTATTGGGTAGGCTGGTTTTAACATCTTAGTCTAGGAGTGGAAGAGGGCAATAAAAATGCAAGGAAAATGAGACATGATTTCCAGATTGTATCTCGTTCCCTTGATTTCCACATTTGTGCCCTACCAGCTGTTGATCATTATGCTTTCTCATTTGCCATGTATTCACAAGAGATGTATGTTTAAAAAGTAATCCACAGTTTCATTTTTTAAAGATGACATTAGACTTCTGTCCAAGGTATCTTCTAGACCTCCAGGGGCAACAATGATCTGGAAGGCCGGTGTGTGACATGACCAAAGAGAAGACCAATCTGTGGTGTGGAGAAACAAACAAACAAAAACTCCTCTCACCATTTCTACCTGTGCTTTCTCTCCCCCTGCATTTTTGTAGATGGACAAACATTTTTCTTCCTCCCACATTTTTAAGCCCTTGCATTATCTGTCTGTCTGTCTGTCTGTCTGTCTGTCTGTCTGTCTGTCCCTCTCCCACTGTGTATCCTTGAGGGGGTCTAAACTCGATGATTCATAGAGTCCCTTCCAGCTCTGCAGCTCAAAGGTCATTATTCAAAGGTTATTATTTTTTGAATGAAATTTAAAGATGAACCAAACAAAATATTGATCATGGACTGCCAAAATTCAGTCAGTATGGGTATGTATAATATGGGGAGGATTACACTGTACCTGTTCCCTAGAAACAGTAAGGGGAGGGTAGAGAGAAAGAGAAAGAGAGAGAGAAAAATAGTGCTGAAAGCATAGATGAATTCACAGTGACTCAAAATAAGATTTTTAAAAGCAAAGTTTTCAGCTGTTGAAAATAGTCTCGCACTCTCTCTCTTTGATGTAAATTTTGCAAAACTATTTTAAAATAAGCCAAACAAACTTCTCACCTGCAGATGTTTCTGTCAGCCTTGTTTACCTGGTGGGCTGGCTGGTTTTGCACCCAGCCCTGTGAGAGTTGAATGAGTGTCCCATCTACAAGGCAGAAGATCCAATGCAGGAAGAAGTGGTGGGGTGGAATGTTTAAGACTCCTTGCATTCCCTTGTTTGCCTCTTACCTGCTTTGAAATAGCAGAAAGAGGGAAACTTTTGAGTCAACATCCGATCAACATTATCAGAAATGTCATTAGATAGAAGGCTGCTGAGAATAACACAGGCAGTAGTAATAGTAACAGCAGCAGCGACATGGATTGATACAACTGCCTCTCGTGTTATGTTTACCAGGTAAGCCAGGGGTTCCCAAACTGTGCACAGCCACTCCATGGGGCACCATGATACCCAGCCTTGGGTTCCATGGGAAACGAGATGGAACACAGAGCTATGAACAGGTTCTCTATAGCAGCAGTCCCCAACCTTTTTGGGGTCATGGACCGGCTGTGGGGAGCGAGCTCCATGCGCAGGGGGTGGGGGCACCCCCGTGCAAGTGCGGTGGGCGTGTCATGCTCGCACGGGGGGCGTGTCACGCTTGTGTGGGGTGTGTCGCACTCGTGGGGGGCATGCAACACCCCCATGAGCGCGACACGCCCCTGCACGAGCATGACACGCCCCCCATGGGCGTGACACCCCCCCGCACAAGTGTGACATGCCCCCGCGCGTGCATGCAGGGGGGCGGAGATCCATATCCGCGGCCCAGTTCCGGCAAGCCCACAGACTGGCACCGGGTCGCGGACCGGGGGTTGACGACCCCTGCTCTATAGCCTTTACAGCACTATGTGAAATAGGAACTGGAACTGGAAGCCATGTGTCTGCCTCTCCTTTCCCACTCTCTATGGTTCCCTGTGGAAGTGCTTGCCAGGAAGCCTCATGAGTTTCCTGTGTCAGGACTTGGAAGGAGGTGGGCCCTCAGGAATATTCAGGGGGAGGTGATGGGATGGGGGAGAAGTCAAGGTCCTGCCTCTGATAGGAGAGAGAACCCTGATGGCCCCTCCAAGCAAGGGAGCTTTATTTATTTATTTATTTTTATTTATTTATTGCATTTGTACCCCGCCCATCTAGTCAATTGACTACTCTGCGGCCAATGGTCAGTAAATCGAGAGCCATGAGGACAAAAATGTTTGGGAACCATTGAGGTAAGGGGAAATTATAGGCCCAAAGGACTGTTGCCACGCCATAGGAGTGATAGTCACTTTCTTGATGTTAATTGGCTCTTGCTACTCAGATAGACATTTCCAATGAAAGAGGAGAATGTTTGCTCAGTGAATATATATCTTTTTAAGGATTTTTGATAATATTGTGTAATACATTACACTATTTACCCAAAGTATATTTATTAGCAAAAGCTGGGCAGTGAAGAAAGCTGACAGGAAGAAACTTGATTCATTGGAAATATAGTGTTGGAGGAGAGCTTTGCAGATACCATACACTGCTAGAAAGATGAAGAAGCAAGTGCTAGAGTAAATCAAGCCTGAACTATCTCTGGAGACAAAAATGAGAAAACTGAGGGTGTCATATAGACAAGATTCACTGGAAAAGTTGCAGGCAACAGGAAAAAAGGAAGACCAACTATGAGGTGGATTGATGTGAAGGAGGTCAGCTGAGTGCGCCGTCCTCAAAAGAAAACAGAGAGGAGTGGAAGACTGATTGCGCAGTGGGGGAATTGATTCAGTTAGAGGAGAAAGGAAGGGGGAGCAATAGAGCGGTGGAAATCTTCTTAGCAGAGACTAGACAAGACAGGAAAGGGGAGGAGTTAGATTTGTGGAGATGGGATGAGAGTATAAAAGAGGAGGAGAAAGGAGAGAAAGGGACTCAGACGGAAGGGATAATTTCTCCAAGATATGGGCCAGTGGAGTTGGTTCGGGATTTTCCTAATCTGAGAACCGGAGGAGGTCTATTGCCCGATCCCGTCAATCTGAGAGAGATAGACAAACCTAAAGGGAAGGCAGAATGGACTATGGTGGCAGTACCTCGTTCTCAAGACCTGACGAAGAAGGTAACGTACATTGGTACTACCAGTTACCTGCCCTATCTGGAGGGGAATTACGTGAAGCACCCTTGCTGCGGGACGATTTGTGCGACGTTGACTTATCCCACTTGGGGTCAGACCCACCCAGATCCCCACGGGAAGAAAGAGAAGTGAAAAGTGGAAGGAAAGGAACAGAGATGAATGTTAGAAGTTATAAGTTATTGCCCGAGTTAAGTTTACTTGATCCCTTTTGCATTGACAACCCTGAAGTTAGCAAGAATAAAGATGACATGTTCAAACCGTCAGTTTCGTCTCCGTCTCTTCTTCCCGCCCAAAGGACAGCCCTGCCTCCTCCCGATAAAGTACCCAATCACAGTGGCGCCCAACGTGGGCGGGCTCTCAGGCGGGAAACGAAGAAATGTTGAAATTAATAAAAACAATTGAAAGACAGGAAAAATTAATAGAGAACTTGGCAGAACAACAGACATTACTGACTAGAAAGATGTTGAAAAAGGAAGCTGATGAAGATAGAGTTGTGGGGAAGAATGTGTTAATTAAGAACGGATTGATAGCTGGCCCTGCTCCTATACGTATTCAAAAAATGAACAGCAGCGATGATCCAGAGGCTTACTTGCATACTTTTGAAAGGGTAGCTGTGGCGGCAGGATGGCCGAAGGAACAATGGACCCTGATTTTGGTTCCATGCCTCACCGGTTTGCTGCAAGAGGTGGTAGATACTTTGAGCCCCGAAGAGGCAGCTCAGTATGAAATGGTGAAAACAGCTATATTAAAGACATTGAATCTCACGGAAGAAGCATACAGGAAAAGATTTAGAGAGTTGAAGATGAGACCAGGTATACACCCTTGCACACTTGTACAGAGGATGAGAGCTAACATAACCAGGTGGATTAAACCAGAAGAGAAGACCAAGGAACAAATATTGGAAGTGATCATCATGGAACAGCTAGTAACTACTTTGAATGGGAACATTAAAAGTTGGGTACAAAAGAACAATCCCAAACGGTTAGAAGAAGCCCTCCGCCTAGTGGAAGATTATTGTATGGCGGAAGATTTTGGAAAAGAAAGCTCCACCCTCGTAGGAGAACGAGGGAAGGCGCGTGAGAGAGCGATGACGCAGAATCCAGGAGGAGGTTTTCGACGAGGTGGTGAGATGCAAGGAACAACAAAACCGCGTGGTCGTCCCTTTGAGCCGATGGGCCCCAAACCCGTGCGACCCATCACTTTTGACGAACGACTGTTTGCACCAGGAACTGGTTTGAAAATGGGACCCGATGGGAGACCCGTGTGTTTCAGCTGTGGGTTACCAGGCCACGTGCGAAGAGACTGCCCAGGGACTGATTGCTCCTGGGTAGGAAGCCATAATATAGCAAAAATACCTGAGGGGCTTGAACAGATAGGTTGGGAGGTGGAAGCATGGGTTAATGGAGAAAAGAAGAAAGCGTTAATTGATACAGGGTGTGGAAAAACTTTGGTTCGAACTCTGGCAGGAGGGAAGCTGGAAGAAGGTCTAGTGGTAAAGTGTATACATGGGGATACCAAGTCGTACAAGACCACATGGGCAAATGTGAAAGTAGGAGAAAAGACTCAGAGAATGAAGGTGGGAATTGTTCCCGGATTATCAAGAGAAATGTTGTTGGGAAGAGACTGGGTGGGGCCGAAGACTTTGTTGAACCCGAAAGAGGGTTTACAGGGAGACTGTTTGCAAAATGAAGATGAGAATGATTTTTTACAGGAAACATCGAGAGAACAAACACGTGCATGGCAGCAAGATGATCCCACACTACAAGAACCTCTGCAAGCAGCTAGAGAGGTGGGAACACTCAAAAGAGGGGAAAAGGGGACAGTGATGGATGGAGGGTTATTGTATTGGGTAAATGAAGAAGGGGAGAAAAAATTAGTTGTTCCCCAGAAGTGGAGAAAAAAAATCCTAGAATTAGCTCATGATATACCTATGTCTGGACACTTAGCAAGTGAAAAGATGGGAGCCCGAGTAAAACAGAGGTTTTGGTGGCCAGGGATGGACAAAGAGGTGAATGAATATTGCCAAACGTGCCCCGAATGTCAGAAATCACAAACCAAACCACGCCCTGGAGCCAGACTAATCCCCATGCCCCTAGTGGACCAACCTTTCCAAAGGATAGGAATTGATATTGTGGGACCTCTAGTACGCTCCACAGGGGGACACACCCACATTTTAGTAATTATAGATTACGCCACAAGATACCCGGAGGCTATCCCTCTACGGTCCACGACAGCAAAAGTACTAGCGAAAGAATTATTGCAAGTATTCACCCGACTAGGATTTCCAAAGGAGGTCCTGACAGACCAAGGGACCAATTTCATGAGCCAGACGCTCAAAGAAATGTGGCGTTTGTTAGAAGTAAAACCCATTCACACAGCGGTTTATCACCCACAGACTAATGGGTTAGTAGAGAGGTTCAATAAGACATTAAAGTGTATGTTAAGAAAGTTGGTCATGGAGAAACCCAAAAGATGGCATTTACTAGTGGCCCCTTTGATGTTTGCGGTTCGAGAAGTACCACAAGCATCTACTGGATTCACACCCTTCGAGATGATGTATGGATGGAATCCTAGAGGTATACTAGATTTAGTAAAGGAAAAGTGGGAAAGTGGGAGAGATGAAACACAATCAGTGGTGAAACATGTTATTGAGATGCGAGAACACTTGAGAAAGGTAGCAAAAATAGCAAAAGATAATTTACAAAAGGTGCAAATGGGACAAAAAAGGAGATATGATGCTAAAGTTAAACTTAGACAATTTGAACCAGGACAGAAAGTGTTGTTGCTAATGCCTGCAGAGTCGGCCAAATTGTTTGCCACATGGCAAGGGCCATATGAGGTACTCAGGAAAGTAGGATCAGTAGATTATGAAATTTGGATGCCCGATAAGACAAAGAAGAAGGGAATTTTTCATGTGAATCTGTTAAAGGAATGGAAAGAAAGGGAAGCACTATGGGGAGAGGTAGGAGAGGAGGACTTTGGTCCAGAAGCTAGCAACTGCCTTGAACAAGGCCTTAAACTAGAAATAAGTCCGGAGTTAGAAGAATCCCAACGCAAACAACTAGAGGAGATTGAACAACAATTCAGAGAAGTGTTCTCAGGATTACCAGGATATACCCCTTTAATAGAACATCCTATTAACACCAACTCCCAAGTAATTGTAAGATCTGGAAGTAGGAACTGGCCTCATCATTTGAAAGAAACTATTAATAGAGAAATAGAGGATATGTTGAACTTGGGGGTAATTGAACCATCTAACAGCCCCTGGAGGAGTTATCCGGTGGTAGTGCCCAAACATGATGGTAGTGTGCGGCTCTGTATAGATTTCAGACGCTTGAATGAGGTATCCAAGTTTGACGCTTATCCCATGCCTAAGATAGATGACCTCTTAGAACGCTTGGGAAGGGCAGAATATCTGTCCTCCTTAGATCTGACCAAAGGGTATTGGCAGATACCACTTAGAGAGGAAGATAAAGAAAAAACTGCTTTTGTCACCCCTAAAGGTTTGTTCCAATTCTCGCGCATGCCATTTGGGTTACATGGCGCAGCAGCCACTTTTCAGAGACTCATGGATAAAGTTCTAGAACCAGTGAAGGAATTTGCAGGGGCATATATAGATGACATCTTGGTGTATAGTAATAGCTGGGCAGAACACGTACAACATCTCAAGGAAGTCTTGTCAGAATTGGAAAAAGCAGGATTAAGAGTTAATCCTACGAAGTGTAAAATAGCACGTAAGGGAGTAAAATTTTTGGGATTTCAAGTAGAACGAGGTAAGATACAACCGGTATCCGACAAAGTGGACAAGGTAACTGCTTGGCCAAGACCACAGTCAAAGAAAGAGGTTCAGCAATTCTTAGGATTAGCCGGTTATTATCGCCAATTTGTCCCCAATTTTGCACAAGTTGCAGCTCCTCTCAGTGATCTGACTAGGAAGAGAAAACCTAACAAAATTGTATGGGGAGAACAAGAAAATCAGGCTTTTGAGAGGTTGAAGGGAATTTTAGCAAAACTTCCCAGTAGATATGCCCCGGATTTTGATATACCTTTTATTGTCCAAACAGATGCTTCTGATAGAGGAATTGGGGCAGTATTATCACAAAAGAAAGGAGATGTAGAATATCCGGTCATGTACCTCAGTAAAAAGTTGAATAAGAGAGAACAGAAATATGCCACCATTGAGAAAGAAGCGTTGGCAGTGAAATGGGCAATACAAACACTTAGATATTATTTACTAGGCGCTCCCTTTGTGCTGGTAATGGATCATGCCCCTTTACAATGGCTGAACCACATGAAAGACTCGAACCCCCGTTTGACACGATGGTATTTGAGTTTACAACCTTTTACTTTCAAGATACAGTATCGCAAGGGAAGTGCCCATGCTAATGCAGATTATTTTTCCCGACAGGGAGAAGGGGGCGCGTATGAAGCAGAGAGGACGGCCCACTTGTCGGGGGGGGGGGCGTGTGAAGGAGGTCAGCTGAGTGCGCCGTCCTCAAAAGAAAACAGAGAGGAGTGGAAGACTGATTGCGCAGTGGGGGAATTGATTCAGTTAGAGGAGAAAGGAAGGGGGAGCAATAGAGCGGTGGAAATCTTCTTAGCAGAGACTAGACAAGACAGGAAAGGGGAGGAGTTAGATTTGTGGAGATGGGATGAGAGTATAAAAGAGGAGGAGAAAGGAGAGAAAGGGACTCAGACGGAAGGGATAATTTCTCCAAGATATGGGCCAGTGGAGTTGGTTCGGGATTTTCCTAATCTGAGAACCGGAGGAGGTCTATTGCCTGATCCCATCAATCTGAGAGAGATAGACAAACCTAAAGGGAAGGCAGAATGGACTATGGTGGCAGTACCTCGTTCTCAAGACCTGACGAAGAAGGTAACGTACATTGGTACTACCAGTTACCTGCCCTATCTGGAGGGGAATTACGTGAAGCACCCTTGCTGCGGGACGATTTGTGCGACGTTGACTTATCCCACTTGGGGTCAGACCCACCCAGATCCCCACGGAAAGAAAGAGAAGTGAAAAGTGGAAGGAAAGGAACAGAGATGAATGTTAGAAGTTATAAGTTATTGCCCGAGTTAAGTTTACTTGATCCCTTTTGCATTGACAACCCTGAAGTTAGCAAGAATAAAGATGACATGTTCAAACTGTCAGTTTCGTCTCCGTCTCTTCTTCCCGCCCAAAGGACAGCCCTGCCTCCTCCCGATAAAGTACCCAATCACAATTGACTTCATAAAGAAAGGCACAGCCTTGAGTCTGCAAGATCTGAGCAAGGCTGCTGAGGACAGGACATGTTGGAGGTCATTCATTCATAGGGTGGCCATAAGTTGGAGGTGACCTGACGGCACATAACAACAACATTTTTTCCCCTGTTGTACAAGAGAATAAAGGCCATCAGGGAAGGGAGGAAAGAAGGGAGCATCCAGAAGCATCATTGTAATCCTTGTTAGATTAGAGTTGTATCTAGTAAATGGCTTCCACATGTTACCTTTATTTTACAAATATGAGCTGCTAGGGTTATTCCTTTTGGTACCAGAATAATCGTGCTGGGGCTATACATCCTTCTCAAATTTCCATAAGAAATGTGTTCCATTTACAGAACAGCACAGAACAAAGACTAAGATAGCAAATTTGGTTTGGAGGAGATATTCAAAAAGCTCTAAATCAGCTTTAGTGATGGATCATACTGGACTCTCACATGCTCACCAGGGGGTCACAGAGCCAGAAATTAGCAGTCACCATTGAAATTTCCCACAGCCACTAGAATTCAATAGTGGAGCAGGCTACAAAATCAGTTTCTTTCATCACAGAGGCCAACAGAGTATTAGGGATGAGATTTCTTTCTCCCTGGGAGGTTGGTCTGAGGCACATGACATGACCAGATTTAACAGCATGTTTCTAGTTATGGTGGGACCACATAAACAACCAGGGTCACTTGCATTCCACAAGCCATTTGTAGACATCTTTCCTAAAAAAATGATAAGACTTCAAAATATTTCAGTTCTGACATCTGCCTGCTGGCAGTGCATTTGAACGATTGATTGTACACATGCTTGGAGTTACAATTAGGGAGATGACAGACTATAACAAATTCCCATTTGGGGGGGAAAAACCCAGCATGGCACGTTTGAGCAGTAATGGCACAATTGAGTGGTAGGAGGAACTACTACACTTCAACCCAGAATACCACAGTTTCACAAGCAAAACTCATGCTGTAAACTGAAAAGCATGGGCCTCAAGAATTATGACCAGTGGCCAGCAATGATGGGAGTTGTAGTACAACAAGGCATGGAAGGCCACAAATTTCAAACCTTGGGTTTAATGCAGAAATAAGGATGTCGTACTTAACCAGGGGTCACACTATGAGTTACTGGAACAAACAACAGCAAAATCCAAAATATAAGATTTTACAATTGCAAATTCTGGGTTATAAATTCCGCAGCTTGATTTCTCAGTCTTAAAAGTGCTTTGCTGTAGGGAAAGAGCATTTCCCAGGTCTTTTAAAGGTCTGCATTCCAGCCACGTTTTTAACTCCAAATTACACACCATGGAAGAGTTCATTGAATAGCCTCACTTCTGTCCAGGTCCATTAGTGAAGCCCTGCTTGCCCTCCAAACTCTCTTGTGATTATTAATCCTTACTCTCACTGCCCTGTGAACCCCTCTGTTTTCAGCAGACGAATCCCATGGGCTTGTTCAAGTATGCAGAGGAGCCATTGAAATACCTCAGCAGCCCTTCAGGATGATAAAGCAGGAAAAGGCAAGAGGAAGAAACGAAGGGAGAAACTGTCCAGGATAAAGATATCTGCATGAATCCTGACTTGGCGAGTTCTACAATTCCCAGAACCCATAGAGTTGACAGACACAGCATTGAACCACCTTTAACCTTACATTCACTATTCCTGTTGGGGCGATGACAAGGGGATACATTCAATTTACCAGGCCTGTGATAAGCAGATAAAGGAGTAAGAGAAAAAGCGTGCTTGAAGCAAGGAGTGGGGCTTCTGATTTATGTCACTAGCCATAATTCCAATCTAGGCTTTTTAACCTGAAATAATGGTTTTTAAAAAATGGTTCTTGCAAAGGACTGATAATTCAGTACAAGAGCTGTTTGATGTTTAAGTGTAGAAAGCTGTTTTTAAAGTCTTCTGTACATTACAGTGTGTTTAATAGCTTGACTATTGGATAGAAACAGAGTGAGGCTTAGTAATGATGACTAGAAGTGCTTGGAGGAATTCATTCTTTACTAACTCCAGTGCAAAATAACCCAATCTGCACTTCCGAGACTAATATGCTCATCCATTGGCATCTGAGCTTAAAAATTAAGTTCTGACACAGTTTTCAGTTTTTTAAAAAAATGTAAAAATAAGCTTTAAGATGTGCATTTTGTAAGGAAATACCTTTACAAGTTTATTGTAAAAAGAAGTATGGTTTAAAATTACCCATACAAACACAGGTTTAAATGCAAATTTCCATGCAACTTCTTAATCCTCATCCACCAGGACAGGGCATTTTCGTTCATCAGAGTTATATTTTGTTGTGGAATTCACACAGAACTAGCCATACAAAGTAAGCTACAGTTGTGTGGGTAACCCATGCTGGAGTCTACCTTACCAGGTTGGGGCTGCCTTACTCCGTATTTGGGGGAGAACCCTAGTCATGAGTCATCACTGACTGAACAGTTGTAACCAGTATACCAAAGATTCCACGATATGCACAGCATATTTTATTATTGTTTGTTTTTTTTGCTTGCTTGTTTTTTGTTTGTTTATTGGACAGCCAAGGAATCGCTGGGACAAAATTTGTCCCAACAAACATTGGGTAAGGTTGCCATGTTCCAGTTCTTCAAACCTGGGAAGCCTAAGTTGTATGTTATGCAAAGTAGATTGTCCAATTTGCACAATATGCTTATTCATGTGGGGGAGTTTTATGGTATGCAAATTCACGGCTGCACTGTTTTTCTACAAATATATTTGCCGGAGGAAGTGAGGACAAGCTGCAGAAACCAGGAGGCAGGAGGACAAGATGTCATTTTCCTCAGAGATGCAGATTGTTTATTCTATTACAAGAAATTCCTAGCTTAACTTTCTTTGTCAGACTTGACTTCACACACACACACACGCACACACACACACACACACAAGTGCCAGTTGAGTGTGCCACCTGCTTCCTAAACTCCCATCCCCATTTGCGTGATTTTGTTTCACTGCTACGCTATGTTAGGAATGAGATTCATAGCACAGCTTGAATACATTTTCAATAAATAAATTATCCAGTTTAGAATTCCCCAGCCACAGCAGTGTGAGACTGGGAGATTCTGAGACTTGTAGTCCAAGAAAGTAACTTTGCCAACCTGTGCTTCCTATTATGCACATTTTCTGAAGTATGCCAGTCATTTAGATGTACATGCTCAGATATATGCCCAACTAAGTTAAAGGAGTGGTACATCTATCTGAGCAAGCAGTTCCAAGATCCATGCCCATAACTAGTAGCGGGCACTCAGGCAAACAATGAAAATGCACCCCCTAATCAGCTTTGAAATCCATGATGGGAAAATAATGCCAGCAGGAATTACAGCACTAAACATTTTGCCACCATCTCCCCTCCTTCACAAGATATTAGCAGCCAGGTCAGAGCTACAAAATAAATCAAAAGTGTGTGTGTGTGTGTGTGTGTGTGTGTGTGTGTGTGTGTGTGTGTGAGAGAGAGAGAGAGAGAGAGAGAGAGAGAAAGTGATTGAGTAAATTAGAGACAGAGAGAGAGATTAGAATACATATATATTAATGATCACCCAACTTCACTGTTACCTAGATGAGGACTCCCTCAGGACTTTGGTGCAGACCCTGGTCATCTCCCAGATAATGCTCTCTATGTGGGGCTTCCCTTGAGCCTAATCCAGAGACTTCAGTGGGTCCAGAATGTGGCAGCTAGACTAGTGGTGGGTGCAAGTAAATTTTACCACATCACTCCAGTTCTGGCTCACCTCCAGTGATTGCCCATGGTGTCCCAGATCAGATTCAAGGTTCTGACACTCACAAAGCCCTCCATGTTTTGAGCTCATGTTACTTGTCGGAGTGTCTTTCTTTAATGTCATCTGCCCTACTCACTAGATCATCCCAGTTGAGGCTCCTCTGGGTGGCCACCCTGAGGGAGGCCCATAAATCCTCTACAAGAGGAAGGGCCTTCTTTGTGGTGGTTCCAACTTTATGGAACCAGCTTCCGGAGGAGCTCTGCCTAGCCCCCTCCCTGTGGACTTTTAGGAAGCAATTAAAGACATTGCTTTTCAGGGAGGCTTTCTACACCAATCTCAGCTGACCACCTCCCCCACTTTCCCCCCCACCTCTTCTCCCCACCTCTTTTCCTTCATCCAGTCTGGGTTGATATGATTAGTCGGTGCCATCTGCAGCGATCGCCGGATAGTCCCTAGGGACTTTTGAGGGCGCAAGCGCTCTTTGCCCTACACCCCGGAAGGCACCGAGACCATATGTTAAATATCGCGATGTTCTGCGAGGGTGGAGAGCATAGGTTATTTAAGGGCTCTCCACCCTCACATCGCCCTCTCCTTTTCGCGGGCAGCTGATCCGGGAGGAGATCTCTATCTGGCTGCTTTGGCTGGCTGTTATCGGCCCGATCTTTTTGCTGCGCTGTTCAACGGAGGACGGGGTGGTGGCATCTGCTCCACCCAGGACTGAGTTCTTTCTTGTTTAATTTCACTTGCAATTCTAGTTTAATTATAATATTTGTTTAGTATTGCTTGGTTTTGGGGGCAGATTAAAGGAGCAGCGGCGGCGCCAAGGCGCGGCGCCGCGCGGCGGCGCGGGCGTTTATTTTGATTTTGAATAGTTGTTCCTTATTTACAGGCTGTATAATATTTAGGCAATCGTTTAGGATTTCACGTATTGGGGCTTGTAATTTTGATTTACTGGGGTTTTTGGTACGTTAAGGGCTATCAGTTTAGCCGGGCGGCCATTTTGTTTTGCCTCGTGGCTCGCGTCCGCCATTTTGGGTCCTTATTGCAGTTTTTTATAATTTTATATTGTTCAGTTTAGAGTTAATTGGTAAATAGATCACTAGCTTTTGGTTACTGGGAGTTCATAGTAGAAGTTTGAATGTTGGGGAGACAAGTTGATCGGTTTTGATAAATTAATAATTATTTACTTTACTTGGGGGTACTGTTAATTAAGGGTATTATAGAAGTGAAATTGAGATTGCATTATAGTGTTGATTGAATTATCTGTTTTTATTTAATTAAGCCTTGACGATTACTTGATAGTTAAAAAAATAATAATAATAATAATAATAAATAAAAAAATATTAAAAAATAAAAATAAATAAATAAATAAATAAAAATTAATTTTAATTATATATATATAATTAAAAAAAGTTTAAATAGCAATTATAATAATAGTAAGGATTGAAGAGTGATATTGATATATACTTTTAATATTAATAATATAAAATATAAGGACTAAGGGCTTGGAACTTGTCCTCTGGGGAGGTCAGTTTGAAGTTGGCTTGCGCTCTTAAGTGTACATAACTGAGCATTATAATGGCCTCAAAAAAGGGGTGTGGAAACAAAGGAAAGAAGCCTGCACCTAAGAGACAGGCGCCCCAGCTGTCGCCTCCTTCATCTTCTTCGGATGAGGAATCATGGCCAGTTTGGGAAGAGCTGCAGAAAAAATTGTCGGTTCTTGAAGCACGCAGGTTGGGTGTGCAGGCTGTACAGCAAACAGGAGTGCAACCTCGTAGGTCAGCCAGGGAGGCCAAGAGCCTGAGAAAAGCTAGGCTGAGATCTGTTGCACAGGAGTTAATGGAGAGATGTCTCGCTCTTGAGACTCAACAGGGCGTGGAACCGGCTGAAGGAGATTTGGCCATCACTTCGAGGAGGCGTAATTCTGGGAAAAGGAGGTCATCTACACCTGGGACATCGGAATCTTCCTTCCTTTCTCCGGAGGGGAACCAGGGAGCGGAGGAAGCCTGTCCTTCGACCTCACAACAGTTGGAGGAGCCAGCTCGAGCCTCTACTTCAGTGGGTGAGTCAGCAATTGCACCTGACACCCAGGCTTATGCAGCCGCCTGGCCTTGGGCCGCTGGCTTACCTGGTAATTACCCTGCATACACACCCTACACGGCAGGTAACATAGGGTCACCCAATTTGACCTTTTCTTATACTAACCCACAGTGGACTGGCTGGGGCCTGCCCCTTGGTAATCAGTTCACGCAGGCCCAGCCTGAGCAACCACATTTGGTAGGAGCCTGGCCGTACCCTGCTGTGCCAAACACAGGATACAACTCAGTGCCTTTAATGGCGCTGCCGTATGGGGATTACTCGATGCCTTTGGGGGATCATCTGACCCCCGCTACGAAGGAAAAAATATGGAGAGGCGAATACCTGGACGTGTTTGACCTTCTTAACAGAGAGATCGACAAGAAGGATATAGACAAGGATGACGAAACGGAAAAGGAAAAACGCAGGAGAAAGAAACCTGAGCGGACCTGGGCCAATTGGCTCCCGGGCTTCCTTATATATGCAGGCATAATTGTGAAGGTTCAGCCTTGGAGGGCCCAAGCCCTCTTCCAGTACATAGACATAATTTATAGGGCTTATACCGACTTTGCCGGCCAGGCATGGCTGATGTACGACCAGGCATTCCGGATGAGGAGCGCTATTCAGCCTAACTTGAGGTGGGACGAGCCTCAACCTGGGCTGTGGCTCCAGCACATGACGCCTGCCAGACCACATGCGGGAGATAGGTTCGATAGCGGACACTTGAATAGAAAGGTAGCTACGATGCAAACTCCCCGCCTTGGTGCGGGGCAGGCGGTTCAACCTCGCCTGTTTTGCTTCCAGTACAACACAAGGGGGAATTGTACAAAAAAGCTGTGCAAGTTTCGGCACGAGTGCCTTAGTTGCGGAGGGCAACACCCCAGCATGCATTGCTTCAAAGCAGGAGGCATGCGGCATGACAGGGGCACTGGGGGGCCCAAGAAACCCAATAGTGGCGGGGGTAACCCTGGAAAAGGGGCCCAGCCCAATTAAAATTAAGATTCTAGAGGAATGGTTACAGTCTTATCCATATAGGGAACAGGCCAGTTATTTACTGAATGGCTTTAAATCTGGATTTAGAATCCCAGCCATGGGGGAACGTAAGGCGTTTAAGGCACGCAACCTCCGTTCTGTTATTGGAATGGAGGACATAGTGCAAAAGAAAATCGATAAAGAAGTGAATGAGGGTAGGGTCCTGGGCCCTTTCACATCCCCACCCATAGAGAACTTACGGGTCTCTCCTCTGGGCATAGTTCCAAAAAAGGCACCAGGTGAATTTCGCTTGATTCATCACCTGTCCTTCCCTCAAGGGGCGTCAGTTAATGATGCCATCCCTGCTGACTTATGTTCTGTGCGATACACATCATTTGATGAGGCTGTGAACATGGTTAAAAAATGTGGGGTGGGGGCGGAGCTGGCAAAATGTGATATTAAATCAGCATTTAGGATTTTGCCAGTTCACCCCCTTGATTTTAATTTACTAGGCTTTCAATTTAGGGGTTTGTTTTACATCGACAGGGCTCTACCCATGGGCTGCTCAGTCTCATGCGCTGCTTTTGAGACTTTTAGTACTTTTATTGAGTGGAAGATTAGGCAGAGAGTGCGTAGCAAGGCTACGGCCCATTACCTCGATGATTTCCTTTTCTGTGGGAAAAGGAACTCAGGGGAATGCAGGAGCATTCTTACTGCGTTCCAAGAGCTGGCTGTAGAGCTTGGACTGCCCTTAGCGGAAGAGAAAACGGAAGGGCCGTCTACAGCCCTGACATTTTTAGGGATAGAATTAGATACTATCCAGCAGACGTCACGTCTGCCTCAGACTAAATTGCAGGATCTACGGTCCAGAATTGAGGTTTTGCGGCTTAGGAAAAAAGCTACCCTCAAGGAGTTGCAGGAAATTGTGGGTCATTTAAATTTTGCCTGCAGGGTAGTGGCGCCGGGTCGAGCGTTTCTTAGACGCTTATGCGCGGCCATGAAGGGGCTTCTGAGACCCACTCATAGGACAAGATTGACTCAGGGTATAAAAGAAGACCTTAGGGTTTGGAGTCACTTCCTCCAGAGTTTCAATGGAATCTCCTTTTGGAGGGTTGACAGGGGGCTGCAAGCTGAGTTTCAGGTACATTCAGATGCGGCCAGGTCCCTTGGTTTCGGCATCTATTTTAGGGGCAGGTGGTGCTATGGTTCTTGGCCCGAGGCTTGGCACCAGGACGGCACCACTAGAGACCTGACGTTTTTGGAATTTTTTCCAATCGTCGGTGCTCTATGGATCTGGGCCGAAGAATGGTCGAACTCAGTTGTTCGATTCTGGTGTGACAATCAGGCAGTCGTGCATATTGTAAACAACCTTACATCGCGCTCGGATCGAGTAATGCACTTGGTCCGAGCCTTCACGTTGCGGGCACTACAGTTTAATATACTAATACATGCCCGCCACGTCCCAGGTATAGACAACAGAATAGCAGATGCTCTATCGCGTCAACAGATGGAGCTGTTCAGGGAATTAGCGCCAGAAGCCAGGGAGTTGCCAGAAGTTCTTCCTCCGGAGGTCTGGCAGATTGGCGGGAGGACGCGTCTCGAGCTATAGGCTTGGCCTTGGCCCCCAGGACGAGGAAGGGTTACCAGGCCGTAAGTATAGAATTTGAGGACTTTAGAAGTTCAATTGGGTTAGAGATGGTGTGGCCAGCCCCGACGGAGCACATTCAGCAATTTATGGTGAGCCTCTACAGGAAAGGGTTGGCTCCTGGTACCATACGAGGTAGGTTATCAGCCTTGGCCTTTTACTCAAAGGTAAATGGCCTTAAGGACTTTTCGAAGGATTTTAGGATTAAGAAAATGTTGGAGGGCTGGTCCAAGGAAAGGGGTAGAGTAGGGGACTCACGAGTCCCCATCTCACCATCAATCCTTGAACAATTAGGTTGCCTTTGGTCTGAACTGTGCAGGGATGAATACGAGGAGGCATTATTCAAGGCAGCTTCTTTGACTGCCTTTTTCGCGGCACTTAGGATTAGCGAGCTTGTGGCTGGAGGAAAGGCAGATACATCAAGGACTGCCTTGCAGTGGCAGGATGTTAGAGTTATGAATGACAAAGTAGGGATCTTTATAAGGCGATCCAAGGCCGATCAAACAGGTAAAGGGAGACAATTAGTTTTGGGATTATCTAGCTTGGCAGGTATATGCCCGGTTCGGGCGGTTAAGGCATACATTGCCAAGCGGGGGCAGGAGGTAGGTTACTTTTTTCAGCACGTGGATGGGTCACCTTTGACACGGTACCAATTTTGGAGATTGACGGATTTGGCCCTTAATAAAGTAGGCGTAGCAGGTCTAAAATTTGGCACCCATTCATTTCGGATAGGGGCAGCGTCCACTGCAGCAGCCTTGGGTTATAGCCCTGATGATATTAAACAGTTAGGCCGTTGGTCTTCTGCCAGTTACAAAAAGTACATCAGGACACTTCCTGACGCATAGGTAGGGGCCTGGTCTTGTCTTAACAGGTCCCCCTGGGTCGGGAAGGAGATGGCAGATAACGATCATCAGCCATAGTTACGTCTACTGGGCAGAACGGCATGCCTCTGCATCTTCATGGGGGACTGATCTGGGGCTTGGAACCCAGGCAGTCATTAGTTGGAAGGGGCTAAGAGGTATGCAGTGGTCCCAATTCTGCAGGATGGCGGACTTTGGTCAGTTCCCACCGGATGTACTGGTCGTGCACCTTGGAGGCAATGATTTGCCTAGGAGTACAGGTAAGGCCTTGATCCTGGACATTCGTCGTGACCTTAGTTGGTTGAATGCCAGGTATCCTTTGATGAGGATCGTATGGTCAAATATTGTTCCTCGGTTAGCCTGGCGAGGCTGTGTGAGGACTTTTGCAGTTAACAAGGCCCGGCGGGGCGTTAATAAAGAAATTTGCAGATTTGTCTGCAACGGCCTTGGATTGGTCATCGGACATCCTAGGATCCAAGTTGGAAAACCTGAGTTTTTCAGGGTGGACGGGGTTCACTTGTCTGACATGGGCCTGGACATATTTTTAGAAGACATCAAAGGGGGCCTGCTTGTCGAGCTCGAGCGGCTCTGTGGCGGGCATGGGACTTAGCCTAACTAGTCCCTATGCTGTGGCGGGTAGTGCGGAAATAACAGGTTTTTTCTCGGTGTGTCCCCATCTGTAACATCTGGTAAGCCAACAGCGCATGCAACCTCCCGGTACTGCGGATCGTGCGATTACAGTGCCGGTGGTGGGCGCATGCGCTGGGCCACTTCCGGACCAATGGTCATCGGCTAAAGATGGCTTGAGGTCGGGGGGTGTTTGATTAGCAGCTGATCAGGTTCCTGCAGTCTTGGCACCGCTGGAACTTGGGGCCGGGGACTCGCCCATTTATGTAGATAGGGGTATCGGCATACCCCCGCCTTTTACCTGTTTCCGCACTACTGCAGGCCCCCTCTCTTTTTTCTCAATTCTTGCATTTGGCAGAAATTTAATAAAGTGGCCCAATTTTAATCCATATCGTTGTCTCGTGTCTTTATTCCGGGGTTGGGAGGGCAATGCAGCGATCGCCGGATAGTCCCTAGGGACTTTTGAGGGCGCAAGCGCTCTTTGCCCTACACCCCGGAAGGCACCGAGACCATATGTTAAATATCGCGATGTTCTGCGAGGGTGGAGAGCATAGGTTATTTAAGGGCTCTCCACCCTCACATCGCCCTCTCCTTTTCGCGGGCACCCACCCGCCCTCCCCTTTTTCTAGTGTGATTCTTTTGGTCGCCTTTTATGGGGCCGGATAGGAATTTTTGACCTCCATCCTGATTGGCTGCTGGATGGGGGGATTTTTCACCTATCCCACACTGGAATGGGGTTTGTTGGCATTTGGGTTTATTTTTGGTCACTTTGGCGGGTAGTGCGGAAATAACAGGTTTTTTCTCGGTGTGTCCCCATCTGTAACATCTGGTAAGCCAACAGCGCATGCAACCTCCCGGTACTGCGGATCGTGCGATTACAGTGCCGGTGGTGGGCGCATGCGCTGGGCCACTTCCGGACCAATGGTCATCGGCTAAAGATGGCTTGAGGTTGGGGGGTGTTTGATTAGTGGCTGATCAGGTTCCTGCGGTCTTGGCACTGCTGGAACTTGGGGCCGGGGACTCGCCCATTTATGTAGATAGGGGTATCGGCATACCCCCGCCTTTTACCTGTTTCCGCACTACTGCAGGCCCCCTCTCTTTTTTCTCAATTCTTGCATTTGGCAGAAATTTAATAAAGTGGCCCAATTTTAATCCATATCGTTGTCTCGTGTCTTTATTCCGGGGTTGGGAGGGCAATGTTTTTCAGGGTTATTGTTGCTGCTTTTAATGTTTCTATTTTCATTTCTGTTTTCTATTACATGTGTTGTAACCTGTCCGGAGCAGGGCCTCGACACTAATGGGAGTGGGATACGAAATAAATAAATAAATAAATAAATAAATAAATAAATAAATAAATAAATAAATAAATAAATAAATAAGCAAGCAAGCAAGCAAGCAAGCAAGCAAGCAAGCAAGCAAGCCGACTTTCTATCCAGCCCTGAAGCCTAGTTTACCAGGAGCCACATACAGCTGCCCTCCAAAAGCAGAGACTAGTCTACCCATGAGGAGATACCCAATATGCTGTGGTGGAGAGAGACTCAGGAGGCCTGGGTTCAAAACCTTGTTCAGACATGGAAACTCACTAGGGGTGTGCAACTGGTTAAACCACTCCATAAATATCTTGCTTACCTTGAAAGCCCTGTTGGAGCACTATAAATTGGTTCTGACATGAAGGCACAGAACAACAACAAAGTCAACCCATAATCTAGTTAGATCATCTGAATGCCACCTATCTGAATGGTTTTTTGTTTGTTTGTTTGTAAGTGTGTGTACTGGTCCTTTTGTTTTTTTCATGAAAGGGAAAGCTTTCAGGCTTCTCATTCATGTCCCCCCATTTGTTTTCTCTGGCACTCCAAAAGCCCTAAAGAACAGTTAAAAACTACAAAAAAAAATAGGGGCAAGTCAAAAGAAAATCATTGTCAGACCTATGCAGGTACTAGCTTACAGTCCACATCACCCACCCACCCCACCCCCAGACGACACGCCATCACAGAAGCAAACAAAGCAGTCTCCCCAAAAAACAAAATATAACTTTTAACAGAATACACAGTCAATTAACCAAATAACTATTTTTTTAAAATCCATCAAATAGAAAAAGCAACACACATACATGCATACACACATGGAAAAAATAACATACTAACCAACACACACACAGCTCTCTCTCTCTCCCCCAAACCAAGAAGAGTAAGCAAGCAAAGAGAGGCAAGATCTATAATTAATATGTAAACTGGCCAGAGTGAACATTGGTTAGATAGGTGGTATATAAAATCAATCAATCAAACAAACAAACAAACAAACAATGCCTTCCCCTGCTCAAAAAACCTACTAGAAGGTGGGGAGATGTCTACTCTTCTCTTTGAGTCCAGTAGACAGCTGCAAGCAGACCAGGCAGCATAAAAAAATAAATAATCCAAGAAAGAGTTTTAAAAAGAGAGAAGAAAAAATCCCCAATTAATTCAAGCAATTAAAAAAATCCACAGAAGTCTGGTGTGGGTAGGCTTCTTGGCAGCAGCAAAAATAATCTGAAGAAATGTGGAAAAATCCCCAACACCAAAAAAAAAAAGGGGGGGAAGGATCCAATATAGAGGTACAGAAGGCAAGCAGGTAGCAAGTCAGGATGGAGAGCAACAGAATATCAGCACACAGTAATCCTACAAAGAAAAACTGTGAAACAAACAGCACTTCTCAGTGGTTCAAGGCCTTCTACTAATTCAAAACTGCTGCTTCCCCCACAATGTTCTGATTAGCTCCCGAATTGCTACGTATTGGATGAAAAGTTTTCCCCATGATTTGACAAACAAAAAGGGCCCAAAAGATTATATGAAAGAGATAACACAAAAGAAACAGGAAAGTTTCTTGTACCCTCTTCATAAATGTGAATCAGCTGTGTTTCAGAGCCTTTCTTCTGAAAAATTGCAGAAAGAAGATGAATTATATGAAAAACAACCTCTTTTGTGTTTTGAGGTCTTTTGTTTACACATGAAAGGTCATTCCTATTTACAGCAAGCACAAACTCAAAAACAACAACAAAATAAAAACAAGCAGTCTCTTTTAATAACATATACTCTCTCCATGCATTTTGCCATATTTTCCTTTATTCAAAGCAGCATTTTCCTAAACCTCTCTCTAAGCCTGCAAAAGCCTGTGGAAAATAACATGTCCCGTAATTGTCTGGCCAGCATTTATTGATACGGGTTACCTGCTTTCTAGTCACTTTGCAGACAGTAACATTTACCAATATATTGTTGATTTGCAGAACTGTGAGTTCTTGTTAAATTGTGAATGGTTTCATTGCCCACCCAGCAACTAGACAAGACACAGGTGTTGGGTTTAAAACTTGGGCCACAACTTTATTAACTATTTAAAGTCATATCCCCCCAAATGCAAGGGGGCCTACCGTAGTGCGATATTCTTCAATGTCCGGATAATCCTAGATCTCCTGACATTTCCTATAGCAGGGCAAGCTCCTATTTCTGAATCGTGCTGTCTGCTGTACAGCATGCCTTCAGGTGCTCTGTGAACTGGTACCCCCCAACCAACTCCTCCCGCTGAGCCTCGTGACCCTAAGCGGGCAGCTGGCTGGGAGATCGTACCATGTAAAACCACCTCTCATCTGACAGCCGATTGTCTCAACCTGACAGAGAGATGGCCAAATTTTTGGCACCACGTGTCAATCCTGAACTCACCCAAGCTTTTTTATCGCACTACCCGCCACGGCATGGGGCCATTTATATGCCCCACGCCCGCCACCTAAGCCGAAAACTTCAGCTCGAAGGCCCCCTTGCAGGTCTTTCAGAAAAATGTCCATCCCCAACTCAGACATATGAACGCCATCGCTCCTGAATAATTCAGGTCGATGAATTGTTATGTCCAAATGTTGAATCAATGGACCCAGTCCTGACCTCATTGCATGGCGGATCTCACGATTTACTCCACACCTGGAGTGATCTATCCAACTAAGTTCACAGTCGGCTCTCCAGACAAGCCTTGGAATAACGTTAAACCAGATTAGCTTCATTGAAGGAAACCTATCCTTCAATGTCTGCAGGTCGTGGATAATTTGCAACATCAATAACTTGCCTTTTCTACTTGTCAAATCATTCCCACCCAACGAACTACCATTAGATTGGGGGGGTGCATGCTCAAAATTTGATAGGGCCAGCCCCAATAGTTCTGGTCATAACATGCCCCTCTTTCCTTTCCATTCAAGAGTGGCCAGGGCCCCCACACCTAAAATACATCCCCAATCTGTTCTCAAGGCATGCTTCATGGCCCAGTGAATATAGCTGTGGCCATACACCACCACTCGCAGCCGGGAAGAAGCTGCCATGGGTCCTGAAAGAGAAAAACAGTCACATCTATACTGGGAGGGAACACACATAAGTTTTAAACCTGTGTGACGACCACCTCCCCAATTTCTTAATTTGCTCCTCGCCATAACCCAAGGTGGCAGCCGTAGACGCTGCGCCTATACAAAAATGAATGAGTTCCGAATTTCCACCCCACAATGCCTGCCTCATGGAGGCCTTGGGAAGTGATTGCCCAAAATTGATACCTAGTAAGAGGAGAACCATCGCTGTGTCGAAACAAAACCCCACCGGATTCCCCTCTCAACTGAACAAACTCAGTGAGGGCTTTGACTGGGCAGACCTCTTTTACAGAACAAGGCCCCAGCCTTATAATTTGACCCTTTTCAAACTGTTCAGTTTTTGATCGGCAGAGATGCAACAAGACCCCATCTTCGGAGACCAGCAGGTCCTTCATCTGCAACGCCGAACGTGAATTAACTAATTTTGATGCTCTTACCAACTCGCCAATCTGAAAAGCCCAAAAAAATGCGCATAGTGTAGCTGCCTTAAATAATCTCACTTCGAATTGGTCGGGGCAGACAGCTTTCCAAGCTTGGCCCAACTGAACAAGTATCCTGGGGGACATGGGTGTGCACGCGTCTTTGTCCTTAGACCAACCCTCAATCAGCTTTTTAACCCTGAAGTCGCCGACCAGATCGGGGTAACCATGACCCTTAGTATAAAAGGTCAGGGCAGACATCTTCCCCTGAATAGTGCGGGGAACCAAACCTTTAAAATGTGTGTGAACCACAAATTGTTGCAAGTGGTCTACTGTTATAGGCCATGGTCTGCCCATGCCTTCATTTGCATGATGCAAAAAAATTCTTCGCATGCCGCTGCATAGCTGTGCCTGGTACTTGGAGCAATCGCTAAGCTTATGGCCTTGTTGGCTCCAATCCTCCAAGGCTCCATACCTCTTGGGGCAATATCTCTGGACGAAGTTGAGCCTCCGGGGCCAACACCCTGAACTGGTCGATCTGTTAACAGGACAGGGCGTCAGCCAGCTCATTCTCAACACCAGGTACATGATAAGCCTGGAACACATATTGTACTCCAGGCCACATAGTGTAAAGGCTGTCACGAGTCTCATAACCCTCTGTGAGTTAGATGCGAGGGTATGCACTACATGAACTACCGCCATATTTTCACCAAAAAGTGACTGAGGAGTTGGCCCAAACATCGGTCCAAGCCATAGGGTCGCCAGAATCGGGAAGAATTACAGAAGTGTGAGATCACGGATGACTTCGGAGTCACTCCATGTCTCAGGCAACAAACTGGCACACTAACAGCCCCTAAAGTAAATGCCATTTCCTAACAATCCGGCAGCGTCAGAGTGACTTGGAAGTCTGCTCGCAAGTGGAGTTCATCTCTCCAAAATGAAATCCCCTTGAATCCATCCCAGAAACACAACCATGTGCGCAGGTCATTTTTCATGTCCACTGACAATTTTCTCCTGTGATGTGGCCTCTTTAAACCACTCATGGTTCCGCAAAGCCTTCTCAGGTCATCCTTCGTGTCCGCTGACACCTTTCTCCTGTGATGTGGCCTCTTTAAACCACTCATGGCTCCGCAAAGCCCACTCAGGTCATTTTTTGTGTCCGCTGACACCTTTCTCCTGTGATGTGGCCTCTTTAAACCACTCATGGCTCCGCAATGCCTTCTCAGGTCATCCTTCGTGTCTGCTGACACCTCTCTACTGTGATGTGGCCTCTTTAAACCACTCATGACTCCGCAAAGCCCACTCAGGTCATTTTTTGTGTCCGCTGACAACTCTCTACAGTGATGTGGCCTCTTTAAACCACTCATGGCTCCGCAATGCCTTCTCAGGTCATTTTTTGTGTCCGCTGACAACTCTCTACTGTGATGTGGCCTCTTTAAACCACTCATGGCTCCGCAAAGCCCACTCAGGTCATTTTTTGTGTCCGCTGACAACTCTCTACTGTGATGTGGCCTCTTTAAACCACTCATGGCTCCGCAAAGCCCACTCAGGTCATTTTTTGTGTCCACTGACAACTCTCTACTGTGATGTGGCCTCTTTAAACCACTCATGGCTCCGCAAAGCCCACTCAGGTCATTTTTTGTGTCCGCTGACAACTCTCTACTGTGATGTGGCCTCTTTAAACCACTCATGGCTCCGCAAAGCCCACTCAGGTCATTTTTTGTGTCCGCTGACAACTCTCTACTGTGATGTGGCCTCTTTAAACCACTCATGGCTCCGCAAAGCCCACTCAGGTCATTTTTTGTGTCCGCTGACAACTCTCTACTGTGATGTGGCCTCTTTAAACCACTCATGGCTCCGCAAAGCCCACTCAGGTCATTTTTTGTGTCCACTGACAACTCTCTACTGTGATGTGGCCTCTTTAAACCACTCATGGCTCCGCAAAGCCCACTCAGGTCATTTTTTGTGTCCGCTGACAACTCTCTACTGTGATGTGGCCTCTTTAAACCACTCATGGCTCCGCAAAGCCCACTCAGGTCATTTTTTGTGTCCGCTGACAACTCTCTACTGTGATGTGGCCTCTTTAAACCACTCATGGCTCCGCAAAGCCCACTCAGGTCATTTTTTGTGTCCGCTGACAACTCTCTACTGTGATGTGGCCTCTTTAAACCACTCATGGCTCCGCAAAGCCCACTCAGGTCATTTTTTGTGTCCGCTGACAACTCTCTACTGTGATGTGGCCTCTTTAAACCACTCATGGCTCCGCAAAGCCTTCACAGAAAAGCCCGACCTGGGGCGATGACCCTACACGCAAAAATGATGCGGCCAACCACCTCTTGCAGGTCTTTCAGAGTGACCCTGCTGCGTTGTAATAAGCTTCTGATTCGGATCCACAAACCCACTAGTTTACAAGCCAGCAACCTGCTGGATAGCTGAACTGTAACCAATTCAATCCCAAAAGGTCAGAACCGAAGAAGGGCCCTCAGTCTTCTCATCAGCCAAGGGAACACCATGCTCCCTTGTGAGAATTTGGAAGGTTCTCATGAGGAAATCACATTGCCCTGATCCAGGCTTTCCCAAGGGGAAAATACGTAAATTTGGAAACGGAGGCTCCCCGAAAGTACCGGCCACCTTCCTTTTGGCTACCTCCTTCTGAATCTTCCATTTCACTACCTCTGCCATACTCACAACTGACTTTAAATTGTTTGCCAAAGTCACATATCTATTACCCTGAACAGGGATTCCAAATCCCATTGTAAAGCCGATTTAGTAAATAAATAACAGATTCACGATCCGGGTAAAGCCGCAACCAGGCTGCCAGTACCGCCACTTTAATTGGACTGGGGCCCCTTTGTAGAGGTGGCTGGACCCGCTGCAGGCCTCTTTGGCCCGCCTCGATCTTTGCCTCCACCTGCTCCAGGGCGTCCTCGTAAGCAGGATATGGAACGTGAGTGCCTCCGCATAAGGAACACAGGAGAGCGTTATAATCAGGCCACTCTTCATCCTTGGATGAAGAAAGTGTAGGAGTCACCCTGGCAGGGGTCCTACGCTTCACATGCTGCTTACCTCTTTTGCCACCATGACCTCTTTTTTTTGGAGCCATGGTAGCTAATTAGGTTAAGAGTAGAAGCAGTTGCTCACTAGCAATACACAAATCTAAAACTGGTCTTATTAAATAATCCACTAATGTATTTCTTTTATAAGCAGTATTAATAATTACTTATAGCTGGTTCCAATTGCTCCTCTTTTTTTTAATTGAAACCCATAAATTAATTTAATTATTTATCAATTTTACTTTAAATTTATTTTTATTTTATTTTAATTTATTTATTTTTATTTATTTACACTATATAAGGCACTGCACGATGCCTCAAGTCTGCTGTTTGCCTGATTTTTTTTAACTGAAGTTCCTATGACCCAGCCAGCAGGTGGCGCTGCCCACAGATCAAATACTGGCTCCATATCAATTGAGATTATTTTAAAAACAAGCCCCCAAAACTACAAGGAACAATGGGTGGGTGTGGGTGGGAGGGAAGGGGTGGAGGTGAAGCACAATCACAACTGAACTCTCTTGTAAATAAATTAATTCCCCTTAATTAACAATACAAATTAACTAAATGAATAAAATTAATTTAAATTCAATCAACTTGCAAATATAAACTGAATCCCCTTTTCAAAACCCAACAGAAATACTAATAGTTAAACACCCATGAACTTCCCACAACCATCCCCTGACAGCCAAACTGAATTTAAGGAAGGGAGGGGGGGGTCGGATGGAGGATCACCAAGAAAAAAACCCCACTCCCCCAAATAACAACAACACCCACAACACCCCGTTAACAAAGAATTAAACACAGCAAGATAACCAAAGGAATAAGAAAAGGAAAGGTAACACTCAGGAAAACACCTGATGAGCGCTCTGAGCCAAAGGATAGAAGCCGGGTGGGCGAAAACGAAACCGCTCGTTCTCCCATCAGCTGCACGGAGTCTTTGCAGAGAAGGCAGCAAAGAGGCTGCTGTAGAGGGACCCAGCCTTCTTAAAGGCACGTTCCCTCCTCCCCTCAGAAGACTGCATCACCTGTGACGCTTGCCTCCGGATGGGCGGCCAAAGCCTCCCCGCAATGGTGACCCAGCGCCATCTCGGAGAGGTCATTCACTGGCTCATCATAAGAAAAGGCTTGTTTCTTCTCACAAAACAATTGGCCTCAACAATATCCCCCCATTTTGCCTTATATCTCTGGTTCTAAAAAAGCTAGAAACTGCAGTATTGGATGGCACAGCACTGCCCCCATTTTTCCTGCCTGTTGTCTGTCTGCCACTTCCCCACATTCCCTGTTTGCTACCCCTCCTTGCTCCTTCCCCAACTGCCATAGTTTATTTTTTTCTCCTCTCCTTTGAACCTCTGTTCACACATGTAAATGTGTGATTCCTCTTTGGGGGGGGCAGACTGTGTGAGGAATTTGAGTAGGGCTTAAATTAAAAATTAAATAATACTTCCTCTAATTACACAGTGGATAAAGTGGTTCAGTCAGGAACCTACAGAGCAAGCTGAGCTACAAGTAGAGATGGGGATGACTCACCATTTTGGCGAGTCGTCCTGCTTCGTGAGTCATCAAACGTTGACGACTCATGAAGCACGAAGTTGCCCCCATGAAGCAATGAATAATGAAGTTATTTGTCAATTCATGGGGGGTTATTAAAAAAAAAATCCAGGCTGCCCTTTGCAAAGATGGCAGCTGCAGCTTCCCTACCCTAAATGAAGCCGCAGCCGCCATCTTTGCAAAGGGCAGCCAGTCTCCCTTTTTACATGCCGTGGCTGGGAAGCCAGATGGAGACCTCGGCAATGGCAATTGAAGTAAGGGGGTGTTGGTGGGGTGGGGTGGGGGCTAAGGTAGGGGGAGGAAGGGGGTAGGCTGTGGGGGTGGGTGGCTGCCTATCGGCCGCCAATCAGCTGACTGGCGGCCAGTAGGCAGAAAGGTTTTTGTTGTGTGGGGTTTTTTTTTTTGTAATACGAAGGATGAATAAAAATGGGTAAATATTCATCCCTTCATATTCGTGGGGGTCTCTGGAACCCACGAATATGAAGGAAGGGACTAATATTTAACGAATTGGCTATTTTCGTCGAAAAAGCTGATCCGTTTTTATATTCATCCCCATCTCTAGCTACAAGTCTCCTTCAGTAGACCACCCCTTATTTGTTAATTTACCTCAACCAGCACTTATTGTCTCAATACATTCACTCAGAGGCTCTGGTAATGAAAAATAATGAAATGTTTCTGTTTACTTACAGTTCTTCATAGATAAAACAAACATCATATTGTGTAAAAATGTTAGCTTGTTACTTCACTGAGCTTAACTGGTTAACTAGCTTCATTACTAAGTGACTGGTTACATAGTTGACAAAACACTTCACTCTAATAGTCTTCATAACTAACACTTACAGAACCCTGACTGGAAGAAAGGTGGTGGCAGGGGGTGAATCTGAGGTAGAGAGGGAACTATTAGCTGATACTGAGTTGACTGACAGCAACGCCAGTCCAGAAAAGTCCCTCCCAGCCAAAAACTCTTAATGGCATCATATGTAGGCTGCAATATATCCAAGAATTCCTTTTTCTTTAACCTACAGTTAAAATTGCATCTCCAAAAATGCATATCATTAAAAAAAAAAAGGTTATGATGTTCCCACCATGTGATGTTTCCAGTCTGTGACATCCCATGGCGACACTGTGTACACCAGATTAAAACAGGAAAAAATGGGCTGCAGTTTGGATGTGGGTTCTGAAAACAGTTGTGCCTGTTTGCAGCTAACCTGCAGCAAATACACTTTCCCTGGTTTATTGCAAAAATATAGCTCAGCGTAATACATTGTACTAGAATAGGTTCATTGAATCAGTGAGGTTTTGGTGAGCCAGTTCCTCTGTAAACTCCATTGATTTAAATGGGCCTACTCTAATTGTAACTGATTACATTAAGCAACAGGATTTCAGACACTCTTAACTAAAGTAAAAAAGATGGAAACAATATTGATAATATTTGATTGATTTTCCTAAACATGAACCAGCTAAGTATACAGCGTGGCATGTTTTGATGTTAATAAGGCATATATTTTTGTCCACACAGTTATGGACTTGGTGATACTTGACCTCTCAAAGAGAAAAGAAAAAATGAAAAGTAACTGTTCAATAATTTAAATTAGTTTATCACGTGCTGCCTAATGAGGTAGCCCAAAGAAGTATTATATAAATATACATATACCCACAGAGATTTGTAACTAGGTCAGAATGCTGCTTCCAAATTTAATACAAATTAATTAGTAGAAAATGGGGAGAAGGAATCCCTTCACTGACAAAATCTATCATATTGAAAACGCCATGTATCACTGGCAGTATTTGCTGTGCTTAATTATTAAGGGCCAGTTGAAAGCCATTAATTTACATAGTACAGCATTACTTCACAGTATGTGTCCACTTTTAATTCCTAAGTGCTGTTTTTATACTGTCCAGACAGGGTCAAACGTTTCATTAATTTAGTGACCGTGATAGCTCAACATCATTAAATTGTTAAGGATTTCATAGATCAGCTCATTTGACAAATAATTATTTTAGGTCTAATTTGATTGCTTTAGGAAAAAAGAATAATAATGAGGGCTATGTCCATATAGTTAGGCATGGGGCTTTTGTGTTTCTTGCACTGCATCACCAGAATTAGCCAGGAGGTCCCCCAGACAGACCTCTGGGGGTTGTAGCCAAAAAATCTAAGTCCATAGAGGAGTTTTCCAGCACCCACACATGGCCTCATGGGTGCCACAAGGGATTATGGGGCTGATAGATTTTTGAGATACATTTTTAATGGTCAGAGAGACCACCTGTCTCACAATCCCTTGTAACATCTTGGAAGCTTAGCCACTCCTAGACATTTTCTCCTTCTTCACAACAGCAATCTCCCCTTCCTGTCTCCAGCACCTATTACTTAAAGATATACTGCCTCTGATACAGAAGATGAAACAGAGATCTCATGTCTAATAACAGCAGTAATAATCTTAGAACTGCAGAGCTGGAAGGGACCCTATAGATCATCAAGTCCAGTCCCTGTCAAAGAGGAACAGTGGGGAAATCAAACTCCCGATCTCTGATACCTAAACCACTGAGCTATTCAGAAGTTCTAATGGCCATGACTAGTAGATACTGATAGTCATATTGCCCATGAATAAATGGTTTTCTATCCATTTAAAAGTCACAACAGATAGAGGAGAGTGTTCGAGCTCTGCCCCCTTTATTTCGGGTGTTGAGGAAACCAACAAGTTTGGAAAGGAGATTCTCCACTGTTCCCCCAAGGGTTGGAACTCTAATTCTTTAAGGCCTTGCTTCACATAGAGAGCTCCCACAAATTGTAGATACTCTTGCTCTTCATCTCATTATTCTTCATCTGCAGAAGAGTTCTTCATCAAAAGAACAGGGGGTGCAAGGCTAGGGTTGAATTACTTCCATCTGTCTGTTGTGACTGTAAATGGATAAGTAATGCCTGAGTAGACTTTAGGCTCATCTCCTTTAAAACTGTTCTGAGTTGGGTGGCCATAACTACATCTCATTTATCTTTGAGTAAAGAAACACTGTTCTCTATCCTGAGCAGAATCTCGAAAAGTTGCTTTCTGAACTAAAACGGCAGCTTATTCCCAAAATCTCTTCTTGAATATGCCTCCAGGTCATCTTTGGCTGCCTCACGTCCCTGCCTCCATCAAGAACTGAAGTTAGATGTTGGAATACTCCATGGCACAATCAACTAGGGGCAGAAAAGATTGTTGTTGGATTCAGTAGTCAAGGAAAGTAGCCCTTCTGTATCTCTGAAGATCTGCTGTGTGACAAAACATGTGTCATTTTGAGAACTGTGGACATCTGCAAAGGCTAACTGTTACCTAACTGGCCAAGTATGTACAAAACCCTTGCAGAGTCTCACTCTTGCTTACACATGGATGTGAATGCCAAGGACTGTTTTAACTGGAAAACCTGTCAGCCCCCAGGAAGAAATGACAGCAATATAGATGTAAACAATCCTCATCGAAATGATATGACATGAATACACCTAGCCAAAGAGTCAACTCACAGAACAGCTCTCCTTTAGAGGGAAGCCAAGTAAATTTAATCTTTTGTTTTTATGCTAATAGGATTGTCTGGAGGTCTAGGAAAGCAAACATCCTAGAATGGTCTGCCTATCTTCTCCCTGTTTAGTAAATGGCCCATTCTTGGTCCGTTGTCTCTGGATTTGCCAGGTGGAAAGACAATGGTCAAGGCAAGGCAGGGCACACATCACTAGTCAGCCTACTATATAAAAGACATGCATATTAGCCATATTAGTTGTTCAGGTTCAACTCCAGTTCAGACTCAGTTCCAGCTCAAGTTCAACTCAGGTGTAAATCCTCTTTCTGTATCCATCTCGGCCTAAATCCTGCAGCTAATCCTACTTACTGGAATTCTACCACTCCATAGCTCCAAGACAGCCTAACAAGACTAAGGAAAGGTGTGTGTGTGTGAGAGAGAGAGGGAGAGAGAGTAAGAGAGAGAGAGAGAGATTTAGGGAAAGATCTTTCCTTTGAACCCTCTCAGCCACATAAACATGCTTCTTCTGAGCCTGTATCTCCTCATATTAGTTATATAGTTCATTGTGAATATGTGCTATATTTTAATTATTTTGTGTTCAATACAATTCCCTTATGAATAGCTCTTTGTGGGTGTGATATGCTCAGCCCAATCTATGTCAAGACACACTAAGATGGAGGGACTGTCAAGCAACACTTGACTTTAAAGGCTATCCAGAATGGTCTGGGGGGGATTGCTTACAAATCCAGTTAGCCTGGATGGCCTCTAGAGGGCAGCCCACTACACACCTGGATAGAATGTATGAGGCCTAGATCTGAAAGTGGGACCCAAGCACAGGCATGATGGTGGATGGGGCAAGCCAAAAGGTAGTGGAAGCAAAGTGGTTCTCATTCAAAACACTTAAGCTCACAAATCTGTGAAGGAAATACTTAGGGTATTACCTGGGAAATACTTTTAAACTGGTTCATATGCGATGTAAAGGAGTATGCTTAAGGCAACGAGGAAGCACTTCTAAGGTGACAGTACCCTTCAGGAAATGAGAAATATAGCTCACATATTTTGGTGTGCTATACAATCCAAGTCCAGAGTAAAACTATATACAATGTAAGTGGAATACAGAATGCACAAGAGACATAGCACTATATATACATCTACTGAGTGAAATTGTTTTTCTTTTTCAATTTTTTTTTCTTTTCACAAGCCAAGAAGAGCAACCGATACCCAGAATTCTGTTAAAATAAACACTAAATATTTTAAATTGCTTGGAGCGACAATTATAATTGAATCTGAGCACAGTATTCCATGGATTCTGCCCTTGTGATTTGGATTTGGCTCAATCCATAGCGGGCAGGAAGAGGCTTTGCATTTACCAGTAAGTTAATGTCAGCAATTCTGGGGTTTTGGTTGTCCAATGAAAACACAATACAGGATAATTAATTAGTATTGTACTGTGCTGAGCACATTTTAACTGGATAAAGTCCTGACTGAATATGAGCAGAGTCAAGGGATTTAACGCCAAAGTGGAGAGCATTTTTTCACCTTATTTGCATTAAAAGGAATTTGCTCTAATGCCAAATAAATGAAATGAATAAAACAAACAAGAATGCCATTTTAAATAAAACTACACCACTGACAGTTTAACTAGTCAAGGAGTATGCATCCAAAGTACTCTAGTTTGTAATTTTTGTAGCAACACATAAGTCTCTGCACAATTGATGCGAGACGTTAAACAGAGCCAAGTGTGGGTGTCTTGGTACCTTACTACCTTGTACTTCTAGGTGTTATACAACTGAAGTGTAGAGTTGCTATACTGTACATATGCTGTTCATGCTTTTTATAAGATAATTTGTCCTTCCGTTTCCTTTTTTGACAGCAAACATTTTCCAAGTGTTTTCTTTTATTGTGTGCAATTGAACGGAAAGCTATTGCAGCTAGTAGCTACCTAGAAGTTACAGAAATTGATTTCAGGTGCTTTGACATTTTCATTCCTCTTGCACAGTACAAGAAAGAATGCCACTAAAAGAAGATGACATTCTACCAGTTCACTTTCACTTAGCCCCCTACCCACCCACTCATCCAAAAGCAGGTAGTCAGTGGTGGTAGAAAAACTGCTTTTTCATTGTGCCATTTTCTAGTGCTACTCAATAATACATCTCACTTGCACAGGGGAGTCAGGTGCAGGTCCCATCCTGTCCTTTCTTTCATACAGAAAAACCTTTGGGGCAGCCATGTTCTAATAAATTCAGTACATGAGAAAGAAAGATAATCTCCAAGGTTATTTTAGATTATACTACTTTGTTATGGTTGGTTGGAAAGCTCAGTGGTTTAGTTATTGGGCTGCAGAGCCAGAGGTTGGGAGTCTGATTCACCACTGTGCCTCCTGGAAGTAGAGTCAACCTGTGTGGCCTTGGTCAAGCTTCGCAGTCTGCGGGCACCTCCAGAAGAAAGGAATGGTAAACCACTTCTTAGTATTCTCTACCACAAAAACTGTGAAAAGGGTCACCATAAGTCAGAATTGGGAATCACTGGGAACTTAGAAAGGTAACCTACTTCCTTTATTATTTTTTTTATTGTTTAAAATGCAACACATGCATAGTTTGTGGGTGGCTTATCCTTAGCTTTCTCACAGAAATATTTTTGTTACGTGCATGCACCTTTTTTGAGCAGCTTGAGATTCAGAGATTATAATAAACAACAGTAGTCATTAGTATTTGAGGAGAATTTTTTACATGCTTTCAAAAACTGCCACTTATTTATTTGTTATTCTGTGTCTTCTTTGTTGTGACAGTAATTAATTCAATAAATAAATAATCCAAAGAAGGGAGGGGGAACCTCAAAAAGTAGAATTCCACAGATAAAAACAAAACAAGACCTGACTGGAGTTTGCTCATTCAAATTAACTATGTGATCCATCATCCTGTCTTATCTTGACTTATTGCCTGTTTGAAAAGAGAAATGAATGGTACAGAAGATGTAATTTACTTTCCTGTTCTGCATTGAATTTATTGTTTACTAATTGGTACGTCACACACCATGAATTATGCACCAACATCCCCCCCCGCCCAATGAAACCCACCCGCTAGAAATGTCTGTACTGAGAACCAAAGCAAACCATTTGATCATTGGTTCAAGTTCAAACAATTCTAATTGGGCTAAGCTTCTCTATTTGACTATGACAGGCAATTATTTGTAAAATAATCAATGGTAATCCTTATTGAAATTGTTTTCCTAATGCCACTTTATTCTTGTCTTTTCCAAAAGCGAAGCTGCGTGTGCTCATTCACAGAACTGTCAACACACAGCATTCTTTATTTCATTTTTATTTAAGTATTGTTTCAGTATTGTGGTTTGAAACATTACCAGCTTAGTTGAACATATTCATGTTTGTGCCTTTAGAGGCTATTTTAAAACTGCATCAAAGTGGTTGATTTGCATGCATTTTCTCTCTTCTCCCACTTTTCCCTCCCTCCTCTACAAGGAAAGAGTTAGGGGAAATAATAGGGAATATACTGGGGAAATGTATTTTTTTATTTTCTACTCTCCCATGGATTTAATCATACATTAATCATAAATGCATGATTAACTCCAGTTACAATGCAAACTCCAGTTATTTTCCATTACTGTATCAACTCATTACAGTCTATAGTAGCTATTCTCCATTTCTAGCTACTGGATGTTAGTCTTCTAATACTAACGGATACCCAGACCTGATCTAGGGATGCCCTGAGAGTTTCAGGACATCCACCCAGACTTCACATACAATTGTGAGCAGGATGAAGGATGAAGAACACTACCTTGCTTGTAGCCTCTTTGGAGATGGGCAGTTTCCACTTCAGTCTTGCCAGCTTGCATCCCCATTTCCCATTTCCTGTGTCCCATTGTAGAAAAAGAAATAATAGGAAGGGTTAGCCAAATAGAGAGGGGACAGTCTGGCCTTGAAGATGTCATGCTAATGTTTACCTCAAAAGAACACAAAGACCAGGCTGCTATGCAAATGAGCTCAGGGAAGCTTGAGCACCCAGCCAGTATTAGAGTGGCTTCCTTCCCCAGAAGGAGTTCACATATAACTAGTGGTGACCGTAATACAAGAGTCACATGAGCAGGGGCAATTATACCAGTATTTCACATCTAATTGCCACTCTTCTCCATACAAACATGAGTTTCTGAAGTACAATATTGACCCTATAAGTCTGCCTGGGCCCTCAGATCTTCAGGGGATGCTATATTCTTCATTCTACACATTCACAGGCATGTTTATTTAGAACACAAGACAGGGCCTTCTTGGTTATTGTTCCCATGTTCTCTTCTGAGGGAGGCTAACCTGGTTGCTCATCACTTTGTTTGACCACTCAGTTAGTTACTAAAGGTATCCAGTATGGTATAGGAGACAGAGTGATGGAATAGGATTCAAGATATCTGGGTTCAAGCCCGTGCTCAGCCATGGAAACCACTGGGGGCTTGGCATTGGAACTTGTAAATATCTCAATTACCTTGAAAACCCTGTTAGGGTTTTGCTATGAGTCAGATGTTACTTGATGACACATAGCCCACACATTTAGCCACTAACTGGCTAAGGATTAGTTTCTAATTATACACTTTTTGCATTGTTGTGCTTATAAACTGTTTTTAAAGTTGTTTTAATTCAGTCCTTGTTTTTGAAGGGCCACTTATTTAACTGGGCTGAGAACAGGTCCCATAATCTGATTTGGAGGTTAATTCAGGGCTTTGGAACTTGTCCTGAACTGGCCCAGGGCAATCTGAAAGCACAGAATTCTGATTCAATCTGTGCCCCAGATCCAAGTCAATCTATACGTCTCCCATTGACATGTACTGGAACAACAAAATTGTATAATTTATTTTATATTTGCATAGATGTACATAAAATTTAAAGGCAGGAGTAATCCTTCCAAATGTTGTACAGTTAGTTTCAGGAGATCACATACTAGTTTTGAATTTTGGTGATTCAAAGAAACTAAAAGCCGCCCAGAGTAGTCAATTGACTAGATGGGCGGGGTATAAATGCAATAAATAAATAAATAAATAAATACAAATGAAAGAAGACTGCAGTGATTTGTGCCCCTATGAAGAGGTTGCCTTGAGCACTCCTAGCAAGCCATCAAGCCCTGCCCCACAAGCCCAGGACAGCCCAGGAGATAGTGAGTCTCCTAGGCCAGTGGGAATCACGGTTGTGTCACACTCACCTCTCCCTAAAGAGAGTATGAGGTTGGGCAGGGAGTCACTGTGGGCACATATCTACCACCTATATTCCTGAGGTAGGTCCTTTAAGACCTCAGAAGTGCATAGCATACGCCCCATGGACAAGCCTGACCTTAAAAGAAAACTTAGCTTACTCTTAAAGCACTTAAGCATGGGCTTTGTGTTTCCTCAGAACACACAACAGCTCTGCAAGGTAGGACCACTCGTGATAGCAAGTTAGTGACCTTGGGGGAAATGTTGCTGCCTGATGCAGGACAGCTGGAAGAGGGTACAATGGCGGTATAAGAAACCTGGACTTGCAGGGCTCAGAACTGTCATCATCAACCACATTAGAGGAAGGGGAGATATAGAAAGAGTCAGTCACGCACTAGGACTCCATCGTCTGTGCTGACACATAGGTACAAACAGGAATAGAGGACAAATGGAGCCACCTCTTTTCACCCAGACTGGTGAAAGGGCCAGGGACCTGAGGCTTTGGCAATGCAGCCCCCAGCTGATTCAGCACACACACCCCAGCCTTGGCATCCTCACCACCCAACAGGAGCTGTGGTGCCTACCCCAACCCAGCTTTAGTGTCTGAGACACAAGCACCAACAGGTGTTGCTAAGGAGGCTCCAGAAAGAACAACTCTGCAAAGCTTGATCACCATCACTCTCCTTTACCATCCCTTCCTAAAAGTGCTGTGCTAGGATTCATACTTCCCATCCATTTCCCTGGACTTGGACTTTCAGGAACCCCAGTAAAGTCACCTGGGGCCCAAATCGGACTGACAGTGCCCTGGGGGTTAGTGCTGGAAACTCAACACCCCTGGGAACACAGGGGTATGGGCAGTAGGGCCTCCTAGTCATAAAACCAGTCTGGAACCCATGGAGTTTTTGCCTAGGAACTCCTCAGCTACCAGGGATGGCAGGATGCACAGCCTCAACTGATTTGATTTGTGCTCTGACACAGAACAATTTCTAAATTTATAGAGTCATTCTGCTTTAATCCTGGACTTGTACAAATTGATCTGAGTCACAATTATCTGCTTTGAAATTTGGGATTTGTCCAAATCCAGAACACAACCCTATTATTTCATTACATATTAGTATTATAACTTATTGTCTTTCTGGCTGTGTCTGCTTTAATTCATGTTTCCAGCCACCTAAATTACTGTACTGGGAGAGAAGTGAGATACAAACAAGCACACAAATAAAGGCTATGATGAGGTGATGGAAGAAACCACATGATTCACATTCCTCATTTGGTTCCTGTGTTGAACATCTTATCCTCGAAAATGGAATCTGTTCATCGGGGACTAGTTCCTATGCCATTAGCTGTAAACATGAGTGGACCTTTAGAACTGGGTTTAGAAAAAGTAGAACTGTAGCCACTTGTAAGCTTGGAACTGTGTGTGGAGCTGTGAGAAGACTCAAGGTTCATTTCCTAGATTTTTGGCTACCCAAAAAGCCACAGCACCAGTTCTACCTTTTTCCTACAGCTAAACACAACACCATCCACACCCTATTTTTTTGCTATGAGGCTTACAGGGAAGGAACTGTATTGTAAACATCTGCAGTAGCAATGAAATATATTTACAATGACCTTTCTGAGGTCAGAATGTTAAACTCTGAAGGACAGCTAATGCTGAGCCAAATTTTCCATCAGTGTCTTTTCTGAGAAATATTCCTGTTGATTCTTTTTTTTCTCATTCCCCTAGAGTAAGAAAATATAGCGTGGGGAGTGTTTTCTGATTCTTTTTCAAAACACGCACACACACATTGCAGAATTTTGTCTACATTTTCTCCCCCATGTTTTGCACCACCACAATGTGTCAGAACAAAGCTGGCTAGAGAGCCTCATGGAGGATGCTGACAGGCAGCCAGACAGTTGCCCTTGTGTCAGCTTGCAATAGCAGTGCAAACAAAATAAAGGATTTAAAAAAAAAATCTTTGTGGTGGATAGAAGGAAGCTGAGGTGCAACCATGATTAACTGTGAGCAGCATCTCTTGAGAAACCGGTGGTGAATTTCTCCTCTCCATGGAGGAAAAAAGGGTGAAATGGTTCCTGCCAGTTTGCTGCCCGGAAATGGGGTGGAGAATTTAAAGAGACTCTTCACACATAGCTGCAGTGAAGGCTTCTGCACACACAACGTCTTTACTGTATTTGCAGCTACATTATCAGCTCAGATGTACCAGCATATTGGCCAAAGCATGGCATGTGGTCCTCATTCATTTTACACAACATGGTGGGAGTCACCTGAACATGTACACTGTGACACCATAATAGGTCAAGGACTGCTATGATTGAAGATCTCTAAATTAGTCCTTTTTTAAATCATAATTTGTTTCCTAACTTCTCTCTCTCTACAGTCTCTTGTGTTGTTTCACCATAAAGGGTAATCCTATAGATCACTTAAGATTTATGAATGCAAAACTGGCCCTTTTCGCCTGATGCGCCCAATTACATGTTTATGTTTGGGTGTGCATAATGCTACATCCAATCCCAAACAGAAGTCCTAAGGCAGACGTCTAACTGTGCAAATTCATTCTGCTATAAAATCGATAAAATCAGATTGCATTTTGCAGCAAGTTAATAGAGCTGTGCTGAATAGATATACGATTACAGGACTGATAATGTTTCACTATGATTTTCACACCCAACCTGTTAATGCTGACATCTGATAGTTAAAAAGATACATCAAAGTCAAATTAGGCAGGAAAAATGGCCAAGGAGGAGCAATAGACTCAATGCAACTTTCCCTTTGGGACTTGGAATCAAATGCTACTCAGAAATGACGGAAAGGTCAATATGGATTAACCTCAGCAGAGATTTTGCTATTATAGCATGCTTAATTGATGGAGAACTTTTTAAAAAGCCTGTTTTTCTTCCCTAATATGACTTCTTCTGCTGGAAAAATTGTAAAGCTAACAATAGCTTATGACAGGCATACATAAATAAATCTTAGGAGCAAGTGCTCAAGGTGTTTCGTGTATGTTGGCCAAAATCTTCTTATGTAGCTATGCAAATAGTGTAACTTTGTAGGTGAATTGCCTCAAGTAAAGAAATCACCATAGGCATTATCACTTGCATGTCACATCATGCAAAGTGTGCTGGTGATAACATCTATGATGATTTCTTAACTTGGGGCAATTCATCTTTAGGAGTTATGCTGTTTTTGCTACACCAGAGGTAACTGACTAAGTGGATATGAGCCATTATCTCGTATTCTTTTCAAGGCTTACTTAAACTTTTATGTATGCAAACTACAGATGGGCACGAACCTGAAAAATGGTGGTTCGTAATGGTTTGTGGTTTATGGTTAGCCACAAATCACCATGAACCAACTGGAAAACTGAACCAGTTCGTTGTTCGGTTTTCAGTTCATGCCCATTTGGGAGAGGCCTAATTGTTCCTGTTGTACCATGGCTGCTGCACCACCATTGCACTGTCGCCAAGGCTGCTGCTGTGCCACTGCCATCCTGCTGCCACAGGGGTATCGGTTTCAAACAGCAATTTCAAAGGTCTCCCAAAACAAAGACATAACTTTTAAAACTTCATTATGAATGTGACTGCTAGTAAGCTATCCTATGAGATGAACTGTGACTATATTTAGGTGGATTTTTTTCCTCATCTGGAACAACCCCCAGTTACCTATTATAGCAGTTCTAATAGTATAGATACATTACATTATGGCAGTTGGTTAACAAGGATAGCTTCACTCCTTTCAAAATGTAAGTGTAACTTTCTAGTTACTTTAATAGGTGCAAGGGCATGGCCTCAGTAAAAGATGGGGAGGAATATCACCTAGTTCACAATTGCTGTGCTGTGGCTTATTCTGCCTCTGATATGCTGTTCAGAGTGGAGGTGATGGTGACATGGAGGAGAAAAGAGTGTTTTTCATAACACAGACCAAATAACTACAAGGTGGTTTGTTTAATTACATGTAAGCAATGGGGAAGTAAAGATATATTTTTTAAAACAGTGACTGTAATAATGGCTAATTCCTTTCCGTGCTCCCAGAAGAAGGGAATATTTCTGAGTATACTCTACCTGGAAAACTCTGAAAAGAGTTGTCATAAGTGAGTATTGACACAGGATGATGATGATGATGACTAGGGCCATTGAACTTTAACTATAAAAAATTAAGTTTTAAAACCTTTCTAAGATATATAAAAAAGCTTATGAGAAGGAGCTCAAATGTAGTATTTGTGTTTGCTTCCAGTAGGTGTATGAATGCTTTCAGTACAGACAATAACATATGCAGGCAAAGTTCACATTTAATACATTAGGCATATACAGTATGTTCTACTAAAGACTGACCTTGACATAACAAAAGTTCTTTTGAACCTTACCACAGGCATATTATTTAACATGCAATGGAAAACAGAGAAACACTTTCAGGGTCTCTCTCTCCTCCACTTCTAATTCTGGAGCACATTCCTCCAGGGTCATTTTATGGTATGTAGTGAGAGATGAATAATTGTAATAAACAAACAAACATTGGACAAAATCCAGTTGCTTAGTATAATAAATGGAACTTGAATAAACCCATTGAATCCATGGGGATTTAGTCAGTCAACTTCTCTGTAAGTTCCAGAGATTCAGATGGGCCTACTCGAACTGCAACTTACTATACTAAAGTGTAGTAATCAATCGAACTTCATATGAAGTAGTTGACTCATCAAAGCTCCACTGGTTCAATACTACTGCAAATTAATACGCTAAGCAACAGGATTTTGATTATCTTGTAGAGATGGGTATGAATCAGAAAAATTGTGTTTTGTTTTGATTTGTGATTCATCAATGTCAATGAATGACAAATTACAAATTTATGATTTTTCCCCGCAGAATTGATGAATCAATTTGTCAATTCATTTTTTACTTTAAAACCCTATTAAACACCCCCCCCCCAAGCATCTAGACACCAAATTTGCAGGGAAATGTCCTCCGATGCTCTACAAGTTCTTAAAGTATGGTGAAGTTTGGGTTTTGGATGTCCAATTATGCACCCACAAGCAGCCCCCTGAAAAGTCCCCTCCAGGCATGTAGTGTGGTTGAAGTCCCACTTCAGACATACAAGTTATATACCCACAAGATAAGTCCCCCTAGGAAAGTGCCATTTAGCAGCTGGTTTGGGGAAACCCAATCTTCATCAAACTTGGAAGGACTGTAGAGGAGAATCAGTAGAAGCTTCTCTGCAATTTTTGTGTCTCTAGGTGCCTCAGAGGGCATTTTATAGACAAACGAATCAACAAATCAAAAATCACTAAAATTCATTGATTCGTATTCATTGAGGGCATTGATACATATGAATACGAATTGATAAATTAGCGATTTTTGAATGAATTTGGTGATTTTTTTGTGTCCATATCTATTACCTAGTTGTAGTAACTGCTGTCTGACCAAGCTCTGAGGAGATACTGAAAATACAAGACAATATATCAATATTGGAAGTATCACCATTTTGTGGCAGAATATTCGTTCATCTTAAAGTTGCATACACTGCTGGCAGCAATTCCCCAAGGTTTCATGGTCAAAATGGATTTTATGCTATTCCTTAGCATGGTTTTTGCAGAAGTGCTCCACCAGGTGGTGAGAGTTCTCTATTACTCATAGCATATGGGTTTTTCTCCCCCTCAGCCACATAACTTGCATTCAGCATATTCTGTTTTGTAATTTGTTACTTTAAAGTAAACATGTGCTTAATGTGCAAGTCTGATTTTCATGGCACTGTCTTTGAGGAAATCCCAGTGCAGAGGAGAAAGTAAGTTAATTGGACAAAATACATATTCAACACGATATCTCATTTGTCCCTCAGATAGACGTATTTTCAAACCTACCTGGAGATCCTACCCATTGAATCTGGACACCTTTGACTGTAAAACATGCTGTGTGCTATGGAATCATAGTAGTCCTCCATTTCAAATATAATCATATTCAGTCTAATAATCTAAGAAATGCAAATGATCAGCTTATTTTGTGCTGAATTGTGTTTGTTTCTTTAAAAGAACATTTAGCAGCAGTGAAGATGAAGAACAAACACAAATTTATTTTATTTCTAAAGTTCCCATTGCTAGCGTATTAATGCTTGGGAAATGACATGCTATTGACCAATATGAAATGGGTCTGGCTCCAGTGATCACGGTTTTTTAAAAGGGCATTTACAAGCTGTTTACATTTCTCAAATAAATTAACTATTCACGCAGCATGGATGGATTGTTTGATTTGATCGTATCTCACTTTTCGTTTAGCTTTTTTGCATTGTGATAATTACTGGAAGATTTTTATCTCTCAAAGTTTTTATATGTGAAGTGGCTATCGGTGGATAGCTCTTAATAACCATCAAGCACTTTTAATAATCAGTTGTCAAAAATATATTTCCAAGGTTATTACTTTAAGTACAGATGAAATTATTGATATGCACGCTGAGGTTCCAAAGCTGTTATTTAGAATGTTGTAGTTGTTTTAATTACCCTGGCACAGTATTACAAGAAGAACTATAAAACAGCAAATTAAGCAGTTTGAAACAATTAGAATGCTTTAACACTGACTAAAAACCTAAGAGAAGACCAAAAAGTTGCTAATTGCCTTCGCTGAAGAAATTTTTCTGTGCTTCCGAGTCTTTTTTAAACAAATGGGTTAAACAATAATTATGGCCTTTTGTATTCCTTAGAGTGTGCTAATGGAGGGGGAAGCGAAGGATCAGTAGGTTTATAATCTAAATGTGCATTTTAATCAAGTATTTGAGGCTTTGATAGGTCTTGTGTCAATAAACAACTGTATTTCCCCACTCCAAAAAACATGATGCCTATGTGGGATGTAACTTACTCTGTGTGTTCTGCTGATGCAGATAGCAGAAAGGCTGGGGGCCTGTCCAGACTAGCCATTTTGGCGCAGGCTGGATCAGGCTACAAAGGGCCGGTTCGGGTCAGGGGGAGGAGTGATGTGCCACTTGGCATGCTCCTCTCATCCGAATGTCATATTATTAACCTTTGTATCAATTAAAAATGATCATCTGCGGAGGATCAAGGATAGTGAAATTATTTTTTTTTACATCTGCTAAATCATCACTGATGAGATGAATAGCGTTGACTAATTTTAAAAAATCCTTTGCCTGTCTCTGTATTGCCAATCAAGAAAATACCCACGGCATGGTTTCTATCTGCAGTATATAGTCATGCAAAGAATTTTTTTGAAAGAATTAATCAAAGTGATTAATCACATCAGTGACAATCTAGCAGATGCAATAAAAAATAATTTCACTTCCCCTGACCCTCCACAAACGTTCAGTGAAATTGTTCAATTTCCAATATCCTAAAGCGGCTTCAGAACACTGGAAATTGACACTGGGAGGAGCTGTGAGGCTCTAGTTTGGTCCATTCCAAGCAACCACATCCACTGGGAGTGGACTAAACTGGAGCCTCCCAACATGCACCAAAACAGTTGAAGCCCCTGACAGAGGTTCCAAAAGATGTAGGTTGGGACAATTTGGTCCACTCCAGCAATGTCCACATCTAGATGTTGAAAGAAAAAAGCAGACCAACCCAACCCATTAGCGCACTAAATAGCAGGACAAACGTCTGTGTGGATAGGCTCTCATTCTACAATTTGGCAATGTGAAGTTGCCCCTTCAGGCAGCAGATGCTGGGGTGGAGACACGAAGCAGCAAAAATATGTCAGAGGAGTGCTCACCACATCCCAAGGTAATTGGTTCCATTGTCATACTGCTCTAACAGCTAACTGTTAAATAACAGTTTCCTGATATCCAGCCTAAATCTGGCTTCCTGTAGCTTCCGGTAGTCTCCACACTTTGACACTTTGACAAGGAGTTTTGAAGTCCCACAAGATTCTTTGCCTCCAGTTGAGCGTAAGACGAAAAAGCTCTCCCTTCTCCCTTCAGGATCTCTGTGACTTCCACAAGAGGTCTCTAGTATATTTCGAGAAGCATAGTGCACATACATCGCAAGTACAGAAGGACTGGCTGATGGTTAAGAAGGACACAAACATTTGTTTAGTGCTTTAAATTCATAGATAAAGCATTAGGGCATTGGATGGATAAATGTTTGGAGAAAACTTTATTCTCTCCATTGTGAGAACTCTGCCAAGTCTGGCAGACTTTTTCTCCCCATCCTAGCAAGTATGCAGAAGAATGGCCAGCTCCTTGTTCTTGCCTGACAGGTTGGGACAAGCAAGGCGCCTGCAAACGTACATGTTATGGAAATGTACAGCAAATTCACTTACATATTAGGGGATTGTAATACAGTGCTTATGTATTTCTATTGTTGTTTGGAAAGAGAATGGGGACAAATCCACAAGTACGTGGGCCTAACTCCACCTGCTGTTCACTCTGCCCCCCCACCACTCCTCCAGCTGTTTTGTTTACCCATAGCCAAGATTCTGTTGGAGTTTTTGCAACTTCACATGCTGCCTTTAGTAGTTTGGCTGGGAGGGAACATCCTGGGCTGGGGTGGCTGTCAATCTATCCAGCACTCACCAATTGTTCCCTCCTGCCTCTAATTTCAAGAGAACCCGACCTCTCTGCTCCGTTCCTCCCCACCCCACCCCTTTTAGTCTGTTGGAAGTCAGTGACTCCGTTGAGGCTTTTTACTGAAGGCAGTTGGTCGTATTTGTCAGTTTGCTGTTTGATCTGTTCACAGTGGTAAGTGAAGAAAATGTTTTTTATTCTTTCTAATATTAAAATCTCAGAGTGAGTTATTGAAATTGTAAGTGCCAGTTGATGACAAAAAGGGGTGGACTAATCTGGGGTACTTGGAGTTATTCTGCTCTGAAAATCCCTGCACTTATGCTACATAGCTAGATGAATTTTAACCAAAATTCAAAACATTTTAAGCTAAGATTCATCTCAGCTTAAAATGTCTTCAGTCATTTTGCTTAGTGCCTAGCTATGATATCTACTCACTCCTTAGAGCCCACTGAACTTTGCTATCTGTTTTTCCTTCTGCTCACTACTCCTCCATGTGGGAGATATTTATATTGTTTATACTGTTTATATTGTCTCTTATATTGCTCTGAGAATACCTCAAGTGCTCTGAATTCTCAGTAATTTTCAAAGAGGCCTGTTGTAGTGTCCAGTGGAATAGCTGAATGAGCAGTTGGGTGTGAGTTGGTAAGTAGCTGGGTGAAGAAATAGAACACTGGATGAAAAGTGGAATGAGAAGTTGACAGAGAAAGTTTGCCTCCTTCTTGAGAGTCACATTTTAAATGGATGGATTATGAAAATAGCTACAGTCTACACCAGTGATTTCCAGCTTGGGGTACATGTACCCCAAGGGTTACAAATTAGGGGTACACATTTAGGGGTACATGGAAAAAATTAATATTGGCAGAAAAAGGCACATAGGTCAACAGTGTAAGACAAGTTACGAGTCAAAAGTTATGAAATTAATTGAACATTATGACAAGTGGTGGAGTGGGTTTTCTTTGTTATTTAACCTCGAGAAAAGCCCAGTTCCCTCACTTTGTTATTTTGGTGAATATCAATGTGTTGCAAACACACCACCAGCTCAGCTTTCACTCTCCTCTGTTTTGCGAACATTCGAGTACTGTGCCAGTATTGATGTACATTAGGGGCACCTCAGTCAATCCTGTGAGCAGTGTTCAATGAGTGGGTCTTCTTTGATATATTTACTTGAATTCATTCTATCTTTTGAGTTTTGAATGGAAATATACAGTATATGTAATGTCTGTTTGCCTTATTATTCCATTGCTTTGTAGTCCCATTATTGGGCTGTTTATTTACACTTACAATGTATAAATTTGAAATAACAGCAACCATATTAATTACAAACATTTTGCTAATATGAAAGGTACAATATATGGAAATAGACTGCCAAGGGATATGCAGGTGGGAAAAACAGTAGGGAACCACTGGTCTATGCAATACATGTGTCTAAACCACATATATTTTTAGCAAAAATGAGCAGTGTGTGGAAAAATGCAGGCCTCACACAGTTTGATTGTCCCTAGAAACAAAGTTTAATATAAGTTGTGGGACTCATATTGGCCTGTCTGCAGATTTCATCACTGCTCACTAATTAATATTTCTCTTTGGTCTTACTGTCACAATCTGCTGGACTTAAAGCTCACTCTTAATAGGATTTCTCTCTTAAGGGGTTACTCCTAAGTGAGTTTTTGGAACATTATGAATTCTCTATAAGCCATAAAATCAGATCAAGGAAACTGGAGTTCTATTTAATTGTATTTCATGGAGAGGAATTTGTGATCTGGAGGTGGGTGGGGGGAACCTTGGGACACTGGAAAGTAACCACATATACCAAATGTGTAGAAATTAAATGAAATTTATACAAAATGTTCCGGGTTGTGTTTCATTAGTATTGAAAGTGTGTTTAAAATGAATCCCTATTGATCCACACTGAAATAGATGGAACTTGGTGTTCTTGTCAATAGAACAAATTATAGAACCACAGAGGGGAGATATGGGAATCAACTTTATAGCAATTTATTAAGACACTATACATAATTTATAGATAATATTCCACTGATCAGTGAGTCAGCAGCTATAGTTCAGGTTACAAGCACTATTGGGCCATAAAATAAAAATGCAATCCTGACTTTTACATAGAAGACCAATAACAGCATGTTAAAAGAAATCAGTCCCAACATGGCAGAACAAAAATTTAATACAAAATATATGCAATTTACTGTACAATGAGGAAGTGGGGGCACTTGGCAGAAGCAGAACTAGAGATGTTACATAGCACTGTCAATATGAGACAGATGTCATAAATCAGAAATCAGTTCCTGAAAAGATGTGCTCTTTAGTGGTTTTCAATAATTAGCTAAGTTTTATTTTCTTTTTTTAAATTATGAAGTTGATTTGCGCTATGTTTTAAGTCCCAGGTTAAAAATTTAGGTTGAGATTAACTTTACGTATTTCAGAGGGCTAAACTGCTCCTACTATAATGGAGCATTTACAATGACTGAGGAATGAAGAATGTGCAAGTTGCACACACATAGGGCTGTAAGATGTTAGGGACATGGCCTGTAGGTTGGACCCCAACATTGATCATGTGTGCAGCTGTACAATAAGGCCTTATGGGGGAAAGTGATAGGAAATGGTAATGTAGGTGACTATATCACTACAAAGCCAAGTCTCAGTTTGGCATCACTGGAAATGTTGGTGGTTATAAAAGGACACAGATGTGAATGGATTATTGCAAAGAAGATTAAGAGTGTTTTACTATCATTCCAATGAACAGGTCTTCCATGGGATTTCTTTCTTTATGTATTATGATAGTATGTATAACGATACAACTGATTTGGGTTAATCACCATGATTAATATTTTGCCTTGTTATTTCCATCCAGTTAGAAACGTTGATTATAGATTTATTTCTTTAGTAAAATAGGGGTTCTTAACTCTGTATTAACTACTGGTTTTAAACTTCTCAATAATCCCATTCAGAATGATATTTATATAGGAATTTTTAAATGTAATTCACTCTAATATTTACATGGATTATTGCAGAAGTGTAAGCTTTGTATTTTAATCACCCTGGAAATTGGTTAAGTGTAATGATTATGTATTCTTTTTTGTTGCTCTCAAAGAAGATAGCAAATGTTCAAAACAACATGTAAATTTCAGGAAATATTATAAATAATATTTGAATAAGTAAATTTTAGTCTAGTAATTATCTATTCTCTCCCCTGCCACCACCCCCATATGGGTTATGTTACTGTCTAGAAGAAATACTATGATTTCAGATTCCGAGGAATAGTTTCCCTGCCGATGAGTCAGAATATTTTTTGGCATTATGAGAGGGAGCAAGGCAACAATCTAATATGGAAGAGCCTTCCTTGAAGGCTGCATATTCCTTGCCAATATTATTTGAAAAGTTAACTCAGCCTTTTTGGTTTAGTTGAAAGGTAGGGGAATTCTATTTTCCCAGTGAAAAAAGAGCAGTTTTATGGGGTGATAATTTTTAGGGTCAGGTTTTAAACCTTTCTTGTGGATAGGGATGATTGTAGTCTTACTCCGTTTGGAAGAAACCGCCCCCACGTTATCAACCAGTGAGAACAGATTAGGTAACTAGGGGTCTAGCAGCCTTGATTTGTCTTCAGGACCTCAGAGGGAATGTCCTATGAACCTGGCTTGTTCCCATGGTGCAATTATGTTACATGCTCTTTGAGTTCTGATTGGGTTTCTCAAAGCCAATAAGGAACATCTAATTTTAACAAGGAAATGAATTGTGGTTTTTTTTTTGGGGGGGGGAGAGAGAGAATTAAGGGAATATACTAAATAGCCTGACAATGTTTCCTCCAAGCTTTAGGTGGAATAATACAACACAGCTTGCTTCCTGTCTGCAAGAGATTGCCTCAGCTGTCACGAATGGAAGAGTGAGGCAGCAATTAGTAACTGCTAAGCCTTCCTTTCTGTATCCTGTTTCCTATGTATTACAAGGGATTTATGGTCTCTCTGAGCTGGCTGGATAGCTCAGTGGTTTAGGTAGAGGTTGGGAGTTTGATTCTCCATTGTGCCACCTGCAACTAGAATCAGTCTGTGTGGCCATGTGCAAGCTACACAGTCCAGGGTGCTCCCAGAAGAAAGGAACAGTAAACTACCTGAGTACTCTCTACCTGGTGAAACCCTGAAAAGGTTCACCATTAAGTCAGAATTGACTCAACTGCACATGATTTTTTAATTATTTATTTATTTATTTATTTATTTATTTATTTATTTATTTATTTAATTAGATTTATACCCCGCCCATCTAGACCAATGGTCTACTCTGGGCGGCAAATAGTCTCTGGGCGGCTATTATAGTCTCTCTGAGCCTGGCAGTATATTAGGACAGTATGTGATCATTATTCTTCCTATAGGTATTATAAAAGCTATTCCAAAGTACTGGGAAACCCTCCAGGGCAGGTTTTTGGTGCCACGGACAGTAGCATGGAGGAAGGGCAGAGGCCGAAAATCCTGACATTACCATGAGAGTTAAAATGGATTTAGGTCTTTGTCATGTGCAGCTTGAATTTATGTTCAATTTATGATTGCCACACATATATTTATTATTTATAATTCATTTATTAATAAAAGGGTTAAATCACCCTTTTCACCTTATGTTAGCATGGCAGTCTACAAGGCTTATATGATATATAATAAAAATGATGAAATGAGTTAGCCACAGCAGTTAAAGGCAGATAATGCATATAGTTGACAAGCCTCATCAGCCCGATTAATAGCTCAATGGTTTAGGTATCTGGCTGCAGAGCTGGTGCTAATAATACTTCCACTGGAAGGGTATGCCACAACTGGGATGCTCACAAAGAAGGCTTTCCTTATGACCTTAAAGCATGGGCAGTTTTCTGGGGAAAGGCACTCCTTCAAGTATTCAGGTCCCATGCCATTTAGGGATTTAAAGGTAGGCATCAACACCCTGAATTGGGCTTTTTTTTTAAAAAAAGGCAGCAAGTCAACTGGTTCGGAATCAGTATATTATGACTCTACATGACTGTGCCATTCATCATTCCGGCTACCATGTTCTGTTCTATATGAAGTTTCTGATGGAATCCATTTCCAAGAGTAGAGATACATACAATGCATTGCAGTAACAACGGGCAAGCAGTAATTATGGGCAGCCCACCAATTTGGAATGCAAGCTCATTGAACACTACTAAGTTAAACAAGATAATTTCATGTTCCCTCTGATGTTCAGTCTTCTGTTGTTCATTTCTAGGGTGCATTATAAGAAAAGTTGCCCGGGGAACTTTGGAAGATTTTTAAAAAATCTAGCAGCCTTTGCTTCCATCATCCACAACATGCCCTTTTCTGTTTTCTTTCAGCACCCTGAGCCAGCTTTGTTACCGGTATTTCAAATTGATACAAAAGAAAGACAGAAATCACTTTCCATAAGCTTTTGTATCTGTTACAGAAGTTGTGCTTCAGTGGAGAAACATATTCACTGCAAAAAATTGTTTTTAAAAAATTAAAAAATGGAAATCCACCCTCCCAAAGGCCAGAAAACTATGAATTAACTAGTCAAACTATGGCCTTTAAGTTCCTGAACAGAGACTTGGTTCTTTCACAGCTAGTGCTATGTTTACTTTCTGATTCAATCTCAAGAACCAGATGTTGGATGTATATGGGAGGGGGGAATCGTGCCTCTCATTTAAAATTAGTTCCCTCAATGATGTTTATTTTGTTTCATTTTATTTTATTTTTTTATGAGGGCCCACATTGTAGGTCCTTAGGTTTTCTCCTGACCGCGTGGGAGTTGCTATTCCCTTAAAATCTCTCATAATACTAAGAGAAAGTTGAAGACTGTTGTCCCATACAGACTTTCCTGGAAGTATCCCCACTGAACCCACTGTGAATTACATCTGAGTAGATATTTGAATTTCATCATAAACAGGTCCAATACATGAGCAGACACAGGTTGCCTGTCTCTTTGTGACTGAAGCAAAACTGATTCTGTGGGAAAGCCGCACAGAACTGATTCTTGAACATCCTTTTTAAAGGATCACTTAAGCATTTCCTGGCCAGGTAACACTGTGACACACCTGGAAGAACAAGTACAAATGGAGCCTCATTAAGACAATATAGGAAGGAGGTGTGGTTTTCTCATTGTAAGGCAAATTCCAATTAATATTTTACAGCTATGGTTGATTAGGGCTTTGACAAAGGCAGCTCCATTTCTGAGCAACAGGAATCCTCCACTCTCTTCAGAAAAGTTTCCATTGTGAAATTTAGCAAAACTCCCCCATCTCATGTTACTTTCATAACAGTCTGCATTCTTCTCTACATTCAGTACCAGAATCCTTTTACAGCATATATGGTTGTTCAAATTCCAACTCTGGAGACAAGGAGCTCCCAAGGTTGTTCATCTACTGTATGACTTCTAAAAACACACTGCATGGGCTGCATATAAAAGAGTTTCCTTCTTCCCCACATGCTTGTTTGCTTGCATGTTTCAGCCCATCCTCACCTAGTCTACCTTTAAACCAAGACCCACAGGCATTTTCTTTCCCTTCTTTTGTTGGACTCCCAGACAGGCTTCAGGTGATTGATCAAAGGACTGCTTTTGGTGTTTCTCAGCTATGTGACTTCAAAACAGCAAGAGAAACAGCCCATGGCCACTTGCCTCGGAACACACCTGAGGCATGTATTAATGGAGCAATAAAATATGGCCTACCATGTCTTAACACTATTAGTCCCAGTCCATATGAATTACATTTCCCCCAGAATTTGCCATGGGCAATCAGATATTTCATCTTCATGTCTGATTTGAGGCATTCTTTCTGCCCTTTCAAACTGTTAACCAGCAGATGTACTTTTTCATGTTCATTAATGCACCTCTGTAACTTCTCTAGGTCTGGAATTTATACAATCTCCTGGATCTGAAGTTGTTCTTTAAACATTCTTTGGTCCCATTCAATTTAGCCTATTGATTTTCTTTGGTATCTGTCCAAACACTGTTCAGATCATTAGGCCTAAACTGTATCATCTAATGACATTCCAAATTACAGATATTCCCTTATGAGTAGAGTCACTTTCCCCCCCTTCTACACAGTAAACTGGTGAGGTTTTTCTTTTCTTTTTCTTAATAAATAACCTTTATTAAATACATACACAAAATCTCAAGTGTAGAATTTTCCAGTGTGTGTTCTGATAGCTGGTAAAACAAGTTTGTAAAATACTCATTGAGTTGTATGTTGTATGTGCATATTCCACAGGAGTCAGGCTAAGAAGTTACAAATGATAGAACACACACACATTCATAAGGCAATAAGAATGTTCTATTTCTGATTCCAGTAAATCTATTCCAGAACGGATGCTGCTCCTTACCAGGTTATTAATTTGTAACTCTGGTTTTCAGTTAAAATTGAAAGATTGTCTGATTGTGGTATGGTCTTCTTCAACCATGCCAAGTATTATGGACAAGTCGCGGCTAGAAATGAGGGGACTAGAACCCCTAACAACTTAAATGATCCTGCAGAAAGTGCAAGAAGCACACTAAACCAATTGAGCTGGGCTTTGAAAATGAGCTGAACTCCCTGATTTTACTCCCAATTCTGGAAAAGGATGTGTTCCAGAATTCAGTCTTCGTTAATCCATGTACCATATACCCTGATCCATAAGTCTTGGATTACTGTACAGTTTTGAATTTAGCTACCCAACAGATTTCATGGCTCTCTTAGCACTGTGATGCAGTTCTGAGCAATTCAAATGTAATCGCCCTGGGTCCTGTCAAGGAGAAAGGTGGGTTAAAAATATTTTAAATAAATAAGTTATGTGTCTTTTTTTTTTCTTGAGAGGTTCTTAAAAGGAAATTGCAGGTAAATGTGGAAATGGAATTAGGGATAAAAATGTGGAAACAGAATTGGGGGTAAAGGTATTAAAAATATTCACCTATTCCTGCCTTAGGAGTTTCATCTCTTATTCCTTCTCTGTTTTTCTTCCTCCAAAACCCTGGTTTTAGAAAATGGGCAGAAGTTAGGAGTCAGTGGTGAACATCCTCATAGATATGCTGAATCTGCGAGACAGAGACAGATTTTTAAAATTAATTGTGTTTAATAGCACATGCTAGTATCAAAGCATTGAAAACCCAGATTTGTTTTCATGGCCAGAGATGCCTCATTTGGCAACTAGCACTGTCAGGAAATATAACACGGAGTTGTGAGTCCACCATTTCAATGGGCAAAGATAGGCTGACAGAGATATGGTTTGTGTTCCTCTTTTGTGTAAACAAGCCGATTCAGGATTTCCATCTACTGAAGTCTCAGGAGTACTTTCAGAGGAGCATCTGTCATAACACAGTTCTCAGAAAGACCCTGCTTCCCTGGATATGTAGAATTCAGGAAAGAATATAGGAAGCTGCTTATGCCATGTCCAGCCATTGGTCCATCTAGACTACTGTTGTACTGGAAGTAGCTTTCCAAGGTTGCAGGCAGGATTGTTTCCTAGCTTTACCTGAACATTCTGGTATTCCCTGGTGATTTCTCATCCAAGTACAAACCAAGCCTAATTTTGGTTCATTTCTGAAATTAGATGAGAATGATACACCCAGGCAGCATTGTGGGACATAGTTATCTTCCATAGCTACATGCAACCAGTGGTTCCCACGTGTTAACAGTTTTTCATCACTATGTGGAGTCAAGGATGAAACCATTGGTAACGCAAGAACCTGCAACTAGCATTTGTTTTATTCATGTTTGTTATAATGTATTGTTAGTAGAGATGTGCACTTTGTATTCATATCTCAGAGATATGAATATGAACCATAGCACCACAGGGGCCCACTTTCCTCCCCCGGGACCAGCAGGACCACTCACTGGGCTCCGCATGGCACTACAGTTCTCCTTCAGCGGCAGCACACCAATCCCAGCGGGAGCCCAGCTGGCCCTTCCCTGCCCCCCCCCCATGCAGCTCACCACTCATCAGCTGAGCACAGAGACTCCCCATCCTGCCACCACACTGAAGTGGTCAGCTGCACAAGGGGGTAGGGAAGGACCGGCTGGGCTCCTGCCAGGATTGACATGCCACTGCCGAAGGAAGACCACAGCACCACACGGAGCCTGGTGAGTAGGCCAGCCGGTTCTGGGGGAGGGAATTGGGTCCCCATAGCACCTGTCGTGCTGCAGCTCGTATTTTTGTCCCCGAGATATGAATACATAGTGCCCATCACTAATTGGCAGGTCTTGAACAGACAATAAAAAGTGTATTTGCTGAAAAGTTCAAATCATATTAACATTGCCAATATTCAATCTTATTAACATTATTGATGTTAAACATTATGAATGTTTAGTACTATTAAATATATTTAAATGTATCAGATGATCTGTTTAGGTTCAGGCTGTTGTGCTTATTGCTTCTAGGCCCCATCAAGAAATACCTTCTTCAGTACTAACTCCCTCATGCCTCCTCTATGGTCAGAATATTTTTAAGTTTCTGACCATCTTTTGAACTATAGCGAAAGAGAGCCTTCATTGACTCTTTAAGCTACGAAGCCGACAAACCCCTGGATGGAGGAATGGGTTCAGGGACCACAAAATCCACTACTCCTGACTTCTGTTTTCCATCCAAAATTCTGCCCTGCACCATGAAAAGCGAAAAGTCAATATAACCCCCATTATACATGTCAGGTTCATGAATAAATAGTTTCTTTTTCATTGAGCTCTGGATTTAGGAAGTAAGAAGCAGTATTATAGGCAGAACAAGTCATCTAAGAGTAGATGTTAGCAGCTTCATGCTTTTAAATGGTTTTTACATCTAAATTTTAAAACTGTCATTATATCTCACCCTCCTCCCAGGAGCTTACATCCTTGCATCCATTTTTTCCTCAACACAAGCCGGTGAGGTAAACAGAGAAAGCATAACTAACTGAAGTCCCTGAGGGCCTTCGCTGCTGAATAGAAAATTAAACCTGGTATTCCTAATTTTGTTCACACCAAATGACTATACCATAACAAATCTGATTTATTCTATCAGAAGGGAAAGTACCTAAGAGTTTTTCTTACACCTGATTATTCATTGCAAACCACAGACTTGGTAGGCATATAGGTAAAGAAGAACATCATTCTCAAGTGAGAAAATGAGATGAACAGCATTGCTTATCCGAAGGGCAGGTTTACTTTATTTTTAGAATGTCGAACTTGCCTATGCATGTGTTTAAGACCCGTGGCTCTCACAAGTTCTCAAGGAGAGATGTCAGATTCATGAAAGAACTATTGAATAAATCATTTCATAATAAATTATATTTATCTGGAATTTTCCAAATGGCTTAGGTCATTTTTCAGTCCTGTTTATGTGACACCCTATTGTTCACAGACGAAATGCTTTGCTCTCAGAAATATTTACTTCTCAACTGTTCCCATGATTACAAATGTACAGATTATTGAAAGGCACAAAAGATCATATAATCTAAGGTAAGCAATGATTTATAGCACAGTTACCTCCCATCACTAAGTAAATGAGCCTTGAAACTGACTAATGTTTCCCCTTATTTTGTTTGTCGGAGACATTTATAACTTCTCCAGCAGACTTCAGAGAACTGCTCAATGATATCTTTAAATTGTTCCTGGATTATTATTGTGATCTTAATTGTAGTTGATTAACACTCTAATTTCAGGGGTGATTTTAATTAGTGTAACTTCTTTAGATGTTACTTCTTATTAAGTATCTGATGAAGTGAGCTACAGTCCATGAAAGCTTATGCGTAATACACTTTGCTGATTATTAAGGGCCAGAAAACTTTATTTTTGATGCAATAGATGAACTTGGCTACCACCATGAAACTTCTTATTAAACAATGCAACTCTATAGAAATAACATGCAAGTGGGAACCCAAGCTACAGGAGCTGAGATGTCTCCCAGCATGATTGCCTAGAGCAGTGGTTCTTAACCTTTGTTACTCAGGTGTTTTTGGACTGCAACTCCCAGAAGCCTTCACCACCAGCTGTGCTGGCTGGGGTTTCTGGGAGTTGCAGTTCAAAAACACCTGAGTAACAAAGGTTAAGAACCACTGGCCTAGAGCATAAATGCTTCTGCCCGATCAGCATATTTAGAAATTTTATTTAATTCATCTGGATTACCCTCAGTTTGGCCCATGTTCTGTCGAACATACACTAAAGCATGTAAATGACTTCAGGCTAAGTGGTTTCTTCCAGGAATGGAAGAAAGAAATTAGATGTAATGAAGGGTCATGCTCAGCCTGGATTAATCATTAAGTAAATTAAGCACATGCTTAGGGCATCAACAAAGGGGGCACCACAGAGTGTTTTTTCAGTGCTGGATGTACCATGGATCGTGGTTCAAATGGTGCACCCTCCTTAACAAACCACATCCATCCATCCTTCACCCTCAGCTCCCTCCCTCCCTCAAGAGCCCCAAGAAAACCACCTACCTACCTAAAGCAATTGAGTATGAACCACTATAAAGTAGTTATAGTGCCGCATTCTGCCACTATAAAGCAGAATGCGGTGGCCAGACTCCTTAGTGGGGTGAGAAAATACCAGCATATCACTCCCACTCTGGCTGCCTTGCATTGGCTGCCCATTCGCTTCCGCATTGACTTCAAAGTGTTGATGATGACGTATAAAGCCCTAAACGGTTTAGGACCTCGATACTTGGCAGATCGCTTTCTCCCACCTAGATCTACCCGAATCACTCACCATAGCCAGGAGGGACGGTTGAGGGGCCTAACGCCGAGAGAGGCCCGGAAAGAAAGAACAAGAAACCGGGCCTTCTCAGCAGTGGCCCCTCGGCTCTGGAATAGCTTTCCATCAGTGATCCGCCTGGCTCCCTCGCTAGGTGTTTTTAAGAGCCAATTAAAAACTTGGCTCTTCAGGCAGGCCTTCCCTCCTGTCAATACTTGACTTTATTTTTATTATAATTTTCTGTTTTTTTCCATCTTGAGCAATACTAACATTATTGTTTTGAATTGTTTTAACTGTTTTAGTTTTATAATGTTTAATGGAACCCGCCCTGAGTAGACTCTGTCTAAAAGGGCGGGATAGAAATCTAATAATAAATAAAAAATAAAATAAAATAAAAATATAAAGACTAAAATATAAAGACTCATCTAATGAGAAAACTATGTTTTGAATTAAATGATCAATCATCATCATCTTGGTGTTTTGTTGTTTTGTTTGTTTGTTTTTTATTTTTATTTTTACTTCTGTATTTTAGGAGGTTCGGTGGGATAAGGAGAAAAAGAGCTGATGGTCTTTTAGACCTACAGCCTCTGCACTATATGTGCAAGTGAAAGAAATAACAGTCACTGTTAATAATGCCCCCAAAGGAGTTTTAAGCTCTTGTTTGAGCTTTTCAGTTTACAGATTCTGACAAAATCTCTCTACGTTAATCAAAGCGTGAAAGCGCAAGATTTGGCTAGAAGCCGGTAATTTGATTCTACATATGATTTTGCATATGATATGTGGGTGTGGTTTTTTCCCTACATTCTATACAATTCAATTACTGTATTTTCATGCATATAATGTGTGCATTATGTGTCTTTTTTCCCAAGCCATGGGACCTGCCGCGTGTTATATTCGTAGGGGCATCATAACATTTTCAGCGCTTAGGGCCTCTAAAGGTCTTAATTTGGCCCTGAACATGCTTTCACCTTCCATTTATAATGGGATGCTTATGTAGTTCAATATGTAACCTGGAATGGTTCCTCATCATTGCTTCTAATACCAAACTGTAGGTAAGTTCAGTGCCAGCACATGTCAAATTAGAGACACTATGAAATAGAAAAGGGAGAATTCAACAATCTTGCACTGATTCTAAGGAAAGCCTGAGCACAAGAGGGTTATTCCATTTCATTTCATGTATTGAAGTCTGAATATTCTATAATGACATAAGGAGTATAACAAAAATGAACGATTACATGAACAAATTTGTAGTACTGTAAAAAAAATTATCTGCAAAACTGATCACAGTCCATAACTCTAGTACACAATTAATGTCTAAAATTTCAGAGAAACTCTGTGGAGAGCATATGCTACACAATGAATTGTGGAAAGCCCAGAAATATGGATATTCTATGGTAGTTTCAGATAATGAAAGGATATCTATGACTTTCACCTAAAACCCCCCCAAAAAAACAAAAACCCTCTGACAATTATCATTCCCCTGCCCCACAAACCTGAGTCCTTGGCCATGAGGGAAGTGGGAAGACTCAGGAGATCAGGTGGAGAAAACAATATAACAATATATGTGCGAGTCATCAGGCCTAATCCTGATGTATTTTCTTCATCAAGGTGTCTTCTCAAGTATCTAGCAGAACAAACACCCTCACACACACCCCATTTTAGAACGGCAGAGGCCATTCTAAAAAGGGGGTGAGGGTGGGGACAATTGTAAGGGGCTTTGAGAGTAAAGTCATCAATTTCCACCATGACTTGGACTCTAATTAATCAAGTGCAGCCAATTACTAGAAGTGTCCAGAGCACTGTCTGGCCCATTTTTGTTGGATGGTCCTCAGTTATGGAAACCGAAGAATGAAATAAATAATTTATGAATAATTGCTTGTAAAAAATTAACAGCAGATATTGGGCAAAATCCTGTTGTGAAAATTCACACTGGTGGAAGTTGATAGCCTGTCATATTTGAGTGGGGGAGCCTTCAGTCACCCAAAATTGCCACCCGGTCACTGTCACTTGGATCCAGATTAAGACAATGGGGCAAAGAGGGGGGAAGGGCCTTTCTTTCTCCCATGAAATTGCTATTCGCTATGAAATAGCAGGGAGACAAACCATGGCTTTGGAAGCATTTTGAATGGGAAAAACCATATAGAGAAAATAATTCTTTTCCTTTCCTTTCTGCAGAGTAGGGGACACACAACCTTTATTTAAACTGGGTTGTGTATAGCAAGAACAGTGCAAGTTTGATCCCTTCCTTAAGTGTGACATGTGAAAAACAACCTGTTGTTTTTATTATGCAATTATCAAATTCTAAAAGTTGAACTCACTCACATTTGCTCTCCCTCCACCCCCTTATAATGCAGTATTTTGATTGCTGATATATATTGCACATGATTTATTTTATTTATTTATTTACAAGATTTTTAGCCGCACCATTACCAGTGGTCTCTGAGCGGCATACAACAATATTAAAACTTTAAAAACATTAAAACCATTAAAAATAGGCAGCCAGCGTAAATTTTTCAGAACCGGCGTGATATGAGTCCGTGCGGCGGCACCACTTACCAGCCGTGCAGCCCGGTTCTGTGCCAGTTGCAGTCGCCGGACCATCTTCAAAGGCTACCCCACGTATAGCACATTGCAGTAGTCCAGTCTGGTTGTTACAAGTGCATGTGTGACTGTTGCCAGGCTCCACTCATCCAGGTAAGTACGAAGTTGATATATTCTCCGCAGCTGTAAGAAGGCACCCCTGGACACCGAGTCCACCTGGGCTTCCAAGGTCAGACCTGGGTCAAGGAGCACCCCCATGCTACGGATCCTGTCCTTTAGGGGGAGTGTAACCCTGTCTAAGACAGGGAAATGGCCCTTTAACCTATCTGGTGGAGCACCTACCAGCAGCACTTCCGACTTGTCTGGATTGAGCCTCAGTTTATTGACTCTCATCCAGGCACGAGTTCAGAACGGCGACTGCCACACCTGGATTGGTAGAGAATGAGAGGTAGAGCTGGATGTCGTCAGCATATTGCTGACTCCTCAGCCCAAACCTCCTAACAACCTCCCCCAGCGGTTTCATGTAGATATTGAATAGCATGGGGGACAGTATAGAGTCCTGAGGAACCCCATGACGCAACCGCCATGGATCAGAGCTACTGTCCCCCAGCACCACCTTCTGGACTCGATCAGCCAGGTAGGAGCGGAACCATCGTAAAACGGTGCCTCCCATTCCCATCCCAGCCAATCTGTCCAGAAGGACACCATGTTCGATGGTGTCGAAAGCCGCTGAGAGGTCCAAGAGAATCAACAGGGATGCATTTCCCCCTGCCTTTCTCCTGGCAACGGTCGTCAAACAGGGCGACCAAGGCAGTCTCCATCCCATAACCCAGCCTGAAACCCAATTGAAATGGATCTAGATAATCCGTTTCATCCAGGAGAGCCTGGAGCTGCTCAACCACCACACGTTCCAACACCTTGCCCAGAAAAGGGAGGTTCGCTACTGGTTGGAAGTTGATCACTAGACCTGGGTCCAGATTAGGTTTTTTTAGGAGTGGGCAAATCACTGCCTCCTTTAATGGGGCGGGGACCACTTGGTCTGCCTTGGAAAACAAGGATATAAATAACAATTAACTAACGAGGTAGTTAGCTGATCAGGTTGCTAAGTATTTATATGAATATGAGGAGGAAAATGCCAAGCCAGGGATTCAAAGATATTTTCAGTTGGATGCTCAAATTATTGTTCAGTATTCATGTTTGTTTGTTTGTTTTTTCAAACAGGGACTAGGAAATAGATGGATCATATGCCATGCACAGGTGGTCAGAGCCCAAGCTAAATATATATATATTGAACATGAATTATATAACCTTTGAATTATAGAACCCCCCTTTCTTACTGGCTGCCCAACACACAGCTATAAATACCACCATCTATCTGTCCAAGGAGTGTAATGATAATGTTGCAGTCCCAGAATGTTAGACATGAGAGAAGACTGATCCTGCGAATTGTAGACCAATTTATTTCATGCCACTAGTAAGCGAACCATACCTTCTGATAAGGTTGAAGAACTGGGTAGAAGAACCAAACATTCTGGCCCAGAACACATATGATAGAGTACGGAAATGTCCCCTGTATTTTGCCTTTGTTGATCTGAAGGCAGCATAAAGTTCAACCAATAAAGAACATCTGTGGTACAAATTGTCCCTCTTTAGCATTGATGGAAAGCTGCAGAATTTAACTGAAGAGCTCCGCACCTCAGAAAGAATTTGGGCAGTGCATTATGCAACAATATTCCTATTACCAGTGGGATTTTATGAGATTGTTTATTGGCTTATTCACCTGTAAACAAATAACATTTTGGCTAAAGCCAAAATGCTGCTTATTAGGGATATGATTTTTAGATCTGCTGGACCACAAATACTGTAATTCACCATTCTGGAAGTTCTACTTACCTTGCAGGCACCTTTCAAACACCTCAACATGATGTACCTGGGAGAAGGGCCTAAAATTAGAAGACTTTGAGGCTTAACTAAGCCAAGCTGTACATAAGTGCCCTTCTTGGAAAGAAAACTCCCATCTAGCACGAGGCAAGAACAGGACGCTTGGGCAGAGCTTGACCTAGCTAAGCCTAAAGCTTAGTTTAGGCCTTTCTCACAGGTGTGTCACATTGAGGTGCTTGAAATGTACCTGCAAGGTAGGTAGAACTCCCAGAGCAGTGAATTATGGTTTTTGTAGGCCAGACAATCTGAATATTCCATAGTCACGTGGCCAGCGTGACTAGACACGGAACGCCGTTTACCTTCCCACCGAGGTGGTACCTATTTATCTACTCGCATTTTTGCATTTTTTTTGCATGCTTTCGAACCGCTAGGTTGGCGGGAGCTGGGACAAGCGACGGGGGCTCACTCCATCGTATGGATTCGATCTTACGACTGCAGGTCTTCTGACCTTGCAGCACAGAGGCTTCAGCGGTTTAACCCACAGCGCCACCACGTCCCCTAGTGGTCTATAAAGGTATGACCTATTTTTGCATTTGTATTTTATTTTGTTTGGATCACACAGCTAACCCATACTTTGATGAATTAATAAAGAGTAACATGATAGGATATTGGATTAACCTCATTTTTAGAACGTATTAAGATCTTTCCAAGTTAGCATTGACTATCTGGTATTATCTGGTATCCCAGATAATTCATGGGTCAAATCAGTCCGCAGTTTTATAGCTAAAATTAGATTCTCACCCAAATTGCTAGCAATGCAAGGAGAAAAGAAAATCTTTAACCTACTGAGGCATCATATTCCAGATATAGAGTTTCATGAATTGTTGGCAGAGATTAATATGGAAAGGATGTCTTTCTTGGATCCAGGATTGAATATTATGAATTCTCTCCCATCAATTATAACAAAACTCACATATCCAAAGTGTTGCAGAACAATTGCTGTGACACAAAGAAATAGTCAGTTCAGAGAAATTCCTCTGAGGGAACACTGGTGCCAGCATGGAGAGCCATCAGGGTGGAAACCCTGGAATGTGTAGTGCAGTGTAATCTGTATAATGGCCTAAAACAGAAATGTTTAAGCCAGCAGCTAGAGGGTAAACGCAAGTGGAAGAATTAGGATATATTGGTGTTTTTGCTGGCAAGTCCAACTCCTCGAATACTGTTTGATTTGGCTAGTTCTTTAGCAGCATTCTAATTGACTAAGGAAAAATGGATTAAACCTCACATGGTGGGTTGCCAACAAGAGTCTGGATAATGAAACTGGTCAGGAAGGGGAGGACATGTCAAAGCACAAGTTTGTACTCTTCCTCCCAGTGTGTGCAAGTAATTGCTGTTGACTGAGCAATTTGCTGTGTCTACTTTTTGTATTGTGATTGCATGTTGTCTTCTGTGGCTTGCTTGTTTTTCTGTTTTAATTGATGGCCTCTGGCTGCCTGATTAAGTTTGTTGTTGTCATTGTCATTGTTAAGTGTTATGAAAGTAAGGAGGAAAATGCCAAGCCAGGGATTCAAAGATGTCAAATGTTGGACCCTCCAATTACTATCCGGCATTCATGTTTAAACTGTTTCAAACCCAGACTAGGAAGTGGATCATATGCCATGCACGGGTGGTCAAGTCCAAGCTAAAAAATATTTTTTCAGACAGGAGGTATCCTTTGAACTAGATCAACTCCCCTCCAGAAACTGTGCATCTTAATGAACTCATTAGCTGGTCTTCGTAAATGCTAAAAAGGCCTTTGGTAAAGATTGACGCTTCCAGAAATTGAGTCTGGGAAGGCTCTTAATCAAAAGTCTTCTTTGCAATCTTCACTTTCCTGTGATTTGAATGAACTACACATCAGTTTTTATCTCATATTGATAAAGTTAATGCATCCCAGAACATTGTCGGTAAATATTATGATCATGTATCTCTAGACACCACACACACACACCCCACACACATGCACATATCTCGTCTTGTCATCCAACTGGTATACACAAAAAACTAAACATTCTGCTTGATATATGAGTGGAAGGTTTTTTCTTTTTTCTTTCCAAAATATAAAACACCATGGTTTGTTTATGCATTACTTTTCTAAATAGTGAGTATTTGGTGGCCGGGGGGGAGGGGGGAGGAACAACTGTTAGAAATAAAGGGAGCAACTGTTAGAAACTTAAAAGCAAATTTAGCTTATGGTGCTTAATTATATTTTAGTTCATACGCCTGTAATGGCCCAACGTGCATTTCTGTGCACTGGCCTTCTAAGTAATATGTAACTTTGAGCGTGAATACATTGACCAAATAATTTGAGAGTTGTGTCAGTATATTATTGTATCAATTCATGTCACATGCTCTTTGTGTCACTATCACTGTCCTCATGGAACAGCCCCAATTGAACTCGGTTGGTTCAGTGCAGGGGACTAAACCACTCTTTAAATGGCCTTAAATAGACCAGGGGTTGGCACTTTGTCCTGACTCTGCCTGCATTCTGTCCTTATCCAGAATGTCTTGTCCAGATGTTAATCCCTCCAACCCCTGCTGTAAAATGAAAGTAAAGAGTCCACTAAACATTTTTATTATTTATTGTGGTTCTTTGCCTCAAGCTTTCCTCACATTTGCTGCCATACTGTTTAGAATGCAGCAATGAGTGTGGAGGTGGATATAGCACTGCTTAGGAGTGCCACCTTCAGCTCTGGTGAAGGAAAATGTAAATGCTCTCTCTGCCATCCTTCAGCCATGAAGAAGCTAGGACTGCGGAGGATGACACCACCTTGTGTCAGAACAGTCCATTGCAGTACATGGATTTAGGACATGAGGAAAGAATAGTAAATAGTCAATATTTAAACTACAAGTCCTGTATTACATAAAGGAGGGCTCAATTTGGACTCAGCTTTTAAAAAAAAAATCATAACATTGATCTAACGCTATGCCACTTTGAAATACATTAAAGATATTGAAAATAATAAAAGGGCCATTTATACTAGTGGTAAACAATTCTGTACACAAGGACAAAATATGACACAGCAGAAGAACAACATGGCTTTTGGACATGATGAAGAACTGAAGAAAAATTGGGACCTAAAGCACTGAGGTGTCAGTTCTCTTATAAATGCAATGATTTTAAAGTCCATTTTAAAATGCAACAATTTTAAAGCCCATGTAGTCTCCTAGACCAATATACCACATTGCTTACATCTGGACTAAAAGTTGTCCCATGAGGGCACACACACAGACACAAAAACCATGTGACTTTAAATCAACTTCAAAACCCTCAATCCAGATCCCAATTCATTTCAACAGTGTAGCTGCACCCTGAGTTGGTTTGTAATTTTCACATATAACTGTATAAAGAGAGACCAGTGGAACATGGAAGAAATTATTCTGCCCTTATTATAATAGAACTTTAAAATAAATTTATGTCTTTTTTTAGGTTGATCCTCTTCATAAAGATCTATGGTATGGCAGGGATACTGGCAATGTGAATCATGATAAAGCCACTTACAATCCCTTCCTCTCTGACTAAAAAAATGGGCTGATCTTGACACTGTAAATGTAGATTTAAATGACTCCATCCAGAAGCTGAAAGAATATGTTGGTGTAATGGAGCAAAAGATCCATCCTCACATAATATCTTTTGGATCAGAAAAAATAATAATTCTGGACCTGTTCGAAAATGGAAAATTTAAACCATAGATTCTTAGTGAGAAAAATACAGGTGACAGATATTAGAAAAGTCAAAGTAATCAATAGTTATGATTTTTATGTTCTGTTTTAAAAGACAGTGAACAGTTGTTGAATAAGAATACTACTGGCAAAGTTTAAAGGTTTTTTCCCTAATAACAATTTGCCAGAATTGAACTGAAGTGTGGCTTTGGGTCTGGCAAAATGTATGGACAATCAACTTTTCCCTGTGTGAGATGGAGGACTTCAGGAGTGCTTCAGTTAAGAGAATCCTCTCCAGTTTCAGTGACTTTTTTTCTTTTTGTCACATGCATTTCCACCAAGCTTAGTGATAACATTGCAAGATATCTTTTCAGCTTCTTTCCTCACCCCTACTTCTGTCCAAATTGAAACATTCTGATATTCATACACATGACTCAGACACAATCTGTTCCCACTCACCCCCACCTTTCAAGCTACTTAGTAAATGGTTCTAAAATATAGTTTATTGTCTTCACAGGAACCATAGTGGAGTTTGGGATGTCCAAAGGCCACAGCACGTAATCTAAGGCGGGGAAAGTTGGTTTTTCTTGTTGTTGTTGTTTTTGGACTGCAGCTTCCAGAATATGCAAGCCAGCATGCTTAGTAATCATGCAATTCTGGGAGTTGTTCCTCAGACAATTTAACTTCTTCTGAATCTGCTCAGAATTGAATAAAGGGATGAAGTATCTGCAGGCAGCTACTCTATAGGCCTTGAAGAATGATCTTCAAAATAACAGTTCAGCTGATTTATACTGATCATAAACTGTTGTTCTAGAAATGCACATATCACACTACAAGTCCATCAGAATTTATGTTCTTGCAATAAATATTAGTGGCATTAATAATGATTAGATTCTAGTAGAAAATATTATGTGGAAATGAATAGAAGGGCACTTAATCATGCCAGGGTGAAAATCATGAAGTCTCTGGGATTCCTCTGGTCCTCACAGTCATTTTCTGGACCCTATACCTTTTCCAGACTCTCCTGGACCCTTACTCCCCCCATCAATTAATACAAACAATGAAAACAGATATTTCTGGAGGAGTCTAGAAGCAGCAGTTCTCTTCTACAATGACATGTGGGGTCTTTGTTTAGTGTGTTAAGTACTTTCTACCTCCCAAACTGGAAGTTATGTTTCAGTTGCTTGTCTCAATTAAAAACTAATGTGAAAACTTTTCTTTCTTTTTTTTTAACAGGGTGCATTCCACAGACCCACTGAGGCTACCCACATCTGACACAGTGAACAAGAGCCCATGTATGGTTTATTCTCGTCTGGCTAATATCTGAGAAGGGTGTTAGCATTCTACAGTCAAAATCCTTTTGGTTATCATAATAAATGGCACTAGAGTAGGCCATGGAATCTGTGTGGATTTGGCAAGTAACCACCTCCATAAGTTTCATTAATTCAAATAGGTTTACTCTAACTGTAACTTACTTTAGCATAATAAAACACAGTAATAGTAGACCTATTTGAATCAATTGAAACTATGGAGGAGATGACTTAATAAATTCCCATTGATTCAGTGGGCCTAGTCTAGTCCATTTAAGTGACTGGATTTAGGCCTATAAAATCAACAGTGCTGCTAAAAATAAAACAGGATCAATTATTAATAACACAAGAGGAGGGGGAGGAGCAGACTACAGCAATAGCTGCAGTAGAAGTTCAAAATAGAATATCCTCAGCTCCCTTTTTGTGATATTCATATTCTTTTTGCATTTCCCAAGCATATGGTGCTGATTTCACACCTGCATGATTGAGATTACTACAATATACAATTCTGGAAGCTTCTTAGTACATACTCAGAATCTGATTCCTTTAACTCTTAGGGCTAAACCCAGTGCTCCTGTGCTGGTGACAAGACACAACTGTCTATATTGCCAGAAAACCAACTTGTGGAGGGATTTCTAGTCTTCCAGAACAACAATTTGGGGCCTCCAGGGGGATTGAAGAGGAATTGGATTGTCCTTTCACTAGTTCTTCTGGATCCTGTACATTTATCAGTAGAAAACCACTAGTTCATGCTGTCCTTACTATGTACTGTCGCTTCTAGATGCCATACCTTGGGCTTTTCTCCTACAATACAGAGCCAACCTGTTCTCTGAGATAAATAGGGATGCCTATTGTACCACAGTTTGAAGTTCATTTCATCTGAAGGGATGACAATGCCTTCTTGTTTCATTCTCCCCAGTGCAGAAAAAGCAGCTGAGTTTTGTATTGTCTGAAAGGAAACTCTCAAGGTGATAAAGTGAGCTCTTCTGAGATGTCTCTGCTTTGCAATTAAAAGCAATGAAATAGATGTTCGTTTTGTGACACAGTTCTAAACATCATTGCTTGATACTTTCCCAAACCTATTCTGTAAAGATTTATAACATTTTTATCAGAGAGGTATTTCATACACCTATATCAGAAACCTCAAGTTAGGGGAGGACGAATCATATCCTATTGGGATTCCATCCTACATTCTCCATGACACTGTTGTTCACTTTTTAGTTTTATTTGCTATAAAATTATAAATCTTTTTATCTTTTCCCTACTTCTTGGATGGCAAAAAGATATGTGTGCTTCCACAGAATAGGGGTCAACAACGTATAGCCTACTACAAGATGTATTGATAGTTTTGCTTGAACAAAACTAAATAATATATCAGACAAAACCAAAATAAAAATAAAAAAATCAAGAAGACAAAAACTTTGTGGCACCTTAAAGACTGCCTGCCATATTTTTATGTGAGCTTTTGAGGACAAGTCCACTTCCTCAGACAACCTCATGATGTATGAGTCACTTTCTGTCTGAAGAAGTGGAGTCCATGAAAGCTCATGCTAAAAATATAGCAGTTAATCTTTAAGTGCCACGATGTTTTTGTCTTCTGGGTTTTTTATTTTTTATTTTGTTCTTTACTGATTTGCTAGCACAGACTAACACAGCTATCTCTTCTGAAACTAAATAAGGCATTTGTTTATCAGTCATTTCCAATTAGACCCCATATCCCCCAAAGACAGATTACAAAATAACTGTAAAAATGCAATTAGTTACATTTTATAATTTTTAAATTTCATATGTAGACCAAATAGTATACTTTCCCCTGCCATGGCCTCAGAATTTCTAGAAATGTTACATCTATAGTCAGAAGCAAATATAGATGAATCAGTGTCCTTCCAGTTCCTTGCTTCTGCATGTGTTCGCTTGTATCTATTCCATTCTATCTCCAGAAAAAAAAAAAGGATAAGGCTATGAGGTCCCCAAGATTACACAAATACCTCTGACACACATGTACCAGCACTGTTTGGACTCTTGTATATAATTTTTCAGTACTATCCATGAAGGGGTTGTGCCTGATGAAGTGCGGTCTTCTACGAAAGCTTGCAATTTGTTTGATTTGTTAATGGGCCAATAAAAGGTATCACCCACTCTTACATGTACTGTATGTATTCTTTCTCCATTAATCTGTGATTTAGGGGAGAAGAGATGAAAAGTGCCTTATCTTTAAATATATTTAAACAAATCTTTTTCTAAAAATACGAATCTTTGATACATTTGATACGTTCACCTAAGAACCAGAGTTTGGAAAAATTAACAACTGGCCATGGTAGCCGAGGGGATTCTGGAAGGCACTGTTCCCAAATTTTCTGATGGAGAAAAGCTAAATTTTATTAATGCCTACACTCTGACCTATATGTGACTGAAATGTGCAGATCAAGCCAGTTACAATCCAGATCAGCAAATATGAAATTCCTCAAAGGTCCAACTTCTTGCAACTGAAATCTGAGAAGAAATTAATCTTGTTGCAGCTAAAGCACTATCTGCTGAGGCAGTCCATTAAGCCACTAGCATCTGGCACTGTGCGGTTCTGTAAGCCCTTAAAAATCAGTCTTTAAGTGGCTTCTTGTGTAGTTTCATTTCAACAATGACAGCTACTTAGGGCATGGACAAAAAAATGGACTGAATAGGCTGCATAATTAGGTGTTCTAGTCTGAGCAGATCATGGAATAATCATGGAATAATGAAGTTGTGAGGGGCCTATAAGGCCATTAAGATTGACCCCCCCCCCCCCCCCGCTCAATGCAGGAATCAAAATCAAAGTAGATCTGACAGATGGTTGTTCAGATTGTTCAGGGCCATCAGAATTTTTTCAACAATAAAGTTTTAATGTTCTACAATATCTGTGCCATTATCTACAAATCTGAGTGAATGCTAAGTGTGAATAGACAGATTCTTGTTTTAAGTTTCAAACTGGAATTTCAGCTCCAGGTTGGAAAAACATCTAGTGGGGAATGAAGATATGAACCATACAGACTGTATGTGAATTCTCCTCCTGCCCCCCCCCCCCCGGGGGAAACAGTGCAATACTATTACCTTTCTTGGAAGCTGCAGTGGCTGAACTGTAAAGGTATTTGTCTTTAGCTGTTTAATGTGACCAAAGGCACATGTCAATTTCTGAATTTTCATTATAATTTCTGGGGAAGAAGCAGCAATCCTTGCCGCAGGCTTACACAATCCTCCCTTTCCACCATTTACAGGGTTAACTTAGATGCTAAAACAACATAAAGGCTGGGTCTCCAATCTACAATCTTTTTCATTCTCCCGTTTCTCTCTCACATCTAGGACTGGTGATTTTAGAGGCAAAGTGGGCTGTGTAGAACTAAAGTTATTTATTCTTAGTGAAAATTATTTTCCCGTTATGAAAGCCTGATTGATCTGTGTGATAATACTTTTGGTATAAAGCAAGGTATTTTCCAATTGCACTTGCAGGTAACTTTATTAATGTTAATTTAAGCCGTTCCTCTCAATGAAATTCCCATTCTTTGCTTTCAATATTGTAATCACACCACCTGATCAAGCAGCATTTAATCTGATGTGTGACTATCTATTTTGCTTAAATTTCTTATTTGTTTCTCGCAACTGCTTCATATGTACACTGTGGGGTAGGCAATATCTGGGAGTACTCCCAAGATGTTTTGCGACTACAACTCCCAGAGGCACCAGAGAGAATGCCATTAGCCATGGATTATGGGAACTGTAGTCCATAATATCTGGAGGATATCGGATTGCCTACCTCTATGCTATGTAACTGAACAGGTACAATCTCATGTGGTCTTTTATGATGGATGGAGATGGCAACCAGGGACACCTCTCTAACTTAATTCAGTTCTAAAAACTTCAGAGTTTACCAATTTGACCCACCTTATCACATGGCTTACCTCATCTGAATTTAGTTATCTACTACATTTCCTACATAACACCGGCTCTCAGTGAAAAAGTAGTTGTAAGGTACAGACTGAAGGTATGTTATGAACTTCAGTGATTAAGCTGCATATTTTTTGTCTCTTTGCCGTTTGCATGACTGGCGTCATGTGAAGACAGCCTTCGTCCTCTTAATGGATTGACATGTTTCTGGGAAGGTGGGGAGTCTAATTCCCCTTAGAAATTACCCTTACAAAATTACTGAGTGTGGGATGCTCAAAATAAGATGACATTCATGTTGTTGACTTTCCATACAAAATGTTATTAGTCTAAGAAGACCTATCAGTTGAAGTTTAACCTTCTGTTGCCAAACGTCTCTCCAAAAAAAGTACAAATAACAGGATGTTACAACTGCCACACACACCCTTTAAATGCAAACAAAATTGTTGTGTGCCCAGCAGAAATCAGGCATGAGAAACCTTTGTGTGATTTACTTCTGGTGGCATTTTGGGGAAGTAAATAAAGCTTGAGCAAAGAAGTATTTGTCCCATGCTCAATTTATAGTCTGAACAATATCCTCTTTTTCACATTCCAAACAAGACATCTGACCATGTATCAATAGATTTCTTTGTAATTTTCACCAACAAATTCCCCCGCCCTTGTCAAGCAGTAGGTGTTGAGAAATTTGAATCAGAATCTGAAAGCTCATGGCTCCCAAACCAGCAGGAGCCATGGTTTAATTGCTTGAAAATACATTTTCACAGCTGATACCAAAGAACAAGGGGGGAAAGTCTGCATGTCAAGAGCCTCTGAACTAATCATTTAACCATAGCATACACCACCCTACACTTAGGGACGAAGTGACTGTTAACCGCCTGAAGCTGTTAAAAATATACCAATGTGGTGGTTTGCTTTTTCATGGCCCCACCAGTACAGTTTCTTAGTCTGAATGGATTAATATGATGAAAATGTCTCCTTTTCAATCCCGCCACTGTAAATGACAATGATTGCATGTGCCCTCATGTTTCAGGTTCAGTATGCAATGTATCACCTACTGTTTGTTAAGGTGGCAACGATTCTGAAGTAATGCAAATGCTCATCCATTCCCCTGTGCAAGCTGAGGGGTTCTTTGTTAGATCCGGTTACACTCAAAAGACAGAGGTCTGATTTCTAGCACTCAAGAACTAGGCAAGAATTGTATTAACAATTAGCCATTAGTCACTAGAGCTGAGTCTGCTACAATAAAAGGTCAATGTCTTTGTCCCAGGAGAGGTGGGAGAATTACATTTTCTGGAAGAGGACAAAGCTGTTGATTCTTTGAAATCAGGAAAATGCAGATGTGGAGTTTAGTTGGTGTCTTGTCAATCTGTACAGAAATGTGTAGGTGCCAGAATATCAAGCCATTAATGCTTCCTCTCCTCAAAAAAAGGTTGAATGTCTTTTAAAAAATGCTTTCAGCCCTGGGAAACTGCAATGCAGAAGTGTTGAAAGCATACAGGAACTATCAGAAGGCAACCTTTCCTTTCCTTTCCCTTCCTTTCCTTTCCGTAGCTGCTTTGTTGTTACATACTATCAAATCACCTATGACTAATGGCAATCCTATGAAAGAGTGATCCCAAAAATGTTCTGTCCTCAATAGCCCAGTTCAGCTCTTATAAGCTCAATCTTGTGGCTTCCTTTAAGGAGTCAATCCATCTCCAATTTGGTCTTCTTCTTTTCCTGCCTTCAACTTTTCCCAGCTTTATTGTCTTTTTGAGAGAATCCTGGCTTCTCATGATGTGCCCAAAGTAGGACAGCCACAGTTTCAACATTTTTGCCTCCAGAGATAGTTCAGGCTTGATTTGATCTAAGACCCACATGTTCCCTTTCTGACAGCACCCTATTTCAAATGAATCATTTTTTTTCCCTGTCCGCTGTCTTTACAGTCCAGCTTACACACCTGTACATGGTGACTGGGAATACAAGAGTGTGGATGTCCTTGGTCTTAGTCTCCAGTGATAAAACCTTACACTTGATGATCTTTTCCAGTTCCTTCATTGCTGCCCTTCCAAGTCTCAAACTTCTTCTGATTTCTTGGCTACAGTCTCTGGATTGATGAATCTGGAGTAACTTTCTGTATGATATGTCTGCATACAGACTGAACCTATAAGGGATAACATTTATTTATTTATTTACTTAATCAATAAAATGCACCCTTGTCTAACCCTTTTGCCTATAGGAAACCATTCAGTCTCTATATATAGCTTGTCCACAATGCAGTTATGCAGCAGGACAATTCAATTCTTTAAAAAAAAAAATCTGGTTTATGAATGAGGGATATTCTGCTTCTATATCCACAATTCAAAAGACTAGGAAATGGCCCAGGATTGCTACACAATAGTGCCCCTGCATTACCAGCAGGAAAAAGGACGCTAAGCTTTACATAGCAAAGGGTACCCGGAATGTTGACAACGTGAATTGCAGTAATGAAGATGGTCTATAGCAGAGGTCGTCAACCTTTTTCGGTCCGCGGACCGGCTGGAGAAGGCGGGGCAACCCCCGCGCTAGTGCGCCTGCGTGAACGAGCACGCTCTTGTGCATGCGCGTGCTCGTGCACCTGTGCGAACGGTGGCACCGCCATTTGCGCAGGCGCACGAGTGCACACGCGCAGAAGCGCCGCACCGCCATTTGCGCAGGCGCATGAGTGCGCGTGCAGGAGCAAACAGCCTTTGCGGGGGTGAATGCGTGCGGGGGGTGGGGCGGGAGGTCTGTCTTGGTGGCCCGGTCGGGCTTATGCCACGGACCGGCAATGGGTCGCGGACCGGGGGTTGATGACCTCTGGTCTTTAGAATACGCTCTTGTGCTCACTAACATTCACAAACTGACACCAAACAAGGGAAAATCCCGAAAATTGACTCCTTTTTCATCAGTGTGAAGGTTCTTCGTTGGGGCCCCTTTTTCTCTCTCGTGTCACAGACAAAATGAATGCAGGTTCTTGTTTCAAACATTCAACTTTACTTCAGGAACATTCAAAATAACTATTTACGTCCTTCAACAGTTGAACTTTGAACTGGATATAAAAAGGACAGTTTGAGGGACTTGGGAAATTAGGTGAATTCCGGAGTTCAAGTCACAACCCCCATCCCCCCCCCATTAGAGGGGCAGGAGAAAGTTCAACTGTTGAAGGATGTAAATAGTTATTTTGAATGTTCCTGAAGTAAAGTTGAATGTTTGAAACAAGAACCTGCATCCATTTTGTCTGTGACACGAGAGAGAGAAAGGGGCCCCAATGAAGAACCTTCACACTGATGAAAAAGGAGTCAATTTTCTCCTGCCTCTCTAATGGGGGGGGGGAAGGGGGTTGTGACTTGAACTCTGGAATTCACCTAATTTCCCAAGTCCCTCAAACTGTCCTTTTTATATCCTATTGCTTTAATGGGTTCTCCCAGTAAGGACAGGTGCAGCAAGGCCAGTAAGTTGTGTCCCCACACTTCTCTCTCTTCAGGGTCTCTGGTAGTGGATGCCATTCTCCACCATCTTATAGGTGAATTCTCCAGGGTGACAGGTTCTCCATTCTGCTCCTTCTCACCTTTCCCTCTCAATCCTGGCTCTCTCTTCTCTGATCTTCCTACTCACTCTCTACTCTCTTTCTCCCCACCAGTAGGACGGTTTTTGAGGTGGACAAGAATTCCTCTGTCTCTCAGCCTCCTCTCTTGGGATCATTAACTTCTCCCACTTATATGTCCATGGATTTTCCATCCATATCCACTCCCATCTTTCAGGGTTGGATAGATCAGTCTCTACTAATTCCACTTCTACCTCCATCTCCCTCTTTTTAATCTCTCTTCCTCTCTTTCTGAATTTCTCTCTTTTCTCCTTTCCCCCTCTCTGGGTATCCCTCTCCTCTCTCCCCCTCCATCTCTGTTTCTCCTGCCTTTTCTTTTCCCCTCTCTCCAACAGATGGCCTCTCTTTTTCTTCTTTCCCGCTTTTTCTGGCAGGGACATCTGTGTTCCTTTTCCCTTCCCAATGTTATGGGGATGGCCCTCAAGCAGGATAGACCTTTTTTCTGCCCTCTTTCTCAAAAACAGTTAATGACTTCTCACCCAAACACAAAACAATTGTCATGGCTGTATTTTCTTGCCAAATATGAATGGCAGTGAGGACAAGACCATCTAGACTGCTGCCATCCTGACTTCATGTTTTCTGGATGTTTTGTTTCCAGAGTAGAATGCTGTGTAGTTGTCTGACTGAAAATATCCCATTCCAGTCCACTTTAGTTCACTGACATCAAGTTCTGCAATATTTATACCACTGCATTTCTTGTTCCATGGTTTCCAGTTTATCTTGATTCGTACTTCTCATGTTCCATGTCCAATTGTATGTGTTGTGCAGCATCGGACTTTCTATTAATCTCTATGCACAGCAGCCACTAGACATCCTTTTGGTTTTATCTAGTTGCATCATGGGCAACAGTGATGTTTATATTTGTCATTTGCTGTTCCCTTGTAGCTGTTTTCCAACAGTCTCATCTTCTCTCTGTCTCTCTCTTTTTTTGGGGGGGGGGGACTGTTTCATTATAGGGTTTTCAGGTTAAGGAAAGTTCAGCAGGGATTTGCCATTGCCACCTATTGTGCAGTACTAACAAAAGTTAGTTTGACTATCACTGCCATTGCCTCCTCCACCAGTGTCACTTTCAGCTACCACTGCTGCCCAGTAGCTGTCTTGAAGAAGGTGGATACATCTTAGTCTGGTGTCTCAGCTGTTCCTCTTCTGCCTGTTGGCACTCTAGGCTCATAATGGAGTCCAGCCTCCGGAAAGCTTTGCTCTCAAACTCACTAAACCTTCACCATATTAAGGTGTGCATCCAAGAAGGGGCAGGCCACATCAGCTGTTACTGAGAACAATCTTATTTGGAGGTCCCCAATATAAGGTGCTTTTAGAAGGGTACAAGAAATTTCAGCTAGCCCAAGGAAATTGTTAACCACAATACTAGCAAAGGATTAAATTCCAATAAGAAATTTATAATTGAGATTTAGTTATCAGGACTATATATGCCCCACCATATTATGTTCCACACATCTGGGGGAAAAAGGACTCTGTCCAGGAAAGCTCTTGCTAAATAAAACTTAAAGGTGCCTCAAGACTCTTGGGTATTTTTATAATGAAAGATTATGGCTGATAAATTATTGTGCACTCTAATTTTTCTTCTCTTTAAGTCGTGTACATTTATTACGGAAAAAAAAGATAATTGATTATATTACAATACTTGTTACACTATTTATTTTCATGAAATGGGATCTTCTGAAATGAATGAAATCAGTGCAGGACAGGTAAAACAGCTCTAATCATGGTTATAATAGGCATACAATGTCTCCATTTTTAAGGAGAAATAAAGCAGTTTTATCATGAGAAATAAATGCTAGCATTTCAGAGGAAATCAGATGCTTCTCTGTGAGCTCATCAAAGGCCAAGGTGAAAAAGGTGCAGTGTGATTTCGCTTTGTTAAGAGCTCTAATCTATAACGAAGAAAGTAGGAAGACATGTCAGCTGAGACAGTAGATTGCATTTTAGATCAGTCCATCACTTTCTAATGGACTTCAGCAGCTCCTGATGAGATTATAAAAGAAGCTTCAAAAGTCTGAGAATCAATATCCTATGGTACTCTTCCATGGAAACAAGAGCATGGATGAACGGGAGATACGTTCAGATTGATCTATCCAACCATCAATTGACAAATAGTTGAATGTATGGGGTCAAAGGTTGTCTCTTCAGAGTATATGCTGTGGGACTATTTGGGGTGAAACATTTTCAGCATGCTTGATGCTATTATAGGCATGATCAGTTTGTCAAAAGACGTTAATGCTAACTGTTGGATCAAATGAGCACCAAGTTCCTTTTTGGTTTAAATGGCCAACCCACACTTGTCCTTAGTGATTCTTTGTAAATATATACAAAGAGGGGTTATGCACACAGATTATATGACTATTATTATTCCGGAAACTTGCCCTCTCTCTAATATAGCATCCTGAAATAATGCTTCTCAATGCATTACCAATATTCCTACTAACCTTCAAGTCCAGAAAAGAGAATCAATGGAGATTTCACAACTCCTTTTCTTGTGATCAAAGTAGGGAGAAGAATGACAGAATGATATTGGTGATCACCCCGAGGCACCACTATTGTTACCGCCAAGAGGGAATACAGATGGAGTTGCCCCATCTTTACTGATCTTAAAGTCTAGATCAGCCACTCTCAATGGGGGCCACAAGACCCTTGGGGGGGGGCTGGAACATTTGAAGGGGGAACAGACTGGAAACAATTCTTCGCACATGACCTTGTAAGGTTTGTCATAGGGGTTATACAGTTCTGATTTGGCCTGTTTCTTTCATATTGTTTTTATGGCTGTGGCCAAAAAGGGGGAGGGTTTTGAAAATGGCAGCTTTAGGTGGCTTAAAGTTGTTGTTGTCACCCACAGCTATCTCAGTTGCTTTGTCAGTATTGCTATACTTATAAAATTGTGGCTGCGTTTGTCCCATATGTTGTTCCATATTTTCATCTGGATGTGTGGGCAACAAAACAAATCCTTTCCAGCATCTTTGGTAGACCCACTGAAGCTTTTGTGCATAGAAGGAATACAGTACAATCAGAAATGATCCCATGTGCCTAAATTGTCAGGAAACCTGTGAAAAACTTGGAGAACAAGCCATTTCTTTGTGTACAAAGCCAAATACAGACCATTGTCTCACAGAATTCTGGCTTTCCAAAGTTAGTCTACAGAAAATGTTAAGGAAAAACCAAAACAAACAGAACTTTATAAGTAGAAGAAATGGGAATTAGAGCTATATATAAGAATCTATATCCTTTCAAATGTAATTATATTCTACATGTTGTCACCTGACTTTTCTCCCAGCATATTCATCAACTCCCGCTCTGTCTCTCAGGACAACTAAAAAGAAAGGCACCTACTAATTTTTTATTTGTAATATTACTGTGAAGAGTAATACTTCAGTTTCAAAAACTCTTTTTTAAATGACCTTGAAAAATAAAGGATGTGCTTGGGTATTTCTTTTTCCTGCTGGTACCTTCATTAACAACCTTATGTCTAAAGAATACTAATGTTACACAGATAAAACATCACAATAACAGTATTTTCTTCCTAAAAATTGAAGGTTGTAATTTAAATGAAAGGAGTATGTATTAATCTTTGCTTCCAAGGCCCTTCCTTAGGGATTGTGCTGCAAAGAAGAAGAATTAAAGAACAAAATTAAGATGGGCGGGGAGCAAAGCAGTGTAAGCATGAGGCAAGTTACATAATGGTAAGTCAAGTTCCCTTGTCATGGTCAGATCACCACCTAATAAAATGTAACCTCTGGGAGCATGGACCAATTTCAATGGTCCAACCTCGAAGGTTACTGGATCCAATGCGATTCCAGGATACCATGAGAGGGATTCCAGCTGATCTGTCTGGCGCCCCTGTCGAAGCTCTGGTTGACGGTTGGATTGCTGCCGCCACTAGGGCTGTAGACACGATCGCTCCTAAACGCCCTCTCCGGTGCAGAGCTCGGCCAGGGGCCTGGTATAATCAGGAACTACGAGCTATGAAGCGAAATAGGAGACGGCTAGAGTGCACTTGGAGAGATAAACCGACAGTTTATAATAAGATAGCTGTCGGGATCGCAACTAAACATTACCTGGCTAAGGTGAAGGCTGCCAGACGATCACACTTCGCTGACCGGATAAGCGAAGCTTCAAATCAGCAGGCAGAACTTTTCCGTATAGTTCGCGATCTATCCATAATTGGTCTGGGTAATGGGCCTCCCACTAATATCTCACCTGACCAATTTGCAGCATTTTTTAAATCAAAAGTGGAGGCCATCCGCCGGGATCTCTCTCCTTTTTTGAATACAGTGGATCGAGCAGAGATGTCCAGCGCTCCGCCTTGCCCGGTTGCGCTTGAATGCTTTCAGCCTGTGACGCCAGATTCGGTGGACAAAGCGCTTGATCGCTGTCGGGCCACCTCCTCCTCCCTTGACCCTTGCCCGGCCTGGCTAATCAAAGCAGCCAGGCCCATAACAACGGAATGGGCCACAGCAATAATTAATGAGTCTCTCCAGGAGGGCAAGGTTCCCCTTGCCCTCAAGGAGACACTCATTAGGCCCATCAGGAAGAAACCAAATTTGGTGGCGGATGATATTGGCAATTATAGGCCCGTCGCCAATGTTTCCTTCCTCAGCAAAGTGGTGGAGAGGGTGGTGGCTGATCAGCTTCAAACCCTTTTGGATGAAACCAATGTTCTGGATCCGTTTCAGTCGGGCTTCAGGCCGCGCCATGGCACAGAGACGGCACTGGTCGCACTGTTGGATGACCTATTGAGGGAGGCTGACAGGGGCAATATGTCCTTGTTGGTCCTCCTCGATATCTCAGCCGCCTTTGATACCGTCGACCACGGTATCCTCCTGGGGAGGCTCTCCGAGATGGGAATCAGTGGCCTGGCGCTTGCCTTGCTCTGATCCTTCTTGGAGGACCGCCCCCAGAGAGTACAGATTGGGGAGAATGTTTCGGCCCCGTGGAGTCTCAATTGTGGGGTTCTGCAGGGGTCGATCCTCTCCCCAATGCTGTTTAACATCTATATGAGGCCGTTGGGTGGGGTCATCAGGGGGTGTGGGGCTCACCCAGCTCTACATCTCCTTTTCACCTACTTCAGTGGATGCCGTTCTGTCCCTTCGGCGCTGTCTGGAGGCTGTACTGCAATGGATGCAGCTGAATGGATTGAGGCTGAACCCGGACAAGACGGAGGTCTTGAGGGAGGGTGGCCCTTCCATCGGCGGCCTGGGAGACTCCCTCTCTTTTGGGGGGGTTATTCTTACTGCACGGAGTGGGGTCCGCAGCTTGGGGATACATCTGGACCCGGCGCTTACCATGGAAAACCAGGTGGCGTCCGTGGCCCGTTCTGCCTATTTTCATCTGTGGTGGATCGCCCAGCTGCGGCCCTACCTTGATGGGGGGGCCCTCACCACTCTCGTCCATGCGCTCGTAATCTCGAGATTAGACCACTGTAATGCGCTCTACGTGGGGCTACCTTTGAGATTGTTGCGGAAGCTTCAAATGGTGCAGAATGCAGTGGCCAGACTGCTCAGTGGGGTGAGAAAATACCAACATATCTTTCCCACTCTGGCCGCATTGCATTGGCTGCCCATCCGCTTCCGCATCGACTTCAAAGTGTTGATGATGACTTACAAAGCCCTAAACGGTTTGGGACCTCGGTATTTGGCAGACCGCCTTCTCCCACCTAGATCTACCCGAATTACTCGGCATAGCCAGGAGGGATGGCTGAGGGGCCTAACGCCGAGAGAGGTCCGGAAAGAAAGAACTAGAAACTGGGCCTTCTCGGCAGTGGCCCCTCGACTATGGAACAGCCTCCCAACAGAGATCCGCCTGGCACCCTCGCTGGGTGTTTTTAAAAGCCATTTAAAAACTTGGCTATTTAGGCAGGCCTTCCCTTCTGTCAATTCTTAAATTTTAGTTTTTTGTTTTTTATTATTCCCATCTTGAATACTTTATATTATTGTTTCAATTGTTTTATTGTTTAATGTTTTTAATGTTTTATATATTTGATGACATTTGTAAGCCGCCCCGAGTAGACGTTGTCTAGGGGGGCGGGGTAGAAATCTAAAAATAAATAAAATAAATAAATCCTATTACATGCAGCTTTAAATACAACAGCATCAGAGCTTGTTGTACCTGGACTGCATCCTGTATCTCCGTTTCTGGTATCAACTGTCTAAATAAGGGTGGGCAGAAAAATAAGGCAAGTGCTTGGAGGTTTCAGTGATTGTTTTAAAATGCAAGAAAATCAGGGTTTCCCCATGTTTAATAAGTCTTGACTTTGCCTCCCCACAGAATACATCTGTATTTTCTGAACAACCTGGTCTGTTGGGTTCATTTGATGGGCAGATGTATGCCATTCATTGTCTGAGGAAGAACCTGTTAGTCTGCTTTGGCCAGCTCTGCTTTGAGCTGTCAGAACCATTTCTCTGGGGCCGTTGTTGTCTTCCTGTGCATCGGAGCAAAATAATATTTTATTGTTCATGATAATTAATAATTCATCAAAAGACACACATACACAAAGAGAGAGAAATCCTATTAGATCCCCTCAATGACGTTGCTTGGCTTTTTGCATTTAAGGGTTTTCCAGAAGATATTCTATCATCGGATATCGGAACAAGCTGAAAAATGTAATATAAAAATTTGATAGATTGCTTTCTGTCTGGAAATAAGAAAACAGACTTGTAAAATGTGAAATGAACCATTCCAGGAAAGTAGAATTTGAGCTTAGAGTATAAACACTTGAGTTAATGGCTAGAGTATCTAGAGTCTCAGAAGCTGTGGTACACAGGGAGGGTGAAACAGAGGTTATGGAGGCTCTTCAATATTTTACACTGAACATCCTTACAGGCCATAATTAGACAGATTACCTGTTATGCATGGTGTGGTGTGCTGAACAGTTTTAAACTGGCTTGTCCTCAAGGCAAATGGAAGCAAAGTCAAAATGAATTACACTCTACACAAATAACACCAAATGTTCTATTAATGGCTCAGGCAGAAATGAAACCTTCCCAGCCAATGCTGTATTTAATTTTTAACTCCATTGACAACAAAAGAGTTTGTTAAATATTTACTGGCCATTTTAATTTATGGGCCTAACTTGTCCCACCCTCTCTGCATTAAAAGCAAAAGCAAAACAAAAAGCAAAAAAACGAAACTGGTGACAGGATTATAGATTGTTGAAACAAACCATAACAAAGCCCTGTGTTGCAGTTGCTTGAACTTGTACGTGAACTCCAGGGTTCTGTTCTGTTATTCTTTGCATCTTAAAATATCACAGTGTTGCCTTGGAGCAGAGATTTATGTGCTTTCAGGTGTGCACCCAGATGTCTTGAGAATGTGGCCATTCTTATTCATTTCTGTGCTTGGGAGAGATTTTCTGCTTGTGCAAAAGAATGTCTGTGCCTCGTGATGCTAGGTTTTGGGCTCAGGTTGCTCTTGCTACACATTAATATGTACCTCCAAGTTATTTCTGGCTTCCAGCAATCCTAACAGGGATTTTGAGGTATGTCATATGTTCATGGCCACCCCACCATGGCCAAGCAAGGATTTGAACCCAGAGTCCCAATCTAGCACTCTTTTCGCTACACCACAGTCTCTCCCCTTATCTATAAGGACTGGTCAATAAATCAAACCATTAATTATTCTGCATAACATATTAACAAAAGAAAACCTCTTATGAATTCTGAAAGCAATACAGAATGAAAACCTTTCAAAACTGCTGCTAGTCAGAGTTCACAATATCAGATTAGGCAGACCAGTTGTCTGAGTAAGGCACCTTGTAGACACTACTATATTTGAACATTATCCTCTATCTGTGTATCTACATAGATGCTTCGGTAGCTCAGGGATTTAGGTATGGGAGTTTGATTCCCCCTTGTACCTCCTGTGAGTGTTCTCTTGTGTGGCCTTGGGCAAGCTGCACAGTCTGAGGGCAACCCCAGAAAAACAGAAGGGTAAACCATTTCTATGTACTCTCTATCTAGAGAACCCTGAATACGGCACACCAGAAGGCGCGGAGCTGCCTGGGCAGGGACTCTTTGCCTGCCCACCCGAATACCGATAGGCAGGGAGTCTCACGAGAGGATGGGCAGGCATGGCTCAATACAAGTTTTTAAAGGAGCCTCGTGGCCTGTGCCATCCTCTTCCCTGCCTGACGAGTGACCCAGGGTAAGAATGAGAGTAGCTGGTCACTTCGGGGCCGGATGGGAATTTTTGACCTGCACCAAATTGGCTCCAGGCTGTAGGTGGTTTTTCGCCCATCCCATTCTTATCCCTAGGGATCACAAGGGAGCTAAATAGGTCACTGGCAGTGTGGTCATGACAGCAGGTAGTGCTAAACTGGGTAGGTTAAGGTGAGCTCCAGGGTGGGCACCCAGGGGGTGCAAGGCATCCCTCCTCTCAGAATTGCATTTACAGAGGTTTGGCTGAGGGGAGAGAAAACAGGGAGACACCAGGGGATGCTGGGTACTTGGAGTCTAGAGAATTGGGTAGAGGGCGGCCCCGGGTACTCTGGGTGGATGGCAGAGAGGGTGCTGGACAGTACGACAGCACCCTCTCGGGGTAGGAATTCCCAGGGGCAAAGGTCTGGACCAGTTGGTCAAGAATGATGAGGGTTCCAGACCTGTTAGCACTATGGCTGGCCCCCTTGTAAAAAGGGGTAGTTAAAAATTTAAATAGTTCATAAAGTTGTGGCCCTAGTTTTAACCTATATTACTGTGTCTCATCTCATTATTTCCGGTTGGGCGGGCAAAGGCTGCCATAAGTCAGAATTGACTTGACAGCACATTATGATTATTATTTATTTATAGATATACATGTTAATTTATTTTCATGTTCATGTTCCCTTAGCTGCAATTTGTTTTTTATCTTCTCCTTTGCCTATGATGGTGGGCAAAGTGTGGCCCTCTGGATAAAGAATTGCACCTCCCATCAGGCCTAGCCAGCATAGGCAATGTTGAGAATAGCTGAGACTCCCAGCCCAATAACACATGGCCACACTTTGTCCACCTTTGATCTGTGTCGTCAGAGAGGGTGGTTGAGAACGGCTCTGCCAAGGGAAGAAGAAATGTGCTAGTAGAATTCTGAGGGGGAGAATAGACTGTGCCAGTAGGGATTTATGTTGTTGCTTCCAAATATCCTTCCTTTTAAAACAAAACAGTAAGAATGAAGGACTGGCTTCTTTTGCCTACTGTGCTGTCAGTAGCATGATAAGATTAGAGAGGGAGAAAGTGCTCAGTAAACTTCTTGTTACGGTTGATTTAGACTGCCTTGACACCACACACACACACACACACACACACACACACACACACACAAAACCCCACAAACAAACAAAAAACCCTCAGTGAGCAATTTTCAAGATCTGCAAGATGCTTGACCTCCAGCATAGAGAGAGACAAAGAGGGTTCTCTCCTAGACCTCAAGGTCACTGTAATCTGCACAAAATTTCTCCAGTACTTTTCTGCTTGAGAATCAAATTATACATACAAAGAGAAGCATGGCAGGACTATGTAATTATTAAGATAAATGCAAAGGGCCAAACAAGCACTTCAGATACTCAAACAAACAACAATCATAGTGTTCGGCTCTTTGCACAATTTGTGTATGTTGCAAAATTTTGCACAAAAATGCACCCCCTTCTTCTTCTTCTTCTTCTTCCATCAAACATAATTACCAAGGTAAAAACTCTTTTGAGAAGGCCTAGAGATCTCTCAGTGAAAACTTCCCCAGTGAGAAGAAGGATCTTGCATTTCTGGACATGGGACAATTTAGTGATTTCACACCTTCCTTCTGAAGTGGTCCAGTTTATTCTACCATTTCTGTGTCCTTTCACTTTACTGCATTCTAGTGCTTCATCCTGAATTTCGGTAATTTACAACAGGTATTCTAGAGCTTATCAGAGAAGCTATGGGCTATGCCGTGCAGGGACACCCAAGACGGATAGGTCATAGTGGAGAGTTCTGACTAAACGCGATCCACCTCGAGCAGGAACAGGCAAGCCACTCCAGTATCTTTGCCAATAAAACTCTATGGGCAGAAACAAAAGGCTAAAAGATATGACGCTGGAAGATGAGCCCCTCAGGTCGGAAGGCATCCAACATGCTACTGAGGAAGAGCAGAGGACAAGGACAAGTAGCTCCAGAGCTAATGAAGTGGTTGGGCCAAAGCGGAAAGGACGCTTAGCTGCGGACATGTGTGGAAGTGAAAGGAAAGTCCAATGCTGCAAAGAAAAATACTGCATAGGAACCTGGAATGTAAGATCTATGAACCTTGGTAAGTTGGATGTGGTCAAACAGGAGATGAACTAAAATGGACGAGAATGGGCGAATTCAATTCAGACGATTACCATATCTACTATTGTGGGCAAGAATCCCGTAGAAGAAATGGAGTAGCCCTCATAGTCAACTAAAGAGTGGGAAAAGCTGTACTGGGATACAATTTCAAAAATGATAGAATGATTTCAATACGAATCCAAGGCAGACCTTTCAACATCACAGTCATCCAAGTTTATGCACCAACCACCAATGCTGAAGAGGCTGAAATTGACCAATTCTATGAAGACTTACAGCACTTTCTGGAACTGACACCAAAGAAAGATGTTCTTCTCATTATAGGGGATTGGAATGCTAAAGTAGGGAGTCAAGAGATAAAAGGAACAACAGGTAAGTTTGGCCTTGGAGTTCAAAACGAAGCAGGGCAAAGGCTAATAGAGTTTTGTCAAGAGAACAAGCTGGTCATCACAAACACTCTTTTCCAACAACACAAGAGGCGACTCTACACATGGACATCACCAGATGGGCAATACCGAAATCAGATTGATTATATTCTCTGCAGCCAAAGATGGAGAAGCTCTATACAGTCAGCAAAAACAAGACCTGGAGCTGATTGTGGCTCTGATCATCAGCTTCTTATAGTAAAACTCAAGCTTAAACTGAAGAAAGTAGGAAAACCCACTGGGCTAGTCAGGTATAATCTAAACCAAATCCCTTATGAATACACAGTGGAAGTGAAGAACAGATTTGAGGAACTAGATTTGGTGGACAGAGTGCCTGAAGAACTATGGATGGAGGCTCGTAACATTGTACAGGAGGCAGCAACAAAAACCATCCCAAAGAAAAGGAAATGCAAGAAAGCAAAGTGGCTGTCCAACGAGGCCTTACAGATAGCAGAGAAGAGAAGAGAAACAAAATGCAAGGGAGATAGGGAAAGTTACAGAAAATTGAATGCTGACTTCCAAAGAATAGCAAGAAGAGACAAGAGGGCCTTCTTAAACGAAGAGTGCAAAGAAAGAGAGGAAAACAATAGAAAGGGAAAAGCAGAGATCTGTTCAAGAAAATTGGAGATATTAAAGGAACATTTTGTGCAAAGATGGACATGATCAAGGACAAAAATGGTAGGGACCTCACAGAAGCAGAAGACATCAAGAAGAGGTGGCACGAATACACAGAGGAATTATACCAGAAAGATCTGGATGTCCCGGACAACCCAGATAGTGTGGTTGCTGACCTTGAGCCAGACATCCTGGAGAGTGAAGTCAAGTGGGCCTTAGAAAGCATGGCTAACAACAAGGCCAGTGGAGGAGATGGCATTCCAGTGGAACTATTTAAAATCTTAAAAGATGATGGTGTTAAGGTGCTACACTCAATATGCCAGCAAGTTTGGAAAACTCAGCAGTGGCCAGAGGATTGGAAAAGATCAGTCTACGTCCCAATCCCAAAGAAGGGCAGTGCCAAAGAATGCTCCAACTACCATACAGTTGCACTCATTTCACACGCTAGCAAGGTTATGCTCAAAATCCTACAAGGTAGACTTCAGCAGTATGTGGACCGAGAACTCCCAGAAGTACAAGCTGGATTTCGAAGGGGCAGAGGAACTAGAGACCAAATTGCTAACATGCGCTGGATTATGGAGAAAGCCAGAGAGTTCCAGAAAAACATCTACTTCTGCTTCATTGACTACACAAAAGCCTTTGACTGTGTGGACCACAGCAAACTATGGCAAGTTCTTAAAGAAATGGGAGTGCCTGAGCACCTTATCTATCTCCTGAGAAATTTATATGTGGGACAGGAAGCAACAGTTAGAACTGGATATGGAACAACTGATTGGTTCAAAATTTATTAACAGCAGCTAGATTGATTATAGCTAGGCAATGGAAATCAAAAGTCGAATTGCAAATTGAAGAATGGTATAAAGAAATATGGAATATAGCAATAAATGATAAATTAACTTGTAACTTAAAGGTTAAGAAAGGAGAGTTGAAAAAAAATAACTTTTATGATATATGGGGTAGATTTTTGGAATATGTGCTAATAAGAGGAAAAGGGAAAGCTCCAAATCAAGAATCAATGCAGTTTTGGAGAAGAGGACAATGGAAGAAGAAGAAGAAGAAGAAGAACAATAAGGAAGAGGAAGATTATGGCAAGAGGTCCCACATATGGTGGTGGGAAACACAGTTAAATTGTATTTTAGTTCGTATGTTATATGTTTTTGTTTATGTTATAGTTATATAATAATAATAATTTAAAATTTTTTTAAAAAAGAACTGGATATGGAACTACTGATTGGTTCAAAATTGGAAAAGGAGTACGACAAGGCTGTATATAGTCTCCCTGCTTATTTAACTTAGTCAAGTGAAGTTCAAGTTTATTGTATTAGCTTAAAGCCGTCACAATTGTTTAAAATACAAATATGATCAAAACTATGGTTTTTCCAGTAGCGATGTATGGAAGTGAGAGCTGGACCATAAAGAAGGCTGACCGCCGAAGAATTGATGCTTTTGAATTGTGGTGCTGGAGGAGACTCTTGAGAGTCCCCTGGACTGCAAGGAGAACAAACCTATCCATTCTGAAGGAAATCAACCCTGAGTGCTCACTGGAAGGACAGATCCTGAAGCAGAGGTTCCAGTACTTTGGCCATCTCATGAGAAGAGAAGACTCCCTGGAAAAGACCCTGATGTTGGGAAAGTGTGAGGGCAAGAGGAGAAGGGGACGACAGAGGACGAGATGGCTGGACAGTGTCATCAAAGCAACCAACATGAATTTGACCCAACTCCGGGAGGCAGTGGAAGACAGGAGGGCCTGGCATGCTCTGGTCCATGGGGTCACAAAGAGTTGGACACGACTTAACGACTAAACAACAACAAATTCTAGAGCTTTCCTATTTTGTGTGTTACTTCTTCAATTGACTGATTTTGTACATAATTCTGTTATTACGAAGTAAACTATAGTATTATCAATTAAATAATATTTTTATTAAATAGATTTTAATTAAATAGTATTCTTTAGCTGGCCATATGAGCAGAAGGATTTATTAATATTAATGTTTTAATGATTGTTCTTAATATAGGATATTATTATAATATTGCCTATTTTAATGGTTTTAATGTTTTTAAAGTTTTAATATTGTTGTACGCCGCTCCGAGACCACTGGTAATGGCGCGGCTAAAAAATCTTGTAAATAAATAAATAAATAAATGACCACTTATTTTTCAGTAGAGACATATACCATCTAGTGCATATTCTTTTTTTATAATATCCATTTCCCTCAGTAATGTCATGTTCTTGTTGTAAACAATCTATTTGTTTGAGGTCATGCAGTGAAAATGTTTCAACAAGAAACACGAAACAAAACAAAAGGGGGGGGGGAAGACTTTGTGGCACCTTAAAGACTAACTATTATATTTAATGCAGTGAAAATGATTATTCAAGCAATATTTTTTTGTCCAGGCTATTTAATTGAATTGAACTGTTCTCCTACCCATCCACTATACTGTACAAATTATTTTACCTATTAAATTATTATTATTTAAATAGTTGAAATTAAAATGTTTAATTGTACAACTGCTTTAACCCAGGGAAGCCCCTAAATGCCAAATATGGTACGGCATAGTGGAGAAATAAATATTCTGTCATTCAGTGAGAGTACGCAATTCAGAGAAAACATGGAGTTTTTTAATAATATGAATTCAAACATTGCACTTTGGCTTCATGGAGCCACACTGTTAAATGTATTCAACACATTATTCCAGTAATCTCTACTCTCGTAGTATGTAATACATTTTGAAATACTTCTCTGTGTTTTATGTTGTAAGCGATACAAATTACAGAATGGTATGATCAAAAGATGTTTACTGTATACATGCTAAATTCCAGAATCTCTTTAATCGGTTTATTCAGCCAGCCACCTACTGAGAAGGGTCATTGTGTCATGCAATCCTGAATGGTATTTTGCACGAATCTGGAACAGAGCTTTCTAGAAACCAGAGGTTTAGGAACATAAACCAGATGTGCTCATTTGAAATAGTCCACTTATTAAAAAAAAAAAGTCAAAAACTCAGATCTTTTAAAAATTGTCAGCCACTTTCCACTGAAACTAAGCTTTTTATATGTTTGAGTGCTGTGAACATTACTGATTTCTAATGTATTTTGATCTCTGCATTTAGATGTTTCTCTCCTCTGTTTATACCCTGATATTCATCTTACATTTTCACTAATTCAGATAGATAAAAAGGAGTGCAGTTCCACCTCCCTCTTCATGTATGTATTTTTACCCCATGGAATGTTGGGAGTAATTATTAATTTATAAATAAAACCTACTGATTTGCCTTATCTCATTCCAACAATTTGTCTGGCATAAATCTAGGTCATGGCATTGCTGTCAGGAGGAAGGATTTTTTAAAAAATGTGCTTCTCTAAAAGTTGATGTCTTGTCAGTCCCTAGTGGTCACATTATACAGAATGTAATGCCATTAGTTCGTCTTCACGATGTGCCTAGAATATACTAATGTGAATGAATCACCTGATATGAGCTTATTCATGGTAACAGGACACAAGAGATGGAAAGACAAATGTACACGTTTCAAGAAATGGATATGACTAGGCAGAGGGAACTGTTGTGCTCCTTCAAATGATCTTTTAAGTAATGGGTTCCTCCTCAGCAACCACAGGCTGAGTAATACTTCTGGCTCATAACCAATCAATTATGTTAAATCTCACCTATCATGGGTCTTAGCACTTAACCTTTTTGTATTTAACAAAAAGCAATAAAATATTTTTAAATTAAATTTCAGTAAAGCACAGAGAAAGAGAGACATGCACACATACATACCATTAAATAAGCCACAGAAGGCTTCAAAATGCCTCCATTTTTTCCCGCATGTTTGTTCAGTGCTTCTTTGAGCAAGGGTACCTAATGTTGAATTATGCCCCCAAAGGTGCCAAAGTTGAACATAATGTGTTGGATTAAATTTTGGAATTCCAGAATAGGTAAGCAATAGTTTCATGGAGAATAAAGATTTTTGCCTCATGTCTTTATTTCTTCTTGAATGACCAATCCCGGTCTTATAGCCCAGCTTTTATGAACACTATAGCATTTATCTTAGTCTGAGGGCGTGGCTACCTTGGAAGGATTCAGCTTTGCTGCAATTGGAAGGGTTCAGCTTTCCTGCCATTTGATTCCCAGTCTGCATTATGATTCAAATCACAAACAGTGGCTGCAGACTGATTGGTGAGTTCCACATACATCTTGTGCAATGTGAGCCACAATTCCACCCACCCACAGCCCTTATTTCCTTCCTTCCTCTGGCCCTGCTTCTGCTTTCCTTTTATGATTAGCTGCAAAACTCCTTGGTTACAAAGGGGTTCCAAATAGTATTCATTTTACCCTGCTGGTGTGTGTGTGTGTGTTTCTACATGCAGAAGACATCTAGCAATAACGTACTATATTAATTTATTTTGTTTATTTATTTATTAAATTTGTATCCTGCTCCATTAGTGTTGCAGCACTACGCTGAGCGGGTTACAATCTCATAAAATAGAAAACGCAAATGAAAATAGAAATATTAAAACTGATAACAAAAACCCTAAAAAAGAGAAAAAAAATTAAAAAATGCAATACCTCATTGTGATGGAGTTGAAGCAGTATGGGATATGTAGTCAGAGAAATGTAAAATGGAGTCAGACAGGTTCTGTGTGAAGATGATTTGAGAGACATTGGAATGTGTTTTTTCTAAGTGCTATGAGAGTGTTTTTCTGAAGACCGGTACAGCGTGGTTCAAGATAAAGCTGAAGGTTGGACAAGGAGTCCGTGAAAGACTCAACATTCCGAGCTAATTGGAGAAGAGATAAAACACCTGGATTTTTATGGGAATTGAGGGAGGAGGAAGATGTTATAGCCCCTCGAGACTAGTTGGTTAACAGCCATGAAGTGTCAAGAAGAAGGGAGGAGTTAGAGAATGTAGAAAATGGACGATGGGTTATGTGGGAGAAGTTCGGAAGTTCTATTCCATGATGATGGGAGAGAAAAAGAACTTGATGGTTTGAGTATGTGGCTTGAAGGAGAAAGAATGTAAGTGGAGAGAAAGAAGGAGGTGGGGCTAGCCCACCTTAGCCCCCCTTAATAGTGTTTATTATTTTAATGAGGATTAGTCATTTTATTTAACTGTAATAATCTTTGAATATGTTCTTTATGATAAAGCTTGAGCAATATAAACTGATTCTAAGAAACTCTATTTTTCTAATAAAAATTAATTATAAAAATTCTTACAAAAGGACTGGTCTCTTGAATAGCAGGGTCTGGCTAAATCCAGGGAGTGGAGAGGGCCACAAACTAGCTGTCTTTAAGAGTCCTACCTGACTGAGCTGTTGTGAGTTCTAAGGAATCACGAAGCCCATGCGTCAGTAGTTGCAAAGTACTGGGTAAAAGTAAAGTGTTCTTTTAAGGTCAGACTTGTTCAAGGGGCTTACGCAACGCACTGCTGAGGTCTTGGGACTTGCCTCAGTGCAAAGGTGGTAGGTAAGTTGTCTGTCGAACTCTCTGACAGAGTGCTAAGCGCTCCTTAGGGAGGCTTGGGCACTACACTGATACAGAAGAGACAAAACACTGATACAGAAGAGAGCAATAGAGTATAATTTCTATTTAATTTAATCTATCTTATTCCTATTTCTTCATGACTCTTCGGCACTGTTTGGCAATCTCTTACTGCAAGACATCAGAGGACAATGAGAGAAAGGAATGACAGTGGGGCCGTGTGCTCACTGCCCTGAAAAAGATGCCCTAAGTGCTTATATCAATGAAAACATCACCTAACGACACACCCTCATCTTCCTAGGAATGTCTGCAGGGGAAAAAACACAGTTTAATAAGCTTTCTAGAGGCAGAATTTTAAAAACCCATTTTGATTTTAAGTAGGCTGGGCCAATTTGATTCAGCCTTGTACATGCAGATGGGAAAAAAGTTTCGAATTCACCCATTTTATGAGCAGAGCAAATCCCGTAGTATTTGACCATCTTGTTGCCCTCTTTCTTGATTGTCTCAGACTGCCTATTTTTGAAACAGCACAAATGTTCTTTTGAAAGGGGTAAAAGATTCAAATTAATATGGGCCACATCCCATATTATATACTGGATACATTTATATGTAGATTATCTTCAGTGATCAGGAATGATATACACAGATTTTTATTTCTAGGCAAGAAATAGGATTTGCTCTTTGTAGCAATCAATCACTCAATCAATCAATCAATCACTGAATGAAGACTTTCATCTCTTCATGTAGAATGCATGCTGTTACCAAACATTATTTCAATGTTCCAGTATTTAAAATAAGTAGGATTTCAAACCAAAGTTTCTAAACATTGTTTTAGTAGTTTGAAAGATCACACACACACACACACAAACTCTGATTATGAATTCTGAAGTTTGTAGATTGGGACGTCACCTAAAATCTCAGAATATTTCAAAATAGGACACATAATATAACCTTCAATGGATGAATATTTGTAACACACCCAACTTTGTATTGTCACTCACAGCACTGCATGTGATTAGGTTACAATCTTTATGTTATGGGTGTGTGTTGCATTGAAAATGGCTAAGCCTAAGACATTTTGTTGTCTGTGGCAGAGCAGCAAATGGTGGCTGCCCCCCACTCCCTGCCACCACGGATCAAGGACTATAGTTCTGAAACCAGCCAATTTACTTCAGCACCTAAGGCAGAAAATCCCCAGAGCAGCTCTTCCCAGGATTGAGAGTAAAAAGGCAACAGTGACAAATTAAACAATGCAGGTATTCTTTCATCATATCCCCTGACCTCTGCTTGAGGCTCACCATGGTCACTCAGGTTATGCAGTTGTCTTTGTTCCTGCTACTTCTTGTGTAAATCCCTTGAGATTGCTGGTCAAGTTTAAGTTGCGGAGGAGGAGGTGAGAAAGTTAGAACGGGTTACAAATGCATGTTACAAACTACCTCATTCTAAATGAAATTAATTTTGAAATACTTTTCTGTGTTTTTATGTTGTAGTGAAATTAATACATTCTGTCTCTTGAGACATTTCCGAATGAAGGTAACCCTGAAGGACACAAATGTCTGAGCAAATCTAAGGCTGTCATTTCCAAAAGAGGTTATCATATGATATTGTGGACAGAAAGAGAACTTAATTTGTTGATAATTGGAGAAAATTCTAACTAAGTAGGCCCCTCTTACTCTACAGCAGCAGTTAGAATGTATGCTGTTACTAAACACTATTTCACTTTTTCTTATCCTGTTCTGTGGATGTTCATGTCAAGGCAGAACTTGAAAATATAATGGTGTAGCATATCTTGAAATTAGAAATTCATCAATAGCATGTTTTCTTCAGTACACATCAAATAGGTACTATGGACCCAATGGTGTACCTCTGCTGAATCCCACTCTTTCGCACATCCCCTTCCGTGCCATTAAAAACCTGCTCCAGGAGGCTAGTAAACTGTATGATATAGATTTTGGATCCTATAGAGGGCTGGAGTAGTAATAGGAAGGTAAGAAACCCCAATTGCACAACATTGGACACTAAAGTACATGGCTAGATCTTGACCATAGTTTTCGTTAATAAGACAGGAGTGCACCTCACCTCAAAAATTCTTTCAGAAGGTCCCCCTCCTCATCTTGGTCAGAATCCACCACTGCTTTTCATGCAATCTTTGGACAAATTGAACCTACAATCACTGGCACATATTTTATTGCGATTCCAAAACCACAAATTACAGTCCAAAATATAAGTGACTAAGACACTTTGGATTTGTTTGAAGAAATAGTCCTGCAGCACTATAGCTTTGGATACTGAGCTGATAGTGTTGTTTTGGCATACAGAGAAGAGTAGACAGAAAGTAAACTGATCTGTTGTACTGCAGTCTTTTAGGTCCTTAAGTCATTACCTACCCATTTACTTGGTACATTGTTATCAAGGGCCTATTTGGGCTCATAATCAAGAATAAGATAATTGATTGCTGGAGAGAAAGGTGGTCTCCAGAAGACAGACCAAGGATGTCCTGGGTTAATAAATTGGTATGCAGCCTAAAATAGCACATAACATTTGAGCTAATAGAACACCTCTTCTTCATGGCTCTCTTAAGTGGGGATTGAAGAGCCCAGAGTAATGCCAGGGTCAGCTACTGCTAGACTATATTAAAAATGATAAGAGCCATTGGGGGATTTAAAATTAAATGGAACAAAATTAAATATCACAGAATGAATGTATTACAGCGTTTGTGAGCTTGTGGTATCTTTTGTCTGCTGATAGCTTTTTTTATTTCATAAAGATCTCACAATAACATTGAGACTGCATAATGACACTAGTAATGCTCCGAAGTAAATACTGCTGAACTGAGGCACAGGATGCTTAATATATAGGTACTTTAAATCATAGCATAGGTTTACGCAGCTTATATCAGGTATGGCATGAGGCTGACATGCTTCTTTCTGACAAAGTTTACTCTGCAAACCTATGCATGTTTACTGAAAGGCTCACTGGATTCATAAAAGGCTTACGTCCTAGCAGACATGCACAGCATGGTATTGTTGCTGCCACCCTACCATTGCATGCTAGGGTGGCTGGAGGAGCAGTTTGTTTCCCCTTATCTGAAGAGAGAGGCAAGACATTTATTATTATTTTTTAAAGGGTGGTAATGTGCAATTCTAGGGCCTCTGGCAAGCAGTTGGGTGGAATGGCCATATGTTGGATCTCCTGCTCTTAAAGTTTCCCATAGACCTTAAGCCTACCAAGGCTACATTTCCATCCAACTGCTTGCCATCCTTGAGCCTGATGTCAAGCAAGACCAAAAGAAGCCAGAATTATGAGCACTTTTAAGCATTCTCATCCCTGCCCTCAATGTCTGCTTTTTCTGGCAATACACATATAGTCATGCAGACTGGCCAGCCACTTTCTTCAGAGAAGGCGAAGCAATTTATGCAAACCTTACGCAAACATCAGTAGGATTCTGACCAACCATCATCATTACCACCCTTTAAAAATAATAATAAATGATGAAGATTGGTCAGAATCCTACTGATGTTTGCATAAGATTTGAATAAATTACAACTAATTTATGGTGCAGGGGCACATATCAGTTCGGTCCTTTTGAAGGATAAATAAATAAATAAATAAATAAATAAATAAATAAATACATACATACATACATACATACATACATACATACATGCATACATACATACATACATACATACATACATACATACATACATACATACATACATACATACATACATACATACATACATAGAATTGGACAGATGAGCAGGTGTATGACCAGCATTCATGAATTAGCTGCAAGTAGCCATGACAATTTACACAGACCTTAAGCAAACACCAATAGGATTCTGGCCATTAATGTTGTTGTTGCTGCTGTTATATAATTTCCAAAACATATCTTCTTTACTTTATTTCATATGAAAAACAAGAATACCGTGCTTAGTTTATCCACCTGTTTCTTCTTGTTCTATCCCCCTTTTTCTTCTTCTGATTTCTAGTAAAGGCATTTTGTTTATTTTCTGGAACAAAGCAGGTCCAGGATGAAATCTCATCCCTGAGGAATATTACTGGGGATGTGCCACTGAGTCTGAAGATGCAGCACATAAACAAAGGATGTTTTTAAAAGGCAGCTACAAGCCTGTGTTTATGTATTTGTAACTCTGTACAGTTCAAGCCTGAAGTGATGGGTCCAAAAAACTAGCTGCACACAGAGAAGAGAACATTAGACTGGGGTTTATCAAACAGAAGCTTCTTCCCTCCTCACACGTTTCTATGTCACATAGCAAGCCTCTTCTGAAGCTGAGGGGAATTTCAAAAGTATTTTTTGATATGGAAATCATCTGGCCACAATGTTTGGAATTTTTCCTGTTTCTTCTGAACCATCCATAGCTCTGTGTTGACTGGTCTGCTGAGGACCAGGACAAGACTGAAACCTAGCTTTTGTCTGCAATTATTTTTAGGCACCTAACACATCATCCTTTCTATCAACAGTGACTTTGAATTGTGATATTTAAGTATTTGTGTTCAGAAGGGTTAAGGAGGGAGACCCAAATTCCACAGATGTGTCAAAATTGTTGGACATTCTAGGAAAAAAACTTGTTTATTTATTGGTTTTCCAAAGAATCCTGTCAATGCTGCAGATCGGCTCTGCAGGAGTTGTGGTCCAAAGGCAACCTTCCCAAGCTCCAAAGGTGTTGATCACATCTGTGTTTGCTTTCTTCAAAGTTCCACTGGAATGAGCACAACATCCAGGGACTACAGCCCCATGTAATGCTGCAGGAGATTTCTCAATGGTTACTCAGTTTCAGTACCAAAACCTTTTCAGTATAATATCCTTATTAGTCCAAGTGCAGGGACAGAAAAAGATGTACAAGTTCTTGAGATCGTCACAACTCTTCCTCAGGTAAAAGGAAGCAAGGTGGGGGAAAGGGAGGGTAGAAAACTTCCTAAATGCAATGGAATCAGCATGATGCTTCAAAAAGGAGGGAGTGAGTGAGTTAGGATCTGCAGGTAGTTTCTATACATTTACATCTGTACCCAGAAATTAACTAATTCTGTATGCCCTTGAGGCATTGTTCCTCTTTCACTTCTGGCTCCCAGCACTTTGTCCAAGTGAAAGCAGTAGCAGTTATTGCTGCTGCAGTACTACGTAGAACAGCTATCTTTTGCAAAAGGTTGGATCACCAGGTCTAAGGCACGAAAGAGCTTACGGTCCAAAACAAAGTATGAGAAAAAATAAAAGGAAGAATGTGTGAATTATGATGTATCCTGCCTTCAATAATTTCCACTCAATTTAAGTTCTGAGATATTGTGTAATTATTTAATTACATATTCAATTACAAATAGAATTATCTCAATATAACTGGGAAACTGGGACAAGATTTAGGAGGCAGACAATTTTTCAAGCATTTTTTTAAAAAATAAAGTGAGGATAATGGTGGCCTTATTGTACCTTAGAAGATATTCCAAACCTCTGCTACTCTAGACTGAAAGTTGACTCTACCATTAGACATGATGAAATGAGGTTTAGGGGACAGTAATGGCAGTTTCCTGGATGTTTTTCCTCAACTTTCCTGCTGTTTTCCTCTGCCAGGCTTTCTGTTCTGGGACCCCCAAGCTATCCTGCTGGTTCAGGTGTGGTGAAAGGCACTATCCCATCATCAGATCCAGTAAGCTCCTGTGCATGGACTAGGGTGACCCCATCCTGTACTTTGCCTCAGGCAAAAGAAACAACCCGAAATGACCCTGTCTACGTCATACTATCCCCTTATTCTTATAACACAGTTGTGGGCAACAATCTGGCCTTCCAGATGTTGTTTGAATATGAGATGAACAGCCAATGTGGCCTTCCAAATGTTGTTTGGACTGCAACTGCCAACATAGTCAATGCAGAGAGACAGTAACCCAGTGTAGTCAATGCAAAGAGATAGTAGGAGTTGAGGTCTGACAGTACCAGAAAGACCACAGGTAGCCTACCCCTTTTATGCCATCTCAATGAATACACTATGTGATTATGATCAGAGATGGGCGCGAAGTACACGAACCATGAAACATAAATTTATGAATTTTACCTAAACGAACCACAAATAGGGGTGATGTTTCGTTCAGGATTTTTTTTCTTTTTAGACAGCCCAGTAGCTGTTTTTTAAAAAAAGCCTGGCTACTTTGGGTTCTCCAGTTCGGAACCGACTTGAATCAAAGAACCAGAGATTTTTTTATGAACTTCCTGGTTCTTTTTTTATTCATGTCCATCTCTAACTATGATGCCATCATCCTGGCTTTGCAGTTGATGGCAAGAGGTACGTAGGAATGCACAGTAAAATAGCAGCACTATGTTATGCTGTGTCTCTCACAGTCTAAGGCCTGAGGTGTCTCTTCCAGAAGGCCATTCCCAATTCAACAAAAGGTGTAATAGAGGACTTGGAAAACACAAAGGCATTTAATAGACCAAGAGATCTAAGGCTTTTAAGAGCAAACCAGGACAAATGATTGAAGGCTGTAACAGAACAGGAAAGCAAAGAGAAAAGATAGGAATTATCCATAAAATGATTGCCAAAAATTTTAGCTGAATTTGAGATGAACAGCCAGACAACAATAGGAAAAAGTGTAACGTAATCAAGAACAAGATAAATAATGTGGGTAGATGAATTCTGGAGAGAAACCAAGGGTTTAAAGTGACAAAGGGGGGAAGGCAAAAAGAAGAGTATTGCATTAATCAAAATGAGACATGATTAAACACTGAGCAAGCAATTTTTTTTATTAGAAGCAGATGGAAAATGATAGCAACACTGAAAAGGCAAAAAATGGCAAGATCTGGCAGCAGAATCCATCTGCTGGGAAATAAAGAAGAGTGAAAGACAACACTGAAGCTATGGACACGATCAGAACAGTGGAACGTTAAATTTTGCCAGAAACAGTAAGGGGAGCACAAAAGATTGATTTAGAAGGTAAGACAATCTATTCAGCATTATTATTATTTTATGGCTTAGGTGATAGTGAGATATCCAGCCAGACATGTCTGAAATATAATTGGAAATATTGGGTTGAAATGAGAGACGCAGAGGAAGAGGGACAAAAGAAAGGTAAAATTGAATAGGCCAATGTAGGAATTCTTCCACAAAATATAAACCAAAGGAGTGAATGTATTGGTCAAGGGAATTAAAGTAAAGTTTAAAAGCAAATGGCTATGATAAAACTCTGATGTGGAACTTCCAGACATCCAGATATTAGAAAGCCATTTTAAAAAGTAATTAGATACAGTTTTGGTTCCAATGCCTAAAAGTAGCTTGTTACATAAGGCACTTCTCCACCGACACGCCCTAATGGCTTTAGGGGCAGGCTGAGGATCTTTGCCCACCTGCCCAGTGACGAGACAGGCTGCCCAGGTGCCTATAGGCTGTCCAAGGCTCACCTTGATGAGTGCCTTTATAAAGCAATCCTGCCCTCCAACAGGCCTTTTTCAAGGTTAAGCAACGCACCCTGTGAGTTCAGTGAGAGTGTAAGCTGGTTGCTTTGGGGCTGGATAGGAATTTTGGACCCATATCACCTGACTGGAGTATTGAACAGATGGTGTGTGGGTAATTTTTGCCTATTTTGTACTGATTGCTCATGGACAGACACATGTAGATCAGGGGTGTTGTTGTTGTTTTACACTGGTGGGTAGCGTGGATGGGGAGGTCAGTAGCGGTGAGTTCCCAAGAGTAACTCTGGGGTGATACTACAACCAACATCTCAGCACTGTGGATCCCAAGATTCAATTACCAGGATCGGGGGGATGCATGGATGGAGACCTTGGCCTCAAGCTGCCTGAGGTCACATGGCTTAAGCAGCTGGCAAGCCAGGAAGGTGATCTGGTAACTGGCTGAGAATGAGCTGTCAGTTGGATAGTACAGACCCAGGGCTTGGGACTCACTCAATGTGGGGATCAGGGCAGGGGTAAGCAAGTACCCCTGGTGCCTGCCCCAAGTATCATCTGCACTACAATAGGCCCCTCTGCAGGACATGGGAAGTTGCCAATTAATGAGTTCATAAAGTTGTGGACTGCTCTGTATCCTTCCAATGAGTTTATGAATAGAGCAAAAACCTTAAGTCACCACTGAATTATTCTGGGAGTATTAAAGAGGAACTGGCAACTGTGTTTTTGTAGTGTAGTGAATTAAGAGAAGGCAACTGCTGCTCTTTAAAAGAACAGTACATTTAAAAGCAAGTCTTTGGCAAACATATTTATAATAGTAAATATTTTATGGACATTTTATCAAACATATTTATAATAGTAACGTATTAATGGGTAGCCAGTGTGGTGTAATTGTAGTGGATAGAGTAATGGATTAGGAATCGGGGAAACCTGGGTTCAGTGTTTCTGGCTCTGGCATGGAAACTCACTGGGGGTGTGTGGAACTGGTAAAAATACTCCTTAAATACCTCACATACTTTGAAACCCCTACTAGGGTCACACTAACTCAGTTCTGACTTGATGGCACATAAAAATGTCATTTTAATATGCAAATTAGTTTTAAATGAACCACAACAAATTTGTTTTAATATTCAAATGGATCTCTTTCTCCATCAATCCCATGCCATTGCTTTCATTCTCAAATCCTACTGTGGAGCAGGAGCTAAGTGATAGTAGGCAGAAAATAAAGAGATAAGAAACAAATTTGAGCTGGAAATTCAACTAAGGGCCAAAGTGGAGAAGGTGAGGAGGGAGACGGGAAGGTCCAAAAGAATAACAAATAGAAGAACATGTATTCTTGATCATTTCATCAGATAAAGAAATGTACCATAAACCATAGGGGGCTATTTTACACCCCAACAAATCAATCAATTAAAAAAATCTCTTTAAAAAAATCATTGATTCATATTTATCAGGGGCATTAATTCATACGAATACAGTGGTGCCTTGAGTTACGAACTTAATCCATTCCAGAAGATGGTCGTAACTCAAATTGGTCGTAACTCAAATTGGTCGTAACTCAAAGTACAAATTGACAAATTAGCAATTTTTGAACAAATTTGGTCATTCATTTTTTAATTCATGCCCATCTCTAACCTGTACATATTGCCCTTCTAAGAAATCTCTGAACCTGTGAGGTAAATATTGACCAGAATTCTTCTAGCGTTTGAGTAAAGTTTTTGTAACTTACCACTGCTAAATGATGAGGTGCCAGAGCATCTCAGTTGTGCCATTGGTCATATGATGAGACATACAACTGTGGTATCTCAACACCTCATCTATTAGCCTCAGTGACCCACTGCAAGTTAGACAAACCTTACTCAAACACCAATCAGATTCTGGACAATATGATATCCACACTGTACTTTATGCCACATTGTAACTTCCTGGCAATATTTAGGTTTTGATCAGTTCAAGTGACCAAAACAAAACTTCACAAACAAAGACTCAAACATTTGGTTTCAAGCAGAGCCAGACAAGATGTTCTAGATTCCTCATGATTAACCATGTCTCCCTTCCACAATGGGATCTCCTCAAAGATACATGCTTCAGCAGTCAGACTTGCAGAATAAGCAATTTCTTCTAATGACCAATCACAAAACAAAGCACACTAGATGCAAAGTACATCAGTGAAGAATGTTATTACAAACAGAATGCTTTCATCAGTTCAGGAGCACCACTGACAATCGTTCCCTGCGTAGCATATAGATTGGCCCTGTTGAGGGGATATAACTACCCATTAAGTTTAGTGAATCAGTGGCTGAACTCCTGTTGCACTATTTCACAAAAGGTGGAACTTTGGGATGTGAACTGGACCAAGTCTGTGTTTGTCTGTTTGTTTTTGTTTGTTTGCTTGCTTGCTTGCTTGCTTGCTTGCTTGCTTGCTTCCTTGTTTTTGCCCTGCCTTTTTCCTTCAAAAGGACCCAAGGTGGCTTACATCATTGAAAGACAGTATTTAAAGCTGAAAACAATGAATATACAACAGTGGTTTACATAATTAAAAGACAATATTTAAAGCTAAAGAACAATCAATATACAAATAATAAAAAGGAACAAATACCACTCTGAGAAATGGTAAACACCAGTAGTACTAAAAACCCAGTCAAAGCAATAATGCATAACTATCCATATAAAAATCACACTCGAGTAGCCATTCACTGAGGGAAAACGTGCCTGAAGGGCGTGGTCTTTACCTGCTTGCAGAGGGACAGCAAAGATGGGGCCAGCCTGGCCTCCTGTGGGAGGGAGTTCCAAAGTCTGGGAGCAACACCAGAAAAGGCCCTCTCCCATGTCCCCATCAGATGCACCTGTGAGGGTGGCGGGACCAAGAGAAAGGCCTTTCCTGATTATCTCATAAAGGGAGACATGGTTTTTGAGATAGCTTAGACCCAGGGCCATTTAGGGCTTTATAGGTTAAAACCAGCACTTTGAATTGTGTCCGGAAACTGATCAGCAGCCAGTGGAGCTGCTGTAACAGGGTGGTTATATGATCCCTGTAACCAGTCCCAGTCAGCAATCTGGGTGCTGCATTTTGGACTTGCTCAAGGACTTGCTGAAAGTCTTTGAGAATACATTGCTGAAGTTCCTTGAAACTTTCCATTGGCAGCCCCACATAGAGTGTGTCACAGTAATCCAGCCGGAATCTAACTAGGGCATATGTCACAGTGGCCAGATCACTTCTCTCCAGAAATGGACGTAGCTGGCACACTAGTTTTAATTGTGCAAATGCACTGCTGGCCACCACTGAAACTGGACATCCAGGCTCAGAGATGAATCCAGGAGTACCCCAAGGGAAGTGTAATCCCATCCAGCACAGGCTGCATCCCTTTTCCTTGTTCTGCCTTTCAAGTAACCCGAAGCACCTCAGTCTTGTGTCTGAATTAAGATTCAGTTTAAGTAGCATTATATGTTTTATGTTGAGACACACAACTCCGAGTGCAACAAATAAAACCTATAGAAATGACTTAACTGGAGGCAATTCATCTCTCAAAGTATTGCTTTTTGTGTAAACACAAAACAGGATTACTAGCAGGCCTAACGTTTCAGCATATTTCATTCATTTACCTATAGGACAGTGGTTCCCAAACTTTTTTGACTTGCAGCTCCCTTGGCTTACTGGCCATTGGCTGTGGCTCCCCAATACAGTAGAACCACTGTATCTACAGAATCAGTACCTGCAGTTTCACTTATCGACTGCCTGAAAAAAAATAAAACCCAGAAATACATGTTCTCCGTAAAACAGAGAAGTCGCATGGGGAGAAGGGCACAGGGAGAAGGCTCCCCTGCAAGCAGGAGGGCAGGAAACCCAGTCCTTTTGCAAGACTGGGCCAGGGTTACCTCTCTCCACCATGCATGGACACTAGAGAAACTGGAAATAAACGTTGTATGATACTTTTGGGTGAAGGGAGGAGAAGAGAGGAGGGAAGGATAAGACGATTCTGTGGTGCCCCTGACTGGGTTTGGCAATGCCCCAGGGCACTGCAGCGCATAGTTTGGGAACCACTGCTATAGGACATTAGACATTTTACCTGCTAAAAATGTTATCCCTACGATGTAGATGTAAAAATATTTAGGCTGTAACCTTGTAGCCACTTACCTGGAAGTAATCCCATTGAACTAAATGAGACTTACTTCAGGGCAGTATTATGATATTAATAAAAGGATTAATATTAATATTGTGATATTAATATTCTTATTAATATCACAATATATTTTACATTTGTTTTTATGCCCTACTTTTGTGTGTGTGTGTGTGTGTGTGTGTGTGTGTGTGTGTGTGTGTGTGTGTGTGCATTGTTAAATGGCTTTCTACTGTCTGCTGTTGGGAGAGATTTGGTGGTGTTGGAAGACTTTTTTGTTTCGTTTTTTGAAGTCTAACTATTTCATTTGCTGAGGTCAAGGCAATTTTGGTTTGGGGAAAACATATAAATCTTTTTTTGTGCTCTCAATAAATTGCATTTAAATTTAGACTTTGTAAACAATGAATTATCTGGTTTCGATTAAGGACTAGGCGATCATTAAATGCCCTTTATTTAGCACCAATCTGGTCTTGAGTGATTTCACTTATAAATCAGTTTTGCTGTGGCAATATATTCTAGACAGCTGACATCCTGAAGGGTTATAAAGGGAAAAAATGTACGGGGAATATCACAACAGACACAGGTCTCTTGGGTTGAAGAAAATCCCATGGAACAATAGGTGTTGTTGTCTGTGTAGCTGGTTTTCTGGTATGGCTTTCCACTGAAAATGTTGTAGTGCTGTCTTTCACACCAGGCTTTATCCATTACTTTTTCCTGACATAGAGTTTATTCTTCAATGGGGGGGGGGGGGTAAAATGTGTACCTCATGGGATATAGATGCCGATGAGATTATTTTTTCTCTGTCTCTCAGTTAATTCAGGAGCCAAAAATATTTCTGGTTGCATTTAGTTGGGATAGGAAAAGTAGTCATATAACTGGTCTACTACAAACACAGAGATTGATCTATCTATTGGAAAAATAATAATAGAGTGGATCGTGTTGTCTAAAGTACACATAGTGCCTTGGGTTTTAATCTTGTGATTAAATAAATTCCATAGTCCATGGGAGATGGGTATTCCCTACAGTTAGCATGTTTTCTTCCAATTATGTGAGTTTTTCAAATATAAGTGCTTGATAATAAAGCTTACTAATTAAGCTCATGTTTACCTTCCACTGACCAATCACAAAACAAAGTATGCAAAATACAAGACACCATTTGAGGGAGCAGACATTCTAATATCTGGTAAGCGCTTCTGTGGTGTCCGCCCAGGTCATGAATAGTAATAAGCTATTTCCATATACCAATGAGAGTGCTGGAGAGGTGGAGTCACCAGATGTAAGAGTCTCTGTAGGAGGGGGAGTGAGGGAGTTGAGAAGAGAGATTTGGGGAATTGGGAGTTTGGAGTAGAGATAGAGAGGGTTGGCAGTTGAGAGTGGATGAAGTAGGATGTTCTGTTAAGAGTTAAAGATATTGATTGTACCTTCATCACCTGTATTAATAAACAACTTCTATTTGGTTCTATTTAAAATGACACATGGCCTGGACTTCTATTATTAATACTACATAATGTTGATGTAATCAACTGGTGGCAGCTGAAAGACACGTAGCTTGTGCCCTGTGTTTGGTGAAACAATCATGGGACAGGCGGGAACGTGACAGCGTCATTTAGCATGAGGAAGTCACCACCAATGACCCTGGTGGGCTGTCTGCCTTTGCCCCAAACCTCCCTGAGAGCATTTGTGGAGGAGCTGCACTGGGCTCTCAGGAAGGCTGGGAGGAGGGAAACCCAGGTGTCTCACAGGAGCTGGGAGATGGAGAATGGGAGGAACCCCCATCAGCAGTGTTAAAGAAGGGTGGGGGTGAAAGTTCAGGGTCCTCCTCAGAGCCTGGAATTCCCATTGAAGTTTCAGCTGAGGAAAATGAGACCTGGGGGGTTGTAGCAGAGTATCTGGAGCCCATCCTTCGCGCTACTTGGGAGCTGATTTGGGAACAGGGCAATAGCTCACCAGCAGCATCCCAGTGGCTAGGGGCCAAGGCTAAGGAAGAGGGATATCCATTACCTCAGTCCCAGAAAAAGATCCAGCCCCACTGGCTTTGTGGTGCCCAAGGTGTCCTATGGATGCTGTGGTGCACACCCCACTCAATTAAGGTGCTGGCAGCCCAAAAACCAGTGCAAGAAGAAGAAGCCCACTGAAGAGCAGGAGGACCACCAGCACTTTCCAGCCTCTTCTACCAGCCCTCACTGAAAGATGCCAAGCCTGGTCCCGGATTAGATTTGTTTACTGCAAAGACTTCACTGACCTTAGGGTTGAGAACTGAGGCCAGTACAGAACTGACTGTGTCTAGGGGAATAATGCAGACAATTCTGTCCGGGGGTGCGGGAGAGCAACAATAGGGAACTACTGTGGAAAGCACCTGTTCAAAGAAAGAGCAATCTCACTGGTGACCTGGAGCTGATGGAATTACTGGCAGGAGAACCAAAGGCTGCTGATTCTGCTGGGGCCAGGGTGTGGTAGATGTCACATCTAGCCTAATTCTCAGTCTTAGAGGTGAAATGACAACTTGCCATACCTATTGTTCAGCTAGCAATTGTGGGGAGAGGCAAGGAATCAAGTACTGAATGGTGTGTGTGTTGGGGGGGGGTGTATTTAGGTTTGTTTGTTTTTTTAAGAGAATAACTGTTTTCATAGTAGATGCCCTTATTTTTTCCAGTCTAGCATCCTCCAAATAGATAGATAGATAGATAGATAGATAGATAGATAGATAGATAGATAGATAGATAGATAGATAGATAGATAGATAGATAGATAGATAGATAGATAGATAGATAGATAGATAGATAGATAGATAGATAGATAGATAGATAGATAATGGGCAAGAATTAAAAAATGGATCACTAAATTCATTCAAAAATGACTGATTGTCAGTTCATATTCGTACGAATCAATGCACCCAACAAATACGAATCAATGAATTTCTAGAGATTTTTGATTTGTCAATTTGTTGGGCTATAAAATGGTGAAGATTGGTTTTCAGACATCCAAGTTATACACCCACAGAGTGGGTCCCTCTAAGACAGTGCCTTCTAGCAGCTGGCTTGGGGAAACCCAATCTTCACCAAACTTGGTGGGATTGTAGAGGAGAGTCAGAGGAGGCTTTCCAGCAATTTTTGTGTTGCTATGCACTCGGGGGGGGGGGAGGTTATAGGGTTTTAAAGTAAAAAATGAATTGACAAATTGATTCATGAATTCATCAGAAAAAAATCATAAATTTATAATTTGTGATTCATCGACCTTCACAAATCACAAATCAAAATGAATCACCATTTTTCTGATTTGTGCCCATCTCTGATAGATAGATAGATAGATAGATAGATAGATAGATAGATAGATAGATAGATAGATAGATAGATAGATAGATAGATAGATAGTTTTTGGAATCTTTCTCCTTTTAGAAAGACCAGGCATCTCTTCAAACAGGTAGTTTAAACTTTTTTTAACTCAGTGGGCACTGATTTTAATGGGCTGATTTTTATGATGAATTGTATAGATAGATAGATAGATAGATAGATAGATAGATAGATAGATAGATAGATAGATAGATAGATAGATAGATAGATAGGCTGACTTTATTATGGTTAATGACCAATATCCATATACCTAAAATTTTGTAATTACTATAACTACAATTGACTAAAAATTTACCAAGACCATTCCTTCACAGATTTTAACTGCAGCCACACAAAATTTTGCTACCTTAAACAACATAGTTGTATTTGGCCCTGACAACTTGCCTGTGTTTTGCCCCGACAACAGATCTAGGAGATAAGAAAATAGTGGCTTGTAAGAGCAGACTTATGTTGCTATTGCTATTGCTTTAGTTTTTATATAATTGTTCCTAGGCCCCATAGCTTGAAAACAATGACTTTGGGGACTATTTCAGAAATTCACAAAGATAGTTTTCCATTATATCTTTCTTATGAGACTTTAGAGTTTGTTGTTTGCTTCTGCAGCACGTGCACACACACTTCGACTGACAATGACACTTGGTTTCCTTCCTCTGCTTATTTTCTACCTTTGTGAGGCCACATAAAATATGGCTAGCTTTCATTTCTTTGAAGGCAGAATAACTACCAGACACTAAAGTATGGCCTTTCACATTTGCTACTGGTTTCACAGTAACAGTTGGGCAACACTCAGGATGTGTCAAAATTAATTAGTTTGAAGACTGTGGGCTAACAAGGTTATTAGAAATGTATTATTCTGTAAGTTTCAATACACCTTATATTTCTGGTCTTTGGGATAGCTACCATCTGTTCCCTGAGATGATGCTTTAATTACTCCTCTAGTTACACTTTCCCTTAACTAGAGAGTAACAGAATAGTTCTGAGCCTACGACATGGCAGCTGTGGTGATGTTAATGGAAGTGTATATAATCCTTTCACACTTACTAGGGGACTGTGCCTCATTAAGTCAATCAAGGCCAAAAGACTGCACATTGTGGGGTCCCTCTGAGTGCCAATCCTCCAGGATTTCTTGATTCAGAACTTGGGGGGGCAGTGGGGTCCAAGACAAGTGGGTTGACTTCATGCAGGCAGAGATCAAGCATGGCAATTTGATCACTGTCTTCGCCTCAAAAGTCTACAGGATTTTCCCATGCGTTCTTATATAAATTAATTAGTTGCAAATTTAGCTTCCTAAGCTATGAAGTCTTGAGGCCATCTTTTTGGAGCCTCATGGAACAGCGGTTAAAGTGCAGTACTGCAGTGAAGACTCTGCTCGTAACCTGAATTTCATCCTGACAGGCTCAGGTAGCCAACTTGAGGTTGACTCAATGTTCCATCCTTCCGAGTTTGGTAAATTGAGTACTCAGTTTGCTGGGGGTGGGAGTGCAATGTGTAGCCTGCATAATTAAGTTGTAAATCGCCCAGAGAGAGCTTTAAGAGCAATGGAGCAGTATTTAAGCAGTACGCTTTGCTTAATTCTTCTTCTTCTTCTTCTAGGAGAATTTGAAGGGCCTTTCTTCCATGGTACAGCTCATCTCACCTATTTGGGGGTGTAGTTGTAACCCCAAATTATACAAAAGCTGTAGCTTATAGCAATCTTGCATGCAGGAGACAGCTACTGCTGTGTGCACATGCCCTCTAGAGGGCAGGAGGTTGTACTGCTACACAAGGCCAGCATAACCAATATATAGAAATTCTGAACAAGTTTTTGCACATTATGTTGCCATGTAATGAGACTGTACACTGGGGACATATATTGCAAATGTATTTATGTTGTATTAATTCAGTGAAAGACCACAGAATGTGGAAATCTTTATATTTGCAAATGGAGAATGCTGTAACATGTAATTACAATTGACATTTAGTTTTGACTGTATGGAGACTAAAACATGTCTGTGCTACCTGAAAAAAAAGAAAAGAAATGAAACATCATAAAGTTATTAAGAAGTGACAAATTTTTGGATTGAAAATGTCATCTGAGACTGAAGCTGAAATGTAGTAAACAAGAGAGAGAGAGACTTGGAGGTCATTGGGGAAGTTAAATATTAGAATGCATGTTTATGCCAGCCAAAATAAACAGTGTTTGAGAAACAGCTCACTAGTCATTTGGAAATAAACATTTTCTTCCTTTGTTCTGAGATTTGTTCAGGCTAAAGTAACACTGCTGGGGAAGGACTTAAAATCTCATGCACCTGTCTATGTGTATCTTTGTCTGTTTGTTCAGTTTAACTTAATTCATTCCTGTCATCTCAGGGGCATCCCAAACCTTCAAAAATCAGAAGTTAGTTTAAGCAGAAGAATTATTTGCCCAGAATCACTTTACAATGACATAAAACCACATGAAAAGTGTGTACTGTGTTTAGACAACAAATTGTTTGGGGAACAGATATGAAGGACTGTGTGAAACAGTTGATTGCTATGAAATTTTCTGCTGTTCCATGCCAAGGTGCTGAATATCTACAGGTTTTCCACAAGAGGGCAGCTTGTGACTGAAATTTGGGGGTGAGGCAGCCCCCACCCCAGTTCACAAGCCACCCTGCTTCCACCCAGTGTTTAACATAGATGCAGAGGTTTCAGACAGCTTTTGTACATGTTGATGTACATATTGCCAGAGGTTGGGAGTCTGATTCCCCTCTGTGACTCCTTGACAAGGGCTGGTCTCCATGATCCATACAGTCTCTTCCAGCTCTGGAGTTCTCAGATTGTAAGATTATCCTGTTGCATAGCTCTGCCTGCACAATGGGAATGATATCACCAGCTGTGGCAGATTGGCGGAAACTAAAGATTTTCTTTTTCCATTTTGGAGTGTGTACAACCCACATGCACCGATGCAAAGAAACACACACCCAAAAATCAGAAAAGGAACTCTAATTAGTAGCAATCTCCTGTGACCAGTGACATCACTCTGTTGCACAGGAGAGCTATGCAACAGGAGACCAGCCACTGTGTTTTAGTCAATTATGAAAACTCTTCCAACAAGGCAACTGATGTGCAAGCCACATCTTTTGAAGCAGGTGAGAACCTTCTGTAGGACAGAGTTTTCGGACTCTGCTCCTAATGGAGAAGTTACTTTTTTGGATTATAGCTCCCAGAATTCCCCCAGTGAGTATGCCTGCTAGGTGTTACTGTCCAAAACAGTAACCTTTGCAAGCTCTGCATTTTTTTTATACAGCAGAATTCAGGAACATGTGATCCTCTAAATGTGGTTGCACTGCAGGTCCAATCAGCCCTAAGCATCATAGCCAATGGTGAAAGGTGAGTGGTGTCACCATTTCAAAGCTAAGTGGAGACTTAAATATTTCTCACTCTCACATCATAAGGTCAATGTGTTATGAAAATGAGCCAATGCTCTTGCAGTTACTTCAGATGGATATGATAAGGCTAAGTGGGTACAATGCAAGCTTCCTAATTTTGATGCCAAGCATACACCACACTACTTGGGACTACACACCCATCATTATTTAGGCAACAAAATAGTATTAGAAAACCAGATTGTGCAATCTGAGTACCTTCAGTATTGTTGCCACTAAGAAAAATGGTGGCAATGAAGCTGGCCTTGAAAACATAGAGACTAAATTAGACACAAACACACACACACGTTTCTTTCTCAAGGAACGTTATCTTTCAAGAGTGAACTTGGCTCCTATGTTGATAAGATAAATTTTACAGGTAGCGATGCAAATCCTACTGCTTCTTACAGAACAAATCCTGTCATGTCCTTTTTTAATTGTTTCATTATCACCATAATTAAGATAGCATCCCAGTGTTGGAGGGAGAGACAAATTGCTGAATGTCAACACTCATGGGCCTGATACAACTGTAGCTCTGAGAAATGGCACCTCAAAACTCTGCCTCTTATTTCTGAGCAGGGAAACTGGGAGGTCTATGTGTAGAGTATAAGCAGCATAATAACTGAGTCCACAAAGTGGAACCTTAAGTTTCCTTTGTAACAAAACATGCATGCTACCTGGGTGCTTAAATGAGCTCTGCAAATACCTATGGATTTGACCCTTGAAATTAGCTATTTAAAAACTCCAAGGGTAAATTAACCCTTAGACTGATCTTATTGTGATCCTATGACATTGCCATTGCAGAAAAACTTTATACCAAACTTCACAGTGTGAAAGAATAAAGAGCTCCTTGGAAGCAAGACTCACCCCCCCCCCCCGCCCAATTTCCGTTTTAAAAAGTGTCTGCTTTCCATGTATCTTGTTTTAAAGCAGAAGGACTCTTTTTTAACAAACAAACAAATTTATTTTGGTGCATTTTCTTCCATGTCACTGAATTTTGGAGATGTGTCAGAAAATTTAAACCACAAACAATGTTGTGCTGCTGCTGCCACAAGTCCAGTGGTGGCGGCAGTGGAGATCCTTGGAGGTGGGGAACCCTTGTTGTCCACCCTTGGTTATGGAACCTTTTAGAAACCATGAACCTTTATTTCCATTATTTCTACATGATGCAGCACTCAGATCCTAGTTGGGCTGGAAAGGAAGTCAGACAACTCCCAATGCTCTTTTGTGTCTGGTTGCAAGAGACAGTGTAGGATGGCTCCCTAGCTTATTGTATCCATCTCTTCTTTTCATACAGCTGTCTTTCTGTACCAACCATGCTGTGGAACTATCTGGTTTTCTCAATAGTATCTAGGCCATGTGTAGTATTGAGGAAGTCCTCCAAAACCAAGGACAGCCCACAAACAGGAGTTGGAGGAGGCAAGGATGCTGAGATGGCAGAAAGGGTGATGTGGGACAGAGATAGGCGATCTAGAAAAGGGACAATACTGAAAAGGGAGAGAGGGCAGATGAGTGAACTTGAGAGTAATTAAAAACCCCACAACACCTATGCATCAAAACAAACCTGGCCTTTAAATGATTCTGTATGCTGAAGATTTAGCTCTTGAATGTATTAACATATATAATTTGATTGTGTGTGTTATGTGTCATTAAGTTGCAGCCCACCTATAGCAAACCTAGTAAAGTTTTCAAAGAAAATGAGGTATCTAAGGAGTAGTTTTACCCATGCCACCACCCATGAGTTCTCCTGGGTGAGTAGGGATTTGGACCCATTATTTAATCCAGAGTGTACTGATGCTTCATTAAGAAACAGTGTGCATTTTCCCACACTCTTGCTAAACACGACATATCCAGTTCTTTCCATGCAATTATTTCAACATAGTTTCTTCAGCACAGGTGCAGCCAAGGGAGGGAGGGATTAATATGTCAGCTGAAATTGACAGCAGAATTCTACTCTGGCTTGATAGAATTCCTTGGAGGTTCTAGCTTTGTAAAACTGAATGCTTATAGGCAGATAGATTGTTTTAAGTAAAGTTATGCAGTCACAGTGTTACTTTGTGTTCTGACATCAGTTCTGAACCGAACAAAATTTGCTTCTTTACAAGAACTTTACGAAATTGTTTAGTTTTAACAAGGTGTTGAAATTCCCACATAAAGCATTAAAAAAAATGTACACATCATCTATTATGAACAGTGTGAGAAACAGAAAGATTCAAAATATGGAAAGCGTTGCAGTACATTTTCTTCACTGGCAAAAAAATAATTGAAATCCACATGTTTATGATTTTAATTCGTATATGTTAATACTGGAGGAGCCACTCATAGGTGAAAATAATGCAACAAGATTGTAGGTGTTATGGAATTCTACCTCAGAGGCATCTTGTTCTTTCAGAATACAACATGCTTCATTTCATTCAGGGCTTCCAACGTCTATCCACTTCCTCATTCCATTTTGTACTTTTAAACAAGTATTGCAACTGTATTTCGTGAACTATAGAGGCAAATGCTTAAGGAACTGTAATGTTTGATTAATGTTCATGCACACCGCTCTAGGGAAATGTGCTACACAGCTTGTGCCCTGCAGTGAGCAGTTTTCTTCAAGCTGCAGTTTTAAGCAGCAAATCCTGCACTGTTTGACCATGTAAGTTGTTAGACCCCCATAACATGAAACCACATGAGAATTATTTCCCTTCGTTAGTAATCTCACACCATCAGGAGATAAGTGTAAATACTGCAACCATGCAGGCAAATTATCTGGGCATCTCCACACTACTAAACTGTGTTCAGGTGACATGTTAACGGGTAGGGAAAACACCATGGAACCAAACCCCCAAGAAATTGAGTTTTTGTTGGTCAGTCTGTCAGTTGTTGTTCTGGTTGTTATCATAAGTGGCAGCCCAAACTTCCTGTGGGGTAGGTAAAGCTGAGATATGGTGACTGGCCCAAAGTCAACTGGCATGCTTCATGATCAAGTGGGAATTTGAACCCCTGTGTTCCCATCATGCCACTGCAACTCTTTAACCACTGCACCATATTGGTTTCCTACTTCTAATCCCAGGGAGACAGTGGAAGTTCTGAACTGGTGCCTGGCAATAGTTTTGGATTGGACGAAGATGTCCATTTCATTCTAGACAACATGGAAGTATTGATAATGATATTGGAGTAGGTATTCAATGTGTTCTCTTCTGGATGGGGTTCATATTCCCCCTAAAGCAGTTGTTCTTCTAGAGCTAGGCTTGCAAATGGATGGTCAGGAAATAACAATGGCCAGAGTGCTCTTACCAACTTCATCTTGTTGGAGAAATCTGACCTAGGCTCAGTCATTCATGCTCTTGCCATATCCAAGTTAGGTCAATGGACTTTACATCTGTCTTTCAAGAACAGTCCAGAAGCTATATCCAATACTGTGTGCAATCAGTCTGATGAAAATACCCTTTTCAAATCATACTATATCAGTTCTCATCAGCTTCAGTGACTTCAAAGATTCCTTCTGACTGAGCTCAGTGCTTGGTTCTGGGTTTCACCCTCAAAGTTTTTCAAATCATATGACATCAGATATTGTGTACATCTATAGGATCGTTCCTGGGACATTTGCCTTATCAACACAACTTGAAGTATTGCTTTCTTTCTCTCTCAACTTCCTTCTCCATTAAGTGCCTCCTTGCTAGACAAGGAAAGATTACAACAGCAAAATCTTGACCATTGCTTTTTTGCATCCATTTCCTCTGGCTAATCTGGAGATTGAGGCTCAGAGCTTGCTCATTGTTCAATCTAGGGGGAAAAAGTTTGTCTTTCTTGTCTCGTCTGCAATTTAATGCCTCCTTCTTTCTGATGACATGCCTGCCTTTGATCTTTTGGAATGCCAGTCACTGTGTGGGCATCCTCCAGAGGGGGTGGGGCACTGAACTGGGGATCAGCTGTGCAGCAGGTAAACAAACCAAGCTGAACTGCCAAACTGGTGTTTTGTGGCCATCTCAGTTCAAAAGTCTATTAAATATTGGGTATAAATATTCCAAAGAAATTAAAATGTTTGAAAGAGGTGTTGTTGTTGCTGTTGTTGTTAATAAACTGGAGCAAGATACTAAAATTAGATGATTTTAGGAAGATCAGACTTTCTTGGTTTGGGAGAATAACAGTTTGTAAAATGAAGATTTTACCCAAGATTAACTTTTTATTTATGATGTTAACAATAAAGATAACTGAAGAAGAGTTGAAAGATTAATAAATTTGATTAATAAATTCCTCAATGGAGACAAAAAAGTAAAGATTAATAAGAAGAGACAGTATAAATCTCAAAAACAAGGAGATCCTTCTAATATAAGGTTACATTATATAGCTAATCAAATGAGACATATACTTGAAATTATATCTCAATTTAAAAATTTAATATGGTTAAGGTCGGCATCACAGGAAATTGGTTTGTTGTTTTTGTTGTTTAGTCATTAAGTCGTGTCCGACTCTTCGTGACCCCATGGACCAGAGCACGCCAGGCCCTCCTGTCTTCCACTGCCTCCCGGAGTTGGGTCAAATTCATGTTGGTTGCTTCGATGACACTGTCCAACCATCTCGTCTTCTGTCATCCCCTTCTCCTCTTGCCTTCACACTTTCCCAACATCAGGGTCTTTTCCAGGGAGTCTTCTCTTCTCATGAGATGGCCAAAGTATTGGAGCCTCAGCTTCAGGACCTGTCCTTCCAGTGAGCACTCAGCGCTGATTTCCTTCAGAATTGATACGTTTGTTCTCCTTGCAGTCCAGGGGACTCTCAAGAGTCTCCTCCAGCACCACAATTCAAAAGCATCAATTCTTTGCCGGTCAGCCTTCTTTATGATCCAGCTCTCACTTCCATACATCGCTACTGGAAAAACCATAGCTTTGACTATGCGGACCTTTGTCAGCAAGGTGATGTCTCTGCTTTTTAAGATGCTGTCTAGGTTTGTCATCGCTTTCCTCCCAAGAAGCAGGAGTCTTTTAATTTTGTGGCTGCTGTCACCATCTGCAGTGATCCTGGAGCCCAAGAAAGTAAAATCTGTCACTGACTCCATATCTTCCCCTTCTATTTGCCAGGAGGTGATGGGACCAGTGGCCATGATCTTGGTTTTTTTGATGTTGAGCTTCAGACCGTTTTTTGCACTCTCCTCTTTCACCCTCATTAAGAGGTTCTTTAATTCCTCCTCAATTTCTGCCATCAGAGTGGTATCATCTGCATATCTGAGGTTGTTGATATTTCTTCTGGCAATCTTAATTCCGGTTTGGGATTCCTCCAGTACAGCCTTTCGCATGATGTATTCTGCATATAAGTTAAATAAGCAGGGAGACAATATACAGCCTTGTTGTACTCCTTTCCCAATTTTGAACCAACCAGTTGTTCCATATCCAGTTCTAACTGTTGCTTCCTGTCCCACATATAGATTTCTCAGGAGATGGATAAGGTGGTCAGGCACTCCCATTTCTTTAAGAACTTGCCATAGTTTGCTGTGGTCCACACAGTCAAAGGCTTTTGCATAGTCAATGAAGCAGAAGTAGATATTTTTCTGGAACTCTCTGGCTTTCTCCATAATCCAGCGCATGTTAGCAATTTGGTCTCGAGTTCCTCTGCCCCTTCGAAATCCAGCTTGTACTTCTGGGAGTTCTCGGTCCACATACTGCTGAAGCCTACCTTGTAGGATTTTGAGCATAACCTTGCTAGCGTGTGAAATGAGTGCAATTGTATGGTAGTTGGAGCATTCTTTGGCACTGCCCTTCTTTGGGATTGGGATGTAGACTCATCTTTTCCAATCCTCTGGCCACTACTGAGTTTTCCAAACTTGCTGGCATATTGAGTGTAGCACCTTAACAGCGTCATCTTTTAAGATTTTAAATAGTTTGACTGGAATGCCATCACCTCCACTGGCCTTGTTGTTAGCCATGCTTTCGAAGGCCCACTTGACTTCACTCTCCAGGATGTCTGGCTCAAGGTCAACAACCACACTATCTGTGTTTTCCGGGACATCCAAATCTTTCTGGTATAATTCCTCTGTGTATTCTTGCCACCTCTTCTTGATGTCTTCTGCTTCTGTTAGGACCCTACCATTTTTGTCCTTGATCATGTCCATCTAGGCACAAAATGTTCCTTTAAGATCTCCAATTTTCTTGAACAGATCTCTGGTTTTTCCCTTTCTATTATTTTCCTCTACAACTTTGCACTGTTCATTTAAGGGAGGCCCTCTTGTCTCTCCTTGCTATTCTTTGGAAGTCTGCATTCAATTTTCTGTAACTTTCCCTATCTCCCTTGCATTTTGTTTCTCTTCTCTTCTCTGCTATTTGTAAGGCCTCGTTGGACAGCCACTTTGCTTTCTTGCATTTCCTTTTCTTTGGGATGGTTTTTGTTGCTGCCTCCTGTACAATGTTATGGGCCTCCATCCATAGTTCTTCAGGCACTCTGTCCACCAAATCTAGTTCCTTAAATCTGTTCTTCACTTCCACTGTGTATTCATAAGGGATTTGGTTTAGATGATACCTGACTAGCCCAGTGGTTTTTCCTACTTTCTTCAGTTTAAGCTTGAGTTTTACTATAAGAAGCTGATGATCAGAGCCACAATCAGCTCCAGGTCTTGTTTTTGCTGACTGTATAGAGCTTCTCCATCTTTGGCTGCAGAGAACATAATCAATCTGATTTCGGTATTGCCCATCTGGTGATGTCCATGTGTAGAGTCGCCTCTTGTGTTGTTGGAAAAGAGTGTTTGTGATGACCAGCTTGTTCTCTTGACAAAACTCTATTAGCCTTTGCCCTGCTTCGTTTTGAACTCCAAGGCCAAACTTACCTGTTGTTCATTTTATCTCTTGACTCCCTACTTTAGCGTTCCAGTCCCCTATAATGAAAAGAACATCTTTCTTTGGTGTCAGTTCTAGAAGGTGTTGTAAGTCTTCATAGAACTGGTCAATTTCAGCCTCTTCAGCATGGGTGGTTGGTGCATAAACTTGGATTACTGTGATGTTGAAAGGTCTGCCTTGGATTCGTATTGAAATCATTCTATCATTTTTGAGATTGTATCCCAGTACAGCTTTTCCCACTCTTTTGTTGACTATGAGGGCTACTCCATTTCTTCTACGGGATTCTTGCCCACAATAGTAGATATGATAATCGTCTGAATTGAATTCGCCCATTCCCGTCCATTTTAGTTCACTGACACCCAGGATGTCAATGTTTATTCTTGCCATCTCCTGTTTGACCACATCCAGCTTACCAAGGTTCATAGATCTTACATTCGAGGTTCCTATGCAGTATTTTTCTTTGCAGCATCGGACTTTCCTTTGACTTCCAGGCGCATCCGCAGCTGAGCGTCCTTTCAGCTTTGGCCCAACCACTTTGTTAGCTCTGGAGCTACTTGTCCTTGTCCTCCGCTCTTCCTCAGTAGCATGTTGGATGCCTTCCAACCTGAGGGGCTCATCTTCCAGCATCATATCTTTTAGCCTTTTGTTTCTGTCCATGGAGTTTTCTTGGCAAAGATACTGGAGTGGCTTGCCAGTTCCTGCTCGAGGTGGATCGCGTTTAGTCAGAACTCTCCACTATGACCTGTCCGTCTTGAGTGTCCCTGCATGGCATTGCCCATAGCTTCTCTGAATTACTCCAGCCCCTTCGCCACGACAAGGCAGCAATCCGTGAAGGGGAGGAAAATGGTAGGAACCCCAAAAATATTTTCTGTATGCAAAATAATAAGAGGATTGTAAAAAAAAAAAAACTTTTAAAAAAATATGTTGTTAATTTGGAACAAATATAGAAAAAATATTTATTCCACCAACTTCTGCATTAGTGGTAGAGCTGGAGAAATTTATAGAAAATCTGAAAGAAAATTTGCAGAATCTGTTAAGAAGGAAACAAGTTATTAGGAAAAACATTGGTTGGAAAACAATAAAGAACAAATAATAGATGTTTTAGAAATGGAAATAATATCTTGATTTATACAGTGAGAGCAATAGACTACAGATTGGGTTAAACAAAATGGTAAATGTAGGTATCTTATTTGAAGAGATGATATTACAGAAGGAAAAGAGAGATGAAAAGAAGATAATGAGTAGAATTTAAAGTTATTAATAGGCAAAGGACCAAGAAGATTTTCTTAAAACATTATGGGATTATGATTTGGGTATGAATTTGAAAGAATTAATTTCAAACTTAACTACAGCAAGATTAATGGTATTAAGGAATTGGAAAGTAAAGTGTGATTTTCAATTAAATGAATAGTTTGGAATATAGCCATTAATGATGAGTTAATGTGTATTATTCAATTAAAGACGAGTGTGATAAATAAGAATATTTTTATTGATATCTGGTGAGAATTTATTGATTTTCTGTTAATAAGGGGGAAGGGCTGAACACCTTTGAAAGAATCAGTGAAGTTTTGGAAAGGGAATGGAGCTCCATAAATGGAGAAAAAAATCAGTTACCTCTCCGGATGAGAGAAGCACATTATTTATCATTGTATTGTTTATGTGTTTTCGAAGCTTTCTTTAATTAAATTTCTGTTGTGGTGGTTGTTGTTTTGTAATTTTAGTTTAATAATAATTAAAAAAAAACCCAAATGATAGATCAGTTGCAGAAGTCTCCAAAAGTAAATGTGAATAAAAAGTAATCCTTCAAAGGCAGCAGGAAAAGTGGAGGAAAACAGGGGTCTGTGGATGAGTCTCATATACTAAAGCTCTAATGTAAATGTCATGGAAATATAGTGTGCCTGGCATATTCTGTACATTATGAAATATTTGCTCGCTTTCCTGTTTTCATCTTCAAACACAATTCCACAGTGGGCTATCTTGCTATGTTGACTTTAACCAGGAATTTCTTTTTACATCCCTTGGAGAAACCAAGATCTGACATTGTCATGATAGTACTTCCTGAATTACATGAATACACACTGCAAGATATGTCTCTACATGGATTTCCATATCTTATCTTTCTGAAGTAAGGTCAACAGGAGTGAGGTGCTGACATGACAAATGAGGAAATATTTAATCCAGATGCTACACTGACGAAAGCTGGCTATTTGTACATTCCTTTCCCTCTGAAATTAGAGATGGGGGGAAAGGGACTAAATTTGTTAAAAGGTGCATTTTTTTAGCCAACACTGAATTTTCATAATCCCTTAAGTGTGATTTGGAAAGTTGTCTAGTCTCATTTGTAAAAGTTCAAGTGGTGAGACTTCCATCACATCTTAAAGGGGATTATTTTATAGTTTAATAAAATACTGCATTAGAACATTTTTCCTTCTTGTCGTCCAAAATTGCACATTCTTAATATCAGTGTTGTAAGACTTTCCCACATCTGGAGAGCCTTTTTAAATGTTTCTCACACTTTCCTCAGATATTTGTAAGTCATTTGCCATACCCCATCCCAATCACTGTATGGAGGAAAATACAGTAGTTTATTTTGGATCCAATACAGGAAACGTTCAGTGGTGCAGTAGTTCTTACTAGCCTTTAGCTATTCTCTGGAGCCCAATTATGTAAACACTGGAAAACGTTCAGCTTGATCCACCAACCACTATAGCACAATCACTTGAATCTAAGCTGACAAGTAGACTGATCAGTTCCTTCTTGCTGCTGTTGCGATGCATTAACAGCTAACATGGCATCTTGTGAAAGGCAAGGAAAACTAAGGTGTGCACCCTGCTTACCTCTAGGACGACTTAAGTCAAGAAAAAATAAACCTTTGCTTCATATCTGCAAGAGGAGAGTGGCTTAAGAAGGAAAACACATAATTCAGGAAGCTATAACCTCTTGTCCACATTTTGACAGGCATTATAGAACTGCTAAGCCAAAATGACAGTTTAGGAATACGTCCAAAACCAGAACCATTTTTTCTCAGAACATTTCAGATAAATTGAGTGTATTACTCTAGTTCTGGATTCAGCTTAGGGCTTCTCATCTTTCTCACTTGTACTGAGAAGTTTTCTAGTAGTGGGAAATACTAGAGAAGAAACAAGATGGGACCACCAGGGCACAAGAACAACTTGAAGAAGCCAAACTCCTTGTAGAATAAATACTTATTGAGGGACACTCTTGATGAGCAATTTTCAGCAAAACCACAATTTGGCTGTTATGGAATTGAGCATTTTCAACATGATCAGAGGGAAAACCTAACCCCGCCCCCTCCATCACTGTTCTTTACAGAAACAATGACAGATATGAACAGGAGAGGTTCCTGTTCTCATGTGGGCTCATGCACAAGCAAGAAAGCTGGGAAATCTGAATTCTTGCTTACCTGGTTAGTGTAGAGAGGCAAGAATATCTCCTTTACAGACTTAGCACTGAATGTGTGAAGAAACTGCAGCTTTCTTCTAAATATCTTGACAGTGCTGGATTCTATAAGGCCCGAATAGGGCTCCAGTGTGCTTCTACATTAGACCTTTTTGTACAATTTCTATGCCATATTCACAGAGTTTTATGTGGGCTCTATTCGCAGTTATCTTTCATTTACAGCTGTCCTGTGTGTTTTCTCACCATTTCTATCATTTTTTCCTAACACACAATGTCCAGGAAAAAGGGAAGGATATAAGAGCTGAGTTGTATAATTTGATTGTTAATTTTAGGAGTCATATGTTTGCCTGAATCATTCTCATAGTGATTGTTGTGAAACCACCTGTAACACATACAATATGGCACCCTTGAAGGGTGCAAACAGGTTGATTGTTGTTCAGGTTGTAAATTATCACTGGTGAAGAAGGATTTATTTTCTCCCCTGAAAAGGTGCTGAGTCTTAGAATGCTTTTTCTGTAGAACTGAAATCTTTCCTCTTTGCTTCCTGTGATGGATGCCTTTCCATTCATTTTTTTCTCCTTGCTGGTGAACACAGTAATCCGCCAAGGGAGAGTCTGTGTATTATGAGGATCTCCTGGCATGTAGGAATATCTTTGTTTATTCTGTAAACACACAGATGTGCCAACTGACAAGGTTGCTATCTGTGGAAGTTTGCCTACCTTGAGTTTTTGATCTGCAATTCCTCAATAGTCTCAAGGCATCTAATGCAGTCAGCTTGCTGAAGTAGGTCTAGGTCTGTTCAGTGGATAAGAGAACATTTAGGTCCTAAGGTAAACAATGTTATTTCTAGAAAGAATAGGAACATACAGGTGTAATTAATGATGTACTTTACTTCCCACCTCTTCCTAGAGTTCAGTGAAGTACCTAAAGCTTCTCTTGCTAACAGACAAAACAGATCTTTGTGAATGACTTATTATTATCTATCATTGTCTTGGCCATTTTAATTCTATTTCAGTGTTACAAAATTACAGGTGATCAGATACAAACTGTCTAAACTTGTCAAAGCAAAGTCAGAGCCAAGCTTACCCATGCTTATAGTAGATCAATTGAAATGCTGAGGAAATCAGTCAGCCAATCTAAATGCGATCTTGTTCATGTCAGTTGGCCTATATTAAGCATAGTGAAATCTGGATTCAGCCCATTGATTAAATCCCCTTTTTTCTCTGCCCTGTTATTAATGTGTAAAGTTATGGTACACAAAGCCAAATTATTACTGCAATTAAAAATATTATTTTGACTGAGCTGTTGTGCTTGTGGTTCCTGCTGCAATGTTTACTGTTCCCAAATTTTAACCTTACCAGTTTAAGGACTTCATTGTCCAACATAACACTTTCTACACACAAACGAGGTCTGAATAAGCTGTGGTTCTGTAGAATGATACACTCCTATTGTTACTATTTACAGAATATGGTGCCATTTTGCAAATAAATGGCAGCATAATTTAATCTTCCAACTCATACCTCAGCTTCCATCGTAGCACCAAATATTTTAGTAGATTGAGCAGGGACAATTGCTGAATATTTTAGTTTCTTCAAAATGAAATGAACATCAAAACTATTGAGTTGTTTGTTGTTTAGTCGTTAAGTCGTGTCGGACTCTTCGTGACCCCATGGACCAGAGCACGCCAGGCCCTCCTGTCTTCCACTGCCTCCCGGAGTTTGATCAAATTCATGTTGGTAGCTTTGATGACACTGTCCAACCATCTTGTCCCCTTCTCCTCTTGCCTTCACACTTTCCCAACATCAGGGTCTTTTCCAGGGAGTCTTCTCTTCTCATGAGATGGCCAAAGTATTGGAGCCTCAGCTTCAGGACCTGTCCTTCCAGTGAGCACTCAGGGTTGATTTCCTTCAGAATGGATGATTTCCTTCAGAATGGAATTGAGTTGTTAGATCTAGAGAGATTCACCCCTGCAGCAATGGGATCCCTCTACTCATGATGGCAAATCCCAGAGGTTTTTGTAGATGTTTTCTAAAACTACTTCTGGTTGGTTGGTGGGTGGGTGGCTGGGTCAGTCAGTCGGTCAGTCGGTTGGTTGGTTGGTTGGTGCTGTGTGTAATTAAAAATACAATTCCTGCTATGTATACTTTCTGTGGAAATAAATGTTTTTCTCAAGCCTCACTTCATGCCACTTCTTTAGATGAAATTCTCTGAGGTTCACATTTCAGATACTGATCCAACTGTTTCTGAAGATACTGTTTATTGGACTACTATTCAATCTTTATGGAGCTTTGACATTTGAGCAATTCTTAATATTCTTTCCAGTGAAATCCTACAGCCATTTATGTACAAACATGTTCCATGGAACATGCATTTTGGACTTCAGCCTTGAACTGTTTGTATATGATTGAATAACACAGAACTGAAATGTTAGACCTAAAGTGATTTTTTTTTAATTTGAATGGCTGAAAATCATGGCTAAAACAAAACATATATTAATTTTCAAACAACACTTGCATGTGTATGTACAGTCATGGTCAAAAATATTGGCACCCTTGCAATTCTGTCAGAAAATGCAACCCTTCTCTCAGAAAATTGTTGCAGTTGCTGTCTAAATTGTATGAAATAATTGCTTTTCAAGCATGTGATGCTCCTTTAATTTGTATTTAGACACACCTGTCACAAGTAAGAGGTGTGGGCAATATAGTAATCACACTTGCAACCAGTTAAGATAGAGAAAAGGTGACTCAACCTTTGTGTTGTCTGTGACACTGAGCATGGAGAAAAGAACGAAGTATAAAGAGTTGACTGTGGATTTGAGAGAAAAAATTGTGGAAAAACATTGACAATCTCAAGGCAACAAGTCCATCTCCAGAGATCTTAATGTTCCTGTGTCCACTGTGCGCAATATCATCAAGAGGTTTACAGCCCATGGCACTGTAGCTAACCTCCCGGGACGTGGACGGAAGAGCAAAATTACTGAAAAATTACAACGAAGGGTTGTTTGAATGGTGGATACAGAACCCAGATTAACTTCCCAACAAATTCAAGCTGATCTGCAGACACAGGGTACAACAATGTCAGCTCGCACTATCCGTCACCATCTGAATGAAAAGGGATGCTATGGAAGGAGACCCAGGAGGACACCACTGCTGACACAAAGGCATAAAAAAGCAAGACTGGAGTATGCCAAAACTTATGTGACAAAACCACAATCCTTCTGGGAGAACATACTGTGGACAGATGAGACAAAAGTAGAGCTTTTTGGTCAAGGACATCATGGCACTGTTTACAGAAAAAGAAATATCATGGCACTGTTTACAGAAAAAGAAATGAGGCATTCAAAGAAAAGAACACAGTCCCTACAGTCAAACATAGTGGAGGTTCAAAGATGTTTTGGGGTTGCTTTGCTGCTTCTGGCACTGGATGCCTTGACTGTGTGAAAGGTATCATGAAATCTGATGATTACCAAAGAATTTTGGGGTGCAACATAGTGGCCAGTTTCAGAAAGCTGCGTCTCCACCAGAGGTCATGAGTCTTCCAGCAGGACAATGACCTGAAACACACTTCAAAAAGCACTCAGAAATGGTTACAAACAAAGCACTGGAGAGTTCTGAAATGGCCAGCAATGAGTCCAGATCTGAATCCCATAGAACACCCGTGGAGAGATCTCAAAACAGCAGTTGGGAGAAGGCATCCTTCAAATCTGAAGGCCCTGGAGCAGTTTGCAAAAGAAGAGTGGTCCAAAATTCCAGTAGAGAGGTGTAAGAAACTCATTCATGGTTACAGGAAGCGATTGATTTCAGTTATTTTTTCCAAAGGGGGTGCTACCAAATATTAAGTTAAGGGTGCCAATAATTTTGGCCAGTGCGTTTTTGGATTTCTGTGTGGGATTCTATCAGATTTGACTTTTCTTTTCTGTTTTTTTGTGTTGTTCCAACACAAACCAAAGAAATGAACATGTGAGTACCAAAACATTTGCAACTGCAACAATTTTCTGAGTGAAGGGTTGTATTTTCTGACAGAATTGCAAGGGTGCCAATATTTTTGGCCATGACTGTATATATCATTAAATCTCTATGCTAGTGCACAGCACTTCTGCCAGCTACTTTAAAAGCACACTTCATTGAAATTGGTGATATAAAGTGGGAAGTTCCCTCAGCAGGGGTTCCATATGGTCAAATTCAGTGGTTATGAAATATTTCAGCAAAGTATAAACTATCAACAGGACCGAATTATAATGTTTCAGTGCTGACAGCTGTTGAGTTTCACCTCCATTTGTGTCATTAAGCAGTGTACGTACTCAGTGTAACAAATAAGCTTTCAGATGAAAGGAGTAGAATTATTATTGCTCCCATGCTTCTGGAATGAATACACAAGACATGGCAAATGGACTGGACTTATGGGCCATGACTTCACTCTATGTGCAGCTCAAAAAGTATTTAAAGCAACTTCCTCAGCCTCAGTTTGTGAGAACTTGGTCCAAAGGTGAAAGCAAGAAAACCACATATCCCAATACTTGCTGTTTATGTCTGTGTCTCCGAGCACACCTATCACTGAGCACTGGAACAGAAATGAATCTTATCACTGGTGTTTATTGCCTGTATATCTTCAAGGTGAGCCAAGAAGACACTCTCAGCACCATCACACCTAACTTGGTCTGTTTCAGGGACAATGGCGACATCAGGACTTCCTCCTTGCAGTCTCCTCAAGCCAATAAGCTGCAGTAAGTTGGTTGGCTAGTTGATTTGGGCAGCCCAGTGCAAAGAAACAAAGAATTAAAGGTCATGTCACACATGCATAGCACCCAGGCTTTCACTAGCTCAATATTGAATACTTGTTGGAGCTGGACAATGTGTAGCCTGCATAATTTAATTGCAAACCACCCAGAAAGTGCTTTAGCACTATGGGGTGGCATATAAGCAGCACACTTTAACACGGAGTGGCTTACAGCTGAATGGGTTTATTGCCTCCATGGAAAAATATCTTGTCTCCAATGAAAGAATATATCTGATTGTAGTAGCAATTGGTAGTGTCTTCTTCATATAACTGCTGCTGTTCCAGGAATAATCTAATAACATGCACATGTGAACAGGACTAAAACAGATTCTGAAATGAGCATATTCAACACATATTTGAACATTTTGAACATTCATATCACTGTACTTTGATGGATGCAATACTGAAACAGCGATGTCTACGTTGGCTTGGGCATGTCGTGAGAATGGCTGATGGTTGGATTCCAAAAGATCTCCTGTATGGAGAATTAGTGCAGGGAAAGCGCCCCAGAGGGAGACCACAGCTGCGATACAAGGATATCTGCAAGCGGGATCTGAAGGCCTTAGAAATGGACCTCAACAGATGGGAAACCTTGACATCTGAGCGTTCAGCCTAGAGGCAGGCGGTGCATCACGGCCTCTCCCAATTTGAAGAGACCCTTGTCCAGCAGGCCGAGGCAAAGAGGCAGTCCCAAAACCAGCAAAATCAGGGAGCTGGACAGGGGACAGATTGTATTTGTCTTCAGTGCGGAAGGGATTGTCACTCTCGAATTGGCCTTCTCAGCCACACTAGACGCTGTTCCAAGTCCTCCATACAGAGCATGTTACCATAGTCTCTCAAGACTGAAGGATGCCTAATCTAATCTAATGGATGCAAATAGATAAATGGGTGCAAATAGATGCATTATTAATGGAGTTACAGAGCTCTGCATTGTGTTCCCTTTACTGGCCAGTATAATTGATGAGAGCATTATAGCCAACTGTATTTCATTTATTTGATATTCTACATTTTGGCTCTACATCTTCTTACTATATATTTTTTTAAAAATAGCAGTCAAGAATTCCTCAGCTTGCTATGAAGCCAGCACTTAATTTTAAACATTGCACTAACACATTCAAGTTTATAGTCCTTTCTTTTCTGCATTGATTCCCTGACCTAGCATTGGCTTTTATGCACAGTTTCTGTGTGGATTATGTTTTCTCTTATGAAATCCATGAAGGATTTCTGCCTAGGGCTGGTCTCAGCCAGAAGAGTGACAAATATACTGTAAATGTTTCCTTGTGCAGAATTTGACACAGCAGCTGCATATGATCTTTGCCCCTTTGGAGAGTGTCTCAGGAGATACTGGCGTGCCTGGAAAATCAGCTTTGCTAACTCAAGTTACACCCTTTCCTAAAGACGTTCAGAACACAAAATGATTCTGTGAAAAGATTATTTTAGTAATACAGTTCCTTAAATGAAAATGTTCTAATCATTTAGCTGAATATGAAGGACCACCCAGAGACATGTAAGAAGGTGCAGCTAGCAAATCATTGACGTCAGGCGTGCTCCCCTAAGCCTTGGTTCTGGTAATAGTAGAAGTCATCAGGTGACTGTGATAGATGAGGCAAGCTGTTAATAACTCCACAGTTGGAGAGAAAGTGAAAACTGTGCTAGAAGTCCATAGGCAAAAGGGCCTATCTTCTTACTATTGTGGTAAAACTGTGTATGGGCTCTACTGCTTCAGAAAGCCAGTGGGAATTTAAAGTTTATATAATCCTCTAAAACAGCATCCCTTTGCATAGAAAACTAGCCTATGAGGGAGAAGTCTTCTTTTCTGACACCCTGCAGGGAATTTTTCGGTGGAGGAGCATTCATTATCATCTTAAATGAGATGCCAGTTTTTTCAAATGAACCTGTTTCTTTGTGGCAGTGGAATTTCCACAGGCATAGTTGCCTCAGTAAACAGCTTTCCAAATTAAGCCCCTGTTTACCTTCAACCATCACAGAACAAAGTATATTGAATGCAATAGTCCACTCGAGAGGACTGAAAAAATAAAAGAAATTAGAAAGCAACATAGGAGGAAGAGAAGGAAAGTCCTTAGTGCTATTTTGTCTTATTAATCAAATCCAATCCCAGTAATTTTTTTCTTCCATTTTTCAGCATTTCTAATCCCCAAAAATGCTGGCATTGACTTCAATGAAATGTGGATTCATCACAGGATGCTAAGACCATCTTGGGCTTTGAGGGTGGCTAATGAAGAAGGCCCCTTCACGGATTGCTGCCCCCTTCATGGATTGCTGCCCCCTTCACGGATTGCTGCCTTGTCGTGGCAAAGGGGCTTGAGTAATTCAGAGAAGCTATGGGCTATGCCGTGCAGGGACACCCAAGACGGACAGGTCATAGTGGAGAGTTCTGACTAAACGCGATCCACCTGGAGCAGGAACTGGCAAGCCACTCCAGTATCTTTGCCAAGAAAACTCCACGGACAGAAACAAAAGGCTAAAAGATATGATGCTGGAAGATGAGCCCCTCAGGTCAGAAGGCGTCCAACATGCTACTGAGGAAGAGCGGAGGACAAGGACAAGTAGCTCCAGAGCTAATGAAGTGGTTGGGCCAAAGCCAAAAGGACGCTCAGCTGTGGACGCACCTGGAAGTGAAAGGAAAGTCCAATGCTGCAAAGAAAAATACTGCATAGGAACCTCGAATGTAAGATCTATGAACCTTGGTAAGCTGGATGTGGTCAAACAGGAGATGGTAAGAATCAACATTGACATCCTAGGCGTCAGTGAAGTAAAATGGACGGGAATGGGCGAATTCAATTCAGACAATTATCATATCCACTATTGTGGGCAAGAATCCCGTAGAAGAAATGGAGTAGCCCTCATAGTCAACAAAAGAGTGGGAAAAGCTGTACTGGGATACAATCTCAAAAATGATAGAATGATTTCAATACGAATCCAAGGCAGACCTTTCAGCTTCACAGTAATCCAAGTTTATGCACCAACCACCGATGCTGAAGAGGCTGAAATTGACCAATTCTATGAAGACTTACAACACCTTCTAGAACTGACACCAAAGAAAGATGTTCTTCTCATTATAGGGGACTGGAATGCTAAAGTAAGGAGTCAAGAAATAAAAGGAACAACAGGTACGTTTGGCCTTGGAGTTCAAAACGAAGCAGGGCAAAGGCTAATAGAGTTTCATCAAGAGAACAAGCTGGTCATCACAAACACTCTTTTCCAACAAGACAAGAGGCGACTCTACACATGGACATCACCAGATGGGCAATACCGAAATCAGATTGATTATGTTCTCTGCAGCCAAAGATGGAGAAGCTCTATACAGTCAGCAAAAACAAGACCTGGAGCTGATTGTGGCTCTGATCATCAGCTTCTTAAAGCAAAACTCAAGCTTAAACTGAAGAAAGTAGGAAAAACCACTGGGCTAGTCAGGTATCATCTAAACCAAATCCCTTATGAATACACAGTGGAAGTGAAGAACAGATTTAAGGAACTAGATTTGGTGGCCAGAGTGCCTGAAGAACTATGGATGGAGGCTCGTAACATTGTACAGGAGGCAGCAACAAAAACCATCCCAAAGAAAAGGAAATGCAAGAAAGCAAAGTGGCTGTCCAACGAGGCCTTACAAATAGCAGAGAAGAGAAGGGAAACAAAATGCAAGGGAGATAGGAAAAGTTACAGAAAATTGAATGCAGATTTCCAAAGAATAGCAAGGAGAGACAAGAGGGCCTTCTTAAATGAACAGTGCAAAGATATAGAGGAAAATAATAGAAAGGGAAAAACCAGAGATCTGTTCAAGAAAATTGGAGATATTAAAGGAACCTTTTGTGCAAAGATGGACATGATAAAGGACAAAAATGGTAGGGACCTCACAGAAGCAGAAGACATCAAGAAGAGGTGGCAAGAATACACAGAGGAATTATACCAGAAAGATTTGGATGTCCCGGACAACCCAGATAGTGTGGTTGTTGACCTTGAGCCAGACATCCTGGAGAGTGAAGTCAAGTGGGCCTTAGAAAGCATGGCTGATCAACAAGGCCAGTGGAGGTGATGGCATTCCAGTCGAACTATTTAAAATCTTAAAAGATGAGGCTGTTAAGGTGCTACACTCAATATGCCAGCAAGTTTGGAAAACTCAGCAGTGGCCAGAGGATTGGAAAAGATCAGTCTACATCCCAATCCCAAAGAAGGGCAGTGCCAAAAAATGGTCCAACTACCGTACAATTGCACTCATTTCACACGCTAGCAAGGTTATGGTCAAAATCCTACAAGGTAGGCTTCAGCAGTATGTGGACCGAGAACTCCCAGAAGTACAAGCTGGATTTCGAAGGGGCAGAGGAACTAGAGAACAGTGTCATCGAAGCGACCAACATGAATTTGACCCAACTCCGGGAGGCAGTGGAAGACAGGAGGGCCTGGCGTGCTCTGGTCCATGGAGTCACGAAGAGTCGGACACAACTTAACGACTAAACAACAAAAATGAAGAAGTACTAGGTGGATGCATAAAGGCAAAGAAATCGTAAAACACATAAGCTGCATAAACATAGAATATTTTGGTCATATAATGAGAAATGAAAAGTAGAAGTTGCTCACACTCAAGGTTAAATAATTGGCAAAAAATAAAATTCTTGAGGCTGGTTGAGCTGCAACACAGCATCACTATTTAGAGCTGCCACATTCAACGTCAGAATTGCCACAGTGCTGTACTAGAGTCTGAATAAGGCTCAAAGTATGCCTTAGATCAGCCATTCTCAACCTTTGTTTTGTCCACGGCCAGAAACACAATATAAAAGAAATATAGGCCAAATCAGTGTTGTAAAAGTCACATGAACCTTATAAGGTGATACGCAAATAACTGTTTTCAGTCTGTGGCCTCCTTCAAATGTGCCAGGGTCCCCCAGGGAGCCATATGGCTTCTGTTGAGAAGGGCTGCATTAGGTAATAGCTGTATACCGTACATGTCTATTCAGATGTAAGCCAAGGATATTCAATGGGATTTGTTCCTGGTTATTTTAAGTGTATACATAATTTTATCCAACATTGCAGTTCTGTGTAGAGTCATTGATCAAGGGATATTCCTGTCTGTTCAGTCTGTATGTAGAACACATCAACTAGCTGGACCAGATTTAGACGACAGTAGAGTGAAAATTGGCAGAAGAAACATCAGCAATTTAAGACATGCAGATGATGCTGTATTAGTGGCAAAAAGCAGCAGTGACTTGAAATGATTTCTGATTAAGATGAAAGAAGAATGTACAAAAGCAAGACTGCAGCTGAACATTAAGAAGATAAAAAATAATGACAACAGAAGAACTATATGACTTTCATATTAACAAGGAAGAAACTGCATACCTTGATTCAATCATCAAACCAAATGGAGATTGCAACAAGAAATCAGAAAAAGACTGGGACTTCTTCTCAGGAGCCCAGGAGCCTGAGAAGATCGTCAAGTGTAAGGATGTGCCACTGGAGATCAAGGTCAAGATCATCAACCTGACTGTATTTTCAGTTACTAGGTACAGATGTGAAAGTTGGACAGTGACGAAAACTGACAGGAAAAAAATGATTCATTCAAAATATGGTATTGCAGGAGAGGTTTGCCCTGGGCCACCAGAAAGACAAACAAGTGGGTCTGAGATCAAACAAGCCTGAACAATATCTCCAGAGGCAAAAACTGATGAAACTCAGCTGTTGTACTTTGGGTACATCATGAGAAGATAAGACTCACAGGAAATGACAACAGTGCTAGGAAAAGTTGAAGGCAGCAGAAAAAAGAGGAAGACCAAATACGAGGCTGATTGATTCCACAAAGGAAGCAACAGTCTGACATTTGAAAGAACTGAGCAGGGTTATTGTTGACATAACATTTTTGAGGTCCTTCATTTCTAAGGTCACCATAAGTCAGAGGCAACTTGATGGCACATAACAACAAACTTCTATTCAACTCTATAGGACTTATAGCTTAAAAAAAAGAGTAGACACTGTTAATCTTCATGTTTCAAGGTCAGTACTTCAGCCTGTGCACAGTTTGGTCTCTCCATCTGCACCTTCACCTTCTATAATATGCATAAAATTGGCATCAGTAAATACTGTGGTAGTATTTGGTTTACCACCCACACTATTTAGATCTTTATGTCATAGGCGCAGCTCCTGCGACACTTTGTACAGAAATAAGAAATGATATTAAATTGTTTGAATACCCTCAACAATTAACACATCTTTCTATCATGGTTATAACACTGAAGCAGATGAACAGTTCCAATATCCTAGCCTCACAATTATCTGCCAAAGCTTATTTCAGCTCCACATTAAATAATATTCCTTTTACAGTGCTGAAAGCTTAAATATATTATGAAATGTTTATTTGAGGGGAAATTAATTCTTCTCATTTTGCCAGCTTTAGCTTTGGGCAGATTGCCTCACAGCTCAAGGATGTGTTGTGTGTTTAGCCTGGCTTGTTGACTTTGGCCAGAAATGTTCAGGTTTTTTCTTTCTTTCCTCCCTAACCTAAACCTTGTTTAGGAAATAAGCTTCACTAGGTCCGTGAAAGTATATAAGGGGTCTGAGACTCATTGGGAGATTGTGTCACCATTTACGTATGTGAGACTGTCTCTTATGTAATTCAAGACAATATCCAGGCAAGCTGGATGACTTTTCTTTCCTGTCAAGGAGAAGCCTGTCAAGTGAGTAAGGAAATGGCCTTTGGAAAAATTACTTTTTAGGACTTTATCTCCCAGAATCCTCCAGCCAGCATGGTCATTGGCCAATGGCTTCTGGAAGTCATAATCTTAAACAGTAACTTTTCCAAGCTCTAATCATGGGATGCGAGATTACTTTATACATGCCAAATGTCTGCAAGCCTCTCCTTACATACCCTGACATGAGTGTACCAAGTGCCAACAGGTTGTAGTTCCCATTGTGTAACAGCTTTTTTGTTTCCTTTTAGACTAATACATTCCTTTAAAGAAAGTTACAGATTTAGGGCCATGTGCTTCTGTAAAGTATCTTAACTACAGGCAGTAATTATACACTCTTTCCTGACACTGTTCTCTGACACAGAGGAAAGAAGTACCTTCTGAATGTTAGCCATTCACACAACTATTAAGTTCACAGAAAGTGTCCAGTAGGATTGTACAGGCACCTCCAACTTAGTTCAGGGGCAAATTTGCAGCCCCTGAATTTGCAGCTTCAGAATGGACCCCTAATTTGGTCTGGATACATGTGTAACCCATCTGATTTGATGTGTGCTAAGAATTCAATTTCAATGATAAATTTGGGTCACTAATCTCCCATTGAGTTGCACTGGAAAACCAAAAGGGCTATAACATTTTTGGTTTTGCATTGATGTTATGAAATCTGGAGATGAGGTAGACCCTGTCATCCCAGAACTGAATATAGCTAGATCTAGACCGTATATAAACAGGCTGATCCATTAAGATCTTGCCTGAGACTGCTGCATAGCCCTAGCAGCCACATTTCTCCAGTCCTTACATCTTTATTCTCGCATCAATCTAGTGTTTTGGTTTGCACGCACACATGAGCAATCACGTACCATCAACATGGTCAACAACTTCATCAGATTCATCGGTTTGTAAGGTCCTTCATTGGGATAAAATACTAACTGCTGCATTCTCCCCCCCACCAGTGCAGATCCCAGCATTCTGACATAGTGGAGCATTTTCATTATATTTCAAATCTGGGGAGGAGGCTGCTGATTTCTGTGATCTTCTCCACAATGATCTCCAATATAGTCTTATCCCTGCCTATCCATCATTTAACCATACCAAAGGATTTCTATCCCTGTTGTAATCTATCGAGACACATGGCTCTCCATGGACAAATCAGACATGAAAGAAGCCCCAGCCTCATTCTTGAACATCACAGCCTTGAAAAGCCAAAGTAAAGACGGGTGAGAATTTTCAAAAAAATTGTTTTTCTAATATTGAAAATGAAAAAAAAATGAGACCTTGAAAGAATCAAATGTGGGACCTTATTTGAGTCATTTTAGTCCGCTTAATCATTACAACGTGAAATCAAATATAATTCTAACATTGCAGGACTATGGGAGCACATAAGTCCTGCACCCAATATCATCCACGCCAACATAAAACAGACCTTGAAGTTGAATATATGAAGGTCTGATTGACATCTTGGTGGGAGGAATGTTAGGAAGGGATTTAAGACTGCACTCCATCCTTACCATGGTTAAACCTCTACCCACTTTCAGGCTATAATGTCTGAATAGGACTTGTATATGTCTAGGTTAGATCTAGAAGGAAAAATAACAGAATCCTGTTGAGTTCAACAAAGTGTTTGCAATATGGCTAGTGTAATTTTCTCCTCAATTGCATTATTTCTATCACACACACACACACACAGAGAGAGAGAGAGAGAGAGAGAGAGAGAGAGAGAGAGAGAGAGAGAGAGAGAGAGAGACTGACTTCTAATGTTTTAGGAGTCTTTACAATTCCCCACTTTTTCCCCCTTTCTTCATACAAAATGCACCAATTCAGATTGTGCTATTTATAGTGTTCATTGCCGTCTTGAGAAGAAGCCTTAGAAAACTACCCACTAATGAGCAACAGTTGCCATAGTTGCAGAAGTTCCTTAGCTTGGCCCCCTAGAAAGCACCGACCTATTCATTTCAAAGTGACTTTTCTATCTCAATTATGAAAGGTCTAAAGTGAGATCCGAAAGAGAAATCAAGACGCATCGAGCATATCTAGATCTATATTGGTTTTTCCTTCCGGGCTTCTGTCATTTTGTCATTCACTAGCAAGACTGAGATACAGAACAAAGGTAGATAAAAGAGTGGGGCTGTGTGGAAGAGGGCGAGGTTAACTTGAATGGTTCCTATTGAGTTTGGCAGGATTCAAAGCAAATGCATGGCATTCTGGGACATGGTGAAAAAAACATTGAAGACAGCCCTGTGTCTTCGTTTGGATATTGGTACACTTCATATATCTAAGCAGGAGGGATGATTTATCTCTCTTGGAAAGTGACTACACTGTTGAATTAAATTGGGAGATGGTTTGAGTTTTTAGAAATCGATTTGACGTCACATAGTTTTTGTGTCACTGTGTGTGGCCTCATGGAAAAACTTTTAGTCCAGTTGGAAGTTGTATGGTATATTGGCGCTTTGGTGCTCTGGTTCCCATTTTCCTAGTTTTTCCTCTGTATCAGGAAATTAATCCTTCATCTCAACCATACCTTGTGCCTTTCTTAAGGCAGAGCTTCCCTGCCTTGAGACAGCTGACCCAAGTCTTTTGAAGTGTCATAGCACTAGATTGATGCAGCATTAAAATAGAAACAGATGGGGAGAGGGAGGAAGAGTTCAGACTGCAGGATACCACATTGGACTTGGCACCCAGAACTCAACAAACCCCATAGATACTATTTACTCTGGCACAGGTGATCACACATGTCAAAATGAGTTTTTTTAAAATGTGACCAGAATTGATTTGAAATAAACAATCCCCACGTGGGTGTTTTGCTTTGCTTTGCTTTGCTTTGCTTTGCTTTGTGTTGCGTAGTGTTGTGTTTTGTTTTGTTTAAACTCTTTTCTGGCCAAAACAATGGCACTTAGATGTATGTCATGTAGCTAGAGATTTTTAATTTGCTTTCAAGTGTGCCAAACCCGATGCAAAGATAGGAGTGTTGCAACATGTAATTGACTACTGTAATGCGCTCTACGTGGGGCTACCTTTGAGATTGATGCGGAAACTTCAAATGGTGCAGAACACGGTGGCCAGACTTCTCACTGGGGTGAGAAAACATCAACATATCTCCCCCCTGCATTGGCTGCCCATTCATCTCCGCATTGATTTTAAAGTATCAACGATGACATATAAAGCCCTAAACGGTTTAGGACCTAAATATCTGGCGGAACGCCTTCTCCCACCAAGATCTACCCGTATCACTTGCTCTAGCCAGGAGGGGCGGCTAAGGGGCCTAACGCTGAGGGAGGCCCAGGGAGAAAGAACAAGAAACCAGACCTTCTCGGGAGTGACCCCTCGTCTCTGGAACAGTCTACCCCCAGAAATTTGTCTGGCTTCCTCGCTGGATGTTTTTAAGAGCAAGCTTAAGACCTGGCTCTTTAGGCAGGCCTTCCCGCCTGTCATTATTTAATTTATTTTTGCCATCTTGAATCATATTAATGTTGTTGTTTTTATCTTATACTGTTATTGTTTTATGAATTTGTTGTTAGCCGCCCAGAGTAGACTTTGGTCTAGATGGGTGGGATATAAATTAAATGAATAAATAAATAAATTGAGCCCTCACACACACACACACACACACACATGCAATGTTGATGAGAAGTCATAAGCGGAACATGAGCAAGGGAGATTATTCATTCAGAGATTTTCTCCTCCCTGCTTCGGTCCTGGGCCACCAGTACAGACCCTCTTTGTGGCTGGACCGAAAGCAGGGAGTGGCAGTAAAAGCGAGAGGCGAGAGAAATGGCGGCAATATTGACTTCCCTTCTGCATTGAAACAGACGCTCTGCCTCCTTGCCTGTAAGTCAATCAGCACAACAGTGGGCTGGCTGCGGTAGATTCAGTTCCCCCAAAGACGCTAGTTTTTGAAAAAAGAAAGTTATTAGCTATTAGCATTCAGACACTGCAGTGGAATTTGCAAAAACATACTATGGTGTTAAATACTCCTTTTTTTCGGATTCCAACTAACTAACAATGTCCATTTCCAGGGCATCTTTTGTCCATTCTCCTCCTTTGCTATTTTCTTTCCTCTACAAAACACTGCATTGCAGCCACTGCACTTGACCAAGTACTTGAAGGGGAGAAAGGGTTGTTTCTACACATCTGGGGCTCCTTCAAGCCTTCTGATAACTTTTCCCACAATAGAGATATTGCCATGTTAACTAAGTTAGGTTCCATTCTCAAAGAGTGGACAATTTATCCTTTATCCTTATGCATTAGTTAGTCAGTTACTTTAGTTGTTCATTTATATCCAATGCTTCTTATAAATAACCCAGAGCACCCAACAACCTCCATGAAAAACAACATCCAAAGCCAGTTACAGCTGAAGTCACAAATAAATAAGAAAACTCAACAAAAACATCTACAAAACATAAACAAATAAATCATTTGCCTACATCCTATTTGTACCCCTACACTTGTCTACTACTTGCACAAGGAAGTGTACTTTTAAAGGGTGCGATGGCAGTGTGAGGGCAAGCCAAATTTCCATTGGGAGGGAGTTCTACAACTGTGGTGCCAGTTCTGGGAAGGATTTGCCTTTTGTTAGTCACCTTCCCATGTTCCTTGAGAGTTCTGATTTACATTATTTTAGAAAGGCTAGCCCTGGCAAACATTACCTAATACACTTCAAATTCTTTGCTGATATTTCTTCAGACATTTAGATTACTTATCTATGGATGAAAGTAAATGACAGTGTGGTACGTAGAGCAGAAGTGAAAACAACATGCTGAGAGGTCTAATCCACAAAATATCACAAGTATTCTAGAGATAAATAGATTAAAGATGCATACCTCCTTTTCTTTTTGGTCATGCTATGTTTTGTAATAGGAAAACAGGAGCATATAAAAATGATGATTCTTTTCTCCCTAGACCCCTAGACTAGAAGGTAGGACACAAAAATTTCATTTCATGGATAGTTTTCTCTAACACCAACAGAATTCTTCTCTTTTTTCTTGTTTGTTTGTTTGTTTTCTGTGAAATGTCAAACTGCAAATCCGCAATTCAGACCACTTTTGGTGCCAGATGGCAATTTAATGTGGTGTCATTTGCTTTATTGTTCCAGCATTTGTTTTCAAATGCTCCCTGTGATTATGATGTTTCTATGGGCTTTTAAAGGACAATTGCCCTTCTGTTCTGAATCAGCCATGTTATCATTTTTGGTATGCCTGATGGTCTTTCCACTTGATGTTTGCTTTCTTGGTCTTAACACATTATTATGGTGGGGAGAATCCCAATGCCATTCTGAATTCTGTGTAGCACGGTAGATTAAGAGTTTGACATTATAAATTTTCTGGAATAATGCAGGTTATTTTTGTCAGGCACAGGAAAACTATGGCCTGAAGGCTTGGGCCTGAGCCATTTGCCACATGGAAAAGAGAAACACAAGACCTGATGTGAGTATGGTTTATCTTCAAGCTTTTAATTGATCTTGGTGGCATAAGGCAAGGAAGTGAAAAAAAGCAAAATGCATTCTGGAATTAAACACGGTGAAGTTTTTGCAAGTAAGGCAGCAGTGATATTCTGATCCATAAATTGTGTTCGTTCTCAGTATATGAACAGGTTTACCATGGGAGAAGCTTGTGCACTGGGAAGGAGGGTTCCTCGTCTTAAAATTTTGGGGCAGGTGCACCCTTTTCTCTGGTGATGAACTATCCTCACCATAGAGTCAATGAGAATGGTTTTTTTTAAAAAAGACATGAGTTGGTAATGGTGGGGCATTTTTGCTTAGAGTAGGCTTGGTCATGATTCAGGTTGTGATCAGACAGCTGCAAGGCCACTTGCTTGATCACATTGGAAAGTGTTGCTTGAACAGGAGCAATCTCCCATAAAATGACCCTACCATCTTCTGGGAAATTGCTCCAGTCCAACTCCAAAAAGCAGAAGCACAATCAGGGTTGGGCTAGACCACATTTCCCCGTACATTATATGATTGCTTGGAAATAGATCACACCAGACTGCTGCACAAGAGGTCCAGTTTTGATCTATTTCCCCACATGATCACACCTTCAGCCGCTGACTTCTAACAGCTAAGCCCTCAAGCCATCTACCTGGATGGCTCAATTTGACTGATTTACTGTCTGCAACATTTAAATTTCTGAAATCTCTAGCTCTTTAAATCTCAAGCATTCGATGGTGTTGAATGTTGGCTGCTGTCTGTTTAAAACTGAGCCAGAGCAAATTCTTATCCGGTTCCCATTGTCTTTATAGCAAGGGTGGCCAGCCCCCCTATTGTTTTGGTCTATAACCCTCATAGGTCATAGCTAGTGTGGCTAATGGTCAAGACTGTGAGAATTGTGGCCTGGAACATCAGCAGAGCACCAAATTACCCAACCCTGTTCTACAGAATATTTACACTTCTAAAAATATTGGACTGAATAATTTCTCCACAATTGTCTTTTTACACTCAGAAGGCATTGCTTTTTTAAAAATTTTCAGGTTGCGACCACTGTTAGTATTGTACACTTACCAACCATTGGGGACATGTTATCATTTTAGAGATGGCAAAGACAAGACATTGGTATCTCAGAAGTGCCTCAGAAACCATGTTTGAACTAAATTCACATTTATTATACCCTACAGATATATATGAAATTGTACAAAATATGAAATGTGCCAAAGGCAGTGAGGATGATAGCACATAATGTTTTTTTAAAAGGAAGAATTGTTTTAGGAGATCGACATTTTTTGAAAAGGAAATGCCACCACAAGGCCCCGATGAGTTGGTTGGTGATAGCTCCGTGCCTTGGTACATTTATGTGTTGACTTAATGAAACAACATTCATGTGTTCATTGGTTCTTTCATTCAACATTCCAAGTCATTTGGGGGATTGAGGATCTTCTTGTGTCTTTCCTTTCCAAATAAACATAGTGTGTGTGTGTGTGTGTTTGTGTGTGAGAGAGAGAGAGAAAGAGAGAGAGAGAGAAGGTTTCAGTGTTTGCTCACTCGAAGAGAAAATTCTGTAGCGCTGCTCCTTCTCCTCTCTCCCTCTCCCCCCAAGCCTGCCCACTCCACAAAACCCCTTTTCAGATCACTAGAAACTTCCTTTTCCAGTCCATAAATATATTCACCAATCAGTATGTGTCTTTAGTTCTTCTTATCCCTTCAACATATGTCTTGACATTTGAAAAGTCTGTTTGGCAGGTGAAGAAATAAAGAGAGAAAGATCCTTTGTCATTGTGCAGTGAGATTTTTGTTCCCTCCTCTGTCTGCCAGACAGCCCAGAAACTAAGCCATTCTTCAAGACTTGTTCACTGCTGGACAGTAGCTCTGTGACAATGGACAGCTCAGCAGCAGCTGAAGTGATAGAAGAACCATCTGACTTAGATTTTTCTGATGAATCAAGGCCTACAAGCTTTAGATCTGCAGGAGCGGCTGTGGCCAATTTCTCTTCTTTGCTTTCCCTTTATTTCATTATTTCTGACATTGCCGAGATGAAGCTTTGTTATATGCCACAAGCCTGTGGCAGTGGACTGGGGAGATAAGAGTTTCCTAAGACAGAGAACACACAGGCTGAGAAAATGTGTGAAAAATTGAAATGACAAGGGTGTGTTGATAGCTTGCAGTTTCTGAACAGTAGTGTCTGGGTTAAGAAAGGTAGCTTGTTGAAAGTAGGAGTAAATGAAATATATGCGGTCTATTTTTTAGATTTTGAAAAAACTGAATATTTAAACCTCTTTAGTACATTCTTCTTCTGTGGCAATAAACCAATTAACCTTAACAGCAGTGCTATGGACAGCCTGCCTCATGGTGTCCCATTCTCAAACATCACCTCCACCATCTCTAGACAACAGACTAATCTTTGGCATGCCTTCTTTAGAAAAGGGCATCATACTAAAAAGGATGGGCAGAATCGTGTTCCCTTGAGCTTCCCGTGTAACGGCCTGCTGCACAAGCCATTAGAGTTTCGTGGCTCTTGAACAAAGAGGCATACAAGACCTTCTTCTACAAGCATAAGCCCTATTCCAGTCTCTGGCTTTGCACAACGCCACATGGGAGATCAGGCAAAACAGCACAAGCAAAGCACACTGCAACAATATCAACAATTATCAACTCATTAGATAATGTTATTTGGTAATGAGCTATGTCTATGTGGAAGTGTGGAAGGGGGACACTCCCCCGAAATGTCACTTTACGTTCATGAAAAAGTAGCCAGGTGATGCTCTTCTGCAAAACTCTAGTGCCAATTCACAACTTAACAACTGGAAATTCCTACACTGAAATGAAAAGGAGGTAGCATATTCTTGAGCTGCTTTTTTATATTTAAAGGGCAGATTTGTCTCAAGATACAAAGCTCAAACCTCATAAACTTGCCGTGCTTGCCCTGAAACTCCTCCTACCTTTCCCAAGGCAAAGAAAGCAGTCTGTGTGACTACTTTTGGGGGATGGTTTCCTGAGATATAAACAGACCATAGTTCTAGGGTTTCACAGAGTTTGGTTTAACCTAATGTCTTATGGAAAGCCATTGGCATAAACTGATCCTCAGACTATGAAAACTGAGGATGTCAGCTATTTTCTCTCAAGATGGAACTGCAAGTCTAGGGATTCTGACTGGCCTTCTAAACCAGCTGAATGCTGACCGTCCAGCAGATAAAACCTGATACCACTGCCTGATACCACCATCTTACAAAAAATGAAATTTGTTTTGAAAACTATGGATTGACATTTGCTCACATATATTTTGGACCTGTTTTTAGGAAGAGTGTGAAGACTTATCTCTTCAAATTGGCCATCTGCACTGTTTTACAGACTACTTTGATTATTTGAATTGCTTTGATTATTGTAATTTTATTGGCTTTAGTATTTAATCTGTTTTAAATTGGTTTTACTATATTTTTATGATGTTGGCTCAATTGAATATAATTTAAGAAGGAATAGGAGTATAATAAATACATAAATAAAAGCAAATCCCGCTGATATCACTGGCTGTTACTGTCCCTGGGATTACAGTCCCTGATTATTATAAAGCATTGTCCCTCCTACCAGTTATGCCTTCTTTCTCTACAGATAAGGAATTCTGTAACCAGAATATCTTGAAAGAGTATGTTATCTCTAGTGATCTCTATTGATTTCCATTATGATGGCTGCTTTTTGACAGGAGAGAAATGGCTGGAAAACATCCATCTCGGAATCTGGGCAAATGTGACCCCCCCAGCCAAGGTGATCACAGGTAAACGTGGGTTGCCTCCTCCCAACTTCAGATGGGCAAAGAGATGCATGTGGTCACACAGCTGTAAATTATGCATCCAAACCTAAAATTGAAGCAGCTGAACAATACAGGAGCATAAGATCAGCTACAGGACCTTGTCAGCAGCATAGGCAACAATCATTTTCATATAATCGCGTCAAATTTGCATGAGTGTTTTACTCCTATTAAACAAATCTGTTGAGATCAAAACTTCAATGCTTTCTGTATGCCTGCAACACAGCAGCATTCTGGTGTTCTATACTCAGGACAATATATATTTGTTCTCTTATTACAAAATCTATTGGGATTCAATTTTAATTTTTTTCTGTTTTCTCTAAGCAGAGCATGTGACAAAACAGGTGTGAACTCCACCTAGGAATTGTAACATTTCACCATAATTTTAGCCAGAGCAATTTAGTAAATGTTGATGCTCCATCTGAGAGTCTGTCGTTGTTTTGTCAATATGGGCCAATGGAAAGACTGCAGAAATGATGTGGGCCTCACTCTTGCATATATTCACAGTATAGTTTTAGAAATTAAAGAGTACATTCCAATAAAAGATGTTGTGAAATGGCATATCACTGTCTCAGGGCAGGTGGGAGAGACAAACAGAAAATTATTCCTTTTCATCCTCAGTGGGTCACAGTCCTTGCCAAGTAAAGGGGTGGCTGACATGATCAGCACTACTGCATTCTGATTCCTAATTGTGCCACACATCGTTTGTGTGTTCAGGGCAGAAGAGAAGTACCTCACATACAGTCTTACCTTGCTTCTCATAAAAAGGGCCGCATAAGGCTCTGTATTCTGTCTTTGGATGATATTTTGTTTTCCTAGTACAATAGCCACAGTAGACCCTGCTAGAAGTATCCTGAGAAATATGAAAGAGTTCTACAGATGGTGCCCTAATTTTCCTTCCACCCACACCAGCAACTTATCCAAGTCCCGGAAGAGAGAAATTTTGTGATATAATACTTAACAATTGTCAACAAAAAAAACCCTGCCCTAACAATTGCTTTTTATTTGGGTAAGAAGTGAGGAAAAAGGCGTCAGCTTCTGGGATATTCCCTTGCTTCGTGTCACTTTGTGAATGATAGTGAGCGCAAGAGGGCATCCTGTAGGCCATCTTGACTGCTGCCATTGGTGTTGTCAACATTCAGGATGCCCTTTGCTATGTTAAGTGTAGCATCCTTTTCCCTGCTGGCAATACAGGCAACAATATTGTGCAGTAAATTTGGGGCATTTCCTGGCATTTTGGATTGAGGGAAACAGAAGCACAATATCCCACATTCATAAACTGGAAGTTTTTAAAATGGTATAGCAGATGGTGCTAGTGCTGGTGGTTTGGGTGCTTTTTGGGGATGGCAAGATCTCTCCTTTACTCTGAGCTTCTTCCAGAGCAGAAGAAAGCACATACAGAAGGATCTTCTTCCAGCAGGGACTATGTGGGCTGCATTAAAACTCTCATCATCCATTTTAGGAAATGTCAATGGCTGCAACTCAAACATGGACCAAAAAATGGCTTTTCTCTTTAGGGAAGAGAAGAGGGAGCTGTGGAAGAGGAATTTACACCTTTGAGATAATAATAGCAATCATGTGCCATCAATTCAATTTTGACTTACGGTAACCCTTTTTGGGGTTTCCTAGGTAGAGAATACCAAAAAGGGGTTTACCCTTCCCTTCTTCTGGGGGCACCCTGGGACTGTGCAGCTTGCCCAAGGCAACACAGGCTGGCTCTATGTAACAATATACAGAGCCTCTATATAGTGATACTTTAACATGCAATTAAAATGGACTAGATCCATCTGAGGGGCAAGTAGAAGATGGTTCACCTAATTCTGCCAAGGGTTAGATTGTTCTAATTCAACTGGGAAGTCCATTTATCCTTGTCAGAGCAGCAGAGTTACATTGGCAAATGAATATGACTAATTGGATTCTAGATAGTCCTGGTGGACAGATGTTGCTTCTAGACATTTCCAAAGGTTTCAGTGCATGGATCAACCTAAGCTTTCATGGATCACCTTCATGTATAAAGCATGCTAATGTAGCACTCTGTTGAGAGTCTGCTCTGTATTACAAGGCAGTATTACAGACTCTGTTGAGAGTCTGCTCTGTATTACAAGGCAGTTTCCTACCAGTTGCAACTGACTACCAAATGATGTCATTAAAGTTCAATAATATCTGCTTGCAATGCAAATTCACCTGGGCTGTAATATGCAAATATATTTCAAAGCAAATTACCTTTGCCCCTGAAAAATGGCCATCTGCTTGCAGTTTTAAATTGAGACTGATACAAGTTTTGCACCTGCATGGTATACCATTCTCAGACCAGGGGCAATCAAAAAGGCAGCTGCTGGGTTGGCTGTTGATACCTGTTTGTTCATTACTGAAATTGATTTAGACGTTTGAAGGGAGCATGTAATTCACAGAACACTATGACTCCTTGCTGATGGACACCAAGATCAGGCCCTGCATCCTGTAAAGAAGACATTTACAAAAACAAATCAAACAATGAATGTGCCTCATGAACCAACAAGTGATTTAAATTTGTGCCAAGCAAGCCAATCAATGTAAATATTATTCAGACCAAATACAGGAGGAAGAACTGAATAACAACCAGCTTGTATATTCATAACAAAACACACCATGTGGAATGAATTTTGGTCAAGTAGGGCAGGGAGGAATGACACAGAGCAAAGAGAACAAGCCTTGTGCAAGAGAAGGCTGTGAGACCACTGTCTTCTGATTGCTGTGACTATGTGCGATTGAGATCTCTTAAAATCTCAAATCTAGGAAAAGAATGAGAAGATGGAGTCTGGAAAAGAACGTGTTTCACACTTACACACAAACACTGTTGGCACTGAGAACAGTCTGGGATGTTTGGAAGGAAAAGGCCATCAAAGTTTGGAAAAAGTGTTTGTGTGTAAGTGTGAAACACATTATTTTCCAGATTATAGCTTTCAAGAATTCCCCAATCAGCCTGGCCAGTGCTAAAGCTGGTGGAGGGATTTGAGAAATTATAGACATACAGTAATTTCTCCAAGCTTTGGGTGATACCATTTTTGTGCACTAATTAGCTTACCTAGTTTCAGGGTGTGTGCTTTTTCAACAGCAGCTCTGTGAACATCTGGAGGTCATAATGCAATTGTTCACTGAATACTTTCTGCTTTCAGTTTCCATCTGACTTCACTGTCTACAATCCCACTTCCAACCATGGACACTTGTATATTCCTCAAATCTTGGGCAAACACTTCAGGCATCGTATAAATTGGCCTGTAGGCTATGAAAGCTCATGGTATAACACATGTGTTATATTATGCAAGGTGCCACAGGACTCTGTTTTTCTTTATAAACAGAACCAAAGGCATCTTGAAAGCCAGTTCTGGACACTAAGTAGTGCTCACCATTCAAGAAAGTGGGGAGTGTTTTGCAATAAGTATCCTGTGGGATCTTTCTTAACACTGACAAAAGAACTAGAAAGTTGTCATGATGTGAAAGGAGAGGAAGCAGTGCATGTGGCATAATTGCCAAGGGGCACCACAAGAACACAAATGCAGAGAAGGACTCATTTTTAATTTTCACAGTAAGAGGTTTTTTTTTTAAAATGTTTTTCCAGATCATGCTCAAACCGAGTCACCCAACTGGGGACTGAAATAAGGACGAGTTCCTCATTTCTTTGTAGAATCAAGTGAGATGTTAAGGGAAACACATTGAAAATACCTGGCTCAGTGTTCCACATTCCAGTCAATGGGTCTTGGAGAGCAGAAATGTGAACCACTTTTCTCTGGCTTTGCTGGACAATCAGTACCCTGTTCAGGATAATCCTATAGACAAGGGCAGCTAATGACTGGCAGAAGGAGACACTTCCACCTAAAACTTTGGATAAGGTGCTTCCCATCCTGGTCCACAAGCCACCCTTACCTACAGTGCTAGACCAGCCTCACTGATTGTCCAGAAAGCAGCTTTTTGTGCTTAAGAAAGGTCTCAATTGTTGTTCAGTATTTGCTCTCCCTCAGGAACCATGTTTCTTGATTACTAATTGTACAGGTAATTTATTTTCTGGCTATGTCAAAGATTTTCAAAGGTCTTATTGCTCTTTTAAAGATTTTGTGCTCAGTTTGCTTTTTGTGTTAGCCACCTTGTGGGTTTTTGTTTTGTTTGATTTTACTGGAGGGCCAGGCCAAAAAACCCATAAATAAATAACTAAATGATGATCCCTATTTGCCCAACAACCCACTGTCACCCTTTGAGTGTTCTGTTCTCTTGCAGGATGGTTCATTCCATGACACAACCACATCCCCACTTTGGGCTATTTTCCATTTCTCAACAGCATTTAGTACCACAAATCTGTATGACATTGCCTTTCCTGTCTTTTTCTGACCCTTGATCCCTCATGTTCTCTCTGCTTTCTGCTTCTACTAGCCAGGAATTTAAATGCATGACAAAGGGGACCAACCACTTGGAATGTTTCAGTCCATTGCTCTATGGGATTGGATTAGACTAGGTAGAGTCCTCATGCCATTTTCTGAGCAGGAGTGGAGGAGGAAGAATACAAACCAAGAAATTCCTAACAACCATTAGGGTTTCATTTTTTTCCCCTCAGAACACAGTCATAAAAGGAATGAAAACAAACAAACAAACAAACAAGAAACAACAGTTTCATAATGGAAATCCAAAGTAACAAACACAGCAGCACAAATGCTTCCCAGCCACTTGAAGACAAACTGAAAAGATGAGCCTTTAAATGTAAGTGTTCATTATTAAAAACCACTGGGAGCTCTTGGAAGGAGACAAACACTTCTTCCTTAATGGCCTTTGGGGAGCCAACATATCCATAATAAGAGGATATAAATCTCTTTTCTGGTTCCTTTATGTGATTCATTGGTCCATCAGCTCTTCTGTTGTGCCTATCTTCTTCCATCCGTCACTAGAAGTTCGCAAGTAAATTTGTCCAGGGTCTTTAATTGATTTGGAATCCAGCCTATTTTAAAATTAAATGATAAGGGAATCCTTTTTTCTCATAACTTAAATAAGAATGCAGTTCTCAAAGGTTGGGTCTCTGCCTCTTTTTTTTTTATTTTTTATTTTTTGACCAGATGAATTATCCATTATGTCCCCTTGAGCAATTCATTAATTCCTAATGGCTGCAGTGACATCTGCTGATGACAGCAAAGCAGATCGCTGTTTTCATTGCTGGTAAACTCACTCAGAAAGCCACCCATAAAAACGGCCCTTTGCCTGCATTTTCATACTCCGTACAGGGATCTCTCCGACGGGCTCAGTAGAGCAATTATATTTTTTTAATGATCATGCATCACAAACATAATCTGTATGACACTAAGACCCGAACGCAGTATTTTATCACTAAAAGAGTGCAAGGGATGAAAAAACAAGTGGGTGCTGGTGGTGTAAAACTGAAATAGAAAAATCAGTGCATTCACTTGGAAGGCTGTATTCTGCCTATGTTGAATCACTGCTGGGACAATCAGAAGCGATTTCGTTAACATCAATGTCCTTTTAAATTCAGTGACTCATGACTTCTAACACCCACGTTAATGCCTATTTGCATTGCCAGAGCAGTGTCAGTAAGCCATAGACTGCCATCCTGAGATCATTTGTATTTGAAGTTAATGGGATTACTCAGGTGATTTGAAGTCCGAGGCATCCATTTTAACTGCCAGATTAATTAAAGGACAGATTGCCTGAACGTTTAAAGATATGTGTGCGATGTCTGACTTTTGTGTGTGATTTGTGCCACCAATTTTCTGGTCCTCTGCTCAAACTTCTTTTTAAAAAATAAAAGGAAAAATTCTTTTTCACACAGTAGCCAATCCTACTGCAACAGTCCTGTACAAAAGTTATTTGTCCAAATATGTTACTATAGCTTGTTTCCTTGCTTCTTTGCTTCCTTTCTTATTTATTTATTTATTTATTTATTTATTTATTTATTTATTTATTTATTTATTTATTTATTTATTTATTTATTTATTTATTTTCTCTCTCCCCACCAGGACTCTCAAACTGATACAGGACATAGAGAAATGTTGTCTAAAAACCAACTAGACACACCACTCTGGAAAGCCATGTGTTAAAAGCCTGATTTTCAAGATCAGTTTTGAAAGAACTCCAAAAGCAAACTTTAAAGCTGGCTTTTAGATGCCAAAAGGCATCAGAAACAATGATCAAATGCTCAACAGGGATGGAACCAGACTGATGTCCTCAGAAGAAAGTCCTCTACCTTAGGCCCTGGTCACATGAGGGGAATGTTCTCTCTAGGTCTTCCGATACTTTTCATACATCTGTTGTACTGAATTGCAGTCATGTGGTATATATATTGGGGTGAACGTCCCAAAAACTTTTAGCATTACCATTTTATTTCCTTCTGTTTGAATCGTTAACGCCAGCTACACCATGGCACCAGTTTATTTTCTCTCTTGCTTCAAAAGGCAATTTAGCCCCTTGATTAATTAATTTTCTTTTAAATTATCAATGCATTGATATATCAGGAAGGGGTTTCTGTTTGGGAAAGTGACCTCTGTTGCGCTGGCAGCTCCTGCGGAAACTCATTGCACACAACGGATACAGGACTGCTGTCTATGGCTGTGCTGCTAGTACGACAGCGGCCACGACAAAAAGGACATACATTTGGCAAAAAGGGTGGCAGCCACTGCCTAGACATACATACAAAGAGGCAGCTATGCAGAGGCAGTGGGAAAAAAATCCATGTGGCAATATCAGTGATCACCACCCCCTGCTGACATTGGCATACCAACGGTTTGATGTATATTCCAGAGAAATAAAAAATATATATTACCTGCTAGCAATGTAATGGTGGCAACGTCAGCCCCAGTGAAATCCTTTTACCAACATATCGATGTACTGGCTGCAAAAAAAAAATTTTTTTTAATTAATATGTGCGCCTCAATAATGGTGGCCACCTGGGAGGACTTCCAGTAGATGTCGAAAGTGGCTGCTTTCTCCTGAGCTCCTTGCTCAGGGGGAGGATTTTTCTCCGGACGGGGGGGGGGGTCTCAGATGAGACCGAAGACAGCCTGTTGGGCTGTTTGAAGAGAGGTATTTACCTTTGAGTCGTGGGGCGAACCGACAACTTGTCCCGGCTTGATTCAGAGGTTTACCTTTCCCCAGGAGGAAAGAAGGGGATGCGCCATTATGCGTTCCCCTGAAGCTTTCGACACTGGACTAATTAAGGAGAATTGGACATTAAAAGAGGATATCGTTGTGTTTACTTTGGGTGAGACTTAAACATTTTACTTCTTAAGCTTTATCTTATCAGGATTGGATAAATAATGCGAGAGAGACCTGAAACTTTTGTTTGAGCTAGTTCTTCCCTCACAGACCTGAAACGGCAGCCTTTAGCAGGGAGGAGGGAAGCTCGTGAGGGACTGATTGCTTTGTTAATAGCCTGAACGTCATTTGAAGACATTTACAATATTCAACTAAGTGCGTGAAGAATATGGAAGAGGAGTTTGGGGAAAACTTTTCCTTTTTCTCTTTTTTTACTGAGAAATAAGACAAATGTGGAGTCGTAACCCCCACTCCATGAAATGGAGATTATAGAATGAACTGAACTGAAACTAGTTTCGTTTTCGGCTGTTTTCTGCATTAGTGTTTCTGGTTTTAGTCGTTGGAGGGGAGGACTGTTTTGACTGCTTTTGCTAAAGTGGCAGTCTTCCCAGTTCTCAAACTACTTGGCTTGGAATGGCTTGAGCGGAGGAGTTGCGAAGGAAACTCTCTAATTTTTAAAGGGCTTGTTGTATTTTCCATTTTCTTGTTCTTTTGTCCATTTGGGAATATACATAGTGGATTACAAATAAACATGTCTATGTAGACGACAGAAGATTGAACTTTGAAGTTTCTAGTTGGTTCCTGATCTTGGAAGACTTAGAAGACATCAAGAAACTATCTGGATCCTTAATTATAGGCTATTGGTGGATTTTTTGCATCTGGATACCCTCTTATACTTGGGCTACAAATAACCCCTTAACTTGGAATTATAAATAAGTGTTGGACTTCACAAAACCTAAGAGACTTTACAATTTGGGGCTATAACTTTTGGATTACAACTCTTGGATCCTTCATATTGGACCTTCTTTGGCCCTCTCTTTGGCCTTCACCATTTTTAGGAGATAAATAAGCTGTGCTATTTGGAGCTACAAATAGTTGTGGAGTTTATAGTTAAAAAGAGATACTTCCTTTTGATATTACTTGGATAATAGAAGACACTAAGAAGACACTTGGATGTATAAACAGTGACTATCTCAAAGGAGTGGATTATAAGTAATTGGGGATACAGGGGGGTTATCTCACTCTTTCCTATATTTGGAGTATAAAAGGTTTTGAAATAAAATAAGGATTGTAACAGAAGGATCAGCTCTGGGGGTGGACATACTGCTATTTAAAATTGGTTTATCTGAACTAAAACTGAAACAATAGAAATAATATTAGTTTAATGTAATAAATTTAAGATTTGCTAACTATTGGTGTTTTTTTAATGTTGAATTTTGGATCTTAGATAAGCAGACTGTACAGTGTATTCTCGACTAAAAGTTAGGTGGACTGAATTAGGGAGGAACTAATTTAAGATGGCTTCCAATCCAGATAAAGCAGGGAAAAAGCCAGGATCAGCACCATCTAGTAAACCCTCATCAGCAAATGCCAGCCCGGTGCAACAGAGAACCTTAGAGGTCTTATTACAGCCAGATAAATCAAATAAAGACCTACAGACCCTTACCAAACTTATTCAAGAGATGCTTCCGGAAATTAGAATGAGTCAACAGAAAACTGAAGAAGGGATGAAATTAACACAACAAAAAATAGAGGAGAGCCAACAGAAACTGGAGGGGAAAATCGACCAGATTGATTTGCAATTAACCCAACTGGGAATACAACTAACACAAACTCAACAAAGTGTTAAAGAAAATAAAGAACAAATTGAGAAAATTGAAGAAAGAACACTAAAAACTGAGGAAGAGATACAGGAGCTTAAAAAAGAGAGAGAAAAAACACAGGCAGCCTGTAAGAGCTACGCAAACTCCATGTTAACTTTGGAAATGGAAAGAGCATCATATATTTTGAAGCTTCGAAATATTTCTGAAAATAAAGAGATGGATCTCTTCACGCAAGTGAATGAAGCATTGGCGGAGGTAGTAGGCCTCGAACTTCCAGAGATGGCAAAAGAAATAGATCAAATTTACAGAGTCAACTCCAGCTTCTCAAAGAGGAACAAAACACCCTGGGACGTGCACGTGAAATTTTTGAGAAAATCGATGAGAGATATGATATTAAAAGTAACAAATGACAAATCATTGAGATGTCAAGATCAAGATATAGTAGTAATGAAACAAATACCGTGGAAGATAAGAGATGTGAGGAAACAATATCAATTCTTAACGAATAAGCTTAATGAGAAAAAAAAATTTCAGATGGCTAGTGCTGGAGGGAATACTGATCAATTGGGATACTAAAAGATTCAGATTGGATAGCATTGATAAAGCCAAAAATTTCTATGACAGATATATTAAGACAACAGAAGAACAAGACACCCCGAAAGGGAGAGAAGAAGATGAATACTCTTTAAGACCACAGGGTAAGGAAAGAGAAGAACAAGAACAAAGGGAAAAAAAATAAAGAACTGGAAGAGACAGGACAAGAATGAGATGCACCCATGAAAGAGAAGAGACAAACCAGGACAATAAACTCCAAATATAAATAAACATGGAGAAAAATGTAGGAATATTCTCAGTTAATATAAACGGACTTAACTCTCCAATGAAGAGGAAGAGAATATTTGCTAAATTACAAAAGGAAAAAGCTGAGATAATCTGCCTGCAAGAGACACATATTAAACAACAATATCATAAACTACTAGAATGTAAGAAATTGGGGAAACTCTTCTTCTCAGCTGACCAGGACAAGAAAATAGAGGGATAGCCATATATATGAAACCCAGTAGAGAAGGCAAATTTGTCTATGTGGATAAAGAAGGAAGAATATTAATGGTGGAAACCATAATAAACCAGAAAAAACACTATTAGTGGACTATATACCCAAATAGCAGAAAAGGAACCCCAGTATGTTTGTCTACTGGGCGATTTCAACGCAATAGCAGATGAAAGATTGGATTATAAGAAAGGAAACGAGACCATGACTAGAAGAAGGAAGCTACCAAAAATATTTTTTTCAGAAAATAGCTCAACAAATTAAGAGAACGAAACAAAATTTCTTTGAAAACGCAAATAAGCCAGGAAGATGGCTAGCCTATAAACTTTAAAAACAAAAAATAAAGAGACAAATTGCTAAATTAAAAGATGAAACAGGGAAGATTCAACATCAAGAAAAAGAAATCCAAAGGATAATCAGAATATACTATCAAAATCTTTATAAAGTGCAAGAAGTCTCTTCAGAAAAGATCCAAGAATATTTAGAAAAGGCAAAGTTACCTAAAATTCCTAAAGCTCATTAGGAAATATTAAACGCAAAAATTACAATGGAAGAAATAACAGAAGCAATTAAAAAACAAAAAAATGAAAAATCACCAGGGCCGGATAGATTACCATCAGAATACTATAAAATATTTCAAGAGATCCTAAGTAACGCCATGAAAGATATCTGTAATGAGGTTTTACAAGAAGCAAAAGCACCAAAATCCTGGATGGAAGCATATATTACTTTGATTCCTAAAGAGGAGAAGGAACTAGAAGCGATAGAAAACTACAGGTCAATTTCACTATTGAATGTGGACTACAAAATTATGGCGACAATAATGGCAAATAGACTGAAAAAATATCTAGGGGACTTTATTCATCCAGATCAAAATGGATTTTTACCTAAGAGACAACTGAGGCATAATTTGAGAGTTATAATGAATATCTTGGAGTACTATGAAACACACCCAGATAAACAGATGGCCTTACTATTTCTGGACGCACAGAAGGCTTTTGACAACATAAATTGGAAATTTATGCGGAAACAACTCAAAATAATGGACTTTGGTCAATACTTCATAAATATGACAAATGCAATTTATGAGCAACAAACAGCAAAGATAATAGTCAATGGAGAATCTACAGGAATAGTTGAGATCCAAAAAGGAACTAGGCAGGGATGTCCTCTATCTCCACTGTTGTTTATTTTGACATTGGAAATATTGAACAGAGAGATAAGACAAGACGAAGAAATAAAAGGGACCCACGTCAAAAATGAAAAGTACAAATTGCAAGCCTTTGCGGATGATCTGGTCTTTATATTAGAAAACCCATTAGAGTCAACTCCAAAATTACTGGAACAGATTGAAAAATTTGGAGAAGTAGCGGGATTGAAGATAAATAGAGGGAAAACTAAACTAATTGTAAAAAACATGACGGATAAAAAGAAAAATCTCCTAACAGAGAAGACCAAGCTTCAAATAGTCAAGAGAGTTAAATACTTGGGAATTTACCTGACAGCCAGATGCTCAACAATAAAAGAAGAGAATTACGGGAAGCTATTGAATGAAATAAAGCAGGATCTGGAAAGATGGGAGAACAGACAGCTATCATTTCTAGGAAGGATTGCAACTATAAAAATGAACATACTACCAAAAAATACTCTTCCTCTTTCAAACAATTTCAATAAAGCTTAACCGGACGTTCTTTGAAGAATTGAATAAATTAATAAATTAACCCTAAGATTCGTCTGGTCAAAAAAAAAAAAGCAAGGATAAAAACCAAATTACTGCAGGAGGCGAAAGAAAGAGGAGGCTTTGGCCTACCAGATTGGACACTGTACTACCAAGCTTCAGTTTTGGTTTGGCTGAGAGAATGGATATGTCTGAGGAATAAAAAGCTTTTATATCTAGAAGGGCATGACTTGCAGATGCGATGGCACGCCTTTTTATGGTATGGCAAAACTAAAGCACACAAATACTTTCAAAATAACCTGATAAGAGATGATTTGCTAACTATATGGGGAAAAGTAAAAACCAGAATCTATAGGAAAATACTAAGATGGGTCTCTCCGATAGAAGCATTTACTTATCCAAATCTTATCAACTTTAAGAAAATAGTGACATATAATGAAATATTAAATCCAGAAGGAAATCTCAAAACCAAGGAAGAACTAGCAAGCCAAGGACTGATACTATCATGGTTACCTTTATTGCAAATTCAATCAATATATAAAGAGGACTCTAGAACACAAGGTTTCTACAAGGAACAGCCACAATTTGATAAAATATTACTCTCTACAGAAGATAAGCTAATTAAGAATATCTATAAATTCCTCTTAGAAGTGAAAATGGAAGATGAACAAGTGAAAGAAACAATGATACATTGGGCTAAAAACTTTGGTCACACAATTCAGCTAGAAAAGTAGCAAAAGTTATGGAGTGATAATTGTAAATTAACCTTAGCAACCGCATATAAAGAAAATTTATACAAAATGTTTTACAGATGGCATTTACCACCAACTAGAATAGCAAAAATGTTCCCAAATGTTTCCGATAGGTGTTGGAAATGTAAAAAACATGAGGGAACATATTATCATGTATGGTGGACGTGTGAAAAAGCAAAAAAATATTGGGTTAAAATACACTCTTGGATTAAAAAAAATAACGAAACTGAATATAGAACTCAAACCAGAGTTGTCTTTATTGGGTATTATGCCAGAGAATATTAACAAACAAGACAGCTATATTATATTACATATATTGACGGCGGCTAGAATAGTATGGGCTCAATATAGTGGAAAGATGAGAAATCTCCATTAGAAGAAAAAATTGTACAAAAAATCTTAGATTGTGCAGAGATGGATAGATTGAAAATGACAATTAAAGGGAAAGAGGATTTGGAATATTATCAAAACTGGAATAAAATGTATGAGTGGCTAGAGCAAAGAAATAAGGTATAGAGACAAATGAGACATGATATGATATGAACAATTTGATGTATATCCAGTGAACATGACGAATGACAATGGAAATATGTTTTTTTTAAAAAAGAAATAAAATAAAATAAATGATAATAATGGTAGCCACCTTCCTGGCTTCAATTCTGAAAAGAAGTGGGGCAGGTCATGCACACAGGCAATCCCAGTAAGGAATACAACAGAAGCACAAAATAACACAACCCTCGCAATGAGGGAAAAATATTCCACAGTTACACTGCTGGTTGGGAAAATGTTTCGACGTTGACTGTGTGACCAGGAAAAAAAAAAAAAAGGCAACGAACTAACTGGGGGGTAACTAGAAAACATTTCTCTCGTGTGACCAGGGCCTTGGATTGCTTTAAAGAATTGTGGTTTGTTAAAGTACACTGATAGTTATGTAGCAGATGCTGCTTAACTGTGTAAGACAGGGAGAATAATAAGAAGAACTGTTTGCTGTCAAGTCAGTTCTGACTTACTGTGACGCTTTTCAGGGTTTTAAAGTATAGAGTACTCAAAAGTAGTTTAGGTAAAGGTAAAGGTTCCCCTTGACATTTAGTCCAGTCGTGTCCGACTCTAGGGTGCGGTGCTCATCCCCATTTCCAAGCCATAGAGCCAGCGTTTGTCCGAAGACAGTTTCCGTGGTCACGTGGCCAGCGCGACTAGACACGGAACGCCGTTACCTTCCCACTGTGGTGGTACCTATTTATCTACTTGCATTTGCATGCTTTCGAACTCCTAGGTTGGCAGGAGCTGGGACAAGCGACAGGCGCTCACTCCGTCGCGTGGATTCGATCTTACGACTGCTGGTCTTCTGACCTTGCAGCACAGAGGCTTCTGCGGTTTAACCCGCAGCGCCACCACGTCCCTCAAAAGTAGTTTACCAGGCCCTTATTCTGGCAGCCCTTTTGGGACTGTGCAGCTTGCCTAAGACTACACAGGCTGGCTCTTCTCCACAGAGGCACAACAGGGAATCAAAATCTCAGCCTCTGGCCTTAGATATCTAAAGCTCTGGACTATTCAGCCAGCTAACATGAGGTAAGGAACTTGGGAACTTGAATCAGATGGTTGGACAGATCCCCTGTACCAGCAGACTGCCATAAAATGAATGACATCAAAGAGCGTGATCATAGCTCTGAGATTCTTGTGTCTTCATTAAAGCACTAGATTATAGCTGTGTGGTAGTAACCTGTTCCACGTCACTCAGCTATAACCATTCCTCTAAATCAAAGCCTTCTGTCTGCAGCTGCATTTCATGTATGTTCACACAAATGCCACCAGAAGATGGCTGTGTAAGCATCTGATCTACATTGGTCCTTAAACAGGAACCATAGTTGTGCCAAACATAACCTCCTTATGAAAACTCCAGTTAATTAAGACCAAGTTGATAAGATGGCATTATGAAGAAAATAAATTAAAGTTATAAAGAGAGTGGGGTGTTTTTTTCCTGCAACTCACAAGCTTCCTCACCCCAAGGAGCATGGTCATGGACAGATTGGAGGATTCTAACTGAAGCCCAAAAGGTAACTTCTGAAGCTCTGGAATGGCTTTCAAATTTTAAGCTGCCTTCTCTTCATAGAAAAATAAATGCGAGCAATCAAAGGCTTCTTCCTTTCCCAAGCATATAAAAACTATAGTCATCACAAGCATCCTTTCCAACATTACACTGCTAATTCTTCCTGTTTCCTCATGTTCCACCCCACAATTCTGTTCTCCAGGTTTTATGTGGAGAACCGACAACATGGCCCTGGCTTCCTCGAATCAATATGTGACCATGGGCTGAGGGTAAAAGGAAAAACATTGTAAAAATGCCTCATTTTGCCCACCAATTCCCATTTGGATTTCCAGCGGATTTGAAATTCCTAGGCATGTTGCAGTGCCAGCAATCATTTTACATGTCAGTGGTCTCTCTTTCTATCTGAAACAAAGGGATGATAGTGAGTCCCTCGTGTTAGTCCGGGTCATTGTGTCATGAAAATACAGCCTCAGACTACTGGGGAGAAATGGATAGAGTGCTTGCCACAGGGATGTTTTTACTACTGACCCTGACATAGCATCCACAAGTTTATCTGACCTTGGCTTAGCTGAAGCCTTGGGGATTTTAGAGCAACTGAAACAGTGCAACCAATGGTGGTTGCGTCCCTCTGGCAAGATCAATACATATATTGAGTGGGATGATTTTGCCCTTAAACAAACATGCATCTTGCTTCTTTGCCCAATGAATATGTGAGTTAATAGTCCTTTCCCCAGGCTAGCGGAGTGGGGGAACCTTGCTGAACGGTGAACTGAATGGCTAGTGAAGCTATTCCCACAAAATGTCTGTTTTTAGTGCAGAGTTCAGTCAATTCCAGAAAAGAGTGAAAGCCAAAGCCTTGCTCCAAGCAGTAGGATCTGCAGCACAGGTGCTAAGCCACCAGGCCAACAACTCCCCCACCCACCCAAATAATGCTCTTATTTTATAAACAGGGTTCAGGGTTGTGAATTCAAAACAAAGAGGAAGAGATGACAAAGGGAGATTAGTAAACTTTAAACATGTGCATTTAATCAGGGCTCAAAAAGAAGGACCAGAATTCCATCATTCTAAGCCAGAAAGGGAGGAGATGTAGATTTTAATTTAAAGTGCTCCACAGTTATGACCTCACAACTAACGAAAAACAGCTGAAATGCTGCCACTGTCTTCCAGATGGAAAGCAACCGATCTTTCAAGTCCATGCTGTTGGCACTGTTGGCAGACAGCAGCACCCAGAAAAGTCTGTGCTACATCCTGTCGCAGGCCTGTGTATGTCAGTGTGCATTTGTGTGAATTCTGGATATATGCAGAAGCTGGGTACAGCTTGGAGTCTGTCCCATGCCAGGAAGACTAGCCAGAAAGTCCCCAGTCCTTTAGTACAAACACACACAGAGAATGAGAGAGAGAGAGAATAAAATCAGCCCTATGTAATAGGGTCAATGTAGCACTTGGCCATCCATACAGGATCGGGTTCACTAAATATAACTTCATTTTGCCACTACTGTGAGTAAGGTTCCTCCCCAACAGAGGCTTGATGGGACATGAAATAGGCTGCATGTATGAATACGTCCATGATGGTGTAGAGCATGGCACTGAAAAGAGCCCCAGTCCCCCAAGATATACTGCAGCTGGCAATAACACTCAACCTCCTGTTCCCTACCTGAAAGAATTTTGGTGCCAAGAATGGCCACCATCTGTCACCTTCTGTTGTCCTGTTTGTCCTGCACAGCTCTTGACATTTACAAGCAAAATGCAGTTCTTCCTCTTTGAAAACCCTATAAAAACACCCAAACTTCAAAATGCATTGTTCATGGGTGGCTTTTCCTCTTTCAGTTCTACATAACAATTCTTCAAAAAACTCTCTGGTTTATGAATGTCGAATATTGTGCTTATGTACCCATGATTCAAAATGCCAGGAAATGCCCGGATATTGCTGCACAACATTGTGTCCACGTTCCCGGCACGAAAAAGGCTGCCAGGTTTTACATAGCAAAAGGCAGTCTCAATGTTGACAACCCCAATGGCGGCAGTCAAGATGGTCTACAAGATATCCTTTTATACTCACTACCTAGTGTTTTATTATCTTGCTGATAAAACATAAATAAATAAATAATATGTTTTAATTGAAATGGGCAGTATACAAGTATCTGAAATAAATAAATAATGATGCAAACTCTTAGAACCTCTTCACAAGCTCCTTTCTGGAAACAAAAGTGAACTAATGAGGAAACTTTACCACTTCCAGGTTGTTTTGTGGAGAAACAATCCAGGTGGGGTAAGCTGTAAGTTCTCAAACAAGAGTTTGAAAAAGAGATAGGGAGGTTAACTAAGGATTTATCAGAAACATGACTTATTTTTTATTAAACATTTCGATTTCTTTGTAAGTTTTTAAAGCTGGCTATTGGTTTCAGTGTCTCTGTGTGCCCTGGGACTGTATCTTTGTTCTCTTCAATAGCCTGGAAAAGAAGATATGAACTATGAGGATTGTTAAAGCAACAGATAAAGTCTCTATGTGTTTTCTTTTGAGGGTAAAGGTAATTTGTTAAGAAACCTCCTTGACAGGATGATGAAGCATATTCCTTTTGGGGGTTTTTCCCTGCCCCCACTGTGTACAACCAGGAGATTCAAAGAACAGCTAGGCTTGCTGCACTACACTGACTGACAATTAGATTTTTAAAACCTAGGAAATAGGATCTCATAATGGCACCTAATGGGATTCCGAAGCAAAATCTAGTGCTCTCAGGTATCATCAGGTAGTGAAATTAAAAGAAAAGCATAGCAACTCAATTACGGCCAAAATAGGCTCTTAACGGCTGCTGTCACAAATGGAAGTTTCTTTGGCTCCATGACAACACTGCAAATTTTTGGTTTCCTGTACTATTAGAGATGATTATACCTCATAAAATTAATAAATGTGTATCACATTTTCGCCATGCTTCTCATATAAAACCCTTCAGAGATTTAGTCTGGGGCTTCAGACCTACCCCCACCCCACAAAAAGGCAGGGTAATAAAAGTAAGGAATCCTAAAATAAAAAAGTAACATAACTTGGAATAACATTGTACTATAAAATCTGGAAGTGTAAATGATTTAACAGTTGGAACTATTCTTCAAACTTCCATTCCCTTTCACCTTTTCTTCTCCTTTTTAGCATATGTCAGGATTATATATTCTATTGTATTGATTTGTTTTGCTTTAGCAGTTTATTCAGATTATCCAGATTACTCAGATGTTGTGACATCCCTTAAAAAGTTATTAATCAGCTAGGAAATACCAGCAGTTATTTTCAGATCTGGTATTTATTGTGCAAATACCCTGCCTCAAATATCAAATGGGCAAGTCCAGGCGATGCTGTTTTCCTGTGTAACTCCCTTTTTTTCCTCACCATCTTCCCCATTTTTTTTCTCACCACGAAAATCTGTTGAGAGGAAGGAAAAATAGAATGGCTTTAAAATGACTTTTGATTGTAAGAGAACTGCTAGATAGCTCAGTGCTTTTAGATACCTGGTTGTTCAGCCAGAGGTTGGGAGTTCTATTCTCCACTGTGCCTCCTTGACAGGGGCTGGACTTGATGATCTATAGGGTCCCTTCCAGCTCGGCAGTTCTAAGATTGTTATTGGAATTGCTGGATAACTCCGCGGTTTAGGTATCTGGTTGTGGAGCCAGAGGTTGGGAGTTCAGTTCCTCACTGTGCCTCCACAAAGGCTGGACTCGAAGATTCATAAGGTCACTGCCAGTTCTGAAGTTCTGAAATGATTGTGATTATGATAGCTTTATTCTCTTATAAAGAGTGCCACAAAATAGCTCTCATAGGTTGAGAATAATAATTTTACAGTTTTTCACCCTTACGTATGAGGATGGGAGAGAGGGAAAGAGGAAGATTTCCATCATTAGCAATAGACATGACCAGTTTGATGCTGAGCAGGGGTGGGGGGTGGGGTATTTCCAGGCCGCTCTCTGAATCTGCAAAATGGCTGAAATCCCATAGTAAGTTGCAGACAGAGTAGGCCCATGGAATCAGTGGTGATATGGTGAATCAACACCTATATAGGTTCCATTGACTAAATGGGCCTACTCTAGTTGTGGCTGAGTACTGTGAGCATTAAAAAAACATACATACGTTTTTATTGAATAAGTCAACAGACCGTTTCAATGTTACATAACAAAACATATAAATATAAATAAGTGTATAAAATGATAATAAACAAGTATAAATGTGCATAAAATTTATCTTTAAAACAACTATTTAAAACAAACCCCATTCATACTCCAGGTAATCTCTTAGTGGTTATACCTAAGTAGTGAACCTCTTTAGTGGCATACCTCAACTAAACAGACCCCTTACCGGCTTCTTGTTTCCTCAGGATTGCTGCTTTTACATCAAAAATTGCCACTTTATGAGTTAAATGGGGGCTAACCCCTTGCAGTAAATAAATCAAATTACTTTCATCATCCCCAGCCCCCCAATGTTCCAAATAGGGTGTTAAGTAGAGTTTTCTGATGTTAGCATATAATTGACAATGTAACAGATAATGTGCCAGATCTTCAACTTTTGCTGTCCCACAAATACACAGTCTATCCTGTATGGGAATGCCCTGGCTGAGTACTGAATTTCAGCTTATCATGGCATGGTGACCCCCATGCCCTGACTCAGCCTAAGCCAATCTGCCCCACCATAAGTTAAACAGCAGTTACAGTACTAAACCTTTTGCAGTCTACTGCTCATCTTGGCCTCACACAGAACATTCCACATGGTTCTCCAATGCTGTATTTTCCTTTTGTAACTTAATGTGCTTAGAGGCAACCAGGAACTTGTTATGGCATCTTGTACCTTAAAACTCTTAGCATGATACTGTCACAGTGCTTCCTCTTATATGACAGTGGTGTAGGTTGGAGCCCACAAGGGTGGCTGGGTAACTTGAAATGGTTTGAGGTACTTCACTTCCCTCGAACACTTTCCCTCACTCACTCACCCTTAGTATTTATTTATTTATTTTATTTATTTATTATTAGATTTCTATCCCGCCCTTCTAGACAGGAGTCTACTCAGGGCGGCTCACAATATATTGTGCACAAAACAGATTTAAAAACAACAATTAGTACCTGCAATTTCTCATACACTTGATAAGAAAGCACCAACCAGGAATAGTTATATAGTTCAAACACATTTTAATAAACAAACAAATGAATATATAAAGGCTTTATTTAAAACTTCAAAAAAAAATATCCCAACATTGCTGCTCCTTCTGACCCTCTATTAGGCATTTGGTATCTGGAGCCCATCACATTTGGATCTGTGAATTAAGACTAGTCTCTGGCCCCTACATAAGTGACCTCTTCCCCATATGAGCTGACAGCTTGATTAGTAACGCGAACGAAGCACAGTCTCTGAAGCCTTTAATGTACAGTCTAGGCCAACTTTTCTGTGCAAACGATGACCCTTTTTGCTGTTATCCTTCCTCCCATTTCTCAGGCCTTTCCCAAATTTGCAGCCACGGCGATTTCAGAGAGAATACTTTCGCATCGCTCATCATGAATAATGGACGCAGAATCAGGCCCCTGAGCATTGAACAATATGCAAAGTCCTTGCTCCAAAGGATAAAAATGGGCTTAAGGTAGTAATGAGGAGTTAAGTGTTAATGTGTCCTCATTAACACAATGTGAATTAACTTTAATGGAGTGCAGCAAGAAGTCATGGATAATGTGCCTCCTGATGGCTATGGCTGAATTCTCCAGCAAAACGTGACTGCTGTTTCTAGCGACTGGGTCATCCCATAGCTGCTCTCAAGCGCTGGCATGCATCCCAGTTTATGCATATCTCAAGAGAAGCCTTTAATGCCATATTTTCCAGAAAGGAAACAAAGCACAGAGTACTGTTGGTATATGCGTCTTCCATTCCCTCAGCAACCTTCATGCCTTGAGACCATCTATGTTAATCAGCTGTTCCTGGATGAGGACTGGCTAGCTCCCAGGTCACTGCCCACCTGCAATTGTCAAAACATTAACAGATCAGAGTTTAAAATGGAGGGGGAGGGAAGCATGGCACATTGGCAAGGCCAACCTTTCCAGCAACACAAGAGTACTTGGGGCATTTCATTTACTTCATGTTTCATGTACAACCCCATGGTTCAGCCCCAGCATCTCCAGTGATGCACTCTTGAGGTAGAGTGTAAGCCCCTCTCCTTGAAGGTTAGACATTGGAATCGCTGGATGGCAACCCTTACTTTCAATAAGCTCATCAGGGCAGTATGGGGAAGGAAAATTAACAAACATTCAGTGATGAGCACTGTGGGCAGAGTTCATCCTAACACTAACAAGAGTGAGGTGACAAGGTCTGGTGGAAGCAGATTCTTAGCGGCAGAAGTGGCAGCTCCCATTTGTCCTGAGGCTCCTAGCCCATCCTTCGCCACCTATACAAGCCTGTTGTCTTTGTGTGTGGTGGAGACCCCCATCTTGTTGCCAGAATTGCTGTAAAGTTCTATTTTTATCCATTCAGCTTTTGTATGTAGAGTGGGGGGGGGGGGGAATGCCATTCTGGCCTTTGCTTCAGGCAGAAAAACGTCTTCAATGGTTCTTAACCCTGGGACACTTTTATCATAGAATCATAGAAGGATGGAGTTGGAAAGGGTCTATAAGGTCACCGAGTCCAATCCCCCTGCTCAATGTAGGAATCCAAATCAAAGTATATCTGACAGATGGTTGTCTGATTTTCCTTTGAATGCTCTCAGTATCGGAACACTCACCATCTCCTGAGGTAATTGGTCCCATTGTTCTACTGCTCTAACACTTAGGAAGTTTTTCCTGTTATTCAACCAAAATCTGGCTTCCTGTAACTTGAGCTCATTGCATGTCCTGAACTCTGGGATGATCGAGAACAGATCCTGTCTCTCCTCTGTATGACAATCGTTCAAGTATTTGAAAAGTGCTAGTGTATCTCCCTTCAGTCTTCGTTTCTCAATGCTAAACATGTCCTGTTCTTTCTGTCTTTCCTCACAGGACTTGGTTTCCAGTCCTCTGATCTTCCTTGTTGCCCTTCTCTGACCTTGCTCCAGTTTGTCAGCATCTTTTTTAAAGTATGGTGTCCGAAACTAGACACAATATTCAAAATTAGGCCTACCCAGTACCAAATAGAGGGGAACTAGTACTTCACAGGATATGGAGACTATGCTTCTGTTAATGCATCTTAAATTAGCATTTGCCTTTTTTGTAGCCACATCACACTGTTGGCTGATATTCAGCTTGATCCTTTTTGCATGTAGTATTACTGAGCCAAGTATTCCCCATCTTGTAATTGCATTTGGGTTTTTTCCCCTAGGTGTAGAACTTCGCACTTAACCTGTTAAATTTCATTCTGTTGTTTTCAGCCCAGTGCCTGAACCTATCAAGGGCTTTAGCTGTTCCACCCAATTTCGTGTCATCTTATTAGCAATTCTAGCCAATTTTGTGTCATCCTATTAGCTATTCACCCAAATTTGTGTCCAAGTCGAAAGAATCCTCTTCATGGCAAAAGGGGATTCCTTGGACTTGTTCTTAAGGGCTGTAAGACCTGGAGATGAGGAAAGAATTTCTCTGGTGCTTGCTTGGAGTCAGTACTCCTGAAATCAGAAGGTCTGGTTAAGGAGGCCCAAGGAGCATCCTATCTCTACAGAAAGGTGAGAAATTGACACTGCTTTCACTTGGGCTAGGAGTTGTCTTGCCCACATGCAAGGAGAAGATGCTGATCCTACTCCTGCCTTATTACATTCCCATATCCTATGTGAATAAATAGGCTCACACCATATCCTATTTGAATAAATCAGTAATAGGCAGGTTTCAGAGGTCCAGGGGCCACTCAAGCCTACAGCCAGACTTGGTGTCCCATATTTTCCCCCAAGCTCCATTAGAAGCACATAGACAAAGGTCCCCATGCACATCCTTTCTAGTGGTGGGGGACAATTTCAAAGATCTTCCCCTCCCTTGCAGGTGTTCATGTGCAGATGTAAGCCAATAAAGTTTCCACTCCCAACAGTAAATCTATATTTTTTTCCAGGGGTTCCCAAACTGTGTGTTATGGCTCCACGGGGTGCCTGAGAACCAAGGCAGGGATGCCATGGGAAAAGGGATGGAACATAGAGCTATGAAGGCTATAGAGAAACTGTTCATAGCTCTATGTCAAACAGGAACCAAAAATGGAGGCCGTGTGCCTGCCTCTCCTTGCCCCATCTCTATGGTCCCCAGTGGTGGCACTTGGCAAGCGGCCTTGTGAATTTCCTGTGTCAGGACCTGGAAGGATGTGAACCCTCTGGGTTATTTTTTTTTGGGGGGGGGGGGAGATGGGATGGCTGAGGAGGGGTGTCAAGATCCTGCCCCTGGTGGCAGAGAGACCCCCTGATGGCCCCCGCCGAGCAAGGGGAGCTGCAACCAGTGGTCAGTAAATCAGGAGAGCCACAACTCCAAAATGTTTGGGAACTACTGGGAACGGACAGCTCTGGGGAACTTGAAGCTAATTCTGCTCTGTGAATCCCTGGATTTCAGCTGTTCAGCTAGAGGAATTTAACCAAAATTCAAAACTGCAACAGCTACATCCAATTTATGCAACTGCGTGCCTGAGAAGAAATGGACTGTTGCTCTGAAGAAAATGCACGTGGTCTGAATGCTGAAGGCCCCAGACTCAGACATCTGACATCTTCCTTCGAACTGATGTGGTAGCAAGTGATGTGAGAAACATCTGGCTAAGATTCAAGATTCTGGAAAGCTGTGACCAATCAGCATAGGCAATAGAGGGTTTTGTGAACAAATAGGTTAACCTGTGTTCCAATCTAGGTCTACATTATGGCATGTGGAGCATGTGTTTCTGTAGAGGAATTACTGTTCTTGAGCTGTAGAGCATATAACGTTGGTAATCACAGTACTGCACAGCCTTGTTTGCTGCCTCACGCCTGTCCCCGGCTGCCTGATAAATCAACTCTCACCGCATGCCTTTCCTGACACTCAGGAAAAGAATCTGTGAACCGCAGCTGAAGTCATTTAATGTACTCCAGAAAGCCTTATTCCATGCACTTACTAAAACAGATGTACATACATTATTAATTGCAGCTAACCTGAAGTCATGATCAAGGACAGAAAAACTATACCTCCATCAGGAAAGCATACAAACATTATGATTAGTTGGAAACACAGACAAATCTTTAAGATGTCTATATTGAGTGAAGTAGTAGATACTTGCATGTCTGGCAATATTGATGTGGAGAGCCATTCAGAGGGGAATACGCCTTAGCTATTCAGAAAAATCTGTTAACTACAGTATATAATTCATTCTAAATAATTGAGCTCTGGGTATGTCCGGGATATATTTGAATGTGTGGCTGTATTCAAATGAGGTGCTTTAATCTGTTGTTACGAGCACTTAGTAAATCCAGTTGAAACTCAGTTCTTAAACCTCTTCTAAGGCAAAAAGCAGAATTCTCTCCTGGGGTCTGAGTGAAATTGTATACTTCCGTACAACCTATACATTAGATAGTCATTGACTCAGAGACAATTTGGATCAATTATACTGATGGAAAACTAGTTCATGTGCTTACAAAGGTTATGAAATATTTGTGTTGGATAGTCAATGGCAGGGGCAATGCAAGAATAATGTTTTTGTGGCACAACTGCACACACTGTTAATGAATATGCATCTCTTTCAAAAACAAAAGATTCTGTCTGCAAAATCTACAAGTGCCTTATGGCACTGTATGAATTGGTTGCTGACATTTTTAAAGCCTTGTCTAGACTGCATTTTTAAAAGGTTATTTAATGGTATATTTTATCTAATGTTTGGGCCATGTATCAAAATGAGATCAAACCCTACATCACAAACTCCCCCATGTGAACTTGGTCCATTGTAACCTCCATTGGTTTCTCAACATTAGTCTAAAATGGTATTCACTTCCCAAGGACTCTGCAGACATCTCCAGTGTGAAGCTTGTACAAGCTTCCCAAGTTATTGGTGTTTGGCTCTTCCACCGGAGTGTTCATGCTACAGTGCTAACAAATGGGCGAACTGGGGGAGAATCTTTATGTGTGCCGCCAAGGTGTGCACATGAATGTCTGGTGTTGCCCAAAAGGAGAGGTTGTAAATCACATTCTGAAAGAGATTGATGATGTTTGTGAAATGTTTTCTGTAGGTGCCAGAGAGGTGTTTGTTCCTATGGCTTAGGAATGATTTTTTGGGGGAAGGTTTTTATCACTAAGGTTGATAAACTGTCTCCATCTCAGAAAATAAAAGAACAACAGTCGTGATGCCACTGTAGTCTTCTGCAAGACTGTTTTTTGTGTGTGTTTTTAAAATTCAGCATACTTGAAAGAAAGTTCTGAATTCACTGGGTCAGGTATAGTCTTCACAACTAACATATACCGGATCTGTATTACATCTCCAATCCAGCCTATCCTTCTGATCTCATCTGCATGTAGGAGAGACATCTTAAAACCCATACTGTACACATAATAAACAAAGCAGCTTAGGAAATTGATTTGTTTTATGAAAACAATTAAAGAGAGTCTTGCCTAGATGAAGAAACAAAGAAATCCCATTAATTATGGTACTAAGGTATCAGTGTAGAAACTGAGGAGAAGGTTCAGGTACACCAAGGCCATATGGTGAATCAACAAACAGGTGGATGTGTATCTTTGTAAATAACATATTTCTCAGTAGATGTGTGAAAGTATATTTATACTTGTTTTTTGGAAAAATTGGCATGACAAAGATTAATGGGATAAGTAAACAGCAAAGTTTTAAATGCAAATAGATTGGCACACAGAACATTTTGTGTGCTTAATCATGCTAGTTCATACTCCCACTTCCCAGCTTGTGGCTACTCCAGGGTAACATTTGTCAGAGAAGTATGCTTATTTATCCAGCACAGAAAGCACACTAATTTCACAATGGTCTTTTCCAACTTCTATCCTACTTGCACGTAATTTTGTCAGAAAACTGATCAAATTAGCACAGTTATTATTTGAGACCTACTTCATATGAATACATTGCTTTCATACGTGGGATTTTAAAAAAAATTCTGCTGTCCTTCACCTCTCCAGAAGAACCTCGCTGTGTGGTGCATGAGGGAAAAGCAAAGCACTTGTGGGCCATATATGAATATGTATACATATGTACTTAGAGTTATGGGCCTACTTCAGGCTTTCAAAATATTTGGAAGCATGGGAGGGAGGCAGAGGAGGTTATACACTCACCTTTTCCAACCTTCCGGTTTAACAGCAGTCAGTTGATCATGGTACAGTCCTAATTGGGATCAGAAACTCTAGACAATCAGGGTTCCGGTACTTTAGAGGGCTAAAGCCACATTTAGCTTCTCAGTATTGTTACGGGTCTGAAAAGGAACTGTATAACAATCATGATTCCCTATCAAAGTTTGGAGGCGAGGGGTGAAGAGTGCAAAATAAGCATCAAGTTCTGGGATTTGTAGTTGACGTAAGTAACACTCCAAAGTCTGGTTCTTGACTAGGGCAAAATTCTGAATAAATTATTGTAGCCACAAATGAACAAATGAGAAAGGATGCTATGAAGAGCTATAATTTATGTAGCTCCAGCTTTCTGACACTTATAATACTATTATATTTAATCAATAAAACAATCATTGAGAGAAAACATCTGAGGAATAAAACAGAAAAGGGCACTGTGTGTAAAGACACTAGAGTATAACTTAGTTTCTGAAATATGGATAAATGAACAGTAGATGAATAATTTCACCTCATGATACAGGGGAAAGCATTTATAAAACATGTTTCTGGATGAATAATTATCACAACAGCTATCATATTCAGAATCACACATTTTTGATAGAGATCTCCTGTTGTTCTCCGTGATTTGTAGTGAGCAGAGTAGAAAGAGAAAGCTGTGCTTTGTTGCCAGCATGGAATATTTCTTTCTGGGTTATTTTTGTTGAGGTTGTGTGTTTTTTTCTTGTTCTTTAACACAAACAAACAAAATGTTATTTATTGTACTGTCAGAACTTTCAAGAATGCATACTTTTAATATAATGAATAGGCTTGAATACTTCAGAATACTTTATTACACCACAGTCTTGATATTTAATTTCTGTCCTGATGCATGTTGTAATACTTTGTCAGGGGGAAAATACCTGCTTTCCTACTCATATCCTCCATCTGCTTACTCAGACTGCAAAATTATAATTATTGATAATGTGCCACAGAGACATGGGTTAGGGGGGAGCTTAACAAACAATTGGACAGTGACAAACAGGATGGTTGCCAAATTTAGTGTCCTACATATGAAGTTGAAAGAGGCCTATAAGACCTTTGAGCCATTGAGCTTCATGCAACCAGTATGATGTCTTTTGTAAGACCAAGGCCAACTTTGGATTGCAAGAGGAACCTATCCTTACTATGCGGAGGAACATGAGAGAAAGAGAAAATGGATAATGGGAGATTGGGGGGGGGGGGGAATTAAGGTGAGTCCAGGGAAGAGAAGAAAATCTTGTCATTGTCAAGTTGTTGGTTGAGACAGCCTGTTGTGGGATCTCTAAGCCCTCTGAGAGTTCTTGGCTACATCAGCAAGTCTTTTTTCCCCCCACTAGGACTGACAACTTCTGCCAAATCCATAAAACCAGTATATTTTCTCATAGTAAACCTAAGCACGCACAAGCACAACAGGATAGGCTGATTAACCACAAAGACACAAACAGCTTCATTGCTGCTACTCCTACTAGTCCATCTAACAAAGCTACTGTTAGCAAATCTTTCAACAATGAATATTTTATTTAAATGTGCAAAGTTTTCCTGTACTGATGAAAAGAGCAACAAAGAACCCACAATCTCATGTTGGGGATTGGATGTTTTGAGTCATCCCAACTCCCACACAAGGATGAACCAACTATTGATGGATCCCATTTAAAGCTAGCATACACCAGAACCAGTTTGGAGCCCTTGGTGGATTATCAATGAGAGAATGTGCCCTTCATAGAAATAAAGAAAATTCATTTTCTACAGTCTAGTAGCTTCAATGCCGCTTAACACTACTTCACTAAGATCTCGGACTGTGTTGATCCCTAGGGATTGAGCACTTGATGCACTCCCTAGATGACTGTTTACTGGGTAGTCTCAAACTAGCTCTTATTTACCATGAGCCAATTCTTACATTGTTATTGATGTTTTGGAGTCACGCACTCACGTCTTATGCCTTTATCAGTAAAGTTCAACTACAACAGCTGAAATCTTGTTGGTGTAACTCACACCACAGAAGGCTGATGATATCAGCAGCAGTGGCGATTTTTCAGAAATTAAACATTTCCAATTTTTGTCCCAAGTCTCCTGTGTAATTCCTTTCATTAATGAAAAGCCATAGGAGCCACCTCTGGTAAAGTCATCCTAGTGGTGACAATCAGTAACTAACAACTTCCTGGCTTAAACCAGTAAACTTAAGAGAAAATGTTTTAAATATGTTTTATAGATGGCATTTTACACCTGTAAAACTGGCAAAAATGACGCTGGGGGCTAGCAACTCATGTTGGAAGTGTTCTCAGTAACCCGGAACTTTTTTTCATATGTGGTGGACATGCGATAAAGCAAAAAGCTTTTGGAGACAGATAAAAGACATTACACAAGAAATTATACAACAAGAAATAGCTTTTAAACCAGAAATGTTTTGTTGAATATAATGCCAGAAATTGTTGATAAAAAAATTAAATATATGTTGCTGCACATATTTACAGCTGCAAGGCTGATCTGGGCCCAAAATAAATAAATAAATAAATAAATAAATAAATAGATTGTCAGAGACATTATGTGAGAACCCAAGAACATATGTTAAAGAAAGCTGGAAAATGTTTTATGATTGGGCCCAGAAACAAATATGAGTAGAGAATATAATATAGGTTATGGATTCTAGTGTATCACAGCCATGGAGTCAATGTTGAGATTTTGATATGAAAATGTATTAAATATTAATGTTGTATAGTTAAATGTAAAATGGCTGATTTTACCTGAGTCACTGTACTGATTGTATTCAGGTGTGAGTATCAAGGATTAAGACTTAATGTTGTACAGCTGTGTACATGATGAAACTTTGTGTAACAGAAAATGAAGTAATGTATTTTCTGATTGGTCACAGAACTGTACATAAGTCATGTGTAAAATGAACGTCTTTATCTGCTGTAAGTCAGATCACTTTTTCCTATGCTGTGTGTTGCTTCATGTCATGTTATGCTGCCAGAGGAATGTCTATTCTCTATGTATATATGTAAATACACTAAGTTGTTGGTTTTACTCTCTCAGTGTCATAGTGTCATAAGTATCTCTGCTAACCAATATCTCCTTACTCTGCTGATGTTATGAAAATACACATTCTAATCAAAATTCTCAACAGTCAAGAGTATATTAGATACTATATGAATGCAAATACTTCCCTGTTTATGTTTTGTTTTGTGTTGTGTTATGTTACCCCTTTTTCCCTCCCTGTATTTGTATCCTTTTGATGGTTGTTTGTTTGTGTGTTATATAACAATAAAATATTTTTTTAAGTAACTAACAACTTCCCACTCCCATCCCACAGCTACTATGGTTTTCCAACAATGAAAGGTTTTACACAGGAGTAGACATGGGGATGAATATAAAAATGAATTGGGATATTCATTGAATATGCCTGATTCATCAGATATTTGTTGCTTCATATTCTTGGGGTCCAGAGACCGCAACGAATATGAAGCAACAAATATAACCCTTTTATATTTCTCCCTTTGTTCCCTATCTGCTTATGCCTCCGCGGATCAGCTGTTCCTCAGCAGCATAAGCAGAGAGGGATTTTCCCTTCGGGTGGCTTGCTAAAGTCTGCTGAAAGGCAATCCCACCCCTGGGGCTGGGGGATGGCTTGGTTCCCCTTTCTCCTCTCCCTATGCCCGAGTGGCATAGGAAGAGGAGGGAAGGGATCAAAGCGATCCCCCAGCCCTGCTGCCTCTGCAAAGGAAGCACAGCTGCGGGATGGCTTGTGTGAGGAGGTGGGACAGGGATTCTCCTGCACAGCCATTGAGTGGTTGGCTGCTGGAGGAAGTTGGGAAGCCCAGTCCAAGCTCCTATCCACACTGGCCCGCTACCACAGAAAGAGAACCCTGCAGTGTGCAATACCATGTCTGTCGGCTGGTCAGCTGAGGGGGGGGGAGTGAATGCACAGCGCTTGTGGTGCCATGTGGAGGCCTTTGTACAGAGGGGCATGACTTAAGTCATTTGTACTGATTGCACTTTATAGATTTTTCCTATTTTCCACAGTTTCCCACAGCTGAGATTTGAGGTAGAAAATAAAATTGTTGGATTTGCATTTCTTTGTGGACTGGCAACAGAGTGGAGTGTATCTTCTCTTGGAAATCCCTGCATTCATGAATGGATTCTTGGGTGCCCCCCCCCAAAAAAAACCATGTGTACTTTTCAAAATATGCATTACTAAAAGCGCATATTAAAGAAATATACACAAATGTGTTTCAGTTTATGGGTGATGTGCACAGATTAAGTGTGTAAATATTGAAAGAGTATACACAAAAACATAAAACAGTTTCCACATGTGAAGCAAAAAATATATCTTGCAACCCAATAGAAACCTGGGGTGCAATGAGAACATCAAGAGAATAATGAAAAATGCAAGACAACCAGCAGATTTTTATACCCCTAGCTGAAATACCCCCTTCACAGATTGCTGCCTTGTCGTGGCGAAGAGGCTTGAGTAATTCAGAGAAGCTATGGGCTATGCCGTGCAGGGACACCCAAGATGGACAGGTCATAGTGAAGAGTTCTGACTAAACGCGATCCACCTGGAGCAGGAACTGGCAAGCCACTTCAGTATCTTTGCCCAAGAAAACTCCATGGACAGAAACAAAAGGCTAAAAGATATGACGCTGGAAGATGAGCCCCTCAGGTCGGAAGGCGTCCAACATGCTACTGAGGAAGAGCGGAGGACAAGGACAAGTAGCTCCAGAGCTAATGAATTGGTTGGGCCAAAGCCGAAAGGACGCTCAGCTGCAGACGTGCCTGGAAGTGAAAGGAAAGTCCGATGCTGCAAAGAAAAATACTGCATAGGAACCTGGAACATAAGATCTATGAACCTTGGTAAGCTGGATGTGGTCAAACAGGAAATGGCAAGAATAAACATTGACATCCTGGGCGTCAGTGAACTAAAATGGACGGGAATGGGTGAATTCAATTCAGACGATTACCATATCTACTATTGTGGGCAAGAATCCCGTAGAAGAAATGGAGTAGCCCTCATAGTCAACTAAAGAGTGGGAAAAGCTGTACTGGGATACAATCTCAAAAATGATAGAATGATTTCAATACGAATCCAAGGCAGGCCTTTCAACATCACAGTCATCCAAGTTTATGCACCAACCACCGATGCTGAAGAGGCTGAAACTGACCAATTCTATGAAGACTTACAACACCTTCTAGAACTGACACCAAATAAAGATGTTCTTCTCGTTATAGGGGATTGGAATGCTAAAGTAGGGAGTCAAGAGATAAAAGGAACAACAGGTAAGTTTGGCCTTGGAGTTCAAAACGAAGCAGGGCAAAGGCTAATAGAGTTTGGTCAAGAGAACAAGCTGGTCAGCACAAACACTCTTTTCCAACAACACAAGAGGCAACTCTACACATGGACATCACCAGATGGGCAATACCGAAATCAGATTGATTATATTCTCTTCAGCCAAAGATGGAGAAGCTCTATACAGTCAGCAAAAACAAAACCTGGAGCTGATTGTGGCTCTGATCATCAGCTTCTTATAGCAAAATTCAAGCTTAAACTGAAGAAAGTAGGAAAAACCACTGGGTTAGTCAGGTATAATCTAAACCAAATCCCTTATGAATACACAGTGGAAGTGAAGAACAGATTTAAGGAACTCGATTTGGTGGACAGAGTGCCTGAAGAACTATGGATGGACGCTCGTAACATTGTACAGGAGGCAGCAACAAAAACCATCCCAAAGAAAAGGAAATGCAAGAAAGTAAAGTGGCTGTCCAATGAGGCCTTACAAATAGCAGAGAAGAGAAGGGAAACAAAATGCAAGGGAGATAGGGAAAGTTACAGAAAATTGAATGCAGATTTCCAAAGAATAGCAAGGAGAGACAAGAGGGCCTTCTTAAATGAACAGTGCAAAGATATAGAGGCAAAGAATAGAAAGGGAAAAACCAGAGATCTGTTCAAGAAAATTGGAGATATTAAAGGAACCTTTTGTGCAAAGATGGACATGATAAAGGACAAAAATGGTAGGGACCTCACAGAAGCAGAAGACATCAAGAAGAGGTGGCAAGAATACACAGAGGAATTATACCAGAAAGATTTGGATGTCCCGGACAACCCAGATAGTGTGGTTGCTGACCTTGAGCCAGACATCCTGGAGTGTGAAGTCAAGTGGGCCTTAGAAAGCATGGCTAACAACAAGGCCAGTGGAGGTGATGGCATTCCAGTTGAACTATTTAAAATCTTAAAAGATGAGGCTGTTAAGGTGCTACACTCAATATGCCAGCAAGTTTGGAAAACTCAGTAGTGGCCAGAGGATTGGAAAAGATGAGTCTACATCCCAATCCCAAAGAAGGGCAGTGCCAAAGAATGCTCCAACTACCGTACAATTGCACTCATTTCACATGCTAGCAAGGTTATGCTCAAAATCCTACAAGGTAGGCTTCAGCAGTATGTGGACCGAGAACTCCCAGAAGTACAAGCTGGATTTCGAAGGGGCAGAGGAACTAGAGACCAAATTGCTAACATGTGCTGGATTATGGAGAAAGCCAGAGAGTTCCAGAAAAACATCTACTTCTGCTTCATTGACTACGCAAAAGCCTTTGACTGTGTGGACCAGAGCAAACTATGGCAAGTCCTTAAAGAAATGAGAGTGCCTGACCACCTTATCTATCTCCTGAGAAATCTATATGTGGGACAGGAAGCAACAGTTAGAACTGGATATGGAACAAATGATTGGTTCAAAATTGGGAAAGAAGGCTGTATATTGTCTCCCTGCTTATTTAACTTATATGCAGAATACATCATGCGAAAGGCTGAACTGGATGAATCCCAAGCCGGAATTAAGATTGCTGGAAGAAATATCAACAACCTCAGATATGCAGATGATACCACTCTGATGGCAGAAAGTGAGGAGGAGTTAAAGAACCTCTTAATGAGGGTGAAAGAGGAGAGCGCAAAAAATGGTCTGAAGCTCAACATCAAAAAAACGAAGATCATGGCCACTGGTTCCATCACCTCCTGGCAAATAGAAGGGGAAGATATGGAGGCAGTGACAGATTTTACTTTCTTGGGCTCCATGATCACTGCAGATGGTGCCAGCAGCCACGAAATTAAAAGACGCCTGCTTCTTGGGAGGAAAGAGATGACAAACCTAGACAGCATCTTAAAAAGCAGAGACATCACCTTGCCGACAAAGGTCCACATAGTCAAAGCTACGGTTTTTCCACTAGCGATGTATGGAAGTGAGAGCTGGACCATAAAGAAGGCTGACCACCGAAGAATTGATGCTTTTGAATTGTGGTGCTGGAGGAGACTCTTGGGAGTCCCCTGGACTGCAAGGAGATCAAACCTATCCATTCTAAAGGAAATGAACCCTGGGTGCTCACTGGAAGGACAGATCCTGAAGCTGAGGCTCCAATACTTTGGCCATCTCATGAGAAGAGAAGACTCCCTGGAAAAGACCCTGATGTTGGGAAAGTGTGAAGGCAAGAGGAGAAGGGGATGACAGAGGACGAGATGGTTGGACAGTGTCATCGAAGCGACCAACATGACTTTGACCCAATTCCGGGAGGCAGTGGAAGACAGGAGGGCCTGGCGTGCTCTGGTCCATGGGGTCACGAAGAGTCGGACACGACTTAACGACTAAACAACAACAAACTGAAATACAGGCATTAAAAAGTAGATTAGAATATTTAGTTGTAAGTTCATTGAAGAGTATTGTTTTCCCTCATTTAAAATGGCTAAAATGCAGTTGCCTGAAATAAAATGGTGAACGAATAAGTCCTGATTTATAGTTTTTGTTGTTGTTGTTGTTGTTGGGGTTTGGTTTTGTTTTGTTTTGTTTTTAAGGTAAAAGTTAGACAGTTTGATATACCTTCCAGGAATTACCAAAAGGTTAGCAACCTTAGCCTACAATAAATTTCCTTTATGAAGTGATCATGTTGGTGTAATGTCTGCCGTTTCACATCAGGGTTGTCAAAGGTCACCAGTTTTATTCAGCAGTTTTTAGCCATAAAATGGTCAAAGGTAAGAATCTAATTTATATGTATACCTCTAAAACTATTGTAGTAAGGTCCACTATAAAAATGGGGGTAAGGGAAACTGTCTGTTATTTCTCACTTCAGGCTGGAATTCATGAAGCCATCAAATTATATTCTGCTGCGTCAAGGGGGGAAATGTTCCTTCAAGAGCATTTCAGCATTGAGGAAATATGGCAAACAAACAAGATGTCAATTCGTTCATTTACTTCAGACTGGAACAGAAATGTATATTCCATGGGCCAGGGCCCACATGCACACAGCCACCCCTGGCCTTAACTTTTCCCAACAAATTCCCCTCTTCCATTAGTTTCCCACAGATTCTGGGGAAGGTCCTGCATAGTTTCAGTTCCTTTTTGCCTATTGCCGTCCTTTCCTCACCAAGTATGCCCACCTGGGAAGTTTACCCTACATATTTTTCATGTTCATGTTGTTGTTTTGTCATCAGCCATCAAGTAGCATTCAACTTATGCCAACTCTAATAGGGCCTCCAAAGAATGTGAGGTATTTAAGGAGTGATTTTACCAACCCCCATAAGTTTCCATGGCCAAGCAGTCATTGGAACCAGGTCTCCCAAGTCCTTGTATGTTATTCTATCCACTACAACACACTGGTTGTCATGAATTTAATGCATGGAATATACATGAATTTAAATATAAAGGTAAAGGTAAAGGTTCCCCTTGACATTTAGTCCAGTCGTGTCCGACTCTAGGGCGCTGTGCTCATCCCCGTCTCCAAGCCGTAGAGCCAGTGTTTGTCTGTAGATAGTTTCCGTGGTCACGTGGCCAGCGCAACTAGACACGGAACGCCGTTACGTTCCCACCGTGGTGGTACCTATTTATCTACTTCCATTTACATGCTTTCAAACTGCTAGGTTGGCAGGAGCTGGGACAAGCGACGGGAGCTCACTCCATCGCGTGGATTCGATCTTACGACTGCTGGTCTTCTGACCTTGCAGCACAGAGGCTTCTGTGGTTTAACCCGCAGCACCACCACGTCCCCTTGAATATACATACACATAAATTCATATATGTGCATTTTATACAAATTTAAATTCATATAAATTTCAATAGGATTTACTCTGAAGAGAGTGGGTGCAGGATTTCAACCTGCATGTGAACACCTGTATCAACTAACTGTACTGTTAAATATAACTTGAATTTTTCACATACCCTAGTATGACCCTAGTAACTATGATGCATCCTTGTTCTCCCCATCTAAGAATTGCAAAAATGCATGAATAGGAAAGTCCTGTATAGGTGTGGTTTGTCCACTGCACGTTCTCAACCTTACTGTGTGGAGCAGGCTTAATATTCAAGATATCTGTGCTTTGGTTTGCTCAGTGCTGTGGAGTGGACCACTGTATGGATGCAGATTATCCACTCTCTGAGGTAAAACCAACCAAATGTTGTGGTCATCTGGGAACATGTTAACCGGCATGTCATTTGTCCTGATTCCGAATTTAAAAGTTCTGCATGCTCTGGAAATAGCTATCATGAGTTGAGTCAGCAATCAAGAGACAAAAGAACAGCTACTGATCTGTGGATCAGAACTGAGCCAGTGCCAAAAATTGCTAAAGTGGGGAAGGATGAATACGATCCCTCACTGTTGAATGAAGTAGAAAAAAAGTTACATAAAAGAGGTTGTAGGGAGCAATGCTTCTTCATCCTTACTCCATTTTGTAGAAATTCAGTACAACCTCAGTTGCACAGTGACACTGCAATATCCAGTTTGCTCTGAATATCTAACAGTAGACATGTGTGGTTATAGTGCCAGCCTAGGAGAGGGTAGGCTTGGGTTCAAGTTTCAATGCATTGAGAAAGTTCATTGGGTGACTGGGTCATTCAGTATTGCTTAGTCTAACCCACTTTACCACAAACTCAGAGGGACGTTGTACAGGAACTATAAAGAGGGAAGATTTATGTATGCATCTTTCCCCACCTAAGGTTCTTGGAGAAAGGACAGAATGAAAACACAAAGCATATCTCCACAGACATATAGATGGATATGGACAGAACTATTTCCACTATATACACAAGTCTTTCTAATGACATTTGAAAGAGACAGATGGGAGAATAAGCACATCTAAAAAGAACATAACTTAATCTGGTAAACTTCCAATGCATTTTGCCCATATCATGTGTGTACTAAATACTGGCCTCTGGAGGTTCTTCCTCTTATTCTCAATGAAGCATGTTCCATGTGAGAGAAGGGAAGTCTCTGAACATTTAAACTTTCTGTGCATATCTGAACTGTTGGATTAATTGCTGATTGTTGATAGCATAGATCTTTTCCTGTACTTGGTTTGGCAAAGTCAGTCTTGAAAATTATTTATTGAAAAATCATCCTAAACATAGCTTTTGTGGGTATGTGTGTGCATCCCATACTTGAGGGTATTTGAACATGAAGTTCTAAATATCACATTAATTCATAAAAAATCATTAAAGTTATTAGGGACTCCTTTTTATTTAATAAGATAAAAGCTAATTTTTTCCTAAATGGAACCAACAGGGTCTTTAAATACAATTATATTTAAGCCATAATAGAAGTGCCGAGCTGCTTTATGAGGCAATAATTTGGTTCCCGGGTGGATAAACTATAAGACTGATGGCTGCTTGGAGTATTTCAATAACAGTACCAGATTATTGGCTTGTAAAACAGCTCGGTGCTCCTCTTATTGCTCTTACGCTACCAGCTTTTAAGAATTTGCTTTCATAGAAATGAACGAAGTTCCAGCAAGTATGAAACACAAAAACTGAATCAAACATAAAAGACAGTAGAAGTGAGTCAAAGTGGTCTTCAGAGGACTTGTCCAGATGTTTTCATCAACAAAATGTTAGTGTCTAAAGCTAGGAAGTCAACTGAATTTTTCTATGGATCTTAATCATCATAATCATCACCATCATCATCTTAGAACTGCAGAGCTGGAAGGGACCCTATGGATCACTGAGTCCAGACCTTGTCAAGGAGGCACAGTGGAGAATCAAGCTCTGAACCTCTAGCTCTGCAGCCAGATACTTAAACCACTGAGCAGTTTATCTTGATGTTCTTTACTTCAATTATCCTTAAGCATGGTGTTGCCTTCTTTCTTATTTCTTCCAGCATTTGTCATGATGGCTGTGAGACCAAATCTACTGGTTATAAACCTGCTAAATCACTGAATCTTAAAATGTGATTGATGCCTCTTCCTGGTCATTTCCAGACTGTTTCTGGATTAGGCCAAGAAACAAAATGTCTCCATGTGTCCTGTTTAATGATTACCAAAGGTTCATAGAGGAAAGAAGAGTTGATCTTTGGTAAAATAGTTAGGTATATGGATACAATATTGTGTTATGTAGGAAGAAACTGGTCAAGGTAAGCACTTCAGGTACAGCAAGCTAAGCAATGGCAGAAGCCCTCTTGTGCAAAGTGGACTTGCTCTAGGACTCTGGAGAGCTCCAAGTGAATCTGCGAGGCTGGAGTTCTGTTCCAGTAGAACTACAGGAAGATGCTGACTCAGCAGCTACAAGTTAAATGAAGTGTTTCTAAAATGGTCAACTCCACTCCATTGTCATGCTGGCTGGACTGTTAAAAGTTCTCATCTGATTTTGCTGTCTCAGACCTCTACAAAGAGATACCTCAGAAGGTAAAGACAAAGAAGTGTCTACTTGAAAAGGTGGAAGGTGAAGAGATCAGAGATGGAAATGAAAGTCCCTCTCTTAGGAGAACAATCAGAGCCTTGGCTTTATCAGAGCCTGCTACTGTAATCTTGAAAAGCTTAGGGCTCAAGGATTTGATAATCTGCTCCTCTCAATAGGAAAATTCATATGATCCCCTTCTCAAGAATCCTTGAAACCAGGCTACCAGTTCAATTTGGGTTGAAAACTGGACTTCAGATTTCCATTACCAATTCCAAGTAAGATTTATCTATTTTCATGTTATTTTGAAATGATATGTTTAGTAGTTCTTTACTTTTTTCTCTTGATCCCAGTTTTCATTTGGTACCGGAAAAGCTCCCCTTCTTCAATACACATTGTAATGTGGTGAGATAGTTTGAGTGTGTCAGAAAAGCCAAGAGCAATGCTGTCAAGAGGATAGACTCCATTACAAGCCTGGAATCCGATGAGAGTCACTCAAGGTGGAATGTTCACAGCTGAGGCACCAGACTAAGATGCATTCACTTTCCTCAGCTGCATCAGCAGAAGAGAACAGATAGTTCCAAAGGTGATGGGAGCAGGCAAACATCTTAAGGGCAGCAATAATAGCTGAAGGTGACACTGGTGGAGGATCTTTCACAGACAACATCAGTGACAGTCAAGCTAAGTATGAGTAGAACTGTCACTAGACACAACTGGGTTAAAGCTGAAAGGATGTCTAGAGGCTGACATGCATAGAGGTGAAAGGAAAGTCCAATACTGCACAACGCACACAATTGGAACATGGAACCTGAGAAGTATGAATCAAGGTAAACCCGAAACCATAGAACAAGAAATGGAACATTTAAACATTGCAGTGCTTGGTGTCGCTTTTATGCAAGCACCCAGGAGAAAATTGACCACATACCAAAACAAGACATGCTTAAAAACATAAGTGACTGGAACACAAAAGTAGGAAAGAAAGCAGAACCAAATGTTAGAAAATTTGGCCTTGGGTCAGGAAAAAGCAGGAAAATGACTCGTAGAGTTCTGGGAAGCTAACAATATGCTTATTGCAAATACATGTTTCAAGCAACCAAACAGATGACTGTATACCTGGACATCACCAAATGATCTATATAGAAATCAGATAGACTACATAATTTGAAGCAAGAGATGGAGACTCTGTATACTTTCTGCAAAAACAAGACCAGGAGCAGATGATATTAGAGTTTTACTCTAATATCCAACATTAGAGTAAAACTGGGGGGGAAAGGGGGCGATCATAGTGCCAAAATTTAATTTAAACAACAGTTCTGGTGAATTTAAAGCCCATATAAGGAACATATTTAAATTACTAACTCAATTGACCTTGAACCACAAGAACTGTGGACTGAAACCAGAAATATTCTTAGGGAAGAATGCAAAAAGACAATTTGGGAAGTATGAAGAAAAGGTGAGACACCAAGTTGCATCAAGCAAGGGAAAATCACAGAAGTTTATTTTTCTTTTTAAAGTCAATTAACACTTCTCACCTAAACACAAAGCAATTATAAGGGCTGTTTCTCAACAAGTGTGAATGATAGTGAGCAGAAGAGAGTATTCCGTAGCAGACCATCTTGACTGCTGCCATTGGTCTTATCAACATCCTTTTTCCTGCTGGCAAGGCGAGCACAATATTGTGGAGTAATATCAGGCCATTTCCTGGCATTTTGAATCATGGATACAGAAGCACAATATCCCACATTCATAAACCGGAGGTTTTTTGAAGAACTGAATTTCATGGCTTTTAAAAACAGTCATTTAAGTATACATACACTATACGCGAATTCCAACAGAAACTTCTCTCATGTAGAATTGCCGAGTGCTAGAGGATCCCAGAAGATGAGCATATGATCTGTACTATGGTTGCTGAGAGAGGACAGAAGCACGAACAGCTCTCATGTGATTGTAGTCCCTCTGTGCTAAAATGTTTTGAAGGACAGTTTTGGACTTAATGAAATGATGAAGCAAAGGTGTCAGTAAGTGCAACACATATAATGGAGATACATGCACAACCTTTGATCTCTCAAATAAACTGATGTAGCCACACTCACTCCACAGGATGCAGACTAGAAAGCTATGTTTCAATTTCCAAAGCCTTTTCCTTGGGTAGGCAACCTGAGGAAGAAAAGCTATATCAGGCCAAAAGCTCTATCAACACACTGTGTGTATGTTTTCCAAAATAAGTCCCCTTGCCTTTTGAAATTATAAAAAAGGGGAGAGGTTGGAGTTAGCAAAATAATCCATACTATGTGAAAAAAAAGACAGAGAAGAAAGACAGGGACAAAAATCAACTCATTTGAAATGTGATGTTGGAGGAGAGTGTTACAGATACCACAGACAGCCAGAAAGGCAGAAAAGTGGATGCTCAATCAAATCAGGACTGAATTCTCCCTACAGGAAAAAAGAGTATACTTAGGCTATCCTACCATGCACATATAATGAAAATAGAGAGCTAACCAGAAAAAAAACAATATTTCTGGGAAAAGTTGGATGAGTGGGGAGAGAGGAAGACCTGACTCAGGATGGGTTGAATCAGTAGAGAAAGCCACAGCTGTTAGTTTGTAAGACCAGAGCAGAACTTACTGGAAAAGACAATATTTCTAGGAAGGGGTGGGCAGGCAGTAGGAGGAGAGAACAACCTAAGATAAGATACTGTTGGTTTGCAAAGTCAGAGCAGAGCTGTCAATGGCAGGACATTTTGGAGGTCTTGAACTCTTATAGTCCCCAAACATCAGAAGTGCCTTGATTGAACATAACATCTTTGGAATTTTTTTTCTTAATTACCAGACAATCATATAGAGACAAGATGAGTGGAATGGTTGAGACTAGAGATGGGGGTATACGTATTCATATACGAATATGAATACCCCCTCACAGTTGGACGTAATGAGGGTCGGGCCCCCTGGGTGTCTGCTGCTGCTGCCAGCTCTGTTCTCCCTTCCAATCGCTCCGGATCTCGCAGTCGGCTATCTACTCATCAGCCTGGCAGGGAGACTCATCTTCCCTCCTTCTGTCAGGAGTGAATAGTCGAACTTGAGCTCCAGAGCGATTGGAAGGGAGAGCAGAGCCGGTGGCAGCAGTGGACACATGAGTGGACAGTCCAGCTCCAGGGGGCCGGACCCTCATTATGTCCAGCTGTGTGGCAGTATTCAGATTTGTATACGAATACAAATACCCCCATCTCTAGTTGAGACTATGACAGGATATAGGCACCAAAGCTCTACTGACACCAAGACCAAGACCATCCCCAGCCACAAAACAAAACAAAACAAAAAGGAATTTCACAGCTTAAATAAGTGATATTCAGAATATCTGTATCCTATTTTTATTTTTTTAAAAAAAAATTAAAATATTTTTTACAACTAGAAACAGAATACCTTTGCAAGGACAAATTCCTGTTGGCCAGGAAGGAGTTAACATTTCAATTGGATCGTGATTGACAGATTCAAAATTTCAGCTTACCTCAGACCTGGAGCTGATTTCCCCTTTGAATACTTGTGTCAGGAGCCTGGTCTCAGAAATCCTCAGAAGAGAATGTTTACTAAAAAATACATGCAGCTAGGAAAAATACAACTGCTCTCTGCTTTTATAATACAGAAATGCTTTGAAGATGGCTTACAAAATTGCAAGTAATTCCCTGGTGATATGTGGCAAAATGTCTCCTTTTCTGGAGGACTATCACTCCATTATTTTCCTTAAAACAAACCCATTTTTGACTCCTTCCATAATAGCTGTGAACTTTTGTTGACCTATAATTCTCCCTTGCCCATACAATACATTGTACTGTGTGCCTGGCAAGCATACTCAGTTTATAAGTAAATCATTGTTTTTCCCATTTAGAGGCCTTTTTTGTGGATCAATATTTCATCCCCTGCAGCCTGGGTTCTTTCCAATTTGTTTTTAAAAAAGCATTCTCTTTCAAGATAAGGAAGATTGGTCTTATCAGTTTATATGAGCTACACTTCTCCCTTGAATTGCATGGATCTGAACGGCACAGTTTTGGTTATATATAGTTTTTCTTTTCAATAAATAAATAAATATTTCAATAAAGAAATAAATATTCAATAAATACTGTGTTTCTGGCTACCCAGAACCAGAGGTATGAGTTCAAGACTGAAGTGGTCTCCTTGCCCCCAAACACAATATGTCTAATTCAGCCTCTAGTTCAGGGGCTCATAAGGACCTTTAAGGCTCATTACACATGGTACTGTAAAGAAAGGATTGTCAAAGCTATGGAAGAGAACCCTGATAGAGAGAACTGGATGTGTGTGTGTGTGTTAATCAGCTGTTTATACTTTGTAGTTATGTTTTTTGGGAGCATAAGATTTTGAACTACATGGGGGTCCAGCGTTGTTGAAGGGAGAAATGTATTTTAAATCTGGGGACATTTAGGATTGCCTGTTTCTGAATGAGGGGAAGAGTTTTACTTTTTAAAAAATCATAACTTGAAAATCCTTTGCCTAAACTCCTCCAAATTTGGCAAAGGGGGAAAGAACAGACTGTCTGCTACACCTGTGCTAAATTTGGTGCTGATCCAAAGCCCAGTTCCAAAGTTATAATTTTTTGTTTGGGTTGTCCCCAGTTTTAGCGTTGCCTTGTAGAATGTTGATTTGCTCTGCTGCACAATAACATAGGTAGCAGAATTTAGCTCTACTCTGCACAGAATATTTTGAACTTTGAATCAGCTCTAATGTCTATGCTGGAATGATGTCAGCATGGAGTTATTCTATTGAATTTGGCATTTGCTCTTTTCATTCCCACTGTTACTATTAAAAAACAAGGTGGGAATGTCGGAAGCTCTCATGGAGTTGTACCTTCCCAGTAATAAAAACCTTAGAGAATCAGGGTTGTTTGCTCATGTCTGTTTCATAGAGGTCAAATCCAGGGAATAGAGGTCATGCTTCACCTGCCATGAAATTAGCAGAGCCCACATCATGGCTACTGGGACTCAATTAAAAGATACGTTATTTAGAAGACTTGGTCTAATTGATGCATGTCAACAGCATGACCTACATCTTCGGAGTCTAAGCAATGTTTAATTTTTAGCTCACATTTTGTCCGCTGTATGGTTTAGTGTTAATCAGTGCTATAATTATCATCCTTTTTTTACTTCATCATAGATGATGCATTGTGTCAGAGGCACTGTACACAAGAGAATTGTTTTATTACTGATGGAGGTATTTTGACCTCATTAGCTGAGCAAAGAGTAATGCGTTTGAACCATGGACCCCAAGGTATAGCAAAGTCTCATCTCAGTGCAAAGCCACCTACTCTGAAAAAGACAGGAATCTATAGACTGTGTGAAACAAGATTATTTAGACCTACAGGGCCAGTAATAAGTACTGTTAAAAAAAAAACCACTGAGATTTCATAGTATGTTTATGAAGAGAAAAAGACATATGTGGTGTCTAAAGCTGAATTTCTTTCTTATTTTCAGGTATTTACATTTGTAATAAAAAGTCTTAATTTAGATTTTTTTTAAAAAAAGCAGATGTCTGGATTTTCAAAGAACACATTAGGCTACCTCTGAATAAAATGAGTTTGTAGTTTTGGATAATATGTTATTATATAATAAGGTCTAGCTTGAGGGTGAAACAACTGTTGAGAAATGCCGCTGTCTGACATGTAGTATAGTTACTTATCAGTAAACGTAGCCCATGAAATTTCCAAAAATGCCTAAGGAAATGTTCTGTCAAAGACCAGAAATGATAGATAGGCCTCCTAATGGCTATCGATTTTCAATGGAAAAAAATTAGACATCTAAATATCATCTTCCACATGGCAAACATATGCCTTAGGAACTTAGCACCCCAAAATACATTTACTTGAATGTAAGGTCCATTAGTTTCACTGGCAGAGAGACAGAAACTAATTGGAAAACGCAAAAAACAAAACAAAATGCACTCTCTTTTGAAGGAGTTGTGAAAAAGAAAATGTTCTTGGAAACAAACAAATCCAAAATGGAGAGCCCTTGAATGCATCAGGTCATTCTTAAGTATCAAAATAATCCTTTACAGCACCTCCGGGTATTTTCCTCTTGTTTGTGTTGCCATTAATTCCATTGGAGCTTCACAGTAAGTGTTCTCATTTTGTGCTTTAGGCTTTTATGTGATCCAACCATTTATCACCTATTTTCACATTTTATTTAAAAGATAAAAGTAGGCTAGAAGACATGAGCCAATAGTTCATCAACCCAGTTTCCTGTTTCTGCTAAAGGCCCCTTCTAAACGTTACAGAGCAGAGGTTCTTAATTGTTAACGAACCTGACTCAAGAGCATAGAAAAGGTTTTCACCTGGCAACTTGAATCAAGAGATCATAACACCTTTCAGTAGGTAATGAAAGGTAGGAATACCTCTTCAACTCCCCTATGGTGCAGCCACAAAACTAGTGTCAGAATAGGGATCATTCTGCTCGAAGGTATTCTAGTTCATAGCTTTCAGCTAAATATTGATCAATTCAGTCATTTTTCCCTCCCAAGCTCCACATCTGTATCTGGGAGTATCTCCATAACCTTGCCTTCATAAACTTGCTTTTCATTCTTCACCTTTTGATAGCAACTTTTCTGATTTGTCACTTAAACTCTTTAATCTTCCTGATAATTCTACCTACCCGGAATAGAGATGATAAAAACTGGGAATTTTTTAATGATCCTTGAAGACATAGCTTTTTAGGCAGGCTTTTCCGGACTTTATATCTGAATAACGTGTTGCACTTTCAGTGTTTATTCTGTTCTGCCATCTTGCCTCTTAAACTGTTTATGTCTATGTTGATTTTATTTACGGTGTATGTTGTAATTCTGATTCTGATTTTGTGTCTGTTTTTCCATAATCAAGTTTTATATCTGTTACTGATGGCTGTGATTTGTTTATTTCATTTATCTGATTATGTTTTATATTTTTGTCTTTTGTTTTTTGAGTGTAAACTGCCCAGAGTGGCCTTCTAGCCAGATTGGTGATACAGAAGTTGAACAAATAGATAGATAGATAGATAGATAGATAGATAGATAGATAGATAGATAGATAGATAGATAGATAGATAGATAGATAGATAGATAGATAGATAGATAGATAGATAGATAGATAGATAGATAATTTTTGGGCAGGCATCTCTTCAAACAGGTAGTTTAAACCTTTTTTTTAACTCAGTGGGCACTGATTTTAATGGGCTGATTTTTATGATGAATTGTCAAATTGTTCAGTTAGTTTTCTAATTTATTTTTAAATCTGTTTTTAGTAACATTTGTAAGCCTCCTAGCATCCTGTTCTTTAGTAAACAAGTGCAGTAGGAATGTAATAAGGTAATAAAATTAGCAAACCTTCCTAAAGCGTGTTTCAGTGTGGGTATCCCTCTCATATCTGCTTGTTTTAGGTCACTTTAGTCAGCCACAGGGAAAGAAAAGGAAAATACAGTACTGGATTCTGGTCAATGGGAGAAGTCATCCAGCTGGCACTCAGCATCATCAGTCTTTACTAGAACAGGAGAACAGAAACAAAATACAGAGACAAACAGACACACAGAGAGATCCAGAAGGGGGAAAGACAGGCACACACAGTCAACTCAGTCACAACTTTGTGCTCTGACACATGCAAAAATTGTTGAGAGTTCTTGGGGAACTCGCTTAAGTTCCTGTAAAATGCACAGTGGAAGGTTAGCTACCTCAGGGTAGAATTGGCTAGGGAAGTTCCCTTGTTTATCCACCCTCACCAAAGCCTAGCACTTTTGTTCAAAACAACACTCAGGAGGCGATCTTTAAGTGTAAAAGGTTTTGTATATTTAACTCACATGAATAGGCACTCAGTAGGTTTCAGGTTGATACAAGAAGAATTAATAGTAAAAGCAAAGGTTTCTTTCTTTACCTCACATGGCTAGGAGGATCTCTGGGGTTCAGAGATCCTGCCTGGAGGTCTAGCATCTTGCAAGGACACAAAGGATCTCTGTTACAAAATGGAGTTTCTCAAACCTCATGGTGAGAAGGGGCGGAGCTTATTTAACCCAGGAAACAACAAATCCCTCTGATTGGTTAGTATATAAACAAACAGGCAAAAAAAACAAGTTAGTCTCTGATGCAGGCCCCTTCCTCCCACATCTTGAAATTAGCATTTGGATTGCTGATTAGCCAACACCCCTTCTCAATCTAGCATGCTAAATTTCAACAAGTCCCATCATGGTTCGCAGGTCCTGAAAGCGATCTCTTGGTAGAGGTTTTGTCAGGATGTCCGCCTTCATTTCCTTAGTTGGACAATAGGTCATCTGGATGATACCCTTCTCGATCAGGTCACGCACAAACTCATATCTAACATCAATGTGTTTGGTGCGCGCGTTCATCTTCTCTCCCTGTGATAGTTTGATGCAGCTTTGGTTGTCTTCCATCATCTGGAAAGGTGTTTCTTCATCTATCTCAAAGTCCATCAGTAGTTTCCTCAGCCATAGCAGTTCTCTGCATGCTTCTGCTGCTGCAACAAACTCAGACTCTGTGGAAGACAAAGCTACAATATCTTGTTTATGACTGCCCCATGAGATAGGACCATTACCATACAGAAACAGAAAGCCACTAGTAGATTTACGACCTTCGCTATCTTCTGCCCAATCTGCATCTGCCCACCCTATAAGTTTTGGGTTCTTGTTAGCTGGCAATCTTAGTTTAAAGTCCATGGTCCCTTTCAAATATCTAGCTACTCTCTTCACAGCTGTCCAGTCACTCTGTGTTGGTGAGCTGACTTTTCTGCTCAGTATTCCTACTGCAGTGGCAATGTCAGGTCTCGCAGTAGTTGTCAAGTACAAAAGCTTTCCTATAGCTGCTCTGTACGGGCTATTGTTGGGTAAAGGTTCTCCTTTCTCCTTATTTTTAAGAAAATCTGTGTGCATGCGTGTTGCAGCACTGTGGGCATCCTGCATATTCAACATGTCTAACAGTTCAAGTATCTTTTGTTTCTGACTCAACAGATATGAACCATCTGCCTCTTTCTCAATTTTAATGCCCAAATAGTATGTTGCATCTCCCAATTCCTTTATTTCTACCTCTTTGCTCAGTTTCTGTACTACACTTCTGTACTCCCTTTCCTCATTGGTGGCCACTATCAGGTCATCAACATAAGCTAGAATATATGTGAAATGTCCATTCCTGTTTCTAGTATACAGGCACTGATCTCCCTTTCCTTGCTTGAAACCTTGTTGAAGTAGCATCTTTTTCAGTTTCTCGTTCCAGGATCTGGCTGCTTGTTTCAGCCCATAGAGGCCTTTCTTCAGTCTGCAGACAAGGTCAGGGTGCTTCTTGTCAATAAAACCTGGTGGTTGTTCCATGTACAGTTCCTCCTCAATCTCTCCATGTAGAAATGCAGTCTTGACATCTAGGTGCTTGACTTGCATTTGTCTGGAGGCTGCTATACTCACGAGCATTCTTATGGTGCTGTGTCTGACAACTGGAGCAAAAGTTTCATCAAAGTCTTCTCCATACTTCTGAAGAAATCCTTTGGCAACTAATCTTGCTTTGTAGCGTTCCACTTCTCCATCTGCTCCCTTTTTCTCTTTGAAAACCCATTTGCATCCAATTGCTTTCTTGCCTGGTGGTAGCCTTGTCAGTGTCCATGTTTCATTTTTATGTAAGGCTTCTATCTCCTCCTTTGCAGCTTGTCTCCATTTGGTGCCCTCTTGTGCTGGCATTTGTTCAACCTCTTCCCAGGTTGCTGGTTCATCTGTCTGCAACGGTCTTGCAAGGTAGGACAGGCGAGGGGCCAGCACACCTCTGTTGGATCGTGATGAGCGTCTGACTTCTGGTTCTGGAACCTCTGGTGGCATGGTGCCATCTTCCAGTTCCACAGCATTGTCGACTGCTTCATCTGTATCCCCTTCTTTTGGTGTACTGCTCTCATCCTGTGCCTCATCCTCATCCTCCACTTCCTCTGGTTTGGTTTGTGAGGGCACTGGCATAAGTATGTCTAGGAGAGGTTGGTTGCGTTGATCCTGCTCATTGGAGCTGTCTAGCACAGTCCCTCTCCTGTCAGCCTTTCTTTGTTCATCAAAGTGAACCACATGTCTTGCACTGACTTCACCAGTTCTCAGATTCATTACTCTGTAGCCTTTGACACCGGAAGCATATCCAACAAGAATTGTTTGTTCTGTTCTAGAGTCCAGTTTATGCCTTTTCTCCTTGGGAATGTAGGAGTATGCAATGCTTCCAAATACTCTAATGTGTGAAATGTTCGGGATTCTATCATGCCAAAGTTCAAAAGGTGTTTTTGTGGTGCCTTTTGTTGGCAATCTGTTCTGGAGATACGTTGCTGTCATGATTGCATCACCCCAAAGTTTGTTGGGTAGTTCTGCATCTGCAAGCATGCATCTGGTCATCTCTAGAAGAGACCTTAGTTTTCTCTCAGCTATTCCATTTTGTTCTGGTGTGTATGGAACAGTCCTTCTGTGTAGAATACCTTGTTCCTCAAAGAATGTTTGTGTGTGGTTTGAAATGTACTCACCACCATTGTCTGATTGAAACGCCTGAGGTTTTCTTCCAAATTTGTTGTTCACCATGGCCACATATTTCCTCAGAAGGTTGTGGGTCTCACTCTTGTCCTTCAGTAGGTAGGTGACACAATACCTTGAAAAATCATCCACAAAAATTAGAATATATCTGTTGCCTCCCATTGATGGCACATTAATTGGCCCACACAGGTCAGTGTGAATTAATTCCAACACCTTTGTGCTTCTTTGTTCAGTACTTGAGTGAAATGAGGGTCTGACTCCTTTTTCTGTAAGACAATTTACGCACCTGGTTGTCTTGTTTGTGTCACGTGGTTTTACCTCAATTCCTTTGGCTAGGTCCTTATTGTGCAGTTCCAGGATTGCGTTCGTATCTCTATGTGCAAATCTGCGATGCCACAGGTCCAGGCTGTTCACCTCTTCTTGCACCGTCTGCGCTGTGTTGATTTGCACCTGTTCATCTAAGATACTGACTTTATAGATGCCATTAGATTCATAACCTTCCAAATATATCTCATTGTCCTTTTCAATTATGCATTTTTCACCATCAAAATGTATTTTAAAACCCTTTTTCCCAAGAGCTGACACGCTTATCATGTTGCATTCCAGCTTTGGTACATAGACGACTTCCTTCACAGTATTTTCATAGATTGCATTTGGTACTGGACACATCAAAGTCCCAGATCCCTTTCCTTGGATCTTTACACAGTTCCCATCAGCAACCCTAATCTCTCCAGTGGTCCGTGAATCAAAAGTTTTAAAAAATGTTTTCTCATTGGTTGCATGCTGTGTGCATCCACTGTCAATTATCCACGAATCTCTATTTCTCTGGTAGTTTGGTATAACTTCATAGGCCATAAATGAGCTCTGTTTAATTTCTCTGTTTGGCTTTCCTTTTTCTTTGTCTCTCTTGTAACTAGGAGGTGCATTCTGCCTTTTCTGAGCCCTTTGTTCAGATTGGTGAGAGCTCCTATTGGCTGAAGGCTCTCTGTGGGCGTAACAATCCCTTGATTTATGCCCTGGTTTTCCACAAGACCAGCAACTGTTATGTGATTGGTCATGGGGCGGGGCCTTTCTGTAGCTCCTACTTTGAAACAGGTAATTTGATCCATTTGCCTCTGAGGAATTCAAGCCTGCCTGGTTTATGCATTCATCTCGCAAAGCTTTAAGGCTTTCTTCAAAAGACAGCTTTTGAGCATTTACAATTGAAGCAAGGGCATCAAAACGTTCTCCTAGGGATGCTATCAAAAATCCCTTTTTAATTCTATCAGGCATTTGGAAACCAGTTGTATTCAAACTGCCAACAATATTTAAAAATTCAGATATATGCTTTTCACAATCCTTCTTGTTATTTAATCGAATTCTGGTTAGATCTTTAATCAAGGCTGCTTCAGATTGGCGACTTGCAACCCCAAAAGATTCTTCCAGATTTTTAACCATTTGTTTGGCTGATTCACATCCTGTAACATAGGCTAGCTGGGAGTCTGTTAGACTGTGGTAAATTATTGATTTTGCATTTCTATCCTTCTTCTCCCAATCTTTCCTGGCTCTTTCTTCTGCAGGTCTGTCTGAATTTAAACATTCATCAAGTTCAAGAGCTGATAAATCAACCATTAATCTTTCCTTCCATCTTTCAAAATTCACTGAGGTCAACACTGGTAATTTTTCTAGAATTTCCTTCCTTTCTGCCATGCTGAGTCCTGCCTCCTTCTAGCCAAAAAAATCTCTTCAGCTAGCTTTGGTTTTTGGTTGAGGGGGATTGCTGGCTGTGTTTGGTTACTCAACTGGGCCCATAACCTGTTGAGAGTTCTTGGGGAACTCGCTTAAGTTCCTGTAAAATGCACAGTGGAAGGTTAGCTACCTCAGGGTAGAATTGGCTAGGGAAGTTCCCTTGTTTATCCACCCTCACCAAAGCCTAGCACTTTTGTTCAAAACAACACTCAGGAGGCGATCTTTAAGTGTAAAAGGTTTTGTATATTTAACTCACATGAATAGGCACTCAGTAGGTTTCAGGTTGATACAAGAAGAATTAATAGTAAAAGCAAAGGTTTCTTTCTTTACCTCACATGGCTAGGAGGATCTCTGGGGTTCAGAGATCCTGCCTGGAGGTCTAGCATCTTGCAAGGACACAAAGGATCTTTGTTACAAAATGGAGTTTCTCAAACCTCATGGTGAGAAGGGGCGGAGCTTATTTAACCCGGGAAACAACAAATCCCTCTGATTGGTTAGTATATAAACAAACAGGCAAAAAAAACAAGTTAGTCTCTGATGCAGGCCCCTTCCTCCCACATCTTGAAATTAGCATTTGGATTGCTGATTAGCCAACAAAAATTGGATAGAATGAGTTGTAAGGCAAAAACTCCTAGGAAAAGCTGATCCTCCTGAGGTATTGTAGGAGAGGGTTATAGGTCACTGGGAGAGCATGTGATTTGTATGCAGAAAGTCCAAGTTCAATCTCCAGTTCAAAAAGACTGTCTGATAGCAGGGCATCAGGGAAGGGAGGGAGGGAAAGAACTTTCCCTCCAAAACTGGATTGCTGGCTGCTGACATGATGGAATTGGATGATCTGACTCAGAGGCCTGACACATCTCCGTTTACTCCACATGGTCACAATGGGGACTGTGCCAAAAGGTCTGCCATGAGACTTTCGATGGTTACAAATTCCCAGGGAGGAGGAATGCAAAAGAAGGAAAAAAGGGGAGAGAAATACCCATGAGAAAGTTTTAGTATTGTGGTGCATATCTCAGTGATGAGGTGTTTGTGTGTGCCTGTCATTTCAAGGTACAGTCTTCTGTTTGGTAGCTGGCAGCCCTTCCACCAGCTTCTCAGACTTCAGTTAAAGCCTAGGGAGAGAAGTGATAAGGTGAAAAATTCCATGGGCCTTTTTCTTTTCTTTTCATGGGCAGCCAAAGAGGCTGTGAAGGGATGATAAGATGGATGGATGGATGGATGGATGGATGGATGGATGGAAGGAAGGAAGGAAGGAAGGAAGGAAGGAAGGAAGGAAGGAAGGAAGGAAGGAAGGAAGGAAGGAAGGAAGGAAGGAAGGAAGGAAGGAAGGAAGGAAGGAAGGAAGGAAGGAAGGAAGGAAGGAAGGAAGGAAGGAGCATCCTCAGCCATGTTGCTGGAAGCTCAAAAATATAGCCAAAATAATTCCAAAGGATCCTGTGAATGAGACACAAAAATGGGAGATGTCAATGGGATTTATTTGTCTTTAATTTACTTCATGGGGAAATAGAACTTTGGGGAAAGTGGAGAAATTATGGGGCTGCACCAACTTCACCCTTTTCCTGAAACTGACCAAACTGTTTTCCTTCACGCCTCCTAAAGAAGGAGATTTACTACAAGTATATGCTGTATAGACAAAATTTGCCTACAAAGACTTCTCAAAAAATGTGATATTTGGCAGCTCTGAGGAAAGATGCAGATCCCTGAAGAATGGAGGCTATTCCTGAGTGAAAATTTATCAGAAGACAATTTTTTATAAAAATAAAAAATAAAAAATCCTAACTTCTAAGTAAGAAAAATAAGAGATATAGCTGCACACTACATAAGAATGGTAACTTTAACTTTGGCATCAGAATAGGTCCAAGTCATTCACAGATTGATTAATGAACAGCAGAACATTTTGATTATACAGCAAAATCATTACACTGTAGGAATATATACTCTGTAGAAAGAATATATACTCTGAAATAGTTTTCTTTTTATATAAAATTATTTCTCATACTCCATTCATTTTCCCCCTGTCAGTCTCCCCTCACAATAGCACATTGTCAACATTTCCTTTGAGGCACTTAACACATTTGTCTGTGATGTTATCTGAAAAGTGAGAGAAATGTATCACTTACTAAGGTCTCTTAAATATTGCATTTAAATTTAAACATTTTGCAAAAATTCTTCTGTAAATAAAATTTAAAACATATGCCATAATTTGGATTCTGCTTCATTTATAGCAATACCAAAAATGTTTTATTTTATTAGAAAGATTCATAATGAGTTTCTGGCCTATTGCTGAGTCCCTCACCACCACCACTTTGGTAACCCTTTAAAACCCATTTATATACAAACACAGCACACAATTCATTGGAGAAAAAAGGCCACAACTTTATTCGTTACAGCAGCAGTCCCTGGCCTTGCATTGGGGAATTGGACCCATTGCATTGTGAGGCCTGTCTGCCTCCATGATGCTTACCACCATTGTCCTCCCACCCCGGAATAATGAGGCAAGACTCAAGGACGGATTGAAAACAGGGCCACACTTTATTAATCATAACACTTTTCGACTCTCTGGCCCTTCAAAGAAGCAAATAGGGCTTGTGGTAGTGCGGAAGGATGCTGGAAGCAAAGGTCTCAAAGGACCCCTTCTTGACGACAATTGGCGAGTGTCCAGCTCCAAGGTAGTGCAGCCCCTCTGGCCACACGTCCTTAGCCGACCATAGTTTGACCACCCCCGGGCCTCTAGCCTCCTCTCTCTTGGCGGCCTTTGGTCCAGAGGTGTCCCCAGCACATCATGTTGAGATTTTGATATGAAATAGTTAAATGTAAAATGGCTGATTTTACCCGAGTCACTGTACTGATTGTATTCAGGTGTGGGTATCAAGGATTAAGACTTAATGTTGTACAGCTGTGTACATGATGAAACTTTGTGTAACAGAAAATGAAGTATTTTCTGATTGGTCACAGAACTATACATAAGTCATGTGTAAAATGAACGTCTTCATCTGCTGTAAGTCAGATCACTTTTTCCTATGCTGTGTGTTGCTTCATGTCATGTTATGCTGCCAGAGGAATGTCTATTCTCTATGTATATATGTAAATAGACTAAGTTGGTTTTACTCTCTCAGTGTCATAGTGTCATAAGTATCTCTGCTAACCAATATCTCCTTACTCTGCTGATGTTATGAGAATACACGTTATAATCAAAATTCTCAACAGGATTATGCGCCCAGAGGAGATTGTTCTTCAAGCAGATAAGTGCTGAATGTCTGGGAGGAAGAAACACGTAAAAGCCAAGGCTGAAGTTGGAACGGAGCTGAGGTCTGACAGTGCTGAAGTAACTGAGAGTGGAAGTACTTCAGAGGACGAGGAGCAGACTGTAACAGCAAGTTCCATGATGCAGCAGGCAAGTGGAATAATGTGTACAAAACTAAATGACACTAATTACATGTCCTGGTCTTTTAAGATGGAGATGTACTTGAGGAGAGAGTCACTGTGGCAGTATGTTGAAAATCCTCCTGATGATGATGATGAGGGACGTGCAAACGATGATAAAGCGAGAGCCACGATAATATTGTGCTTGGAAGATTCGCAACTGACTTATGTGAGGAATCTGAAAACAAGCCAGGAGTGTTGGCAGGCACTCAGGAATGCCTATGTACGAGATACAGCCGGGTCCAAAATGGCTGTGGCACGTAAGCTATATCGCGAGCATTTAATGCCTGGAAAAGATGTGTCTAACCATATTAAAGAGATATTAGACTTATTTCTCCAGCTGCAGGAGCGAGGGATGGAGTTTGACCAGTCGCATCAGTGTTTCGTGATTCTGAGCAGCCTAGATGACAGCTGGGAGAATCTGGTGATAAGCTTGGAAAACATGCCAGAGAAGGACCTGACAGTACAATATTTGTCCGGGAGACTTGTGGAGGAGGACCAGAGGCGACGTGATAAGGCGGCGGAGAAGGTTGTTTATCAGTGTAAACCGAGAGGGTCCGTGGATGATGACTTCACAGCCAGCCAAGAAAAAGTTTTAGCTGTTAAATGTTATAATTGCGGCCATACTGGACATATTTCTAAAAACTGCCCAGACGTGACGGAGTGGAGAAAAGAAAAAAGAAGATGTTTAAAGAGCAAACACGGAAGCGTGAAGGTCATTTGGCTATCGTTAAAGCTTGTGAAAACAAGCAAAGTAATTTATGGCTTTTAGATAGCAGAGCTTCTCAGCATGTGTGCCAGAGAAAAGAGTTGTTGACAAACTTAACCCCTTCAGCTCAAAAGATAGTGAAGCTAGCAGATGGAAAGTCAGCATCTGTAATTGGAACAGGTTCTGTGTACGTAAACTGTTTAAAGCAAACTCTAAAAAATGTCTTGTGTGTGCCAAGCTTAGAGAATAATTTATTAAGTGTATCAAGTCTAGATAAAGACAGCTACACTATAATTTTTGAGAAAGACAAATGCAAAGTAATGAAAAATGACACACAGGTGGCAAATGGTTATCTAAAGGATCATCTATATGTGATGAATCAGAGCCAAATGAATGAAGCCATAAATGTGGTTAACAACTCAGAACCACATGAAAAGTGTATACATAGCCTACATAGAAAGTTAGGTCATGTAAGCTTTGTAGTTCTAAACAAAACTAAAGAAGTTGTGTCTGATCTAAATATTAAAAACTGTGAGAAATATTTAGATTGTAACATATGTAAATTAACCAAGTCAAAGGCTTTTCCTGTGAGCAAGAAAAGCAAAAGAGTAAGTGACAAGATTTTTCAGTTGGTTCATCTTGATGTTGTGGGACCACTGCAGCCCACAAAAGGTGGTAATAGGTTCTGTTTAACTATAACAGATGACTACTCATGTTATAGCTATGTCTATGTAATGAAACATAAGAGTGAAACTTTCCAAAGATTTAAAGATTTTGTTGCCATGGTAGAACGAAGATTTAGTACTCCCGTAGTGTCTGTTTAGACAGATCGAGGGGGAGAGTTTTTAGCACATTATTTTGTAGATTGGCTTAAGAAAAAAAGGCATTCGTCACAGGTGTACGAATGTACCCACAACAGCTGAGAATGGAGTTGCAGAAAGAAGAAATGGAGTTTTGCAAACTGTGTTAGACTCATTACTTGCTGATGCCAAGTTACCCAGAAGTTTTTGGGGTGAAGCCATAAAATGTGCTAGTTATACAGTGGTGCCTTGACTTACAAACTTAATCCATCCCAGAAGATGTTCGTAAGTCAAAACGTTCGTAAGTCAAATCATCATTTCCCATAGGAATGCACTGAAAACCGATTAATCCGTTCAGGCTGTTTTTTTGTTCTTATGTCAAGGCGCCGTTTGTAAGTCAAAGCATCAGTTCCCATAGGAACTAATGCAAAACCGGTCAATCCGTCCTCTACCACTAGGGGGAGAATTTTTTTAAAACCTAAGATGACTTAGGTTTAAAAAAAGGGCAGGAAAGGAGGGAGGGAGGGAATGAACACCTTTTAAACAGAACACCTTTAAAACCAAGCAGCTTTAAACCAATCCAAGCACCTTTTAAACCAATTTTTACATTTTAAAATTACAGTACTAGGCAGTACCAGGCAGTACCAGGCAGTCCAAAGTCCATTTCCCACTTTCCCCACGTGTTTTTTTTGGTTCGTAAGTCAAAGCTCCATTCGCAAGTCAAAGCAAAATTTTGCGAACGGAGCTGTTCGTAAGTCGAAATGTTCGTACGTCGGGGCGTTCGTAAGTCAAGGCACCACTGTATTATGAACAGAGTGTGGAACTCTGCAGTAGAAAATATACCCTATTTTCTATTACATGGGAGACAACCTTGTTTGAAACACATGAAAATTTTTGGTTGTCATGCTTGGGTTCATATACCCAAAACATGCAGGAAAAAAGGTAGCCCTAAGGCAAGGAAGTTGATTTTCTTAGGCTATCAAACAGGAAACAAAAGTTATAGATTTTGTGATCAGTATGGAAATGTGATAATTAGCAGGTCAGCTAATTTTTGTGAAAATGAGAATTGGTCACAAATTCATGCAAATAGTGAAATACTTTTGCCATTGTCTGAAGATAGACAGAGGTTTGAAAATGTGGAAGAACAAAGTGAGGCATATGAAGAAGGAAATGAAGCTGTAGGAGGGGAACATGAGACATGTAGTGAGGCTGAGGAAATTGTTCCAAGGCGCTCACAGAGGTCTAATTTTGGTGTTCCATCTGAGAGGTTTACAGCATCATATGTAAATATGGTAAAGTCTGAACCTAAAAGTTATGAGCAGATGTTAAAATTGCCTCATGCCCAACAAGAAAAAATGGTTGGTGGCAGATGGGTTCACAAGTTGAAGACATTACCAGATAGTACCCAGCAACATAAGGCACATTTGGTGAATCAAAGTTTTACATTGCAGCCAAAGTAAACATTTTAAGTCAGAGTGCTGCAAAACCCTTGCAAAAGCACTGGTAAAGGTAAAGGTTATGGTTCCCCTTGACATTTAGTCCAGTCGTGTCCGACTCTAGGGCGCGGTGCTCATCTCCGTTTCCAAGCCGTAGAGCCAGCGTTTTGTCCAAAGACAGTTTCCGTGGTCACGTGGCCAGCACAACTAGACACGGAACGCCGTTCCCTTCCCACTGAGGTGGTACCTATTTATCTACTTGCATTTGCATGCTTTCGAACTGCTAGGTTGGCAGGAGCTGGGACAAGCGACGGGAGCTCATTCCGTCGCGTGGATTCGATCTTACGACTGCTGGTCTTCTGACCTTGCAGCACAGAAGCTTCTGCGGTTTAACCCGAAGCGCCACCATGTCCCCCTGGAATGGTGGACACTGGAATGGTGTCAAAAGAGTGCTGAGATATTTAAAGGGAACCATAGATTGCAAGTTGAAGTTAAATGCATCTAACAATCTGAAATTAGAGTGCTATGCAGATTCAGATTGGGGTTCATATGAAACTGATAGAAAGTCAATTTCTGGAATGGCTATCAGTCTAGGTGAAGCTTTAATAGGCTGGAAGTCTAGAAAGCAAGGTTTAGTTGCCACAAGCACAGCGGAAGCTGAGTATGCTTCATTAAGTGATTTATGTGGAGAAGTCACATGGTTTGTGCAGTTACTGAAAGATGTAAACATGCAAATTGATTTACCTGTCACAGTGCATAGTGACAGCACCACTTGCATTCAGTTGGCAACTGAGAGTCAAATGAAGAGTAGAAGCAAGCATATTTGCATAAAGTATTTCAATGTAAAGAGTGCTGTAGATCAGAAGCTGATAGATTTACAATATTGTCCAAGTGAAAATAATATTGCAGACATTTTCACGAAGTCATTGCCAATGCAGAAGCATGTTTATCTATGCAGTAAGCTTGGTCTATACAACAATTAAATTTAAGGAGGGGTGTTGAGATTTTGATATGATAATGTATTAAATATTAATGTTATATAGTTAAATGTAAAATGGCTGATTTTACCCGAGTCACTGTACTGATTGTATTCAGGTGTGGGTATCAAGGATTAAGACTTAATGTTGTACAGCTGTGTACATGATGAAACTTTGTGTAACAGAAAATGAAGTAATGTATTTTCTGATTGGTCATAGAACTGTACATAAGTCATGTGTAAAATGAACGTCTTTATCTGCTGTAAGTCAGATCACTTTTTCCTATGCTGTGTGTTGCTTCATGTCATGTTATGCTGCCAGAGGAATGTCTATTCTCTATGTATATATGTAAATAGACTAAGTTGGTTTTACTCTCTCAGTGTCATAGTGTCATAAGTATCTCTGCTAACCAATATCTCCTTACTCTGCTGATGTTATGAGAAAACACGTTATAATCAAAATTCTCAACACGTCGTCCTCCCCGGACCATAATCTCGAGATCCGCGGCTCTGAGGGTTCAGACGCGCTATACCCCACTTGAATTCCATGGGGAACTCACTGATCCATCTCCATTCCGCACTACCCACCACTGCAGGGAACTAGCCTAGCTATGTTCCCTACCCGCCATACGATCCAACTCCAACCACAGGCCCCTTTGGAGATATTGTAAAAAGATCTCCAAGCCCATATCTGACAAATGGACCCCATCTTTTCTGAATAGTTCAGACTGCAAACCTATTGCTGGATGAGCAATCACCGACCCCAACTCCCACTACTCTGAATACGAGTAGTTCCCGGTTTACACTCCTCCAGACCTTATTAATGCAAACTGAGAGGAAAACTGCCCTCCACACCATTCTGGGAATCATTGTGGACCACACAATACGAATCCATGGAAAAACCACCTTCCATGCCCTTAAATCCTCCAAAATCTTCAAAATCAATTATTTGCCCGTCTGCGTGCCCAGGTCGTTACCACCCAGGTGTATCACCATGACATCAAGAAGCATAATCTTCGCATCGTCCCATATTGCAGCCTTAAATTCCTTCCACCTCATTCCTCTTCGGCCTTTCCATTCTATAAACACAGAGGCCCCTAAACCTAAGTTGGGCCCCCATGATGATTTTCTGGCATAATGTGCTGCCCAAAAGACGAAGCTATGCCCTACGATCCAATTCCTCGTCTGCCTGCCACCAGCCCCTGTACCTGCAAGACAAGCACAAAGATGGCCAGCAAGCATCCTACACTTGTGGCAGCTTACGAATGTACAATTGGTATCTGTTTGATGACCAATGCCCCATCTGTTTGATAGCTTCAGGACCATATCCTAAAGCGGTGGCCGTCGATGCTGCTCCTTTTCTAAATGAGTGCGTCTCAAAATGCCATCCCTGCAGCTCCAACCATTGGAGCACTAACTCCGTTAGTCTCCAAAACTGATATTTAGTAAGGGGTAGGCCAACCCTATGGCAAAAGAAATACCTGCTATGTTCCCCTCTGAAGTGCAAGTAAGTTACCACAGCTTGAACAGGACATATTTCCCCAACTGAACACTAGCCCAACACAATGTCCATTCCCTTAGCTCTTTGGTCTGTCTTAGAACGCCTGATGTGAATATAAATTTTGCTTTGTACCACTTGTACATCTTCTTTTTGTAATGCCACCCGCAACTTATCTGCTTTACTTGCATCAACCACCTCACTAACTCAAAGGGCCCCCAAAAAGGCCACCAAAGATGCAGCCCTAAACAATGCTATTTCAGTTATCCCTACATATATCCACCCAACTTTTGCTAAGCTGCACCAGAATTTCAGGGGTAAATGGAGATCTATCGTCTGGAGTCCTGGCCCTTTCCTTGTTCCAACCTTCAATCATTTTCCTAATATGATAATCTCCCGTGAAATCCTGGTATCCTCAAACTTTTGCATGGTATGCCAACGCCGCCATCTTACCTTGTATTGAGATAGGCGATAGTCCCTTCCTATGTAAGTATATTGCAAATTGCTGCAAATGTTCTACCGGGGCTGGCCATGTAGGCTGTAGACCCACACTAGACCTGAAGTCTTGAAACTCAGTGCTCACAGCTTTATACCTCTAACGAGTCCTGGGAGCCAATGCCAGCCCTATTGCACGCTCAGCCTCTTCTCGCCAATTAGCCAGACATCTGGAGGAAGAATCTCAGGAAACTTTCTGGCTCCTGGCACTAACTCCCTGAACTGTTCCATCTGCAGACGTGACAGGCCCGGGATGTGCCTTGCCTGCACTACTATGTTAAACTGCAGTGTGCGCAGTGTGAAGGCTGTCACCAACCTCATAACACGCTTTGACTTAGAGGAAAGTGTATTAATCACATGAACCACTGCCTGGTTGTCACACCAGAAGCACACCACGGAATTGGACCACTCCTCTGACCAGAGCCATAATGTGTCCACTATGGGAAATAATTCCAGGAAGGTTAGGTCTCTAGTGAGGCCTGCTTCCTGCCAACTCTCTGGCCACTTGCCTGTGCACCATCTGCCCTTAAAGTAAATACCAAAACCCAGGGAACCTGAGGCATCAGTTTGTACTTGGAAGTCCGTTCCCAAGCAAACGTCTGCTCTCCAAAATGAAACCCCATTAAATCCATCTAAAAACTTGCTCCAAACCAACAGATCCTGCCTCATGCCTCCCGTGACTCTTGTCCTATGCAAAGGCCTTCGTAAGCCACTCATGGCATCGCAAAGCCTCCTAAGGAAAGACCTACCTGGTGCTATCACCCTACAAGCAAAGTTCAGATGTCCCACTATTTTCTGCAATTCCCTAAGCGTGACCTTCTTTTTGCCTACAGGATTTTTTAATCTTTCTTTGAGCTCCCTCAGTTTATTAGCAAGGAGGTGACATGCCTGTGCCTCAGTGTCCAGTTCTATTCCCAGAAATGTCAGGATGGACAAAGGTCCTTCCGTCTTCTCTTCTGCCAGTGGCAGCCCTAATTCCTTAGCCATGTCCTGGAAGGCCCTCAAGAGCAGCAAACACTGTCCAGAACTTTTTTCCCCACATACCAGAAAATCATCCAAATAATGGGCCATGCTAGCCAGTCAGACCCTGCACCTAAGGTTCCACTCCAAAAAGGAACTGAAATGCTCAAACGCAGTGCTGGAGATGGAGCAGCCCATGGGTAGTGCCCTGTTGATATAATACGTGCCTTCAAAAAAGAATCCCAGCAAGTCACAATCCCCTAGATGTACCGGCAGCAGACGAAAAGACAATTTAATGTCAGCCTTCACCATCTCCACCCCAAAACCACATGCCATGTGCACCACGAAGGCTGACATAAAATCGGCTTTTCATCCTGACTACAGGTATTGTCTATAATTTAGTCAGAACCAGGACAACATAAATCATTTTGTTTATGCTACACATTTTGTTAATCCCCTGTTCACTTGATTTTTAACATCCTTTTAAATAATGGAACAAAAATGTGCCAGAGGAGGAGGGAAGGGGAAGGTCACTACTTCTTCTGATGTGGCTCTCACATCCTTTCTTGGTGGTGGTGGTGGAACTCTCTGGTGTTATGTGTCACCCCTTGTAAGGCCCCATCTAGAAATGTGGTGGTCCCAGCTAACACTGAGGGCTGGGAACAAGGGAACTTGTTCTAATGTTACTAAGCATTTCTAGTGCTAAAAATATTTGCAGCACTTTCCCCTTGATGGTTTTGCAGAGGAACTAGGATCTAGAAGCCCTGGTTCTATCTGTGATCTGTTCTCATCTTTAATTACTGTGTACTGCTGTTAGTTATTAGCAAATAGTAATAACACACAAAAACCAGGCAATGGGACATCTGTTGCATACAAGTTGCAGAGAAGTCACTATCTTTAACAATCAAGTTAAAAAGACAGAAGTCATGTATTCAATCAATGTAGATGGATTTGTTATTTGGAAAAAGCAAGATATATAGGCATCATATTTTTTTCTTTCTTTCAGAGCAATGCCTTATTGCTCTGAAAGAAAAACAGAAGACATAGCAGTATGAAGAGGACCATAACCAGGATGTATACTCTTGCCATTGCTTTTCACTTTGCACTCTAAGAACCACTTTAGAGAAGCACTCACTGTTTCAAATGAAAGCATCGTTGTCAACAGAGAGGTTATCAACAACATCTGATAGATGGATGATACCATTTTACTAGCTGATTGTTTAGATGGCTTGTCGAGAATAGAAATGACATGAAGCAGCTTTCCCAAAACGAATTAATGTAATATTCAACAAAAACTTAAAACTGGCATGGAGCATAGGTATGGTGCTATGCATTGTCAGTTCTACCATATGATATGGAATTACAGGTTTTAGCACAGTCTGTTATAGAGAGGATAGCACTTAAAATATGGATTAAGCAGAGGATGCTGGGAAATCTCTGGATTGAAAGCATGATCAATGAAGAAGTACTAAGACAAATGAATAAACCAAGAAATAATAAAACACATAAAATGGAGAAAATTGGAATGTTTTGACTGTGGAAATGTGAAACAAAATTACAGGTTGTTACGGCTGTTATTCAAGATGAAGTAAAAGTGGAAAGAAGTACAAGAAGAAAAAGATCTTAACTGAAGAACCGCAGTGATTAGCTTGGATGCAAAAAAAATTATCCAGAATTATAATAGCTATGATGACATCAAATCTTTGTTAGAGAGGAATAAGGAAAAAAGGAGGAAAGTTAGCCATTCTTTTTCAGGTCTGTATTTTCATGAATAAAGGGAAAATTATGTCACTTGATTTCCACCTAATGTATATGTTGCACTGTCATGGGCCACTATTAACATGACTCATGAGACGTAATAAATAGACTACACTCTGTGGAGTAATAATGTGAAGTATAAGCCAGGCTTACATTTAATTTAAATTATTCTGGCAGCTTAAGAAGTTGTGGTTTACCCACTGCATTAAGCTTCGGATCAAATGCCTTATTTCCAATCATCAGCCATCACCCTTCATTCTCCTGCTCGATGTTAGACATGTAAGTCTTCTAAAAATAATAGCTGAAGGTTCTCATCGGAGAAACATCAAATATCATTATCTAACTTAAAAATAAAATGAAAATGCTGTTATTTAAGGCCTGATATTGTCAAGGCCCAGGAAATGCATTTCAACAGCACTTCAATTCCAGCTTTCTTCCCCCGCCCCCCAATATCTGGATGAGTGCCCACATTCCATCTTTGCTGGAACCAGCACACTCAGGCTTCAATGAAGACAAGAATACTTAATTTCTCTCTCAAAAATTAGAGTGTGTCTTATAAATGGATCAGAATGGCTGGGTAGAATTGTCATGTTTTATCATTTCTCAGGCTGGACATTGCAGATCAGAAACACCAGAAGAATAGGCTTCTTTTTCGAGTTTTGATACATATCTACTCAACTTTTTGAAGCTCAGAGATAACTTTAAAAAGAGACACTATTGGTTACAGCAGATGATACTAGGGTGAATAATATACTGTTATATCTGCTTTGCCACAATATTTTTAAAAGATTAAAATGACAGAGAATGGCATGCCCAAATCCACTAAGCTCCAGAGTTAATGCCTAATAGCACAGTAAAACAACACTGGCAGGAATATTAAGAAAGAAGCAAAATCTCAACACAGAAAAGCATTTTCAATTATTATTATGCAGATCAAATTATGTTAAAGCACTTTTCTTTCTACCGCTGTTTACAGAAATCTGTTTTTTCCCCCATAAAGAATACGGTTTTTATGGTACTTCAATATGATGCACAATATGATCCACAAGCTTGAAGTTGGGATAAAAGTCATGTAGCTACAGCTCTCATAATGAAGCAAGCCTTCCCTATCTCCAACTGTTTCATCCGTTAAGGATTCATTTCTTCCCATAGGTATGTCCCAGGTGTTTCAGATCTCAACAGATGGAAAGAAAGAAAAAATGCACAAGAATCAGTTAACACCAATTACTGCAAACAACAAGTGGCTGAGAATAAAGCCTCAGCTGGGCAGCCACATACATATTACCTAAAAAGCAAAGTATCCCAATTTGTATGGCATTTGCATATGGTAATTTATACCCAGAGATTCAATTTTAGAAATTTAAGTAGAATACAGTGGCTGAAATCCAGGAGTAAGTTGCAAGAGTAGGCCCATTGATTTAATGAAACCTATGGAAGAGTTGACTCACCAAATCTCTACTTATTCAATGGGGCTACTCTAATTGTGACTTACTTCTGGGTTTCAACCACAATGTGTTACTGTAGCATAACATATTGCAACCAGCTGACCTAGAAGTCTGCTCATTTTTCTCCTCAGGTGCTAACTGTAGATGGGCAGCCTTTCCAAGGCCCTTGCCTTTTCAGACTACAACTCCATAACACCTTACCACTTGCCATGGCAACCTGGAGCTTCTGGGAGTTGAAGTCCAAAATATCTGGAAATCAAAAGTCCTCTCCTCTCCATCCCACAAACAAAACATGCCTTTGGACAGAAGCCTGACAGTTTTTCAAATGGAGGACCACCTGTTGTAACAGGCAAATGGCCTCTGTGCCTCCTTCTAGCATAACATATGGAGCTAAAACAGATTTATTCAGAAATACACATCCCCAGACTAACATCTCCTTTAAACTGCAGAACTGTCTTGTGTAAGTTTATATACTGCATGACATGGGCATTCGCTAAATAAATGCAGAGAAACTTGAACCATGAGTGAATCTCCTTTGAGAGCAGGCCTGAACACAAAGTTTTATTATACTTAAAGGTTGCCCAATTCCCATAATTTAAAGAGCATTTCTTATTTTAAAGGCATGTCCATTAATCCATCACACATAATGGATGTTCCTTATCTTAGACCATTCCAGCTTTACTGCACAACTCAGTCGTGCCACTTGCTTTTGGAATTCCACTCTGGCACCCCTAATTATCATGCTTTCTCACAGCAATATAAATAAATGGTAATTGCACCTTTTGGGGAAGTATCTTTTAATTACCAACTCATTCTGTTTCATTTGCGGTCGGAGATCTTATCAAGTTTTTGACACATCAGTATTTAAAAAAAAACTTGAGAGGATGGTATTACAAACTTATTCCTTTCCTCTCCCCTTTAATCCCTTTTCTGAGCTACCCTGTTTGTAAAATTAGAACAAATTTTCCTCATTTTAAATTCTTTGAGTTGAAAGGAGTTTAGCAATTGAGAGATCTGTATGAGGGGCATGTCCTCAGGGAAGAGGTTCAAACATGTAAACAACTGGGTTTGGTGGTCATGTCATGGTTGCAGATCCACCAAACTATACAATACAGTAGGACCACGGTATTTACCCAGGATCAGTTCCAAACCCCATGCTCGTGGATGCCAAAAATGTGGATATAGAAACACTATATATAGCATAGTCTATGGTTCCATCTAGTGCCCAGTTCTGAAAATGCACCTTGAAAATGCATATTCCTGGGGGGGGGGGGGCTTTAATATTTTCTTGCAGCGGATAAGTGAAACCGTGGGTACTGATCCCACAGATACCACAGTCCTACTGTATGCTTCTCATCCTTTGTTTAAAACACAAACTACTCAACCACTGACACCATTCGAGAGCCTCATTTTACAATCCAAACAGGACAGGACAGGCCTTACCTCAAAGATTTAATCTGTGTTGTTAAGCATTTCCTGTGGTGCTCTATCTGAGGTGGAAAGTGCACAGGAAAATGATCTCAACTGTACTATTGACTATTCCATTTCATCCTCATTTGGAAAAAAAGCCCCCAGGGATATATATATATTTTTTTTTGGCAAATACATGTGAATGCACCATTAAAGCAGAAAATCATGAGTCCCTGACACTATTAATGATTAGTTAAATTATTCAAGGCTCTAGTACCAGGTGCTGAAGGTAATGTGGTGGTTTAGGCTCTTACCACCATATGTGGTGGACTTCTTCAATTTATACTCCTTTTTGGGTAAGAGTATTCAAGCAAATGAGAAAGATATGTATAACTGAACAGCCTATATATGTGGCCCCCATGTTAGGTACTCTATGTGTGTTTACAGACAAAAATTGCAGCCTTGAGCACAAGGGCCTGATCACCTTTGTGTGCCTGGCTGCAAGATTAGAGATAGCACTGCAGTGGAAAACTGGTGGAAACATTTCTTTAGATAATTGGAAAGTGGGGTTTTTTAAAAAAATTGACTTTAATAGAAAAGCTGTCATAGCAGCTACACAGCAGTTAAGGAATGCCGACAGCCATGGTACATTCTTGCCCCATGGCCTCCCTTTATTCTTTATATTGTTGTTGTTTAGTCGTTAAGTCGTGTCCGACTCTTCGTGACCCCATGGACCAGAGCACGGCAGGCCCTCCTGTCTCCCACTGCCTCCCGGAGTTGGGTCAAATTCATGTTGGTAGCTTTGGTGACACTTTCCAACCATCTCATCCTCTGTCGTCCCCTTCTCCTCTTGCCTTCACACTTTCCCAACATCAGGGGCTTTTCCAGGGAGTCTTCTCTTCTCATGAGATGGCCAAAGTATTGGAGCCTCAGCTTCAGGATCTGTCCTTCCAGTGAGCACCCAGGGTTCATTTCCTTTAGAATGGATAGTTCAACTGGAATGCCATCATCTCCACTGGCCTTGTTGTTAGCCATGCTTTCTAAGGCCCACTTGACTTCACTCTCTAGGATGTCTGGCTCAAGGTCAGCAACCACACTCTCTGGGTTCTCTGGGACATCCAGACCTTTCTGGTATAATTCCTCTGTGTATTCTTGCCACCTCTTCTTGATGTCTTCTGCTTCTGTTAGGTCCCTACCATTTTTGTCCTTTATCATGTCCATCTTTGCACAAAAGGTTCCTTTAATATCTCCAATTTTCTTGAACAGATCTCTGGTTTTTCCCTTTCTATTCTTTTCCTCTATTTCTTTGCACTGTTCATTTAAGAAGGCCCTCTTGTCTCTCCTTGCTATTCTTTGGAAGTCAGCATTCAATTTTCTGTAACTTTCCCTATCTCCCTTGCATTTTGTCTCCATTCTCTTCTCTGCTATTTGTAAGGCCTCGTTAGACAGCCACTTTGCTTTCTTGCATTTCCTTTTCTTTGGGATGGTTTTTGTTGCTGCCTCCTGTACAATGTTATGAGTGTCCATCCATATTTCTTCAGGCACTCTGTCCACCAAATCTAGTTTCTTAAATCTGTTCTTCACTTCCACTGTGTATTCATAAGGGATTTGGTTTAGATTATACCTGAGTAGCCCAGTGGTTTTTCCTACTTTCTTCAGTTTAAGCTTGAATTTTGCAATAAGAAGCTGATGATCAGAGCCACAATCAGCTCCAGGTCTTGTTTTTGCTGACTGTATAGAGCTTCTCCATCTTTGGCTGCAGAGAATATAATCAATCTGATTTCGGTATTGCCCATGTGGTGATGTCCATGTGTAGAGTCACCTCTTGTGTTGTTGGAAAAGAGTGTTTGTGATGACCAGCTTATTCATTGACAAAACTCTATTAGCCTTTGCCCTGCTTTGTTTTGAACTCCAAGGCCAAACCTAGCTGTTGTTCCTTTTATCTCTTGACTCCCTACTTTAGCATTCCAGTCCCCTATAATGAGAAGAACATCTTTCTTTGGTGTCAGTTCTAGAAAGTGCTGTAAGTCTTCATAGAATTGGTCAATTTCAGCCTCTTCAGCATGGGTGGTTGGTGCATAAACGTGGATTACTGTGATGTTGAAAGGTCTGCCTTGGATTCGTATTGAAATCATTCTATCATTTTTGAGATTGTATCCCAGTACAGCTTTTCCCACTCTTTAGTTGACTATGAGGGCTACTCCATTTCTTCTACGGGATTCTTGCCCACAATAGTAGATATGGTAATCGTCTGAACTGAATTCGCCCATTCCCGTCCATTTTAGTTCACTGACACCCAGGATGTCAATGTTTATTCTTGCCATCTCCTGTTTGACCACATCCAGCTTACCAAGGTTCATAGATCTTACGTTCCAGGTTCCTATGCAGTATTTTTCTTTGCAGCATTGGACTTTCCTTTCACTTCCACACATGTCCGCAGCTAAGCGTCCTTTCCGCTTTGGCCCAACCACTTCATTAGCTCTGGAGCTACTTGTCCTTGTCCTCCGCTCTTCCTCAATAGCATGTTGGATGCCTTCCGACCTGAGGGGCTCATCTTCCAGCGTCATATCTTTTAGCCTTTTGTTTCTGCCCATAGAGTTTTATTGGCAAAGATACTGGAGTGGCTTGCCAGTTCCTGCTCCAGGTGGATCGCGTTTAGTCAGAACTCTCCACTATGACCTGCCCGTCTTGGGTGTCCCTGCACGGCATAGCCCATAGCTTCTCTGAATTACTCAAGCCCCTTTGCCATGACAAGGCAGCAATCCGTGAAGGGGATTCTTTATATTAAATAACAACTAAGCTACATATACTCTCCATCTAGCTCATGCCACTTTGTGGAATTAACTGTATGGCTTTCTATGAGGCCCTTATAATAATATTCTCATGTGATTCATCACAGATAAGGTTTTTAAAAGAGATAGATAGATAGATAGATAGATAGATAGATAGATAGATAGATAGATAGATAGATAGATAGATAGATAGATAAAAGATCCTTAACATTTGTTGCAAATAAATTTTAATTTAAAAGAAATATTTTTAAAATAACTGATATTCTCCATATTTTGCTATCAATCTAAAACAGACACATTTGTAGAATCAAATCATGTAACAGTCTAATCAGCCTTTCTCAATGGGGGCCATATGGCCTCCTGGGGGGCCCTGGCACATTTGAAGGGGAGCACAGACTGGAAGTAATTCTTCACACCCTATTTTATTCGTTATGTAACTGATACAATCCTGATTCAGCCTATATTTCTTTCATATAGTATTTATGGTCATGGCCTAAAAAAGGTTGAGAATGGCTGGAATGTGAGTACAGTTGTTTCTTGACAGAATATTCCTTAGAATGTCATCATTATTTTAATTAATCATTTTAATTATTGTTCTTTAGATTATACATTCAGCTTACAAAGCCCTGGTGTAAGTGTTCTCCTACCTTGGTGGACATCTTCAGGTTTGTAATTGTTAATGGCAATTGCAACTAATTGGCAACCCCAATATGTTACACTTGGTGTATGTTGACTTATCCAGGTATGCCACTCCAGTGAAGAAACCAATACTAACTAATCAAGATGGCTGAGGGCAAACTCAGCTGATTCTAGACCAACTGAAGCCATGCTGACCCACCTCCTAGCCTGCATATCTTAGAAAGTACTCTGGACAATTTTTACCTTGGGCTAACTGTATCACCATAGAGGTTGTGCACCTGAGCCAGGAGAGGTTTGGATCTGGTGTAACTCAGCTCCTTCCTTGCCCAGTCCTTTCTTTTGTTTTCTTGGGTCTTCTGATGGCTGATCTGCTGGCAAATACCTCTGTTGGTAGATCTAAGCAATCAGCTAGCAGAGATTCTGCTGACAGAAGGCTCCAGCCGCCTGACGGCCGTTAAAAACGGCCTGGAATGGGCGCGCTGGTTTTTTGCCCGCCAGACCGGATGGCGCGAGGCGGGTGTTTAAAAGTTTTTTCTGTTAAATGGGCGGGAAGCGCAGGTATTTAAGGAAGCGCTTCCCCGCAGTGCGCCCGCTTTCCTTTTCGGGCACTGGCTGAGGAAGCTCTGCTGCAGACTCTGTGCTTGCTTGACTGGCTGAGGGATCCGTGAAGTCGTTTGCTGTTGGGAAGGTGGCTCTGCCCCTTCCCTGGGTCTGTTTCGTTTGATTTTGTTCCTCCTCACCTAGCTATTAATTGCATTGATTGTTCGTTTTTGGTAAGGGGTAAGGGGACTGCTGGTTTTGGGAGGGCGTTCGCCCGTCCCGCAGGGGCGCGGGGCGCTGCTTGTTCGTTTACAGTGATCTTGTTCCTTTCATATTTTCGTTTGGATCCCTGTTTTTGTAGAGAAAAACCTCTCTTGGTTACGTTTGGTTTTGTCCTACCTTGAGTTGTCCTCTTTGAGGGAGTTTTGTCCTCGAGTTCCCCTATAGTTCTCTGTTTTAATTTGCACCTTTGGGTGTTTTATTTTACATCCGCCAGTTCGGGTTCCTGCATTTCACCCTCTGTTTTCTTCTGTCCTCTTTGCTTGTTAGGCACTGAGCCAGCGATCTTCCTCCCCTTTCCTCTTTTTTCTCCTATTGCCTGGTGCTTCTCTCTTGGTTCACACTTTGGTTATTGTCATTACAGTTTATTGTTATATTGGCATTGTATTGTTCTTCCTGGTTGGATTAACCCCCCCCCTTTTATATTTGTGGGTCATCTCTTTGGGCTCAGTTTATTATATAGATATTGGCTGTTAAAGGGGTTTGGGGTATTAGTTAGGATTGGAACAGTTTATTAGGCTTTAAAAAATAGTTCTTGCTAATTACAGTCTTCAGTTCATTTTTAGATTCTAATTGATAAATTAAAATTAGTTATTTCTTATTACTTGTGGATTGCACATTCCATATTTGGGTTTTATTCATATTGGCTTAGTTTATTAGATAGCTGTTTGTCTGTTAGGGGGAGGGGATCATTTATATATATATATAAATAAATAATTGATAATTATACTAAAATATATAAATAATAATAATAGTACCCATAATAATTTGGCAGTTAATTTCAGGTATAGATCAGCTATTTTGTAGTGTTAATTCTGTGATTACTTCTACAGCTGTCCAGTTCTGTTACAAGAGTAAAGCATATTGTGAGGCAGTTCAGGTTTTCCAGACTCAGCTGTTTGTTAGTGCTCCACCTGCTGTTAATTTCTGGGATTGGTTGGCCTTATTAAATAAATAAATAAATAAATAAATAAATAAATAAATAAATAAATAAATAAATAAATAAATAAATAAATAAATAAATAAATAAATAAATAAATAAAAAAGGGTGTTCTAGGTCTGTTAAGCTTTCTTTAGAGTTCCGTGCCACTACAGGTTAAGCATGGCCGCGCGTAAAGGGCGTGGTAATGACAAAGGCAAGGCCCCAGCGAAAAGGCGGCCAGCGCCACAACTTTCTCCTGAAAGTTCTTCCTCTGATGAGGAATCATGGCCAATATGGCAAGTACTGCAAGATAAGATGTGCGCTTTTGAAGCACAAAGGTCAGCATCTCAGGCACCTCAACAAGATGATGTGTCCTTGCGCCGTTCCGGTAGGGAGACTAAGGGTCGGAAAAAGACAAAATTGAGGGCTCTGGCACAGGATTTACTGACCCGATTTAATGCTTTGGAGTCTACCCAGGCTGCGGCTCGAGTGGAACAACCCAATACAGAGGCATTAGCTGCATCCAACACAGTTCCGGTCCAGCATGAGAACACTCGTCCTGATACCTCGGAAACAATGGAGGCAGCGGCGGCAGTTCGGGATGAACGTGAACTTTCAGAGGAAGCTGGGCCAAGCTCGGTTGGTGGTAGCAATGTATCTCAGCCTTCTATTGGGTCTGGTGGTGAGTCTTCTTTGTTACACACATCACACCCTCCCACTACGTCTTGGCCTTGGGCCGGTGGGCCTCTTGTACAATACACAGCGGGCACACCATACCCTGCTATTCCTGCAGGGGGATTTGGCCTACCTTGGTATCCTACCAATGTCTCGCCATGGGGCTGGGGTGGGCCATATCAGGCTATGCCCACAACCAGGGCACCTAGTGCAGGTACTAGCGTAGGATCTTCTCAACATCCATCGGTGCCTAGTACCGGGTACAACACGGTGCCTTACGCAGCTATGCCGTACGCGGATTATTCTACTCCGCTGGGGGATCATCTGACCCCCGCTACTAAAGAGAAGATCTGGAGAGGAGAATATTTAGATTTTTTCGACCTCTTGAACCGGGACACAGATATCAAGGATATTGACAAGGACGATGAAAAAGAGAAAGAAAAACATAGACGCAAAAAACCTGATCGGACTTGGGCCAATTGGGTCCCTGGTTTCGTCATTTATGCTGGGGTACTTGCACAGACCCAGCCCTGGCGTGTACGCTCACTCTTACAGTATTTTGACATTATATACCGAGCGTATACGGATTTTGCGGGGCAGGCGTGGCTTTTGTATGACCAGGCCTTTAGGATGCGGAGCGCTATTCAGCCCAACCTGCGTTGGGATGAACCGCACCCGGGTTTATGGCTGCAACACATGACTCCGGCTAGGCCTAACACGGGGGACAGATTCGATAGCGGCCATTTGAACAGGAAGCTGGCGGCAACGGCTATTCCCTGCCCTGGCGCGGGGCAGGCGGTTCAACCCCGCCTGCCTTGCTTTGACTTTAATTTCAAGGGTTCCTGTTCAAGGAACCCATGTAAGTTTAGCCACGAATGCCTTAACTGTGGGGGAAAACACCCCAAGGCTACCTGTTTTAAAGGGGGGAACCAACGCCAAAACAAAGGCAATGGACCTGGAAAGAAGCCAGGAGGTGGCAGTAACACAGCTGGTAAGGAGACCCACACCAATTAAAATCGAAGTTTTACAGGCTTGGTTGCAGGATTATCACAGGAGGGATGAGGTACAATATTTACTTCAGGGTTTCCGCGATGGTTTTCGTATCCCTGCTTTAGGGGAACGGACGGCTTTTATCGCGCAGAACCTGAAGTCGGTCAGGAATATGAAAGACATTGTTTTGGATAAAATCAATAAAGAAGTTAAGGCAGGCAGAGTTCTTGGTCCCTTTCCTCGTCCTCCTGTGGAGAACTTGCGAGTTTCACCGTTGGGTATAGTGCCCAAAAAGGCCCAGGGTGAGTTTCGACTCATCCATCATTTGTCTTTTCCGGAAGGGGCATCGGTTAACGATGCCATACCTTCTGAATTGTGTTCAGTCAGATATACATCCTTTGACCAGGCCGTGAGCATGGTTAGGACCTGCGGAGTGGGGGCAGAACTGGCGAAATGTGATGTGAAATCAGCATTTCGTATTTTGCCTGTGCACCCACTCGACTTCAATCTTTTGGGTTTTCAATTCCAAGGATTGTTTTATATCGATAGGGCCTTGCCCATGGGATGCTCTATTTCCTGCGCGGCATTTGAGAAATTTAGCACATTCATTGAGTGGAAATTCAGACAAAGGGTTCGTTCCAAGGCAACGGCCCATTATTTGGATGATTTTCTGTTATGTGGAGCGCATAATTCGGGGCAATGTGCATGGATGTTAGGAGAATTTCAGTCTTTGGCAAGTGAACTTGGTTTGCCATTGGCTGAAGAAAAGACAGAAGGCCCGGCCACGTCTTTAACTTTCTTAGGCATCGAGTTAGATACACTGCAGCAAATGTCCAGGCTACCACAGAGGAAACTGGATGACCTCAAGACTAGAGTTAGGGATTTCTTAGGTAAGAAAAAAGTGACTCTTCATGAACTGCAGGAGTTGGTAGGACATCTGAATTTTGCATGCAGAGTAGTTGCTCCGGGCCGGGCTTTTGTTCGGCGCCTGTGCTCTGCTATGAAGGGACTGAAGTTCCCTAGGCATAGGACCAGGGTCACTAAGGGTATGAGGGAAGACCTGCGCGTGTGGCAGCGATTCCTGGATGACTTTAATGGTGTTTCCTTTTGGAGAGCTGAGATGTTCTTAAAATCTGAGTTTCAGGTACATACTGACGCAGCTGGGTCACTAGGATTTGGAATCTACTTCAGAGGTAGATGGTGTGCTGACACCTGGCCTGAGGAATGGCATACGCTAGGGATTTCGAGGGACTTAACCTTCCTAGAGTTTTTCCCAATTGTTGGCGCTCTTTGGCTTTGGGCCAAAGAATGGGCCAATTCAGTGGTTCGCTTTTGGTGCGACAACCAGGCTGTGGTTTGCATCATAAACGAGCTATCTTCTCATTCTGATAGGGTTATGAATTTAGTTAGGGCCTTTGTCCTCTGGGCATTACGATTTAACGTTCTGGTGCATGCCCGTCACATCCCGGGAGTGGACAATTCGATAGCTGATGCTCTTTCACGCCAACAGATCAAACGGTTCAGGGAGCTAGCTCCAGAGGCCAGCGAGCTGCCAGAAGTTCTTCCGCCCGAGGTCTGGCAGATTGGCGTGAGGAAGCATCACGAGCTATAGGTATGGCTTTGGCTCCTCGAACCAGAAAGGGTTACATGACCATAATTAGCGAGTTCAAGGAGTTCAGGGCTTCTTCAGCCCTGGAGCACTTATGGCCGGCCCCAGTTGAACACTTACAACAATTCATGGTCTTCTTATACAGAAAGGGGTTGGCACCGGGTACTATTCAGGGAAAATTGTCAGCTTTAGCTTTTTATGCTAGGCTTAATGGCCATAGAGACTTTACGACTGACTATAGGATAAAGAAAATGGTGGAAGGATGGTCTAAGGAACGGGGTAGGGTGTCTGATTCAAGGACGCCTATTTCTCCTCGCCTTCTTGAACAGATTTGCGCCCTCTGGGATACGTTGTGCACTGACCGCTACGAGGTGGCCTTATTTAAGTCAGCTGCATTGATAGCATTTTTTGGGGCCCTTCGGGTCAGCGAGCTAGTAGCAAAGGGAAAGGCAGACGCTTCGCGATACGCATTACAGATGAGTGATGTTTTTATGCAGGATAACAAATTAAAAATTGTAATCAGAAGATCGAAAACGGATCAGAAAGGCAAGGGGAAGTTACTGGTTTTAAGCCAATGCAGTCTTAAGACAATTTGTCCCGTTGACGCTACACAGACCTACCTGGCATGTAGAGGCCAAGAACCAGGATATTTTTTACAGCATGCAGGTGGGTCACCATTGACTAGGTTCCAATTTTGGAAACTTACAGACATAGCCTTGCACAAGGTAGGCGTATCTGGCCTTCGATTTGGCACTCATTCTTTCAGAATAGGTGCAGCATCGACTGCAGCCGCTCTTGGATATACAACTGAACAAATTAAGCAATTGGGTCGATGGTCCTCTTCTAGCTACAAGCGTTATATCAGGACGTTCCCTAATGTGTAGGTAGTGGTTTTCTGTCATTTCAGGTGCAGCGGGGACCGACGGTCGGAGGCACGTGATGATCGCCGGCCATAGCTTTGTATATTGGGCAGAACGTTGCGCTGCCGAGTCCTACTTGGGGACTAACTTGGGGCTTGGTGCCCATGCTCTTGTTTCTTGGCGCAGTAAGCGCGGCTTGCTTTGGGCCCAGCTGGGACGGCTGATAGCCTTTCATCAGTCCCCGCCGGACATCCTTCTTCTTCACTTGGGCGGCAATGATTTACCTTTGGTTCCGGGCAAGGCCTTGATCTTGGACATTTTGCGGGATATTGGATGGCTACATGCCAGGTTTCCAGCTATGCGGATCGTGTGGTCCACGATCATTCCACGACTGGAATGGCGTGGCGCACGACACGTACGTGATGTTAACATGGCTCGGCGCCGTGTTAATCGTGAAGTGTGTCGATATGTCTGCAGTAATGGCTTTGGCTCTGTGGTGAGTCACCACAGAATTCTGCTGAGCAATCCTACTCTTTTTCGCGTCGATGGCGTTCATTTGTCCGATGCTGGCTTGGTCATCTTTTTGGATGATATTAGAAGGGGCCTGCTTGCCGAGCTTGGGAGGCTCTGTGGCGGGCATGGGACTTAGCTATGCTAGTCCCGATGCTGTGGCGGGTAGTGCGGAAAAACAGGTGTTTCGGTGTGTCCCATGTGTAATTCAGGTAAGCCAACAGCGCATCCGACCTGTTACCATTTCCGCACTACTGCAGGCCCCTTTCTTTGAGACAATTGATGATTAATTTGAAATCTTGAAAATAAAGTGTGGCCCGTATTTTAATACCAATACTATTGTCTCGCGTCTTCATTCCGGGCTTGGGTGGGCAATGGTGTTTCTGCCAGCTTAAGGGGATTTCTGCAAACAGAAAAAGCTTTTGCCATTTCCAAACTCCTATAGTTGGCACAATTTTGAATTAAGATTGCATTGTTAGTTATTTTGAGATTTCTTTTGTTTGTGGGCAGCGAGTGTAGGAGGAAATATTCCTATTATTTACATTCCAAGCTAGTTTGGATACGCTAAACGGAACCACTCCAATTTGGGCCTGGAAGCAGTGTCTAAAGTTCTGTGAACCCTGATGATATATGATTGAAAATTCTGGCTACTGAATTCTAGACTTAAGTTTCTAAATCATCTTTAGAGGCAGTCCTACGTATAATACAATGCAGTTATCCAGATGGGATGTTAGCCACAGAATGAATAATCATGGCCGTATTTTGGATGGAGCCAGATTATATACCTAAATTAGCACATATTTAGAAGCATCTCCTTCATGTGATAAAATGTATCTTTTCATCATAGTATTTGCCTCACCTTCCCTACCTATTACATATTCAGTGGGCTTTCTTTTGTGATTTGTCATTGGAAGGTAAACATAGGCTTATTCTGGTTGCTGAGGCATGTGTCTCTAGGGAAATCCCATCATCAGAGGGAAACATGGTAACTAGAAGGAATAGACATCTAGTGTCCCTCTATATTTGTCCAGAAAGGGATCTAAATGATACACCAGGCCAAACTGCTGAAAGGCACTCCATGCTACAGGGATCTAATCACAATGCTGGGTTAAGTCACACCTTCATCTGTATCCTTCTTTAGCCTCACAACAGCTTTTGAGGTTTGGTGATTTGACAGGTAGTCACTTGGTTGGGGCTCATTCTTCACTCAGATCTTTAGAAAATTGAATTAAGCAAAGACTTATGGCCTGTAAGACAACTGCTAACCTTTTAAAGGCATTTTTGTAAAGATGAAAATAATATCCAAGAATCAAGCAAGAGAGACTGGAAACTAAAGTTTAACTAGTAGATTAAACTAAGAAAGTTCAAAAAGGCAAGCGAAATTGAACCAATGACACATCTGCAGTCTCTGCTGAACAATGTCTTGGTGTGAATTATCCCTATTTGATGCTTAGAGCATGAATTTTGGATTGAAGGTGAGCATAAGAGTGGGTTTGCAATGCAGTCAACATTCCCTCTATGCTGTGCACGCACACACTGACCCAGAGCTCCATCGGGGCTGCACATGGGCAGCCGGCAGCCGGTTTGTTTACTTCCTGTTTCAAATGAAGCCCCACCCCAACAAGCACACAGGGAGTGAGACTCCTGTGCAGTAGACAGAAAATTAGAGGGAATGTTGAATGTAGTAGAACATTGCATCTCCTTCCCATTCCATGATACATCGTCATCATGTGAGAACAAAACTCCTAGCCTTTGGCTCTGCAGACAGATGCCATCTTTCCCAAAACAACTGAACTATTTTTCAGCACTAATTATTAGTGCAAGGATGCACCAGGTTGGAATGGTCAGAAGCCTCTGCCAGCACAACTGCTGTGCTGTGGGTAAACAGTCCACAGAAGAGATTCCCCCCCCCCCAAAAAACACACACACACATACCAAAAAAAAAAAAAAAAAAAAGCCAGAGAAGGGGATGAGGGGGTGTGAAGCTGATCCAAACCTCTCTTGGCCCAGACTTCCAGCCATTATGAAGCACGAAGTTATGGCAGGGTCAGGTTATTTCTAAGTAATTCCCAGCATCCCTAGGCTGGGAAGGGCTTCGATTTAGCACCATTGACTTCACATCAGCTTAACCAGACCTCAACTACCATAGCTAGTTAGGATGACACCCTTAATTAATTAATTAAACACTTCACACTGTTCTTGATTAATATCCTTTAAGTCACAGATCTGACTTAACAGCCATGCTTACAATGCAGCTCTATGAATGGATGTCCCACATATCCATGAGAGGATTACATGTGATGCCTTGCAATATTCCAATTCACCTGCTAGAGAACATCTCAAGAGATAAATATTTATATGCTTTCCTAATTCTAATTAACAGCAAACTCTTGCTATAAGGACCTAACATACAAATAAGACATGTAGTGACACATCTGTGTATTATGTCTCATTATTAAATATCATTAAATGCTTGTTCTGCACTGCCAAGTAGATTATTTAATAATGCCATCCACTGAAGTGTCATATCTGAACTACAGAGTAGTTAATACATTTTATTTCACTGCTGCAAAAAGGAAACAATAGGATAAAGACATCAAGTGAATTCAAACCAGATTAATAAAACAATGTCCAAGTTCTATTTATAGACACTTTAAATTAGGGGTGTAATTCGCCATTCATTATCTTCTGAAGTTCCATGTCAGCTGCATAAGATGGGACAATTGTTGTATTTGTGATTTGTTTACAGTATATGTATATTTAAAAGAAAAGAAAAACCCTGCTTTTCCACCAAAAAGGCACCAAGAGCTTCCACTACCTCTCTTGCAGCAGAAAATTCAGCAGCAGCAGCAGCAGCAGCAGGGTGTGGTAGTACAGATGACACAAAAATGGTTCCTAGATGACTTGCTCCTAAGTACACACGCTACACATGTAGATGGGATAAGTCCTATGGAAGTAAATGAAGCTGGCCTTTGAATCTACCGCTGTGCAACAAGTGTCTTCTCAAAGTTCTCTACCTTAGTTGTTGACTGAGAAATTTTGAGGACCATTTCATTCCATTTTGTATAGAGACAGGATAAATTCTTCAATAGTTTCTCAGGGTGGAACCGACAGTTTTGTTTTGCTTCTGCTTCTACACAAGTAGTAGCAGCAGCAACTGTATCACCAGGCTGGCTCCACAGTACCCTGTACTTAGTGTTGCCCTGGGGGGAGGAGCAAGCTGCCACCACCTCCCTCAAAATGATAAATATTTGAGGAAATTTCTGCAGAGTGGTGTTCCTTTGGTGTGTGTGTGGGAGAGCAAACATCTCAAAAACCTTCTATATTGATTCACTTTTAGAAAAGACACATAAAGAAGCATTCAGAATGTCTACAATCTCAAAGGCCGATGTAGCCTTGCAACTGATATTAAAAATATGAAATCTGAAGAACCTTCAAGCCGAAGCCAAAACAATTTTAGCTGTGCAAGTGAAATACTGTACTCTAAGGCTACATGACAGAACAACTAGGAGAATTTTGCACAATCAGGAAGTGTTATATTTGGCTATGGGTTGACCTGCTGATATAGAGAACTGGAGTAGTTGGCCTGGTGTATGGGATAGGAGAGGATCCAGCAGAGAAGTTGCTTGCCTTTGGCATTTTACGTTCATTGCAATGGCTTCATACATCATCAGAAGTAATGACAGGCACACAAAGAGAGTTCTCGTTATGAAAACCTGCTAATGGTTTTGTTCTTGGAAAAGCAAGTAGGATGGGGGTTATTTAGATTTTAATAAACTAAGAATGGCAAAGCTGGCCAGAAAATGAAGTTTTGGAGGGGAGGTTGGTTAAGTGGCTGAGAAACAACCCTGTTAAAATGCTAATGAGAAATTCAATGGCTTTTCTTGGGTAAATACTGTATTTTATTAAAATACTCTAAACACCAGCAGAAAAGCAGCAGCAATGCTGTAAATATGCAGTTCTATCTGTGGACGGACAACCTATACAGGATTCACAGGTACTTACTTAGTGATTATTGCTGTGAGATTTTACCTGTGACATGACCTATGATTCCCCCTTGGCAGAGGGAGAATATATTCTAAATGTGTTTCCGAAGAAGTATGTTCAAATGAGGGAGATCTCTGGTGGTAAGAACAAGGTTGCAGCTGAACAAGTCATTGTGTTCAAAGCCTTAGTAAATTGAAGATTAATGGCACCTCATTTGTCCTATAGGTATAGCTGGTTTGCTTAAAGCAAGACATGTTCTTAGTATACCATAGGAAAAAATATCTTCTCTCTCCTTATTGATCATTCTCTGTGATTGATGTTAATTTTTCAGACCATCCTGAAGAGAAAACACATATGTTACAAGATAGTGATCCAGGTCTTTGTTTGCTCGGGAACAGGACTCAGAACAAAACAATCTTTTTTATATTTTGTATTCTTTTTTGAGTTTCCAAGTAATATATCCCAACCTATATCTCTTGCTTCAAAGATGCTTAGAACTGAATGGACCCTATCATACTATTAGGCAGAGGGAAGCAGGGGCTGGAGATGGAGAGCAGCAGTAAAGTGTTGAAGGGCACAGCTATGCGTTCAACATAGTTTGATCAGTAGACACTGATTCTTTCTGTCATCAGATATAGCAAAGAATATTGTATTATTTATTTATTTATTTATTATTTGACTTTTACCCCGCCCCTCTAGACAAAGTCTACTCGGGGCGGCTTACAATCAGTTATAAAACATCATAAAATGTAACAATATAAAATCTTCATTATAACTATCAGATATATCATAAAAAACAATCACATGCTTAAATCAACAAATTTAAAAATTCAAGATGGAAGAAAAGGAAACTGAAAAAAAATCAAGTGTTGACTGGAGGGAAGGCCTGCCTAAAGAGCCAAGTCTTTAAATGACTCTTAAAAACACCCAGCGAGGGTGCCAGGGTGATTTCCGGCGGCAAGGTGTTCCATAATCGAGGGGCCACTGCCGAAAAGGCCCGGTTTCTAGTTCTTTCTTTCCGGGCCTTTCTCGGCGTTAGGCCCTTCAGCCACCTTTCCTGGCTAAAACGGGTGACTCGGGTAGATCTAGGTGGGAGAAGGCGTTCCGCCATGTATCGAGGTCCTAAACCGTTTAGGGCTTTATAAGTCATCATTAACACTTTGAAGTGGATGCGGAAATGAATGGGAAGCCAATGCAAGGCAGCCAGCGTGGGAGAGATGTGCTGGTATTTTCTCGTCCCACTGAGGAGTCTGGCCGCCGCATTTTGCATCATTTGAAGTTTCCGCAACAACCTCAAAGGTAGCCCCACGTAGAGCGCATTACAGTGGTCTAATCTTGAGATTACGAGCGCATGGACCAGAGTGGTGAGCACCCCAACTTCAAGAAAGGGACGCAGCTGGGCAATCCGCTGCAGATGAAAATAGGTGGAGCGGACCACTGACGCCACCTGGGTCTCCATGGTGAGCGCCGGGTCCAGATGTACTCCCAAGCTGCGAACCTCACTCTTTGCAGTGAGAGTCACCTCCCCCAAAAGAGAGGGAGTTTCCCAAACCGCAGATGGAGGGGCCACCCACCCTCAGGACCTCCGTCTTGTCCGGGTTCAGCCTCAGCCCATTCTCTTGCATCCACCGCAGTACAGCCTCCAGGCAGCGCTCAAGGGACGGGACGGCATCCACTGAGGAAGGTGAAAAAGAGATGTAGAGCTGGGTGTCATCAGCGTACTGATGGCATGGAGCCCCACACCCCCTGATGACCCCTCCCAGCGGCCTCATATAGATGTTAAACAGCATTGGAGAGATGATCGAACCCTGCGGAACCCCACAATTGAGGCTCCACGGGGCCGAAACACTCTCTCCAAGCTGGACTTGCTGTGGTCGGTCCTCCAAGAAGGATCGGAGCCAGGCAAGTGCCTGTCCACCGATTCCCAACTCCGAGAGCCTCCCCAGGAGGATACCGTGGTCGACGGTATCAAAGGCTGCTGAAATGTCGAGGAGGACCAACAAGGACATATTGCCCCTGTCAGCCTCCCTCAACAGGTCATCCAACAGTGCGACCAGTGCCGTTTCCGTACCGTGGCGCGGCCTGAAGCCCGACTGAAATGGGTCTAGGGCATTGGTTTCATCCAAAAGAGCCTGCAGCTGATCAGCCACCACCCTCTCCACCACTTTGCTAAGGAAAGAAACATTGGCTACGGGCCTGTAGTTGCCAATGTCGTCCGCCGCCAAATTTGGTTTCTTCCTGATGGGCCTAATGAGTGTCTCCTTGAGGGCAGGAGGAACCTTGCCCTCAAGGAGAGACCCATTAATTATCACAGTGGCCCATTCCGTTGTTATAGGCCTGGCTGCTTTGATTAGCCAGGCCGGGCAAGGGTCAAGGGAGGAGGTGGTGGCCCGACAGCGATCAAGTGCTTTGTCCACCAAATCTGGCGTCACAGGCTGAAAGAATTCAAGTCTCACCGGGCAAGGTGGAGCGCTAGACATCCCTGCTCAATCCACTGTATTTAAAAAAGGAGAGAGATCCCGGCGGATGGCCTCCACTTTAGATTTTAAAAATGCTGCAAATTGGTCAGGTGAGATATTAATGGGAGGCCCATCACCCAGACCAATTCCGGATAGATCGCGAACTATACGGAAAAGTTCCGCCTGCTGATTTGAAGCTTCGCTTATACAGTCAGCGAAGTGTGATCTTCTAGCAGCCTTCACCTTAGCCAGGTAATGGTTAGTTGCGATCCTGACAGCTCTCTTATTATAATCCATTGGTTTGTCTCTCCAAGTGCACTCTAGCCATCTCCTATTTCGCTTCATAGCTCGTAGTTCCTGATTATACCAGGCCCCTGGCCGAGCTCTGCGACGGAGAGGGCATTTAGGGGCGATCGTGTCTACGGCCCTAGTTGCGGTGGCAATCCAGCCATCAACCAGAGCTTTGACAGGAGCGCCAGACAGATCAGCTGGAATCCCTCTCATGGTATCCTGGAATCGTAATGGATCCAGTAACCTTCGAGGGCGGACCATCAAAATAGGTCCCTGCTCCCTGCAGGGAGGGAATGCCACTGAGAGGTTACATTTTATTAGGTGATGATCTGACCATGACAAGGGGACTGACACCAGGTCAGTCACCATCAGACCACGCTCGCTCCTCTCGGTGGAAAATACCAGGTCTAGCATATGGCCGCCCACATGTGTGGGACCGTTGACATGTTGGGACATGTCCAAGGAAGCCATGGTTTCCAAGAACTCAAGAGCTGGACCGGAAACCCCTGCCTCCGCATGCACATTGAAGTCACCCAGGACCAAAAGCCTCGGGGACTCCAATAGTGCCGCAGAGACAAAGTCCGCCAGCTCCGGTAAGGAGGTGGCTGGGTCGCGGGGAGCGTGGTAACCCAGCAAGATCACAATACAATCCCTGGCCCCAACAAACACGTGGAGGGCCTCCAGACCTGGCTTCACCACCAAAGAGCGCCTAGTAACTTCTAGAGTGTTTCTATAAACAATGGCTACTCCCCACCCCACCCCTCCAGTCTACCCTGGTGCTGGACTGCATAACCGGGGGGACAGGCAAGGGTTAGGGGAACTCCCCCTTCCCCGCCTACCCAAGTCTCAGTTATACACGCCAGGTCTGCGTCCTCCTCCAGAATAAGATCTTGAATAATCTGGGATTTATTGGACACAGACCTGGCATTCAACAGCACCAGTTTTAGAGTGGAGGGCCAGCTGATCTGACTACCTCGAGCCTGGCGGTTGGTCACAGACCCAGAACAGTGAACAGCCTTCAAACATCTGTTCACTGTTCTTCTTACACGAGTAGGGACTGCGCCAACGCCATATCTCCCTCTACCCGTAATCACCCGGATGTTCGAGAAACCCCCGCTGGGGGGGCAAGCCTTCCACTCCATGTCACAAAGAAAAAGAAAAAGAAACCCACAGAATACACTAAATTAATTCAGTAAAACGATAATAACAATAATTAACAAAATAGTAATTAACCCAATTAATCCAATATTAATTAGTCATGACATAAAACAATTTATCAAAATTAGGCAAATTATCAACTAAGAATTTTATCAATTTAACAATTTAAATAAAATATAATTTAAAAATTTAAATGGCGTTTAAAATTAAACTAAGCAAAATAAAAACAAGAAAAAAATAAGAGAAAAGAATAACAGAATAAAGTAAAGAAATAAAATGTGTGCACTATAATAAACTAATAATCACATATAATCACATACAAAAATATATCATAAAAATAAAATTAAAGAAAATAAACCCACAATTATTACCCCCCACATACAGTCCTGTTCTGCCTTACTTCGTCTAATGATGTTATCCTTCCTAATGTTATTAAGGAAGTTGAGTTTGTTAAAGTACAGTTCTTACAGGTGAGGCTAGTATCGGAAGTTGCAGCAATAGGCAGGGGAAGCAACAGCAGCACAGAGATTGAAACTAAAAATGGTGCTACTGTTGCCATTTTTCTCCCACAAAACACAGTTGTTAAATCTTCGCTGGCCGAGCTAGGGGAGCAGGCAGGGAAAACGAGTCCTGGCAATATAGTTGATGTACCTCCCAACATATCGGCTTGTGTAGGTTACCAGCAGAAGCCCCCGACGAGCAGCCTTTTCGCCTCGCGGCGGCTTCTCAGCTCTTTCCCAGCTGTAACTTCACACACACCGCCTTGCTCTTCCGAGCCCCCCAACGCTCTCGGAGCTTCACAGAGTCCTCCCGCAACCACAGACAACTCAACGGTCCTCTGACGGTCGCCGGACTCCAACTCGTGATGTTTCAGGACCTCTCGATGTCACTCTAAACTCCGGTAATCGGTACGTACCAGCCCCACGTTCTGAGCTCCAGCAACAGCCTCCGTCGGTCTCCTCCGTCTCCGTCTCCACAATCGCCCAAACTCGCCTCACCGCTCGCCTCCACGGCGCAACCTCCTAAGCCTCCAAACAATCTCCCCTCGCCACCACGATGTAACCGAGTCAGGCAAATAGAGAGCCTGATGTAGCGAGTAAGGCAAAATAAAGCAGAACAGGACAGAAGGAAAAAGAAAAAGAAAAGAAGAAAGATAAAAAGAAAAAGAAGAAAGACAACAAACCGGTGCAGCGGCAAAAACGCTACCCGCCCGCCACCGGCGCCATCTTGGCTTTCTTGTAGTATAACCATCCTGAATTAAGCTTCACCTTGTGTGTACAGCTTCAGTACCTACTATTGTCCAACTCCTAAGGCAACTGACTAGCTGTGCTCTGGAGTCTATTTTTAAAGTTTGTTCATCGTTCATCCAATGAAGCTGAATGGGGGGGAGATTCAGGACAGTTCAAAGGCGGTCTACATCCTGTTCCCCATTGTTCCACTCTGAAACTCCTTCGATAGGTTGCATGTTGGTGAGAAAATTTTGTGAGAGGAAAGGAAAAAAGTCTTGTTTCCTTTAGGGCTGATTAAGCATGGGCAATACACAAGGAAAAGTTGGCAGAAGGAGTCATAGTAGGAAAAATGAAGAAACCAAAAACATGGCAGCATGGAGATCAAGAAACAACTAAGCCGAAACACTGGCCTTGTTTTTTCATGGACTTGGCTAGCGACATGTGCCCATTTAATCTTCATTGCAAGTGGATCTTTTGTTCATATTAAATAAAACTGTTGGATTGGTACAACCACCACTTCTACAACCACCACTTTCTTTAACATATTTTAGATCTGAGAATCTAGCAATGACTCTTTCTAACACTATAAAATAATAAGAGGATGTGAAGGTTTGCAATATGATGTTGGTGCCTTGGGGGAAGAATTACACTGTTCGTCACTACTATGTAAATACTGTTTACAGAGTTTAAAACCAGGACTGAGAATAGGCTAAGTAGTCATAAATGTTTCAGGATATCATCTCACATACATAAGGATGTGTGTGGGAAGCCCCCAAATCTGTATATTTATTTTATTTTGCAACCTTGGGCAAATAACATACTGAGGTTGCACATTATTACCTGTGTATCTCTGAAATAGGGGTGAGTTTCATAATGATTTGCATGATATTGTATATCATTACAGTGGAAATTATGGCTGCACTGTTGTTCAAGTTTGTGTCGGTCTAAAATTTTGTAATTGAATAACAGAAACTCTCCAATTGTTTATATCACTAAATAAAAAAGAGGCGTACAGTTAGGAAAGAGTTGCTGTAAAACCTTTTTTTAACATTAGTCTAAGAACATATGGAGAGCCACACTGAGTCAAACAAAAGGCTCATTTAGTCCAGCATTCTGTTCACACAGCAGCCAACAGGTGGGAAGCCCTCAAGAAGGAAATGAGTCTACTAATATCCTCCTGCTCTTGTCTCCTAGCAACTGGTTTTCAGAAGCATAGAACCTCTGATAGTAGAGATAATATATTGCGCACATGAATAGCAGCCACTGGGTCCCATAGACTCGTCTAATCCAGTTTTAAAGCTGTCCAGGTTGACAGCTTTCAGGACATATTGTGAAAGTGAAACCTACATTTTAACTATGAGCTGTTCAGAGAGGTACATCTTTTCATCTGTCCTGAATCTTCTACCTTACAGATGATGAGAGATGAAGAAAAGCTTCTCCCGATGCACTTTCTCCACACCACATATACTGTTATAAACCTCTACTACATTACTCTTCACTCTCTTTTGTGGTGGGGAGGCGTAGGTTAAAGCACCCCAAACACTATAAGTTTTCCTTATAGGAGACTCCTTCTGCCCATTTTTTCCTGGTCCTCCTCTCTCATTTAATTTGGAAAAATTGTTTCTATTTTTCCTTTAGGGATATTTTCTCCATGTGTAAGCTTTAGTTTTCTCTTGTTCTACACTTTAACACAATAAACACAAATTACTAGAAATCCCCCTTTTCTTTTTCTTGCATCCCTAATTGTTTATTTGTTTTTCTGTATAGCAAGTTTGTGTTCCTTTTTATCCTCCCCATTTGGGCAAGACTGCCTTCTTCTGAGACTCTCTCTCTCTCCCTCCCTCTATCTCTCTCATTAATAGCTTCACTGACATTACTTGTTAACCATGCTGGTGACCTCTTGGACTTTGTCCTTTTCCTGACCTGTGGTATACATTCCAGTTGATCCTCTGTTACTCTGGTTTTGAGTAACCTCTGAGCATTTTGGACAGATTAGATCTTTTTGACATTTCCTTTCAACTTCTTTTGTTTTTTACTACTTCCCTCATTTTAGAAAAGCTTCTCTTTTGAAGGCAAGCATGACTACGTCCCTTGGCACTTTCACACATACATATACATTTGATTGCATTTTGGTCACAGTTCCAATCACTTGGCTACTGCCACCTTACACTAAGCACTGGGGAATACCATTTGGGAATAAATCCAGGTTCACCTCAGTTTTAGTCAGTTCCAAGACCAGTTCTTCGAGGACACAGTCCTCTAGGGTATGTAAAAATTTTGCATCTTCATCATGACTGAAATTTGCATTTATCCATCAGTGTAAAGACAACTGAAATTGCCCATTACTTTACTATCTTATCCTTTGGCTGCCTTCCTTGTTTCATTTCCAGATAACCCTGCTTGTGCATTTTGGTCAGTGGGATGATAGTATTTATTTCTTCAGTAGTAAATTTCTTGTGGGACCTAGCAATGTCACTCATAATGATTCTGTGAAAGAGTCACCCCATGTCAAAGTTTTTAGATGTTCCCTTGGATGAACAAAGCAAAACTACCCCCAGTATGCCCTTCCCTATCCTACCTGCAGAGTTTATATCAAGAAATCATTACATTACACTGGTTCTCTCCATTACACTAAGTTTCTGTTATGTTTCATTTTATTTCATTTTGTTTAATTTTGACATGTTAGAATAACACAGTGGAAATTTCATGAATGATATTTTGCAGACATTGTATGGCCTTCTACTTTAAAGAAATGAACGGAGGAAGAAGTGGGATTGTTTATAAGTGAATAGGATTACTCATAAGTGCATTTTAGGTAGTTTCATACTTCATTAAATCAGCTCTAAAGTGACCTCCAGATGGCTTCTAAAGCTAGTGTTACAATCTGTTAAGAGTACAAACTGGGTGTTAGAAATGAACATTGAAAAGCAGGAAATAGAGCTTATTTACTTATTTATTTATTTTTATCATTTAACACACAGTAAGCTGCAGTCATTTGTTAGCTGGCTGAGACAGGGAACAGTGGGGGTGGGGAGAGGCTGATATTCCTAGTATGGTAACAAAGGAAACCTATTGGACTGAAGCCCAGTTAGCTCTCTCACCACTCCTTCTTTGGCTGAAGAAGAACATGTCCCAAAGCCAGATTATCTCAGAGAAGAAGAGTCTCATTGCCTGAAGTGAAATCAACACTCCCCTCCCATGTCCGACATTTAGAACTTTGGAAAGAAGGTCTAGGGCTCCTTCCCCCTTTCAGGCACATAATTGTGGAATGACTAGTGAACTTCCTCTAGCTGAAGAAGCAAAGCACAAATAATCATCTTGTTCTGTAGACCTGTACTCAGTTGCCCATGCAGAGAAGGCAATCAGGCCATGCAACGACACTTTTGTAACAGTTGTGCACTGAGTTTCTGAAACTAATAGGATGTGCCGCTGATACCATTAAAAGGCCTAAATGTCTTGGCCCCATATGCTTTGAATTCAGCTGACAAGAAAAAAGATTGCACCCAAATATTAGAGAGAACTGTTCAAAAGTGGGACAGGCTGCCTTGGAAGGTCTTCATCTGACTGGCCTTCATTTGTGGTTTCCAAACATAGGTTAGATGTCCCCCGGTCAGGGGTTCTTTAGATATGGATTTACTGCATCAGAGAGGATTAACTCAATCACTCTTGGAGTTCTTTTAAGCCATACAATCCTATGATTTTATTTGAAGCAATGGGAACCTGCCTGTGTAACTCATGTGTATGGTGGTAAAAACTATTTAGCTGGCAGGCACTAGAGATGGCGCCTCTTCATTGGAGGTCCCATCCATGTGAAATGCCCTCCAATGAGATTTGCATCCTCCCCACCCACCCCATTTCAGAAAGCATAGAACTGCTTTAAAGAACATGGATGTTCCCATCTCCTTTCCGGTCAATGACTGTCCCATTCTTTTCAATATTTTCATTCTTTCAAACATTTTGTTAGCTGCATTTTTTATTTGATGGGGTGCCTTCAGTCTCCCTGTCTTGCTCCAACCTGAAACAGCACCTGGAATTTATGCCAGAGACAGTGGAAGCGAAGGAGGTATGGGGATATAAATGGAAGGATGCCAAGTGAGGGAGAGGAGATAACAAAAGAGGAGGAAAAGGCATGAAGCTTGCCAATAGGAGGTGAAGGAGGTGAAGACAAGAAGGTTGGAGCAGAAATAAGAGACTATGTGGGAAGAGAAGGAAGGCAAGTGGGCACAGTACCTCCCCCCTTAGCTAGCAAACCAACCTGGCATTTCAAAGACCCCACCAGTGCTCCCCACCAATGGTGGAATCAAACACCAGGGAGTCTATGCTTTCCTCCATCTGGGCGGGGGCACTCCACAACCCTTACTTCATTCACACAACACAGACCTAACAGACCTGGACATCCTGTCATACAAGATGTGACAGGAGGAGGATAAGCCCAACCCCCTTTAGCTTCCCAGTGAGGAAGCCCCACCACCACTGAAGCCCCAGAGACAGGCTTGCAGGAGACTGCAAACACTGGGATCTGGTATTAAGGTGTCCCTACAACAGCGAAGTCTGCAACCATGCATGAATGTACCTTTCTAATGGTCTCAATCCTGAACTCCACATTGGCAAGGATCCCAATTGTGTGTGTACTCACCACATGAAGGTCCTGATCCCATACCCACTTGCTGCAGCAGGAGCCCTAGTCCCAGGTATTCTTAGCTTATCAAAAGACCCTGAAGGCAAGTGTGATGGCTGAGGCCCCAACTCTGAGCACACTTACCATCCCAAAAACGTGACCCCAGAGTATTCATACCCACTCCTGCCTGGATCTATGCTCATTGGTCCCTAATCAAAAGACAGAGCCAGGACAGGAAGTTGGGTCAAGTCCACTGAGACACAAAGGGGGGGGGAGGCTGACTCGTGGGATAAATCCAATAAATCTCTTGTTGATAAGGACATCCACATCCACATGACACTTGAGATATCACTGCCTAAAGAGGTTTTCAATGCCCTGACCCCTTGAAGGACACCAAGTAGTTCACACACAGTTATACAATTTTACCTGGTAAAGTATTTGATGAGAGAAAATTTGCCAATGAATTACAGCTGCAGCAGTAAGCAAAGGAGCCATTCCCGCCAAATACTGCCATACTTCCAGTATACCACATGTCTTCTAATTGGAATGGAACCAAAGCAAGAGAGGGCAAGTTCTGAGAGGTCAACAGCCAATTTCTCACTCCCAGGAGCCACAGCAAGCCACAGAAAACGCAGGCAACACCACCGCCCAAACTGGGGTGTGTAGTTAGGTTATCAAAATTGCCCGCTTCCAATTTTTGTTTGAGGTGTTTTGGAGGTTTCAGCGATTTGGGGACTTGCTGTTTTGTGTTTGACAGCAAAATTGCAAATCCATTAGGCTTCCAGGAGGGGAAAGTGAGATTTTTCTCCCTCCAGATAGGTTTCCTTTCCTTTCTTTTCCTTTTCTTTTTTCCTTTTCCTTTCTTTCTTTTTCATTTTCCTTTCCCACTTGGGGAGGAAGGTTTACAGGGATTTATGAAGGCTTTTAAAAGAAAAAGCCAAGGGTTGTATGTGGCCCTCAGTTTATACCTTGCCCAGTTTATACCTTGCCCAGCACTGGGCCAAAACTGCCATTCTTACTATTGCTGCAATTTCCACCATCTTGTTTAATCCCTTAGAACATAGCAACCCTTGGTGTTATTGTCCGCATGGTCACTAAGATTTCTTCTCTTCCTTTCTACTTCCACAGGCAAAACAGCTGCCATGGAATGCCTCTGAAAATCTCTAACTCTCTCTAATGATGTAAGCCTCCTTGGGTCCTTTTAAGGTAAAAGGTAGAGTTAACATACATACATACATACATACATACATACATACATACATACATACATACATACATACATACATACATACATACATACATACATACATACATACATACATACATACATACAGAACTCTCTGGGGTTGGAGAAAACTCTGGCTGAAATTCAGTAGTCAGTCACAACTGAAGTCAGACCATTGAATCAGTGGGGATTTGATGAGTCAGCTCCTCCATAAATTGCACTGATTCAAGGGACCTACTCTAGTTGCAATTTACTGCTGGATTTCAGCCTCTGTCACTCCTGTAATATTCTCTATCTTAAGAATAAATTTGCCATGTCTTTCTTTATATTTCTCCAGCAAGTCTTCAAAAAAGACACCTAGAAATCTAGGGAGAACATGTGATCTCTTTTGGAGGCTATGAAGCCTGGTCCCTTTTAGTGTTTCATAAGAGCTATAGAACCAGTCCTTTAGTTGTATAACTACAGTCAGGGGTGGATCTACTATGAAACTAATGAACCTTAAGTTTCAGGGCCCTTAATCCCAAAGGGACCTCAGAAGTGACTTTAGTCCACATTACTTAAAATTTTGGAGTCTACTATATGAGGAGGTGTTTTTAAAATATAATAATCTTAATAATATAGTGTAATTCAATAAAAAATAATAGTTACCCTGTTTCCCCGAAAATAAGACCTAACCTGAAAATAAGCCCTAGTATGATTTTTCAGGATGCTCGTAATATAACCCCCACCCCCAAAATAAGCCCTGGTTAAGTGAAACCCTGCCCTCCACCATTGTGCAGCAAACAGAAGATAACATGACTGTATTTGAATAAATGTAGATTGTTGTACATGGAAAAAAATAAAACATCCCCTGAAAATAAGCCCTACTGCGTTTTTTGGAGCAAAAATTAATATAAGACCCTGTCTTATTTTCGGGAAAACACGGTAAAATAAAAAAACAAAATGTTATTAAAGTATCACGTAGGCTAGCCATAAATGAAAAGGCAATCACAATGCTAACATGAATGATAGCAATCTAGACAGTTTTTTTCCAATAAAGTCTTCATAAGTATACAATATTTTAATTACCCCTACTAAAAAATAAATGTTATATCTAGAAAAACAAGGTAAGTAATAAAGGTGAAATGGTGTCAGAGTAGCCTAAACCTATTGTTTTTATAAAGAGGTGAATGGAAGGTAGTCTACTTCTATATTACAAGTATTTATGAAAAAGTAATAAAAGGGTGAATTTGTGTTTAATTACAGTTGTTTAATATGAAAAATGTTCAGATAATGGTAACATTGTGTTACATTACATTAGTTTATGAGTTTCAGTGGCCTAGCCTTGACTAACTTAATATAACCTAGTATAGGCTAGCTTGAACATAACCTAGTTTAGTCTATTTGGCTTATTTATTATAAAATTCAGAATTACTTTCTGAGAAGGTACTACTACTCAAAAAGTAGACCTAGGTTTTTTTTTCCCTTTCAAAGCCTTCAACAATAGTCTCACGGCTCAATTTGACTGATTTTATTTAATGTTTTATTTCATCATTCTGTGATGCTTCATATATATAACATTTGCCTAATTTTAATCCTCCCATAACTTCAAAACTATGAGGCATAGGAAATTTTTATTCACACCAGTGACTTTGACATGTGAGATAATCCAATACAGCAATTTTATCAAAATCTGAGATGTAGTGGTTATGTAAAAAAAAAATATGGCAATCTCATGTGGAGCAACTCCCTTGAAGAAGGTAAGAATAGTTACCCAGACCTTGTTGCTGGTTGTGAAGGGGATCCCATAACAGTTCAAGCTTCAGGGCCCCAAAAAATGTAAGTCCACCACTGTACACAGTGGACAGGATTCGGGCAGTTGGCTGTAAAGGTGCTGCTCCAGCTGATGTGTTCAGACATAAGTGAAGAAAGTGAATGGGAAGGGAGATGGAAATGTCAAATAAATAAGAAAATAATTACAAATGCGGAATAAAATGAAAAACAAATGAATACAGAAATAAAGAAAAAGAAAAGATGAAATAAACAGCAAAACGAAGGAAGGAAAAATAATTTAACTCTTTCATTTATTTTTAATACACACTCCCCATTTTTGTTCTAGTGTTACCCCTTTTGCTGCTGGCCTTACCTTCTTTGGATGTGCAGTTACCCTCCCCTACGTTAGCCCTCAGTCTAAGCCAGTGGTTGCCAACCTTGGGCAACCACACATTCTTGGACTAAAATTCCCAGAAGCCTTCACCACTAGCTGTGCTGGCCAGGATTTCTGGGAGTTGTAGTCCAAGAATATTTAGGGACCCAAGGTTGGGAAGCACTGGTACAAAATGACATCCACTCCCACCCATTCTAATTGGACATTATATATGGGGACAGGAAAGATACATCCATTCTAACCAAATGGAGGAGCAAACATAAGGGACAGAGTTTTCTTTCTCTTGGATATTGTGGGCTCTCTCTGAGAAGTATTCGGATTGAAAGCAGGCAAACTACAACTGACAATATTTATGCAGGAAACGTGTCCTGCAGTTTCATCGGCGGATGTATTTCTCACAAATCGTTTGCTGAGCTTTCGCTTAATTCTTATAAGCTGTCACAATGAAAAAAGGAGGAGACCTCTGTGTGCTTGTGGTCTTTCAGGTCTAATCCAAATTTGCAAAAATGTGTGATCTGACAAGCTAAACTCAACCAAACAGCTGGGTTTGTTTGTTTTTTGCTGCTTGTACAGGACTGAAAAAAAATCAAGTTCAAAAATCAAGTTCAAGAATTATTATTAAGAATCAAAAGAGAGTCCTATTTTACATATGTCGGCTTTTATTCACAATTTGTGTACAAACACACACACGCATGTGCACACGCGCTTCTCTACAACTATCTTCTTGCAGGAAGACCTTGACAAAAAGAGGTAAAGAGGGATATGAACTGCAATATTACTCAGATTTTATGCAAGAGATGTTTTCCTGGCTTCGATTTTATCTCTCTGTGGACTGATACCAGAGAAACTCAACTCAAATTATTGCACAGAGTCTTTGTTACTATTTGGCTGGGTTCAAGCAAGGGTTGCATATTCTCCTATGTATAATAAATGTCACCGCACACGTGGGTGGTTTCCCATTGTATGTGGTCCTGAACATTTATTGCCAAGCTTTGGTTGCAAATTCAGGATTTTAGACAGGGTTACTAGATGGAGACAAGATTGGTCCCCTTTGTTGTATGTATCAGGAGATCAGTTTGAGCATGCAACAGAAAAATAATCTCAGTGGTGCATTTTATAGCTCAGAAACATATAATCAAATTACAGACTGTGACACATTTTCTCAAAAGTTGTAGCTCCCCAATTTAATTTGAATACTATTGAGACAGGAAAAAATATATTGTTCAAAAGCATGAAATGTCTTCCTTCAATGACATTTGAATAATTAATATCAATGTCCTGTATGCGATTGATTTTTTTTACATTTATTATCTCAATTTTTTGAAGGAGATTAAGGGAACCTGTGTGGTCTTCTCTCACTTTACCTTCATGCACCGACTGTCCAATGATCATGTAGTGAGCATCACAGGCAGCAGAACTGATAACATGAATCATCCTGCTAAGAACAACGTGAAAGAGGCTCTATTTTATTGGCTAATAAACAGCTTGGGACATTACTTTCAAAAAAAAAAAAAAAAGAATTCAGTGCATTATTTGTGTTGTGAACCACCAGGTACCACTTACTTTTGCATTATTTACAAGTTGGGTCCTCATCACCAGCAAATCAGAACGATACACGGAAATATTCCTTGCTTTTTTTCTGCTCACTTAAATCTCACGGCCACTTCTGATACTGCTCTCTGAACATGCTTAATAACAATTATATGCTTCCAAGTTGGTTCAAAGTTAATAACAATTATATGCTTTCAAATCAATTCTAAGTTATGGTGACCCTTTCCAGGGTTTCTTGGTATACAGTACTCAAAAGTCATTTATCATTTCATTCTTCTGGAGATACTGTGGGATTTTGGAGGTTTCCTAAGACTGCACAAAATGGGTTTTCTCCTAGGAAGCAGAATTGGGAATTGAACTCTTGACCTCTGCATTCAGCTACCCAACACATTGAACTGTCCCTCCAGCTCCAAAACATTAGAGAGAATGGCCAAAATCCAATTGGGGCTTAAGTGAGATTTGCATAACATGACATGGCTAACTGTGGCTAACCGAGGAGTGCTAGAGCACATTCAGTTGCGCAGTAAGGCCTGTGACAAGATATGTGACCAACAGGTCCCCCACACCTCATCGGTTGGTTGCAAATAACTATAGCAAAGTAAAGAAATCTTATGCAAATACCAATAGGACTCTGGTCAGTGTAAAACAAAACTGTCTTTGCCACTTTCCCTCCATGTGCCTTGCACTACAAATCCCCCCAAATCCAATTGCATCCTGGGTATAAGATTTGTAACCCAGCATATAAAGAACATTGCCATGTTGGGGGGACTTCCAGAAACAGGCATTTCCTAGAAGTATAAATTCAATCAATATTCTCTTTCTCTCTTTTTATCTTAATGCCTGTCCGTAGAATGTTATCCATCTGGGACTTTCCTGAGTATTTTCAAAAGAAATAACCAGAAATTACGATAACACTGATGTTGGGAGGACTGGACTGGCTCAAGATAGTTTTTGTAAAAATTGTTTTTATTGAATTTTTATGTTGGCAACAAACTAAAGAGACAAAATGTGTCCCTGCAGGACACACTCCTCAGAACCAGAAGACTCAGAGCCTAATTTGTTTTGGTTTTTCTAGCACAGAATGCAGATCAGTTCCCTAAACAACTCTGTCCATCTCTAGAAGTAAAAGAAAGAAAGAAAGAAAGAAAGAAAGAAAGAAAGAAAGAAAGAAAGAAAGAAAGAAAGAAAGAAAGATGACAAAATTTGAAGAGATCATTGAAAAAAAGATTGAAATTAGACGAAAAGACAGAAAGAAAGGGAACTGTAAGTCAAATATATAAATTATTAATGCAGGCCGAACAGGATACACCAGGATTAAAAGCACAGTGGCAACATGATTTGGATAAAGAAGCATTAGGAGAAGAATGGGATAAAATGTGGGACCAAAGAATTATGAAGAACATGTCTGTAAGGATAAAGGAAAATTGTTATAAGGTAATATGAAGATGATATTTAACGCTAGTAAAACTGAATATAATAAATAAAAATGTATCATCACTATGTTGGAGGTGCAAAAAAGAGAAGGGGACGTATTTACATACGTGGTGGCTATGTGAAGTAAGAAAGAAAGAATGGATGCAAATTGTTTAAGAAATAAGGGAAATAACTGGATTAAATATTCAAATATCCCCGTTAATGGTTTAATTGAACATGGTTAAGAAAGATCAAATGTTGAAAGAAAATAAGGATTTAATTGTAATAATGGTTACGGCAGCAAGGTTAATCTTTGCAAGAAACTGGAAAAATGATAACCAATTTAATTTAGAGGAATGGTATAGAGAATTATGGGATATGGCAATTAATGATAAATTGACATGTGATATGAAAATAAGAAAAGGCCTATCAAAAATAATGTTTTTAAGAAAATATGGAGTGTATTCTTAGAATATGTATTTCAGAGAGGGAAGGGGCATACGCCAAGGGAAGAAACAATGAAGTTTTGGAGAGAAAATGGACTGAATGAATTTTTTAAAAATATATATTGTTAATACCAGCCCTGAGGGTGAAGTTGGCACTGGTGTTTTATGTGTATGTAATTATATTTTAGGTTTATGTTGCGTAGATTGGATGTTTGTTTAATAAAATAAAAATTAAAAGAAAGAAAGAACACCTGTCACAAGAATTTGCTGCCCTTTCATCATTTCTAAAATCTGCAGTGGCAAAGGAATATCCACTAACTTTGGCAACTTTTAGCATTTGAGTATCATTGTAGATAATATTTCTCCGTACCTAGAAAATGTTTAGAGAGCTGACTTGTTTAAAGCAGTTCTAATGTAGTAATTCTAATATATCAGTCACATGAAGAATAGAGGCCATGCATGGGGTTCCTCTTATGTCTTGTTCAGCGCTTCGAAAGAGTTTGTAAAACAATAATTCGTTCCTGTTATTCTTTCGTTCCTGTTTGAAAAGTAACTGGTTGTCATTACTCATTCCTTTTCCATTAGTTCCCTTGGCTGCCCCCTGTCTTTCTTTTAAGGAAAAATACCTAGGATTGATAAGAGAAAGATATAAAACTTGAAAATTTCTTGTCACAATGGCCAGGTTTGTGCAGGAATTCTCTCAATACATAGGGTTGGTGAATACTTGAAGGCACCTTCATGGTGACTGATGCTTTCCAAAGTTGGGACCCAAGGGCAGGACAGAGTTCACCTTTGGGATCTACTTTGATCACCTACTCAGAGTTGTGAGGCCTGTGTGGAGGTGATGGTAAAAGTTCCACTACAATGAAAATGATGACTGTCAGGTGCACAATGATCTAACTCTATCACTCAGCCTGGCTAGAGAGGCCTCCCCTGAGAGATTTTAAGCAAGCTTAGATTCTTGGCCTGGTTTACATGGTAGATTCCTGCACAGTTCTGCAGTTAAATCAACATGGTCCCTATCTGTCATGCCTTACTCCTTTCTTGTTGGCTCCATGTGCAACTGATACTTGTGATAGATTCACAGAAGAAAGAAGACTTGCCATAGTGGCTTTAAGCCTTACAACATGGCGACTGCTCCAAATGGAGAGCTAGCTTTTTGTTTTTCAACCTGATATTTATTCTGCTTTATTTCAGATAATGTCAAGAAGGAGAGTTAACACAGGAAAGAAAGAGTAGAAAGAGCAAGATAAAGCAAAAACACAACGCAGATGGCAGTGGTGAGACATTGCAAGACAAGTCTTAGGCTGCAACTACATGGTCAAATACTGACAGATTTGCTGTGGGTGTAAAACGGATGAATTTGCTTTTTTTAAAAATTGGTCACATGATGCAAAGTCTGGCCGTTTTGCTGCTGATGTGGAGAAGTGGGGTTTTTTTCCCTTCCCACTGGGGGCCTTTACTTTTTTCAGGATGTAACAATTTAAATGGTCTCACCCCCCATGTGATCAGCTGCTTCTTTCATCAAAAGAACTGCGGGGGGGGGGGAGGGCAAGAAGGTGGGTGGCTTTCTGGTGATGTGCTAAGATGGATGTGATGTTTGGGGGAACTGAAACACCCACTTCCATGATCTTTCTCTCTAGTCACCCCAAAATATTTTTAAAATTTTTATTTCAAAAACAATCGTGTTTAGTGCTAGATTACCCTATCACTACATTAATGAACAAATTCAACACTAGATCACCTCTGCATGGACAAAAAAAAGATAAAATTTGATGTGAAATAGAAACAACTCTGATGAACTACAGACCATCACTGTTTCTGCAGTATGTGTGTATGTGATTGTATGTTACTGAGAACTTTGGAAAACTCCCTAATGCTGTGCAATACTTTAAACAATTCACTGGCTTTGCAATGATTTATAAAAGGAGAGACACGGATTGGCAGAGAGTGGGATCAAAGGAAGGGGGCTGTGGGCTGTGACACAGGTGAAACCACATCAGATTGAAGGGCCTTGAAACAATCCACAGTCTCCCTATGATCCTCTAATCTGAACAGAGGCATACAACAGCCTGTGAAACAAACTCCAGCAACGCTGAATTGCTCCGATTCAGTTTGCCAGTGTAGTCTCAACCGTAGTAGATAACATTGGTGAAACATCTTCAGTCATGATCAAGATTAACTGCATAACAGATCCCTAATGCTGTGCAATACTTTAAACAATTCACTGGCTTTGCAATGATTTATAAAAGGAGAGACAGGGATTGGCAGAGAGTGGGATCAAAGGAAGGGGGCTGTGGGCTGTGGCACAGGTCAAACCACATCAGATTGAGGGGCCTTGAAACAATCCACAGTCTCCCTGTGATCCTCTAATCTGAACAGAGGCATACAACAGCCTGTGAAACAAACTCCAGCAATGCTGAATTGCTCCGATTCAGTTTACCAGTGTAGTCTCAACCTTAGTAGATAACACTTGGTGAAACATCTTCAGTCATGATCAAGATTAACTACATAACAGATCCCTAAAGCATTAATATTTCCTAAGTCCTCTCAGTTTAACAGCTGGTGATACGAACTTGACTGATTACTTGAAACTTCCCCATAGATAGATAGATAGATAGATAGATAGATAGATAGATAGATAGATAGATAGATAGATAGATAGATAGATAGATAGATAGATAGATAGATAGATAGATATTATTAGAGATCTCCTGTTCTCAAAACCATGGTTTCTGGCAGTGTGTTGATCATTGCAGGCTTTCTATGAATGGCTCCCATGTATAGCCATCCAAATATGGTTTAACATAGGCGTGACATAAGTGCTTATTGTTTGAATCCACTGTTGGATTGAATGGCATCAGAAAATAGTATCAAGTTAAGGCTCCCCACCCCACCCCCTTGTTGAAAGGTCTGTACATTTTTATCTTTTATATGTTTGGACTAACATTTTCATAGTCACCACATGGCCACACTATACTGGCACTGAGCAGGAGGATTTATTAGGTAGCAGCCATGATCTCAGTTTCAAGAAATAAGAAAACAGTGAAGTTATAGTTTTTTTGCAATTAAAAAGAAAGAAAGAAAGAAGCTGGACATAGCAAATGGTTGATGGAAGGAAGGTCAACAGTTTAAATGCAAAAACAAAATGAGAATGAAGGAAGTGGATGCAGGGGCCTACACTCTACAGACCAGATGGGAATTCTACAGCAAATTATTGATACTTAGATTAGATAGCAGTTTTCTTTAAATCAGAAAACATTAAAACAGTGGTAGATTCCCCTGAACACTTCACCAAGTACAGTTTTATTCTTTTTACTTCTGGTATGTTTCTATACATCTTATTCAGAATATTTTTGTTTATTTCAGAAATGGGCATAACTCCTACTAGTCAGTGCATAGAGTCTTTTAAGAAAGATACTTACCCCAAACTTAATAGCAAAATGAATTTGGACTCTCCATTCAAACTTTTGATCATGGTCCATGCTCCAGTGAACCCAATTCTTATTGACCTTAGCAAAAAGGAAAATTGGCTTTCTGTACACTTGAAGATCCTAATTCTGAAAACAGCACATGGTGAAGTCATTGTAAAGAAGAAACTGATGTGGTGCTTAGCTATAACCAAAGACTGGTTGAACTCACTTTTTGTGGCAGGAGCAGCTGCTGCTGCTATTACAACTACAAGTAGATATTATAACTAAAAGTGTAAAAACATTTCTATTTTTATCCAAATTAGAAATTCTTTCTGAAATGGAAAGGGCCTGCGAATCAAATTTATTACCAGGCTGGGAACAAGTAAGGTGAGGCAAAATAAGCAAAAATATAGAATTCAAAGAAGAATCAGGGCCAAACAGGCACAATGAAAGAATTCAGGTCCACTTCAGGTACTACAGTGGACAACCCCTGTAGGTCACTGATACCTAGATTGGTTTTTATGATTTATCATCTCTGAACTCATCCATTTTCCATGCACATGCATGTTCTAATCACTTGTCTAGATATAAATCACCACTGAGCTCAACATAATTTACTTTTGTGTAGACATGTATACAATTGTACTTTTAGTGTGGACACTAGGAAGTCAGTGATTTTGTGGAGGGAGGGAGGGAGGGAGGCAGGGAAGGAAGGAAGGAAGGAAGATAGATTATGATGTGTGTCCTTTGATTTCTTGTGCATTGGCTCTGACAGTCAGCATCAGAATTTTCCAAAGAAACATCCAGTATAACATCAGTACAGTAAGGCCCCCTTATTCATGGAATCAGTACCTGCTGATTCACTTACCCACAGTCTGAAAATGTTAAACATATTGAAAGAAAAATCCTAGAAATATTATTATTTATTTATTTTATTTATATTTGATTTTTATACTGCCCATCTGGAACCCAATATTTATTTGTAAAGATGAAGTTACCTACAAATATGCAGGATCTACTGTATCGAAAACCAGGATAATTCCACATAAAACTATACAGATAGATGGTACACACACATTTTTGGAAGCATTCTAGATGTCACTTGCAACAAGTATGTGCCATAGTTGATTATATATTTAACATTTAAAATATCTTGTATACAACATATTAGGAACACTCATAGTTTAATTCAGGCCACGTCCCATTCCTGAAACTTCAAAGTCAGGACTACATTCTGGAACAAGTAATAGGATGGGACCTATGTTAAATTGATTACATTCTGCAATTTACAAGACTCCTCACTGGAGCTGGGAAACAATGTTCCATATGCACTTACTCCCCAAAGTCTTGTCTTCAAAACAAATCACTGGTGTTTGAAGAGATGAGTCAGACAGTTCTGCTTTTGTAGCTCACAAAAGAGAAATATTGTCTAGAGCAGTTGTTCCCAACCATGGGCCCCCAGATGTTTCTGGACTACAACTCCCAAAAATCCTGGTAAGGACAGCTAGTGGTGAAGGCTTCTGGGAGTTTCAGTCCATGAACATCTGGAGACCCATGGTTGGGAATTACTGATCTAGAGCATTGGTTGGTCCAGTTAAGCAACAAAGGTAACAGTGCAACTGTCAAAACATTGCAGCTTATTTTTAACAGGAATATTTAACTCCTATGGAAGAACACAACCATGATTACAGATAGGCCTTTTGTGTTTACACAAAAGAAAAAAAATATGAAAGAGGCATTTATCTGTTTTTATGTTCTTTCATAGCATACTGAAAGAAAGCCTCTTAAACACAAATAAGTTAAATTATCAAAAGCAAGGTACATAAAAGTTATATGTTTTTTCATGTTTCCCTCTTTTATTTAAACCTGCTTTCACCCTTTGTCTGTCAAATCACCCAGGAAATTTTCCATCCCAGGAACATTTTTTCATCCAATAGCTTCATGAAGGCTGCTGTCAGAATGTTTAGGAGGGGGCAGTGGGAAGTCTGAATCTGTGTAAAGGGCCTGGATTGGTTGTAACCCAATGAGGTGTACAGCACCAATTAAAGAGATTTCACCAGCTGGGTTGGAACCTGCAAGCACAGCAAAAGGAGCAGTCAGGGGCCAGGACATCAGGCAGGACTGATGAAGAGACTACACCAACATGAACTGTGACCACAAATTACCCAAGTGAAGTACTTGGGGGGAGACTGGGAGGTGAACTGGAACCACCTTGCCAGGACAGAAAAGACTGGAGGAAGCCAAGACTGGCAGAGGAGCCTAATTGCAAATAGCTTCCAATAAAAGACATAAGGTTTCCACCTAAACTGCTTTCCTGTGCTGTGCTGACATCTGTAAGGAGGCTCCTTGACCTCCTCTTGCCCATGGAGGGCCTGGGGACACACACAATGTGGATTATATTTTCTGCTGCCTGCTGAACTCAAAGAAGAGAAGAGAAGGCATCCAGAGGTATGTAAAGGGCATAAAAATCCCTTCATGCTCTAATGATTTTGGGTGAGGCATTGATTGTGTTTTTTGCCTTTATTTGCTTGCTTGCTTTTCTTGGTTTGGGGGAAGGGGCTCTGTCTCTGTGTGTGTTGTGTTTTGCTAATTTCCCCCCTATATGAACAGGGTGCTTTCCTTGTTTGACCGATTTGTAAAATTGTTATTTTACTGTGTATTTATTATATTAAAAGTGTGTGTTTTGATGCGGGGTTGGGACTGTTTTATTTGCTTCTACGGGGGTTTGTACTGGTCTTTGTGGCTGTGCCAGTGTGCCACTGAGTTGTATGCATTGTCTTGTTCTTGGTTGGACACAACTTGGGGGCATTTCTGTCTTGCTATTCTTACAATGATTTTTCTTTCTCATGTATTGTTGCCTTCATTTGCAGTAGACTAATTCTCTGTTGCCTTGCCCCTAATTATTTTGGGTTTTTTTAAAAAATAGTTTTACAGAAGTTTAGGTCTTTTTCAGACTAGCGCCAGAAAACACTAATAGGGAAAAATGAAACTATATGATCCAAAAGAAGTGGTGCATTTTGACAATGAAAGAGGCACCCCATAAGAACCCAAAACAAAGTAAATGCAAAAGAATATTCACCATCCACATCTCCTACCATGATTGGGTGTGACCATGCTGTTTACATGATGAATTAGAAAAAATATTGATAGGAACTTCCCAGTGATCCAGTGTAAATTAATATTTTTGGCTGAAATATTTAGATTTTATTTTAAGACAAAGATATATTTATAAATCCAGAGTCCAATAGCACTCTTTCCAGCATGCTCAGTCTGGCTAAACCCCTTATGGCATCAAGCGTTCAGCACTGGAAAATCTCAGTGGTGGTTTCCGGTGGATTAATCATAATGCTGTGAAAATATTACTACTGACTTAGCTTTCACAGCCAATAAAGAGAGACGTAACACTTATGGAACAATGTCACACAAACTAAGGGCTACACCTCATAAACAAACATACCTGCCACCCTGAATGTATCACTGTTCTCAAGAGCAAAACCTTTTCTCTGTTATTAACAGGTGTTGTAGCAAGAGGGAACCGAACATGTACTACAACTAGTAACCAAATTCTCCCTCTCTGTCCCCCATCTCTTATTGTGGAGTATGCTCGCACACGGGTGGCTTATACAGAGGCTAAGAATTCAATACAGATATACATAATGTGTTCACCCCTTCCCTGAGCCAGCAAAGTAAAACATTGTATACCGGGCCCCATACTGTGAATCGCTGTGTGTCTGAAGAGTCTGACTGTTTCCCCCTTGAGGAAGTCAATGGGAGAAATGTGCTTGGCAACTTAACAAGATCATTAAAGTTTGGGACAGGGAATGAAATAGATTCTCCCTGAGTGCTGGCAGAGAGAAAAATGTCTTTCAACAAGTTGAGAGTTACAAACCTGGGATCGAGCAATTTTCTCTCCTATTGCCGAATAGAAAACGGCTCCTTCCTTCATTACCTCAGAGCCTAAAATGTCTGGACTGAGCTGCCTCTTGTCGTCTCTTCTTCATGTTTTTGACACTGAAGAGAATCTCCCTTCATATCCTACCTCAACCAGTAGATATATAAAGTGGGTTTTCCTGAAGCCAGATTGTCACCCCCATCGCGCTTAATAATTCTCGGGGCCAGCATTCCTGACTAGAACCTATGGTGACTGGAGCGGATGGGGTAATTGAAGCTGAAAACAAATGGAGGTTGCAAGAGCTGAGAAGACTGTCTCAGACAAAATCTTTGTCATTTCTGTCACTCTGCACTTTTAAAGTTGGACATACCCAAGATTGAACAGAGAGCTCCTTCTACACAAGGCACAGACTCTATCATGGGCATAGGTCATGACGTGAATATGCAGGAAAAAGACTGAGACCACACCAGGGAACTGAATGTGACTGTTATGGCTGTTGTATCTTATGTTACTATAGGGCTTTCAATCCCATAATTCAGCCTGGGAGATTCTGCTGAATTATAGGGATGGAAGCCCATTAAATAGTCAATAGAATTCATTGACAGTTCACACAGAGTTTCATTTTCAAATTCCTATCATACTTTTTGGAAGGATAGTATGTGAGCCCCATACAGATGTCTAGCATCAGATTTTCCAAGAATTCTTCCAGCCTTCTCCTTTACAAAAATCCATGCAGCTGCTAAAAGCACAGTAGCTTCACCGGGGTTAAAAATGGTAGCAACCCTAATTCTGAGTCTGTCATGAAAGTGAGTTTCCTGTTCTTGAGTTAACAAATGAAGGTGCTTGGCAGAATTATGTCTAATAGGCAAAATGAAGTTGACAAACCATAACTAGAAAAAAAAAAGAATTACAACATAGCCATGAGGGATTCAAAGTAATGAGTAATACGGCTCTTGTTAATACAGCCTTTCTTACCTAGCAATTATTTGTAGCTAATTACTTCCAGGCTTTGCTGAAAGAGTTGCAAGGGGAGGCAGGTGTTTCAATCACTGAGAAAGACATATTGGTCAGGTGGCAGAGAGGCAGAGGAAAGCACGGCATGCCAGGTGCAGCCGAGGGGGAGAAAGGAAAGAATGTCTTCAAGAGTTGTTTGGGAAGTGGAAAAGTTTGCCACAGAGCAGAAGAGATGGGAAGAACTGTTCTCCTTCACACACAAGCTGTAATGTGAATGGAGAAGTGCCCTGTGGGGGAAAAAAACGTTTTGGCATTGAAAACTAATCTGTGGATCCGTATATTTGTTGGAATTGAAATACATGTACTGTATTTCAATGTACTGTATAGTGTACATTGAAGTGACCTGTACTGTACTGTATGAAACATTCTATGTTTTCTCTGTTATTGGATCTGTTAGACTATATAAAGTAAAGGGCATCAGGGAACACCATCTCTGAGTCTCTTTTCATCACCGTGATAAGCAACAGCCTAAACTGTACCACTGCTTGAGCTGGGACAGATGCTGCCAACTCCTTGTATCCTTCCAAACCAATGGTTCCCAACCTTGGGTCCCCAGATGTCCATGGACCAAAACTCCCAGAAACCTCCACCGTTAGCTGTGTTGGCCAGGATTTCTGGGAGTCATAGACTAAGAACATTTGGGAATCCAAAGTTGGGAAGCGCTGTTACAGACCGTCCTCCATAAATGGGCACATATGAGAGCTGATGCTTCCTCTCTTCTCAGTCACCAGAGAGGGCGGCAGCTGCTGATGTTCTTCTTTGTTACTATCAGCCAGCTGCAGAAACAATATCTGTTCAATGCAGCCAGCATGTTTTGAGAAAGACCTGGGAAGACCTAATTCCTCTGCTTAAAAGAATGATGGCTGCTTTGAGTTGCTGGAGTTCCTACAAAGTAACAAGATGAGACACTGAAGGAGGCAAGGGAGCTGTAGCAGCAGTAGGTGCCATCTTTGCAGGGCGAGTGGTATAATTTGGCACTATTAGCAGCCTGCTGCTTGGGAGGACTCTTTCACCCTGATGGCATGGGCTGTGTCTGTGAACAAGATGTGGTGTGGAATTTGTGTGAAGATATGAGGAGGAAGAGAGGATAGGAGCAAACTGTATCCAATTCTGGGTCCTACAGTTTGAAAAGGATATTGACAAGCTAAAACATGTACAAGGAAAGTCAACTAGGATGTTTTTTTAAAAAGATCTGGAGGAGAGGTTGAGGAACCTGGATATGTTTAGCTTGAAGAAGAGAAGACTAGGAGGTGAGGTGATGCCCATCTTCAAATATCTGTAGGCCTGTCACATGGAAGATGGAGCAAGTTTGTTTCTTGGTAGCTCCAGAGGGTAGGACCAGAAGCAATGGATTCAAACTAGAAGAAATCAGATCTTGTCTGAATTCAAGGAAGAACATCTTGATAATAAAAGCTGTTTGACAGTGGAATGGACTGCCTTAGAGTGTGATGGGCTCTCCTTCAGTTATAGCCATTCTCTCAGGAATGCTTTAGCTGTGGATTTCCTGGTTTGGTGGGGATTGGACTCAGTAACCCTTGACCTTCCTTCCAGCTCTACAATTTTATGAGTCTATATTCTATTATGCTAACCTTTTCTTCCTAAGTCCCTGTTTTTCTCAAGAGCTCCTGGTTTTCTGGCTCTTCCTCAGAATGTTGTTTTGATATGGAGATAAAAGGTTGCAACAACTGAATGGCCATGTCTTAACCTTGAATAAATAAATATTCAATGCCTCAAACAAGGATAATACAACTGCTGTGAATCACATTGTTCTCCTACTAGCCTTCTCTCCTGCTTGGCCTAGCAAGTAGACTGTAACTCTGTCTCATTGCAAACAGAAAGCAGAATATGTGAATGAACAAAACTAGACACAGCACTGCATCAACTGTAGGTGCTTCAGAACATTTAAAGTAAGGGTGAGCGCCATGAGGCAGATTAATAACTTAATACCCCAGTGCATCCCTGGTGATCCTTAGCACCCTCATACTCACCCATGTTTTAAAAAAGAAGAAAGGAATCCATTCCTTGTGTCCTCCCAGGGATGTGGGGGCAATTCTGCCATGTCTTGAGGGGGGCTCTGCAATCCTTCACCCCCAAATATCCCCCAAACAAAAGCTTTTAGCCTCTAGGAAGCAGAAGGGGACTTTTTCAGCAAAAAAGAGAAATGCAGACGTTTTTCTGAGGAGATTGTTTTGTAGGAGTGGAAATATGAGACCGGTGTTAAGAGTTTGATCAGTCTGCTTAGAGGGAATTGGACCCAAGGAAATCTGCTTTAAAATGGATCAGCACAATAAGATGCCAAACCTGCAAAGTGCAAACGTGCTGAAATGGATGGTGAGGGGAAAGCTTGAAAAGTATTCGGGAAGTACACATAAATGGAAACATTGTGATTAACACTGGGGGCCTCCCTGTGAATTCAGGCAACAACTAGGAGTTTTCAGATGACTGATGCTCGGCTCATGGGAACAATGCGTTTCCAAATGCATATTAACTAGGCTTTTGCAAATGAACTTTTAATACTTCCCAGAAGACCCCAGCCCACAACAAGGATGACATTTAATATCTCCACACTGCTTACTCATCAAATTATAAAATAAAGGGGGGGAGCTTGTGGAATATTAAACTGTTAATATTATTTATATAGTGTTGTAATGGCACATTGCACTCTGGAGCAGTGAGATATGCTAAACATAAAACCAAATCCTCCTCCAAAGGAGTTTACGACATAAATAACTTAAGGCAGTAGCTAGAGAAATACACCTTTTCTTCCTCATTCTAGGTGTAGACATTTTTTCAGCAATGGCAAAAAGTGCTTTATATAAACTTTCCCAACCAATTCAGCTTTGTGGGGAGAGGGGGAGAAGTTTCATCTCAAAATTAGATTGCTTCAGAACTCGATAATCAAAACTCTAGAAGCCTGAGCCTGCAGAGTTGCTTTGGTTGTTACGGTGCAAATAATAGGGATATAAATCTTCCTTTATTTCCTTCTTGTAGTACAAATAATATTTTCCAAGTGGGTACAATTATGAGATTTTGGGGGGTGCATTTTGTGCATTTCCACAACTACTTTGCACAGAAAAACCTTGTGTGTGTTTTTTTACAGGAAACCCAGTATTTTGTGCAAAATAGAAGGTTTTCAACACAAAACGCATTTCTGTATGTGAAACCCACAGTTTTTGGTGTACAATATTGCTAACAGTTTTTGGCATACACTATTGGTCTTTTTGCTCTTGTGTAGGAGTGAAAAATCTTGCGATGGTTGCCCTTTTATTCGGAAAGGGTGTCTCAGTGTGTTGTGATGCCCTTTTTTTGTAGAAGGCAAGAAAATTCCTGAGAGTTCATTACAATCCGAACAACTAATGATTTGAGTCTTCCTGGCAGCCGAAGTCATGTCCCTTGCTGCCTGGTGGCAGCACTGTCTGATGGAACATGGGATTTTGGCTGGCACTGAAGCATACAGAACTCTTGTGTGCTTCACACTGGAACTGAAGCAGGCAAAGTGTAGTTCACAGGGAAGATGGACCCCTTTTCTTTCTAGTGCAGTTCCCAGTCTTCCACTTCCCCCTCCAATCCCTACACAACCCACACCTTGAGTCAGGTAGAGTTGCCAGTTCAGCAGCATTTCATTCACTGAGATTTCAGTGCGCTGTGACTGAAGCTCAATGATGTCACAGAGGCAGGGCAGGGAAGAGTTGAGAGGGAAGCAAGCACAACACCTACGCAGATATCCTTGCACTGAGCCAGTGAGCCCTGGTGCCGGGTGGGAAGGACAGAGATGGGTATCCAGACTTTAATGCAGGGGCAGGCAAAATCCATGCCCCTGTGTGTTGCTAGGCTGCAATTCCAAGCATTTCTTACCATTGACTATGCTGGCTAGGGCTGGGGGGGGGGGGGTTGCTGACCAATGAGTGGATAGTCACACTTTCCCCATCCACCTACCCCTCCAGCTTTGCTCACCTTGACAGCTGATTCCTCAACTCTAGACTTGGAGGAGCATAGCAATTCCTTCAGCCAGCATCCTGAGAACCGGTGAATTTAGTGGCATGAGATTACGGCCTCAGTGAATGTACCACAGTGTACAAAAGTCCCCCCTCCTGACTGAAGTTTATGGAAGTAAAATCTCACAGTGTTCATGGCAGACAGAGGACGTGGAAAACTAAATATGGAAAAATAATAGGAGAATCAGATCATTGATCTATATTACCCAGAATGGTCTACTCCAGCACAAGGTGGCTCTCCAACATTCTAAGCAAAGCTTTTCCCCAGCCTTAATTTAAGACCTTTTGGGTGAGAGATACAGAGCTTGGACCTGGAATTTTATACGAGTAAAACATTCTTTTAGTGCTGAAGCTGCAGCCCTACCTTGTGTGCATTCAGCTGCACATATTCTATCATCTAGAGCCTGAAAGTAACTTTTTACAACCAATGCAGTTCCCTTAACTTAACTACTAGTTACAGTGTTACTTTCTAGATGTGATAAGTAACACTTAAACTACTTTGCTGTAACAAGTAACTTCTGATTACTTTAAATTGGCACTTAAAGGAATGTTTAGAGGCATTTTGACTGGTTTCATCTTGTTAACAGGTCCTAAGCGCAGTAAGAGTTATTTGGTTTTGTCTTCTGCCTTTTTTTTTAGCTATTTCCAAAGTGCAGTATCAGAATTGTACACTAGAAGGAGCCAGAACGTATTTCCCTGTATTTTTTCTGTAAATGCAACAATACAATAAATGTAGGTTCAGACCAATCATAACAATAACTGCAGTCTGGTGTCTAAGAGGTAAGAAGTTATGTAATTACTTCTTTTTAAAATGTAACTTTCTCATCCCTGCTGTCATCCCAAGCACAGCGTACATCAAAGTTGTTATCATCTCCAAGCAGAACACTGGGATGCAGAGTTTGAGGAGTTTGAAAGTCTAATTAATCCATACCAGCCAAATATTCAGATTTCTTAGCCACTGAGCCACACTAGCTTCTGAGTGCCAAAAACCTTCAGTCCGTGGAGGACTGAGCATGGGTGTAAAGCTGTATCCAGTTTGAAAACTTTAAACAATGAAATGAAACTTAACAAAAAGCAAGTCATTCAGAAAAACAGGGTTTAGAAAATGAAACTATTATAGTAGTCAGTTTTCCTTTAACGTATTCTAAATTATTATTCTAAAACATGTTGGATTATGAGTCCTTAGCCAGGAAGGGGGACAAACATTATTGCTGATAGTTCCTCTTTCCAGGTCTCCAGCAACATGACAACTAACGCATAATCACTCTGACATGAATGCAATCCTCCACAACCTGGTCTCTAGTAAGTCTGTTGATTTGTACCATTATCTAGAATCTAAGAGACATACAAAACTAAATTTTACTTTATTGTAAATCCCCGATTGTATCTGAAGTTATTTTCAGCAACTTTATGGTGCGTGCTCCCAAACCTGTGTGCAGTCTCCCAATCAAAGCAGAGAGTTTGACACCATAATCTCTCCACATTGTAGCTCAAGCTGAAATGAAATTTGATAGAAAACAGTTCTGCGGGGAGAGAATTAAAGAGCTAGTGGAGTATGTGCTGTTACATCAAGTTCACATGGACTTTGTTGGCTGCAGCACTGAAATATAATGGAGTCACCAGTCTTATAAATCCTTCAGTGCTTTGGCTGGTCATGTTGAGGATAAACCTCCTGTAGTTGCAGTATTGCACACCATGTCTTGGTTGTTCCCAGTGGCACAAAGGTGGGAAGCAAATTAGGGGAACATGCAAATTTAGTCATGTGTGTGTGTGTGTGTGGCTGTGGCTGTATCTGTGTGTCTCTGTGTCTCTGTGTGTCTGTGTGTCTCTGTGTGTAAATTCATCTGTTATATAGAGTATATCACAGAAGTGAGTACACCCCCTCACATTTCATAAATATTTTAGTATATCTTTTCATGTGACAACACTGAAGAAATGACACTTGGCTACAATGTAAAGCAGTGAGTATACAGCTTGTATAACAGTGTAAATGTGCTGTCCCCTCAAAATAACGCAACACATAGCCATTCATGTCTAAACCACTGGCAACAAAAGTGAGTACACCCAAATTGGGCACAAAGTGTGTGGCCACCATTATTTTCCAGCATTGCCTTAACCCTCTTGGGCACAGAATTCACCAGAGCTTCACAGGTTGCCACTGGAGTCCTCTTCGACTTCTCCATGACGACATCACAAAAATGGTGGATGTTAAGAGACCTTGAGCACCTCCACCTTCCATTTCAGGATGCCCCACAGATGCTCAATAGGGTTTAGGTCTGGAGACATGCTTGGCCAGTCCATCACCTTTACCCTCAGCTTCTCTACCAAGGCAGTGGTCATTTTGGAGGTGTGTTTGGGGTCGTTATCATGTTAGAATACTGCCCTGCGGCCCAGTCTCTGAAGGGAGGGGATCATGCTCTGCTTCAGTATGTCACAGTACATGTTGGCATTCATGGTTCCCTCAATGAACTGTAGCTCCCCAGTGCCGGCAGCACTCATGCAGCCCCAGACCATGACACTCCCACCACCATGCTTGATTGTAGGCACGACACACTTGTCTTTGTACTCCTCACCTGGTTGCCACCACACAAGCTTGACACCATCTGAACCAAATAAGTTTATCTTGGTCTCATCAGACCACAGGACATGGTTCCAGAAATCCATGTCCTTAGTCTGCTTCTCTGCAGCAAACCGTATGCGGGCTTTCTTGTGCATCATCTTTAGAAGAGGCTTCCTTCTGGGACAAGAGCCCTGGAGACCAATTTGATGCAGTGTGTGGCGTATGGTCTGAGCACTGACAGGCTGACCCTCCACCTCTTCAACCTCTGCAGCAATGCTGGCAGCACTCATACATCTATTTCCCAAAGCCAACCTGTTGAGCATGGGCACTCATCTTCTTTGGTCGACCATGGCGAGTCCTGTTCTGAGTGGAACCTGTCCTGTTAAACCGCTATATGGTCTTGGCCACCATGCTGCAGCTCAGTTTCAGGGTTTTGGCAATCTTCTTATAGCCTAGGCCATCTTTATGTAGAGCAACAATTCGTTTTTTCAGATCCTGAGATAGTTCATTACCATGAGGTGCCATGTGGAACTTCCAGTGACCAGTCTGAGAGAGTGAGAGCAATAACACCTGCTCCCCCATCACACCTGAGACTTGTGACACTAACGGGTCTTATGACACCAGGGAGGGAAAACGGCTACTTGGGCCCAATTTGGACATTGTCACTTAGGGGTGTACTCACTTTTGTTGCGAGTGGTTTAGACATGAATGGCTGTGTGTTGCGTTATTTTGAGGGGACAGCACATTTACACTGTTATACAAGCTGTATACTCACTGCTTTACATTGTAGCCAAGTGTCATTTCTTCAGTGTTGTCACATGAAAAGATATACTGTACTAAAATATTCATGAAATGTGAGGGGGTGTACTCACTTCTGTGATATACTGTATCTTATGCTCTCAACAGGAGTAAAGAGAAGTGATAAAAGCCACACATTAACATGCTTAAAATAATGTTTGGAGTTGGCTTTCACTTAGGCATGTCATTTATCATCATCCTTTTCCATCAGACATGCAATAGCAAAAGCAATGTGAATGCTCAAATTCTCAATATGCTCCATTCTTCTACCTCAACAGTTACTAGTTCCAGAAAAGAAATTCACACTCAACGAAATTTTTAGATCAAATTTATCTGTTTCATAGTCCATGAATGCAGCTTTTGGTCTCCCATCCTCTGGAAGAAACCACAGATGCCAGATTTTTCCCCCTTTATTTAACTATTTGCAAATAAATGTAACTGACTAAAAATGTGTGTTTTGGGGAAATGTGCATAAACATGGTTTAGTTGAAGAAAGTGCTAAAAGGCATACATTGAGAAGCCTGTGTTCCAAAATATACATACATTTCTACAGTGGAAGAAAACAAAAGTCTTTCAATCCGTACAGAAATTAGACAGCTGGTGGGATTCTGAGAACTGCAATGGAAAACAAAGCCCACATCCCTAATTGTCACTCTACTACAGTAAAAAGTGGATAGGTGAGCAAATATATGTTTTTGAAGATGAGCACGTTTATACTGGAATGCCTTTACATGAAAAACTGAGTTTTTTCCCCTTTGCAAAATAGCCATTGCAGAATTTACTTCATTACAAAAAGCTTTTCAGAAATAATACTTCTGCATGACAGAATATAACTCATCCAGGGGTTGGGGGTACAACCTTCCACCAAGCTTTATGGGAGAAGAGCCAGCTTGTGTGGGCTTGGGCAAGCTTCACAGTCCAAGAGATTCCCCAGAAGAAGGGAAGTACTTCTGAGTACTTTACACCTAGAAAACCCAACAAAGAGTTCCCATAAGTTTGAATCAACTTGATGACACATTATTATTATTATTATTTACAGTGTTTACATGGATGATTTATGAACAGAAAATCCTTCAGTCAAAACTTCAGGTTTGGGAACGTGGAAAAAATATCACCATTATCCTGATTTTGATGATGATATCATGTAACATAAGCCTTATTCAGGCATTTGTTTTAGGAAATAAGGAGCACATGTTCAGAGGAGTGCTCTAGTCCCATCATCACATTGCTTTGAATATGTGGAGGAGGATGACTCTGAACAGGAGAGCCTCCACTTTTCATAGGGGCTCTCCATGTGAATAGGAAAAGGTTCTCCTTCCTAAGATTCGTCAGCTTCCATGGATTCAGGGCAATGAAACTGGAGAATACAGTTCCCCAGGACAGATGGTAGATATTCCCTAAAATGAATGCCTGAATAAGTTAATTGCAAGACTGCCTAACTAGGATCTTCCAGCTGTCATGGGACCTTGTGCTTAGCATATGAGTAAGAATACAAGCATTTTTTGACCAATGCAAAAATAGGTGATATCTTTATAGACCACTTAAAAATCATCATCATCATGCATGAGCTTATGTATTGTAGGGTGACTTTTTTGGTGGTTTATAAAGGTATTGCTTATTTTTTCATTTCTATTTTATTTTGTTTGGACCACACAGCTACCCTTCGTTTCAAAACATTTTTTGGTTGATGTTCCCACATTTTGTCAAAATGACTCAGTGTGAAACTAGGGGGGGAAAGCACATAGACACAGCAAACACACAATGACAGGCTGACACAAAGACACGATCCAGTGCTACTACATTTATTGGGTAATGGAAGTAAACAAGATTTATTGCATTGCTGATGTATGTGTGTATATATGTACACCCTTATGAAAAATATGCAAAATCTCTTCAAACCAATTTTTATTTGATTAGTACATATTCATATATTTATTTATCTGATGTTTAAATAACCATATGAGGATGAAATAAATCAGGGTTTTTATCTATAATAAGATTAGTTAATTTGGTAGGACTAACAATGTCATTTTACTCTTGACTATCCTGTCTCTAATTGTGAGATAATATCTGGTCAAAAGGATTCGAAGCAGTCTTGGTCAATAGACAAGAAATACCAAACAAACAATTTTGTTTTGCTTTGTTTTGCTTTGTGAGCCAAATAACTCCCCAAACACAGATAAACTCTTTTCCTTTCTATTTGCCCCCCATAATGAAATACAATCAATATTAAATAATACCTTGAATAGCAAATTCATTCAAACTTCTGATAATTTCAGATGAGTCAAGTGCAAAAATGTTTCATCAGATCATGTCCACATAATGTTCAAATGAAATGACTTGATGTTCGTCCCTGTCTTTCTTTCACATAGCATGGATAATTTTGAGCTTGGTTTCCAATGACATTCTCTGCTAATCCCAACCTCTCCTTTTTATTATTATTTCAAAAGGCAAAGGGACATCTTTGGGAAAAAATACATGTAACGTGTTCGTAGAGCTTTTGGTCCAATGTAGCTTTTCTTCCTCAGGTTGCCTAACTCAAGGAAAGGGTTCGGAAATCAGAACATAGCTTTCTAGTCTGCATTCTGCAGAGCAAATATAGCAGACTAGAAACTTCTTTAACTTCTTATCTAAGAAGTTAAAGAGTCTGTATGTTTCTCCATTGTACATGTTGTACCTACTCATACCTTTGTTTCACCATTTCATTAAGTCCAAAACAGCCTTTAAAAATAATTTGGCACAGAGAGACTACAGCCACAGCTGTTCTTGCTTCTGTCCTTTCTCAGCAAACGAAGTATAGATTATGTTCTCATCTCAGGATACCCTCTTGTGCTCACTACTATTCATGCTTTCAAAAAATAGCCCTGATAATTGCTTTGTGTTTGAGTGAGAAGTGGTCAACTGATGAAGAAAGGAGTTGGCTTTTGAGATTTTCCTTTCCTTGGTGTCACTTTGTGAATACACAAAGTGACACCAAAGGTAGTGAGCACAATAGGGTATCCTGTAGACCAGTGATTCCCAACTTTGACTGACTCCCAGAAATCCCAGGCAACACAGCTGATGATGAAGGCTTCTGGGAATTGCAGTCCAAGAATACTTGGGTAACCCAAGGTTGGGAACCACTGTTGTAGACCATCTTGACTGCTGCCGTTGGTGTTCTCAACATGGAGGCTGCCCTTTGCTGTGTAAAACTTGCATTCATAATAAAAGATATACACAGTGAAGAAAGCAGATAACCATAGCAGGTCTTAACTGCATTCTAATGGAGGTTTCCTTGATTCCCCTATTGCTGGCTTGGCAAAACCCGAATTGCAGGTCCTCCAGGCAAATGGTACATTTCAACTTTTTCTACTACAGATATATGTGCATGTATAATTCAGTGTTTCCACCCAAGACTGCAAAAAGGGGCAGCAGCAAATGTCATAAGAATGCTGCCAGAAAAAAAGGACATATCTTGCTATGGCTGATGATAGTCAGCTAATTTGTCTCACACTCCCTGTCTGATATATTTATACATGTACACATTTGCTGCATCTTCAGATATGTGCAATACAACAAAACAGTATTTGCTAGTTTTAAGTACTTAGGAGACACTGGATGAATATTGAGAAAACTGTCTTTGCTCCACCTCATTGAATGACTACTGGTGAAATAGTTCTGAGAAAGAAACAGACAGACAATGATCGAATTCCTCCCATTATCAGAGTTTTGCTTGCAAAATCTGAGCAGTACTTTCATCAACATCTCCCCATTTTTTCCCCCTGAAGCTCCAGATTCTCCTCTGATTCCGTCACTCCTTTCAGCTGTCAGTTCTGTAAAGGCAACTCCAGTGTTCTCTTTCTATGTCTCTCACACACAGAGGCTGAAAGTTGCTTAGCATAGTAAATCATACTAGGGTAGGCCCCTTGAATCAGCGTTGATTTGGTGAGTCAACATCTGTGCAAGTTCTGTTGATTCAAAAGAACCTAGTCTAGTGTGACTCACCATGCTAAGCAACAGGATTTCAGCCAGAGTGCGCTGACCTCACTGTGTTCCTGGCCATTCATTTGCATCATTGACTGTAGATTTCATTGTTTGGGAAGGGAATTTAAAACAAAAGAATCTTACCCCCTGCTGTTCCAGTCATGATCAGCTCCCCTTCTCCTTCTGAGGCAAGGGTTCAGATACTTTTTCTTCCTTCATTGCTGGTTACAGTCCAACAATACTGGTCAACTAAACCATACAAGTTATTCAAGTTGTAGATAAACATTTAACTAATTGGGACTTAATTTATTGAAGTGACTGTGTTAACAACGTTTAGCCCTTTTGGGTTAGACGTTAACCCAATTGGTGAAAAATAAAAGTTTGTCCCAAAATCTACTGTATAGTCTTGCACAGTAAAACTATGGTATTTGCATTCATTCTCTCCAGGCAAATTTTGTTTGGGATTTGAGGAGGATTCAAATGTGGGAATGGCATGGAAGGGGAATATCTTTCATATCCTTGTGAACCTGAATTTTTAGAGTTTTGGTATTATGAGAATGGATAGAAAATCTCCCAGTTAACTTCTTTACATGATCCATAAAGTTTATAATTTTATCATGTTTTTGGTAGGGTTTTCATGACTTTGATACCACTTTGACCTGCAGCCATAAGACCTATTTAAGGCCTGCCTACGATATTTTTGCTAAATGACTATTCTGCCAGTTGAAGAATCTGTAAAACATATTTGAGTTGCATCTCACCTTTTTTCCATGATCCCAGTTCAAGTTAGCAAACCACAGAGAAAAATTACAATATATTGTAGTATTAAAATGCAATTGAGTTAAACATCATTTTAAAAGCACATCCATTAAACTAATAATAATACAGAATCACAGCACCTTTCCATTCAAATTTCTCTTTTTAGCAGTCAGTAAATTGCTGGCATTCCCATCTAAATAGAAAGAACAGGGAGAAAACCAGCCGAGTCTTCCTTAGAAGACAGTGCTGAGTACAGAATAGCTCGGGATTGGCAACCAAAAAGGCCATATTTCATATCATTAACCAAATGTGCCTCTGAGGCAGAGCTTAAAAGTAACGGAAAAGTTACTTGCAACTAGTCACTTCATAGTTGACTGATAATTTAACTAGTAATTAAATGTTACTTTTAGGTTTAATAAGAAACATCCAAGTTAATTAAGTGTAACTTGGTAAAGGTAAAGGTAAAGGTTCCCCTTGACAAATTGTCCAGTCGTGTCCAACTCTAGGGTGCGGTGCTCATCCCCGTCTCCAAGCCGTAGAGCCAGCATTTGTCCATAGACAGTTTCCATGGTCACGTGGCCAGCGCAACTAGACACGGGACGCTGTTACCTTCCCACCGTGGTGGTACCTATTTATCTACTTGCATTTACATGCTTTCGAACTGCTAGGTTGGCAGGAGCTGGGACAAGCGACGGGAGCTCACTCCGTCACGTGGATTCGATCTTACGACTGCAGGTCTTCCAACCTTGCAGCACAGAGGCTTCTGTGGTTTAACCCGCAGCGCCACCACGTCCCTTAAGTGTAACTTGAGGGACACCTAATTACTTTTAGATGTAACTTGAAAAGGGGATTTTAAGACATTTTTAGAGAAATTTTTGCAGGAATTTTTCAGATTTTATGCCATTTGCCACTAAGTATTTCCTTATCACTTAGAATTCTTATGAATAATAAGTAGGAATGAAAATATTATTTGTTGTTTGTTTCTCTCTCTCTTTTTAAATTGTATAAATATTTCCAATATAACAACTGGTCACTAGAGAGTTTTCCCTGAATTTTATTATTAGCAATAGTTCCATGTGTTTGTAACAGTCAGCACAACTAATTGCTTCCATGAATGGAGCAAAGAAGTAATGAGTGACACAAGTTCCTTTTCAGGTGTGAGAGCCTAAGGCTCTGTTCTGAGGGAGGCAGGTTCGAGAAATGTGCCCAGTTTCTTTCCCATTTTTGATGCCTTTCTTTTGAAATAAAATTTATCTCCAGCAGTATTTCCTTCATAGACATGAAAAGCACCCACAAGAAAGAGTGTATGTGTGTGTTTTGGTGCCAGCTAGCCTTGTCTCTCATCTCTACACAGTGCTGTCATGTTCTGAGAAGAGTCCACATTCAACTCTGTATATGTGTGCTAAGTTATGTTATACGTAGAATCTACACCCAGAGCTATTATCTCTGGTCACTGGAGGGAGACTCAAGCGCACAGCTTTGGACATGAAGGGCAAGGCCAACATCTCAGTTCCAACTTGCAGTTCTTTATATATCCTCACATAAGTCACATGAACAAGGTTCTCCCAGGAAATCTCAGTTCTGAGCTCTGAATAGGTGTGATAAGACATTGCTGTTATGTAGTCTGGTAATGTAACTGTAATGAGACTTCTAAAAGCTGATGATATTATAGCTTATTGAAGCTGTCTCTTCTCCTGGGATGAAAGAGAATCAATTAATGGCATGCAAAGAAAAACATGCAAGAAAACCCTGCTATAGATAGTGTTTAGAACAGTATTGGACGACTTATCCTGTGCTTTCGATGATATAGTACCATACAGGGGAATAATTTTTGTCTGCCCTTGTAAAACATAAATCATATAGTTATATATAACGTTAGGGTGCTACACAGCTGGTTTTTCCCAGTAGTGATAACCCAGGTATAACTAAGGCCCTGGTCACATGAGGAAAATGTTTTCTAGTTCTTCCGATACTTTCCATACCTCTGTTGTATTTAATTGTGGTCACGTGGTTTATATCCCAGGATGAACGTCCCAAGAACTTTTAGCAGTACTAATTTATTTCCTCCTATTTGAATTGCTATAGTGGGACTACACTATGGTACCGGTTTATTTTCTCTCTTGCTTCACGGGGCAATTTAGCCCCTTGATTTATATATATATATATAAATCAAGCACGCGTGAGCGTGCTTGATTCTGCCCCCTCTGCACAGCTTTCCTCCTCCCCCATGCACCCATAGCTATTGTTTCCAGCCCCTTTCCTTTTGGTCACAACGGAACCACACAGAGGCGGGACTCACACACAGGGGGTGCTGGAAATTAGAGGGAACATTGATAGAGAAGTGGTTTCTGTTTAGGAAAGTGTCCCTCTGTTGCACTGGCTGCTCCTGCAGAAATGCATTGCATGCAATAGACTTGGGATATCCGTGAGGCAGCACTGGCAATCAACCACCACCACCCCCGGTGACATTGGCATACCAATGTTTCAATGTATCTTCCCATGGAATTTTTTTAAAAAAATATTACTCACTAGTAATGTAATGGTGCCCCCAGAAATAAAATAAAAAAATTACTCACCAGTAATATAATGGTGGCCCCCTAGTGACATACATTTACCAATGTATTGATGTATCAGGCAGAAAAAATAAAATAAAAAATACTGTGTGTGCTGCAGTAATGGAGGCCACCTTCCTGACTTCAATTCTGAAAAGAAGCAGGGCAGGTTGTGCACACACACAATCCTGGTAGGAATAGCACCAGTACAACAAAGGTACAAAATAACAAAACCCTCTTGGCAATGAGGAAATGTTCCACAGTTATACCACTGGCCAGGAAAATGTCTTGATCTTGACTGTGCATCATGTGACCAGGGGAAAAAAGCAACGAACTAACTAGGAAATAATTAGAGAACATTTCCCTCAAGGCCTAAGTCACTCTTTACATTTTCAGAGCATGTGGTTCTGGTCATTAGAAACAGCAAGGAAAGAGAAGGGAAAAAAACCCAAGAAAATGAGAACGAAGGAGGGGTTGATGATACAAGAAAGAAGTCAACAAGATTAATGGCAAGACACCAAGGCTTGAGTTATGAACATCAGTGAAGGGCTTAGGAGACTGATAAACAGACAAGGTGAGGTGGTTTCCCATATTAAGCCTACTGGGCCCTGAGATCTTCAGAGAGGTTCTTATCTCAACTCCACCACCCCTGCATGCACATTTTGTGTGGTCAGAAGACAAAAGAGCAGTCCAGAATAGAAGCTTCCTATGCACCTGTGGTGAATAAAACATGAAAAGTATAGGTGAAGGATACTTTTAAATGATTTACATATACATAGCAAAATAAAAAAGCAAATGTGGTAACAAAAACTGGACTGTTCCAAGGGCCCAGAATCCTGTCCAGCAGAAGGACCTGGTTTAGCTTATACAGCACCAAAAACATGAATGCTTTGATCGTCCTGCTTTTGTGTCTCCTTCCTTCAAGTACTCATCTCCTTTGCCTTGTATTCTTCTTCTTCTTCCCTAGAGACATGTCCCCTTCTCTTGCTTTTCCAGGAAAATCTGCTTTGTGCTCTTGAAAGACACTTCATTTGATGAGAAGGCATATGGATTAGCTAGTCTCAAAACTGTGGAACATTAATCAAATCTGGTCTATTTCAACAGAGGCGACTAGTCCTAACTACTACCCCAATGAGTTATGTTGAACAAGACTTCAAAGCAAGTCATAGCCCCTGATATCTATTGTTGTGGTGGCCTTTGTTAAAAATCAAGTTGTAGCCAATGATCTTGGTTCTCTAAATGGTGAAAAGAAAATCAAATGAGGAATGAACTAGAATTCCCCTTTTTTTTTAAAAAAGGCATATATTAAAAAGCCCAGCAAACACATAACTGTGGAAATGATAGCAGGAGCCATTGTAATGTAGAATATTATCAACAATGTACCTCCCAATTCATGTCTGTTGCTAAGTGTTTAGTTACTGTAAATGCTTTGGATTTTGCATAATTTATGTAAATTATTAAACACCTGTTCTCTTCCCAGGAAACAAGATGGAACTGTCTCCTCAGCTTAATTGATTCTTGGCATTGTTTTCCCAGCAACTACAGACAAATTGTAGCTCCCTAACACCCAGATTTTGTTGGGAAGACACAGATGTTCAGAACATATAATTGAAAATACACTGTCTCTTTTTTTGTGGTTGTTTGGGAAGAAATATTATTAAAACTCAGTTTATGAATCAGATATAATTAAGTATGGAAAGAAACTTGGACGAGCTTTCCATGTACTGATCATATTTTTCATCTGTGTTACAGATAAAGAACGGAAGATATGGCTATTAACCTTTCTACTGTCATTAAAAGTATTCTTCTATGTAAAATTTCAGGGTGCTACCCTGGTTAATTTGCACAGGGAAAAATCAAGTTCCATTGTGAAGACTAAAAAAAATCTATTTGGCATATTTTAATGTAGTCCTTATGCTTCTACATGCATGTTGTCAGTGGTCTTCTCTAGAGATGTAACAAGAACTGCAGTCTTGATGAAATAGGGTGTCTCCACACACTGACACACCCCACTGGAAAAAAAATTGTCAACCACTGCATGATTATTTGAGCTTGCGTTCATGAACAAAAAGCCCAGTACTTTTTTTTTAATCAGCAGCAGTTTTAGCAAAAATAAGTGGGGTGTTTTGTTCAAAATCCTTGTATTTTGCTCAAAACATTGGCTGAAATCCAATGGTAAGTTGCAACTGGACTAGACCCAGTTGAATCAGTGGGCATTTGGTGAATCAACTCTCTGATAGGTTCCATTGATTCAATGGACTTACTCTAGTTGTGACTTAAAACTGGATTTCAGCTATATAATATGAAAAAAAAAAGCCCTTATATTTTGCACAAAATAAACAGGGTGAATTTTACACACATATACACACACAATCCTGAAATGCAAAAATGCACAAAAGCTCTTACTTCAACCAGCAGAGAAATAAACTTTTGAGAATGAGCTGTGAGAATGAAACAAGTGAAGATTCACATCTCTTCTCTAATCTATGCTATGTGAATATGAACACTGTAACTTTTTTTTGGCACAATTTCCTACATGTAAGGCCTCTTGTGTGGATGAGATTTTCCACATGGCTGCCTGATCAAGAAAATTCTTGCTCAGCTTCTGTACCTCTTCCAGATGAAGGAGAGAACAAACTTTCACAGATCCTTCGTCACACTATCTCAGTACTATAGCCATATCAATATGAGGGCTAGACAAGTTTCACCAGCTATTTCTGAAGTCTGCAGAAAGTTAGAAGCCATGACCAAAAGAAAGATGGTGTGGTGAGGTGCCATGTGGACTACTACTCCTTATATTGGTTGAGCAGCCCCAGAAGGAATATGAATGCAACGGTAAGTACTATAATTATGAATAGAAGAATCAGTCTTAGCTCAGTCACAACAGTGGTCCATACAGATTAGTAGACATCAGTCATGGTGGCTAGCCTAGCAGCTCTCTGTTTTTGAAGGTTCATGCTCATGGACTAGTATGAAGAATTTGCATGGCATTTTGGATGCGATCTGGGATTCCACAGTTGGTAAAGGTTCAGTAGCTATACCTTTTGCCACTGCCTGAGCAGCTTTAATCCTTACTTTTTAATTGGTTGAGTATGAGGATGAGGAAAGATTCTAGGAGAGGGAGACACATGTACCTGGGGCCAACCTACTGACATTTATCACTTCTGCATTGTTGCATCATGGCAGCATGGAACATCTTTTCTTGATCTCAATTTGTTATATCAGCTGGGGGGGCACCTTTATAGCAAATACCAATGACTGGAATCCAATTGGAAAAAGATTACACTAGTGTTAAATCCATTGGTGTAAATTTCAGCAGTGAATTGGTACAGGTTGAAAAGTCAGCACAGGCATTTGCTAATTCGTGTGCAATATCAAATGCCTACACTAACATCTCAGCTGGAGACCATTTGCTTCAGGGATTTTACACCAATAGGCATATGTAATAGGATTCTGACCAATAGATTTGTTGATACAATTTTTGACATAGGAAATAAAAGCCTCCCAACTGATGGTTTAAATAAAAAAACTATGCATGGAAAGAGGTTGAATTTAATGGATATTGTTTACAATTGCAGATGACAATGTCATAGAATTCCTACATTGGGGAACTACTTCTGTGTGGATTCTGGAGTGTAATCGCTTCTCTGAAATGTAAGAAAATTAGACTTTTGATTTTACTAATATCACATGTCAATTATTTAAAAGTGTATATATGTGCACATGTACACAGTTACACAAATGCTTACTCTTCTCAAAAGGGAACAAACATAGTATAGCTCGGAAGCTCTAAAGTCAGAAGAGTAACTGGTGCACATAAAATCAGCAATAGCATTTTTGCTGTGAAAGTTTCCACATGATTCCATTTGGATTTTTTAATGTTATAAACAGTGGCTGTTTATTGATTTGTAAACAAAGCATTGTCAGTCTCTGCTCATGGGTATGCTCATGTTCTCTTGAAGACAGGACCCATTATGAGTGATTATGTGTCAAGATTTGCCAAGAAAGGAAGCAAGTTACAATTCTATATTTGCTGAGAAAATAGTACATTTGATGGATCTCTGCGTGAAATGTGTTAAACCCTGGGCAGAATGGTATTTCTGTCTCCATTAGCAACAAACACCCATGAGGATGCACAAGTTGACTTAAAGGAAAAGGTTGTTTGTGGTATGAATGACAATTTTTAAGAGAGAAGCTGAAATGCGAGTTGGAAGATTCCATGAAAACTAGGAGAATCAAACACACTTACACACAAAGTGTGTTAAACCAATAGGAGTAAAGCCAGCTGTACATTTTGCTTAACCCTTCAATGTGTGGTTTTCTATCAGTGTTTTTTTCCAGTTGCTTCCCCAGCCTCTTTGTGTAAGGTCATCAGTTTTTCTAGAATGGTTGTGTGTGAGAGAGAGTACTTGTGTGAAAGTGTGCATCCATCTATCTATCTATCTATCTATCTATCTATCTATCTATCTATCTATCTATCTATCTATCTATCTATCTATCTATCTATCTATCTATCTACAGCAGGGGTCTCAAACTCAATTTACCTGGGGGCCGCTGGAGGCAGAGGCTGGGTGAGGCTGGGCCGCATCAGATTTTCCGCCAAGCAGAGCAAGAGCCTGAGGAAGCCGCGCGGGAGTTTCCTTAGCCCAGCTGGGGCTCCGAGGAGGAGGAGGAGGGGCGCGCGAGCCCTCGTCGCCAGCCACGACCCCCGCCGGCTCCTTCTTCACTTCCACCATCACCACCACCAGCAGCAGGATGAAGAAGCGGAGAAGGGAGGGAGCGCCGGCGACCGCCTAGCGGGGGGGAGGAGGGCACGACATAAAATTAAAAAAAAAACCCTCACAGAATCGCCTTGCCAAAGGAGAAAAGCCCCCATTGGTACCTGCGAAATTAAACAGAATTTTAATTTTAAATTTTAATTTTAATTTTAATTTTAAACACACACACACGGAGGTCCAGCAACCTTCCTCTGTGGGCCCCCCTCAAAAAAAGGCGTACTCAGCAGCAGCAGCTACCCCCACCACGACAGAGGAGCAAACTTTGCGAGGCGAGTCCAGGCAGCCTCCAGAGCCGAGGCGGCTGAAGCAGGAGGAGGAGGAGGAAGCACCGTCGGGCGCTGAGGCAGCCGCTGGCCAGGCTGGTGCTGGGGGTGCCGAGAGAGAAAGAGAGCCAGAGAGCCACTTCCCTGGAAGAGGCGGTGGCGGCAGCTGCTGTTGGCGGCTTGGAGGCGCTCTTCAAGGACGGGCCGTGAGCGAGCTCCGCTCTCAGGCATCGCTCGGCGGCGGCTCGGGCGCTCGGGGGAAAGGGCCGGCAGCGCGTCTCGCTTGCTGGCTCTCCCCCAAGACAGCGCCTCTTGCACCCTCCATCCGGAACTGCAGCCTGCCAGCCGGCAGACAGGCGGGCTGGCTGGCAGGCTGCAGTTCCAGATGGAGGGTGCAAGAGGCGCTGTCTTGTGAGACAGCCGGCGAGTGACACGAGGCTTTTTTTTTTTTTACTCTTGACAGCAGATGATGCGTGGGCGCTTCAGGGGGGGCAGGCAAGGCGGGGGCCACAAACTGTCATCCGGCGGGCCGCAAATGGCCCCCGGGCCGCATGTTTGAGACCCCTGATCTACAGTATATCACAGAAGTGAGTACACCCTCTCACATTTCATAAATATTTTAGTATGTCTTTTCATGTGACAACACTGAAGAAATGACACTTGGCTACAATGTAAAGCAGTGAGTATACAGCTTGTATAACAGTGTAAATGTGCTGTCCCCTCAAAATAACGCAACACACAGCCATTCATGTCTAAACCACTCGCAACCACTGAAATATAATATGTTTTTAAAATAACCTGATGAAATTAGAAATGCCATTTTTAAAACACTTAAAAACATACTGTACATAGTTCAATGGGAAACAAATGTGTGTACAGCATCCCATAATGATGCTCACTTGTCTAAGTCTCTCTCTCTCTCCCCCCCCTTTTAAAAGCCTGCTGTCCTAGCACTAGGTGACCAAAGAGAGTGAGAAAAGTGAGAAATCAGCCAAGAAACAGAAAGACCTTTTCACTTTAGCCTTGTTTTCAGCTTGAAGGACACAAACCCAAGGACTCAGAAGAGAAACAGGTGGAAGTTTTAAGGTAGCTCTGCTCTGACTCTCCAGGTTTGCAGGAGATGTGGTTAGAACAAAGGTACCTTAAAAAAATTTCCTGTCTCTCTGCTGAGTCCTTGCCCGCCCACCCCTTGGTCACCTAGCTGTCCTAGTACTAGATTAGCAAGTATTTGGAAGAGAAGAGAAGAGAAGAGAAGAGAAGAGAAGAGAAGAGAAGAGAAGAGAAGAGAAGAGAAGAGAGGAAAAATGAAAGCCGACCCAGGCACTAGGCGTGAGGACCAGAGGATTGAAATGGTATCCAATTGTCCTGGTTCTCTCACTTTTGTTATAAAGGTAAAGGTAAAGGTTCCCCTTGACAATTTGTCCAGTCGTGTCCGACTGTAGGCGGCGGTGCTCATCTCCGTTTCCAACCCATAGAGCTAGCGTTTGTCCGCAGACAATCCTCCATGGTCACGTGGCCAGCGTGACTAGACACGGAACGCCGTTTACCTTCCCACCGAGGTGGTACCTATTTATCTACTCGCATTTTTGCATTTTGCATGCTTTTGAACCGCTAGGTTGGCGGAAGCTGGGACAAGCGACGGGGGCTCACTCCGTCGTGTGGATTCGATCTTACGACTGCAGGTCTTCTGACCTTGCAGCACAGAGGCTTCAGCGGTTTAACCCGCAGCTGCCTATAATGGTTTCAAATACAACCGCTACAAACCCCTCCACATTGGCACAAGTGATTATACCACCTGAACTGCTGTGAATGCATTTGATTCCAAAGAAGTAGACACCCCAGCAATGGAGGAAAAAAGTACAGATTCGGGGATTAAAACTCCAGGCTGATTCACATCGACATATACATAATGTAATCAACAGAAAATAATGTGCATCTGATCAACCCAATCCCAGAGCACTTCCTGCATAATTTGTCAGTGTAGTCACACCTTAAGTCTGCTTGAGGCAAAAACAACAAAGATTTTCGTGACACTGAAATGACCAACAATTGGAAGGAGTGGTGTGTGTTTTGTGGACTGGAACCCATTTCATCAGAAGCCTAAACGTCTGATCTATGAGTTACCCAAAGTAACTGTGGGCTGTGCTCCAAAAATGTTTCTGCCAAAGAAAAAGTCTTAATGTTGAAGGTGTCATGTTGTGCTGGGGGGGGGGGGGAATCACACTGAATCTATTCTTGTTTCTTTATTTTGATTTGGAGTTGTTGTTTAAAAAAAAACCAAACAATGCAAAACATATTTAACAGGAGAATGGTAACACTTATCGCCAAGTTCTTTCCAGATAGCCTAAAGGCAATTGTCTGTCAGAGTTTAGGCATTTAGTTATTAGTCTGCGGCAGCTCAACCAAGGAAAAATAAACAACTAACATATGTGTGTGGAGAGTAAGCCCTTCTCTTTAGATGTAATAATAATTATGACTTCTATATTTTATGTCCAGGAGGTCAATGCAGTTTAGCCACAAAAAGAAAGGGGAAAGGCACTAGACTTTTATGTTGTTTTTAGTTAGATGAAGGCAATCTTTCATTTTAATAAGGCACCACTGGGCCATTGTTTCTCAGAAACACATAAGCATGTGTCATAAAAGTGACATTTTTAACCACTCAAAGCTATTCCGTTAAATATTAACACATTTATTTGTAGAATTATATCTTGGTCCCATTGTTATGGATAAAGACTGCCTAGTAGAACTGATGCACAGCTCAGGAGACAAACAATAATCTCTATATAAAGAGCTATAGATCACGTTATCTGGAATAAGACCAACTCCCTTTTCTTACACAATGAAAACTCCTTAAAGAGTAGATGTATAACTTTCAACTACCTCCCATCTATCCCACTTGTGGCTGAAAGTGTGTGTGGTATAGTTTTAATGCCAGAGAACAGCATATGTGACCTTTTCTCACTGCAAAGTAAGGCTGCAATGTTGCCTACCGGCTATGTAAATGTCCCAGCATTCGCTCAATGGCATTTGCAGAGTTAAATTCTGTGGACGGCAGCCCAAATATATTTCAGCAGAGGATCATATACCTGGCTTTATGGTCACTGAGCCAAGATTCAAATCGGTCTGCCTTGTTCAAACCAAAACTTGGATGTAGTACATTAAAATAAATGTGTTTATTTGCAACAAGTTTCAAGTTGAATTTTTCACAGGGGCACAGAAAACTTGCATGTCAAATGTGAAAGCCACTCAATAGGTCTAAATGAGTAACATTTTCAAACTACATCTGAAATGGCTCTCTGAGGGCATTTTTAGATATTTTTAGAAGCATTTTAATAAGACTTTTTCAAGTTTGCAAATCAACTTGTCAATCCCAGGATTTTTTACAATAATGAAATATAACAAATAAGTAATGAGTAGAAACATGCAGAGAAACGTACAAAAATACACCAAATCAGGGGTATTTGTGCAATTCCAGAGTGATTGTGAGGAATAGCAAGGAGCTACTTTTTATCCCAAGGACAGAGAAGAATATATAACCCTTCATATCCCATCAAACATTCATAGAGTTAAAAAGATGTTCAGCCAATTAAACTGAGAAAATAGAAAGCAATACAGGACACTGAGCTGCTGGTGCCCAATGAGCAGGCAAACAACTGAAACCCTTAGTATATTCTCTGGATACTCCAACCTCTGAGAGACTCAGGAGGGATAAGACTGAGGTCATGAGCAGGTATATATATCCCCTTACAGCTGCTCCACCCACCATTTTTTGAAGCTGTCGGCCAAAGAGATAGCTTTTTCAAGTTCTTCCTTTACTTTGTTCTCTCACTCAGCTCAGCTACTAACGTTTTCTGGAATATTTTTTACACAATTGCAATTGAATGTATGTGTAATAGTGGAAGGGTGATTGTTGTATGGACTTTGAATCAATAGGTTACACCAAGGGTGCTGGGTTGCTACCTCCGGTCACAGCCACTTGTGTTCCCCACCTCACCCCATTAGCAGAAATGTGTGGATTTGTTTTTTTTAACAGAGAATCTGAAGTGTACAGATCATGTCATAGACTCAGGTCAGAATGTCTCCTAAAGGGCACAAGCCAGGTCAATCTCAATTCTGTGTGCCTTCTCCTTGAATACAGAGTTGGCTTCTGAATGCTCCTAGTAAGGAGTAGTACAACAAATAATGCAACTGATTACTACTCTAACATTTTAAGGAGGGTAGCCATCTGCCCCTTAGAGACTAATAATAAGGGTTCCTTTTTTGGCATCAGCTTTTGTGGACTGCAAACAGAAAGGGCGGGCTGCAACTCATGGAAGTTTGCCAAATAAACTTCATTAGTATTAAAGCACCACAAGCTCTGGTTTTTTCCCCCTAACACTGTAAGAAGTAATATCAAAAGTTACTTTTCAAACACTGTAATAGGTGACAGGAATGTCTTGCTTTCAAAAAAGTAACTTCCCAGTTTTTCTAAATCAAAACCATTAAAATGTTCCCACTCATCCCTGACAGCAGTCCACCTCTTCCTTTTGCTAGCCTAGCAACTAGCATCTAGAGCGGCAACAGCTTGTCCATGGAGAGGATAGGAGCAGCAGAGCCTTCTCCTTCCTTCCTTCCTTCCTTCCTTCCTTCCTGATGGAATGAATAATAATTGTCTGGGATATAAAACCAGAGGAATGATAGACACTGCCCTCTCACTATCACCTAACGTTGGTGTTGATGCATTGCTATCAAGTCATGTTAGGATGATGGTGAAGGACTGAAAAATTCTCTCTTTTCTCCTTTGCTTGACAGGTAAGTCAGGAGAAAAGGCAGTTTGTTTAAGCAGCTGGTAGAGACATGAAAGGGGAAATCAAAAATTCTCCCCTGGTTTGGATTTTGATAAGAACAGGAGTTAAATGCTCACCTTTTGTTCAAGGCAGTCTATCAAATTCAAGTTGCTACCTAGAAGATTTAGAAGAACTTAGAAGAGCTGCACCACCGTATTTACACTGAAAATTGTTGCATCCAGTGGCTATAACAAAATCTCATGACTGTGAATTGTACCCATTGATAAACTGTCTTTTGCCTCTTCTAAACCTACTGCCAGTAAAGTACACTGCCAAATCCTGAGTTCTGCTGTTGCATGAAGGAGTTTCTTTAAAACCAATTTATACCCCACTATGCATATTTTTTTATTTTATTTTTAAACTATGTCCCCACTTGCTTAAAATCTTTGGACAATAAACTTTCTTAATACTTGGAAGGGGAGGAGAAGAAAGGTAACACCTTACCCCATGGTCAACAATTACTGAATTCATAACTCTTCTCATTTGGCAAGGGGGTACCACAGAGAGTTTAATTTTTCTCAAAACAACAGTTGTTGAAAAATTTGTTGTACAAAACATGCTGCTCATTAAGCAATAATAGTGAGCATATTTCAGCTGCCAGAAGTTGTATTCCATTAAAATATCATTGCCTGTTTTTGTTTTTGTTTTTAAAGGTACAAGTCAATTAGAAGAAAATCTCGCCATTGTAAATAATTTTGAAAATGTCAAACACTTCTCTAAGAGGCCTGTAAGGTCATAGTTTTAAAAGGTTAATGTGAAGTGTTTCCTCCCTGGGGTAATGGCCCACAGGCAGGGGAATGATTAATAAGGGGTGTATGGAAACTTCTTTTGCTGTTTGGTCCTCATTCTTGGATTCAGAAGCAGGGAATAGGGAAGCCACATTGTTTCAGAAGTAGTATATGGAGAGGAAATTCCAGTGGGTACCACATGTTAAAGTGATGCTTACCTGTAAAATTCACTTCCATCTTCTCTTCTATTTCTTTATTTTATACCCTATTGTTGCCATTTTGAAAAAAAAAAACCCATAGTTATCATGATTCCTTTAACTAATGGTTTTCAGCTTGCAAGAAAAAAAGGTCTCTTCACAAAATAATGACTGAGTTGCATTCAAAATCTTTGTCCTTCAGTATCTAACAGGCACTCCTCACTTTAACATTGTCCAGCTCACTCTGCCTAATGAGGAGACCAGATGTAGTAAAACCACATCCACAACATCTTCAGGCAAGGCTTATCAAGACTTCTGTTGGCCACCCTGAAGGGCTGCTAGCAGTCAACACAGATAGACCAGCTAGGCAATATTTCTAGACTACAGTTCCCACAATTGCTCACCATTAACCATGCTGGCTGAGAGTCCTGGCAGTTGAAGTCCAAAATTTCCCCTGCTGTAAACAATACCAAGCTAGAGAGATGAGGAATTTATATGCAGCTGCTTCCTTTCTTGAAAGGCCCTAGAGAGCAGACCAAGTAGCTGAAAAGTATTAATATGTATGAAGCTCACAATGACACTAATATCTTTCACAAGTACCCTTCATAGTGAGAGATGCCTGAACTCTGAAAGAAAAGAAACCCACCCCAAAACCCTTCTGTTGCCCTCCTGATCTTAAAAAGATCAAAGCAAACAAGACTTTGGGGACAGGGGAACAAAGATGGCAACTTGAAAAGGTTGGACACATTAGTTTCCATGGTCCCTATACGCACTTTCACACCATGAGAGGCAAAGATAGATGACATTTGCATTTTACTGATCCCTAGTAGAAATGGGCACAAAGCAAAAAAGCGAACCAGGAGATTCGTCAAAAATCGCTAATGTGTTGGTTCGGATCAGTTTGGGTTTGTCCAAACTGGAGAACCTGAACTTTCCTGAACAAAAGAATTTTGGGGTGATTTACAAACCTTCTGGTTAATTGCCCCCCTTACAGCCTGCCCCTGCCTCCTTCCCACTGCCCCCGTTGCCTCCCTACCTTTTCCTGCCACTGCCTCCTCTTCGTTGGCTGCCGCCACCATCTTAAGAGCCCCACCACAGGCCAAGGGCCTTCTGCACATGTCCTTGCCTCTCAGTTGCTAAACAAGGATATGTGCAGATGGCCCCAGGCTGGCTGACAGGCCAGCTAACTGAAAAAAATAATAATGATAATTTAACAAAAACAAATTTTAATTAGCTGGCCTGTCAGTGGGCTGGAGGCCATCTGTGCATGTCCCCACCTCTCAGTTGGTAAGCGGCGACATAAGTAGATGGCCCCCAGCTGGCTGATGGGGCAGCTAACAATATATATATATATATTTTTTTTTAATTTACTTTTTAATTTACTTTTTTTAGATAGCTGGTCTGCCATCTGATCCAGGGCCATCTGCATATGTTCCTGCTTACCAGCTGAGAGGTGGGGGCATGCGCAAAGACCGGCTGGCCTGCCAGAGTGGTGGCCTCTAAAGATGGCTGTGGCCATTTTGGAGGAGGAGGACACAGAGCCAGGAAAAGGTAGGGAGGCAACGGGAGCAGTGGGAAGGGGTGGGGGGCAGGCTGTGGAGGTGGGGAGCAAGCCAGGTTGTTTATTTTAGATAGCCACGGGGCTGTCTTTTAAAAAAAGATCATGAACAAACCAACAACTAGATTTGTCGTTCATTTGGGGAAAAATTGTAACTTCATGGTTCATGGTTCATGGACTTCCACAAACCAAGGCAAACCACCATTTTGGCCAGTTCGTGGCCATCTCTAATCCCTAGCTTTAGAATCTATGGAATATTACCCAACAAGCATATAGTATGGGATTATTTCCTTTAAACTCTGCGACATTTCACTTTCCATTTTAATCAGAAAGCACTTACAATGGAGTCAGATTTGTATATGGGTGTTAATGTGCAACACAGCTGCCAGCTGAGTTGCTGCTGTAATATACTTCCGATTGCAAGGATGAGGAAGAAACTTGATGGCAAAATCAAGATGCAGAACATCAGAATGGAGACCTTTTAAAAAATGAACACGTTGTAAATAATCAACAACATCCACAATTGTGGTTGATATAAAATAAATTCAATTTCAGCGCCTCGGTGGCATTTAATACACCACTTTACTTTATTCTCTTGCTTTATGGGATCACTGGGATCCCTCCATGGAATTGCAAAGCCTTTCAACTGCAAGGTAAAAAAAATCATTAAGACAGCTTTTCAATATTTTGTTATTGTTTGACCTACAGATTAATATGCCTCTCTAGAATTTGCATTTCCCCTATTGTCGTAGAACAAATTACTGCACAATAAATGTTGTCAAAGTAGAAAAGGCTTGTCTTTTTGTTTTTGTTTTTTGCCGCTTGCAATATAGTTATGAGTGACTTGCCTCAGCAGAAATGAAAAACAAAAAAGTTTGAGGAGCTTGGGGATTGTAATAAACATTCAATGATATTTTCCATTCTGCTCCAGGACTACGACAAATCATTCCTATTAATTGTTAGCTCAGCAGACGAGTATCAATAGGATTGCAGCCAAAACAGACCCACTGAGAAACAAAACTGAAACATCAATGCGCTCTGGAATATTCCAGAGTTTCTAAAGTACAAAAACAGCTCAAACAGATGGGATGGTGGAACCGAGGTGACAAAAATGTTAGAAAAATAGCACAATGAGGACTGAGTGCCTACTCAGCTCAACAAAAGTTCCATGTTCTTTGCAGTGAAAGCATCTGTGTGTGTATGAATCTGCCGTTGTTCATAGTAACTACCACCTGAAACACTGCTTGTCCTCCTTGGTTTTGGAAAGTAATTACTTCCATGGGAGACCACCAGAAGGAAAGAATCCTGGTTTAACCTTTGGGGAGTGTTGATGATACATGGATGAATAATCTGACTCAGTGGCTCAAATCCTGTTGCTCAACCTAGTTAGTCTCAACTAGAGTAGACCCACTGAATCAGTGAAGATTTGGTGAGTCAATTCCTTCATAAGGCCCATTAATTAAATTACTCTAGTTGTGATTTACTATAATAAGCAACAGATTTTCAGCTAACGTAAAGCACCTTTTTTGTATTCTGCTGTAATTCTGGGAAACCCTTTAAAAACAAATCCCTGGTAACTGAGTGAAAAGGAATAAAGAAACAGTACTTTCCAAATGTCATCTCAAGAGCACATATCAAGAAGTCTAGAGGAGAAATATGTTGGCCTTAGATTTGGTGGTCATTTTCCATCTGCCTCTACATAATTTTTACATTCTTGAAAAGCGGGGAAAGAGACAAAGTGACAGATGAGCATGCTGCTGCTAAGGTCCTGCGGGCTGAGATGAAATTTGGAGTAGGTCTATGTTTGGCATGAAATGACCTCTCAAATTGGGGAAGGGGGTTATTTTTCAAAAACCCCACTTTCTGTTTTTTAGAAATCCATTTGTAACATTTGATTCCGAAATAGAAGTTTGAATCTGTGAACTTGAACAGGAGGGGGCACGGGAGACGGTAGGTTGACCATTTTGATTAACAGTTTAGATTGTTCTGACACTGTTAGGAATCAAATTGCTCTCTGGCAGCAGCAGCTGCTTCCCACTTCTCATATTCTCTTCAGTGTCTTTAGGCTAGCCCTTCCATTAGGCAAAGTGAGGCAAACAACTCAGGTAATAAATTTGAGGGGGGGTGGGTGTTCACAAATGGCCAGTTATTTGTTTCTTATTATATGTGTTATCATGGCATTTTTACTATCAGGAAGGGAGAAAGTATTTACAGAAATACCTTCCGCAGGTGCCAGCATAATTTTGCTGGCTTTGAGTATTTTGAGTTTGACAGAATGGAATGAACCCTAGCCAGCAGACTGCAGAGCTGCCACTAGTCAGCCATGACAGTCACCGGCCAAATAGACTTCAATGTACCTCAGTATCAGGCAACTTTCTATATTCCTTTGCCATTCCAGGGAGTATTTTTTTTAAAAAAAAAATCTTCCCTGGTAAAAATCTTCCCTCAGGTTGGTTTAACAAACTGTACTTTCCAGATTTCAGAGTAGAGGAACAGACTACATGAGAAATATGTCAGCATTAGCTTTGGCTGCCATTTTCTCTCTGCCTCCAGATAATTTGAGGTAGGTGGAGGGACTCAATTGGCCTCAAGCCAAACCATTTGGCCTCGAGCAGCAAAATGTCTAGGGATGGCCCTGATTGTCATAGGCCATATTTTCCCTGAGTGTCATTAATCTCATTCACCAAAAACAACTCACACAGTTTTATGGCCATCTGTGGGATAATCAACAAAAACACATCAGTCATCAAAGATTAAACAGCAATGATAACAAATGAATCTGAAAACAACTTGGTGGGTGAAAGAGAAGGGAAAACAGAAGAACACCAAGAAAAATTAGTAGTCAGAAGAGCAAAGGGTCATGGAGCACCATAAAAGGTGTGTGTGTGTGTGTGTGTGTTTAAATCACATAAGAGAGATACATTTGACACCCAAAAAATGAGCACTATAGTACAAAAGCAGTTGCATCTTGATTCCTGAAAGATATTATAATTAATATGGAAAAGTTGTTAATAAACCTAGTTAGAGGCAATGTTATGGTACGGTTTTCAACCTATTTGTAAAGTTGTCCCAAATATTAAACATATGAAATATGGAAAGTTTTTGGACTTGGGCAAATCAAACATCCAGGCTTAATTATGTCTACTGATATAAATGGCATTCTGGTTGTTCAATGTCCTCAAAATGATTGCATGGTTACAATATCAGGCCAAATTACGAGATTATCTCTTCAAATTATAAACTGTAAATCAACCAAACTAATCAATGATTCATGCGGTAACAAATGTTAGGTAAGGTTTCAGCCATCAAAATGACTTTCATAGCTCAGATCAATGAATTATTTCAAGATTTCCTGCTAGAGATCTCAAAGGCAAAAGTTTTTATCAGATTTTATATGAAGTCATACAATCTAGTAAGTAACTAATTATAGAAGCTCCAATGAGAAATGTCCGGGTATTCCCAATTAAAAATTACTCATCAGCCTTTTAATTGGGGTACTGGGGTAGAATTATGAACAGTTAGAAATATAGCAGCCTAAGGAAACAATCAAAGATAACTTGGAATAAATAAGAGGTCTCATTTCTTGCCCCCCAGTAAGGCTTATGGGGAACAACTTTAACTAGAGAACATATAGTTAAACAGTATCTCCTCTGCTTTCACACTGACTTCCTTTCTGTGCCACTCATTGAAAACTTTGCTGATAAATTTCTTTAGTTATAAATTTGGTGAGTTCCAGAACTGGGAGGATAAATATTAGTTATAATTTGAAAGATTTATTTTTGTTAGCTAAACTATCCTGTCTGCTGGCTCCCAATATTTCATATAATTAAATTCTCTTCACACCATGTGATCAAAGTTCAAGTTCTTAGTTTGTTGTTTACTTTTGAGTAATTGATTTTTACCCCTTCACGGATTGCTGCGTTGTCGTGGCAAAGGGGCTTCAGTAATTCAGAGAAGCTATGGGCTATGCCGTGCAGGGACACCCAAGACGGACAGGTCATCGTGGAGAGTTCTGACTAAACGCAATCCACCTGGAGCAGGAACTGGCAAGCCACTCCAGTATCTTTGCCAAGAAAACTCCATGAACAGAAACAAAAGGCTAAAAGATATGACGCTGGAAGATGAGCCCCTCAGGTCAGAAGGCATCCAACATGCTACTGAGGAAGAGAGGAGGACAAGTACAGTGGTGCCTCGACTTACGAACGTCCCTACTTATGACCATTTCGAGTTACAACCAGCTCCGGCTGCAAAATTTTGCTTCTACTTGCGACCGGAGCTTCCACTTACGAACAGAAAAAGGCAGGGGGAAAAGGCGGGAAATTCAAATTTCTAACTGTAGGTGGCGACGAGGCTGCTTCTTTGTAGCTCTTTCGCCCCAGCAGTTAGAGAGTGTGCATCGGAGGAGGCTTGGGACTGCCTCCATCTGCTTCTGAGTGAGTGTGTGTGTGTGTGTGTGTTTGCAGGGAGGCATCGGGCTGCCTGGTAAGGTAAGATGCTCTTTTCTGCTTTTAAAACACTGTTCTGGGTGTTTTTGCAGGGTGGCTTTGAGCTGGGGGGTTTATGTTTCTGTGCTGTGATGGGTCTTGGGGGGTTTGTTTGTTTTTGGGTTTTTTTTCCCCATTTCCAATGGGTCTTGGGGTTTTTTGTTGCTTTTTGGAGTATTTTTTCCCCCATTTCCGATGGGTCTTGGGGGGTTTGTTTGTTTGTTTTTTTCCCCATTTCCGATGGGTCTTGGGGGGGTTTGGTTGCTTTTTGGGGATTTTTTTCCCATTTCTGATGGGTCTTGGGGGGTTTGTTTGTTTTTTGGCTTTTTTCCCCATTTCCGATGGGTCTTGGGGGATTTGTTTGTTTTTTGGGGTCTTTTCCCCATTTCCGATGAGTCCTGCATGCTTCCCTTGCTTTTTCCTTTGTTTTCTTTGCATTTCTGACTCACCCCCTTTGTTCTCTGTGCATTTCCGATCTGTTCCATTTGTTTTCTGTGCATTTCCAATGGGTCTTGCACACTTGATTGCTTTTCTTTTTTCCCCCCTTCGGCCGGAACGGATTAATCGCGTTTCCAATGAATCTTGCAGTGATTTTTTTTTTTGTGATTTTTTCCTTCGGCTGGAACGGATTAATTTCATTTCAATGCATTCCTATGGGAAATGGTGCTTCGACATACGACCATTTCGAGTTACGTCCATCTTCTGGAATGGATTATTGTCGTAAGTAAAGGCACCACTGTACAAGCAGCTCCAGAGCTAATGAAGTAGTTGGGCCAAAGCCAAAAGGACGCTCAGCTGCGGATGCACCTGGAAGTAAAAGGAAAGTCCAATGCTGCAAAGAAAAATACTGCATAGGAACCTGGAATGTAAGATCTATGACCCTTGGTAAGCTGGATGTGGTCAAACAGGAGATGGCAAGAATAAACATTGACATCCTGGGCGTCAGTGAACTAAAATGGATGGGAATGGGCGAATTCAATTCAGACGATTATCATATCTACTATTGTGGGCAAGAATCCCGTAGAAGAAATGGAGTAGCCCTCATAGTCAACAAAAGAGTGAGAAAAGCTGTACTGGGATACAATCTCAAAAATGATAGAATGATTTCAATACGAATCCAAGGCAGACCTTTCAACATCACAGTCATCCAAGCTTATGCACCAACCACCGATGCTGAAGAGGCTGAAATTGACCAATTCTATGAAGACTTACAACACCTTCTAGAACTGACACCAAAGAAAGATGTTCTTGTCATTATAGGGGACTGGAATGCTAAAGTAGGGAGTCAAGAGATAAAAGGAACAACAGGTAAGTTTGGCCTTGGAGTTCAAAACGAAGCAGGGCAAAGGCTAATAGAGTTTTGTCAAGAGAACAAGCTGGTCATCACAAACACTCTTTTCCAACAACACAAGAGGCGACTCTACACATGGACATCACCAGATGGGCAATACCGAAATCAGATTGATTATGTTCTCTGCAGCCAAAGATGGAGAAGCTCTATACAGTCAGCAAAAAGAAGACCTGGAGCTGATTGGGGCTCTGATCATCAGCTTCTTATAGCAAAATTCAAGCTTAAACTGAAGAAAGTAGGAAAAACCACTGGGCTAGTCAGGTATAATCTAAACCAAATCCCTTATGAATACACAGTGGAAGTGAAGAACAGATTTAAGGAACTAGATTTGGTGGACAGAGTGCCTGAAGAACTATGGATGGAGGCTCGTAACATTGTACAGGAGGCAGCAACAAAAACCATCCCAAAGAAAAGGAAATGCAAGAAAGCAAAGTGGCCATCCAACGAGGCCTTACAAATAGCAGAGAAGAGAAGGGAAACCAAATGCAAGGGAGATAGGGAAAGTTACAGAAAATTGAATGCAGACTTCCAAAGAATAGCAAGGAGAGACAAGAGGACCTTCTTAAATGAACAGTGCAAAGAAATAGAGTAAAAGAATAGAAAGGAAAAAACCAGAGATCTGTTCAAGAAAATTGGAGATATTAAAGGAACATTTTGTGCAAAGATGGACATGATAAAGGAGGAAAATGGTAGGGACCTCACAGAAGCAGAAGACATCAAGAAGAGGTGGCAAGAATACACAGAGGAATTATACCAGAAAGATCTGGATGTCCCGGACAACCCAGAGAGTGTGGTTGCTGACCTTGAGCCAGACATCCTGGAGAGTGAAGTCAAATGGGCCTTAGAAAGCATGGCTAACAACAAGGCCAGTGAAGTGATGGCATTCCAGTTGAACTATTTAAAATCTAAAAAGATGACGCTGTCAAGGTGCTACACTCAATAGGCCAGCAAGTTTGGAAAACTCAGCAGTGGCCAGAGGATTGGAAAAGATCAGTCTACATCCCAATCCCAAAGAAGGACAGTGCCAAAGAATGCTCCAACTACCGTACAATTGCACTCATTTCACATGCTAGCAAGGATATGTCAAAATCCTACAAGGTAGGCTTCAGCAGTATGTGGACCGAGAACTCCCAGAAGTACAAGCTGGATTTTGAAGGGGCAGAGGAACTAGAGACCAAATTGCTAACATGTGCTGGATTATGGAGAAAGCCAGAGAGTTCCAGAAAAACATCTACTTCTGCTTCATTGACTATGCAAAAGCCTTTGACTGTGTGGACCACAACAAACTATGGCAAGTTCTTTAAGAAATGGGAGTGCCTGACCACCTTATCTATCTCCTGAGAAATCTATATGTGGGACAGGAAGCAACAGTTAGAACTGGATATGGAACAACTGATTGGTTCAAAATTGGGAAAGGAGTACGACAAGGCTGTATATTGTCTCCCTGCTTATTTAACTTATATGCAGAATATATCATGCGAAAGACAGGACTGGATGAATCCCAAACTGGAATTAAGATTGTCGGAAGAAATATCAACAAACTCAGATATGCAGATGATACTACTATGATGGCAGAAAGTGAGGAGGAATTAAAGAACCTCTTAATGAGGGTGAAAGAGGAAAGCGAAAAAATGGTCTGAAGCTCAACATCAAAAAAACTAAGATCATGGCCACAGGTCCCATCACCACCTGGCAACTAGAAGGGGAAGATATGGAGTCAGTGACAGATTTTACTTTCTTGGGCTCCATGATCACTGCAGATGGTGACAGCATCCATGAAATTAAAAGACACCTGCTTCTTGGGAGGAAAGCGATGACAAACCTAGACAGCATCTTAAAAAGCAGAGACATCACCTTGCCGACAAAGGTCCGCATAGTCAAAGTTATGGTTTTTCCAGTAGCTATGTATGGAAGTGAGAGCTGGACCATAAAGAAGGCTGACCGCCGAAGAATTGATGCTTTTGAATTGTGGTGCTGGAGGAGACTCTTGAGAGTCCCCTGGACTGCAAGGAGATCAAACCTATCCGTTCTGAAGGAAATCAACCCTGAGTGCTCACTGGAAGGACAGATCCTGAAGCTGAGGCTCCAATACTTTGGCCATCTCATGAGAAGAGAAGACTCCCTGGAAAAGACCCTGATGTTGGGAAAATGTGAAGGCAAGAGGAGAAGGGGACGACAGAGGATGAGATGGTTGGACAGTGTCATCGAAGCAACCAACATGAATTTGACCCAACTCCGGGAGGCAGTGGAAGACAGGAGGGCCTGGCGTGCTCTGGTCCATGGGGTCACGAAGAGTCAGACCCGACTTAATGACTAAACAACAACAAAATTGATTTTTACAGTCAATGGGTGAAATCCAAGGTTTGGACTCCAAAAATATCAAAATTGGATTGAAAATACAGTTGTACCATATTTACTGGGGGGAAAGGTCTTGGTATTACTATTAGGCATGTAAGAATATTCACTAAATCCTTCATTCTCATCTATTTAGACTTTCTTGACTGGGTGAAACACCTTAATAAGGAATATCCAATTCCAAACCCTACAAGATTTCTCTCTTCCAGCCAAGAGCAAGACATGGGTTTCTCGCTTCTTGACAAGGTCTCTGTAATTTACACAAACTCTATGCAAAACTGCCACCCTTTCCTGTTGAGAAGCTTCGAGAAGCAAGTATAGAATGATAGCTGATTGTTTTAAAAGATGTACCCCAGCAATTTCTAGACGTAGAAGAGGACAGTTGTAGGAAAAGCCAGAAATTATGTCTGTGGTAGGTTTAACTTTTACAAAGTTTCAGGAGAAATGCAAACAGGCCAGACAGGTTTGAGTGGAGGACAACCCACTGCACACTTGACATTTTGCTTTTTGCTAGAACAGCGTGCCTCCTCAGCAGCGGCAACTACTAATATTCAAACACAAAACAAAACTCCTGCTGTACTATACTTCTTTCCCTGTATCTCCAGTCCGTGAAATGAACGTATCAGATCTTTGCATCTCTTCTGGGGCTATTACGTTTTATCAATATATGCACCTGTCGGTTCAGTTGGAAATGGAAAGCACAATCCAGTGGAAATTAATAAATTTAAGTTTCTTATATTATAGAGAGACATAATTAAGAATATGCCTAAATCACACGTTGAAATGAGATTTCAAGGTGCTTATATTGGCTGAATCTCATCCATATAGACATAATCGTTTTATGCAAAGCAGGGTAGAAACCTGCCCAAGTTCCACTGTGTACGCAAAAGTCTTGCTTGAATGAACTTCCCCATTTATTTCAATGGCAACTGAAGCATGCACATCCAGTACAGCCATAACCCTGTGGCAAAGTGAGTTTTATAAAAGGAATGATAGAGTTCTGCACATTTTTTTTAAAAAAAATCAAATTAATGGCTAAACATCAAAACTGAAATGTGTGGATAGCTGAAGGACTTCCAAAAGCTTTGCCAGGCATGTGTCTCAGGCTAACCTTTCTTTATTCATACAGTGCAAGTATGTGCTGCACATCTGCAGCTGTTTTTCAGCCACCCCACCCCATGTTTTGAGAATGCATCCCAAAACTGATAAGAAACATTGAATGTGGTCCTTATGCATCCCCATGTATTAAATAGGTTCCAGGCAGTTTGCATACAAAAACTGGAAATAATGTTCTGATGTCAACTCCACATTATTCAAGAGGGCTCGGGGTGCTTGGCGGGTGGTCCCACAATAGAGAACACATTGAATCCAATAAGCCAATTAAAAAAAAGAAAAGAAAAAGGAAGGAAGTATGGTATGGGGGTGGGAAGAGGGTGTCAATTACTATATCACATATAAACCAAATTTAATAGGTTGGTGACATGGAAGCCCATTCCCTGGAACAATCATAACTGCAATTAATTTCCCATCTGGATGAAGCAATCTCATTTTACCGGCTTAAAAATTATTAGACTCTAAGTGCTTTAAAAATCTGGTATGTGTGCAACAGAAGTACATCCTTGAGGGAAGGCGCGAGCAATGTATGGAACAAACAAGAAACAAACACACATATTCTGCAATATTCTATCCATATGGAGTATCCCTTTGGGCATATGTATACAACACACATAAGTCAGTTTAAACATTTTCCCCTTACCCAAGGAAATAGGGAATATGGGTTCTGCAAAGGAGGGCCCAAGATTTCTATGAACTAATTTATAGTGCCTGCTTCAAAATTATCAGTTCCTTTATTGGCTGGAGCAAGGCAAGTCAACTAAGCGGATGTAAGTTGGTGATATAGATAACATCATGACAGCTTAAGGACCTGTAAGAATGGAATAAAGCTTTAATTATCTGACTGAAATGGAAAGGAAGAAAAGAGCAGTTGGAAGGGAACCATTTAAGAATTCTGCCAGGAGTAAAGGTGGAACAGACTGAAGGCAGATATGCAAACAAAACATGTAGGCTTGCCAGCTGTTGCTTTATTAGACGTGGGTGGATCAGTTAGTCCTGCTTTCTCCCATATCTGATTTTCTTAAAACCCAACAGAAAATCTCTGATTCTTTCTGGTAAATTTATGATGCCACGTATTTTGGAATGTTCTTATGAAGCAGCTGGCTGGATAGCTCAGGGAGTTAGGGTATCTGGCTGTGAAGCTAGAGGTTCAGAGTTCAGTTCCTCACTATGCCTCCAGGGAGAAGAGTCAACCTGTGTGGCCTTGGGCAAGCTGTGTCGTCCCAGGATGCCCCCAGAAGAAAGGAATGGCAAACCACTTCTGAGTACGCTTTACCTAGGAAACCCTGAAAAAGAGTTGTCATAAGACAGAATTGACTTGACAGCACACAATTATTATTTATTATTTTTATGAAGCAAACCATATATTTTGTCTTCTATTCTTACTTTTTCTGGCACTGTCTCTCTCATGCATACAGCTAGGCTGTTTCTGCCTCTCTCTCTCTTTCTCTCTGCTTCTCCCTGTTCTCTAACTGGCAAAGAAGGCAAACTAGAACAGGGAGCCTGAAGGCCAAATTAGAAGTGATGTTAAATGTGTCATTGCATTTAATGTGCAGGATTTAAAAAATGCAAATAGGATCAGCCCAGGAAGGGTCTTGCAATATAACTGCTGGCAGCCATGGAGAAGAAATTTACGCTTTTTCTCCCCTGATGTGCCTCCCACATGAAGCTGGTATTTGCTCTGATGGGAAATCTCCCATTGGCACCAAAGCAAATAGCTTCAGAGGAAAGCTTTGCCTCAAGACCACAGCAGATGAAGAACAGTTAATTTCCCCTTCTACAACTCCTGTGGTCCTGAGGGCTTCATGAAGTAGAGGCACAGGGGTTACCACTTAAATATAACACAGGCAGTTACAGTTAAGTAGCACCACTGAGGCAGCCCATGTTCCCCTGCTGGCTGAAACAGAACACAAAGTGCCATTTCACCCCTAATATTTTAAAAATCAAAATAGGAAGGAGGAAAAGCCAGTGCCCGCACCATTCCTCTGTCAGAGGAGGGACTCCACACCGAAGTATGCTAGTAGCATTCCTAGAGAAAGAAGCATATGGGTTCGCTGCCACTCTGTATAAATGCAGAAGTAACATTAGGAATTAGTCTGAGGAACTTCTCTAGCAATTTCTTGGCAAGGTCCCTACTGTGGTGGGGAAGGAGACCATGAATTTGCCACACCTACTGATCTGCTATGAGGCAATCACTTCACTCTACCTAATGGCATGGGCCATGCAAATGGAAATGGTAACTTTTTCATATTATTATTAGTATCAGTATGTGGTGATCACTGCCAAGTCCCCGACTTTGGGCAGCGTGGACGCTCTTTGCCATCCACCCGGGATGGAGCGAGACTGTTTTTAAGTATCTCGAGACTTGAGCGAGGGGCGGGAAAGCCCATGGTACTTAAAGGACTTTCCCCCCTCGCACAGCCCTCTTCTTTTCGGGCAACCGAGGGAAAAGGAGAATGTGCGTTGGCCGGTTTTGACTGCATCCTGCATTGGGCGGACGAGCTTTTCGAGGATGGGAGGGCAGCATTGGCTCTCTCCCCAGGCTGAGTTGATCCACTGTTGATTTAATTTGATTGTTACTAATTGTTGTTAATCGTATTGGAGTTACATTTGCTGGTTTATTCATAGTTGTTTTGCGAGTGTTGGTTTGATAAGGGGATGGCGGCGGCGTGATTTTGCGCCGCAGCGCGGCAGCGTAAAGGTTTTTGGAATGAAAATTAAAAGGGGAAAAAGAAGAGGGAAAGAAGGGGATCAACGTAAAAGGGTAGATTTGGCCAGATTTTATTTCAATCGTTAATAAATTATTAAGGGGACCCGTAGTAGAGAGTAAGGGGTTTAACAGGGCTTTAGCCTGTTTGCCTTACCTCAGATTCTTTTAGTGTAGCAGATAATTTTGTTCTCCTTGTTTGTCGGCACCCCCCCTCCACTTTATTGTCAGTTAGCGCTTAAAGCATGGGGGACCTTGTTACAGCTTTTCCCCTACAGGCGCTATTTCAATTTTTTCGCGCCTTTTTCATTTATAAACTCAATGGTCTCGAGCTATTGGGGATAGTGGGCAGACCGTTTACGTGCCTGCCCGCCCCCCCCCCATCATCTTTGCCGGTGGATATTGGAGAGAAGGGCCCTCACAGAGTTGTTCACATTTTAAAATTTGAATCTAACAGCCGCAAACCTTGGAACTAGGCAGCCAGAGAGCTTAATAATTGGTGCGCCAGCCTGATACGCAGTTTATTTGGCGGAGCGGCCATTTCGTTTTCCTTTTTCTTGCTTGCACCCTCCATTTTGCTTCTAGGGCTCCTTCTTCTGCAAAGCTCAACTGTTGCAAAGCTTGTATTAATTTAGTTAACGGAGGGTGTGCATAATTATTAATTAACTACAATGTATTCATTAATTACAATTTTTAAAAAAATTATTAACTGATCAATAAGTGATTAATCTTAATAATATATAGTAATACGTTTGTAGTTTATTTAAGATAATTAGATAGTCAATTAAGATAAATTCATTTAGATAGGCAATCATTTAAAGTTTATTCATTTAACATCAATCATACTATTATTCAATTACAAGCGTTAATTCATAAATATACATCAACTATAAAGAGCATTTCAGATAAATTCATTCAGACAGGTAATCATTAAAGTGTCTTCTTTATAGCATCAATTATACTAATTTTAATACAATTGTCAATTAATAAATATATATATCTATTATAGAGAGCATTTATTTAGGCTTTAATTAGTTTATTCAAGTCAGCTGTTGGTTCCTTTTGGGTAAGAGCAGTATCAGAGGGATCTGAACTGTTTCAAAGCGGAATTCAGTTGCTATTTAATGCATTAGCTCTGCGACTCAGCTACTTAAGTTGGGCGTGTGGGCTACATTTACCACTTAATTACCAACAGCTGTAGTAGATATGGCATCAAGGAAGGGGCACGGAAACAGGAAGGGGAAATAGCCCACCAAGAAGAGGCAGGCACCCCAGGTGTCCCTACCTCAATCGTCTTCGGATGAGGAATCCTGGCCTATATGGCAGGAGCTTCAAGAAAAAATCTTGGCCTTAGAGGCCAAAAGGTTGCCAAAACAGCCTCCACAGCCGAGCGAGGCCCCGCCATGCAGATCTTCTAGGGAGTCCAAAAGCCTCAAGAAAGCTAGACTGAGGTCCATGGCACAAGATTTAATGGACAGATTTATTGCTCTTGAGGCTGCCCAGGTCCCTGAAGTTACGACCAGGCATGACACGGACGGGGTGCCGGTGACTCCGAGGGTCCACAGTGCCGAAAAAAGAAGGTCATCTACCTCCCGTAGCATCTGAACCATCATTCCTCCACCAAGAGGGGCAAGAGGAGGTCGAGGAGGTCGGCTTCAGCACACCACATTCCTACGAGGATCCCTGCTTGGCTACCATTTCTTTGGGTGAGTCTGTCATTGCACCGGGCACCCAGACACCTTTAGCTGCATGGCCTTGGGCCAGCAGTATTCCAAGGGGTTACACTGCAAACACTCCTCACACCTCCATAAACATGGGTTTGCCTAACGTGGCTTGGCCGTATGCCAACCCACACTTCAATGCCTGGGGCATGCCCTATTTTGCCCCTTCTCCGCAGGCTCAAGCAGAGAACCCATCTAGTGCAGGGTCGTGGCCTTATCCAGCAGTCCCTAACATGGAATATAATACAATACCATTTGGGGCATTACCATATGGAGATTATTCCATGCCCCTGGGAGATCACTTAACCCCCGCTACAAAAGAAAAGATCTGAAAAGGCAAATACATCAATGTATTCGACCTGCTCAATAGAAACGTGGATAAGAAAGACCTGGACAAAGACGATGATAAGGAAAAAGAGAAATGCAGAAAGAAAAAGCCAGACAGGACATGGGCCAACTGGCTGCCGGGGTTCCTCATTTATGCGGGTGTCATTGTCAAGGCCCAGCCGTGGAGGGCTCAGGCTCTCTTACAATACATGGACATTATTTATAGGGCCTACACAGATTTTGCCAGCCAGGCTTGGCTGCTGTATGATCAGGCGTTCCGCATGAGGAGCGCCATTCAGCCAAACTTGCGCTGGGACGAACCTCAGCCAGGTCTGTGGCTCCAACACAGGACCCCCTGCTAGGCCAAATACAGGGGAGAGGTTCGATAGTGGGCACCTAAATAGGAAGATACCCTCTACCCAAATTCCCTGCCCTGGTGCGGGGCAGGCGGTTCAACCCTGCCTGTTTTGTTTCCAATATAATACCAAGGGATACTGCACGAAAAAGCCGTGTAGGTTTAGGCATGAGTGCCTTACCTGCGGGGGGCAGCACCCAAATTTACATTGCTTTAAGGCAGGTGCCCAGCGGCAAGACAAAAACATGGGGGGTCCCAAGAAACCCAACAGTGGCGGCGGTAACCCTGGAAAAGGGGCCCAGCCCAATTAAAATTGGGGTTCTGGAGGATTGGTTGAGGTCTTACCCTCATAGGGACGATGCTAATTATTTACTAGATGGCTTTAAGTATGGATTTAGGATCCCAGCTGTGGGTGACTGGAGGGTGTTCATCGCACGGAACCTCTGATCAATATCAGGTATGGAAAGCATCGTGCAAAAGAAGATTGATAAGGAAGTAAAGGAGGGTCAGGTCGTTTGACGTTTCCCTGCACTGCCCATAGAGAACCTACGAGTTTTTTCCGCTGGGCATAGTCCCTAAAAAGGCCCAGGGTGAGTCATCTGTCCTTTCTGGAGGGGACATCAGTCAATGACGCTATACCCGTGGAATTGTGCACTGTTAGATACACATCATTTGACGAGGCGGTGAGTATGGTTAGGAAGTGTGGGGTGGGGGCTGAGATTTTTTTATTATTATTATTGAATTTATATCCCGCCCATCTAGTCATTAGACTACTCTGGGCGGCGAACAGCATATAAAATAAAACAATTTTAAAATAACAATGATATAAAACATCATAATCAAACTGGTTCAAGATGGAAAAGATGAGAAAGATAAATCAAATAGTGGTTGGAGGGAAGGCCTGCCTAAACAGCCAGGTTTTCAATTGACTTTTAAAAATGCCCAGCGAAGGGGCCATGCAGATCTCCAGAGGGAGATTATTCCAAAGGCGAGGAGCCACTGCCGAGAAGGCCCGGTTTCTTGTTTTTTCCTTCCGGGCCTCCCTTGGCATTAGGCTCCTCAGCCTCACCTCCTGGCTAGATCGAGTGATACGGGTAGATTTTGGTGGGAGTAGGCGCTCCACCAGGTAACGAGGCCCTAAACCGTTTAGGGCTTTATACGTAAGCATTAAAACTTTGAAATCGACGCAGAACTGAACGGGCAGCCAATGCAAAGCGGCCAGCATGGGAGAGATATGGTGATATTTTCTCACACCACTAAGAAGTCTGGCCGCCGCATTCTGCACCATTTGAAGCTTCCGCATCAACCTCAAAGGCAACCCCACGTAGAGCGCATTACAGTAGTCTAATCTCGAGATTACAAGCGCATGTACCAAAGTGGTGAGCGCCCCAACATCAAGATAGGCACGCAGCTGGGCTATCCGCCAAAGATGAAAATAGGCGGAGCGGACCACTGACGCCACCTGAGTCTCCATGGTGAGCGCCGGGTCCAGATGGATCCCCAAGCTGCGTACCCCACTCTTCGCGGTAAGAGTCACCCCCCCAAATGAGAGATAGTTCCCCAGACCGCTGATGGAGGGGCCACCCACCCTCAGGACCTCCGTCTTGTCCGGATTCAGCCTCAGCCCATTTTCCTGCATCCATTGCAGTACATCCTCCAGGCAGCGCTGAAGGGACGGAACGGCATCCACTGCAGTTGGAGAAAAGGAGATGTAGAGCTGGGTGTCATCAGTGTACTGATGGCACGATGCTCCACACCCCCTGATAACCTCACCCAGCGGCCTCATATAGATATTAAACAACATTGGGGAGATAATCGACCCCTGCGGAACCCCACAATTGAGGCTCCACGGGGCCGAGACCCTCTCCCCAAGCTGTACTCTCTGAGGACGGTCCTCCAGGAAGGATCAGAGCCAGGCAAACGCCAGGCCACCGATTCCCAACCCGGAGAGCCTCCTCAGGAGGATACCGTGGTCGACGGTATCAAAGGCCGCTGAGATATCGAGGAGGACCAACAGAGACGTCTTACCTCTGTCAGCCTCCCTCAATAGGTCATCATACAGGGCGACCAATGCCGTTTCCGTACCGTGGCGCGACCTGAAACCCGACTGGAACGGATCCAGGGCATTTGTTTCATCCAAATGTGCCTGAAGCTGATCGGCAACCACCCTCTCCACCACTTTGCTAATGAAAGAAACATTGGCGACGGGCCTATAATTGCCAATTTTGTCCGCCGCCAAACTAGGTTTCTTCCTTATGGGCCTAATGAGTGTCTCCTTGAGGGCAAGAGGAACCCTGCCCTCAAGGAAAGACCCATTAATTATTGCTGTGGCCCATTCAGTTGTTATTGGCCTGGCTGGTTTGATTAGCCAGGCCGGGCAAGGGTCAAGGGATGAGGTGGTGGCCCGACAGCGATCAAGCACTTTGTCCACAATATCTGGCGTCACAGGCTGAAAGAGATCGATAGTGGCCAGGCAAGGCGGAGCGCTGGACATCTCTGCTCGACTCACTGTATCCAAAAAAGGAGAGAGCTCCCGGCGGATGGCCTCCACTTTAGATTTTAAAAATGCTGCAAATTGGTCCGGTGAGATACTAGGGGGAGGCCCGTCACTCAGACCAATTCCGGATAGGTCGCGTACTATACGGAAAAGCTCCGCCTGCTGATTTGAAGCTTCGCTTATCTGGTTAGCGAGATGTATTCGGCTAGCAGCCTTTACCTTGGCAAGGTAAAAGTTAGTTGCAACCTTGACAGCTATCCAATTATATACCGTCGGGTTCTTTCTCCACTTGCGCTCTAGCCTTCTCCTAAATTGCTTCATCGCTCGTAGGTCCTGATTAAACCAGGGCGCAGGCCGAGCTCTGCGTTGGAGAGGGCGTTTAGGAGCGATCGTGTCAACAGCCCTAGTGGCGGCTGTAAACCAGCAGTCCACCAGAGCCTCGACAGGAGCGCCAGCCAGATCTGTCGGAATCCCTCTCATGGTATCCTGGAATCCTATAGGATCCAGTAGCCTTCGAGGGCGGACCATTAAAATGGGTCCTTGCTCCCTGCGAGGTGGGAGGGCCACTGAGAGGTTACATCTTACTAGGTGGTGATCTGTCCATGACAAGGGGACCGACACAAGGTCAGTCACCAACAGACCACGCTCGCTCCGGTTGTTGGAGAAAACCAGGTCTAATGTGTGACCACCCACGTGGGTGGGGCCGTTAACATGTTGGGACATGTTCAAGGAAGCCATGGTTTCCAAGAACTCAAGAGCTGGTCCAGAGGTCTCTGCCTCCGCATGGATGTTGAAATCCCCCAAGACTAAAAGCCTCGGGGATTCCAACAGTGCCGCGGAGACAAAGTCCACCAGCTCTGGTAGGGAGATGGCTGGGTCGCAGGGAGCACGGTAACCCAGCAAAATCCCAATACCATCCCTGGCCCCTACCGACACGTGGAGGGCCTCCAAACCCGGCTTCACCACCGCGGAGCGCCTGGTAACCTCCAGAGTGTTTTTATATACAATGGCAAAATGTGACATTAAATCAGCATTCAGGATTTTGCCAGTCCACCCCCTTGACTTCAACTTATTAGGCTTCCAGTTTGGAGGCTCGTTTTATATAGACAGGGCTCTACCCATGGGCTGCTCAGTGTCCTGCGCCGCTTTTGAGAAATTTAGTACTTTTATCGAATGGAAAATTAGACATAGGGTGCATAGTAATTACACAGCCCATTACCTTGATGATTTCCTTTTCTGTGGGAAAAGGAACTCAGGTAGTTGCATGTTCATATTAAATACATTCCAAACGCTGGCAAACGAGTTGGGGCTGCCCCTAGCCAAAAAAAAACGGAGGGGCCAGCCACATCCCTAACTTTTCTGGGCATAGAACTTTATACGGTCCAGCAAACATCTAGGTTACCACAGAGTAAATTAGTGGACCTTAGGTCCAGGATAGATGCCCTGATGCATATGAGAAAGGCATCTCTTAAGGATCTGCAGAAAATAGTCGGGCATTTGAACTTTGCCTGTAGGGTAGTGGCACCTGGACATGCGTTTATCAGGCGCCTATGTTCAGCCATGAGGGGTCTTAACCGACCTACTCATAGGACCAGGGTAACGTGAGGGGTGAGGGATGATCTCTTGGTTTGGAGTCAATTCCTCAAGAGCTTCAACGGGATCTCTTTTTGGAGAGCTGATAGGTGGTTGCAAGCAGATTTCCAGGTAAATTCTGACGCGGCCGGTTCTTTAGGATTCGGCATCTATTTTTGAGGTAGGTGGTGTGCAGGCACCTGGCCAGATGCGTGGCATCAGGACGGCACCACGAGGGACCTGACTTTTTTGGAATTTTTTCCAATTGTTGGCACCCTCTGGCTCTGGGCGGAAGAATGGTCAAACTCAGTGCTCCATTTCTGGTGTGACAATCAAGCGGTTGTTCATATCATGAACAACCTCACGTCGCACTCAGGTCAGGGCCTTTACTCTGCGGGCATTGCAGTTTAACGTACTGGTGCATGCCCGCCACGTTCCAGGTATAGACAATAAGATAGCTGACACTCTATCACGCCAACAGATCGAGTGATTCAGGGAGCTAGCACCAGAAGCCAGGGAGCTGCCAGAAGTTCTTCCTCCAGAGGTCTAGCAGATTGGCGTGAGGACGCGTCCAGAGCAATAGGTTTGGCCCTGGCACCCAGGACAAGGAGGGGTTACCTGGCCGTGAGTATAGAGTTTCAGGACTTTAGGAATATGATTGGTCTGGAGCTGGTTTGGCAAGCCCCAGTTGAACATTTACAACAATTTATGGTGTACCTTAATAGGAAAGGGCTGGCACCAGGTACCATCCAAGGTAGGCTATCGGCTCTGGCTTTTTATGCTAAAATAAATGGTCACAAGGACTTTTCAGGGGATTATAGAATTAGAAAAATGCTGGAGGGATGGTCCAAAGAGAGAGGGAGAGTGAGGGATTCTAGAGCACCCATTTCTCCTTCTCTGTTAGAACGCATATGTGAGCAATGGGTGCTCCTGTGCAGGGATGAGTACAAAAGGGCTTTGTTTAAGGCAGCTTCTCTAATAGCCTTTTTTGGCGCCCTCAGGATTAGTGAACTTGTAGCTGGGGGTAAGGCTGACAAATCTAAGTTAGCTTTACAATGGCAGGACGTTAGAGACCTGGACGAAAGAGTAGAAATTTCAATTAGACGATCCAAGGACGATCAAACAGGCAAGGGGAGGCAATTAGTCCTTGGGCAATGCAGCATGGAGTGCATATGCCCGGTTAGAGCCACGAAAGCATATTTGGAAAGGCGAGGGCAAGAAGTCGGATATTTCTTCCAACATGCTGACTGTGGCGGAATGCCCAAGTCACGCCTGTCCGTCATATGGAGCTCTAGAGCAGGAGCCTATGGAAGGACAGGAGGGGCGGAGTCAAGAAGACAGTTAGAGAAGTTAGAGGGAGAAGGTTTTGAAGTGTTAAGAGAGAGATTGGAAAGTTGGTGTGTGTTAGAGCAGTGATCCCCAACCTTGGGCCTCCAAGATGTTCTTGGACTTCAACTCCCAGAAATCCTGGCCAGCAGAGGTGGTGGTGAAGGCTTCTGGGAGTTGTAGTCCAAGAACATATGGAGGCCCAAGGTTGGGGACCACTGTGTTAGAGAATAGATAAGAGATAAAAGTAATATAAAATAGATAGACAGTCCTTAGGTAAAGTTACAGTGGTGGATGTGAATGAATACAAACAAGCAAACGTGTAATCCTATCCAAATTTAATGATTGAACAATAAAAGAACATCTATGACTTTACTTCTGTGATTTACTAATCAAACAATAAATAAACCTGTTATATTTGGCAGCCCGGGTATAAGAAACTTATTTGGTATAGTGTGGATAAAGATCCACTGGTGGCAGCGTGTAAAGAGAGAAAATAGTACATCGTGTCCGAAGGTGGACCTGTGGTTGAGGGAAAACAAACAGGGGAAACTGGGGGAACACGACACTGACCTTTGACTAAATATCAGTTTTGGAAGTTGACTGACTTAGCTTTAACTAGGGTTGGTGTTTCAGGCTTAAAGTTTGGTACTCATTCGTTCAGGATCAGAGCAGCATCCACTGCAGCAGCCCTGGGGTACAGCACAGAGGAAATTAAACTATTAGGCCGGTGGTCATCTGCAAGTTACAAAAGATACATTAGGACCCTACCTAACGTGTAGGCAGGGGCATGGCTTATGTCTTTGCAGGTCCCCTTGGGTCCAGAAGACGGAAGCAGATAGTGATAGTCGGCCATAGTTATATCCACTGGGCTGAGTGCTATGCTGCCACATCCCCGTGGGGGAGTGATTTGGGGCTCGGAGCCCAGGTGCACATTACCTGGAGAGGGCTGAGAGGTATGCAGTGGATCCAGCTGTGCAGGATGACGGCATTCGGTCAGTCCCCACCAGATGTGCTGGTAGTTCACCTTGGAGGCAATGATTTGCCTAGGATTTCAGGTAAGGCATTGATCCTGGACATTATATGTGACCGTAAGTGGTTGAATGCCAGGTATCCTTTGATGAGGAACTTTATGGTCCACTATTATTCCTCGGTTAGCCTGGCAAGGCTCTGTGAGGACTGTTGATGTTAACAAGGCCCGGCAGGGCGTTAACAGGCGTTAACACGTGTTAAGGTGTGCACAGGCGTCTGCAGCGGCCTTGGATCAGTGATAGGTCACCACAGGATCCAAGTGGAGAAGCCTGAATTATTCAGGAGTGATGGGGTCCACCTTTCAGACGCAGGTCTGGATATATTTTTGGAGGACATCAAAGGGGGCCTGCTTGTCGAGCTTGAGCAGCTCTGTGGCGGGCATGGGACAGTATGGCTAGTCCCATGCTGTGGCGGGTAGTGCAGAAAGAACAGGTATTTTCAGTGTGTCCCAATTGTAAGCTCAGGTAAGCCAACAGTGCATCTGACCTCCCAGCACTGCGGATCGTGCGATTACAGTGCCTGTGGGGGGAAGATGCACTGGGCCACTTCCGGACCAACAGTCATCAGCTAAAGATGGCTTGAGGTCTGGGGGTGTTTATTAGCGGCTGGCCGGGTTCCTGCTGTCTGGAGACCGCTGGAACTTGGGGCCGGGGACTCGCCCATTTCTTGATCAAGGGGTATTTGGATACCCTTGCCTTTCACCTGTTTCCGCACTACAGCAGGCCCCCTCTTTTTACAAAGGATGGCAAATTTTAAAAAGGATGTTATCAATAAAGTGTGGCCCATATTTAACCCATATCATTGTCTCGCGTCTTTATTCCGGGGTTGGGATGGCAATGTATGCTGTTCCTAATATAGCCATTCTTTGTAGCTCTGATGGTGATATTTCTGAGATCTGCAACTGCAGATCTCAGAAATCACACTATCAGAGCTACAAAAAACAGCAATATTAGGAACATCATACATACCGAGCCAATATTTAACAGATACTTAGGTTTTTGGTTAAAACTTGTATCTGTTATATAACACCAGTCAATGTTTTTATAATTTTGACTGTGCGTGGTGTTTTTGAAGAAGAAGAAGTAATCAGAATATCAAAATAATTACATTGATAGAAATTTTATATCCAAAACCTTAGCCTTCGTTACTAAGCTCTACCTTGTAGACTGTAGTGAGAACAAGATAAATAAGAAAGGATAATTTGGGTTGTTTGTTTGAATAATAATATTATCCATATGTAGTAGAGAGGCAAAAGTAGAAACAAAGGGGTGAGGGTGGAGCAACTCCATATCCCCATGTTTAGTATGCATGATTTGCTAATTACTGAATAGGACTGGAGGTAAAGAGGATAATCAGACTTCTACAGATCAAGTTGACTAATAATATAATAATCTTAGAACTGCAGAGCTGGAAGGTACGCTATGGATCATTGAGTCTCCTGACCTCTGGCTCCACATCCAGATACCTAAACCGCTGAGCTACGCTAACTTCCCAAATGTGAAAACAGTTCAGAAAGCCAACAAAAAGGTACTCTGTGTTTGAGATAGAGCCACCCCAACTACACACCCCAAACCATCTGAGTAATCCCACAGGAACCTCTCCCCATTCCTGGCATCCTTTCATGACACCTTCTGTCTAATCATCTAAATGATAGATTTAGTTCTGTTAGCTTGTTAATTTGTACAGATCATAGCCAAGGTGCTAGAGGACACAATGGGGTTTCCAAATGAGCATATAAAGTTCTCCACAGTATGGGAGACATCCTGGTATAGGGGTTATTCAGAAATTGGGTCGTAAGGGAAACTCTGGCTCAGTTTGAATAGAAAAAGCAGCAGAAAGTCTGTGTGTGGCACTGGAGAGGTCAGAGGCAGCATAAGCCATGTGCTGAGTCCTTTATCTCCCTTTTATGTTAAGGCGCTAATACAGTACAGACACAGAAAAATTAAGGGAGGAAAAAAGAACCCAAAGAAATGTGACATATATGGATACACGACAGTCCTTAACTACATGTGTTTAATGATCATCAGGATTTATTGCAGACTGCTTACGGCTACAGTCATGCTTGTGGGATGAATGATTTTCACAAAATAAAAACAGCTGTGGGAAAATTTTCCAAAACTGTAACAATAAAAGAAGTAAAATTAAAAGATGAACCTTGGAAGATTATTCAGGTTGACAGTTCATATGCAACTATCTTTTATACTGGATATTGCTCAATTAAAATGCAATTACAAGCCCAGTGTTTGCTCCATAATTTCTGAATATTCACAGAATCTCATAGCAGAGACAACCTGAAATGTATTCTTTTTCAACTAGAACTCTGTACTTCTAAGAATGGTAAAGAAAGGCATGATGTTGAAAATCCTAGGATGTACATTATTCTATTGGTTAACCAAAAATTTAGCTGACTGGGTAGCTCAGTGGTTCAGGTATCTGGCTGCGGAGGCAGAGGTTGGGAGTTTGATTCCCTGCTGTGCCTCCTATGAGAAGAGCCAGCCTGTGTGACCCTGGGCAAGCTGTGCAGTACTAGGATGCCCCCAGAAGAAGGGAATGGTAAACCACTTCTGTATATTCTCTACCTAGAAAGCCCTGGAAAGGGTCACCATAAGTAAAAATTGACATGATGGCAATTCAAGAATATGTACAGCCCCACAGTTGGGAACCATTGACCTTGATACACAAATAGTGCAACATGATAAAAAGAACCTTACTATGCTCTTACTGAAAACAAGGCAGAACAAATGTTTGTGAACTCTAAATGCCTCTTTGAACAAAAACAGCCCATCTAAATCTGGTGGATTTCTCCAGCAAGGGATTTGCAAAATTGTGGCACTATCACCAAAAAGAGGTGGCACTCAGTATCTATCAATTGTATAGTCAACCAATGTAGACCTGTGATCAGATTCTCTGACACCTATCAGTCACACGGCTTAAGGAGTTTCATAAGGGCAAAGATAGTCCATGAAGCCTTCACATTAAAGGTCTCAAAGGTCCAACCGCAATTCCATTTAGGTTCATTCATCTTGGCCAAAAACTACACCCAACTGTTTTGTCTATCCTACACTGATTATTCACAGGGCACGAGGGACAGATTGTGGAGGTGTCAGTATAAATAGGTAGTCACAATCTGGACAATTGACAATGATGAGCTCCAAAGATTTAGCAATTAGGCGGGTTCATGACAGGACTTCTCAGATTATGGGATTCAGGGGACTGAAGTCACCTTTCTGAGGCAGATGTGGGCCACAACCATCCTATCACATTGATGAAGTTCTCCAGTAAAGAACTCTCCAGAACCTAATAGGATGGAACAACTGCCCACAACTGCAAACCTCAGACCCTAAGGAAGTCAGGAACCCAAGACTATGAATGACATAGGGTGACATCCCCCACCCCCAATTTGTGAGAATGAAGATTTAAGCCAAAAGCCTGGTTTGAAAACCCAGGGTGAAGTGCTTAACGGTGGGGAAGTAGTCCTCAAGAGAAAAAGCCTTCTTAGGAGGAGGAGGTTACCTTGGAAGGGGGCTCTTCATTCGAGGGAGACCCACAGGCCAAGCCCCATGATTTTCTTTTACTTCAGCTGCCCAAATATCTAAAACTGAGTGCCAGGTGGGGCTCCATCTGGCAGCTATAAAAAGCCTTCAGGTGGGACAGCAAGCTATTGGAGACAACGTGTCTGCAGGTTAATGTACCAGTGTCCCTGGTTCCCTGCTTCAGATTCCTCAAATGATCTGGCTTTGATATTTGAACTCATACTAGGCTGTGACTTCTAATCTCCGTGCCCTTCAGCCACTGATTTTGCCTTGCCTTTTCCCTGGTTTGGGGTTTTCCAGGCCAGAAGCCACAATGTTTTTGCCCAGTGCAGAACAAGACAGTCATTGATTTGGGGGTGGGGGGGAGGTCAAGGGAAATGTACCCATGAATATCCCTTAAAGGTAGGCTACCTAGGGCTAGGATGTAAGCTCACAGCCAACCCCAAAGGCCAGGGCTCACCCTTACCAGTCAGGACCCCCTACAGTGGCAGGCTCCACAGCAGGATAGAGGAGTTAAACAGCTAATAGTAAAGTTGACAAAAATTAATAAATAAAAGTTTTATTGCAAGAATGTAAGTTCCTTGTGGTGTTCCACCACATTTCTGATGTCACTGAAACAACTTTTGCCAAATGCAAAGCAGGTGGTGGATCTGCTTACTAAGTGAACATGAATGGAACAGAACAATTCATCAGCAGAATGGAATTGTGGTGGAACAAAGTGATCATAGACATTCAAATGTCTCTCTCTGTGCATATATAATAATTAATCATGTGCAGTCAAGTCAATTCTGACTTATGCTGACAGTTTTCAGGGTTTTCCAGGTAGAAAATACTCAAAAGTGGTTTGTCGTCCCCTTCTTCTGGAGGTACCCTGGGACTGTGCAGCTTGCCCAAGGCCACACAGGCTGGCTCTACTCGCAAGAGGCACAGTGGAGAATTGAACTCCCAGCTTCTAGCTCTGCAGCCAGATACCTAAGCCACTGAGCTATCCAGCCAGTTGTAATATGATGGTGACAATGATGTGCCATCAAGTCAATTCTGACTTGTGACAGCCCTTTTCAGGGTTTACCAGCAACCACTGAGCTATCCAGCCAGTTCTCTGTGTGTGTGTGTGTGTGGTTTTTTTTTTCCTGTGCTGTCAGGTCAGAACCTAGTTATAGTAACCGTAATATGGCTTTCAAGGTAAGTGAGGTATTTAAGGAGTATTTTTACCAGCTCCACCCATCCAGAGAGTTTTCATGGCCAAGTCGGCATTCGAACCCTGTTCTCCAGAGTCCTAGTTCATTATTCTATCCACTATACCACACTGTGAATCGTGTGTGTGTGTGTGCGTGCATGTGCATGTGTGTGTGTGTGTGTGTGTGTGTGTGTGTGTGTAAAGTAAATAATGCAATGATTTGCAGCCTTATTATATTGATGCCTCTCCTTAGCCTTTCCTGGCCACATCCACTCTAGTTGAAGAAGAAATGGATCACCATGGGCTTGGATCTTCTGACCCAGATTTGTTCAAAATGCTCTGGCCATCAACTGTAATTTCTGCCTCTGTGACAAGGCCACCATGCCATGTATTAGCCAGCTCCCAGGTGTCTCTGAGCATGGCCATGGCTCAGTACTTGTACAGGGCTCATGGCCACATCAATTGGGTGTTTAAAAGATGGTTTTATTTAAGACACATTAAACTAAAGCTTCAAGGTTTCTTCTCTTATCTGTGCTTTAATATAAATAAATTAACTAACTGAACTGAAACTGAAGAGAGATAGCAGTGGTGTACTAGCTCAGTGGGTTTGTATATCACACCTGATTTCTGAACAGTTTCTTATACATCAATGATCTGCTGTTTTCTACTGTTTCATTTATTTATTAAAATATTTCTATATCACATGAATATTCCACCTTTATCTCAGTAAGCTTAAGGCAACAGATGTTTCTTTCTTTCTCCGTGTGCTTAGCCTCACAACCTGCATGGTAGGTCTGGCTGAGACAGACAAGTCCACTGTCTGTCTGGGGATCTGGACCTGGATCTCCAAATCCCAGTCCAACACGGAGTGTTGTAATCACCATTACATGCCGCCTACTGACATCAAAAATTGAATGCCAAAGGTGACTTACCACCATTTAAAAATATCCCATTGGACCTCAGGTTGGCAGAAAAAATCAGGGGAGCCTCCCTCGTGGATCGTAATTTTGTGTCAGTCAGTCACTGTCAATGTACGACTTGGAAAAAGCATCCAGACAATGTATGAAAGCCTTCTGGAAGTGGAGAGCAATTCTGTAGCAACAGTGTGTGATATCGTTATTTTTGGCGATAGCTAACCTCTTAAAGGCAATCGCTGATTGCCGCTCATGAATTTTTCAACATCCTGCCTTTTTCTAACTGTTCTGATCCTTTCTTTGCCTTTGTTTCCATCATTATGCCATTTATATAATCCCACTGAGGCCACCTCAAGTAGAATTAGAACAGCACTTAATTACTGGAATTAGAAATGACAAATATCACAGTTTTTTTTAATCTGGTTGATCTTATCTAAGCAGTTCAGTGGATGAACTTGAATCATTTGAAACTGTGACTTTTAAAATCTCCCAAGGTTTTGAAGAGCTGGATTTAAACAGCTGTATATACTCACTGATTTTTTCCAGAAAATAGGCTATTCCTTTCTTGTCAACCATTGTAGTTTGAAGTATGATAGAGAGATTCTCTCCCTCTCTTCCATCATCTTCCTCATCCTCTAACTTCTGTCAGCTACTTCCCTTTATACTAATGCTGCCAACAGATGCATTCAGCTTAAGCAATATTGAATGGAAATGTGCATTTCAATTTTTCACTAAGTTATTTTTTTTAAAAAAAGTTTTCACTGAAGTGACACTTTTCCAAAAATAAATGAATTATGCACACAAGAGGAAGGATCAGGAGACAAAGGGCCAAATTAAATGTTAACCTGTTACTGGAATAAAATCATAGCCCTGTTACTGAAGAGACATGATTGAGACAGTCTTGTGTGTCTGAGAAATCAGGCCAAAAAAAGGTCATAAAATCATAGAATTATTTATTTATTTATTTATTTATTTATTATTTATTTAACTTATATGCCGCCCACTCTACCCAAAGGTCTCTGGGCGGCTTACAACAATTAAAATACAATTAAAATACAATAAAAAAGATAAAACAATTAAAATACAATTAAATAGATACTCTAAAAATTGCCATCAGGACCCACAGTTGATATTATTTCAATTAAAAGCCTTCTGGAACAGGAAGGTTTTGACCTGGTGCCAAAATGTCATCAGCGTCGGCGCCAGACAAATCTCAGTCGGGAGGGCATTCCATAGTCTGGGGGCAGCTGCCGAAAAGGCCCTTTGTCTACAAGCCGTCCTTCTTACCTCCTTGAGGGAGTTGGAAGGGGCCTATAAGATCATTGAGACCCACGCCCTACTCAATGCAAAGCAGGTCTGCAAAGCAAGTCCAACTCAAAGCAGGTCTGACAGAAAATTGTTGAATTTTCTCTTGAATGCCTCTAGTGTCGGAGCACTCACCAGCTCCCAAGGTAATTGGTTCTGGTGTCGTACTGCTCTAACAGTGAAGACATTTTTCCTGATATTCAGCCTAAATCTGGCTTCCTGTAGCTTGAGCCCATTCTTACGTGTTCTGCACTCGATTGAGATTGGATCCTGCTCCTCCTCTGAATGATTACCTTTCAAATATTTGAAAAGTGCTATCGTATCTCCTCTCAGTCTTCTTTTTTCAGGGCTAAACATGCCCAGTTCTTTCAGTCTGTCATATGTTACAGACAGTCCCTCATGAGAACCAAAATAGCTTTTCATGTTGGAGAGATGTGACTGAGTCAGATTTTTATATTTGTTAAATTGTTCTTCAAAGTACTGAAGCCCTAAAGACCAAACATAAAACAAAGCAAGCTAATTTGCTACTGATGGGACCTAAGACAAGCTCCTGGTGTTACTATCTACACAATCAGCATTGAAAGAATCTCCTCTTGTTGTGATGGGCCACCTGCAGTGTATCATTGGCCCACATAGGAAGTTCACATAGGAAAAGAATATTTCCTATCCTCCTTCCCCTGAAACCACTTACCACCCCACAAAGCCACTCTTGTGACAGGTCAAAATCAGTGGCAGCTCATAGACTGAGAGGGCAACTACATGGTCAAATTCTATAAGATTTGCTCTGCTTATAAAATGGGCGAATTCAAAGTATTTTTCACTGACCGCATGATGCAAAAGCTGATTCAAATTAGTCTGGCCCTTTTTTCCTCCCAAAGTGGCTTTTTTCCCTCTGCCTCTTTGGGGCTTCTACTTTTTCAAGCCAGAATGATTTGAATGACTTTTTTCCATGTGGTTAGTTGAGCTATGTTATTGTAATGACAGGGGTGCTGTCTGTAGGTAGTGTTTCGACACAGTAAGCTTCAGATCAGGCGGGAAGGACCTTTTGTTATAAAGCAAAAGCTTAGTGCTATTAATCACTTAATTAACAGGTCTGAAAGTGAACTTTAAAAGTTTATCAAGCCAATAGATTAAAACCATTTGTGACCAGAGATGAGGTAATTCCTGCACATGTTACTTGAAAGTAAGGATAAAGAGTAACAGATGGGAAAAAGAAGGTGGTGATCCCTGTTTTGGAATCATTCTGATGTACGAATGATGATGTATTTTGCATGTTCAAAGTTTCAATGTTCTGTATTCTTTACTGTTAAGTATCTTTCCATGTCATTTTTCTATAAAAATGTTTTTAAGAAATGTAATAGTCTGAAGCTTTAAATGAGAAAGTGGTGTCACAGTGAACCATAAAAGGATCAGCAGAGGTGGGACCAGAGGAAGCAAGGAAAGAAGAAGGGCTGTGGGCTGGAATGCAACTTGCATCACATCCAGTATAAAGTGTGAACTCCCAAATCAATCCACATCCCTGTGTGAGCACTGATTAATATTTCAAATACTATACAGGCTGGCAATCAAATTCCAGTGTAGTTGCACCCTGAGCTGGGAGTATCTCTCTCCCCAGAATGGTGGAGGAGATATACATCCTGCTTCTTTGTGAACTGCCTGTTCACCAAGGCCTTCCATACAATGCAGAATGGAGATGGTTAGAAAGAGGGAAGTGCTCAAATCACACATTTTGAGGAGAAATTTGTGACCCTCTACTGCAGGTTAACTGCAAATAAGCACAAGCTTATTTGAGTTGAAACCCTCATCCTGTTTCAATGAGATTTCTTGCATTAGAATGAGCCATTCCAGCTGCCAGCCAGCCAGTACTGGGAGGTTTCCCAGCTACTGACAAAGACAGAGTTGAGGCAGCAACTGAGATTCCTTGCCCACTCAATATGCAGCAAAAAAAAGGAGCTGCTGGAGCTGCCCCCCTCATGAAAAACCAATGTCATCGACCAGCCGGTGCTGAAGTAGCCAGGAAGCCTCCCAGCCCTGGCCAGGCAGTGACTCTGTTCTTACCTAAAGGGCAGCTTCAGAGACTCAATTTTCACCATATGTTGAGCAGGTGAGGACTTTGCTGCCCCAACCCCAGCAGTGTCAGCAGCCAGGACGCCTCACAGCAATGGCTGGCTAGTGATGGAAGACCTAACACAATTTTTTAAAGTGTGCATTGGCACCATTTGTAAACCACAGTAGGGCTTGCATCATGTGCAGCAATACTGTGAATTCCACCAGAGCATCTAGTTGCAGCCTATGGGGTATGTGTTAAAGATATGCAGGTTTCCTGCCATGAACTTACTTAGGCTAGCTTATTTAAGATTCAAGTCATCAAATTCAGTCACTATTAAATATGTAGGTAGACCAGCATATGTATGGATGGATGTTCTACTCTCATTACTGACTTTTTTTCAGAAGAATCAGAAATCTTATGTGAAACTTCCATTTAGCAGTGTTAAAGAGACTCTGCACTAAATGATATTTAGAGGACAACTTAAAGAACTGTAGATTACATTTTAAGCCCTACGGTATTCAAATTTTGGTGGCATTCTTTTCCTTTTCTTTTTTTATTTTCACACATTCTGAAATACATCTCACACCAAAAGTCTTGCTGAATGTAAAAAAAGTTAAATGCATGCCCTGCTTTTTTTAAAAAAAGGTTCTGTAAATTTCTTGCCCTGTCAATTTCCTCATATGTACAAAATCAATAAAGTACCTGAATTTGAAAAGTTATTTCCATTTAACCTCTGAGCATTTTATAGTTGAACCACCTTTTGTTGTTTATTAACAGGGCATGTTTTCTGAGCTTGCCTGTCGTACTTATCTTAAAGAATACAGGGAAAGAAAAAGATAGAAAGGAGGATATGCAGGAATATACATCTACACATCTGCATCTGTCTCAGGGTCCTTGGGTCTCTTCTCAACACTTTCTGGTAAAAGGATTTCAGGATCAAGGCTAGATGAGTCTCTTGTCTGAAGCCCTGGTTAGCTGGTGACAGTCAGCATAAACATCTACTAGAGTTCATGTATGGTTTGAGGAACTTGCCTTGGCTAATAGCAGCTAATCAAGGAGGTGCTGGTGTGCATAGTGGCTCACTTAGTTATACTAAGCTGGAGAACTGAGCTACACCTCAGTGCTTCATCAGTTACCCACAATTAGCCATAACAAGTTATGCAAACCTTACACAATTTTTCTTGTTGAAATGCTTGCACAAATTAACACAGCTACAACTTCAACTACAACTGTGGACCATATGTGAGCTCAGGGAAACATTCCCCCCCCCCACAGGATCCCAAGTACACGCTCTTGGTGACATTCTTACCTCTGAAGGGGTAGGTGTGGTCCATGGGAATTCTCTGAGGGATGGGAAATGGAGTTGGTCCGGCCACTGAGTACATTGCAGTCACAATGGGTCATGAAGACGTAGGACTAGATCAGCTGACATAATCTAGCAACCGACCAATTCACACGTGCTTAAAAGTCATGAGGATCTTTCAGATACTCCCACTGTAAAGCTTCCCATGCAATTGTACTGGTGCAGAACAATAAACATTGGTTCTTAGTATATTTTCAAGAAAATGACAGGTTCGTTATTGTGAATAAAAATAACAAAAAGAAATGAAGAAAGTTGAAGCTATCCACTGTCAAAGATAGAACCCTGGCTGAAGGGTGAGGTTTTTCAGACTGCTAAGATGACAAAAAAGCTTCTGGTTACTAGTTACACACACACACACACACACACACACACACACACACACACACACACACACACACACACACAAAACACACACACACACACACACACACACACACACACACACTAACCATTAAACTATTCTGAGCAACAGAAGGACCAAGATCTCAAATTATGATCATTTTTGGGTAACATATATATGAAACTTCATTCTTTTACAATGAAATGCTGTTCTGTGAAACAGACCTCAATTCCCCTCCTCTTGTACTTGATGTTCTACCACACCTAGGACACAGCTGATGATGGTTGTTATCACAGCAATTGCTTATTATGAAAACTGACAAGGTTCCACAAAAGATGAACAAGCTCTCACTTGAACGGAGCAAAGGGAGGTTGTCATGAAACACTTCAAAGCACTTTGGTGAATTTGCTGGAGTCGAGGGAAGTAATTTGCATGTACTGCACATCATCCCTAAAGCCCTGCCATAGGACTGTTTTGGCTGTTAAAATAACTATTTCCAGAGCCAATTTGTGAATTGAGGCAATTCACAAAGCGGCGGAGCTTCATACCATAAAAATAGATGCCAGAGATAATTGGGCAAGGTGGTGTCATGTCACTTGTATGCAGTTCATTAATTAACTGCTTGAAACTGCTATAAAATAATAGCCATGTCATCAAGAAGAAAGTATAGAAGTAGAAACTAAAACTGCTGTAAGGAAGAAAACAGAAGCAGCTGTTGTTAAAATACCCTCAAGTTACCATTCATTTTTAATGGCTATCCTCTGGCCCTCCCACTGCCAAAACTGAACCTAGACATGGACCCAGCAGGCCATCTGCTTATACTATTTCTGGCAAGGCTAGACCCTTTAGTGCTGAAATCAATTTGGTTTCCTGATTTCTAGTATATAATGGACCATATCTTCAGCCTGGCCATATTTACATTAAGCCAACCATTGCAGAGGTAGAAGACAGATATTCAGTATTTGTTCCAAAGTGAGCAGCAGAATAAGTTCATTTAACTTTTTTAGGTAAGATAAGGATTGGTGAGAATATTGTTCTGTTCTGTGTCTGTGTGTGTTTTTAAAGAACTTTCCAAAATTTGCAGATTTCTTCAGAACGGTGACAAGAAGTAGTTGATATTTAAGCCATTCAAAGAGGGGAGAAAGCAAAACTGATTTGATCATTAATTCAGAAGGATTAGATCTTATATCTTAGAACTGCGGAGCTGGAAGGGACCCTATGGATCACCGAGTCCAATCCCTGTCAAGGAGGCACAGTAAGGAATCAAACTGCCCCAATGTATTCCGCCACATTTGTGGTGGTGAAGTAGGGTTGCTGCTAGGAACAGACAAGAAATACATTTGATTTGACTGTCTAGAAAGTAGTATATTCACACATGGCTGACACTCCTTGAGAAAAAAATGAACCTTATTACCTTGAGAATTGGCACATTTGTGTGTTTCAAATGCCTTTTCTGAGAAAGAAGTTGTGTACCAAACAATAAGCATATTTTAAATTGTGAATGGGTGAGATGCACGTAATTTTAAAAATGTTCATAAAGTATTCTAGTTGATGAATAACATGATGTAAATTTTATTAAATACACAAACAAATTCTTACATGGGGCGGAGAGAGACTTGTCACCTGATACAAAACAAGGATGGGAGGTAAAATGTGGATAGCTGGGGGGGGGGGGGTTGTTTGTTTGTTTTGGTGTCCACATGACTAAAATGTTCTTCACTTCATTTTTTTATAATTAGAACTTACCAAAATTCACAAATGTCTTCATACATGAGAAAGAAAAACTTGAATTAAATGCACATGTATTGATGAATCTCCCTGTGTAAGAGATGGGGAAGAAACTGATTCTTCTATCCCTAATGAACATCTCTAATTTTTCTGTTCGTCAGACATGTTTGGTGAAGAATAATAGGAGCATTCTTTGCTCAGCATAAAACCTATAAAGGTAAGGACTGTGTGATGCAGTTTACAGAAGCAAATGCCATGAATCTTCTTCCCGTGGTCAAAGGCACAAAAACACAGACCAAACAAAGCTTGCATGTTTGTGTGAAATGGCTGCAAAGGATAGTTTGATCATCAAATGACCTTTAGGTAACCCCTTCTAGCCATTTCCAGCTCTTGTATGGAAACGTCTATACAACTATACAACTGATGTTTGGTGGATACTGATCATGGACTACAGCGGAGCCCCCAAATGTCACTGTGATTATGAAAATCCAGTGCATGTCTGGTGTGTTTGCTCTTCTGCACAATCCATCTCCTGCACTGATGAGTCTACCGAAAGATGAAAGCATCGGGGGACCAGACTGGAGAAATGAAAATCCCGTCTAGATCGAATAAAATAAATATAAGCCATAATATAAGTGATAAACTAAGTGCATGTTGTACATTTTTAAGCTGATTTCCACTAGGGATGTGCATTACCAGCAAAATTTGGATTCGGAATTCAGATGCAGAATTCAAAATAACAGCCTTTTGGATTCAGAATTCATAATTTTAAAAAGTCAGAAGTTCCAGATATCTGGAATTCTGTTAGTCAATATGAATAGTATATAGTCATCATTTTCCCCTTTAAAAAATACAAATGGGCAAAACATTTTTAAAGGATTTCCCTATGTCCTCTGACACTTTTCCAGTGATTGTGCCAAACAAAAAGAGTGCACACCAACAGCCAGCAGGGCCTAGGTATTCGGAAATGACTGTCATGGGCATACTGATTGAAGAGTGGGAAATGCCAGCAGGAAATGCCAGCAGCACTGGGGAAAGAGAGGACAGCTTGCACTGAGGAGTGGGCAAATGCCCTAGGTGGTACCAACAGGCAGCTTGGAAGAGCAGATAGCCTGTGGTGGGTGGGAACTGGGCCAACAGCATGGGGCATAGCACCGTGGAGTGAGTGAGCACAATCTTGGAGTAGCAGTTGGAAGAATGGAAGAGGCAGAAGGAAAGGGCAGCAGACTCACTGCCTACCTAGTACTGTGAGCCGAGGGTGCCATTCTCTTACATCAAAGGGACTTCAGTGAAGCCCAGTAATGGCTGGTTGACTGTCAGGAAAATAAAATTTTCTACAGATCCAGTGTGGACTAACAATGAGCAGTGCAGACTGACAATGTCCCCTGCCTGAGAACACCCTCTCACTGAACATACTAGTTGGTGGGTGAGACAGCAGTCCCACTGCCACCTTGGCAAGACCTCCCCAATCTTTTCCAGCCCAGCAAGACATGGGATTAGTCTATTTTGACTTGCTGGGTTCCTGCATTTACACCTCCACCGCTGCCTCTGCCATGTCCTTCCTTTGAGATGATGTCTCTGAAGGACAAGCATGGCAGAGGCTTGTCAAGAAAGAGTCCCGGAAAGCTTGTCCTGTTGTTGCAGGGGTGAGGGACTTGGACTGCAGAATACAACTGCTGGTAATACTGTTCAGGGTGGGGGCAGGGGCTATAAACATTGCTAGTTTCTTCCTGCTGTGTGTGCCCCTTCAGTGCTAGCCAGACCTGCTTCACTAGCTCCTGCTGCATGTGATGGAAAGTTGGCTGGCATTGACCCCCTTGCTGTTGCTTAATATCCATCACCAACTGTTAAATTAGGAGATCCACAAGGGTTGTTAGAAAATACTCGTCCTTTTTCCGTAAGGAGACAACCATGTAGTGGAGCAAGTCCTCTAGCTTTTGCTGGTTTGGGCCACCACTTTAGGCCAGAAAAAAATGCTGTTCTCCTTCTATGGAATCCCCCATCCTCCCCGACTGTCCTCTCATTATGCCCTCAGTTGCGCCAACCAAGCCCTGGAGCATCGGGATCACTGGTGAAGGATGGTTGTCTCCCCACTAAGGACTTGTGTTGCCCACTCAAAACTTTGAAGGACATTGACCACTTGACCCATAATGTTCCATTCTTCTCTGCCCAGAGGAGTACCCACACTGATGGAAGTCTCCAGGGCCAGATCATGGAGTACTCTTTGCTGCTCCAGTGCTCTATCAAGCAGGTAGAAAGTGAAGTTCTGTCCAGTTGCCACATCCTGGATTAGGTGGTGCAATGGCAAAACCACCACCACCACTTTTTGCCTCTGCTACAACAGCTCACTGCCCTGGACATTGTGGCAAAAATGCCCTGCCGTCTTTCTGTCCCACTCTCTACTAAGAACCCCAAACTACTAGGTTGAGTGTCTGGGGCACCCCTTTCATCTTCTATGCTTGCAGAGCTGCCACCATGTTTACCCCATTGTCTGTAAGAAACAGCTCTTGTCTTTCTGTAGCTAGACTCCACTGCTGCAGCATGTCCCTCAAAGTCTTTTGAATGTTGTGAGCATTGTGGCTGCCCTGCATCACAACCACATTCAGTGGGGCCCACCTGTATCCTGTCCTTGTGTACTGCCCTATGCCTGATGCCTCCACTGAACATTTCTAGTTGAGAGGGAATGGTGCTGAAAGAGGCCACTCATCAGATTTATTTCTCAATATCTGTGGAATGTGTCTAACCTTAATGGAATCCAAGGCCATGTCAAAGACTGTTCGTGAATTTAAAAGGATGAACTATTTCTTTCAATGCTTTTCCACTTGTGACATTGCTCATATTTGATCAGTTAATGGTGTTTCCTTTTCTGCTACTTCCACAGGGCAAATGAGAAAAATTAGTTCAACAGTAGAACACTGGACACACATTTAATTATAATTAAGTGCTGTCAGATTGATTTCTGACTTAAGGCAAAGCTTTCCATGGTTTTCTAGATGCAGAATACTCAGAAGTTATTTACTATTTCCTCCTTCTGGGGGCACTCTCAGATTGTGCAGCTTGCCCAGGGCTATGTAGGTTGGCTCTTCTTCTATAGGGCACAGTCAGGAATCAAACTCCCCACCTCTGGCTCCACAGTGCTCTAACCCACTGAGCTATCCAGCAAGCTAATCCAGCTTTGCTCAGCAGTAAATCCTACTGCATTCGGTGGGGTTTACTCCCAGGTATATATGCATAGGATTGCTGCCTTAGAGTATAGTGTGGTATTCCAGTAGCACATTATTTATATGAAGACAGTAGTTTACCTCACAGGTGTGTCATGAAATAAAATAATGAAAACTGTAATACAGTGGGTTGTATCTCACTACGCATTTCTTTTGTCTCAGGGAAGCAGGGTTACTACAGCATTCTACAACATGCTTTCTGTTGAACAGAATTTTAAACTTAGATGTGGGTATTTTCCCTAAAACATAAACACAGCTTGTTCTGAGTTCAATTCCCTAATCCATGTTCATATTTTGGCACATGTTACAGAGCTTTTAAGCATTTGAAGGATACACAATATGGATGTATAGAAGCTCTCAACCCTCTCTGTACTGGAGTGAAGGCCATACGGAATGAGACTGATCTACTTCATATCCTCTAGGAGGCCTTCCAGTTCATCCCACACCTAGAGACACCAAATTCACAGGGAGACTTCCCCCAACTCTTCTCTAGAAGTTTGGGTTTCAGAAGTCCAAGTTATACGCCCACTAAGCCACCCCCCCCAGGAAACCTGCCAGGCACCTAGAGACACTGCAGTCACACAGAAGCTTCTACTGACTCTCCTCTACAATCCCTCCAAGTTTGGTGAAGATTGGGTTTCAGACATCCAATTTATACACCCACAAAGTAGGTCCCCCCAAGAAAGTGCTCTTTAGCAGCTGGCTTGAGAAAACCCAATCTTCATCAAACTTGGAGGGATTGTTGGGGAGAGTCAGAGGAAGCATCCCTGCAATTTTGGTGTCCCTAGTTGCCTGGGGGGGCATTTTATAGCCAAACGAATCAATGAATCAAAAATCACAAAAAAAACCACATTGATTCATATTCATTGGAGGCATTGATTCATATGAATACGAACCAACAAATTAGCAATTTTTGAATTGGTGAATCATTTTTTAATTTTTACCCAAACCTACTAAAAATGTTAAAAATGATCGGCAGCAGCTGTCCAAGGTTGCCACATAGAGGACTTTCTCAACCATACTTTGAAATGCTGAAGATTGAGTTGGGAACATTTTGCATGTAAAGTATGTGCTCTGCCGCTGAAAGCAGGAGTGAAATAACAGGTCTGATCATAATATTCATTATGTAACAGTACTTAAGTTTCTTTCCACCTAGTGCTTATCCAGCCCTTTAAGTGCTATTACCTCTTGGTATTTATATTCAGCTGGTTCTAATGTTCACTGTACACACATTATATTAGTTATATGTTGAGCAATCCTGGAAAATAGGGTGCTACTATAACCTCCTGATTATTGCCAAAGAAATAAAACAGAATTGGTAACTGAAGCAGAGTTCTGACCAACAAATAAGCTTATACTTCATTCTCTTAACTACTACAGCATTGTCAGCCATGAGAAATAAAATTCCCTGCCAGTACTGTTCTGTCCACATTGATAGTAGCTTTTGTACCCTGAGCTACTGTATTTGTGACCCAAGATAATCCTCTCTTCTTACCTGCCACCTTTTTCAGTCTTGCCAATCTGATCTGGACAAGAGGTCATTTCTTGTTTCAGTTGAAGTGTATTGCATTGACTGCTGTAGCCTTACTTAAACTTTGCTTGGGGAAAAAGGAGGCCAGATTTAATCACATCTTGCTTTTCTAGGCTGTTTGACATTAATTAGATGATCATATGGAGTCCAATTTGGCATAAAGGCAAAACATACAGTTCTCCAACTGCAAGAATTGGAACCTATGCACAGCGGATGCAAACAACCTAATTAGCAGCTTCTGCATTTCCACCTCCAAAACAAACGTTATGAAGTGCCCAGGCTTGTGTCTGAGATTCTCATTTGGCAGGCAATGCAATCATCCATTTTAAAAGATAACAATAAACCTCCAAAGATCTATACACACCTGGTATCCAGAGTTCAGCAAAACTGCCAGTCCTGACTACAGGGAATCTCAATCCATGAGCCCTCCTCACATCAGCTTTCTGCGTTCACTTTAAATTAAAAGAAAGAGTGGTGTGAGTATGAACTAAAGCTTAACTAGCCAGTTTCAGTTTAAATTGCACACGATAACGACTATGCCAAGGACAAAATTGCTGCAAAGCAATTTCAGATAATTACTCTTTACATTAAAATCAAACCAGAAAGAACACAGCTAATTAGTTCGCAAAGAGAAAGGTGAGCTTGGCAGCTCAGTAAGTGTTGCTTAGAAATAGTGCTTGCACCGTCACAGTTTCAAACGGCCAGTAATTCTAGGTATCTTTGCCGTATCTTGATTCTTTAATCCTTATTAAGGAGAGATAGAGAGAAAATGCTCTAAAAGTATGTGGAAAGTCCATTATTCATTATACAAAGTTGTTTGGGGGAAAATCATGGCACATGAACACAAGGTGTACCATATATATCACAGAGACAGTGTTATTGACAGTTGAACTTGGAAAAGGATTTTGAAGTCAGACATGTGAAATACTGTCTCTGTCTACCAATCTCAAAGACATTTCAAGATAAGGACAGTAACTCAAACATCTGTGGCTTCATTTATTTGAAGCCCAGATGCAGATGGCAACTATTCCATGTGCAGTTGCTATAGTCAGTTCATCATCTGTTGCCATTTTTCTGTCAACAAGCCTGTCCACATTTGATTTGACTGGTCCTCAGACAATAGGCACACAGTCCACACTGAAGGAAACAGTTGAAACCCTAGCATCCTGATATAGCTAGGGTCACATCCCCACTATCAGGAGACGGTAAAGCAGAAATTTGTGGATAAAAGACCTTCAGATTTCATATACTGTTGAGACATTACCTTCTAGAAATAGATTGCATTAAAAGCACAGATCCTTCACAGATTATTCAAAGCCAAATCATTACATATATATACTGTTTCACATAGGCTGCCGTTTGGGCATGTTACATAACTGCAAATATTGGAGATGCTTTGGGGCAGCAGTACCTTAATATGTGTGTTATGGTCTTCTGCAGTGAATCATTCCTTCTGCAGTAAACTGATAAACAAATTGTTTTGGATCCCAACTGAGAATGTTATGTGTGTCAGTTTTGGCAAGAAACACCTTCCAAAATTTGCAGATTTCTTCATCAATTAATGAAAAAGATCAGAGATTTAAGAAAATCAAATATAAGAGAATATGAAACCAATAGAACTGCCCATCCAGTTAGAGTACTTGAGTGCTTATCTCTGAAGATAGTTTTGAATCCCCGTTTATTGTAGCTGTGTTTTGGATGCTATATTACGATTGCCTCCTCTCTTTTTGTAGCAGGCTCCTCATCTTCAGGTACACAGCATGCAAGTACAACAGATGAATATCTGCATTTTTTAAATTTGCCCAGTACAGGTAACCAAGAATTTCAATGGTTTTGCTTTCAATAAAAGCTTGCAATAATTCATTCTTAGACTTTCAGGGTCTAAGATATTAAAAACTGGACAGAGTACATTGTAAGCATAGAGATGAAATAAAAAGCTGTATTTTGAGGAGCAATGCATCAATGAAACACACAGATGCTTGGACATCACTTTTGTAAAGTCTGAGTCATAATGGCATGCCACTGTATTGATTACATCTTGTTATTTTGTGTAACTTTAGATCTTATCCTTTGAACCTCACTAACTAAAATGGTGAGGTAATTTTGGACCCTCCCCTTGACACTTAAATGTGAGGCGAGGGGTTCTCCCCACCTCATGCTCTCCTCTTCCTTCTTCCCCACTCTATTTTATGTGTGGTTTTTCTAAGGGTTAGGGTCTGTTGAACTCACTGGAATATCTAAGATTAGGAAGATTAGTCTGGAACAACACCAAGCAAGGCCTATTAGGAATCAGTCTGATGCAGACGTCAAGCAGTTACCAGAAAACAAGACATGAAAAACACAGACCTATTAACCAGCAGCTGATAGTCACTAGCTGTTCTCTTACAGCACCTTGAGACAGCAGGAATTAATCTGACATAGCCCAAACATTAATAGGCGTGAACCACGTTACCCATGGATAATGGACAGAAATTGCAAAAGTAATCAGGACAGTTTAATGTTAACTGTTTTGCCATGATTCATAGAAATGAACAGTAATTTTTACTCCAAGTGTTAACTAATTATAGCACTATGGAGAATGCAGTATCTATTTAAAACCTCTTGGGAAAATTTAAGGAGAATTAAGAAATTAGAGCATTTTTAGCCCACTCAAAGAGAGGCTGCACTCACCCACTTTACTGATTCCAAGGTCTGATCTTTAAAAATAAAATGGGCATTGGGGAATCACAGCAAACATAGTCCTGGTTCATGACAACAATCTGGCTATTTTTTCCTACTCAAATGAAGTGGCGTAAGCAATAGAGGTGTACAAGGGCTGGACTGAAATTCTGTCTAGAACCAGGGTTTCAATTAAACTTGAGAATTCAGATGCAGAAGCTCCATGCTTCTATTTGCATTCGGAGGCCGTGTGTAGATACCTGCTTATTTCAATTTAATTGCACATATACATACACACAAGCCATTTCAATATTATTCATTGAATGCACTGTTTAGCAAACAATGGCAAAATTAATTTGAATAATTCATAGTTTTATAAAGTATTCAGCTTGGTTTTATTCATACATATGTTTATATAAAATGGTTGAGCACTTTATAAACGGCACATGAATTATTCAATTGATTTTTCTGTTTGCTATATATAACTGTATATATATAAAAACACTATCTAAGCTGGGTCTAAAAATAGCCCCAAAAGCTGCATTTTGTTCAGAGGGAAATTCAGAAACTCAGTGAATGTCTCTTCTGTCAGCTTATTATTTGAGGCGGTGACATAGTGTTAATGACATCACTTTGAATCCCTCTTTGCTAATAATCACTTCCATATTCACTATTTTAATGTTGCTTGGGATTTACAAACTGCTTCCGTTAAACAACTGCCTGAAGTACCCATATTATGGTTAGTTAGGGAGGGCTGTTGTTACAAAGCCAACTCCATCATGGAATATTCACATTCTCTCTCTCTCTCTCTCTCTCTCTCTGATTTGGGTTTTGGTTTTCTTTAACTTCTCCCCCAGTTCGATTGACCAATAGTCATTTTACCCAGCACAGGGAGATGCAGCAATATATGTGCATTTAATTCAAGAACTGGAGCTTTAACATTTATATGTGTGACGTTTGTTGTACTGCTTCTTTTTCACTCATTTCACTACCACCCCCACTCTCTTTTTCCCTCTCTCCCCCTTGTCTAACAAATTATGTTTTTATTTTACTTTCTTTTCCCAACTGTTTTAGGCTTTGATGGTTCAGTTGCTGGGTCATTTGGCTGCAAAGACAATACATGGCTTTTGAGTGGGGCCACGAAGTTCAGGCCCTATTGTTAGACGTCTTAGGGCAACAACCTCAAATGCAAGAGTTTGCAGAATGAGCAAATGTTCGCTCCCTCCTGCTGCCCTTGTAGCCTCAAATTGGCCCATACACTAGAGACAGCCAGCTCTGAAAGCTGTATGGGAATTATGACTCTTGCCCCTGGCTCCTGTTCTTGCCGCTTCCTCCTTCTCCATTGCCTCTTGCGGGTCTTTGGAGGCAAGAGGAGAGTGGAAGCAGCTCTCTTTGGTTGCTACAAAGCCTCTTTCCGCTCTTTAATTCAAGTGTGGGAAACATCCTGTATTTTAGGGCCATACATACATACATACACCTAGATATTGGAATAGCAACCCCAAATCCCCACAAATATTTTTCTTACTTCTTCTTTTTTAATAGAAAAAACTTATTTGCCTTCGTCTAGTAGCTGCAGGTAGAAAATCTGTCTTTATTTACTGATTGATTTGTCGAGCTATTCTTACCTACTTCCAGAACAGTTTTGACACATACCCGTTCTAGTCTAAAACAGCTTTGTACACCTTTGCTTTACCCCACCATATGGGGCAGTCCAGATGTGTGGACACCACCTTTGCCTCCCATGGCAGGAGGAATACCCCCACTTCTGCCTGGCATGGTGATTGTAGACTGTTCTGTTTGTGTTGCACACAACCTCCGGCAACCAATGTGAAGGCAGCAGAGGCTCTGGTAACACGCAATATGTTGGTTAAGTATAGAGGTACGTTTGGATGCATCTGTAATCAGGACACATAGTAGTACTTGCAGTAGCAATAGGTTTAGTACAATGTTTTCTAACCTGGGGGTCATGACTCTCCTCCCCCAAGGGGTTGTCTGGGGGTTCACGGGTCATCTTATATGTGTTGTAGCCCTTGTTAAACAATTTCTTCCTTGACCTCTTGGAGCAGAATATTAAAGTGTGTGTATGTATGAGAAACAGTCCCTTTGGGGGGAAAAGAAAGCCTCTACTTTCTGAGAAGGGATGACTTGACCCCATTAAAAACGCCTTTTTATACAAATATTACAGGGAAGGGTGTCACAAATTACTCAGCCATTATAAAAGGGGGTTGTGACTGAAACAAAGGTTGGGAACCACTAGTTTAGTAGGAGAGGGGGATAGGAATGACTGAGGGTGATAATGAGGATGATGTTCACGACAAGGGTAGGAGTAGTAAATATTTCAGATGCAATATTTATTGATCTCTGTATTTATATGCAGAAACGTCTGCATCTCTGTTCACATGTTATATTTCCAGGGAAATATACTCTTAAAAAAGAAAAGAAAAGAAAATAATAATCTGAGGAAATACCCCAGAAAATGAAATTAACCTATTACATTTCCCCCTGGTGAAAATAACCCTTCTTGCATTTTACTCACATTGATGAATCCCTTGTGATTTGTAATGTTGTTCTTGAACAAGTTTAATGATCTGCTGAGGACCTCATCTAGCAGCATTAGCAAGCAACATGAGATTAGAAATATATGGTGATGTTGGTACTCTTGAAAAGAATGAAAATATTCAGCTACCAAGAAAGGTCTCCAGGGATCAAATTAGGAGCTAGCTGTGAAGGGAGATGTTTAGGCATGCTCTGGAATTATTTATCACCATTTTCTGCACATGTGGGAGATAAGCAGACATTACATTTAAATTAAGCAAAGAAAGAAGAATCAAGGTGTGTTTTTTTAAAAAAATAGTTATTTGGCTGCTAAAGATATTTTTGAATTATTTTCAGTATTATTTATTTTGCACTGATAGTAAGTCTTCTTTCCCATGATCTAATATTGAATCTTATTTCCCCATTGCAACCAAGCCACTGTTAAGATATAAGTGAAATATAATTGTACATTTATTTTATAATTTCTTCAATTTAAAATTTGTTTGCCGCTTAAAATTTATGCAGTACAATGTTGTTTTATAACATTCATCCACAATAATTTTTAAAAAGGCTAATAATTCCATTCTGGACAGTGTTGCATTGGAAAAGAGAACAAAGATGAAGGGTTTTTTTGGCCCCATTCACCTCCACTATGCCTGGGACGAGCCGGGAGGAGAATGTGAGATTAGATCTCCCACTCCTAGGTTAGAGTTCCATTGATTGTTTTCTCTGTTTTGAAAAGTAGACTATCTTTCACTTCTCATGGCCCATATAATGTGTTGCCGATTCCTGAAGCAATAGAATTGCAATCTAAACATCCTTAGGAAAATAACAAAGGGGGAGGGTTGGATTTTACTGATTTGCCTTTATTTACATCAAACTGCTGTGAAGACGAAAGCAGTTTATTAATTTTATGTGAGTAATTACTTGTCTCTCTTTCTCTGTCTCATACACACACACACAGAGAGAGAGGATAAATATGTTTCAAATTCTTCCAGCCCAGAGTGAAATTGTTATCTTAATTTTGTTCTACCAGTACTAGAAACCTTATTTTTTATAATATGCAGAAACAGAACAAGTGTTTGTGTGTTTGTTGTTTGTTTGTTTTTTGTTCCCTTGATGCAAGATTTAGTCAGATGGTGGTAAAAACACTGCATTGTGTTTAATTGTATGCATTAAAGTCCAAGGGGTTTTAACCATTCCAGCAAACACACACATACACATACACACCACAATCCTTTGCAAAGATTGGACTTGAGAGTTTCTACAAGAAGCAAAATTTATAGGCCTTCTATAAAGAGGGACTTCTCTATGCTGCTCACAAACTCTGGAACTCCCTCCCACTGGAAGCTAGGCTGGCACCATCTTTGCTGTCCTTCCACAAGCAGGCAAAGACCTCTCTGTTCAGGCAGGCTTTTCCTTAATGAGTGGTGGTCTGAGAGGGTTTTTTAAAATTGATTGTTGTGATCTGTTGTTTTAAACGTGTTTTAGTATTGATTTGATTTACCTTTTTTAATATGATACTTGTTCAGTTCTTTTTAAATATTTGTACACTTACTGTTTTCAGTTTGAAATATTGTCTTTTTAATGATGTAAGCCGCCTTGGGTCCTTTTAAGGAGAAAGGCAAGGTAAAAATATTTTAAATTAATAAAATAAATAAATAATATGCAGGATCAGATTTAAGATGTACTGTGAGAATTTAGGAGACATAAATTGCAGGCAGTGGGAGCTAGGAAGGAAGGAAATCTCATATTACTTCTAGGAGGTAGTGGTGCACTGTGTTTACTGCTTTCTGCCTCCTCTCATCAGCCATTTTGGGATGAATGGAGAGGCCATGGACTGATGTTTTTTGGACAAACTCTCAGAAGCCTTCACCACAGGCTGTCCTGGCCAGGATTTCTGGGAGTTTTAGTTCAAGAACATCTGGGGACCCAAGGTTGGGAACCACTGGGATAGACAGATGGGCAGACTGACAACACTGTGCAGCGTTCAGAACATGTCATTGTTCCATATCCACATGGGATATTGCTGGCCATTGTTGACCTATATGTCTTTAGACATATGTTCCCTCTCTGGTGGCTTTGACCTAAACCTAGTTCTTAATTCTTGTTCAGTAGACCCATTTATTCGGTGGAAACATTGTAAGTCAACATTTATGTAAGTTCCATTGATTCAATAAATCCACTCTAGTTGGGATTAAGAGCTGGACTTAAGCCAGTGTTTTCAGGAAAGGGTCATTAATAAACGTTTAAAGTTTGTGACTAAGAGAGAAATTCTTAACCAGTGTGAACTTCAGTATGTCACAGAAAGAACTTCTCCTCTGGAGTTGTGTACATTAGCTTGGTGTGTTTGGTAACTGCTCTTCAAGACTTAAGGACAGGAATCCTTTGAAGTATAATTTCACAAAAATAGAAATACCAACTTGACTACCTTTCTGAAATCTTAATGTGTTGTGGGTTCTAATTATGAGCTATAGGTCTCGAATTTTAACTTGAGACAACATTGCAGCTGTAACTCCGATCATAAACCAGCAAGGTTGATTGTTATTTATTTTAAATTCAGTTTTACAGTATACTCACACTTTTGTTGTTGTTTGCAACATGCAGATATGACTTAAAGTATGTGAGACAATAAACCTGATTCAGATATTAATTCATGAAAATGATCATGCTACATACACGAATGCACAAACAAGTGATCTCCACCACACTGATGAGTAGAATCTCTGACACTTATTTATTATTGATTGATTACGTATGATTATATTTTTCCTTCTACCCCCCCTTTCCTCCAATCCACTTCAGTACATGAGTCTCCTCCTCTGTACTTTATCCTTAAAACAACTGTGTGAGGTGAGTCAAACTGAGACAGAGCAACTGGTCCAAAGTCACTCAGTGAATGCCATGGTTCAGTGGGGGCTGGAACCTAGATATCTCAAGTGCCAGTCCAACGGGCTCTAAACCACACTTCAGTGACTTTCACACTGGGCCTTTTTGCCCTAAGGTTACCCAAACGGTAAGTTTCTTACACTCTGTTTTTAAAATAATGGAGATTTTGACAGCAGCGCTTTTTAAAAAAAGAGACTGGCATAAATTTTCTCTGGGATGCGGGTTATAAAAGCACTCTCTCGCTCTCTCTTTTAACATGCTACACCACAGCTATCATGAGCTGAAATGAGCATATTTCCCACGAGTGAGCCTTCCCTGCTCAGTGTTGATAGTTGATAATAAAAAGAATGGGTTAGTGAGTTGACTTATTGCTGTTGTCCATGACCTTTGTGTTGAATGGGTCTTCACTTTTAATAAAGATGTTGTCACCATTCTTTGCAAAACAGATCTCACATCCCGGTTCAAGTAAGTGCTGGACATGTTAAATAGCCAGTTGTTATTCTTGGCTAGTTCTAAGCTACATTGAGACAAAGATGAAAAATTACACTGCAGAACTGCAGAATATCTCTCATACACATACAACAGGGGGAAAATGTTGCAGTTAATTGGAGGTCTAAGCTGACAGTATCACAGAAATGTAAAACCAGTAACAAAATGTTTCTTGCTTTATCTCTTCTTGTTGACGCACAGCATTTCAAAGTTGCCTTGCAGTGTAATATGTGTACCACAAGGCTGTGAAATGTCTACAAATGTCTTGGCATAAGGAGGTGATTTAGCACAAGCCAACTGCGCTAGGTTTCAGGTTTGTTCTTTGAATTTAGCTATGTTAGAATCCCCCAAAAAATGAAAACACATTGGAAACGCTGAGCGATTTTTGAAGTTGCATGTTATTATTGTCATCTGAAATTTACCTTTTTTTAACGTGTTTGAAGCTCTCTCAGAATTACTTCTGGTGTGGAGAAAGAGTAGAGTGTTGCCCAGTTTTAAATATTTGAAGGTGAAGAGAGAAGAACCCTCCCTACCCAGTTTACCCTTAGCCAAAATAAATCCCAGTATTCCAGCTGAGGAAATAAGCACTTGAAAAAGACAAGCTGTGGAGAGCTAAGCCGGTTTCCCACCTATGTGCTTCGTTTGCTGTTCAAATTGGTCCTTACATCACTCTGTGTACATTTTGTTTCTAAGCATAGTAAGCTGCCACTGTGTTGTATTCTTAAATCTCACATTGCTGATGGTTTAAGATGCAGCGAGCAGGAGATGAGAAGAGATTTGGCCTTGGCCTAGTATGGGATATACAGGGATAGTTCTGCTTATTTTGTGTATAACCATTAGGACGTACTGGCCTCAGGAGATGAGCTGACGTCCCAGGGAAATAGTATGCTTCTCTGGGTCTCTAGGCAGGAAGATGTATTCAAGAGTGAGCAGCACTGGAGAAGAAGACAGTTTGAATCTTCTGTGTGAGGTGGCTTTAAAGCCCTGATGCCCATTTTCACCCATGTCCAGCTAACAGGAAAGTTTGGGTGTTTCTTTTGCTCCAGTGGGCCTAAGGGCAGACATTCCTTGGTTCTCACCAGTCCCTTCATTCCTAGCTTTTGGGCAAACTGTTGGTGGGACCATCATGCCGTTGGGAGCAAGACAAGGAATAGACCATTAGGAGCATGATTCATGGTTCATGTTACAGAATCCCCAGGAGCAGTGGCAAGAAAACCTAGGGAACAACGGCCAAATCTTGCCTCTCTTATCTGAGTGGCATCACACGGGCCCACCCTGGTGACATCAGCCTTGAAATCTTAGGGTATTGGAGGCTGCTAATTTAACAATCAATGTTGGTGGACTTGAAAAGAATTGGAGCAAGAACATAGCCTTGTTTTATACCATTTATAATGCGAAAGGGATCAGAGAGGATGCTGTTGTCGTGGGCATGGGCTTGCATACTGTTGTGAAATTCCCAAACGTTATGGGTGAATTTCTCAGGACATCCAACCAGTGAAATAATTAATGAGAAGCAAATCTGTCCATTTCACTTTCTCCTGCACTTGAAAGTGTCACCCATCCCTAGATACTGTAGAACCCACTGCCATTTCTAATCTGGGACTGTATTTGAGCAAAGTAAATATGATGAAATATGTCTGAAATTCTGTTCCTTGATGCAGTGAGTTACAACTAGAATAGACCCACTGAATCAATGGAACCTATGGAGGAGTAGACTTTCAAAGCCTCACTGATTCAATGGACCTACTCTAGTTGTGATTTAGTACACTAAGAAACAGGATTTCAGACATTGTGACATATCTGTGTGTAGTTTCAACCTTATATCTGAAGCAATTTGTATCTCAGCAGTCAAAATCCTGGCATCTGATTTGTGCAAAACAGGGGGGGGGGGGTTGTCATCAGGTTCCCCTTGCTAATTTCATTTGCTTTCGTAAACTTTTCTGAATTTATTCTGTCATCTTTTTTATTTAAAAAAACATGAAATCTGATTACTTACACACACACACACACACACACACACATTTTTCTCATTTCTGGCTACACAGAGATAGAAGTTGTATCTTCCTTTTTCCCAGGATTTCTAATGAGTTTTGGAAAAAAGCAGAAAAGTTTATGGGTTTTTGTGGGTTTTTTTGTGGGTTTTTTTGCAATAAAATGAGTAGGATCATGCTGCTTTGGGTAATTATAGAACTGGCAGGGAGGGGCACACACTCACAGTCATTACTGCTGGTGCTGAAAAACCTGGACGAAGCACAAAGCATGGAACCCAGTGCTTCTTTTTGAAGCTTGTTTTCTCAGATTGTGGTCAAACATATGAAAGATAAGTAAAAAAGAAAGCATCCTTATTTATCAACTGCTGCTCCTGTTAGGCAGAGGAGGGGGCTGTCTGATTTGGTGGAAACTGTTAACTGCTGTTTGTGGATGGAAAAAAAGAATAATCAAAACAATCCATCTGTAAAATATTCATATCTTGGAATGAGCAGAACGTCTGTATTATCCCTGCCTTCCAGATTGGGGAATGATGATGAGACATGTAGAGTGCTTCAGTGGGTTTACAGGCAGGCAAATGTCACTTTGCTCTGATAATATACAATGTGCTAGAGAAGTGTCTGTATGGGTATGACACTGTAATTTGCACCCAAATGAGCAACTGTTTCAAAAGAACATCACAGCTATGGCTTGGCATCACCAACACATTGGTGGATGAACCACACGGTAATTAATCAATAAGCATTTGATTGAATTAATTTCCCAAAGCGTGCGAGCTATTAAGCAAGAATGTAAAAACATTAGGTGATAATTTGGTGATAATGAATGGGAAATGTGTTGGTTTTTCTTTTTAAATCTTCTTTTCTGATACATAGTACTAAATGTAAAAGCATTTTAAAACATTTTGTTCAACATCTGGGGTGGGGGGGCAACTGTATGATTTGTTGCACCTAACAATATTTTCTATTATTTTTTGATGGATGACATTTTCATAGAATGATTAAGTTGGAAGGGGCCTATAAGGCAGTCGAGTCCAACCCCCTGCTCAATGCAGGAATCCAAATCAAAGCAGATCTGACAAATGGTTGTCCAATTTTCTCTTGAATGCCTTCAGCATTGGAGTGCTCACCACCTCCCATGTTCATTGGTTCCATTGTTGTACTGCTCTAACAGTTAAGAAGTTTTTCCTGATACTCAGCCTAAACCAGGCTTTCTGTAGCTTGAGCCCATTATTATGTGTCTGGCATTCTGGGATGACTGAGAACAGATCCTGCTCCTCGTCTGTATGTCTACATTTCAAGTATTTTGAAAAATGCTATTGTATCTCCCCTCAGTCTTCTTGTCTCAAGGCTAAAGATGCGCAGTTCTTTCAATCATTCTTCATAGGACTTGGTTTCCAGTCCCTTGATCATCCTTGTTGCCCTCCTCTGAACTTGCTCCAATTTGTCTGCATCCTTCTTGAAGTGCAGTGTCCAGAATTTTCCTTCCTCCACATTGATCCACACATCTCATTCCTCATTTTATTCTCAAAGCAATATTTTGAGGTGAATGTGAAAGTCAGTTATTGGCTCAAGGTCACCCATTGATCTGCATGATGAGTTAAGAGTTGAATGAATATAGGCCAGGTATTTTAAAATAAACTGTTAATCTAGTCCTCCACCTCCTCTGTCATCACTGTCCATGTGTGGAGAGTGACATTTTGAGCAATGTCTTTACATATGGAACCTGTCCACACAAATGGGAACCTTAATTTTCAGGATCCCAAATCACATGCATGTTGAAGGACATTCACGTGCAAGGAGCTGCACAGGAGAAATGTTAACTTAAGGATTCAGTCCTTTGAAACTCAGGATGATTGCTTAAGTATGCTCCTCCCTTTGTAAAGGAACCACATCCACATTTCTTTCTAAGAAAACAAGAAAGTTAGTGTTTATTAGAGAAATGTACTTGAAGTAATAGAAGAACTGGTTCTAACTGTTGGAATTTTATTTACAACCTTGCATGCTGTCTACAGTTTGAGGGACTGGGAGGGACTTTTCTGGGTTGGGATGATTGTCCATCTATCTCAGGGGTCAGGGAACTTTTTTACCTTTTACCCCCAAAAAAATTTATATACGCCGACATTACCCCCTTGATTTGAAAGGAAGGAAATCATACATTATTTGAATTCAAAATATTCAAAATAGGCTGTGTACCGAACTAGCAGGATATATCATCAGTATCAATGGCTGCCAGGCTATGTACCGAACTAGCAGGATGCACCAAATTTAATAAAAATGTGCACTATTTTTGCTGGAACACATTGCACTCCAGCCATGGGGTGGTATAGGGAGTAGTAAGGTGTCCAACGTGCCTAACAAGTTGCATTAAATTTTTGCTAGCTCGCAGAGGATTTAATCATCATCAATGGCTGCCAGAGTGGTGCTAGCAATGACATGCTTGCTAGAGACAGCCAACGCAGAGTTGGGGGGGGGGCTTTTCCTACCACTTTAATCATTCTGTGTGTGGTGTGCAAAAAGGAACAAACCAGGCTAAAGGTCATGTTACCCACCCTGGTGCCACAGCCCAATATCAAAGGACCAGTGCGCTATTTTTTTTATCATCATCAATGGAAAACTTTGGATTCTATCTAGCAGTAGCCAATCATTCTTTCCAACTTTTGAAATTTAAAGTGAGCCCTGCCTCTCTGCTGAGTGTTCTCTCCCTCTTTTACTTCAGTTGGTGGCAGTTTTTGGTTGTTGTTAATCTATTCGGTTGGTTGCTTTTTTAAATCTTTTTCCTACAAATGTTTCAGAGTGAGTTCTTGAGACTCTAAGTGCCAGTTAATGAGAAAGGGATGGACTCAAGTGAACTTGCAGGTATTCTCCCCTGTGGATTTCTGTACTTCTACTTAGTTGCAAAGCAGAATTTACCAGAGATTCAAAACTCTGCATCACTAAGTTGGCCATGTCAGGAGGCACAACTGCCCCTTTCATCTGTAGAGAACAAAGACAAGACAGAGGAACAAGAGAAAGGGGGAGAGAAGGAAGTGACATCAGAAACCCTAAGAATATCAATTTAAGGTTGAAGTAAGTCAGCACAGATTGGAACAGCTGAATGGCAATCTAGGAAACCTAAGAAGATCCTTTCTCTCTTTTCTTCCCAAGCATCTTCTTGAGTGTAAACTGAATTTACAGTCTTGGCACAGCAGTGATGGCTCTAGTAAATTTGTACAAAATGCAAAATGGGCAGAAGTGTTGACAGCTTGAGAAAGGGCAACCAGCTGCAGGCACTGAATCAGTGTCTGCCACCTCCAGTGACAGTCCCTTCCAACAATGAACAGCCTCCACACATAACAGAGATTTTCCTCTTCAGACTGTTGCTGTCTATGTATGAAGAGCAACAATGCATAGCATAGGACTAGCACTCTTTCCTGTCACACACATAAAAGAAAGTTTGTTTAAATGCCTGAACAGGACACACATTTTCCAGCTCCCTGGTCTGACATGCTGAACTTACAGAACCTTATTGATCCTCTCACACTGTGAAGCAGTGATAGCTTTAAGAGCTTTTGTCTGTCTGTCTGTCTGTCTGTCTGTCTGTCTGTCTGTCTGTTTGTTTGTTTGTTTGATTGATTGATTTTCCTATATCCATTCTGCCCCATTAGTGACAGCACTCTCTACATAGTCGACAATATAAAATAAAATCATACAATAAAATACCTGTGATAAATACAAAAGTACAATAAATACTATACACCCTGTCACTAGCTAAAAGTACCTTTGGATAAAAATACTCAAATTAAAACCCATTTGAAGCCAGAGGGAAGGAGCCATGACCAGGGAAGCTTAGTTCCTGATGTCAGGGTTTTTGTTGTTGTTTTTTTTTGTTTTGTTTTTTGTTTTGTTTTGTTTTTGGTCTCCTTGGGTGTTACAACTCTCAGAATCAAGGACTGTGATGAACAAATGGGTGGATAGCTAGTTCGTAGGAGAGACATTCCACCAAATATTGAGGTCCTAAACTATTAAGGGCTTTATCGGTTATGACTGGCACCTTAAATTGAGCACAGAAACTAACAGGGAGACAGTGATCACATACTCAGTCTGGGAATATGTGTGTTCATATCTGCTGGTTTCTGTGATCCGTCTGGCCACCACATTTTGGACCTACTGAAGTTTCCGTGCTGACTTCCAATTTAGCCTGACTAGATGGTGCATTGAATATCTCCATCAGATCTACTGGTCTCAACAAAGAGCCAAAGTCCTGATGCATACTTTCAACCTTAGATCTAAAGTGGGCTGCCAGTTGGTTGCAATTGTCAATATTTGGATGAAGAAATTGTTTTTGTCTGGAAGAAAAGAGGTCACGAAGAGCTCTACCTGATGGTTGGAAGCCGCCCCAATTAGTTGGATATTGTGGCTTCTTTTGGTGGCCTTAAGTTTATTCCATTATCTTCCAGATACTTCCATGACAGCCACCAGATTGAATTCTGTGGGAACGTTCCTCCATTTGCTCTCTAGCCTTCTTTGTAACTGCTTCATCACCCTTAACTCCTTCTTAAACCACAGAGAAGGTCAGGCTCTGCATTGAACAGGGCATTTAGGGATAATCATGTCTACAGCTCAGGTCATCTCTGAATACCAGTAGGTGACCACAGTGTCAAGATGAGCATCAACCATATCATCCGGAAAACCCCCCTGGGGCATTTTGGAAACCAGTCAGATCCATCAACTTTTGGGGGCAGACCATGGTAATAGGTCCTTCCTCCCTGTGGAGGGGTTCAGTCCAAATCTCAGCAGGAGTTGATCTGGCCATAACAAGAGGTAGGATTCAGGGCTCACTAGCTTCAAATCATCCTTTCCTTACCCTGACCAGATTGACCTGCAACATGTGTGGGCCCTGTGGCATGTTGAGACAACCCCATGGCAACTGTCTGTGAACTCTGCTCTGTGAACTCTAGACCCGCTCCAATCAGCTGCATTTCCACATATATGTTGGAATACTCCAGAACTGTCTGGGGGATCTCAAAACAGCAGCAGATATGTATTCCATCAGGTCTGATAGAGAATTTGTTGGGTCACAGGAAAAGCAGTACACTAATACCAGTCCCGTTCTGTCCTAGTAGTCCAAGATGAGGTGCAGACCCGGCCTTGGCAAGACAGAGGTCCTGTTGATTTTGAATTTCTGTTGACTATCGCAGTTTCCCCTCCCTGCCTCTCTGACCTACCATGATACTGAACTGAATATCCTGGGCGGGGGGGGGGCATAACTGGGAAAAGGGTATTCCCTTTCCTCACCCTACACACCAGGTCAACATTTTCATCTTCTATCAGATCTAACATTAATTCAGACTTATTTTAGACCAGCCTGGTATTTAAAAACAACGTGTGCAGATCAGAAGGTTGATTCTGCCAGCTGAGCAGAGAACCAGGGCATGGAACAATTATTACAGATCTGGGGAATGCTCTTCTGTAATGGCCTGCTCCCCACCCAGTGTTGTTACCACTGGTGTGGTCCTGCTCTCAAAAGTATTGCCCATGATGAAATACCAAGACTTACTTCACCCCTCTCCCACCCAGGTGCCCCCCTTTTAAAAAAATGATATGTAAAAATGAAAATGATTATCTAGTTATCCCCTTATCCCTCCCTCAACTATAAATTTAGTTCACCCCAGCAAACAACATTGAAAACGTCCCTTGGTAGCATTAAGACTCCAACAATAGAGGATTAGTTAAAGTAAAATGTGATTTAATTGAATTGAATTTAAATAAATCAATAAAGCTATGACACCCAATCAAAATTAAATAATTTAGGATAAGCAATAAATGAATAGGGCAATTAACTAATAAATAGGAAGTTAATTCCCTTGTGTCCTCAGAAAATACATTATGCAGCTAGTTATGTGCCATGAAGTCAGAACTGACTTATAGTGACCTAAGAGGTGAGATATTCAAGGTAGGTGAGATATCTAAGGAGTGCTTTTAAAGTGTGCTGCTTAAATATCACCCCATAGCACTTAAATCACTCTCTGGGTAGTTTACATTTTAATTATGCAGGTTTCACATTGCCCTGCCACCCCAGCTAGTGGGGTATTCAATTTACTGACCTCGGAAGGATGGAAGGCTGAGTGAATCCCAGCTACCTGGAATTGAACCCAGGTAGTGAGCAGAGTTTTGGCTGCAATACTGCAGTTTAACCACTGCGCCACAAGGCTCTTTTACCAGTTCCACACACACACCCCGAAGAGTTTCCATGGGCAAGTGGGCATTCAAACCCTGATGCCCAGAGTCCTGGTCCATCACTCTATCCACTACACCATGCTAAGCACCCCAGCTACGCAGCTACTACCTTCTATATCAGTGTTTTTTGGTACCTTTTCACTGGATACAGTAGAACTAAATATACCACCTCAATAAATCTAAATATGCCTTCTAAATCTGCTCGACTGGTGCAAGCTTGCTGCCAGAAAGCTATGAAGGAAAAGAAAGCAAAATTAATCTTTGTCTGGGGAATGCACTGTTTTAAACTGTTCCTGTAAAATGGAATAAGTATCTTCCCAACATTTATTGTGGAACACTCAGGGAGAGTCTCTTGCCACTTCATGTATATCCGTGTAAAAACAGAAACGAAAATATTGTGGTGCCTTCTGCTTCTTAGAGTGATCTAAACAATTGTGCCTGGTCCACAGCTCCAGAAATCAGTGAGAAATCTAAAGGAGTGTGTTTTCAGAGTAGTTTACACTTTGGTGCCTGTTTTAAGAGAAAACTGTGTTGATAGAATAATGGCCATCTCTCTAATACTAGCTTCAGTCCTTTTTTACCTCATACTAGTAGCCTGCTTCTGCTCAAAAATTATCTTAACATTTTAATTTTTTTTTTTTACTTGTATTTCATATACATCCCTAATTTTAAATTACATAAAATTCTGACATAAATGAAGAAAGACCTAGTAGAAACACATTTATCCACACATAAATCACATTATCCACACATTTTATCCATTAGTATAAAGGAGAATATAGAACATATTGTTCTTTAAAAGTAAATTAGTGATAGTTCTAATAACCATTATCTTTTAGAATTAATTACTGCAGTATTTTTAAAAGTATCTCTTTATATTTCTATTTCTTACAAATAACTAAAAGTAACTTCAGTTACTTTTCAAAAATTTCTAAATGCAGAAGCAGAAATAGATCAAGTGAGCAACTGAGCCACGTGATGTTTCTATCCCACTCTTTAGTGAGACCATACTTACCAACCACAACTGTAGCATAAAGGAAGTGCAATTAACCCCCATAAACTTAGAATTGTAATGTAACTTAGCTGTACCTTCATTGTTGGGAAAAGAAATTGACAATAAGTAGTTTTAAATGTAGCTAATTATTTATAAGTTCTGGTATTAACTTAGTCGTATCAGATTTCTGAATGAGAATGAAAGATGTTAGCTTCAGGATAAATTCAGGAAATAATTATCATAATAGAGAATCTGTTATCCAGAATTTTTTAATAAATGGGTGGTTAAAATATTTGTCACATATAGAGCTTTTGTTTTATATGCCTAACATATTCTCATTCAGTGTAAATTGCTGTGTGGCACTGATGTCAGCAATAAACGGTGCAAAAATGTACAGAGCACAGAAATTAGCACATCCAGCAATAAACAATCTGAAACAATTTGGTTATTTATCTCCAACATTAGGACCATTAAAAATTGAATGAGTGCTGTGATTCAATTTGTCTTTTCTCAGAAATATTGATCCTAATTTTCCACTAAACAGACCTTTTGGACTGCAGCTCCACATGGAAAATTAATTTGCATAATGTTTTTCAGATATATGCAAGCTGACTAGCTGAAGAAGGAATCTCCGCCTGGTAACAGGATGGCCTTCTCCAAGTCAGCTCTTAAGATACTGTGTACATTACATCTGGAACACAAGCACAAAACAATATGCAAGATAAAGTAATGGCCCCAATGGCTGGAGAAAACATTGAACATCATACCACACCTACATGCTCAAATGCAAATTGCAGTGTTTTGTTGTGAAATTTACAGAGTACAAGAATGCTAAAAGGATAAGAAAGCATAACTTTCAAATCTAAACATCCTATCCATGGTTAGAATCCTTCTGATGTCTCACTCTTGCCAGTCAAAATGGATACTTCCATTATGGAGAGGTAATAAAATACTGGATTCTTATACTCAGTTTAGCAAAGGGGAGGCCCACTCGTAAATATTTTTCTTAACAGACAAAATGCACTACAAGGAAAGAAGAAAGGGTCTAAGTCCAGTTGTTTGTCCTAACTCAGGTAGGTGCACCGAATCAATGGAAGTTTTCACTGACTTCTCAATCTGCTATTAATTCAGCTCTACTCTAGTTGAGACTAGCAGTGCAGTTATGTCCACATATTGTTTTGAACTGTGAGCAGTAGGAGCTACAGAGGTTTTGCTTTTTAAAAAAGTTATTTTTAAATCACGAATCTGGTTAAATTTTTTAATAAAAGAGGGAAGGGAGAAAGCAAAGCATCATACAGAAAAGCCACTGTATTGAAGAGATGTAGCCCACTCTCACCAACACTCCCAAAGAGGTAGTAAAAAAGGGATCATTTTAGAAGCATCTTAACAAAAAAGAAGTGAAGTTTACTCACAGTTACCAGCTAGAGTTAGAATTAGAAAGACAAAAACTGAGTTTCTGGCATGGACAGCAAATTCCACACTTGCTTCTCAAAAGGTGATTAGGGGAAGAAGAGGCAAAGAGCAACAAAGGAACCCAAAACAAACAGGAAGAAGGGGCTGACTCAATGATGGAGGCAGGGGAAAAAATCAATCAAATTAGTGGCAAATATTAAATACTGATGCTCAGTCCTAAGACATGGAAGACTGTAGTTTTGCCAACAGGAGCCCTCAGTGTGGAAGCACTCATAGAAAGCATGGTCTCATACTGAATTTGTTCTGTTTGCTCTAAGAGATGAAATCTGATTGACTATATTGTTCCAAGTTCCAAAAGTGGTTGCTGAGATTGCCCATGAGACTGGTGGAAGAAGCAGCTTCTTCTCTGTCTGTTACATAATGTAACGTTAATTCTATTCTGAGACTGATCCCTGACTGGCCAGGATTATCCACACAACCAGTTCAGAGAAGATCCAATAATCAGACAGGAAGAAGTGATGCTGATTCTGGAAAATGATTCTGGAAAATATTTTCTACTTTTCCAAAGTAATACAGTCACCCAAAATTCACAGATAGGAATATATTTCAATCAGCCTTACTCTTTGATGATGGCATATCATTTAAGATCTGCCCCCAAATTCAGAGTGCCAACTACAAAGCAGGAAAAATGCAAAATGACTGGGAGTTAGCAGAGACAGAAAGGAGAAAATTGCCAATCAGCACTTGTTAGCACCTTGTTAAGGCAGCCCTACTGCAGCTGACCAGATCTAGAGCTACTTTAGCAAGCTGCAAACAAGAGCTGGCTGCCAATTTCCTCCTCTCTCCCCTGATTTCTCTCACTCACTCTCTCTGATTTGAAGACAAGGGGTGCTCAGTTAAGAGGAACTGGCACCCCTGTGTGTACTCCGTTACTTCATTTCTCCCCACCTTGAACTAAGAAGCTGGAAGAGCCAGCTGCTTGTCCCCCATTGCATTGGCTGAGGTGATTACACCACCTGAACTGATGTGAATGCTTTTGATTAAGAAAAAAAAGGAGAAATCCCAGCAGTGGTGGGAAAAGATACAGATGTGTGCGGGGGGGGTCTGGGCTGATTCATATTGTACAACAGAAAATAATATAAATCTGGCCATCCCAGTCTCAGAGCATTTCCCATATTATTTGTCAATGTAGTCACAGCCTCAAGAAACTAAATGGATTATTGAGATAGCATGGGGATATTCCACTGATAGCTCGTCCTGCAGCAGATAAACAGTGTAACATCAGCTTGACCCCAACTATACATATGGGACATTCTTACATTTCCCCTACTCTTTTAGTGGTTCCCGTCTCTTTATATAGAATATTGAAATTGCAGGAAACAGCCACCCGGGTGATAGATATTTTTGTATAAGATTTTGTTTTGCTAATGGAAGCCATGAAGTCAAATATTATTCTTTTTTGTAGCATGCAGGGTAGGAGAGGAATCATATCCAGTTTAAATGTTGGTCCTCCCATCTTGATATAGGATTTTGGGAGATGGAACAATATTTTGAATTTGAACTCCTGTAAACAAAGATCTATGTATCGTAACAAAGCATGAGTGCACAGATTTTGTTGGCCCTGAGGCTTTATCTGTGTCATTTGTAGTGTTGAGGGACATCTTCACACGAGCAGGCAAATGTACAGGTACACATGCACACACAGTCTTACACATGCACAGGGTTAGAAGGCTTGTACTTTGCCCATCCCTTAGTAATCTCCATTGAGATTGCTACATCTCTCACTATTCACAATGGGAAAACAGAGATTTTACAAGCCAAGGAACAGCAATCTCACTCCTATACACCTAATCATATGGATTGCTTGAGACATTGATTAAGACCACTTCAGTTTCTTGGGCCATGCAGGGAACAGCCGAGGTGACATGTGGCCCCAAGACTGCGCATTATACATCCCTGAACTAGCAAATATTGTATAGCTGGGGTCCCCAACCCCCGGTCCTTGGCCCAGCACTGGGCCATGGCCTTGGCAGGACCGGGCCACGGAGACATATCTCCCCCCCCCCGCACGTACGCCACCCAAGCACGCCCACATGCACGCACGCTCCCCCACATGCACACACTGATGTCCCGCCCACCCGCACATGCTCCCCGCCCACCTGCACATGCGCACATGCCCCGCCCACCCATGCATGTGCACGCGCACCCCACCCACCCACGCATGGGGGTGCCCTGCCCACCCACGCACGGACCCCACCCCCCCAACCAGTCCGCAGTTTGGAAAAGGTTGGGGACCACTATTGTATAGGATACTAATGGAGCCAAATGTCAATGTTAAGCATTCTCCTTGTATCTCTAATACTTTCTTATTATATCACTACTTCACTCGAGTAAGTTCTTTCATTGTGTTCCCTTTTCTTTACTTTGTTCTATCACCACCTGTCCATGTCTTAGGCCGCAATCTTAAATGTAACACTAGACAATAAGCCCAATTGAACCCAGTGTGATGTTGTTCTGGATAAACGTGCAATTCTTATCAACCCCACACTACCTACACCTTCCCAGGGAAGCTTATTCCAGACAAATTTTCATGCTTGAAACTCTTCCACACAATGCAGACCTCTAGATGAGTCTTTGTGATGAGAGGATCAGAGCTAGCATATTCACCAATAAAAACATCACTTCTCATAGTTTGAATATGGTAGGTAGTTGTAAAGTTGGTTGCATGAATGATTGAAAGTGGAGAAATGTATAGCCAGATTTACACATGTGGCTATGTGTCTCTAGGGGGAAACAGAGGTGGGCAGTTAAGGTTCTCTGGTGCATTCCTTCTTTGTATCATCTGCTCTGTTGCTTCCTGTCCTATAGACTGATTTTTCCAGGTTTGCGTTGTCTTCCTCCCTGCAAGAGGCCAAAAGGATTCATATGGGAGCAAAGGAAAGTTACGTGGACAAACCTCTGTGATCTTGGAGCAAGGGCGGGACTGTAGCCTAAAATGATAATCTTCTTGCTTTGGTTGGAACAGAGTGGAGGAAAGAGAATAACGATGGTGGTCAGGAAAGACAAGAGAGAGATGTCACCAACAGGGAAACAGAAGGACTCAGGAGAACGGGCTGATGAGGCTAGAGAGTAGAGTTTGTTAGGCAGCTAGATGATGATTTCATGCCAAGAGTCTTCTAGTACTCAAAACTAGAAAACAAGGTAGGAAGACTGACTGTCCAACTTCAGTGGCTTCAGGCTAGACAGAGATAGAGTTCTTGTGGTCCTTTTCCTTGGAGCACTTATCAGAGGCTACCTACAGTGTTCTTACTGAGCCTTCTCATTCCTACTCATGCCAAGTCTATTCAGGGCCCCTTGCATGTGAAAGAGTGGCCAGTGGGGTATCGCCATCCAACATTTTTTAGGAGGTCAACCTTGTAGAAGCATGAAGTAGAAACAGCCATGAAAGCCAGGTGAGACCCCCACACTCCATATATGCCACCACAGTTCTAATCTGAACGCACAGGGCAGAGGTTGGGACCTCTTCCTTAACGACTGTTGGCAGTAATTGGGGGGAGGGGGTAGAATTTACCAGCAAGTCTTTGCTTAATATAAGGGGGAGTGAGATTTAGTACAAAGCAGTGAGACCACTGTTCATACCCTACATAAAGGTACTTACCTCTTATGATTTAGCCTTGAGGAATTTATGGAAGCAGATGGTTTTAATGTGTCCTTAGCCAAAGACATGTACACCCCCCCCCCCCGCCTTACATGTCTCCTTTCTGAGCTTCCTCAGGCATGTGGCCAGCAGTTGCAGGCCCCATATTTTCTCTCTCCCAGATTTGCAGTTCACCCTAACAAATTCTCTCTTCACAGAAGATTGTCTTCTGTTGATGATTCCAAAAACTGGCTTCCATAGAGGTTAACATGGATCAGTGTCAGTGATTGAATATGAGTCGTAAGGAGGAAGATCATGAGGTGTAACACGGTCTTTAGGGTTCTTCTCCATAGAGGACCTTCAGCAATCTAAATCTGCCTTTGGAGAGTTTGAGTCTTAGGTGGCAACGCTATATGTCCTCCATGTGGAAGAGGAAAACTGTTTTGTTAGATACACAGCACAGTATTACAGTATCAAAGGAAATCTTTTAACTATGTCCAGGAGTTTCTCCGCAGTCTGTCCTGCTTCTAAAGCATATAGCAGAATATCATCATTGCCATACAATCATGTTGAAGCTTACAAGAAGTGAAGTTGTTTCTCATTGCAGCAAGAAGCAGTATCTTCTCTTCGAATCTGCCATGTAATTTTCAGTAGCCATGGCAATAAGGCCAAAAGAAAGGTGGCAATCCTGTTTAGTTCCCTGATGTAATTAAATTGGTTTCGAAATGTCCCACTTCCTGCAAATTCTAGCTACTAATCTGGTGTATAACTGCACACAGTCAAGCTCTTGAGGACTAAATTTAATTTAAGAGAAGCTCCTATAGAATCTAATACCAGTAAGGATGGAACTAGCACTTTCTTGCTGACACTATTAGTTGGAAAATCTGCTACCATTATTACTTTTAAATGTGGTGTGTATTTAAAGTTGAATCTTGCACAATCTGATCATGTCTCATATACATGAGCAATTATTTTATCATCTAATTAATTTTCATAATTGTATGTGCATATTGCCAAAGCTTTGACCATAAAATATGCCTATATAATTATATCTTTATTTTTTCAAAAATTGATTTCCCCCTTCTTTTTCCAAAATGTCTTTCCACTCATTATTATGCATGGATAGGCTCGTTTCCCGATTTCTTAAATTCGGGTGGCTTTTAAGCCTTGTCATAACTATATATAGAATACTATTAAAATGGGACATACAACTGCAGGAGACACATGTAATGATAAGTAGACTGTTTAGAATGACTGCCCAGTTTCATCACCTACTTGGTATTCCAAATGTACTTTCAGTGGCCATAGGGTTATCTGGTAATATAATCTGCAGTATACATTTAATCATGCTCTCAAGGAAAACTGAATTAGGTAGGGTCACTTGTTCCCAGCCTTCTTCCAAATAATCTTATGTCATTTTCCCTGAAGAACTGCTTTAAATCTTCTTAATGTTCACCGCATCCTGGAGGCCGTGTATTATAAGCCATACGTTTTCTGGCAAAAGGATTTGAAATTCATCTCCGAAATATATACATCTTTATCTTTTCATTTCTTAGACTCTAACTCTGTTCTTTATTATACCCTCTCTTTTAATACCTTTGTTTCTCCAGAGGAACCTCATTTGTTTATACCATATTTTCCATTACTTTTGTGAGGGACTGACTTCAAACCATTAAGCTCACTTCGATATAATTCAGAACTATCATTGTGCATGGGGATAGTCTTGCTAATGTAGCTCCCAGGATTCGCTGAGGTTGAAACAGCTTGAATATTCATCAAATTTGAACAGTTACTCTGTTTTTTCAGATACACAGTTGCAGGTTCTGAATCCCCACCTGAACTGCACACTAAGGATGTGTCTACAGAGCAGTTGACTGAAGCTAAAACTGGGGGAGAGTTGACTTGGTTTGCAGATTTGTTACTCCATGGGGAGGGTGCTACCTTTTAGTGATGAAGAGGTCGGTTGTGCTTTGTCCCAGGTTCAAGTTCCATTTTTTTCCTCCAGTTCTTTCCATCTATCGTATGCTGCACAGGAATTTTCCAAATGCTTCCAGCACAAAATGGAATGAAAATTCTTCCCCAGTTGCACAAGCCCAGATCAACAACTGTCTTGACCAGGAAGTGGACCTGGCCAGAAAGATATTTAAAATGAGAAGCCTTTTGGGGGAGTGGGGGAGACACTAATATCTCAGTTTCTGAAACAGCTTCTGAAATTTTCTTACTAAAATGAAAGCTTAGAAATCTAGCACAGTTAATGACATAAATGGGCAGTCAATGGCATGGGCAGAATTCAGGGGGGGGGGGGGCAGCCAAACTGGCAATGTAGAAACTGCACCTTATACTCTTTCTTTCTTACTGTTTTTTCTAACTCTCTACTTATATCCCCTTCAGCCCTTCGCATCAGTCCCCTTCTCCAACATACATGATACAAGGACTTTTTTTATACATTCATTCATTTATTCACTCTGTCTGCATACACACACTTACAGTCAAGAACAGGCAGGTAAATTATACAGAAATAGGATCTACTGTATATTGTTCCAGCAATGAAAAGATAACACTAGTCTGGACTTCCAGAGCCTCACTGAAAACCAAATGCAAATATTTGGACCAAATGTACAAGTTTCCTGTTCTTGAAGAAACCCCTACTCTTGAGCAGCCCTCTTATTTCTTAGAAGCTACCTTACATCTAAGAAGCCTGGTGTCTGCCACTGAGTGTCTAAAATGTGGTACTGCAGGTTACCATCATTGCACATTGATGACAATGTGATTGATTCCAAAAAACAGACATTAAAAATGAAATAAGTCCAGGATGCACAACCTCAGGTTCTTCTGAGTGTTAGATGTCTGTGCTGCATGCCCTTGAAGCTACGGCCTACACACCTATGCAATTTGATTATGGTCATCATACATTTTCTGCAACTAAAATATGAATAATGTTTATTGATGAATTTGCCACTTGGTGGGCTATCAGAAGCTACCGGAGTGAAAACTGGAAGTCCACAGTGCGACTGGCCTACAGATTTTTCAACTGGTTCCTAGATGACAGTCTGTAGCTTATCTCTAAAGGTTTTTTTCTCCAAGGGATTTTTTCTCCACGAGATAATAAAAACCTGACAGCCCCTGTCCACAAGCTTACAATTTAAATGGCATGAGACAAAAATGGCGTGAGACAAAAAGGATGAGAATGGAGGAGGAAAAACCACACTTGGGCACCAATTGTTGAAAATAAATGTTACTTATTATAGTATAGAATGAAAACAATTCAGGTAGATGAGAAGACAGATGATCTCTCAGCAGAGATGATGGAATGGCCCTGCTTCAATCCTTCTCTACTGCTACCTGATGGAATGGCTGCCATGCTGTTAAGCTGAGGGAGAGAGAAGTCTGACAGGCTCCATTACTTACATTATTTTTCAACCATTTTCTAGAGTGAGGTGGCCCCCAAATCTTTCTGCAGTCCTGCCACATTTTCTTTCTTAAGCAATTAAATAATTCTTAAAACAGACTTGGCTCTTGGCCAGGGAAAAATATCACGGAACTCCATTAACTTTTTAATGAGTCAATAGGTCTGGGCAGAATTAATTATTTCATCTGCAGAAAGAAAAACATTAAAATGTCCACCTTAATGGTCATTGCTTCCAAGGAGTATGTTAGATTTCAAAGGGCCAACCAACTGATATCACCAAATTTGCAAGGACTGTTCTATGATAATGTTTGAAATAATTATACCCAGTTGAGTTAACACTGCATGTAAGCAGGTGCAATTCCTTTAATGTGAAAAGATTTAATCAGGTGTGAATTCAGTTTGTTAAATTAAATTAAAATCCAATATATACTAATGCTGTGGGACCAAAAATTGTCCTAGGAAGGAGATGCCTGCCAAAGTGGCTGCAAATGTTAACTATGAAAAATTACAATCTTGTGTGTAGTTCCTTGGGGTTTCAGACAGTCCAGTTAAGCTGTCATTTCTAACAAATGAAATGCATTATTAAGAACAGGAATCACTTCGATTTGCTTTTTTTCTTCTTTAAACAAGCAGTGGGCAAACAAAATGGAGAATATATAAAGCTAATGTAAGTTTTCCTCTGTGTATTTTGAACTTAGATGTATTTCCCAACAGAAGTGGTTAATGAAGTGTGGGCAATTTCCAAGAGAGCTGTAGTTCTCCCCCCACCCCCACCTTTATCCTTTATCCAACCTAACTGAATGAGGATAAAAAATGCCAGGGCATCACCCCCTAATTCTATTAAATATGATGCTCTAGTGCAGTGGTTCCCAACCTTGGATGCCCAGATGTTCTTGGACTAAAACTCCTAGAAATCCTAGCCAGCACATCTAGTGGTGAAGGCTTCTGCGAGTTTTAGTCCAAAAAATCTTGGGGACTCAAGGTTGGGAACCATGACCCCAATGTTTTTGTGGACTGGCTATGATTTGCCTAACAGACACAAATTGTGCATCTGTGCTTTGTTTTGAATTTGGTTTTGGTTTTTCCTTCTTAATTTCCCCTCTTTGGTTTTCCCCTGTTGATTAAAAAAAAATCCCTGTTTCTTTCAATTCCTTTTACGTGTTTGCAACTGCACAGAGAAGATGAACTAATCCATGTTACCTCTTCCTCACAAAACCATATTTTTACCTGCTGGATTCCCGCCTTCCACTGTAATGTCACTGTGGCATACCATGTGGTTTCTCCAAGTCCTAAGTAGATATTTCCCAATAAGTTTCACATGATGACGCTGATGATGCAAAGGCTCCATATAAGAAGCTATTCTGTGCATTTTTACAAGAAAGTGTCACTGTCTTGGGTTGACTAAACATTTCTTTAATGAATTGAAATTCATCACAAAGGGCAAAAGGAGTTTGGCAAATTTTCTCCTTGAGTGCAAAGTAGTCAAAGAATAGAATCTGAAAATTCATTTTAAAGAAGAATGAATGTAACAGCACCATGAAGTCATCCACAACAAAACAGTGAAAGGACGATGTTCATACCATATTGGAAGAGACTGATTCACAATATAATCCTTTTTTCGATGCTTCTGGTCCCATAATATCCTTTTTTATCCCTCCATCTCTGCTTTTTTCTGCAATATCTATCCACAAAAGTTATAACTCTTCCCCTTGTGGAAACCTTAATTAGATCAAAAGTCCTTCCAAGACTAGAACAAACCTTTCTAGAAGGACCTCAGTTCATAGAAAAGGAAATTAGTGTACATTTTTTGTGTGTATAGCAAATGTCTGCTTAGTTTTTTTATCCCTTGAGGGTTCTTCTTCCAATGAAAAGCATTGTGACTGAGAGGCAGACTATGCATTACAAATAGCTGATAATTTTAGCTGAAATTATATCAGTGTTTCAGAGGTGTCACTTTGGCAGCCATTTGTATCTGAGAAATCAGACTTACAGTCCATATTTATGTCCAGAACAGGGATGGAAAGAATATTTGCTATATTCTTAATTTTTCTTTATTTAGACTGTCTTCACAAAGATGAAGAAGCTTAACATGGAATGTTATACCTAACTAGATTCACTGCTTCCAGCCAAAAAGTAAGAGCAACAGCTCCCCTCTCCCAACTCCCTGTAATTTGTATGAAACTTTTTAGTGCCCTTTTCTTTGGGGAAGTAAAACACATGCACAGCATGCACAGAGGTTCAGGATGATTGTTAAGAAAGATGCCAAAAAAAAAAACATTCTTAAAGCTCTAGACAACTCAGTTCAGGGTAATGGCACAACAGTACCAACTGAGCAATTTTTGCACACAAAAAAGACAATTTTGTACAAAGAAAAGGGTATTTTTGAGCAAAACATTGTCCTCACTGATACAAAAACTGCACTGAAGTTCCTTGTCATATTTGCTGGTGAGAAGAACTATCTTTTCATTCCTCCATCTTTGCCTTTGAGATTTGCATTGTAAATCCAGAAGGCCAATCACAAAACAAAGCAAGTTTATTTGCAAACTACAGAAAGGATGAAATCTCCTACTGTGACAATCAGAGCTTTTCAGAAATTAAGGAATTCTGCCTTCTAACAATGGGCTACCTGTTTGGTTCATAGTTGTTGTTTAGTCGTTAAGTCGTGTCCGACTCTTTGTGACCCCATGGACCAGAGCACGCCAGGCCCTCCTGTCTTCCACTGCCTCCCGGAGTTGGGTCAAATTCATGTTGGTAGCTTCGATGACACTGTCCAACCATCTCGTCCTCTGTCGTCCCCTTCTCCTCTTGCCCACACACTTTCCCAACATCAGGGTCTTTTCCAGGGAGTCTTCTCATGAGATGGCCAAAGTATTGGAGCCTCAGCTTCAGGATCTGTCCTTCCAGTGAGCACTCAGGGTTGATTTCCTTCAGAATTGATAGGTTTGATCTCCTTGCAGTCCAGGGGACTCTCAAGAGTCTCCTCCAGCACCACAATTCAAAAGCATCAATTCTTCGGTGGCCAGCCTTCTTTATGGTCCAGCTCTCACTTCCATACATCGCTACTGGAAAAACCATAGCTTTGACTATGCGGACCTTTGTCAGCAAGGTGATGTCTCTGCTTTTTAAGATGCTGTCTAGGTTTGTCATCGCTTTCCTCCCAAGAAGCAGGCATCTTTTAATTTAGAAGCAGGCGTCTTTTAATTTAGAAGCAGGCGTCTTTAATTTGGTTCATTGGTTCATAGTAGGGGTCTCTTTACTGAAGAAGCAGCCCCTACAATGTGGAGCCTTGTTGATATTTACAAAACTGGAAACATTTCTCTTCCATTCTTTTTTCTTTCTTTTTTCTTGAGACTGTTTCAAAGCCCATTTGAAAGCATCCATGAGCAATCATGCAACATTGGCTGGGTATTAAATCCTTGGGTATAACCATGCTCATTTCTTTCCCTCATGTAATGATCCATTGTGTGAGCATTTGGGGACTTTCTAAACTTGCATAAGGAGGTATCCAGTTCTGAACAAGCCTGGAAAATGTCCAAGAGCTCATGCAACAGGCCATTGTATGCTAGAAGAAATGAACAGTATTCAGCCAAGAGTCTCAGAAATCAGTGTATATGATGCCAGGGTCTAGTGGCATAGGGCCAACCCTTGAAGTAAAATGTTGGTTTCTATATTTCACTGTCTTCCCAGTTTACTATAGCCCCCAATGGTAGGTATGTTTTTTTTCCCTATCAGTCAATACTTGAAGGAGAGGATTTTCTTCCTCCTTTTGTCTTTATAGGATATCTTTACAGGATTCTGAGTCACACCGAAAAGCAGAAACTACATTTTTCATGATGGATATATGCAGATCAAAGGACATCTTATCCATGCCTCTGTGCAAAATTCCAGTATTAAACTGCTGGGCAGCAACATCACTTTTGCTGATACAGAACAGAGATATGCTACTGCTCAAGAAATATTTATGGAAGGTAATACATGGGCTTGTTAGCTTGAGTTTAAGTTTGAGTATTTTGAAATGTTGGCTTCTTTTTCGTGCATCTTTTTGAGATGATCAGATTCAAAAAAACTGCTTACCTTTAAAAACTTAGACAATAACCTTTCCATAGGCAACCATATGTGGCATGAGAAAACATATTTGTTCATTTTTTGTTTATTATACCCTGCCTTGAATTTTTTCTTACAGACAACCCTGATTATTCCATTACCAGATTTGTATTGCTAGTTAAGTATGTAACTTCTGTGCCAAGCCTGAGGACAAAATAACCGAGTTATATACCAATTCTTAAATCAATCCCTAAGAAAGGACAAATTAGGCATGCTAGGCACACTATATCCTCAACAGAAAATCAAAACCATTATATTTTGGAAGTCATATAGAGTTTGGGAAGGTTACATTTGAAAAATAACAAATAACTTCATATACGTTAAATTACAGGTATTTGTAAAAAGCTAAAAGTTTTATTTCCGCCAAGCCCTTTCCCCAATAAATAGTACTGCTACAGTTATAACTTTTTTCAAAATAAACTTTTTTCTTTCTGTTTTCTTGAAGTAGCCAAAGTTAATTTTTGTTACTTTTTTCAGAAAGATTCCTGAAGGTTACAAGTTACAAGCCTATGGAACAAAATACATTGCCTTCTATCTACTCACTGTTGTCTCAACGCCCCCAATAGAGCACTAAAAGGCACAGCATGAGGACTTACTCTAGATCAGTGGATCCCAACCTTGTGTCCCCAGAGGTTCTTGGACTACAACTCCCAGAAATCCTGGCCAGCACAGCTAGTGGTGAAGGTTTCTGGGAGTTTTAGTCCAAGAACCTCTGGGGACACAAGGTTGGGATCCATTGATCTAGACTGTGGACACAACTCTGATAAGCCAAACACAGAGTCCCAAACTAATATAAACCAGTTCTGCTGAATCTAGGTAAGGAAGCCAGTTGATGGTCATGAGTCCAAATGTTTTAGAAGCCAAACTGGTTTAGAACAGGATTCAGTGAGTTTATTCTGATGATAGTACTGCTTCCATCAACAGAAATGGTGGGGAGTCATCTCTCTTCCCCTCTCCTCTCCCCTCCTTGTACCCTCAAACCTGCTCTGATGGGTTGGAACATCATCTGGGACAGATGTTTCACTGGTACATAAAAGATTAGGGTTTTATATAGTACTCTAAACTACTGTACATAGGGACACACATCTCCCATGACAGATCTTACTTATTTTCTTTAGTATTTTTCTTGCTTGCTTCCAGCGCAAAGTGCCACTCTAGGTAACTTACAATCTTCATAAAATAATAAAAACAAGTAAAACCCTATTTAACTATGATTCATTAAAATCAAATAAAACCAACTCAAGCATAATACCCACAGAAAATCTAGATTGTCTTCTAACTTTACAGGGATAAAACTTTTTGCAAATGATAATTTAAAAATAATAATAACTCTTATGGTTGTTGTGGGTTTTCCGGGCTGTTTGGCCATGTTCTTAAGGTTTTTCTTCCTAACGTTTCACCAGTCTCTGTGGCCGGCATCTTCAGAAGACTGGAGTCAGAACTCTACAGAGCACAGAGTTCTGACTCCTGTCCTCTGAAGATGCCGGCCACAGAGACTGGCGAAACGTTAGGAAGAAAAACCTTAAGAACATGGCCAAACAGCCCAGAAAACCCATAACAACCATCGGATCCTGGCCCTGAAAGCCTTCGAGAATACAATAACTCTTATGTCTGCAGAAGTGGACTTGCCCATGAAAGCTCACATTAAAATATAGCAGTTAGTTTTTAAGATGCCACAACATTTTTGTCTTCTTTTTAAAATTATTTCTCTTTTATTTCTGGCCTGATTTGTAAATGAAAAATTTGTTTTAACTGATGAACAACAATGCATTATCCAAATGCATTTTTTAATGTTGTACAGGAACTATCATAATGGAAATTTGAATAACAACATTACTTGAAGAAGGGCAGCCCAAGACGCTGCTGTTTGAGGAACAGCCCATTCCCATCAAGGTTCATAGTACTCAAATCCAGCCAAATTATTTTGGGAAGCAAGACAGAAAAACCCACAAACACCTCTGCCTTTCCCTGCTGGTTAATTAAATCACCAATGATTTTGTGCAATTAAATCCCTAACAATACCTCAATTGTCAGGGGACTGGACAAGATAATCCTTGGATCCCATCCAGCTCTAAAATCCTCTGATTGTAATTTGATGTCCTTTCGTCACATCACATGCTCCCAGAGATGGCAGCCTCACTCTGCCTAATGGAAGGACTGGCCCTGGGGAGCTTTAAAGATGCTCTTTGGGTACTATCTACATCCAACTGCAGCACAGGCCATGGACTGGAGCTGCCTTTGTACAATTTATATAGTTTTTTTTCAAGCTTAACACTACTAATTTTCATAGTTCTTGACTGTAATCTTCTTGGCACATACAGTGGGTGTATTCTTTTCTAATACCTTTCTTACTTGGTCTAGCTTTAAAGCCATCCAGGCAGAAAACCAAAGGGGAAATGCTTGCTTATTATTGCACATCCCTGGTCTCTATAAATTGTGTCACTGTGAAGTAAAGACTTGGGTTCCAATTTACAAGCAAATGGAGGTTTGATCTTGGTGCCCTGTTGGGCATTGTGCCAGGTTTGTAATTTACTGCTGCCTTACTGTAATGATTTGTAGGGTAATAAAAATGCACAGGTTCAACATTTTGTGCGTATTATGAGGACCTTGCCGGGACCAAACGTTTCTGTAATTTTTAATCATCATTCTTTCATGATTACATCCAAAATCAATATTATTTTTCTCATTATTAAGAGGAGCAAAAAACTAAAATAACAAATTAATACTCAGTTACACACTCTAGTGCCAAGTTTTCATTGGCAGTATATCAGTGTGGATATGATTTCTGAAAACTCAACATAACTTTTAAAGGCCACTATTGCAAAAGAGGGAGGGAGGGAAGCAGCTTTGTTGAGTAAAGCACTGAGGCATGATGGTGGTGGTTGTGGTCCCATCCTGAACTGGGAGGCTCAAGGCTGGCTCATGGCATTGTCCTGCCTGAGGCAGAATGGCAATGGTGCGTATGCCCACCTAAGCTAAGATCCACAGTACCCCAAACCATTGAGATTATTCTAGCATGTGAGGCAGGAAAATCTTATAAGCACCACTCTCACCAGAATAAAAACAAATAACACCACAGTTAACTCAAGATCCACTGCCTGAGGCAGGTACTTCCCTTTGCTTAAGAGTAGAGCTGGCCGCAGAGAACCCTGGAGTCAACTACCAGCTCTCTGTACTATTAGGATTGTTAGTCAGAACTACAGAAACTTCAAGCAGAGATATTTCCGTAACTGTCCAAAATATTCCTAACAGAATAACATGAGAGGTCAGATCCTGTGCAATTCTTTGACATGAAGCTATGCACAGGACGTCTGTAATGTGTCATGCAGAAGGCTATCCTTAAACAAAGTCCAAGAACCACATCTTAAATAATAACAACTGGGAAAGGGACACCCAATAAAATTAATAAAATTATATTAATTAGCAGCAAGTGACAAACAAGAACAAGATATAAGCTGAAACCAGCAGCACAAAATAAATGCTGGACATAAAAATAATTCAATTTTGAAAAGAAAAAAAAAGGCTAACTACAAAGATTATATATTCTCATTTCTCCTCATACAGAGAAAAATAATCCTCAAGGAGAAAAGGTCTTCTTACAGGTCAAACTATCTCCAGGGATTCAAAATTTGAAGCTAGACTACAAATAGTTTCAAAATTGAGGATAGATTTTTTTCCCCCCAATATATAGTGTTTGACAGAGTGACAAGCTAACAGACCTGAGGAATGCCCCTAGGAATTACTCTACCTCACAAAATAATTCCTGGGGCATTAGTAATTAGTTTTTCACAGAGTTCAGCAGTTGGACAGCCGTGCACATTGAAACACTTCTTAGAATTGAATAATGTCATTAAAATGTGAATAGTGGGCTGGGGCTGGAAATTCACAGGCCTCTCCTACATAAGTGCCTTTCCCCCCACAAAATTTCTACAGCTTTAATTCCTACTCTCAAAAGTCTCTCCGATTCTGTCCTTTGTTGAGGAAGGCAGCTCTGGAGAAGGAGACAATAAGCAATGGTAGTTTATTGTCTCTTTCACAATACACCTACTTTAATACCTATAACATCCTAAGCAACTCAAGACACAGATACTTATGGAATTGCTTTCACATCAGTCCTTCCAAATTTTTGAGGTCATTGGCCAGTCGTCTCCTCCTGGTGTAAAAGTGGGTGGCTTATATACTGCCCCATAGTGCTTAAAATACTCTCTTGGCGATTTATAACTTAATTATAATGAATAAATAATAAATTATAATAAATTATACAGGCTACACATCCCTAGGGAGCTACCCAATTTACTGACTTTCGAAGGATGGAAGGCTGAATTAACCTTGAGCCACCTACCTGATCAAACTCAGGTTGTGAGCAGAGCCTTGACTGCAGTACTGCAATTTAACTACTGTACCACAAGATTCCTTCAAATGAAATAGACGGGAGGAGTGGAAATAAGAAAAAGAAATTGGTTAGAGCACCTTATCATTGAAACATTCTTCCCAAGGGGGCTTGCCTCATGTCCAGTAATATTTTAAATGGTTCTTGCTGTGTTTCATGCAGCTTTTAATTTCCTTGTTATCATCATTTCATGGCAACGCTTTCCTCACCAATGAAAAGTTTCCTTTGCTGGTGTAGTACCATGTCCTTCGCATTTTTACTTTTGCATGATTTCTCAACTGCAATATAATAGGAACCAAAACACACCAAAAAAGAAAAAAGAAATAGACCAATACAAAAAGCAAAGGTGATGTTCAAACTGAATCCCTCCCTGACATCCATTTGATCATCATTTCAAAACCTGCAGCAAGGTCTGATCCACCTACTCAGCCATTGGGATGTAGAAAAATATTTTGACATGTACTGAGTTCCTCATTAAGTGAGTACCAAACACACATTGAAGATAGCCATACAGTGTAAAAGTGTATGACAACAAATATTCCTTTCATACGTGGTGTGTGATGATACCTTTATTCCAGCTGTTGGCTTTGCCCCACAGAAGCAGCATATACTTCCTCCATGAAACAGCTAGCCTACCATTTCTATAATTTCAAGAACAATTTACACAAAAAGTTGAACATAAATGTGAGGGTGGAGCTGAGTTGCACCTGATCAAGAATACACACAAGACCAGGTTATTTAACTAAATCTTTGCACCATGAATGCAAGGAGGGGGAGTCTGTGTGTATGCATGTGTGATTACATCACATCCATGGTCCTACCTCAACTAGTGTTTCTTTATCTAGTAATTTTCATAGAGCTCATTTGTGTTTTATTGTAGATTACGTGTAAATGCTCAGATAATGAATGGAATTCAAAGATTGTCTCAGAGGCATTCTCTCTGTATCCCTCTGCGGATTCACTAGACATTGATTAAGACAAATGAATTAAATGATAGACTTTCATAAACCAGTATAATCATTACCACAGTCTACCGCACAGAAGCCCAAGAGAGCTAACAACCTAGAACATATTTATATCCTGAAAGGCCATAAAGCTGTAGAATTTCAGCTGGAACATGAAGAGAATGGTCAATGAGCAAATCTGCTGGAAGATAATTCTAAAACCAGTTGACCACCACTGAGGAGGTCCTGCCAAATGTGGTAGTCCAACAGGCTGCACCATTCATGGGCAGTATGGGTAGAACCTCAGCTATCACAAATCCCAGAGAGGTTGCTATTAGGGGAGGCAATTGTTCAGGTAGTTGGGTTCTCAGGTTTGTTCATTTAGGGTTTAGGCTGGCTGGATAACTTAGTGGAGCCAGATGTTATGAGTTTGAATTCTCCATTGTGCCTCCTGGAAGGAGAGCCAGCCTTGAACTACCTGCACAGTCCCAGAAAGTCCCTAGAAAGGTAAACTTCTGAGAACTCTCTGGAAAGGATCACCATTGGTCAGAGTTGACTTGACAGTAAACAATTATTAATTATTCTAGTACAAGCACATTCTAGTGAGGTGGGTGACTCTCAAACAATCAGTGTGAAAATTTCAGAACTTCTCACTGTTCCTGTCAACATCTGATGAGCAACATTGTCAACATCTGATGAGCAACATTATTCATATAATTTGGATATTAATAACATTGTGCTCTGAAGTAAGGAGTTTGGAGAGTACTCAATAAGCTGATTAATCATGTCACAATGACCTGTTTATACTGAAACTGAGGCAACTGCAATATTTTTCCCCACATCCCAGGCCCCAGTCTACAGAGCAGAACCCACACTGTGGTTTCATATAGATATTAAACAGCATGCAAAACTCCACCGCAGTGCTGCCAGGGAGCTGAGCAGGAAAATTCTGAGTGAAGAGGGTACAAATGATTTGGTAACTAATAGCAGTTCGTTGCTCAAATTTCTGCAAGTAAAGCAAAATGTGTTGCTTATATACCACACCACAGTGCTTAAAGCACTCTCTGGGTGGTTTATAATTTAATTATGTACATTTCCCCTCTGCCCAGCAAGCTAGGTACTCAATTTACCAACTTCAGAAGGATGGAAGGTTGAGTCAACCTTGAACTGGCTATCTGAGCCCATCGGGATTGAACTCAGGTCATGGGCAGAGTCTTGACTGCAATACTGCAGTTTAACCACAGCACCATGAGACTCCTCCACTGGTTTATGCAAGCAATAGGATTGTGGCCATGCACAGAAGTGGAACCTCAAAAACCTAATTCTAGGAACAGCATGACTCTCAACAGTTCTAATCACATGCCTTTCATTCTCTTGATTCATAAAATTCATGGGACACTTATCTCCTGCTTCAACACATCACTTTGCCATGGATAGTTTTAGAAATTATATGCCACATACATATATTTCTGTTTGCCTTCTACTCTTAGCAGTTCTTCCTACCCATACTGAAACTGTATTACCTTTGCTTTATAACCAGACTATCCCATGTGTAGGTATTAAATCTGCTGTGGTTCTATTAAAGTCATTTTTCATGTGTTACCGACAATAATTTTCTTCTCACAGGCATTCTTTATATGCCTCTGGGGATAAGTATTTCATTTGTGATACGACTGTATGTAATTTATTAATAAAAACAAATTAATACATATGTCTGTATGTATCCATTTCCTGTATAAATGTGCTTGTCTTCCCACAGCACCATAACTGCTTAATAGCTATGTGCCGCTCAAAGTTTAGTCTTCCTGCTAAAATTTGAAATAAAAGACAAATCTGGTGTTCTAACCTCAGAGTGAGATTCATGTAATACAACCATTCACTGGGTCTGACAAACATAAGCTCCAATTCTAAGGCCTCCAGTAGAGTATTTGCTAAAGAAAAACACTTTTGTTCATTCTCATAACAAAATACAGAGTTATTACCTGCGTCTGCATGTAGGCAAAACCTAGAATAAATGTGACTGCTCTTTTTTATAATAACTTTATCAATAACTAGAAAGAAAGAAAGAAAGAAAGAAAGAAAGAAAGAAAGAAAGAAAGAAAGAAAGAAAGAAAGAAAGAAAGAAAGAAAGAAAGAAAGAAAGAAGGCTGTATTGAAACATCATGCAATTTGGAAGTGACTATGCTGGCTGGATAGCTCAGTGGTTTGAGCAGAGGTAGGAAGTGTGATTCCTAACTGTACCTCCTGGGGAAAAGAGCCAGCCTGTGTGGCCTTGGCAAAGCTGCACAGTCCCAGGATGTCCCCAGAAGAAGAGAATGGTAGAACACTTATGAGTATTCTCTACCTGGAAAATCTTGAAATGGGTTGCCATCAGTCAGAATTGATTTGATGGCACATGATGATGATGATGATTAGAATTTTAACAAAGTATTCCTCTGAGAGCTACACACAGCCCAGTTCTTGGCTTTTGTTGTAGTTCATTTTGCAAGTCAGTCCTGGTTACTTTTTGGCTGCAATCCTACTTACACCTTTGTGGATGTATCGCTCATAGAAACATGGTGACATTAAGTTCTCCAAGACCACACTCCTAGTCTTAAAGAATTCCTAACACTCCTAAGCCTCAAAACACACACAAAATGTATACCAATAGCATTTTAATGATTTAGAGGCAAATGGATCTCATACCACGTCAAAGTTTTCATAAAGTTATTTATACTGGCATTTAAAATTGTAGCCTTTTGTCTTGGAGGTTGCAAGATGTAAAGAGAAAGAGGGAGGGAGCCAAGGAAACAAAAGAGGAGGGGACATATCGGCAACTTTGGGGAAATTCATACAGGTTTTTCAAATGAAGTTGCTGAGGGTTTTGTTTGCTTGTTTCATTTTTCTTTTGAAAAATTCCATCCCTGAAAAGATTTTTCACATTTTGAGACAGCAGTGGAACTTTCTGAACAGCCTGGTGGTGTTTCTTTTCAGGGGCCTGACCAGGACACCCCTTGGCCCCTTGCCAATTAGCTGCAATTAGCCACAGTTAAATTATACAGCCCTTACACAAACATAAGTAGGATTCTGCCCATTGTACTCTGAAGGAAAAGCCATTATGTTGCAGGGATGGTGATTTGAGTCATGTGACTCACTGTTGAGTCGAATTTAAATTGCACCAGTGAGTTGACCTGGACTTGACGCGGGGAGTTTTTTCAATGACTCAGATTCCACTTCGGACTCGGACCCTATTCTTTTAATGAAGGACACCATAAACCCAGAAGAAGCTTTGTGATGCTCACAAGAAGAGGCAGGAAAGGCAGGCAAACAGTAGCAAACGGAGGAGGAGGTGGTGGCAATGGAGAGGGAGGGTTTTCGAGAGGGTAGGGGTGGAGAGGTGAGGCAGGCAGGGCAGACAGGACTAAAACTGGGCAGTTCACAAGCCTCAGGCCACCCCAAACAGAACCCACCCACTCCCTCCCATTTTTCCAAGGGGAAGAGCTGGTTTGCAATAGGGACTTGGACTTCAGGCTTGGGACTTGATACCAAAGACTTGGACTCAGACTTGAGACTCAGACTCAAAGATTTGCCAACATCCCTGTTGTGTTGTGATGCTGTGCCTTCCCAGAAGCATTGTTGAAAGAAGAAAGAAAGATGGGTGCCTTCATTGTTCAGTATCATTGTTTCTTCAAGTACAGATTGCATCTATGTCTGATGTTATGAACTCAGTTTGGAGAAAACTCTTCACCAGACCTCATCAAAATCTACAATCTGTTCTGCAGTTATCTCAGGGCATCTTGTTTACTTATACCTGCCCCCCGCTAGCATAAGAATTCAGACTGAAGGGTGGATTAATTAATGTGTATGAAGTGAATTGGAAATGTATGGAGGATCTGGGGGGGGGGGAACCTTTTAAATGACAAGGCTTCCTGGGGTAATTTTCTGCCATATTTTTTACCTCAGATATTTGGGAGGGAGCGGGCAGCTGGCCGAATCTGGGGAAAGGTGATGATTGCCCTCTGACCCTCAGACGTTGTCTACCCTTGTCCATAAAAATTAGATTCAGTGCTTATTTTTCTTGTACTCTAAGATCAATACCCAAATACAAAAATGTACATACAGTATACTATCAAATGTAAATAGCAGATACATGTGCACGTGCACACACACACACAAACTTGATCCCTGCTTCTGCAAAGAATTGCACTCACAAGTTCCATTCCCTTGTTTGGATTCATATTTCTTTTCTATTAAAAGATCCATATTAAAGTACAAATTGGAAATCAGTTTGTACAGTCTCCGTTTGACTACTGCCCAACAGAATGCATCCCAAAGCCATCCTTTGTTTTTTCTCTCGATGAATTTGCTGAGAGAAGACGCCACACTGTAAAAGCATGTTGCCTCTAGAGGCATAGTTTCTAAGCCGCTAATACAGAGCATACATCATTTTCTCACCAATGAATTTCCTGGAACACAACAAAGTACTCTAGAGACAAGCATATCCATCAATGGCACACCCAATAGATCTCAATTACATTAATTACAATAGACTTTCTAATGAGTGAAATGTCAAGCACTGGATCTATGCCCAATGCTAATAATTCACTCACTTCCAGCTGGCAGTCATTCACATCCAGGCAGAGATGTTTCATGCACTCTGACACCCAAAACATAGAGAATGAAGTGGTTATACTTCAGAGCTAGACGTTAAAATACAAGTGGGCTGTATTAATCAAACACTCCAAATTCCTCGAATACTGGCTAAATGTCCTACTGTGAGGTCTTAAAAATGACAGCATTCCATACAATATGCAAGGGAAAACGTTCTTTTTATTTATTATCCAACTTTGAGGTGTTAGCCACACAGCTATGTGTGTCACATTTCCATAGCGTATAGCAGGGATGCAGAATATGTGGTCTTCAAGATTTCATTGGACTACAGTTCCCTTCATCCCTCACCACTGGCCAGATTAGGATTGCTTGGAATTGCCCAGTTTTACTATTTTCATCCGCAACATGTGGCTTATATGTCTGGTTATGTGGCTCCTCACTTCTGTCATTCTTTTCAGGATGAAAAGCCACCCAAAAAATAGTGTGTTTCAACATGACATTGTGAGGAGACAGGTACTTAATGACTGGCACCTCTTCATCTATTGGTACATTCTAATCCACATTGCCCAAGGCAGAATTTGAGACCTACCACCAATGAGCAAACACTGCAGCCCCATTTTGGAAGTTACTTTAAGCAAGGACATCAGACCATAGATTTTGGAATGTTTACACCTCCCCCTCTCTCCTTAATAACCAGCCTGATGAAGACTCATGTGGAGTTGAAAGCTAGCCTGTGTTTGTGATTTTTTTTTAGTGCTCTAATAGAGATATTACCCATCTGTAAGCACTGTTGCCCCCACCTGGTACAGGGATGGCAGGCAGGGTCTCCTCAACCATGGTCTCCATAAACCTGAGACCCCTAGAGTGGCATGAATTTGATTTTATTAGAGCCAGGGAATTGGGTACAAAGACAGAAGGGATACCAATCTCTTCCCTTCCCAATAGTCCTTTAGGGAACAGAGTTGCCTTCACTACCCCCACCCCCAGTAGTTCAGTTTCTGCCCAACCCCAAATTGCCATCAGTGTGGTCAGGTTGTCCACTGTCTGCTGGTGGCATTCGGGTTTTAATACAGTCCTGGGCTATCTGATGGTCTCCAGTGACAGTTTATACTGCCAGCTGCTCATTAGTGTCTGATTTTCTCTGGCTCCTCCTGAAGAAGCTGCTGTCACTCCCTTCCACATACTGAGGCCTCCATGGACTGGTGGAACAAGAAGGCAACATCAGGGGACTAAAGATGGATGCACCTTCTCCAAACCCTCTTCCCTTGGCGACCATGATCTCCACCGTGGCCCTGGCATAGAGGATTTCCACAAACATAGAGTCCACATTCCCCAATGCACAAAAGATGGGGTTTTATCCCTGCCAGCTGCCCACTAGCCTCAGTCTCCACCTTTAACCAAACTAGGCCCTATCTTTTGCCTCCTCCTCTTCACCTCCATCCAGGATCTGCAGACCCATGTCTTTGCCCACTTAAGACCTTTCTGACAGGTCCTCCATGGTGCCAGTAGGGGTACCAGTAGCAACCCCTCATACCGTCCTTGTCTTCAAATGGAATATAAGTGTGTGTGTGTGTGTGTGTGTGTGTGTGCACGCACGCGCACACGCACGCTACTTTAAGGGATTTCCACATATAGCACCTTCAAAGTTTGCCTTAATACTACCACCACAAAATAATTTGTGCCCCATCTGATTCGTATTGTGCCCCAATTATAAATTTTGAGTGTCCTTTTAAATGATTCAAAGATGCATAGGAAACTGTGTGTGTGTCCTTGTGCCCCCCTTTTCTCTCTCTCTCTCTCTCTCTCTCTCTCTCTCTCTCTCTCTCTCTCTCTCTCTCTCTCTCTCTCTCTGTGTGTGTGTGTGTGTGTGTGTGTGTGTGTGTGTGTGTGTGTGTGTGTGTGTGCATAAATCTGCCCAGAAGTAGAAATGAAAATATTTCAGATTGGGGGGAAATAGGACATCTGCATGAAGATATGATTTTGACATATCCGTTTCAAAAAGATTTTACAGTTACTTTTAGAATTGACTTTTAGAGAATATTTAAATCTTCTTTTAGAGTATTGTGTTTGTTTGTTTGTTTTTTAAATTATTATTATTATTATTATTATTATTATTATTATTATTATTATTATCATTATTATTATTATTATTATTATTATTATTATTATTATTATTATTATTTATTTATTTATTTATTTATTTATTTATTTATTTCATTTATACCCCGCCTATCTGGTCTTGCGACCACTCTAGGCGGCTAGATATAATAATTTATTATTATATAAATAATTATATAATTATAAATAATTATAAATAATTATATAAATAATGTTGCTAATCTAGTTTGTTTTCTTGATGTTGGTCTCCTTTAAATATTATGATCCATCAGTCATATTGGAATTTGGTTTAAAGTCACATGGTAATCACATAGTTTTGGGGGGGTGTGTGCATTCTCTTGGGACAACTTTTAATCTGTTTTTAAACTATGCTGTATCTTAGTTGAGGGGGCTACATGGGCTTTTAGAATCGTTGCATTTGAAAGTTTGTCCTGTGCCTGCCCACCCTCATGCTGGCTGCCTCTCACAGCCACTAGCCACTGCTTTTAAATGTTTTTATTTATTGCAGTCTGACAAAGTGCTACCACAGAATGACAGATAGGAAAAAAAAATGAAATAGAGGTTTCCCTGCATCCTGAGGCATGCTCAAAGAGACATAGAAAGAGAGCTGGGGCTGAAACTGACCAGAGATATATTGATCTCACACACACACACACACACACACACACACACACACACACACACACACACACACACACACACGGGATGGAGAGGAAGCACAGAAAAGACACCAGTGGGTGGAAAACCCCACAGACACAATTTACACTGACAAGAGGCATTCACATATGCCAAAACGATTCAAAACACATCAATTTCACAAATGATTTAAAATATACAACCCTCTCCCAGTGGAGTAAAATATCTCAGTTTCCAATAAAAAAAACATGCTTCCCAGCGGGAAAATATCTACGCTTCCATGTACGTCATGTACTCACCTTTTAAAAATCTGTTTCAAACATGCTAAACCTGATTCAATACAAGTTTTTTTTCCATATATAGCCACACTCTCAATCAGTCTTCCATTCCTGCCACCAGTGGATTCTTGGTGGCAATGAGATGTGAACTGAGACTGTAAATTTTAGGTGAGTCATTCCATGAGTTCTTTCCCCGTAAAAAACCCGAAGGTCATGCTATGATTGTCTTTTGATTGCACCAAATTCAATACATCTCAGTTCCTAAAGACGCAGTCATAGCACCGAGATCTATCCCAAAGAGTAACTGTCTAGCAATTTGCCTGGGCATATTGTGAATTGTCCATGTTCCTAAATAGAACCCACCACTCACAGGCTAATATATCTTGTGTGAAAAATGGAATGTGTTTTCACTTGTTTTCCCTCCCACTTCCTTCCAAAGTAAAATTCAGTTTCTGGAGTCTGGTTTACATGGGTTCAGAGCATGTTCTGTGGTGATTATGCCACTAGAATCTTAATTAATGAAACTATTCATTAGGCTAAATTAAGAAACCTCTGAGGAACAACACTCTCCAATGCTGATCTTAACAGCACCAAACACATTGGAAAACTAGCTCCTCTCACAATGATATCACATCCCATGACAATATGATTGTGAGTGATATTTAAATATGTGTCTGGAGATAGCATGAACAATCTAAGTCTGAATACCATCTGAATACATTTCCTTGCATTTAGATTACATCTTTTACAGGTCCCCTGATCTGCATGTCCTGATGTGCACCTTTCAGTGGGCAAATTGATTAAAAGAGCTAGAACTGTAATATCACCACCTCATATCATCCCACATTAGAACGGATAAGGATTTTGTTTCAGCTTGTTTTTTATTCCAAATTTACAAACTTCTGCATATTTGAAATAGTAAGAATTTGATATTCAAAAAATGAAGAAATAAAAATAAAAATATTTTATTAATATTTTTTTAAAAAAAGGATGCATGCGAAACTAAAAATGACAGTTCTGTCCATCCTGGCCCAGGACATTGAGTGTTTAAAGCCTTAAAAATCTGGGTTTTAATTCCTGTGTATTCCTCTTTGCTCCTCTTTTCTGTGAGAGGCTCCTCATCTTTGACATCGATATGGAAAGTGGGTGCAACATGGTGGTCTTCACATTGACACAACGGTGGTGGTGGTGGGGACACCAGTTCCATTTGTTCCTGAAAAGCTGACAAACTTTTCCAGGTTAATATTATTTAGGATGGAATGACGTTGGCATTCAGTGGCAGTCTCTGCTTGCAGCTTCCCACACTTCAGTTAAAGCCCAAGGGAAGATCTTGTGAGGTCCCTCCATACTCTGGTTTCTCTTCAAATCAGGAAGTGTTGGTCAGCCAAGGAAGGAATGATGAAGAGATGGGTAATGCAAAGAAAAAAATGAGAACAATGCCTTCAGCCACTTTGAAATGTTATGGTAATTTCCAAAAACAAAAAAAGTAAAGAAATTCAAAATGGCCCTGAGGGTAAGACGTAAAACAAGAAGTCTGTCCCATGGTGAAATAAAACTTTGGGAAAACTGGATGACAAATCATGAATAGCTGAAATACTAGCTCTTACTTTTTTCCAGGAGCTGAATATAACTGACTCCCACATACATGCTTTACAGGGACAGTGTTGTATTATAGACGGAAAATGTATCTACAGTTACTTCTGCAAATGTGATATTAGGAACATCTGCAGTAGGTGTTGAATGCTGAAAAATGAAAAGTGGCAAACCACAATTTCTCAGAAGACTTTTTTTCCCTGACAAATGTTCTTAGGTCTTTCTTTCCCCTACAAACAGAAACATAATTTGAATAGTTATTTCCAAAATGTCTTCATCATTTGATGAAGGGCCATTGCCTTCCCATCTCCAACACCACAATTCTCTAAAATGAGAGCAGGTAGAGGGAATAATTAGGCAGGCCTTCCCTCTTTAGGCAGGCCTTCCCTCCTGTCAATACTTGATTTTTACTTTTCTATTTTAATTTCCGTCTATACTTTCCCATCTTGAATGATACTAATATTACTGATTTAAATTGTTGTTTTAATTGTTTTATGATATTTTACTGTAAGCCGCCCAGAGTAGACGTGGTCTAAATGGGCGGGATATAAATCTAACAAATAAATAAATAAATAAATAATGGGGGAAGCAAAATGGTGTCTAAGTTGCTCAGATAGTGGTTGCTGTTGACATTCCCATTGGTGTTGAGTTTTTGTGAGTTTGCACACAACATATTAAGTGTGAGTTTAAAAAACTACAGAGATTATGAATAAGGTAAAAGGTACATATTTACACATATAAGCAAGCATAGGCTGTTTGTATGTGTAATGTCTACATTCAGATCTGGGATATATTTCCTTTATTGCTGTTTATTTCTCATGTATTTAACCTCTCCACCCCGGAATGAAGACGCGAGACAAGAGATATGGGTTTAAACACGGGCCACACTTTATTAAGCATAATCAATGTTGCCATCCTTAGGCAAAGGGGGGGGGGGGTCCTGCTGTAGTGCGGAATCAGGTTTAAGCAAAGAGGTCTCAAAGGACCCCTTAAGCAACAAATGGGCGAGTCCCTGGCCCCAAGTTTTCGCGGTCTTGAAGACAGCGAGAACCCAGCCGGCCCCAATTTGACCACCCCCGGACCTCAAGCTAGCTTCTCCTTGTTGACTGTTGGTCCGGGTGTGGCCCCAGAGCATCTCTCCCCCCAAGCACTGTAATCACACGATCCGCAGCGCTGGGAGGTCAGATGGTCTATAGCTTACCTGATATTGCAATGGGACTCACCAAAAACCTGTTATATCTGCACTACTCGCCTGTGTGACTGAATATCCACCTCCAACATGCCAGCGCACCTGTTCCAGTGTGGGATAGGCGAAAAATCCCCGCATCCAAAAGCCAATCAGGATGCGGGTCAAAGATTACTATCCGGCCCCCGAAGGCGACCAGATAAACTCACACTAGACTATAGGGAGGGCGGGTGGGTGCCAAGAAAGGAAGAGGGCGGAGAGAGGGGGGAACATCCCTTAAATAACCTAGCGTTCCCCCCTCTCCTCCTACATCAATCTCGTAACTTGAATGGAGTCTCCGTTATCCGAGGGGGGAGGCAAAGACGAGCCGCGCTGCTGAAGCTTGGCTCAGCAGCGTCACGAGCATTCTCATGACAGCATACATAACATAAGCAACAATAGTCCAATAAAACAGCAGTGTGCAACTTGAGAGCTGGCTGTATAGCTTAGTGAGTAGAGCTGGGAGTTCAAATCCCCACTGCATCCCAGGAAAAGAGCCAGCCTGTGTAGCCTTGGGCAAGCTGCATAGTCCCAGGGCATCCCAGAAGAAGAACAGAATGGTAACCCACTTCTGAGTTCCCTATAGCTAGAACGCCCTGAAAAGTGTTGCTATAAGTCTGAATCTACTTAACAGCTTATAACAGCAACTTGCCTTTAGATGTTATTGGACTGCTATTCCCTTCTGCCTCAGACAGCATTGTCAATAGTGAGAGATAGTAGAAGCTGTAGTTTAGCCATAACTGGAAGGCCACAAGTTGCTGACCCTTGGAATAAAGCAATATGAAGTGTTTAACTACCAAAAGAGCAAACTAGAATAAAGGCCCACATCCAAATCACACATACAGATAATATGTTAGAGCCTGTGTAAGGGCCTAAAGTACATGTTTTATTTTCAAAATTACACCAAAAGTATGAAAAGTGATTCTCTTATTCCATTTTCCAATTCGGCTTTGTCAGTATCAAGTCCTTCCCTGTTTGTTCTAATCATACTAATTAAAAACCTAATATTTTGATTACTGAATGTGCAGAAGGATTCTGAAATCCCTCAACGTTGGTAAGTCAATTGAAACAAAAACATTTTTATTAGAAGATTGTTTCTAACTGGCATATGAGTTAAATATTTATTTCTCCCCTGGGCACTTTAAAGCAAATTTTTGTTTCTAGTTCAGGTACTGGCACTTTATAATATCACATAGCAGCATTTTAAAACTTCTGAGTTATTATCCAATCATCTTTTAAGGTTTGCATTATTAGTGATAAGATTATTTCTGTTAATATGATCTCTCTAATAAAACAGCATTACCATGCTATAATTCCAGATCAGTTTCATTATCATGTTTAAGTTGCTACTTTTTAAATTTGTAACAATGTTTTTTCCCTCAAGGCTTTAGAGGTGCCACATCAGTGAAGGAAACAAGCCTCGGGTAGTTTTGTTAATGGATAATTATTGGTGCCTCTCCTTTATATTTAAATGCAGTCTATTCCAAAGCTGGATAGCACAAGTCATAAATCCTTCTTTTCATTATGGAAATAGTACATGTAGAAGAGGAGGAGGAGGTGAGAAGAAGAAGAAGGAAGGAAGGAAGGAAGGAAGGAAGGAAGGAAGGAAGGAAGGAAGGAAGGAAGGAAGGAATTGACAGAGGAAAAAAAGATCTTTACATTTAGAAATGAAACTCTTGTGTATTTTTACCCTGGCAGAGCAGAAAGAAGGGGGAGAGTTACTTTTCATCTCCTTTCCCTTCTTTACTCCTACAGTGCCATCCTATGGGTTGCAATGGACAGGAAATGAGATATGTCAGCCCCATAGGCTGACCCATATCTTCTAGTTCCTGAGTCATGTTGTGGCAATGGGAAAGCTATGAAGCAGCCTTCATTATCCTGGTAGAGAAGTAAATTCTTGTCTTTCTCATCCTTACAGGGCACTGCCAGAAACTGCAAAATTATTCACCTTACCCCATGAGCTGAGGGTATTTTGTTTCAAGGTAAGAGAACAAAAACTCGAATGGTATTCATACAAAGAAAACACAATCGTGAAAAATAACCAACATAAATTCTCTGCATATTTAACAGGAGCCAGCTTGTACAGTTTACTGGCATTTACAAGTACACACACACACAGAGAGAGAGAGAGTATATATATAATTTCTTTCTGGAAAGTATGACATGTCACTAAGGTCTTTTGGAAGCTTCCCCTTTCATTTTTTAACTGTTATTTTTATTATGAATGTGAATAGTTTGTAGCATCCGTGTTATTTTAAATGCATTCATCAATGCTAGTAGGTATCACAAATAAAGAGTGTAGGAAGGGGATGCCAATCCACTAAATCATTGCTACTTTTCTCATTCCTGCTAATTACTTGAACTTGAATCTTCAAGGTCTTCTTGGCTGGCTGGATAGGTAAATGGCTGCGGAGCCAGAGGTTGGGAGTTCAATTCCCCACTGTGTCTCCAGGGAGAAGAGCCATCCTATGTGGCCTTGGGCAAGCTGCACAGTCCCAGGACGCCCCCCAAAAAAGGAAATGGTAAACCATTTCTGAATACTCTCTTCCTAAAATACCTGGAAAAAGATAGCCATAAGGGTAGAATTGACAATACACAATTGTTGTTGTTGTTGTCTTCTTATGAAACTGAAAAGTAGGATTTAGTCAAATCCCCAGTAAATTGCAGCATTGCTTTTAGTGTAGTGAATGTTAAATAGCATCCATGTATTGGGAGGGGGGGGAGGATATCCAGTTTTGTTCTTGATCAAGCTAGGAAGCAACATTAACTGCAACTAGTATTTTCCTTTTTGTCTTCTTTCCCATTATCTCTTTATCTTGTTTTGCCTGGAACAAATTTAAGTGTCCTTCAAACAAACAAACAACCATCTGGGTGATCCTTTTTGGTTTATGACCGCTGGTTGCTTTGTCCTCATTCCTTGGACTGGAGTCATGTTACAGTTACATCTGTGTCAGGATTCTCCAGAGAGGTAAATATGTTAGTCTATAGTTGGACTACAATATCCAAACGCTGATATCAAATAAAGCCAGTGAGGCTTTAAAGTGCTCCATCTTTGCTTCTATGTTGTTGTTGTTCTAATACCGCACCAGATTTATAAGATACCTGCCATCCCTGGTCTGTTAGGTACTCGGCCCAGCAGGGTCCAATAACAGTTGTCATCCCTGGAAAGTATTAGTTAAATGATGAGACCTCTGGCCACGTGCAAGGCGATTTTGGCCCACTACTGAGAGCGCAATGAAGCTTTGCCTTTTGACAAACAGAGAGGGACTCCGGACCACGTGAGGTGTAACAGCTTTCATTTGAAAAGCCCGTGCAGAAGAAGCAATGTGAGTTCTGCATGCTGGAGGTGTGCATAGTGTAGTTTACAACCACTTACCAAGTCAGCTTATAGACTGGACCTCATGCTGTGCTCACATTATAGCCTAGAAAGAAAGCGAGGAGATGGCCGATGCCAGGTAACTGGATTAAAATTGGTTGCAAATAGGGTAGGGTAAAGGAATAAAATTGCACAGAAGAGAGAGTACTGCACATTTTGCTCCCAGTTTGCAGGGTCTATTATCGGTAGAGCCATAAGGAACAAAATCTCCAAAACCCAATAATTTTAATTTTGAATCAAATTGAACCAATTTATATATGGCACTCTGGGAGCTATACAGCAAGATTAAAGCCTTCTAATTAATTTATCTGAGCACACACATCAATTTAAACACACCAGCCAACTGTGGGCACATTAAATAAAACGTGGAAATCCACCCTTGAACCACTTTGTAGGAGATGGACACATCTTAACCAGTGGGGCCCACTGGTTTAGGCTCATTTGCCCGTTGAAAGGACATAACTGCTGTTTCTCCATTGCTTGAGTAGGTGCAGTCAATGCTATTTTGAACTAATAATACTAATTAATTCTAATGACCTGTATACATTGTAGTTAATTTGCATTTGACAGCTGTGGCTTGCATATATCTGTCGCTTCTGCCGAGCAACAGAGCACCACTGCTTTAAATGGAGTGCACCCTACAAAGAGCACTCCTTTTTTTACTCTTGGCGTTTCATCAGACTGCAGTCTCATGTGATGCAGTGTAACCTGACGCACGTGTCATGTTGCATCTCATTGAAGGAAGCGGTTTTGGTGCACTAGCATGTAGCAGCTGCTGTTGACAGCAAAACATCTGGGCTACACCCAAGAGCCACTGGGTATGCCACTGTCTGGAGAACATAATGAAGAGCATGCGAGGTAACCTTTTTATTGAATGGGTGTAAGGTTCTGACAACCTGGCACCTATGTAGGGGACTGTTGTTGTAAACACAATGATTTTGAGTGACATTTCTGTGGAAGCATCCAAGGCTGCTCTACTGCCCGTAGGTTGAAATCCAACTGCAGCAGCAGTTAGTACAATACATCAGACAGAGATGAGCTGCTGAATATTTTATACCATACACTGTTTTCATTGTTTTTATTCTTAACATTAATTTGATGTGTCTTTGTTGTTGTTTTCGGGGGGGAGTGTTTAAAAATGGAAACAAATACAGAAGTATCTGCTGACTTTTAGTGTGCAGTGGACCAAACATGTTTTAGATGCTACATATTTATTTACTTATGTATGTATGTATGTATGTATGTATGTATGTATGTATGTATGTATGTATGTATGTATGTATTCGGTGTAGGCCCCCTCCGACAAAAAAAAGAAGAGCAAATCCTCTAACAATAATAAAAACAGATTAAAGGCAAAATATTACTTAAAGCACAACAGAAAAACAAATAAATTTAAAACATAATTTTAAAAATCCTGGGTACCAAACTGGGTAGATCTCCTGCAACAACAGACTAGCTTTCTTGCTAGATCACTCAGTCTTGATACACAGAGAAGGTGTAACAGCTGTAGAAGCTCAGAGTCTTGGGTCCTATCATGGCCATGCTGAGTTACAGGGCTAGCCTTATCATCTGCCTGGGTGAAATGGTTGTCTCAGGTGGTGGAGAACCCGAGATGGGAAATTGGTCTCCTCCCCTCTTTCAGGAGGTGGTCTTGCTGTTCCAGAGAACTGCCACTATGAGTAGCGATCCAAAGCTAGCAATTTATTTGATGTTGGGTTTTTAGTTATTTTGTTTTAGTTATTTATTTATCTGCCACTGTAGTGATTCTGATTTTATTGTAACTCATTATTGACACCTATTGCTGCTTTCTATATAATCTATGAAGCTTAATGGTGGTAAGTTTTTAAATTCCATACGTATATAACAGAAGCTACCTTATATCAGTTCTTGAAAGGCCACATAACATATTTTCAATAAATTGCACATAAATATTGAAAATAAGATTTGAGAGCAAAACATTGACTGAATGCTTGCTACCTAAACTAATTTATAAGGCTGACACATTTTTCCTCTGCGGTACATAAGAGGATTAGCGTATAGCAGGAATGTGCACTGGACCCTCAGCTAGATCTGTGCCCAAATAAGGGCACACAGATTAGTGTCTGACCTGCCCTCTGGCCTTTTGGAGAGGTTCTTACTTAATCCTTCTCCATGTCTGTGCCAATATTTGTGTGTTTTGTAGGAAGAAACCTGCAAATAGGAATGCAGAACTGGCCATGGTGCAACTGCACAAGGTTCCAGAGTTTGGTAGCAACTGAAATGCAGGGAGGACAGAATGCCCTCTGGACAGGACAGTGGCAATTGATAGAACGGAATGCTCTGTTTTATTTTTCCCTTCCTTTTCCCCAGCCACCCGAGAGAAAGCTCAAGCTTATGAGAAAACAGAGTTGTTTTCTAAGGCAGTCACGGGGAAGAGAAGGAATAAGGAACTTTTACAGGGCAATGGGCATGGACCTTTTTGACTCCTTCTCAAAATGGGAATGCATTCCATTCTTCCTTCAGAAGATCTGGACTTTCACCTCATTCTCTTACCTCTTCTCAACCCCCTCTTCTCCCAGCAGAGTAGGTAGGATTGTCCAAGGAAAAGAACACCAATTTACTTCTGTTGAGAAAAAGAAGGTCGAAACAGTCTTCCAGTTTCATCACTACGCTTTCTGTCCTTTCTCTCCCCACCTTTTCTCCTTTCTCCTTGACAGACTGAATATAAGTGCTTTGTGCAGGGGACCACTCCACCCTGTGGGCAACAGGTACTACTTGCTCTACTCTGTGTTTGCCCCAGAAATGCAAAAATATTTCAACTTGGTTAGCATTTCCAGATTTGTTTGAAAGCAGTGCACATCTCTACTATGTATTAAGTCATTTGTTGCTTTTTCTGTTTTACCCTATGCTCAAATGACTTGAGACAGTGTACTTCCATATAGAGTAGCATCACTTGATGGAAGCCAACCAGGTCATGGCATTTTATATACAGCATTCGTGTCAATCTAATTGCTGTTTTGTTTAGAGGAGCCTGATTCCTGCATTCAGTTGATACTAGAGCCAAATGTCTCTTTGCTTGTGTGACCAACCTCCATCTACAGGCACCCATTCGTGGCTCATTTGGGGAAAGGCCTACCTGGTGAGCTTCATGGCTTAGCTTCCTGTTCAGACAGGAAACTTCCCCGAGCTCCCAGCAAGCACCAGATTAGCTTCCTTTTTGAACAAGAAGCTAGACAAGGAAGACAAGCTATGAAGCCTCCAGCTAGGCATTTCTCCAAGTGAGCCAGAAACATACATACACAAATGGCACATCCCTGGTGTGCATTCACATGCACATACACATAAAATACTTTACAGTGCTAATGATTTCACCTGTTCTTATAATAGCCCTATGAACCTTGTAAGATTAGGGCAAAAAAGAAGATGTGTTATCAAAAAATGCCCCCAACTGAACATTCTTTGACTTTTGGTCTTCCTGATCTATGCCAGATATCAACCTATGCCCTCTGCTTACCTGATTAAGAGCATCATCCTAGTCATACTTTATGGCTGAGGGCAATCTGACCTATCATCCAACGAATGTTGTGCTGAATCCAAATACCTTCCAACCTAGGGATGCTGGAAATTAATTATTACATTTGTACCTGTATCCAGCACATCTTTGAGTTAAAAGTGCCCTGTAAGCCCACATTTCTCCATCATTTTTTCCCCGTTTCTTTAAAGCCATTCGTTTTGTAACAGCTTATTCCATAAAATCTGATGAACCCTAGAGGATGTTTAACACTCAAGAATGGAGGTCAGATGCATCAGTAAGAGCACCAACACTTCCGTTAACAGGGATCAGGTGGTTTTCTTTTTTGTTTCCTTTGAGCTACAAATCACAGTATTTAATCTAAACATATGTCATAATTGAGACCTACACATCTTGTGGCCATTTTGTTCAGAAGCAGTATTTTAATTAGGGTCATACACATGAAATGCCTCTCACAGGAGTATCTTATAAAGGCAGGAAGAAATAATTTGACAGCTCTTCAGAAAGTGTGGGAGTGGGGAACCTGTAAAGTGTCACCATCAGCATAAGGGCAGCCCACTTTATGGGTGTTCCAGCATGGATGATGATAGTAAACCACATCCCAGAGATAAGGTGCCAGCTTCTGCTGTAGCATTCCTTTGCAATCCATTAACATTTTCCACAAGACTCTGTAATGTTCTTTAGAAAGGGTTCTTGTGAGGAAAGAGATAATCTGGGATGCAAGAAACCATTTTATGTGTAGTCCCTTCACAACTAAACTAGCAACCATCTCCTAAAGAGATCTTTCATTGTTCACTCATGGATGGAGACTGGAGAGGGATACTTCATTCTCTTTTGATCTGGAGAGCGGAATGTGCTTGACTGCAGACCAATTATGAAATTCAAGTATTTTTGAGATTGCTGAATGGGAAACATTGAATGGTTCTTGTGTAATTGGCTTCATTAGCTTCAATCAATTGTTAGGGAGGGGTAACCCAGACAAAATAAGTGTATTGTGTTGATGAATTCATATGCAAAATATTCCTTTCCAATTGGAAAAAGGGTCACTTTTGACTGATCTGCCAGACCTTGCGGGAACTGTAGTTGCTGGAGAAAATAGCCCCAAATACAAGCAGATGAGGCTGCCTGAAGTCTTAAGAGATTTATATTCCCGGCTTCACCTCAATCTCATATTACAGTTTCAATTTCTTGCAAATAAATATTGATTCTGGGTTTGTGTGTGTCTTTATAACATGGCTCTATTGCAGAGAAGATTCACTTTGTACTAGTATTCAGAGATGCTTTAATCCACCTTAATTGAAGGATGATGCTGAATGTGTTGCAGCGGGTTGTGGCCGGGCAACTCCAGGCACTGCTGGATGAAATGGATTTTCTGGATCCATTTCAATCGGGTTTCAGGCCGGGTTTTGGTATGGAGACTGCCTTGGTCGCCCTGTACGATGACCTTTGCCGGGAGAAAGACAGGAGGAGTGTGACCCTGTTGATACTCCTGGACCTCTCAGCGGCTTTCGACACCATCGACCATGGTGTCCTCCTGGATAGGCTGGCTGGGTTGGGAGTTGGGGGCACTGTTTTACGGTGGTTCCGCTCCTTCCTGGCTGACCGTGTCCAGAGGGTGGTGCTGGGGGACAGTTGCTCTGCCCCATGGCATTTGTGTCATGGGGTTCCTCAGGGCTCGATACTGTCCCCCATGCTGTTTATCATCTACATGAAACCACTGGGAGAGGTCATCAGGAGGTTTGGGCTGAGGAGTCAGCAATATGCTGACGACACTCAGCTCTACCTCTCGTTTTCCACCAATCCAGGTGAGGCGGTTTCTGTGCTGAACTTGTGTCTGGACCTGATAATGGACTGGATGAGGGTTAATAAATTGAAACTCAATCCAGACAAGACGGAAGTGCTGTTAGTGGGTGCTTCGCTGGACAGACTGGAGGGCCATTTCCCTGCCCTGAATGGGGTTACACTCCCCCTAAGGGACAGGGTCCGCAGCCTGGGGGTGCTCCTGGACCCCAGTCTAACTCTGGAAGCCCAGGTGGACTCGGTGGCCAGGGGCGCCTTCCTTCAGCTGCGGAAATTGTACCAGCTACGGCCCTACCTGGACGAGCGGAGTCTCATGACAGTTACACATGCACTGGTAACATCTCGTATAGATTATTGCAATGCGCTCTACGTGGGGCTGCCTTTGAAGATGGTCCGGCAACTGCAACTGGTCCAGAATCGAGCTGTGCGGCTGGTGAGTGGTGGGGCCGCTAGGGAACACATCAAGCCGATTCTGATTAAATTACATTGGTTACCAGTTGCTGCCCGGGCCCAATTCAAAGTGCTTGTTTTGACATATAAAGCCCTAAACGGCTTGGGCCCTGGATACCTGAAGGACTGCCTCCTTCCATATGAGCCTACCCGGCAGTTAAGATCTAGCCAGGGGGCCCTTTTGAAAGAGCCGTCCCTCAAGGAGGTAAGAGGGACGGCTTGTAGACAAAGGGCCTTTTCGGCAGCTGCCCCCAGACTATGGAATGCCCTCCCGACTGAGATTCGTCTGGCGCTGACGCTGATGACATTTCGGCGCCAGGTCAAAACCTTCCAGAAGGCTTTTAATTGAAATAATATCAACTGTGGGTCCTGATGGCAATTTTTAGAGTATCTATTTAATTGTATTTTAATTGTTTTATCTTTTTATTGTATTTTAATTGTATTTTAATTGTTGTAAGCCGCCCAGAGACCTTTGGGTAGAGTGGGCGGCATATAAGTTAAATAAATAAATAATAAATAAATAAATGTTGATAGATAGGTCGATAGATCGATAGATCGATATGATGTATTATGCCCCATCAAATAACTACTTCTTGAGATAAATTATAGTATATTTAGCAAATATACTGTAAAATAGCATCTCTAACATTTCATGGGTTTCAAAGTGGGCAATACACATGGAAGAATCAATCTGAAATAAAGATGAGTGTCTGATTGTTTATTTATTGGCCTAAAACTAGTTAATATTTCCAACCAGCATAAAAGAGTATAAGTAGGATTTGCTTAAGTGTTGATACAGCATTTAGCAATTGATTCCATGACTGAAATTCAGTAGCAAGTCACAATTAGAAAAGGCAACTCAATTTACCACTTGCTACAGGATTTCAGCCAACAGATCTACTCTACCTATAACTAGCAATTGAATTAGGCTGTTAGATGTATGGGATTCAAGGGGACATACAATATGTACATGAAAGATAAACAATTAACATGATTTAAGTAAAATGATTGGGGAGTGTGATTTTGTAAGAAAAAATGCAAAACACACACTGATATAACTATTGTTGAAAGTCAAGAAGAATGAGATATGGCATGGCAAAAAAGAAAGTATGTCCTCTGAATTCTATGGTTTTATGTATCAGGACATAATAAAAATCATCTGATCTTTAGCAGGTCTGAAAATTAGGTAAATATTTATTTATTTATTTATTTATGTATTTATTTACAAGATTTTTTAGCCACGCCATTATCAGTGGTCTCTGAGCGGCGTACAACAATATTAAAACTTTAAAAAATTAAAACCATTAAAAATAGGCAATATTATAATAATATCCTATATTAAAAATAATCATTAAAACATTAATATTAATAAATCTTGCTGCTCATATGGCCAGCTAAAGAATACTATTTAATTAAAATGCTGGCTAAACAGAAAGGTCTTTGCCTGGCGCCGAAAAGCCAAAAGTGTTGGAGCCAGGCGGATCTCTATAGGGAGGGCATTCCAAAGTTGGCGGGCAACAGCCGAGAAGGCCCGATTTCGACATGCCATCCCCCTCACCTCTTTCAGGGATGGCACTTTCAGAAGGGCCTCCTGGCCTGATCTTAGAGGACGGGCAGGCTCGTATGGAAGAAGGCGGTCCTTTAGGTAACCAGGTCCTAAGCCGTTTAGGTCTTTAAATGTCAAAGTAAGCACTTTGAATTGGGCCCGGCAGCCAGTGTAAATTTTTCAGAACCAGCGTGATATGAGTCTGTGCGGCGGCACCACTTACCAGCCGCGCAGCCCGGTTCTGTGCCAGTTGCAGTTGCCGGACCATCTTCAAAGGCTGCCCCACGTATAGCGCATTGCAGTAGTCCAGTCTGGTTGTTACCAGTGCATGTGTGACTGTTGCCAGGCTCCGCTCATCCAGGTAAGGGCGAAGTTGATATATTCTCCGCAGCTGTAAGAAGGCACCCCTGGACACCAAGTCCACCTGGGCTTCCAAGGTCAGACTCGGGTCAAGGAGCACCCCCAAGCTGCGGACCCTGTCCTTTAGGGGGAGTGTAAACCCGTCTAAGGCAGGGAAATAGCCCTTTAACCTATCTGGTGGAGCACCTACCAGCAGCATTTCCGACTTGTCTGGATTGAGCCTCAGTTTATTGACCCTCATCCAGTCCATTATCGAGTCCAGGCACGAGTTCAGAACGGCAACTGCCACACCTGGATTGGTAGAGAATGAGAGGTAGAGCTGGGTGTCGTCAGCATATTGCTGACTCCTCAGCCCAAACCTCCTAACAACCTCCCCCAGCGGTTTCATGTAGATATTGAATAGCATGGGGGACAGTATAGAGCCCTGAGGAACCCCATGACGCAACCGCCATGGATCAGAGCCACTGTCCCCCAGCACCACCTTCTGGACTCAATCAGCCAGGTAGGAGTGGAACCATCGTAAAACGGTGCCTCCCATTCCCATCCCAGCCAATCTGTCCAGAAGGACACCATGGTCGATGGTGTTGAAAGCTGCTGAGAGGTCCAGGAGAATCAACAGGGATACATTCCCCCTGTCTTTCTCCCGGCAAAGGTCATCAAACAGGGCGACCAAGGCAGTCTCCATCCCATAACCCGGCCTGAAACCCGATTGAAATGGATCTAGATAATCCGTTTCATCCAGGAGAGCCTGGAGCTGCTCAGCCACCACACGTTCCGACACCTTGCCCAAAAAAGGGAGGTTCACTACTGGTCGGAAGTTTATCACTAGACCTGGGTCCAGATTAGGTTTTTTTAGGAGTGGGCAAATCACTGCCTCCTTTAATGGGGCGGGGACCACTCCCTCTCTAAATGAGGAGTTGATGACCTCCAGGATCCAGGTGCGAACTCCCCTGGCAGATTCCTTTATTAGCCATGATGGACAAGGGTCGAGTTGCGTAGTGGTGGCACGAACCGATCCAAGCACCCTGTCCACATCCTCGGGTCGTAACAACTGAAACTCATCCAATAAATTATGACATAAGTCCGGAGCACTGGACACAACCATAGGCTCTGCATCAACAGTGGAGTCCAACTCTTTGCAAATCTGAGCAATTTTTCCCTCAAAGTGTGTAACAAATTCCTTACAGCGAGCCACTGAGCAGTCCGGAACCTCCACTGAACCATTAGGCTGAAGAAGGTCATGGACCACTCGAAATAGCTCTGCTGGACGACATGCTGAGGAAGCAATACGACTGGAGAAATGCTGGTGTTTCACCAGCCATATCGCCACAGAGTGGGCCCGATAATGGGCTCTAAGCTGTGTTTGGTCATAGTCGCAGCGATATTTCCTGCAATACAACCTCAGATGAACAACAACACATGACATATTACACTGTATCATGATTTAATTTACAAAAATAAAGCTAAAATGGAGATGCCATGTTTACCATCTAGTAATTAGTCCACCTCATCCAGCCCACCAAACCATTACAAGACTGGATGGCATCTTGTCCTATGTTAAAATTACTACTTTCCCCCCTTCTGAGTTGCATACTCTAATGGAGCAGGCATTTCTAGGCAACAGTGATTTGTATAGTACGACTTTATCAATGCCCTTATGTGGCTAATTACTAAATGTTCACCAGGTGCTTTGGGATCTCATAAAACAAAATATGTCACACGGCAGAAAAGTACTTATGAATTCATTATTTGCGCCCTCTAATAACGATTTCCAAGTAGGTTTTTTTTTAAGTTTAAAAATTATTTAGATGTTATTCTGAAGGAACAATCACATGGGCTTAACTTCAAGAAAGACCTGGGGACTCAAATGTCATATGACATCGATAGAGAGGTAAAGACATGGAGTAATTAGTCTCTAGGAAAGGTGCACATGAGCTTATGTTTCTGATCACTGCCTCCAGGAAAAGCCTCAAATAAAGCTTCATTTCCCAATCCTCTGTTCAGTGGAATGTGAATAATGAGGTGGCAGGACATTTCTTAAAGGAAATGTCCTTTAAGAAATAAAGTTGATAAAGAAAATTAAAGGAATACATTAAATCTCACGGTATATTGTTACAAATCATTTTTGAAAAAGAAAACCTTGTAGCTCCCATGTCACGAGAAGAAACCAGGATAGTTAATTTTATTGTTGAATCCTTTCATTGTAGATGAGTAGATGAAAATGTGGTTGTCTGTGTGGACTTGGTCCATGGTGTACTAAATAACAAGGAAAACAACAGTGACGTGGGGATGTTTTAGAGTCGTACTGGCCTGGGTATTTTGGTAGCTGTAGTCCAAAAGAGTTGTTGTTGTTTAGTCGTTTAGTCGTGTCCGACTCTTGAGTCCAAAAGAGTAGCTTTCCCCATATCTGGAATGGACAGTATATACATCAGTCATTGATCACACAAGTCTAACATCCGTCTGTAGCTGGTGATAATGTTTGCTCTGAAGATTCTAGCAGAAGTCACCCCATCTCATTTTGCTGGAGTAGCTATTAATTCAGACTTGTCTGGCAAAGATTTAATGTGGCAAAGTTGGCATCCAGAGGGAAAAGCTGCCATCTAGACAGAGATGAAAATAAAGATATTAGCCACAGCAGTTATTGGGGACTGCCAAGAATGTTCGGATGTTTCAGAAGCTCATCTGTGTAATCGACATAATGTATATATAAATGTTTTACTGTATTTAAAGGCTACAACTAGGCCACAATGTGGTTTTGAATTTTGCTGTGTGAAAAAGAAATAAAAATTGGCATATTCTCTGGCTTTAGGGTTTCTTCCCCATCAACACAACAGCTGAAGAAACACAAGGATATCATATGAAATAAATGCCATCATTTTTTTCCTTCCAAATTTTATTTCTGTTGTTATCTGATTTGCAAGTAGGAATATGCAATGAATTATGGAAAGGAAGAAAAGAGACTAAAGACTCTGTTTATTTCTTTGTTTTCCCCTGCAGCTAGTCATTTGTGGAAGAAACAACTGATATCCAGAGCTCAATACCCTGCCCTCTATGGACATCCCAGAGACTAACAAGAAACAGTTTGAAGCCAAAGATTCTGAGTGTACGTGGGGGGAGAGACAGGAGAGGATGTGGGGGGACATAGAAACAGATAAGGAAGTCATGAGCTAAATAGGGCTGATTTGAGATGCAGTGCAGTTTCTTCTTCCACAACCATCCAGCATTTGCCTGTGAATGCAAGGATCAATCTAAATCAATCTAAATGCCTTACCATACCTTTCAGTGACTCTATTTAGCCACATTCATCCTGGGATACCTTGACTGTCTAGTCACAAGATGGGTATCTGCTTAGAGATTTTAATACTGAAGTAAATTGTATGTAACTTCATCTTTCATTTTCAGTAAACTATTGCATCTGATAAATCTACCTAAATGACTTCTACGGCACATTGTGCAGATTTATAAAATGTCCACAATCCAGGTAACCTAAGTGCCCTTTTGTCTTCAATTTATAAGTCTTTACAGTTTACAAGTCTTTGTTTTATTATTTTATTTTTATTATAAATAAAGAAACTGTGGGAGGTCTGACAGAAAGGTAGTAACTCGACAAAGTGAGCTGATGAACTACATACCGATTTTGAATCCCAATTTCTGTAATTTATTATGTAAGCTTGTATTTACTGTAAGAATGCTGTAAGTTGAAGCCTGACTGTGAAAACTGATGTGATTTTAATACAGACCAAGGCCACAGTACAATTTCTTGGATTGAGCAGAATCATCCCTGTGTTCCATTGCCAGGCGGATGCTCTAAAGTAGGGTGTCTAATTCTCATACATGAGATTGAGAAATTATATATACACACACACCCAAAAAATCTTTGTCTTTGAGACAGTGAAGTATTTTCTCTGTCTTGGTGAGAGTTTTCACATTTGCAAGAACATTTTTTGTGTGAATAAAGGAAATTGTGCAAACTAGCTGGGTTTTTTGTTGTTGTTTCACATATGTTTATGTGAAAGCACTGGATGGGTTGTTTACATCTTTTGGGGCAATCACCCAGTCCTTCTGCACTTGCTTTGTGTGTGTATGTGTGCCTTTCTTCTCAAAGTATGAGGGCTACAGTTTTGGACAGGGATATTTAGAACAAATTGTGGAGACCTAGACAAAAAGAGGGGCCCTTGTACCAAGGAATCTAGTGAAGCTTGAATTTTGTCATCATGCATCTTATCATATCTTACCTCTTAAATAAAGAACAAAGAGTTTAATGGGTAGTCTTAACATCAACAGTTCTTCAATGTTTGTATCAACAAGAAACACCTCCATTCCATTTTCCTTTTTAAAAATCCATAGTGATATTGGCTTTCAGGGGGAAAGGGAGAAAGAAAAACCCTTTCTCTGATAACTGGTATTTTTTGTTTCCTAATTAAATAATGTAAATGAAGCTGAAATGGCCCATTTACTTGTACTGTGTTTACAAGGCACTGCAGCTTTTACCAAATTAGAGAAGTACTGACTGACAAGCTTAAAACAAGTATTACCATACCATCATCTATAAAATGGATTGCTAAATTGGTCTATTTATATCACTGGGACTGCCACTGATGCATTCATTTTCTACCTGTAAGCAATTAACTTTACAATGGTGCTTACAATATGCCCCAATGCTAACTTTAGTACAAATGCAACAGTTGTATTAATCGTACACAAGGAAGCAAAGAGAGCCCCTTGGCATGCATTAGATCCTTACTAACAATGGTGCTGACAGAATGACATAGAGAGGCAATCATCTACTGAAATTTCAAGACTCTCACTTATTGGGTTTTAATTTTTCCTTATAATGTCTTATTTATCAACGTAGAAGCACAATATCGATGAGCAAAATGGCGGTATAAATCAGAGGACAAGATGGCTCTTTATGGCAGGAGTGAGAAACATGCACTACAGTCACAGCAGAGCTTGAGAAAGTTCATTTGTCCAACTACAACTCCCCGCAACCTTCAGTCAACATGAATAGTGGCCCAACTGGCTCAAGGATTCTGGGTCATCATCCCAAAAGGTACATTTTTCAGACTCGGAGTTGTGGGTGAGCGTTGTTGCAAAGTAGAGCCCAAAAATATTTGTAGGGTAGTGTTTTCCCCCTATAGATATTTAATAAAAGTTCCCATGTCTAAAGGCCAGTTGGATGCCCTCCATTTGGACATGCTTCAGAAAGACTGTATTTGAACGTCAACATTGAGGTCTCTTCCATCTGTCCCATTAGCAACTGGTGCTCTGTTTGCAGTGATACAGCCTTGAGAGACACCTTTCCACTCGCTTCGAAATGTGCATTCCTATTCCATGCACAGCCCCAAAGAGCAAGGAAAGTTTGTTGTTGTTTCTCACCCCTAGCAGGGCATTATGTGAGTAAGCAACAGCTATGAATTTTATTAACCTTGTGATGATGGCGGCTGTGCTTGTTGCAAGGAACTGCATTAAATGGCAATACTAATGCACAGATGAGCTCGGCGATTCTCCCATTCCAGAGCTGAGCAGATGGCTGTTTTGCTGTGTAACTTGCTTTTCATGTCCTCCGTCCCTCACTTCTCTTGAAGACGTGCCTCAAGCTTTCTGGAAGCCTATTAAGTAGATACAGGATACGGTCGGGGACTGATAGGGGGAAAGCTCAGATAATGTGCTACCCATGCTAGGCTCTCATCCTTATTACCACAAGTTGATTTAGGTTGCTCTGGTGGCTATCATTTTTTTCCTGCAGTCCCTAAGGCCTCTTTCTGGGATAGGTGAGAGAGGTTTGAATGTAATTTAAAGTTTTAATAAATTCTGATATCTGGAGTAGTTCAGATTTCTCCTATCTTATTACCTGACTTACCATAGCTATGTCTTTATTTTCTTCTGTTTCTCAGGGGTGCTTCTAACTAGTGTTACATAACTCTTATCTAAGTCCAGGATTATAGGCTGAAAATCCAGAGTTTAGAAAAGTTACTTTTATTTTAGAATTCTCAGAGTCCTCTAGTCAGCAAGCTGGCTGGGGGATTCAAGGGAAACATAGCCCAAAAACAGTAAAGTGTACAACGTCTGTGAAAATCAGATTGAAAGACTATAGAATCAAATAGCTAGAAGGAATTAAAAGATAAGCTAGTCTGCCTTATCCTTTTTTCATGGTTCAAATGTCCCTATACTGAAGAAACAAACTAGATTGTCCAGATACTAGAGATGTAGCAAGAAAATATAAAACACAGGCATTCGTCATGATAGATTCACCCCAGGAGAATCTAAAAAACTCAGGAAGCCATATACATCCAAATCAACAAACATGTTCAGTTTCCACCTCTACCAAGAGCAGGTCTTTTGTAAAATTAATGGGTCTAAATTGCTCATTCAAGTTTGCCTATTCTTGGTCTTGAATGGGCAAGATCCACATTGTTTTATCACAAAGACAGTTCACAACAATATATTGTTGGTAGGAAGCTCCTTACATACTCATACCCAAACTACTACACTCAAAGAAGAATTCGAAAATCTGAGGTGAGTGTCAGAGGATGTCATAATCCCTGCTAATCAAAGAGTCCTGGGGCTCTGCTCATATGATTCCTGGGTCTACCAAACCATTGACTGATACAAATGAAAGCTAGGGTGTTGTCATATCTTAGTTCTTTCATACAAATAATATGTCAGCTTTTCTTCTCTTTGCGTTGCCACTGGCGTTTGCTGATAGTCCCATCTCAGCAGGGGTAGTAAAGGGTTGTATGTCAAACATTCCTTTGCTCAAAGCATATTGTCTTTGTTGTCCCTCTTCCCAATTGCTCCATTATCCCTTTCACAACAGACAATCTGTATTGCACTGAAGCTTTCCTATCATTCCAGAACTGCAGGGATAACATCCAATGTTGAACTTGGGTATTATGATCACTGGAGTGCAGCCGTGGGCATGATTTGTAATGAAGATTAAAAAGATTATACAGTAAATAGCAGTATGAAGCTTTGACAGACTACTTGATGGTGAACACCTCCTTTTCTGTGGATAAGCCCTCCACGTAAGGAATAACTTGCAACTGTGAAATACTAGCCATTTCCCACTCAGTCATAGGATTGTGGAATGAGAGACGGGTGCCTTTTCAGCCTTAAATGCATCAGAGGACAGGATGAAAGTCTGTGTCAAATAGGCCAAGATGACAGGATATCTATGATACAAAGCTCTTTGGCCATCTTCAGCCCTTTAAATGTGTCCTAGTAAGTCCTTGATATGTAAATAGAGTACCCTAAGTGTGATTATGGACCTGCATTGCAGAACTGACTGTACTAGCTAGCTAAGAGCACATCCAGATGGGAGAAGTTGGAGAGGTCTGGTTCATGCTTAAAAGGTTCTTCTCTTCAGTACAATCTATTTTTTCTCTCACTTGAGTGATCCTTCTGTTCACACAGATCAACGTGTTTTCTCAAATAATAAGGTCCAATCAGGTCTTTGGATCACCCCAATTTGTCCCTTTTCAGTTAATGATACTCCCCTTCCTGCCTGCCCCACCTTTTCCCACAACCATCATTCAGCATTCCACAATGGCTTTCTTTTTTGTTACTGTTGAATAAAATAAGTGACATAGTGAAATAGCAATGTATCTGTCTAACATGGTACACATAATAGCGCCAATGCTTATCTAGAATAGTGCTGCCTCAATAGGAAAATATATTAAAAATATTAAAATGGTAGAGTAGATAAAATAGAGGAAGGGGGGGTTCTCTGTCATCTCTTTCAATGCCACAACCCACCAAATATGTCACAGGGCTGTCACGTTAGATAACACCACCCACAGCTCAATTTGGGTACAGACTCAACATCTCCACAGGTTACAGGATGGGCAAATTAGGAGTGCTCCAAATTGCACCAAAAGCCCCTGTAGCCCTAACAGCTGTGCCCAAAAGGAGCAGAACAACTTTAAAAAGGGGCAGGATGGATCCCTCCGAGTCAAAACACGTGCGAACTCCATACACCAAACAGCACCAAAATTGATCCAAATACTGAGCTATTCTGCCAGTGCAGACTATGTCCTAAATCTAGGATTTGGGAAATAATCTGGAAACTGTTAAAAAAGAATTATATGACTGCACTTCCCACATTTCTAGATCATCAAATGCTGATAATTCTAGATGTACATTCTTCTTACTGGTACATAAAAGTAGCATTAGAGGACATAACAAAACATCCCAATTAAGGATTTGTTTTCCTCACCCTGGGCTGATGTGGTCTAAATCTGTGATGTTTTCCGATAGTGTTTGCTTCATCAGCATGGACCAGTCTTCCATTGTCTTTAGAAATATACAGCAACTTCTAAAATCAAATAGTTGTTCTGAGCACCTCCAGAACATTGTAAGAGAAGAGAAAAGCAGGACCATACTTTACCCAGAGACAAGTAACTTGAAACTCAAGGCAGGCTTATATATATATCACCAGGCAATCATACAAGCTTTTAAGAGAACACTCTTTATTAGGGAGATGTAAAAAGTAAGCAAGATGGGAGCAAGGCTTCGAGTTGACATTGGGGACTGGCATCTTCCAATATGGACAGCCAACATTTTCTAACATTCTACTTATGAGTGAACTTATGAGCTATGTTGGGTGAGGTCTACCACCATTGTCACCTGATGAGATAAAGCTGTTTCTGTCCAGCAGCCTTCCTGCATTACAGTAAGGAACTACAACCCAGCCTCCACACACACCCAACCTTCCCTTTCTCCCATCCTGCTTATATTAAGGAAAGATCTATACAACATGTGTAAGTTACGACATATTGGGCAAAATCCTATTGCATAACTTTGCACTGGTGTAAATCAGCTTGAGGTGCCAGAAGTAATTAGTTTCAGTTGCTTTAAAGCTTCCCGTTTCAGCTTCCAAGGCTCCTTAGAGGTCCCTTTTGCCATGAGGAAGCCTTTGGGACCCTTGGAGGAGATTTTCACCACTGCTGAGACTGGGACTGCCAGAGGCAATCTAGTGGTGATTTTTTACTTTTAAAAGCTCCCACACTCACACACACATTCCAAGGCTCCCAGAAGCTTCCCAAGAGCAAAAGAGAGACCTGGGGAGCTTCGGAAGCTGAAACAAGAAATAGGAAGCTTGAAATGATTGCTTTAAATTACTTTGAAGGTTTAAATAATTCATTGCTTCCAGCACCCAGATCTGATTTATACCAGCACAAAGTTATGCAATAGAATTTTGCCCATGGTGTACCAAATTGGATGCAAATATGGTGCTTTTTTTAAAAAAGTGCAGAACAATGTGGAAATTGAACAGAACATGTTACAGCTAAATTCATGTGCAAATTGATAATGGACCAGTTGGTACATCTCCAGTGCAGAGTCAATCCCCATAAGTTACTCCCATGATAGGCAAATCGTGATCCCAGCAAACATTCAAAATAATGATTATGAAAATGCTCTTATAAATATTCCTGATTACTTAGGACAAAGTTTCATTTTCACTATCTGAACTACCATGATATCTCCCAACTCCTCTCTCTTCCATTTCCTTCTAACATTCTTCTTTTTTATCCAAGCTATAAAAATTGTATCATCCAGAACACAGCAGGATGCACTGTTATAGGTGAAATAAGCTTTACCTGTATTATCAAAATGACAAGTTTTAGAAAAGGTGTTAGTCTGTGCAAGCAGATCAGGCAAAAACAAAAATAATAATAATAAAAAAGGACAAATAAAAAAGACAAAAATGGTGTGGCACCATAAAGACTGTTACATTTTAATATTTTTTTATATTTTAATGACAAGTTCATTCTTGACTCTTCATGTGCAAAAGCATAGCATGTCCCTGCCAAGCTTATTGCATTCAGAGAACCTAATCTCATGTGTGAGCCTTATATTATTTTTCCCCTTTCACAACATTTACAAACTGATATATATCTCTCCAAGAGGATAAGTGGGGTTTTTTTTCCTAAATCAAAAGACAAAAAAAAAAAGTCTGCCAAGAATCAGATCACATTAGCTCTGTTGAGTTATTCAAATACATACCAATTTAATAAGGCTAAACCATGGTGGGCTGTGTTTTCGATAAATATTGCAGTGGCTTCTTGATCCTGATAACCCCCAAATGTTCAGCATGAGCGAGCTTTCATGGTCAGCTTTCGATGATTTTGATATTTGACTTAATCTGTAGCCGGAGGTTGTTTGTTTTACTTATCTTGATGGTACGCCTCATACTGAAAGAGCAGGAGAAATTAAAAACAGTACAGGCAGATTGGATACTTGATACTTAAATAATACTGCATTCTCTCTCTCATTTTTTAATGGTTCACAGCAGCTGACCAGTTTCCCCAAGTGTCTTGATCTATAAGCCTATCAGATATTAGAATTGTTGGGTCTTTCAGTCATGGTTTCTTGAAACGATAATTTTAACCACAGGGCAAGAATCCAGAAGCAATGGAAAGAGGCTGGCTTCCTCAGGGCTCACCCTAAATCTTCTCTTCCATTATAATATTCCAACATCCCCTTTCTTGAGCATTATATAAACTGACCTGATCCATCCCCAATTAGATCCTAGTTAACAAGTACTGGTGGAGGCTGTACTCCAAAATTTCTGAAGCAAGCTGTTTTGAAGAAGGCTGTTCCTTCTACCTCAGTGGTTGCCAACCTTGACTAATCCAGGTGTTTTTGGAATTAAACTCCCAAAAGCCTTCACCACTAGCTGTGCTGGCCAGGGTTTCTGGGAGTTGCAGTCCAAGAACACATGAGTTACCCAAGGTTGGGAACCACTGTTCTACCTGATCTGCCCGAACACACCATCTGTTCTATCAGGAACCATCCCCATGTCTGGGCCTCTGGTCTTAGGGATGAAGCATCAGGACATTTGGTAACAATGTCAAGGTGTGTGATAATCAAAGGTGGCATTACTGTGTTAGTTCTACATGCACTTCCTATGATGGTCTGGATGTCATGTATTACCTGCAATGTTTTGTTTGCTCACGCATTACCTGAAGTGGTTTGGATGTCCAAGTAACTCTTACATTACACATGTACAATGTTTGCTACTACAAAGTGAAGAAGCTAATAGGAGCATGTGGTGTGTAAAAAAGGGATGTACTTAAGTAGCTTTTACAATAACAGTTCAAGGAGCTCCTGCTTTCAGTTTCATTCCTTATCGTTGTCCAGAACTGGTTCTCTAACAGCATCTGCTTATGGATTACTTTGGTTTGTCACAGCCATTACAGTCAAAGCAATGTGCTTCTCATAGCAGCAGCAACATGGACACTGAAGAGGCAGCACAGTGTGGGAAACATTGAGATTTCTTGAGCCATGAGAGGAGCACTGAAATATTAAATCAATGTTGCCTGGTTATTCGTTGTAGATCTTTGGTTTTACACTACTGACTCAGAGTTGTGATCATTATTTTTTAAGATTCTAAATAAAAGATTGTTTTAGCAATATGCTGAGGGAATTATTGTCTGCTGGGGTCTGTTTCTTTGTTTTTCCTGTTGAGCTGTTTTATCTTTTTCACTTTGTGGCATCTTTTAATTGTATTATTATTATCCAAAAATACCAGGCATAGTCAATCAAAATTATAAAAACCACGACTGGTTTTATATAATAGATACAAGTTTTAACCAAAAACCTAAGTATCTGTTAAATGTCAATGTAGTATGCATGCTGTTCCCAATACTGCCGTTTTTTGTAGCTCTGATGGCATTATTTCTGAGATCTGCAACTGCTTATATACTGTGTGAAATTTCTTGATATTGTTCCCAAAGCCCCAGTGACTACGGGGACCACTGAAGTGTGTTTCATCCACAAGCAAGATGTTTCGATTGCCAGGTCTAGGTATTTTGTTACCAATTTTTTATTTTCAGCTCTGACATCCCCTGGAATTGCAATGTCAATGATCCAGACATTTCTACATTCTATTACTACGATGTCTGGTGTGTTATGTTCAAGGTGTCTATCAGTTTAGATCTGGAAATCTCACAAGATCTTGACTTTTCTGACACCTTATCTACCTGATGTTCCCATGGGCTTTTGGAGGCTGGCAAGTCATTATTTTTTTAATTTATTTTGCATAATGACCAGTGCACTAATTTTGCCACTCTATAATGTCTAATTTTGTAATCGGTTTGCATAGTCTTTGGACATTTGTAGATGAGGTATGACACAATTTCATCCTTTTCTTGGTCTGACACAGTTTCATCTTTTTCTTGGTTGTTGTTGTTGTTAATAATAATAATAATAAATTCATTGTATTGTCTGTGAGATTTTGCTTTATAAGGAGGCTGAAATATAAATATAAATAAATAAATATATGTGTAACTGGGACATATAAGTTACAAAATAGTTGAGTGGTTAATGCTTGGAGCCTCATGGCTCAGTGGTTAAACTGCAGTACTGCAGCCAAAATTCTGCTCATGGCCTGGGTTCAATCCCAGGTAGCCAGCTCAAGGTTCACTCAGCCTTCCATCCTTTCAAGGTTGGTAAATTGAATACCCACCTCACTGGGGGTACGGGGATATGTAGCCCGCATAATTAAATTGTAAACCATCCAGAGTGCTTTAAGTGCGATATATAAGCAGCATACTTTACTTTTTAAAAAACATGCTTGAAGTCTTTTTTAAAAGGATTAGGAATTGTTGGGGGGGGGAATTTAAATGGTTCCAAAAAAATACTTTGTAGCATTAGTGATATTGTTACAGAGGCACAGGTCCCAGATATACCCTACGTGCTATTTATGGCTGGTGGCATGAGGGAGGTAAAGTGGGGAAGTGAAGCTGGGCACTGAGGCTGCCTCTAGCAGTTTTGGTGGCCATTTTGGAGGCTCAGAGTCCCACATGGACTCTTATATGTTGCCCTACCTTTCAGTCAATTAGGTTTATTGCGGAAAACAGAATTTCATGGTGGACCTGAGTGGAGCAATCTACTATCTGGCCTCTGTGGGGTGGATAAATTTCCTATTGGTGCACTGCTGCAGTCACTTTTCTCTGGACTCCCCCTTTATCCTTTGAGTTTATATATTTAGTGGTGAATATATCCACTAATATTTTAATTCTGTTCAAAGTCTTGCAATAAACTGTACTTTCATATCACTGTCCTGTCTTTGAGAGCAGAAATGGGGGGGGGGGGGACACAGCACATAGTAAATATTAATTCTCACAACAGCCTTGTGAGGTGGGGAGCTATTAGATGAAATAACTGAGATCAGACTGAAAAGTTCATTTCGTATCAGAAGACAGAGAATTGGAACAATCTTTTCTGCAGAAAAGAACTACTTGGATTGTTCATGCATTGGGGGAACAATGAGTGCAAGCATAAATACAGGAGATGATAAGAGGTCTGGAGCAGGAATAATATATGTCAGACTTGATACCTTTGATGTTTGTAAATTTGTGGGTGGGAGTGTCTCCTCATCCTCATCCTCATCCTTTCTGAAAAAAATACTAATAGGCAAAGTTTGCATCATATACAAGATTTCCAATGTTAGAGTAGCTCTTTAATAAAATATGAATTTGCACATAGTACTTAAAGCTGATTGGTAAGTGAGAAAAGGCCCAAATTCTTAGGGTTTCTCTAGCTGTAGAGCAAAACGTAAGTTCAGGTCCTCTTGTTCCTACTGCTAAAAGGTGCCTTACCTAAGTTATCCTGCAGCAGAGGCAAACATGCAGAAATATACAATCAAGGAGGAACAATAAAAATTCCAGCCAAGAATTTTTATTTCAACAAAAACTAGTATTTATCTGAAATGTGGAGACTGGAAAGGGGGCACTGATACTTCGAGGCTCCTGTGTAGCTGAAGATACCCAGGCAACAGAAAGGTGGGAGGAGCTGTTAAGTATTTAGTGCACATAATGGGCTGAATGGCTCAGAAAGGAATAATGATCATTTTGTGTTAACTAAGGGCTCTTTGCTGGGATTTTGTTATGTAGGCTAAGAATACAGATGCTTCCTTCTTTTTTGTCCTTGTTCTCCCTAAAGTTCCACTAACTAGAACCAGGCCAAAGAGAGAATACATAGCATGCATGATGCGCTGATGAATTGCCAGCAATCAAATGTCTTGCTGTCAGAAACCTTGTGCTTGAAAGTAAGCAAAGGTGGCAAAGATACCTTCTCCCCATGCATGGGTGGCCAGGCAAAAACATGACAGGAATTAGATTTCAATGCAGCCAGAAACCAAAGATTTCAGAATGATGGCTTACTCTTGACAATGTGACCTCTGCCAGTCTTCATTAATTAGGGTCATTGACATGTCACATTTAAAGTAACCAAACCCTCTTATTTTAAAGCTCAGGAATTTACTTTGTTATCCTTCTATACAGGTCTTTACAGAAGTAAACACCATTGACTTCAATGGTACATATTTTCTTGTTATAACTGGGCATATAGGACTGGAACCTTGAGAACATGTTTTTCCGTGGTATAACACTGACTGAACCAACATTATATCTACTTCCAGAGGGAGCTGTGAGGGAAGGTCCATCAAAACCCTTTACTGTACTTACCCATGTCTCAAAAGCATCTACACTACTTTTATTTTAGTTTTTTTTAAATTAATGTTGAGAAGCTGTGGTACAAAACACACTCTCCTTCTGTTCACCATGCCATTACCTCAAAACCCACAACTGAGCTTGAGACATAGTACAGGGCAGTATATGAGCACTCTTCCATCATTCAGTGAGCCCACATTTATGGAAATATAAAAGTAACTAAAAAATTATAGTGTTTCATTAAGCTGCAATGCTAATGGAATAGAGTAGCTATATCTTACAGTGGGTGGTGGTGAATTAATTGCAAATAACTGGTTATACGTAACTTGCTACTTCCAAATTCTGGCTCTCTGCTCCTCACCCTCCACTCCACCAAATTTTAGCTGGTGATTCATAATAAAAGGTTAATATATGCCTTCTTTCAACACTTGTTGAAAGTGTGCATATGTATAATCTTTTGAGCCTGTCTCTTAGGAAGATCTCATTTAAATTCAAGTGCCTACCTAAGAGAAAGACATAAATGAAAGAAGATTCATATTAAATATTAGGAAAGCTATATTGGCAGGTTGGAGAACCTAGGAAGCTGGTGCTAAAAACAAGATAATTAGAAGTAGGAAAAAATGATACAGTTTCTCATTTTCCTTACCTCAAAAACACCTACACTGCACTTTTTCTCCCTGAGGAAGTAGAAATTACTTTCCTGGTGATAGAATCTTCTGATATTATACATTAACCTGGGAGGTCTAAAATACTATTGGAACTAGTCCTCCACTTGATGAAATTCAGTGGTTAAAGATTATAGGAGCTGAATTCGAAACCACCTTGAGGGCTGATGTTTGAGAACTACTACTCTATAACACAGCATCTGTAAACATCTATACCAAAGCATCTGTAACATTTATTAATGGTAATTTTCTTTTAAAAGTTCAAGCTTACAATTTCCAAATATTATGCAGTAAATCCCTTTTAAAAAGATTCCCATGGAGTATTTAGTGAAAGGTGGGTCATAAGCCTAATTGAGCCCTTTGGTCTAGCGCAGTTATCTGACAATACAATCCTGTGCATGTCTATTGAGAAAGAAATTCTGATATGACATGGCAATTTGAGACTTTTTTAATGGGAAATGTGGCTCTTCTCTTGAGCTTGCAGGTAACTAGCTGCAAATGACTTCATGCTTATAATTTGTTCTTTGTACCTTAATGAGGAATAAATGTCACTCGTCTTGCAGTGCAGCATTTTAGTTGCTTCTGTAGTTAGTTACACGGCTTCACTAAATGGAAGAGGAGGTGTACCTCATGGATCAAGTGCCAGCCTCATGCTCTTTTATGCGTACCAAGTGACAACAAAATGGACAGGGAACATGTCTTTCGTAAAGATAGCAATAATAATAATGTCCTAATTTAAGAGTCTTAAAACTATAACTGTAACTACTTTATAAAACTAATTTTTCAAGCTCTGTCCTTCTTTTCTTCCAGAGTTCCTTTAAAATTTCCCTTCCAACATACACTGTATCTTTTGAATATAGATACAGGGAATGGTAGTGAGCATTCACAAAATGACACCACACAGGAGAAAATCCCAGAAGCTGACTCCTTTTTCCATCAGTTCACCACTTCTCACCCAAACACAAAGCAATTGTCAGGGCTGCTTTTCAACAAATGTGAATGTTAGTGAGCACAAGAGGGGACCCTGTAAACCATCTTGACTGCTGCCATTTGTGGTGTCAACATTCAAGCTGTCATACTCTATGTAAAACTTGGCATCCTTTTTCCTGCTGGCAACGCAGGCACAATGTTGTGCAGCAATAAGGGCCATTTCCTGGCATTTTGAATTGTGAATAAAAAACCACAATATTCCACATTCATAAACTGTAGGTTTTTGAAGAACTGAATAGATAAATAGTCACCCTCCCATTGTTGTTGGCCTGAGTTTCCCATCAATGCCAAAGTACGATGGGGGCAGCAGTTCAGCACCATCAAAGGCAGTACACAGTTCCCATCCCTGCCTAAAGCCTTTGGAATACTTTAAGTTAGCTTGCAAACTTTTCCTGGCCAGTCCATTCAAATGAATTCTATTCACATTTCTCCTTGTGCAAGATTGTTTCTCTACCAAGCTCTCTGCTTTTTGAACTAAGAATTAATCATAATAAGGCCCCATTGCCTTCTTAACTGCGGCTTGGTCAGTATGGATGTTTCTGCCTGGTTACATTAGATCTTCTAAAGCAGTAAAGACTTTCAAAACAGTGGAAATGTTTTAACCAAGACCACAGTGATGTGGCTAACAAAAGTAGCAGAAGATCAAAGCCTTGTGCTGTAGACTGTGATAAGAAAGGTATTCTATTTACTGATAATGCAGATATGTATCCCCGTTAGGCTGTTTTCCTAACTGGGAGCTATAGGCTGTGGCTTTTTCTGCACCTGAACTCATTTAAAAAGCAAAGTGTATTCTTTTTTTCTTTGCTTCTGCAAGGTTTTTCTCCCCCTCCAAACTCTAAGAGATAATACTTCAAAGGATTTTTAAAAAATCCTCCAAACCCAGACTTTTATCTCTCCTGTAAGTCACAATTTTGCATTGCAAAGGTTTGACTCTAATTTGCCATTATCATGCTCACCTGATATATTAACTCTGCTGCAGTTTAATACATCACTTAAATCTATGGTTGAGCAGCTGAGTGAGAACACAAAGGGTTTTGTTTCTTCCATTCCTGAGCTGCCTCGAAAACACCAAGAGAGTGTTTTGTAAACAGAGCTCTATCCCTCCAGAAGAGCTTTCCCATTCATTTCATAGGAAGCTGCCATACTGAGTGCTAACAACGATGGCTTGAAAGGCTTTGTGATGGAAGACTTTCCAAGCAGAGATGGGCATGAACCTCACTTCAAAGGCTTGTGCTGGTTTGGAAGTGCAACATGTTCCTTATCCCCACCTCCCCAGCCAATGCCCCAGTCACCAGCCAGCGTGTGCTCCTCTCCTCCTCATCTTTGGCTGTTCAGCCAGTCCCCAGCAGGAGCATAGACTTGCCTGCCCCACCTCCTTGTCTGAGTGGGCGATCAGCCAAGGAGGTGGGGCAAAGAAACCTGTGCTCCTGTAAGGACTGGCTGAACAGCCAAAGAGGAAGAGGAGAGTAGCGCGCGCTGGCTGGTGAGTGGGGGATCCAGACGGGAAGGTGGGGGAAGAGAACGTGCTTACAAACTGGCAGGAACCTCTGAACTGAGGTTCATGCCCATCTCTATTTCCAAGGTCTTACCTGGGACTTTCTTTGTGCAAAACGTGTGAACCATGGGTTGCAAAGGAAGGAGCTCTCTAAATACAAACATGCTTTCCTGAAACAGCCATGTTTGTTGCTGAGAAAGCTGAAGCTCTTTTGGTGCCAGCCCTCTGAAGGCAATCCACAGCTACAACATATCTAGCTGAAGACACACATTAAAATATATGACTGTGACAGCACCAGTCAGTCTTGCATCTCTCTGATCTCTGCTGTGTTGCACCTGACAAGGACTGGGAACAATATGTTTGGCCACAGCATGAAGAACTTCATCAGGAGAGCTTTAAACTGAATTGGAAGGGGCAACAAGATGCTAGCTCAGAAGTAAAGACAGATGAGGGCTTATGTACAATAGGAACAGGCCAAGCAGCTCTTTCTGAACAGGGGCAACGTCTCAGCACAGAACCATATAGTACCAATGCAAATTGAGCTATATATGGCACTGATTCTCACAATTATTTTACCAAGTGTTGTGGAAACGGTGTTGTTATTCACTGATTATGTATCCAGTTCTACACAATCATATCAATATTTCCTTATCATAGAAAATGAAACACTCAGTTGCATGTGTGAACCAATCCTCTGAGATTGCTCCTCTGACTATATCCATCTCAGTGTCATCAGACAAAATAAAGTCTCTCATAAGTAAGTGCAATTCATATATGTACGTTTGACTGTGAGAAACGTACAGAACCTTTGCATTCATGGCGTTTCAAGCATGTTCTTTCGCTTGGCCTAAATGGAATGCAAGGTAGGAGGAAGCAGGAAGCAGCACTGTGTAGTGCAGAGCATCCTTCTATGGTTTACCATCTAATAATTTCCTCAAACTAGAAGTTCTATGTGAGATCCAATATGCTCCCATATTGATGTAAACATTTCTGTTTTCACACAGGTAACAAACTTGCATGTACAAGGACAAGTAAACACAGATATTTTCTTCAATGAACTGACCCTAACCCCATTCACACATTATAAATGTGTGTTGGTTGACAAACACACAAAAAGAGGAGCACCATAGTCCCATACGCTTTGTTGTCACTGCTACCACATTTTAGGCACAGAAGGTGGCAGTCTGGAGAGGAGAACTCATATGTAAAGACTCTCCACACAGTTTTGAACCCTTATTTTCTAGAGTACCAAATCATGGGGAGAGAAGGAGGCTCTATATTTAGGGAATTTACTATCCACATATAGAGGCTGACAAAAATGACAACAAAGGGGAGGGTATAGCACAGTTCTCCTCTTCATGTGTTCATTCAACAGGTCTTTAAGAACACCCGAATAGGCCTCTTGTAAGCACAAAATCTCAATGTACATATATTGGAATTCTCACAATACCAGACTGCACGTAAGAAAATGAGGATTTATAAATAACAGCTGTCACAGACAGAGCTTTTTTCCTCCACTCATGCAAAAATATGTCAATAATGGGAGCCAAACTGCCATACAATAACTATCTTTCTAGACAGACACACTATCCTTATAACGGTTGTTTCTAAAATGGCTATTGTTGATGGAAACACTATAAACATTAAATATAACTGTGTGCCCTCAAGTTGATTCTGACATACAGTGACCCTTCTCAGGGTTTTCTAGATATAAAATACACAGAAGTGGTTTACTGATTCCTCCTTCTGGAGGTATTTTGGGACCATGCCGCCTGCTCAAAACTGCACAAGTTGGCTCTTGTCCTACAAGGCACAGCACTGGGGCAGCAAACCCCCTACCTCAGGTGCTTCAACTCAGTGAGTTATCCAGCCAGCTTCCATAAACATTACACAAGTGATATTTCCCTCTCTGAAAGTGAGGTAAACTTTAAAACATGCATTCAGTTTTTCTTTGTGATCTTTAATAATTTCTCCTGTTTTCTTTGTTAATTGAGTCTGTGTGTATTTAAACATTTGCTCTTCACCCTTAATCTTGCCCCCGAGTTTACAACAATACTGAAGCAGAAGTTTATTTTCATACCATTTGCCCTCACTTCATTATTATTACATGAAGGAAACTCTTTGTTCCCTCATGAACATTAAAAAAACGAGTCTATGACATACCCAGGGGCTTGGTGATGGACTTTTCCAATCAAAGAATTCTAAAATAAACAAGTAGCATTGCTTCGATTTCAGTCTGCAGAAATCCACAAGCATAATTTTATTTAAATCAGGAAAGTTGAAAAATATATGCAACCATTATCACAATTAGGTACAGTCAGTTTAATATATCCTTGGAAGCAAGGATAGAAGCAAAAGTACATTGGCCCTACTGGGTGCCTACAATTTTCTGTGATGTTTTAATAGCACAACGTGATGTTCTTTTTTCCCTCTATTACCAAACATTCTTACTCAAGTAACTATGATTTTTCTAATTCAGTGAAATAATGCCAATACAAAGGAACACAAATGACTAAACTATTAATCGGTTGATATTTTTTGCCTTATATGTTGAAGAAGGAAATAACAACTGAACACTATTATCAATAAAACCACCAAAATGTTAATGGTTATGATGAAGGAGATTTATCTGAGAGGAATAGTAGATATTACAAATCTTCCATATCACAGTGGACTTTCTTCACACACACACACATTGCAACTGCATCTCAGTGGCTGAAAATCAGTGGAAAGTCATAACTAGAGTAGTCCTATTGACTCAGCAGAGATTTGGTGAGTCAACTTGTCTGTAAGTCTGATCGTTTCATGTAGTTGTGACTTGGTTTGGGTGCCTGTCAGCAGAGTCAGGCCTACCAGAAGCTTAGGCAACATGGTTTCCCTCCCAGTGTTATGAGCATCTGCCAAATTAAAAAAACCCTTTTCTTCTTTTCATCTCTGAGTGAGTGCATTATAGAGAGGACTGTAATTGTCATCTGCTTCTGATGATTACAATGTCTGTGGAATGTTCACATTTATGCCTCCTAATTGTGTCCCAGAGTTGTTGGCTTTGCCTCAAAGGTCTCAGTAAGAAACAGCAAGAACTAAGTGAGACTCTACTTGTTTGGCTGTCCTTTTCCCCCTGCATATTCTTGTCCTAATGTGAGACAGAATTCTGAGAAGTGGTTTATTATGTATATCACATTTATTAGTTGAAGACCTGGTACATATTATTACTCATTGCCCCCTTAATTTACTATATGTAGTGTGAAACATCTGGACCAGATCTTAGGAAGGTAAAGGAGAAGGAAGGCAAATGAGATGGTAATTTTATTATTGTGTACTCGAGACAGGCTGGTCACTATAAAGGTTGTATTTTTAAAAAATCCATAGTAATCTATACCACAGGACATTTTATAAATGATAATGCTGTTTCCTATTAGGGGGGTGTTGATTTATAAAGCGATCACTTATATAAATTTTAACAGTATGAGTCAGCCATGTAGTTTTCTATGTATCTTTGTGTAAGTATGAGTCTTGAAGGTGCAAAAGTTGACATATGACACACCCAATGGCTTGATTAGCAAAGGCAAACGAATGGATGACTTGAACCAAGGAAACACAATGCTTCCTTGGTTTCCATCCCTCTCATATTTCTCCAATCTCACTCTCTCTGAGCAAGCAAATGGACTTCAGTTTTGTAGGTTTGGATGACAATGGAATTGTAAATCTGTGCTGCTTGACTGTGGTACTCTAAGACTGGTGAATCTTTCATGTGTTATGAGGATTCAGTACATAGATATTTTTGTGTGCTCTAAGGTCAGATCTAAGGTAAACCCACACCAGAGCTACATAGAAGCATTTCTTTCCTTTCCTCCATTCTTCATAAGGTCTCTCCAGCTGTTAGTTCTAGGTTTTATTACCAGCTCTTCCGTAATCTATTTTTCTTGTTGTTCTAATCCCATCTTGTTTCTCCTCTCTGTCTCTTATCGTCCTTCTTAATTCTTTCTCCTGTATTGGCTTCTCTACAGGCTTCTTGCCTCCTCACTTTCAATCTGTACAGAGAACAAAGCAATCTAAAACAATTTAAAACCCTGTATGGTATATTAGAACTGTTATAACCTAGTCAAGCCAAGGGTTAAACAGTTGGTACCACAGGAAGGCCACTGTCCAGCTGTTGTATATCCAAGAGGACAGCATTTCACAGAAGGAACACCACAGTTTAGAAGGCCTTCTCCCAGGGATGGAGACTCGAGTCGCGAGCCGCTGTCAAGTCGGACTTAGGTCACACCGATGACTTGACTTGATCTAGACTCAGGGCTTCTTTTTCAATGACTTGGACTTGACTCATGACTTGGAACCCTTCCCTTTTTCTTGGGGGCAAAAACTTGTTTTTAATAGGGACTCGAACTTGGGGCTTGGGACTTAGTACCAAAGACTCAGACTCGGACTTGTTATCAAAGACTTGGACTCAGATTTGGGATGCGGACCCAAAGATTTGCCAACGTCCCTGACTTCTCCCATGTCTACACATAATGTATCGTTCCCATTTATAGGACTAAAAAGGACATCAGTATGACTTACTTCCTATGAGACCCATGTTTTCTTTTCTGAAGGTTGAAGTAAAGCTGCCTCAGTAACAAAGGGAAAGGAAAAGCATTATTCCTTCAAGTTCAATGACTCAGTGTGGCCCCTTCATTAGGAAAACTCCACCTACCCAATGACCTCTGTCTTCTTATTCTCCAGAAATCCTGCTATGATCATATACTCCAACCCTTCCCTCTCACTAGCCATTTTCCATTTCTCTTATATACTGTGGATGACCTTCCAAGGCCGGGTCACCCATAACACACTAATACAGCCATATTGAGAGGTTGCAAGGATATGGGCCTGCCAGGCCTGAATGTCTAAGTTAGCTGACCAAGGTCACAAAGGATGTGTACAACTCACCACAAAATTGGACTGAAATCCCCTGAGACCTGTGATAGAGCTGAACTCCATCTTTCCTTCCTCTTGATACAGTCTCACCTTCAATTTTCATAATACCTTCTACAGCCCCTCTTTCTTTTTAATTTCCTTTTGGCAAAGATAACCTCTTTGTAGATCCATTTTTATATAATGAATCAGCTTATTTTTTATATATTTGAAATAGCTTAAATTCAACTGTCAAAACACAGCACACAGTACTAAGAATTAATCTCTCTTGTTCCCAAGCTGCCATTCACCTTCTGAATACCTTATAATTACATCAACAGTGAACTCTCGAAAGAGGAAGGGAAAAAAGCAGCTCTCTAATGATTGAGAGATGAACCCAAAAAAGTAGAAGAAAGAAAGAAAATCTCTGTGCAAATTGTTAAATATTGCATTTCCTCTCAAGATTTTAACCTTCAGAGATTAGACCATACATGTGAAAAGAAATTGAGAAACAGTTCTAAAGCCCTATTTATTTAACTCACAGAACTGTAACTATTTTTCAAATTCCTCCAGTAGTACAGATGTTTTCCCCAGAGTCTAAAGTAAGCATTAGTATGTTCAGATTTCAGTAGGTGTGATTAAATTCCAACAAACAAATTCTCAGTTGTAGATATTTTGATCTCTCTCTCTCTCTCTCTCTCTCTCTCTCACTGCCCCCCACATGTAGCAAGAATACTGACAGCCATTCTGCAGTGGATCTGCTGTCTGACAGAAGGTTCAACTAGGTTTTCTGCTGGACATGACAAAGGGAAGTCTGGTAGCTGAGGGCAGAGATAGTGAATAGGCTAGTGGAAATTGCAGGGAAGTAGCCCAGCACTGGAAGGGCCTGAAGGCTGACGCTGGAACTTAGCAGATGGTATGGCAACTTGCAGTGGAATGGAGCAGAAATGGGATAGTCCAATCATTTACCTTTTTGTTATGAAAGGTTACATTGTGTGTGTTCAGTAGGTTATACTGTGTGGGTTCATTGACCTTAAGAGGAATGAAGCTTTAGAATTAACAACCAGAACTTTAAATTGGACCTGGTCAATAGTTCATATGCCATGCTGTGAAAATGAAGCATATTAATTTGTGGAGAGCTGAAAATATGATTATGGGAAGTTTGGTTTAGTCGTGAAAGTCCATTATTTTTCTTGTGCATTAACGTTTTTCTAGACAAAGGACTCAAAAGACGATAAATGCTTAGGTTTTTTTTTTAAGGAAAGGAAAAAAACAAGTCAAAAACACATGTCTGAAGGAAGTCTTTATCAACCTTGAGAAGGAAGATGTATCAGAATGAGATGAAATGGTCTTCATGGTGCTTGCAAACTGCATTCAATTAGATATGTCTCAGAACTCAAAACATTTAATCCTCAGCCAAGAACACAGGAAAGACATGGCTTTGTATTTTGTGAGAATAATGACACCATAGACGTTCAGCCAAATTTTGAGGAGGCTTCTAAATGCCCTTTCAGGGGAAAGATTACTGAGTGAATTACCCATAACTACTGTTTGTCACCTCCCAAAGCTCAACCAAAGAAAGAAAGCACTGAATAGGTCTAATCTTTTTTTCTTATCCTTTTCTTTCAGAACAAGTCAAGTGGAATATAAAGGCTTTATTTCCACTGAAATCTTCTGTGTGAAATTAGACCTTTGGAATCCAAACTTTCCCAGCAGTCCTTTTTATATCTATATACATTATTTTTTACAGTAAGTAGTCAGTGTTTAATTACTTGACTTTTACATGGTTCAACCTCTGAGACCTTACTGACTTGCTGAGTTTTCAGGTGTATTGTTCAATTTGTACAGTGGCTCTGTTTAGCTTGTTAACACCGACAGTGTGAGATGGCAAGAGAAGAAGGGAAGCACCACTCAATTGCCCAATTGACAAAAACTATTTGTAACAGATGTGGGTTGAAAAGGATTTTGACTCTTTTCCTTTACTTAGAACCATACTGCAAGCCTTTTACACTACCATGAAAAGAAAAGGTTATCCAGGACTAGAGCCCTTACCTTGTTCTATACAGGATCAAAACAAGTGGAGGCCACAGTGCCACCACTATTAGCCCAAAAATGGCATATGCTCTTTAGAAGATAGGTAATAAGGACAACATGAAGGCATCCAAATATATATTGCAAGAATGCATGATCAAAATAGTATCCATGAGAATAAAATAAAAAATTTATAAATTGACTTGGAGATGGTATTTTACACCTATGAAATTGAATAGTATGCATTCTAAGTACTCTAAATTATGTTGAAGATGTGGTCAGGATGTAGGTACTTATTTTCATATGTGATGGGAGTATGAATCAGTATTGAAATTTTGGAAGTTGGTATTTAAAGAAATGGAAAGAATTGTAAAAGTAACATTAGAAGTCTCCCCCAAATTGCATTATTATCTACTTTTGGTGAAGAGCAGTGGAATTAGGTGAAAAAAAGTGTTGGTTATGAACATGGTAACGGCAGCTAGATTAGTGATTGTGAAAAACTGGAAATCTAAATATATCTTTCAGCTAAGTGAATGGTACAATGAAGTTTGGGAAATAGCAATTCATGACAAGTTGACATGGGCACTTAGAACACCTTGTTTTTCTGAGGTACCATCATCAGTCTCTTCCTGTTCCACTGGACCTAGAGGGTCTCCATTTCCCTCCACTTCCTGAGGTAAACTTTCTGCCTCCTGACTCCCTTTTTGGCTATGTTTGGTTGGCATGTTTAAGTCTGAGTGAATTAGTCTTTAATGTCGGTACTGCTTTTAAAAAGGACCTGTCTTTCTGCTGTTTATTCCAGTAACTATGTTGTTGCGCTTCACTCAGCAGTTCTCCCTGCTGTCTCCAGCTCACAACCTTTTAGTTACTGTGTCTCTCTATGTCTGAGCTATTCTTGCTCTCAGACACGAAAATAATTTCAAGCCTCTGCTTTTTATTTACCTATCACCTCAGATCTGCTCTGACTCTGGCTTCCACTCTTATCTCTCCGAGCCTTGGATTTCAAGCTAGCCCATTGGGTCTCTCAAATCCTGAGGTAAACAAAAAATAATTTTTCCTTTAGAGTCAGTTCCCTATCTTTAGTTCCCCCATATCTGGGTTCAGAAGCCCTGCCACTAAGCTTTTCCACAAAAGCTCTAGCAGGTCACCCACTTCTTTACCACAGACCTCTGACTAAAAGGTACCCACGACTCCAGAAAATTCACTTTTAAACATTGGCTTTACTGGATTATTTTGTATCCTGCTGCTGGACACCAATTGTGATGTTTACCCACATGGCCCCTGCTTGTTTCAACAAACACAGAGCTCACAAAGGTATCCCAACATGCCCTTTACCTCGCTGCCACCAGTTGATCTCTTTACCAACTATATTTCCTATGAAAGACTGAGGTCCATTCAGCACTTAACTTTGAAGTAAGAACAGGTTTATTGATTACAAGTTGTTTCCGGAATAATTCTTAAGCACATTCTTAAAGTCACACAAAGCTTCATTAGTTTCCTTTAACCTTTTCTATCTTAACTAATATAGATAACACTCTGACTATTCACTCCTTAAATTCTCTCTCTGCCTCAAACCCAAACTATCTCCCCTCAAAACTCTGTCTATGACTGAACTCACTAGACTCTGACTCACCCCTCCCTTCTAGTTTCTCTGGCTCCGCCTCCCAACCACTCTCATTGGTACATGCAAATAATCTTCTAGCTGAGCCAAAGCAGGGTGATTGCTACAGACACTTTTTCTGTAATACAGTTATGAGTATCTGCTGATTGTTGAGATTCTGGAAGTCATAGTAAAATATTTATTTTTTTGCTAAGGTTTGGGTAAATTCTACTAGATGTTATATGGAGAAAAGTATGATTAGTCATGTTTTGTCCATTTTTTTCACAGAAGTCACACATTTACCATTCTCTTATCTAAGGATCAGACTAAACATTACACTTAGGTAATATTGATAAGCAGAGCTTCTTTAAGTGGTGAAACTCATCTGATTGTCCTAGTATGTGTTCATCCTCACCTCCTTTTCTTACAGTCCAGAGTGCTTTCTTTGTGATTGGTCTTGGGGAGGTAAACGGTGATTCAATTGGCAAGACTTATTACTCAGGCATACAGCTCTGAGGAAATCCCACTGCTGAAGGACGAAAGCACTGATATCAGAAATGCCCACTCCCCTTAATATTCAATGTGCTCAGTGGTGTATTAAATCTTAAGGGAGTTGGGCATCCTGCCATTTCTTTGTCCAATTGTCTTGGATTTCCTAGTCAATGCAGATTACTCTGTTCCCGTCAATTAAATTTATTAATACATTTTACCTAGAGAAATGCAGTAATCAGCATTGATTAGAAGTCCCAACAAAACAAAGAAGCAGAATGAAAGCAAGAGCCAGTCCATAAATTCTGACTCAGATGGTAAACAGTTCTTGCTGATCTCATTGTATAAGTAAGCACAATGTATGTGAAGATTACCTATTAAATTCCTCCTTCTTGTCAATTCAGGCTGCCTGGAAAACAGTGACGCTTCTCTTTGAGAAGCAAAGTGAGCATGAATACATGCAGGCACAAACAAGGAAGCAAAGGAGAACCAAGCGCATGTTCCAAAAAGATGAAAACAACCTATCTAATGCTTCTCGTTCTTATAGGTCCATGCAGCAAAGCATAATTGCATGAATTGTGCAGAAAATTGCTTTTGTTTTCACGGTTAGTGCCAGGAATTATCTTGTTGTCCTTGTCGGAATAGAAGAATGTTGTTCCTTTTCTTCACATGGAAAGGCAAAACAAGCCAAGATCTACATCCCTACTTTAAGTCGGTCTATTAGTCCGGCTAACTCAGCATCATCCATTCTTCCCAGACCTGGTGTTTTCCAAATGTCTTGGACTCCGTGACTAATACTTATTTCCTTCTCTAACAGTATTGTCCTTCCAACCACACAAATCTTTCAGTTTTGCTTTTGGTGTCACTGAATAAAACCATAACATCTTGCAGTTGACTAATTTTAAAAGTAAGTTAATTAGCCAAATATGGATTGAGGCAACCTCATATAAAAATGAACAGGTTTTTTTTTTCCTGTTAAGAATGTACTGTTTCTAGATGCAGATCAGCATCTTGCTTAAGGCTTTTAGTCCCAATTCAGGATTAAAAAAACAGATTTTAACTGTGACTCTAAGCCCCGTTAATTTTGTTAATTCAGAATTTGCTCTGAGAATATTCACAGAGCATACTACACAATGAACTGAATTTGGCACAAAAATGTTTTTGGTTTTTACAAAAAAAAGTCAGAGACTGAGACATTCCTTTGTTTGAATAATTACTACTGAAAAGACTTCTATCAGAATGACAGATCCTTCAATTAAAAAAATGCTTAACTCTTATCATCTTGTAAATTAAATTGCTTCCTTTGAAAATATAAGTTGTTTCGGAGCAACATGAAATTAAAGCCTGTCAAAATGTAGCTTTAAAAAAGGATTGTTGAAAAGAGATACACACACACACGTGCACACACATAAACATACACACACAAAGAGAAAGAGAAGGATATCATGATAACAGTACTTATAATGCAAGCTAAAGTGTTGCCTCCACTTGAGAAGGTGTGAAGTATTTCTCCATGTAGGTTTTTGTTATTAAATCTCCAGAGAGAATCATTTGATACTCTTCCTAATCCACAGAGAAAACACGCTTAATCAGTTCTTGCTGTTCCCAGGCAGACAACATTTTCTGAAAACAAATAGATGATATACAATGGATAGTCCATCCAGTGATTCAGAACTTCGAAATAAAGAGTGCGAAAAATCATCTCTGTGAACAACGCATTTCAGAAAATGCTGTGGACATATATAGGCAGTGATTAAGTAGCTTATAGAAAATAAATCCCAGCATTTATATTCACTTCAAACTTCAAGTCTAATGCAGATAAAAAGGAAGGAGAGAGAGAACATGTATCACCATGTACTCAAATATATTCAACAGCCATGAGTGAATACTGCTCTCAAAATATCTCCTGACTCTTTTCCTCATCACAGGGCTAGCCTTGTTTGAATTTCATTAACCCAGGAATGCCATCTCGACCTGGGAGTTGGTTCAGAGACTAAGCATGCAGGTATCCAGTGCACATCAAACATGTTGATTGGTAACACTGGGCCTTCATATTTTACAACAGAAAATATCCTGCCTAACTTACCAATACATTGGAGTATTTCTTAAAATGTTTGCTCCACCAGGTTCCCACCCACCCACTTCATGCGGGGATCAACAGCTTTCTGAACTATTTTGCTACCTGTTTGTGATGGTTGAGTGGAAGAGGCCCTTTTGCTTGTCGAAAAAGGTAGATTGCAAGCTGCCAGTAGAAGTCATTGTCAAATGGTTCTTTGAATATGCGTAGTTTAGAAAAATGATAAACTATTCCCACCAACGCCTCTCCATTTCAGAACCTAGAAACTTTGCTTAACGCAACAAGGAAAAGCTGTGCAAGTGAAAAATGGAAGATTATGAAATGTTGGTTTTGCAGCTGTCTGACAACTCATTAGTAACAACGTTTAGTTTTTTGTTTTGTTTTGTTTTGTGTTTCCTTTCTTTCTGGGCACATTTGTCTTCCAGACAAACTAACATGGCTGATTGGTGCATTTTTCATAGTTTAGTCTAATTTAAGGCTAGAAATAACGTTCTGTAAGTAAATAGTTGGCCTAATCATAAATATACAGTGGAGGGATATTAAAACAACAATCACAATCTGTATTACTTGACTTCAGAATGGAGAAATCACAGAATAGTCTAGTAAAATATAATGTAACAGAAAAGTAAAACCAACTCAGTATAAATTCATGACCTTAAACCCAGGTATAGCTTCATATGAATGGTTATTTGGGGATCCAATAAAGGGACACAACTGTAGCATGTGTACACATTGCTCAGGCAAAGTCTTGTTTCTATAGAAAATAGATTTCTTTAAGAAAACAAACTATAAAGAACAGTAAGTACCAATGGTCCCTCAGAGCAAACCTCTTATTAAATAAGGATATATCATTGGATAAAATGAATTTTCAAAAGCTTTAGGATAGAATGTAAAAGGCAGTTGCTCTGTTACAATGTACTAGTTTTACAGGCTTCAGTGGTCACAAATGGTGTGACTGAATGTTTCTCAGTGAAAACAGCAAACCCAGTGATGCTTCCCATCAGGGAAACAATCTTTGATGACAAAGAGAGAGAGATCCCATTTGAAAGCATGAAATAAACATGATGCTGTGATTTTATATTTATTGTATAAGTAAACCTCTGGGCTGTTTCCTGTATTGCAGCAAAGCAAAGCAACATTCTACAGGGCAATTCTAAAAATGAGGACAGCATCCCCAAAAATTATAAGTTTGAAACCAGTCTTCAAATTTGGCACACTTCTAGCAAACAGTCTTCTCTTGATCTGTGCCAAATTTGGGGAAGTTTGGACAATGAGTATATGAGCTATGATTTTGACAGTTTGAGCTGGTTCATTTCTTGGCCAAACAGATGTTTGTCTCTTCCAAGCGCCACCTCCTCCGGCAGGCACCCACTCCGAGATAGCGCCCTGGCTTCCCTGCCCTGCCTCGTCCAGGTGCTGCCTCTGAGTGGGTGCCCACCAGAGAAGGTGGGGCTGAGAATTGCTGAACACCTGTTTGGCAAAAAAATGTACTGACATAAAACATTGGAGATGGGAGCCCATCTCTAGATACAAACAACCTACACCAAAGGATAGGCATGCAGAGGTCCCATATCCTCAGAGAGGAAGCTGCACAAATTGCCATAAATGTAGGGAAATCGATCTGGAAGTGGTTGGAAATCCATTTCTTGTTGCGCAAAACAGAGAACAGTAAAATATTCATAATTCTTTATTTTATTCTCTTCTATATCTGTATATCAGAAATGAGAAAGAGAGAGAGAGTAGGGGAAAATGTAATTGAAGGATACTGGTTTAAATTTTAAGAATTTTTCAGTTTTCATGCCAATTATTGATTGGGCTGAATGTGCAAGAGACTATCCAGTTTCTAAGCCATACATGTTCTTTCTCTAGTTCCCTTTCCTCCCAAGTGTTAGAGGGCCTATGTGTACTGAGAAGTACTTGCTATTGAGTTTGGGGGAAATGGGGCCATTTGCTTCCATTGATTGTACAAGTAAGTGTTACTGCTAAAGCAGCTGCTCCATATGGAATTGAGCATACAGGCCAACTATTCTCGACGTAATGGTTTTGCTATTAATTCTTTATGTTAGTAATGTAGAGAATACCAGGGGGATCACCTTCTTATTTTCACTGATTTTCTAAGTCTGGCCACATCAAGACTCCTCACTGAGATGCACCAGTGAGATCTCCTGGTTTCCCATTAAAACAAGGGTCCTAGTCTTGTTTTTCTGGTCCTCCTTCCCCCAATTTTTTCACTTACTGTTTTCTGGAGAAAAAACACCACTAAACTCTGTGCAGCCCCGTGCCCTTTATGAGGTATCTTGTGGAGAAAAGATGGCATGTTAACAAGGAGCTGTAATGATTTTGTACATCTTTGTGTCTCTTCCAAAAGCATCTCATGAAATTTCCTGTGAGGTGTCTCAGGAAGAAAACCTGGCACTGAGAAATCTTGTTTCAAAGAGAAAAGTGAGTTTATCCACACATCCCCCACACACACTCCAGCCACATACACAAGGGCAAGAGGGTGCAGGGTTCACATTCCTAATTTAGAAGCTACTAGCTGGTACAGAGCTGCAACAGAAATGACACCAACGTCAGAACATTGTAGCACTTGGTCCTAAAACAACACTCAACTAATCAATAGCTCAGGAAAAAATGCAAATATGGTGTTGCTCTTCTGTCTTACAATCCAACACAGCATTAAATCATATTTTTTTGTTAGGACTATGTCGGTGAAAAATGAGGTCTTCTTTCATCAGCTAATGGTTGGCGCCATCAGCTGTGTTGTTCCAGCATTTATGAAATAACAGTGTGTCTGCTTCAGAGAGAAGTTAGGTTTTTATTTTATTTTGCACCGGCAAAAGCAACAACCCCAAGACTACAGCTATATCCAACTTTGGAGTGGGGGCTATATTTACACTTTTGTGAGCAAGTTAGAACTTCATAGTGAACATGTTTCCTTTCTTACTCAAGTATCTGATATGCCTGAAGCCAAGGAATAAAAAATAAATATGCATTATATATCAAAAGTGTTGTGTAGGAATGGTAATTTCCCAGCCGAGACAAATGTGGATTTTGCTATTTGTAGTCAAAGCACAAAGTTGTGAACCAGACTTGGACATCACAAGCCAAACTAGCCCTTATTGTCTTAAAGTAGTGGTTGCCAACCTTGAGTCCCCAGATGTTCTTGGACTAAAAGTCCCAGTAGCCCTCACCACTAGCTGTGCTGGGGGTTGTAGCCCAAGAACATATTGGGACTCAAGGTTGGCAACCAGTGGCTCAAAGAAAGCAGAGTAAGGAAAATATTGGCCTTCCATAAGTTTGGGATTTCAACTCCCAGGAGCTCTGGCCAGCCTGGGCAGTGAAAAGGGAGGATGGAAGTTGAAATCCATAACATCTGGAGGGCAAAAAAGTTTCCTCGCTCTCTGCAATAAAGGAATATCCAGGGCTTTGCTTTATTGAGAACAAGTATACAGATATTTTAATTATACAGATGTATTTGAATCATTTCCTCTTTTAGTTGCATATTCATGGCCCAATGAATAATGTGTTTGCTGGAAGCTTTACAGAATATGGCAGTTTTAATTTGGGGACTTTACCATGCACAGAACTCGTGTAAAATCTTCTTAATTGTCACTGCCTTTGAAAAAAAAATTGTTCACCATTTATCACAAACAAACTTTTATAAGTCTAGCTGTCATGGAGCAAATAGGGTGCCAAAATGAAATAATATATTGTGCTCATAGAGGTCATCTACCCACTCTCCCAGATCCTCCCAGGCAATGCTCCTTTGGGTGGCTACTCCAAAGGAGGCCAGGAAATCATCCATGAGAAGCTGGGCCTTCTTCGCTGTGGCACCAACACTTTGGAATCAGCTCCTGGTGGAGCAGCACCTGGGCCATCCCGACCAATGTTTGAAAGGCTTCTGAAAACACTGCTCTTTAGAGAGGCTTTTCATTGCAACCCTGCCTGATTTTATGCCTCACATTCTGCCTTTTATCTGGAAATTATGCCTCTCATAATTTTTTCTTTTAGTGTTTTATTGTTTTTATTTATAAACTTATTGTTTTGTTGTTTTATTTTATCATGTTGTAAACTGCCCAGAATAGTGCTTTGCATTATAAATAAATAAATAAATAAATTCTTCTGTCAGTGAATAGAAGGGCTCGACTAAAGTAGGCCGCCTAGAGAAGGACAGTGTAAATTCACTACTAGGGAATTCCCAGGGAAGATGACTACGAAGCCCACCAGCACAGGTGTCCCAGCAGTCCATTTCTGATCCCCAGAACTAGCCTGGTCCACTCACTGAGCTCCTCGGCACACACGCGCCTGATGACAGTGACAGTGCACCAATCGCAGACGTAGCCCTGCTGGCGCTTCCCTGCCTCTCCCCTCAGCCGACTGCTCACCTGTGGGGAGAGGCGAGGAAGCAGCAGCAGGACTACATCTACAATTGGCGCAATGTCACTGCTGCTGGCCACACACACACCAAGGAGGCCAGTAAGTGGACCGGGCTGGTTCTGAGGGGCAGGAATGGACCACCAGGACACCTGTGCTGCCGGGCTTTGTATTCATCTCCTCTGGAGATGAATAGTCCACCTTTTGACTCAGTACCAGAAGTACTGAATATACAGAATGTGTGTGTGTTATGCTAGATCCTTAGATGATTCTATCATAAGGCGTATTCTAGTGTTACAACACACACACAAAATCCATTTTTTAAAAGAAGGTACTCTCTTATAAAAATGTAGCTCAGATCATCAAGTGTAAAGACGTGTCACTGGAGACAAAAACCTATATCATATACGCTCTTGTATTCCCAATCACCATGTATGGGTGTAAAGCTGGATAGTTAAGAAAGCTAACAGGGAAAACATTGGTTCTTTTAAAATATGGTGCTGGAGGAGAGCTTTGTGGTACCCTGGACTGTCAGAAAGAGAAACAAGTGGGTCCTAGAGCAAATCATGTCTGAGCTATCTCTGGAGGCAAATGTGTAGAAACTGAGGCTGTTCTACTTTGAGCACATCAGGAGAAGGCAGGATTCTCTGGAAAAGACATGAATGGTAGGAAAGGTGGAAGGCAGCAGGAAAAGAGGAAGACCAAATGTGAAATGGATTGACTCCCTTAAAGGAAGCCAAAGGCTTGAGTTTACAGGAGCTGAGCAAGGCAGTTGAAGAGAAGACATTTTGGAGATCACTCATTCATAGGGTCACCATGAGTCAGAAGTGACTGGATGGCACATGACAACATCAACAAGGACTGCAGTTTGGGTCTATTTGTCCTTATTATCATGTTAGGTGCCAAAAAATCTTAAATTTTAAGGAAGTACTTTGCCTATGATGTACTTTGATGTGAATGAAGGATGACAACCAATCAAAACAATTAATCTGATTCCCACTGTAAATGTGTTCCATTTGTTTATTCTGTAAAAGTTGCACAGCATGTTCTACATTCAGTAGAAATTTGACTTTGATTCCTGTCAGAATAAAGTTTAAATATGGAAAACTGTCAAATAATTCCCAATTATTATAAATAGAATGCACATTGTAAAATTGGTGGCAGGCCGTATATCACACTCCTGTCTTCACTGTATAAAATCAGAGCTGTAAACCATCTGAAATGCCTTTTATGTGTTCTAGGAGCAGCAAAATAATAAATCATTAATTAAAAATATAGTACTACCTAGTGTATCACAACCAACACAGCAGAAATGCTTATATCCTCTAGCTAAGGGATAAGAATGTAGCCCAGCAGATGTTAGACAATACTTGGGATTAACGGGAATTGTAGTATGGCAACATCTGGAAGGACATGGGATCCCTATGCCTGCCCCAGATGCTATATATTGGAAACAATCTTGAAAAATAAGGAGTTAGCAGTACACAATTCAGCAATGAAAACAAAAATGATTCTTTATCCCCCATCTACAGTACTGTATATCACAAGCAATGTGGAGGGGGCAACTACAGGGTAATTTGCGGGTATATTTCCAACCTTCAGAGGCAGCACCCAGAGTAGGGTGATTTTGGTCTCAAGAGCCAGGGTCCAAAAATTCCAAACCTTGCTACAGAGACAAGTATGAGGCCCAACTTCACAAGAAGAACTGACCGTCTCTGCCAGATATATAACATCCCTTTCTGGGCAATTTTTCTGCACCATCCATGAAGGGGGTGTGCTTAGAGCTTGAGGAAGTGGATTTCATCCACAAAAGCTTGCTGATTTATTTTTAGTGGTCCAATAAAAGGTATCACCTACTCTTGCATGTGTGCAATCTTCAGGACCACACTGGCCCTTTCCTTTTTCATTCTGGACTCTCTCAACTGTGTTGTGCCATATAAATTAAATTTTGTTACTTTCATTTTGTCCCAAAGTGCAAAGATTAGATAGCACAGGATATTCTTAAATTTGCCTTCTGATTTTTATTTTAGATCATTATTCTTATTTCAAGTGTCTCTGGTGTTTTACACTGCCACTTCCACAATTCCTTTCCGTCGGCCAAGCTGGATATGGCTGGTAAGAGTTTAGGGTGAAACACCTGGAGGGCCCAAAGTTCCTCACCACTATTTTAGACAGAGGTTTGATTCTTGAAATACAGAGACACCACACTGGGGGGGCTGCCATACGTAAATATCTGTTTGTCTACATTTCAGTAGAATTTCCCAAAGAATGCTGTAGTAGAATTATGTGGCTTGACATACTGACTCTCTTTTCATGTCAATACAGTTTTGTGACAATGTCTTTCGATAGCATCTATTTGCAGAGTTAAGCAGTCAAATAATCAAATGCTACTGGTAATAATTCACACACAGAAAAACATGAAACCTGCTGTTCTCATTGTGCTTCCCTCTCAGGCTGTTTTAAATGGTGTGTCTTAGTCAAGTGTAAGCCTATACTGGTTTCTATAATGGCCTTTACGTTTCAATTGTGGTTGTAGGGTAGAAGAATATGTCTTGTTGTCAAGCGCCTTTGTATCTACTGGAGTCTCCACAAAAGCAATGGATTTCTGGTTGAGAAAGTATCTAGGAAATTATTGTATTAACGACCCATAACCAGATAGAGTGATGTTCCAGTTTCAGTAATATAGCATATTACCAAACATTCAAGAAGCATCCTGAAAAATACAGGATCCTCTTTCTACTTTGAATATTCATAGTCTTTGTTTATTATATTTCTGTCCTGCATTCCATCAATATTCAGGGCTGCCATCCAATGCATTTCTACTCTGAAATTACTCCCATTTACAAAACAAAACTACCCACAGGATTGGAGAACTCTGAAGTTGGAGCCTCTAAGCTTATCCTGTGCCATGTAGAAAACAAGACGATCCTCTTGATAGCACATAACAAGAAACTTGCTGTTTCTTGTTATGTGCCATCAAGTTGCATCTGACATATGATGACCCTAATAGTGTTTTTGAGGTATGTGAGGCATTTGAAGAGTAATTGTTATCAGTGCCACTCTCCTATGAGTTTCCATGACAGAGTGGTGAGTTGAACCCAGGTCCTAGTCCATCAGTCATCAGAATTAATGTGTGCCATCTCTAGGAATCTGTATCTATAGCATCTCCCCCAATGCCCTGCCCCAAAACATAGCTGCCCTGACAATGCTCAAGTTCAAGTGGCAGAGAGGTAAGGAGCACATGGAGAGAGAAGTGCTGGAAGGAGGAAATCTAAGATCAGAAGGGGGTCTCTGATATCTTCTTTGGTTCCCTAGAATACCATACTTGATAGCACAGGAATATACCATTAAAGAGGGGGCCCCCCCATGGCTACCCAGACGACCTCATCCACCCTGCTGGTTGCAGAGGTTTTGCAGGGTGCAGTGGCCTCAGCACCTAGCCCTTCCTGAGAAATCAGAACACAAACTGTCATCACAGTAGTTCTGTCAGTCCTAGGAGTTGGGGGACAGTCCTTCAGGGAATGGTGGGAACTAGTCAGCCTCTGGCAGATGATGGATATAAAAGCAGGTTTGGCATCAACTGAGGCAGAAACATAGCAGGAGGCTAAGAGAGAGATGGATGGCTGTCAGGTGATGGAAGAGCTAGCTCCCAAGGAAAGAGAGCCAGTCACCCAAAAAGCTATAGATACCCCTGTGTCAGGGGGTGAGAGAGATGTCTCCACACCAGATAGAAAGACAACAGTACTATAGGAGAAGGAAAACCCATCTCAGACAATGAAGGAAGTTACAGAAGGGGCAATTGACTTTCCTACCAAGGAGAGTGAAAACCAACCCCAGGAAGTGCAAGGACCAGAAAGACCTTCAGGAGATGAAGACATAGCCATCACGTTTGACAGAAAAATAATCATAAATATAAGCAATCGTTGATCACACAGAGAAAGAAACAATGCATAAAGCAAAGCTAGCATAGAAACAAAGCTGTATATTGTGGTGGCAAATTTGCCACATGAATACATATTTTAAAAATCTTTGTTTCTCCAGAGAGAATCAAGACTAATGGATGTGCATTACCATCTCAGTGGCAATTCCACAGGGCTGCAGCTGTCACCAACCAGTTCCACCTCCTAAAAATAATGTAGTAGTTGTCTGGCATTAGTTCTTTCCAGATGTTTCATGAACATACATTGAAGGAGCACAAGGTATGAAGATGGACCATCAAAAAGTTCTCCTTCATTCATTATTGCATATAAGAAGACTCTGAAATGCCTATGTTCTTCGGTATATGACTAATCATCCCAGAAAAACCAACCATATATATCAGCAGAGAAGCAGCAAGATGAAGTTTACTGCTCAAGCATGTTGATTACTAGCATTATCTAATCCCATAAATTAGAACTGTTTGGAGGTAGTCCCTGAGATTTGTAATTGACAGCGAGGTTGCAAACACACTTGTAAATACACTTGTTGTTGTTGTTTAGTCATTAAGTCATGTCCGACTCTTCGTGACCCCATGGACCAGAGCACGCCAGGCCCTCCTGTCTTCCACTGCCTCCCGGAGTTGGGTCAAATTCATGTTGGTCGCTTCGATGACACTGTCCAACCATCTCGTCCTCTGGGTCCCCTTCTCCTCTTGCCTTCACACTGTCCCAACATCAGGGTCTTTTCCAGGGAGTCTTCTCTTCTCATGAGATAGCCAAAGTATTGGAGCCTCAGCTTCAGGATCTGCCCTTCCAGCGAGCACTCAGGGTTGATTTCCTTCAAAATGGACAGGTTTGTTCTCTTTGCAGTCCAGGGGACTCTCAAGAGTCGCCTCCAGCACCACAATTCAAAAGCATCAATTCTTCGGCGGTCAGCCTTCTTTATGGTCCAGCTCTCACTTCCATACATCGCTACTGGAAAAACCATAGCTTTGACTATGCTGACCTTTGTCGGCAAGGTGATGTCTCTGCTTTTTAAGAGGCTGTCGAGGTTTGTCATCGCTTTCCTCCCAAGAAGCAGGGGTCTTTTAATTTTGTGGATGCTTTCACCATCTGCAGTGATCATGGAGCCCAGGAAAGTAAAATCTGTCACTGCCTCCATATCTTCCCCTTCTATTTGCCAGGAGGTGATGGGACCAGTGGCCATGATCTTAGTTTTTTTGATGTTCAGCTTCAGACCATTTTTTGCGCTCTCCTCTTTCACCCTCATTAAGAGGTTCTTTAATTCCTCCTCACTTTCTGCCATCAGAGTGGTATCATCTGCATATCTGAGGTTGTTGATATTTCTTCCGGCAATCTTAATTCCATTTTGGGATTCATCCAGTCCTGCCTTTCGCATGATGTATTCTGCATATAAGTTAAATAAGCAGGGAGACAATATACAGCCTTGTCGTAATCCTTTCCCAATTTTGAACCAATCAGTTGTTCCATATCCAGTTCTAACTGTTGCTTCCTGTCCCACATATATATTTCTCAGGAGATAGATAGATAAATACACTTACTGGGGAATAAAACTCACTGAACTCAACAGCCTGAATCTAACTGGTAGTTCCTGATAGAGTGGATCCATTGAATCAACTGCTGAATGGGAAATCAAGAGTTATGCAAATCCCACTGATTCACCGCTGTATTCTAATGGGGACTACCAATTGCATTCAACCTATATGGACTTATTTTTGAGTAAAGCACAGGATTGCATTGGTAGAAGGGCACCAAATCACACCTGTTGCCAAAGTCACAGTGAGCTCTTCTAACTGAACAATTCTAGAGATGTGTTGCAGTATTGTGGTTGTGATTAATGGGCACTAATGACCAATAAATAAAATCTTTGATCCCCAAAGATTTTTTATTTCCAACCTTCAGAGTTAAGAGGAGAAGCACAGCACGACAACAGAAAATCCTCTCCTCCTTCCAGCAGAGGCAGGGCACTTTGGATTTGAAAGGCCATCCAATGCCTTTGTCCTCATGTGGCTCTATACTCTTCAAGGTAAGGCCAAAGGGTCTTCTTGGTAATGAGGAATCAATGGCATACACTTGGCCTCTGCCATTGTTGAAGGGAAGCAATGGCTGCACCTGTTTTGATGGGGCCCATGCTGTGCATGGCATGGCAGTGTTTGTACACAGTGGCCAGCTTACAGACTCCATTTTTGTTGGCTAGTTCTCTTGCTGTTACTGTAATGAGATTAGTGATGCACACAGTGCCTCTGCTTTCTTTAGACCCTGGGTTTTGTAAACTCATGACAAATATGAACTGAGCAGCCAGAAAGACCATCAGCAAAGAGGGCAGGGGAAAGAAAAAAGAAACACCCTTCTATGTGGGTTGGTACATCTGAGGGCACACTGTGTGCAGGAAGGAAGCGCTTTTGTAAACTGGATGGATCCCGCTGAGCTTTTAGCAATAAATCCCACAGATTAAAAAAAAAGAATCTTGTCTTCTCTGAAATCTGCCTCTGACTCCACAGCCTATTTACATGCTTGTTAGAATGACATCTTACAAATACACTCCACAAGGCATGTTACTGAACCAACAAATGAGAAAAGGGAAACCTTTTCCAGGGAGTGCATCAGGCCAGGAAGTTGCTGGCTCATCATGAGCTGAGATTGAACATATGCCCAAAAATGTAAAGCAGGCTTCAACAAAGTGTTGTCAGTTTTGTTCAAGCCTGGCGTTGTTTGTCTCTCTCAAGTTCCTTGATACAACTTGTGAAATTTATTAAATGCATGTCTAAAATGCTTTGCAATAGGATGCTGCATGTGCTGCCTAAATGACACAGTGCTTGCTAACAAGGAGCAGGGAGTTGCTTCATGGAACCTACAAGCAAAGCTTGAAGTATTAGCGCAGCTACACCAAAACCAGCCACAGACAGGGGCTCAGAGTGATGTTCCTGCACCTTTGTTTGTGGGTGTCCTAATTCAAGGATGTAAACTTTATCGTAGTTGCAGCCTTTTAGCTACTCTTCGCTGGAATAAGAACATAAGAAGAGCCCTGCTGGATCAGGTCAAAGGCCCATCTAGTCCAGCTTCCTGTATCTCACAGTGGCCCCACCAGATGCCTCTGGGAGCACATGAGACAACTAGATACCTGTCTCCTGATACCCCTCCCCTGCATCTGACATTTGGAGGTACCTTCCTTTTAATCTGGTACAATGGAGATAAGACCTTTCGAAGATTTCCCTCTTTATGCTGCTATTTCCTCTTGTAATATGCTCAGAGGCTCCTCTGAATGTAGACACACATTGCTGTACCATTAGACAGAAGGAAAGAACTCTCTCAGCCAGCAGGTTTGGAGTATCATGAAAGGGCAGCAAACTATTACAACTTTGTTCTGTAAAGACTGGCCAGACTCATATTGCAAATGTACACATTCATAAAGGAAATTGCCTAAGTCATGGCAGCAAATTGCTACTCATGAATAAGGTGCTGGTTTTGCTCCAGGGTGTATGCCCTATCACACAATCAGGTATGTGGCCAAAAATGCTAAAGAACCTTAATCAACAGCAATTTGCCACCACAATTTATACAATTTCCTTTACATGAACATAGCTCAGTGACAGGATTTTGGCCATAGCATTATTACTGGCATAGATGAGGAGAGGTTCTTGTGAGATTTTTCCCCCCTCAGCTGTCAAAAGAACCTTTGCACTTCACTTCAGGTGGATGAGTAGGGGAGGTAAAATTATTTGAGTCCGGAGAAGTTGTCGTTATAGGAAGTTGAGTTGCTTGAACAAATTGTATGTAACACCTCTATGGATTTTGATGTTATTCAACAGAGTAAAGCTTACCAGTTGGAAAAATGTCTGATGGGGCACACCCAAAAGTTGACTGTTACAGCCACCTTATTCTGGTGGATTGCTTTGTAAACCTCTGGGAACCATTGGCACAGAACATGCCTGATCATTCTTAATTCTTATAATATGTTATACAACTACAGAGGGTTCAAACAACACATCCCACCTGTGTTAAAAGTATGTGGAAATGAAATGAAAACAAACAACTTCTTGAATTTAAATGATTCTCCAGAACTGGTTGGCTTCTCTCTGCTTCATGTTGTTGCTGACTGTCCTAACATGCTCTTAATAACAAATGACAACATCTGTTTGCATTGTGATTGACCAGACACACTCTTCTTAGTGTGGCTGACTCATCTGGGCATTCGTTCATTCATCAAAATATTTGTATCCTGCCTTTTGATCTCGTAAGTGACCTTCCCTCAAGGAGGCTGGCAAACAATTCATGTTAAAAATGCCCAGAACAGACACTAATAGAAAACAATGCAATAAAAAATGAACAGGGTGAGGGGGCAAGGGTGGGAACAGAGGAAACTGCAGTAATGCAGAAGTATCAAATCGATAAGCATAGTAAAATAAAAGTGCGGATACACTATAAAAGTGATCAGAAAATGGTTCTGAAGTTTTGAAGTAGTCACGTGATTTTGGGGTCAGTGCGTGTGTCCTCTTAGGAAAACTTAATCCATTTTTAAACTGTGTTGCATATCAGTTGAGGGGGATACACAGGCTTTTAAAATAATTGCATTTGAAGCTTTGTCCTGCACCTGCCTATCCACCCTTACACTGGCTGCCTCTTACAGCCGATAACTGCTGCTCCGGTGGTGTTATTTTTCTTTTTGTTTCTTGCAATCTGGCATAGTACTAGTTCAGTATGACAGAAAGGAAAACAACTAAAATAGATTGGACAGCACATTTTCCCTGTAGCCCGACACATGCACATGGAGACAGACAGACACAAACACAAACACTTGCACACACATACAGGGGGTGGAGAAGGAAAGGGAGTGAGGGGACCAGCAGTCAGGGCTGGCCAGAGGGAAGGCACACCAGTGAGTGGCAAAGAGAAACTGACCAGAGAAATTGACAAGATTGGAAGCTTCTAGGCTTATGAAGGAGGGAGCATTTTCACCCATTCAACCTTTCTCTCTCTACTGGCTCTCTTTTCAGATCTGCAAAGGTTTTCATTTGTTTGTTTGTTTTTGCAACCTGTAACCTGTGATCCTGGCATCCATTACCTGACAAGCCCCACAGACACAATTTACACTGACAGAGGTGTTCACATATGCCAGAACAATTCAAATTAAGTCAATTTCACAAATGATTTAAAATAAACAACCCTCTCTCAGCCAAGTAAAATACCTTGCTTTCCAACCAAAAAACACATTTTGTGGGCAAAAACAATCCATGCTTCCCTGTGCATCATGTAACTGGGATTTTTAAAATTGATTTCAAACATGCTAAGCCTAATTCAAACACAGGGTCTTTTCCCAAGTGTAACTGAGTGCTAAGTTAGTTTCTATCAAAAACTGAAAACTTGATCTTAGAAAGGTGAGGCAAGCTCCTGGCAGCATGGGGTTCTGTGATTGGGTATCACAACCTAAAAAGCTTTGATTTGCCTGATAAAGACTACGTAAGTGATGAAGTGGGGCATGTTGGTTCTCTGAATTTCCTGATTCCAAGTTGTTGAAGACTTTAAACATGGGTAAGGACAAAATGTGTACTTTGCAAGTAAAAGCTCTCCATTTTGATCCCTGGCATTTTCAGATTGAATCCAGAAGTTTCTGGCAGCACTCAGTCTACTCTATCCAGATGGACTATAGTCGGACGTGGTGCAAGGCAGCTTCCTATGTCAAAACAGTCCCATATAGAAGCAGAGACAGACGTGATTCGTCTTTCAGCAACATTTATGAAACCTCTTTTCTTTGTATTTGTGAGTCACAGAGATGACTGCAAGAAGGGCAATGAGTTTCAGGCTGCTCGTGATCAAAGAAAGGAAAGAACCAATGTGCATTAAAATTCACCAACTTTGTTTCTCTCCAATATATCATTTGCATATTTTCAGATTAGAACAGCAGGACGGCAGCAGCAAGTTAGATTTTCATTATTATTAGTTTGGATTGTGGCCGCTATCAGTATTAAATCTGAAAGGGCAAAGGGACATTAGAATCCCTTTCTACGCGGAGACCGTTATCTTTGAATACTTGATTTGTTTCTCCCCGCTGTCCAATCCATTCAGATTTCAAGAACCAAAGTACATTGAATGAGTAACAAGTTTTCTATAAGGATGTGCGTGTGTGTGCATAACCTGCAGGAGAGGAATTATCTCCACAAGGCATGAAATCATTCAGTGACAATAGCAGAGGCACAGGAAATGAAGCAAGTCGTCAGAGTTTTCAAGTGCGCCTCTGCAAATGGGTACAGCTTAGCCTGTCTACACACACACACACACACACACACACACAAAGACTCTGTGAACCACAGTATTTCATGGCAGGGCAAATACTGAATTATCCTTCCTACTGTTACAGTGTGTCTTTGCCTACACAGGTCATTAGGGACGGGTGAGAGTTTAATTTCAACACATTCATTTTCATTAAGATTTAAATTAGAGATGGGGACGAATCAAAAAAATGGCAATTTGTTTTGATCCGTTATTCGTCAAGGTTAATGAATCAACTAATACGAATATATGAATATTCTTCGACGAATCGACAAATCAATCTGTCGATTCGTCTGCACTTTAAATGGCTATAACACTGGCCCCTGATGACCTAGAGACACCACATTTTCAGGAAAGCTTCCTTAGACGTGTTTCTACAATACCTGAAAGTTCAGTGAACATTGGATCACAGACCCCTGAGTTATATAGTCACAAAGAGGACCCCACAGGAAAGCTCCCCCCAGGTACTTAGAGACTTCAGAATCACAACGGAGCTTTCTGTGTCTTTCCCCAACACGCCTGCCAACTTTGGTGAAGATTGGATATCAGACATCCAAGTAATTCACTCACAAATTGGGTCCCACCAGGAGAGTTTACCACACGGCACAGAAGCCCATGGCATTGAGGGAGTTATGTTTAGCCCCAGCAGAATGAGAGGTCCCTTTGGCAGAGGCATGCATGAGGCATTGAGTTTGTCTTCAGCTCAGCACAGCATTACATTTGCCAGTGAAGTAGAGTTTGCCCTGAGGAGGACTGGAGGCAAGGAGGTATTTGGCAGCACAGCAGGCTTTTTGGCTCCATCGGGCACTGAGGAAGTTGGCAGCAGGAAAGCAGGCTTTTTTGGCCCCATCGGGGCACTGAGGTAAGTTGGCAGCAGCAAAGTAGAGTGTGTTGCCCCATCGGGCACTGAGGTAGTTGGCAGCAGCAAAGTGGCGTGTGTTGCCCCATCGGGCACTGAGGAAGTTGGCAGCAGGAAAACAGGCTGTCGGAAACAGATCAGCTCTGCAATCTGAAGCCGGGCGATGGGGCGATGGGGAGACAAAGATGCTTGTTTACAACTGGAAAGCTAGGGATTGCTTGCAACTTGGCTGCTGAGACCGCCCAGATATGAGAAAGATAGCCCTCAGATATTTGTGGGGGCTTAGACAGGCCAGCCCCCTTGGCACGGGTTGAAAACCAGACAAGCTCTGCCGTCTGAAGCCGAGCGATGGGGCGACAGGGTGATGCCTGGACAGACTTGGATGGGGCAGAGCCTGGCTTTGGGTGTGCCAACATGGCCGGCCACCCCTCTGTCTTGGCACATTAGAAAAAGGAATGATGGATCCAGCCACCCACCAAATTCCCTGAGAGACAGAGGCCTCTCTAAAACGAACTTTTGAAAACTGAATATAAAGGAAAAGAGATTCCACAGTCACACGATGACAGTTCTCCCCCACACACACACCGGACGATACACACACACACACACAAGCCTCCAGGAAAAAAAAGGTTTGATTGATTTGAATTTGGAATAAAATTAAGCCCTTCCGAAGAAGTAGCCTAAGCTACCTGAAATCCCTCCCCAAATTCCCAGTAAAGTTGATGATGATTGATGAATGATGATGATGATGAAAAAGAAAAATATAAGTATTTGCTTTGCTGCCGCAAAAGTGAAACCGCAAGAGCACCAGCAAGCCAGCGAGCAGCAACTGTTCTCACTCCGGAGAGCACGAACAGACGTGGGGAACGGCTGGACGGGAAAAGCTTATATGAAGCGTCTGTAAAAGTAGATACACCTTTCAGCAGCGCTATTGGCTGCCGGACATGCCAATCCAGGATCTCTGTCCTGATTCGCCAGATCTTCGAATTGGCGCCAGCAAGCTCAGAGAGGGCCCCCAAAGGGGTAACGAATATAGATGAATATGAACGGATCGACAAATAAAACCGAGGAAATATTCGTCAAGCCATATTCATCCTGATTTTAAATTTTACAAATATGGATCAACGAATATATGACGAATTGGCTATATTCATCAGAAAAACTGATCCGTTTTTATATTCGTCCCCAACTCTAATTTGAATCAAAGTCACACGTAGCTTCATATTTGGATAGAAGAAACTTGAAAGAAAACTGATCAATTCATTTTTTCCTGGTCAAGGGCTTTGAGGGGTTTAACCATTAGCAGACCGACTTTCTGAATCCTCTTTATTCAATCATGTGGGTGCTTAACTGGGGTCACCACCTCTTTTGTCCAAAAGGCTCTTTATCTATAATGGCTATATAGGAAGCAAGTACCGTATGGTCTTCTCCAGGATGGGAACAACTGTACTAATGGAATTTGTCTGGTGTCAATGGAGAAGAATGTCATTTCTGTCTGGTTTCGAAAGAATTACCAAAAATCACATTTTTGTCAGGTTTAAATATGTGCAGTGCAGGAGAAAATGACACTGACAGATTTTCCTCCTTCCCTGCATGTGAGGGTCTGCTCGTGTGCAGATGAGACACATCTCTTGAGCCAAGAGTCACAGTGTCAGAGGGCTTACCTACTACTTGATAAGAAACCAGTATCACAGTAAGCAAATGCAGATAATTGCAGAAACACTGAAGGTGTCATTTAAATTAGACCAGCAACTATGTCATTACTTCTATAGAGGAGAGGCAGGAGGATTTAGAAGGGAAAGCAGCATATGGAGGAGCGGGAGCAAAAAGAAGAGGAAGAAAATAATATAAAATAAAACAAGATAAACATACATGGAGGCAACTTTATTTTCAAGGTGAGTTAGGGATAAACAATGACTGAAGTCATGCAAGTGATTTCATTGATTCCAAACAAATTAACCCCCTATCTATCTACACTAGATTAACGACCCAGATCCAATTCAACACATTGACATCTAAGCAATAGTTCAGGGCTGAGGGTCAAACTAATGTCTATTTTGTTTCTGTTTTTCTTCTCCCGATGCCCCCCTTCTCCATATCTTCCTGGCACAAACGGAGACATCTTTGCATTTGGCAGCTTAGAGCTAATTTTTTTTAACACTGGGTATGTCTCTAATTATATATGAATAAAGCTAATTAAGACACTTTTACATTCCATAATGGTACCAAATGGTACCGTTTTATGTGTTAAATTATACATAGTACACTTCATGTTACCAAAGTAGAAAAGTAAGTTTGATAGTGAAGTAACATAAATACTTCAGCACCTCAAAGAATTCTAAACTTCCCTCAAAAAAGGGGGTCGTAGTGGTGATAAAAAAAATCTGTTCAAACAGAAGCCTCCTTGGTACACATGAATAAAAAGAGATGATAAAGGTATATACAGTTATGCATGCTGGCCCATTTAATCACTGCTCACCCCAATTCAGGACGCAAGCAATAAAAAAAACCCACAGCTTTCCCCAGTGTTGCATTCCTCCTACAGAACATACCATGTCTGAACAGGGGGTATTCCATCTATATGAGTTAGAACCTTGGAAAATCAGGTTTCTTGCCAACAAGGAAAGCCTCCACACATACAGGAACTTCACTTCAGACACTTGTCATGTTGTGGATGAAGGAATTCATGACAGAGGGGTACTGCCCTCATTCTGAGCTCCTCTCAGTGCTGAAGTGCTTCCTTTACTTGTGTGAGGGCTGAACTGGATGGGGAATACTAGAATCCATGGTTATCCATTGAAGCCAAGCAGTGGCATATAGAAGGTCAAAAGAAAGAAAGAACGTCTTCACACAGCTTCCTGTCATCTGACCCCACTCAGCGTGGAATTCACTACCACAAGTTTTGGTGAATGACTCCAATATGGATGACTTAGAAAGGGGGATTAGACAAATGATGGACAAAGCTATCAATGCTGCTAGTCATGATGATTATGTATTATCTCCAGTAATACACGTTGCTGGGAACCACATGTTTTACAGTATTCTTCATATCTTCGTTGTAGGCTTCGCATCGCAACGGCTGCTAATACTAGCATTTGGACCAATCTGGTATGTTCTTTAAAATAGAGCTTTGAATTTAGTAGAATGATGGCTATTGATTCTCTCTTTCTGCACCTATACAGGATTGCTTTCTTAGTGAACATTTAAGGGCTAGAAAATGTTCAAATATAATCTTACCATATGTGGAATCAGGAGAACTTTCTTTGTGAATATATTTAAAGGAACTTATGAACAACACTTAGAATTACAAAATGAAATTATATTCTCCTGAACATTGTTTTTACTGGAAAATAAATAAGAGATAATAAATCATACACTTTCCACTCCTGCATGGAAACCCAAACACCCCTCCCCCACAGCTTCAGCCTTTGAAATTCTAATGTGTGTGCATATTTATAACTGAAACAAAATATTAGTCTAACTTTCTTTTCCTGAAAGCAAAACCACTTGGGGAGGGAATGAAAAACTATCCACACAATCGCACAACGACGTTCGTAATTCTGTTCTCAGTGGGGAGGGAGGAGGTTGCAAAGAAATGGTGTGCATCTGACTAACCAACAACCTTTCTGGAAGTTATACGAAATAATGAATGCAGCTGGTACAAAGTTATTCAAAGGCTTGCCTCCTCACATCCACAGAATCACTGCCGAGTTGTTAGAATCCATTTAAATCAAATTACATGCAGAAATCTAATTACCTGCTATTGTTTATAGAAGAACGTCTTTGGGGATTTAACAGGCAGGAACACAAAGTGCAAAGCATGGCTTTGAAGTAGGTGGCTTTGTTTCAGCACTCCTTGGTTCTGAGGTGTTCGAAGGTGCAGGAAATGCGAACATCCAGAAAGTAGGCCAACTATTTTCTCACATTCTGGTGAGGGATTAAAATAACACTGTTGTTTAAGTAACATGATCGGTTCCCTTCACCTGTATACAGAAATATAGACGTCTTAAAAATAAGAGAACGGGAACTGATTTTGGAACAATAGATGGTATAAAATTGGTCTGGAAAAACTGATTGGGACATGTAATTGCTTTTAATTATGAGATGCAAAAGTGGTTGAAAATAAGTGTGTTGGCAATATTACTCATTTAGCAGATTTCATTCTAGTTATACTGCAATGGTATTCATGCAATACCAATGCTCTGCACCAGTTATTTTCACAATAATTTCTATTTGTGTGATATACAATCTGTAATTCACATTCCACATGGAAGTTATGAATTAGAATAAATTTAAAATTATGATTAAAAATATGAGGAGTCTTGTGGAAATTTTAAAAAAACAGAGCCCCCTCTACAAGGCGTTTTTTGGTCCTTAAGAGGCCACAAGTGTCTTTGTTGTTTCTGCTGTAATGGACTAACGGTAGGAAAATAACCCACATTTTGGACCCCTTGTGAGCTATTTCCCATTGGTCACATGACGTCCTGGCAAAGAGACACTTTCCAGTGCAATCCGATATAACCCTTTCTCACCGTGATTGCACCCTCACATAGCACTGGAGACATGATACAGTGGTGCCTCGACTTACGAACTTCATTGGTTCCGGAACTCTGGTCATAACTCGAAATGGTCGTAAGTCGAAGCACCATTTCCCATAGGAATGCATTGAAATGCAATTAATCCGTTCCAGCCGAAGAAAAAAAATCACCAAAAACAAAAAAACACTGCAAGACCCATCGGAAACGCGATTAATCCGTTCCGGCCGAAGGGGGGGGGGGGAAGAAAAGCAAACAAACCGTGCAAGACCCTTCAGAAATGCAAAAAAAAGCAAAGCAGAAAGCAAACAAACTGTGCAAGACCCATCGGAAATGCAAAAAAAGCAAAGCAGAAAGCAAACAAACCATGAAAGACCCATTGGAAATGCAAAAAAAGCAAAGCAGAAAGCAAACAAACCGTGCAAGACCCTTCGGAAATGCAAAAAAGGAAAGCAAAAAGCAAACAAACCCCGCAAGACCCATTGGAAATGGGAAAAATAAACACCAAAAAAACAAACAAACCCTGCAAGACCCATCACAGCATAGAAACATAATCCCACCACCCAGCCCAAAACCACGCTGCAAAAACCCACCCAGAACAGTTTTTAAAAAGCAGAAAGCAGCACCTTACCTTACCAGGCAGTCCGAAGCCTCCTCCGATCGCACTCACTCTAACTGCTGGGGCGAAAGAGCTACAAAGAAGAAGCCTCTTCGCCTACCAACAGTTAGCAATTTGAATTCCCCGCCTTTTTCCCCTGCCCTTTTCTGTTCGTAACTGGAAGCTCCGGCCGCAAGTCGAAGCAAAATTTTGCAGCCGGAGCTGGTCGTAACTCAAAATGGCCGTATGTTGGGACTTTCATAAGTCGAGGCACCACTGTATACCATAATACGCCTGTATTTCCTTCTTTCTCTGACCTTACTGCAAATGGATATAATTAAATTTTATATTAAAATTTTAGAAAATAGATGCAAACAAAAGTGGGTATAAAGTTCTGTGAGAACGGAATACATATTCAGAGAGAATTTATAGTACAGTACATTGATTGGATCATACTGCCAAGATCTTAGAGATGCACAGTTTTTAAACTGCTCTGTGAAATGAAGGTTTCTGTATCTGAAATTTGATCTGTTCTTCCCAATTCTATTTCTCCTTGTAGGAGAGAAACCCTGGATTTCAACCATTGCATCTGATGTTTTGCTCACAATGTTTTGAGAACCTTTCTTCCAGTCTTCTGGGTGGAAAAAATCCTGCATTGTGTCTGCGCTTATTTCTTGTTTTGCATTACTTTATAAGAAATCCTTGTAATAAATGCAAAATCCAAAACTTGGCTACCAAAAAATTAAAAAGCCCCATCAATGCAATTCACTGTGAAACCTGTGAATTGGTAGCACTACTTACTTACTGGAGGAAGAAACTGCATTATTTTTAAATTAACTGTATGTTAAGATTAACACAAGCCTCTCTTTTCTTATGTCTTGTGGTTTGTTTGTTTTGGACCACTGGCGACATGACATGTACAGTTTTCATGAAGTTTCCTATGAATTGCACCACTCAGCTATTCTCAAATTGCTTTATTACTTGATAACCTCTGAACTTTTTCCTTCCCAACAGACTGTTCCGGAAATTTCAGTTCCCATAAGCAATGCTATCCATCCTTTTCAGAAAAAGAGAAAAAGGGTTGTGTGTCTGCTTTTAGAAGAATAATTTGCACTTGGTTCCTAGTTGTTCTGCATTTTGTTTATTTGTTTGTTTGTTTTTATTCCAATGAACAGGCTTGGTCAAGTTATGCTTAGACTGGAAGGCCAGTCCAAAGACCAAATCCAGCTTCAGCTAAGTATTTTATCTCACCCTGATGGCTCTTCAAAGTTCCAGTCTAAGTATGGAAGATGGGGAGTTTGCTTACAACCAGCAGCGGTGAGTGAGATGGTATCTTGTGAATGAGGTAAGGGAGTCCCACAACCTTTCCAGAGGATGTCATAAAGTACAGCACAGACCTTAGGACTGGCCAAAAATATTTTGCTGCTCAAAGTAGAATAACAAATGGTGCCCCCTTCAGCCATAGCACATAGTATACATATGCATCCACTTTGTTTTGGCAATGGGCAGAAAATCAAGCACTTCTGCTGATCATTAGTAGTTTGATGTATGGACGAACGGACGGATAGCATATTATATGCACATAATATACTTATAATATAATATATATTTATAATATCTATAAAGTAGATTGTTTATAACTATAACTGTAACCATATATACTCATACATGAAACAGAAGTAAGTAAGTTCAGATTCACTGCTCTTTGCTGGCACCTTAAACCCATGGGCCAAGGCACCACCTCATTCTTACAAATGGTAGACCTGGCCTAGTCCTGTAGGGATCAGCTGCCACTTCCAATGGGAATCCTGACAAGATTTATCTGTCAACATCTGGCACAAAGACCGTAGACACAATGGGCCATCTTCCCTACCCACCATGCGGAATGACCCGTGCATTTCTGAAGCAGTGTACCGAAACAGACATTAGATGTCCTCAGCCTGTCACTTCTCTGCCTATTTCAAGCCCGGGTCTCTCTTGAAGGAAAAAGCAGAAAGAAGGCCCCATATAGCCTATCAGTATACATACTGCCATAGCACTGTCCCATTGGCATTATGGAAAAACAAATGGCTATGTCTAATTTGCATATTGGAGGGAAATCTAGGAGGAAGAAGCACACTAATTCCTTAGCCAATGCCAAGATCTTTTACTTTTGAGCTGCGTGGTAGCTCCCCAAAGTGACTTCTGTATCTCTGTCCTTAACTCTCTTCCCACTGCACTTAAATACATGGCCTCATAGTAATCAAGCTCTGAGATATGTGTCTATAAATATCTAACTACAGCCTGCTTTACTGACCAAAGCCCACAGTGTTGTGTGGCACCACCTTGGTTGTATAGCTTGCCAAGGAAATGAAAACATGACGTTAGTGGCCACTATGTCTACACATGGAAATCACCAGATGGGCAATACCGAAATCAATTGATTATATTCTCTGCAGCCAAAGATGGAGAAGCTCTATACAGTCAGCAAAAACAAGACCTGGAGCTGATTGTGGCTCTGATCATCAGCTTCTCATAGCAAAATTCAAGCTTAAACTGAAGAGAAAGGAAAAACCACTGGGCTAGTCAGGTATAATCTATACCAAATCCCTTATGAATACATAGTGGAAGTGAAGAACAGATTTAAGAAACTAGATTTGGTGGACAGAGTGCCTGAAGAACTTTGGATAGAGGCTCATAACATTGTACAGGAGGCAGCAACAAAAACCATCCCAAAGAAAAGGAAATGCAAGAAAGCAAAGTGGCTGTCCAACGAGGCCTTCCAAATAGCAGAGAAGAGAAGGGAAACAAAATGCAAGGGAGATAGGGAAAGTTACAGAAAATGGAATGCAGACTTCCAAAGAATAGCAAGGAGAGACAAGAGGACCTTCTTAAATGAACAGTGCAAAGAAATAGAGTAAAAGAATAGAAAGGGAAAAACCAGAGATCTGTTCAAGAAAATTGGAGATATTAAAGGAACCTTTTGTGCAAAGATGGACATGATAAAGGACAAAAATGGTAGGGACCTCACAGAAGCAGAAGACATCAAGAAGAGGTGGCAAGAATACACAGAGGAATTATACCAGAAAGATTTGGATGCCCCGGACAACCCAGATAGTGTGGTTGCTGACCTAGAGCCAGACATCCTGGAGAGTGAAGTCAAGTGGGCCTTAGAAAGCATGGCTAACAACAAGGCCAGTGGAGGTGATGGCATTCCAGTTGAACTATTTAAAATCTTAAAAGATGACGCTGTTAAGGTGCTACATTCAATATGCCAGCAAGTTTGGAAAACTCAACAGTGGCCAGAGGACTGGAAAAGATCAGTCTACATCCCAATCCCAAAGAAGGGCAGTGCCAAAGAATGCTCCAACAATCATACAATTGGACTCATTTCACACGCTAGCAAGGTTATGCTCAAAATCCTCCAAGGTAGGCTTCAGCAGTATGTGGACCGAGAACTCCCAGAAGTACAAGCTGGATTTCGAAGGGGCAGAGGAACTAGAGACCAAATTGCTAACATGCGCTGGATTATGGAGAAAGCCAGAGAGTTCCAGAAAAACATCTACTTCTGCTTCATTGACTATGCAAAAGCCTTTGACTGTGTGGACCACAGCAAACTATGGCAAGTTCTTAAAGAAATGGGAGTGCCTGACCACCTTATCTGTCTCCTGAGAAATCTATATGTGGGACATGAAGCAACAGTTAGAACTGGATATGGAACAACCGATTGGTTCAAAATTGGGAAAGGAGTACGACAAGGCTGTATATTGTCTCCCTGCTTATTTAACTTATATGCAGAATACATCATGCGAAAGGCCGGACTGCAGGAATCCCAAGCCGGAATTAAGATTGCCGGAAGAAATATCAACAACCTCAGATATGCAGATGATACCACTCTGATGGCAGAAAGTGAGGAGGAATTAAAGAACCTCTTAATGAGGGTGAAAGAGGAGAGTGCAAAAAACGGTCTGAAGCTCAACATCAAAAAAACTAAGATCATGGCCACTGGTCCCATCACCTCCTGGCAAATAGAAGGGAAAGATATGGAGGCAGTGACAGATTTTACTTTCTTGGGCTCCATGATCACTGCAGATGGTGACAGCAGCCACGAAATTAAAAGACCCCTGCTTCTTGGGAGGAAAGCGATGACAAACCTCGACAGCATCTTAAAAAGCAGAGACATCACCTTGCCAACAAAAGTCCACATAGTCAAAGCTATGGTTTTTCCTGTAGTGATGTATGGAAGTGAGAGCTGGACCATAAAGAAAGCTGACCGCCGAAGAATTGATGCTTTTGAATTGTGGTGCTGGAGGAGACTCTTGAGAGTCCCCTGGACTGCAAAGAGAACAAACCTATCCGTTTTGAAGGAAATCAACCCTGAGTGCTCACTGGAAGGACAGATCCTGAAGCTGAGGCTCTAATACTTTGGCCATCTCATGAGAAGAGAAGACTCCCTGGAAAAGACCCTGATGTTGGGAAAGTGTGAAGGCAAGAGGAGAAGGGGACAACAGAGGACGAGATGGTTGGACAGTGTCATCGAAGCTACCAACATGAATTTGACCCAACTCCGGGAGGCAGTGGAAGACAGGAGGGCCTGGTGTGCTCTGGTCCATGGGGTCACGAAGAGTCGGACACGACTAAACGACTAAACAACAACAATATGTCTATAGAATTGACGATCCCTGAGTCTGGACAGAAGCCAGCCCAAGCTAAGGATCTTCAGGCTGCAATCCTGATCATGCTGACTAGGGAACATGTCTCACTTAATGTAGCAGGACTTACATCTGGGCAAACAGGCTTAATGTTGACTCAATATGGTGGAAATAATGTGAGTACAGATATGATTAAGTTTCTTGTACCAGAACTGCCACTTGTAAACTTAAGAGAAAATAGATACTGTGAGCATGGATTCTTATGGAGCCAAAGTAACACTTTCTATGAAGAAGCAGAAAGTATCAGTCAATTCCAGGAAACAGCTGTAAAGTGAAAAATCATTAAGGAGGGAAACCCTGAGGGAAAAGAAACTCCCATAACAGAGCAGTGAGGACTTAGCATGCTCAGTGGCCTTTAGAAATATAGTAACTCATTGCATCAAAGGTCAGGACTTTCTGAATAGCAGGGGATATGACATTATCTTCCACCCACTCACACTTCCCTTTTCCTCAGAGATTAGCTGGAAGAGAAATTGATTTTCCCAGACATGGCATATTGCTGCAAGCTATCATTCCTGCAATGCCAAGCATTTGTGTTTGATCTGTAATGGGTAATTAAAAGGCATTAACTTTACAAAAGACCTGCTTATTACTGGTTGGCATGGAATTGTCCAGCTGCCTGTATTTTTAAACTCACAGAGGTGGGGGAGGGGTGGCTACAGGGATTGTCATAATGAGTGCCTGTTATTCCACATTAGCTAGTACACTTCTGTTGACCATAAACACCAATTGACTGCTGGGGCAGAAGGAAAAGCTAGACGAGGGGGTAATGGAATGGGGAATCTGAACCTGGACAAAACAGAGATTTTGCTCCTATGGGGGACCTCCAATAGGTTAGGGAGGATGGTCCCCAGGTTGGATGGTACTCCCCTCCACTTTAGTGACCAAGCGTGTAATTTGCACATTCTTTTGGACTTGGCTCTTTCTTGGCAGTCTTGGATTGCAGCCATGTGCAGATCAGCCTTTAACCAGCTTAGGCTAATAGCCCAACTTCATCCCTACCTAGCCAAGGACTCCCTCAGGACTTTGGTGCAGGAACTGGTCATCTCCTGGATTGACTACTGCAATGCCCTCTACCTGGGGCTCCCCTTGAACTTGATCTGGAGACTTCAGCAGGTCCAGAATGTGGCAGCCAAACTAGCGGTTGGTGCAAGTAAATTTGACCACATTAGTCCGGTTCTGGCCCACCTCCACTAGTTGTCCGTGGTGTCCTGGATCAGGTTCAAGGTTTTGTTCACATACGAAGCACTCCACAATTTGGGCCCATGTTACTTGTCAGAGTGCTGCTCCTTATTGTTATCTGCCCGACTCACAAAATCATCCCAGTCGAGGCTCCTCCAGGTGGCCACCCCATGGGCGGTCCATAAATCCTCTACAAGAGGTAGGGCCTTCTTTTCCGTGGCTCCAACTTTATGGAACCAGCTTCCAGAGGAGCTCAGCCTAGTCCCCTCCCTGTGGACTTTTAGGAAGCAATTAAAGACATTGCTATTCAGAGAGGCTTTCCACACCGACCCCAGCTGACCACCTTCCCCTCTTTTTCTCTCCCCCTTTTTTCTCTCCCCTCTTTTCCTCCATCCACTCTGGGATTAGTCAGTGCCATCTATTTTTTTTAGGGTTATTGCTATTCGTTTTAACATTTCTATTTTTATCTTTGTTTTCTATTTTACGAATTGTAACCTGCCCAGAGTAGTGCTGTGACACTAATGGGAGCAGGATACAAATTGAATGAATGAATGAATAAATAAATCTTGGAAAAGGGCACAGCTGGTTGGCTGGTTCTTTAAAGAGGATCCTTCCACACTGTAACATTCTACATTGTGATGGAAGAATGTTAAAGCAACATCCTGACTTTCCTCAGGCACAGTCCAACCGGAGGTGTGTCTGACACTTGATGACAGCTTCCATGTGCTGTAAACAGTTTTTGTTGTTCCTAAATGCTTGAGTAGTTGTTAACAAAAATAAAATAAGGTGTTGTTTTTTTAAAAAAAGAATATCTCTATAACGCTTGGAGGAAGATTTTATCTTTGTGACATTAATGATAATCTCTTGTGTAATTAACTGTGGAGTGGTTATGCATGCACTATGCCGTCCATGACAAGCCTCATAGAAATTACATCAGTATTAGCCACAGGTGAATTCGTTTAGAAAGATTAATGACTGCACCTGAATTTTAATGTCTGGAAAGGGATGGAACACTGAATCCTTAATTAAAAAGTTGAATGAATGGTATGGTTTGTTTAGCATCACAAATTTCAACTGGAGATTTTTTCTATTCAAATGAAGCCTGCAAAGGGGAAAGTTTCCTTCAAGCAGGGGAGAGTAAAGGTGAAAAGCAATCATGTTTTATGTGCTTTCCCTTATGTAAATCGATACATGGATCAGTTGCTTTGATAAGGATCAAATATGGTTTAATTATGGCTCCTCTGTGTTTACAGGGAACGTTCTGGGGAGAAGAGGGAGGGGGAATCTCCAGGAACACATTGCAGCCCCACACCACTACCAACAGAACACCAGATGAGAAAGGCAGAAAAAGTGTCAAGCGATCTTATTCTTTCCTTAATGAGAGGCAGTTTTCAGTTCATTATTATTTTGCCGAGTTTTTCATCATGAGAAAGTAACCTTGAACATTACCACCCGAATCGCATTCCCAGAAGATAGTTAACTTGCTTCTTTCAAACCTCTCTTTCAATTAGCAAGTTACTTTAAACTTGTTATTAATGTTGAAGTTATTCTTCTTAACAAAACATAAAGCAGAAGTGGGAGAAGAAATTCACTTACGTACATCCAGAACAAGTTCACGAAGTATACTCCTGGTAAGAAAATGGAGTGCTCTCTCTTCCTCTCATTCTCTCTCTCTCTCTCTCTCTCTCTGAGAGAAGGTAGATGGAATCTTCTAATGATTGTTTCCATTAAATCTTAATCAGAGAAAATGCCTTCCCTAAATGAGATCTTTTATAAAGGTGATTTGTATAGGACAACTAATCAACTGTTTCCTAGGCTTTGTGAAGCGGATTTTCTGACCTAGAACAGATGCAGAAGGTCATCCCTCCTATCTCTGTCTATCCCTTGCTAACCACTCTGAGTTATCTAAACACTGGCTTGTTTTTAATGAGGCCATTCTCGCCAAATGGAAGAAGCGAACAAAAAACAAAACAAAACAAAAACCTGCAACAGCCCAATCAAGCACACTTAGACTTAAATCCCGAGCTGAGTTGAGAACCAGTACATTCATTTTCTCCAAGTTAATTACTAAATGGTGATAAAACTGACTGTTACAGTATCTATGAAAACAATGTGCTACAGTGTTTTGGTGCACTATGGCTTAGAAATGGAGGCTGTTACAGGCTGTTCTTGACAAGAGGAAACATGACATTTATTTCCTCATACAGACATACCACCTTTCTGTAATAAAATGTTATTAGCCTGGACAAAACCCTTGTTCTCTCTTTTGAAAGCTTGCAGAGGTGAGTGCATCCTCTTGTTGTTCTTACATGCCGTCAAGTCACCTCCGAATTATGGTGACCCTATGAAGGAGCGATCTCCAAAATGTCCTGTCCTCAACGCCCCTGCTCAGCTCTTGCAAATTCAAGACTGTGCCTTCTTTTAGGGAGTCAAGCCATTTGCCTGCAACTTTTCCCAGCATTATTGTTTTTTTCCAGTGAATCTTGCTCTTCCCTTTATGTGCCCAAAGTATAACAGGTTCAGTTTAACCATTTTTTGCCTCCAGAGGTAGCTCAGACTTGATTTGCTCTAGAATCCGCCTGTTCATCTTTCTGGCAATCCAGGGTATCTGCAAAGCTCTCCTCCAGCACCACATTTTAAATGAATCATTTTTTCCCCTGTCCGCTTTCTTTACTGTTCAGCTAACCATTCCTACCTATGCATTAATGTGTTTTCTTTTACGGAAATGTCTCTTTTTGTACCATGGCAATGATCCAAAACAGCATGCACAAAGCCAGGTCTGCATACGCAGGGGACTTTTTAAAAAAAAGCTTTGTTTCAAAGAAAGTTGGATGGGGGCACTAGTGTGTGCATAGGAACATTCAATTCTTGAAAAACCATCAGGAAAGGGCCGGATATTGCTGCACAATTTCGTGCCCTCATTTCCAAACAGGAAAGAGGATGACAAACTTTGCATAGCAAATTGAATGATGACAACACCCATGTCAACAGTCAAAATATCCATGGTCTATGGATATCCTCTTGTACTCACTGCCATTTCTTCTAGGCTTTTTGGTACGTACCTAAAAAACTTGTTGAAGAACAGCTCTTACAATTGCTTTGTGGTTGGTTGATAAAAAAAGTCATCGGCTTTTGGGATTTTCCCCTGCTTGGTTTCTCCTTGTGAATGGAGGACTTTCACTCCATTTCTTTCTTAAAAGCAAAGGTGTTCTTCTTGCTGCTTCTTTGAATAAACTCTTTATCTTTTCAGGTTTTTTATGACCTTTCCCTCTAAATATTTACCTCCCCCACCTATGAATGTATACAATTTTCATGTCACACAGTTCCTCCTGGCTAGTGTATACCACACATACTCTATCTTATAACAAAGGAGATTGTTTTTCTTTTGAAAAGTTTTTTTCTGAGGATCAATATCACAGCCCTGCAGCCTGGATTCCTTCCAAATAAAAAAGTGGGTGGGGCCCTACCATGCTCTTTCATGCTCTTATGTTTAAAAAGTGTTGTCCAAAAAAAAAAAAAAATGAAATGAAGTCCACAGTTGGCCAGCCAAAAAGATGAACCAAAATGTCACAAAAGCATGCAAGCTTTTGAGGTCCCCAAAGCTCTTGAGCAGGGTAGGTGATACAAAAAGGAAGTAAAATAAAAGAAGAAACAGAAAAGTGCAGAAATTATCCCTGATTTGGTGTCCTTGGGTTTGAAGTGTACCTTTGATTACAATGCCCTGGGGAAGAGAGAAGGAATAGTGACAGAGATTCATGCATCTGTAACCTCAAGACTGGACTGTTGCAGTGAACTTTACAGATGGCTATACTGGCATTGGTCAGTTTAGAGTGTTTTGTGTGTGTTCAAAATTTTCTGTAGCTTTAGATTTGCTGCCAGTTGGAAATTTCTCCTGACCAGATTGTAGAATGTTTGTGGCTATTTAACTCAATGGTTATTTAGATTATCTTAGATACAGGCAGACTTCATGATAACTTATTTTTAATTTTGTGTTTTCATTAATGTTGTTGTGGGGTGCCCTCTTGAACCCAGTGAGAATCCTGCACAAAAGAAATATGTAGGAAAGAATAATCTTTCCTGTGCTGTGGAGCTAAGCTGATCTAAATCCAACCTTTAACTTCAGGAGGCAGGGTGTGTTGGCTGTGACCGAGATGTTAGCAGCTGGATTTAAAGCCCTATACAGTCTATCAAAGACAAAGGTATTAAATTGGCTGCAATGAAAACACATGAGTATTAGAAAACTGCAGGCTTTTGTACCTTCTTTTTTTTATCCTATCTAGATTAATTTAAAAAAAAGAAAAGGAAAGGAAATTGGACCCAGAACTAGTGAGGTCACAGCCTTGTTTTTCTGGAGGAACAGGTGGCACCAATTGGCTAGCTGCTAGCCAATCAAAGAAAAGAATGCTTCATGGTACATACACGTCTTTTCCAGCTGTGACTTTACCTTGGTTTCAAAACAGTTTTGGGTGTGCATAGTTTCATCTGTTCCCTAAAACAAAAAATCTGTTCCCTATCTGTAGATTTCATCCATATTCTGATCTCACATGCCCTAAATAACTATCTCAAATTAACTGTTCCATTCAATCCTTGCAGGAATTTGCTTCTTTTTCTAAAATATGTGAATGCAACATAATGGTTTGGGTTGGTCATCGTAAAATTGTTATTTCTGTTCATGTGAATGTTATTCCATTTTTACCAGTCTTCATACGAAGAGATAAAAATGTTTATTCCGTTTACACGTAGCATATTTTGACCTTTGAGGACAGTCGTACTTGCATTTGTACAACAGGATGGGCTTGGTTTTGCACACGGTTATCAATCTTCTATTTGGATTTAGAACAAACTATATCCCTGAAATCAGAGACAATGTTTCTTCCATGAGTCCATACATAAATGTTATCTTTTGTGTTCAATGCCAATTACAGAAACAGTGAAAATGACAAATTGCTGTTCTGCATGTGCTTTGAATGTCTGTTACAGCTGGAATCTTTGCACATGAGTTGTTGACAGCCTTTTATATGTAGACTTTAAGTCCCAAGGCACATCACATTATATACACTGTAATCTCAGCCTGTTTATCCAGAAGCTCGGTGGCCAGAGTGTGTTAGTGGATCAGTTCTGAACCACTTCCCTTACTGACATGAGGGGAAGGATAATAGTTTTTATCAGAATCTGATCTCTGTGGTGTGTTTTGGCCTTGCTGGATATAACATAAATGACATCTTACCACAATTATGTATAAGAAGTAACATTCATACCAATCGTATTTCCAGAAGTAATTGCTGAAATATGATTAAACACTCTTTCATGAGGAAAAGTTCCCAGAAAGGTGAATACCAAACACAGGTTAAAATCCTATTATGCAGCTCCACATGCATAACACAAAGTGCAACAGGTAGAATTGCTGTTCATAAAGCACGTCTGTGTGTGTGCCTTCCAAGAGTTGTTACAGGAACTGTGTAGTCGTGTTAAGCAACACTAGTTCCTTGGGTATAACATCTGTCAAGCTTCTGTTGGTTATGTTAGAACAAACAAGATTTCAGCCATTATTTCAAAACGTAGCCTGTAAGGCAGTCAAAGCTAAGCAGATTCTCCATCACTTACATTTTGTCCATCCACGTTGGTTTGTGGCATAAGTGTCTACTACTGTCAGAGTAAGAAGTGATTTGGTATGGAAGGAGACCAGGTATTCAGTGATGGCATGGGTCTAGGCCAGTGGTTCCTGGCCTTGGATCATCCTGGTGCAACTCCCAGAAATCCCAGCCAGCTAGTGGTGAAGATTTCCAAGGTCCAAGAACACCTGAGTTACTACTGGTCTAGACAGATAGCCTGTGTTTCACTGACTTCGGGGAAATGTTGTTTATTCCCAACCATAAGCTGATTTCTCTTACTAGCTGTCACCTCAAGAGTCAGTGAAGTTGTGAGTTTTTAAAGGCTTTCAATGAAGAAGGTTAAAGACTTAAGATACCATATTTAGAAAGCTGAGATAATATAAGTGCACTCCTAAAAGTCAGCAGGACATCAGTTTGTCACATGGCCACAGAAAGAAGCTGTGTTATTTTCTTCCCAGGTGGTAAGAGTGAACTAATTGAGGGGACTCTTTCAGACACCATTAATGAAAGAAAAAGAAGTCATAATATTTGCTCAATGATCCAGTGCATGCTAACTGGCTGACTTAATTAACTGGTGAGTAGAGAAAAATCTGTAGTTGACTGCTGAACAGTTCATAGCACTAGATACAAGGTGTGCCTTGGACTGATTAAATGGAGTTCTTTAATGCAATTACTTCATGGCTTGGCATTTTATTTTTATATATTTCTTGCAATGTAACTGCCCTTTCTGTGAGCACTTCAGGATGAATACATGAGGCTATCCCATTCTCACTTTAGCTTTGTATCAGCTTGTGAGATAGATATATCACACTCGGAAACACTGTCTTTCTAAGGTCTCACCAGGGATTTTATGAGTGTTCAAGGAGTTAAACCTATCACTTCATGGTATATAAGAGAGGGGAAGTAAAATTCATTTTTTTAAAAGCCAGGTACCAAATCCCCAAGAGTTTTATTTTAAAGCAAATAAATGCCTGTGTTTTCTGTTCCACCAAGAGTGAATGGAAAATCCCCAACGTTTTCTCCCTACTGGATGAGATAACAAAAGTTCATGTGTGATTTTTTTTTTTTAAATTTCAGGACCTGTGAGAAGTGAAAATGTTGCTGGTACAGAATTTAGTATTTTATGTGGAACTGTTGAGGGTTTTTTTTGTGTGTGCAAAACCCATGTATTTTGTGCAAAATGCCGAGCTTTTGCAAATGCTGGTGGAGGTGGAAAAATGCTTTTCTTTTCGCTCTTGTGAGGAAGCAAAAATCCCAGAGCAGTTGATACTTCTTTCCCACTGGATATTGCATATGTTGAGATGCCCCTTTTTTGGTTAAGGATGAGAAATTCTGTGAAAATTTGTTACATCCTTATATGTCATGCTATCTCATTTATTTTAAAAGAAAAAAAAACATAACATCAATATCATTATCACCACTGAACTTTGCCCAATACAAAACAAAAACAACTCCCCTCCACTCCTATTAAGTCCAGAACACACACACAAAAATGAGCCATCTGTCTATAATAGTGTATAGTGTTTGTTTGTTTGTTTACCTTGCATTGGATAGAGGAAAGGAGAGGAAAAGGGGGAGGGGATCAGATTGGCTATAATATAAAATTATCCCTCTGTAGAATATCTCAGTTCTTGAGAACATTTCAGAGCATAGGTCCAAACAGCCTATAGGCTGTGTGTATCATCAGCATTTATCATGGGCTTTTCTGCTGCAAGAGAAATAATGGAAGACTCATTTTCATCTCCCATGTAAAAAGACACAGACAGTCCGTCTTTCAACATCTGGAATATGTAACTCATTTCCAATAATTTGCTTACCATTCTCTTTGTTCTCTCTCCTTTGGATAGGATCTTCCATCTCTTTTTCTCATTTAGTTTTCCAGAATCCCAGTCTACCGAAGGGCGTTTGCTGACTTTGAATAATCTACAAGGAAGCACTAGCTAAGGTTGCTCAAGTTGTCATTTAAATTATGTAAAACTGGGAGATGCAAGGGGAAAGAATGATTAGATTAAGGCTTTTCAAATGGACTTACTTTTTGGGGGGGGGAATGCTGGCCTAAAACTCTGTATTTTTGATACTCACACAATCCTTCCAAGTTAAATGCCTGCTGCACAAAAGCATGGTCCAGCCAGTTTAATTATTCTATCTATTGTGTTTGTGTTTTCATTCTACGCATTTCACTGTAGTCACACTGCAAAGGAAGTGTCTCAAATAAAATTGTTTCAAAGGTAATAATGTGTATAAAAGCTTTATGGAGATTTTGGTGTCAGGTTTTGTAGCTGGGAACATTTGACACTATCTTATCAATTGTATTTTGATATCGTTCATCCATCCCAGGCTGTCTGTACATCCTGAGCTAGGGGAGCACATGGTGGAATTAAAATAAATTATTATTAGAAATACAGAGATTGAAATAAAATGCTGCCAGAATGGAAATGACTTTCTTCTATGATAAGTTACCTTTTTACAAGATACATTCTCAGAGGTATTTTGCTTCCTCTATGGAGGTGTTACAAAAAGATATCTACAGTGCAACATGTTTCAGAAAAACTCAAGTAGCTCTTTTCTACAGAGCTTGTCATTTCATTCTTCTGCGTGTAATATGCTCTATGTTCAGACGAAATGCTATTATTTTATTTATTGTTCATAGAAACTGGGCCCTTACCAAAGTAACATACAAAGGCTGGCTAAGGAATAGCACATGTGCAGATCTACAGTTTGTAATATACATGCAGGGCTAGACTGGAAAGGTACTTTTAGAAAGTACTTAGCTAAAAATTAAAGTTCTCTAAAGCCTACCCAAGGAGATTGTTCGCAGATTATGGTTACAGTTTTTAAAATGAAGCTATTTAGTGGCTAAAATCCAGTGGCAAGTTGCAACTGAACCAATGGGAAGCTGATTCACCAAATCCCTGCTGATTCAAAGGGCCTACTCTAGTTGTGACTTATAAATGGATTTCAGCTATTATCTCATTTCTCAGAAGTAATGAAGAGTACTTTCTGCTACTTATAAAAATCCTGAATGCTACAAATCACTGGCCCATGCAGCAAAACACATTATTCTCCAAACTACCTTTTTGAAATCTCAGCATCCATAAGAAAGCAGGAGTGTGGGGTATACCATGAACTAGCACTTCAAACATATCATATTCCTTTTCCACCAATTAAAGGGACCAAAGCCCAAATTTATATGCTATTTGGTAGCTGCCACCAATGTTGGAGTACCAGTTGCCAGGAGCTGGTAATGTTGGAAGACAGATATCACCGTTGGGTAAGAATCTCTGCTTCACCAGAAGCTGGAATTAATTGGTTGGAATTTTTTGGAATTAATTAATATGTGCTTTGGAACAAGAATGAGATGTGGTGAGTGAAATTCACTTTGGCTAAGATCTGCAAAGTTGCCCATCAGCTGCCCAAACTGGATGAGAAGGACCAGTGGTGTCCCTTCATGTTGATGCCCTGTTGTGCTATCTGGTCAGAATGGAGACACTAGATGAGAGCAAGACAAAGCTAAATTACATCCCATGGCTGAAAGCTGGGGATTTTTTTTTTAAGACTTGCCCCAAAACCAGGCCTTCAAACTGGACCAGCCAAACTCTATTCATCATGCCTGAGTGCTCACCTGCAAAACATATATGTGTGAAGGAAGCTAGGGATGAACATCCTCTTCTTCATTGTTCACCTGGACTCTTAGAAACATATCAACTTCTCCCTAAATTCACTGTATGGAAATTTCTGTTGGCATTTGTGTGTAGTATATGCATATTTAAACTCCATTTTAAAAAGCCAGGAAATTCAATTTTTTTAAAAAAAAAAAAAATCTCCAGTTTATGAATGTGGGATAATGTGCTTCTGTACCCACAATTCAAAAAGCCAGGATATGGCCCAGTATTGCTATACAATATCGTGCCCACGTTGCCACCCAGGAAAAAGGATGCCAAGCTTTATTTAGCAAAGGGCAGCCTGAATGTTGACAACACCAATGGCAGCAGTCAAGATGGTCTACAGGCTACCCTCTTGTGCTCACTACCATTCACAGTTGTTGGGGGGGGGGGAAGCCCTGACAATTGCTTTGTGTTGAGAATTGATTAACTGATGAAAAGGGAGTCAACTTCTGGGATTTTCCCCTGCGCGATGTCACCTTGTGAATGGTAGTGAGCAGAAGAGTGCATCCTGTAGACCATCTTGACTGCTGCCATTTTGTTGTCAACATTTAGGCTGGCCTTTGCTATGTAAAACTTGACATCCTTTTTCCTGCTGGCAACGGGGGGCACAATACTGTGCAGCAATATAGGGCCATTTCCCAGATTTTTAAATTGTGGGCACAGAAGCACAATATCCTACATTCATAAACCAGAGGGGTTTTTTTTAAAGGATTGAATTGTAATTATAATGTATACAGTTATACATAATTATGGGAAAAGAGAATTTATAACATTAAACAACTCTTCTGCAACTGTTTCCGCACAATTTGGTAGTGAGGTTTGTCTGTTTCACCAGAAATGAACAGGAAACAAAACAAAGGTACTGTGGCACCATTAAGACTCTCAAATTTCAGTGTGAGCTTTCATGGATTACAATCCATGTCTTCAGACACATGGACTGTTTGTGAAACAAGAACAGCTTTAAAATAAGGCTATCTTGGAGTAAGTGGTTTACCTTTTAAAGTGGCGACTTTTAGAAGGAAAAGAAAACAACGTAAATGTATCAAATACCTTAAGGAAGAGCTAATTTTTAAAGGTATCAATCCCATCATTGCTTTGACCTGTGCCTCTGATTTTGAGCAGAGAGATGCAAGACCAGCAGCCTATCGTCTCCACTTCCAATTGTTAGCCACATTAGGACTGCATTCCTGTACCAAATTATCTAAAGACAGGCTTCATTAAACTAGTGGGACTTAGCTCTGATTCAGCTGCAGTGGACTGCAGACTCTCAGAGCAAATAGCAATCATGTACCCATTTCCTCAGAAGAACATCCTATGCCTTCAATGGGACCTGTTCTCAGCTATCTACGTCGAAGAGCTACCTAAATTGTAACCCAGAGCATATTTATTTGGGAAGAAAGCTGTGAAATCAGAGGGACTTGCTTCTTAAGAAACATGCATTAGATTAGGCTTCAGAATTCCTCGGCCGGAGAACTGTGCAGATTAACCCTATTTGTGTCACTGCTGCCATTTCCCCCTGAAAACTATTCTTTCATGCCTTTAGTTTCAAGCTGTCCACACACAGGCAGGGAGCTTAACTTCCTGTCAGTTTCTATCATGCGGCCTCTTTATTATCATCATCTTGTATGGATCTGCATAGTGGCAAATCACAATGACTCTCTGAAAGATGGGAATCCTCTCAGAACGGAACAGTGAAGAAGGCAGCTTGAGCATCGGTGAGACAAGAGTGATCAAGCTTCTCAAGAATCCCATCTTAGGTATGCCACTTTTCCAGCAGCCGGATAAGATTTTAGGCTTTAAATCTACTGAGAGAGTTGAATCAAAGAAATGGCACACAGCCATTTTGGGAATAGGCCGAAAGAAAATGTGCTAGTATCATCAGTTATTGAAGGATGTCAATATATTTTAAATGCTCTCTCTCTCTCTTTCAGTCATACGCACCCAAATACAGAGCTTTGTTATGAGAAATTGACTTTGTTGTTGAAAGCCTAAATGAAACTGGTTAGAGAGCTAGTAAGTGTTAATGTAAAGCTTTTGCTGTGGCTGGGACAGGCAATATTTGCAAGCTGTTATCTCAGGCTGGGTTTGGCCTTCTGGATTAGTTAGGTCTTCTGTTTGGTTTTATTTTTTTATGATCCTACATTGGTGGGTGAGACAACAATGGCATATATATATATATATATATATATATATATATATATATATATATATATATATATATATATTCTGACAAAATTGTGTTTGAGTTTCTGAACTAGCTACTGCAGTAGGAACAATGGACTGGCTAGTGTTTAGCAGCTTTAAGTTTTTGAGTCCAAGTTTCTTCTTTGTCCCACTTTACGTTGATTCCCTTTTATCCCTTTGTCTGTTTGTTGTTTGCTTCACTCTTGGTGAGTAGGTTAATCTGTTGGACATGTATGTACACAAACATAGCTGTGGTTTAGGTGGAACTTGTTTGTCTGGGCCTTTGTTGTTGTTGTTAGGGCTGCAATTCAAGCGTTACTTCACTGTGGCATACAAGTAAATTTTAAAAGCTTCATTCTCTGCTGTAATTGAGTAGAGCAACCAAATGTTCCATTTTTTCTGCAATTGTTCATTTCAGCTCTTTGGAACACAGTGGAGGCATGCCGATAGGGCATACTTTTTAGACACATGGGAGGAAGGTAGGGTTCTTTTTAATAAATTCCCCTTGGTTAGAATCTAAAGCCTCCGCCTTCACATGTGTGGCTAGAATGCAGAGAAGTAAGGAATTCCCATTGATGCCAAGTGGAATAAGTATTGTTCTTTTCATTCTAACCATGCACAACCTATGGGATTTCATCTCCAGTCTTGCTGAGGAATCAAGAAACAATCCTCTCCCCTTCCCTCATGAAATGTTTGTGATCAGAATGCTCCCCTTCCCTGCCAGTAATTGGCTAAAGAAAAACTATATACATGGTTGCATGTTGGGTATTTATAGAACATCTGCTTGGGCCATGAGCTGCCCACCCATGTGGGTAGATAACGTTTGGTAAGAGAATTACAAGTAGCAAACCTGAGAAAGAACCTGATGCTCCTAGTCAGTAACTTTGAGTGCTAGCTAGTGTTTCCTCTTCAGTTCTTAACTTCTTATGGAATCGCCTTGGCTTGCCATGCCTCAATAGCTACAATGCAATGCACACTGTACATTCTGCAGTTAGTAGGTTAATCTAGCTGTGGGCAGTTGAACATCTCAGTGGATGTAGGACAGATTTTCTTAGTTATTTACCAGCTTTATGTTCCTGAAGAAATGCACACGGTTGATTTTTGCTTATTTATTATATTAAGTGTGAGTGTGTGTGTGTGTGTGTGTGTGTGTGTGTGTGTGTGTGTGTGTGTGTGTGTGTGTGTGTGTGTGTGTGTGTGTGTGTAAAATAGCTGGGGAGCTACTGTGCATCCGACCTTGATGAGCATGCTTATTTTTCAGATTTATTTTTTCTTACAATAAAATGCCTTTGTTTAAATACTAATGAGTCAATATTTTAGTATTTTTAAAAAGTAGGTGAAAATATATTGTAGCATAAATTAAATTGTTCGCAAATGAAATACATATGCTAAAATGTTGACTTGAAAGGAAGGAAATGGTAAAGATGCACCCGAGTGAGAACAGTAAGACTCAACTGTCTGAACCAGCACTGACCATGTCAAAACTCCACCATTTTACAAAAAGAAAAGATTCCTATTCTTGCAGTTTATATTTTCAATTGCTGCACTGCTTTTCTTTTTCCTAAAAGTTTTCTTTTGCAAATTCTCCAAAAAGAAACAAAATTAATTGGGGGGGGGGGGGAGAGAAAGATAGTGTTTTTGTGGTTGTTAGGCATGGGATGCTTGGCATATTTGGACTACAGATTCCATAATTCTCCATTCTTGGAGTTCCATCTGACAGACGCCTACAGACACCTAAATGAGGCTTACCTGGGAGAAAGGCCTAAGGTGGAAGGTTTTTCCAGGCACATTCCTTTCTGCACAGCTGAAACTCCCAGAATTGAAAATTATGGGATTTGTAGTCTAAAAAAACTAAATATTTCATGTCTTGTGATTTCATGTAAATGCCCTGTTAAAAATTTGAATGAACAAAGAGTGCCAGTTCCAGAACAGACTCTTTAACTACATAGTGACAGACATTTGTCAGACCTTTTAATTTCCATCCTCCAACATACAATTATTTGTAGTTTGCTCTGGTACTTAAAATTTTCTGGTGTAGCTCACAGAAGTGCACTGCAGCTCTCCAGCAGAGAGTTTTAAGTGCTTCACCAAACTCCAATTACCACCTACAACTACCAAACTCCAATGTCATAAGATGATATTTAAAGAAGGGTCGAACTGCTAGAACTGTATAATGCAGATGTAGTGACTCAGAAATGAGGTGAATAAGTTTAATGAATTCCTGGTCTAAGTGAAATCAGCATAGCTTTGGGTCTACTATTTCCATTGTAGCTTGCTGTGAATGTAGGGATCTAGTGTCTACAATTGCGTGATGATAGATCTTTTGTTTTACTGCTGGATATCTTAGTTTGCTTTATAAAATGTATGTACTTGTAAAGTTGAGTTATTGATCAGATTGCTTTTGTTAAGTTACAGATACTTTTACTGATTTTGCTGATATTTTTAGTTGGTGACCTTGATGAATGAAAACTCTCTCAAAATTAATTATTGAATTTTAAGAGAGTTTGCAGAACGGTATACAACTTAGGTAAAAAAAAAACCTTCATCATTCAGTAATGTCCCAACAAACTTTGTTTTCTTAACTCTAAACGGTGAGGGTAATTACCTTTCATATATGATTTATGAAAAGCACATTACATGTTTAGTCAGACTTGTAGGTAAGCATTCAGATCATTTCTCATTTTCTCCTCATAATGGCCAGAATTTGCCAAGGGGAAAAACATACTCTAGAAGTACCCATTTGCTTTTAACTTGTAGGTACCGTTTGGGCTGCTGTGCTCAATTTGATGCATGATCTAGCAAGAGGACACCAGCTTTTTCACAAGTATTCCTAAATGCAGCCTACAGAAACCTTCTCCACACCTTTTCTGTACCCTCTACAACCCTCACTCCCAGGACTGCAAATTCTGGCAAATGTTGGCTATTAAAGGAGGAAGCAGAGCCTAGCAAAACAATGTCAGTCTTTATCTTCAATTTCCTCTCCTTCAGAGCTAACTGTGCTCAGTAAATCCTTGTACTTTGGGTTAAGATCCCTGAAATTCTCAATGAAGTTTTTGGGGCCTCATACAAAGCCCTGTGTAATGAACGAGACTCTGTCTGAGTTCAGTAAGCTTTGTATTAAGATTTTAAAGGACTCATACGTGCCCTATGATAAATATTCAAGAGAACAAAGACCTGCTTGGTGTTTCCAGATATGAACTAAAGAGTTTGGGTCTTATCGTTTTTGTTTTGTTATAAACCAGGAATGCCTTAAAAGAAAGAAGTTATTTTCTAGGATTTTTCTTTTTGTCAAGTTTAGGTCAGCATTATAAAAAAATCAAGTTCCTTTTTAAAGAAGGAGGGAGAAGAGGGAGATCATGTGTTACATCATTTTTAAAACATTCTCAGTTTGTATTTTGAGTTTTTGAGGAATGACCTAATTTTTATCTGTATACTCACTGTATATTCAGAATGGTGCCACAAACAGAAGCAAATTTTGGAATTTTGTCTACTTGATTTTTCATCAATTGAATTCTCTAAACATAATGGTTTGCATCACAACGAGAAAGATAACTCCACTGAAAAGACTTTTTATTTGATGTGATATGGAATAAATATTTATTCTGTGATGTTTTGCCTGTGTTTGCCCATGCACATATGCCTGTGATTGAACCAACCCCCAGAAGAAGGGAATGATTAACCATTTCTGAGTGTTGTCTACTTAGAAAATCCTGGGAAGAGTTCCCATAAGTTGAAATTGACTTGATGGCATGCAACTCTTCTTGCTGTTATATTGTCAGTTGGATAGTGCTGACTTTTCATGTAGTGAAGCAATTATATAATTCAATCTGTGCACAAATGCCTTTTGAAATTCTCCACTTTATTTGTGTGGATATGTTGGTGGGTTGATTACACCAAATTCCTCAAGGGGAAGGATAAATTCTGCAACAATTTATCCAGAGTTATTCTCACCATTAGTTGTGGTTGCAGCACAGTTTTCTTCTTTTCTCCACCAAATATGTTAGGTTTTCACACTGCAGAAAGCAACAGCAGCACTTCTGTTGACAACCTGCCACTGGTTTGCTTCCTCCACAGGGCTGCTTCTGAATGTTATACTAGATCATGGGGTGGCTGGGAAGAGGAGGCAGCTACCCAAAGAAGGTGGATAAATAATGGGGGGGGGGGGAATTCTGCAAAATAGCCAGGAGAATAATTAAAATTAAAATCTCACGTTTCCCAGGAAAATGTATTCACAGAAATGTTGGATCCACATTTGTTGTTTTTGTGGGTTCAGCCCTTCCTAGACCTTCCAAGTGTTGTGGTCTTAACAGACCATAGTAGAAACATTTTGTCTCTGGTATATTTTTGCCTCTAAAGTACATAATTAGGATATAACATCTTTCGTATAAGCCTTGTAGCAGGTTTGAGGGAGCATAGTGTATAAAAAAGTACCGAGAAAAAAGGCAAAGCTAATGCTGTGGCGTAATTTGTCCTTCAAGTTCCTAAAAATATATATATATTTCAATAAAAGACGCTTCTTTTTGGACTCAATGGCCTTATAGGCCCCTTCCAAGTCAATTATTCTATGATTCCCCCACCCCTCTCTGTGCCCTTTAGAATTTCTTATGGTCATATTTTTTAGATTACTGTAACAGTGCAAGCTGGCTAAGGGTGCTGCATTTGGGTGTTTCTTCTATAATACATCTCTTTATCACACTGCAGCTTCCTTGGCTGCTTACACTTCATCTGAAAAGGACTTACCTCATAATATCTTTCCAGGTAAATGTGGGGATCTGTGGGCTGCCACAGGAAAGACCTTACAATGAAAGACAAGAAATGCACACACATTTCTTAGCCATCTCATAAACCGGGCCAGCTGAACCTCACCCATGAGAATTTCCCCCAAATATCTCCTCTTGTGAAATCCTTTTCAAAGCCAATTTCTTTCTATCAAATTAAGAATGGTTGAAATTCTCGTGAGAGAAATTTTGAGCACTGCACTAGGTATAATTGCTTCCAGGGCACTCAGGCCCTGATTTTTCATCTTGTACTCACTGTTTGCTATTTCACTCCAAAGGTTTCTGAAAGAGAGTTGGTGTGTCACAAAATATGAGTGGGAATTGAAATATACAACATATAGACAAAATGGCAGCACGACTTAGCTCAGTGACTCAAATTCCAGGAAGTCAACAATGTGTCAACAATGGCATCAATTCAAGGCTGGCATTGACACACAGCATTCATGATCACTTACCAGGACACATTCTGTCCATCTCATACAAAAACAATCTGGTCTTCCATTCCAAGCTACATATGTTTGACAGCTGCATATTTCCTAATCTCTGCAATGTTGCAGAAGAAAGCTATGTCAGGGGCATTGCGGTAAATTAAGTGGCAGCTAGTCCAGATGCAAATGTTGCTCCGAACACTGCTGCCCACAGCTAGGTATATTTGTTGGGGCTCACTACTGGGGGATGATGGGCAACTCATCTAACAAATACTTTCTCTAGGGTCTTCCAAAACTGGTTATGCTAAATTTCCATCATGAACGCAATCTGCTCTGAGGCATGATTGTAGCTGTGTATTAGCAGAGAAAAACTGTCCTTTCAACAAAAGAGTTAATTAGAAAAGAGCTGGATGTCTAGAATGCAAATAAATTATCCAGGACGTATTGTGCCCATAGAAGAGATGCCGAAAGTAACTATTTTGAAAAGCTGTCAGATGGAGGTGCTTGGTGGTTTTGCAGCGCAGATATGGAATAAAGAATGCTTCCCTGGAGTCAAAGATAGTAGATGCTGTGTAGCCTTAAATGAGATCTGATTCCAGGCTGTTCTCCCATTTCAGCTGTTGGCAGGCCTCCTTGCTACCTGTGGGTGGATGAAATTCCAGATGTGGTAACTCAATATGTGAGCCTAGCCTGCCCCCCACCTCCAGCTGACACCTCATGGGAATTCTAATGGGGAAGTGAAAATGCTTTGGGAAGATTAAAATGAAACTTGTCAGCTTTTCTCAAGGAAATAAAGCATAAACGGGGTCAATTTTTCCTTTATGTAAAACATTTTTTTAAGCCTGCTACCTTCATGTGACAAATTCAGCAGCCTACCCAAAGCGAACATTTCCAAATAGAAACTGAACAAAAGCAACTGTCTCCAGGTATGTTTTGCATCCTTGTTGCTGTTGAAATAGCCTCCCCAGGTGCCAAACCAAATGGATGTGATAGATCTGCACTCCAAGGCACACTGCCTTTCTCATAATAATAGGAATGCTAATACTGATTGTGGGGACCAGGAGCACAGATGAGCTGCGCATACCAAAGGTATGAATCAGCAGAATAGGTTTTGAACTGCCTGGTTCTCCAGTCCTTGAATTGCACAGCTCCAGGGGCCTGTGAAATATGAAAACCAGAGAGATGGGTTTTTAAAAAGAACAAAGCAGGACAGGGCCATCAGGTTGACCTTCCCATCCGAGGATATTGATGCAAGACAGAGTAAGCCTCGGGATACATTGATTATGAATTAAACTGGCCATAGAACAGACTCTAGAAGCGCATACTGTTACGAGAGCTTGCTAGCTGAAAGATGATGTCCCATGCTACCAACAGAGTATTCTCATCCATGATTTTGCTGTAAAATAGCAGAGTGTGTCCCTATCTTTGCTCCTGCCTGCTTGCAACACAAATAGCTTCTTATATAGAGGGAGTTCTGAAGAATATCTCATTCTTATTCCCTGCATCTTGCCATCTGTAGCAATATCCATTATGTCCTGCAATGTGCACAGAATAAGATGTCATGGGGGGAGAGAGTGCAGTTGGTGTACCACAATTTCGGTCGAAATGTATTTAATTCATTTCTTTTAATATGTAATTCATTAGATATTGTTGTATTTTATACATATATATCCTTCTTTAATGTTTTAATCACATTTAAATGTCTTACCAGTGATTATTAATACAATCTTTCTGTATATTGCAATGATCTGCCATGAACGAATGAACGAATTCCCTATTTTTTGAACATAAAGGAGTTAATGTCATGTGTTAGAGTTTCAGACAAATCTTAATGCCACAAATGCTAGTAATTTTCACACTTATGTTAGAGTAAGTCCTGCTGAACTATAACACACAGTAGCTTGGGTCAGTGTTACAAGTTGCCTCTTTTTTGTCTTGCTTGTGAAACTACAACACAAGATTGCACAACAGTATTTTGATGGTTAATCTCCACTACAATCTAAAACACAGCAAGATGATTCAAACGTGTTGGTGAGCTAGGGCAGGAAGATTCAGTTTAATCTATAAATGAAATTAAACACAATGAATGTAAAGGTGTTTGTGCTTATTGCTTTCTGAAACTATTGTTTCCTTCAGTCAGCCACTATAAATGCCAAGCAATATTAAGAGTGAGCATCAGCTAAAAATTGTATTTATTCATAGTTTTCAGAAACACAATGTATCCCTTCTTTATCCACACATACATGTAGTGTTTATTGACAATAATGCAAGGGGTGCAATACAGCAAGTTAGGAAGAGAAGGGGAAATTTGTAATGGTTCTGATTGCATTTCCAGGTCTGCATCTATGTTCTCAACATGACTGCATCCATGGGGAAAACCTGTGGCACGTTTTGTAGACCCAGCAGCCCTCAGAAACAACTAATTATAAAGGTGTTACTTCTGCTTCGTCCCTGTGTGAAACAACTAGAACATAACTAATTATTTTGTGGCTGTAACTTAATAAGGGATACCATGAACTATAGTAGTAATTAATTGGTTTTTTACAAAGTAACTTTCCATGCTCTGGAGTGTCCAGTGTCTTTAGGAGGAAACAATATGGAAGAAAAGAGATACAAACTTATAATTATTACACTTTTTTCTTGCATTTTCTCAGCACTGGGGGCACTCTGACTTTTAAAAAAAGATTATATAAGCCATGCTGAACCAAGAAATTTTCTTTATTGTCTAATACATCTGAGAAGGTGGGTTCTAGCTCATCAAATTTTACATGATACATTCTGTAACTATTCAGTCGCCGTTGGGCTCCTTGCTGGTTTGGCTATAACAGCACACTATCTTTCTGGAAGCTCCAGATAAAGAACCCCAGGTCATCAGGGTGATGAATGATGAGCTCCTACTTGGTAGAATAATTAGCACTGGCAGTGCAATCTCTCTCTCAATTGGAAGAGGTGTGTATGTGTGCAATAGATGTATTGTGCCACAGAGATTCATTTTCCTGTCATCACAAAAATGTAGAAAATCTCTTCATCGCCCAGTATTGTCAAAGCTAGGGTAGTAAAACAGTGTTTTAAATGCTGATGCTCTGTCAGAATAAAGAGGAATTGGTGGTTTTCATCACTGAGCTCTTTGACTGAAGTGAGATAGTTACTTAGGTCTCATTACATGTGGTTTGCTCGGCTAAAAATAGATGCATTTAAAGCTTGACATCAATGTCTTAAAAGCTACTCCTGGGACAAAAACAGCTTCTTCTTTTTTTTTTAAAGCCACTTAATTTTTGCCATCAAATTAATATTTTATTATTCCTGCAGGCCCTCTACATGGTCTTTATGGCTTTCTCAAGAGCAACGAGAGCCACATATAACATATATTAAGTTGTATCTTGAAAACCCACTGAGGGAAGGTGCTGGAGCTAAGTGCCTTAACACCGAACAAGGCAAGGATTAAATATTATAATGGTTTGTTTTTATTTTAACGGATATCCAGAAGGAAATGGAAATATTTAAAAATAAACAAGGATAAATTTTAGGAGTAGTTCATGACAATCACTAGCCTTCCCCCCCCCCCCACACACTAGAACATCACGTTCAAAGGGTTTGATCACCTGCTGAAAAACAAATATTTTACAGCTTTAAAGCTTTGCACACTTCACACAAGAGAATAATTGCATAAAGGAGACCGGTTTTTAATTTGCTGTCACTGATCACAAGAGTATCAATTATTTTTTGATGGGACTTCCTTTCATCTCGTACCCTAAGAGGTATTCCTAGCTTTACAGACCTTCTCTTTTTTTATCAGTCACTCAGAAATAAAAGATTTATGGCTCTTTCTAACCTCAATGTAGCTCATAGGAACAGTTTTGTTTAAAATGTGTCACGCTTCTACCAAAGCAAGAGTTTGCCAAAAGGAACAAAAGGCAAAACATTGTTATTTCACAGTTTAAGGTGGTTGAATGCTTAATTTGAATTGAGGTAATTACATAAGGACAAATCAAATGTTACTCATAGCTAGAATAGGTTGTTGTTGTTTTGATTTATATACCACCCCAGAGTGCTAGAGCACTCTGGGTGGTTTGCAACATAATTATAATAGGTGTATCAAATAGGTGCATTTAATAGGTGCATTAAATCAAGGGGACTTAAATAAATGGGAACTAATATGTTGACTTAACAAATCCCATTCATTCAGTGGATCTATTCTGTCTAGGGCTAACTTAGAGCATAGATTTTGGAAAGGTCAGGATTTTCTAAATTTTAACCAAAGGGACAATTTTTAATATTTTTGTTTTAAAGCAACAATAAAAGGTATTTTATACATAGATGTATGACAAATTAAAGAAATATAATGCTCTGGAGATTTCACCATTCCTTGCCCTTCAGTGTGTCAACGATAAATGTTTTCCAATCCTTTCTATGTTCACATAAAAAATCTCAATTTTGATGTACGATCACTTCAGTTGTGATGATCCATAAAAGGCCATTAGTGGAGGGCACAATTGGAAGAACCACATTTTGGATATGAGAGTTTAATTGATAGGAGAGAGTAATCCAAGAGGTAGGAAGCCATTTTGGCAGTGTGAAAGAAAATGCCTCCATACATGAGAAGCAAAGTAGGTTAAGAGGGTGGAGCAGTGGGAGCTGGGTTTATCAGACAGACAACCTGCATTGGAGACAGATGATCAAAATGGAAAGGAATGAGCTCAGGCGATCCATAAAAAGCTAAGTTAGACCAGTTGAGGAAAAAGAAGTGGTGGAGGCTTGCCCCATAACAGCAGGACTTATGAAACCTGAAAACCCTATAAATGAATACAAGGAGGAGGAAACAGACAACCTAGCTATGGGAGGAAATGAAAATACCTTGCCAATAATAATAAAAAAGCTTAGGTTAGAAATAAAAACAGAAAACAATATATCACTCCCTGTAAAATAGTTTTGCATGGCATGTATCAGGAAGAGCGTTAGAGTCATCTTTATGAAACTGCAGCTTCTTTTTTTTATTAACACTTCTAGCTGTGAAATCTTCCATTTAAATGGCATCTTTTCAACCTATTTATTCATCAGCACATCTGAACCTCTGTAGATCAGGAGACAGCAAAAAGATCATCCTTTCAGGAGCAATTTAAAAGAAAAGCTATCCAAGCATTTCCTGCAACTTCTGTTCCTCATAAACTAACAATGAAAACTGCCATGTCGGGAATGTAAAGTGGAATAAACATTCCGTAGCCAACAAACAGCATGCATTTTTATCTTATTTCTTAGTGTGGACGAAAGAGAAATATGCATTGCAAGGGGAGGGGAAGGAAACACACTTAAGTCTTGAATCAACACCACCACCATCATCTTAGAACTGCTAATCACCTTCCTGAAAGAAATAGCTTGCAAGTTAGTAAACATCTGCAGTTATATTTAAAATTGAAATTGGGAGTGCATCGAGAGTTTGCTTGCTATGGTTTCTGGTTTGTTGTGCAGTCCCATGTGAAGTTCTAAGAATAAAAAAAGTAGGGTAGCCATTTTCTAATTGGAGCTATCTCTCCAAAACATTTCTCACTTCCATTTAGCTGTTTGACCAACACTGAACAGTTTCTTGATTATATAAGAAACACATTGTTTGGAGAAGTGTCAGGAAGTTACCCAACCCCTTCCCTGTTCTTCTCCTGGAAGTCCCCATCTGACAGATACAATTCTGAGCACACTTCTTTAGGATTAAGTTGTACTGAACAGAAGGTCAAGAGGAAGAAGACTATAGGCAAAGGATGCAATAATCAGAGTATCTTACTTCTTTTTCTCTGGGGGAAGGAAAAGAGAATTAGCTTTGTTGAAAACTCACTCCCTTCCTTTCCTGAAAGGGGAAAAAATGATGTAACCCTGCTCCACTCACTTGAAAGTCACCTTTTTAAAATAAGACCATTAGTGCTAGGACCACATTACAAACATTTTCACCTAATGTGCAGTTGGTCCTTAATTCCAAATTGATTATGAATATGCTGAGGAGAAGATGCTACAAAATATTCATTTCTGTATGCTTTTGAACATAAACTGATTGCTCCCCAAATCATGACTATTGGTGTTTGACATCTGATGATAACTTTATTTAATATTTATTATTTTCACTTAGATATTTGACTTTAAACCAATGGCCAAAATCTTGTTTAGTATAGTAAATAACAACAGAATCAATGGGGATTGGGTGAGTCAACTCCTCCATAAGTTCCGTTGATTCAAATGGGGCTTCTCTAACTGCAACTTACTTTAGCAATAGCATATTTGAATCAATGGAACTTATGGAAGCATTGACTCAACAAATCCTTACTGAGACAATGGCTCTGCTCTAGTGCTATTCACTATGCTAAGCAATACGAGTTTGGCGATTATGTTCCACTTGCAGTGGTATATAATAGTTTTTTTGTATTTGGGTATTGGTCTTAGTAGCCAATAGACAACCTGCAACATTGTTTTGGAATGAGATTTCTTCTGTAGTATTTAAAAGCTGGCAGAGTTTTCATTTTCTTTCAGATTTTACACTTTCTTCTTCCTTTCTCATTTCCATTCCCTCTGATAATTAAAGGTGACAGTAGGTCTAATGATGAATCTAGAAACATTTAGTCAAGTCCAAACACACATTTTTAAAAATTTATATTTAAAATATTTTTACCCCAACTTTCTCCTTTAAAAGGATCCAAGGTGGCTTACATCATTTAAAGCTAAAAACAGTGAGGGTGCATTAACTGAAAAGGATGAAACAATTACCACACTAAAAATGGTAAGCAAAAGCAGCACCAAAAACATGTTAAAGTAGTAAGGCACAACAATTCATTTAAAATGCCACTCAGGCAACCAGTCACCAAAGGAAAACGTGCCTGAAGAGAAAGGCCTTTGTCTGCTTGCAGAAGAACAGCAGAAATGGGGCCAGCTTGACCTCCTGTGAGAGGGGGTTCCAGACTCCGGGAGCAGCAACAGAGAAGGCCCTCTCCCATGTCCCCACCAAACACATCTGTGAAGGTGACAGGATTGAGAGAAAGGTCTCTCCTGATGATCTTAACACTCAAGCAGGCTCATGAAGGAAGACACAGTCTTTGAGAAAGATTGGACAAAGTAAAAATGTTTGAAGCAACATTTTATATCCAAATGCAAACTTTAATTTCAGATGACAACATGCTGATTCAGAATCTGAACAGCAAATATGACTTGGGTGGATTTTTACAAATATTTGTTGAGTATCAAATTTTATGCATTACTATAAGATTCTAAAGAGAAAAGATATTATTATAGAAGCAAAAAAAAAAGACTATAGAAAAAGCTTTGCAAAGCTCAGTGTTGTCACACAGTTCTCAAGTGCTTTGGGGTTACTTATTTGCTTCTGCTGGTCAACACATCCTGGAAGTCGGAATTGGCCAAAGTATGGCCCTGGGGCTAATCCCAGCCTCTCAAAGCTGTTTTTATAGTCTTCAGGTCTCTCCAAGTTCTATATTTATCAAGCAAAAATATTAAACTGCCACTCCTTGAAACAGTGGTTCCCAACCTTGGGTCCCCAGATGTTCTTGGACTACAACTCCCAAAAATCCTGGCCAGCACAGCTAGTGGTGAAGGCTTCCGGGAGTTTTAGTCCAAGAACATCTGGGGACCCAAAGTCGATAACCACTGCTATGAAGGCTTCTCAGCAACACTTCAACAGCAGCAGCCCACCACCAGCAGTTAACATAAAATTATATCCATTTTTCAAAACTGGAAATTGACTTCTTGATACCTCTGGATTCTTTTTTGTATCTTTTTGCAGAAAAGAGGCCCCCATGTCCATCAAAGTGGAACTGTACTTCTGGAAAGCTCCCAACAGTGATTGGTAATTGTCCTTCCCTATACGGCTCTTTGTACTGTTCCCAAAATCTTTTGCAGAAGTCTGGCTGGGAGTTTCAGATCAGGATAAAGGGGTGGCAGGGACAGGGAAAACTATTAAAAATCAACTTGGCGTGGACTGGATAGAAGAACTGTCAAGTGGATACACAATTGGTTACAGAATTGTACTCAGAAAGTGCTTATCAATGATTTCTTCTCAAATTGGGAAGTGGTAACAAGTGAGGCACCACCAGGATCAGTCCTGGTGCTCTTCAACATTTTTATTAATGACTTGGATGAGGGGAAGCAGGGAACACTTATAAAATTTGTGGATTACACAAAATTGGGTGGAATAGCTAATACCTTGGAAGACAGGAACAACATTCAAAAAGATCTTGATAGGCTTGAGCACTGGACTAAAAACAACAGAATGGAATTTAACAGGGATGAGTGCAAAGTTCTACACCAGGAGGGGGAGGGGGAACCAAAATCACAGTTATAAGATAGGGAATACTTGTCTCAGTAAGTAAGTAAGTAAGAAGAAGGATCTTCTAATTGTTGTAGATCACAAGCTGAATATGAGTGTGATGTGGCTGCAAAAAGGCAAATGCTATTTTAGACTGTATTCGTAGAAGTATAGTCTCCAAATCCCATGAGGTACTAACCCTCCTCTATTCAGCACTGGTTAGGCCTCATCTACTGTGTCCACTTCTGGACCTCACACTTTAAGAAGGATGCCAACAAAATGGAACAAGTTCAGAGGAGGGCAACAGGGAGTGCAGAGTATGTAATAATGGGCTCAAGTTACAGGAAGTCAGATTTAGGCTGAATATCAGGAAAAACTTCTTAAGAGCAGTGTGGCAATGGAACCAATTACAAAGGGTTGGACGCAATGGTTTTATAGTCTGCTCCCAAAACCTAACCTCCTTAGAAGTAATCCAAAATAAATTTGCTCGATTACTCCTGGCAGTCCCCCCTTCAACCCCCTCAGCATTTCTTAGACTAGAACTGGTACTAATGTCAATAATGACCTTAGTCTACAAGCTAATAATTAATTACTGGCTGAAAATTCTGTTCATCATCAGTCAGAATTTTTAATAGCATCATATGAGGAGATGAATTTTGGATCGTGGAAACTTTTTGCATTGCAACTAGTTGTTAAACTTGGATTCTCAGAAGAGTATGTGAGACACCTTGGCCTACCCGCTGCAAAACATTTACTGAAACAGAGATTGTCCAACCACTGGGTTCAAACGGAGTTAGGTCTGTTAGGCACCCTAAAAACGGCCCCTTTATATAAGACCATTCTATCCTTGCCTTTGAATCTTCCATCTTATTTTGCTGATTTAATGAGTTTTGATTATAGAAAAGCTTTTACTCGGGCACGTTTTGATATGTTACCACTAGCCAGTTTATTAGGCTGCTATACACAAATTCTGTATCACGAGAGAGTTTGCTCTTGTGATAAAAAATCAGTGGAGAATTTGGCACATGTAGTGCTCTATTGTCCACTATTAGACACCTATCGCGAAAGACTCCTTAACCCTATTTTACAAAAACACTCTAGTAATTCTGAACAAGAAAACCTCAAGATTCTACTTTCTGACAGAGACAAATTTGTCACTTTCCGAATGGCACGCTTTATCTCTACATTGATAAAAATGAAATCTGTATCCCCCGTGTCTACCAATTAAGTCAATACTTAAGTAACTACATCTTTGGGGTCATTCCCCCCGTGATAGGTGCTTGCTGCTGGCATTGGTTAATGTTTTCCATCTGTCTTTGTCCTTTCCTTAGATGTCAAAATTTTGTGCTGTAATAGAAATCAACCTGATTCTAAATGGCTTTTAATATTTTATTGTACTATATTTTAATGGAGTATATTATATTGTTTATACCATTTTATATTGTTTTATCCGATGTATGTTGCAATGGTCTGTGTGCCACGCAATAAACTTATTTTGCTTGCTTGCTCCCAAAACAATGATTCTACGATTCCACCAGAGCGATCCTCCAGTGGATCAAAAACCTTCAGTGAAAGTAAGGAGAATTTTGGTTCATGGAAAACATATTCAAGATCCATATCTCTATTGTCTACAGTTTGATTTTATGCCATGTCTAAACCAAAATTATTGATAAATCTTTGGTGTCAGTACAGAAAATAAAGTACAGCAAACTAAAGAGCTAAAGAAGAACAAAAACAAACATGCTCCCCCCACACCCCCAGAGTAGAACAAAACAAAATTGAAGTAAAGCAGAGAAACATGTTAAAATAGAGATTGTTCCTATACTATTTGGGATTGAATCAAGTCCTTTTCTATTTGCAAGCAGGAATAAGCATTCACGTCCTTCTCCTCCTTCTTTCATGTATAAGACTTGAAGCTCCTTGATGTAAGATACTGTCTATAAATTGAAATGGTATTATATTTTACAGAAGATAAAGATATTGAAATGGCAAAGAGAGAAGGAACAGCTTTTAAATGAGACACACCAGCACAGAAAATGCAAACCACATTAATCGGACAGAGTTGAAGGAATCCCTTTGCCCCCGTCCTCTCAGTCTAGCCCAATTAAGAGCACAGACATGGAGGGTATTTGAAAGAGTACAGGAGAGACAATGAAACTTAATAAGTGAAGATAGTGAAGGCAGAGAATAACAAATAAATGTGCACAACATCAGATGAATGCAGGACACTAGGCTGGAAGCCAGCATGTATGGTTTCAATATTTAAGAAGGCTTGAAAATGATTAAGAACGTTAAAAGTGCTGGGAAATGAAACTTAACAGAGAAGAATACAATTAAAGTGTGACATTCTCTTTATAGAAACAGACTAAGGAAAGCATGGAATGATCAGGGATTGATACAGTTTATACCAAGGGAAACAGACCCTGCCAGTTTACAAAGCATGAAAGAAGTAATCCAAGGAGAGATGTTACTTTCAAGCAAAGCACAGCTCCAGACTTTATCTGGAGAAGCAGCAATTGTTTGTTTGTTTTCCATATTCGTTGACATATTCTTATTAGGATTTTGACAGATTCTGTCTGTGGCTTTAAATAGTTCTATTGGTATCCCATCCAACCTTGGCTATTTTTTTCTTCCTAGTGCTGTCAGAGGAACTTTCACCTCACTTTCTAGAACTGCAGATTCTTCATCATAGGATTCCTCTTCAAAGGAGTCCGCCATTCTTTTACCTCTTCTGTATCCTGTAGATCTTCAGTATACTGTTTCCACCTTCTCTTTATTTTCTCCTGGTCAGATAGTGTGCTTCCCAGTTGGTCATTCAGCATTCATAATCTAGACTTAATTTTTCCTTTGATTGCTTGGATCTTCTGAAAGAAAAATCTTCCCCCCTTTACACTTTTCTCCCTTTATTTCTTTGCACTGGTTATTATAATAGTTCTCTTTGTCTCTGTGTAACAGTTGCTGAAAAGCTACATTCAGGATTCTGACCCTACTTCTGTCACCTTTTACTTTTGCTTCTCACTTATCTTTTACAGTTTTAAGTATTTCCTCCATCATCCAGCTAGGGTTTTTTGTTCTTTTTACTACAGAAATCATCTTTTTTGCATTCTTCCCTAAAAATATCTCTCTAGCTTCAATCCACATTTTTCTGGTTCACAGTCAATTGAATTCTGTAAAGCAAATCTGTTCAGCCTCAGACATATGTGTTTGAACTGCATGAATCAGAAGATCCAGATGGGAACCTTGTTCACCTAAAGGCATCCCTTGAACTCCTTGCCACCATCCAATTTCTCTGCACTATTCCCCAAATACTGACTTATTTAAATTTGACAATGGCCCTAGATCAGTCCCTGTACCTAGTAGACAATTAGAATTGAATAGGCAAAAAAACTCCTGTGCCTTTCTGTTCAATATGCCCGCCACAAAACCTGGGCCCGAAATTCCTATCTGGCAATCTCACTCTGGATCCACAGGATAGGCAGGTGGGCTGAGACAAGGAAGAAACTCTGTTGAGGAAAGGCCAGCCTTTAATGCTTGTCAGTCCCCTTCCATCAATGCAGGCAAATGAGAGCTGTCAATGTCACCAGCAGGTCCTGCCTCCTTTCCTGGGAAGGTAATAGTTCCCTACCTTCCAGCTGCCTCAGGCAGCATCATCACAGATACACTAATATGCTGTACCAAGAGACGTTTCTCACTTTGCACTGTGCAAGGAAGGAAGGAAGGAAGGAAGGAAGGAAGGAAGGAAGGAAGGAAGGAAGGAAGGAAGGAAGGAAGGAAGGAAGGAAGGAAGGAAGGAAGGAAGGAATCACAGAGTTCAGCTACTACAGTCTGGTGACCTCATTCACAGACCCTTTGCAATGAATGTGCAGGAAATGTTCTAATCATTGGGGAGTGAAGGTGTCACTCCTCCTCCTTTGGCACAGCTCATTCTTCCTGAGAGAAGGGAGTACCTGGAAGAATGGCTCAAAATAAATATTTGTAGAGACTTCTATTTCTGTCTACCGTCATCTACTGCCTGAGATAGTTGCCTCTCTCTGCCTTGATTATGATTGCCAAGAAAGTGAATTCTTAAAGCTTTACACTCTCACACTTTTTAAAAAAATAGTCTTTTTAAAGGAGTTCGCTGTAGCACTGCACTAAGCAGGAGGAATCAGAAGGATTACTACATATAATAGGTTATACGTAGCAAGAATAGCAAGAACTCATTGTTACCAGTTTGAGACGTACAAGCAGAGCGCTGTGCCTGTATCATCTAAATGCAATCTGGAATCATGTTTCCCTTTCTGTCACACAGAGAGTATGTTATAGATTCTATCTGCAATAAAAGCTATGGCACCATTTGCTGCATAACACATTTCGAAAGGTGAACAATATTTTAACCTCAGTCTGTGACAAGAATTATAATGCCAAAGATTTCTTCTCAAGGAAGCTCACAGAAGAGAGTCTCCCCACAGATCTTGATGCACACGCTGCTTAGGAATAGCACTTACACATTGTTGCAGAACGCATTACGATGTCCTTGAAATTTATTGAGTGAGAACATTAAGTAGAACTGTGTGGTTACAAAGTTTGCCAGCCTCTCATCCCTGTCACAGGGACGCACTGTTGCAATCCGGTGAGATTAAGCTATTTTACTGCTTAAACTTCAAGGAAACTTTGCAAAATAAATGAATAATATCAGCAATCTGGGATTTATTTATTTTTAGAAATCTGATTGCACACAAGGCATAATGAAACAAAACTCTATAGAAGTGCTGGTCTCTGTTTTTATACACTCCTGCTTTCAAAAACAAAACAATGACAATAATAAAACTGAATTTTAGTACTGAATCTTATGCTCTTTTAAGTATGGTGGGGATTAAACTACATAGGTAACCTAGTGTGCATTATACTGGTTACAACAGATGATCACCCTGCATGTAATAAAGCATCTTTATGGCTCCCAGTGTGCAGGCAAACAAAGATTTTAAAGCCATCAGATGGTTAATTGCTCTGTCCAGCCATTGCCAATTGTGGTCCCAGGGCACACCTTGGTTACACAATCAGATGCATAACTAGGCACAGTACAAGATAAGCCTCAGAACCTCGTCCGTTAGCTACAATTAGCAACAGCAAGTTACACAAATTTTACACGAACACTGAAATTATTTGGGCCATTTCCTTTTCATCCTGGTCTGATTCCAAGCTGTGCATACAGAATATCTGGTGGGCAGTTGTGTTTGATAGATCATTAAACATGTTTGCGTATTTGGATCAGGACATGTTACAGGTATTGTGTGTGTTATTTTCGTAATGCCTCTTGAACCATTTTCCCATGGTTAGGACACTTTTTCCCCCTTCCGGGAGTTTCCAGAAAGTTAATCAGATTATTTCCAAATGAAATTGTTTGGGAGTCAATACAGATACATTTGACACTTGCACAATAACTTTGTAAGTAGATATTAGAAAAAAGTGGGGAGAATTTATGTTTTTTATCCACTATTGCTATTAGCTCTCAACAGGATTTCTGAATTAATCTTGGTGAATTTCAGAATTTGAGGTTAATTTATCGGAATCAATAATTTGATATTAGAATAGCTATTGGCTGTGAGCAATAAATCTCTATTGATTGAGTCTATTACTAGTAAGCCCCCCTTTTTTTCTTTAAATGGGTTCACCTGTAACAAGGTATAAACTTAGTCAGAGTTAGTCAAATTTTGAACTTTTAAGTGTCACACAACTGGATTGAACTAGTTTAGAGAAAGCTGGCTAATACATTCCATAGGAACTATATATGCAATCTGAACTGTATCCCATTGGGTCAGATTTTTAACAGTGAAATGTGGATTTCTGTGCCAGTTATCATATACATATATATATTTAAAAAATGGTGGGGCAGGCAATGAGTATTTTTGCTTTCCTATGATCACTAACCTTTGTGTTTCATCATGTCTCAAGCCACATAATAATAGCCCATTATATGACTGAGAATTGATTGGATTGTTTCCCTGATTTTCAAAACATCAAGCACTGGCCCACTTTCATGTACAGTTGCATCATATTTATCACTAGTAATTGGTAACATCCTGTGCCTCACTTCAGAGCTGTGGGCTGGCTGAGGGGACACAGGGCCGGTTGTGTGGAATCCATACTTGCTTCCTAAGGTAACTGCCTCACTCTGTCTAATGGTGGAGCCAGACCTGTATAATGCAGCAATTGAACTGGTGGTCCTTAGCCTGCACTTGCTTATGTAGCATCTTCTTTCATTACTGGTCCTCATCCAGAGAAGGGTCTGTATGTGAAAACTTCCTTCCATGTATCGATGACCCTTTGAAAGAACTGTCAAAATAAACTATCCAGCTCTGTTAGGAATTATCATAAACCAAATACAGCCTGCCTCTGACAGCTGAAAATCATACATATTCACTTCTTAAAACTTCCTCCTTTTTGTGGGGGAGGAGGGCATATGCATGGATTTTCGTTCTGTGCTTTTTTTAAAAAAAAATGTTCAATTTCCTGCATGTTACACTGCAGCAATTCCTTTACACTTAACATAGTGACAGTCTTCCAGACTGAAGGCAAAACTGTCATTCTTATTCAACGGTAACTGTGGAACTGATAGCTTGATTCAGTTTTACTCAGTATAGTGGAGCGTGTGATTTAAATAACAATGCTTTAAGAGAAGGCAAGAAAGAAAGGAAATCTCAGGGTTTTTATTTCTATAACCATAACTAAATATACTACTTTTGGCTTATTTTGGCACTGGGTCCTTTTCATCGGAACTGCAAGACGGGTTGCTGATTTAATTAGTACACAGTTTCAACTTTTACCTTTTCCCCTTGTGACAGAGGCTCCAGAAAGCATCTGCAGAAGTCTTGTTTCTATTACCTCTTTATCTTTTTGGACCAAGATTAGAATCAGGATCTGTTCCTTCCCCCCCCCTCACCGGCACCCTCCCTTCCCGACCATAATCCATTTTAGAAAATAGTAGGGGAGACTCCAGTATAACTGAGACTCCACATTGCGTTTGAAATTATCCATAGGATTTGTGGAGCACAAAGCAAAAATGTTCCCCTTTAAGGGGACATCTGCTCTAAATAAAATGATACTATAAATTTTGAAGGCAACCATCAGCCCGGTCAGTTGTTGGAAAGGCAAAACATTTGAGCTTTGTCGGAGCAGGTTCTCATGTTTATCCCTTTTGCCAGTGAGGTCAATCGTGTTTACTTTGGGACTTTCTATACACACCCTCTTCCCCTGCTTTAATGAAATTAGCATGTAATGCTTTCAACGCCTGCATATATCAACTTTCATTCTTTGAGAAACATGTGAACATCGTTAAAACACATTTCTTCTGTTTTCCAAAATATTTCGCTAACAAACTTCACAAAACTCTAAGCAGGGGGCTCTTTCTGATACTATCTTTAGTGAAGTTGCATCTGTTTAATGCTGCTTGAATATTAGCATCTGTCATAGTTTCTGGTTCAAATTCCTATGTTTCAAGAATGAGCAGACATTAATGTGGAGTAACATTTAGCACAAAGGACTCTGACTTGCAGATAAGATGTAATCTGGGTTTTGTTTGGTTTCAAAGCCATCATCAACCCTTTTCTTCTGTTCTTTTGAAGATAGGAAGCAAAAAAGAGAGAGAAAAAGTTTCCATAGCAGGATCATAATGACATCATGACTTCTACTAGGGGACCCTATGAGGGCGGGGGCAGGGAAATAGTGAAATTTGATAAGGAGGTAAATCCAGGCATGGTTCATCCTTATGCAGCAAACAAGAAAACACACATAAAGGAATTTCATTACTAGACAGTGAGATTTTTATTTTAGGTCCCCCCCCCCCGTCCCATCTCAGACAGTTTTTCATATTTTTGAGATGGTTCTTCCGTGTAAGTCTGCAAAATATATGTTTTTGGGAAAGGCATTGTTGCCTTCTTGCAAGAACTAACAAACAAAGCAGCACTGGATGGGTTGTTTGCCTCTTTTTGATTAGTCAGCCTGTCGTTTCATGCTTGCTCTGTGTGTGTGTGTGTGTGTGTGTGTGTGTTACACACACACACACACACACAGAGAGAGAGAGAGAGAGAGAGAAACACAGAAACAGCAGCAACAGCAAAAGACTTTTCTCACTCTTTTAGGGGTAGCAGAATTCTCAGCTGGCTGTCCCACGATGTCAACATCACTTGTGTCCACCAAGAATAAGATCAGGTTGAGGTTCCAGTATGGGTGGATTATATCCTTAATTTCAGAAACATTTACTAGCAACGTAGATCAGACTTGGACAAAGTCCAAAGCCCATGTCAAACTGACTTTCAGAGGAGATGAAGGCTTTGCCTCAACTGTTTTAGAATTAAAGATGAACCTGGCCAAAGCTTTGTCTGGGAATAACACTTTGGAAAATGCAAGGCAAAGGAACAATAATAACACAGTTTCATTTCTGTGAAAATGCTGAGAATGAGGGAGGGATCGAAGTTGCAGGATTGACAGTTCCACCTTCTAATTCTAAGGAATGTTTTAAAGGGGTTGTCCAATCATTGTGCTTTGAGTTGGAAAGGGATAGTCATTAGTTACTTTGATAAAACTCATGATTCCAGTTTCCTTTCTCTTTATTAAATAGAGAAATGTCAACAAGAGATAAGAATGAGCCAAGCAGGAATAGTTGCCATTAATTATCCCAAGAGTGTATTGCTATGGGGAACAATAGACAGAGCATGACAGTTAGGCAGTTATTTGTCAGCAGTTTATCAAGGGTAATCTGACAAGTGTTAAGACAACAATACCTCTGCAGATTTCATGCAGTTCTGACAGAGAAAGCCCCCCTACTTTTTTTTTTTTTTTTTTTTGGACTTCCAATGACTGTCAGTGAGAAGCATTAATTTTATGGATCTCTAAGATCTGAGGCAGATCTCTGCAATATCTGAGGCAAAGCTGATGGCCAGAACTGGTCCAAGACAAAGTGGGCCATTTTCGAAAGAACCAAAAAGACCAAACCAACATTTTAATAGATAGGCATTGCTAGTAGTATGAAATTTTTTAAAATGTGGATATGAACATTAGGCTGTATCCAGTATATAAAATGTCCTTACATAGGATCTCGGTATATCTCTCAGTGACTCAGAACTTAAAGCAAATGCTACTGTTATCCAATCATTTAAAATGGGGCTCCTGTAAAACACTGAAGTCACAGGTTTACTTAGAATAGGGATTTTTAGCTTCAGGAGTTACAAATCTGCTTTTGTTTGGTGACTGGTGATCAGGTGACAAACTTGAGAGTCATGTGCAAGTTGATTTCTCAGCCATAGGGGATTTGAGTAACTATATTTTCTGAGTGCAACTGTTTTATCCCCTTCTAATAATGAAGCTGGTGTCTTGTCTGATACTACCTTCAGACAGTATAAGTCTGGATGGCTAATGTTTTGATACCCTCGTTGTGAGATTCCCAGAGATGTCTGAGAACTAGAACACTTAACTAGAGAAGTCCTTGCATCAATCCAACATACTTGTGGCATTCTTAGGTATATAACAGGTGTGTATACCTAAACAAGAAACACATTTTATTTTACTGATCCATTCAGGAGTCTATAAAAAAGCTTAAGCAAAAAGGATCACTCACAGTGTTATGTTTTTTTCTCTCTTACAAGCCTCTGCACCCACCCATTTTTAGTGGAACAGGATTCCGTTCCAGTGAGATAATTTATTATGCTTTACACAGTAAAATAGTTATCATATGGCTTGGAAATCAGCCAGTGCTGAATTGAGCAGTTTCTGATTGGCACGTCAGACACATTTGTTTCGGGAAGAGTTCAAATGCTCAACCACACTGGTAGCTAAACAGCTGCTGGAAAGAACACAGTGCATAAAAATTACCCCAAAAAAGTTCCATTGCCCTTCTAGTAGCAGCGAAAACCTCCATTAGCTTGCAGGCACAATATTCACATGACTTAGTGCATTCATTTAGCATTCTTATTATTTCACCTAATTGCAGTTTGAGCCACACCACAAAAATATAACTTATCAGAATTTCTCCAGATGTAAAGGCACTGGAACACACTCATTCTTCAGGAGTGGAGTGGGGGAGGACACACTCAAATATGGGAATAAAATAAGTATCAAACCCAGGCAGTTGCCACAAGTCAGGATGCAGAACGTGTCTAGATACATGGAATTTCTGGGCACCTAGTTGGCTTATTTGTTTGAAGGGAAGGGCACAAAAAACGTGTGTATGAAGAACAGGACAGCAGACCTCCTGCATCCTTAAAGAATGGCCAAAATGAGAGCAAAAACCACCAGTCTGTGATGACAACTTCGTAGTTTCAGTATCTCAACTAGTTGCTGCCTGACCATGCCCTCTACTCTCCTAATTTTGCCTTGCCTCATTGTTTCTATATTGTGTTTTGAAGCAAAGCTTAAGCAAGGTGATTCACCAAGGAGAAATTTAAAACAGTAAAATGTAAGCTACAGGCAACTGAAACAGCATAAAACATTTCAACAACTAATATCACATGATCATAGACATGCCTACACTCAGTTAAGGTAGGAACAGTCAGCGTTTAAAGCCGATGTCAACATAGCCCATACCTGTATCTTTAGGTGAGACATTTCAGAAAGACGGGGGCCACCACAGAAAAACCATGTCTCTGCCACCTGATAAATTTTACCAGCAGGTACATGCACCAGGCCTCTATTGCTAACCACAGAACTCTCACAGTTGAATTGGTACTTTCTAGTCTTGTCCCTCAGAAATTAAAATCACCACTGCTAAATTGAATCCAGGAACCTCCTGGCCATCAGTGCAATTAGTACTATATGCTGTGATTCCATGAGTAACCAGATGGCTGCAGAGTGGGTCAGCTAAAGCTTCTGGACTGTTTCTACGTAATTCTGACTTATTAAGCACTGCTGTCCCTTAATAATTCAGACCTAAAAGCTTAAGGTCCTTCAGGGGCCAGCATCATTTGGAAGCTGCTAAGGTCATCCTTTATGTCCATCACTGAATCTCAGAGCTCCTCTTTCTCCTTGTACTGTCTGGTCACCCATGACAACATTAAAGATAAAGTGCAGTTGCCTCTGTTTGTCCTGGCTTCTCCTTTTGGGGCAGTGATGCAGATTAAACCTACAGGAAGAATAGAAGTGAAGGGGTAGTATTAACAATGACAAGAAAGTGTTCTCTCAGGTAATAAGGCCTGTCTCCTCAAAAGAACCAAACAACCAGAAACAAAACCCCAACACACACACACACACACACACACACACACAGAAAAACCAGGAAAAAAACACCGTATACCCAAGATTACCACATCTACTCCTTCCTAGTATATTTGCTTCCCCATTTCATCCTTTCTTTGTACTTCACCCTTCTCTCTTCTGATTCTTGCAAGACATACCCACTGATGAGTGTTTTCCATATATCAGTGAAACTCATGTTCTTCAGAGTTATACATTGTTCCCACCTGCAGCAGGTGGCAAGGAGAACTCTTTGAGCAGAAACAGTTACCACCTATCATTTCTGTGCAGTGTCTAGCCAGCTACTGGCACTGAATAAATGTTAAGTAGTAGTAACAGCAATGAAATGCATCTGCCCATTAGATTTTATGAGATACAAAACCTTAGACAAGGCATTATTTAAGCACTGAACATTAAATCCTCTTAGCTGTTAATTTCTTGTTTTGGAAAGAATCCAATCTAATTTATGAGTGCTCTGCAGCTGATACAGAACAGAAAGAACATGCATTAATTTTAACATCTGAGACAAAAAATACCTCGTGAACTATGGGAAACAAACATTAGCTAAAGGTGTGGGTGTCAATCTGATAATAGCACTACTTTGTAAATTATTTGAAAACATGTAATGCAGTTGCTAAGTTGGAGGGTTGCTGTAACTTATTACATGGTAGTAAATGCCCATGTGATGTAGTGAATAGAGTGATGGACTAGGACTTTGGTGAACAGGGTTCAAATCCCTGCTCAGCCATGGAAACTCACTGGGGGAGTGGAACCAAACCACTCCTTAAATATTTCACTTACCTTGTAAGCCTTATTAGTGTCAGTATAAGTCAGTTCCGACTTGATGGCACAGAACTAATTAGCTAAATGCCCATGTAATTTGAGGATCACTAGCCTTAAATGTATGTTTGTGTATGTGTGTAGCAGCTAGTGTCACTTATATGGTTTCATACTATTGCAGTTCATAAGAATAATTTCAATATTATTCAATATTATTATTAATAAGGATGAAAGACACTGATTCACAGCATTGCTACAAATGTGTAGTTTGTCAGGCACTTGTGGGACAAAACCAGAAGCCAAGAATGAGTACTTGAAACATTGCAAGTTGGGCTAGGGAGAGTTGTCATGGTTGGCTCAATCTATTTTGCCATCTGACCTAGAATGGCAAATTGTCCCCCCACCATCCACCCATGTTAAAGCATTTTAACACTGAACACTACTTCCTTAACTTGACCCATGTGGCAGAAAGTCACACTAGTGCCTGTGCCCTTCCTGACAGTAAAAATACAACTATCACAAATAGTTATAAGCACAGATAAGATTGGAATATCTCCAAAAGGGCACAGAATGTATCTTCCTTATTGAGGTATGGATTGGGTCACAGATCATTGCATGTGCAGACACTGAGGAGCGAGATACCATGGTACTATTTCCCGTCTTCTTAGAGGTCTGAGGATTTGCACATTGGTCTTCTCCCAGAAGAAGCAGAGACATCACCTTGTCGACAAAGGTCCGCATAGTCAAAGCTATGGTTATTCCAGTAGTGATGTATGGAAGTGAGAGCTGGACCATAAAGAAGGCTGACCGCCGAAGAATTGATGCTTTTGAATTGTGGTGCTAGAGGAGACTCTTGAGAGTCCCCTGGACTGCAAAGAGAACAAACCTATCCATTCTGAAGGAAATCAACCCTGAGTGCTCACTGGAAGGACAGATCCTGAAGCTGAGGCTCCAATACTTTGGCCATCTCATGAGAAGAGAAGACTCCCTGGAAAAGACCCTGATGTTGGGAAAGTGTGAAGGCAAGAGGAGAAGGGGACAACAGAGGACCAGATGGATGGACGGTGTCATCGAAGCTACCAACATGAATTTGACCCAACTCCAGGAGGCAGTGGAAGACAGGAGGGCCTGGCGTGCTCTGGTCCATGGGGTCACGAAGAGTCGGACACGACTTAATGACTAAACAACAACTTCTCCCAGAAATCTCAATAATATCTCATAAGTTCACATGCAATGTAAGCCCTCTTTGGACACTACCTGAAGTGGTAAAACTTACACCAGCCAGGACAATAATGTATTAACTTGCCCTGTCATCTTACCATATAGCTTTACACCCAAGGTATCCATGCACACCTTGAACCTCTGTCTGGTTGTACACCTGTACACAAGAGTCTATGTCATTCAAAATCCCAGTTATACAGTGTTCTGCATAGTGTGGAAGTCTCCACGTTATGGACGAGATTCATGTACCAGGTTCTTCACAAGGTTTTCCACTAATATGCTCATAGTTCAATTAACAAGGAAACAGAATGATACAGCCAGATGACATGTAAACTTACTTTATCCTTCATTGTGCCCTTTATGCTCCTAGTCTACTGCCATAATCACAACAACCCTATTTCTCCAACATAGCTGGAGAATGAAAGGGAAATCAAAAGCACAGAGTCAGCCAATAAAATTAGTCATCTGAGCAACTCTCCCTTGGTTCTAATAGTTTAAGTCTTTTATTTACCTCTCTTGCCAGTATAGGAAGCAGAGGGGAAAGCCCAAGTTCTGCATGAGCATAACATTTTCATTAAGGTCTACTCTTCCCCTACCATACCTCCACTTCCACCCATTTGTCTCTTTGTAATGGCAGTGTCACATCAGTGTGAGTGGTGCCATGTTCTGTATTGGGATGAGAGAAGACATCAACAAAACAAATAACTGTTTGCTACTCAGTTATGCTTAACTCTGATAGGCCGTCACAGAAAAAGCATGGGATTTTACATGTGTGTGTATAAAACACTAGGATGTTCAGTAAAGGGGAGTGGCTTGCTTAGTGCCAGAGGCCTAAATGGGGAGGAAAAGCAGAAGGAAACTGTGAACTAAAACTGTACGCTCATGGAGAGGGGTTGTTGTCTTCTGTGGAAGACTCCCTGTGGTAGAATTGTCCTTGCTTTGTCACAGAGATGCTCTGCAAACTGGATTTTTCCTCTCTCACCAGGCATTCTCTGATCCACAGAAGACTACATAATCACATCTCATGCTTCAGTGTATAACATGATCACCAGCGGGGGTCCAGTAGGATTTTCTTTACCGTGTCCAGCATTAAACATGTCACCAGATTCACTGGAGATTCATTTGTGTCCGGTGGTTGGGTGGCTTGACGGAGTCCTGCAGAGTGCTTAGCAGCTTCAATAGAAAGCTCAGGCCGCTCAGCTGGAAGGTGTTTGTGGTGGCACTTCGTACCAGCTGCAGATCTGATCCTACCCCATTCTTTTCCTGTGTAATGTTTACACTCATTATCAAATAGTAACAAACCACATTTCTCTACTAGTTATGAATTATGGCAAATATGAGTATAGTGTAATGGAAAAGGCAACAACTGGCTTAGAGATGGACAACTTCTGTCAGCTTCTTTCTCCCACTTTTCTTTAAAACTCATTCTTTCTATCAAAGCACATGAAGAAAATTGGTGAATTTTGAATAACTCTTATCAGATGTTGTTATGGAAAAACAAGCCAGCCCCAGTGATCTGGTTCAAATCCAATGGTACCATGAAACTCAAAAGCACTTCACAGCATCTCATGTGTGTCCTGTGCTGTTTCCAATATGTCAAGTGTCAGTAAGAAAGATGCATTAGGGCAGTGGTTCTCAAACCTCAGGTCTCTGATGTTGTTGGTACACAACTCCCATAATACCTGACCATTCACCACGCTGATTAGAGCTGCTGGGAATTGAAGTCCAATAATATTTGAGAACTCACACTTGGGAGCCCTCCATCACCAGTTACTCCTCCCTTCATTATCTCTTAGTATTTAGTGCCACAAATTGTAATGTACCATATTTTTCTGTGTATAAGACCCCCCCCCCCAATGTATAGGACGTCCCCCTAATTTTTACCCTTGCCAGAGGCGGAGGAGCAGTCAATGGGCAGCAGCAAGAGGTGGCTGAGCGTGGCTGCTTCTTTGCCTCCGTCTCCTGCCGCAGTCTCCTCCAGCACCACTTGCGGGCTCAGCAGCAGCAGCAGACGGCGGAGACGGAGGCAAAGAAGGAGCTGTGCTCGGCCGCCTCTCGCTGCTGCCCACTGACTGCCGCCGCCGGATCGCCTCCTCCAGCGATCGTCTCCTTTGGGCAGGGGACAAGGCGGCAACATGAGCTGGAGGTAAGCCCTGACAGGAGGAGGAGGAGGCGATTGGACAGCGGCGGCAGCAGTCAATGGACAGACGTGAGAGGCGGCTGAGCGCTGCTGCTTCTTTGCCTCAGTCTCCGCCTCCTGCTGCTGCTTTCCGTGTATAAAACGACCCTCAATTTTTCCTCTAATTATCTTAGGAAAAAGTGTCGTTTTATACACAGAAAAATACGGTAGTTCTTACTTGGTGGTCACAGTCTAAGCTCTGGCTCTGCCCAGCATGTTTAAATGAGCTCTTCTAAAATGGGATAATACCATATAAACCTTAGAAAAAGGTGAGGTACAAATCTCATTTTTTAAAAAACACCTGATAGGTATATAACTTACACTACACTTTTCTGAACTACATGATCATAAGACAATCAGGTCATAATAGCAGTGGAAGGATTTTTTTCAACAGAAAGTGTAAATCAAATCAACAGTGCAATCTTGGATGCTTCCGCCTAGAAACAAAATATTAGCATACACAAACTCCATAGCATCATGTATTTCTCTCACAAACATACATTCACCAACCTATCCTGTTTTTAGATTTGTATAGGAAACAATGATGCAGCGTTGGTTTTAGACTGTTTTGTACCAACATATATTCTCTTCAAAGACCAGTCTGATTATTTTCCTTACATGCATTAGTGTTAAAGGGCAAATACAACTTTACTGTTGTTCCATGGAATTCTTCTGATGCTGATAGAGCTATTTGCTTAGGACAGCAGAACTAACTTTTTCTCCTATAGCCTTTCTGTCTCGCCTCGCCTCTTAAATGGTTATTGAACAGTTTGTTAGTTAAGCCTATGATAAATAGCCTTACTGTAAGAAATGTCTTCAGAGGTTGCTAAGTGTCTGAGTTGAAGTACATAGCACACTAAACTCCTTTTGACCCTAAAGGGAGACAAGCATTCATCAGTTCATAAGAACTGAAACTCTCTGCTGTGTTCTTTTGTATATCCCATGTAAGCTGTAGGAAATACCTTGAATACTACAAATATTGAAGTTAGCTCATTGCCAGAGAGAGACTTAACATTTCTCATGGATCCACAGAACTACATCTGGCCTCCCTCTTATGTGTAAATCGATCCTATCCAACATGGTTTCTCTACTGTTCATGAAGGTGGCCTGACTTCTTTTTTTGTGGGATTTAACCAGATGAATTTGGGTCCAGACTGACTTTATTCCTTTATTCTGTATGTGTTTGAGCAGGTTGAATGACCAATTTATTGCTCTCTCTGACGTCCTTCATCTACTTTTTGTGTCCTGTTGAACTCTCCATCAATCAAATTGAACTCTTTTGTTTTACCTGGTTGCAGTTCTATATATTCCAGTTTTTCTCTGTCATATCAGTTCTTTTCATTGCTGCATTTTGTCTGCTGTTGCCACTAGTATTTTATTGTGGTATTTTTTATTGTAACTGTTGTTTGATTACCATTTTTGCCCAATTTCTCAGCTCCTTAATGTGGAAAGGGAGGTATAAATTTACGTAACTATTTGAGGAGCCAAATTGCTACATTCTTTACCAGATGACTTTTCAAATGTCATCATTATACAGATTAATGCAGGGTCTTTAAACATTTTGAGTTGGTGGAAAATTTTGTAGGTGTTGTGAATATTCTCACAAATGGGCTCCCATTGTGGGGAGATCTTCCTCATTCACACAAAATAGTGAGATGGGAAACCCCCATTTCCCAGAAACCAAGCTGGTGAGGCATAAGCTAACTTGAGAAAGAATTGAAGTGCAAGGCAGAAGTAGAATTTGTGATTCAAAACACAGAATTAATATTTTGAACCAGGTTTCTATTCCATTTCACATCCAGTTTCAAAGAAGGAAAACTGTAAGGCTCAGCAACAAGTTATATTGAGTAGAAAACAGAGATGAGTTTAAGTAGGGATTACATCTTTGCTTATTTTGATCATGCAGGTGAAAACAAAAGATGCCAAAAGTTTTCTCCCACTGAGTGAAATTGCAAGATGTTTTTGGTGTATTTTTTCACATTTGAGGACTTTTTTAAAAATGAAGTTTTAAAATGAAGTTTTCTGTGCAAAACAAAACAAAAGCAAAACCTTGTCCATTTTGTGCAAAACCAAAGTTTTTGGGGTTTCAGGGAAGATTTTGTGCAGGGGCTGTTTGTCCATTTTCTAATTTATTGCCTTTTGGCCCTTTTTTTTTTTTTTTTTTTTGGCTAAAGCTGCTGCCGCCAAAAAAAGAATTAGTTCATTTGCTCTTGTGCAGAAGTGAAAAATCCCACAGTGGTTAACATCTTTTCCTTGCAGATGAGGAAATGTGTGTGTATTTGTTACATCCTTAGGCGTAAACCCCAAAGGCCAAATAATGCATTTATCTTAGAAGCACAACTAAATAGTCATTTATTTATTCGTTTGTTTATTTATTGGGAACTGGTGATGCTCAGAAATACAAACAACACCACACATTTGCCAACCAACTGCAGGCAAATCAAACACAAATGGAGACAAAACATGCACTGCCTCAAAAACCCACACAAACACAGTCACTTTACAACAAACCAACCAACCAACCAGTTTGTAAATGTTCTCTCTGCCTGCCTCTCTCACACAGACATACCACCCCAAAGAACACAGAAAGAACAGAATGAAAGGGGAGCAAAACACCCCTCATTCCACAGCACCCCTCTACCGTACCCCCTTTCCCCTTCTTGGAAGGCTTCTTCAAAAGAAAACATTGTCCCACAGCCTCTCACAGTTTTTATTTTATATGATTGTGTTTGTGGCCCATGTGCTGCAGAAGATTGACATGAAGCTTCTACTCATCCTGCTCAGGTGGGCCCAGTTGCCTGATTACCACAGTGAAGAATAAAACATTAACCACAAGAAAGAGCATAGCATTGGGACATTTTAACCACAGCATGACTAGATAAAGGAGAATTTAAGTGCACTTATGCCCATCACGAACTAATACCACTGCATCAGGTAACACAGTGGGAAAGGTTAAATTTGCTGCTTAAATTCAGCCTCGCTTCGTTTAATATTTCCCACTGAACTAATTCATCAAAAAAAGGTGGGGATTGTTTGCATTCCTGTGTTAATAGAGTATGCTCGCCCATTACCTCCCTTGCTGTTCCTTGCACATCTTTCCTTTCCCTATCGTTTTTGTAAGGCAGTGTCAATCAGAGTGCCAGACAGGATAAATGTCAGGAGGGAAAATGGGTGCGACACATTTAATTTGTCAGGGTGATGTTCCCCAAATCCTTACAATCCCCAAAGGGGTCAGATTATCTAGCTGGTTATATGTCTCATAAGAACTTTTCCTGCAATTTTCATGCCTGAAGTGGAATAAACAAATTAGGATCTAGGTTCTACTACAGTTACAGTTATTTTATTTTGTATGTTTGTATTTTTGATACCTTTGTCAAATAAAACAGTAAAGAAAGAGCAACATATAACACTCATTTTTAATGCCAGAATGCTTTATTCAAATCACATTAAAATCAGATAGCAATAATTTTTTTCTCTCTGTCACTGAACTGACATAACTTGAAAATTCACCCTAAGATTCAATATGACAAAATACTTTCGGCACATGGAGTGGCTTAGCTTTAATCCTAGAAACCTCCTTGGTAGCTCCACAGTCACACAGTTTGCATCCAAAAAGCTCTGGACTTCCTCAACCTACAATCCTGGGCCAGATGCATCAGTGACCTGACACTATACAAGACAGCTTCCTGTATTTCGATTAAAGCATTACCCAGCCAAAGTCAAGGTTATTTCTCTGTCTGTGACAATGGAAATGATTCTCAGCTATGGACTAAACGAGCCTTTGATCTGATTAAGGTGCCCTCTTAAGCGATTTACTGAAGATGTTGTATGCAAATAAAGGAAAATAATAAAGCACAATCTAAAATTACCTTTATTTTGAAAGGCATCATTAGGATTTTGTATTTTAATTCATAATCGGGTACTTCTTATAGGAGGAGTCAGAAAAATAAAGCACTCAACGCTGATTTGCTTTTCAAACGTATTAAAAACCCTAAATGATCCAGGTATAAATGAGAAAAAGGCCCATGCATACAGACAGTTATGAACAATGGCTTTGCATTTAAATAGGTACATTTTTCCACAGTAACTAGCATCTTCAGAAAAGGATCTGGTCCTCATTTCCTCAGGTTTGTTATAAGAAAACAGTAAACTGCACATGCACCATTCAAGACAAACTGTGTTTTCTATGTCTTCTGTCTTAAAAAGCCAAATCTCCCCCCCCCCCACACACACTTACTTTCTCTTGTTTTATTTTTGTTGTTCTTGGTTTTTTCCCATCCACACTTCAAAAGTAAACTATGAGTTAACTCTGAGCTGATCATTACTAGCCCTCTAAATTACTTCGGGCTGATGAACTCTGCTATAAAATAATATTCCTACAGTAAGTAGTGAGACGTCAATGTGGTCATAGATTGTGTGCAGCTGCCTCTGAGGTTGATCATAATGCTAATGGCATGCTTCTTTTATCACCCTCTTCTTTCACACAATGATGACGTCTGAGTTTATTTTAAATTTCTTCTGAAATTTTCTTAAGTCCGCACTATAACTAATGAGACAAAAAGAAGCTTCTGATGATTACCTCTCTCAGTCCAGTAAAAATGTGTTTTGTTTCCTTTCTGCTGGATAATGGGCGAGCGCTGAGCACTAGTTTGAGGCCATTTATATGCAGATATAATCTGCTGTCCTGTTTCTTTCAGTAGGTGCCATAAATTAGCATTCCATTTCTGCTACAATTTTGTCAGCTTTCCCCCCCATTCATTTTGTATGTATTTGATCCAAATTCCATCACAGCTGCTCTTCAAAGCATAGTGTCCCTTAAGCAAAAAAACAACAACAACATTCAAAGCTTTTTGGTCATTATCAGTTTTCCTAAACTTTTTTTTAATTAATTCCACAAGTTGCATTTATTGTAAGGCCACACTTTTGCTGCATCTTTTGCTTCCTCATTTTATAAAAGCAAAATATCTCACATATTTATGTTACATAAGGCGAGTGCCTAATCCTGATCATTCACTTCAGAAGGCTGTGCATAACAAAAAAAATCACATGGATGTTGAATGGCTTGTACATGTAAATAGTCTGCTGTGATCTTTTCCCCCCTAGCTTTAAAAAAAAAAACAATTTCAAACTCATGTATGTATATGTGTTTGTCTTAAACTTGATCTATTTAATTATCTCTCTTAACAACAGGACCTTTCAGAGACCACCAATTTGTACAGTTGTCATAAGCTGGAAGCAACTTGATGGCACGTAACAACATCATCTATTTACCAACAATCACTGAATCAGTTCCATCGACTCTGGACCAAGAGTGCAGAATCCCCTACCTCCTGTAGCCACGCAACAGTGGATTTTGAGATTTCAGGGCTCTGGCCGAGACTTCTTTTACTTCCCTAAGTATCCAGGTGGGGAGTGAAAGAAGTTTGCTTCTTCAGTGAGAAATGGCTTTAAAGCCTACATATGGAACACCACTCATTCCCAGCTGATGCAAGTGGTCATTGCCTCAATCCAAAGGTGTTTATATGTGTGGAAGAAGCAAGTAGCTCTTCCTCTTCTCTTTCACTAGCAGAACAGTAGTGTTGCTGATGCCTCCATGTCTTCCTTTTTTTAAATGGGGGAGCAGCTATAGCTACACCCAAGTCCTCCATTTCAGGCAAGGTGGGTGGGGAGAAAATGCCAGATCACTGCTGCCACCTCCTTTCCTGACAATTGGGGGAAACAGGCAGATGGGTGCCAGTTCTTATTCTCTACCTCTAGACATGGCCTAATGGCAGGGGGGGGGGGGGTACATGTTGCAGAATTTTAAATTTTGGGTTAAATTCCTTTAGCTGTACAGCAGAAATGCAGGGATTCACAGATCAGAATAGCTTCAAGTTCCCCAGAGTAGTCCACCCCTTTTCTCATTAATTGGCACTTACAGTCTCAATAATTCACTCTGAGGCATTTGTAGGAGAAAGAATAAAAGGCTTCATTACTTACAATTGAACAGTACAAAGAGCAAACTTACAAACAGGACTGCTTTCTACAACAGACTTCAACAGACTTAAGAAAGGGAAAAAAGCACTGAGCAGAGAGGCGGGGCTCCTTTTGAATTCAGAGGCAGGAGGGAACAATTGGTTAGTGCCGGATAGATTAACAGTAACCCCAGGCAAGAAAAGTCTGTCCCAGCCACACCTTCTCTAGGCAGCATGCAAGGTTGTAAAAAACTCCAACAGTGCAATCCATTTCATTTTGTCTCAAGTAACATGAGAGCTGAGCCAGCCCTGATAGGATCCAGTCACCGAACTAATATCACTCTCGTTACACAGGATCAAGATTCAGGTTTTATAGTAATTTAGCACATCAAAATTTATTCTGACAGGTACAAGTCTAAACTGGATGAAACAGAGGCTCATGCCTTTTGTATACCAGCTGATTTCAGAATTATGTGACCCAAGAGTGTATCTGCTTCCACTGTATACTCTTGGGTCATACACACACAGAAAAAATTGTGGTTGTTGCATGTTATCAAGTCACCTCCCTATAAATGAGTGGCCTCAAAACTGCTTCAGGTTCTACACCTCTGCTCTAAACAAATAGAGAGGCAGCAAGCTCAAGCAGTATGGTAATCAAGAATACATGCTTTAGTGTGATCCAAGACTACCTAAACTTACAGAACAAATGGGCTGAAATGGTAGAATTCTCGACTACGCCATCCCTCCATTTAGGAGTACTGTTTTTGCAGTGCTTTCCTGTTTTAACAAGCTCCCTGAATGCAGCAACTAAAACATTAAGGGTATGATCACATTAAACATCTATGGTACAAGTGCAGGGAATACCCTAAAGTAACACAGACAACCTAACCATATCTAGAATGCAGAATTCTGTTTCTTCCATTTGCCTTTTCATTCAGCTGCCATCTGTGCAGATTAAGCCTGAATGATTAAGGGACTGTAAGAATTTACAACAGAGATGAGGAACCTTTGAGTCTCTAGATATTTTGGATTACAATTCACATAGTCTCTCATCATTGGCCATTTGGGCTGCGGATTCTGTGACATGAAATGGCAAACAAAACAAAACAATTAGAGACTAAAAATTGCACATTTCAAATTTACAGAGTGGTTTGTGGGGGAAGAGTGCCCCCCCCCCCATTTCAGAGAGGGTTGCCTCCCTGGATTCAGTCACAAATCTGCCCCTGCTCAATTTATATGAAAATGTTTGGATTCAGAAAACAAAACAATTGCCTCTTCATGGATTTGAAAGACACCGTATGCTAGGATTTAGACTAGAGATGGGGGTATTCGTATATCCCCGCACAGGTGGAAATAACGAGGGTCCGGACCCATTGGGCCGGACGGTCCACTCATGATTTTGCCGCTGCCGCCAGCTCCACGGAGGCTTCCTATCGCGCTGTTCTCCGCAATGGATTATCCACTCTCCGACCTAGCAGGGGGGCTTGTCATCCCACCTCCTGCCAGGACTGGGTAATCAATTGCGGACAACGGCGCGATAGGAAGGTCCGACGAGCTCGAATCAGTGGCAAAATCGTGAGTGGACAGTTTGGCCCCATGGGGCCGGACCCTCGTTATTTCCACCTGTGCGGGGATATTAGTATACAAATACCCCCATCTCTAATTTAGACCAATTCTTATGTGGCCAGTATGTTTTCATCTGGCTGGATAGCTCAGTGAGTTGCAACACCTGAGGTTGGGAGTTCAATTCCCCACTGTTAATTCCAGAAGAGCCAACCTGTGTGGCCTTGGGCAAGCTGCACAGTCCTAGGATGCCCCCCCAAAAAATACTTCTCGGTACTCTCTACCTAGAAAACCCTGAAAAGGGTAGCCATAAGTCAGAATTGACTTAATGGTATACAATTATTAGTAATATAATACATTTTCACTGTTACACGCTCTTTACTGGGCAACCTAAACACATCTTTTATTAGTCAGAAGTTGTTTATAGCATATAGACAGTTACTAAGTATTGAGTCATAGAGCAATTATGATGGAATTTAAATATGTTCCACAGTTTCTTCAGCATTTAATTGGTAATTTATTTGATGTGAGATTTTACTGTAAATCGGATTATTTCTAAGAAGCATTTATTAATGACTGAGTTATATAGAAGCACTCATAGTTTATTCTAGTGCAGATAAGTGCATCCACAAAGACATTAGGTCACACTGCCCCAGTTGTGCCAATATCCAGGACCCTGTCGGTTCCCCACTATAAGTCAAAAAGGATCAGCAGCAAAAGAATTAACTATTGTAGAAGCAAAAAAGAAATCTTTAAAAGGGCTGCACAGTGTCTGTGATAGTTATATATAAGTTGGTTACAGATGCATTGTAATTACAGTTCACTCCACATAACAAGCACAAATTCAGGGTGTAATTGGACTATTCATATGTTCAAGCAGATTCATTTTTTTTATAGAAAAATTGTTTTGAACCTCTGAGGTAATGTACAAAAAGACATTTATTGTTGTTTAGTTGTTAAGTCGTGTCCGACACTTCGTGACCCCATGGACCAGAGCACGCCAAGCCTTCCTGTCTTCCACTGCCTCCCGGAGTTGGGTCAAATTCATGTTGGTAGCTTCGATGACACTGTCCATCCATCTGGTCCTCTGTCGTCCCCTTCTCCTCTTGCCTTTACACTTTCCCAACATCAGAGTCTTTTCCAGGGAGTCTTCTCTTCTCATGAGATGGCCAAAGTATTGGAGCCTCAGCTTCAGGATCTGTCCTTCCAGTGAGCACTCAGGGTTGATTTCCTTCAAAATGGATAGGTTTGTTTCCTACTTTCTTCAGTTTAAGCTTGAATTTTGCTATAAGAAGCTGATGATCAGAGCCCCAATCAGCTCCAGGTCTTGTTTTTGCTGACTGTATAGAGCTTCTCCATCTTTGACTGCAGAGAATATAATCAATCTGATTTCGGTATTGCCCATCTGGTGATGTCCATGTGTAGAGTCGCCTCTTGTCTTGTTGGAAAAGAGTGTTTGTGATGACCAGCTTGTTCTCTTGACAAAACTCTATTAGCCTTTGCCCTGCTTCGTTTTGAACTCCAAGGCCAAACTTACCTGTTGTTCCTTTTATCTTAACTCCCTACTTTAGCATTCCAGTCCCCTATAATGACAAGAACATCTTTCTTTGGTGTCAGTTCTAGAAGGTGTTGTAAGTCTTCATAGAATTGGTCAATTTCAGCCTCTTCAGCATTGGTGGTTGGTGCATAAACTTGGATTACTGTGATGTTGAAAGGTCTGCCTTGGATTCGTATTGAAATCATTCTATCATTTTTGAGATTATATCCCAGTACAGCTTTTCCCATTCTTTTGTTGACTATGAGGGCTACTCCATTTCTTCTACGGGATTCTTGCCCACAATAGTAGATATGATAATCGTCTGAATTAAATTCGCCCATTCCTGTCCATTTTAGTTCACTGACGCCCAGGATGTCAATGTTTATTCTTGCCATCTCCTGTTTGACCACATCCAGCTTACCAAGGTTGATAGATCTTACATTCCAGGTTCCTATGCAGTATTTTTCTTTGCAGCATCGGACTTTCCTTTCACTTCCAGGCACGTCCGCAGCTGAGCGTCCTTTCGGCTTTGGCCCAACCACTTCATTAGCTCTGGAGCTACTCATACTTGTCCTCCGCTCTTCCTCAGTAGCATGTTGGACGCCTTCCGACCTGAGGGGCTCATCTTCCAGCATCATATCTTTTAGCCTTTTGTTTCTGTTCATGGGGTTTTCTTGGCAAAGATACTGGAGTGGCTTGCCAGTTCCTGCTCCAGGTGGATCGCGTTTAGTCAGAACTCTCCACTATGACCTGTCCGTCTTGGGTGTCCCTGCACGGCATAGCCCATAGCTTCTCTGAATTACTCAAGCCCCTTCGCCACGACAAGGCAGCAATCCTTGAAGGGGAAAAAGACATTAGCACATGAAAAGTTCTACATTTCCTGTGTAAAATAGTGGGGATCTGTCAATTTCATTTTTTGTGTGTGCATACCAATGTTTTCTGCCTCACATTCTTCCTACTCCATATTTGCATATTTTTATAATTTTTTAAAAACAACCTGGAATGATTTTTTCCCACTTGCATTGCCCACATTCAGTAGGTGCAGCTGTCCCCAGTATGGAGAGGATAATGTTCAGCCACATTGGTGCTTCAGACGAGAAGTTGCTCAGAAGAAGAAAAAGGCTAATTTGACATGAATATGGATGAAGACATGGTGATTAATACCCAGACTTTTAAGATTTAGGCTCTCAAAGCCCTTTTTTAAAATCTTTAAAAAGTTCTTTCCATCCCAAATAAGAGATCTGAAAATTGCATCATGTTCTTATGGAAAAAGGATTGAAACAAAATTCTTACCCATCTCTACTATTGGCAGAGTGCCAATGTGGCATGGTGGATAAAGTGATAAACTAGGAGACTAGTTTAAATTCCTCCTAAAACATGTAAACTGCCTTAGAAAGTGGCAATGGTAAAACTACTCTTAAATATCTCACATTTCTTGAAAATTGTATTATAGTTGCCATAGGTGAGATGCAGCTTGACATAAGACAACATAACTCTCAATCCATGTGGACAGGTTGCCTGCCATGTGCCTACTGAAATGTCCTCTTCTATACAACTGCTAAAGTACATGTGAAGTGACTTCAGAAAAAAAGACCCATTAGGTTTACACTCTGCTTAATAATTAACAAATGCTTATCCAACTCCTCAAGTGTAGTGTGCCACATACAAGTTCACCTATCATTCGTCTATGGCCTATGACCCATGGCCCCAGTAGGTGGGATGAGTCTTACACACACACAGTATTTGGACGACAGGTTGCTGACGCCTATCATATTCTTTTAGAATTTCAAACAAAGTGGGGAGGGAAGAAAGAAGGACAAAAGCTTACTGATGCTTCTGTTTCTGGTGCTTCACATAAACTGTGGATCTACACACGCCTTGTCATTCATCATTAGTTTCACTTGAACTAGCCAGTACAATATACCCTGAGCATATACATTCACTCTCCCTGCCTTTTTCCCAGCAAAGGTCATCCCGCATGGTGCCCAAGACTCAATATGATTGGCATAGTCCCCATAGAGTCTAGCAGGGCGCAGATCCACAACTCCAAAATATCCATGCAGATCAACAGAAAAGCCTCTGTATTGTTATGGAACTGGTAGCTATTTTGATTCTGAATTGTTAATCACCAGGAACAAGAACTATGAAAAACGAAACACAGAGACACCTGCACCTATTTAGGCTGACTAGCACTTAGCTGTCTTGACCACCCCTGCCCAAGAGGTCTGATTCTTTCAGTCCACTCATTCCACCCAGCTGTGCCTCCTGCATCTTCATTTGTCTGATAGATATCCACTGGAGACACTTCCCCTAACAGAGGTAAAGAAGCCAACAAGCACACCCCATCGTCTTTTCACATCTGGATGAACCTGCAGACTCCCACTGCGTAACCACAGCCCTGAACCTGGGAGTTATTCCTATTCAACTCTGAGGTGTCTATTTTGATGAGGCATGTATAGTGGTGCAGTATCATAGCAAAAATGGGGCTCACTCACAAGAAGGAAAAGGAACACAATGATGCAGTTGTAATCCTATGCCTATCTGCTCAGAAATAACCCCACTGAATTCATGGAGGCTTATACCAAGGAAAATGGATATAAAATCTTCACTACCAAGCACCTTCAAGGCAAGGTGCCATCTTGAGGTAGAAGTCATCATCTGTAATACAGGAACAAGAACAGCTGACTTTATTGGGTTAGGGCAAGGCAAAACACATGGGACACCTTTGACCTATTCCACCATTTTGAATAAGGGCTGACTAGACGCCTTAGGGATCTGTCACTGGAAGGACAGATCCTAAAGCTGAGGCTCCAATACTTTGGCCATCTCATGAGAAGAGAAGACTCCCTGGAAAAGACCCTGATGTTGGGAAAGTGTGAAGGCAAGAGGAGAAGGGGACGACAGAGGACGAGATGGTTGGACAGTGTCATCGAAGCTACCAACATGAATTTGACCCAACTCCAGGAGGCAGTGGAAGACAGGAGGGCCTGGCGTGCTCTGGTCCATGGGGTCACGAAGAGTCGGACACGACTAAATGACTAAACGACAACAAGACGCCTTAGCAAATAAGGGCCCACGACGTCGTTGCCTGGCTCACATGAGAAGCCTCAAGTGTGAAACAGGGGGCGTCCTGTATACTTGGAGGCTTTCCCTGCACTTCTGAACCCTGGTTTTCCAGGTTTCTGGCTTGCTTGGAAAGCCTCAACGAATATTCTCCACTTCCAGCTCACTGCTTCTCATATGAGACAGGACGGGTGGATCAAGTAGCCCCCCCCCTTATTTGCATGTGTAATTAGCCATCAGATCTCATGCCTGGAAAAGGCTCTTCAGCTCTACAGGCCTCCCGCTCCCATCGGTCTTAAACCATAACGGCCCTTGCAGCCAGCATCGCCCACAGTAAGGTGTAATGAGGCTTGCACTTCCGTAATTTCCGGAGAGCCACCTTTCCTTACCCCCGGTCCTCCTTTAAACGCCTGCGTTTTACGCCTAAATATTTCCTTCTGTTGTTGTTTGGATGAAGTAGTACCAATCTTGATTAAGAAAAAAAAATGTCCCTCATTACGCCCACAAACGTAACGGAAAGGGGAATTTCTGGTCGCCCTTCTTTCCCCTCCTTGCCTTCAAGTGCTCCTTAATGACAGAAGGATTTCTCCTCTTGCGCGTCTGACATGAAGAGGGAGCTGTGGTTCTTCACAGGCACGCCGAGTTCAGCCTGAACCAGCTTCCTTAGCCAAGCTTTCTGATCACTTGTCTGCTTCCCTCTCTCTCTCTCTCTCTCGCACTCACTTACTCTTCCATCTTTTGCCACTGTGCCAGATAAATTTAAATGTATCTGTTCAAGTGGAGATAATCCATGCAAATCAGAGCCCACTGGCTCCCAAGTGCTCGATTCACAAAGAGAGCCGTGCTTCAGGAGGTCACTCGTTCACAGCTGCTCCTCCCATTATATTTCCCCCCCTTTTATAACAGAACTGCGGCTTGTATACAGTGACTGAAAGGACTCAATTTACTACAAACCGCTGCCTGGTTCTTACTTACAACTTTCTTTCAAAGAGGGACATACCTTCCAGCTATCTTACCAAGAAAGGTAGGAAGTCTACTTCTTCTAAAGTCGTGGAAATACCTCTCCTCATTATCAGAGCGTGCGATAATGATGATGGTTACTGTTATCAGCCTTACCTCTTAAAAGTGTGATGCCCAGGGTCTAATGCTTTTGTTACTTATATGCAGCGTTGCAATTGTTTAAATGCCTGTTATTCTGATGGTGATTCAGCCGGCTATTATCCAGATGCACAATGGCAAAGGAAGATCTTATCAGAGTTTCCCTCTCTTTCTCTCTCTCCATCAGTTGCAGTTGTCTAGTTCTGATAACATTCCGTTTTTCTCCTTAAAAAAACAAAATATCCCAAACTCAAGCCTGAGACGTATTTATTGATTATTTATTTTCAACCCCCAACCCGGGTATTTTCTAACCAATGACAGGTCCTGCTTCCATCAATTGAAAACTCGAGAAGCGTCTGATTCTGTCCTTAACGGTGATTTCCCTAGAGCAGAACTTGACCACTGGAATTTTTAAGGGAAAACAATATGTTTGTAAGGTCACCTTTTGTCTGGCTGTCACTTGTAAACAAGGAAGATTGCAGGCCTCATTACAAACAGGCCTGTCAGATAAATGTAGACTCATTAAGCAAAAGGTAGGATATGTATTAGAAATGCCAGCAGTGTTTCTAGGAATGAGACCCTGACTTCTTGCTGTTAGGCATGGTTTACAGAAGCAGAAGGGAGATGTGGAATATACACACACACACACACAAACACATGCCTACATAGGGATGTGCACACAAATATGCAGTACATGCAAATATGCACAAACATATATGTGCACATGTGTGCACACATACACGCACACAATCCTAGCAACTGTATAGTAATCATACTGAAATTCAAAAATTCAGACAGTTTTCTTGGTAATGTCTTAGTCAAAGCAGAATAGCAGATGCACTGAAAAAATATGAAAGAAGAATTTTTCATCAGCACTTTGGATTTTTCAGTTAAGCTAGGAAGAGAGTTCCATGTGTTTCATGGCAGCGTTTACAAGAGCTCCTTAAATGCTCCTCAAGAGCAACTTAGGATATGCTTAACTTCAGCATTGTTTTTTAAGCTGCACAGACACAAACCAAATCAGTCCAAAGATTTGTTTTGGAGAAATAAATTGGCATTCCATTAAGGATAATCAATTGCAAAAACACTTTGGAAATATAGTGTACTCCAATAATAATTCTTCAGGTCCAAAAACGTTTAGGGAGTTGATCTGGAACGATGAAAGCTATCCATTTTAGAAGGCAGCTCATATTCACAATTCATTAAAAAAAAAGAATCCAGAATATAAAAGTTTACAACAGCGGTTGTTCCCTCTTGTACTTTACAAATTAAGACCATGCAATCACACTCTGGAGTAATACTAATTAATTACATCCTACCTCAGAGTGAATAGGGGTGCTATCTTAATGTTGCTATATAACTAAAAAAGATATTAGTTATATAGCCTGAAAACATCCTCCAAATAGTTTAATCTTCTAACAAAGAATAGCCGGTAACCCATGGCTAAGTATCATTTGCAGTTGGACCATATGTGGGTTCTTTTTTTGCTAAAGCATCTGAGTATAAGCTTAGCAAGTCTCTTTACTTCCGCAATAAACTCACTATATAGCTACTGCTACCCTGTTTCCCTGAAAATAAGACCTAACCTGAAAATAAGCCCTAGTATGATTTTTCAGGATGCTTGTAATATAAGCCCCACCCCAAAAATAAGCCCCAGTTAAGTGAAACCCTGCCCTCCACCATTGTGCAGCAACCAGAAGAAGATGACATGACTGTATTTGAATAAATGTTGTACATGAAAAAAAATAAAACGTCCCCTGAAAATAAGCCCTAATGCATTTTTGGAGCAAAAATTAATATAAGACCCTGTCTTATTTTCGGAGAAACACGGTATATAGGGAAGGAACAATATTGCCTGGGCATTTGAAGTGATCCTATTGACATGCAGGCCAATTGAGGGAAAGAGGTGGGGAAGAGAAAAAGTTTAATAAGATCTTTAAAATGAAGCTAACAATTCCGACTTTCTGTTCATTGTTTGAAATCATAAGTGTTCAGTGACTTTGAGTTTTTAAGTAAAGACATCTACTCAAGACGCCGCCAAATTATCTCCAAACCATATTTTTTAAATTTCTTGACTCATATTCCCCTGCACAGTTAGTTTACAGTAGCTGAATGCATTTAAAGGGCTCCAGTTGTGTAAAGGGCGGTGGTCTTGCTTTTTAACATGCAGTTGCAATCCCAAGCATGCTTGCATTAAATTACATTGTGCTGAAATGAACGGGAATTACTTTCTCATCTCTTACTTGTTTACAGCTAGAGATCAGGAGCAACCTTTTCCCTGTATTCCCCTTGTTGATGCAAAATGATTTGGTTTAGCAGTAGGTGGAGTTTTTTTGTGCATGGATCTTAAAATGGTATCATGATCCCAATTAATAATACACTTCGTAAACTGAAAACTAAACAAATCTTAGGTAACAACTCTGAAGTCCTCAAAAAGACATGGAGGAGGCTTCCTGAGTTTGAATGGAATTCTGGCCCAAATAATATTGGGGGATTAAAGATGATCCCTTTGGAGTCTGACAATAAAGTGAGGTGAGATTAGATGACTCACTAGCTGAGATATGAAAAGGAGATGAAAGACCTTTCAGAAGATCTTTTTAAAAATATTGGTATGCACTTATTTCCTTCTCCCACTCTGCTGTACTCTTCCAAATGCCCAAAATTGTATAAATAAAGAAATGTATTTCAGGGCATTCCTATTAATATTTTGAAGAATAATTTCACAATAGTGGGCCAGAATGTTGTCTCTTGAAATACATACCCTGTTTCCCTGAAAATAAGACCTAACCTGAAAATAAGCCCTAGTATGATTTTTCAGGATGCTCGTAATATAAACCCCACCCCCAAAATAAGCCTCAGTTAAGTGAAACCTCGCACTCCACCAATGTGCAGCAACCAGAAGAAGATGACATGACTGTATTTGAATAAATGTAGATTGTTGTACATGAAAAAAATAAAACATCCCTTGAAAATAAGCCCTAATGCGTTTTTTGGAGCAAAAATTAATATAAGACCCTGTCTTATTTTCGGGGAAACACGGTACAGTTTTTGCCTTCAGACTCAGTGATAAATCTTAACCATCCATTAAAATACAATGATAATAACATATGCATCCCTATGTAAGAGTAATCTAATATAAATAATGATAATCTTAAAACTGCAGAGCTGGAAGGGACCCTAAGGATCATCGAGTCCATCCCCTGTCAAGGAGACACAGTGGGGAATCGAACTCCCAACCTCTACTTTAGTTTTATTTTCTCTTTCTGATCAGCTGCTTTGTCTCCTGCAACAATTCTCCTGTTTCCTCAGCCTATATGTAATTTGTATCTCTGGCTTCTGTCACATTAAATAGACACTTAGATCCTCTGCTGAGGCAAGTATCTGCCCAAAGAAGTACATTTTGTCCCATTTCCATGTGTGCTGCAGTCTCGTTAATGCAGTAAACTCTGTACTGTATATAATTCTCTTATCTGCTGGTTTTATGAAGACACTTAAAAAGACAAATGGTCATCCTTAGAGGATACTATAAGCGACTGTTAATAAGTTCTATCAAAGTTCTTAACGGTTCAGCAGGAGTACAGGCCTTAGCTTTGCGGTGCCTTCAGAAACTCCCTGCATTTTAAAACACCTTAGACATCCCAAGGAGTAAAATATATGGCCATGAGACAGATTATTTCAAATAGTAGGGCCCTATAAAGATTAGCAGAAAAGAGAATTTAATTGGCTACAGGTTTATCAAGTGAAGCTGTCACTTGAGATGATGGCCTGCAACATGCCCAAATGAAAATACCTTCCCTTAGGTTTATTGTCAGTTTACATACTTGATTATATCCTGCTCTCATTTCACAATGCCTTTCATTAACTTGTGCTTCAACAGATATATGAATGCAATATCAGGTTGCAAACTTCAGTCCTTTCAACCCAATGACTGCTGAAAATGATTGCTATTGCAGGAAAAGCCTCATGATACCTCAAGGGGTTAAGAAGGGAATCAGATCTGTAATTGACTGACTTCCCAACTGACAGCCTTTGAAGCTCTTCTCCTGTCCTTGTTTTTTTTTTTTAACTCCTGTTTCATGAAACAAGATTGACACTCCTTTATATGTTTGGAATTCTTCAGCAGGTGTAAAGTGTGAGGTAATGATGGAAATTAACCTGAGGCCTTATCTACGATTTCTCCTTGCAACTTTATTGAAGTGCTGGTTAACAGTTAAAATTTTTATGCAAACAACTGTTCTCATCAGAATCTCGCATGCTTCTGTCATGTCATTTCATCCTTTGTGCTTGCCAGAGGTGCTCAAAAGTGACATAGTTTTTTTCCCCACCCTCTTTCTCCCTACAAAACTGTTTGCTGTTGTTTCGGAAAGGCAATGACAAGTATGCCAAAGCAAAAGGCACCAAGAGAAAACCAGATAAAAGAAATTATACAGAGGACAAATGCATTTCTGAATGGTTCATCTGTAGAACCTTGAATGCACTTATCTGACTGTGTGTCAGCAAATGTTATCTTTGAGAAAGACATGAACAAGAACAGGCCCATATTGTGTGTGCAAGACTGGTGCAGTCTTGACTTCCTTGTAGAATTTGGTCCAAAAGCTGAATCAGATGCTTGCAGAATTTGAATCAGAATCTGCTCTTAAATCCTTCAGGGGGAAAATGTCTCATGTCAGCACAAAGTTACCACTGGCCCAAAGTCATAATAAATGGAAGACACATGAAAAATCCAGGCCAGTTTTCCTAGAATGTTAAGAAATGACCAGAATGTACATTTCCCCGAGGAGAATCACTCTCAGTGGAACATCTTATTGCACATCAATTCTTAAAATTAAAAAACAAGAGACTGAAGAAAAATATATTAATATGTTAACAAGCAAACATAAAAAAGGGGTTCCACTGGGAGAATAAGAGTGCTGCCCGATGAACATTTAGCCAGGAAGATGATCCATGGAAATAAGGAGAATTTACTTATGAGTAAACATATTTACTAATCTGGAACATCACACTACTCTTAATAATAATGTGTAGAGATGGGCACAAATAAAAAAATGAATTGTAAAATTCATACAAAATTGCTAATTTGTCAATCCATATTCATCCAAAGTGCTGCCCCTGACAAATACAAATCAACAAATTTTTAGCAATGTTTGATTCATCAGGCTATAAAACAGCTGCCCACGCACCTAAAAACACCAAAACCACAGAGAAGCTTCCCCTGACTCTACAATTCCTACAAGTTTGTTGAAGATTGAGTTTTCCCCAAGCCAGCTGCTTTGTGGGTGTATATCGTGGTTGTCTGAAATTGCACCAAATTTGCAGGGCTTGTAGAGGAGAATCAGGAGAAGCTTCTCTGTAATTTTGGCATCTTTAGGTGCCTGGAAAGATGTTTTATGGGGTTTTAAAGGCAAAACAAATTGACAAATCGATTTGTCAGAAAAATAATAATAAATTCATTATTCATGATTCGGCAACCTTGATGAATCACAAATTGAAACAAATCACTATTTTTCTGATTCGTGCCCATCGCTAATCGTGCGCCATCAAGTCAATTCTGACTTACGACTACCCTTTTTAGGTTTTCTAGGTAGAGAGTACTCAGAAATGGTTTACCATTCCCTTCTTCTGAGGGCACACTGGGACTGTGCAGCTTGCCCAAAGCGACACAAACTGGCTCTTCTCCCTGGAGGCACAGTGGTAAATTGAACTCCCAGCCTCTGGCTCTGCAGCCAGATCTTACTCACTGAGCTATCCAGCTCAGGTGGAGGGATTTAATTTCCCCACTACTTCAGATTCTACAATTAAAGATGCCAAGGCTTGAACCTATGACTATGTACATGCGTAAGATATACATACTATAGAATGAAGCCCCTACACAAGTAATGCTTTTCTTGTACTTCAGATTGGGAATATCTCCATCAAATACTTAACCCAGACACTCAGAATGAAAGATCTTGGAGAAACACTTTGTTCTTCAAGCAGAGACTGAAGCATGCTTAGATTATGTTCTAAATTAATGTGATATTCAAAGCAATGAAACAGAGGAATAGGAAGAAAAGGACTACATAATTGTCTCATAAGACTTGTGTATCAATCCAACCTTCTTATTGCATTCACAGAATTGTGTGTATATGTGGGTGTGCATGAGAAGACTGTATTTCTTACAAAGACACTTCATTCCCATCACTCTTTCATTGTTGTGACACTTGAAAACAAGTCCCAGAGACTTACATATGCTATTGTAAATGCAATGTCAAAAACTGCATCCTGTAACCACTGCTTCAACTTCTACTTGCTGCCAAGATAATGTAACTACAGATGAAAAAAAAAAAGCTGGCTGCAGCCATAAAGAAACTGAATATTCATAAATGTATGAATATTTGATAAGTTCCAAATAATATCCAAATTGAAACTTACCTTTATGAGGACTGATTATAAGCACATGGTTCAAAGGTTACTTTTAAAGGTATAAAGGGCTGCATTCAGATTGCTGAAAGTGAGGGTTTGAATCCTGTTTCTGATTTGACTTTAAGTCTTTAATCCTACATGCATCCACCTGGGAGAAAGTTCCATTTAATTTAGTTCAGATTACTTCTGAGTAGTCATGCATAGGACTGCACAGAAAAAGAGTAAGGTGATAATGTATACTCACCTGAGAGTAAGTCTTACAGAAATCAATGAGGCTTACATCTGAAAAGACTCATATAGCATTTCTCCGTTTAGGTTTTTTTTATTAAGCAGTCACCTCTGAGATTAGTGTACATCTGAACAACGCAGTGTATAATAGAACATTCTCCCACTTCTGGCTCAAAATGTTGATACTCCCTAAAGTACAGAATTAATCTTTCCCAAAAACATATATAAATATAGAGCTTTAAAAAATTGCCCTGAATGAATTTTCTCACCCAGTTTGGCTACTGATTATTAAATTACTGCAGGCATGAAGAAGGTGTGCTCTCCCCCCCCAAAAAAATTTCTATCAGTAGACAGAGATGATGGGAACTGTAGTTGAACGCTAATGCTTGGGTGAATCGTTAGCACAGATTTGGTACATAACTGAATTATTGGCCAGTGTGGGTAATATAAGAACTAGTATGTTTTTCTTAACTTCTGTTCTTTGGCTTACAAGAGGCAGCACACATTCCAATTAGTGATAGCTGTTTTTTTTTAAATAATTTCACAAATAGTACTCAGATTGGTTTTTATCCTAGCAGACCTTGCAGCCTGCAGCCTGAGATTTCTTTTCACTAGGCCCAATGCAATCTAAATCTTTAATATACTGCCATTGAGACTTAACTCTTCTGCTTACATTTTAAGGAATAACATGGTTTCACATTGATAAATGGGCTTTTCCATCATGCCAACCTAAGCCTTCTCCTCCACTCCCCTTTCAGCTTACCCATTTGACATTATTTTGATTACAGTCTAGCCTGTTCCGGGAAACTTGAAAGCTTGTTCACTATTTGGTATAGCCGGTGTAGCCAGAAATACTGACCATTTTGGCTATTCTGAGAACTGTAACTGAAAAACTTTTCTGAGTGCCACTAAATACTGGACCAAAAGTTGCATGTCCCCTCCCCTCCCCCATATTTGTAATTGGAAATCACTTTTGGTAGAACTATATTAAGAAGGCTTTCTTCCTACTCTCAAAGCAGTTAGATTTTACTGATGGAAACTGAAGCATAGGAATAAACTTTATACCTGAAAGCCCACCAATCACATGGAAGAGAGCACATCCACTTATAAACCATGACAGTCTTCAGGATTTTTAGAACAAGCATTGTTTTTCTTAATTGACGTCTTCATTTTGAAAAGCAACATTTTCTTATGTAATCTATAACAAATAGTAGTGTAGCAGATATAGGTGTGATGGGGTGGGGAGGAAAATATAAGGGTGAGGAGGTCTTTTTTTCTGTTCATAATCCTATTTATCTTGGGCAGGGGTGGAGAATAACAATACAGAAATAAAAAAAAGAGACAAAATGAACAATCTCTTTGTGTGATAATTTTAGGCCATGGTAATGATGGATTTTCTATCAGCCATTCCTTTTAATCCAACCGTGTTGGCACAGCATGTCATGCTGACAGATGTTGAACCCAGTACAAATCAGCTTTTGGTACTGGGTTGCAACTGCTTGAAAAGTCAATCGTTGCCCTTCATCCATCTGTGTTGGCATGGTATGGAGCTGTCGCATTGACAGCTGTTAAAGGTGGCACTGATCAGCTTTTGGTACCCAACTGCAACTGTTTGAAAAGCTGCAACAATGACGGATTGCCAAAACAAGCTTCAAAGCAAGAGACAGCTTTCTTGTTTTGTATTGTCGTTTCTGTAAAACACCAATAAGTGTAGCATAACAATGTGCTTGAATTTTATTTTCTAACTTACAAATACCAAGGGGCAATAATTTTAGTAGTAAGTATAGACTTAACTAGAATATTATGTTTTTTAAAAATGATTTCATTTTCCCTGGATCACTAGATATTAGTAATTCAACTTCCAACAATTCCAGTCATCATGAGCAATGAAGAATGATGGGAGTTGTAGTGCAAAAACTACTGGGAAGCCATGGATTCCCTGATGTAGTACTCAATTGCAGGTTAGTGTGATGTGTCTGAGTAGGAAAAAGCTGCAACAAGGCCTAACCTTGCCATTTCCCCCTCTCCCTTTTTCTCCTTCCATGTGACTGAGAGGATTTCAGTAGTGTTTATTTTTGCTTGTGGTTAACCATGGTTTGCTGTGTCACTTCGCAAAATGCTTAATTTCAAATGTACTAGCTACAGAAGTTGGTTTCTGAAGCTGAGTTGTCAAAATTAGCCATAGTTAGGTTGTGTGGATAGTGAATTTGGTACCTGGTTGTGGAGCCAGAGATCTGAAGTTTAATTCTCCCACTGTGTGTCACAGGAGAAGAGCCATCCTGTGTAGCTTTGGGCAAGCTACACAGTCCCAGGACACCCCAAGAAGAAGGGAATGAATAAACCCCTTCTGAATATACTGTACCTAGAAAACCCTGGCAAGATTTGCCATAAGCTGAAATCAACTTGATGACAAGTTGTTGTTACTCTGTATATTAGAGTTAGCAATGTTTCCTGGTTCAGATGACATGGAAAGCTGCAGTTCACTAAAAGTAGCTAGAAACTAAAGCTTTGGTATTTATTTTCTTGGCTGTTCTGGAGAAAAAAAAGAAGAGAGTGTGTGTCAGAGCCTACTTTGTGCTAAACCGTGGTTTAGTATGCTAGGCAAAGATGGCCTGAGTTTAAAGAAAGCTGTGACATATTCTGCCCGTTTTCGTTTCCTTATACTGTGCTTGATCAGATTCTCTATGAAAACAGGCAGTTGAATGAAAATGCAACCAAAAGCAGAGGTCTGCAGAGGTTAAGGGTGTGTATGAGAAAGACTTCTCCCTTTCTTTGAGGTCATGAAGTTGCTCTAAAGACAGTGTTTCAGCACCTGCAGGGCTAAAGGAGGCTTTGCTCATGAGAGGATTAGACTATCTTGATGTCTCTGAAATACCTCCTGAATAGACTTCCTTTTGATGTCATTTCTCTGCCCTTTTCTTTTGCACTTTATGAATGCAAGTCTCAAAACAAGGGATTCTCCCCCCCCCTTCCTCAGGGAAGATTCAAGACACTTAGAAGAGTGGGGGGAAAGCAGGGACAAAAGAGACATTTCACTGTCAGACCTGCAAACTGGAGTCCAAAAATTGGTCCTTTAGGGAATCAGACATGTCCTTTGCAAAATGACATTGCCAATGTATCAGTATATGCAGACTCAAAAGAAGAAATCCCATGACTGGTATCCTGAACCATATCAGTATACACCCGTCATGGCTTTTGGCATCACCCTCTTTTTGTTAGTAAGCCCCCTTTCTACATAATTATACTCAGTCTTTCACAGGTCTGACAGTATTATCTGGAAAGTTAGATTAAGAAGGGAACTATTCCCCCCTCCTCCACTCATGACACCCCATAGTAGCTACTGGTGAAGGATGCCATTTTTACATAATGGCTCTTTTGTTGTTTGTTTGTTTGTTTATGGATATGGTCATCTGCCCTGAAGACAACATTTGTTAAATTTGGCGCCGAATCAGGCATTGTAAGTTTACAGAACGGGGCAAGAATGCTAGTTTTCGAAAGCTAATGTTTTCAGGACCTGCCCCTTGAGGGGAAAAAATAAACATTTTATCACAGTCACAGATTTGGAGAATTGATTTTTTAGACATCCCATAGCTTGTTTTCATAAGAGCTGATTTTCCACAAAATGTTATTATACATTTTTGGATATTTTTTTCAGACAAATTTGCCAATAACTGCCTGCATCTTAGTTGTATGTTCTTCACAAGCTATGAAGTGACATGGTATTTCAAGTATATTAACATTAATAGGTTTTAGGTTGGGTTAACCTCATTGCTGTAGTTTCAATTTATAGCACAAGATTACAAATTTTTGATTATCTGCTGGCTTTACTTATTCATTACTCTTGTAATTAAACTGTATTTCAGTCTGATGTTAAATACATAAGATTTCTCACTATTTTCTAAAATGTAGTTTATATTTAACTATTATAATGGACAAATAAACATTGTTGTGCCCATAATCTAGTAGAGGTGCTTAATAAACCCATTTGTTTTAGCCTATAGAAGGAACATTTAGCTGGGAATAGGCAACACTGAACACTGGAAGATTTATTTCAAAATAAGGAGAAATAAAATTGCCTCAGTAATTTAATATTAGATGGTGGATGCTAGCTTTAACATGGTAGCTAACAGCTGTAAGACATGCATATGCTTCATTATTGTTATGACTGTATAATGAAAAATGATTTGGAGTATAGATAGAGATATAGAAACTGTTAGTGTCTTATAAATTCATTAAGGAGTCATAGGAAATATGAACTGGCAAGACAAGAGTTACATGTGACAGGTTTACTTTGAGCACTGGTGCGCTGCCCCTAGAGTACTTTAAATTGGTAGTATAAAAATAAACATGTAAATGGCTGAGACTCATTTGAAAGGTAGTGTAAAATAATTAAAATAACATAAATCAAACCCACCATGATTAAATTAAATTCAAAGTCAGATGGCAAGGCCACAAATGAGAAAGGAAGTTTGAGGGAGAATTTGCTTTTTGCCTATATCTGAAATCCATTCTGTGTATCTTGCAACTTTTGCTCTAAACATTCATTTCAAGCACTGCTATGTTTTCTTGATTTTCTTTAGTATTGACCTGAATAGCTTTATTTCAATAAGACAGTTATTTGGACTACCTAAGACTCATAGTGTGCATATTTTGTGATATATAATGTTTCCCCTAGCCTTAGTAATGCCCTCGCAATCCATTTTAACTACATAACTCTGCTTAATTTCTATGAAAGATTATAGTAAGCGTGCTTTTATCGTAATGATGTCAGCAGTGGATGATAAACATAACTTAGGCAGTGCAAAATGCTGATTATCTGTCAGAATAAATATGTTTATTTCAGAAATAGTCTGACAACACCCATTGTTAATCACTAAAGTACATGCTAATACCAGGTACTGTCGAGTAGGAATTCTTCTCCCAGAATTTTTTTCCCAAGTGATGCAGTCATAGATTAATTTTGTGAAGTTCCTGTCAACTAGGTCTGCTATTTCTCACATTATTTTAAATAAAATAAAATAAAATCGCTTATGGGTAGTTCTTTTTCTTACACCCATAACTATTCTTAGTCAAGAATGGTGATGGATTTTCATATGTGGCTGATTTTGACACTGGTATGGCCACTGTATGTTCATATTTTTAAACCAAGGGAAGAACATGCATGAAAGGCATACACACACATACAAATATTGTTAACACTACAATGGTCTCATTCTTTTATATTTTTAAATTTTTCAGTAGCAGTTCTTGAAAATATTTGGAAACAAATGATACATGTTCATGTTCAAATAGGACAGGACTAGAATACAGTACACAGCATACTTTTGCTTATGCATTACAAGCACAGCTGAAATAACCAGGGATACACAGTGGCAAAGCATGGTAAATTGTTCCTTGAAGTTCTATAATAAACCCAGAGTAAATGCAGCTTGCCAAATATGACAGGTCTAAATTTATTTTTTGGTTATTTTGGCTGGGGTTAAAAATAATTTGAAAAGAGATACTGGATCTCTCAGATTTTATGTCCCAAATCCCCTTCCCCCCAGAGTGGCATTTATGTGATTGTGTTGCTCGTTGATCATTTTGTGAACACCGTAAAATGCTAAATAGCTCAGTAAAAATTGGTATTTATATTGACATTTCAAAGTGCAATAAAGAAGCCCTAAACAGACACAAGGTTTTATAAGCAGCTGCTTCTTCAAGCCTGTTTCTTGTTTTGACAAATTCTTCTCTTCTCCTTTCTCATCAATTGCTTCAAATTTAATAAATGCTTCCCCCAAAACTAATTTTGCCCCAAAGAATGTACACTTCTCCATCTTAATTCAGAATTTACATGTTTAGTTTGCATATTTTTGCATCAGATGATGTGTTTTCTATTAGCAAAAGGTCACTGTCATTTGTAATCAAAGGGGAAAGGTAGATTAAAGGTCAAGATTTGTTTTTTGTGTTTTTTTAAACCCAGCTGATTAGGTGTTAATGTTAGTTCATATAATTCAGAGTGCCATTGGATAAATGGAAGTCATGAGTTAAGAAAATTAATCATGATATCAGGCGGTCAGGGTTTTTGTTTTCGTTTCTGATGTTCTGAAATTTGGGTCATGTATCTCTCTCTATGCACCCCAAATATGCTACTTCTATCACAGTGTGATGATATGTATGATCTTTGTTCTCAGACTTCCAAGCACTTTGATAATGTGAGTCTAATAAATCTTTAATTTCATATGAAGAGAATGGCTTCAGTTTAAATACAGATGCTGACAACTGGTAACTTGAAAAAAATAGAGAATATTTTAAAAAGCACCTTTCAAAACATCAGATCAGAAATTCATTGGGAAATTTTTCAAAATATGAACAATAGACATTAGGTTTTTAGTTAGCATTTGGGTTAAACAGCCTATATTCTACAGCTATCCTGCATAGTTTCATTAGATTAATTGGGTTTTCTATTTATCAAGAAGTAAATTATAATTCTCGAAGAGTCGGACACGACTTAACGACTAAACAACAACAAATTATAATAGTTTAGGCTTATGAGCAAGTATTTTTTCAGAATGACTCTTTTCAGAATACCTTAGTAAGATATTAGAATTTAGCAACTTAAAAGCAAGGCAGACCAACAGACATGTTTTATCAATGTGGATGGGACTCAGGAACGCTTACTTGTCAGGATAGTACTTTGTATTTAGGAAGACCAAGTCTTTAAAAAGCGTACTAAGAACTAACCAGTTATTTTTATTTTATTTTTTTAATGGTCATTTAAGATCTCTTCAAGAAAGATGAGAAATAACTAGCATGGTTCCAAAATGTATTTGTTTGTTTGTTTGTTTACTTACAATTATTTATATGCCAACTTTCTCCCCATGAGGGACCCTCACAACAATTAAAGCTATACAATGCTTATAGATTTAAAATACTTTACAAAATCTATTTTAAAAAACCAATTGAACCTCAACCAATATTAAAGTCAGGATTTAAAACAATTTTAAAAGCATTTTTAAAAATGTTTTTAAATCTCTAAATGTAATAACCACTGTGTTCCCTAGACCACCACTTATTGCTTAAAAGCCTGCTTGAAAAGGAAAGTCTTTGCATAACATATCCAGACACAGAATCTGAATCTGCAGGTCTGAAAATGCATGGCAAGTTATCTACATCCTTGTGTGAACATACAAACATATGCAAGTACATGTGTGCGCACATGCAACCACCTGTTTTGTCTTGTCTGGCCTTGACTCTACGGTATTTAAATTAATCCAGAGTATAGAAAACATTTAGCTAAGGCCACATTGGTGAACAGTCTAAAGTTACATTCTAGAGTTCATTGATGTGCAGCAGTATTTCATCTGCAACATATCTAGTGAGATGCATTATTTTTCGATTCCCATTTCTTAAAATGCATTTCAACTCATGACAGGGGTCTTGTAGATATTTGAATTAAATTACAAGTAGAATAATGACACAAGGTTTGAATAATCGACAGACATTGTACACTTGTTGTCTTTTTTCCCACCCAAATGTAGGGACAGATCAGGATGCTGAATATTATAGGCATTCATTATTTATTTTTTCTTTAAATTAGGGCATTAATGGATTTTAAAAAATGAGTCCCTCCCATCCCACGTAGGTCAGCATTCCAAGAAGTTAATTTTGAAGGGAACCCAAATAATACTTTTGAAAAATAACCATAAAATAAAATTCCTCATTTTTTGCTTGGAAATGGAGTGGAGAGGTGTTTTGTTTTTGTTTTTTTAACTGGCTTTTACTTCAGTCTCCTATTCCACGTGTTGCCGATCTGTGCTTTAATCATATGCCGTTTTAAAGGCTATTGTAAAAGCTCCAACTTTCACAAGGGTCTCGGTTTTCAATTGTTGCCATGCTTTTAGTAATCTGTTTATGAAATGAAGTTTTGAAAGCCTGCTGCAATGTATTCCTCTGTGTGCCTAGTCTCCCATGCTGGAAGAAAGCCCACAGAGAGAGGAGGGAATTAGGTCCAGCATTTACAGGGAAGAGTACGTTTTGCTTTAAAAATTAAAAATCCTGTTACAAATTCTCCTTTTGAATGCAGAATATTTCAACAGGACATTTTTCCACTTGTACGTTTTTCCATGGAATAAGTTCCCATTCTAAAAAGTCATTGCTTCATTAAATTAATTAGGAACATAATGGACGGATACAATACCAAAGTTAACTTTTTCCAGGAGACTGAAGTTAGGAAGCATGCATGCATGTGCAATAAAGAATAAATACTCAGCTCTTTGGTTTTGCTAAAATTTGAGATCATTGCATTTTTCAGTGCCTTCCTTCATGATCTTTTTCTTGAAATTCAGACAACATAAGGAAATATATGTTATAACGCCTTGAAACATTTACAAGTATTCCAGTAATTGAATAAACATTTGAATTACTTTAAACATAATGTTCAAATCACATACGGTACAATTTACTGAATTTTCCCCTAACCATATACTTCAGTTCAAATATGTTTAGCTCTTGGGAAAACCTGAAGAATGTATGCACCACATAAAATTAATGTGGCATGCTTTGTTTAGATTTTTCAGAAAGCTGAAATATAGGTCAAACATGCTAAATCAGATCCCAATCTATTTAGCCATCTAAAATTTTGCTAAAAGATTTTCCAGAAAAAGCAAAACAAGATAACATTGGTAGTCTGGGAATACATAATTGCTAAAGTAAGATCTTCTCAGCTGCAAGCAACTCCCTTCAAAAGAATAGCTGGACATCCTACTTTTTAAAAAAATGCATAGTGTATAACATTCTGAGGAAAAATATTTTGGTCCTTCTAAGGGAGAATTTAACTCTGGAAGATAATTTAATTAAAATTCAGCAACAACAAAAGATAACCGAGTGTCATGTATGATCTGTTTGGTGCTTGCGGGTTGCTATTCACACTCTGCTTGCACGCATACTGTGCTTTTCTTCCCTCAGGAAGTAGTTTTGACCTTTACACTCCCCTTCAATTGCCTTTCCTCACAGGCTGACCTGGCTTCTTTGAGGGCCATCAGATCTGTGTACCTGACAGCTACGGCTCAGGGTTTAAGAAAAACAGAAGGGAGCACAGAAATGAAGAGTGTAGCAGCGCATCTTAAATGTATCACAGTAGCACAGACCAAAGTATATGGGATGGAATGAGATGTGGCAAAGATAATCTCCGATCTGCATTGCCCTCTTGCATCCCATTGCCAGAATGAAACAACATGGCAGCTGCCTCCATACAACATAGCAGAAGAGAGCAGTAATTCTAATATTTATTTCCATTTGTGGTTGCTGATGCAGAAAAATACAATCCTAACCCAAAGATGTGCCAGCTTCAGGGATGTAGGAATAGGCAAATGCTTCTTCTGCCATCGGAAATCCTCTTATGCCAGCGAGAGTACTCTTTCAATGGCAGAACTTCCCTTCTGCTTAGGGATGGGCTGCCAGAAATATCTACTAGCAGAACTACTCTGTTAGCTAAGATGTGCAGGAAAGTGATCCAAAAAAGGGGGGCAGAGATATGGAATAGAAGAATTATGACAGATCTTAACCTGCTCCAAGCCCAGGGAAAAACCCACTCAACCAAAATATTGGCCAGGGTGAAGGCCAATATTCCTAAGCATCCGTCAGCTGGGAGGGGATGCACAGCTTCATCTGCCCTTGTGTCAGCTCACTGGATTTTATGCCACCTTGCCTAGTTAGGATTGTACTCTGCATGTCCAGAGGTGTGTGAAAGCTGCAGCATCATACACTTGGGCTGTGTTACTTTAACATTCTTTCTTGCACTGTATTCCAAACGTCTATTGAAATGGAAGGATGATTCCCATCAGATCATCTTTTTCTCTCTCTCATTTTTGGATGCATATAAAACAGTTTATTGTGATCTGCAAGCAAGTATACCCTTGAATCTTTTTCCATTTTGTCTTGCCCATTAGCATGCTTATCTATTTCTCATTTCTTCCACATAGTCTAATTATTTTAAAAAAACAGAATCTAATTATTTGGTTTCCATTAGCGTACTGAGCTCCTTTACAGGAAATACAAAGCAACCATGACATAAAACCAGTCTGTCTACTACATTGCTTAAGTGATCCATGGGCCTTTGCTACTCAGGGGTCATACAGGGAAACAAAAACCCATTCTATGCCTGCTGAACAGATCTGAAAATCTGTGAAGCTTACATACATTTGTTTGCTTTTTTGCTTGCCCTAATGCATATTACTGGAACCTGCATTTTAGTTTGTTGTTGCTGCTGTTTTGCTTTGTCTGTGTGAATGGCCAAAGCCACTCTTTTTTGCATAACAAACAGATAAAGAAGACGTAAACGCTGATCAGTGTTACAAGCAAATCACCTACGTTTACTCTGCCAGTTCAAAATCGCTTGCTGGTGATAGCTGGCAATTAGAAGGACATAAGATGCCTGCCTCAGATATGAAATAATGTACATTTTTGTGGCAGTGTTTTTTTTAAAAGGCACCTTGAGCATGTAATGACGGAAACAATAAGTTCTGTTTCTAAAAAGCTCAAGGTGCTTCATGTACATTCCTTCAGATATCCCTAGAAAGAAGCGTGTAAAAAAGCGCTGCAGCTAAGTTGCTAACAGGCGTGGAGGCGAGAACATGTTCTGCTTGTTCTTAAGATCTGCTGGCTTTCAACTTGTTTCTGGGCACAAACTGATGACCTGCTTTTGCCCTTCAAAGCCTCAAATAACTTGAAGGACAACCTGCCTCCCAGCAAGTCAGCCCCAACTACTGTATTAACATCTTCAGAGCCGTACTCAGAATGCACCGCCTTTTTTGAGGTGACATTGAGAGCAGTGTGGAGCAAGGCCTGATTAAGGGCCACATCTCATACTTTAAACAGTTTTCCCATCCATTCATCAAGTATCTTCTCTTGTTGTGTTTATGTGACAGCTAACAGCATTTTCTTCATCTCTGTTTTTAATTGTAATACTGTTTTTAATTTATTAGTCTGTCTTTTTCTGTTTTTCACCTCTTTCAAACATATATGTAATTTTCATATCTTTACCTTTTTTAAAAGTAATGCTATCTGCTTTTCAAGTCTTTGACGGATAGATCAAGAAGTCCAGAAACAGTCTATTAAGATCAGAGCATGTAAATAACTGCTTACAAATAGCCAGTTATTTTTAGTAAGTTCACTGGCTGGATAGCTCAGAGAGTCAAGTAGCTAAAGGCTAGGAATTTGATTCCTCACTGTGCTTGCCAGAAGAACATTGAGAAAGCTGCATAGTCTTAGAGCACTCCCCTGGCGAAGGGGATGGTGAAGCACTTCAGAGTTATCTATACCTAGAAAACCCTGAAAAGGGTCACCATAAGTCGGAATCAAGGCAGAACAGATCAGCATCTGATGCCTCACTTAAAAAAAAAAGTAACTATTCACTTTGAAGAAACAGGACAATAGATACTTTAAAAAACCCTGTAACCATAAAGTTAATTTTGGGAGTCTTGGAGTAACAACTGTAGCTAATTACTTTTTAAAAGTGATTTTCCAAGCTGCAAATAGTAGTTGGCAGCTGAGGCATAGTACATGATCAAGGGCTTCTTAGAAGCATGCATTAAGGGTCTCCTTGCCTTTCCACTCCTAGCTAAAGGCATATGCCTCAACTAACAAGGGCAATTCCTATTTTCTTTGGAGGAAAGCTGACATTGGCAACAATCCGAGGGTAAAACACTGCTTCACTAGGAAGGTACTTTTCACCATCTCTCCTCACATGCCACATTTTCAATCCTAAACATATGTGCATGTGTACATACCCACCCCACACCCCTACACAGATAATGTCTCATAGTTTTAAAGAAAAAAGCAAGGTTTTGCCCTAAAACTATCTAAGAAATTTTTATCAAGTCATTTCCTGGTTCACCTCCTATTATCACAAATAGTGCATTGAAGTAGTTATCAGGAGCAAATTTTGGGATACAGACACTTCTTCCTTGCTCCATGGCTGATTTGTCCTGGATCCAGCAACCTACAAAGGAATACCAACAAGATACTGGCCATAGGTTACTCAGACTGGGAAGGAGCTGTCCTCATGACAGATGCTGAAATCTCTGTTGCTTCTGTATGAGAAGCTTTGAACACCCATTCTGTCCACATGGCAGCAGACCAGTCTAATGTGTACCATGTGGATACAACCCATGACTCCTCTTCCTGGACTGATCTTCGTAAAATTGGTGCTTCTCTTTGTTTACTGCTACCCATGCTGAGCAATTTTAATCTTAAATTGCACAGAGCAGAGGGTGCAAGAAACACCCACTGAGAAAATACGAATTTTCCTTGAACAGTCCAGAAACAGCATTAGCAGCCTCAGAGAAAGAAGATATCAGACTCATTACTGTTCACAGGTTACTTCTTTTAAATAAAATTCTTTCTAGACCAGTTCAGCCCTTCAGATGCTGCTCATTGCTACTCAGGGATTAGGCTGAATCAGAGTTGAGAATTATTCCTTGGGCTAATCTCTCCTGAATACCACATTGTGTTTTTTTAAAATTCTAATTTCCCTTCAATTCTGTGAACATTTAAAGTCCTCGTAAAACATCCTACTAAAACTGGGGAAGTAAGACAGCTTGTCTATACCTGCTATAAGTCTCAATGGAGTCAATGCCGAGTGAGTAGACAAGCATAGGACCACACGATGTAGGGGAAAATTCCAGAAGCTGACTCCTTTTTTCAGTTCAGCATTTCTCACCCAAACACAAAGCAATTGTTGTGGCTGTTTTCAACAAATGAGAATGATAGTGAGCACAAGAGGGTATCCTGTAGGCCATCTTGACTGCTGCCATTGGTGTTGTCAGCATTCAGGCTCCCCTTTGCTATGTAAAGCTTGTCATTCTTTTTCCTGCTGGCAACATGGAATATGATATTGTGCAGCAATATCAGGACATTTCCTGGCATTCTTAATCAGAAAAACAGAAGCACAATATCTGATGTTCATAGACCGGAGCTTCTTTGAAGAATTTAATTTCCCGGTATTTTAAAACAGAAGTTTACACTGCACGCAAGTTCCAACAGAAACTTCTCTCATATAGAATTACCCAGTGCTAGAGAATCCCAGAAGATAGGCACATGATAGGTACTATGTTTACTGGGAGAAGACAGAAGCAAAAACAGGTTGAATGTGGCTATACTCCCTCTTTTCCAAAACATTTTGAAGGAATTGTTTTGGACTTCATGAAATGGTGAAGCAAAGGTGTGAGTAAATGCAATATATAAAATGGAGACATGCCCTTCAAGCTTTCAGATAAATGAATGTTGTCATGCCCTCTTCACAGATTGCAACCTAGAAAGCTATCTTCCAATTTCCAAACCTTTTCCTTAGGATAGGCAATAGAGATTCGTATTAATGAATATGAATATCCCTGGCCCAGGTGGCCCGGATCCCCAGGCCCACCTCCCAGAACCAATGTGTCCACTTACAGGTTGCAGAGCAGTGTGCAGGGGTGGTGTCCTGCTTGTCGGTCCTCCTTCCTGCTCTTCTAGACACTCAGCAGCTGAGCGGGAAGACTCGTCTTCCTCTGGCTGGAGTCGCCAGAAGAGCAGGAAGGCAGAAACGTGGCAGCTGGGCTTCATCGGAGATTGGACCGACAAGCAGGACACCAGCCCCGTGCAGTGTGTTGTGACCTGTAAGTGGAAGTTCTTGGAAGCGGGTCTGGGGTTCTGGGCCACCTGGGCCAGGGGTATTCATATTCGTTAACGAATACAGATATCCCATCTCTAGTAGGCAACCTGAGGAAGAAAAGCTATATTGGACCAAAAGCTCTAAGAACATGTTGCCTGCATAGTTTCCAAAATATTCCCCTCATCTTTTGAAATATAAAAAAAGGGGAGGCTTGGAGTTGGCAAAGATTATCACTGGAGCTCCATTTGGCATGCCTTACCCAATCCATGGAGGTATCAACTGAAATACATTACAATATAATACAGTAAATTAAGGAAATGAATCAGTGGCAGAGGTGTGATGCCACATCTGTTGAAAAGAGTATTTGTTTCTCCCCTGATTTATATTGCATGCCTCACACTATAGATCACACTCAAGCCCTCACCCTAGGCACCCTTCTGCCCCTCCAAAACTCTTCATGCGACATTGCTCCAACCAGTAGGTGACAGCGCAGTTTGTTCAAGAGACTCTTGGGCATCACCAGCAGGCAGCATGGCCAGCCTGTCATCACTTTGCTCCATGTCTTTGACACCCCAATGACCATGTAAAGCAGTGGTCCCCAACCTTTTTGGGACCGCGGACCGGCTGAGCCTCTAAGGAAGGCGGGGGCCCCCCGCAGGTGCGTGCGCGCTCTTGGGCGCATGCGTGAAGCGGTGGGGGAGCGCCCGCCTGCCAGCGCCGGCGTGAGCGCTCCCCCACCCCTTCGTGCATGCGCAGGGGTGCCCGTGCGCCCGCCCGTGCACCCGCCCACCCTTCGCGTGGGCACTCGGGCGCATGCATGAAGGGGTGGGGGAGCGCGCGGGCGGGCGTGCAGGTGCCCCCGCGCATGTGCGAAGGGGTGGGGGAGCGCTCACACCGGTGCTGGCACATGCGCACATGCGCAAAGCAGCTGTGGGGAGGGGAGTGCATGCGGGGGGGGTGGGAGGTCTGCCTTCGTGGACCGGTCCGGCTCAGGCCACGTACCGGCACCGGGCCGCGGACCGGGGGTTGACGACCTCTGATGTAAAGGATTTGGTGTTGGTTTTTTTTACATTCAAAGTAGAGAGTAGTTGGGCTATGCAGATACAGTTTCAGGCTATTGTGTTGTGATTTCTTTCTTTGGAGGACATGCATGGATCTCCATTGCCAGAGTTCATTTAATTTCATAGATTGGGCTAGAAGGTTTTCTTCAAACTTCCCCTTCCCCAAGTGCCATCCTCTCACATTTGAGGGAACCTTCCCAGATATATGGAATCATTAATTCTAACACACCCACACAGACACACTATTTAGGTTGTGCTTAAATGTTGTTTTACATGTTTGTACATTACTGTTTTTATTGGAATGTACTCTGGTGTAGAGTGCAATATAAATAAAAATGTTGTTGTTAAAATGCCATTGATAATCACACAGATAGTCACATAGAGCAGACAGGAAGAAAAGCTAGCCTTCTTGCTGGGTAAAGCAAGAGCTGCTGTGGTTGAATTTCTGCCTGTTCAAAGCGACTTTGGAGACTGTTAGACTGTTAGACTGAAAGGTTCTACTGAGCATGCTCCATAGTCATGAAACGGCTGATTTTGTGTTAAGGAGTGTTTTAACCTTTGAATATTTCTACCACTACTCAGTGGATTTGCTGAAAATAAAAAAGAGGGCTAAGATAATTATTATTCTTTTCTAATTAAAAAGTTTGAAAATACTTTTCAGCTCTTTATTATTTGTTTGACAAAAATTTTGTCAGGGGTGTGTAAATCACGTCTAAATTTTAAAAACCATACCTTTAGAACTATTTGACAAAAATCACCAAATTTGGCACAGGGCAACATCAGACTGTCTACTCCTACTGTGCTAAATTCAGTGCTGATCTGAAGCCTGATTTAAAGTTACAATTTTTGTTGGGGGTGCCCCCATATCGAATTTCCTTGTAGAATTTTGTTTTTGCTCTGCCAACAAAATATCACTACACTCCCGTGCAGTGATAATACCTTTGTTAATACAGATGTTTATTTGAGCTCCAAGGAAGACAGTTGTTTCTGTTTAACAGAAGTCCTAATTAAGCACACCTGTTTTTATTTATTTTTCTAAAGTACTCTATATACTGTTTTGACTGGAAATATTTCTCTGTATGTTGATGCTCCAGACTGTTCAAATTCCGGTCTTTCGTACAGTAAATGAATAATCTTCCCTTTTTTCATAAAGTAAAAAGAGAAACATGAGTATGCACAACTAGACTTTTATCCACTTTCATAAAATGCAAGGTTTTCAAACATTATGCAAGGTTGATTTAGCAAGGTGACACCCTATTTAGGTATTTATGTATTCCACTAAGCATGTATGGGCCCTGTTCCCACTTTAACTTGACAACAGCCCTTGAAGAGAGACAGTAACTGGCCCAAGGCCATCCAGGGAGCTTAATAGCTGAGTGGGTGACTAGAACCTGGACCTCCCAAGTCTCAGTCTAACCTAGGCATGGACAACCCCCATCAGCCCTACTGAGCATAGGAAATACTGAGGTTTACAAGCACACTAACAACCTAACATCATCCACCTTCACATTGTGGCTGGTGGCCACAGTGAGGCCTGGGGCCCACATATGGTTTATGGACCATATTTCACCTGTCCCTAGATTATACTATGCTGCCTTCATGTCTAAAATTGGTTTGCCAACTAATCACAAAAAATGAGTTGGGCTGCACACTGGATGAGATGGATACTGTGTGCTTTAACCACCAGTTATATTTGCATGAATCAGACTTTTATCTTTTTTTGAGTGAGAATAGTATAGTTTCAGTAAAATACTGTGGGGAATTTAAGAGTTAAGATGGCGGAGTGATCATCTGCCTTGCAGAGGCACTGTGGATGTTATTGTAATTGTGTTCTTATTTCCAAGACGGTGGTTATATCTCTACTCCTCCTGTGGTGATTTTGCACTGTATGCATGTTTTGTGGACAGGTTTGCCTTGGCTTGCATGGCAAGCGACTGGATAGGCAGTTTTCTAGGGAATGTGTGCCTGGACTTTCAGTTATGATAACTGAAAATGAATGGAACTGCAAGCTGATTGTCTATGTGGTGCCTAGCTGGAAAGGTTCTGTTTTTGTATATAAGGTGTGTGTGTGTGGGAGGGGTAATTAGTTAGAGTTTGTTAGTGGTGTTAGTACTGTCATTTGAAGTTTGGAAGTTAGTCAGAGCTTGGGAGTAGCAATGAACGTGGTCTGTTTGTGAATAGAAGTGTGGTCTTGTTAGCAATTGTGACAAAGCAAGTATCTGTATGCAGGGAACAGATAGTGCTGAAAATTATAAAGAAAAAAGTTGCCGCTTGGGATGATATACTACAGAATGGATAGCTTAGACCATTTCTCCTTTATTTTATTTTGACCTTTTTACTGAATCTTTTTTATTTCTCTCTGTGTATATTTTTAATAAAACTTTTCTTATTGTTTATAAATGTTCATTATTTTACAGACAGCAGCCATAAGATAATATTACATGCATGTTTACTTTGGAAATGCTACATATAACATGTGCCAGAGCACTGACCAATAGGTAAATATTATATGTAACATCACCCAAGAAAACATAGCTGTGCTTCCCCAAAAAATATTCTTACCTTAGAAAAGGCAATATGAGGTTAGCACTTAACCAGAGGCAAATCTATAGCAGTAGTAAAAAAGGGAACACTGCCTGTTTGCTTGTGTTCGTGATAGAGATAATCCAAGAACAGGAGTCTTTTTTCAAAAGTTTAAACAGCAACCGTGAACTTAGCGCAGGGGTTTGTGGGGTGGTTGTTGTTTGGGCAGACGCTCACACAAGTGGAGAAGGTGTGTGAGCACCTGTGAATGGGTGAGCACGGGCACTCAGGAAAGGTCTACCCCCACACCCCACTGGCCCTCCACAAGTTCCTGTAAGGATATTTGGTGGGCACAGGGTAGATCCTGTTGGGCAGAGTGTGGGGGAAATTGCTGGTTTAAAAACCTCCAGCTACATAGCAAAGAAAAGTCCAGACGGAGACCTATAGAACAGATTAGTATAATTACAAGTCTCCCTCTAATATACCTCCCCTTATTGTTATTAGTTAGTTTTAGTCAGATTTACCTCAATTTACCTTAACTTCAGTTTGAGACTCTGGTGTTGAGAAAGAATTAAAATGGTTCTTTTTTACTTACAAAATCTTCATATCAGAATTAAAAAACAAACATAAACATTTGTTACATAGTTTAAAATACTTAATCGGTTAGCCTCATTATTTACTGCAGTTAACTGACAGACAGGTTAGATCAACATTCAGAACACTGACACTGCCCGCTACTGAACCTGTTTCAGAACCCTGACATTCTGGTAAACTGACACAGAATTCTGACAGACCCTGACTGAGGTTAAAAGGCAGGAAATAGAATGTGAGGTGCAGAGGAGAACAATTAGTTACTCTGAGTGTTTGATATTCAACCAAAGTCCCTCCCATCAAAACCTCTTAAAGGCGTAATGTGCTGGTTGTTATTCCAACAGGTCCCTTCTTCTATGAGTGAATGAGTGAACTGGAAACAAGAGACTAGAGAGACCCAGAAGGGCTGGAAAGTGAGACAGGTGGCAAATAGCCTGATCCTATTCTGACTCTACAGCACTACTGCCTGTATCTGGGGATTCAACTTCATGTACCCCAAGAGCGCAGTCTGGGGACAGTTCAGCTCCTCACTATCTTCTTACTCACGTGGGTTCCAATTCATTTCACTGGAAGAGCCCTTCAGTGAGACCATTCGATTTACAGAGTATGGAGAAATAAAGTTTAAGTGAGCTCTCCTTTGGAAATTAATTTCTCTCCCCTCTGTAAGTCTTTGTGTTTATGCTTAAGTAGTGTATGGAATTATAAGCTCATACCTGTGAAGATCTGGGCACCAAGAAAAGTCTTAGGATTTGTGTGTGCGTGTGTGGCTTTTCTGCCAGGTTTAAAACAATGAAAACTGACAAATAGCACAGTGGTTAAACTGCAGTACTGCAGCCAAGACTCTGCTCACGACCTGAGTTCAATACTGAGTTCAATTCAGGTAGTAGCTCAAGGTTGACTCAGTCTTCCGTCTTTCCAAGGTCGGTAAAATGAGTACCTAGCTCGCGGGGGGGGGGGGCAATGTGTAGCCTGCATAATTAACTTGTAAACCGCCCAGATAGTGCTTTAAGCACTGGGAGTATATAAACAGCACACTTTGCTTCTGACACATGATTACTACATATATCATTACAGCTTTGGCCACAGCCAGCCATTTCTGATAAGAGCTTGCAGAGGCGTGAAAGCAAACTGGGTGCTTCTGACATGCAGGCTCAAACATGGAAGCAGCATGGAGCTGGCAGATAGAAATCATGTAGTGGTCATATAATGAGGAACACACCCCTGACATATTTAACAATAGTAAATCATGAGAATTACGTAGGTTTAATCCTTTGGCTCTCAAGCCACTGAAAAGGAACAGGAGCAATTTAAATAGATTTAAAGCAGACCAATTGATTTCCCACAGATGCCCTCAGCACAGATTGATTTTGACATTTATTGCCTTAATTATTTCCTGCTTCCCTAATTGCCAGACACTGTAGATAAAGGAACTATGTTCAGAGTGGTATTCGTGTAAGGTCTGCATCCCTTGCCATGGCTAAATCACAGCTAATTGCTGAAGTGCTGAGGTGTGTCTCGGTCAAATAACTATTCACATTCTCAACTGCACAACCTTATATGCACCTCAGCCCCTCATTGATTAGCTGCAATTAGCTGTGACAAGTTATGCAAAACTCACACAAGATTCAGGCCTGTGTATGTGTAAACTGTATTTCACAAGTCTTACACCTTGACAATTATTTTGTCAAGGTGCAAAAACACTGGGAAAAATTGTTAGCTAGCTTGCTTTTTTGAAAAGCCATGCTTTGAAGTACAGTAGTACCTCGGTTTGCGAACACCTCAGTTTATGTAATTTTCGGTTTACGAACCGAAATCCATAAGAAATAAAGCCCCGGTTTACGTTGTTTTCTTTTCTTTTTTTCGCACTACGAAAGGGTTTCCCCAGGGCACATTGCGCTTATAGCGCCGCACCTTTCGTAGCGCAGTTGGCGTTTCGGTTTGCGAAATTTCCGTACTACGTAACGTCGCGTAGAACAGATCCGTTTCGCAAACCGAGGTACTACTGTATTTCATATATGATACTCAATGTGATTATAAAACACTAGCATAAAAATGGAAAAATACGCAACCGAGTACAAAAGAGGAATCAAAAGGTCTTCCCAGGTCCCCTCTCTGTTATGAGATCTTTGAACTTTGTTTTGTTCAAAAGTACTCAGAGTGAGATCAAATGAGATATGAAAAATTCCCAACCAGGTTTTGTCCTGGAGTTCTGCTGAGGAAGCATGAGGTGTGAAAGAAAAGCTGTCTCTGTTAGATACGAAGTACTCTTCATTCATCTATCCCAAGCAGTCCCTGGTTGCTTGTAAAATGCTCCATATAATTACAGTAATTACAGTGGTGGTGGTGGTTTTTAAAGCAGTTTACATGTCCGCTGTTGTTTGCGGGTGTGTTTTACTTTAAAATCAGTATTCTGAAGGAAAATTGGAGTAATTTACAGACTGCTTCTGGATGCAAATAATGACTGTGGCTTTCTAGCTGCAAAGGCCACACCACATCTTTAGTGTGAGGATTCCTCATTGGTATTCAAGAAAGATGGGCTGCTATCAGAAAACTATGATTTGTGACTATTTCCTTGTGGTCTGTTCATGCTATGACATATTACAGTAAGCATATTTTTTAATTATTATTTTTAGATTAAGTACTGGGAAGATGGCAGTAAGTAAGGCTTTGATCCATAGTCCCCTCCTTCTTGTTGATGTCAAAGGAACTAAATGAAGCTGAGCTGATTTAGTCCTCCTGACATCAAGAGAAAGAAGTTTAGGATGGTGCTACATTCCTGGGTAATGCTACCCTTTTCAAATTACTCAAGCACATTCGCAAAACTCAATTCCTTGGAGGCTTCAGGAGGACTTTCAGGAGTCATGTTCTGTAAGCCTTATATACATTAACAGAGTTAGCAGCATAAGAGCTATGCAGTAGGATAATGAGAACGAAATTAACCCTGTTGAATTCTCTCTGCCCAACAAGATTAATTCTTTTTTAAATATACAGATAATAGTGCCTGCCCATTTTCAAATCAGTCTTCATGGTGTTAAACACAATGGATTAAATCTGATTGCATTATTATGTATGTAGAAGGCAGTTTGCTGCTTCTGGCAATTGACAAGTCCCTGCTGGGATTCTCAAGTGTGTGCCAAGCCAGTGAGCGCTGACACCACCAAGGATCCCTGCAGCAACTCATAAATTGTCAGCTAGAAGCAACTGAACTTGACATTATTTGCCTTCTACTTGCATAACAAAGCAACAGGATTTCAGCCAAACCATGGTATTGCTGCATGCTTGTTTTGCTTGGTGGTGGTTGTGAGGCATATTAAAACATCTGAAGCTCGTTCTATGAAATCAAGTGATCATGTGGGTGGACAGAAGTAGATGATCAAAGCACTGAGGCTGATTCAAGGGACAAATTAGCTCCAACTTTTGCTTGGAAAAGCCTTCAAACACTTTTGCTTCTTCAGGCTAAGCTAACCCAGTGGCAGAGCTTGAGCAAATTACAGTAGTGGATTTTTTTTTGGGGGGGGGGGGTACTATTCCCAGACTTCCACAGGCAGCCATGGCCATTGACACTCTGGAACTTATACTGCAAAAACCTAACTTTTCAAATTCCACCAATTGCATACTGTCAAAGCACAGTTTGATCCTGATGTCTCAAGGAAGATGGCAAAGCAGAGTGGACTTCTGAATGTTATATATGTATTTATTTGTTTGTATCAACAATTTGTTAGTCACTCTGTAGTTTATAGGCCTCAGGGAAATATACAAGAAAAACACAAAATCAACACCCTACATAAAACTATAGTCAACATAATAAATGATTACCGTATTTTTCGCTCAATAAGATGCACCTGACCATAAGACGCACCTAATTTTTACGGTAACTACCTGCGATCTCCCTCCTCTCCCCTCCAGTACAAGGAATGGTTCCCGCGAAGAGCGCCGGAAGTAAAACTCCGCCCCCTTTCAGAGAATGGTACGCTCTGTCTTCGCGCGCGCGCCTACAACTGCTAAGGCATCAGGGGTAGGGAGCCGCCAGCTCCCTTACCGCCCCAGCCAGCTCATCATCTCTATGGGACTCGTCAGTTGACCGCTCGTGGTCCAGAAGTGCTCCTAGGCCCTGCCCCGGAAGGGGAGGAGAAGGACGGCGTGGTGGCGATGGCGGCGGCGGGGGCTCGGCCTGGTGCTGAACAAACCAATATCGGCGGCAGGCGTGAGAGGGGGAAGCCGGAGGCGGCGGCATGGAAGACGGGAGGCGGAGCTCGCCTCTTTCCCTGCGGAGTCGAGCTTTCGTTGCCGGCGGTGGGAAGCCGAAGAAGATTCCCGGGGCGTGCTGTCGGGCTTGGGTTGGGGTCGGGAGGGTAAAAAAAGACTGGCGGTGGGGGGGGGGAGGAGTACAGAACCCAGCCGCGTATGACAGCGGCATGGGCTCTGGGGGGTCTGTTAATGTCCACAAATTGCACAATTTTTTACAGTATTTGCTCCATAAGATGCACACACTTCCCCCCCCACTTTTTGGGGGGGGGGGAAGTGCGTCTTATAGAGCGAAAAATACGGTAATAGAGGCTATAGGTGGCCTCCTTTCCTTTCCTCAGCCCTTACATGCCCTGATTCTGTGACATCACAAGGGTCCACCGCATGACATCACCAGACTCCCCCCCCCCCCCCCGCAACTCCTACTAGCATTTAAAAGGACCTCTCTCATCAATCTCAAGTTTGGGGTCTGAAATCTTGAAATGGGATGCAGCTGGCCCAAAAACCCTACAAATGTACTTGAGAACATTTAGAGCAGGCTCTTTAACAAGAATCCTAAAACTTCTCAGTACAAATCCCAGTTGGTGTTAACAGAACAATTAATTCTAGCTCATTGCTTTGGTACCGTGAAATTGTTAACAAAACCACGTTTCTTTATTCTGAGCTCAGGTAGTAGTTTTATAGCCAAGACTGGAATTAGTCTTAATAATTATTTTCTTCTAATTTGCGGGTAACCTGACTAGCCAGCAATTGCTGGAGATGTGGTAAACTGAAAAGCAGCCTCTTCAGATACCACCTGGTATGCTAAATTGATATCCCCCCTCTCTCCAAAGGGGAGATTAGCCTAATTTCTCTCACTGTGGCTTGCATGGAGAAGAAGCAGATGTTTAGTCCGTGTGTCAACACATTTTGTGCATGTTTTCAAATATGTACCCTAAACCTTATCCCCCTCCCTATTCCTCATCACATTTTTATTCAGGACAGAGGATACCAAAATGCAATTCATGAAATGCACAGCTCTGAAAAGCTATATATTTGCTCTTGATTAAGCCTATATAGATAAAAAGATATATTTACTGAGTAAACAAACACTATATATGAAAATATATGAAGAATTAGATAGATAGACAGATGGATACTTTTTTTCTGAATATACAGAAGGTTCGCTAGCGCCAAAATGCTTCCAATATTCTCAGGGCTCATAAAAATAGTATCTTGGAAAAATGAGACCTACATCTGTTAATTAATAGCATAGCTGAATGCAACCGATACATGCCACTCATCTGATTTCTAGCTGATCATAGAGGAAAAAAAATACCATGCTTCCACAGTACCATACAGCTGATTTTTAAAAACCCATTTGTTACCCCTTCTTTCATTTAAGGGATTAAAGCTGCAATTGTATATGCTTTTTCCTGGGAGTAAGCCCCACTAAACTCAAGGAGATGTGCTGCTGAGTAGTCATGTATTGGATTGCACTGTTAGAAACAGGTGCACAGTGGAGCATACATAACCATGTTCATTCAGATACGGTCTTAACCATATATTGGCCACAGTCTTGTGTGGAACGCAAGTACATTTCCTTAGGACATTTCAGTTAGTAATTACATAACTGGTATTTGTTTCCAGATACCATGTATTAAGTTTTTAAAACCCCACAAAAATGCACTGACTTAAAAATGCTTCATGTGAAATGCCATAACCAAGATACATTTTGTTATCCGTACATTCCATGTGGGATTTTCTGTCAAAGTCATAAGTCAGACAGCATGTGTTGCATGGTGGCTCCCTGTGTGAAAACTGCATTCCTACCATGAATCTCAGATAGGAGTAACAACAGCATTGGTGGAAAACCAATGAGATGATTATTTGTTGTACCTTTGACCACGACAAATAAAATAAAACTAAGCTAAATGACTAAGTATATAACACGGCAGAGGAGATGATCTGTGTGCCTGGGTACTCTTGCTCTCTGACACCCAACTTTTCAAAAATAAAGGTTATATTTATATAGAAATAAATTATTCATCAGAGGAAACAAGATGATGGTAGACATTAGCAAAAGGTCAGGTGTCCTCTTTTAAGCCATGAAATGTCTTGCTTTAAAGGATAATAAATTAAGAGAAACATAAATTTGAGGAAAGTATAGAATTCAAATGACTCCCCTGTCAACAGTGCCGTTCTGCTAGGAAAGTAGAAGCAAAAAAGGAAAACATGGCAGCTTATTGAGACAGCTTTTTTAAAAAAACTGATTTTGCAGACAAAGTGCCCTGTGTGCAACTAGTAAGGTGACATGAGTATCATAAACCTCTAGTAACTTATTTCTTTGTCCCTCTACCATCTTTGGCAGCACAGCCTTTCCAGGTTTGAAGAACTAGAAAAGTTAGACCTACCTGAGGCAACAGCTTCTCTGCAATATTACTTTTAACTTTTTGAGGAGGTATCTATTACAGCTGTGCTAAATCTGAGTGAGACTGGGTCACTTTGGACCCAATCTCAATCAAGTCCAAATTGGCTAGGATTGGCCCTAGTCAGGGCTGAATTGGGTCTCAATTGTTTTAAATCAATTTGGACCAGTCCAGCAATACAGTCATTTAAAATAGTCCAGACATTGTGTCTCCAAAATGTTGCAAAACACCACCATAAGAGGAAGATGCCAGGGTGGTGAGATGAAGGTGGAGGGAGCTGGACTTTGCTCACTGGAAAGCATTCTTTTGCCAGTTCTGTTAGCAGGGGGAATCAACTTGGAAGACCTTTGTTGGACCTCTTCCTTTTGTGTGTGTGTGTCTAACCTTTATGTTCTGTAGATTATGTTTCTCCTTCCTTGAACCCACTGGGACTAGCTGTCAATCTTGCTGTCAATAGGCCTTTTCCAATTCCTTATTCTTAATGTTCGTTGGGCGTTTCAGTGAATCCCTGTGTTGGCTCTCAATGTTATTTTAGTAGTGGTTTTATTGTGCAGTACTACTTTCCTTATTCCCTCTCTCCTCTGATCCCAGTTTAGGTTAGGTTGATTTGATCAGCTTTCACCTACTGTATGTTTAATGTGTGTTTTTAACCCTTTGTCTTATGTCTGTATACTGTGTACAGTATATGTTTGTTATACTCAGATAAGATGCTAGAGATGAAGCACCACACATATATCATGCAAATCCCCCAGCACATGTAGCATACATATAACATATTAAAGTAAATTAAATTCTTCAATAACCCTTTGGTTTATGAATGTGGGATATTGTGCTTCTGTATCCGTGATTCCAAACGCCAGGGTGTCAATCAGACAGTCCAAAATTATATGGTTCTAAATGTGATCATCGGAGAGTGAGAGTGAGAAAAAAAGAAGGGAAAGGGGATTTTCCCCCAAAAGAAATGAAGGGATTTTTTAAAATGAAAAGCCAGCCAGACGGGATATTCATATGAGGACAAGCCAGCCTTTCTGTTAGCTAATGCAAGAGCTGCTCTGGTTGTATTTCTCCTTGCTCAAAGCAGAGAGAGAACAGACTTTGGAGATTTTAGGTCCTACTGAACATGCTCCAGAGTTATAAAATGGCTGATTTTGTGTTAAAAATGAGTGTTTATACTTTCGAATGTTTCTACTACAACTGGACGGATTTGCTGCAAATAAAAAAGGGGCTAAGGTAATCATTGTTCTTTTAGATAAAACAGTTAAGTGTTTGAAAATATATTTTAGTTGTTCCTTATGTGCTGACAAAAAAGATCGCCAATGTCTTTATGGTGGGGTATAAATAATGTATATACTTTAAAAATAAAAACTTCAGAACTATTTGATCAAACATCATTGAATTTGGTGGGTGGGACTTACTACATGCACACCCATTTCTCGCCACAGATAAAGCCCTTTCAGGTTTAATATCTGACTAGTGTCTATGGCCCAATGTTAGTTGCTCTTATTCCTGACATCTCTGGGCACTCCCATTTCTAGGGGTAATGACAACTATGGTAGCTAAATATTGCATAGCTCCTGATAGTCCAGGCTTATAGCGGTCATAAGAAAATGTAGATAATGTGCCCAACATTGTTTAGCAATGATGTGGAATAGGGAATTTCAACAGGGAAAACCAGCCTTGTAAATTGTTTCTTCCACATCTTTCAAGCAAGCAATGTGAGAGTGGGCGTAGGGGTGGAACCACAAGGCAATTGGCAGCCTTTTGGCCCAAGAGGAGGGGTGTAAAACTTCCAAACTATGCTGCAGAGACACTAGAGGCCCGGCCTCAAGAAGACCTGGATCATCTCTCAGAGTCATGTAACATCAATTTTTAGACTCTTGTCTACAATTTTTCTGCACTATCCATGAAGGAGGCGTGCTTAGCCTGAGGAAGTTAATTTCAACCATGAAAACCTGCTATTTGTTTAGTGTTTTAGTGGTCCAATAAAACGTATCACCCACTCTTGCATTTGTGTAGTCTTGGGGACCACACAGCTGTTTCCTTGTTCTTCCAGCTTTCAAAGGTACAGGAGCTCTGTCTACTTTTTCGTATGACCACACCATGTGGGACCTCCCAACCCTTACTAATTCTATTTGCAATTAAAAATGTATACACCTCACAACCTGATGGCTAGCCAGGCCTGGAATCAGAGCCCAAAAACCTGCAAAGAAAGAAAGAACGAACGAAAGAAAGAAAGAACGAAAGAAAGAAAGAACGAACGAACAAACGAACGAACATCCTAAAATCCCCCACATAAGATGGATAGTTGTAGCCAGTGGCCACAATAGGTGAAGGATTCTGGAACTTGTAGTTGAAACAAGTAACCTTTGCAAGCTCTGAATAGGATACATGAAAACCATGTTACAGAGGAAGATGGATACTGGAATTATATCAGGCTGGGAGACTGAGCTAAACTAGAATGCTTCAGGAAATGCCAGCATGTCTCTCACTAGGAGGACAAATTAACTAAAAGGGACCTGTAACATTGGTAGGTGTGAATAATAATACTTTGCAAGTCCTGCTTTTATCTCAGCATATAACTGAGTGGAGGGCGAAGAGCTCAGCTTGGCTCGAACCCACCAGGAAGTACCATCAATTTTTCAGTTCCATGACAGCCACAATAATCTAGTGGGCTGGAGAGCAAGGATTTAAAATGATATATCATGAAAAGAATTAACCATTATTTAAAGGGGATGCCATTAGAGCCAAACTCACTTAAGCACTATACATTATAGCCCTACCTTCGCAACTACATTAGCTTAAAACTGAAATGTAATTTTCTTGGTCAATGAAAATGAATTGAGTCATTTCCCATTTCTCCGAGTACCATGATCTAGGCTTTTAGAAAACTTAAATTGACCTCCTATTGCCCTTTCAATGTCTTTTTGAAAATGTGAGGCTTGAACTTGTAGAAAGGATGACAGCTGTGAAACGGATTTTCTTTCATTTGTCATCTCCGATGTTTCTTTTTCTCCTCATTTCAAGAAGTAATGTTGAAGTTCACTTGGGCTAGTCATTTTGCTGCTTTGCAAGATTTTAAAGGAGTGCTGGGTAGCCATTACCAACAGTAGGGGGCAGTGCAGAGCCATAAAGGATAGTGTCCAGACATCTCCAGCCATTATAATGTTGAGCAAAGCAATCCATATAGAGGAATACCCTTTCTAAAGGTCCTTTCCTGCTTCACCCTTACACTGTCCAGTATTTAGGGCACAGGCTTCTTTTCGTCCCCATTTCTTCTACCACTTTCCCTCCTAGTGAAACTCTAGAGCCTCATGTTCTGTCCCACATTGTTTATGCCTCAACAAATGTTTTTTCAAGTCCATCATTTGCTTTTGAAGAAATACATTGCAGTCTATGGAAAATTGGATGGTGATAGGAAGGACAACTATAGCTTGAAGTGGGGGCAGGGAGGAGATCTTTGGCTCATCATGTTTTGGCCTACAACTCCCATGAGCCCCAGCCCACATGGCCAACAGTAAAAGATTGTAGGAGCTCTTTCTAATTGTGGACTTAAAGGATGTCTAGAGTGACACACAGTTTTTGCTTTCTTTAAATGGCAACAGCACATAATGGAAAGTTGTAATCTAGTACGGTGAGGTATAATATGAGGATGCCTGTGATAAATGCAAAGGTCTGTTTTTACTGGTGAAGAGAATTGTGGTCAAATGTGATCAAAGGCTGCAATCTATAAACCACATACTTTGGAACAAGGCTTGAAATGTTCTCTTAAACATCAGTGTGATCTCCAGGAGATTATGCTGGGCTGTTAAGCACAGCAGAATAATTTTCCATGTGTGTGGAAAACTACAGAAGGCAAGTCATGCTGGTCTACTGGAGCAAAAACAAGAGTCCCACAGAACCTTAAGTGACTAACAAAAGTATTGTAGTGTGAACTTTCACGAGGAAAAGCCTGTTTTGTGGGATGCATCATTTAGGAGGTGATTTTGTTTCCCAGACTTAGAAGAACAAATGGGGTTTTAGTGAGGAGATAAACATTGTTTCCTCTTGTGGCTTAACTTAGTCAGATGGTATAGTACTACTGGCCACATGGGGAATGGGGGCTGGCCATCAGCCTTGCCTTTGAAGCCAAACGGTGTTGAACGATTGGCCAGTTCCTACCAATAAATAGAGTCCCTGGCTGCTCAGAATGAGCTTTACATTCCAGAATTAATTAGTTCCCCACATTTTAATTTCCGGAGGAAAAATGTAGCTTGTGGATTACAGCCAATGTCAGTAATCTACTTTTGATATGGGTGCCATTTTATATTACAGCCAAATTCAGCCTTTAGCCTGTTAAAGCACGTAATAGCAAGTCATGTAGCCCTTTGAATGTCAAAATTACCATTTCTACCTGTAAGGTTTTTGAGCAGTTATGAGTGAGCTCCCCCTGGCTTGCTTAGGTTTTAGCTCATTTCTTCCTAGCTTTCTTTCATAGAACTTGAGAGGAGCCATGCTGGATCACATAAAAAGTCTGTGTAGTCCAATATTCTGTTACCACTTGGTAAGATGGATTCTTTGAGAAAATTCAGAAAGAGAAATACCAGGTGAGCAAACTCCCAGTTTCATTATCAGTTTCTTATGGAAATTTATCATTGTGATGAGAGCAGTGACTGGTTTGTGTCAGAAGCAAAGGCCTTATAGCCTAATCTTTGAAACAGCCCCACATGTTGTTGAGTAGGGGGGCAATCCTTAGCAGTCGTATCCTTGCATGGGAAGATGGAATTTTTTTCTCCTCAACTTGCAAGAGGGCAACGTATAATGTGGTGCCCTTGACAAAAGAAGGTTCTTTCTCCTACATATTAAGCAATGTTGTACCAAGTAAGTGCAACTACTGCTTTAATGTAAGTAATGCAATTTGCATGAAACACTGATGGATGCTACTTTCCTGTATGGATCTCTGAAGCTTTTGAAGTATTAGAAGCATGTTTATTTTTCCATATTTATAAATAATCAGCCACTTGTACTGTCCTTGTTCTTTCTCTCTCTCTCTGTGTGTGTGTTTTGCTTCTCCAAGGACAGAAAAATTGGTTAGCACAATTTGTGGGGAAAATGCCAAGAGAAAAGAGACTCCTTGTCTCATGCCTAAAGGTAAGGAATCTCGTAGCACTTGTAAGTTCCTCATCCAGGGGTTGTCAAGTCAAAACAGCCCAGACTGATGGAAGCAAAGAATTTAGTGTGTATCTCTACAGCTCTACCCTTGACCATGCTTGGGCGAATACATTACTCCTAAAATGTATGGAAATCTTTGTTCATAATGCCTCCTGATTCAATGAGGCATTCAAGCCGCAATTCTCATGAACCACATGGTAAACAATATTGCTGAGAACAATTATGAGGGCCTGGACCAAAAGGATGAGTGCCGGCCCTACCAGGAGACACTGTGAACCAAGTGACATGGGTGGCAGATTGTGAGAAGCACTGGAATACATCTCTCTTTTTATATTTACACTGTCACTGCCACTGTGGTGTTAACGCCTGAAAGTGTGTAAACCCTGTCCTCCATGCCTTTGCTGCACATGGAAATCATGTAGAATTTTGCATGTTCACCACAAAGGTCTGCATCGGTGCCACAAGAGCATTCAGCTGATGCTTATGGCCTGTCCATAATTAACAGTCCTAATAAGGAGGGAATTATTCTGATTCAAATGTAACCATAGCAGAGAAGATAGCAGTCAGGTCAACTGTATATTTCCTTAATATCAGTCTGTGTTTCAAGTACCAGCTGTTGATGATGAATGTTTATTTACTTATTGATACAAAAACGTATATATCTCTCCTGGCTAGGATTTGTGTACTTCTTACAAATGTCTGGCAGCCAACGTACCATCTAATTTTCAGCCCTGCTGGGTGGGGCTCCACCTTTCTCTTGTGTGGCTTCGCCCCTGCGTGTGTGCACGACTCCGCCCCCCCCACTGGGTTCTGTCGCAACCGGAACCTAACACGATCGCTGCTCGGAGAAGGAAGAGAGCTGCACGGAGGGGAGTTGTGCGTGCATGCACGCACACCCAGCTTTGCGGGAACCCTGCAGGCAGCAGTTACAAATGAGAGCCTAAAGGGAAGCTCTAGTGTAAAATGCACAGAGGGTATCAGCCTAACTTCTGGGGACAAGGCATTCCAGAGTTTTGGTGCCTCATCTTTTCTTCTTACCAGTCATTATCTCCCACTACAGCTGGAACCCAAAGTGGGGAGACAACTTCAAGCCTTTTGCCATCCCTTCTCTATGAATCCGAGTTAGACTGCATAGCCTTTCGAATGGACATTGTTTTTGAAACAGAGGGCTGTTCTATGGCTCAGACTTGAGCAGAAACTTTGGCTTAACTCTCACTGGGTCTCAGGATTTGCTATCATCACATGTTTTGCATCATATTTAGAAGAACTACAATCTTAAATCTTGAAACAACAGGGCAATATCTATGACTGTACTAAATTTACTTTTCTACCCTCCTCAGAAGCTAACTCCAATAATAGGTTTGCTGCAACACATTTTCTTGATACTTGTAAAACCTAGAAATATTTCTCTTCTATTAGTGCTTGCTGTTTTGAATATTCTTCCAGAGACTTTTTTAAAAACTTACATTTACCACAGATATCATATGCTATCTGCAGCCAGCATAGGCTTACAAAGTGTCTAGGACAAATCTTTTTGTGTCTTCCTCAGAGCTGTATGTGATAAGTTTATCTCTATTATGTTTGTAAACTAAGAATTTTCATGAGGCATTTTGGAAATGACGGCTACGGAGAAAGGGGAAAAAAATACAATCGCTCATTTCCTCCATTTTGTACAAAACGATGCTGCCAGTATATTGTGGGTTAATTATAACTTGGATCAAAAATGGTATCAAACTAGAGCTGAGGTAACGTTGCCATTTTTCATAAATGAGCCAGCAATATCTTTTAAAAAAGTAATTTTTGTGTGTTGTTATATTCATAGATAGAAAGAAAGAAAGAAAGAAAGAAAGAAAGAAAAGAAAGAAAGAAAGAAAAAGCTCTTTATAGCTGTGGGGTTTCTCCAATTGTGAGATACTTTGAGATGACTGCAGATGTCTGTTTGAAAGGAACTGAAGAGGCAAATAAAACACTGAAAAAGCTAATTTAATTCATTTGTTAATTTTCAGTATTTAATTGACTTTAAATCACTTTCAGACTTCACCTCTATAGCAATTTGAAACCCACCCAAAGGTACAAGAGAAGTAGTGATAATATTTAGTACTTACAGGTCACCGTTTGATTTAGGTTCTCACCCTACTTACACTTACCAGGAAACAAGCCTCGTATTTAATAAAATGCAATATCTAAGCAAGCATGTAATGGGCAATATCTTTATGCTGGCATAACCTGGACTGGGTACAAGAACCATTTAATTTAAAGCTATTAAAAGCTTCCTAGTCTTCTCCTTTTAGGGTCTGAAGCTCCCAAGGGCTCCCTTTCTCCCTTGTGAGCCTCCGGATGGGAAGGAGCCTTTAATTGAAAGAGAATTGCCACTAGATCACCAGGATTAGGACCACCAGTGGTGATCCAGTGGCTATTGTTTACTATTAAAGGTTTCCCCACCATCATAAGGCTCTCAAAGGCTTCCCCAGAGCAAAAGGGAGCCCTAGGGAGCCTCGAAACCCAAAAGGAAGGGGATAGAAAGCTTTTAATGACTTTAAATTATAGTAAATGGTTCTGGTGCCCAATTCACAGTACACCAGCATAAAGTCATGCAACTGGATTGTGCCCTTGAGATTGCACAGCACCTGTACTTTATATATATTATGTCAGAAATCCTTATCACAGGGGTAGCAGGGTCTTTCATGCTCCAGATATTCTGGACCGTAAACCCTCAGGTTCCTTACCATTGGGCAGGTTTGGAGAGGCTGATGAAAGTTGTAGGTCAAGAATCTGGAGGGCCAAAAGTTCACTGCCCCACCTTACACCAAATCTGCTAGGTAGGCAATATTATTATCCCCATCTTATAAGTTTGTGTATTGAAAGTGAGAAGTGATAGACCTTCTCAAAAGGTCAAAAAAGAGATCATGGGAACAGGTGAGGAGGAGAATGCCAGCCTTTCCTTACCACTGTTGTTCTCCCTATGTGGAAAGTGAAAGTCTGAAGAGTGGCACCTGTCAGCACTGTGACAAACCCCTGTTTTTTTTCAGGAGCCTTATTGAGTCGTGCTTTGACATGTGTGGAACTGACAAATACTGAAGGGTTTGCTCTACCTCCACCGCTCCTCCCTTTGTCTCTTTCATCATGAAATGTGAAGATGGGGAGGCTGCTGTACCTAGGTGTCCTTTCAACATGAGGCATGACTGCATTTTTTGTTTGTTTTGAATTGGGTCATGTGGAGAACCTACCAGACTATAGCAACGTCTCCCTGTTCAGACAAGCAAATTTACATGATTCAAAAAATGACAGGTGTCACTAGCACACTTCCCAACACATATGGGGTTCACATTCCTCACAGCACAACTGACCTGGCTAGGGTCCGTCAGAGGCTCACCTCTTCATACTCATCACACACAAGGGAGGGGTGGCGAGGTGGGGAATACTCTTCTTCACATGTGCAGATTAACCTTTTCCTCAATAGGACTAATGCTTTGAACTAAGGATTTTGTGGCTTTCTATCTCTTAGCTGGCTGGGTAGCTCACTGGCTGCAGACACAGAGGTTGGGAGTTCGATTCCCCACTGTGCCTCCTGCAAGTAGAGCCAGACTGTGTGGCCTTGGGCAAGCTGCATAGTCCCAGTCTTCCCCTAGAACAGCGATGGCGAACCTTTTTGAGCCCGAGTGCCCAAACTGCAACACAAAATCAACTAATTTATTTCAAAGTGCCAACATGGTGTGTCCTCCGGAGGGCAGGCAGGGGGCACCTTTCCCCCCCCCCCCGCGCCCCAAACATAGGCAGGGCCCTCGCCTGGTCTTCCTGCACTGCTCTGTGCCCCCGCTCACTCGCTCTCCTGCAGCGCTGGAGCTGCAGTCAATGGGCAGCTGCGATGTGTGCCGAGGGGTGGCCAGGCACAGCTCCTCCTTCACCTCTGCCTCCTGCTGCTGCCGCCGCCACCACCTGATCACCGCTTCCAGCACCACTTGCAGGCTCCCTTCCAGTGGGGGACGAGGCGACAACGTGAGCTCGAGCTGAGCCATGGCAGAGAGTGGCACCCCGCCCCTCGCCAGCATCAGCATGGTTCATGTGCCCACAGAGAGGGCTCTGCATGCCAGCTGTGGCATGCATGCCATAGGTTCACCATTGCTGCCCTAGAAGGAAATGGTAAACTACTTCTGATTATTCTCTGCCTGGAAAACCTTGAAAAGAGTCGCCATGTAAGAATTGACTTGACGGCACATGATGAGGATTATGATTCACACTCTTCTCTGCCACAGCACTTCCACTAACCCTTACAGCAGCATCTTCTGTTGTTTGTAGCTGGAGCTAGTATTACTGGTTGCCAGTTGCTTTTTCACACATATCCTTTGAATAGGATACAATAGCCTTGGAGTAGCTATGCTCTGCATGGACCGAACAGCATCGATGTGTTAGCTTATAGTTGGTTAGCAGCCACATCAGCATGCCGTACATTGCAGAAGGATATATTCATTGCAAAAACAAACAAACAAAACCAGTGCCTTTGACTGCTTTTTAGTCTGAGTTTTTAGAAAGCTAAGTAGACTTTTTCCCCCCGAAGTTCCTTCCTAATTTTATTTTCCTGTTGTGTTGTTCTACTTCACACACCATTTTAATGTTACCATTTATTATACTCCTAGCTGAAGGAGAGCAACAGGTGACATTTTCTGAAATGACACCAGAGCTTATCTGTAAAACGACACAGCAAAATCTTTCCCCTGTCGGTGAATGCCATATTTCCTTCTGTGAATAGCTTTCGGGCATCAAGAATGTGATAAACAAAAGTAGGGAGGGAGTGATAACATGTTTTTCCACCCCCATAACACACTCTCCTTTTCTTTTCTCAATGCACGGATCTTACCTTGTGTTATAAGATGGAAAAACAAATGTCAAATATTTTTTTGGTAACATGTTGGCTCACTCATATCAAAATGTTATATTTTCCCCTGAAAGGCCACCTCTGAGTACTGCTCAGTTTCCATGCTGTTTCTTCTGTCTGCTGCAACACTCTCTTGAGCTATTTTCTTTAAAAGCCAGAGGTTCTTACCTTCAACACACCAGGCACAAGCCGTCACTACCTTTGTAAGCAATGATGATAATGTGATTTGCACTAGGAATACATTGGCATTATGCAAAATATCATTAATAAAAAAAAAAAACTGCCAGAGATTTTTCCAATACCTGCTGTATGTTGAATGTAAATAGATCCACTCTTTGCTATCATGGTGATTGTAGTAAAGGTACATAGTTTCTTGTTTTATTCCTATACTGACAAGACAACATCAATCTGGAGGTAATACATACCTGGTTCTACATTGCAGAGAACTTGAAGGACATTTAACTGTTTGTGGAAAATTTAGATTGTAGCAATTGAAGGATCAACCGTAATCTGGCAGCGAGGCTTTGGCTGGCTAGTCTCATCCAGGCTTTTAATTTATTTATTTAGATTCCTTTGTCTTCTCCCTCCCCAAAAGGACTCAGAACACCCTTATCTCTCTCTCTATTCCTCTTCTCCCCCCCCCCTTTTCACAAACATCTCTACAAAATAGGTTAAGCTGGAAGATAGTGATTTGCTGAAGGTCACCCTGCTGACCAGCGATTTGAATCTGCCTCTCTCCCAGCTCAGCACTAACCGCTATTCAGGAATCAATTAGAACTGCTGTTGGGACCTTGAAGTCTTAATAAAAGCAAAGGCTAGACGTGTGGTGACAGTCTGATTTACAGACAAGCAGAAGATTTAAGTAGCCTCGGTGAAATTGGCTGAGAGACGTCTTTGCCTGAAAAAAATGAACTGTGCTGTATCTTTAACTAAAAAAAAATAAAATAAATGCAGATACAAATTATATTTGTAGTCATTAGCATGGAGAAACTAAGCTCAATTTGGACCCTTCCAGCATCTTGAGCGTTGATAACAATATATTTTACTTTCTCGGCCATTTGTTGCCTATTCTCAACATGTGCCTTTTGATAGCTTTTGTTATCACATGTTCTTGAACAAACATTACTTTGGGAACATAAATTTTAACAAGAATTAATACAATGACATGCTGAAGTCATCCATAAGTGAGCACTGCTCTGGTGATTCTCTGAGTCAGAGAGCAGCATCCTATCTATGCTCAGATGTAGGTTAGCTTTGCAATATCACTCATTCTATTCATTGTTTTCAAAATTAACGTTCCAGGTTCTTGATGCAGAATCCTCAATGTGGTATGTAGTATTTAGAAACTGTGCAAGCAGCACAGGGTGGTAACTGGCAGCACAATCCAGCCAGTTTCATTAGCCCAGCTCAGCAAAGCTGGTGGCATGGATGGCGCTTCCCAGAGGGGAGTAATAAGCTTTCCCTCCCCCTCCTCCATTGTCGATACGCAATTCAACAGAAGGACTCCTATCTGCCACTCTTCGCTGGTAACATGTTGGCTTTTGATTTTGCTTTGACTGGTAGCATTTTGGATGTGGGACCCTAGAGAACAGCAGTGCTGCTAGGTACTTCTTTTCCGAGTGGACTTGGGCTTCCCTGTATCTTTTTCTAATAACAGTTGTTGAGAAGTGATGAATGTAAGCTGCCTTGGGTCCTTTTTCAGAGAAAGGCAACATATATGAAATAAATGTACATTAAATAAATGTAACAGCACATGTATATACTGCAGCTGAGGACTTAGGAGGCAAGGAAAGAAACCGTTTGAGTTGTGTACATGGAAGGAACAGGTCAAGGCCCTGATCCACTAGTGATGGATCTTTCTTGGACTTTTATTTTATTTATTTATTCATTTATTAAATTTATACCCCGCCCATCTAGACACATGTCTACTCTGGGCGGCTAACAATAAAAATGGAATAAAAACAGTATAATAAAATATATACTTTATATATATATATTTTACACTATGCAGGAAATTGTGTTCCTATATAATATCTGACCTGCATTTCTCTGTTGTTGCACCAAAATCAGAGTGCCGTCTTCTTTCCCCCTATCTTACAGCACACCAAGCAAATTTATGATGTTCAGTAAACAGTTACAAAATGTGGCATTACCTTATTAACAGATAAATACAGTAATGGCTACTGCAAATGCTGGGAAATTGAAGAAAGCAGGTAATTAATAATACAAGGACTATGCCTTTTCCCACTGTTGAAGACAGCAATCAGAAAAAGAAAAAGTCCCTCAAGAGTTTAATGCGAAAGCAGTCTAAAATGTGTATTAAAAATGGTTCTGTCAATGTTCATTTTACACAGCATGAACTTTCCAATAGGAAAGCTTTTGATTGGCTATTCTGTTGCTTATGAGGGCAAATCCACGTATTGAATTCCGTTGACTTAAAATGACTTATTAAAAACAAATCTTGAAGTGGCAGGCTTTCAAAATCTGAGATCTAAAAAGGGACATTGATGGAATATGTATTTTGTGGCATCTTTGGGTGTGAAAAAGACTTTGTAATTCAGAAAGACAGAAAAGCTGTGGTTGTGGTTGGAGTGCCAGATTTGCATTGGGCGATCTGGGTTCAGATCTTCACTGAGCCATGAAGCTTACTTACCGACCTTGGCTCAGACACTTTCATTTTATTTACCTCACAGAATTATTGTGAGGAAAACGTGGGGATGCGGAGAGCCATGTACAACATGTTGAGCTGGATGAACAGGATGAAAGGTGGGATATTCATGTAACAAATAATAAATAAATAAACTCTTAGGGTGTGACTAGACAGCCAAATTGTCCTGGGCTGGATCAGGCTAAACAGAGGCACTTTGAGGTGCAGTGTGTCATATGGTGTGATCCATCCATACACACCACACCTCAAGTGACTCTATTTAGCTCGTCTTCCTTTAAAGGAAAAGAAATATATATTTTAAAAATCCCTCTCCATGTCCACTACTGTCTCCCGCTCTGTGGAGGAGAGGGGAAAGTGCAATTTAAATATATGTATCTGTATATATGTATGTCACTGACATAGTGCTGAATTGGCTTGCAAATCAACCAATTCAATGCTGGACAATGACAAACATTCCACATCTTCTTCTGTCTCCCCCTCCACAGTGGGAGCAGGAGGAAGCTTTCAATTTATCAATAATTAATTTGACCCTGCAACAGCTTAAGTGAAGTAGGTAAGCGATCTGCTTTGGTTCAATACCAGCAATCACACATGACTTCTGGCAGCTCTTGGGTAATATGAAAAGGTCCAGGTGCCATGCTAGAAGGAGGTAGTTACCAGACAGGCCCATTTCACACAACACAGTGCTTCTCTTTTTATCTGAGATGGATGGAAGGTGTTTCATGGAAATGAGCCTTGAGGAGACTGCACAAAAGTCTTTTGAATTGGATCTTAAAGATTATGTGTGGGTACCCAGGTCTCTCCATCCTTCCCAAACATCAACACCAACATTTACTCACATTAACAATGATATTTTTTTTTAAATCCCCAAAGTGCAAATCCAACAATCCTGAGGCTCCAATTTCACTTCCAGGAATGGCTTTAGGTCAATGATTTCCAAACTTGGGGCCCAGATGTGGTTGGGACTATGTAAGAAAGAAGTAGAGACTGAGGGTGGGCCGTTCACTTCACAAGAGGAAAAGGAACTGTTCGTGGATGAGATGGACAAAAAAATGGAAAGTGTCTTTTTAAACAGAATGGAAGGGGGAAACCTGGGAAAGGAATGGCCAGTAGGGGGTGCTGTTTTGTCGGGAAAACAAAACAGGGAGGTTTTGAGGGAGAGGAAGATCTGAGGGGGGAGGTAGATGAGTGCTGGGCTGAGGAGGAAGAAGAGAGAAAAAGAAGAGGGAGGTGGCTGAAAGAGAGTTGAGGGAAAGACAAGTTCTTAAACCTCCATACTGGGGAGAGACGGCTGAAAGGGAGGGATGAAAGAGAAAGAGAGGCAAACAACAGTGAGGCTAGAAGATGTCGCAACTCCCCTGGGAGCAGTTGTGGAATATCCCAGTTCCCACTCAAAGCCTAAGGAAGATACCAGGAAGAAGGGATAGGAATCCAATGTGGGATGGGTGTTTCACCCTTAAGCTCCTACGAGCTTGTGAATAACCACTCTACCTCTCTAGTTAGTGTTATGTTGTTACCAGTTAGTTTTGGTTGAACCTACAGTTAAAGAGAAAAAGAATGTGGAAGGAGACTTATAGAGTGCTTAAAAAGACATCTAGGACTTGAGTTTTGTTAAAGGAGAAAAAGAAACCGTTGCCTGTTAATTTCAAATAAACCTTTTAAACCAAAAATGGAGTCTTTGTCTGCCGATGAAAAACAAGAATCTAGTAAAAAAAGATGGCGAGAGCTGGTATGAACCTCAGAAGCTACAACTCCTCAGGACTTCTGAGAGTTGTACTCCAAGAACATTGGGGGGAAAGAGTTTGGGAAACACTGGGTTAGGCTTAAAAGGTCTCTTTTGAAAGGTTTGTGACTGGCCAGTCATATACCTTGATTTTGTAAAAGGCTATATGACACCTTAAAAAGGCTGTAGAAGTGGTGAAGTGTGTAATAATAGGTGCAACCCACACTCTATTCTTTAGGACATCGGTCCCCAACCTTTTCGGGACCACGGACCGGCTGAGGAAGGCGGGGCACCCCCCCCCCCCCTCGTGCGCACGTGCTTCCAGATGTCTGAGTTGGGTTTTGGTTTGGTTTGTTTTTTCAAAAAACCCTGTGAGTGGAGGAGAAATGTCTGATCCTCGGAGACCCTGGCCAGTGTCCTAATTGTGTGATCTGTTCATTTAAAGCCCATACAACAGTCATCCTTTTAATGTTGCAGAAACATTCAATAGTGTAATATTTCAATGAAGTTTAACCAATTAAACCAACTGAGAGAGCAAAGAAAAAGAATATTCCAGAATGCACAAAAAACAAACAAACCCCTATCTAAACAATGACACTGATTTTTCTCTTTGCTTTGCAGTTGGTGGACCATGTGTAGGAGGAGATAAATAATAATAATTGCATGTTGTCAAGTCAATTCCAACTTATGGCAAACCTTTCCAGGTTTTTCTAGACAGAGAGTACTCAGAGGTGGTTTACTATTTATTCCCTTGTTCTGGGGATTCCCTGGGACTATATAGCTTGCCCAAGGCCACACAGACCAGCACTTTTCCCAGGAGAGGTAGCGGGAATCAAAATTTCTGGCTCTACAGTCAGAAACCTAAACCACTGAGCTATCCAGCCAGCTGTTAAGAGGGTGTATGTGTGTGTGTGTTTGTGGTTCACTTCAGTGGTTGGAAAGCTTAGGCTACATTGGGGGGTTCAGCTTTCCCACACCTGCTGCTTTGGCACCAGCAGTCCAATTGTTTCACTTTCAATTTCATCTTTCCTGAATCAAAATGGCTGACTACCTTTCCTCCATTCAGATCACCGACCATCAAATTTCTGAAGAGGATATGTTGTGGGATTGCTTCATCTCAGTGAGGAAGAGTAGCTCTTTGCTCCAGCCCCTGAGTTGCTCCAAAATCATACAGACATGCCTGATTCAATCTGTATTTACACATTTTTCTAAAGACAGTGCACGTCCTTATTTAATAAATAGCCCCCTCTAATGAATATGTCAGCTGCAACCTCTTGCTCCTATCATGTTTGGAAGTCTTGTGCTCCAGAAGTCCAGTTACAGAACACTTGCATAACACTCAGATGCAAGAGACAGTTATATTATATAAACAAATCATCTGAGCAGAAATGATAATTAAAGCAATGCATCAGTGTGTTTCATTGATTTATGCATTTCGGTAATGATTCTTGTTCAGAATAGCAGAAACCATAATGCATTCACTGTTGTTGTTGTTGTTGCTGTTTTAAGAGAGTTGCTACATGCAGGGGTTATGACCTTTTCCAGTACAACAAGAGTGTTATTTTGGAGCCTGCAACAGAAAAACATAAAGCAGTATTGCTATCAGAAAGTCTGTCTGAGGCACATCTCACAAAGTTGCTGCTGCTGTTCTCAGAACTTCCCACAAGAAAACAAATTACTGCTAGATGCTTCTCATCTGTTCCATTTACTATTCTTTCTGTGAAAGGAGGGCGAGAGGGATTCTGCCCAGTCAGAACATTGGGGTTTGCACAATGAAAACTGTGCTGAAAGCATGTAAGAGTTCAGTCTGAAACAATGACGAGCAAGCAAAATCAATGTAAAACCACAGGGATTAAGTCTAAATGAGGCCCTCAGCTATCCCGGCTCAAAAGCCTCAGCAAAAAGAGATTCCCACACTCACCATTTGATGATTGTTCAAATTCTGGCAACATCTACGGGCTCCTGCTGATCTCAGCCCCTCTATTGTACTAACAACTTGAATAATATCTGTTGAGGAAGAGGGTTCCCTTTCCCGCCAGATAATTAAAACTCTCAGCAGATGGAGTGGGCTAGAGCAAAGATATACTATTAGCTGCAATTTAAGGATGAAGAACGAAAGCAGAGAATAACATTGTAAAAAGCGATTGCCAACTTGATCCTCAGACAACTGGTGTTAATGAAATGGGCCTGTACAGTGACGTATCTAGAAAAATGGTGTCTGATGATTTGGCTACGCGTGGTGCAGATGTACAATACAGGTTCAGTTTGTATGTTACATGGAGTTTCAGGTCACATTCCTCTGAGGGTAGTAATAGTCATTTTGTTGGGCTGCTTTAATGAAACGCTATTGTGTGCAGTTATGAGTGGCAGAGGTTGAGTGGGAAGGAGTTGCTAAAACCTTTTCCTCTAGGGACATTTTGGTGGTCAAACAGCCAGAAATATACAGGTTACCATACTTTGCCTCTTTTGCACAAGGAAGGCAGTTTTTTGACAAAAAGCAGCTGAGAAGTTTTAAATACAGACAGGTAGATAGACAAATACATACATACATACATACATACATACATACATACATACATACATACATACATACAGTGGTGCCTCGCTAGACAATGTTAATCCGTTCCACGAAGATCGCTGTCTAGCGAAAACATCGTCTAGCGAAGCACGTTTTCCCATTGGAATGCATTGAAATCTCTTCAATGCGTTCCAAGGGAAAACTCAGTCGTCTTGCGAAAATCACCCATAGGGAAACATCGTCTAGCGAGTGCGGGTCCCCGTCGGAATGCACTGACAGCTTTTGACCACTAGTTGGCGCATTCCTATGGGGAAACCTCATCGTCTAGCGAAAATTCCCCATAGGAGACCATCGTTTTGCGAAGCGCAGTAGCGATCGCAAAAAGGCATCGTCTAGCGATTTCCTCGTCCTGCGAGGCAATCGTCTAGCGAGGCACCACTGTACATACATACATACATACATATTGTGGAAGGAAGCTGTATAGACCTCTATGTGTAGCTTGCCTATCCTGGCAAGTGATCTCAATGAGATTATTTGGACACCTGTAAAACTAACAATTAACTAATTGAGGTTCTTCCAATTTTTATTCCATTGTGCTTAGTGCAAATAAAGCCTTTCTGATGCTTTCATCATAGAGCTCATGTGCAACCAAGCAGTGTGGATTCCTGCATAGTGCTTCCTCAGTCCCCAAATGATTGATCCTCACTTTGGGATAAACCATAGATAGTTGTATCTATGGTTACTGAACCTTTGTTGGCTTGCTCTACTGTTCAGTCATACTTAGAGTGGACATTACTCATCTTTATAAGAGACCTATCAAAATGAATGGTTTTTAATTTCGTTTACAACCAACATACATCCCAAACATTTCAGTGAGTCTACTCAAGGTATAAATCTAACCCAGTAATGTCTATCTTTATGATCATTCATGACCATGATTCAGTAAATTTCACCTGGAGCAGCTGTTTCCCTGGTACAGCAACTTGCCCAACAATAATATACAAATCAGATTGGGGTGTATCCAGAAATGCTGAAGCCTGCATGACACTGTAATTGTGTGTTCATGTGAAGAGTGAAGCAAGTGGGGAATTTCTGTGTGGATGCAGTGGGAAAACGCTTCTTCACCAGATAATTTGAAATGATAGAAGCAGAATAAATGGCTTAGATTTAACATGCCTCCCCATTTTTGTTATGTAATTGAATGTTCCTCCTCCACCCCTTCTCCCAACAACAACTCAAGAAACACAAGGTATGTCTGAGACTGTAATTTGTTAGTGTAACTACTGTATTTGTGGTAAAACCCAGAAGATCTGAAGCATTCTGAAGCCCTAAGAGATCATGCTGCTGCTCTATAAATCAAAGCATCCTTATCTGATTAAAAGAAGAAGGAGGGACCACTTTCACCACCCTGCCTTATCTGCAACAGCTCCAGAGATATGTGAGGCCTCTAACACTTTCTGAAATGTCAAACACTGTCCCCAGTGAATTTCGCTTTAATACCCAAACCCATGCTTGACGTTAAAAGAAAGAGGTGTCAACCATTTAAGGCAGAGAGAAAAGCAGAGTAGGATCATGAAAGCAGTTAAGGGAGGTGTGCTCTGATAATTCGCTGTTGCAGAGCAAATGGCATGGGCTCTAGGAGGTATTTTTCCTCCATTAGCTGCCAGCCTCCTTGGTTTTGTTGTTTTTCATCACTGGCCTGTCAATTTAATATCTGCCTTTTGTTGTTGTTGAGCAAACATCCTTTGCTTGTTTTGAGTTGTGTTTGGTAGTGTTGCTATTGTTGTATGTGTGTGTTCAAAACAAAAGCGGGGAGAGGGTGGCTGTCACAGAATTTATTCCTTCACAGAACTCAACATGGGATCCCAGCTGCTGAAGCTCGAGGCTCCACATACCCTTTATTGTTTGTGTTTGCTTATGTTTCCTTACCAAATGTACTGCAGTGTTCATGCAGCATGTTTCATCTATCTTTCTTTTTAAAGACTGCAGCTGGTCCACCCCCCACCCCAGCCCACATGCCTTGGTTTTTAAAATAACAAGTGCCTGTGTTTAAGATTTTCAGGAGCCATATCCTCTTAACAAGAAGCCACGTTGCCTGATTCGGAATACTGGATTATCATACTGTTACTCCGCTAGTAACTCATGATCCCACCATTAGCTCCTCTCATGCTTTCCCTCACCCACTATTAATTTCCTACAGTGTTCCCAAAGTGTCCTCCTGGATTTTGAGAAATAAACATTTTAGTTTCCCAATTCATGTACTCCATGGGGCAGCACTATGTGGGGATATGATGAGAAGTTAAAATGGCAGCTGGAAAAGCAGTAATGGAGCAGAACTAGGGAAGCCATTGGGGGTGTCATCTACAAAGATCATCTTCTTCCATGCCCTTAGATTAGGCTGATCTCCCGAATCCCCACTTGGCTGCCTCTGTCTTCAAAAGTGCAGGGTGCAAACAGGGAAAAAAGCTTTTCAGTTGTAGTGCCCTTGCCAGGCAGGCTTGCCTGCCACCTGTGATTTAGTGAAGACCTCTCTTTGTATTTCCGAGCCTTTTTAAACCTCCTGACTGATGATAGCTTTTATCTGATTTCTCTGTTTTTAAGTCTAAAGTGGCTGGCTGGGTAGCTCAGTGAGCTGGATACCTGGCTACAGAGCCAGGTATCCGACTCACTTACTCACTGTGCCTCCTGAAAGGACCCAGCCAGATTAGCCTTGAGAAAGGTGCACAGTCCCAGAGCGTCCCCAGAAGAAAGGAATGGGAAATCACTTCTGAATACCCTGTGTACCCAGAGAGTCCTGGAAAGGGCTGGAATCTACCTGACAGCATGTAATTATTAGTTATTGTTAAGTCTGCTGTATTACCATTTCATTCATATAAGTTGATTTAAATTTGATCTCATTTTTGGCCTTGTCAGCTGCTTTGATGGGCAAGATGGCATTGTTTTGGCATACATCCTACAAAATACTTTTCTTCTGTGCCATCCAGTTCCGGTCAGAATCTACTTATAGAGACTCTAATAGGATTTTCAAGGTAAGTGAGATATTTAAGGAGTGGTTTTACCAGTTCCAGTGGGACGTGGTGGCGCTGCGGGTTAAACCGCAGAAGCCTCTGTGCTGTAAGATCTATAGATCTGCAGCTGTAAGATCGAATCCACGCGACGGAGTGAGCGCCCGTCGCTTGTCCCAGCTCCCGCCAACCTAGCGGTTCGAAAGCATGCAAATGCGAGTATATAAATAGGGACCACCTTGGTGGGAAAGTAACAGCGTTCCGTGTCTAAGTCGCACTGGCCATGTGACCACGGAAGATTGTCTTCGGACAAACGCTGGCTCTATGGCTTGGAAACGGGGATGAGCACCGCCCCCTAGAGTCGAACACGACTGGACAAATTGTCAAGGGGAACCTTTACCTAACCTTTACCTTTACCTTTACCAGTTCCACTTCCTCAGTGAGTTTCCATGGCCAAGTGGGGATTCGAATCTTGTTCTCCAAGTCCTTGTACGTCACTCTATCCACTACACCACACTGGGACTCTTCCTACAAAATATGGGCCTTTTGTACACACCTGCAAAATATCGCTGTGCGCAAATGGCCTGCTGCTGACAAGAGAAAGGGAGAGGGTGTCCCCAGATGCCCTGTGTCCACTATCATTTTGGATCCCTGTGATTCCAGTGGTGAGGAAGCACCCATCAACCCTACCCTCCCAAAATGGTGGAGAAATTTTAAAAAAATAACTCTGCAAATTGGCCTTTTATTTCTACTTAAATAAGAAAGAGAAAAATCTCAGGGTGTTTTTCGGGGGGGAGAGAAACACCTTGGATTATCACTCTTTGTCATCTCTGGGTTTTCCAAACGCTACAGAGGGTAGGAACATTTTTTTAGTACTGTAGACACTTACAATATAGCCCCTATTTTGGAAGCTTTTTGGTTTTATGTAGGAAGGCAGTGTTGTATCCCTGTCCAGGAAAAAAAAAATGAAAGTGCTGTGACATAATTTCTCCACCTATTTCCCCCTCCCTCAAAATTTCTCATGAAAGAGGATTCCATTTTTCTACCTCATTCTCCAGACCCTTTGGAATTTATAGTGACTACATTTTTTAGCTGATTGCGACATTGTTAGGCAGCTGAGTGTGCTGCTCTAGCTTTGTGTTTCTTTCTGTTAAACATCTTATCACCACTATGCAGTATTCCTGGCTGCCCCCACTTCCTGATCTCGAGATCAGGTGGGATGGCTCTGTGAGAGGGGTTTCACTTATCCTCAATCTGAAAATATTAAAAATATTAAAAGAAAAAAATCCAGAAAAAACTATTTTCACATGTATTACCAGAAACAGCCATTAGAGGGAGCCAGAGACTGTGCTATGAATACTTGTTAGTGAAGAATACATAGCACGGTCTCTGGCGCCCTCCTGTGGTCAATTCTGGTAATGCATATGAAAATATTTTTATTTCTTCCCTTTTACTATATATATTTATAGTTTACTATTATCTGTAGTTTTACATATCCTTGGGGAATGGGCTTGGAACCAACCGCCAGTGGATATGGGAGTCCTACTGTATCTTCCTCTTGGCTCTAACTGAAGTGTGGAAAGCTATGGGAGGAGGTGCTGCTGACTGCCATGGAGATAGATCGCTGTACAATGAAATGTAAGGCATGTGTACGCACTCTTGAGCCATGTTATAAATAAAGTAAGCACAAATCTCATTCATGATAATTTCTCTGAAATTTCTCTTCCAGTTTATTTCCTAAAGGGAATAAATCCTCGTTATGATAGTCATTTGTTCCATTACTCTTTGTGTTACTTATTTCTTTTGCTGTACTTTTAAGTTACTTTTTTTAAAAAACAAAACCTCAGGATTAATAAGAGGATATTATAAAATACTTTTAGAATTTTTTAAAAAAGCAACTCGAAAACATTATCCACTACATCAGTAAAATCATTTTGTTCCCTGATTTAAAAAAAAAAAAAATCCTTTGTTGCAACCAAAACAACCCTCCCCTGCAATTTGTAACTGTAATTCATTCCTGCTTCCATCTGTGAGTAATATGAGGTAACCCTTAGGAGGGTGATGTAAGGAGGGAGAAGGAACGCTCTCTCCCTTAATTCCATGATGCATTTTTATGCTGCATGTGAAATATTGTACACAATTACGTAGAAATAGCTTATTTTCATAATTTTATTTCATAATTTTATTTGGTCGATCTTAAAAGGCATTCTCCATGGCCATACCAAACCCTGGAACAACTGGCTTGAAAGGCTATGTTGGCTGCTTTTGCTTTTCAAAGGCCTTCTTGTTTCAAGCAGGCCTGCTTTTTAATGGCTAGAATCCTACTGATGTTTTCTGCTTGCATCATTGAAAAGCCCTATGTTGCAGAGGCAAATTAAGAATGTGCTGGTTGCACTCCTGGTCATGTGGCCAGTCGTGGAATGGGCATGCAGTGAGGAAGATGACTGACATCACATTAATTAATGACAATTCACACCGGCTAATTCCACAGCTTTACTCAGGCATGCATAAATTGCCAATGAGATTTTGGCCAATATGTTTTATTTCTATCATTTATCTGTTTCCATTGTGTTTTATGATTTTACTGCATTTTATAATGGCTTTCAGTGACTCAGTTGTTTTGAGTGGTGTGTAGAAAGGCAGGAAAAGAAGAATTTATATAAAAATCATGTAGGTGAATTAACTCTTAGTAGCACCGTTTAGCTACAGTGGCGGAACTAAATGATGCTGGTAAGAGCCAATTGTAAGTTTTAATGGAACTGGGGGAAAATCTCCCCTAGTATTTCACAAGGAGGACCAATAGCTATGGGCACCAAGTCTTGGAGGACCCTGGTAATGTTAGAAATTCACCCTCAGAAGGAAAGAAGGAATTGTGTTCCATACAAGGTTCGGTATAAAATCTATTTGCCAGTTTCTCACAGAAGAAAGAGTATGAGCATGTCGGCTCAAATCCAGCAAAGCACTTAAAACGTATTCTTAATTTAAAACATATGACTAGTCCCACTGGTTTCTTTTAAACTACTGACCCGTTTCAAGTTAGGTACGTGCTTAAGAGACCTTCTGGAGCACTGGGACCTGATTTTTTTTTTTAAAAAAAATCAATGACAGCTAAGGATCCCAAGGCAATTGAATCCTACGAGGTGCTGTGTGCACATAATGTCCACACAATCTCTTCTAGTAAGGACAGGACAGGAACAAATGAGTGCTTGAAAACTTCTTTTTAAGCCGTTATCTTTTAATTTATTAATTTATTTATTTTTAAAAGAAGCAGGCATTTTCTCACTTGAGATATGGGCCCACTTAGCGTACGACCGACTTCTTTTCATAATGTTTATCTTGTCTCCACATTATAGAAGACAATGTTTTATTCTCTCCTCTTCATTAATAAATCCCAATTTCCATGCCTTTTATCTCTCCTGGCTATTTCAAATCATATCGCATTGAAAACCCTGCTTGCAATTTGGCAGCACAATTTCAAATATTTTCACAGAGAAAAGATTGTTTTAATCCAGAGACTTGTTTTGATTTATGAAGTGTCACAAAAAGAAAATTACTCAGTGATTCAGATGCACATTTGTTGGAGATCAAAATGATGAGTCTCAGTTGTCTTTAAAGAAGCTTAGATCGTTAGGAAATTAGGGGAGAACTTTAAAAATTCATATAAAATATACTCTTGTTTCTATACAGTCTATTTTAATGGTGTAATCTAATGGGGAACTGCTGACTGGATAGTTCAGTGAGTTGGGTGCCTGGCTGCGGAGTCAAAAGTCAGGAGTTCAGTTCTTCTCAAGAGAAAAGTCATTTTTTGTGGCCTTGGACAGGCTGCACAGTCCCTGGATGCCCTCAGAAGGAGGGAATGGCAAACCACTTCTGAAAACTCTACCTAGAAAGCCCGGAGAAGGGTTGCCATAAGTTGGAATCAACTTGATGGGGTGCAGTTATTAATTGAATGGGGTACTGTGTTTCCTTTTACATTTGCTCTTGTATGAAACACGATTCTTGCATCTCTCACACCCAGTGTGCTTCTGTAACATGAGACTAATACAGCATTACGCCACATATATATGGAAATTGTCATTAATGCAATTAATTCAATGTCTAATCCAGGGGAGATCACGTTGGATGGTCAATAAAGCATTCTTTGTGCCTTAGGTATTTGGACCAGAGCAAGGAGCGCCCTAGATCATCACAAAGGGACAGGGAAGGTTTTGTTCACCTCTTCAATGATTCCATCCAGGCTTCCCCCCTCAGCAGTTATTGCAGTGCTGTGAAGTCAGTGTATATTGCACACACACAAAAACCCTAGGATCAAGGCTTAGAAACGTCTTTTAAGAAAGCATTTGTCTCTCATTATCCATTATGGTGCTATACAAATAACTCATTGCCATTGCTTTTCTAGTGAATCCTCCCAAGAGTAAATCCTGTCAAAACCCTTCTAAAAATACCTTAAAATGCCCTTTAAAATCATTCCTCAAAGTCACTGGAAAATGGTATGCATTACCTAGAGATGGCAACTTTCTTCATGTTCTTTATGATAGTTTTGAAATATAACTTTGTTATATCCTTGTTAACAAAAGAGGGCAATTTATTTACTTCTTACACTGACAGTCCAAAAATACCTAATGATTTGCTATCATTAAAAGTCAGAAAAGAATACCGAGAAGAATTTTTAGGAAAAAAAATCTTTCAGCTCAGAAATCAGTGGCTTCTGCCTCATGCAGTTGATTTATTCTTAGGGGTAATTGGGGCTCACGTTTGTTAGAAAAGAGAAAGTTCTAAGTCCTAGGAACTCTATACTTAGAATAATAAAACAAGAAAGTGTGTGTGTGTGTTTTAATTTCATAATGATGCTAGATATTGGTGTAATTTTCATGACCACATGAATGGCATGAATATGTTGGTTACTTTTTCTCTGTAAGGAAGCAATAAGGCTAGAATGAAAGCAGTGTGGTTTTTAGATTAATGGTCTTCCTGGCTGTGGTTGTTTTGGAATAGTAGCAAATATGAATCTTTCCATAAGTTGGAGATGGTGTGGTATTATAGCATGACGTGTAAACAGATAGCTCAGCCGGCATAGCATAAGCAGTTACCTGAATGAGTGAATGTGTGTATGAGAAATCTGAGTGCCCTGTTGTAAACATCTCTGGTTTGAAGTATCCAGGTATTATTGGTGTTCATAATGAATTGAAAACAGAAGCAAGACTATTACCTGCTTGTGCCTTTTATACATATGTCTTGTCCTATGGACAAATATTGACTTCAACATATTGTTACGCAGCATGGAGCAGAGGAACCATCTGTTGTATTTCTTGTCCTATTGGCATATACAGAGATGCCTCCAATTACTCGCTATAATGTGCAAAGTCTTTTTGCCATGTCCTATGTACATTATATATTAAATAGTATGCTTTCTAATACTAAATGATATAGGTCAGAGGAAGTCTTCTCATATGGTGAAATACTGATTGACAGATTCCATCTGTTGCGTTGCAGAAGTTGGTCTGAATTTTGCCCATGAGTTTCCATTGACCAGGGATTTGAACTCAGATCTCCTCAGTCTCAATCTGACACTTTTTCCACTATACCACACTAGCTCTCATTTATTGAGTAAACCTGAGGTAATAGAGATTCAATTAATGCAGAAGGGAAAAAAAGTAGTTGCAAGCAATTTGAGAGAGAATTTCAAATTCAGCCAACATTGAAGCCTCCCTGTTATATTCCATTGTTTTTTTTTCCTCAGGTAGGTGGTTTGTTTACAGTCAAGTCCTAAACAGTTCCTTTGGATTAACACTCTCAGCCAGGGATGGGAATTTTAGACGGCTCTTGAGGTCACTCAGCCCTCACAGGAAGCCACCTAGGGATACGCAAACTACTCTACGGCCCTGACTGTATTATTTAAAGAGGTTTCCAAGGTTGCTACCAGCACGTGGCACTGCAGCAGGGGAGGGACACTGGGGTTTGCAAACATGGGCTTAGGGACACATGTTGCCCAGTGCTGGTCGATCCGGAGTGTGCAGAATTGGGACTTGCAGTATCTACTGTTTTAAAAACTAAAAATCTGAGAGTCACCATTCATGGCAGAATGCAAAAGACAATGGCCAGAATCCTCTTGGTGCTTTATTGTATGCATAAATTAAGCTGTGTAAATCACTGCAACAAATTAGCACTAACTAATAAGGCACTGGTCATGTTACAAGGGGTGTGTCCAGTTGCATAACAGGTACACACCTAGTAATGCAACAAGACCTTGTTAGTTAGCAGGAGTTCGCCATAGCAATTCATGCAATTTGACTAACACGTGTAAATCACTGCCTAGATCTTTGATTGGGTTAGGAGAACTGAACGGAGCTCTGAATAAGCAATCCCAGACAGAAAGTTCATATTACACCAAGCAAAATGCTTTTCAGCACCACCCAGTCACATCTTACGTTGCGCATCCTCAAGCATCACACAGTCAAGTGCTGAGATATCACATGATGGAAATGCATCTGTGGAGCCTTCCTTTAGTTCTGAATACATGTGATTAGGGTGTCTGCTTAATATCCTAATGTTGTTGCCATTGGGGTCACTCAGATGTATCCAACCACCTCCTCCCCTCCAGTGACACTTCTACTTACCACATCGAATTCTAAAGAGGTCAATTAATGCAATCATGGTTTTGGCATTGCTGTGCTAATTTATGGTCTCTGTTCTGAAGAAGTCCCTAGGGCATTCTTTAAGACAATTTAAAATAATCACAACCAGGCTTTTGCCTTTATGTGATTACCATGAGGGGAGAGGGTACAAGAAATGGGAAATTACATCTAATCCATGCTAAGAGATGTGAACATCCTCTTCTCCCCAGCTGTATTGTTAAATTCCATACTTGAAGGATTCTAGCCAGAGATTGTAATCAGATCATGAGCGAAACCTAGATCGACGTCAACCACACAACAGATACAAGCTGTCATACTCAATCAGTACTGTAATATCTGATGTTGTATCAAAATATTTATTTGTGAAGTGAAATGCTTTTGATGATCTAATGCTGTGTTTATCTGGCATAGGAAGCTAACAAATACATCTTTGGCAGGGAGTCTGAGCTCTCTCGGAGGATAAAGTAACCTGAATTTAATATGAAATGATCTCGGGCTCTAACTAACTCAGATGGGTTAGCACTTCAGGGGAAGAATTACACATTTTTAATTATATTGTCTATAAAATACCAAATGATAAAATTATGACTTTGCAACATAAAGCAAAATATGAATAAACTGTATTAAAACATTAATGTGAAGCTTCTACATTCCTGCCCCTGCCCCCTAAACCTATAGCACGTGTTTATCCAGCAGTGCCTACAACTTCTCGCAATATAATATTCTGGTATGATTACTATTTTAGTGATTAATGATGATTAACAGAAACATTGGTGCAAACTGTGGTTCGCTTTGAAGAGGCCCTGGAAGGGATTGTACCTTTCCACATACTCTGCGATATGTGTTTATTGGGGTCAGCAATAGCTTTTTGCGGGTATTCATTTTAATTAGGAGGAGAATTTCTATTCCTGTAATTAATCCCTTCAACTAATTGAGATGCATGTATTTCTAATCACAAGGGGCACGATTCAGCAGACACTAATAACTTTTAAGCTGTGTTGATTTGAATAGGAAAGGCTTAAGCGTATGCTTAAGTTTCCTTTTGATATCCAGGGGACTTGGAAGGCTGGTTTGAAACTCAGCATTTTCACCATGGTGGAAATAGTGTTGATGGTGCAGAGTGGAGAAGAGATGCTGGGGGCCTTTGGCTGCATGGCAATGAGTCCACGTTGATTAAGATTTCAAACAGGACAGATTGCGTACCTGTTCTGTCTCAGAAATGCCAATACCTTTGTCTAAGGACAACTTGCTGTTGCATTGTATTGGGGGTGGGCGGAAGTATTGCTCTTCCATCGTCCAATCGGTTTTGGATTTGGGATGTTGCTGTTAGGACAAAATTGGCAATACATTAAAAGAAGAGAGCACAGCACCATCTTTGAATCAAATATCTGAAAGCAGGTTTACTGGGAAGTGGAATCCTTTGTTGAATTTTGAAATGTCACATTTAAAGCTAGCATTTCACTGGACTCTTGACTGGTCTGAATTTAGAATTTATGAATCAGATAAATGATCTATTTTAGGTGGTTGTTGCTGCTGTTCTGTATTATTGCTGACATTCTTGTCTTCTTAAAAGGGTGATATTTAAAAAAGAAGTGGTATGACCTCAAAATAGTTTCCCTGAAAGTAACCATCAGGTCATAATCTTGTCAAATACCAGACTATTTCTTTCTCATATTCTAGATCTGTAAGTGTGGGATGTTCACATCTCAGAATAAGGGTAATGTAAAACTCCATCTTTTAATATTTCTGGAGGCACCATTCCATGAGGGCCCTAGTGCATTCACTGCTCAGGAGCTGAAGTGGCTCCGAAGTGCTGTTTGTGTGTACCATTATCCTCCTCTTCTCTCTCTAAAATATTTCTTAATATTTCCTGTTGTCACCCTGCCCACACACCCCTACAGCACACTTTTGTTTGTCTATTTATATTTAAAACTATTGTTTCATCCCCTGTTGAGAACTGAAGCCTCTCACTCTGCGTTCAGTAGACACTGCTTTTTTCCTGTGATACACGTGGCATAGTGATTTTTCATGTATGCTCCCTCTGCCCGAGATTCAGATATTTGTTCCTGACGATAGTGCCTTCGGAAGGAAGGAAGGAAGGAGCAACAGCCAAGAGTTGAAAGTCAGCACTGTCCTGTCCTGTGAGTTCGTTGTTATATAATTTACAGACAGGTGGGCAAACAAAGACGACTGCATGAGGGAGGGAACAGGAGCTATAAAAGGGAAGCTGGTGAAGTATTCCCCCTCTTTGATGTGTTGTATCAACCATTTCCAGCAAGACTGCCCAGATTTCATTAAAATACAAGTTATGCCTGCCCTACATCCCTCATCCTCCCCCCTGGGAAAAAGCATGTGTGTAATTTAAAGAAAAATCAATTTCCATGCAAGAACAGTGATTTTTCATTAAACCACAGTGCTCTACACCTTGTGTTGCCCCCTTCCCTCATTCCAAAAATTAGAAACAGCAGTAGACATCTGGCCAGTTTGGTTTTATTTTGTGTTCCTTTTGAGGGACATATTCAGGCATGGCCTGTCCCAGAAAATAGGTCCCTGGTCTGCTATAGGCTCTGAGAGAAGAATATTGACCTCTGGGCCCCAGAGTTCATCCACCCCTATATTAAGGGACAGTGATGCTGGAAAAGTGGCATACCTCCTGAACATATTCAGCCATTTATGTTTCAGTGGTGCTGTTTTCAGATATTACAATGAACTGTGTTTCTTTGTAGCTGTAACAGTTTCCCTGGAATAACATCTGGCACACTGTTTAGGGTCAGATCTCTTGGCTGCTTGATCCTGAACACCGACCGCAAGAATAAACTAGGAACTTAATATCAAAAGAGACCATGAATGGATAAGTATGCCTGCCTTGCTGCCCTACAGAATCAGATATACTTTTTTTAAAAAGTACATTTTAAAAGGTATCATGATGATGAGTAAGATTCTGGCATCTCTGTGCATAGAAACAGACCCTTTTTCTTACTTAAAGTTTTCTGAAGTTCTTTCAGTGTTATATCTGAACGAGAATTCCCATTTCAGAAACAGCAAGGGCACACTTTTAAAAAAAAAGCTCTTCACAAGGTTGTAGGTTTGACAGAATAAAACACTTATGTGTTCAACGAGACTCTTTGAACAACGAATTTCAGCTCCCAACATTGCCATTGGTAGGGAGGATATGTAATTGCTGTGGAGACATTTTTGCTCCTAGCATGTAAGAGAAAAGGGTTATATTTCAGAATAAGTGCCCCTAAGGGCAAGATAGAATAATCTGAAGCAATAGCTTTATTGCAACTAAGAGCAAAAGTCTCTGGAATTACAGTTGACAATGTCAGCCCTCCCGTGATAGGAAGACCTAATGTCAAATACTGTTGTTTTATTTTTCTGTCTCTTACAGAATTAGTGTACATATTTTCTTCCAAAATGTATGAGGGGCATATCAGGTTGTTGGCACACATGCACCTGTGAATGCACACACAAATACAGATGTACACAAACAGGGCTGGAGGGCACAAGATTATGGCTGAAATCCTGTTGCTTGGTGTAGTAAGTCATAACTAGAGCAGACCCATTGGATCAGTGGGGATTTGGTGAATTGATACCTTTATAAGTTCCCTCAGTTCAAATGAACCTACCCTAGTTGTGACTTATTTTAGTTTAGTAAGTCACAACTAGAGTAAGGTAAAGGTTCCCCTTGACAAATGTCCAGTCGTGTCCGACTCTAGGGCGCGGTGCTCATCCCCGTTTCCAAGCCGTAGATCCATTTAAATCAATGCCACTTACAGAGGAACTGACTCACCAAATCTCCATTCAATGGGCCTACTCTGGTGCAACTTACTACAATAAGCAACAGGATTTCACATGACAGGAGAGTACAAATGGTGGGAGGGAAGATCAGATTTTTAGGAGACCTGAACTGCCTTCAGCCCAAGGACATAACCATGATACTGTTATAAGTTTAGGCCAGTATAAGGTTAGTTCTCTCTTAATTTCCAGCATTTTTATTCTAGGAGCAGTTTGGATGCAGCACAGCTTCACCTGGCCCAGTGTTGAATCTGTTGTCCTTGGCCTTTTAAGACTGCACTGTTCATCATGCTTAGAGCAGACCCTCTGAGAACAGTCAGAATAGTTAACCATAACTATCGATGTGAAATAGATCACAATTTGGACCATTTGTGCGATCTATTTCCCAGCAACCATATAATGTATGGGGAAATGCACTCGAGACTGACCTCAATCTGTGCCCAAGTTGGACCTTTTTGGTGCCTCTGTTAGGCTTCTACTCTTTAGGACAGGGCTGGAGCAATTCCCCAGCAGACACAAAGGATGCTTGAAGTGAGATCGCTCCCATTAAAACAACCTTTTCCCGTGCTGTTAGCCACATGCCTTTGCAGCCATCTGATTGCTCCCTAAGCCAACTCCCATTGACTTTAATGGGTTTAAGTATGCATGAGATGGGATCTTACCAAGGAGTTTTCCTGAACTGACCTTCAAACTACAATATATGGTGCTTACATAGGCCTACCTTGGTCCTTCATTCACTTATTTGCAATTTTTTCCCTGGTAAGTGGGTGGGAGATACAGATGTGAGATACAGAAAAGATAAAGGATCCAAATCTCCAATTTTCCAGTGAGGACTTGATGAGTAAAGGCAATTAAAATAATACTTATTTTATTACAATATTCAATTTTCTATATGTTTTTAAGTCTATTGTGATTTATTCTGAAGTAACTACCTCCAAGATTGCTTTCTTAATCTAAAATGTAAGTGCACCACACTCATTATACTACTTAGAAAACTTTGCTTACAGGGATATGCCCTCTACATAAGACTGTCTCTCTGCATATAAAATCTTGGTTAGGTTTTATGTCATATTTATGCAATTGTAAATGTTGGGCTGTCTTAACTGACTTGTTTTAAGAAACATAGAAGCATTGTTTATGAAGAACTTTGGGCACATGGAAAAAAATTCAAAAGAAATATCTACTTATGAATGAATATACAGTTTCCTTCAGCAGGGGGGAAAATTTGGGATGAGTTATAGCTGTGCTGAAGTCTCATTCACCACAAATACACACACATTGGCAGCTGAGTCTACGTTAACAGCATCATGATTCCACTCAATTTTCCTTTGCTGTCCAGTTCATTCCAAAGAAACCATCACTCACATTTGCTGACTATACAGTCTGATCGCATTCTGATTATGGAATTACATACCTTCTCCCCATTAGCATTGTGTACCATTTGGATCAATGGCACCAGTGACTAGACAGCAGCTTGTTCTGATTTCCAGAGCCTGGAGACTGGCCTTCACAATGGAGCTGATGTCATTGGTTAACTGGTTTCCGCTGTACCCCCACACTCTACACGGCAGTTCCTCTCTGTATTAGTTCTACCTTAACCTGCCAAGAAAAGAAAACACATCGCTTCCTTTATTCTGCAGTGAAACAAAGTGGTTTGGACACAATTTGGAAGGGAACTGCCAGAAACAACAAAATAGGCTTTAACTTAATAATGTTTCCATATATTTAGGTGCTCGTCAAGAATATATGACTCTAATTGATTTTTACAATTTTTTTAAAAAAATGGAATACAACTGGCATAGTAGAAATTATCCTCTGGCATGCTACCAGAATTTGAGAAAATGGAGGTGGGGGTAGATATAAAACTTTATGGAAACTGATACTATTAAATCAGAGCGAGGTTGGCTTTTACCATTTCTTTTGGTGCCCTTCTCCCTGGTGATTGCTATTACAAGAAAAATAACCTTAATTTGCTTTATAAAGCTAATGTGTTAGTCTATTTTATTGGTGACAGTGATCCTAATAGTAAAATCATTCATAAAACCATATTGTGCAGTGAAAAAAAAAGCTGGGGTTAGAGCAATCATTTTCGCATAAAAATGTTATTGCGTTTGCAACTTGCCTTTTATGACTGAACATGGGTATATTTTTAAGCAACCTGTTTGCTGGAGCTTTGAAAGAACTATAATACACAGTTTCTCCCACTTGAAATAGAGAAGGTTGATGCCTTGTTTACAGCCAGAGCTATTTAAAATTGATCTTTTCAGCAGTGCTTCTAAACAAAAGCCTATGGATGATTTTAAACGACACTAGCCATTTTATGGAACCCTCTGTAGGTTTAGCAATACTATTGTGTTTTATTAACTATGAAGGCTCCCCCCCCCCTTCTCTCCAAGCATTCACTGTCTTAAATTGCATTTTCTTTGCTTTTTAAAATGTAATATCACTTCCCTTTACAACTAAATTGATTGTCACAACATCCCCAGTTTTCTATCTATCTACTGAGCTAATTCTAGGAGTGGTGTGGGATGCCAGACAAGCTGCATTTGGTTAGCAGTATTTAAAACAAAATGAAATATTTTAAGCTGTTCCAATCTTTCTCACAGTCTGTTTCTGCCCATCCTTTCAAGATCACATATCTATTGCCTATAGATACTTGGAACATATATGATGATTCTGAAACATACAGTCACAGTGCATTTGCCAAATAAGCTAAATAGAGAACCAGCACAATTTCTCTGTCTCTGTTTTTCTCTCTCTCTGTCACAGATATCTTCTTCCTATTTGTCTTATTCCACGTTCTGCTCTCTTTCTCTTCATAGCCCATTCACGAAGAGAAAACACCGCCTCTTTATTCCAGCTTCTCTTTTGTCCCCCCACACTGCTCCTGAGAAAACAAATGACATCACTCTCTCCCTTGTCCAGACACTTCTTCTTTCACCTTCTTGAGCTTTGGTTTCTTGGCAAAGCCTTTCCAGAATCAAGAGAAGGTCCAAACGACAGGTTCTGTTCAAAAGCACCTGCAGTTTAATTATCTTTTTCACTTAGTACCTACCTGAGTATGGATCGGGACCACAACACTCAGATGGAAAAGGTTCAAATGGAAATTTCTCCTTAAGTCTCCAATACCAGCACAGGCGATCAAAAAACAAAGAGAGAGAGAGAGAGAGAGAGAACATAACAGCTCAGAGGGGCCAGTGACAAATCGTCGGTTGAATTGAAGAGAAAAATAGATTTGGTGGGGTGGGAGATGTAAGCCTCTCCAACCCAATCTGTATTTGGCCTTTCATGCTAATTTGGAAGGAGGAAAGATATTAAGACTCACCTACTAGCAAATTACTTTAGTTTTCACTGCCATCTCACAGTTCTTGTCCTCAGTGGTTGTCAACTATTGATTTCTTCCTTTACCCCCACATCCTTATATTATCTGGGATCCTATTTCCACTGACTGATGTTTAGTCAAAATTAGTGTCCATCACCACCCTGCTCACAATTGGGGAGGAATGAGTTCTCCTTCATGACCTCAGGAAGAAGTTTGAAAGTGCTTGGATAGTGCCTATACAGTCAACCCTTGACTTACGAACGGCCCTAGTTACAAACATTTCGACTTACGAACCGCTCTGATAGAAAAATATTGACTCGACTTGCGAACTTAGATTCGAGTTACAAACCGAAAAAAAAGCCTAAGTCATCTTAGGTTAAAAGGAAAAAAAAAAGGAAAAAAATTCTGCCCCTAGTGGTAGGAACAGATTAACTGGCTTTGCATTAGTTCCTATGGGAACTAATGATTCGAGTTACAAACCGCCCCTCGACCTAAGAACCAAAAACAGCCGGAACGGATTAATTGGTTTTCAATGCATTCCTATGGGAAATGCTGATTCGACTTACGAACTTTTCGACTTACAAACTTCCTTCCGGAACGGATTAAGTTTGTAAGTCGAGGGTTGACTGTACCTCTCTGTGCTTCCTCCATGCCTACAGACCTTATGATGGAGTCAAGAATAAGACTCTGTTCTTCTCCAGGCTGAACAAAAGTATGTTAGCTCTCTCTCTGATTTCCTGCTGCCCCCACAAGGCTTTGGCCAGAATCCTGTTGGTGTTCATATAACATTTACAAAACTTGTCATAGCTAATTGTGGGTAATTTATGAGGTGCTGGGGCACATCTCAGTTGTGCAGTAGGATGTATGACCAGGCATATGACCAAAGGCATGCCCTGACACCTCATCAATTAGCCACGATTAGCCACGATAAGTCCCAGAAGCTTCAGAATAATACCACTAGCATTCTGAGCATTATCTGTAAGATCAAACTGTAGTAGACATTTTTAACAAGGCAAGTTGATAAATGATTTAACTGTACATTTTTTTAAAAAAAGTGTGGGTATCTGATGTTAGAACACAGAACTTTTTGTCTTTTTTTAATTTTAGGACATTTTATTACTGTGCTGTGCAAAGGATTTGACAAATCCTAACTTCCAGACTGAGAGTGCAACCATACTAACAAATAATGCAGAAAATATTCTGGGGTTGGGATGTCCTGTTTCACATTATTTTCCGTTGACTACATGACATACAAATCAATGTGAGTCAGCCCAGAGTTTTCCCTCTCCAATCCATATTTTACCTTCCACCACTGGAGCTGCTACTTTATTTAGAATTGAATGCATTTGTATAGTCAGTTCAGGTGATGTGACTGCTTGAGCAGATGCAATGGGTGACCAGAAGTTGGCTCTCCCAGCTTACTAGTTGAATGTGGGGGGAGAGGAATAAAGGAGCAGTCATGGGGATGTCACTGTTCCTCTCAACCAAGCATCCCTCTGTCTCCACTTTCCCCCAAAGGCTTGGTGAAAGTCCTGATCCACTAGAGCAGCTGGAGACCAAGAAAGAAAGAAAAAACAAGCAAGCAACAAGGATATCAACAGAGAGAAGGAATTTAGCTGTCAGCAATTGTTTGCAGTTTGTTAAGGTGGCTCTACAGTAGTTTTGCCTCCTGCAGCTTTGGACAGCTGCAGTAGAGCCACCTTAACAAGGTGCTAACAAGATCAAATTGGCAATTTCTTTTGCTCTCTCTGCTAACCTCTGTGATCCATTAAAGCAAATTCACTTGGGGAATCCCAGCTTCCCAGCTGTGACTTTCCAGTGGATGATTGAAGGTCCAACTACATAGCAGGAAACAATTGCATTTTTCCTGCTGTGTAGTTGTTCCCTCAGTCATCCTGATTTGGAACAATGTGTATGAGATCTGGTTCAAAGCCAAAAAATATAAATGTATCTACTACACAAACTCCAGAAGCTAGCTATTTGAAATCTGCAGGTTTACTGTCCTCTTCAGAGTCTGTCATGTCTCTAAATGCCATGTCTATCAGCACACGCACGCACACACACAAAACAGAAACACCACATTGGTTTTTCTTTTCCCCTCCAGAGCAGCAGATCAGTGCTTGGTGTACAAATAAATTCTGATCCAGGACACAAATAAAATTGTATAGGGCACAGATCATTGCATAGCTGAACAAGAGATATATGGCTCCAGAAATAGCAGTTTTTAAAATGCTGCTATGATTGGTTGATGGTTTTAATAATGTTTAGTTCATATTTTTCATGAGCACCATACCTCAACATGCCAAAGTAAGGGACAGGGTAGCTAGCAACCTTGAGTTCACATGAAGAAAACCCCTTCCTTCCCTTTTTACATAATTTCCCCAAGATAATCACTCCTTACAAGTTAAATTTCAGCATTATAGCCAGGGGATATGAAACATATCCTATGTTTCATGTATAAATAATGCTTCTAAGAATTAAGCTGATGTGAGTTAATGAATTTCTGAAGAGCAAAGTTCTAGTAGACTAGAGTATTTATTTTCCATGCATTCTGTTAATACTGTCAGCTGCCACACACTGAAGTACTACATAAGTAAAAAAAAACACCACATCTTCCAAAGATGGGAAAAGGTTTGCTGTGCAGTGAAACCTAGAAAGACTTCTAAGAGTCGGCTCACTAATCAGTTTCATACAGTCAATATTTATTGTCATTGATGTGCTGTATACCTTGACCTCTATAAAGATGTGTTAGACCATAAAACACTTAGAACAGTGTTTGCAGAATATCTATGGCTTAAATTAATTGCTTTTTGATTGCCAACTGTGCCACAACAATAAGAATGGATGATACCACAAAAGAAAGAGGCCAGTTCCTGAAAGAAGAGAACAAGGGAGAGTCAAGCCTCCTAGCAAAAATTACCGGTATTATTAAATTATTACCCTTCTCAAGGCTGCAAGAATTCATTCTGGTGGCTTATGTATGTGAGGGTTCGATTTTTGGCTCCACAGTCGGTTCAGAGAAATCAGTAGATTTTAGTTGCTTCAAAACAGGTGAAAGATTTATTGGTGCATTTAACAATAAACAGGTGTCTGAAACATGATTGTGAGTCTTTTCTCCTTCTGCCAACCGGTCCGGGAGAGTGGTTTCCAATCTTCAAACAGGAACGGGTTTCCATAACTGTTGTTCCATGGTCCCAGTAGATCAGTGGAGACCCAGTCTCTTACGGTCTGCCTCGTCGGGCCTTCCAACAAGGGCACGGTCTCGCTGTCCAGGTCATCATCCCACAGGACCCGTCTCTTGGTGTCTCGGCTCTCCCATGGTCCTCCCTGTAACTCATTCTCTTCATCTCCCTTACTCTCCATTCTAATCTTTCTCTCCTTTCTCTCTCAACTCTCTCTTTCTCCTCTCTTAGTCTCCTTCTCCACTCTCTTGCCTCGGCTTCTCCCCAATAAGAGGGTCTGGGTGGAATCTCTGCTCTCCTTCTATAATCTGCCTCCTCCTTAGGCACTCTTAACCTCTCCCATAATCCCGTCCAGGGATCCTCCATCCACACCCATTCCCAACCGGGTGACAACTGTCCTTCCTCTCCACCTCCCCTGTTCCTGCTTCAAACTCCGCCCTCTTTTTCCTCTCTTTTCCTGACCTTTTCCCCTGAACCTCCCCCGTCTTCACTTTCTGCATATCTTCGGTCAGCTCCTCTATTCCTGTCTCTTGCTTGAATTGGCAGCAGAATGAACCAAAGGTTGATATGCCTTTCAGATGGGAGGAGCATGAAAAAAGCACATGAGTCCTCCTCCCCTCCCCACATCAACCAACCCTTTGTAGATTGGTTGAAGTCAATCCAGACCACACCAAAACAGCCAGTCTGGACAGGCCCTCACTGAGAACTTTATAAACACATCAGATGTATGAATGAACAGATAGACAATCACAAATTCAATGGCTTCCCATTGTCTAAGCAATTAATATCTGATACATTTTTACATTTATACATTTTTAAGAAGCAAGACCAAACTCCGGGAGGCAGTGGAAGACAGGAGGGCCTGGCGTGCTCTGATCCATGGGGTCACGAAGAGTCGGACACGACTTAACGACTAAACAACAACAACAAGAAGCAAGAAATCAGAGAACATGACTGATTTTGCTGGATTTGAATATTTCTAACCAAACTGTGGTACAAAACATTGTCTAAAATCACTTCAGCTGACCATAACTAATTTCTTTCATGGGTCACCCAGTAAAATCTTTAAGACTTTTCTACAGCAAAAATTCCCAAATTCCAGAAGACCCAATTAATGCTAACAAAGTTTGTCTGGTATAGCTTTGATTAAATCCCTCCAGAAATCAGAGAGAATGATCTACATTAAATTGATATTTCATAGCAAATCCCAGGTTCCAGTAAATGTCATCTTTGATTTTAATAGTATCTATTTTATATGCCAGATGTAGATTTACCATTGAAGGACTTAGACCATCTTCCCTTCAACAAATACGATATTGCAGATTCTGTCTAAGTGGCATTCTATAGATTTTTGATTGGTTTTGGAGCTTCTAATCATCTAACAATAGTGAAATTAATGAGTTGTGGGCTGGATCAGTTGTCTGCAAGGCTGCTGCAAAGTCAATTTAAGATACTCTGAGCTGCCCAGAGAAAGAGTGGGATATTTTTGTGTTTTTAATAGATAGTACTGTGTAGAGCAAAATGATGGCATATGGAATAACACCTGGATGATGTCTTGTAATAAATTCAATCCTCTGACATTACCTCTGCAACACCTATATTTAATTCAATGGAATTGCATAAGAAACATGAAAAAGTCCTACTAGGAATTCTGGATAGTGTGCACCTGGTGGACCATTTAACATCCTCCCACAGGAACTTGAAAATGTGGCAAATTGCACATTTGTTTTGGAGATTATTCTTGGATGTGTAAATTCTAATGTCCTGTTAGTTTGTCTCATGCGTTACAGAATAGTTAGAACATGAAAACAAGATGGAATTGATTGAATTAGTGTTGAACTGTGGTTCAAATCACCAGCTATATTCATTTAAATGAGAAATGGTGTGTTATTGCTATGTGTGTGTGTGTGTGTGTGTGTGTGTGTGTGTGTGTGTTATGTGCCGTCAAGTCACGACTTATAGCGAAACTAATAGGGTTTTCAATGTAAGTGAGATATTTGAGGAGTGATTTTACCAGTTCCACTTCCCCAGTGAGTTTCCATGGCTGAGCAGGGATTCGAAACCTGCTCTCCAGAGTCCTAGTCCATCACGCTATCCACTACGCCATAAAATTCCACACCGGGAATTGCTAATTGTGGCCAACATGTATAATTCATTTTGATTTTTTTAAAATCAGTGTTAGCCAGTTTCTGTTAATAATATAAATTAAGTGAATGGATGGCAGCTGTATATTAGAACCCCAAATGAAAGGAGCTGAGAGGGAATCATAATATACATATTCAAACTGTGGTGCATTTGTGCTGGAGGTGAATCGCTTGCGGGAATCAGCTTTGGTGAAATAAAATTTCAGAGTCAGGATTGAGGAAGATCTTTTGTGCACATTTATAGAACTAATTTCAAAAATTAGTGGATAAATCACTGCAGCTCAGTAAGAATGCATGTGGTACATGAACTAAATGGAACAGTGAAAGAAGCTGTGGCCAAGTCATTGCTATACATTAAGACTCGTGTATGCAGGATATTATCTGAAAGAAAACAGGATATGTGTGTGGGCGGGTTTCTGTTGCTTTAAATTCTCCCCCCCCCCCCCCAGAACTGCCATTTTTGTTATACAGAATTATTTGTGCTGATAAGGAACAGATTTTTGTTCGTTAACACCCTGCAAGTTTGAAGCATCTCCAATGCACTTCATTATTTTATTCCTTTGCTTGTTTACATTTTTATTCTCTGATATCGAGAGCTCAGGAGTGGTTTAAAAAGTTCATATATTATTATACTGTCTACCTTTGTGTTAATTTAATTTTTGCAGTTTGTTCGATTAGACAGCTTAGTTTTGAACTGATACACAACCCACTGAAATGATACACAACCCTCCCCAGGCTTAAAAAACAATTGTCTTTTACATATACAGACCACTTCCCACACAGTCATATTAATGGTCAAGCATACTTGCCCAATCCATTGGTCAAATATATTTTTAAAGAATTACTGTTGCCTTTGCTGTCAGATCATTATTTCCTTCATCAATGCACAGTTAGTAAGCTCCTTTCTTCCATTAACTTTAGCAAATGTATATAGAGCATGATCCTATTGATACTCATGGTCTAGGGAAATCAATCCTCCAACATCAGGTCTTGCCTCATCAGTGCTTTAATATTTTCCTTTGTGCATTACCCTGGAGCTGTTCAGTTTTGCAGCCTCATAGAAACAAACAGATGTCTTGGATTACATCTCTGGCAGCATTGGGAGCCAAGTATTTAAAAAAATCACAAATATTAACGATGAGCAGGACAGTTCCCATAAATCAATATCTGTGAGTCCAAGATCCGCCTTAGAATTCAGACCAAATTGCTTACAGAATGCTTTTGATAGGTTTTGGCACCTGCACATTCCATGGAGAGGCCTAGAAGGATAAGTGCAAATATACTATAGAATGACTTTTCCCCTGTACTATAGTGAAAACCCAAGAATTCCATGAATGAGCCTGTTTTCATGGGCTATCTAGAGTTGTAGACCCAAGGGGGTATGTTTTTTTCCCCTCTTCAAAACGAAGCCAGGATAATAGATTAAATGTTGATTTCCTTGAAAAGAAATCTTTTGATGTTTAAAACATTTTTCATTATATCTGCCCTCCTTACACTCCTAAAAGATGATTGCCCTCCCCAACCCACTTTAAGAAAAGAGAGAGTTTTAAAGCAATATCCACTAACAATTGCAACTCATTAAAAGGAGGAAATGACCATCCTCTCCTGCAAAGAGGTAGGAGTTATGGCCTCCACTGGTTGATCCATCTTGAGCCCATAAATCATTGGCCTGCAAGTTGGGGGCGGGTGGGGGGAGAGATGGATGACTAGTGCTACAGTCACTCGGCAACATCTGTAATATGAAAGGCTGCCTCTGGGATTTAAATACAGTTTAGGCCTGTCAGTTGAGGAAAATGCTGTGAAGTCTCTGGGAACAGTCTGGGGATGAGGGGTAGACCAAATGGAAATAAGTCTAATAAAGACCCCCTCTATGGGTCCGTAACAACATGAGTCTCTTATCTCAAAATTTCACGTTCTGGACAGGGCTCCTTATTCAGAAAGTGCCTTTTTGTAGCCTATTGCTTAGTTCCTCTTCTAACCAACTGAAGTATCTCTGAAGCAAAACTTTTTCCGTCCAGGCTTTGGTAAATAGTTTTAAATACATCTTGATTAATTCTGACCAGTCTGGTACTCTCTAGTTAGATATGTGGATACAGCTATTACTTGCTTATGGTGAACAAACTTACAACAAAAGCTTACAGGCATCCTTTCTAATATTAGTGGGTTACTTAGAAGAGACTTGCCCTCTGGCGTGTCCAATTGAGCGTTTATCAAAGGTGGTTTTCCTTCTTCACATTTATCACCCCACTAAACAACCAGCAGCCATGAGTAAAGCCAAAATGAGCACATTAGACGCTGTGAAAGGGAATCATGATTCAAACACATGGCAACTCGGTTTTGTAGAAAAGCTCTTATGGCTGGAGGCGGTCCACTGTTCCACATCATTATCTTACTGCTCCTAAGAGAGAGGGAATATGGGGGAAATAATACAAGTGGATAACAGCTGTTTTTATTCTGCTGCTCCGAGATTCCTTTGCAGCCTGATCTCAGTGCTTTCGTGTCAAGGCAACTCCTCCCCCCAAATTCAAACATATAAGGCGTATATTCTCATGATGTCAGTACTAAAAGCACATTTGAAGCAATATGTGCATCGTGAAGAACCACAGAAGCCAAAAAGCATAGTCTGGCACCAATCTTTGTGTATGTCCAAAACATCTTGACAATATACAGATACAAGGTGTGTAGTCTAGATGTTGGAAGGGAGAGGGAAAAGAAGGAACTGGATGGTGACCCAGCTTTTGAAATGATAACGCAAGTTCATGGGAGTTGGCAGTACATTCTCAGACAAGAAGGGGCAGAAGCAGGTAGAAATACAAAAACAGACTTCATCTGAGTTCTCTTTCACTTTCTATTGTCTATGAGTGTCAACACATTCCACTCCTGTGTTGTGTCTCTGTGACCAGGACCCAAGAAATACACATTGAAATAGAAAGAATGACTGGTTTCCCCCTACCCCATTCTCACATTCTCACATTTCATTAAGAAGAAATATAAATTTGTTGCATCTGTCGTTGGCTGTGCTCTCTATGTGGCATGTGACATATTCTGTATTTCAGATCTCCCCAGTGTTGTTTCCTGTAATTCTGTAGAACCCCGATTGGCTGTAGTGTCTGATGGTCAGTTAGCCTAGAGCCTACACACCAGTTGGCAATCACTTCTGAAGCCACTTAGGTAGTCAAATTGAAAGCAAAGGATAATGAAAGAAAGGATCAAGGACACGTTTGTGATGAGCAAGTCTAAGAGCTCTCTGCCTTTTTCTTGTTATCAAAAATCTATTATGATTATGGAGACCGATTATGAGATTCATCATGCACTAGCAATCAACAAAATCCACATCTTGTCATTCAAAGAATTTTCAAGATTTGTCCTGTTGTTATTTATTGTTCATTTCTTGTACCTGGGGTAGAAAAAGCATACGTTGGAATGATCTGGAAGGTCTTCACAAGAACAAGTGAATTTAAAATAGGATTTCTGAAGTTTTTGTTAATATTTATTAAATCCTGACTCAACTGGTATCAGTAAGAAAAACTGCATGGAAAATGTATGTGTGTGAAGAAAGCATACAAAGAGCTAATTGTGAACAGTGCAATTAATTCAGATGTACAGGAAAATGCTTCTAATATTGACTATGACTACTAAACAGTGTCTGTAATGAGTAGGCCCCTGGGTAATAGGGTACCCCTCACACAACTTTCAGTGAAGAATTCTGTCTTTTGCCTTCCCTCTGCATTGTGGTAAACTTTGCACTGAAGCAATAAAAGTTGGCAAAATAAATGAAAGGACCAGGAAGGGTAGAGAGGTTATCTTCCCACTTCCATTTTCATAGAATTGATACTATTACATGCTTTCTTCTTGCTCAGGACACATTTGTCTTAATACATTTCCACATGACAGTTATTAAGAGTTTTCCCACACTTATTCACCTAAGTATATTATATTCATTTTGTTTTGCTCTGCAGTTGGTAAGTGTAAGATAAATATGGGTTTAATTTGCAAGTCTGATTGTTGAGGCATGCATTTCGTGAATCCAGTCAAGGGAAGGAACATGGATGAATTATATGGAATATACATTTCCTTTACTGTCTATCTTGTCAGGGTCAGTGAGTGAGTCCTTATCCAACACAAATGCTTGAAGACATTTCAAATGTTGGGCTAGGGAAAACATTTCCTGGTATAATTCTGACTCTGTTCCACTGGAAAACAGTCCAATATTTCTCTGGTAGACTTTAGAACATTAAAATCAAAATTAAAAATTAGGAAGCCAAGTATATGTAACTGGGATATTTTCATTATACTAGTGGAGTAAAACATTTATGGAGATACTGCATATACACCGTATGTTCCAGAAAACAAATATTCCTATTAAAAGAATACTGAAGCAGAAATTCATTGTTTATTGCTTTATTTGTTTATTTATTTGATTTGTATTCTGCCTCTCTGCCAAGCAGCTTACATCATTTTTTTTAAAGTGCAAATAAAAATAAATAATTATAATCATGTGCTGTCAAGCCAGTTCTGACTTATGGCAGCCCTTTTCAGGGTTTTCTAGGTAAAGAGTACTCAGAAGTGGTTTGCCATTCTCTTCTTCTGAGAGCGCCCTGGGACTGTGCAACTTGCCCATGGCCGCACAGGCTGGCTCTACAAACAGGAGGCACAGTGAGGAATCAAACTCCCAATCTCTGGCTCCACAGCCAGATACCTAAACCACCGAGCTATCCTGCCAGCTCTAAATTTAAAAAAATGTTCAAAATATTACTAATTACATCACTTATCCTGTTAAAGCAAGGTGCAGTTAAAAACTACAACTAGAATAATAATCAGAATTAACAATAGAAAATTGCAGGAAATTTTTTAAAACCCCTGTCCTCAAGGGTCAGCAAGTTGCTGAAGGCCTTGAGGAGAGGGTCATTGCCTATTCTTCCGCTTAGGTTGTGTTTGAACACAGGAAAAGGAGCAAGGATCCCGAGATGTGAGGTAGACGCCAGACAGAAATGTAGGTAAAATAAGGAAGCTCAGGGGAAGTAGGTGGGACCGACCCTACCATTAGGCAGAAGAAGGCAAGATAGAGCTGTGTGTGCCATGCAGCCTACTCTATACTGCTTTGGTTAGATCACTGCCTTCTGTGCTGTGAAGGACACTGTCCCACCCCTAGTGCTGAAGTAAGCTGTCTCAGTTACTTCTGCACATGGAATGGGTAATTGTGCCACCTTGTCTTTTGCCTCAGACAGATAAATGCCTTTGGATGTTGCTCAGAAAAAGTAATTGGAGGAGGAAAATGTATTGCAGTTCAGGGATGGCAAAGTTAACATGGGAGATGTAGGTAAGGCAGTTGTAAAGAATGGGATGTTTTACCAATGAAGGGGAATGGACATGGAAGAGGATTAGCGACAAAAGGAAAACAACCTTGATTCACAAAGGAGAGGACTGTAGGCTTTTCTATGGCAGGTATAGAATTATTTGTGTCCTTGGCTGGATCGAAAAACAGAATTGGAGGTGACTGGCACTTCTCCATTTGTTGTCCTAAAAGGAGAGCTATCCACCTTTTAAGATCTTCAGGAAAGACATGCTTAGTGAGGACATGAGAGAGGGTCTTCTTGGTGTCTGCCCCCAAGCTGTGGAACATGCTTAAAAGGATGGCTACTCTGGCCTCCTCCTTATTGTCCTTCCGTCACCAGGTCAGTGTCTTTCTATTTAAACAGGCCTTTGGTCCTTGATCAGGACCTTTTAAGGGCAGGTGTTGGTTTTTTAAATTGTTTTTTTTAAATGCTTTGAAATATGTTAATTTAGTGTTTCTTTTAATAGGACGATCTATTGAACAGTATTTTAACATTGTAATTGTGTGTGTATGTTTGGCTGAGTCTGTTTTAAATGTTAAATGTTCTAAGCTGCCTTGGGTCACCCAAGGGAGAATGCCAGGATATAAATTAAATAATATAAATCAATCAATCATGGAATAATTTTTTAAAGAGTAGAAAAGATCCAAGTGTTGGATTAGCTATCTATTAATGCAGCTTGCTCAAAATGATAGAACAGACTTCCTTCACAACCCTGTGTTGAATGGTCAACATTCTCACAGTAGGCAGGACCAAGACAATGGGGCACATGGCCAAGCTGCAGGAGTGCGACCACTGACTTACACATACTAGTGTTGTGACAGTTTATTTGTTTGACAGGACCACCTTATCATACTATTCTTTCTCCCCTTATAATGTCCAGGGGATTTTTTCTCTCTCTCTGAAGCAGTGTGAGGTGTTTCCAAGTTTCACGCTGACAGTAAAAAATGGGCCCAGGGGTATCTGCACAATGGGATAATACATGGCAACAACGAAGAAAGCTTCAAAGCCCAAATAAGGTTTGACAAGTGAGATGGCTTTGCTAATCTATCCCAAGCCGTATTATTGCTGCTCATATCTCAGCGTAGTTGTGATGAATGACTGAGGAAGGACGTGCCTCAGTAAAGCTTAGCTTTGGTCTCCAAACAGAGTCAAAATGAATTGGGCAGAAACACACTTTGAGACCATGTCCTTTTGCCCCCTCCTTTCCCTCTTGAATACGATAATGACTGCAAGATGTGGGAAACATATCTGAACAGCAAGCAGATGAATATGGGAACACACTCTGAGGAAATATTACCGCCAACAGGTGCTTAACATTAGGAAGCACTATCAGGAACAAGGGATGGAAGTACCACACACATACAAAACTCCTGCTGAAACCTTCTAGCTCAGAATTTAAATCATTTGTTATACAATGTGTGGTAAAGAGTGATTTCTTAGCAACCCTTTGAGCCTGCTGTTGTCACTTGCTGGGAGAAATACTGGTCTGTCTCTTTTTATTGTTCGGCATTTGGATGCGTTACTTTTCGGAGATTACAATGCCCAGCCTCCCCCAGTCAGCCAGGCCAATTACTTTTCCCAACCCTATTATTATTTTTCTGATGTGCTATATGTTCCCTTAGTAAATAACGCTTCCCCTCTCTACATGTCAGAGGAAAATTACACCCAATTATAATCAGGGAGAAAGAGGAGGTCAGGCTGACTTTCTCAAAAGCTGGGAATAATGTGTTAGATTTAGCATCTTAATGTTAAAATCATTACTTTCATGCTAAACAAGGGACAAGCAAACAGAAAAAATGATGCCAGGAAAAGGACTGTTAAGGCATTGCTTTCAGAACGTTACTTTTAAAAAGTCAGATGCCGCCATTGGCTTGTCATTCCATGACAAACCTCTACACAGAATCAACTGCTCTTTTCCCCTGTCCAGTAGTTTAATAAGGAATATAATTATCTATTTGCTTTAAAGGATTTGGCCTTTTGGCTTCTCACTGCAGTACTTTCTTCCTTTTTTGGATTTAAGATAGAACGGCAGCAATATTTTATTATTATTTTTTATTTTTTGCCTTTCATTGAGCCTGTCAAGCACAGTTAAAATGTTAATCCAGTTATTTGGGGCCTTCGGCTTATGACTCGTTTGCAGCGAGATTGGTTTGCGCATGACTTAATTGCAGGCCTCCTCAATATGAGTCAAGTAGGAGTCAAAGTACCGATGCTGGGAGAGGGAGTGACCTGATCAGACAACTAACATGTTTTGAGTCTTCACTGGTGGGATTTTTAAAAAGATGCTCGGTTATGTCCATCGGTAGGTATGGACGGATAGATGACAATTCAATTTGTACTTTTTGTCATTTTTCCGTGTGTTCATGTCTATATCTGTTCCACCCCATGACCTGCAATTAAAAAAAAAGTCTGTTTGAAATTCTACTTGGACTTTCACGTTTTAAACGTCTCGTAAAATAGACCTGTCTAAACATATTTCTCTTAAAAACAAACCTTTCTGACATGCATGTTGAGATATTTTAAAACAAAGCCAGGTAGCCCTGATCCTGGGGTGCCCTCATAAGAATATTTTTGATGCCTCTAGTCTTCCCTGGGGCCCCCTTTTTTTTCTGGCAAAAGAAAAGGTGAATTTCAGATATCAAATATCTAAGGTCAAAATTGGTGTCTAGTCGCTTCTAGTTTCGTTTTGGCAGTTTTGAGCATTTTGCATGGTCTCTGTGATCCACAGAAGTTTCCGAGGACAGGCAGAAAATTGCCCTCTGGATGCACCCCTTTTTTTAAAATCAAGGATTGTGTCTCCAAATTCTGCCAATCAGAACAAATTCAGATTGCAATATTCCAAAAATAACAAAATAAAATAAAATTGAATGATTCCTCTCATCCTGAGACAGGAAGTCATGAACATCCAGGATTTTTCAAACAATTGGCTGATAATCATTCCAGATCCCACACATTCTAACAAATTAGTTTTCATGTTCTTGCTTTTTGGAGAGAAAAACTAGCAAAGAGCACTGAACACTGGATGTGACTTACAATATATTACTTCACCTTTTCTCTCCCAGACCCCTGGATGGGAGCCTTGATAAAACCTTTAACTGAGACTGGAAGTTAGAGCTATTAGTCACCCCTCCTCTCATTCTTAGTTTCCTTACATAAAGAGCTTGGGAAGAAATGCTTCCGTTTTGGAGACACATTGTATTTCCATGTCCCTCAAAGTCAAAATTACTAACAAATCATCAAGACTGTTCAGATTTGGGCTGGGTTCACTTTGGAGGAGTCAGTTTCATTAAGACGTCTCCCAAGTTGTTACAAGTCTCTCCAGTTGGGCTCTGGGTCCATCTGAATGCAGAAGAGAGCACCTAAAATGATTACTGGGCTGGGGCACCTCCCTTATGAGGAAAGGCTACAGCGTTTGGGACTCTTAGTCTAGGGCAGGGGTCTCCAAACCTTTGACCGTGAGGGCCACACTGGATATTTTCAACATCTTTGAGGGCTGAAGGAACAGGAACGTATACTGAGTATACTCAGTGGCTGAAATCTTGTTGCTTAACATAGTAAGTTGCACTAGAGTAGGTCCATTGAATCAGTAGAGATTTGAGTTTTATTGATTCAAATGGGCCTACTCTAGTTGTGAGTTACTACACCAAGCAATAGGATATCAGCTGTTATATAACAGTCATTTATATAACAGTCAATACATTAGAGCTTTTCTCCATGTTAATCCCAGAGTTATAGAAATTATACCTTCAAGACAACCATTCTTCTCTTGTAAAAGCTATTTCAAGAACAAGTTACACTGACCTGGGAAGTTGGTAGCACACATCCGCATGCTTTTCTGTTCCAAAATGCATACATACACACACTGCTTACCACATCTCCCAGTGGGGCTCCAACATGTGTTCTTTTTTCTGTCATGTTGTTCCTTTCAGAATCTTTTTCTAAAAGAGAGACATTGCCACTAAGGCCCATTACATGAATTTACCTGCAATTTTTTTGTTAGAATCTGAGGATGTTCCTTTGAGAGAAACCACATGGCACATTTCTGTAGTTTTTCCAAAGAGTATGAAATAGTGATTAGTAACTGAAGCCATAATCTAATTAATTTAGCTAACAAAGATAATATAATCATATATCTATAAATGTAAACTACCAACTGTTTGTCAAGGTTTTACTTTTCACGGTAAATAACATGGGGCTGTATACAACATGGCATGTATAGTAAATATGTGGAGGGGGCTGACACCAGCTTAGCTCCAACCTCCACTTGTCTATGTGGCCTTCTGCATAGAGCCTCTGCATGTGCAGATTGTTGGAGTCTTTCTAGGGATCTGATTTGAGTTCAGAAATTTGCTAGAGCCCAAAGCCACACACACACACACACAATCAGTGAGTCTCACTGGAAAAATGAAATGTATGCTTTAACAGCATGAGGAAGCCCAATGGAAAAAAAGGAAACTAGTGGGAGCTTTGTCTGCACACTGCAGGTCCGGCAGTAGTTGATGGCACTGTTTATCATCCCCCACATCCCAAGTCAGAGCCATTTATTTTCCCCATTTTCATGATTTTGCAATATTCAGACAAATGCAAGTACATACAAATCACTTCATATGTTTGAGACAAATATTTCAGATGGAACTAAAGCAGGTGCTGTTCACAAATCCATAGTTCTGCCCATATGAGTGTTAACTGCATTTTTATATGAACTGTATGCTGTTCTGTGCAGAAGACCTTTCAAGACAGATGTGGAACAAATGGAATTGTTCACATTCTCCCCTCCACATGTTGACAGTATGTATCAACAGTATGTGTACAGATGTTTGCACAAAGCAAACGTGACAAGGTAACCTGCATTCAACATGAATGTACCTTACAGTGTGATTTAGTGATTCTAGTTTATCCTGATGAATAAGAACAGAAAGATAGTGTGTTATTGATTTCAGGTTAATTAATTTAATGTAATGGTTTGTTTTCTGCATGTCCTCACAGTGGAACAATTGAACATGGCCAACCCAGCAGGGCAGTATCTAATCTGACTTCCACAACTTTGAATTCCAAGTCTCTTTTTCACCTCTGGAAACTCACAACTATTGGTGCAAACCCACAACTTTGGGGCCTGTTCTATGACTGCTTCCATAAAGTGCTTCCCCCAACTTTAAAAAAAAGAAGAGTTTAAACAACTATATAGCTTTAAAAACTTCAATGCTGAAAATAAAAATAAAATGTCTGCCATTTCTCCAAGGTTTGTCATTACTGCCTACAAAACTATTACAAGCCTTTTCTATGTAGAAAACCTTCCACATTTTCTAAGGACATTCAAGAACAGCTGGAAGCCAGCACTGGCTTCAGTGAAGATACAGACACAGCATATCAAAGTGAGCAGGAACTTTCAGTAATGTGTTCCAGGGTTATCTAATGCAAATCAGAGTGTTCACACATGTGATATGTCAAGCCACAAGGTATACTATAGATCATGCATTCCCTTCAGCCCAAATAAGACATAACAGTAGATTATATAGGCTTGGACCTACTAATGAAAGCAACATACGCCTTGTGTTTTTGCTCTTCCCATTCTGGCATATTACATATTCTTTGCTACTTTTAACAGTAGATTTGATGCTCTTTAATTTAATATATCCAATAAACATCATCAGAATATGGCAACTTTGGTCTGGCATTTCCAGTCCAAATTAAGATAGAGGCTTTTTTTTAAAATGAACATATTATGTGTATGGATAAAATACCTTGTACTGGGAAAAAGGGCTCTTTTTCCCCTTTCAGTGATCCATTAGCATTTCTCCCTCCATCAAAGAAAGACGGGGAAAATCTAATCATTCATATCAGTCCTACTCATTTAGTTGTTAGCAATCTGCTCTAAGTATCCTTTGCACGTTTAGATAATAGAGATAAGGGGGGGGAAGGAGCTTTACCCAAAGGATTGTATGCTAATTAGATATATAAACTAAAGTGTCAGCATTGGTAATCAGACCTGAGTATGTGCATATAGCCATGAAATCAAGATTCATTATGTGCTTATTAGAACATTTTGAACAGTTAGGATTGCATTTAAAGTCTGTGTGTGCACACGCATGCACCTGTGTGCATGTGGACACATGCACATACGCGTGCATTCATTTTAGTGGAACCATTTGCTGATTTATCCTTTATCCGAAGCCTTCTGTGCATCATTATTGCCTTTTTTTCTAAGTATCCGTCATTCAGAAACTGTCAAGTTGCTGATAAAAGCATTACATTTCATTTCCTACATTACATATTTTCTGAAAATGACAGTAGTTAATTTTACATTAGAAGATGGGCTTGCTTCTTTTGGGTATGTAATCAGCTCATTTCACACCGGATGAGATTTCTGCACAGACAGGGGAGCCAATAACAACCGTAACAGCAAGCGCCCAACAGGTAAATAATAATGCACTAATCATCCTAATCTGCGGCGTACATTCATAGATGGTGTAGAAACTTCAGCTGCTATAGAATGTAGCTGCCCAGGCTATATGGCAGCTATAGTATATCAGCTGCACTGATTGGCAATCCGTTCCCAAATCCAGTTTCTTTTTTTTTCTTTTAAAAAATATGGAACGCTTCACGAATTTGCGTGTCATCCTTGCGCAGGGGCCATGCTAATCTTCTCTGTATCGTTCCAATTTTAGTATATGTGCTGCCGAAGCGAGCACCCCAAATCCAGTTTCAATGCCAGTTTTAACCTCTAAGCCTTAAATGGATTGAAATCGTACTACTGTACCTGAAGGATTGCCTGCATTCTGGTGCAATTTGCCAGTGCTGTGCCCATGCGTCAGCAACGGAGAACCAACTAGGGAAGAAAGGGAAGAAGAGTCTCTAACTAGTGGCCCCATAACGCTGGGATATATCACCAGCTGGGCTGGGCCCTATCATTGCAAGCCTGTAAGAGACCTTTAAAAGCCCAATTTATTCTGGTGTTGTTCTTTTACATTAGTTTGTTTGAATAAAATTATTTTCACTGACTCTGGTTGGATTTTAATGTTTAAATTTGCTTATATGTTTTGTCTTTTATTTGATGGTTCCTATTAATTGTTTTGTTTTTAAATTTTGTGTAACTGATATTGATTATTGGAAGCTGCTTTGAGTTTTCTTCTTCTTTAGTATTCCTTAAAATGGCTTATTAATATTCTTATAAATAAATACCCTAGGTGTATGTGGAGTGTGATGCGGTAATATCTGATTAAAATCTGACCATGTGGCAAATTATATTTGCATGACACCATGTTCAGAATCCTATTTGTGTTTGTGTGAGGCTTGCTTAACTGACAGTGGCAAATTGCAGCTAACTAATGGGGTGCCACGGTGCATGTCAGCCACACGCCTGGCCATGTACCCAACTGTATACTCGAAATGCACCCTGGGACCTCATCATCTACTTACAGTTAGCCCTGCTATGGAATAGGAAACCTGATTTAAAACACGCACGCACGCACGCATGCACACACAGAGAGAGAGAGATTTAAAATCTTCTTTAAATTCCTCTTCCTACTTCTTTTTAAGGGAAAGTTAAACAACCTTCTTAGATCCTGAATCCATAGTCTTTCCTTCTCCAGAATGGAAGATTATCCTTCTTCCTCTGCTTTATTCTAGTTGCAACCTGTATTTGCCAAGCAGGGTGTGTACAAATCTATCTCTCTTGCCCAGGAGAAGTTAACTGTTTCCGTTGGCAAGGAACCTTTCCGCTTTCTGGGCGGTAAAGACACCATGCCCTACTGCACAGTGTTTATGCTCAGAATCCCCATTTATTTGTCTGAATTCAGCTAACCATTGCCTGGTAAAGTTTAAAAATGTTGGCAGGCAGTCTCTCCTAGGACCCTTGCCATTGCGAGAACTGCTGGAGAGGCAGTATGTTAATGCAAAGGAAAAAAGACTTTCACATGCCCGTGAAAGAGAGTAGGAATTAATGAATAATCAGTGCTAGCAACCATGTCTGGTATGGGCAAGGAATCACAATTGCAGACTGACTTTGAACTCTCTTTTTATTCCTGTACTGTAAATAGTTTTGTGATATATGAGTCAGTTGGACAATCTTGTTGAAATTAAAAGATTCCAGAATCCATGGCTTTATTCATGCTTTGTATTAAAATGCATGTGGAGTTTATTTTGATTCCTACTACGAAACTGGTGTAAGCCCCCCCCCCCCCACAGCATCCACATGTTTTTGTCTCTGTACTCTGATGCAGGCCACCAAATAGAGCATACATAACTGCAGGGGAAAGGGAAGGCGTGCTGGACAAATGCTTGGCTTCCTTGTTCTTGACCACTCTGCTGATTCCTTGTTGCCCAGACCTGCGGTGTTGATCTCCCTCACCCCCAGTATACTGCACATGCCTTCACAGCCACTGTCCAAGAAGTCTTTAGAATGAATACCCAATTTCTTTCTTGGTGTTAGCAGATTTCGTGATGACAAATTGCTAAATCACTCCACTGTGATATGTTAATTTAGAGGTACATTAATTTCTGTATCAAGTAAAACCACTCAGAGTGGATAACTTCGAATCTGCAGCGTGCTTGCGCTCTTCAGCTGCTCTTTCTGAATGGTACTTAGCAGAACGGAATGTTTCCATCAAGGAGCTAAAATTTTCACTGCACCATCTCTACCTTCTGGTGCCATAGGTAAGGTTTGAGAGCCTTGGGGGAAGAAGGGTAGACAGAGGCAAGGAATGGAGTCCATGGATGTTGCTTCAAAGCACTTACAAATATTTTGTGAGTCGCTGCAAAGAGTGCTCGCAAAACCTTGCTCTTTTTCAGGAGCTCCCACACCAATCTTGACTGAGCTCAGAAGCTATGCAAGATCAGGCCTAGTTAACACTTGGATGTAGGATGATATCTGGACTGTGTGGAGAGACTACCGGAGTAAGCAGCCTCCACTGCCTCAGACAGCATCTGTGTGATTTAAGAAATGGCAAAAAGGAGCAGTGCTAGCATATCATCCCACAACTGAATGGGCTGTGAACAGATAGACAAATGCACATAATCTGTATGAGTTGATAAGACTATGAAACGTGGGGTACTTAATATGAAATAGAGTATGATTTTCACACATGCTCTAATTCCCACACTGTCACCAAACTACATTTCAGAATTCCATTGTGTGGTGGAAGCCAGGACATTAATCCAGTTTAAAACCAGTTATGGATTGTTGTGTAGATTCAGGCAAAGTGTGGATGACTTTTCTATTTGTATTCAGTACATGGTCCTCCTGCTGTCTGTTCACATGGCCTTTTGCTACATCTTCTGGCACCAAGCGTGTGAAAGAACAGCTGGCTGTGCCAGGCACCTGCTTAATAAGGGAAGACTTCAAGATTTGTGGGATGATAGATACAATATTTTTCATTCCATTGAGCATGGGTAAAAAAAATATATATCTGAGATTCCTGTCAATGGTGGAGCACCGAAAATAAAATTATTCAGCCTCCTTGAGCAAATTCACAGAGGCCTGGAAGCTTGCCACCTTTTTGTTTATGCATGCAAATTAGGAATTATGCAGAAGAGCTATTTGATTCTTGTTTTATTTTTGCTTAATCAGTTGTCTGCATGTTTGTACAGTTCAGTCACTGTCACTTGTGATTGTTCCTAGTATGACATGGCAGAGTTTATCAAGAGGCAGGGTGTGTAAAGGAAGCAATCTCCATTTGAGAGGCAACAGGGTGAGACATACAGCTATGCCCTGAGGGGCAGGAGGGGTAACATATTCTTTTGGAAGTATTCCCTAGAGTTATGTGGGAAGTGTTCTGTTTTTAAGTCTTTTAAGTCTAATTACAATAGGTTCATCCACAATTTGCAGTAGCTTCAGGATGCCAAGATTCAGATACTCAGCGTCCCCAAAACCTGCTCCTTGAAGACTACTATTAAACCTATCTCATGTTAGTTCAAGCGCCATCAAGTCAGGAAATGTGAATCTATGGCAAATGCTTTCACCAATGTGCTTTGTGATCAAGAATGGTCATGTGAAGTATTATAATTTCTCATTGCTTAAAGATAGCACGTGATGCCTGTGTGTGCATGCATGCAACACGCACATACATTCATATTCACACACACAGAGAGAGAGAGAGAGAGAGAGAGAGAGTTCTTTGGTCTTTCAGTCCCAAATTCAGATGGGGAAAAAGACTTAAGACCAGCAAAGATGCCCATGTTGCTTTATGAAGCATCTTATTGTGTTGGTAGTATCTTGTGACTTTGCCTCTATCGATACTTACCCTAGTAACTTACAGGATAAATTACATGGGAGATGGAGGTCTCCTCTGATGCAGTAGACTGAAAGTTCACTTCATTTGTTGACTTAGGATGTGGCACTTGTAGCTGCTTTCCTAACACAGTTGACACCGTTTTTCTTCATTCTCTCTCACTTTCAAATATTCTACACTCCATTGGACCAATGTTCAGAAATGTTTTTGCACCAACGTAGTTTGCTTGCATAAAATATATCAGCAGTTTTTACTAAACAGAAATGCACTATGCATCTTGAAAATAAAGTAAAAAGGTAAATGTATCCAGTCTTGCACTATTAAACTTGGTGTGGCTGTGTTTGTTGGATATGCTTGAATTTTGAGGCTCAAGATAGTGGTATTTTTTAAATTATTATTTTCAGTAAAAGTTATTTTGGAGTTATGCATTGAGGTTCAATACATTTATTTACTGGTAAATAATTGTTCCCTGATCAATATTGTGTCTGTGTGTATGTGCAAGTTTGTAGTCATTGTTATATGCCGTCACATTGCCTCCATAGAGTAACCCTATGAATGTATGATCTCCAAAATGTCCTGTCCTCAACTGCCCTGCTCAGCTCTTGTAAACTCAACAATTTCAGATATGTACATGTAGGGTTTCTTTATTATGACGATTGTCAGAGATATAATGCCTATCTGTGTGCTTCGTGTAGAGAAGCCTTTTGCACTGTTTTTCGAGATCACTGCTAGGGAAGGCTAGGACAGTATAAAGATGGGGATCTTCAGTGCATCATAAGTCTCAGTGCATCATAACTTCACAGTAAGGATGCAACTCTTTGCTTGTTTTCTGCAAGGTGAGGTTGGTGGTGAGGTAGGCAAGGGCATTCCTGGTGCTGTCAATACTTTGCCATTGGCACAAATAATGCTTTGTCTTACATTGTCTATTATGTCTACAGATTGCCTGGCTTTTTTCAAAATTGTCATTTTTATTTTATTTTATTTTTTCAGTGCAGTGAATGTGCACGGATTGCTCCAAACCAGGATTATTGCTGTTTTGTTTAAGAATTTGAAGCACTGGATGGGGTGTATCCATAATTTTGCTTTCAGTCAGTTCTTCTACACCCGTAAAGTGTGTACATGCATGCATATGCTTTGCTGGAAACCGGAGATGTTTTGTGCAAATTACAGAGACTAGTTGGGAGAAAAGCCCCTTTGTTTTGCTCTTGGCTGAAGGCAATAAATTTTGCAGGGTCTAAAAATTCTTTGATGTGGCATCTCCTTATGTTGAGAGCATTTTTCCCCCATCCATACACCACATAAAACATTTTACTATTTACATGTATGAAAGTACTAAGTAAAGGAGGAGTTGGTAAAGATCAGCCTTGGGATCACATCCAGCCTTCAACGCCCCCAGCCCTTCTCCACCCGCACCCCCCGCAAATCCACTAAGATTCCCACCTCTGAAACTAAGAGGTGTTCTCTAGAATGTGATGCCTTTTCCCTGTACATGAGATCCCTGGTTACTAATGATCTAGTAACTACACCATACCAACAGGGCCTTGCCTCCTCCACTTACATAATGCTATCCCAGATTTAGTTTCTTGGCTTCTTATCCCAGATTTGGTTTCTTGGCTTCTTATCCCAGATTTGGTTTCTTGGCTTTGGTGTGTTACAACTGCTGTATGACCATCCCTCATTGAGTGCTAATTGCCTGTTAATAGTTAGTTGTATGCCCTAAATGGGAGTTAATGATTGGAACTCTTGTTTCCTGCTTTGGAAACAGGACACTCTTCTGCTAATGACAGCTGGCAGATAAGCAGTATAGTTCAAATTTTACACTTTGAAAAGAGAAAACCAGACAAAGAGCTGGGTTATTTGAGCTGGAATTTTCTTAGTAGCCCAGAAGCAGTTGAGGATGGAGAGGTCTAGGTTTTTGTTTTGAGAATCTGATGTATGATCTGCAGTTTTGCTGCCTGTTGTAAGATTCTGTTTTTTCTCCACTGTGTTCTGCTTGGATCTCTCTAAATCAAACAAATACTACAAGAAGAGCATAAGTCTCTGGTCCTCCCTTACCCAAAGAAACAAGACTGTCTAGCAGAAATAGTCATATGGCACCTATAAGACTCACTCGTCTTTGTTTTTCCTAAGCTTTCATAAGCAGACTTATTGAGATGAATGGAGGGATCATATTCCTGGGCAGAGTATAAAACCATTGGCAGTTTAAATCTGTTGGTAGCAGTTCCAAGCTGCCGACAGTTCTTGCAAGGTTGATACATCTAAACTGGCTAGCAGCACCCTAGACTTCTTAAATTGCAGGGAAATTTGAAGTTTAACAATAGATTTACTGCTTTGCACTGAAGTAACATTTAGAATCACACATAGGTCTCTTGTTCTTATGGTCCACCTCTGATCTCCCTGAAACCTGTTCTATAAGATAAGAAGGCATGAGATACTGTGAAGGATAAGTATGGCTCAAATACTTTGATGAGATAAGGCTCTGTGTTTCCTTCATCTGTGGTTACCCTCCTCTCCTGCTCAGATTATACCCCTTCATCCACTGTCTTGATCGGCCACTGCTTCTAACCTCAAAGTGTTTCACCTGTTTCCACCACAGGTTTAGCCATGTTCCATGTTTCACACAAGCTCTTCTCATCACTCATGAAGATTTCCTGGTGGCTCTTTTCTTTCTCTTACCTACATTCAGATCCCTATTTCTTTCCTTCTTCTCTAGAGAAATGGGACAGCTTGAGCTTGGCATTTAGACATTGCTTGATTTGGGTTAGGTTGATGTATCAAATGGGGAGGGAATGAAATTAGAACAGCCAACATCTGCTTGTTCTCTGGACAGCAAAGTTCATTGAGGTGTCAGTTGCTAGCTGCTTTCACTATAAGTGATATCTAGAGGATTGATTGTTCCACTCCCTGTAATGACTGCAGGGCAAAAACATGTGAGGCCATTTGGAAACTTTGGTCTCAGATTAGATGTTTAGGGAAATGAGTATTCCCAGTGATTAGCATGTTCTCCCTCCAGCAAGTGGGATTTCCTCAAACATGTGTGCTTCAGCAATCAAACTTGGAAAGTAAACTCATGGATACCATACAATAAACAATTATAAAATAAAGTATAGCTAGATGCAAGATACGAAAGTGAGGAAAGGTACATGATATGAAAAGCCTGGAAAGGATTGCTCAAGGTCAGAATTGAAATAATTCTCTCCTCTTTCTTCTTCTTCTTCCTCTTCCTCTTCTTCTTCTTCTTCTTCACTTACATTAAAAGGGTATCCGTTTTGATTTTCATGGTTGATGTACATAAAGATTATGCATATTCTAATATTCTATCTAATACATATTAGAGAGATAGCTAAAAAGTTAGATAAATGGTAGATAAGCACCTGTCCTATGGAATCAGAAAAAAATAAAACTGCCTTTCTCTGTTTCCTTATTCTTCTTACCACTGCCCAGTGCTCATTTACTGCACTGTAATGTCTCCAAGGCAACACCAGTTCGGCCAAGAATGAAGGACTGTAAAGATGAACATCTCATACACAAATAGCATATCCTGCTTTAGAAGACACAAATCCTATTGTAGCAGTTAAGGATGCTATGATCATAGGTGCTGCATTCAATCCACTTTGTTTCCCTCCTCACCATAAATCAGGAATTTAACAGTATCACACACACACACACACAAAGAAAAGTCAGGCTTGGGAGAAGCAATATATTGGTTAGTTTTCATTTAAAGATTCTCATTCCCTAACTATCCGTTGCTTCCAATAAAATGTTGGTGCCCACCAGTTTCACCTGTAATTAAATAATCCTGCATCTGCACATTTTCCAATTAGCTGCTCACTCAACTTTGTTTAATGGTGTCTTGGTCCTTCCGGCAGAAGGTGTGGCCTATCTGCAAACTGGGCAAAACAAATTAATGGCTAGGCTCTCCATGTGCAGACCTCATTAAAAAAAAACAAGCCTTTTTGCAAAACAAGCTGTGGCATGCTATAAAATGTTTCTGGCAACTTAAAAAGGAGCTGACTGCTGTTTATCAAGACAAGCTCACATTTTGAGGATAGAATAACTAGCTGAAGAGGCTGTTGTTGTTATTCCTGCTTCATTGGAGGTCTTTTGTTTTTTACAGGTACCGTCCCTCAGAATTCTCTGTCCAGAACTGAAAAAGTATTTTTTTTTTCTTTACAAAAAGTCAAGAACCCTTTCCTGACAGGGTTGTTCTCTGCTACTGCAGTCTCCATCATTTCTTCTTCATAGTAATGACTGTGGTAGCTCCATGTTTCCTAGTTGCAGCATGGTCCATTTTTATTACAGTAGGCCCCCGTATCTGCAGGATCTGTATCCGTGGTTTCATTTCTCTGCAAGTCTGAAAATATTAAAAATATCAAATGAAAAAAACCCAACATATGTGTTTACAAAATGCAGTTACCAGAACTGGTCACTAGGGGGAACCAGAAACTATGCTACATAGGTAATTGACTGCCATTTTGCCTAGTTTCCCTCCAACTTCCCTCCCTCTTCTACCTGCTGAGCATTGTTGTCACCAGCTATCCTTGGTTATTGTCCTTACTGGTGCAGCGAGAGCCTTGAGTCACACAGATTATGGGGTTTGTTATTATCCACAGTTTTCACTATCCACATGGGTGGCTTGGAATCTATCCCCATGGATACAGGGGTCCTGTTGTACTTCTGCTGTCCAGCTACATCACACTGCGCCTGTGCATGTATACACACAAGTAGCTGCAAACAGTGAAATGAAGGCAAGACAGTGGCCAAAATCCTGTTACTTAGTGTAGTCAATTGCACTGAAGTAGGTCCACTGAATCAATGAGAATTTGATGAGTCAATGCCAACATAAGTTCCACCGATTCAAATGGGTCTAGCCTAACTGTGATGTACTATGCTAAAGTGGAACCTATGGAGGATTTGGCTCAGCAAATCTCCATTGATTCAGGGGACCTACACCAGTGTAGTTTATTACACTAAGCAACAGGATTTTAGCCAATGAGATCATCTGGGGTTCAATTCCTCCTGATTGCTCAATATGCTTGGACCTCATTTCCCAGTGCAGACGTGGGTCCTCTAACAGGTGGATTCTTCTAGAAATACAATAAGGCTCCATTGCTGCGTAAAGCAATATAGATTCAGGACAAGATGGGGGGACATCTTTGCTGGTCCCAAGTCCTCCATCCTCCCCATCTGAATTTGGGCCTGAAAGAGCAAGATCAAGTGTGAATGCCTGGAAAACAAGCACAGTTTGTGACATTGTCATTCCTGACTATGGTGCACATCTTTTAAGGCATTAGCGTTACATTCCAGTGTCCTCAGTCTATTTGAAATACATGGGGTTACAAACAATTAGCTAGTGCTGAAAAAGATATCATTCTAAGGTGCACACTTTTTAAAGGTGCACACATCAGCCAACAAAAATGTAGCTAAGCATTTTTGCTAATTTGAACAAATCCAAGGGATTTGTTGGGTTATGTATTAGATGCTGGGTTATGTATTAGACATAACCCAACATCATATTTTGTTGAGCCAACATTTAAGATAATAAAGAATTAATATGGAACCGAATTTCAGGAGCCAAAAAGCAAATTAAGCAGTGTAAGAAAGATTTAAAAAAAATGTCCTGTTGTATCAGTAGGGCTTACTTCTGAATAAGCAGCACAGGATTATGTTTTATAGGACCTACATTTCCAGACTCTCATACATTTTCTAAAGAAAGGAGACTCACTTCTGAGTAAGGTTTATGTCAAAACTTTAGTTTCTTTTCTTCACTCCTCCTTCCACTGATCTGTCTGTTAGATCCAAAGTCAACAATATCCATTTATCTCCTCTCTTCCTATGTAAACATCTTACGATCTTTCATCTCTCTCTCTCTCTTTTTAAAAATATTTTGCTGGTAGAATGTGACCTGTGGTTTAGGTCTCTTGCTGCAGAGCCAGAGGTTGGAAGTTCGATTCCTTACTGTGCCTCCTTGACAGGGGCTGGACTGAATGCATAGAACTCAATTATCCATTCCAGCTCTGTAGTTCCAAGGTGGTGGCAGCGTCAGCAGCGTGGCAGTTGTTGTTAGAGCAAAACAGTATTCCAGTAAGCCTCCTGCAGATTCCAATATATCTTTTTTCTTTTCTCTCTCCATCAACAATCTGTCTGTTGTAGGCTTGGTCCAGAAATTTACTACACAGTTGCCTCAGCCGCTAGGTTTGCTTTACCTTTTCCTCCTTTGCTTCCAGAATGCTGATATGAGAACTGCTAGAGATATTGTGGGTATGGGAGAGAGACTAGTCCAGTAGTAGCTCCTGCTGAGAACAGAGGGTGCCCCCCAAAATTTCAGGGTGTGAAACTGCCCTATTGCAGCGCACGAGCTGCCCCTGCATTGTTGTTGTTGTTTAGTCGTTAAGTCATATCCGACTCTTCGTGACCCCATGGACCAGAGCACGCCAAGCCCTCCTGTCTTCCACTGCCTCCCGGAGTTGGGTCAAATTCATGTTGGTCGCTTCGATGACACTGTCCAACCATCTCGTCCTCTGTCATCCCCTTCTCCTCTTGCCTTCATACTTTCCCAACATCAGGGGCTTTTCCAGGGAGTCTTCTCTTCTCATGAGATGGCCAAAGTATTGGAGCCTCAGCTTCAGGATCTGTCTTTCCAGTGAGCACTCAGGGTTGATTTCCTTCAGAATGGATAGGTTTGTTCTCCTTGCAGTCCAGGGGACTCTCAAGAGTCTCCTCCAGCACCACAATTCAAAAGCATCAATTCTTCGGCGGTCAGCCTTCTTTATGGTCCAGCTCTCACTTCCATACATCGCTACTGGAAAAACCATAGCTTTGACTATGCGGACCTTTGTCGGCAAGGTGATGTCTCTGCTTTTTAAGATGCTGTCTAGGTTTGTCATCGCTTTCCTCCCAAGAAGCAGGCGTCTTTTAATTTTGTGGCTGCTATCCCCATCTGCAGTGATCATGGAGCCCAAGAAAGTAAACTCTGTCACTGCCTCCATATCTTCCCCTTCTATTTGCCAGGAGGTGATGGGGCCAGTGGCCATAATCTTAGTTTTTTTTTATGTTGAGCTTCAGACCATTTTTTGCGCTCTCCTCTTTCACCCTCATTAAGAGGTTCTTTAATTCCTCCTCACTTTCTGCCATCAGAGTGGTATCATCTGTATATCTGAGGTTGTTGATATTTTTTCCGGCAAACTTAATTCCGGCTTGGGATTCCTCCAGTCCTGCCTTTCGCATGATGTATTCTGCATATAAGTTAAATAAGCAGGGAGACAATATACAGCCTTGTCGTACTCCTTTCCCAATTTTGAACCAATCAGTTGTTCCATATCCAGCCCCTGCATTAGCTATGTTCATCTATTGCAGCAAAAACAACAAAGAATCTCATGTCACCTTTATTATTATTTATATATATATATATATACAAATTTATATTTGTTATGTTTGTATAAGGGATATGTGGAAGTCTCCCAACCTATCCTATGCTCAAATAAAGGTTGTAGAGATCAGGGCTGGTCAGCCCTGTGTCCTTTTGGAGACACCTTCGTGACCTGATCCTTGTTGAGGCCTATGACAATTCTTGTGTGTTATCAGGTCTCCAGAAAGACTGTGTTGAATGGGGAAATGCAGATGGCAAGGCCATGAGAAAAATTGCATAGTTCTGGCAGGATAAAAGGGCTGCTAGTCAGGGCATCCATAGCTGCAGAGCTGGGTATAGTGTTTAGTTTTTGACATCCTCCCCCTTTTTTCCCCCCAAGTGCAAGCAGAAAGTCCCCACAGACATCCTAAGGCAGTCATTAGAAAAGGAGGGATTGAGGTACCTGAGGTTAAAAGGCAGTGGAGAAATCAGGACAATCTTTTGATTCCTTCTTCAGTGGGCAATTCAGAGAGCTTGGTGTGCTGCCATTTCCACCCTTTCTAAACCTGTGAAGTAGGCGAGGCTGAGAGAGTATGCCTAGCTGAAGGTCACCCATTGACCTTTCACAAGTATTGGTGGCCATATGGTCTGGACCCCATATCATACACTGAGGAAGCGGACTGCAGCCCAAGAAACCTTATGCCCAATGGAATTTTGTAATCTCTAAGATACCTCTAGAAAACCCTAATGTTGGTTTTGTTTTGTTTTGGTGCATAGATTTTTTTTACTTCTATATCTCAGCTGCATGCTCAAGAATGCAACCAGCACCTTGTTCCTAAGCAGCAATTTGCTGTAAAGACGTACGCAATGTCCCTTGTACAAGCTTAAATCACCAATGGGATTTATGTGGCCTATGTGATAATTTTGACATTTAAAGGTACATAGCACAAATTCCCCAGCACTTATCTGTCTTAATAATGTTTGGACCACTGCTCAGAATGGCGTCGGCAAAGGTTTTCCTTCCGTAAGAAGCCTAAATAAAGTGCATCAGTAGTTCTCACCAGAAAGAGACAGAAATATGTGACACGTTTGTTCAAAAACTGGAGAAAATGAGGTCATTGTGTCAAATTTCAGCACCATTTAACTTGCAGCTTTTATCATACCAGTGAGAAATTTGGCATGTTTGTAGATCTTGTCAGATCATGCACACCAAGTTTCAGGCTATTTATTCAAGAGGTGTCATTTCTATATGTAATCCCATTTTGAGGATTACAATGATAAGGTTTTTTTTAAAGGGGGTCTGTTTTGTAGCTCTTTAATAAATCTATAAAACTGTTATTTATAGTCAAGAGTTTCTTTCAAGTGATTTGTGTATTGGCCTTAGGCTGCCTCAGTTTCAGCCATTTTCTCTCCTCTCCACCCTCCCATGCTTTATCTTGCACAAGTGTGTTTGTAACAGTTTATTGCAATGTGCAGTTCAGGTATCATTTACTGTTGCACAAGCCAAACAGCAAACTCCATTCCCTTGTTCTTAAAACGTTGACTTACATCTCCCCAAATCAGTCGCTGTAACAGGACTTACCCTTTCTCAATCCTTTCTGGGCTGGCCTTACCATTCCTCTCCTAGTATTTTTCACAACCATTGGGAGTATACATACACAGAAGAGGATCACATTTAGTTTAATGGAGCTTACTGTCCCGTATGTTCATACAGGACTGCCGCCTTGCAGTGATTGTACTCCAGAAATATAATCAGAAGACTCAAAATACTCTTTTTTTTACAGGTATAGAAGTCTCTTTGTTTTCTCTTTATCTAGTGTTCAAAATTCTGTAGCAAAACTGAGGATATAAGGGGTGGTAGATGACATCCATCTTTTTCCCAATACAGAACAAACCAGGTCCTCCTGAGCCAAACCTGGCCTCTGGGCAAGTGTGCCTTGATTCTAAAATCAGAAACAAGCATAGAAGCATTAGCGGCTTTTATCATAGGATTTGCCAGCAATTCCAAAGCGGTCGAGGCCAGGCTGTCACTGTCTAGCCCCAGCTAAACATAACTCTCTTGTAAAACTAGTTCCAGACTTATACTTCAGTACTGTGAACAAGCAGGCAAGCATCCACTGGATGATTCAGATATGCTCTTGAGGGCGGAAAACCCTGTCTGAGAGCCACAATCTGTAGGAAAGTGATCATGCAACATGTTATGACAGCCAAGGCATTTCTGGCACCATAGAGGAGGAGATTATTGTCTTGTGTACATCCTTGACATAACCACACTGTGAATATTGTTATCAGTTCTAGACACCGGATTGCTAGAAATCTATTGGGACACTGCAGGGAGTTCAAAGAAGAACAGGATCAATTATTAGGGACCTGGAGACTGCCTGTCTAGGCGATAAGCCCAAACATGAGAATACTTGTCAGATATCCAAAGAAGGCAAACATAGTAGGATTAACAAAGGGTAGGAACTGGAATATAAACAAATGAACAAATTGAAATTAGATTTTACTTTTTAAGCCACATGGAAGTAAATAAATAAATTAGAATAAAACTCACTAGTATTGAGAATTTTAATGAAAATATGAATGATAGGAGGAAACCAAGAGGTTGTTTTGGTAAGTCAAGCTGCAGTCCTGTGCCCACTTACTTGGGACTAAGCCCTTTTGAATTCACAGTCTTATCTCTACGTAGATACCTAAATGATTCCACTCTTACTCATTTAGACTGAGTATCTCAAACAGAGACTGGCTCTTGTACATCTAGCTAAGTGCTTTTCACACAGAGCCTCCAGTTTGTGAAATATCAAAGGGAAGGCCTTCTATAATTGCTCTAGACCAGTCTTCCTCAGCCAGGTTCCTCCAGATGTGCTGGATATGCTGGCTGAGAGTGAGTGATACTGTGTGCCAAAACATCTGGAAGGCACCAGGTTGGGGAAAGCTGCTGTAGGCCATTTGGAGCTATAGGGAATTTTCTATGGTGGAATATTTTCTCCTTGCTTTTTCTTCTTGCCCTTTCTGGCACATTTTTAAACACTTAAAACTACAAGAGGGATGTACTGGATTCTTTCTCTCCACACCCTTACAAACTGCATTTTAGTTCCAGCAGATTTGTGAATAATTTGTCAGTGTGGCACAATTTGGGAACTGGCACTGTATTTCTGGATCCCACACCTTGACATATGCCCTTCACAAATGGCTAAACCATCTTCAGAGCTAAGCAGTTGCTGTAGTCAAAGAGAGTGTCACTGATTAACTAGAAGCCGAGGAATTGCTGTGTTTCCTGAAACATTCTTTCAAAAGGCCGCTTGGAAGTAGTCTTTTGCCCTTCCTAAATGTGCAGAAAATTATATATCACGGACAACCATTAGAGAATGCCACGGTTATTTTTTCTTAAAAGTTCAAAATCATAACTTTTCACACAAGTGAGCAAAACTTTTAAACACATCTCCGTTAAGATTTGATGGGATGGTTGGGGTCAGGGATCAGATCACTGCAGGGAATTAATGAAGCCCACAGGCAGCTAGGTGTTATGTCCTATTAAAACATGTGTAACAATAAATGGTTTGTTCAACTCTTTGATTAACTATTTCTCGCTTTTTGTGCTTGATTGAGATGGAACAATGGTTTGTTATTGCATTCAGATGAAACTTCATGTTGAGGGAGGGGAAAGACTCAACTAATGAGTGCCGCCTTAGCCAGACATCTGATTTGTGAGGATTTTGGCCATTCGATCTGTGTGAACTTGACACCTCTGCCATACCAACATCATAGCCATCACCTTGTTTCACTAAAGAATGAATTAACAATGAATAATCGTTGTCTGCTAATGCAGTAGTCAAGGTCCTGCTGAATATATAGCTGTTTTTAACTTTTCAGTCTTCATGGCATCAATCTGATAGTTGTGAAGCATGCATATGCCTTCTTGTGATTAAGTAGGTTAAACCAATGTGAGTTCATGTTGGTGACTGATCTTGATAGTCTTCAGTTGGATTGGCTAATTTATTTGCAAATATCTAGCCTCAAGCAGTCTTGGATTGCATCCTTCAATGGTGAAATTCATTTTGTATTGGCTAGGAGTGTCAATACCTCATCAATACTCCACCTTCTGATTGCTTTAGTCTGGCATGTATTCTTCATAATTCTTTAGGCAAGCTTCACACCCACACATAGAAACCACCCCAAATAATCCCAGGGACAATAGGCAGACGTGATGAAATGAAGGCAATACCAGTCAACAACTTTGCAATAACTCTTTCCTATCTCTGGCCTGCCATCTTAGGTAAGTGTGTTTCAATTTAACAGAGAGCACAACATACAATCAAAAGTGATAAAGTAGGAGCCATGGAGCCTTATGATGTTTTCATAGCTAGATGAAGTACAGTTACATAAGATATTGCCTCCCAAAATGTCTAGGCTCTTTCCTCAGGCTCGTGAGATACATTTTCCCTTCTTAAACCAACATGGAACATTGTGATTTATGTAATTTAATAGCTGATATCAAGTCTTCTGCGTCTAAAATATTCAGCACAGCGTAACAGAGGCACAGAGATCATGTCAGTTTACTCTGATAAGAAAAATATCCTTTGTTGCTTAAGTCATTTCCCCCCACTTTCTAAAAATCAGGACGTATATTCTGTAGAGCCATAGAATAAACTTGAGCAGCCAGTAAAATGGTTTGTTATGTGAAACTGCCAGTGGCCACAATGTGACAAGGAAGGAGCCGGTCTTCCTCCCCAACTCCCCGTCTTTTCTTTTCCAGCTGGAACATGCGTTAGAGGCGGGCACTGCTGCAGCCAACACTAAGCACAGGATACAACTTTACTGTGAGAATGGCTTTCCTCCAGTATTGAAATGTTAAAGGCTTCTTCCTCTCCCGACTCTATCACCTTGACAAAACCATCAGTTGTTTCACTGAGAAAACAGCATAAGTAACTGGTATTACAACAAACACAATCTAGAAGAACTGTGGCATGCTCAGAACTTGAAGTTATTTTTCCTACTACAGTTTCCCAAATCCCTGGGGGATTCTAGGAGTTGTAATTAACCTGCTCCCCAAAGCGATCAGTATAGTAAGGCAGCATACCTCCATGCAAACAATTCAAGTTCAGTCCCTTACATCTCCAGAAGAAGAAAAAGAAAGACCTGTTAAGTCAACACTTAGATAACTCCCCTTAATACTACAAGTCTTCTCTAGTTCAGACTAACAAACAGACTTAGTCCTAACCATGTTCCACCCCAGTCCAGCTGTTTGATTTAAAGCACCAACATGGTGCAGCTTATTTGACTAGAGAAGCAGAGCTGTTTAGTCCTCCTCACATAGCATTTATCTTATATCTTTTCCCACCCCCACTTGAGACTGCTGCAAGCTTAACAGAGGGAAGAGGTGCCCTGCCTGCCTTTCACTGACAGGAAGGGTGATCTGTTTCAAAGAGATGATGCAAGAGTGATCCCCAGTTGTATGGGAGCATGTACACACTTGCACATACACCAAATTTCCTTTGCAGACATTACACATAATAGGCAAAAGTCCATGGATCAGGGCCAGCGCGGTATGCAATCCCAAAAGTGCCTTCAGGAGTCATAGTTTTCCTCCTTTGCCACATAATGTCTGAACAGGGCTTATCTTGTTAAGATTTCTTATGCCTGAGAGTGTCACCATGTTAGGTAACCATGGAATCAATCACAGTAGGAGGAACTAATAAAAAAATTACAAGTGACTGTTCTCCATAATTCTTCCTTCTTCATGTGGTCCTCCTACTTCCAGTTGTTAAGATAACTTTTCAGAAATCTTGAGACACCATTCTTAAAGACCTGTCATTGTTCCACTGGCTTTGGGCTCCTTATGCTTAACCACCTTTTGATGGAGATCTAGTTGCACATGTGTGTTTTCTGTGCTTTTTATGAATAAGACATGAATACAACTTAAATCCCTATCTGTGATCTCTGCTAAACTGCCCAGGGATTTGTCATAATCGTAACTAGGCAACAGTTGTTCACTGGAACAGTCATTGTAATGAAAGTTCATATAATCTGTTTCTTTTTTCCTTGCAAATCCTAATTTACAGATGTTGATAGAAATTGAGGTAGAAGCCCTCTTGTTTTAATCTTCTTTTCTCCCGGAACTCTACAAGCACAACATGAAAATGGAAGATCATTGCATTAAGGAAGGCTTTGAGGGTGTGACTAGTGGTTACGGTAGTGAGGAAACGGTTTTAAAACAAGCTGGTAACATTTCTATTGTTTGTCCAATAAACGTATTGCCCATTTGCTCAGATCGGAGGAAATGGAATTGAAAACGGCTTGGGAAAGTTGCTGCAGAGAGAAAGAGAGAGAGAGGGGAGAATCTGCCTCCTCCTTCTCGCCAGTCAAAAGCCCAAAAAAGGCATGTGAATTATGGATCCAGGGAAAGGATTTGTGACTGACCTAGTTCTTCCATTGAGTGATCAGGAAACACCTTGGCATGACAATTGATCTTAACTCAGCATTGCTTCCCATATGCTCTGACTAATTCTGAAGAGCTCAGAATAATGAGATAAAGTTAATTGTTTTCATCCATAGTTTGAGAGGGACCTTGCCTTTCTAGTGTAAATTAGCTGCATTAAAATTATAATTATGCTTTTTCTTCAGGAATAACTCATTGACCCAGAAGCACAATGTTTCGCTCTTATCTCCCTCATGTTCAGCACTTAAGTCAAGGACCCAATGGGTACAGTGGCACAAAAAAATAAAAGAGGTTTTCTTTGATTGGAAGCTTAGTATTACTGCATCCCTAATAGCAGCTGCTTCTGTTGGAACTCAAGGCTATGACTGATGAACTAACTGCCTTCGTCTTAAATGCTAAATCAGTAAATATCAGCTGAGTAAAATACTGTGGTGGCTTGTGCTCCTTAAATCACCAGTATCTGTTTTTCTGCCACACATAGGATTCTTCTTTAGAGTTAAGTATAATGCCAACAGAAGGCTCTGACTTAAAACCATAACAACAACTTGAATGAATATAATCCTCCTTTTCGTCAGCTAATAAGTGATAACCAACATATATATGACTCTGTTTTTTAGACCACTTTTCTGTTTGATTCATCCTATGCCTCCTTCCCTCCTAAGAGCTAGGTTATTTTCAGTTTTGAAAAATATGGTGTACATTTGCAAGGGATTAAAAGCAAATGTTCTTTGTTTCATATTCCAGCCTGCTGCATGCATCTAATTCATAGAGGATCATTATGAATCCTGCTTTTTTCCAAGCTATTTCGGTTATGGATCATCAGTCTAGACACAGTATATTGGGTTGTATGGCTCAGTAAATTGGGCCACTTAGCTGTAGGGCCAGGGGTTGGGAGTTCAATTCTCCATTGTAATTCCCACAGAAGAGCCAACCTGTGTAGCCTTGAGCAAGCAGCACAGTCCCAGAATGCCACCAGAAGAAGGGAATGGTAAACCACTTCTGTGTCCTTAGAAAAACCTCGCAATATTTGCCATGCCACATGCTAGCTACCTGAATGAGAGTGTGACCTTGGCCATAAACAGATCATATGGTAAGACAATGAGAAATGTATTGGAGGAATTTTTGGTTAATTTTTTTCAGTTAGCAGAGCATTAAATTTATTTTATTTATTTATTTATTGTATTTTTACCCCGCCTATCTGGTCAGACGACCACTCTAGGCGGCTTCCAACACACATAACATACATGACAAAATATAAAAATATATATATAAAAATATAAAATATAACATCGACAAATAATTCAAGATGGATAAGGGAAAAGGAAAAGAGAAATAAAAAGAAGAAAGAAATCAAGTGTTCACTGGAGGGAAGGCCTGCGTAAACATCCAAGTTTTTAATTGGTTTTTAAAGGTGCCCAGCGAAGGGGCCGCACGAATCGCCGGAGGAAGGTTATTCCAGAGGCGAGGAGTTACCACCGAGAAGGCCCGGTTCCTTGTTTTTTCCTTCCGGGCCTCCCTCGGCGTCAAGCTCCTCAGTCTCACCTCCTGACTCGATCGGGTGATCCAGGTAGATTTTGGTGGGAGTAGGCGTTCCGCCAAATATCGAGGCCCTAAACCATTTAGGGCTTTGTACGTTAGCATTAAGACTTTGAAGTCAATGCGGAACTGAATGGGCAGCCAATGCAAAGCGGCCAGAGTGGGAGAGATATGATGATATTTTCTCACTCCACTAAGAAGTCTGGCCACTGCGTTCTGCACCACTTGGAGTCTCCGCATCAACCTCAAAGGCAGCCCCACGTAGAGCGCATTACAGTGGTCTAATCTCGAGATTACGAGCGCATGTACCAAGGTAGTGAGAGCCCCAACATCAAGATAGGGTCGCAGCTGGGCTATCCGCCAAAGATGAAAAAAGGCGGTACGGACCACCGACGCCACCTGAGTTTCCATGGTGAGCGCCGGGTCCAGATGGATCCCCAAGCTGCGAACCCCACTCTTAGCGGTAAGACTCACCCCCCCAAATGAGAGAGAGTTTCCCAGACCGCTGACGGTGGGGCCACCCACCCTCAGGACCTCCATCTTGTCCGGATTCAGCCTCAGCCCATTTTCCTCCATCCATTGCAGCACAGACTCCAAGCAGCGCTGGAGGGACATAACGGCATCCTCTGCAGTTGGTGAAAAGGAGATGTAGAGCTGAGTGTCATCAGCGTACTGATGGCACGACGCCCCACACCCCCTGATGACCCCACCCAACGGCCTCATATAGATATTAAACAGCATTGGGGAGATGATCGAACCCTGCGGAACCCCACAATTAAGGGTCCACGGGGCCGATAACCTCTCCCCAAGCTGTACTCTCTGAGGTTGGTCCCCGAGAAAGGATCGGAGCCACGCAAGCGCATGGCCACCAATTCCCAACTCGGAGAGCCTCCTCAGGAGGATACCGTGGTCGACAGTATCGAAGGCCGCCGAGATGTCGAGGAGGACCAACAGAGATGTTTTCCCCCTGTCAGCCTCCCTCAGCAGGTCATCATACAGGGCGACCAATGCCGTTTCTGTGCCATGGCGCGGCCTGAAACCCGACTGGAACGGATCCAGGGCATCTGTTTCATCCAAATGAGCCTAAAGCTGATTGGCCACCACCCTCTCCACCACTTTGCTAATGAAAGAAACATTGGCGACGGGCCTATAATTGCCAATTTCATCCGCCGCCAAACTGGGTTTCTTCCTTAAACACAAAAATAAACAGTGGCAGAATGGGGGAAGTGTGAAGGAGAACAGCTAAAAGTCCCAGCCCCTTTTTTCTGACAATGACTAGCCCTTTGTGTATAAAAATCACTCTACAAGTAGCTTAAGTAGAAAAGAAAGGCATCTTCTTATTTACAGTTGATCTTCAGTTACAATCAGAAGACTGAAAAGATTAAAAAAGGAGGGATGTGGAAAAGAGTTCCTCCATAGCAACTGCATGCTCCAGATGTCAGGAAGGAATGCAGCAAACAAAATTTGTTTGTTTTATTTAAAATATTTTACCCCACCTTTCTCCTTAAAAAGGACCCAAGGCATCTTCAACCATTAAAAGACAACATTTAAAGCTAAAAACAGTAAGTATACACATACTAAAAAGGATCAAATACCACACTAAAAAAATGGTAAACAAAAGAAACACCAAAAACACATTCAAAGCAGTAAGGAGCAACAATCCATTTTAAAACCCCTCTCAGACAACCAATTACTAAGAGAAAGCCTGCTTGAAGATAAAGATCTTTGTCTGCTTGAGTAAGGAGAACAAAGATGGGGCCAGCCTCACCTCTAGTGGGAGAGAGTTCCAGAGTCTGGGAGCAGCAACAGAGAAGGCCCTCCCCTGTGTCCCCAGCAAACACACTTTTGAAGGTGGTGGGGCCGAGAGAAAGGCCTCTCCTGATTATCTTAACACCTGAACAGGCTCATAAGGGGAGATACTTGGAGCCACGTCATTTAGGGCTTTACAGGTTAGAACCAGCACTTTTAATTTGTGCCCAGAATGGATCAGCAGCCAGGGGAGTTGCTGTAATGGGAGGGGGGATGTTATGTGATCCCTAGACTAAACAATAGCAAGCAAACAAAACAAAGAGGAGGGGAGGCTGGCCTCAAGCCTGGGAAAAAGGACTTTGTTAATAGGTTAGTGGCAGAAGACCTTAGTTTATGAAAACTTCCTCCTCCCACTGAAACCCAGTGTTAGGTTGTGTGCAAGATCTTTACCGTGCTAACAAAATTCGGATATGCAATTCCCAATTTTTGTAATATGAAAAGGTGAGCTGTACACTCCTTTCCATAAAGACAAAAACAAAACACAAATGTACCATTTAGAAGGAGAGACCATACATATTGATGTTAATTATGCTGTATTAAATGCTTGGTACATTATATATTTACAATACCGCTCAAGTAGTTTCTGACCTACAATATGGGGGTGAAAGTTAGTGCTGCCATTGACTGCTTGGCCTTGAGTGTCTCAGCAAAGATCCCAGGAGGTTCCTTCCTTCTCTTATTCTTCTTTTCCTCATCCCCACCAGGGGCTGTGTAATTTACTTAATTTACTCAATAAAAACATTTGTTGAAGAAGGATTACCCCTTGTTAGTAGTTTTTCTGCCTCAGTGCATAGAATATCTGTTTGCTGCCATATGTGTCACATTTACCACCCACGACACCTGGAATACAGATTTGCACAGAGAAAAAAGAAAGAGGCAAAGTGCTACAAAAGCAAAATCTAGCACCATGTATATATAAAAAAGTACAAAATGGGGCTGGAGGACATAGCTCAGGAACTATTCCTAATGCTATTGTGCCCTACCCAACAAAAGTCTTCTGTAATGGCACAAATTTCACACAAGCACTGAGTTGATTGATTGAGATCTGCAGTTACCAAAAATCAAAGAAGAAAACATCAAATGTACACTCACCTTATCGCTTGAAAATTAAAGTGATGCAAATAGCAATAATCTGTCTCTGTTCTCTCTAACATGCTTCCTTTGCATAATGGCCAACAGTAACAGAGACAAGGAATTGCTTCTCAGGACTCCATGACTAGAGTTTCCAGGAGAGCTTAGGCTTTTCGTTGGTAGCTGAACTGTCAATTTCCTTCTGTTTTGAGCTTCCTGGTCCTTCTGTTATGGCATTAGTTTTGTTTTCCCCATGGGTGATTTAAGAAAACAACAGTTTTTAAATCGCGGGAGCCCTCAAGCCATATTTGGCACTTCACAGATTCCCAGTTTAGTCTGAGAACCACTTCAGGCTTCCATTCTTTGCTTCAGATCAATTAAAAAATGGACAAACCCACCTGCATCTCTCTGGATTCCAAATAATTTAATTTTTGTTGTTATTGTTGTTATAAAATATTGAATTTTATATTTTCCCTTTTGCCCAGCAATGTAGTCATTAATGATATTAATTTTTAGTTTAAAGTTTCCTATTCTCCACTGCCCCTGATTCCATGGCTCTGTAGAGATACCTTTTGACCTGGAGAAGCTTTTGAGAGTCTTGGGACTGGAGGAGCCCCCTTTAATATTCAAAAATTGCCACCTCAGATCTTGCCACCTGGATCAGGACTAGGGGGCTTTGTAAGCTGAATAGGATATGTTGTTGGTCTGTGCCATGAAGTTGCAACCGACATATAGCAGCCCTAACAGGGCTTTCGAGTTAAGTGAGATATTTAAACAGTGATTTTATTAGTTTCACACCCCCAGTGAGTTTCCATGGCTGAGCAGGGATATGAACCCAGGCCTCCTGAGTCTTAGTTGGTAACTATCCACTACAACACACTGGGTATCTGGAGGGTAGGAAACTTTAAATCAAAGTTTAATGTCTGCCGCTGCTGAGGTCATCAGTGATCACTACAAACATTCAGCTCTGCCATGGGATTCCAGGCACTGTGTTATTTTAAAGAGCTGAAAATATGATAACGTTTAAGTTTACCTGGAGAAACAAGAAGCAAGGTTTAGCTTTTTAAAAATGGTAACTATAATAGTGACTAATAACTGTTGGAGCCCTGGCTGTACAACAGTGACTCATTACTTTTTTGGGAAAAAAAATTCAAGCTCTGACCCATTTAATTATTTCACCAAAGTGGAGAGTAAGTGTTTTGCTTTCCAAGATCATCAGCAGAGACTGTTGATAAATGGGTGCATTCATAAACAAAGCAACTTATTTGAATTTCTTATGGGAAACAAAGTATTACACTATTAGCTGGCTTTAATTAGCTCTGCTTGCTGCTTCTGGTCATGCATATAAAAGTTATTGGTGCAGATAAACAAACAATGGTGTCATCTTGACTCACCTCCTTCCCACTTATTTGTAAGGTTTTACTTGTGAAAGTGATACTCTTAGATCCAGTTCTTCAGGAAAAAGCAGGAAGAAACTGCAACACAGCAACTTAAGCTTCTGAGGGGGCTTCTTTTAGATCAGGTTCTTTTTGAAATGCCAAGAAGGAAATGAAGAACCGTCCACTGGTAAAAACAAAACAAAAACCCAAAAAACAAAAACCTCCTCCATTCGCAACATTTCTAAATTCCCAGTTTAGCATGACTGCAAAGGGGATCCAATTTTCAAGTTTTTTGTATCTGTTTTCTCCTTGGTGAACTCAGGTGAGAACTTAGGTGAAAGGGGGAAAATGACAAGCTTTCAGTACAGCCACATATTTACTGTGGGGTTTATATATATATATATATATATGATTAAAATGCTTTCAAGTTCCCAGAGCTCTTTACCCTGGCCTTGGCTGTATGGTTAAATTTCATGTGGGACATCTCCCTGCTGACAGCCTTCTCTGTTCTCTTTCCACACAAATGCAAGAAAGTTGTCTTGATAAAACAAGGACTTTTCATCCCATATACTGCTGATGAGTCTCAAAAAGCAGACAGTGTTAATACATCCCCAAGCTGCACCAACGGCAGACTGTTAAGCGTAAAGGGAATATGATACAGCTTTCCCTTTATGTATGCTGGAGAATTTAGGAAATGGATGAATCAGGTGTTTAGCATGATCATAGCTTCCTAACAAAGAGAAAAAGGATGAATTTGCTCAGTCAGTATTCTTCAACTTTAAAGGCATATATTTAATTCAGTTCTTCAAACAACAACTTCGCTTTATGATTCTGGGATACTGTGCTTCTGTATCTACGATTTGGAAATCCTGGAAATGGCCTGATATTGCCTCACAATACTGTGCCTGCTTTGTCAAGCAGGAAAAAGAAGGCCAAGCTTTACCTAGCAATGGGCAGCCTGAATGTTGACAACAGAAGTGACAGCAGTCAAAATGGTCTACAGTGGTGCCTCGACGTACGAACGTCCCTACTTACGACCATTTCGAGTTACGACCAGCTCCAGCCGCAAAATTTTGCTTCTACTTGCGACCGGAGCTTCCACTTACAAACAGAAAAAGGCAGGGGGAAAAGGCGGGAAATTCAAATTTCTAACTGTAGGTGGCGACGAGGCTGCTTCTTTGTAGCTCTTTCACCCCAGCAGTTAGAGATTGTGTGATTGGAGAAGGCTGCCTGGTAAGGTAAGGTGCTGTTTTCTGCTTTTTAAAAACTGTTCTGGGTGTTTTTGCAGCATGGTTTTGGGCTGCGGGGTTATGTTTCTGTGCTGTGATGGGTCTTGGGGGGTTTGTTTGTTTTTTTCGGTTTTTCCCCCCATTTCTGATGGGTCTTGAGGGGTTTGGTTGCTTTTTGGAGTGTTTTTTTCCCATTTCCGATGGGTCTTGGGGGGGTTGTTTGTTTTTTGGTCCCCCCCCCATTTCTGATGGGTCTTGAGGGGTTTGGTTGCTTTTTAGTTTTTTTTCCCCATTTCCGATGGGTCTTGGGGGGATTGTTTGTTTGTTGGCTTCCCCCCCCCCATTTCCGATGGGTCTTGGGGGGTTTGGTTGCTTTTGGGTTTTTTTTTCCCCATTTCCAATGGTCTTGCATGCTTCCCTTGCGTTTTCCTTTGTTCTCTTTGCATTTCCGACCAGGTCCCTTTGTTTTCTGTGCATTTCCGATGGGTGTTGCACGCTTGATTGCTTTTCTTTTTTTCCCCCCCTTCGGCCAGAAGGGATTAATCGCGTTTCCAATGAGTCTTGCAGTGATTTTTTTTTTTTGTGATTTTTTTCTTTGGCCGGAACGGATTAATTGCATTTCAATGCATTCCTATGGGAAATGGTGTTTCGACTTATGACCATTTCGAGTTACGTCCATCTTCTGGAACGGATTATGGTCGTAAGTCGAGGCACCATAGGATACCCTCTCTTCAGGCAAGCCTTCCCTCAGTAACCTGTGTGTGATTTTTAGATAGATTGCCCTGCATTATTGCTTTGATTGGATTTTTAGTACTACTTGTGTTTTCCATTTCTGTGCTTTCCATTTCTCAGTGGCATTTTTTTAAAAAAAACACCCTTTTGTATACTTATTGATCTTTGCCTTAATATTGCCTGTTACTGTAATAATGTAAGATGCCTCTTTATTCATTGTTCATAATTTTAAATATTGTCTTTTCATGATGTTAACCATCATTGTATACTCATTGTTTTCAGCTTTAAACATTGTCTTTCATTGTTGTCTACCACCTTGGGTCCTTTTCAAGGAGAAAGGCAGAGTAAAAATATTTTAAATAAGTAAATAATAATTAATTGTGCTCACTACCATTCACAAAGAGACACCAAGCAAGGGGAAATCTCAGAAGCTGACTCCTTTTTTTCCAATAAGTTAACCACTTCTCACTCAAACAAAAAGTAATCATCCAGTCTGTTTTTCAACAAGTGTGAAATTCATACTTTTTTGTTAAGAAGCTATGAACATGGTAAATGTCTGAAGAATGATTCCTTCATTTCCTGAAAGGACTGTTTTTGTTTCATTTGTTTGTTGTTTTTACTAAAGTCCCCCAAACTTACCTTTTCCGCAATTCAAATTGCTAATTCAGAATTCTGGAGGAAAAGTCAATCGCAGGTTACAAGGCATGATGGGGATGTACAATCTCCAGGCTTAGAAGGAAGGTACCTCCAAATGCCAGATGCAGGGGAGGGGTATCAGGAGACAGGTATCTAGTTGTCTTGTGTGCTCCCAGAGGCATCTGGTGGGGCCACTGTGAGATACAGAAAGGTGGACTAGATGTGCCCTTGGCCTGATCCAGCAGGGCTCTTCTTATGTTCTTAGGTATGTTGTTCAGTCTTCTACTGTCAGTGACATCATTCTCATTGTACCGGCACAGCCATGAAAGAAGATTCTGGCCAATTTTAGCTTTTCTGAATTCCATTATTAGGAAAGGCAGGATGCAAATCTAATAACAAATAAAACAAATTGCTTCTGTTTCACAGAACTGCAAAAGGGTGCTGGCCTAGAAGGCTGTGAAGGTCACATGAGGTTATATGAAGTACAGAATACAGTGCTCCTTTATGCACATTGTGGGCTATAGAAACTGGTACCTCTTAACTATGCCAACCAAATATACTTGAACTGCTGTAGTAATGGCTTAAAACTGAAAACATATATTAAGTCAGCATTTTTCTGTACTGATGAAATTGCTTTCTTGAAGTCAAAAACTTTAATAAAAACTACATATTTAATATATATATATATATACAATCATAATTTTTTTTAATGTGAGAAATTAGATACATAATCTCAGAGTTCACACAAGTTTGAAAACTGCAGGAAGATAACTTATTCTGCGCCTTAGTGGCAAATGTAAGTTCGAATGTCTAGACATGTGAACAACTAGCTGGCTGGATAGCTCAGTGGTTTAATTGTCTGGCTGCAGAGCCGGACGTTGGGAGCTTTACTCTCCACTGTGCCTCCTGCATGTAGAGCCAGCCTATGTGGCCTTGGGTAGACTGCAGAGTCCCAGGGCACCACCGGAAGAAGGGAATGATAAACCGTTTCTGAATATTCTCTACATGGAATACCCTGAAAAGGTTTGCCATAAGTCAGAATTGACTTGATGACATTTTGTTTGTTTGTTTGTTTGTTTATTTATTTCTACAAAGATTCTAATAGGAATTTAAAGACAAACAAGTTTTGTTTGGCATAAACGTCAAGAAGTGGAAGCAGAAGGCTGAGTTCCCAATGAGGGGAGCCCTATAAGCATGTTCAATTGCATGTGATCACAGACCCCTCTTCATATTGTTCATATCCAGGTACAGGGATATGTTCAGGAAATGGGAATTGTGTCCTATATCCTTATCACCCCCTGTGCACACAAGTGAATGTCTGAACAAGGCTAAACCACTTGGATAAAACCAGGTCTCTCCCCCCCCCCCCCATGTTTATATGTACACAGAAGTACATGAAACAATGGACATTTCCTAGAATAAATCAGGAAGGGCTTTAAAGTAGTGTCATTCCCTTCTTCAGCACAGGGCATCAGCTTGAACAGTATCCAGAATCCAATATGAATTAAGACTTTAATTTAAAATAAAGCCACTAAGCAGCTTTCAATGCCTGAAAGGCCCCAAGAAACCTTGTATTGTTTTCGCTGTTTTAACTTTCTTTTTTAAGGAAATTGATCAGTACAATTGCCTCCCAAAGCTCTCCAGTTACTAGCAGTTTCCTGTATCTGGAGAGAAATTGCTGTTCATTGCGAGTTAAATCAATCTTTAAGGAGCCATTTAAGACTAAAACTGGAGTTTGCCACTGTTTTTCATCTCCATGGGAAAGGGCCCCATCTCCCAATTTTTCAGCCTATCCATTTTCCCCCCAGACACCTCTCTCTCTCTCTCTCTCTCTCACTCTCTCTCTCTCTCTCTCTCTTTATATATATATACACCAGTTAAAAGTTTTAGAGGACAATAAATTTGAGCATTTTACACTGTGCTTTTCATAAGGGCAGTTCAATTTATCTCTATTCCTGAGAAAGATGAATGTTGTCACTCTGCGTGGCAAAGCCTTGCATTGTGGCAACAGAAACGGCTGCATGAGAGCATTTATGGGAAGGCACAAGCTCGGATGTCACCAGAGCATCCAAATATGGATGAGGCATCACCTGGCAACTGCCATCTGTTGAGTGTTTCATGACAGCTGTATCTCCTGACCAGAACTGGTACAGATAATCAGGGGAGGCAGTGCGTAACAGATCCACCCACCCACCCGCTCCGGAAAAAAATTCCATGTTCGCCCTGGCTGTTACTCTAGCTTTAATGGCACTGTAATGATTTTCTAACAGACACAGTGGTGTTCAGCTTTGATTTAGAGCAAACAATAAAGTACAGCACGGTTTAAAAGCAGCAGCAAGGAACTCCTAATGCAGGGATGGTTAGTCTTGGATGAGTGCTTATGGCTGCTTATGCATTGCCCTGAGAGATATATTCATACTAAATGAAAGTTATTTCCCAGTAATACATTGTGTTGATCTCTCTCTCTCTCTCTCTCTCTCTCTCTCTCTCTCTCTCTCTCTCTCTGACAAGACTAAAAATAAGCTTTGACAAGAAGTGTCTGTGAATAAGATTGTTGTTATATCTGTAAGTGGCACAGATTATTTCTGTCAGATTTTTTTTTGCCATTTAACCAATGGTAATTTAATTTAATCATCCCACTCTAGTTCTAGTGCAAAAGTGTTCAGCACAACCCAAAAAGGTATGAACAATTGCCCCGTATTTTCTCTTTGGAGCGTATCTTTTGGCAGAACAGATCCCTCTTCCTTCACCCCAGCCCCCTATCCTAAATCTACAAAGCTGCCATCTGTCTCTCTTGCTTGTGATGCAGTTTCTCATAAGCTGGAGGCCTTGCGAAAGAGAAGCAGCCTGGTAAGGTCCTGAAATGAGAGGCATAGGTGGTGGAGCGATGGAGAGGTCAAAGTCAAATCTGCTTTGAAGTATTGTAAAAGCTTCCCGCCTACTTCTCTCTCTCTTTCTCTCCTTTGTAATCACTTGTCTGCTTCTCCACACATATGCTTCCTAGCTGCATGCTGCCACCCCATTGTACCGAAACACAAAAACAAAAGCAAAGGTCTCTCATAAAATGATGAGAGGATCATCAGTTCATGCTGTCTTCTCCCCTGTCTGCATTGGATCAATATCTACTGTGAGATACGTAATGTTCAATCTAATAAGAGAGCTGTGCAAAAGTTACTCGAGGGTTCGTACGGCAAGGTGATGTGAGGTGGCCTATCTTATATGATAGATTCTGAGATACCCTTTCGGGACAGCAACAGTGATAATTACTTAATTTCTTGTTAAATTATTACCATTGTAAGAGAGACAGTCGATGCAGCTTTTGGAATCCTTGCCTGTTCCTTTTCAGTTTCAGATTCTCAGGGACCTATCATCCCCCTCTCCTGGCCCCGTATTAGTGTGCATGGATTGTATGGGCAGTATTGGCTTGTCCGTGTCTCGGAAATCCGCTTGAGAGAAAGACCTTGTACTTGCTATCTTGCGGCAAACACTCCCAGCATAAAGACAACTTTCACTAGGAGAGGGCAAGAATTTTCTCGGCTGACGGGAGGCAGTGATTTTAACATGACATTAAGGCTGCAAGCCTAGAGCCATTTATCTAGGATCAACCCCTTCTGAATTAATTGGGACGCCCTCCAAAGTAAAACTGTGGAAGAATCCGGGAAATGATTTGCTACAATTCTTTTTTAAATTATTTGGTCAGTTTCACAAAGTTTCGCTCGAGTGACTCATCATTTCTAATTCTGAGGGATTATTTTTTAACACCTATCACCCAACACTGGTGTGCAAGTGAAATCTGCCATTCGGTTCATTAGAGAATTATGCCCAGTCACATACTAATAAAGTATTTGTCTCTCCTCTTGGAATCAAGCAGGCTCAAGGAGGAAGGACGATTTAAATAAGAATTGAGAGTTTTGTGGCATTCTAGATGTTGGACTCCAACTCCCATCAGCCCCAGCCATATGTTCATGTTCCAGCATGATGGGAACAGTATTGCAACAACATTTGGAGGACTACAGCTTGTTCACCCATGATTTAAATTGTGAAAATTACACAGAAGGAAAGGGATTATAGTCCTCCGATTCAATCCATGCCCTGGCCAGTTTTTAAAAAGAAAGCCACAGCCCTTCCAGAAATCTCTTGTATCACCTATAAATTGGCCCTTAGATGTCTAATTTATAATTTGCCCCTGAATAGTTCCTCATCTCTCTTTTGAAGTTGATTTTAAGAGCTTTATGTGGGTTTTTTGGGGGGAAAGGGGATGGAGAGACAGCTGACTGGGCCTGCAAGTTCCTATCTCTTGCTCTTGTCTTTCGTGTCCTGGTGCTAAAATAGTACTGGTCCCTGTCAAAATACTGAAATTTCTTGGCTTTTAAAATTAGTGGATTTTTTTTTAAAAAATGGGCTCCTCTTTTTAAGTAGTATATGTAATGTGTATCTAATGAGGTGCAAGGAGAGAGAGCTGGAATATTTGCGTGAACAAAATAAGAGGTGAGGAATCAGAACAACTTGTAAATAAGCTGGCAGATTTTGAACTTTCTGTGAAAAACACTATATGAGAGGGCTTCTTTTATGTGGGCTGAGGTTTTTTTTTTTAAGACAATAGCCTATGCTGTGATTTGCTTACTCAGATCTAGAAGCCGCCTGTGGAACTGGAAATGGCTTCATGAATGACAGCACAATGGGCATCTGCTCATGGCAGCGAAAGGAGAGAAGGTCTAGCTGCTAACAGAGATCTGCCTTGCCCGTTCGTATGCCAAAAGGCTCTTGCGCTGGCTGGCTGGAGGCTCGGTTCTCGCCTGCGTCATGCCTTCCCAGCAGCTTCCAAAAGACATATGGCACAGAGTGACACGTTTGCTCTAAATTTCAGCTGAACAAAAAAATGGCTACAAACATCAGAAAGCTTGTTCAGAGGCGAAGAAAGTTTTAGAATGAATTCTCAATTCCCCTCTCAGTACTGTATAGGCCACCGCTGACAGTGTGACACCGCAAGGTCAAAATCTCTCTTCTCTGAAAACACCGCTTCTCCCTGATGGGAGGATACAATGCAGTTACTGTTCAATCTCAGGTAAGTTCACACATGTTTCCAGCGGTTCATTTTTGCTGAGGAAAGTTCTGGGCCTTGGGCCTCTTTTGGAGAGGGATGCCTGGGACATAATTTCAGATGTGTAGGGAAAGGGTGATGCTCATCTGAGAAGAACTGCAGCCTGTTCATGCTCAGAGGCACCCTCGTTTTTATTATTTCACTGATTTCAGAGTATATTGTTGGACTCAACAATGGATGCACAGGCTTTAATTAAGCTCTCCCATGTTCCATGCTAGCTATTTCTCTCTTACTAGCAGGAGTCTGTAACAATTTTGAAGCTAGGCTGAGCAGACGTCTAAACTACCCCATGTTTCCATTTTATTTTGTTTATGCTGCAGAATCCATTGTGTTGGCTTACACTATGTCATAAATTCCTCCTGATCTACCCACTTCTACTGCTTAGGTTACAGCACTATAACATTTAAAATACCAGCTCTGCCTTTTAGCTCAGTGGGAGGCTCTAGGTTTGCTGCTACATTAGATTTTACTAAATTGGATGGCATTTAACTCTTTTATTTTTACAAGTTTATTCTAAGAGAAGCTAGTGAAACAAGCAATAAGATTTCCCTCCCCTTGAAAGTCACTTTTATGTTGTAAAAGTTTGGTGGTTTTTTTTAATATATGACAAAGTGGTTGTGAAATAGACTCTTGATTTCTTAAATAAAACAGCATGTAAAGAGAGCTAGGTCGGGAGAGCGGGCCCCTCTCAAGGCTTTTTAATAGACTGCACCGTCATCAGAAGGGAGCTGCCTCTTGTGAACATAGATTTATTTATTATTTCGTGCAGTAAGAATTTGTTGAAAATGCTCCATTTCAAAAACATGTGTGTCACATGTTACAAAGGAAGTTTACTTGGCTTCCAAGGGAAGGAGAGACAAGACTGTCTTGTGAAATGAAATTTGGGAGGGGAGATGCCTTTGAAACTTCTTGAATCAGAGAGAAAGAGAGAGAAATTAACAATGAACTTCACTGCTATGTAAGGAGGAGGGGATACAATAGGGGAGAGCCTATAATTTGACATCTGGATTCCACGAAGGGCCCCAGTGTGCCCTGTACCATTCAAATTCAAAACCAGTGAGAAACAGCAGTGGGGAATGGGGTGGAAAGAAGGAAGCCATGCAGCCATTGGGGTCATTGTCTGCTTTATGCTTTGAACTGATTAAAAATGCAAACACCACTAATGTGATGTAAACTCTGGGGCAAACCAGAGAACAGCAGAAAAGGCCACAAGGTATAGGATTATTTTATTCTTTCCCTTTCAAATTACACAATATTGGCATACATTTGGGGCTGGGGAAGTTTCTGAGCGGGAGGGGGAAGAAGGTAGCAGAGTGCAAAGACTGCTGGGTGCTTGAGTCTGTGATTGTCTGCTTTCTTCCCCCCTCCAAGATAAGGCCATGCTAAGTCAACTGACATACTATTACTCCATGGTTCCATGCTAATAAGGCATGCTTCCCACAGTGTGTGACAGAAAAGATGAATACCATGCAGAGCTAATGGTTAATTTGTAGTGGCATGTGTGTTCTTTGAATGTTTGTGAAGTCTCCTGAATCACCCATATACAATTGAGCCTCTCTCTGTCTCTGTCTCTCCTCTTCTTTTTTCTTAATAATAATATAAAAAAGGGCACGGTGAAATGTAATGAGATGAAGTGCTGCTGACAGAGCACCCTGAATGCGATATTGTCCGTCGGCAGCCTATTTTTCTTATTATAATAAAAATAATTCATAACACATTTGCACTCGGAATTTTATTTATCAGGCACAAATAATTGTGAGCACTGGCCACATTTAAAAAAAAATAATGATGGTAGAGGAAACCTGTCACAGATAGCATCAGGCCTTGGTGATGTTAATCTATATAGCATGGATTTTAAAGTCCTCTGGGAAGCATATATTTAGGCTTACTGCTGAGCGAACATGACTGTTAGGATTATGGAGGCCCTACAGAGTGAAGAAAAGCATAACGCTCCTTCTGAATAGCAAGTAAACAATGGGGCGATTGTCTGATGACGCTTGGGGACTAAAGAGCCCTACTGCTGAGGAACTCTAGGTATAAAGCTGCTATCAGAAAAGAGCCTTAATGTTTTCTTCACAGAGCTGGAAGGCTTCAGGGATTCAGATGAGCAACCCCAGTGAGCGTACAGGAAGCAAAACAGGATGTTCTTGTTTAGGGCCTGCGTATTAGGTAATTATACAACACTTGAACTTCTTGAGTTCTCCGGCATGCGTGACACGCCTCTAAAAAGAATAGCAAAGTGTCCTGCTAGTGTGGGAAATGTTAAAAAGCACATTTACCTTGACAGAGTAAGCTTGTTTGTTTTCATCGCTACTCCATCACTGGAGGACCCACAACCTGTGCAACTACTGCTGGCTGCCAATTCCAAGCAACACAAAATTAGCTGAAAGCCAACTTACTACATACATGCAGGATCACTCTTTCTTTATTTTAAATTGTACTAATGCATTTTCTCTTTGCACGTCATAGAGTGGCTCTTTATTTGGGTCTCTCCAACTACTCTATACTTTCCAGAAAGATTCCTTCAGCCCATTAATATGTTGGCTCATCTAAAGTCATGCAACAAGGCTGTAAGGGTCATAGTATGAAGGGTATCCCTTAAATCAGGTATAATGTGATGTTATGCAACACATCACTGGAGCTTGTATCATTTGGTGGACACATTCATGACAGTTATTCAAAGAAGAAAGCCTCTATGAGAGAAAGGCCTTTTACGTGGATCAGTTGCACAGTATAGCAACTGATGAGTGTAATAGCACAAATTGTGTGGGTTGGCTACATTTCAACATGCTTGTGTTATAAGCTGACCCAGTTCTGCACTGAGAGATATAGCTGTAAATTACAGGAGAGGACACAATGTTTTCTGATGCTTGTGCCCAAGGCCATAGTTTATCAGATCTTGCCAAAAGGGAGCCTCCCCAACAACAGATTCCATTTGCCAAAGGGAGGAACAGAATAACGATCTTGATCTTTGTGGCCACAGGGAGCTCTCATTTTGCTTGGTTTCCATATGGAGAATCTCCAGTGAAGGAAAACTGAAAAAAGGAAGATGGTGGGAAGACCCTTAGTGCCATCATCAAACTGCAAAGTCACTTGTGGAGATACACAGGAAGTCAGCTCACATATTCACATTACTGTGCTGAATCCCAAAAATAACATCTGGGGCAGGTCAGGGAGCAACCTTTTCTCTCAGCTGACTGAGCTCTGTAGAATCAAGAACCAAGCTCCTGTCAGAAATGGTGGGGGACAGGGACTGCGTTGGAAAGCTTGAATCAGGTTGTATTGGTTACAACAGCTGGACATGGAAAGCACCCTTAATGAATGTCAAACCTCCTCTTCCCCCCTGGGTTTCTTGTTTGCTATCAGAATCACAGAGCAGGAATGGTGCTTCAGAGAGCATATGCTGCATGGATGGGAAGAACAGCAGGACACGTTCTGCACAGCAGGTGATTGCGTGCCTCTATATGAACGCCCACAACTCTTTGATTCCAGTAATGTGACCCCAACAGAGCTTTGCTAGAGGGCAAAACCTGGGCCAGTATATACAGAGAGATCAGATGGAGTGTTCCTGCGCAACCAGCAGTCCTGGTTTAAAGTGCGAGGCCATTTTGTTTGGTGGATCTTCAGTGCTTGAAAACGCTGTGCATTCTGCACAGATGATCCTTTAGACAAAACTGGGGCTTTCCTTTTTGCTAAGGTTTCTGATTTCCATTTCTGATAGAAAATAAAGGGGAGAATTACTTGATTTCCTATTAATTAATTTTCTTTTAGCCCAGTATATCAACCCTTAGGAACTCTGGTGGAATTTGTTCAATATTCTGGGAGGAGACACATGTGGAATGTAGCGCTCCTCTTGTGACATGGTAGCTATCATATTTTGCAAAATGAACCATTCCTCCTTCCTGTTCCATGGAAACCTTGACCGTTCTTGTTTTTCAGCTCTGGTTACCAATTTTTCATCTCTGTCTCACATTCTCTTATTCCTTGGTAAGGGAGCTTTTAATCAAGCAACCAGAACAGTGCCCTAGATTGGTGGCTTCCTTCCTGGAGGTGCGGTAAATGAAACCTTCTCACATGAGTTAATCATCAGTGTTCATAATTATCCAGGGAACACTGACTTGCAGATAATAGCTGAGTTATTGGGAGTTGGTCTCATGATGCAAAGCCTGTAACTTTATTAGTTGGCTATGTTTGTTGCTGTGTATCCTGTTGAAGGTGGAGTATCTTCTCAGTATCTTCTCTCAGGATCATATTGTTGATTGTGTAATGAAACTTCTCTCTGAGGAGAGATTACTAGCTTTTTAGTAATAGAAAGCAGGATGCTGTTCTTGCTGCCTCGGATGGGAGGGGATTTTAAACACAAGTAATGTTTAGCTTCTACAATTACAACTGGTGTTTTTTGTGGGAGGGGGGAGGAGACACATGTACCTTTTGGCACATTACCAGTTGGTTCCCCATCTGCTGTGGCAATAAATAAGACATGTTTGTTTGTTCTAGCTTGTTGTGAACCCCTTCACGGTATGTTCTTTCGCCATTAAAGACTTTTGTTGAAAGGAACTGCTAGAATAAACCACTTGGCTTTTTGGCCTAATTCACAGAAATAAACATTCTCCAGAAGGGAAAAGTGGACAGTCTTTTATAGCATTTGTTTCTCAAATTTCCCCTAAATTTGGTTCATCCTAGAGGCCAGAATTTGTAAAGTATTAGGGGCTCGCTGACCCTAATATACAGACTATACTGGTTCTAATCCAGTACAGAAGCAAACACAGCCATAAGACTACCAACTACAAATCACCCTGTAGTCCGGATCCTACAGATCTCATGGTTGTCACATCCAGGTAATAGTGGCTAATTTCCTACCTCTCACTCCAGAACTTTCTCTCTAAGTATATATGAAGCCACAGTAGGTACTGTAGACTGAAGGGCTTGTGTCTGAGAGCAGTTTTTCACACATAGTCTTTGTCATCACCTGTTACTTGAACTATCTAACTCAGGAAGGATTACAGGTTTCCCATCAATGTTGTACCTGGAACTGGCAGGTATTGAACATGAGATGACTATGTATGTATGTGCTTTATGTAAACAGATAAAGGTGTGTGTGTGTGTGTGTATGTAACATGCATGCACATGCAATCAGTTTTATCTGTTAATATAAAACACATGTGCTCCTACTGTGCTATGTCCAGGCTCCTACCTTTAACTACTAGATGGAATTGAAAAGACACACCTTGTCAAGAACACTACATTTCTGTCTTCTGTACTATGATTTAAGGTATAAGAGCTCTATCTTCTTTTGCATCTGCCCAGCCCGCCTACATCCCTTCTGCCTCTCTTTACTATTTTCTCAAAGACACACTTCCCTTCACTGGCCGTTCAGAAGACTTCTCTCTCTTGCTTCTTTAACCATATCCCCCTTTCCAGGATCTGTCAGAGGGAAGCAGAGTGCTAGTTGCACATTTAGGCAAAGATGAGTCTCATAGCTTGCCAGCAAGAAAGCAAATAAGCAAGCCCCTCTCTTAACCATGAACTTCATTGGGTGTTCCTGGGCCAGGTATACGGGTTCAGTTGGGTCTACCTCGCAGGGTTCTTATGAGGATAAGATGGGGAGGAAAAGAGCTGTGAGAGCTATATTGAGCCCATTGGCGAAAAGGTTAGATATAGATGTAATTAATCAATAAATTGTTTGCCAAATGCAGAAGAAGGAAAGGCAGCTTTAATAGCTGTGTAATATGGAAAGTTTTAGCAGATATCCATGAAAAGTGATGCCTCTTCAAAGCTAGGTGGAGGAGTCCTGTCCTCTTTTATACTTAGCCACCCTATCCTGGTGTCTGATGCCAAGAGCCAATAAAGATTATAGCAGATATTAAGCTCAAAACTTGATAATATTCTTTCTCCTAATTAAGGAGCCCCAACCAAGTCCCAATATTAGAGACCAAGTCAGGATATAATGGCAGTTTACAAAATAATTGCTCTTACCTGGTTCACTGTGGAAGGAATGATTCATTATGAATGAATTACCTTTCACCATATTGCTACCTACATGTGATACCTTTGGAAGGCTTTTGACTAGGAGGGACTGTTCTGGACTGGAGTGATGCCAGTCAACTTAGCAGCAGCCAATTGTTCCCTCTCTACCTCAAATTCTTCTTCTTTTGCCCCCATTTTTCCATCCAGGGTTCTGTCAGTGTTAGCAGCTGAGTCTGTCTGAAGTGGACAGTTAGTTTTAACAATGGAGTCTGTCCGAAGTGTTCAGTCAGCTATGTAACCAGTCAGTTGGTCAGTAGTAAAGCTAGTTACCCAGTTAAGCTCAGTGATATAGCAAGTTAACATTTTACACAATAAATGTTTGTTTGTTTTTATCTATGAAGAACTGTAAGTAAACAGAAATATTTTATTCTTTCTCATTACCAGAATCTCTGAGTAATACAGTATGTGATCGAGGTAAATGAACATATATGGGATGGTCTACTGAGCTTGTAGTCAATCTGCTCTGTAGGTTTCTAACTAAACAATTTTATCCGCTGTGTAATTAAAGGAAGCTTAATTTTATTAAGGCCACACTCAGTTTGTCTCTCACTCTGCCCCAAGACTTATAGCCCAGCCCTAGGCATGTCTGCTCAGAAATAGACTTCAGTATGTTCAATGGTGCTCACACTCGAGTATGTGTTATGGGATTATATGTCATTTATCTTTTCCCTCTTGAGCTTTAGCAACAAAATAAACATATATTAGCAGATGGAAGACTGGATTTCCTAGGTTGTTGTTGTTGTTGTTGGGGGTTTCAGCTTAGAAGAACAAGGTTTAGATTGGGGGAGAATAGTACAGAGACAAACAATTCCACCTACAACCACTTAATTGAATCTCAATACCTTCTTTAATTTTAAAAGGGGAGGTTTTATCATGGAGTCTTTATGTCACATCTGCAGTAGTGACTAGCATTGTGTGGTGGCGGCGAAGCTCCTGCCATAATGTGGGAAAAATAATCCAGCCCAGAAAATGGTTGGTCGTGCTCCCAGAATCCACTAGGGCAGTGGTCCCCAACCTTGGGCCTCCAGATGTTCTTGGACTACAACTCCCAGAAGCCTTCACCTCTGCTGGCCAGGATTTCTGGGAGTTGAAGTCCAAGAACATCTGGAGGCCCAAGGTTGGGGACCACTGCTCTAGGGAACACAACTTTCTAGTTTAATGCTGTTTTGTCCCTGCACATTTCTGGACTACAAAACTAACCTTTTTTTTTTTTAATTGGCAAGTGAACATCTGATCATAGGGGGTTGATGTGGCCTATGAGGATCCAGGGGTGAAAAATGGGGTGAGTGTGGCCCGATGTGCCTTGTGACAAACACACTGGTAGCTATTTAAAAACAAAACACTACATCTCTATTCCATTCGTGCCCTGCCTGTCTCCTGCCTGGAGCCCCTGTTCCTTGATCTCTCACTTATCTACCAGTCCTGCTGGCCTTGGATTGGCAGCCTGGTTACAGTCTGTGCTGAATTTAGACCTCTAAAAACAATCACATTACTTTCTGAGGGCTTGAATTATTAGATTAGTGGCTGTAATCCCAGATACATTCAAATTTTCTTTTAAACAACACTTCCTCTTGTAAGAGCTAGATGGGTGGCCAGGCTCCAGATGTTGGGTAGCCGTAATTTCCATCAGCCTAGTCTCTGTAGCCAATGATCAGACTTGCACATCTGCAACATTTTGAGGTGCACACGTTTTCTGTACGCCATCTATATTCTGAACCAGCATCGTGCAAGAATATTTTATACTGTTTATACTAATATAATGAAGTAGGGTAGCACTGTACCTCTGCCTATGAAACAGGAATGATTGTTCTGGAGACTCTTAGATGGATAAATATAGCAAACTGACATTTACTGCTTCAAGAAGTCCATTCTGGGATAGCACAAGAGAAAAATCATTTACTTACTTACCTATGTACTGTACTTACTTTCATTTGTATGCCACTTTTTTCTCAATTAAGAGTCCCAAGCTAGGTCAGAAGTTAAAAAGCCTTAAATGAGAATGCAGAAACCTTTAACACTGGTTTTTATGTTTATATATCTGCTAAGGTATTATGGAGATGCTATGTGAGGCCAGAAACAGACATTAGAAATAGCCTATAATTAAAGCTGAAAGCATCTCGATGTTTCAGGCAGATGATTGAGGCAGCCTTTCCATGTTTGTGAAATCAGACTTCACAGGAATCTGGTGCGTAAATTCTGAAAGCCAGTCACGAAACACAGCTAAATGGCATAATTTTAGATGTAATTAAAATATCATGCAGTAACACTTAGACACTTCTGTTAGTTAAGAATTCCCCCTTTCAGTCATGGGTTATCTGTAATGTCCGTTTCTCTCCTGTCCTCTTTCTAGCTAGGAGACAGAAAAAGCAAAAAGCAGATATGGAATGTTAGGGTTGAAAATTAACTAGTCAACATTAAATGTTAGAAATTGGGGAATGACTTGCTGTTGTCAGTGATCAAAATTAAAAACTAGACATGTGCATTGTCTTTAGATAAGTGTATAAAAACCAACTGAATTGTGATATTTGTGTGTTTCTGGGAGATCATGTCACCCTGCAAATAACCATGGTCACCTGCATGGAGCAGCTCCTCCATGGATATGTTGTATTAAATGTGGCACTCAAACCTCATTATTAAAAGTGGGAAGGAGAAAGAAAAGCTAAGGATGATGAAAGAAAGCGTGCTATTTACCATGGAAATAAATCTAGCTTGCCTTTCCTGCTATAAAGTCATTTAATAAATCATTAAAAGCTTTGGGCCACAGATTGAATTTAAAAAAAGGGAAAGAAAAAGCTTTGGGCCACAGCACCACTAATACCAGATCCAGGGAGCAGGAAAGGTGGGGCATAGAGAAGGGGTGGAAGATGTATAACAGCAGGCTGACTGCACTGCTTTTTCAAGAAGAAACCAAAGATGACTCACAAGGTGCCACTGTGCACGCAAAGGCTTTTCTAGCTCTGACTTGCTTGGCACTTTCCTATTGCACTTCCCTTCTCCAGTCGCGCACATCCAGAGTATACACCCATACACACCTACCTGCCTGCCTCTCTGAATTCCAACCTTGGGTTCAAGAGAAAGGCCATGTGTCTGGCAAGGGTTCCCTTCAAAAACACTGGATTAAATGTTTATTCCAAAGGAATGCACGCTGCAATTCAAACACCATGTGACTGCCACAGGATTAGGAGTTGATGTAACTCAATTTCATTTACACCAACATATATCTAGAACTATTGCTTTAATGTAAATGAGCCCTTAGACTCTTAAGTCCCAGAAGTCTTGAGAAATACCAAAGAGTCTTTGCTGTGTTAACTAACATTTCTTGGTGTTATAGTTCAAATGCCTTTACAGGGCCAAGTTTGAGCTATCTGCTATAAATCTAGTTTTGAGGAGGACATATAGGCCCCTTTCCATTTGGGGAATGGTGTGTGTGGGCTGATATCTGCCCTGTACTGAAGGCATATGAAAAGTAATGTTTTTAACAGATAGAATTACTAGTGAAACTAAAAAAAAAAAGATTTTGAGAGCCTTTTTCTGGCACAAAAAAGTAGTGAATTTAACATGCACGTTGTTTCTGAGCTGTAGTAGGAAGTGATCTAATACAGAGAAAGATGAAGGATGCAATCCAATATACTTGTAGATGGAGACAGTATGAGAGAGGAAAATACAACTGGGATATCTGCCTATTGGCACCCTTTTCTATTCCAGATATCCCACTAAGTGGCATCTGTCTGCAGCCAAAGCTCATCTTGGCCAAGCTTGCCTGGATTTATACCTGTACACAACTCTCATGAATCCAATATATACTGTGAATGTATCTACAGCCTACTTAAGCCCATTCATTTATTTCAGAGGATTTAAGCATATGTAGCCCATTGCTGAATTGGCCACAGCAACATATGCTAATCCTACTATTGGATTTACATGAGGTGCAAATACATTGGGGTACAGAAGAGTATATTTTCCTTCTGAGCCATAACAAATACATTCCCGAGTCTTGGAATATTTGCTAGACTGGAGGTTTTATGAGTTTTTTTAAAAAAATATACATTTATCATCTTAATTTATTTTCTATATTTATCTTATTTTCCTGGAAGCTGTCCAGAGTAAATAAATGGGTGTTGCATGTATATGCGGGGGGCAGAGAATGAAATCTATGGTCCAATCTTATTACAGTTTTCTCCTTCTATTTCCAAGAAAGAAAGAAAGAAAGAAAGAAAGAAAGAAAGAAAGAAAGAAAGAAAGAAAGAAAGAAAGAAAGAAAGAAAGTGAGAAAATAAGGAAGATTATTAATTTCCAGGCACAAAACAGAAATTAAGATCAAACTTGAAGGCAGAATGAATTATGTATTTAGCATTTAAGAGAACAATTTTCGCTTGCTGAGTGTTTTTCTCAAGAATGGCTCAAGAAGCATAGACGTTTTATTTGCTTCACACAGAAATAATAATTTTTAAAAAGATGTTATGAAACTGAAGCCATTTATCTGGGATTTTAGACTACTGAGCTCATTTCGGGATGCAGTGGGGAAAGCCAGGTTAACTGGCTACATGTAGAGTCTTAACTTGCATAATGGCTACTATTCCATTTGAAAGACAGAGCCGGCTATAAGGTGGCAGCAGAACAGAAATGGTGCAACATATGCTTTATCGCAGTAGTTGCAGTGGATGCCTAGGGCCACAACAAGCAAAGTATAACGTGGAGCAGCCTCCAAGCTTTGATCAATGAACAAACTAGTCCCTGTGCGCTGAGGAAATTCACTTGCTCTTTTTTTCCTCTGGTAAAGGCCAGCTTTAGTCTGAACCAATCACTGGTGAGATGTTCCAGGGATTCTGTGTCTCTTACATTGTACCGGTCTGGGGACCAGCAACGAGGGGTTGTTTTTTTCCAGAAGACAAAGGCCCTATAATGTCAATGAGACATGAAGCCAATGTGACTCAACAGCTCACAAGATCAGTCGGTAGCTTCCTTGCAATAAAAAGAATGGGTTTCTGGGAATGAAAACTGTCATTAAGAGTTTCACAGTAGACCGTAACCAGCCCTGACAGCTGTCAAGTCTTTAGCTCTCTTCAGACCTGATCTAGCGCCCATTGAGCTCAGTAGAAAGACAACCACCAAACAAACGCAACTACAGTGAACCAGGCTCACCTCTTTCAGCGTCATCATAGGAATACTGCTCAGTCTGTGGCCTTTGCACTGGAATTTGGCTATATTCCTTTAAGTATGTATCTGCTCTGTTTTGTTAGCTTTCTTTTATTATTTTTATCCCCACTCCCCAACACACACACACATAACCAACAGGACTGCTCAAATTAGCACGTTGAAGGATGAAATAGAAGAGGATGGACAAAAGAAATACATCCACCCTGTCAGGCAGAGGTGGGCTTGACAGCTATTCCCAACTCACCCTTTTCATTCTCTTGACTTGCACTTCAAAATGAAAAATAATTTTAAATCCTCAGATTTCTGGATACAAAGAGCAGCAAGTGCTTGATCTAACGCATAAGGTGAAGCTTCTGGTTTAGTAACAGAAAGGTCTCACCATTTTTTCCCCTCCCTTCTGCCATGTTTTTACATTGTTAGCAGCAGCCAGACACACAGAATTTAAACAGATGAAATGTACCTGTCATGGAGATACAGTGGTGGTGACATGGAAAGAGCAAAAGCCTCCCTTAATTTTTTTTTAAATTTCTGAATGCCATGCTAATGTTAAACGTACGAAAGAGCAGCAGAAGAAAAACAAACACACATACAAGCAAAAACAAAAGTCGTGAAAGCTTTCTCAGAGAGATATTTAACTTGGTATGATTTCAACAATGGAAGTGAGTCTACTAAAATCAAGGCTACTGAAATCTAACTCACCAAAACCATTTATTCTTGTTTGTCATAGCAACATATTGAAAAGCTACATATTAAATTTTACAGTAATGAATGCCAAAAGCAATTGCTTTTCTGTCTCAGTGTAAAGTAGAGCATCATGGAATTAGAAGCAATGTTTTCCCGTAACAATGGAGAAAGCACTGTGTAGGCTGATAGAGAAAATGGCTGGAAATTGTGTGACAATTACTCTGTTGTAAGAGCCAAGCAAATCTAACCTTGGACAGTGCCTGGGTGGAAACACAATATGGGGAACACCTTGTAAAAAGGTCTTGAACAGGGTTGCAAGCTCATCAGGAAAAAGACAGTGTGGCTTAACCTGGTTTTGCATTTTTAACTGCAATTCAGGAAGCAGATATCAGCAGGTTAAACTGTTCACAGCATGGAAATCTCATTGGCTAATGTCAGTACAATGTACTGCTGTTAAAGGCTAATGTGAAATGGCTGGTTGAAAAACTGGTAACTGTATTTCTGCAGTTAACACATTCCCCCCAAAATAAGGAGAGAGAGATATGCATGCATGCATGCATGCATACATGCATACATACATACATGTATGTATAAGGAATATATATTGAGAAAGCAGCTCATTCCCTCCAATCTCTGTTTCTCAATACCCATGTCTCTCAACCTTATAGTTGCCTACTATTGAGGAAAAGGCACTCTGTACATGATTACAGTTGGTCTCTTATCCTCTTATCCAATAGACCATGTTCCCATTCTGATACTGCAAACTGGTTACAGAGCTAAGCCCTGTTGAGCCTCAGATCAAACTAAGCTCTGTTCAGACTGCAAGAGCAAATTACAACATTATGGGGTTTCACACACTGTTTCACTTCACAGCTTTTTGGAATATATCCTCTCAAGTCCATCGAACCTATGTATTTTCTTCAAAGCCTTTAAAATCCTTCCTTTGAACTTCTTGGTTGGGTTTCCTTGTTCTTTCCTACTGCTGAAGTTGCTGGGTTTCCTAATTACTATGATATCAGTGTGTAGGATCAGTGAACCTAATGCCCTATCAATTACTCCTTCCTATTTACAGTTTAACAGAAATGGTTGTTCTTAATTTGATGGTTGTTCTTTGTTTGAAAAGTCAACTGGAATCTTCTATTCAGCTCCTGTGAGAAAGAAAGGGCAAGTTGCCCATTCATTTAAAAAACTGCAGAACATTCCTGGGAGATGCTGTCTCCTTGTGATTAAGCTTCCAGTGGCTTAAATCCAATAGTAAGTCTCACCTAGAGTAGGTCCATTGAATCAACGGAACTTACAGAAGAGATGAGTCACAAAATCCCTACTGATATAATGGGCCAACACTAGCTGTGATTTAATAATGGATTTCAGTCTCCTATTTCCTCAGACTCAGATTGAAGATACTCACTCATTGTTTTCTGATTTTTTCCCCTCTGAAAGTGACTCAAATGATTTAGATTTTAATCCTTCAACTCAGTGATAATACTAATAATTGTGTATTGTCAAATTGATTTCAACTGACCATTTCCTTCCTTGGAATGCTAAACCACCATAAGTTGGAATTGACTTGGCAGCACACAATTGTATTACTATTGTGGTGGTGGTGGTGTGCTGCTAAGTCAATTTCAACTTATGGTGACCCTTTCCAGTGTTTTCTCAGTATAGAGTACTCAGAAGTAGTTTATCATTCCAAGGAAAAGAATGGTCAATTGAAATTGACTTGACTATTACAGTATGACTCCTTTATCCATGGGATCAGTATCCACTGATTCACTTATCCACGATCTGAAAATATTAAAAGAAAAAAATCCAAAAGAAACTGTTTTCACATGTATTACCAGAAACAGACACTAGAGGGAGACAGAGACCATGCTATGAATACTTGCTTGAGACCATGGTCTCTATTATTTATTTATTTATTTATTTATTCGATTTATACCCCGCCCATCTAGACCAATGGTCTACTCTGGGCGGCATTACAAAATTTTTAAAAAAACAATAGCACCAATAAACATGCAAGAATCCAAGATGTAAAAAATGTAAATATTAAGATACAGCAGGAGGGAAAGCCTGCCTAAATAACCATGTCTTAAGTTTATTTTTAAAGACACCCAGAGAGGGAGCCAGGCGGATCTCAACGGGCAAGTTGTTCCAGAGGCGAGGGGCCACTGCCGAGAAGGCCCAGTTCCTCGTTCTTTCCTTCCGGGCCTCCCTCGGCGTTAGGCCCCTCAGTCGCCCGGCCTGCCTAGAACGAGTGTCTCTGGCAGAACTGGGTGGGAGAAGGCGTTCTGCCAGATATCGAGATCCTAAACCGTTTAGGGCTTTATAAGCAATCGTAAGAACTTTGAAATCAACGCGGAAACAAATGGGCAACCAATGCAATTCCAGTCCCCTATAATGACAAGAACATCTTTCTTTGGTGTCAGTTCTAGAAGGTGTTGTAAGTCTTCATAGAATTGGTCAATTTCAGCCGCTTCAGCATCGGTGGTTGGTGCATAAACGTGGATTACTGTGATGTTGAAAGGTCTGCCTTGGATTCGTATTGAAATCATTCTATCATTTTTGAGATTGTATCCCAGTACAGCTTTTCCCACTCTTTTGTTGACTATGAAGGCTACTCCATTTCTTCTACGGGATTCTTGCCCACAATAGTAGATATGATAATCATCTGAATTGAATTCGCCCATTCCCGTCCATTTTAGTTCACTGACGCCCAGGATGTCAATGTTTATTCTCGCCATCTCTTGTTTGACCACATCCAGCTTACCAAGATTCATAGATCTTACATTCCAGGTTCCTATGCAGTATTTTTCTTTGCAGCATCGGACTTTCCTTTCACTTCCAGGCGCGTCCACAGCTGAGCGTCCTTTCGGCTTTGGCCCAACCACTTCATTAGCTCTGGAGCTACTTGTACTTGTCCTCCACTCTTCCTCAGTAGCATGTTGGATGCCTTCCGACCTGAGGGGCTCATCTTCCAGCGTCATATCTTTTAGCCTTTTGTTTCTGTCCATGGAGTTTTCTTGGCAAAAATACAGGAGTGGCTTGCCAGTTGCTGCTCCAGGTGGATCGCATTTAGTCAGAACTCTCCACTATGACCTGTCCGTCTTGGGTGTCCCTGCACGGCATAGCCCATAGCTTCTCTGAATTACTCAAGCGCCTTCACCACAACAAGACAGCAATCCATGAAGGGGAATTCCCAGTTATATAAAACTTATTACTTGTATACTTATATACCTCTTAACCATAAAACACATGCCCAAGTGGTGTACAGCACAGGATCAAAGTAGTTATTTTTAAAGGATACAGTCACTAAAAGCCATCAATAACACAAACAAAAAAAGGCAAAAATCTTTTTAACAAGCCCAAGACAGCCGAGTTAAATATCATATTTAACAGAAGATGTTATCATTTCCTTTTCCTTTTCCATGCAGGCTGTTGTACTGCTTACCTAAATAATCCAAAAAGGACTGCAGACAGTGATTTCTTGAGCAAAATAATGACAGTTTAATCTTTATATATCTGAAAAGCGGCTATTTGTAAGCTGCAGATGTCCAAGCTTTTTGGCAGAAGTAGCTTTCTGCATGATGGGTGCTACAGACTAAATCATCTGTCTTTTGAAATGAAGAGCATATTAAAACTTTGTTCTTTCCTGTTTTCTCTTTTCCATTCCTGCAAAAACGAGACGCAGAAGGTTTATGCTTTCTTCAAGGATTAGGAAGATGTTACTGCAGATGAAACTCCCCACCAGGGCAACACTTAGGTCCCTCATTCACCCTCTTCAAAACTGCCCCTTATTTAAAAGATTTTGTGGCACATTTGAAAAAGTGCTTGCCACTTTTAGGCTTAACACTCTAAATTCCCATGTGCCTTGCTTTATAAGTTCAATACACACACAGCCCTTACAATGATCATTCTCCTACTCTTATCTCCTTCTCACCATGTGCTTTACCCTAAATAATGAAGCACACATTCTTATGACAAAACAGTCACATATGTCCACGTTGATTGCTCTGTATAATTTATTTCCTATGTAACATTGAGAGGCCAAAGGTACAAAACCAACAACAAACAGGCAAACACTGGGACACAATCCAACCACGATGCTCTTTCAACTCTTTCAACTGTGGGATTTTAACGGGAGAGTTCTGCTTGTCAATGAGCTCCTCATGGTTCTGGTAAGGAGACTGGAGTGGGGAAGGGGGTAATAAGAATCCCAGTGTCTTCTGGAAGATCTGTGAAATGACCAAAGGATTTGTAGCAACCTATGTGTCTATACTACTACCATGCCATCTACACGGGCTATTCTTCAAGAGTATGCAGGAGCTTTGGGTGGTGCAAAATGTGGCAACTCAACTGCTAATTGCTGCATGGAAAAGGAGATCATATTGTTTTGAGAGACATGGTTGCCAGGCACACTTCAGGGTGTAGCCTTTATCTTGTAAAGCCTGAAACCGCTTAGGACCAGGCTTTCTAAGGAACTACCTGTCTTGTTGTGGATTTCTCTGGTTGCAAAGGTACTTGGGAGAGACCCACTGGAGGTCTTTCTTTTCTTTTTTCTTTTTTCTTTTTTTGCTTCCAGATGAAGGAATCCATTTCTCTCAGGCCTGCAATCAATTCATGCTCCTGCTACTTTTAGGAAGGCTGTGACAATGCATCTTTACACATTTTTAAAAAATAAGACTTAATTATTATTTTAATGCTTAAAAGTGTTTGTAATTATTTTGTCAGCCACCTGGAATATTATTTTTAGAGGAAAGATGGTATCAACTGCAGTAGTAATAGTAACAGGGATGTCTTCAGGTAGGAAAGAAATGACTTCTTTCCAAAAACACTTGGGAGTAACACAAAAGGAAGACAATATGTTTCCAAGACAGTTTTGCTATCCCCAGTAGTGAATCTTTACATGTTTACTTGGATGTGTTTACTTGGATGCAAATCTAATTGTATTCAAAGGTGTGTGCTCGACAGTAAGGGCATTTAAGACTGAGGCGAAAGTGCTGACTAAAGATGAAATAGTTATGGCGCTATTGCTTGGGAATCTCCAGAAGAACCTATTTTTTACTATACAAAATTTGGACATGCCTCTCATTTACACCATCCCATAGGAAAGCAGCAGGTACCATAAGAAACTATAGGCATTAGCTTAACTTGTGTTGTGTTGTTTTGTTTAAGATAATTAAATAAATAATTCGGAAATGTGTGCAGATGGTGGTGACTTCCCAGTGATTGGCTGTTTCCTCCCAGGCAGTGTAAACAGGTGCCAGTGACTCTCTCTCCAAGGAAAGGCGGAAGATGGAAAATTGATTATCTGATTAACCCCCTCCCTGTGCTGGGAGTGGTATCAGCAGCCTTCCACCTGCTCTCAGCTCTCTCTCTTGATCCACAGAGGCAGCCTGCCAGCAAACCACCTTTCGTTTTTCAACTACAAAATCCTTCTGGCTCTCCTCGGTGTTGACTAATCAAGGAAGAAGCATTCCCCCGTGCCTTTTTCTCAGACAGATAAATATAGACTGGAAAAAAATTGCACTACTGAGGAGTTTAATTGATCTTGATCCTGTTTATTTTAAAGCAAGTATACATGTGCTTAGTAGTTGTAGTTAACCATTGTTCTAAAACATGTTTTTTCCCCCCTATCCCTCTTGTAGATGTACAACTTTTTACAACATCCCATCATCTGGTGTAGAGGATCATGAAGCTAGGGTGAGTGACTCATGATAATGTAAGCAGTATTGGAAGAGCAAGCACTGAATTCAGGTTGTCCGTTATTGGAGTCAGTTTTACATTGTACGTGGCAACTGCAAAGGAAATAACCTAATTCAGTGGCAGACCATTTTCTCAATCAAATGTAGTGGAAGACTATGCTGGGTTCTTCCAGAAACCAGGCAGAGTGTCTCAACTTGTGCTCTTTCCCTCTACTCTTCTCCAGTCAGCATGAGATTATTGTAAGATTTTTGTTATTTTTTTTAACTAATCACAGCTTGTTTGACATCTGAAAAGTGGGTGAATTGTGGCTAATTTTAAATACGACTAGAGTTATGCAGGGGATTATAAAGCTGCCTTGTTTCAGCACACCATAGTTCAAACTATGTGCTGTTTAGGGTTCAGGCAGATCAGAAATCCAGTTTGTCTCGGTCTTATTTCATGGATGGATGGATGGATGGATGGATGGATGGATGGATGGATGGATGGATGGATGGATGGAAGGCAGGCAGGCAGGCAGGCAGGCAGGCAGGCAGGCAGGCAGGCAGGCCGGCCATGATGTGACTCTGAGATTTCAGGGTACCTCATGCAACTGTGCTAAGAATCTAACATGGCAACTGTCAGTTATATCAGAATTTTTAAGGAGTGGGAATTGAGTTTTAAACAGATCATAAAACTGTGGGCCAAAACAGACATTACTTTAAAGACATAGGTAAAGGTTCCCCTTGACATTTAGTCCAGTCGTGTCCAACTCTAGGGGGCGGTGCTCATCCCCGTTTCCAAGCCGTAGAGCCAGCGTTTGTCCGTAGACAGTTTCCGTGGTCACATGGCCAGTGCGACTAGACACGGAACGTTGTTACCTTCCCACCGTAGTGGTACCTATTTATCTACTTGCATTTTTACATGCTTTCAAGCGGCTAGGTTGGCAGGAGCTGGGACAAGCGACGGGAGCTCACTCTGTCGCGTGGATTCGATCTTACGACTGCAGGTCTTCCGACCTTGCAGCACAGAGGCTTCTGCGGTTTAACCTGCAGCACCACCATGTCCCTGTAAAGCTATAAAGACATAGCTAGCTGTTATCTCTCCCCCAATTTTACTTATTAGTAGGTACAGGAAGCCTGATCCAGCTCATGAATGCAGTATAGTTGTAGGCCTTCTTTGACCCTCCACCCCCAATGATTTTTTATGATCCATTTCGGCCCTACTGCACCTGCTATTTATTTTAAATCATTTTTTGAGACATTCTGTCATTGTCCTGCTGAATCCAAACTGCTAGCAAATTTTCAAGAGCAGTAGCATTTGGATTCCATCTGTCTCAGAGGACTTCCATTTCATTGTAGCCTTCACCTGAATTTGACTAAATAGCTGACATTCATCCACATCCGAAGCTCACAACACCCATATTCTATATGTATGACCCCTGTGTTTCTCTAACAGCAGAGACATACGTATAAAATTATCGGACACAATGGGATAGCTGTGGTCTTTGGCAGGAGGCGGCCAAATCACAGCCATTCATACGTGGATACAAACCTGTATCTGACAGATGGAGTCCCATCAGCATTTATGCAGTGCAAATATCATTTTCTTTGTTTACTGTGAAACGCTTTTGTTCAAATTTCAGAAGTGTCAGGTAACTGTAATAAAGCTTTGAGTTATGGAGCAGAATGAACACATGGGAAAGGTCAAGTGTTTGTAATTTCTGAACACTAGCAGAACTTCCTACTGCTGAAGATTACTTCTCTTTCAGTAATTGGCTCTTACATAATAATGCCTTTCTACTTCTGCATAACTGTCCACCTTCTGCTGCCGACCCCCTTTGCTGGCACAGCAGCAGTTATTATCTGAAAACTGAGTGGATGGGGAGCTAATAGGGCTGTGTTTGGTGAAACTGCAACCTATTACTCTGGGGAGATCCCTCAGATTTCTCCTCCCCTAACGTCTATATAAGGAAAAACACCATGTCCTCTCCTCTATAGAAAAGCATTACATTATTCCATTATCTATCCTTATCTTAGCTCAGTCTTCAGGCCTGGTGCCCAACACACTTTACATTAACAAAAGAATTCAAGAGGATCAGGAATGAATACAGACAAGGAAAGAGTAGTGGAGAAGTATAGTTGCACCAAGTAATACAATGAGGAAGCAAGGCCTAAGGGAAAGATGTGGGATAAAGCCAAATAAGGACACAAATCTGAAAAGATCCTTGTTGGATAATGCCGAGTCTTGTCTGATTGCACTACTGTCATTTAGATGTGTCTCAATGGCGTGATCAAAGAAAAGCAATATTACCATGGACAGTGTGGTTTAATTATTGATGCGTCTTCCATATGTGCTGGCCCAAGGTCTCCAGTGCGTTCAGGTCTCTCCTGAGGTTTTAACTGGGGGCTCCATCTCAGAACTTGTGTTTCTAACACATGTATCTTCTACACTAGATGAGCTTTCACACATATATTTGTTATTACTTAACACTGTAGTGTAAAATATTCTGATTTGTGTTCTGTCACATTGAACAATGTTGACTGTCCTGTTAAAATCTAGTGTATCGTCTTTAGATATGAGAGAAAGAATCAACCAAGTTTATTGTGTGACAGTTATATTTTCCTTCTTTGGTAGATCTGGGGCATGGAGAATGAAATGTATTGTGAAATTATGTGTACCATTTGAAGAGATGTATAAATGCTACAAACCATTCTGTGATGAGAATATAGCTGATCAGCTTTTCCATCTTCCCAGACTTTCGGAAGACTCCCCCTCCCCCTGCTCTTCTGTGAGAGAGCAACTGTCACTTGCAATTATGCCTGCTGATAAAACAAGATATAATAATAAAACCCAATGATATTGTCACAGAGATAAAACCTGTGGGCCAGCAGCCTCTTGCTACTCCCAACTAGTGTAGACCGATCGACTCAGCAGGATTTACAAGAGTGTTGACTTGTCATTTAGTAACTGATCCAGTGGGCCAACTCTTAATTGAGAATAGCAAGAACGTACTTAATAAGTTAAGAGGATAACTTACTGTTTTAGCAGATCACTGAGGTGGCCCTATTGCAATCAGTTCCTCTCTCACAGGTGTGCTTTTGTTCATCTTCTGGATACTGAGAAACACACAGAGGGAAGAAGAAAAGAATAAGCCTTGGGGAATAAGTCTAGTTTATATTACTACTGAATGCAAGGCAGAATGGGACTTTTCCTGAATTGTGTATCAAGGTCTTTATCCCTTCCTGCACCCCATAAAGAATACAAGCAATTTATGGATTGTTATAAGAATTCCTTGATGGTATGTAGTATGAATTCAGAACTTGGCCATATGACTGTGAATAGAAGAGGCAGTTGCCCTAGGACTTTCTCTTCATTGGTTGATATGGACCAATCCAGCTGTCTGCATTTCTGGACTCTCCTTGTAGGAGTGGTTACCTATAGAGACTTTGATGATAAGCAAGTGCACTTCCAAATTTTCTACTACATCACTGTGCAGCACACAGGGGCTTAGGGAATATTCCATAAGCACTGAGGCTTCATAAGATGGGACCATAAGGTGCAAAGTAGGGGCAGCCCCATCATGTCCCACACTATAGGCAGCACAAAGTGGCCTTTGAGGCCCAATGTTGTGGAACACAGCTAAGGGTGCTGTCTGATTATCTCCCCTGTATCCCCCGAAGCTAGCCAGCTCTCCTCAGATGCACTCTGAGACTTTCTCCCATTATCAGTGTGGATGAACGTGCTGAACGGAAGGGAGCCATCTCCTCTTTCAGTGGAGACAACAAAAAGTCTTATGTCAGCCCATAATGCAAGAATGAGAACACTAAATACAATAGCTGTGGAGAGGAGCGATAAGAGCTTTACTGCTCATAACTAATAAGCCAGAGGTCCTGCCGTTCCCAGGCTTATCATGTTCTCCAGTGGCTGTTCGCAGACAAAGTTTTCACTATTTATGCACCTCATGCATGGAAGTGTATGAAGGGGTCCAGACAATGACATATTCCATTTATAGTCCCTGTTTGTCTTCTCACTGCTGCTTCCATGTTTTTTCTTGCCACAGAAAAGAGGGAAGGACTGTCTATTTGTATTGTGCCTTTTGAACAAAGCAAAGCAGTGTGTTGCTTATATACTACCCCATAGCGCTTAAAGCACACACTGGGTGTGTGCTTTAAGTGCTAATTTAATTATGCAGGCTACACATTGCTTCCCCCCCCCCCCCCCAAAGTGAGCTGTATACTCAATTTAGCTGAGAAGGATGGAAGGCTGAGTCAACCTTGAGCTATCTACCTGAGCCCATAAGGATCAAACTCAGGTCGGGAGCAGAATCTTGACTGCAGGACTGCAGCTTAGCCACTGCACCACAGGGCTCCACTACTGAACAGCAGTGCTAGAAACCATCCATATGGAAACATCTCTATGTGGAAATTGAAGTTCATTATAATCCGTGTAGATCCATGTGTTCACACATGCATTTATCGTCTGAATTATATTTACTTTACTACATTTCTATCCTGCCTTTTCTTGAATATACTACTGGTCAGTATACCTTGTCCCCACCCATAAAATTTTTCATCAGCAACATCCTGTGAGGTAAGTTTTGATGGGCCTTAGGTCACATAGTGAGCTTAATGATGATATGAACCTAGATCGCTCTAGTGTAGTCCTGTACTTTAACCACTGTGCCATACTGTTTCTTTGTAGAAGGACAGAGTGCCAACAATCCAGCATTTGTTGTTGTTTAGTCGTTAAGTCATGTCTGACTCTTCGTGACCCCATGGACCAGAGCACGCCAGGCCCTCCTGTCTTCCACTGCCTCCCGGAGTTGGGTCAAATTCATGTTGGTAGCTTCGATGACACTGTCCAACCATCTCGTCCTCTGTCGTCCCCTTCTCCTCTTGCCTTCACACTTTCCCAGCATCAGGGTCTTTTCCAGGGAGTCTTCTCTTCTCATGAGATGGCCAAAGTATTGGAGCATCAGCTTCAATCCAGCATAGCCATTCTAAGAATAAGACAAATATGCTCTGTAATCTTTCTGACAGGCTTTTAGAGCTATCCTTCAGCTGGATTTTTTTAAATGGACACAGCTGGATTTTTATGGCTGATTAAGATTTCTGTTAAACAACAGGCTATTTTAATTTTCCTTGGACTGAAGTAAAATGGTACCAAAAAAAAGTATCATTGGCTGGAACAGGTGGCTCCCAAACTACATCGTTCCTTTAGCGAAGCAAATTGAACACTGTGCAGGCCATGGAGTACAATCAGGGTATTTTTCACAAAGTAATTCAAGACATCTCAGCGAGAAGCACTTCATATGGTTTCCCACATACAGCAGCAGCCATGTCCTCGTGTCCAAGACGGGAGCGATGATTGCCATGCCTTGTAATAGTTTGCACCTTTGGGTCTTTTGTTTCCTGCAATCTTGTTCTTAACCAATGAGTCATTCAGAATTGGCTGGTATTTAAATAAATGTGCAGACATCCACATTTAAATAAATATGAAGTGTTACTCATCCCCTAAACCCTTACAGCACATGCTTTGCATACCAAAAAATAAAATCAAATAAACTCCCATCCCAGGTTCTAACCCCATATTTCCAGACAGAGGTTTGAAAGAACTTGACTACTGGTCACTGCAGACTTAAGCAAGTTTTCTTGTCCCAGGCCTAGACCTCAGTAGAGCGAAGCAGAGCTTGGAAAAAACTACTTTTTTAGTACAACAGCTCCGAGAATCTCCAGCAGTCATGACCGAGATGGCCAAGGATTCCAGGAGATCTTGTCCAAACGGAGAGCAAAGCAAAACAAAACAAACTTTGGATCAAAGTCAATTCTTGAAATTATGGGAATAATCTCCTTCTGGAAACTTGTATGCAAGCAACCCACTCATGGGGTATCAAGTTGCAGCAGAGAAATCAGATGGACACACACTGGGATGCTTTGCTGCTAATAAAAAAATGATACATCCGCTAGCAAAAACAGTAACTCCATGTTGAGTTGAAACTCATTCACACACACCCCCAATAATAAAAAGTATAGCTCTCATTTTTCTTCCTGGCAACGTCCCACTCTATGGCCAGAATCCAACTGACTATTTACACCAACACAAGTCCACTGATGTAGATCTCAGCAGGGAATTGCCAGTAGGTAAGAAGTCAGTGCTTGTATTTCTTGTTGCACACCAAGCTGTGTGACTAATGTGCAACAGGAAATAAAACTGCTGGCTTCGGAACTAGCAGCAGTTTGCCACTGTCATTTATGCTATCGGACTTATGCAATAGGACTCTGGCTTCTGAATTTCACTCTCTGTTGTTGTTGTTGTTTTTTGATGTCAAGTTGGAACTAACTTATCGTGACCCTTAGAGCAGAGATCCCCAACCCCTGGTCCGCGGCCCGGTGCCGGTCCGTGGCCTGAGCAGGACCAGGCCGCAGAGACAGACCTTCCCCCCCTGCCCGCACTCCCCCCGCACAGCCCCTTTGCCCATGTGCACGTGCCTGCGCCCACACGAGCACTCCCCCACCTCTTAGTGCATGCGCATGAGTGCCCCGCTGAGCGCCCTTTGCGCATGCACACAAGTGCCTGTGCACCCACACGAGCGCCCTCCCGCTCCTTTGCGCATGCGCGTGCGGGGGAGTGCCCCGCCTTCCCCAACCGGTCCGCGGGGTTAAAAAGGTTGGGGACCACTGCCTTAGAGGGCCTTCAAGGTTATTGATATATTTAAGGAGTGGTTTTGCTAGTTCCACACACCCAGTGAGTTTCCATGGCTGAGCGGGGATTGGGACCCAGGCCTCCTGTGTCCTAGTCCATCGCTCTTTCTGCTACACTACATTGGGCATCCATCCCGTGCTCTCTGTTAATGATTGATGGCTTACCATAATGATGAAAGACTTGCCCTGATGATGTTAGGACATGATTGTAGTGACTGAACATTACAGAAAGAACAGAGAACTCTGCTGGTCTTCCAAGCCGTATTTGTGGATAGGGGATGTAAACTCGGTTTGACTAGGGTTCTTGCCTGCATCATTCATACACATTCCTCTTCAGCAATTCCTCCAGCTCCCTTCCCATTCTTTTTGCAGTGCTTGCTTCTTGAATCAATATTTAGAGTTCGCTTTTGAGAGGCCGCAAGCATAAGCTACATATACTCAGAGCAAATGGTATGTGTGAATGTATGTGAGGTTGTATCACACAGTCCAAAGCACTTCTTTTCAATATGCTACATGGCAGCAAGAGATGATTGTTTGGTGAGTACAAAAGGCATGGTTGTTTTTTTGCAGCAGCCTCTTAAAGGCTTTTTTTCAAGGGAGGTTATACTGGCTTCATTCCTATTTTGTTTTCACACGTAGTAAGACTGCCCTGTTCCACCCGCTCTTGGGTAGGTTATAATATTGTGATCTCTATTGCTTTAAGCAATGCTTTGCTTTGGAATCTCTTTATTCTGATATTGAAATTGTGACTGTGTTGTTACTCAAAATGGTATGTCAAGTAGAGGGTCCTGTCCGGCAACTCGGAGGTTCAATCCCTGGCATCTCCAGGTACAAGCACGTTTTTAAAAAAATCCACTCTGATAACCTGGAGAGCCACTGCCGAGAAAGACCAATGGTCAGACTCTTTTAAAGGCAGCATCTTATGCATAAACCCTTGTAAATAATAACGGTAAACATTAAGCAGAAATGCACTTCATTGTTTTTCCTGCTGAAAATGTATCCATTCATATGAAGTTTCTGAGCTACAAGAAGAAAAGACAGAATGGCTGTTGCTGCCCTTCTCTGTTCCGGATCCCTTGAGATGGTTTTGCCTACATCTGCTATCATGTCCAACTATGGGCCAATACTGGTTGAATGGGAATGTTGGGAGCTGAAGTTCCAAACTTCAGAAGAATCTAAGTTAGAGAAGAGCTGGAGTCCACTGGCTAATTTATCAAGGCCCGTGCCATATGGAATAGTAATTCAAATATCATTGCTAGGGTTTAACCTTAGAACCTTAGAACTGCAGAGTTGGAAGGGACCCTATGGATCATCAAGGCCAGCCCCTGTCAAGGAGGCACAGTGGGGAATCGAACTCCCAACCTCTGGCTTAACCTAAACCACTGAGCTATCCAGCAGACACCTTCATGGAACTTGGGGAAAGGTGTTTTTTTTTTTTTTTTTTTTAAATGCCATGTAGCAGTCAGGTATCATTCAAATTCCTTTACACAGTGCCCCTGGCTGAAACAAGAGTATTACAGTAAAGTGTCCAGATTAAAATAGCATATGCCTTGCCAGATTAAATTATGTTTCATGGGACATACTCATCCCAAAAGCATGAGGCCAGTGTCTCTGAAACCCCCAAGCAGGATACAAAGGACTGATAGTGATTCCTTGCTCATTGCAGCCATAATTGGACAATCAGAGGTATGCTACTTCTGAATATGGAGGTTGTATTCACCAAACGTGTTTGCTAACCACTTGACAGAACTGTTCAGGTCCAAGGCTAGATTTGATCACTGCTTTGAAGGCTTTCATGATCATCACTTCAGAAGCATCTCTCCTACCTGCTGGGACCATTGCATGAAACAGGCAAGTTGTACTGCTGTCTCCTGTGCCTTCAACACATGTAGGTTCCCCCAAGTCACACCCCCACCTGGATAAGAATGAATAGAACATTGTGCCATCTCTTTGTCTATGTGGCGATGATTCCAAACATTTGCATTTAAAAGGAACAATAAAGAGGTGTAAGAACAAGGCTGCCAAAATAAATAAGTAAATAAATAAAAAAAAGACAGCAGCAAAAGAAATGTGCCATGCAAGACATGTAGCTGGCAAGAAGTAGGTTCTTTATCACTGCCTATGTTTATTCTCTTTGCTTCATTTATACTGATTGCTCACTTGCCTTCAAAGCCTTCGGGGGTAAAAGGAGTTTGGCGGGGGGGGGGGAGAATGAAGTGAGAACTGCTATGACTACTTAAAACTCCACAGGTAGCTTGAAGCTGCTCTTGTGTTTTTACATGACAAATAACAAATAACTAAATATCGAAGTATGAATGGTAGCTGCCTGGAAAATAAGAATGCTGTTTAGAGGGCTCCAGGACTATGAAATCACCCACAAATACTACATCTCTCGTCCTAGTGGTATGGTGGCTTGCCACCTTTTTCCATTCCTCTGAAGGAAAAAAGAATTTCAGCTTGATGGTGCAGCAAACATAGTGAGATATATTTTGAGGAAACTGCAACTCCCAAGCTATCTGTGGCAGCAGGACAAATGGCCAGTGGAAATTCTGAGAGTTGTAGTAAAAAAACCACACACGTAAAAAACACCCCACCCCATATCTTCTGCCATCTGAATAAACTATGCAGTATGCATAGGTGTCTTTTAAATAAATAAATCCTTCTGATATAGGAGTTGTCTCCAGGTTCAAACGTGGGAAACTCCCTGCTTTTTTATATCCTGCAGTTAAAGCAAAAGGTGCAGCATCATAGAATCATAGAAATCATAGAATTATAGAAAAGTGAAGTTGGAAGGGGCCTACAAGGCCATCAAATCCAACCCCCTGCTCAGTGCAGGAATACAATCAAAGCATATCTGCCAGGTGATTATCTAAGTTTTTCTTGAATACCTCCAGTGTTGGAGCACTCACTAACTCCCGAGGTAACTGGTTCCAGTGTCCTACTGCTCTAACAGTTAGGAAGTTTTTCTTGATATTCAACCAAAATCTGGCTTCCTTTAACTTCACCCCATTGTTGCGTGTCCTGCATTCTGGGATTATCGAGAACAGATCTTGCCCCTCCTCTGTATGACAGCTTTTCAAATATTTGAAAAGTGCTCTCATATCACCCCTCAGTCTTCTTTTTCTCAAGGCTAAACATGCCCCAGTCTTTCAGCCTTTCCTCATAAGGCTTGGTTTCCAGCCCCCTGATCATCCTTGTCACCCTCCTCTGAACTTGTTCCAATTTGTTCGCATCCAGTATGGTGTCCAGAACTGGACACAAGACTCAAGGTGAGGCCTAACCAGTGTTGAATAGAGGGGGACTAGCACCTCACGGGATTTGGAAACTATACATCTATTAATGCAGCCTCAAATAGCATTAGCCTTTTTTGTAGCCACATCACACTGTTGGCTCATATTTAGCTTGTGATCTACAACAATTCCAAGATCCTTCTCCGTCGTTGTTTTGCTGAGCCAGGTATCCCCCATCTTGTAGCTGTGCAATTGGTTTCTTTTTCCGAGGTGCAGTACTTTGCACTTCTCCCTGTTGAATTTCATCCTGTTGCTTTCGGCCCAGTGCTCCATCCTATCAAGGTCATTTTGAATTTTGTTTCTGTCTTCTAGGGTATGAGCTATTCCGCCCAATTTGGTATAATCTGCAAATTTGACAAGCATTCCCTGCACTCCCTCTTCCAAGTCATTAATAAAAATATTGAAGAGCATTGGGCCCAGGACTGAGCCTTGGGGTACCCCACTAGTTACCTCCTCCCAGTTAGAGAAGGACCCATTAATCATCACCCCGAGTACGATTCTGTAGCCAATTGTGTATCCACCTGACACTTGATCTATCCAGCCCACAACTAGTTAGCTTGCTAATCAGGATATAACGGGGCACTTTGTCAAAAGCTTTGCTGAAGTCAAGATATACTAGAGCATTTCCTCTGTATCAGGGAGGTGTCCTGATAAAAAAATGAGATCAAATTAGTTTGGCAGGATTTGTTCTTGACAAATCCGTGTTGGCTTCTAGGTATTACTGCATTGTTTTCTAGGTGTTTGCATAATGACTGCTTTACGATCTGTTCCAGAATTTTGCCTGCGATTGATGTCAGGCTGACTGGCCTGTAGTTCCCAGGTTCCTCTTTTTTGCCCTTTTTGAAGATAGGGAAAACATTGGCCCTCCAATCATCTGGCATCTCACCCGTTTCCCATGATTTCAAGAAAATAATGGATAGCGGTTCTGAGAGTTCTTCAGCCAGTTCCTTCAGTACTCTTCAGTTCATCCGGCCCTGGAGATTTGAACTCGTTCAAGGTGGTAAGGTATTCCTTGACTATTTGTTTATCTGTCACCAGCTACAATCCTGTCCCCCCCACTTGCACTTCCAATTTCTTTGGAAGTTCATAGTCTGTCTTATGGGAAAAGATGGAACTAAAATAATAATTGAGCACCTCTGCCTTTTCTTTGTCCTCTGTTATCATTTTTCTGTCTCCATTGCAGAGCTGTGCCACTTTGTCTTTTGTTTGTCTTTTGCTGCTCACATACCTGAAGAATGCTTTTTTTATTGCTTTTAGTGTCTCTAGCTAACCTCAGCTCATTCTCAGCTTTTGCCCTTCTAATGCCATCCCTGCATTTCCTTGCTACTTGTCTGTACTCATCTTTGGTGGCCTGGCCTTCTTTCAATTTCATGTACATGTCTTTTTTGGTTTTTAGGTCCTCCCTGAGCTTTTTGTGAAGTCTCACTGGCCTTTTTTGCCGCCTCCCACCTTTTTTTCTTGTTGGAATTGTTTGTAGTTGTGCCTTTAGAATTTCTTTTTTTAGAAGCTCCCATCCTTCTTTGACTCCTTTTCTTGTTAGGATCTCCTGCCATGGGACCTTACTTATCCTTGTTCTGAGATTATTAAAACTCGCTTTTTAAAAATCCAGCAGACGTGTGTGGCTACACTGGGCTTTTGTTTCCTTTAAAATCAAGAATTCTAAAAGGACATGGTCACTCTTACCTAGAGTTCCCCTTACTGCCAGTTCCCCCACCAAGTCATCTTTGTTGCTCAGAATCAAGTCAAGGATAGCAGATCCTCTAGTTTCTTTCTCCACTTTTTGTAGGAGAAAATTATCAGCCACACAAGCCAGGAGTTTCTTGGAAGGGCCATACTTGGCAGAATTTGCCTCCCAACGTATATCTGGGTAATTGAAATCTTCCATCACTACTACGTTGTTTCTCTTTGAAAACCCTGCAGTTTGTTTTTCAAACATTTTGTCCACTTCCTCTCTTTAATTGGGTGGTCGGTAGTAGACTCCAACTACCAAGTTCCTTTTGTTTTTGCCCCAACTAGATTGATCCAGATGCTGTCGATGGGACAGCCACTCTCCTCCTCCTGTATTTCTGTGCAGGGATGTGTATTTTTGACATATACTGCCACTCCACCTCCCTTTTTATTCTCTCTGTTCTTTTTGATCAGTTTATATCCCTCAATTGCTGTATTCCAGTCATGGGAGTCATCCCACCAAGTTTCAGTTATTCCTATCAAGTCATACTTACCCTCCTGAATTAAAATTTTGAGTTCTTCTTGTTTGTTTCCCATACTCCTGGCATTCGTATACAGACACTGGAGGGTGTGTGATTTGTGGTCTGTTTGTCTTTGTACCTTTGTACTTGCCAGTGGAGATCCGCCTGGCTCCCTCTCTGGATGTTTTCAAGAATGGACTTAAAACCTGGCTATTTGGGCAGGCTTTCCCTCCTGCCATGTCTTAATTTCTTATACTTCGCCATCTTGGACCTATAATATATGTTTTTGGTTTTATTGTTTTTAAATTTGTAAACCGCCCAGAGTAGACCTTTGGTCTAGATAGAAATCCAATAAATAAATAAAATAAAATAAATAAAAGAAAGACAAAATTGTCTTCTTTACTGTGGGTTTTGGTAGAGATCATGAGATATCTACTTAGCTATAATAATAATCATGGGCCGTCAAGTCAGTTCTGAGTGATGGCAGCCCTTACACACATACACACACACACACAAAATTTCTGTTTAATTACCTAGCCATATTCACAGTCCTGGAGAACTTGAAAGCTTGTACATGTTTCAAATGTTTAATCACAACTTTTGTTTGTAGTGGAACAGTTGATTTAGGTATCAGACGATGGCTCTGAATTTATAGTCTGACACCTATGCAATCCTTTGGTGTTCAGAATCTGTGAGCAGATCTATACTACACAGTTCCAGCAGACTGATGATTCTTAAACTGTCCTGGTGCCATTCTCCATAATCCTGGAACTTGTAGTTCAGAGAAAGAATTATCTGCTAAAGACTCCTAGTTCAGACGAACAACAGTTTATGACAGTTTGTCCTTGGGATTGGTAGCAACCGTAAACAGCAAAAAGCAAAGTCTTATGCTAGCTGGAGGAACCCCTGTGGTACCTAAACCATAACATACAGCCCAAGCTCATGTGTTTTAGGTAATTATTATCTTTCCCTGTTAATCCATATACTTTATTCCCTATATCTGACTTCATCCTAATAATTCACAAAATGCAAAAGCAAATCCTCCCCCTATCTTGAAAAATCAAGGGCAAGGAACTGATTAAGGAAGAATACCCGCTTCGCAGTTAGCGTCCTGTTAAAAAGAACAATAGGGCTGTGATTGTGAGCATGATTATCTGTGAGTGTTGTTACTTAGCAGCTGGGAATGTGAACGTTGGGTATGTCTAGGAGAAACACTATTTAGGACTGTTGTGCGACAATGAACTGTGAAACTCAAGTATCCTGATGCTGATGAATTTGGAACTGAATGATTCTGGCGGGGGGAAAGGAAATATAACAGTATACGAGTCTTCTCTTTTTTAAAATGAAAACTGAAACATTGTGTTTGTGCATAGCTAAACAATAAGACTCATTTGAGAACTGAGTTTAACAGCTTGTAAAGAATGAGGGACATGTGGGAATAAAAGTATAGTATTTAAAGTTAATGAGAGCCAATGTGATGTAGTTTATAGAGTGTTAGACTAGGACTCAAGACACAGGGGTTTAGGTCTCTGTTCACCCATGGAAACTCACCCTTTGAACACCTCAAATGCCTTGAAGACCCTGTTAGGGTTGTCATAAGTTGGAAACAATTTGGTTGCAGTTTACAGTGAAGACATTACTATCCTGGGTTTACCAGGCCAAGAACAAGCCATGTGTGCACAGGTACTCCCTCTGTTTACCTGCCTTCCGATTTCATGCCTGAGTTTTTGAAGCAGTGAGTTTCATGGTTCTAATATTGTGAGAAATTATGATTGGAAGCCAATGTAGACATGAGTAGGAAAAACAGGTTTGTAAGGGGAAAGGAAGGGGTGAGGTGAGAGCACGCCGGCATGCAGCTTGTCACTGGGCTGATAAACCATGACAGATCAGCCCCAAATCATTCAGTCTGAACTGTAACAAGTATACGATCCGTACTTCAAATACCCAAACTTGTTAGAAGAACTTAATATTGTCACCTCTGTATTATGTCTCTTGGTGCCTAATGAAAAATATAAATGTAGTTATTTCTTCCAGATTGTATATGATTGGCAGAGTTTATAAAACTTATTTTTTGGGGGAACTATAATTCCCGGAACCACCCAACCAGCACTGCCAATTACTATGCCAGCTGGAGGATCTGGGATTTGTTTTCCAAGGAAAACACTGTGATCCCAAGTTATTTGGAAGATACTGCTTATCACTTTGGGAGCTCATATTGTATTCTAATGTTTCCCTCTGTTTTTAGAATCATATAATTTCAATTTGATGACTATGCCTAGGTCTTAGGTATAGGGAGCCCAAGGGACTAGGAAACTGCCAGTAATATGTTCATACACTCCAGTGTGTCCCAGATGTAAATAAAAACGTGTCTGTAACACAGTTACGCTTTGTCAGCCCCACTGCTGAAGGCTTTTCGTCCCCTTCTGTAGGTCTCCTCGGTGTTACTATTGATTCAAAATCATTGAATGTTGGCAATGACAAAGAGGATGATAAATGTAGTATAAATGTAGAGAAATAGTATTGGACCACTTGTGGTGAAGTCTGGAGTAAGCTATTATCCCACAATCATGAATGCTGTTCCAGTCCCAAGCTGGACTTTTTTTGGTCTAGTGACAGGGCTACTCTTTTGGAAGGGATGGAGCAATACCTGAATGCACAGAAGGGTTGCAGTGCTTCTAGCAAAGTGGTCTTTCCTAGTGCAATCTGACTGGATCCTTTATCACCATCTGATTGCACCCAGAGCCACAAGTAAGGCAGCCTTCCCCATCCTGGTATTCTCCATGGTGTCTGGGATAGAGACAAGAGGCTGAGGCTGCAGCAGGACTTCACACCTACAAGAATGTGCCAAAAGTGTCATAGAAATGTTAATTCTGAGGAAAAATTAGCAGAAACAAAAAAGGAGGACAGACTTGAGAAGCTTAATAGTAATGCAGTGTGTTGCCAGCAATTCTAAGCATACCCAATATCCAGGTTGTGTACAACAACAGGCTGCGCTCTGTACATGTACATGTCGACATCTCCAGTACAGCTAAGATGCGTGCAGCTATCCACTGAGTCGTGTAACATCTAGAGAACCTGCAGGAAGACCTCCCATAGAAACAACCATGTTATGTTTGTCTCAGCCCATTGGCAAAAGTAAAGAGGAGGAGGCACTCCTCCGCAATATATTTTGCTTTTTCTCTCACTCCACCCCTTATTTTTGCCAACATGTGGGAACAAGTGGTTCAAATAAGAATGAAAATACTAGCCGTTCACTATAACAGCATTTTACCAAGCTATCTCCCAAAAGGTAAAAGCAAAGACAGTGAATGACCAAAGACCAATGAATGACCAAAGAGAGTAGGAGAATGTGCTTATTGAAGGCAGTGCTCTCCAAAGATTCCCCCATTTCCTCAAACTTAAATGGGGGTGGTGTATTTTCCCCTCCAGAATAGAAAATGTAGAGGTTAAGTAGGTCTGTGAATTATCTGAATAAATTGCCATTGTTGATAAGTTAATGGTTGAAGGATGTACATTTTGATCCAAATGTGGAAATAAGTCAGAGAGTCTGGAATGATAGGAAATGTGGCCAAATAGTATATGGTTAATTCCTTTCCCAAGCAGCTGATCCCGTTTATAAAAGAAAGAATTTTAAGTGTAATCAATGCACACAAGTGAATACAGGATAACACACATTCACACAAGACTGTTCCCCAAAGTTGGTGTGACAGGCATGCTTGATGAGGATTGCGAGAGTGCAAATGCGAACAACAAGGATAACAAGTAGTAATTGTAATTGATGAAAGCTCCTGCTAAACTGTCATTCTTTAAAGTGTCCCAAGACTCTCCCCCCCCCCCCCAAACACACAACTATAGGCAAATTTGCTGGGAATTTTGCTTCCTCTCTTTCTGTTTTGTTACCTCCGGTCAACTCACCTAGGTTTCATTGCAACTGAAAGTGGGGACTGGAGAGTTAAGTAAGAGGCTTTATAAATGTCCTTCACATACAATCCCCTTTGAATACAGGTGGCCTAATTTCAGGGTTACACTGTTTTGAATTGATTGGTTTTGCATGTGCATGCTATAACTGTAAAAAAACAAAAACAAAATAGCTTTATTATGTAGGGCAGAACATGCCACAAATGCTGGTCATGTCAAAGATAGGAATGTCAAATGAGAAACCACGAATGAACGTGGTGCGTCATGCCCTCGCTCAATTTGGAAAAAGAAGAAACCTGACTTTGGAGACGTCCGAATCAATCCCCAGCCCAAATTAAATCTGCGACATCCTGCAAAGGTCCGGTCTGTAGCTCTGTTTGCAAAGGGCACTTAAAAGTCCAAACAAATATTTCGTTTAGCAGGAACTGAACAAGGATTAAAAAGCCTTGAGCTTTTAAATCCTTGCTAGTTTTCTGTCATTAAAGTCAAGGTACAATTTGTCTTCATAACATGTGGTCCGGAGATGATTCTGGCAAAGCAAGTGATTGCGGTGCAGTTGTCGGCGTAAGTAGGCAGTTGGAATCTTTCTGTTTGGGAAAGTGTCATTGCCAGTCTGAAGTAGCTCATTAAATCACTGCTCTTCTTTCCATCAGGGTATCAACTGAGAGCCCCAAACCCACCAAATATGGAACTGATCAGGTGACTTCAGTATTTACACATACTGCCCTCCACCCGTGCCCTGTAACAGGATGTTGCATCACAGTGAGCTAACTCCCATTTTACTGTATTGCTGCATGAACTGAGGAAATAGCATAGTGTAACACCTCCAGCTACCATGGGGGTAAAAAGGACAAGGCTCTTCTCTCCCTTCAGTTGTGTTAGAATCAAACAAAGCTGCATGCCCCCCTCAAGACTCATGGAGGTCCCCAACTTTTTTCCACTGAATAAATGTATATTTTTTTAAAAAATCCATAGGGAGTGATTCTCCATTAAACCGAGGCCCCACAAAGCTGTGTTTTTCCCCAACAGAAGCCCCCAGAATATTTTGTGCATATCTCATTTCACACAGAAGAACTAGTACATTCCCGAAAGGAAACCAGTGGGCAAAAAAAGTGCCCCTGTGTTAGATTTTTAATGTCAACAGCTGGCATCAAGCCCATGTTATGTGTGAGCATCTGGAGGAAGAGACTTACACCTTGATTTAAGCTGCTTTCAGCTGGGAGAAAATTTTGACAAATTCATATCAAATAAATAGTCCCTTTGAAACACACAACTACCTGGATGGGGAAGGAAGAACTGTAGTGCAAATGGAGAGCACATGGTTTCCATGCAGAGGATCTCGAGTTGAATACCAGCCATCTTAAGTTTGTTACAATGTCATAAAGAATCAGGTAGCAGGTGATGTGAAAGAACTTTGCCCAAGACCCCAGAGAGCCCACAACAGGCATCACTAGGCTAGATGGTGTCTAGATTTGTACCAGATAACTGAAATGTTGATATTAAAGGTCAAGACACAGCTGATTCTTGCTTAACCAGCAGAAACATGGCCTAGGAAACTGGGCTGTATGAGAACCAAGTGCAGTGGACCTTTCCACATGGAGGGCTGATAACCTAGCATGTGTGTCTGTTCCTGCACAATGAATGCTGAATTTACTAATAATTATTAAACCCAGTTTTGCATGGAGCAAAAATGAGTGAAAGCATTTTGTTGAGATCAGCTCTTAGTTCCTCCCCCCATTTCCCACCCACCCCTCTAATGCACATGCAGAATCTTTGTACTTGGTTTGGCTTGTGTCATCATCTCATTAAACCCTTGCCATGCAAATGTATCCTAAGTGTTGCCTGAAGATTTCTGTCTCATGCAAAATTTAGCTTGAATTCTTCTGGCATCAAATACTTTTCTTATGCACAAACCTTCTGTTTGCTTTGCTGACATTCCTTCTTAGTCGGCTCTCATGGTGATTCATTATCTCGTGATATAGATTTCCAAGTATCATCTTTGCATTGATTTTTATATCTTTAATAACCTCTCCACAGAAGATGGCTCCACTTGGTGTCATTGATCGCATCAAAAATTCAAGGCTTACAGAAATACTAGAGGGCTAATTGGTAGCAAAACATTTCAGACTTAATCTTAATGCAGCCTTAATCTTCGGCACCAAAACTTACCTGAAGGTTTGTTTGCTGGGAGTAAAGGAACATTTTGAGTATGCCGCTCAAAATTACCAGGTGGAAGGTAACACAGGCCACATAGAAAACCCAGAGACCCTGGTATCATTAAAGCCAAGCATTGTTCTGCATCCAGCTTTAAACCCTGAATTAGCAACGTCTCTCAGCCCTAAATCATTTGACTCCCTAGAACCATAAAAGAATATACATCTGCTGTCAGGCAAAAGACAGTCTGGCTAAGTGTCCATTTAGAAGGTTAAATGTGCTCATATGGATTAGTGTGCTCCTGATTTTTTAGCAAGCATGCAGGCATGACATTTTTCTTGGACTAAACATATCAAAGGCCTGAGGCTTCAGAAGCCCATACTGTTGTGTCTTTCTGAATTGGCATTTTGGCTCATAAAATCAGGTTTATGGTTGGAAGGTCTCCTCAATGTTCATTTATTCCACAGATGGCCATCCCAACCTGCATTTAAAAACACCCAACAGATGAGAATACACTACCTTCCCAGGTAGCCAATGTCACTGCCAAACACCTCTTATGCAGGAAGTTCTTCTAAATGTTCAGCAGGAGCCAGTAAGATCATGGCTCACCAAAGATGACCACCATTGGATGCCTAGGCTGAGTGTAAAAACATTGCCACTAACTGTAGATGTCACTGCCTGTGGGGACTTCCACTAAGAAATATTTGCAGTAGTATCCCTGGGTGGGCTCTGCACTCCATGTTGTATCCTTCCCCCCCCCCCCTCATCCTGCTTGTCATAGTGGGAAAAGGTTCCATTTTTAAAAACATTTTTACAGAATGTTGGGTACTCTTGGAAATTTCCAGTTGAGGATTCAACCACCTTTTTATCTTCATTTACCCAGAAGGAAAGAGCAAGTCTATTCTTGCTCTGTGCCAAATTTGGGGATGTTTGTGGAAAGGGTTTTTGATTTATGATTTTTTTTTAAGTAACACTGCTTTTACCCAGTGCAGAACCAAGCCACCTGGAACTCTGGCCAATTTAAAACAGATCAAATGCATTGATAAGAGCAAATTTGCATGCCTTGAAAAAAAATCTGTTAGTTGCACCCACTTTTTTTTTGAGGCAATTGAGCCATTCATGGTGCTAATTGATCGTTTCAAAGTAGAAACTATTACAGCAAGAACAGCTATGATTTTATGGGTTTTCTCTTGCCAACATTCTAATCAGACTAAACGTTTGATCCTGCCACTCAGAACAGCATTCAGTGACTGTGAAAGAAAGCATTTAACTCATTCCTGTGAAAATATTTAAAAATATATATTTAAAAATAGAGAATAATACTCAACAGCTCACTCATTTAAGCAGTGAAATTACTAGTTTTTTGCTTTGTGGCTGGATGATCTCAAAGCAAGCTTTTCCCAGTTTACTCATGTGTAAGGAGACAGCAGTAGCAGCCAAGGACAGCTGCAGCATGAGGGGAAACATTGGGGTAAAGGTTAGGGAGACAGAAGGGAGGTAACCCCCTTCCACCAACTTTTCTCACTCTATATGAGTTACTGACTTCCAGAATGTCATGTCATTAAGAGCTCTGCTCAGATTTTGCAAACTAACAGCATCTCAGGGTGTCCCCTATTCCTGCTGCTCCCCGTTTCCTAGCAATATTGTCTTTTCCATTAAGTTTTGTTCAGATCTTGCAAACTAACAGCTGTGGTTTCCTTTATTGAGTTGACCTATCTCATGTTAGATCTTCCTCTTTGTCTAGTGGTCCACCCCATTTTTCCAAGCAATAAAGTCTATTCTGGTCACTTCTGTATTTCCTTTATATGTGCATGGCAGGATAGGCTCAAGTTATTCATTTTTGCTTGAGGGAGAGTTCAGGCTTGACTTGATTGGGCACCCACTTTTCTGATTTTCTTGCTGTCTTTAGTATCTGTATGGAGATCCCTTACTTTCTTCGTGGGCAACTGAAGGGGTATCCATGCTACACTGTGTGAAACTGAGCTCCTTGCATCCTATACAGCATGGAAGCCAAATCAGCTGGTCTATGTGAAAGTGGTGGTGGTGCATGTGCGACCTGTGCAATCTGTAAATGGTGTGTGTGAATTTGAGCCCACCAACAGCAGGTGGTTGCTGGATGTTGGCAGGCCCTCCAGATGTCAACATCTGGCAGGGACAGGCAAGTGATAGAGGCCACCACACTTGATACAGACCCCTCCAAAAATCTTTCCTTCATTCATTCCTTCAGGGGAAATGAAGATATAATCTGCCAAGCACAATCTCTGGTTGGAATTGGGAAACAAGTGTTCTTTATCACTTGTAAGAAAACTGTTTAGCAGCCCTGCTTCCATAGCTTTTAAGGGTACTCCTGCTTATTTTGAATATTGTATGGTTAAATAATGGGCATTCTCTGGTCAAAGTTATATAACAATCTGATGTACAACACATAGAAATAGGCCCAATGAATTCAAGAAGGCTTATTCCCAAGTAAGCAAATGGAAAATTACAATAACCTTATCCATCCTAGTGCTTTCTAAATGTGTTGGATAACAACTCCCATCATCCTCAGGATCTGTTTGATGACGTCAAATGCTGACAGCAGGGCTGAACTATCACCATTTGGTTTCAATGGATGTATTCAAGTATAAGTAGGAAATATTGGAAACTACTTAACTCTTCTCTGCTCATGACTGTCTCCCTTTTAATCAGTTAGCGTGGCCAGTTCCAGAATCAGAACAGGATGAATGAAAATAAAACTTCCAAATTAGAAGGGCTATTCAGTCATCTTCCAGATATTGAATTGCACAAGAGGACTGCAATATTTATTTTTGTCTTGTTCGGATAAGATATTTATCATCTTGTCCATTTTGGTGCTTCTTCTGAAAAACAGCCAAGTAACTTGATGGAAAAGATTCTCTCTTTTTTTCCCCCCCTGATGAAAAAGCAAAAGTGAACGGGATTTTATTTTTGAAAAGATTAAAATAAGCACTTTTGCCATTCCTTCTGTCCTCTCACGTCTGGGTTAGTTTTACAGGAAGGGCCATAAGCTAGAAAGCAGAGACATCCCATAATAGGCATGGTCAGGAAGTCTGATAGTTTGAGTACATAAAAATGAAAGCAGAAGATTTATACAGATGCATGGTGGCATCTGGAGAGGATTAAGGTGAGGGTACCATCTGCACCTGGACATCAAATGGAAACATAAGAAAAAAAACCCCACAGCAGCAACCGAAGAGGAGTCTCTAAATGGCTTTGCCAGATCAAACATTATCCAGATGTCTCCCGCATTGCCTCTTTTCCAACACATTTTTTAAAAGCATTCTATCCTTTTCTTTGGCTTTATAATATATTATATACACAGAGTTGGGGAGGCGAGGCAATGGAGTGAAAATCAAGCAGATTTAGTAAACAGGCAAACTGCCCTTCAAGAGGTAAACTTTGAAAACAGTTAATGGAAAGTATGCTCTTACATTTCTACTTTCTCATCTTCAGATAATTTGTGTGGATGCATGTGTATCTATATCAGGCACACACAGAAAGGGAGAGAGAGAGAGAAAAAAAAATCCATACATGCATCTCCTTTCTGCCTCTCTAGATGCTACTGCAAGGTGTCTATAGGGAAGGGATATGGTAGCAATAGGACATGTGTGTTTGCTACTTTCTAACTGGGCACTTATTTGCTCTTCGAAATGATGTGCTTTCCCTGAATCCCATATCTTAAGCTACAGGTTGCCACATTGTGAGGTGTTTATGGTGCGGTGCTTCATATTGGTAAATAGAGGACTGGACTGTTTATACATCTTGGCCAGCATCTCTGGCTCGGTGACTTGCCCTTGACATTCCCTCAGTTACACAGTTCATTTCTAACCCTTGGGAAACTCCTTTCTTAAACAGTGGAGGCATCTTTGCATAAGTACGTTGAAGAAAAGAAGAGGAAAGAACAGGAATGTCTTTTGGGGGGGGGAGAGGAAGAAGAGGAAATGGTGAACAAACATTTGCCAGAAGCAAAGTGAAATCTGTCGGAAAAATAGATTTTGAAGGGAGAAATCTGAGAGGCAAGAAGATCTGAGAGGGAAATGAATATCTGGGGAAAATTAACTCAATATGGTTTGGTGGTCCTGTGTAAAATGTTTGTTGATATTGCAAAATGCATGCTGTATCTCTGCCTAAGTGCTCAGCTTGTTGATATGGTAAACTCTAGAGGTGGGAAGGCCTGGACAAAAAACGGAAAATTGGGGGAAAAAACTGTTTTTTTTCCGTTTTTTTTCCCAAAATGGATTTTTTGAAAAATCGAAAAAAATATGGAACATGGAATATGTTCTTCTATAATGACAAATAATATGTCTGTGGCATGGTATTCAAACTATATAACACAAAGACCTTAATGAAAGACTTCTGAGATGTGTTTAAGTTCTCGGAGAAGTCATTCATCCTTGTGCTAACCCAAGATATTTTTGCTGCTGAGGCAAACAGTGAGATGGCATTCCTCACTACACTGCACATATCTGAGCCAAAGGGACTTATTTAAATACTGTCAGTCTGAGAATGGCATCCTCTGAGGACAGCAGCATAATTTGGGAATTCACGACAAGTCACATGATGCAAGCTGTTTTGTCCTCCAAGAGTTGGGAATGGCCAGAGGGCTCAAGGAGAGTCTGTTGCTACTCCCCTCCCCCATCAAGCACTGGGCACGTGAACATCTGTGGTGAACATCTTGATTCTGAGGGCTCCTACAACCCATCTAATTCTATCTAATATGAAGGCTGACCCTCACATCCTGTTTTCAGCAATGACCAGCCAAATGTCTTTGGGGAAATGGGGGTATGGGTAAATAGAATCCCTCTTTTGTTTGTTCCCAACTTTTCAGCTTGATATTCTGCTTAGTATTCAGAATAACTGTATACTTCCTTTAAAATGGAAAGTGTTGTAACCAGCAGGAACAGTGTCCATGGATGAAAATCTGCATGGAATAAAAAAGCTTTTGGTGAATGGTTCCAAAGAAGGGTGGTGAAGTTGCCTATTAAGGTCCATGGGACGTGGAACACTCCCGCTTCTGGAGATATTAAACACTAATTTATTTCATTTCATTTAATTTCATTTTTATTTGCACATTTTTATAATACAGCGGGGCTGGAACATTCTGTCACAAGCTATGTGCCTCATTCCTTCCCCTATTTTAAAAATTAGAGCTTTACCTATTCTGCAGTGCTAAATAAATACTCAGTGAAGAACAGATGATAAGAACACATTCAAGCACCTTCTATAAAACCTATGCAACTACTGATAACTACTTTATATCAGTTGGCCACAGATCATTTGATTTGGACTCTGATGGATTACGTAATTATATGAAATTTTGCTTTCTTGTTGCATTACATTTTGTGAGCATACCACAGCTGGTTTGGTCTATGTGAAAACAGGTTATGAGCACACATGATACGTCTATCTCTTTGCCAATGTACTACAAACTCAGGCGTTCTGGAAACGCATCTGTGTGCATAAACATCCATGGATACATTTAACTGGAAATCAGTTTTTCTGTCTCAGATGCCCTGATCATTATTCCAGTAAGAGGAGAAGATGCTGTTCTGCCAGGTACAACCCTAGCTCTTCCATTGCCTGAATCAGCAAGACAAGCACCCTATCCACCATCTGCGATGGAGTGTGGAAGTTCAACCACATATCCCCAGTCCTAGTCTGACTGCATGGGTTACCTGTTACATCCCAGGCCAGGTTCAAAGTGTTAGTTTTAACATACAAAGCCCTTAGCAGTTTGGGACTTTTTTACCTGTTGGAGTGTCTCTCCTACAGAAATGCTGCCCATTTTACACAATCTTCTCAGGTCTCACTGTTACAGGTGACCACGCCAAGAGGTGAGGTAGGCTTGAGCTAGAACTTGGGCCTTCTGGGTAGTGGCGCCTATACTTTGGAATGGCCTCCCTTGGAAATCCAAAACTCCAGAATTTTTTTAAAAAAAACAGCTGAAAAATATGCTTTTAAAGGAAGCCTTTAAAGAAATCCCCCCCCCCCCGTGCCACCTGAGGGCTGCTGCCATCATTTTGTGTTATCCTGTTTATTTGGGGTTTTTTAATTGGATTGGGGACTATTTTTATTTATTATGTTTTGGGTCGAATGGGGTTACGGGTTTCATGATATTGTAATGACCGCCTAGAGTAGTGGTTTCCACTAAGTCGGGCAGGATACAAATGTCAGTAATACATAAATATTTGCAGAGGAAGAAGAGACTACAACTGCTGGGGGATGATTCTTGATAAGGATGCCTGTAGAAGCAGCTATTTGTCTGAAAAATGCCTGGCTCTGAGGAGTTCTTGGAAGCAGAAACTATGGGAGAGGTGATGGGGGGGGGGGGGGGAAATCACCTGTGCTAGATTTTCCACCATTCTCTCGGTTCTGGGGACTCCTGCGACCAAGCCCTTATTCAGGTTGATGGTTCTGGAGAATAGCTGCTGTGACTGCTGTCTGAAGTAGGATGGTCCTCCACTTGTGCAGGGGAAGGAAGAGGAGCGAACCCAGGATGGGGAGAAATTGTGCTCCACTGCCCAAAGGGACAGCCTCACCCAACGTCCTGACAGGGCCAACCCTACACTTTGCACCTTCTCAAGTCCTATTATGGAGAAGCTGTGGAGAAATAAATGGGTGGTGGGGATGCCACCTAACCTAGCCACCCTACCCAGAAGTCAGCAGGCCTTCCCAAGGAAGCCAGATTTAGGCTGAATATCAGGAAAAAACTTCTCAACTGTTAGAGCAGTACGACAATGGAACCAGTTACCTTTAGAGAGGCGATGAGCGCTCCAGCACTGGAGGCATCCAAGAGAAAATTGGACAACCGTCTGTCAGGTCTACTTTGATTTGGATTCCTGCATTGAGCATGGGGTTGGATTTGATTGCTTCCTAGGCCCCTTCCAACTCAGTTATTCTATGATGAAACAGTGCTTTTCAAAGAAGCCTGGAAGTGTGTTAAACTGAACACCCCTATCGTGCTCCTGTAGGAACGCACACAGAGTTTGGTGTTCAAAGTCTGTTGGCTTCTGTGGGTATGGGGAAACAGGATTTGAACTCACAGACTTAGGCCCATCCCTGCCACCTGTTTAACCCTCCACAGTTTCAGGCATAACTGCTTGAATAGGGCTTCAAAGGCATCGTCTATTTATTTAACCTAGAGACATATTAAAAATAAATAAAAATTCCCATACAAGCCATGCAAAATTCAGGTTCTTGAGCACAGCTCTAGGCAGCAGCCTCAGCTCTTGCTTGTATTACACACTGGGTAGATCAAAGTCATTTTAATAATTTTTAGGAGAAAATATGTTTAGGCAAGCAACAGATTGTAGAAATCTTTTGGAAAGTGTGCAGTGTTCATGTTTTTTTTAAAAAAAAAATGATTGACAAATATATGCAAAGCTTGAACATCTCACACTGTAGCACTTCACAAGACTGCTTTCCCATTCAAATGGAAGTTTCTGTCCAATGCAAACAATTCTCTAATGAGCCTGTTGGAAACTTGTGTGAAGAAAGCAGTGCTGTGTGCCCACGCATCCCCTCCCAAACACCCCCTTCTTTAGCCTTTGCCTACCCTCTCCTTTGTAGCGCCGAAAAGCAGGAAAGAATCAAGAAATCTGGGCAGTCTATCAGTTTGCCATGGTTCGTTTTAGCTAATCCAGACATCTAGCACAGCAGGGGGAAAACTGCTGTATCTAGTGAAACAAGAGCATGAATAATTAAAACCCTGTTATTAATGAACTTGCAGTCGTTATGTAAATGAAACTGATTTCAAGTCTAATTTGTCAGCCTGAATTCTTTTTCTGTTCTTCCTTTGTCTGGGACAAGAACTCATCATAATGGACTTGATAATAAAACACTGGCAGACATGCTGTGTGCAGTGCCCATCTACGTTAGAGCTTTTAGCTTCGTTAATTGATACAGTTCCTGCAGGAAAAGTCTATAAGGCATTTTTGTGTGGCTTTACAACGTTTTATACGCACTTCTTTCCTTTCAGCAGAGCCAGCTTTTCCATGGATGTCCCACATTAGCATATACCTTTACATGAGAGAGAGTCTGAATAGCTAGTGAATAAATAGTACTTTTTTGGATGTGGTTCATGGTGCTTGATAAAAGCAAGAGTTTAAGAAGGCTCAGAAGGGAGAAAAAGTCTGCAGCTAAGTAAGGACCTTTACCCCTAAAAGGCTTTCTACCTTTATTAAAATCAGCTTAGAAAACGACTAAGTGCTCATTCTAACTGTGAGTGCCCAGTTCCCATATTTCTCAGAAGACATGAGACCTTCTTCAAATTCTAAATGATCATGGCTCCCTGCCCCAGCTATCTAGTCATGTATACCTTTGATGTTCCACTGCCAAACTTAGCCAAACTCTTCAAAAATGTGTTGCAACAGATGTACCCTGATTGCAATATGCAAATCCAGATGCTGGCCAAAATCCTTTTGCTTAGCATTGTAAATCACACTAGAGGGATTCAATGTGGAATCAATATGGATTTGGTGAGTCAACTCCTCCATACGCTCCATTGATTCAAATGGGCCTACTGAAATTGTGACTTACTGTGCTAAAGTAAGTCACAGAGTGGTCCCATTTTAATCAATGGAACTTACAGAAGAGCTGACTATCAAATCCACATTGATTATGAAATCCTCATTGTACTGTAGTACAATTTACTGTGCTAAGTGATAGAATTTGGGCCAATAGATGAAATGCCGTGCATCAGATATAATCCTATACATGTCATGGTAGCACATGATAAGCAGGAGAAAGAGACACAATGGTATATAATTTTACAAATTTACCAAGCCAGACTGCAAACTGAATCTTAGGTTATCTTGTTTCAGGGGTGTGCCATAATTTCTCTGTCTTTGTGTCAAATTATGCTTTTTAGACACCACATCATTACAATGGGTGATTTCTTAAGTTCTTAAAGCATTTGATTCTCACAGTAGAAACTTTTCACAACTCCTCTAGTTTGAAAATTAATTTGCTTTGTTTTCTGAATGTGGACACAGACTGGGAAATAGTGGAGATGGGCATCAGGCTCTAAAACCATGTCACACACAAAAATGTAGTACTCTCCAGGGCTGCTTCCTTTGAGATTTGTCTCTTTACTGGGAAAGCACAACCATTTCCTAAGATTGGTGCCCTGAGACTTCCAACTCTAACTGTGTATATCACTGCTAACACTGTGAGGTGGCTGGATGACATGTCTAGTACAACACCATTAAGTTGTGTTGTGAGTTAGTGAGAAAACTCTTCAAAAACCCCATAAATGCTCTTTTGAATGGTTCTTGAATGGTTCTTAAATGCTTCCCTTAGTTGATCTGGGATCACGGCAAGGGGAGTTCATTAGCATGAATCAAGAAGGCGACACAGTCCTGAGCAGCATTTGAAATGATGAAAGTACATAAAACAGCATGTATTTCTTGTCCTGAATGGAAGATTAGTACAGATAATGTTTGCTGGGAGAAGGAGATTGCAAGGCAGGGAGAATCATTTCTATGATTTCTTTCTCTTTCTTTTCTTTAATTCTCATAAGGTGAGAATGCTGCTTCATATCCATATGAAGCAAAGATACTGTAAACTGGGGTGTATATGCAGAGAGCCAGCTGTGATCTCTGTTCACAGATGTATTGATTCTCACTGTCCTTTCCTGATGTTGTCATGCCCCTGTGTACATGATTGCATAGGGGGTTTGTTCCTGCAACTGGACTAATGAATTAAAGACTATAAGGTGAAATCTTTGCTCTGTATCCCAGAAGTATAATGCTTTGGAGATATAGGTTTTCAAAGTGATTTTATTCTACTAGGTGTTTGATGCTGCATATGCAAATTCAGATTTCTCAAGTCAATGTTGTATCATCATGTTGAGCCTTATGCCAGATCCCATCCATGTGTTTTCGCAAACGATTCTGCAACTCCAGCATATCACGTACACAGCTGCTAACACAGCAAGAGGCTACTGTAGGATTTTTTTTCTTTCCCATAGATTTCATAAAATGCTTTCGAGGCTACCATGGTGACTTTAAAATTCTGCATCCGATAATTAGCAAAATGTTTCCGCCCTCATAATATCATGCAATTCACCATTCTTGGCTTCCTTTCTATGGTCCTGTTAAGATGTAATTGAAGGGTTTCTTCTTAATGGCCACTATAATTTGGCTTTTATTTACCTTAGTTTTACACTAATTGGGCCCCACAGAGATTGCAGGATCATTTTGTGCTTAGCCGCAGTTAAAAATAAAACAACTTCTCCTCCTCCTTCTCTTTTTCCTTCTCCTTCTTTAATCAGTTATAACAGGAAGGTAGGGATAAGAAAGTGTTGGAAGTGTTGTATTGTATAAGAGCAGGTGTTTACAGAGCAGTTCATTGAAATTCAGTATGGTTCGTTATGATTTAATGGATCTAATATCCATTTTATAATGTTCTGAGCTGCAGCTGCTGACTCTAAAGTGATAGTAAAGGTTTGCAGGTTTCCTTTGGGTCAGCAAATGTTGGCAAAGCACCCAGGCAATTTATTCTCCCCTGTGGCCAACAACTCTCAAGATTTCAGTTTTTTAAAAACACTTTTTACAGATTAGGGAGGTTGTTTTTTGACTTAAAGCATTCTTTTGGTTCAAATGTACTCAGGTGGCTAGATGGCACTGTGGATTAATGTATTAGCGTGCTTGAAGCAGAGCAAATCCACAGGAAACTATTTGCCCCTTCCCTTTCAAAACAGAAGATGGGCTGCATCTTCTGTGCCTACATGCAGGACCCATCTGGCCTGAGATGTTTAGGTTAAGAACAATGGTACTGTGGCTTTGTTGACTTTGACATTCATATAACAGGCCTTTGCCACAAAATATCTGTGAAGAAATTGAGGAACTGGGGAGCATGAAACATAGAATTCTTTTACTGAAAGCATTGATGCTTCTTTGGGAGTGCCAGGGAAGCTGGCCAAGTAGACAAAGGTCAGTATCAGCCATGAACAAAAGGACAATTCACACCTTCAGTTGACCTCCTGTTAATGAACACTTCAAGGAAGGACTGAGAAGGAACTGACACTTTCATGCTTATCTTTTATCAGAGGACATATCAAAGCAGCACCAAAAGGGATCTAATGCTTCTACTTTAACTCTTCACTTGAAAAGCCAGCCTGCTTCCTTCCCTGGAGTCATGCAGATCAGAGCTGTGGGAAAGGAAGAGGAAGGTGCTTTTGTTTTGGGGAAACATGAAAGAGAATTAAGATTAACAGGTGTGTAATAGCTTATTAAATGTATAAAAGGGATTAGGAAAACTCATTAGAGAGACTAGTTTGCCTCTAAGGAAGGGCTTTGCTCACCTGCCATCCACTTGCTGTCCTACAAAGCCATGCTGGGAAAGGATGCACACTGTGCATATGCCAGAACTGTGCTAGCGCTCTCCTAAGATATGAGTATTATGTAGTTAGTTTAGCTTTTGTTGTTTTCTGGTTGTTTCTCTTGAGTTGCCTGAGACTTTCTCTGTATTTTGCTACAAGTGTTTGGGGAATTGCACCCCACTGTATAACACCAACGCAATTATTAAATTTGCGGACGATACGACAGTGGTGGGGCTCATAAATAAGAACAATGAGTCTGCTTACAGAAAGGAAGTACAAGGGTTGATACTCTGGTGTAAAGAAAATAATCTTACACTTAACATCAAAAAAACCCTAAAGAACTCATAATTGATTTTAGAAGGAAGAGAAATGTACATTTACCACTGTACATAAATGGCAAGGAAGTGGAGAGAGTTGGTAGTTTTAAATTTCTGGGCACTTACATCTCAGAGGACCTCTCATGGACTATAATGCCAACATGCTAGTGAAGAAGGCACAGAAGAGGCTGTATTTCCTGAGAATGCTCAGGAAGTTAAATTTATCTCAGCATTTACTTCTGTCCTACTATCGTAGCACCACTGAGAGTGTCCTAACTTATGGCATTCTGGTATGGTTTGGGAGTAGCTCTGTAGCGGACAAAAAAGCTCTACAGAGAACCATTAAAATTGCCCAGAATATCATTGGGCTCCAGCTATCAACCCTGGATGACATCCCGCTGTCTGAGGAAGTCACGCAACATCCTGAGAGATTCTTCCCATCCTGCTTACAACTTTTTTGAACTGTTGCCGTCTGGCAGAAGATATAGAACAATTAAGACTCGGACCACACGTTTTCTGAATAGTTTTTATCCCAGAGCTATAATTACACTTAATAATGATCTTAAAGACCACCAGTAGTGAATAGTTGGACAGTGTTACTTAGCCTGCGGTGTAGATGTTTGTATTCTTAGTGGGGGATTTTTAGTGGGGGGGAGTGTTTGGGATTTTTTATGTGTGTGCATGTGGGTCTGGTCTCTGGGTGTCTGTGTGAATTTTGTTGTATGGGTATACTATGTATATACTTACAATGACAATAAATTTATTTGGAAAGAAAATACTTGTGCTACTTGCAGATGTTTAAATATTATACATGCTTCTTGCTTTCCTTTTTCCCCTTTCATTTTCCTTTCTTTTGTCCTGATAGGCTTCGATTTCTGTATGGGTCACATGACTGGAATAACCTTTGTTGGTGTTGTTGTTGTTTTGGTAAACCCTTTTGTAACTTCTTGGAACATTTGCCTTTTGTCCTGTTACCTTTTTTTCCTCTTTGAATAAATTACAAAAATCTTTTCAAGCAGCTCTCTGGATTTTTGGCATCGAGGGTTTGTGGTACTAAAATCAGGTCTTGCCTTAACCAAGTTACTGGGTGTTTGTGTATGGGTGTGATGGCAGCTCTACCCTTTCAAGTCTGGCATGTGTTCTCAGTGCCTAGCCTTGTGGATTTTGTTTTGAAGTCCCTGCAGACACTGCCATATCTAAATAAATTGGAATGTTAGTCTTTGTCAGGCTCCATGGTAAGTACCATCACTGACTTTTACTTAAGATCACCCACCCCAGGAGAAACAAAAGTAGTGTGGTGGGGTAGATATAGAGGGGGGAGTAGACCAGGAACCATCATAGTATTAATTTGCCATTGTCTCAAAAGCAGATACCTATGGTGAAAGTGTCCTACCAGTTAGTGAAAGCACACCAGTTTATGTTGGCATTCCTGGCTCTGCTTTGTAATTCCAGCACGACTGAACACTGGATATCTTGTTGTATGATTTGTTATTCTTTTCAATTCTACTATTTTGATTTTGTAAACAGGCCTTGTAAACTGTTATCCTTTATGACTAAATGACATCCATCAATAATTTAAATTGACTGCAAATGAACAAATAATTAAATATATGGTCCTGATTCTGTAATATGTAAAGGTGCCCCAAGGATCCCTGAGTGCATGCTCAAAATCAATCTTACAGAAAAACATACGTCAAGCAGCCTGCAACATTTTACATGTGTCACCAGGTAGAGTACCCTTGCCTTGGATCACAGGGACAGCTCTATCATTAGGCAGAGCACAGCATCTCAGGTGGCAGATGTTGTAGGAAGGCAGCACCACTGCCCCAGCTGTTTCTCCTGTGCCTTCTAGACATTTTTCTGTACTGGAGGGTAGAGCTGTGATAGCCACATTTTTTGCTTTGCAGTCTTTAAACTAACCAGATTCACTCAGGTGCAGTGAAGAACACTACCATTCAGCACTGGTAAAATAAAATTCCACCTCCAATCCAGTGAATGTCCTCAGCTAGTAAAATGAACCAGCCCTGTCTGCTCACTAAAGCTCTGTCCACTTCACTTATGCTCGGCTGGAACATATATTTCATCACTAAGATTCAGCATGTGAAGGATTGGAACACCCTAGAATAAATTCAGAATACTTATTTGCCACCATTTCTGCACCTGGGATTCATGAGTAATTTTGGTGCTTTGAAGTAAGCGTGACACTCAAGGCTAAGGCCCTGGCTGGCCATTATGGCCCTGGTCCTTGTTTGTCGGCTGATCTGGCCTGTGGATGCGAGACTTTATTATAACAAAGCATACAATAGCAGCCATTTTTTTGTGATTTTGTTCCTTTGGTTTCTCTGGAAGCTATGAATCACTTCAGGATGAACTAAATACCTCATTCCTTTTAAAAACAGAAATTAGCAGCTGGCTCAAGGGATTTAACAAGTGATTAAACATGCTCCCTTAACCAACATTTGAAGAAATACAAAGATAGACTGGTCAGTTGCATTTTCTTCTCTTTACGGTATCATATGTCAGTGAGAAACCAAACATATATTGGTTTGTAGTCTGAGGTCTGGAAAGAACAAGAACTCTACTCTCTTCCAGTCTAAGAAGCCTGGGGCTCAAACGGAACAGCACATATCTCATCTTCTTCAAGTTTCTTTTATTTTCTTTTTCTTCAGCTCAAAAGGAGCTTCAGATACTCTCTTAGAAAGCGGGACCTAATGAAGAAAAGCACCTTCAAGGAGTGTGTGTGTGTGTGTGTGTGTGTGTGTGTGTGTGTGGATATTTAGTGGCAAACAAGAAAAGAAAGGATTAAATAACCTTTCTACTGTCATTTCCCTATTAAATTTTCTGTAACTATTTTTTCAGTGTAAAAAGAACAGGAAAAGAGATAGGGAGCTTCACAGACATATATAATATGATTCACAACTCGCACTGTATACATTATAGGTTTGAAAAAACTGCTGAGCTTGACTGGTTGCCCACTTTCAGCCCTAATTAAACAGAACCTGAGATGAGAAGCTTGCTCATTTCTGGAAAATAGATGAAAGTTCAGTCTGTTTCAACTAGCTCATCTAAACTAGCTCCAGTGTTTGGAGGTGTGCATGGATTTCAGCTCCGACATGCACATTCTGATCAGCTGTTCAGAAAATGCTCATCCAGAGGCAATTTGTTCTGCCATGGACAAGTATGTATTAGTATCTTGTGCGGTGTTGCTAACCACTACCACCCCTCTCGAAATCAGTGGTGCCTTCTGGGCAATGATTTGAGCCAGATTTCCAGAGCTCTGCTCAAATAATGTGCTGAACAGTGCTTGTTCAACACATTTTGAAATAATGTACATTGTCATCCAAAGGGGTCTGAATCATGAAAGCCAGGATATAAAATTGCCTAACTGTACCACTGCAACAAAAAAGTATAAAGTTACAAGATATATAATTAAAAAATTCTCTCTAGAGTTGTCTTATAAGTTTTACGAAACTTTAAAAAACCCTCTTACTTCCTCTGATATCTAACAAGGCAAAATGAATAGTCAAACATATTTGCCAAATTTTAGGCAATTAAAAACAGTTCTTACTGACCTAGAATGAGTGCATATAACCAATAATGGAAAATATTTTGTATTCATTCAGACTGCTGAATTTCCTGTCTTCCTTTCCATAATATCAAAACAAAAATCTAGTCGTTGCTGTTCCTTTTTCTGTGACTTGAAGTGACCATGTTTTATAATACATCTATGTATTCCCTGCATTTTTTCTCTCTCTACAATAAAATAACAGTGTGTGTTGCAGCACCATGATGTGGTATATTAACTGTGAAACATCCTTCGACATCTACAATTAGTCTGATGTTTGAGAGAGCCAACTTTAGGAAAGCCTGCAAATGAACGTCTGAGCTAATTAAGGATTTTTGAACTGTTAACATCCAACAGTATCTACTTTTTTAATAACGGGGTGGTGGTGGACAATGAAATGAAAATAAGTACAGCTACTACCCCTGCTGCTGAAAGCCAAAAGCACTTGTCACAGCCAAGAGATTTCACAGCAGCTCAGACAGAGCCCAGCTAATGAATGCAAGTTACCTTGGAGTTTTTAGCTGACTTGGAAATTATAGTCTCAGCCTTTTGGATGCAAGGAGAGAGAAGCTGAGGCAAAATAAATTCCATTTTATACTTAGATCCCTAGTTAGAGTTCCTTTCTGTCCATGACCAACTGGTATTGTTGTTGTTGTTGTTGTTAATTTCACTGTCTGGTACTTTTGTCAAGGAGACTTGAACTTTCTGAGAGCGATTAGCACTTTTGACTGGAGATTGACAAGTTATAGTGGCAATAAAACAAGGGGAAAGAATCACTAGGAACTCATATGCAGGTTGTTGTTTCCAGTGCTCCTAGACTGGTTTAAGCAAAAGTATAATTTACATATTTTTGGAGAGCAATTTGTTGTCATGTGCTTTAAATCTTCATCATTTTTTAAAAGATAAAAACAAAATTTCTGGAATTTAGGATGGGTTGCAGCTATCAAGGAATAACCAGCCCAATCTATCAACAATTGCTCTTTTATTATATTTCTATAGTTCCTCAGATTTATTCTTAAGCACTTTATTTAGAACATTATATACCCTAAATTATGACATGGAATAAATAACATAGTTGCATTGTTATAAAATACTCAGATAAGAGAGTTTTTAAAAAATTCTACTTCATTTCATGCTCACACGTTCATTAATTGGCATTCATTAATTGGCACTCATTTGTTCATCATTGTTCATTTCTTCATTTACAATCACATTCTACACTGCCATCTTTCAAATGCTCAGAAGAACAGTGCTCAAAGGATCTATTCCAATTGACTATGACAAAAATTATCTGGGATAGGGCCAGCTGAGAGGTAGTGACTGATCCAAGGTTCCCAGTGTGCAACCAGCTGACAGAAATTTTAGTGAAAGCCTACATTTTGGAGACTGTCACACATGAATGTTAACATCCCAGATAAATCTTGTGAATCTCCAGAATCTCAAACATGGCCTTTGATATATTGATGGTCAACTATATGTGTCCCTTCTATATTCCAGAGCTGGGGGCAGTCACAAAGATAATGGTGATGATTATAATTGCACTCTACACCAGAGTGCATTCCAGTAAAATCAATAAACATACAAACACAACATTTAACAATATTAATATTATGCTTATATCTAGATATAGATATAGATCTCAACATAAAACTTATCAGAATGAGCAGTGATCCAAGAAGAATTACCCAACTACTAATAAACAAGTTAAAATGTTAAAGTAAATATACACTGGTTGCTCACCTCTCCCTAGACCTGACACTTTTGGCTCCAAATTGAGCAGAACGTTTTTCAAACCTTGTCTGAATTTGTCCAACTCTGTTTTTATATGAAGGTGCTGGGGGCAAGAATTCCACAGCTTTGGAGCCAAGTGGGAAAATGCCCAAAGCCTAGAATTTGCCACCTTAGTCCAAGGAACCAACAAAAGTCAGGAATCTCCAGAGTGAGTCCTCTTAAGAGAACTATGCCAGGCAGCTCTGCTAAATAATTAGAGCAAGAAAACTGTATGGTTTTGAATGTCAGGATAAGGATTTTAAAATATGTTCTTGATCTGACAGGCAGCCAGTGCAGTGCCCTGTGACAATGGGAAATATGGAAATAACACAGTAAATTTAAAATCACTTGCGCTGTGCTGTTTTCTGGCAGGGTAAGAGGATGAAGTGAAGAAGAAAGAAGATCCACAAAAAGGCTGGTAATCCAGGCATGAAACCACTAGGGAATGAACAAGAAGCTTTGTCTCAGGAGTCAGAAAGTAATGGACCCAACAGATATTAGCAAGGTGGATATTACATGCCTTGGCTGTTGTATTCACAAATGAATGATGTGACAGCCAATTATCTACTAAAATGCTGAGATCCTTGGACTCCAAGGCAGGGTTCACCCAACAGCCCTGGAGGAAGAGAGGATGGGCAAGACGATTTGGACAAAAGACCAGGAATTCAGTCTTATCCATGTTCAATTTCAAATGATGAGAGGACATCCATGATAAGATGTCCAATAGGCAGCTTGTCAAGGAAGTCCGGACCTCACCACTGAGCTTAGGATAAAACTGGTACACTTGGGTATTATCAGCATGAATATGATAATGAAAACCCAAACTAGAAATTAAAGCACCCAGTGGACAATTATATATAGAGAAAAGAAGTGGGCCCAATACCGAACCCTATGGAACACAAAGAGTTGAGGGGAAAGAGTGAGAAATTTTAGTATTCATAGAAACTGAAAATAAATGATTTAACAAATAAGAAAATCAGACAAGAACTACCATTTCCAGAGACACCTAAAGAGGCCATTCTTGCCAGATGAATCTAGTGGTCAAGTATATCAAATGCCCTTGACAAGTCAAGCTGCACTAATACTGATGAACAATGTTGAGTCTTGGCCACTAGGATAACATTCAAAACTTGAAAGAGTGATGATGGGAGGTATTCACAACATTTATCTGGGATTGTGAAAATTCACATACGGATGTTGATGGCAAACAAATTTGACACATTCACTGTGTCTCATGATACACTGAAGAATGCTTTGTTCACATAATTACTTCAGATTTGCACAAAATTATACAAGATTTATCAGCCTCCCACCTCCAAGTATCTGTACATCATATGTGATTGATCTGCCAAGTCACGCAGCTGAATGACTACTGTCTGTCTGTCTTTTGACTATATCTGTCTATCTGCCTGTCTATAATAAAGGAAAGTTAAATTTCTGATAACAGTTAAGTTGGAACTACCTCTGTTGTATTCAAACCCAAAACCATAGGGAAACAATCATAAAGACATATCTGAATGTTGACCATTAATTAGTAATTGGCTGTAAATATTTAGACTGTATAGCTCAGTGGTTTAGGTATCCAGCGGCAGAGCCAAAGGTTGGGAGTTCAATTCCCCACTGTGCCTCCTTGACAGGGGCTGAACTCAATGATCCATATGGTCCCTTTCAGTTCTGCAGTTCTAAGATGATAATGATGATCATATTTTCTGTAGTTCAAATTCTGCTAACATATTCTATATCTAGTACTAAGAACTGCATGTTTTTAATAGGCAATTTTTATTTTGAATTTATGTTATGAAGCAGTTATACTGTACCTGACAATGTAAGCTTGTTTAGCATGAAAATGCCCAAAATAATACAGAATTATAAAAGGTAATCAAAGAAAGTGAGGAATCAGAAGAATACCATTATATTGGAGAGTTTGTCTAATATTTTCAGAAGGTACAAGATTTTTCTTCTTCTGAGGTAATAATTAAACTGTATCAACACTGCAGAAACAAAGAGATAAACATATGGAAAAACATGTTAGTTTGAATAAAATTACAAATATGCTGTGAAGCAAATTTCATATTTTATTATGTTTTATTATTTAAAATATGAGAGCATAAATCCAATACTCTTTAGATGAAACAATCGCTACATCTGATTTTTATGCAGATCCCGTGTGCTGTTCTGAGATAAAGCGGCGTTTCTGAATGTGTTGTGACTAATTTATGCCAAGTTTTCATCAAGCTAGCATTTTTCTCTTTTCAATTGGCACACAAAGGTCTGTAATTTATACATTTAGGATTTTAATATACTGAGATTGCAACCCAGAAAAGTGCAGTATCAGAGCAACTGGCATAGTCTGTGAAAGAACTTAAGTGGGAACCTACCTAAAGGATGATGGATGGCTAGCTGATAAGCAAATTCTGAATTATTATTTTTTTGTGTTAGGTAAGAGCCTTTTCAAATGATTGGCTGTGCATCTGGTATAGTCCTATACACATTATATTTGCTCTTCAAAATGACACTTGTTTGACAATTTGTCCATTTTGAAATGCACACGACAAAGGGATGGTAGACTCCCCTTCTTTTAAAGTTTTTAAACAGAAGTTAAGGGGCCATCTGTCCAAGATGCTTTAGTTGTTGGCTTCCTGCATTGGCAGGATGCTGGACTAGATAACAATTCTAGGATTATAACAAGTGGACATGGGAAATCCAATGGAGGACCGTGAGATAAAAATGATTCTGAGGCGGTAAATTTACTACCATATCATACAGACCCAAGTAGTATTTACAATACATGGTGGTGGTGTTTCCTTTGATCACCTGGGTCACTGAGTATAAGAGAAGATGGTAACTTTGTCTGGGCATTCCCCACACACTGTCATTGCAAAGTCTCTGTCAGTCTTGGTTTCCATCATCCACACATCAGTGGGTCGCTTGTGTAGAGGGGAATCTCAGTACCTTCATCTCTACTGTGAAGACAGCTGGTGCAATGAATTGGCTAAGAGTTACAAATGATCAAATCCTTCCTTCACACCTTATGTCTGTTATGAAATTGCTGTGTGGCGTTAAGGCAATTTGTCAAAGTGCTGGTTTTAACTTTTAAATCCCTAAACGGCTTGGGTCCATGCTATCTCAAGGACTGCACTTCCCTTCATGAGCCTGCTTGAGTATTAAGATCATCAGGAGAGGTCCCATCATCTTCACAGGTGTATTTGGTGAAGACATGGGAAGGGCCTTCTCTGTTGCTGCTCCCAGACTTTGGAACTCCCTCCCACAGAAGGCTAGCCCAGCCCCATCTTTGCTGTCCTTCCTCAAGCAGGCGAAGATCTTTTTTATTTTCAGACAAGCTTTTCCTTAGTGACTGACTGACAATAAATTAGATGTAAGCCACCTTGGGTCCTTTTAATCTTGAGAAAGGCAGAGTAAGAATATTGAAAGTAAGTAAGTAAGTCTCACTTATCTTCATTATGGGTGATAATAAAATACTGATTTACCTTAATAGCAGGCACATTTTTCATTCTCTGGATGTTGTTGAATTACAGCTCCCACCAGCTGTCAATAGCTGAGACAATGGTGAAGGATGATGGATGCTCCAGTGTAACATCTAGTGGGCTACAACTTTCCCACCGCTACCATGTTGTTGCAAGAATTGCACATGGGATCGTTTGAACACAGAACATGCCACACCAATGTTTGGTGTTGTTATAAAATCATGTAAGAAACACATATTATATATTGGTGAGTAAAACTGTGCACTTTACTCACTTTACTATTCAGCCAAATGCTGAAAAATTAAGAATCAGGGCTATTTGTGTGTCTCTGTAGCCACCATGGGGTGGGACAGACCGACTGAGGGTCCTTAAACCATGGAGTAGCACTTGCCCATGAATCCTTCATGTTGAATCTGGCATCTGTGGCTTAAACATTTTGAATTTGAAATGTGATTAATCACATTATGAGAGCATAATTGACTCTTCAGATGAAACAATCATTGCATCTTGTGTTGAAACAATCACTAAGCAATTTAAAAGGGAGATAAAGAGAAACTATCAATACCTTATAAAGAAGATGTTGACCTGGCACCAAAGAAGGAGACTGACACACACATGCCCCATCATTCTCAAGACTTCGCCTGCACCCTCCAACTACAGAAGTGCTGGGGAGGGTCTGTGAATGGGCTGCATTTCTCCTTCCAGCTGCTCTTGGTGCAATTCTGCTTAGCTTGCAGGGTGATGGAAGGGACTGATCAGCCTTGCATTCTCATCCCCTACCCTTTCTTCTTCTAATTATTACTTAGACTACTAGGACTGCATTTGTGTATGGGTTCGGAGTGGATAAACCAGAAGTTCATTTTAGGACATTAGGGCTTGCCTTTCACCGCACACTTCAGTTTCTCTTTTCTTGTTGCAGTGGCGCCGCGTCCCAAATTCATAATCATTGTTCCCTGTTTCTCTTTCTCTTCAGTGCTTTTGGTGGAGATGGGCAAATAATTCCACCAGAAATTATTTGAATAGTGATGTGTAGCTCCCCCACTCCAGTTATAGTACAGCGGTGCCTCGCAAGACGAAGGTAATTCGTTCCGCGAGTAGCGCCGTCTTGCGAAATTTTCGTCTTGCGAAAAGCGGTTTCCCATAGGAATGCATTGCAATGCATTCCTATGGGAAACCTCGCAAGACGAACGAATTATTTTCGTCTTGCGAGGCATCGGTCTTGCGAAAAAAAATCGTCTTGCGAAGCACGGCCATAGAAGAAGCCGTCTTGCGAGTCACCAACACGATCGCAAAACACTTTCGTCTTGCGAGTTTTTCGTCCGGCGAGGCGTTCGTCTTGCGAGGCACCACTGTAGTTTCTGTTTCCCCCATTTGCAGGAATGCCACCCGCTGGCGTGGAGTTGACTTGGTGGGAGTATTGTGAAAAGGCGAAGTGGATTCTGATCCATCTGCCTGTTTGGCCAGGAACTGAATCTAGAGGTCAGTGCAAACCCTGTAAAGTTAGATAGGTGCCTTACCATGAGAAAGGGGGTGGGGGTCAATACATCCTGGATGCTGTTTCTGTGAAATCTGTACCTATATCCCAGTCTTACATGAGAACTGTATATATTTGGCTAATGCAACTGCAGTTATTTGAGAACTGAGAGGAGGATCCCAGACATATGCTCAGAAGTAAGTCCCATTGTTTTCAGTGAACCTTCCTCTAGGCAGGCATGCATAACGATACACCAGAAACATCATTTAAAAATAAAAGGGCTAGCAAAATGATTCAAAACACGACTCTTTTGAGATTACATCTGGCAACCACCACCAAAACATCTGTATCTTAAAAAATGTAAAATTGTATTTTCTGTGTTACAACAAAATATGCTTGTAAAGAATAATAACTCAAACTTGTCTTTAGCAGGATATGCCCCTAGGGGCCTGATGAAAATTATCACCCTTTTGACTTTCTTACATTCACAATTCAAGCCCTCATGTTATATTCTGTTAAACAAATTCCTTCTCTGTTGAATGTTAGAAGTAAGCTCTAGAGCAAGAATGATATATGGTATATGATGAGTTTATAGTCATTTCAGCAGATAAGAATGGGAACCCCCAAATAGATTAAAAAGTAACCTATAAAGATACATGGATTCACACTAATTTTCTGTGTCTCTGCCAGGGCTCTGTAGTGGGAGATAAGAGGCGGCTTATAGGCCTGTGATTCAATACAGACAGAGGCTATTTGGACAAGTTTCCACTCAAAGATTCTGCTCATCAGCCTCTAATTAGCACCTCATCACTTTTAGCTTTGTGTCACCCAGCTGGCGAGAGCAGGTTGACACCTCCAGCTTGAACTGGGCTTTTCTCCATTTTCCTGGAGCTCATCAAGGCATGTGGTGCTTTCTTAAAGAGCAGCTGGCGCTGGCACTTTCATTGTCAATGTAAATCATCTAGGTTTGGGGAAAGGTGATAAGAATAGTTTGTTTCATATCCCTGGTGTTTAGCCTTGGGCAATCCCAAGCAGAACAGATTCAAGACCGCTTCTGGCTTGATCCTCCTCATTTGTATTTTTTTAAAATTCATATTCTTATTGTTATTCTAAATACAACCTTGAGCATAAGAAATGCACCCAAAAATACTCTGTGTAGATTATCAATTTGTTCCTTCACTCAGTCGCATTAGGTTGTGCTTTGTTTTTTTAATGAGGCATTCCTCAGATGCATAACATTAACTTCCAGGAAGCTTCACTTTTCAAAAATGTAAACCTTTATGACAAGAAGTTATAATGCTGTTTTTATTTACCTAAACACTTTTAAATATATATTATTATTGTTTTTTTTATCAGCATTGTGTAATCGTAAATTCACTTATCTAGAAGTAAATAACAGTGCACTTAGTGGAATTTCCTTCTGTGTAGAATGCATAGAATTGTGCTGAAAAGAAATGAGGGTGGTTATTTTATTTTTCATAATAATTAATAATTACTAAATGTGCATTGAATGTGATAGGTAAATTCTAGAATCAGGGTGTGCCTTGCAGTTTGGATGGATCCTGCTGAACGGAACCAGGTTGATTCACCTAGATTCGGATGTCCGGATGGAAGCAGGAGTCCTATGAAGTGAACAGAATCCAAAACTGAACATTCCTGAAGTTTTGTTAGCAGTTAAGATTTAGGGAATCACTGAGGTTCAGACAATGTGTCTCCAAATTTGACATATTTCTTCCCAACATCTGGATAGAAAGAAAACACCAGTGTGGGAAGAAGGAGTAGGGAGAGAATTGTGTATATTTTTGTGGTCTGCAGCTCTAGCTTCTAACCCCGGTGAATAATTTTACTATGGCGTTCCAACTCCAGGCCTTTCAGAGAAGAATCATAGGACTGATCCAGTGTTCAGCAGGATCACTAGGTCTGTCTTCCAAGAGCACAAATGTTAGAAGTGTTTTATAGAACCTGTGGGAACTGGGAAGGTAAAGCATTGGGTGCTCCTTTAGAAAATGATGAATGTTCTGGTTCCTTTTACCTCTGCCCTTGTGTATTCCGCTACGTCACTGACTCATGTCCTGTTTTAATTATTTCTGTAACTTTGATGCCTACAGAGCAGAAAACAATCAAAAAGCCTTAAACAAATAAAAAGTTGCTTTCACCATAACTTCCTAAGCCTTGCACTTATCTTTCAGAGATGGTGTTAGGGTTTTTTTTTGCCCTCAAGAAGCATAATTGTGAAGGGGCCTAATTCCGCTTCAGGATTCTGCTCTGTGGACTTTTATTTTTTCGCTGCTGCTACCAGAATTCTACCTGGGGAAATTTTGGGGGTATTCTGGGATCCAAAAAAATCCAAAAGTCTCATCCCTAGAAATATTGTCATATTGTATGCAGCTCCACCTAAGTGAGGAAGAACAAGTGATGTGTCTGTGCCTCTGTCTGCCATCTATATGCTTGGACATCTTCATGGCCCCTGCTTTCTCTGCACATACGTATCTCAATGTTTCTAAACCTGACTTGGACTGGAGAGCCTTTCAAACACAGGAGAACACTTTCAAACAGACAAGTGTACCCTAAGGAGCCCATCAAAGGGCTTTTGTCTATAAAGTGAATGAAACTGGAGGCACGGCTCTACATACTATGCAAGTGGCATTGCCTTTTTAAATAATTTGAATTGAGATTGAGAGCCATCCCAGCATTTCCTTCTATTTATATAAGCATTTTAGGTTTGTCAGCTCCATCTTTGTATGGTTACCTCACTGGCTTGACTTTGCAAATACATATGTAGGGCAGAAAGATTACAAAGGTGTGCATCACTGAAACCTACGTCACCAATTTTGCCATCAGTTTTACCAAACTATTGGATGAGTGCTTGCCTTTTTAAAGAAATGAAAGCGTAATGTATTAGGATTGCAATGGGGACATTTTATAATTGTTTTTATGTTATGTTTACTATTTTGGAAACGAAATATTTATTTATTTATATTGCCTGTGGAGTACAATTTGCATATTATCTCTGTTTTGACATGCCACTTTATGTATATTTTGGTTATTATTCAGACTTAATTTTTGGACATTTCCCTCTCAAACATCCCCAGAGAATCATTAAACTGGTTTCTTTAATTAAAAAAAAAAGTTTTTTAAAAATAAAAATAAAAATAAAAGTATATATATATTATATTTTTAATTTTTAGAAAATAAAGAAATCTGGAGGAAATGGCGTGTGTGCCCCAGTAGCTGGTTTTGCTCTAGGAAAGGTAGTGTTTGGAAAGATAAATGAGATCCTATCATTTCAAGTCCTATCTGGAGTGCTTAATCCTACATAAAATGCAAATAGATTGCAACTATCTAAAAAATCAGGAAAACCATCCTGAGCAGATAAATTTTCAGATGGCTAAAAATGAGTGGAACATTAAGAGGGAGGGAAAGCAGACATTATTTGGATCTCGAAGTTAAACATTTTGCTTCCAGTGCATTAGATTACACTCCACTCTCAAAACCTGGTGTTTGTGTCAAAATCAAATAGGGAAATTGTTTATTAAAGTTTCAAAATCCAGTGAGATGAATATTTAATGTTTTGTCAAAGCAATGGGGTTTAAGACTATTTTTAATCCACCATTCAGAAAAAGAATATTCTTGTACTTCCCATGGTGGAAACATGAAGAATATCTGAATCTAAACTCCGAGGTGCTGTCTTATAAACTGAATGGGTATAATTTTACATTAACAATACTAGAATTGCTGAGGGTTTTGTTTTGTTTTGCTTCACTATGCTTTGCTTTCGGTTACAATAACTCATGTATCTGTTTCTAAATAAATTAACACATTGACTATACATATGGAATATCCTGGCATATATAAAAACATAGTTCCACATTTATGATGTTTCGATAAATATAGATGCTCGGTGATCATCAGTGGAGCTGCTAATTAAAATTCAGGGCAGCATGTAAAAGCTTGTCTTGGGGTGGGGGTGGAATCTGAAAGGAAAGCTAAAAATAGAGACCCTTTAAGCTTTTTGATGAAGGCCTTTTCTAGCATGCTTCGGCATTTGTCACAGAGTAGGAAACACTTCGCAAAGGGAAAATAAATTGTCAGAGAGAAGTAAAAAAGGGGGGAGGGGGAAAATGCTAATGGTCAAATATGGTCCACGGAAAAGCAGGCTGGTATACCATTTTCTGTAGGAGCAAAGCAGCAACCCAGAAGTCTGAGTTAGTCCTTTTCAGAGATATATTTCCATAAATGACTTTATACTGCAACAAACTCAATTTTTACTTCTTCATTGTTTTAGCTGAAGGGAGACATTTTTGGAGGATAGGGAAAAGGTTATGATGATGTGGAAAGTAATCCTGAGCACATATATCTTCAGGCTAAGCCCTGTTCAGCACTGCATGACTTACTTCTGAGTAAATGTGCATAATATTTGCTGTTAGAAACTTTTTATCGTTGTGATTAATGCTTTCGTGAAACGTCTTCATTGTTTCATCCATAAACCCCATTTCCCATCTTCCATTACCTCCTCTCCTTCCTCTCAGACACATTATAGTTCTACTCCAGCTTTATCTGTGAAATGGTGGAGAGAGCTAGAGATGGTGAAGACAGGCATCCACACATAAATCTCACCACCATGTCCACTCCCCACTCAGATGTTACTCAGATCTTAGCACAATGTCATGAAGGTTTTCTTTAGGTGTACTTTCTTTACAGCAGTGTGCAACGGATTTCTGGAAATTCTCCATAATATTTGTGGGCAAGGAAATTGTGGGGACAAGCTTGCCAAATTGCTCCAGGGGAAGTGTCGTGAGGGATTCTGGGGAGGCAGCTGATTTCCACAGAGATCATGGTACAGGGCAGGTACAGGCATCCTCAGCTACCTCATAAAGTAAGCACAAGAATCACAACAAAATCAAATGTGTTTGTCAAAGGAGATCACTCGCTCCACTTCATATGTTCCTCACATGAAGATCTGAGTGACATCTAGGCTGTTGAATCAAATAGCTAAATAATTTTTATTTTAAGGAGGAGGAACAGGTAATATATAACAGTATATATTAAAAAAAAGATTAGGCTATAATTCAGAGTTCTAAGTTTGCACTTTTTGGGTAAAGGAACCATAGTAACTCTCCTTTATTTATTCTTACAACTTCCTAGGCAGTCAGGCAGTCAAAGTATTTCCATGGCTCTTTCCTTTCCAGCTTCATTGATTGACTACCTACTCCTGAAACATGGGGAAGATTGTTTAAGAGCCTATTTATTATCCTGAGAGGAAAACTTCAGCACCCTCTAAGCTATTTTAACAGGACTTCTTTTGGGTTATAAATCACTGTTCTTTTTGCCAAAGACTTCAGAGAAAAAATCCTCAAACCTCTAATTATATGCATTTTAGTATTGGACGTTTGCCTGTTATTTGGTATGCACACCCAGGAAGCTATAATTTTAATTATATGCCAAACCACTTCCAACTCAAGCGTTCAGCTCCAGGCGCAACTGGACCAGGAAATGCCATTTACCCATCAGAGTTTTTAGTAGACTAGGAGATGCAGTGTAACAAAGGCAGTCCTAAGCCACTGGGCTCAGTGATGCTTACTCCCCAGTTTGTATGTTTAGGATTCCACTGTAAATTAGATTCTTTTTTTTGTGTGTGTGTGTCCACATCTGAGTACTTGTTTTGCCTTGTTGGTGTTCTCTCACCTAACTAAGAATCTACAGTGAGTTATGACTTAGAGAGTGACTACATGGGGCGTTTGCCCCACTGTTTGGTCTACTCTGAGGATAAGTTGGTTTGCTTCCTTTCCCGCTGACCACACAACATAAATGAACCAACTTATCCCCAGAACATCATTTTGGGTCCCTGTCAGGGACTACTCTTTTTTCTTTCTTTTTTTCTTTTTTAGATGGAGGTAGGATCCCTCCGTTTTGGTTCCTTTCCAGCATATGCAATCAACGGATGGCTTCCTGTCAGTTTCCTATCCACATTCAATTTCCAAATATTGGAAAATTAAAAACTTCCTCTGCTGCTCCCTGGAAGGAGAAAGGAAGGAAATGAAGTTGTGGGTTTTTTAAAGCCTATTAGGGCAGTGCTGATGCGCAGCACCTTTTAGAAAAGAATATTTTAAAATTGCAAGTTTCCTTCTGGAAGGAAGAAGAGTTGGAGGAGATCAAAGAGGAAGGTTGATTTTGTTCTGCCTTCTTTCTTTCTTTTCTTTCCCTTTAAAGGGAGGTGGGACAAATAAGGTTGCTTGTGTGGATGCAAGGATCGCACCAAATGGCATACCACACTTCTATGCAATCTTAAGCAAACCTATTTAGCCTCATCCAGCCCACTCCAATTGAGCCATCTAGCCAAGCCCTGGGAGACCTTTTAGCAAGACATGTGCCCAGCACCGTATGCAATGATGCAACACTACCATTTTCCAAAATTATGTACAGCACAGGATTAGTGTATACAATAAAAACCAAATTAAATAATGCCTAGTATCCAAGTCAGATGATTGGTCCATCTAGTGTAGTAGAATCTGCAGTGATTCTTAGCCACAATGTAACCAGTTACAAATAATGAGTTACTTTAACTAGTTGTTACATTGCTATTGTAACTCAGTGAGGAATAACTCCACCTTTCCTGCAATGAAACTGTAACTCGTAATTATTTTTAGAGTTAGCTGAGGTGATCTTACCACTTTGGTGTATTCTGTATCACAAGCTAGTGGACCTCTAGCAGTTTGTTGTTCTTTTAAAAATGATCAAAAGAAACAATTTTAGTAACTTTTGAATAATGAGGATGTAAAGAATTACTTCTAAAAATTATGATCATGACAGTAAGTGAATACTTTGGGGGCCCTGAAATTACTGTAACTAATTACTTTCTAAAATTAGTTTTTATTGTAGAATTGGTAGCAATGCAGAAAAGGGCACCCAAAATTATCGTGGAACTAGAGCAACTCCTGTAGAAGAAAAGCTGACATTAATTGGGCTAATTTAGCTTTTTTTAAAAGTTCTGTGCTTAAAATTTTACATGGTGTGGAGAAAGTAGGTGGGAGACATTTTTTCTCTTTCTTAGAATTATTGGAACCCAAATTCATCCACTGAAATTAAACAGGAAGGGATTCAAGAGAGAAGAATGAAGGTACTTTTTCACAAAGTGTATAATGAAACCTAGGGATTCACAGCCTCAAGATGCATTAATGGCTTCCAATTTTGATGGCTTTTAAAAAGAGAATGAATAGGTCAAGTCCATGGCACCATTCACCAATGGCTACCATTCAGAATGGCTATACGTCACCTTCAGCATCGGAATCAGTATGCCATTATATAATAGTTATTGGAGAACATGAGGCAGAGGATGCATTTATCACGTGTGTCCTGCTATTGGGTTTCTTACAGGCAATTGATTGGCCACTATGCAAAATGAGTGTTGGAGTAGATGGTTGCATCCAGCATGAATCTTGGAAGACCATCTGTTAAGGATTCTTTAGCTGTGCCTTTTCTGTTTCAGCAGGGTGTTAGACTCAATGACCCTTGTCATCCTTTCCACCTCTACAATTCTATCAGTCTGTACTTCTGTAGCCTTCATAAATTCTTATTTTTTAAAGTAATTTTCCAAGCTCTGGGCTGTTTTGTAACAGATCTCACCGTTCTTCACTTTTGGCTATCATTTTGTCAGGATTTATACAATTCAAGGGTGAGGAACATAACCTATAGGGTGAGGAACATAGCCTATAGGGTGAGGAACATAGCCTATATCGTGTATACAAGGGCAGATGAAGACACTGAGGTCCTAATACAGGTCATATTGAACAGATTCCACAACATTACTAGAAATTTATAATTCAATAAATGTGATATAGGGAGTTCATCTAGAGGCTTATTGTAAGTGGAGGTCCTAAACTGTAGTTTACTTAGCTTGCATGTAAATCTGATCTTTCCTATATACTTGAGTGTCTGTCCACAGGGCACCTCCTGGATAAAAAGATGTGATCTGTGTGGATCAGCTTTGCTAGACTGTGAGTAGAAATAGGCACGGACCAGAAAAATGGTGGTTCATGATGGATCGTGGTTTGTGATGGATCAGGGCTAGCCACGAACCATGAATTATCATGACACACACACCCCGCCCCAAAAAACAAAGCAGTTTGGGTTCATGCCACTGTACCACCACCACCATCCTGACAGGCAGTGGGCCCAGGCCTGCTGCATGTGTGCATGTGCTGGCTGTTGAGCTAAATGGTGGGATGTATATGCACATTCAGCAGGCCCGGATTCAAGGGCCCAGGCCTGCTGCTTCTGCACTGGCACCGGCCACTTCGCTGAGTGACAGGCACATGCACACACGCAGCAGGCCATGTCCTGCTACCTGCTAGGATTGTGGCAATGGCAACGGTGGCGGCAGCAGAGGAAGAGGCTTCAAGATAGGGTAGGGAGCCGATGGGGCAGTGGGTTGGGTGGGCATCTCCTTTTGCTGAACAAAATGAAGTGCCAAGGGGAAAAGAGTTTGACGCTTTGCTTCATTCTGGCAAAACGGGATCCCTGAACAGAACCATGAACCAGCCCAGTTTGTGGGGACTGTTCTGCTTTGTGGTTCAGTTCATTCCCATCTCTAATCATGAGTGCTTAAATTTTTCCCCATTACACCTGAGGTCCTCACAGTGAGCAACTAAAATGATGTCATTTACCAAATTTCCACCTGTTGCTCAGGTCACAAGTAAGTGACTTCTGTTTTCCTACCTGATTATGAATCATGAAATAGTGGCAGACAGCTGCTTCCATGTGCATAAATAAAGAAAACATGTTAAAAAAAAATAAGAGAGAGGGGAACAGAGAAAACTGATGATCGTGAAAATGTGGATGATTCAGATAAACAGATATGTCTTTCTTAGAGCAATACAGCCTTGTAATGATAACCACATACTACAAGCAATATAAGTTCAGATATAAAAGTAAAGAACAACATATTGTCGGCAGCAATAAAAAAGATTTAGTTGCATGTAAATTTAGATAGATCAGCAAGAGACTAGGCTTAGTACTGTTTTATTACACACACCTACCTATTTGGGGAAGCATATGGAATGGAATATAAAAGAGTAAAAGATATTAATCATGCAGAGTTTTCTTCTTGGAACAGAAAGACTACACAAATATCCCACCTCTAAACAGAATCTAACAGAATTATCAAGGTAAAAACTACAAGGCTTGCTAGTTTTTAAAAGAAAATTATAAATCAAAAAGACATTTATATATTTATCTCTTATTCAATTTATATACCGCCCATATGCAACAAAGAAAAGAAACGTAAATTATAAAATTACTTTAAAACACTAGACTATCGCAGAGATATATGACATTTCCAAGTAAATGGCTTGCTCATTATTATAAATATATCAGGAAACACAGAGTGGGAGAAATGTGGGTAGATGAGTAGGCCGGACTTCAGCAAATGTGTGCAGCTGGCCTCAATCTGTTGCTGAAATTCTGTTGCTTAGCTTAGTAAGTTACACTAGAGTTGGCCCATTGAATTGGTGGTGATATGGTGAATCAGCTCCTCTGTAGGTTCCAAAAATTCAAATTGGCATACTCTAGTTGCCACTTACTGTTTGAATTAGTGGAATTTGTGGAACAGTTGACTCACCAAATCCACATTGAATCGTTGGGCCTGCTCTAGTACAACCTATGATGCTAAGCATCAGGACTTCAGCCTATGTATTCCTTGTTCCCATGGGGTAGAAGAAGATATAGAGAACTCATATATATGAACTGAGACTTTGTCCCTACACTATTGGTGCTTACATGTGAAAGGGAAAACAGGTTCGAAACATTCAGAAGAGAGCCATAATTAAGTCTGTACATATTGAGAGGTGTGTCGGAATTATATTTGTTAGACAGCAGCTATGAACTGTGCAAACAGCCATCTTCTGAACCTCACTAGGCAAGGTCTGCCTGTTTGATCAAAACTCAGAAATGTGTCATCTGTCCCTCCGCATCTCACTCTCAGGATGAAAGCAAAGAACATGCCTTCCTAGATCAGCGCATAAGGAAAAAAATGACATAACATTTTGGTTTATTTATTTCTGTAAAACTTGCACAAACTGTGCTTGAGTGGCATCACACAGCAGGTGCCCACACCTCAGCAACAGACTGAATCTCTGGCATTTCTGAGAAGGACCTCTGTATCTTGGAGAACAACTGCCATTCAAACTCAAGCTACACATGACCGGGAGTTTCACCATCCTGTCCTCAAAATGGCCACATTTTTTACTGAAAAAAAGCAGTTATGGGACAGGTGGTGGCTAGAAAAGATTTGAGGGCTGCATATGGCTTTAAAATTCGATTTTCTCCACTCCTGGTTTAAACCAAAGTAATTGGGGGAGCAGGCTTTGTGGAGAAGAGCTGTTTAGTTATTCTGTCTTGTCCTTTTCTGGCTCAAAATTAAAGGTCTTTCTATATCTTTTTCACTTATTTGTGGAAAAATTAAGGGTCCTTCTATATTTTTCCATTTATTTCTGTTATGCCTTGTAAGGCATAACAGAATGTTTCCTCAGATGTAGCCTTCAGGTGATATTTCCAAAATCGACAGACAGTATGATTGTCCTGATGGGACTATTCAGTATAGAAATCTTAGATTCAAGTCTTTTTTTTTTTAAGGTACAGATTTATAGGGTGCAACTCTGGTGAACTATGTCTTTCAGCTTCCGTTTTTGCCACCTTTTATATAGGAACAAAAGTTCCCACTTTTCTGAAAAGTCATGAAGTCATTGTGAGGAAGAGCAAAATAAAGAATGTAAAATCCATTGCTTCTTTTCAGTAGTTTTACAAGTAATCAATAAAAAGCAAGTTCATTTTCAGAGTACAATGCAGTCTTTTCCTTTCACTTGTAGATATATTGTGTGACTGTGCTTTTAAAAAGACAAAAAAAAATAAAATAAACAAATTTAAGTAATTAAAGCTAAAAGGAGCCACTCATTTAGGACTTCGGTATTTGTCCAAATGTGTCTCCCAAAAAGCAACTACTTGTTCCACCCACTCCTCGCAATCCATGATGCTAAAACTGGTGGCACTGAAGGAGGCCAAAAAGTCAACGTAAGAAAACACAAGGAATTGTGCTTTTTGAGTCATGGCCTTCCCTTTGGAGTAAACATCTAATAGAGTATCATCAAGCGCTTTCCCTCTGCTTTTAAGAAATTAGTAAAACCTATATTATTTATAGCTGCCTTTTGTTAATTACCTGAGATACACAAACCTGTTTTAATCAGTTTAATTTTAATGAAAGTTAGGTTTTAGCTAGAGACAGGGTTTCATCTATTTAAGTATTAATTGTTGGGCATTTTGTATATTTAGATGTGTTTTTAATGTGTTGTAAACCATCCTGTAAGTTTGTGTTCTGTCGGGCGGTATACAAACTGAAATAACAAATGAACGAATGAACGAACGAACGAACTAATGAATGAATGGATGGAATTACTGCTAGAAAATCAGTGACATGGTAAGTCCCTGAATGCATAAGTAGCCATGGAGTTAAACTTAAAAGAAATGTATTGTTCAGCTAAGCTTCTGAAAATAAATTCCCTCATATTCAAAAGTGTATCCCCTGCTTGTGTTACAACACTTTTGGCATAATGATAAGTGTTGCTCATATATCTTAACATGATCATCTTGCAAGCCAGATGCAAACAGAAATTACATAACCATGCCAGCCGTGTGTGTTGCTTGCAGTACAGATTTGAAAATGAATGTTAACAGAGGCCTTGTAGACATCTGAACTCTATAAATCCACAGGTGTTTAAGTAGCCCTAAGGGCTGGGTCACATAGTGGGCTTGTTTTAGTCTGACTTTACAAGGATTTAGTACTGTGTAAACGACACTTGCAAGTTTTTCTCTTTACTGCTGAGTAAAACCAGTAGCAGTCTGAGCCACCTTTGAGTTTTACACCATAAAAGGTAACTTGGCTGTTCATTTCCCCTTTTTCTTTTTTCTGTTTTCAACTATGGCAGCAGTGACACTTCAGAATCAATTGTAGGTGAAATTAGCATCACACTCCACTTTACAGTTGTCAAGCATTGGCCTTGGGCAATAAGAGGAAGGAAAGAGCCAGGGTGTGTGAATGGTCAGTGAGACATGGCTCATGTACCTGCTCTGTCATGAGCCTCACACTGGCTAGTCTCGCCCAAGCTTGCCTGGCTTACTTTAGAAGATTGTTTGGAGGCATTAAAGAGGCTAAGCTCACCATATTTCCTTGACATTCCAGCAGAAGACGAGAGATACAACTGTGCAGTTTATAGAAATTGTAGTGTGCACTTTATTCCCAAAATAAAAGCCCGACACATTTTGGCTTGGCCTTTTCAGCCTTCTTCAAGGGCTATATCACATAAAATAGAACAGAAAAAAACCACATTTGTAACAACATTTGTTTTATTTTATGGTATATAGCCCTTGAAGAAGGCTGAAAAGGCCACCCTGTAATGCACTGGGCTTTTATTTTGAGAATAAAGTGCACACTACAATTTTTACATTCTGGGACTATAGTCTCTCCTTGCCTATAGTTATGGTGGATGTACAAACTCCTTTTTGCTCTTGTATTTATAGAAATGCCATGTTGAAGAGGAAGTCCCACATGTGGGACTTCCTCTTTGCTGATGATGCAGCTGTTATTGCCCATTCTGCCGAAGACCTCAAACAACTTATGAATCGTTTTAGCAAGGCCTGCCAAGATTTTGGATTAACAATCAGCCTGAAGAAAACACAAGTCATGGGCCAGGGCGTGGACTCACCTCCCTCTATTACCATCTCTACAGAAGAACTGGAGGTTGTTCATGATTTCGTGTACCTCGGCTCAACGATCTCTGACACTCTCTCTAGATGTCGAGCTGGATAAACGCATTGGCAAAGCAGCTACCATGTTCTCTAGACTCACAAAGAGAGTATGGCTTAATAAGAAGCTGATGGCATATACGAAGGTCCAGGTCTATAGCGCCTGTGTCCTGAGTACACTCCTGTACTTCAGTGAGTCCTGGACCCTTTGTGCATGGCAGGAGATGAAGTTGAACACGTTCCATATGCATTGTCTCCAACGCATTTTTGGTATCACCTGGCAGGACAAAGTTCCAAACAGAGTAGTCCTAGAATGAGCTAGAATTTTTAGCATGTATACATTACTGAAACAGCAACATCTACGTTGGCTTGGGCATGTTGTGAGAATGGCTGACAGTCGGATTCCAAAAGATCTCCTGTATGGAGAATTAGTGCAGGGAAAGTGCCCCAAAGGGATACCACAGCTGTGATACAAGGATATCTGCAAGCGGGATCTGAAGGCCTTAGGAATGGAACTCAACAGATGGGAAACGTTGACATCTGAGTGCTCAGACTGGAGGCAAGCAGTACAGCATGGCCTCTCCCAATTTGAAGAGACACTTGTTCAGCAGGCCGAGGCAAAGAGGCAGTCCCGAACCCAGCAAAATCAGGGAGCTGGACAGGGGACAGATTGTATTTGTCTTCAGTGTGGAAGGGATTGTCACTCTCGAATTGGCCTTCTCAGCCACGCTAGACGCTGTTCCAAGACCTCTATTCAGGGCACGTTACCATAGTCTCTCGAGACTGAAGGATGCCTACACAAAAATGTTGAAGATGACCGGTCCATCTAAAATGACAGTATGTTGGACCAAGATTTAGTCATACTTATAAGAGACTGACTGAAATCAAAGGAACTTAAATCTGTTTGATTTTTGTGGCTGTATTCTAAAGTGTGTCTGGCTGAAATCCTGTTGCTTGTTGTAGCAAGTTACAACTAGTGTAGGCCCGTTGAATCAGTGGGGATTTGATGACTGACGTTCTCTGTAAGTTCCACTGATTTAATGTGCCTACTCTAGTTGTGACTTACTATGCTCAGCAACAAGATTTCAGCCAGTATTTGCAAAATAAATTTGGAGATATGTTTTATCTTTATTTTATTTTTGTACACGTTCACTAACAGTGGAAGCATATGGTCTACGTCTTTGATGTCACAACATAAGTAGCTAATTTTCAAAGTTGTGAGACACCCAGCTGACCAGCTCACATCTCTTCTTCTGTGCTTGAACACAGAAAATGGCATGGGTATTGTTTGCTGCAACAGTCAGCTGTCTGTCAATCAGCAAGACAGGGCTTTGAAAAATTTCTTACTGCTATGCTGCTCCCCAGTAGAAATTGTAAAACAGTTGGAACCACAACACCCAGCTCTGAGAAGTGAATTGAGGAAGAAAAGGAGGAGGCAGAGAAACTACAGTTGCTTTGGATAAAATAATTAGGAAAGGGAAAGGAGATCTTCAGGAAAACATCATAAATTGAGAATGAAACATATGGAGGAGAGGGAGGAAGGAAATATAAAAAATTATCTGGGAGGACATTTGATGCAAACCGTTTCCTTATTTTGCAAAGGTTGGCTCCAGTTCCATATTGGCTGTAGTCTTACATTAATGTAAATTATTCACCGGATTTAAAAAGGTATCAATTGATTGAGCAATCAACTCACTTTTTATTTCCACAAAGCTACCGCTGATGGGATGGATTCAGTTTCTCTTTGCATCCTCCCCCCACAAAGTCTGTTCTAGAGGATGCAAGGAGGAATAAGGAAAGGAAAAATCTTACTGTGTAGCTGGGAGTCTGCTCATGAAAATTTGTATCAGAGCCCTACACTTTCACCCCCCCTCTTGGATGCACACCTTTATGTTAATACATATTTATATTTCTGCAACACAGAATGTAGATGTATATATATGTGAATGGTTAAAATCTGTTTGCCAGGAGCAGGGTGTGGTATTAGCATAGAATGTGACCTTAACCAATCAGATTGTATCTGAAGTCAGACAGAGACAATGACATAACCAGAAATAGGGATCCAGATAGGATGAATGCTATACCAGGTGATTTGTAGAGAGGAGGGGAAGAGAAGCCATGTTTATCACCATGGATTTCCAGACATTTCGAGGAACATAACGTGGTGCTCATTTTCAATTCAAAATTGGATCCCTGACAAGGAATGAGATGAATTGTGTACTAGCTATTCTAAGAACATATTTCTACAGATACACTATTTATGCCACTAAAGCAGTACATCTGAGGAGCTAAACACAAAGTATTCAGATAGAGTTACTGTCTATCAAAAACTGATTTCTATGAATATCTCTTTTTTATATTTCATTGGCTACCTGCCTACCTTTAATTTGGAGTTATTCAGCCTTTCATCTCATGAAATGTTTAGATATCATTTTGCTTTTCCATTTTTAGATGTCCCTCAATTAGATTTAAGTGTAGAACACATTAAAAATGTAAACTTACGAATAATTTTTTAAATGCCCTACCAGTGCCCAGATTTTTCTCAAGGTTCATGACTGGCTTCTAGTGATAGTTTTTAGCATATACTTACTCTGCCTTTAAAGAGCAAGCATCACACATTCCAGGCCTCAAACAATTCTTTCTTCAGATAAGAAGCACATTTATCTGATTTCATTTTTCTAGAATAAAGATGAAAGACTAAGCAGATTTTCATGATACTGATTGGCTAAAACCACAACCTCATCAGAGCAGAATTCAGCTCAACTCTCTGACTGGCTCTCTGTATCGGCCACAAAACCATCTTGACTTCCCCCTCCTTCTTCTCAGACCAGTGTTAAGGCGGCATGCATAAAATGAGTTGCCTTACATTGGTGCTTCTGGGGTGGAAAGTCTGGCCATTAGAATAGTTGCCTAGGCCTATCCAAATGTCTTCACATGTTCTTGGAACGCTCCATCTCTGTGTCCCTGTTTTTAAGGTGTCAAAATGTATTACAACATTTTAAAAAAGTGTTGAACTTAACATGAAACTTCAAAACATCACTGAAGGTTTGGAGGAAGACAGACCCATAGTCCAAGCTTGTGTTAAGTTCCAGAAGAATATCTGCCCATTTAGACTACAAATAGTGATAGTAATAAACATATTAAAATCCATCAAATTGTTAATTAAGTTGGAAATTCATAATTGGAAAGGGATAAAATGATTCAGTTTATTTTTTAATGAAAGTTATTGATTTAATCTCCTATTTTTGCACTAACATTCTCCATAATTAAACTGATATTAGCATTATCATGGCACTCTTTCTAAAGCAAGGAAAGCTGCAGGTCCAAAGTTGGGGAAGGACTGTCCAGATGTGGCACAGCTTACCTGCTCCAACCAGGGATGTTGGCAAGTCTTTGTGTCTGGATCTGAGTCCTTGATCCCAAGTCTGAGTCTGAGTCTTTGATACAAAGTTGTGAGTCCCAAGCCCCAAGTCTGAGTCCCTATTAAAAATAAGCTTCCACCCCTCCAAAGGGAGGAGTGGATTAGTTCCGACTTGTGAGTCAAGTCGAGGCAATAAAAAAACTGATTTGAGTCACTGGTGCAACTTAAGTCCAACCTGACAGTTAGTCCCACGACTCGAGTCTGTATCCCTAGCTCCAACTGATCCAGATTCAAATCCTTACAGAGTGATCTTGGGCCAGCCCTTTCTCTCAGTCTGACCTTTCTTTCAAGGTTGTTTTCAGATTCATGTGGGTAGGAAGAGAGGCGTGGACCTTGCCGTATCTCATTTGGTGGGGTAAAAATGCTAATAATAGATAAATATCAAATGGTTAATATATGAATTGATGCATATTAGGGATTCTAAATTTGCTCTGCAAATTAGTATGTGAATAATAAGAGAAACAAAATCATGGATTTTTCCCTTTCTTTTGGTAAGGCTTTTGATGTAGTCATATAGGTCAGACTCCAATGGCATACTTGTGCTGTTGGAAGTACAGTGTGTGGTGTATGTGACTTGATGGCACATAACACAGCAAGTACAATGGTGTAACTTGGAGTGGCAAATAGTCATCAATTAAAAAGTCCCTGATTGAATTCCTAGTTGTGGATCCATTGCATGATTCAACACACACAACTTTGAATTCAATTGGAGACTTGTTAATTAGCAGATGTTTGATATTTTGAGTCACACCATTGCACTTATACTGGCATATCCACTTTTCCCTTCAACAACACTGGGGTTAGGGGCGCCAGACCCCCCCCAATGTAATTCAATATCTTCATATAACTCTTACATCCCAAAAAATGTAACTACAAAGCATAAACAATTGTTACACACACACACACACAGAGAGAGAGAGAGCGAGAGAGAGAGAGAGAGAGAGCAGTTATTTCTATCAGGGTTCTCTTCCATAGCATTGACAATCCTTTCCATACAATACCATGTATAATAATCCTTAAAGGCTCTTATCCTTAAAGGCTCTTAATCCTTAAATGCCTCTGATGTAGAGGCTGAATTGTGTTTGGGTGCAAGTATACCACTTTGACACCTTCAGTATTAAACTCTTGGGGTTCTGGATGGCTAGGAGCACAGTATTTAGTAAATATTGATTTACTGATTTTTTTTTCTTTATTGAAATATTTATTATTTATTCATTTACTGACAAAAATCTCTGTATAACCAAAACTATGTTGGTCAGGCCCATGCAGTTCAAGGGAGAAGTGTATATTCAATTGGATTCTGGCTGTAATTTTAAATTCAAAAACCAATTTGAAGTAAATTGTTAAAATCATCCTCCTTTCATCAGAGATATAGTAAATTTAGGATTTTTTTAAAAAAAGCTTAGTAACAATTACTTAATCTGTTAATCTGTCCCAGTAACTTTCCCATTTTATGTTTGAAGGCATGTCTGTTTGCAATGTCCAGAGAATATATTTCAACCAAAGTCTGAATTTTCCGTCCACTCTTTCATATTCTGAGTACTGCTGTTGTGGGTCAGATGCATAGTTAATAAAACTTAAAACTAAGGCGTTACTAACAAAAATTAAGGAAGAATATTTTTAAACAAGGAGCTGTTTTCTGTGGGACAGAGTTGTAGGAAAAGTTTGTACTGCAGAGCAGGGGATTTATGTAAAATACTCGGAATACCTGGAAGTTATTCTGAGCCTGTTGGCTCTGTCATGCAAAGTCTCAGCCCATTACTATTTAGACCTCACCATGGATATTAAGCTCATAATAGGCATGCATTATGAAAGGAAAATGAACTGCAATCAATGAAAGCTGCTACAGAGAGATCTCGGAGTGGGAGGAAGGGACAAATACTAGACAATGATTTTTGCATTCAGCAGCCCATCCGCTCGCTCGCTCGCTCGCTCGCTCGCTCGCTCTATCTATCTATCTATCTATCTATCTATCTATCTATCTATCTATCTATCTATCTATCTATCTATCTATCTATCTATCTATCTATCTATCTATCTATCTGTCTATCTATCTATCTATCTATCTATCTATCTATCTATCTATCTATCTATCTATCTATCTATCTATCTATCTATCTATCTATCTATCTAGGACTGTTTCCCTCTAAGCCAGATATGTGTTATTCGTACATGTTCAGTTTCTTAAGATATATAATTAAACATCTTTACTGGGAAATAAACAGAATTTAATAGCAAATGTTGTCAAGTATTTTCTGTTCAGAATTTGCCTTCTCTTATATAATACATCATTTTGAATGTTTAAACCTTGCTTTTGGGATTCTAGCACTTCCATCTCCCAACACCAAATGCAGTTCTGTGTTTCAAGGAGTAATTGTTGTTTTTAGGAGATACGTAAGGGCAGGAAAAGCCCATGTCCTGCCAGAATCATATTTGTTAGTGTTTGAGTATTTTATTGAGATTGAAAATGGTTAAAGCCCCACTCTCTGACACAGTTTACTCAGGAGTAAAAGCCTCTGTGGACATCTGGGCTGATTTCTGAGTCAGCGTGGTGAGGAACGGCTTACCCACCAGTGAAAAGCTTTCCACAGCAGCTGCTGATCTCCCCGTTTCTTGTCTCTGTTTTGTAAAACTCCCTTCAATCAATCAGCAGTGTTGTTTTGAACCTGCTTTGTACAGAAGACAGATAACCCATTTAAACAGTACATTCTGTCCATAACCATTCAACATTACAAGCTGGACGAGTTGGGTCTCCCAGTGAGAGGCATGTTTTTAAATTGAGAGAAAAATTTAATTGGAATCAGGATAGAGGCAGGTAACATCTATTACAATCAAAACAACTTTCTTAACCCTCTCTCTCTCTCTCTCATTCTCTGTCTTTCTCTGTATATTCCACAAGCAAAGAACTGTTATTTTCTTCCACATTTAAAGCACAAGTCATTTTTCATACTTTCCATCTCCCTCCCTCCAAATATTTTAGACTAACAATCTCTGTTTTTAAAATTACTGTTGCTTTATAAATATGCTCTGTTTTCTGCCACCATTTATGTTTCAGATAATAATAACCGGCCTCACAAAAGGCAGCTAAAATAATGATGCTGTTAAGGAACGCTTTAAATTTATTTTGCACACAGAAACACTCTTTTGTTCATTTCAATAAAATTAATCTGGCCCTCTAAGCCATCAGAAGGCAAGCTTGCTCTGCGGATGCATCATAGGGCCACACTGGTGACACTGACAGATAACTATTAACTCCTTTTTAAAGCTTTAAAATGCCTCTGAATGCCAGAGTAAAGAACCTCAAACTGCAGATCTTATTCAAATGAATTAGGAGAGACCAGATGGCTGAAGGAAGGCACACAAGGAAGAAGTAAATCTCCTGTTCTCCCTTTCTGATTGCTTTGCCCACAGAGGAATAACGATTCAAAGAAAATCACTAATCATGGTGGATGTCATTAGCATATTCCCAATAAGGAAGCTTACATACAAAATTCCGAGGGACAATGAATGGGAGCTGGAAGATCAATGTGCAAACAGTACACTTCCAGCTGCCATCCAAGCCAGTGGCTCCAGGAAATTGGGAAATGGAAAGGGTGACATCTGAATCAGAAATCTTGACCAAGAGGGGGAAGTTCATTAGTTTTGGTAATGAACTAAAGCAGATAAATCTGCCGAGGTTTCCAGTTGTGATACAACGGCACTTGGTAGCCAAGAGTTCTTTCTGGAGAGGAAATCCTAGCAGCGCTTCCAATGAAACACTGGGACCTTCAGTATTGAATATCTTGTTTGCTTTTAAATAGAGGATTATGTGAGATGCAGCAGACCCCACGTTTTTTCCTCTGATTACATTATTGTGAATCCATGTGGTAAACTGCTTGCATTCTTAACTGCTTCTCAAAAAACACAACAGAACAAAACAAACAATTTTAAAAAAACCACTGAATCAACAACATAACAGTGACAAAGTAAAGCATTCTGGACAAAAAGGCACAAAGAAATGCTTGCCTATCTCAGTGGAGGGCAAGGTTATGGAAAAGACTGTAAAACATTACAAAAATATGGTATCTGGAATGGGGAATAGGGAGGCATTCCTCATGTGATATCTAATACATTAGTTACTAAATATATAGTAATCCACTGCCGAACATCTGATTTGCTTCCATTTACAAATTATCTGCACATACAGATTCTGTATGTGATATTTGAAATGTGGTTTGTTCACACAGTAAAGTTACTAATTAATACTGTATCTTCCCATATGAGTTCTGAGATTAATTTTGTGACATGTAGCTTGGTGAGTTGGGCGGTGATGCCTGAGGTTGGGAGTTCAGTTCCCCACTGGGCCTCCAACTCACGTACCATGATTCAGCCTGCACACCCTGCTGCACAGTCCCAGAGTGCCATCAGAAGGGAAGGGTAAACCACTTCTGAGTACTCCATACCTGGAAATCTGCAGAACTGGTTGTCATGAGTCAGAATTTACATTAGCAGAATTATTACTTATGTGAAAAACAGCCAACATAAAGCAAGTTCATGCATGTTTGAATTCTATCATGGGCTGAGCCATCCACCCATCCCCGATATTTCTGTTTCTCAAAGTCAGTACTATAAAAGCCCAGACTGGGAAGCAAAGGAAGTCCCATTATGCACTCTTAAAAAACAAAAACAAAAACAAAACAACTATATTTAGAAGCATCAGTCTGATTAGAAGGAAGATTCAAATCTGTCCCATCAAGGAGAATTGGGAGAATGCCCCTAATACATTCTGGTGCATCCTTCCCTCTGAAAGATCAAGGCTGCAAGAGCATGGTATTTTGTGGTTTAATTGCCTTTTCTCTCAATTCTCCTTTTTCCTTTACATGAGATGGCTTCCCCTTCTTCCTTATGCCTGACAAGCTGGCTGGCACCTGAGCTGGCATACATAGTGCAGAGTCCTTGCCCACATCGAAGATCAGGTCATCATTCTCTTCCCTGCTATAAATCCTATCCGTTTCTCTGCCCTTTCTTTATTGGGGCATATGGAAACATACCGACTGTTTTTCGGATGGAATAATTTGCTGGCATTTGTGATGTGGCTTCTTGAGCAACGTCCTATTGAATTTGGTGCTCCTTTTCTGTCATTTTAATTTCCTGAGCATAGCCAAGGTCTCGGGAGAAAAAATTCAGTCCTGTGCCCTGAGGATTAGCCGGGCAACTGATTGTCACTTCTGGTTGATGCATGTCTAATTCCTTGTGCCTCACACTGAATATCTATCCTCTATAGGTCCCCAGTACAACAACAGGGTAGCAGTCACTCAAATATGTACCACCACCTAGCCAGATGATAAATCTTCTTGGTAAAGCAGCCGTGAGACACAATATTGACAGGTTTTGTTGTTAAATAGAGAGGGACTAGGTAAGGATGACAACATCCCCACAGATGTCGTTATTGATTGTGCCAGCAGGAGGCAGATGGTTAAAAGACACAATAGGGAGTGTCACAATAGTTTTATTTTATTATTGAAGACACAACTTTCAGCAGCCATGGACAGACTGCCTTCATTTTTCATCCATCTTCAACATCTTCTCAAAAAAGCAAGCACACATATACAACCGCAACAACAACAACAAAAACTTTCAGCACAGTGCTACAACCAATAAGGAGTCTTTTTATGTATACTAAGATGGCAGAAGCCATTAATAAAATGATTGTCAACTCCTTCTTTTTCCATTCTCTTTAGCCACATCAGGAGAAACCATTAATTACAGTTCCTGTCACACAGAAAAAAGATGATGATTGTTCTGGTCTCTGGGGCCCATCAAAAGCATGAATTCAACTAGTGGCCACATATTCCGCTCCATTTTGAAAAGGGAAACATCCAGATCCATCTCTTAAAATTTGGGGTTGGGAGTGTGGAGGGGAAAGACTTTAAACACATAGCATGCATCCTCCCAGGCAACGAATAGGGATATTTGAGGCTGAGCTGAAAAGAAAGACTATAAATATGGATAGGATGTAAATGCTTCATCTGTCTTATCTGCAGTTCAGCACTATTCTTAAAGAAGAAAAAAGAAAAAGAAGCGTCACAGTTCCTATCCAAAAGGTGAATATAGCACCAATAACATTTGATCTCCCTCAAAATAATGATGTTCAAAAACAATTTTTTTTCAGAGCTTCATCTTCTACATGAATTTAATTCAAGTCAGCCATTATTTTGAACAGGATAAATTCCAGCTAATGTGATTCCAGTAGAACTTTTTCATGACTATGATGACCCACCTCTGGTTGAGTATTTGCATGCAGAGACCTTAACTTGAATAACAATGTTTCATTATACTATACTTTCTCTATCCAAAAGTATAATCACTGGGATTTATAAATGTATATAAAAAAATCTTTCTTTCTTTCTTTCTTTCTTGGTCTAAATCCCGTTATCCCTCTCTCAACTCTAAAGTTAGCCCACCCTTGTAAACCACATTTAAAAAGTCCCTATATAGCATTAAGACCCTAATAATAAGGGATTAGTTAAATGAAAAATGTAAATAGTTTGAATAAATCAATAAGGCTATGAGACCCTTTCAAAATTAAATAACTAAGGATGAGCAATAAATAACAGGGCAACCAATTAATAAATTACATATTAAAATGGCTGTAAAGATGTTTGAAGAGTAATAATCTGCACAGTGTTGACTGTTTCTTCCATCACTGTTTCAACATACATATCATGAATGAAGCAAACAAAAATGTGGCAAGTAAAGATATTTAATGTGAAGCAAACATACTGACTCAAAAGGCAAACGAAAGGAAAGCTTATGACTAAAGTAATGGGACTACAGTATAACAATGCTAGAGGTGTGTTGATTGTCACATCTTTAAAATCAGAAACCTAAACACAAAAGGAATTGCATCTTCAGGACAGTGAAAATAAATCTTTTTTATTATTATTTTAAACAATTGAGAAAGGGAATGAAAGCTGCACATTTATATGTTTATTGTATGGTATATTTCAGAAACTCTCTAATCTATGAAATAACTCTTTAGGATGGGAGGGCCTAACTGCCATGTGGTGTGAATGAGTTCCTTTGCCTCTCTGCAAGTGTATGTGTAAGGAAATTTAGAGTGTTTAGAGTGATAATTACATTTGTTTAGGGTGATAATTACACTTGTTCAGGATTTCTAGATAACATTACTGACCTCCCCACAACCACCACCACAGTCTTCCAACTGAAACAACAGTCTCATAAGAGTCATCATAATTAAAATGAAAATTACTTTTCTCTGTCAGAAGGTGTGTATGTATGATTTCAAGCATCTACCATTAGGTGACCAAACAATCATTTATGATAGGTTTCTCAGCTGTCATCAGGCTTGAACCCAGAACCCTTTCAATCAGACACTGCCTTCCTATACCATGAGGCCATTCATCAGATGAGGAAATTATAATCAGTTTCTGGTGCTCATTCTTTCCATAGCCTGGACTGGCCCTATCAGGGAAACAGGTGATGGGAGTTAGCAAGTGCAAGGGGTTGGAGAGCTCTGTGCCACCTTGATCATCATCATGATGATCATCTTAGAACTGCAGAGTTGGAAGGGTCTCTGTGGATCATAGAGTCCAGCCCTTGTCAAGGAGGCACAGTGGGAAATCGAACTCCCAACCTCTGACTTTGCAGTCAGATTAGTATCACTGATCTATCTGGCGTGCCATATGTAGTTGACATGCAAACTACTGGCATTTTTGTCTGCAATGAAGATAGACTCAATTGTCGCTGTTGCAATGGTTTCTGTTAAAGGGGAAGCAGGTAATCTTTCCTTTTGCCTCAGACAACACAATGTCTTGGGCTGGCCTCTGGCTGCAGAGTCCATACTGATCTAGGATGTCAGGCGACAACAGTGTGCTAGCCTGATGCCATTTGCTGTTGTAAAGCACTTAGATCTGTTTCTTTCCCTCAGTCAGTCACGGTACTGCTGAGAGAATGCTACTCTTCCATGAAACTGGATTGCGAGCCCTTCAGGGTCCCTGCCTGCTTCTTTACATCTTGATTATTCTTCCCCTGCTCAAAATATGTACCTGTTCCCAAGGCCTACGTGCTGGACAAGGTTCATCCCCTCATGGTTGCAGGAGCCATACAGCATTATATTTAGGATTGCCTGGTCTCAGGGCACCACTCACAGGGAATTATTCTGCTTCCCCAGAGCTCTAGGAAAGGAGGTAAAATTCGGGATGCTGCATGCTGGATGGGGAGATTGCTTGATTTTGTGTGTGTGTGAGGTGGTTTAAAACCCGGGGCGCCATCTTCATCCAGTCTCAGCTGGCACAAATTCTACCTGCTTCAGTGCAAAGGAGTTTGTATGTGTGTTGCACTTGCACAATATTGATATGTCAAAAAGGCAAGGGAAGGGTTTGGAGGGGTTGGAAACGAGAGAGATTTGATGCATGCACTTGTGGTCCATTGTGCCATTTGTAACAAGCAGACACACATGATTTTGCAATTGTTATGCAAGAGATCCTCATGACATCACCTCTGTGACATTGTGATGAGCGCCCCCCATGATCTTAGACATCTCAAGGAAGCTGTTGGCCTGGCAGCGCTAGCTAATAACAGTGGAAGCAGCATACAGCTGCAACTGGTCTGAGTATGAGGAGCATCTCATTCAGCCATCCTCTGTGAGGCTAGGCTACTCCCCTCAAGCTTGTCCTCTCAGCGATAAGTGAAAACATTTCATTTCAGGCAGGCTTTTATATAATTTTAACATGAGTTAGATGTTCTAGGGCTGCTGCTTTATATCTCTTTTTTAAATGATTTTTTTTTAATGTTCTTACGTTTTAAAAATAGTTTTTAAAGAAATGTTTCAATATTATTATGTTTAATTGCTTTACAATATTTAATTTATTGTTAATGCCTATTTGTTTTTTACTGTATGTGAGCTACCTTGAGTCCCGTCGGCAGGAGCAAGGTAGCATAAAATGAAATAAATAATAACTTTGGGACATTTTATTTCCCACAGAACAATGTGCAAGCTATGAGAAATAATATTTCAGGGTTTCAGCCTGTAGGTGAATTTCTCCATGTGAGATACCTTGATCTGTACTGGCTAAGTGAGCACTCTGCTGCCACCTTGCCCCCCCACACACACACACACATTTGTGAAGGAAGAAACTAGCTGTTTGTCAGTGTTGAAGTTAGAGCAATCTAGCCATCTGGTTCAAATGGAACAGAGTAGGGCACCATCTTGTCTTTTGCCTCAGTCAGCAAAATGTCTTGGGTCTGCCCGGCACCCTGTATATTCATTTTAAGAACTTTGTTGCGGAAAAGAGCAACAAATGGTGCAAAATGAATAATAAATAAGAACAGGTAGAAACAAAAATGACCATGCAATCTTAGTCTCACAAGCAAGAAGAGCTTCTATGCAATTCCCATTGAAATGAAAATGAATTGGATCAGATGTATAGCTGTGATTACATGGGTCTCATTTGTTTAAAGATATTTTTAGTGCTTACTGTCTGAGGGGGAAAAATGGCTTTGGAATCTGGCAAGTTTTTGGAATCATTTAATCTTTCACCAAGGTTTAATCAGAGCAGCTCCTTTGTATCTCTTGTGTTCTTTGTCAGATTGCTCACCGAAATTTGCCTCCCTTTTTTGGACTGACAGATTAAGAGAATAAACAAAGAGTCCAATCGTTTGAATAGGTTTGCTGTGTCAGCCTTGTTAACTGTATTTATGAGACAAGAGTTAACAGTGTGACATTAATAATTTCATCAGATTACATGTATTTGCTTCACAAACAGGCAAGCTATTCTTCATAAATTGTCTGTGACTGGTATAGCTCTCCTCTGGAAGAAAGCCACAAATTCCAGTTTTCAAAGGAAAACAGCTCCATCAAAAATTTGATTTTACTGAGATTCTTCTGGCATAGAGGGTGGGTGGGGGTTGAATGGAGGCAGAAGGAACAGGAGGAAATAAGATCTCTAAATATTTGCATTGAGCCAGACTCCATAAATCCTGCATTTCCTGTCAATAAGCAACAACATAAAGGCTAGGGCCCTACAGTAAAAATGGCCAGGGCAGGAAGTGTAATAATTTTGTCTAGCTGTTCTGTTCAGAAATAGCTGCAGGCAGGTACATGAAGAGGTTAGATTTGCTTTAACTTTAGAAACCACCAGATGCTCACTAGCAAGGGTTGTTTGATTTATGATTGTGTACCCAATGCATTGGATAAGAAGGACACTTTGTTACCCTCTAATTTTGGAAGGCCATAACACATGAAGCTTGCCTACATATTTCATTCTATAAAGGAAACAATAAGAAGGAACATGACATATATTAGAGCAGTACAATGCAGTGTTATACTCAACGGCCCAATAAACTATCGTTTGCTGCCACACTCCTAGCTACTGAGGTGATGTTTTGTGCTACAATATAATCAGTTAGTTCCTCTATAGTATTCCTTCATGTGTGTGGACATCGGGCACCTTAAATGCTGTCATTTAGATTAAGAAATGCAACATTTTTGTTGTGTATTCCATTTATGCCTCCAATACCATGCAAATTAGCTACACAAAAAAGCTAAGAACCTGTGCCACACATTCAGAGTAATATGGAACAAACACAGACTGTTGCCACTAGAGCAGACCTGGGCAAAGTGCGGCCCGAGGGCCACATACGGCACGCGAGCCGCTCCTGTCCGGCCCACTGGACATCAAAACCATTTATAGCTTTTTGTCTAAAGTTGATCAGTTGCTTATCTTTAACATACCGCAAAAAACCTCTTTAGTATTTGTGAAGATTAACAAGTTTAAAATAAAAACAATCATAACATCACTGTTTCATTTTATTTTTAAGTAAAGTTGGTTCGGCCCCCGAACACAGTTCAGATTTTTCATGTGGCCCCCTATAGAAATTAATTGCCCACCCCTGCACTAGAGGATGTAAATCATGTTATATTTGAATTTTCCATCCATGTTAAAAGAAAATAAGATACTCTCTGCCTATACACAATGACCAAGGCTAGCCTGAAAACTTTCAGTCTGAAATGCTAGCTTTCCCGGAGCATGGAGGTTTTTATGTACAGCATTCAGACATTTAGGAAAAACTTGTGCTAGTGGATTGTTTTTGAAATGGTGGATTCCCCTTTAGATTGGGCCATAGTACATGTGTGGTGCAAATATAGAATTAGAGTGTTGGAATGACCTCAAAGGTTATCCAGTCCAACTGCCTGCTGATGCAGGAAATCCATTGCCATGGCATAACCTGATGGGTGGCCATCTAAATTTAGCTATTTAAATATATGTGAGTCACCAGATTTATTTAACTACTGTCAAACACACAAGCAAATTATTGACAACTGGATTAAAATGTAAGTGGTGCTTTAGATGAGATGAAGGGTGACAGGTTATGGCCTTCCTCCAGCTCTGTGGGATTTAGACTATGTGGCCACTGGGTAGGCTCTTCCTTCCTGGAAACCCGTGAGTTGTTTACACAAAGTGTTCATCGTGAAAGACTGAGATCTCTAAGGCTCTTCCTTGTTTGAACAAGGCCAGTTTCTTCGAGGGTGCTTCATATGTTCCTCCCCATTTGTCCTACTGAATGACTTGAAGTATTTTAGTTTTGTTTTATTTTACCAAAGCAAATGAAAGAGGGTATGCATTTTTATAAGGCCCGTTCTATATGATGTATGCAGGGCAATGACGATGGCAATATGATTAACCGGAGGCAATGCAGTAGGTGAGGTTGTGCATGCAAAATAATAAACCCTACCTTATATTTCTTCAGTTGAAGAAACAGGATGTTATCCTCCATTTCTAAGATGTCTCAGCAATCCTTTTAAAAGTAAGATGTTTACACTAGTTATTTCAAGAAATGCTGATGTCACTTAAAAAATAAAGGCCCATAACTCTGAGGTGCTGGGCAAATAATTCAATGTTACCTTGGAAACAGCGTATCTACTTGTTGACTAAAGCTCAAGATCCACATTTGGGTATGATACACTAGCATTCATATAGTAGTGATCAGCTTTGCAATAAATCCACATAACGTACAAACCTACCCTCCCACTCTGGATAAGAGGCCTAGATATAGGAGTTTACATGCATTAATTAGAAGCCATACAAAGAGCTTGGAGTTTAGCAACCACAGATTCAAAGTACATTTCTTATGGACAGGAGGAGTTTTTTTTAAAAGAAAGTGAAGAAAAGCTAAAAAAAAGAGGAAAATAGTTTTGCTTTGATCTAAGTTCAAATGATCACAAAAGACTATCAATAATGCCCTCAATTTCAGGTTCTCCTTCAGAAGGTTTTCCGATCAAAGCCAAAACAAACATTATTTCTGCTTAAACTGGTATCTTTGTACAACAAATCTGTGCGTATAACCTGCTTTGTAAGTAAACATCAATAGCACTTTACAACATTTCTCCCCTCCCTTTAAATGAGCCGTAGGTTTCTTAGATTTAAGGAAAGACTTATTTTTATTCCCACGATTTGGTCCCAAATCATATGTAGTCTCAGAGCATTGGTAAAGAACATTTTGACACACTAACGAAAAGTAATTAGGCACAGCCAATGTATGCGATTAAGAGAAAATAGGTTTGTGACATTAATTTCTCCTATGAGAAATTTGACCATTCTCAATCCATTTGACGGGGGGGGGGAATTGCCTTTGAAAATAATTTCAAAGGAGGGGAAATTTTGGAGACATTTTTATGGTTGAGGAGCAGGATTCTTGGGCTTACTTTACTTATCAGGCGTCTGGGGATGGGTATGCCAGGGTATCTTGCGTTTTTATTACACAGTTAATCTCTTCAGCATCCATCCAGTTCCTCTTCCATCTTCCCACACTTCACGTTAAAGCCGAGGAAAATTTGTCATAAGGCAACTCTTCCCATATGGCTTTTCACACATAAGAAAAGTGGGCATTCAAGGAAGCTACAGAGAGATATGCAATAGAAAGACAGACAGACAGACAGACAGAAAGAAAGAAAGAAAGAAAGAATACAAACACAGCCCCCACTATATTACAAGATGCTCCAACAATATAACCAAAGGAAATACCTAAGAGAGATAACAGAAAACAACCTGAAGATTCTTTCACAAGGAATTAAAACTTATGGGAAATCGCACAACAAATTATTGTACTAGGTCAACCTTTTTCTGGAACGATACCCGATCTGCCCTTCCTCATATTGACCACAGAGCCTATGGTGATTGAGGAGCTATATTGTACACATTGGTGGGAGTGAGGGAAATGTATCTACAGTGACCCTCTCCAAAATGTAGCATCTGGAATGCACCGGGGAAGGTGCAGAACCCAGAAGACTGACAACCTGTGTTGAGCCAAAATTATCTCAGAAGACTTTTTCTTCCCCTCAGAAACATTCTTCGGCTTTCTTTTTATTATTCCACAAGAAATAAAAGGCCAGTTAGGAGAATTCCATCCGGAACATCTCACATTTTTAAAAGATGATATTAAGCAGAAAGGTTATTGTGAGGGAAACAAAATGGAGGCCATTTGCAGTTGTTGTCCCTTGCAGTAGTACTGAAGAAAATGATCATTTATCTTGGGGGTGGGGAAAAAAGCTATGCCAGATACACTGTTACTGTTATATGCCCCCACTCTCCTTCTCTCAGAAATCCATTGAAGTTGTCCCCTAGTTTCCACAAGCAGGATGGATAATTTCAAAAGATAACTTGTACACATCTATAATACAAAAACAGTTATTAGGCTGCTTTCACTCAAGGCAGCTGTAATGTCTGCATCAAATGGAAACAGCTATTTAGAGGTTATTTAGCACTTATCCCAACAACTTGGCCTCAGGGCAAGGAGAAGCAAAGGAGAAAGAAAGAAGTTGTCATTCCAAAGACAGTAACCACACACTCCGAACACAAGAAAGTCTACTGACTTGTTATTTTAATTTACTGGGCCTTGATTTGTGCAACAAGGACACAAACAGAAGAGCTGGACAGGATATTGGTGCAGCGGTGCTGGCTCAATCATTTACGAGAGTTCAAGTGCAGTTGAAGCGAGCATGTCCAATGGATTTTTCTTTAAAGAGCCACAACATTAGGATGGGAAATGTGCTGTAAATCAGGGATGTGGAAATGCTGCCAGTTTGCCTGGGGACAATTTCTAATCGCCATTGGTGACCATCAAGCCTGGCAAGCATTGAAGGGACACTAATGCCTCATCTGTGGCACATGTCAATATAGAATACCAGATATACTTAAAAGAGAGAAATCATACTGTTTTTTGTTAGCACAGTTTTGGCCTGGAGGAAGAAAAACCCTGACCTAAAATAATTTATCATTTGAGGCTCTGTCTTCTCAGTTGTCAAATCCTCAAAACTTTTACCACAGCTCCACTAAAGGGGTCAGAATGACTAACTTGACAAAAGTATTCAAGCACTTGCTTTTAGGATCTGAAGCCTCTTTCTCCTCAATTTGATGAAGCAAGCCAGTTGGGACCAGCTAAATGTCACCACATTTGTTGAAATTGATGTGTTCAGGTGAGGGTCAGAACTGAATAAGCACCAAGAGTGAGTCATTTGTCACTTGAGCTGGAGAGAACATATATTTATTCAGTGGGACTGTCACCAGGAGATTCACACTTCAGCTGCCTGCTTTTATAGTTGTCCAGGCTGTAAATAAACAGAGGGCTCCCCTTTCTGTGTCAACTTTATATTCCTATGGTTTACAGATCCCATAGCAAAAAAGCAACTTCAAATATGCAACAGGAAGGAACGGAAGCTGGATTGGTTTGGATCTCAAAATTGGATTCTCAAAGATAGGAACTTTTAGGCTTAGCACTATGTCCCTTGACAGGTCAGAGAATTCAGACAAATCCCAGTCACCTTGCATAAATAAGAGTTCCCTCACTTATTTTGTACTTCTGTTATTGACACAACCTTTCAAAGGTGAAATATTCAGTTAAGCTGTGATCACAGAAAGCACTAATCCAGCTCTCCATAGGAGTGAGTTTAGCCTGATTAATGTGTCACACACACTGTGGGAGCCCATGGTGTTAATCCTGATCTCTACTGGTGCAAATGGAATCAAACCCAGGACTTGCTAATCTTCTGGAAGAGCTTTGCTTCATTTCAGCCTGTACATGAGTGCTCAGCATTCTTCAGTGGAATAACCTTTTTTTCTTCTTTTTTTCTTTTTTTTTGTAAATTAGTATCATGAGCGATAATTTCAAGAAGAAAAAGCTGCACCATTCTTATAAGAATCACAGCCCCCACAATTAAAAAAACACAACAAAATGAAAATGAACGAATAAATTGTTGCAAAAACTCATAAAAGCAAATGATATATCTGATGGATAAAGTGGTGCTAATGCAAGCTTGTCAGGCAGGGATAAATGAATGCACAGGGGGTGGTTCTGGTTTTGTGGAGAAGCCCCACCCGCTACCACCACATGACTGTCACACTGCCCCAAAGAGAATCCATTTGGTGCTTATTCCAGGAATTCACCACATAGGAAAATGTCTTGCAGATGACCTGGCCAATCAAAGTGCAAGAGATATTTTCTCCTCCTTATGCTGAGAAATACACAGAAGTACGCAGTTGTTGGCAGATGTGGGGTAGACGAGGGATGAATTTCATGTAGTACACTTTGCAACTGGCCCTGAGAGAGTTTGAGTCCAAAAGTAAAATTTTCAAGTTCTGTCTTTGGATCTGTGCCTTTACCAGACATTTGATGCAAAAACACGAGCTAATCTCCATGCCGTGAAAATAAATCAATGGGCTGATTTCTACAGATCAGTGTGTAGTCAACACACAGCAGCAAGTCAGGGTGGATTATTTTCTGGTCAGGTGGCAGTCTTACAAATACAGTGGTGAAACCATTTGGTGAGTCTTCCAGGGACAGCTCAAAATATGTTGGTACCTGAGGCAAAGGGTGAAATAAAGCAGAGTAGACTGGCAGTCAGATGTTATTTTGATAATGGTGAAAAGACACTGCACTGCTCCTCAGGATAGCAGGCTGGGTTATAGAGTGGAGGGCAAGCTATGTAGTATGTATGTCTCTGTCCTACAATGCCTTGCCATTGCTTTGTTACCTTTCCAGCATGTGACAGCTCAGGTGATGGCCTCACTCTGCCTTATGGTAGAACCAGGGCTGGATTCTATTCCTGTACACATGCACTTCACACAGACTGGACTGCATCAAAAAATTTTCTCAGGTATTAAATAAATTTACTTCGTATGCAAAAGGAAGTCCATGCTGGCACCATGCCTCTCCATCATAATTTCCAACACCTTCAACCCATCTGAACCAGATAGTTTTCTCAGAAACCAGGACTTTGATGGGTCTGGAGGTTTTTTTTACAGATAATAGAGGCTTCCCCTTCAGAATGTTGGTCTCCAAACAAAACAGTATTAAATAATCATGTGCTATCAAGTTCATTCAAATACATGATACCCTAACCCTTGCCAGGGTTTCCCAGGTATAACATACTCAGAAGTGATTTACCAGCCAAAGTCTTAAATTAAGTGAATCTGTGGACAATCTAGGGTAAGGTCTAACACCATCCCCTTCTGAGGAGGTTTCTTTGCCAGCTGTGAAGTGCCCTCCCACCAACTTAAAGCAACGTTCAGAAGACTTAAGATGTGCCTTTCCCCCATTTCTCTCCTCTCCTTGCCTGCTGAAGAGGTAACTTTCTCAAAAGCTTATGCATTTTTCCTGTGACTTCACAAACTTCTAGTTGGCCTCTAAAGGTATCACCTCAGTACAGAGTTTGAAATTGCTATGTTTATAGTGACTGTCGGAATGAGCTGGAACATCCTTACGTCTCTGCCTGCATGTGGGTGACAACCCTTCTGCAAAACATATTCTTTTTAAAAGAAAAGACACACAACGATAATGGTGATGTTGCAAGAGAAAAGGTAGCTCTGGAGGAATCTCTGTTTTATTTTCATTTTTTGTTTTGTGATAAAAGCAGGATTACCAAGTTTCACTTAGTGGAGTTAACCTATTCCCTGTCACAGCTTTGGTGCTCTGCCTAATTGTTTGAACCAGCAATTTAGCTTGTTCCAACAGGGTAAACCTATTCAGACACTCCATTCCCCCCAGGATGATATGCTGGGATTTTAGAAAGTGCACACAGAGGGCTGCCTTTTAATCCTTTTGACTTGTTCCTACAACTGAGAACTTTTTGGATAGCTAAGAAATTACTCTGAAGCTTTCACGGCCTGAAAGGAGCAGCCGTATGGGGAACGCTGCTGGCATGTTTTATAGTTTATTGATGGACATTTTTTAAAATCTGGATTCAATGTGAATGACGCGGATGCAAAATGAAACTTGACATTTTTCTTTTTCCTTTTTAATAAGTGCAAGAACGCACTATCCTTAATTGCTATGAATGTTTTTACTGAACAGAAGGTAAGCCAGCATTAATGTTTCTAGGTTTTACACACACTTGACACTACTTTCTTTGGTTTTTGAACAGGGATGCTAAATGTATCCATGGTCCCTTTGCATCATCTCAAAGCAGAATCAAGCCCACCTCATGACAACTCCAACTGGGTAGAGGACCAAGCTCTGAAAAATGAAACTCTTATTAGAAACAGACGTGTTAACCTGACAAACACACTCATTCACACTTTTCATGAAAAGAATCTGCCACTAACACATACGCTACTCATTTTCACTTTAAATGGAACCATAAAGGGTACCCTTGAATATATTTTTTTTAATATTTAAAGGAATATAGATTTAGGAAATAGATGCCTTTTTGAGCCTACTGCTTTAGAAGGGAAAATAACACTTCCATCAGATAATGATTAAGCAGCGATATTATCATGAAAGTGAAATCAAGACATGGTATTGATTTCTCCAGAGCACCTGAGTTTTGTGTTTCGTTTCATCATTGCTAAAGTTAAGAAAGTATGCAGCATTCTCCTGACTTCTCCCTTTATGGGCAATCTGACAACAGTGAATTGTTCCGATAATCTCTACAGGGATATTTTTAAAGATATTTTTAATTTTTTCCTCTTAATTTCATGTTAGCACTCTAGGAATTTATTGTTTTCTAGCTTGCTTGGAAATACCTGCCAGTTCATTTATTTATTTATTTATTTATTTATTTTATTTATTAGATTTTTATCCCGCCCTTCTAGACAATGTCTACTCAGGGCGGCTTACAATAAAATTATTCATAAAACAGTTAAAACAACAATTAAATCGACAATAATAGTATTAATCAAGATGGGAAAATATAAACAAAAGACTAAGTAAAAAATAAAAGTCAAGTATTGACAGGAGGGAAGGCCTGCCTAAAGAGCCAAGTCTTTAATTGGCTCTTAAAAACACCCAGCGAGGGTGCCAGGCAGATCTCTGACGGCAGGCTGTTCCAAAGTCGAGGGGCCACTGCCGAGAAGGCCCGGTTTCTAGTTCTTTCTTACCTATAAAGGTGGTAGCAACAGAAAAATAGCCTATGAATATGACCTCAAACAGGAGGAGATTAACTGAGTAGCACATTTTCCACAGATATCTGGATATCAAGTCATACGAGTTGTGATCAGAAACAGTCAGTGAAAATCTTCAGGCACAGGGATAATATATTCAAAGTCACATGTGAAAGTGTAACCTGGCAGGTTGTATTCTAGACCAACAGCATTTTCCAAATGGTCTTGAAAGGCAGTTCCACAAGGCTTTGTAGTAATAATTCCTAAATATTACTGCAGCATAAACAACTGTGGTAAAACTTACTGCATCCAAAAGCTGTCACAATTGCTTTACCAACTTAAGTTCACAAAAGGCATCTGGCTATTAGTAACTATGGATGAAGCCCACTCTCTTGCCCTATGTCTACAGCATGTACCTGATTATCAACAAAATGCTGAATACTTAATTAGATGTACTAAGTACACAATATTAACTTACTATACTGTATACAGTACTTAGTTCATACTTTTCAGTTAAGCCAATGACCCTATGAATCAGCAGAATGTATAATAATTGCAATGTATCCTGACAACTAGGATACCTTGACAAGGCTGAATATCAGCAAAAAACTTCTTAACTGTTAGACAATGTTAGACTGTTATGACAATGGGACCAATTACCTTGGGATGTGGTGAGCGCTCCAACATTGGAGGCATTCAAAGAAAACTGGACAACCATGTGTTAGATCTGCTTTAATTTGGATTCCTGCATTGAACTTAAAGGCCCCTTCCAGCTCTATGAACTATTAGACTGAATGCTCCTGGTACATTGACAAGTGCAGGAGATGTTTAATCTGTTCTTTAACAAAGAGTTCAGCAACAGACCATCAGCAACAGATGGGCCAAAGGTGGAGAAAACTGAAGTCTAGGTTACCTGCTAAAATACACACTTTCACACAACGACAAGTATTCTACAGATTCAGTTCCTTACACTTCCATCGAAACAAATTTAAAGTCAAACCATTAAATGGGGCTGTTTACAGAAAAGGGGACTTACCTCTGAGGCTGCTTCAAACTCCGTAAATTAAAGAAAGAAGCATTTAACTATGCCTTAGGATAAGGAAGTTCTGCAACTGTGAAGAGCCTGAAGTGAGTTGATCTACCCTTAACTCATCTGGGAGATATACACCAGATAAAGGACATAATCCAGCAGCACACACAGTGCTGTTGCATGGCATTGATACCATTGACTAGAACGTACATACAGAAATTTTCTGCAGGATTTTTCTATAATGAGCTAAATGAAGAACCTGCTTTTAATCAGCTGCATTCATGTACACAAAGAATAAAGCAGGAAACAAAAATTTTCAGGTGGGAGTAGGAGTATAACAAGATATTTTGAAAATTAAGACTAGTGAATTTTCGTATTTAGCATACTGTTTGTTCTTATGTTAATGTATAAATTTGTTTGTTAGTAAACCAGTTCCTTTTGAGTACTGAAATATATAACTGAAGCTTAGTACACACAGTCAAGATATAATTCTACATTGATCGACTGGAATAGGTTTGTCAGTCCAGTTTTATCCCTCTAGTTTTGCTTGCCTATTTCACACACAGTCAGAAGTATATCAGAAGGTCTTTATTGGCTCTGAACTCCTCATCAGCCCTGGAAATATTTCCAAAAAGAGAATCTGAAGACAGAATCAGGTTCTGCCACATTTTATAAAATCTCTTTGCTTAGGGCTCACTATGTTCACTATGTTCGTATTTCATAAATCTGATGAAGTGGGTTATAGTCCATGAAACCTAGCGGCAGACAAAACATGTTAGTCTTTGAACTACCACGAGATACCTTTCTTGGTTTTGTTACAATAGCCTAACTTGGCTATGTTCCTAGAATTTGTGCTCTACTTGTGTTTTTGTAAATAGGCATGCACAGTACATAGTTGTGTGATATATAAGCTGGCATTGTGACACCACAACAAGAATTTGGGATGCATCATTTGATATTTCCACAGCTGAGGCTTCAATCCTCTGTTGATTACCTGGACGTAAAGCCTATTTAACTCTATGAGACTTACTTCTGAATGTAGCAGTGCACTTCTATACTCAAGATCCTTGTGCTACTCTGTAGGATTGCTCCATAAGATAATCCTTCTTCACACTTCCAGTATGAACAAAGGAAGGGACACTTACAGGATGTACGGGCATAAAGATAAACTTGGGGTCCTTGCATGATGATGCAAATTTGGTTAATCAGGACTTTCATCCCAGTGGAGATGCCTGTAAACATATACAAATTTATGAGCTCACAAGCTTGTCTTCAGATTGACACAGTTCACACACTGGCCGGGCTGTATTTATTATATTGGACAAGCACACACATGGACCACCATGTACTCATACTGATGCCTGAAGACAACTACAGTTAACAGTAGAATGAATGAATGAATGAATGAATGATGTCATTATTATTTATATGCCACCTTTCTCCCTGTAGAGGAACCCAAAGCATCTCACAACAGCTAAAACTATACAACAATCAACAGTTTTAAAATACCGTAAAAATACCATATTTAAAAAACCAATTAAACGTGTATCAAAATTAAAAAGATTCAAAACAATTTTAAAATATTTTAAAAACATTTCAAAACTTCTAAGTTTAATAAACATTGAAAGCATTCCTGAGAATCTTATTGCTTAAAAGCCTGCCTGAAAAGGAAGGTCTTTGGAAGAATAAGAATTGGTGTATTTGTTCTCTGTCCTTGCCTCTGATGAAACAGGTTTTGCAGATTTTGAAACAACAAAAATCCACCAAACTTTTTTTTAAAGCACAGGGCAAAGGGGGATAGAAAAATAAATGAGAGTGCATATTACAAGGCATGCTGGCTCTGTCATATCCTCTTCAAACCTCTGAAAAATCTACCATATGCCTACAGCCTGTGGAAATCTATTATGTCAGTGAATTGAATAGTAACACTTATTGGACAGAATTTCTCACGAAACCAGACATGAGAAGAGGAACAGATCTTCAAATTAATTAAAATAATTGTCACAGCTTGGTATTCCTTTACATCAAATGTCTCTTTTCCTTTATGATACATGCAGCAAGCTTGCATATTAAACACCCTCTTTTTCTCTAGAGATTTGGGGGGGAAGGAACATATGAGTAATGCTGCTTTCTTTTCAGTCAGTTTTAATTGTTTTAATGTGATTATGTGTTTCACATATTCCCTTCATAAGAAATAGATAAAGCAGTAAAGAAACCACCACATCCTCCTTGAAAATAACTTTGCAGCACATTTCAGTGCAATAAATCTTACTAAGCACAGTTCTCTGTGCATGAGAGGACTGTAGCCACACAACACAGTCTTAGCCACATCTACTTAAAAGTAATTTCCATTCACTTCAATGGGCCTTACTCCCATGTAGGCCACTACAGGGCCTCAACTTAATTCTGATGTCTCTGAATGTATGCCAATCTGATTTTATTACATAGGAGAGGTGTTTCTGTTTTGTTTTTTAAAATTAATAGTCACACCTCACATCCCTTAAAGATCACTAGGCTCAGCTTTAGTTCTTGTACAGTTAAAACAGTGGTGCAACTCCAGTATGGACAGTGTGCAGATGCAATGAAGAAAACAGTCTTGCTCTGGTAGGAAAGCCTATTCAGCCCTTTACAATAAAAATAATAATAACAGGTGGCACACATTCTTCAAACAAAAATGAGATGTTTTAAAAAATGCTCAGCTCACGTTTGCTGCATTAGCAGCATCTTCTTTTCAGAAGAAACCTTTGAAATGAAGGTGTTTGAGACTCTTTGTCTTGACACAGATAAGCAAGCTTTCTCTCTTGGGATCTCCCTGCCATCCTTCATCTATTGGTTGCAAGTGCATCTTGGAAGAAATTCCTTTCACCTCTCTCTGACCTATGAGGAAAGTAGCCACCACAAGTTGTAAATCCACTTCGTATAGACAGCATGTGCTGTGCCACTGAGCGCAGCCCTTCCCCTGGGAGTCAGCCATTGAGAAGTCAGGGTTCTTGTATGTCTTCCGGGATCTAAGTCAGTGGTTCCCTACCTTGGATCCCCAGACGTTCTTGGACTACAACTTCCAGAAATCCTGGCCAGCATAACTAGTAGTGAAGGCTTCTGGGAGTTTTAGTCCAAGAACATCTGGGGACCCAAAGTTGGGAACCACTGATCTAAGTCATTTTCCTATATGTCACTTTGTCAATTTGTTTTAAGATTTCATCAAAAAAATTTTTTTCCAAGATACCCATAGCAGCTGTGTTATTTTAAGCTGAAATAAGGACAATTAAAAATCTCAACTGGAGGATATGATATAAGATCTCTGGCTAGTCCTTCCTCACTTCTGCCTTCCTTTAAGGCACAGAGATCTGTAGCCCCTGGGAAGGTAGGGAAGGAGCTGACCCAGCAGATCCCTCCGGATGGCTGATGTTCCCCTTTTGGTCCTTATGTCAGAAACTCTACTCTGGGCGTCCGTTCTGCTGCCCTCAACACAGAAAAGTCTTAAGAAGCCTCCAGGGAAGGGCAGGTTCAGGCAGTCTCAATACTCCTCTAATGTCAGTGAATCATCTCTCTCAAAAGGACAACTTTGAAATAAGTGCCTTCTGGTTCTTCACTGGACCTGCGTTTCCCTCATAGGCTTGGGCTTGGCTTTGGAGGTGGCCATGTATATATGTGATTCATTTACTTGTTGAATATCATTTATTTGAAAGACACATCATTGTTTTTAATTTTTTTCTGATAAAAAATGATAATTTCCAAGAGTTGCAAAGCCCAAAGGAATTCCCTCCCATTCTATTTTTCTTCTGATTCACCTCAGATCCTAATAGGCTCTTCTGGTTCTGGGTTTTTGTTTTGTTTTATCTGAGAGGATTAGCAATTTCAGAGTGCTCTCCAAATAATATCTAAGAGAAGGCTTCATATAAGCTCCTCTTCTTTTCCTCCTCTTCCTCTGCATAATATATAGATATAATATATACATGTATATGTGTCATATAAAACGTCCTTTAAAGAAAAGGGAATGGTTATTCTCAAGTGTGTTGGACATTTTGGTCCCCTCATGATTTGTAGTGCAGTGTTTGATATCAATTAAAAACAGATGAGCAAATGGTTTCATTGTAGAGTTTGTTTCCTTGTAATCAACTGTAAAGAGACCCAGGTCACACAGCAGATTTTTCTCTTTCTCTCTCTTTCTCTCTCTCTTTTTCTTCACTCCCCCCCCCGTCTCTTTTCTCCTCTTTTCTTCCTCCTCTGTCTCATTTAGCCAAAAAGACTCTTTTGAATGCAAATGGCTTTATTGGTGGAGAGAATTAAAGTTATAAAAAGCTGGGCTTAAAAGAAGTGCAAAATCAGGACTGTGTCGGAACAGGGACAATATAATTGTGCTATGGATTCCCATATGGGATTAAATTATCTTGATTTTAGAAATGTCAGCAGTTCTGTGCAGTTGCTGGAATGCGGCCAATGTGACACATTTGCTTCGTTTCTTAAAGATGGTTCTGATTCCACAAAACTTTAAATATGCAGAAACTACAGTTGCTGTAGGTGTCATAGTAGCACTTCTGTGAGAAATAATTTTATATGCAAATGTTATTTGACTATTAAACAAAACTGTCCGGGAACATTTCTATCTTCGTTTTCTTCCCTTGAATTGAAAGGTCACTTATTTTCATTCAAGTCTGCCTCATGAGGTCTTTTTATTTTATTTTATCTTAAGTTCTTTCCTCTCATATTCTCTCACACATCAAGGTTGTCTTCCTTTAAAGTGCATACCATCCAGTAATACTATTTTGTAGCGACTCAATAAAGCTGATAGTTTTTCTGGGTAATTACCCACAGCCCCCCGCAGGACAAATTAGCATTCATGACCTGAATAATGCTTACTAGAAAGAGTTCAGTGGAATTTACTTAATCAGAATCATTTCTTTCTCATGGCTACTTTTCGTTTTTTAGCCAAATATCCATTGTCCCCTAATAGCAAAAATGCTTTCAATGCCAGGTCCATCCTGGCACCAGGTAGAGAATAAGAAAAGATTAGCCTTTTTAAAGATAAATAATGCATTTTTAAAGACTGTGTAGAGAATTCTTCAACCTCATCTTGGATTCCCACATCCCATTCCTCTCTTTCTCAACCAGCTCAAGTAAGTCAATGAGTTGCTTTGGGAAGTTTATTTTATTCTAATGTGAGGTTGAAAACAGAGGAATCAAAAGGGGTGAGAGTGGGAGATCACGGGCATTAATATAACATTATCACTTAATGAAACAGGGAAATTCACTTATTATTATGGTTAATATGTCACGTTTGCAGGACATCAAGAGTAAAACATTGTAGCCAGTACTTACAGGGAAGAGTCTATATATCAGTTATATATCATATATAATAGAATGGAGGAGCAGATGTGTGCGTTGTTAAGATATACAAATTGGTTCTTGATAGGAAGGGCCTGAGAAGCATTTCTCACTTTCCATTGCACTTAGGAGGGCCCCTGAGTGTGGAGAGAATCTCCCCATGACATCTCATGGGGAGGAACAAGTGGCAGAGTTTGTTTCTGCCAGATGCCTTCGCCACATATAACTCTTATTCAGGCCCCTATTTCTCTGGCAACATCTCTTAACTTAGGGGTTAAGAACACTATCCACCATGAGGTAAGGATTGGCAAATGGCTTTATTTCTTCAAGTCCAAATATAAATGTTCTCATTATATACTGATCCTTATATTTCTGATTGATTGATTGATTGATTGATTGATTGATTGATTGATTGATTGATTGATTGATTGGATACATCTTCCAAGGCTGGCTGAATGGCTCACAGAGAGGGCTGCAGAGTTCAATTCTCTCTTGTACTTCCTGAGAGAACAGCTAGCCTGTGTAACCTTGACCAAGCTGTACAACCCCAAGATGCCCCCAGAAAAAAAGGATGGTAAACTATTTCTGAGTACGTTCTACCTAGAAAACCCTGAGGGTCTCCATAACTTGGAGTTGACATGACCGCATGCAATTATTATTTCTCTATTATTATTTCTCCTGAACTGGGGTTTGAGGTGGCTTACAGTAATACTGAATGAAAAGTACAATTAAAATGTAAAGGAAGAGCAAAGGGGGAAAGGAGAATTAAGTCAAAGGTTCAATTTAAAATACCCACCATTGTGGAAAACACAGCACACAATGTAAGAAGGTTCTTTTTCAGTAGCTTGTCACTTGCTAAAAGCCAAGCATATTATTACACTTAGTATATTTTAAAAGGCTGTATCTGATGCTGGTAGACAACAAGGAACCCAGTGGGATCCAAAAACGCTCCCAAACTCAATCAATACGACTTTGGTGTGGTGTGTTGTTTTGTTTGTTTGTTTTTAATTTTATTATTCTGTTTCTGGAGATGAAACACACTAAGGTTTTTTTTTTTTAAATGGATAAACATAGCTGACTGAATTTTGTATTCAACCCTGGGGATGCCACTTTGGAGGCTGTCACAATAGGTCTCTGAACACTGAAATTTACCACTGTCCAGAACTGCAGAGAAGCATTAAGTGAGTATGTTCATGGTCTGGAAAATACAACTGTACATTCATGATTTTCAAGAGAAGGCCATGCATTCAGACAACAACGGCATAAGAGAAACATGATAAAGGCTAATAAAATGTGGCAAAACTGTACAATTGGTACAGTTTCCACAGGGTAGCTATTAGATACAATATGCAACATATTCTTTCACCACAGCGCAGTCCTAAAATTATTCACTGTTTTGGCTTCTGGAACACTTGTAAAAAAGATTGTGTGCCAGATACTGCTGTTTCCCCCCCCCCCCCCAAACAGATGGTAAAATAAAATATTTCTGTCCCTACAGGTAATTCCTGTTTTGAGTAAAATCCTCCCTCCATGGTTGTGTCCAGTGTTCCCACTAATTTTCAGCCCTGCTGAGCAGGTCTCCACCGCTCACGTGTGTGACTCTTTCCCCCTTCAGGGTTCTGTTGCAACCGGAACCAAAGGGGCTGGAAATACTCACTGTGGGTGCACAGGAGATGAGGAACACTACATGGAGGAGGTCACAGCACTGTGCGCATGTGCAGCTGCACACCTTAGAGGCAACCTTGGTTGTGTCGTAGAGCCACTCATTTTCACAGCTGGGACAATATGAGAATTGTAATCCCAGTAGAGGAGTGGAATAAATGCAACCTCAACTTTATAATTGCAGTCATGAACATACATCTTGAGTGTCAATTATGCTGAATTAATTTGTACTCATTTTTCATTAAAGAGGTTTAGAAGATCTTACACAGTTAACAGAAACAGTGCTGCCATCTAGATTTAGCATGGCCTGTGCTAGGGATAGAGTTGCCCTCCTGTTGTCTCCTTGAGTTTTCTTCAGGAGGGCCACTACTATCATAGCCTGTCAAGAGACTCATTATTAAGACTTCCATAGATCTCCTGCTTCTCCTGCTCTCTTTTTGAGTTTTCTACAGGAGACTCACTATTTTAGCCTGTCAAGAGACTGCCTATCAAGACCGCCATGGGCCTGTTGCCCCTCCTCTTCCTCACAGTTGCCACAAAGTTAATTGTCTTCTTTGGCCTCCATGGGGTTAAGGTGTAGATAATGGCACCTGTCAGCAGGATGACTGATGCTCATGCTCATTGATTCTGTATGGCAATAGAGCAAGGAGGAGGAGAAACAGGAATGACAGATAAGAGGAGGGTGAAACAAAAGGGTTGGCTTCTCAGAAGGTCTGAGTTCTAGGTCTTGCCTAAGCTTTTAGGAATGAAGAACTGCCTGTCTTGCAAGGTAATTACATCTATGCACCTTCATATCACACAGAACCTTTATGTACCATACCATTGCACATAATGTCAGGGATGTTATTTATGTATGTATGTATTTATTTATTAGATTTTTATCCCGCCCATCTAGACCAAGGGTCTACTCTGGGCGGTTTACAAATTTAAAAACAATAAAACCAAAAACCAAAAAGTCCAAGATGGCGAAGTTTAAATAATTAAGATATGGCAGTTAAGATATGGCAGGAGGGAAAGCCTGCCCAAATACCCAGGTTTTAAGTTTATTCCTAAAGACACCCAGAGAGGGAGCCAGGCGGATCTCCACTGGCAAGTTGTTCCAAAGGCGAGGGGCCACTGCCGAGAAGGCCCTACTGCTTGTTCTTTCCTTCTGGACCTCCCTCGGCGTTAGGCCCCTCAGCCGCCCGGCCTGGCTGGAACGAGTGACTCTGGCAGAACTGGGTGGGAGAAGGCGCTCTGTCAGATATCGAGGTCCTAAACCGTTTAGGGCTTTATATGTAATCGTAAGAACTAGATGCTAGATGTTATGCTAGAGTGGAAGGTAGGACGTTTCTGTGGGTTGTGTAGAGGAGCCAGCCCAGGTTTGACAAGTCCCTCAGTAAAGTGTTCACCATTCTACACCGGTGTACCCTTCCTCAGCCATCTTGGGACAATGTTATGTCAGCCACAATGTGGTATTACAGGAAATTTAGAACAGCAACTTCCAGGCAATTGCCAACCAGCACAGGCACCTCAGGGGAGGCAGAACTGCCACTGTTTCTTGCCTTGATACTGACACCCAAGCTGCTATCTGAGAGTGCCAGTTGCTGATTCTGAGCTTGACAGAGTGTGCTCAGATGTCTCAAGTCCAGCATGATACAGAGGTGTACAGCATTGGTCTCAATGTTTGATGGGCACAGCCCCTGCACTGACTGACCTTACCAACATTCTAGGAATCTGGCCTTTGTTGTTGTCTGTCTGCTACACTTCTGACTACAAGAATCCAAAGCTGGGGGAACACTCCCCCCCCCCAAATCTATCTATATTTGGGTAGGGTCACACACAGGCCCAGTCTGGTCCTGATATATTGCTAGACTAATAAAAAACCAGTAGTTCTTCATCTAGCCTGTCAACAAGAGTGATGTCATCAGGCAAGCATGTGTTTCCATATTGCTGCTCAGATTCGGAGCCTTAGAGTCTTAAAAAAGTGATGACAATCTACTGAAATTGAGGTGCTATGACAATCTCCTGTCAATATGTTGACATTGGACAGTGAAATTGTATGGCCATTGTGCCAGGGTTATGAAATACTCCCTCTTTTGAAAACTGACAAACACTGTTTTTATAACTACTCACCACAAGAAAGATTAGACCGTGAAATAAAAGAGCATTTGTCATCCTCCCAAGTTCAGCATTGTTTCTGTGTTAAATAGGAATAAGTAGGAATAAACTACATTGCTAAAACCAGGTTATATAAGGCTCAGAGCAAAGCCCTCTGAATAATGGACACTGAGAAACTGACAGATGCTGGCAGAGGCTGTAATACTGGCTGGAAATGGTTTTGTTTTGTAATAAAGATTTCTATACAGAAATCATTGTACTGAGTATGTCTCATGCTTGTGCTGATGCCCAACCTCTGGCTACTACACCACGGGCAGACGGACTTTAAGCTTGCAGTTTTAGAAGAGGTCGCCATGTTGGTCTGTGCTAGCATATCTGACAAAAAGGAAATAAAAATGAAAAATAAAAAAGATACCAACATTGGAGCACCTTAAAGACTAACTGCTGCATAATCATTCACTGTTGTCAATGGGGTATGTGGATCATAAAGGGTTTTTCACCATACATCCCTTGAGGACACAGTTGTGTTGAGGAAGATTATGTCTGTTTGTACCTGTGCAAGTTTCTTCATGAGGTTGATGGATCTCTACTCTATTCAGCTAAATCCAGTGCTTTCAATAGTAGTAGTTTTAATAGAGGTAGCTGTTAGTCTGTGCTAGCATATCAGGCAAAAAAATAAAAATAAAATAAAAATAAATAAGACAAAAATGGTTATGGCACCTTAAAGACTAGCGGAATGATTATGCAGCATTTAATCTTTAAGGTGCCACAACGTTTTTGTCTTCTTTATTTTTTACTTATCTTTTGTTTTACTTTGTTTAGTATTTTATTTACTGATATGACTTTAAAATTATTCTTCCTATTCCTATTCCTGTTCTCTACTGGTCATTAATGTTCCAGATGGTGAATAGAGAGCCTGGAAGACAGCAGTTTGTACAAAGGTAACCCAATGGATTTTGTTTGATCAAAGAAATGGTATAGGGTTCATGAAGGTGTCAGGTCCAGTAGTATATATGAGCCTGTCCACACTGGCATATAGATACGATATATGGGTTCCTGGTAACACTGTTTGGCAGGGGGGGAAAATACCTTGTTTGCCTGTGTTTCTGCTTAAAACAATCCATTCTTCCTCTTTAAGAGCTGGCACAGGGCTAGGACATGCAATCTTTTTGGGATAATGCAAACTAGGTCTTTGTTCTGCCTTCACAGACGGGTATATATCGCACTGAAAATAAGGACCTTTAAAGCGCCGGCCAGATCACACCAAAAGAATGAGAGGAGAGCGCAGGAGTCACACTTGTCCCTGAATGTGGCAGTAGTTGAAAATGACAACTTTGTGTTGTTTTAAATATCCCAATTTAAGTATCCCAAGAGCTCCAAAATATGTTGCTAGAGCATGTTTTGTCTGAACCTTCAAACTACAAAAGGTGTACAACAAATAAATGCCCTAATGCTGTACAAAGGCCTGGGGTTTTTTACCAAAAAGAAAATGACACAAGTAAAATAGGACATCTGAGAAATATATCTTATCCCCGTATGCTTCATATCTCAGAGAAATCCTGAGGAAGCTCTGAGGAATTAAAGGAGAGAGGGTTATAAAGAACATCGCATAAAGTTTTTCTTTAGAAGTATGAATGCATTTCAAGAGAGAAGCTGAGGAAAGTGACAAAAATAAAATAATGCTAGAGCCAAAGCTGCAGTAATGCTTGCTAACAAGTGCAAGTACTAATGACATGCTGGTACACAAGTTTCTCGGGGTTTTTTATGGATGCCTAACTCCCTTCTAATCAGGAATGGACCACAGTGATATGAAGGGGGCCTGGCAGAAAAGCCTTTCAAGGCCCCTAACTAAGGCCTGGGATTTATATCTCTAAAAAGAGTCTCAAGATAGTTGCTGAATCCCTGTTTCCTTTGCCTTTTATATTTTGTAAGTTTCTTGCAAGGCCTGCCTGAATCCATTTCCTTATCTTTTCTTCAACATAAAGGAAAGCTGCTGTTAGTGACATCTTTATATTGTTACTGATATCTTTAGAACATTTCGGTGCCATTCTAAGCTGGCATGTAATTATGACAAGAGAGACAGAGAGAGGGGAGAGCGAGCGAGCCGCTATTTATATTTTGTCTCTTAAATCTGTGAGAGGCTTGAAACATTATTTTGTCTTGCTCCATCCACAACAAGTTTATTGCAGTAAACCTAACCTTTAAAAAAATTCCTACCCTGTTTGCATATAAAGCACTATGAGTCAGTAGGAGTTCACACACTCAACAATGACAGGATGTGGCCCTGTAGGATTAAATGGTTTTTCATTTGACCTTCTCTTTTAATTCACTCACATTTTCTGTATAATTCAGAAAGAGATGGCACAGATTGATGCCCTCGTTCATCAACCCCGCTTAAGGGTCACTGTGGGAGGCATGTGTTTTTGCCTTCATCTCCTCTCCATTCCACTTCACCCCCTGTTGGGCTGGGTTCTTTCAGGCTTCAATTTCCAGACCAATTACTTCAGAGTAGTTGCACTGGCTTCAGCAATTCTGCACTGAAAGAAGATTTTATTTGTGTTTTTCAAATGGTGGCTTTCCTCTTCCCAGACAACAGAGAAGGCTACAATATTGTTAATACTCGTTGGAGACTTTCTCATAAATGACTGGCCTCAGGGTCATGCCACAAGTATGTGAATTTATTTGCAACCAAAATAAGCCCAGAATGTGTATTGGGAAATACAAAGAACAAAATCGCTGTAGGTCACATATTGTACATATACATATGGAACATAAACACCCTGTAACCCCAGCTGTATTTTTTAAAATGGACAAGTCTTTCCAGTGGCTCTTGCTACCAAATAAGTGTGCACAGGTTATCAACAGAAAGAATCCCCTGTGTATTTCTAAGGAGAAGCTGAAAACTGTTAAGTGTTCCACAGCCATGATTCGGGAAGAACTTCTTGGCTGAGCAATCATAATTGCAAGCAAAGCCTGTCCTTAGCTTCTGTTGACCAATCACTAAAAAAATAAAGTTCATTTGCAAATTATAGGAAATGTGAAAAGCTCCTGCTGAGACAAGCAGACATTCTGAACACTTAAGGAATTCTTTCTCTTAATAATCAGCTATCTGTAGCATATAGTTAGGTGCTGAGAAAGCAAACCCAGATTTGTCGCCTGGAGATACTTTTGACAGGGACTTACAGCCAATTTACTACACTTCCAAAATGTTAGAGTGTACACTTAAGAAAAGAGGTTTGGTTCACTTCCAGAAGGCTGTCATAATGTTCCTTGACTCTTTTAGAGGAAAGGAGGACAAACAGCAAAACGTTTGGTGACAGAGTCAGCTCTGATTGATTGATTTAAAAAGTAAAGGACTATGAAAGACTTCTGTCTGTGACCATGGACAGTTACTGCCAGTGAGAGCTGGCATTTAATATTTACCACAGCTCCACTTTGGGGTAGGGGGTTGGCAACTCTCCTATATCTACTAGGCACTCTTTTTCCAGAACTGGGCACAATGAACCATTTAAAAAAAAAGAAGAAGCTTTGTTGGATGACTCTTAAACAAGATGAACTCATGATGTTCTGCTACATAAACCCGAGCCCAGCTTCCTCCTCACTCATCCATACATCCCATTCTGCCAGGTGAACACTTTAGAAACCCTTTTTACAACACTGCAACCAATTACCTTGGTGGTAAGCAGTGCTGGAGGCATTCAGGAGAAAATTGGACAACCATCTGTCAGATCTGTTTTGATTTGGATTTCTGCGTTGAGCAGGAGGTTGGACTCCATGGCCTTATAGGCCAACTCCATTATTCTATGATTTACACAATTCAGACACTATTCAGCCTTAATTCATCTTCATCTTATATGGTCCCACATGAAACATATTTATTCATCCTGCAGCAAGGCCATATTAACCGCCCCCACCCCCAAAAAACAAACTTAAGCTACTTTACCTGCATGCAGAATTAAAGCCATGGAGCCTTTAAGAGTTTTTGGATCAAAATGTATTTCCTTGGCCCCCAAAGGACCACGGACCTCATGGGACATCTGACTATGTCCCACATAGATAGCAGGCTATGCAATAAATACATATCAGAGAAACCATGTTAACTGATTTGTTTATAAAGTACCACTGAAGTTGAAAAAAAAATCAGTGTTCATAAAAAATGAAAGGAAAAATGTAAAAACACAATTGAAGACATTCAAAATAAATTGCTTCATGGAGAAAATGGAGAATGTCTTACATCATTAATTTTAGTCATTTTACAATAGTGGACAACAGCAAGCTCTTCTAATGTAAACCTTTTTGGAAAATGTCACAAAAGAGTATCAAAATATATTTTTTATGAAAAGCGATGTGCTGCTGCTTATAAATTTTTATTCGTGCAATAAGTATAGTAGACATTTTAATTATAGAATGCTGCTATTAATATTTTATGATCTGTAGCATTAAATATTTTGTCATCAGTAGTATTAATATATTGCTAAGTTTATAACTCTAAATATAAAGAAAAGCTAATATCAACACAAATCACTACCATCAGCTTTTATACACTGCTAATTTTTGCATGGTATCTTATCTTAATCTATACTTTGATGGCTACTCTATTAGAGCTGACCACAAACTTAAAGATGCCAAGGTTAAGCTCCCCAGGAACACCCCAATGTTGATGTCTCCTTCAGTTCTCTCTACCTCTGCTGGGTAACTGAAATTATTATTTCTTCTATTTATGTCCTGCCTTTCTCATAATATGAATTACAACTTAAATGACAATAAGTGAACTTATTAAAACGCAGTTAAGTAAGTGGTCATATTCAAACAATTTTAAATGCATATTAAAGTGCTAGCTAATAAGAAGGAAACTGCATAGCACCCACCATTAAAAGATGCTTGTTAAGCAGTTCGTTTATTTAATTTTTCTCAACCTCTGCCTCTTGGTGGAATGAGAGCATGGAGGGGGCCAGCCTAGCATCTCTCAGAAGGGAAGTTCTACATTGTGGGAGCAGCTACCAAGAAGGCCCTCTCTCACGTCCTGTGCCTGTGAGTGTGCCAAGACCCAGAAAAAGATGAGGAGATGCAGTCTTATATTGAATCCCTATTCCCTAAATCCTAGTCCCTCTGTCCGCCTTTTAGCTTCCCAGGAGCACCTGTGTCTTGATTGGATCAAGCTTTTTTTAAAATTCCTTATCCAGTCCGTTACTGACATCAAATATTGTTCAGCACCAAAACATCTTCCTGAGATTTAGATGGAATGGGGCAATAGAATTGGCAAGGAGCAATAGAATAATACAGGTGGCATCAAATAGGAGTCCCCTGGCAACCCTTTCTGTACTTGTCCTTCTAAAAAGCACAAGAGACATTATGAAACAGTGCCTGCATTTCCCCATCCCAGAGAGGTGGCTCAGAAGGATATCATAGTCAGTGATATAAAACCTGCTGACAGGTCAGGCAGAACCATCAAGGACATATGCCACTGGCTCAGTTCCTGGTGTAAATTATCCACTAAGGCAGTGGTCCCCAACCTTTTTGACACTGCAGACCGGCTGGGGGGGGGACGGGGTCCGTGCGCGGGGGGGGCGGGGCACCCCCACGCTCGCGCGCATGTGCGGAGGGGTGGTGCTCGCTCATGCAGGTGCGCGGGCACTTGCATGCATGTGCGAAGGTGTGGGGGGCGCTCGCACGCATGCGTGAAGGGGCTGTGCGGGGGGCCTGTTGCGGGGGGCGGGAGATATGTCTCCGCGGCCCAGTCTGGCCAAGGCCATGGACCGGCACCGGGCCACAGACTGGGGGTTGGGGACCCCTGCACTAAGGCACCCAAAAAAATTTTCCGCCCCATACGACAAACTGAGAAGGATAATTACACCTGTGCTTCCTAATTCACCAACCTGTTTCTCTGCTTACATATCCACTACTCCAGTGCAACTCTTTAATTTGGGCAGCCTGGAATTGAGGGGAGCAGTGATATAAATGTCTCTGCTTGTTTACTGAATGGAGTCAAAGTGACAGTCAATGGTACAAGGGCCAAGCTCAGTACTAGAGCATGGTTTTGCATGGAGAAAGTCCTAGGTTCAACCCCCAGCATCAACAGTTAGGGCTAAAAAAAGCTCCTGCCTGAAACCACACAGAGTTGCTGATAGTCGTTGCAAATTTTCACATAGTTAGAATCCATCAGATCTGACTTACGACATGTGTGTTCATCCGATCCGTGTGGTGGTAGGGTTGGGCAAAAAGCCACAGCATAGCGCAAGTTCTTCATGGTTCTAAATTATTGTTGTTAGGTGCCCTCCAAGTCAGAACGGACTTATAGCAACCCAAATAGGGTTTTCAAAGTAAGTGAGATATTTAAGGGGTGGTTCTACCAGTTCCACACCCCCAGTGAGTGTCCATGGCAGAGCCAGGGAATTGAATCCAGGTCTCCTGAGTCTTAATCCATGACTCTATCCACTATACCACACTTGGGTGCCCATCTCAATCCTCCTCAGGCTGCACAGGCTGCCAGAAAGAAAGAAAAGAACAAAACTGGAAGTGATCGGATCTCTACTTCCAGTTTTGGAAAATGAGTGCAGAAGGATTAAACAATGCAGGAAGGCTTCCAGAAGTGACAACACGTTATTCTTTTGCTGCAAGGAAATGCTGAGAGGGAGCACATGTGGGTTGGACTAGAGACAGGCACAAACTGTTTTGTCCCAGTTCATAAAGGCGGGCAGCACAGGCGTTGCTGCTCCTCTCCCCAGACTCCTCAGCCAATTCAGACACTCACCAGGCCCAGCTTGCTTGCTTTTTCAACCTCCTCGGCTAATCTCCCAGTCACAAGCAGGAACACAGACTTCTCTGAGTGGGAGATCAGACAAGAGGGCGGGGCAAAGAAGCCTGAGCTGTTGTTGGGACTGGAAGATCAGTGGAGGAGATCCAGGAAGCTGCCAAGCTGGGCCTGATGAATGGCTGATTGAGCCAGAGGAGGTGGGGGAGGGGAGCAGCAACACCTGTACTACTGCTTTTACAAACTGGGACAAACCAGTCCGTGCCCATCCCTGGATGGGACTATAAAAACAACCTCAGAGTCACACTTTGGGGGCCCCATTCCAAAGTGAATGCCACCTTTTGCTCATTCATCCTCCACAAAATGACACATTCTATCTTCCTATTTTCTCTTTTGCCTTCCATTCTGCAAGTGGGTCTATATGACGGTTTCACTTGTGCAGAAGCATAATTTGCGTTAAGATTTGAGTGTCTGTTCTAATATTAGAAATGAAACGAGTATTTGCTGGTCTGTGCCATATTGCTGAGGGGAAGGTGGGGCGGGCCCATTTTTAAAACAATAGGCCTTTAAAAACATTAAGTAATCTAATCAAAGATGCAATTACAGCAGCATTGAAATTTTACATTCCAATATGGTGAGGATAAAACATATGGCAAATAAAAAAGGAAAACCAGTCACGGCTTGAATAATTATTCCCCTTAACTTCAAGTAAGTTCTGACCTGCTCTTCATTCTGAGAAAAGTTCACTTATATCCATCCAGCTTCATTAGAATAAATCTTTTAGGAACTATCATATTCTAGATTACAGAATATAATCTAGAGTTTGCTATAGAAAAACAGAATTCAGTAATGTGAAATAAATTAATGGCAAAGAATTGAAATTTGCTATTAATTTTTTAAAAAGTGAATAAAGTTGTGGTGGCAGGGAGATACACCCAACTGTGTTGAAGTAAATAAAACAGCCTCTCCATAGGATCATGTTAACCCTTCTTCTACAAAAGAATGAAAGCTGATAGAGTAAGCTTTTTATCTTTATAGGTATTCATGAGCATCATTTGAGGAAATTATGTTGGCTGCTTACGATTGTCCATAAAGGTTATCTCAATTCTTTCCCCGCTTTTTGTTGCATCCTAGCAAACCACAAACATTTGGACTTTTGGTACTTGCTTTGAAGAAATGGGATTTACCCACAAAAGCTTGCAGATTGTATGGTTTCTTGGGGTTTTTTTTATTAGTGGCCTATAAAGGTATCGCCTATGCTTGCGTTTGTATTTTGTAATGGCCACACGGTCCACCCCTTTTATTTCAGAAGAGAAAGAAAAGCCCAGCCTATAGCCAATATATCCCTGAACCAGCTAAATACTATGATAGTAGGAACAACAGCAGATGGTGGGCTCAGGCCCTTGGCCTTTGTGGAACTGGTTTGGAACTCAGCAGCTAAAGCCCGTGCTCTTCCCAAAGCTCTGCTTTTCTCTTATGTCCTTGCTCATCATTCCCACTTACCATCTGGATCCAGAAAGCTTCTCTCACTTTTTCTACTTTCACTAGTCAGACCACCTGATTCCAGCAGCACTTCCTACTTGTTTTCCCCGCCTGCCCCAGTTAGACATCTGACCTGCCTTTTGACCCCTGGTCTTCATTAGATAGTCCACATGTATTCATCCTCCCACAGTGGCAGAGTGTCATGTCAGGTGAGTGAAGATACTGCTCAGTCCTCTTGGGAGGTGGCACACATTTTGGAGCCCCTGGGATTTTATAAGGATAGATGGCAGCTTGGACTGTGGTACCATTGGCTCAAGATTAGAACCTTCAGGAAAAGCTAGGAAAGCAATGACAATCCAAAGGGATTGTTTGAGAGTCAAAGATAACATAGCACAATAGTGTGAATCCAGTGCTGGAGCTATTGCCTTTTAGACCTAAGTAAATCAGGATGTGCCCATCAAGCCCTAAACTTGACTAGTGAGGACAGTATACCTTTTCTTGATGTATGGAACCCCTATTAACAGAGGAGGTTTGCTTCTTAAGTGTTCAACTCCTGAACCTATTTTCATTCCCAGTTTCAAGATTTGTCAGATTTTTAGGGATTCTTAAACTCTTCACAGCTTAAAGGTTTCTTGAGTAGCTGATGGAATTCTTAGGAACAGATTTCTCTCTATTCTGACAATTTGCCTCCTAGATACTTTTATTTCAGTAGAATCAGAGCTTTTAGATGCTCATAGTACACTGGACTGGTGTGCTCTGTCCACTTCCCACTTCAGCTGATACTCACCAACCTTCAGTACTCTGTGCCTCCTGAAGTACAATACGCAGTCTTAGTCAGCATGTTTTTCTTTTTAAAAACTCCTCAAATAATATTTTACTACACTTCTAAGTAGTCCCCATTGCATGCAGAAGCTCCAGCCTTTCCTGCTGAGGGAACCATTCACTGCCCTAATGATTTGTTGTTTAGTCGTTAAGTCGTGTCCGACTCTTCGTGACCCCATGGACCAGAGCACGCCAGGCCCTCCTGTCTTCCATTGCCTCCCGGAGTTTGGTCAAATTCATGTTGGTAGCTTCAATGACACTGTCCAACCATCTCGTCCTCTGTCGTCCCCTTCTCCTCTTGCCCTCACACTTTCCCAACATCAGAGTCTTTTCCAGGGAGTCTTCTCTTCTCATGAGATGGCCAAAGTATTGGAGCCTCAGCTTCAGGATCTGTCCTTCCAGTGAACACTCAGGGTTGATTTCCTTCAGAATGGATAGGTTTGTTCTCTTTGCAGTCCAAGGGACTCTCAAGAGTCTCCTCCAGCACCACAGTTCAAAAGCATCAATTCTTTGGCAGTCAGCCTTCTTTATGGTCCAGCTCTCACTTCCATACATCGCTACTGGAAAAACCATAGCTTTGACTATGCGGACCTTTGTCGGCAAGGTGATGTCTCTGCTTTTTAAGATGCTGTCTAGGTTTGTCATCACTTTCCTCCCAAGAAGCAGGAATCTTTTAATTTCATGGCTGCTGTCACCATCTGCAGTGATCATGGAGCCCAAGAAAGTAAAATCTGTCACTACCTCCATATCTTCCCCTTCTATTTGCCAGAAGGTGATGGGACCAGTGGCCATGATCTTGGTTTTTTTTTATGTTGAGCTTCAGACCATTTTTTGCGCTCTCCTCTTTCACCCTCATTAAGAGGTTCTTTAATTCCTCCTCACTTTCTGCCATCAGAGTGGTATCATCTGCATATCTGAGGTTGTTGATATTTCTTCCGGCAATCTTAATTCCGGTTTGGGATTCCTCCAGTCCTGCCTTTCACATGATGTATTCTGCATATAAGTTAAATAAGTAGGGAGACAATATACAGCCTTGTCGTACTCCTTTCCCAATTTTGAACCAATCTGTTGTTCCATATCCAGTTCTAACTGTTGCTTCCTGTCCCACATATAGATTTCTCAGGAGATAGATAAGGTGGTCAGGCACTCCCATTTCTTTAAGGACTTGCCATAGTTTGCTGTGGTCCACACAGTCAAAGGCTTTTGCGTAGTCAATGAAGCAGAAGTAGATGTTTTTCTGGAACTCTCTGGCTTTCTCCATAATCCAGCGCATGTTAGCAATTTGGTCTCTAGTTCCTCTGCCCCTTCGAAATCCAGCTTGTACTTCTGGGAGTTCTCGGTCCACATACTGCTGAAGCCTACCTTGTAGAATTTTGAGCGTAACCTTGCTAGCGTGTGAAATGAGTTCAATTGTACGGTAGTGGGAGCATTCTTTGGCACTGCCCTTCTTTGGGATTGGGATGCAGACTGATCTTTTCCAATCCTCGGGCCACTGCTGAGTTTTCCAAACTTGCTGGCATATTGAGTGTAGCACCTTAACAGCGTCATCTTTTAAGATTTTAAATAGTTCAACTGGAATGCCATCACCTTCACTGGCCTTGTTGTTAGCCATGCTTTCTAAGGCCCACTTGACTTCACTCTCCAGGGTGTCTGGCTCAAGGTCAGCAACCACACTCTCTGGGTTGTCCGGGACATCCAGATCTTTCTGGTATAATTCTTCTGTGTATTCTTGCCACCTCTTCTTGATGTCTTCTGCTTCTGTGAGGTCCCTACCATTTTTGTCCTTTATCATGTCCATCTTTGCACAAAATGTTCCTTTAATATCTCCAATTTTCTTGAACAGATCTCTGGTTTTTCCCTTTCTATTTTTTCCCTCTATATCTTTGCACTGTTCATTTAAGAAGGCCCTCTTGTCTCTCCTTGCTATTCTTTGCTATTCTGTCCACCAAATCTAGTTCCTTAAATCTGTTCTTCACTTCCACTGTGTATTCATAAGGGATTTGGTTTAGATTATACCTGACTAGCCCGGTGGTTTTTCCTACTTTCTTCAGTTTAAGCTTGAATTTTGCTATAAGAAGCTGATGATCAGAGCCACAATCAGCTCCAGGTCTTGTTTTTGCTGACTGTATAGAGCTTCTCCATCTTTGGCTGCAGAGAACATAATCAATCTGATTTCGGTATTGCCCATCTGGTGATGTCCATGTGTAGAGTCGCCTCTTGTGTTGTTGGAAAAGAGTGTTTGTGATGACCAACTTGTTCTCTTGACAAAACTCTATTAGCCTTTGCCCTGCTTCGTTTTGAACTCCAAGGCCAAACTTTTACCTGTTGTTCCTTTTATCTCTTGACTCCCTACTTTAGCATTCCAGTCCCCTAGAATGAGAAGAACATCTTTCTTTGGTGTCAGTTCTAGAAGGTGTTGTAAGTCTTCATAGAATTGGTCAATTTCAGCCTCTTCAGCATCGATGGTTGGTGCATAAACTTGGATTACTGTGATGTTGAAAGGTCTGCCTTGGATTCATATTGAAATCAATCTATCATTTTTGAGATTGTATCCCAGTACAGCTTTTCCCACTCTTTTGTTGACTATGAGGGCTACTCCATTTCTTCTACGGGATTCTTGCCCACAATAGTAGATATGATAATCGTCTGAATTAAATTCGCCCATTCCCGTCCATTTTAGTTCACTGACGCCCAGGATGTCAATGTTTATTCTTGCCATCTCCTGTTTGACCACATCCAGCTTACCAAGGTTCATAGATCTTACATTCCAGGTTCCTATGTAGTATTTTTCTTTGCAGCATCGGACTTTCCTTTCACTTCCAGGTGTGTCCGCAGCTGAGCGTCCTTTTGGCTTTGGCCCAACCACTTCATTAGCTATGTAGCTACTTGTCCTTGTCCTCCGCTCTTCCTCAGTAGCATGTTGGACGCCTTCCGACCTGAGGGGCTCATCTTCCAGCGTCATATCTTTTAGCCTTTTGGTTCTGTTCATGGAGTTTTCTTGGCAAAGATACTGGAGTGGCTTGCCAGTTCCTGCTCCAGGTGGATCGCGTTTAGTCAGAACTCTCCACTATGACCTGTCCATCTTGGGTGTCTCTGCATGGCATAGCCCATAGCTTCTCTGAATTACTCAAGCCCCTTCGCCATGACAAGGCAGCAATCCATGAAGGGGGCCCTAATGATAAGTATCTGCAAATTTTCACACAAACACACAGACATGGTGGCATTGCCTTACATCCATATTGCTTGTTCTTTCCAAAATAAGTATTTTATATTTGTTATGCAGTTGGCCGGAGGGGAATTGTCCTCAACTGGCATTTTCCTTTGCTTAACAGATTTGAGAAGAGGGGCAAGCTATATCCTCTAAAGCAATATTGGTAATAGGAATACTGTGCCTATTTACGAAATTGTTTTAGGTGCAACCTAGAACTTGCCAGTGCTAAAAGGGTGCTTCATTCTTCCAGGGAGTCTCCATATAACATAAAGTCACAGTCCACTGAATTGGCTTTTAAGTCCTCCAGTCACTTTATCTCAGTGCTTATGTTATCATCCATGCTTATCTAAGATCCAACCGTGACTACTGCAACAATTTTCTGCTACACTAATAGGCTCAGTGTTAGCCTGTTAAGAAGGAAAGGAGCAGAGTGTTACAAGAAAGTGGAAGATTTAAATTTAAAGGAATTGCTAAAAGGAATAATTTGCCCTTGTCGATTGATATTCTCCCTGAAGACACAATGGCAAAGTGACTCTGATTTGTGTGTGTGTGTGTTTGTGTGCAGCTAAGGGGCACTGCTAATAGGATAGAGTGAGAGCATGAAAAGATGGTGAGGAGAAGTTGTTTTTATCTTTCCTGTCCATAGTTGGATTTGACTTACAATCCGTTGTCATTAGAGATGGGGGTATTCACATTCGTATATGAATACCCCCCACAGGTAGACATAACGAGGGTCCAGCCCCCTGGGGCCAGACCGTCCACTCACTGTCTGCTGCTGCCGCGGGCTCCGGGCTCCCTTCCTATTGCTCCAGAGCTCGCGGTCGATTAGCCACTCCTGGCAGGAGGCGGGATGATGAGCCTCTCTGCCAGGTCAAAAAGTGGCTTGCCGACCGCGAGCTCCGGGGTGATAGGAAGGGAGTGTGGAGACCGCAGCAGCAGCAGATGGTGAGTGGACGGTCCTGCTTCAGGGGGCTGGACCCTCGTTATGTCCACCTGTGGGGGGGTATTCGTATATGAATACGAATACTCCCATCTCTAGTCGTCATCTTTTCATCTTTCACTCTCTTAAAAATTAACATGGCATATTTTATTAACATGATTATTTCCTTGTGACAAACAAGAAACAAACAATTATCGCATTAATGGGAAATCGGTGCAGTTGTTGTCGTGGTCTGTGAGGTCCCAATTGTCCCAGACTACAAAAGTTTTCTTTGCCAAATGGCACATTATTTTCTGATAATTTCGTTACCAACTACAGTAACGGACAGTGTGTGACCATACATTTCAGTGTTGCTGGACTGCAACCTTTTTACTGTTAAATCTCTTGTCAGACATTGATGACAGTTCCAAGAACATCCCCCACTGCTGGCATATTCAGCCATCTTGGATATAATTTCTGATGTCTTTTAGAGTGCACAGATATCCTATCTGACAAATTACAACTGAAATATGAGAGATTTTCATTGGGAAAATGAGGTCAAAAGGTCAAAACCTCTTCCTACAGTACTAGAGGAAACCCAATTCCTACCACAATGTGTTTTTCAGGGCACAGAATATACTTTGTTGTTGTTTAGTCGTTAAGTCGTGTCCGACTCTTTGTGGCCCCATGGACCAGAGCACGCCAGGCCCTCCTGTCTTCCACTGCCTCCCGGAGTTTGGTCAAATTCATGTTGGTAGTTTCGTTGACACTGTCCAACCATCTCGTCCTCTGTCGTCCCCTTCTCCTCTTGCTTTCACACTTTCCCAGCATCAGGGTCTTTTCCAGGGAGTCTTCTCTTCTCATGAGATGGCCAAAGTATTGGAGCCTCAGCTTCAGGATCTGTCCTTCCAGTGAACACTCAGGGTAGATTTCCTTCAAAATGGATAGGTTTGTTCTCTTTGCAGTCCAGGGGACTCTCAAGAGTCTCCTCCAGCACCACAGTTCAAAAGCATCAATTCTTCGGTGGTCAGCCTTCTTTATGGTCCAGCTCTCACTTCCATACATCGCTACTGGAAAAACCATAGCTTTGACTATGCGGACCTTTGTCGGCAAGGTGATGTCTCTGCTTTTTAAGATGCTGTCTAGGTTTGTCATCGCTTTCCTCCCAAGAAGCAGGCGTCTTTTAATTTCATGGCTGCTGTCACCATCTGCAGTGATCATGGAGCCCAAGGATATACTATCATACAGTAAATCCTAGACTTTCATCTAGTTCTGCATTTTAGATGGGCAATATGGATAAATAAGCAATACTGGATAAAATCAGCGACAGAGAAATGTTGCACAGGAGCCAAATACAAAGACATTGTCTCATTTCCAATATATATTGCCTGCACTAATGGTTCTTGTACACAGTGGCTGCATTAATAACACCAACTGTGCCAAATCCCATGACCACCCTTGACCCGGAAATTAGCATGCAATGCTGTTAAAATATAGCAGTGTGCTTAAAAATAGTATTGGTTCACTTAAAGAAATGCTTACATTATAGGCAGATGGTTTGATAGTGTGAAAGGGATTGTTTGAAAGGCGGGTCTATCTATGACTTTTTGCACTGATAGATGAAACAGGGCCCTCAATGAAAGAGAAGGAGGTAGACAGGAGAAAAGAAGTCTGGGGGAGCATATTGTAACATTTTTCCAGTATTTGAAGTTCTATTACATGAAGGGTAGTCTAGACACGTTTCATCCTATGCCAGTCTGCAGGACTACTTTGATTGGCTTAAATTAGAGAGCAGATTTTTGTTGAAAGCAGCAGAAAAAGTGAAAGACCGAATACGAGATGGACTGACTCCCAAAAGGAAACCACATGCTGAACAGGGCAGTTGAGGACAGGACATTTTGGATGTTGCTCATCCGTAGGGGTGCTGTAAGTCATAAGCGACTTGATGACACAATGGCAACAACAGATTTTGGTTGACCATCAGGAAAAAACTCTTAACACTAACAGCAGTGTAACAATGGAACCAACAGTCTTCATGTGTTGTGGGTAGCCCCTTGCTACAGAGTCTGCATGGCTATCAGTTAGGGATGTCCCAGCACATCATCTCCTCCAAAAAACAAAAGTTGGGACAGATGAGGAGTGGGCTGTGTACTGCATATCACATTTCCCAATGGTGATTTTTGCATCAGCACCTGTCCTTGAGGGGATCTCTCTGTGTGTTAACTACCCCTTGACTCAATGGTCCACAGGACCCACCTCCTAACTTTATGACTCTGCTAGCCAGTGATTTCAGAGTGGTGGAGACTTGGAAGAAACAAAAGAGCAACTTTGTGTTTTACTTGGGGAGCATTACAGAAGCACTTTGCTTGGTCATGGTAGGAATAAATTTACATGGAGCCTTGGTCAGATCCATTAATTTTATTCCTATATTCCAGTTAAAATTATTCAACTAGCTGATATGCTATTAAAATATTTACTCCATATAGGCTGAGAGAAGCAAGCCTAACCTGACTGGGACAGGGTAGCGGTGCCTCAGTACTGGTTGGGAAAGTACATCCCATTTGAAACAACGGGAGTGTGGCATTTGTGAGAAAGCAACAGAACAGAAGGTGGCTTTTATCTGCTGGAGCCAAAACTTCATTGTTTACACTAGAGACCCCGGGGAAGAAAATCCTCTATACCAGTATGGAGCTGGTGTAACTAATTCCTCCCATGCTTTGGGGCCAATGGAGAAGTTAACTCTACCCCTCCACCACAAAGGTTGGGGAGCAGCAAGGGATAAAAAAATGGGATGTCTACTCTCCTCCACATACCTTTTGCCCTGGCTGGCCCTGGGTGATTTTTCTGTTCCTGCACAGATGCACACACACATGCGTATACACCCTCCTCCAGTGGTGCATTATCTCTCTTACACTATAAATATATGGACTCAAGGTGTATAGTTATATGTAATCTGAGAAGGTAGCAAATATGTGTCAAAATTTATTTTAAAAAGGAAACCTTTTATGTGACATGCCTTTCAAACTGCTAATTAAATTACAGAGAGCAACATTAATTATAACTGATTTCTGGAAATGTTAGTGAGGTAATTACAATTATTGTCTCTTTTTTCCAAGTGGTTTTTTTTAACTATACTTATTATCTTGCTCACAGTTACACTTTAAAAGGTGTACTTTGACATATTTTTTGTGTTGTGACTAATAGGACTCTAAGTAGCAAAGTGACAAATTCCAATGTTGCTTGTTGCACTACAATAAATATTAAGTAGTGTCAGAGAAGCTGCTCTTTATCTAAAGCAGCCATTCTCAATGGGGCCATATGGCCCCCTGGAGGCCCCTGGCACATTTGAAAGGGGCCACAGACTGGACATAATTTTTCATACACCAGCTTATAAGGTTCACTATGCGACTTACACAATTCTGATTTGACCTATATTTCTTTCATATTGTGCTTATGTCTGTGGTCCAAAAAAAAAGGGTGATAATTGATTCTGAGTTTAGAAACCAGCTCTGTAGTCATGATTTCCAGTATCCTGTTTAATATTTCTGTGCATGGAAGTCTAACCATAGATGCTGCCACAGCGGCACTAATGGTTAATGTGATAGATACATGACTGTATGTGACTGGTATGTCATCAGATCACTGCATCGTCCACAGATGGAGCCCCATGTGCATACATATACATATATGTGCATATACATATGTATATGTACATATATACATACATGTACATATATATGCACCAGGATTCATGTGTGTTAACTGTTGTAGTTTTATTTACAACCTTGTATGCTATCTGTAGTTTGAGTGACTGGGACGGACTTTTCTGGGCTGGGGTGACTATCTATCCAGTACTAACTAATCATTCGTACCACCTTTTGAAATTTAAAGAGAGCCTTGTGTCTTTGCTGAATGTTCTGTCCGTCTCTTTTGCAGGTTGGTAGCAGTTATTTGTTGTTGTTGATCTATTCAGGTGGTTGCTAGTATGTGCAGTAAAGAGGCAGCGTACACAAGTCTGTAATTTTAAGAAACTGCAAGTAAATAAACTTTTTTTATTATTCTTTTCTCCTACAAATGTCTCAGAGTGAGTTACTGACACTTTTAAGTGCCAGTTAATGAGAAAGGGGTGGACTCCAGGGAACTTGTAGCTATTTTCATCTGTGGATCTCTGTACTTCTGCTATGTAGTGAAAAAGAGAATTTTAACAGAAATTCAAAACTCTGCAACATTGTTATCAAGTCAGAACTGACTTATAGCAACTCTAATGAGGCTTTCAAGGCTATTTAATAAGTGGTTTTACTAAGTCCACATACACCCCTTTGAGTTTCCATCACTGAGTGGAGATTTGAACCCAGGTCTCCTGAGTCACAGCCTGTCACTCCATGATACTAGTCTCTATATTTAATATTTACAGATTTAGGAATATTACATAAAATATTTAGAAGCTATTATACTGGTCTTTAGGCACTGTGTTTTACATCTGGGCAAGACTAATTGGTAATGTTCTCCTTTTTTATTATGAATGCTTTGTGAAGTGGTAGATTACAAAATAGTCAAGTCCAAAATACATGGTTAAGCTGTTCTAAGGATGTCAAGTGAATAAAAGCTGGCATTGGAGGTTGGAAAGAGAGGATTCAAAGAATTTGTATGGTTGGCCATGATGAACAAGGCTGAGAGCAACAAGTGTTCTCTAAGGAGAACAAACAACATCATTACCCAATAGCAATTTTTTTCGAACATTTCTGTGGATGGGTTCTTCTGTAAGGATATAGCAAGAAACCAGTTGGAAGGGACAACTTGATCTTGAGGTCAATAACAGACCCCTGCATTTTATGGGTAAAACCTGAAGGCAGTTTTGAAGGGAAGGCAAATGAGACACAAATGCACCTCCAAACCCTGCAGTTCAGGCATGGAGGGTTCAAGGCCATGATAATGCTCTACTCCTTTGTACTCAAGATCAATATAGCAGCTCTGCAGGCCTTGCGGTCTGGACACTGAGTTCACAGATGGTTATGATTGGGAGGGAGGTTAAAAAGAAGAAGAGAGAAACATACCTGATTTTTCTCAAGATCTTTTCTACACTTATTAACTTTGATGCCTCAGATTAGGAAAGCTGTTGTATGAATACTCAGTAGAAGTCATTAACCTGCAGGAGGTTTTCACACTGGGCTAGCAGACAGAAAAATAGAAGATTGATTTACAAAATACCAGCAGCTTTCAGAATCATCTTCTGCAACTGATACTTCCCATGGACTCTGCAATCGCCTTCAGGATGGCATGATTGGTGTGGAAGGCCTTTTTTTTTTTTACTTCAAAAATGAAAGCCATGAAACAGCTCAAGGCTGTGAGGCCTTCTTTTCCTTGCCACCTGTTGCTTAAATTGCTGCTTTGTACAACTGCTTGGCTTGCAACCATCAACCTAGCCCCCCTCCCTCAGCACCCAAATGAGATGCAAAAATGGCCAATTATTGTTACGCAGTTACCTGCTCTTCACATGAGATTGCTGTAATTACTTAAGCACAAAAACTAGCCACTCATACTACAAATACCCTTTTGTACACACGATTTGTACGCTGGCACACTGGGGGGAGAAAAAAGTGACTCACGCAGAAAAGAGCTTAAAAAGACAAATGAGCAACAGCGACTGGTAAGTAAACAACTTGAAAACTTTTGAGGCATGTGAAGTCATTCCTTTGCTGTAGGTCAGGAATAGCTTGAGAATATTAATTATAGGTATTTATCATAGTTTATACAATACTTTTGTGGGGCCTTGTCAATGATCAAACACAGTTCTCGTATGCCTGTCATCGAATGAACTAATAATGGTACGAATAGCTTATTTGCCAAATCTAATATGCCATTAAATTGACTCATTTCCCCCCTTTTTCAGCCACTAATGCCCAGATAAAAGGGGCAGTTCTGTCGGAGCTCCCGTGGACTAATTACACATATCTCACTGTACTGTTTGCATTGTCATATCACTCCACACAAAAGCTGTGACAAGGACTTGAAAAGTGGCCTGTCTAAAGCCAGCAACACCCAGGAGAGTTTAAATTAAGGGGAAATGGTGTGTGAAATTATAATTTTGAAATAAAACAACGCACTGAAACCTCTGAAGCCAGCAAACTGCACATTTGGCCTGTTTGTTAGGCCTTTTCCTTAGAAATACTTCTTAAAAGGAACTAAAGGAAGTACATTAGAGCTAAAGTTCAAACCATTTGTGATCTAAAATGGCATTTGATGCCTCGGTTGCATCTACCCCAGAACCCTTCCTTCCATTTCCACCCCCACCCCCCCACCCTCAGCTGCTGCCCAGTATCAGGAAAATGGTACCTGGAGGAAGAAAGCTATAGGAAATAAAATGGTCAGTGTGGGGTGAGAGTTCAGAATTTTTGGCCCTACAAATGGACATGAAACATCCCTTGTTGTGGCCACCTGATGGGGCAAACATTAACTAAAAGACATAAATTCAAGTGAATCCCAATTAGAGCAGACCCACTGAAACCAACAAAACCTATGGAAAATATGACTAACAAGTCTCGTTCATTTCAATAGGTCTACCCAACTTGGGACTAAAACTGGATATAGTCCAAAGTGGTATTTGCTGTCCCATAACATTTGACCTTTATGGATGATTTTACAAATGGAAAAAAAAGGATTCTCTTACAACTAGACTATGCCACTTATTGGTACAGTGTTCAATTTTGAGTATAATTCCTTAAAAATTAATGTGCCAGAGCTTGAGCTGCCTTGGATTGGTGTCATGCCTTCTCACTTAACAATTGTTTATTCATGGACTAGGACCAAGGAGGCCTGGCTTTGAATTCCTGCTCAGTCATGGAAGCTCACTTGGGGTCTGGAAATGGTAGAACCGCTCCTTAAATATCTCACTTACCTTGAAAGCCCTATTAGGGGTGCTATAAGTTGGTTTCGACGTGGACTGCACATAACACTATTGCTGCAGTACATTTCCTCCTCTGTACTTATTATGTGTATGGCATTTTTACTGACATTTTTTAAAAACAAGGACAGTTATAAAAGGTGGATTAATAAGCAGGAATCAGATTATAGGTGAACATTAATTGTATTTTTATTAGAAAACTATAGCAGCTAATGCAAGAGCTAGTGTGGTGTAAGAGATAGCATGTCAGACCAGAATTCAGGAGAGCTGAGTTCAAATCTCCACTTGGCTGTGGAAACTCACTGAGGCTTGGCACTGGTAAAGCCGCTCCTTAAACATCTCGTATACCTTGAAAATACTATCAGGATCACCATAAGTTGAATGTGACTTGACAGCCCATCACATACGCACAGGATTAATTAATGTGTAATTGTGTTATAGAAAGGCAAGGTTGATCCATCATCTGCTTTGGAGGAGTAACTCTTGTATTTAAACTGTGAGGAGACAGGGATAGTGGAAGTGTAATGCCAAATATGGAAAATATAGAGTTTAAGCCCATTAGGGACTGGGAAAGGATGCATTTGCATGGTCTGCTCATACTACCTGGACCAGGTTCCTGCTCCTGATAAATGTAGGCTGAGGTTAGCAAGGCACCCTGCTATTTTCTTTTCCAGGCTGTTGCTAAACCTTTGCTTATCAGACTCCCTTGACAAAACGGAGATCACAGTTCAAGCTGCTATGTGGAGTGATATTTTGAAATAAAGTAGGACTGCTCCTCACTAAAACAAAAGAGAATCAGAACTCATCTGGTCTTTAACATCCTAATTCAGTATATTACATTTTTGCAGGAGCCAATAAGGCATATTAACTAATACCAGACTTGAGCCGTGGATATATTGATTCAAATGAGGGCTACACATAGGTCCCCAAGGGTTCATAAGCCAATTCAGTCCTTTCAGATGGATTATGATTCGGTGTGGAGAGATCCAGGCTCTATCACTCTATGCACTACAGACCGCACTGCGTATCTATGAGATATACATGTAGCTGATATAGAAATAGTTTCCCTTAATTTTTCCACCAGCTCTTAAAATGGTCTATTCTTTTTTGCTGCTGAAATTTGGATTCTGTTTTGTAAAAAAAAGAAAAGAAAAAGAAAGCTTTTAAAAAAAAATCTGTCTTGGAATCATGTTTACATAAAAGAACAGCCCATCTTTCTCTTTGCTTATTTGCAGAGTCGGCTGGTGGAGCACTTCAGAGCCCCCTGTTCAGCAGTGACTAAACCTGTTAAGGGTTCTTCAGGCCCCGCTCGGCCAGGGCCCAATCTATTAAGCCTGTCTGCCTCTTTTCCCCCTTGCCAAGCTACTTTCTTCTCTTTTCTTCGTTCCTTCTCCTTTTTTCCTCTTTCTTTATTAGAATGATGAACTCTCAAATTGTCGGACAGCAGCTGCTTCGAGGAGGATTTAGCTGATTCTCATGGTGTTCCTGGGTGTGTGGGAGATATATTTATGTCTGGACTGTGTCGAGGCCGTAACACTGCTTAGACCTGAGTGACCTCCCCCCACCCCTTCTGTTCAAAAAGAGACTGCTGGAATGCAATTAAAATGCAGTGTTACTTTGCTGCAAACCCCTAGCAACCCAATCAGTTATTGTCTTCTCCCTTTTCTTTGGCTGGTGTGAGCCTTTCTGCTCCTTCTCCCACCCTCTTCCCATGGATTTCTTTCAAGTTTTGTCCTCTCTGAAATGGTGATTTACCTTATCACAGCATGCTGTTTACTATTACAGGAGCTCTCAATTTTTAATTCCCCACCTCCAAAACAGACTTCTTCTTTACTTACCTACCACACTCTTGTTGAAAGTGCAAGTTATTAATTTTCACATGTTGCTCAACTAAGCAGAACTAGGTCCTTTTGGCAGGTGCGGGGGAGGAGACTTCTCTAATAACCTCAACGGTAGGAGGGTTTTTTGTGTGTGTGTGCAATGTAATACACCGTTCGTATTGATTAATATGTCTGTAAGTGATATATGCATTTTAGAGCCACATTTAAATGTCAAGCATGAAATCAAGCTGTAAATAATTATTTTGTTAAAAAATAGTTCTTTCCTGTGTGTGGCAGAATCCACAGGCATTGAAACAAAGAGTTGATTAGAAACTAAAAAACAAATTTACATTTGTAGGGAGTTGCAGTGCTGTTGTTTTCAATTTGTTATATGCCTTTACCTGGCATGCTATTTCACCCTTCATGACACACATCAATACCTTCTTTATGTCTGGCTATTACTACTCATTTAAAAATCTATTTTACATGATTCTTTCAGCCAAAAAATGGACTATAATGACACAGAATACAGCATGTGCTTCATAAATTCTCTAGGAATCAATACTTCGGCTGGGAATTTGTCAGTCTCTCAAAGTCATGCATCATTAAACTTTACTGTTATTACAATGGACTCTGCATCAAAGTTCAGTACCAAGCACATATTGGTCAAACACTTTTTTTCCCCAGGCAGGCAGAGGACAGAGGATGCCAGTGCTTTTACTGACAGCCTCTATGAGGAGCTGTCTAATTTATTCAAGCTAATTAGCACTAACGTCTCTGTTTTGTAAAGTTTTGCATATTTATAGTAGTACCATATTGAGATCAAACTGTGCCCACAGAATATAATCCTGTCTCTGTCCCCACACTTTACAAGGCCTGGTCACTTCCCCTTTCTCCTGAATTTCTGGAGACATTTAGCTGTTTTTCAGAATGCTAACGGTGATTTACACTAGTGTGTGGTTACATATATTGCAGATTGTAAGAGAATGAGGCAGCTAGAAAGACTCAGAAACAGGAGTCTGGGTTTTGAAGGTCTCTGCTGCTTGACCACTACCGTTCAGTGGACTGTCTTAAGAGCCACAGTGTGCCTAACCCTATATAAATCAAATCAGAACAATGAATCAATCAATCAATAACCCACATGTGTGCACGGAAACAAGAATTCTTGTGAATGAATGAAAGCTCTCCTAAACCACTGATTATTGGTAGTTCATTATTTCTTGTCAGGGCCAGTCCTGTAATTAGTCAGGGCATACAACATATGCTGAGGGGTGGAGAGTAGAAGCATGGTATTGGAGAACAAGGCTACGTTCAAGATATGGCCTGGCCTGCAGCCTTGAAGAAAGGACTGGGCAAAATGCAGCTTTCCAGATGTTATTGGACTGCAGCTTCCGGCACTCCCCATTATTGACCATGACTGGCTGGAACTGCTGAGAATGGAGCCCAAGGCCTCCAGTTTTTTTAAGAACACGTCCTTAATTCTCACTTAAATTTCCTATAGGTGCTATATGGACTAGCCAAAGTTCAGAAACATGAAGGTCCCAATAATAAACAGGTTTATATTTGCTTTAAATCAATATATAATTGTTCAACATTTTGTTTGATAGAAATGAAGGACAAAAAAAAGTGAAGTCAGTTACTGTCTAGCAGGGGGACATATGTGATGTATGTGTGTATGTGTGTTTTCTCATGATATTTCTTGTTGCTGTCTTCCACTCAATTGATTAGAACAAGGTGAAACTGAACTGGCTGGTTGATTAAGGCACACAGGTGCAAACCAATACTGTCAACTTTATGTAGTGCACCTGCTCCGAGTAAATTCTCTGCATAGGCTTGTGGCAAATGTTACAGTGGTACCCATTATCCACATTTTGTGAACTGTTGGCCACAGCTAAAGAGAGAAAATGTTGCAGTATTTTCCAGAATATGGATGGATCTAACTCCTCAGTTACCTTAAGAAATGAACCACAGAATTATCAATACCTGATAATGCCAGGGTTTAAGCAGCAGCAGCAGCAACATAACTATTTCCACATATGCCCTGGGGATTCAGACATATGTCAGACAAAAGCCCTCTTATCCTCCAGTGGTTTGTGGCAAATCTCTTTTGAAACTGGAGCAGGTTTCAAAAGTAGCTTATGGTATGGAATGCAGTGGAGTCTGTTCTCCAAAGGAAAAAGAGGTGTTAAGTCCCACTGGCTGTGTCAAAACTGTTGAGTGCACCTAAGTTAATTCTACCTTGTCATTTTTAGAATGAGCTACATAATGAAAAAGAGCAGATTTGAACCAGAAGGTGTAGAATTTGAAAAGCTGCCAACATTTTTTATGTTCAGATTTATGTTTTTACATTGTACAGATGATAGACGCACATTTTAGACATATGCAAGGTAAAATCTTAGTTGACCAAGTTGACTTTTTACTCATATCGAATACACTTTGGTTGGAATGAATGACTTTAGCTGGAATACGTGTAGTGTTAGTGGCTTTACCCTGGAGCAGTTGTTATCAGATGGCAAATTCCAAAAGACTGTCATTTTTCTTCTTCAAATAACCGTCACTGTATACACGTATGTCTTTCTTGAGAGGATGGAACAAGTGAATTCTAGTACAGGCTAAAGAATATGTGGGAAAAGTCATTCAGAACGTGTTGCAACAGATGGGGAGAGTCATTAATAATATATTGCATTTCAAGGGCTGACACTATGTTGCAATTTCTGAACAGATCAGAAGGTTATTCTTTGGTGCTGTCAGTGCATTAAGTGAACTGGGACATGACAGATCCTAGTCAAAATCCCTGCTTAGTGACAATATGGCTGATGTTGTGCATATCATTATTTCTTATGCCCCAAGCAATAATTTAGACATATGTCTCCTGAACTATGGATCAGATAATGATACACAAATAAACATAATTTTCTTTAAATGAAACACAGTTCACTGACTCTCCCCCCCCCCCCGCCGCCCAGTAATGCATCTAAATCTAGGCCTAGGATGGCAACAGACTTATAGATGAACTGTCTTTGCCTAATTTTACTTAAATTGTACAAGGGAAACTTCAGGTAGTTGATTTCTTTACTGGAAGATGTAGAAAATTACAAATTCCTGATATAAACAGTATTAATAGCATTTGACCTTACTCCTTGTTCACCAGTTTTTCATTAACAGCTGCACAGACAATTGTTGTAGGCCACTGTTAGCCTGAAGCCTCAATGTGAAGTGGACTAAGAATCAATTGTTAGTTCGCTAACTGGTTAGTAATGAGTGGCAAACAAGTAGTGACTGGCCTGTGGCAATGGGGATTGGAAAATGTCGCTATTCAGTGTGAGCAGCAGTCTATGGGAATTTTGGTTACTGCCATTTAGAGATGATTTGCAAATCCACTATGCCAATGGTAATGGCACAAAACTCTCTGTGTGGTGCTCCCCTTCTAGACAGAAGTGGAGAGACTAGGGCCTACATGGTGCTAGCCCTTGTCTTAAGTCTATTTTATTTATTTATTTATTTCATTTTATTTTTAGGCCGCCTTTCTCCTGATAAGGGGATCCAAGTTGACTCACAATATTAAAAGGAATAGAATTGAAAATATAATAAGTTAAACATTAAAAACAGTTAAACTATACACCAATTAAAATACAATTGAATAATTAAAGGCAAATAAACCTAGTCTAGAGGCTCCCATGCCCATTTGGTATAATGTAAGCAACTAGTTGTCTGTACTGTATGAGAGAAGTTAGAAACTAATGACATGTTCAAGAAATTGAAGAAATATTGCATTCTAGCAAGAGTGGGCAAAATGAAGCCCGGGGGGGAGGGGGGGGGGGCACCTGTGGCCCTCCACTTTTTTTTCAGGAAAAAAGATGAATTGCAGTTCCTGGAAACATCTAAGAGTGCCAATTCACCTTTTAAAGGGGGCACACAGACCATCTGCACCACTGAATACCACCACCTCTCGGGTATTAAAACCAGAGGGGTCTTTTGAGTAGTTTGCTTCTTATTTTGGCATGGCAAGAGGATCTATCTAGGGCAGTGATGGCGAACCTATGGCACGCGTGCCCCAGGTGGCACGCGAAGCCCTTTCTTATGGCACGCCAGGTCTTGGCCCACCCATCCTCCCTTGTGGAGGCAACCCTTATGAGCCGGCAGCCGGGATTCCCTCTTCCGCAGCCACTTCCTGGTCCTCTGGGTCCGTCCCTATGATTCCCCCTTAAACTTCCTGTTCCTGGTCCTCTGGGTCCGTCCCTATGATTCCCCCTGAAACCGCCACTTCCGGTTCCGGACTTCCGGGCGGCACAGCAGCCACTGGTTTCTCTCCCCCCCCCCCACTCATTTTGGGCACACGAGCCCAAAAAGATTTGCCTCCATTGATCTAGGGCCTAGACAGCTTCAGGGTCAAAAAAAATTGACATGTGGGTGCACTAAATTTGTCAATCCCTGTATTACAGGAATTACTTGAAGAGGTAGATATGTTAACCTGGAGACTGTCACAGCAAAGAACAACCAAGAATCTTGTGGTAACTTAAAGACTACAATGAGTTCTCTTTGCAGGCCACTGCTTTGAATGCTTCAGAAGGTGAAGCAGTCTGGAGTTTGACAAAACTTTATGCGGAATAACACTCATCAACCTTGGAGGTGCCACAAGACACTTCATTGGTTTTGCTAAGAACCATTTGTTTACTGGAATGCTGGGCCTTAGTGTTAGCATAATATTTTTTCCTCCCTCAAACTCTTCTATTTCACTGGCTGAAACAAGTAGCACAATGAGCAAAGCCTCTGTGAAGGCACCAATAACTATAAAGAACGTTTTAGTGGTGTGAGAACAGAAGCAGGAAATGTTTCAGTGGAAAAGCTTCCTGGCATAGTTGGTGAACTGGTTTCGTTCCCTTTGTCAGGGAAAGCTGTTTCAGTCGAGTGTCACAGAGGTGAAATGTATCATCAGACACAAGATGGGTTATTGTTTTACTGCACAGAGTCACACAAAGTACTGAAGAATCACCTGTAAGGGCTTTAGTTCCTTAAGGCAAAAATGGTGCAACAGTTTCAGATACATAAAGTAGCAGAAAAGAAAACTGAGAAGAGCAGGATAGATTAGAAACCCTACTAACAAAAAACATTCCATTTTAAGTGCAATTTTCCTAGTGACTCACAAATGAAATTGTGTATTCTGTTAAAAGACATCTGTTTTCCCACATGCATATTACCTGTCATTACTTGGGCTTGTAACAAAATTTATAACTCAAGTTAGAGATTTTAGGCTATATACATTTACCTAGGAATAAGACACACTGAATATACACTGGAACCTACTATTTACCAAACATTTACAGGATTGCATGGCATATATATATGTGATTTTGAAAATGACTGGGATTATCTTTAGCTATTTTGCAGATAGGAAACAAAGTCTTGCAGATAGGAAACAAAAGAGTAATTTTTAATATAAGAAGAAAAGACTGTGGCCTAAAACTATTTACTAATCTCAGCTAGATTAGATCCTTGAATCAACGACTGAATGGTAAATCAGTACTTAAATATCATTGATTCAGTAAGTCTACCCTAGGTTGGACGAGGAATTGTATTTTATTCACAACAGTTCTGATTCAGAGCTTCAGTAGGCAGGGATTTTCCCTAGGCTTACAAAAAAAGAGTAGGGAAATGGCTTAACTGGCACAGATCTCTGACTATGTCAGAACTCTTCTGTCATTACTGATGGCTACAATTAAAATCCTGATACACACAGGTCACTTTTATGAAGCAGAATTCTGCACATATGCAGAGACACCCTTACTTGAGTGTGGACAATTTTCTAATCAAAGAACTGGGCAGTTTTTTGGTGTATGTTCTCGAAGGCTTTCACGGCCGGGATCCGATGGTTGTTGTGGGGTTTTCGGGCTGTTTGGCTGTGTTCTAGAGGGTTGTTTTTTTTTAACCTGTTATATGTGCATGAATTGCAGCTACACTCACCCAAATTGTACCCTGATTTGTGGAACGGTGATTTGACATTAAAGGCTCCTACTTTTGGTGCCCATTGAACCTTGCTACCAGATCTTGGAAAGTTACTTTTGAAGTTACAACACCCAGAATCCCCCTCACACAGCAGTGGTGACTGGAGGAACTGTGGCGTTGTAGTCCACAAAAGTAGCTCTTCAAGGCTTTGATGCAAATATGAGCTTCAGAGGCAGGAGTTATCAAACACTTCTCGCAGATGCCATTTCTGATGTTTAAAACATATAAATTAAATGCCAAAATATCTAGCTTGACCCTCAGAGGCCACATAAAATGGCATTACCACACATATGCTGAATTTATTCCAGTTATGAGTCCTGTCCTCAGAACTGCTTCACATTTTAAATTGTTTTTTTAAAAGTGGGATAAAAATGTTTCTGATAATGCTGTAACAATATGCACACCCACCACCAGGATCAGCTAAAGCTCACATCTGTGTATGCACATGACAGAAAACTGGTCGGTTTTTGTTTCTTTGTTTGTTTGGGGTTTTTTGGTTATATAGTGTATGATGTTATAGATTTTCTGTGCCACTAAATATGACTTGGGATGGAATATACCAGAGTGTGTTAGCAAAACATCTATATACTTGACATTCTGTTGACATTTCATTGCTATTACAAAGCACTATAAGCAAACAAAATCACTTAAGTATATCATACTGCATGGGTTGTGAATTGTGCCCTAACTGTTGTAGTTTTTTTTTTTACAATCACTTCTACAGACTTTCTTTTCTGTTCAATACAAAATGTTCCACCTGCCCGATTCCTTAACGTTGTACTATGTTTTTCAGAGTTATCCAACAGATAATATTTCCACTGGTTCCCATGAGACTCTTGCCTCTGCAAACATTGTAGGATCGTAGCCTCCATTTGTAAGTCCAATGCAGGAAGCCTGGATGAAAAATAAGCATTTTTACACTATGCCTTAAACTTCATTTAGAAGGAATGGCTGTGTCGAAGAGTTCCATCCATAAACCTGAACCATCTAAAGCCCATTCTTTGTTCCTTTTATCATCATAGCAGAGTTCAACGATTACATATTTGACTTCAATTTACAAAAGCTTACTGCTGAGGTAAAGGTAATATATTTTGTGTTTTGATATAATCTATTTCAGAAGCACTCCTGTCAATATCTTTTCTCAATACACCACAGGAATGTTAACATTTTCCTCTGACTCCTGCTACTTCTGTAGAACACTGAGGTTGAATATGTAACTAGAGAGGAAATGATGTCTGGATTCAGAATGGGCCTAGCCTTTATGATCCAGATAATTACAGATGATAACCATCCAGAAATATCATTCATGTTTATATTTATTGCAAACTTACTGCAAATTCTAAAGGATATGCATGAATACAATGACATTATAGCTGCGCTATAGTGCAGCTATGTTGTGCAGCAGAGCAAAAACACTCTGCAAGACAATTCTAAAAATGGGGTATCCCAAATAAAAAATTATAACTTTGAGAGTGGACTTCAGTTCTGCACCAAATTTGGCACAGATATAGCAGACAGTCTACTATTGCTCTGTACCCAATTTGGGGATGTTTGGGCAAAGGTTTTTGTTTTTAAAGTAAAACAGTTTTAAACCCCCATGTGCAGAAACAAGCAACCTTAAATGTTCCCAGATTTAGAACAGATCAAATCAATTTGAAAAACAAAATAATCTTGCTTATTTGGAAAGAGAATGATCAACACCACCTGCTTTTTTTTAAAAAATGGAAGGAATCCAAGCTGCAGTAGCTGAAATATTGATTCTTCAAAAAGGCCTTTCAAAAGGGTAAAACGGTAACTTTTTAATAAACTGAACAATTGTGGAACAGGCTTACCCCTAAGACTGTTCCAAAGTAGATACATGATTGCAGCTTTTCAGCAGTGGAAGGGAAATGTTTGGAGGGCAATCAAAGTTCAGAGAAACAGTCAAAATACAGGTTTTCTTTGGAGAGTGAAAAAACATGCTTGCTTTAAATAAAGTAATGGAATGACAGTGCTTCAGAAAGGGACATTTTGCCATGCATTTCTAAGCAATTAGCATACATTTGTCAAAAACAGCCGTGACAATTTCTTTGTGTTTGAGTGAGAGGTGGTTAAATGATGAAAAAAGAGTCAGCTTCAGAGATTTTCCCTTGCTTGGTGTCACTTTGTAAATAGTAGTGACCACAAGAAGGTATCCTGTAGACCATCTTGACTGCTGCCATTGGTGTTGTCAACAATCAGACTGCCCTTTGCTATGTAAAGCTTAGCATCCTTTTTCCGACTGGCAATGTGGGCAAAATATTGTGCAGCAATATCTTGCCTTCATAAACTGTTCCCCCCACCCCCAAGAATTGAATCGGCATTCAGAAGCTCAAAACCATGCAGCCTTCAATTCTAGAACCAGCAAATAATATGAAACTTGCACAACACAGAGTACCTTTTTTCCCCCTTAAGTTACGTGATCATGCATTCCAGAAGTTATCTGCTGTGGTAAATGTAAAAGGTTTTCATTAAATATGCCTTGTATTCTGTATGCCAAGTTTGCATTAATAGATAAAATGTGAACACGTATCTGCTGTTGGTGCTGGTGCTGGTGCTGTTCTTTTCTCCTTTCCCTTTTTTTGCTATTTTTAAAAACTCTTCCAGATGCCATTTTTATGGCAGTATAAAAATGTGGTACAATAGAAAGTCTCAGCTTTTCCTTCACAGAAATCCCAAAATTCTAGATGTCGTTTTTAAATTGACTATATTAAGACACCTAGATATTACACGGAAATAAAAGGAGGCAATGTGGTAGTTTTCAGCCTTGGGCAATGCTAGCCTCCAATGGTACAAAGCAATAGAGAAGCATATTTTTCAACAACTATATTCTAAGACAAGTCTTTCAACAGGCTGAAAACAGACCCTGTTCACACATTAGCTTTAAACGAAGCATCACAGGTACAAAAGCCTCAGTGCACCATACCAGCTATCAATTCTGACAGGTGCTATAAGGTACTGAAAGCTTGGCAGCCCACTTCTAGCCCTCGTTTGCCTCAGTTTCTGTGAAACTCCCTCGCTCCCATTCATAAACACTTAGCATTGGCAGGTGATGCCCATGGGGACTCATAGGACTGAAGGATAAGGCAGTTAAGGGTATGAAAAGCCAGAGCCAATGAGAGTCAAAGCCAATTAATTATGGTACTACCCCCATCCTTTTCCATTACAAGGACATTTAACAGTAATTATAACAAAGATATGTAAGCCTGGCATGGCCTGCCACAGGATACACCCCTTCTAAAAATGTAATTTTCCCATTTTTATTTTCAGTTTTCTTCAAAACTGAAAGTGACTGATATCCATGTGCTCTGCTCTACAGAGGATTATCCTCTATTTGAAGGGCAAGTCCTCTTCTTGAAGGTACCCTTTATTTCAAAGCCTATCTGGTTTGAAAGACAAAGAACCAAGAGAACAAGAAGCAGGGACCTTGTGACTGGCCATCAAGAATTGATGGAGGTTGAGCAGGACATGGCAGGACCAAAAAGGGAAAGAGTAGATACTAGGACCTGGATATGTAGAAGCTGGGCTGAAGTACTCCCAGGACAATGTGTGTAAAATTGAAGCTAAATGTAGATGACCATACTTAAGGATATTAATGCAAACTTATTTCCCTGTCTCTGTGTCATGTCCAGATATCTATGGAAGTCTGAGATAAGCATTATTTCAGAATATTAAAAGCAACCTTTTTAACCTAGTTTTGCAAGTCCTCTTTTAGAACACAGCCCTAGAACTGGGCTTTTCAGCCTGGGAGCTCACCTTACTAAGGATGGCTTCAGAAATCTTCTTCTAAGTTCTCTGTCAAATAGTGGGGATGGTAGAGCTGAAAACTCCCTAGTTTCACCTGTCAGCCAGCAGTAATGCACCAAAAGTGCTTTTGAACATGGAAAGCCTTGCGCTCTCTTTCTCTCTCACTCACTCACTCTCTCACACACACACTCACACACACAGAGAGAGTCACTCAATATGGAATAAAGGTGTTTATAGGGCAGGTAGCAAGACTTCCTACTCCATCCTTTTCTCTGCATTTCTGTTTCTAGGAATTAACACTGTCCCAGCATCCTTGCCATTGTATTATAAATGGTTAAGAATACCATTTCTGCTTATATCATTGCCACTATACAGTTTGGAACTGTTCTTCAATTCTGTGTTGAAGTCCTAATAACTGTTCCTTATCTGGTATACTAGATCGTTTTAGGAAAAGCCATGGAGATCAATATCTATGTATATGTATGGGGGCTTTGCCTTTTCGAAACTAGCTTTCTCAGTGATATTATGCCACAGCAACAGTGGACTCTTAAGACACTCTAAGCCAGTATGGTGTAGCTGGAGTATTGGAATGGGAGTGGAGAGATCCAGGTTCAAGTCCCCCACCCACAGCCATGAAACTCACATGATGACTTTGGGTGAGTCACTGTCTCAAGCTGACCTGCTTTACACAATTGTGAAGATAAAGCAGGAGAACCTCTATGCCTGCTTTATCTCATTGCAGGAAAAGCAACATGAATGTAACTTAAGAACTGACTAAGCAACAATAATGTCGGCTTTGATTTTGCCCTTTGTTGAGAAACGTTGGCATCTTATGATGGATGTTTGACCGCAAAAGCCTCAACAATGTGTACAATCAACCATAAGTCCTGCAGTTGAGTTTGTTAGCACAATGAGAGCGTGTTTGCACACACGGTTGGCTTGCATTTAAGACTCAGAGCATATTTCCTTTTATCTTAGCCAATGAACAGCATGCAGTGATCCATATTGCCTTACCCTGAGCCTCTTACAAATTGTCAAGTGTTACGTCAGTCCGGATGGCTTCATCATTAACTGTTAAAAGGGGGCCCATTGTACCAGACCATGCGTGAAACAGACAAGTTTGGCTTTTGTACCAATGGGACGTCAAAGGCAGGTGGCACTGACTGTATGCTGAACTGTTTGAAATAGAAACTCCAGCATTCTGAGTCAGATTGATAAGAACAGCTGGGCGGATTGCTATTTAGCTTGCATACGCTTGGACTTGTACCTTATTCAGTAAATGGTATGCACAGAGTATGGATGATAAATGGTTGCTCCTTGTCATTAAGACTTTCCTAGCTAGCACTGGTAACCACACTTGCACGTTTGTGTCCTGAAAAATTTGTCGAAGATTTACCGGCAGGTTTTTGTTCAAAGCTACATTCAGATTTTAAAAACATACATTTCTTCTCAGCAGGCTGAAGTGATGAAGGATGCCAAGAAGTGATTTGAAAATTCCCAGCAGACTGGCAAATGGCAGAGTCTATTAAATATCTCCCTTTCTGTCTGTCTTTCCTGTCATTCTTTCTTTCCAGCCTGATGCATTGACACCATCTGTTTTAAAATGTAGCTTCCCCACACCGAATATTTCCATCTATTCAGGGAAGCTGCTTAGTTGCTGGAGTTAAACTGGTGGAATGTATTACCGTAACATTGGTAGATGTTTGGTTTCCAGGTCTTACTGAAACTTTGCAGAAACATCTAGTTTTCTAGCTAGCTACCTAGCTACCTAGCTATGTCTTTCAGGGTGTTTAATAGAGAATCATAAAATTATAATGTTCATAACAATCTAAAGGATCAACTAGTCCAAACCCCTGCCAGTCCTGAAATCTGCAGGTACTGTAAAAGCATCACTGAAAGATGGCCCTCTGGCTTTGGTTTAAAAACTATTGACAAAGGAAATTCTCTGAGCATCTGAGGTCGGTCATCCATTCCACTATCAAATGTTTCTTACCATAAGTAATTTGAATCCATAGGTTCAGGATTAGAGATCGGCATAAACCGCCAGTTCTATGGTTCATCTTGGTTCGTTTACTGCCACAACAAGTGTTTGTCAGTTCGATGTCCCACCCTTTCCAGCAGGCACCCACTCAGAAACAGCACCCAGAGGAGGTGGGGCAGGGAAGCCGGGACACTGCTTCTGAGTGGGTGCCCGCCAGAGGGGGTGGGGTGCCAAACTGCTAAACACCTGTTGCAATGGTAAATAAACCGGGATGAACCGCCAAACTGGCAGTTCATGCCCATCTCTATCCTATCTATCCACTGGAGCAACAGAAAACAAGTTTGTTCCAACTTGCCTATGACAGGCCTTTACAAAGGGGAAAAGATAGAAGTTATAGATTAATATGCAGACCATTTTTCTTCCTATAGCTTCAAGACACTGCCCCAGTTCACATATAACAGTAAGCGAGGATCCTGTGTTCCAAGCATCAGCTGGAACAAGCCCAAGTAAGACTTTGGGACTGAATGGTTCTCTTTTTCAGTCATACAACAGATAGCAGAAAAAATACCTGCCAAGCTTTACACAAGCTTTACACTTTACACAAAAGATGGCTTGCCATTTTATTCAAGCCAGAGATCGTGGTTTAAGACAGATTGCCATGGTTCTGATGCACAGAATTCTAGCTTATGATGGATGAACCAGTGAGTCTCATGGCACATTTGTTAAACAGCAGTACTGCAGTCAAGAGTCTGTTCATGACCTGAGTTTGATCCCAATGGGCTCAGGTAGCCAGCTCAAGGTTGACTCAGCCTTCGGTCCTTCCGAGGTCAGTAAATTGAGCATCTAGCTTGCTGGCAGGAGGGCAAAGTGTAGCTTGCACAATTAAAATTGTAAACTGCTCAGAGAGTGCTTTAAGGGCTGTGGGGTAGTATATAAGCAGCACACTTTGCTTTTTTGCTTTGCTTTTACTTTCCGATTGCTTCAATTTCCACCAAGGCCAATAAACAAATGACCCAAAGTTTGGTGTGGTTTTTTTATGCCCAAATATCTCTCCCAACACTCTAGCTGCTGCCACAGCTGGCCATCAGAAGAATCAAACCACACATTGACATCTAGGTTTTGTTTAGCTAGTCCCAAAGCAGGAGCCAAGCATCAGAAAGCAGGAAGTAATTTGCTGGGCCATCACCAGGATTCCTACTAAGATTCCCATGACATTCTAATCCACCAACTGTAGTTAGTTAAACAAACTACCAGAACAGTCCAGGGTTAGAAGCTCTCCTGTTTTGAAACCAACCAGAACTTGTTTTAAGCCACGATCTCTGCTTGAAAAATAAAAAGCTGGCTCTCATTTAAAGTGAAACTTGATAAAAATGACCACCTAGGTTGTGGTTGCTGTTAAAACAAGTAAAAGCCAGATACCATATTCAGCCTTAGGGATGCACACTAGCACCAAAATTCAGATTTTAAATTCAGATTCAGAATGACAGCCCTTCAGATTCAGAATTTGGAATTTAAAAAAATTCAAATTCCCAGATATCTGGAACTCCATTACATTACTATACTATATAGACATTATTTTATTCCCCTTTAGAAAAACACTAACACAAGAAAGGTCACAAGCCTAATCAGGAGATGCTGAGTTCTCTGCTCCACTACCCTTAATGGGGTATTTCTCAAGAAATAATTCCATAATGCCTGAGAAATAAAATTTACTTTCACTTCTTCCTCTAGCAACGTAGCCTTTTGCTTTCTAATCTATAGGAGTAAATGAACTCCGAATATTAGGAATTATTATTAAAAATATTTAGAACTATCAAATTCAGATTCAGATATACTTGGAACTATCCAAATATGGCATTATTCGGTGAATTCTGAATATTTCCAAATCCAAATGCATATCCCTATTCTGCATAATTAGGAACAGAATGAAAAATAAAGCTGCAAACATATTCAGAAAATTGTGTACTGTACTGTTCTGAAGCAACCATCCATTGATTAAGTGATTCAATATCAGCGGCTGCTTAAGTTTTGAAAAAAGTCAAGTAAAGGGAAGATTATAGAGATTCATAAAATTATGCCTGATTTGTGATGGAGAAAGTTAAGTAGGGAGAATTTTTTTCTTGCTGTCTTATATAAGAATATGTGGTTATCCACCACAGCTGAATCGTGGGAATTTCAGAAAAGAGAAAAGGAAGCACTTCTTCACATAGTGCATAAACTGTGGAATTCACTACCATAAGATATAGTGGTGGTTACCAACCTGGATGGCTCTTAAATGGGGATTGGATAAATCCATACATTTAGGAAGTGAAGAACATTAATGGTTGTGGTCAGGGTGGCTATGTTTCACTTCTAGAATCAGAGGCACTAGATCAGCTGTTGCTGAGAAAAAACAAAACAAAATAGAAGGCAGAGTTGCACTGTCCTGCTTGTGAGCTTCCTACCAGCAAGTGGTTGGCTGTTGTGTGAATAGAATTTAGAATTCAATAGGTTTTGGCTCATTCCAACATGGTTCACCTTATGTTCTTATATTCTTATGTTCTTAAACTCAGAAAAATTCTGCCTTTCAGCCATAAATGAGGAGGGGAAGGGAGGGGGAGCACTCAAGCCTGAGGTTTATCTCAGTCATGTTGAGCACTTAGCATTAAATCCCAGCTTAACATTATGTGCGAACCAGGTCACTATCCATATTTTTCTAGGAATTGTCTGCACTGCTGATTTTATGATGCTGGAATGCACAATTAGGAAGGCTGTAAGTATGCAAGGAACGAAGGAACTTTGCTACTTCTCTAGTTCCCGAGATCTTGTATTTGGTACAGGAGACCTGTCATGCGAATTGCAGTGGATACATTGCTGAGGTGCCAATCCATTTGCTGGATGGAAAGACCCAGAATATAGCGCTGCATGTTTCTCCATGGCTTGAAACAAAACAGTCTCACTGTTCTCAAAATGAAAGCTGCCTAGATGTAACCATTTGAAAGGGCTCGTACTGGATGCTGCAAGCCATGACAGAAACCAGCTATTGCTTCACATCCTAGTTAGGAGCTTTGTTTATGGCTGAGGTATGTACAGTCATGCACCAGGAGTTGCATTTCTCCCTAGAGGAAGATTGTTTGGCCTTGGACAGGGCTTTTTGATCTTTTGCTATTTATGATACACTAGGAATAACAAACTCTGTAGTGTGGTCTGAATTAGTCGTTAATCCTTCCTCAGACTGGGAATAGGAGACAACTGGTTTATCTTGTTCTTCTTTTTTGATTAAGGATTGGTTGGAGCTTATTTTAAGCTCAATAGGAACAATATGTTGCACTGGCGGGCGAAGAACCTTTCGACCAGTGCTTCTAGCCTTTTACAAACACTGCCCAAATTATCATGCCTTGGCAGATAAATCATAATCTTTACTTATACCACACTTCAAAGTTCTTCACAATCACTGACATCCCTTAACAGTCATTAGATTAGTACTGTTAGTCCCAATAAACAGAGGAAGAGACAAGACTGAGATTGCACTGGGATAACAGTTGCATTGGGAATGGGATACCAGACTCCAGCTGGAAATCCCCTGCTAGTTTAATTGTGCGGGTAGTTTAACCAAAAGACTTTCTAATTGTAGAAGTGACCCTTATTAAATTTGATAGGACTTATTTTCTGTTCAGTGTATATAGGATTGCGGTGACAGCCATGATGGCAAGTTCTTCAGAAATATATATAAATATATTTAATTTAGAACATGTGTATCATTCTACAGGTATCCTGAAGAGTACTGCTATGATTTTATAGGTACATGTTATAGTCTCCAGCAGGGGTATGCCATTCATTGTGGGGTTTTTAAAGTCCAACTCCCATAGCTGTCCAAAAATCTTAGGAATTCTGGCCCACAAACACACACGGACATCTAAATGCACTACGCTTCACTCCCCTGGAGCAGGGCCTAAATAGTTTGGAGGCTCCATGGCTGTTTTGGGTCTACTTTCCTGTAATCCATGTACAGAAAAGAAAAATGCCATGGTGCTTTCTAGGAATTGCAGTCTTGCTGCCCTTTTGAAAACACCTCCCAAAAAACTGCAACATCCAGGAAGCACTGCAGCATTTTCATTTTCACTACATTAACTACAGTGAGCAGGCCCAAGACAGCCACAGAGCCTCTGAGCTAGGCCCTGTTCCAGGTGAACAAAATATAGATGCTCTTAGGGGTCTGTAGATGTGAGTTTGTGGTTTGGACCTCCCAGAATTCTGCCTGGTGAATTCATGGAAAATTCTGGGAGCTGGAGTCCAAAAATATTCAAATGACACATCCTAATCCCCAAGCACTTGTTAATGCTATGTGTTGTCAAGTTACATCTGACTTATAGCAAGCCTAATAGGGTTCCAAGGTATGTGGGATACTTAAAGAATGGTTTGACCATTGCAACCCCCTTCCAGTGATTCATCATAGTCCAGCTCTCTTGAGTCCTAGTCCATCAATTTATCTACCACAGGATACTGGCTGTCCTCCAGTCATGTATCTCATATAATTCTAATATCTGAAGTGCATACATGTCTTCTTTTTTTCACCCCATGTACATCAGAAAAATATATAACTGACTCTAGCTACCTCATATATCTTTCCCTGATGTACAGAGAGTGGTGTGAGTGTGGAGAGTATGGATATATTGTGGCATGTCACTAAACCCCATTCTAAACATACTTATTTGGTATGCAGAAGATCTGTCTATAGCAAGAGTTTTATCTGATGGCGAGGTGTGTTTCCTTTTACTTCAACGCAATTGAGGAACAAGATCAGAAAAGGTGATCAGGAAGAAAGGAAAGGAAGAAAAGAGAGTTCCTCAGGTGCAAGGTTACTTTAAACATTCTCTTGCATTCTCTTCAGAAGGAATTTCATTCTGGCAGCTCTCCCTATTGACTCACAAAGGGGGTCATCAACAGCTGAGACAGCCTATCCCCATATTCTCTAGGGCTATTTAAGACCTGTGTGCCTTGAGCACAAGGTCCAAGTATCATATTGGTTTTTTTAAACCACCTGACACACATGTATCATAATCCCTTACTTGAAATTGGTCCTCTTGCATTTCAAAAATAATATTATATATCATACTCCATTTTTTTTAGCCATGACCCTCCATCTCTGTCCCAATACCACTTCTTATCTTTTTTTGCTTAACATAACGTCCAGCTTTTAGAGCAGTTCTACAAAGCTCCCTGACTGCTTTGTTATTTTTCAGTTGAGTCTAGTAAAGGTAGCGTTTTTTTCAGAAATTTGCCAGTTTCAATGTTTTAATGGAACAAGGCTGTAAACAGACCAGCCCGCCAACGAATCATCCATTAGTTTGCCCATCTAGTCAGATATGACGGTATGCCCTGGGGTGTGACCATGGGTGGTACTAGACCCTATGGTCATGTAGACCCTATGAGAAGCACTAGTTCTCACTGCCTCTGGGTTCAGTTACAGTGCTTTGTCATTCCCACCAGCTATCTGTCCCTCCCCCTCCGCCCCACCCAAAGCACCGGGTACTCCAGGATTGCCAGTTCTTGAGAGAGCATGTCACAGAATGGGAAGCACATTATCACTGCCTCCCAGGGCCAAAATTTACATTCCAGAAAATCCATCACTAGAAGGTGAAATCTCTTAGTGTTCCAGAAGGGTGATTTGGGATGGCCTTTGTGACTGAGCGATCATACCTGCAAGTGTGGCCTCTCTTTATAGCTGAAGACTAGAGATGGGCATTTGTGGTTTGTTTCATGGGCGGTTCGGTGAATCGTGCTTTCACAAAGCAAAACAAAACACCGAACTCTTTCATTGTTGGCATTTCGTTTCCCTTCATCCCCCACTAAAAGCCCCCCCCTTCATGGGCCCCAGCATCTACTTTATTTGCTTTGGACCTCCTTCGCTGCTGCTGCTGCCCAGCTGAGTAGGATAGTAGGCTGTCTGGGGCCTATTTCCTGCCCCAGTGCTTCCTGGGAGGCGTAGGGTATTGTGGGAAGTATAGTTTTGCTGCGCATTGGGCTATATATAGGGAACCCTCAAAGAAAATCCTCACTTTCCACCATACCCTAAGCCTTCCAGAAAGCACTGTGGCAAAAAGTAGGCCCCAGATAGCCTACCGTCCTACTCTGCTGGGCAGTCTGGCAGCACAGCCGAGGAGGCCCAGAGCAAGTAACGTAGGTACTGGCACCCGTGAAGGAGATGCACAGGGTGGGAAACCCATTTAGAGATGGGCCCAAACCGAATGAATCACAAACTGGTTTGTTTTAAAAAAAATTGGCATGGTTTGTGGACATCAATGAACCACAAACCGCCATGGTGCTAGTTCCTGCCCATCTCTGCTGGAGGCCAATCTATAAACAAAGCAAGCTAATTTGCAAACTACTGGAAGTATGAAGAGATCTTGCTGTGCAACCAGTCATTCTTAAGCACTTGAGGAATTCCGTTTCTAAAGGTGTGTTGTCTCTAGCAGTCCTTTGGCCCTTAGACCAGGGGTCCCCAACTCCCGGTCCGCGGCCCGGTGCCGGTCCGTGGGCTTCGCAGGACCAGGCCGCGGAGACAGATCTCCCACCCCCCTGCACGCACGCATGGTGGGCATGGCGCGCACGTGCTCACACACGTGCAGGAGTGCATCATGCCCACCTGTGAGTGCACCACACCCATGTGCGTGAGTGCGCCACGCCCACCCGCGAGCGTGCCATGCCCATCCGCAAACATGCCATGCCCACTCGTGAACGTGGGGGGTGTCCACGGACCCCCAACCGGTCCTCAGTTCCGAAAAAGTTGGGGACCACTGCCTTAGACTGAACACTGCTTTTTAATTCACACTCTCTGTTCTGAGAAAGGCCTGGGTCAGCAGCTCTCTGAATATTTATTGTAATTTTCCCATAGTGCTTCTTGGACTTGCTTCTGTAAATAAGTTTCCGGAAATATCTACAGGCATGTTCTACAATTTAGTCCAGGGCTGCCAGTTCTCAGGGCACCAGCTGCTAGGTCTTAAGGTATTGATCACAGGGAATCACTTTGCTTCCCTGGGTCTCCAAGCAGGAGGACAGAATCGCAGGGTAAGTAGTTTTGGAGGAAGAGGAAGCTTGATTTGTGGGTGGCCTTGAAGCACAGAAGGCTATCTCTTCTCATTCCCAGCTGGACCCAGAGATCACGGGCTTAGTGCAAAGGCATCTGTATGTGTGATGTTTTTGTGCAACATCAGCAAACCAAAAGGCCAGCATCCTAAAGAGGTTCTATTGGGTGCTTGCACTTGAGAACACTGTTCCACTTGGAGCAAGGCAGGGACTAGAGTGCCAGCAGCTTAATTTAAGAGCCTTCCTATCATAAAAGCCTGACAGAAATAAAAAACCCATTTCTCAGTGAGCCTTCCACAAGTCTTAACAGCAGCATAGGAACCCAGGGAAGCCCCACGTCTCCTGTTTGCTGTAGATAAGGCAAGAAAGGGTATGAACCCTGGTAGGACTAGAGGCAACATCTGCAGCTGCTGGATATATTTTGCTACTTGCACAGTCACCAAAGTGTGTTATTTGCCTGACTCTGGGTTGTCGTATTACCTGGTTACTCAGGTTTTACCCAGCTTCTAGACTAGTGATTTCCAGCCTTAGGTCCCCAGACGTTCTTGAACTACAACTCCCAGAAATCCTGGCCAGCATAGCTAGTGGTGAAGGCTTCTGGGAGTTATGGTCTAAGAACTGGGGACAGTTCTAGACCCATTTCCCCTGATTATTCTCCTGCCCATTTCTACAAGCAGCTGTCCCAGAAGCAGTTCGAGCACCACTCTGGATCCCTGCCTCTTCTACCTTTGTGACATCACAGTTTGGGATACTGACAAACCTGATTTAGATTCATAGTTTTTTTCCTCCCTGTTATGTTGTAGCAACTGAACCAGAGTAACACATACCCACCCGTCCACCATGCTTGGGTCCTGTCTCAGGGAAGGCAATAACAAATAGTGTTAATAGGTCCTATATTTCATTGCATCAGCTCCTGAAAAGACCATTGGTCATGCAGGCTTTTTTCTTTTTCAAAAAAAAAGAGAAAAGGTGGGAGAAAAATCATATTTGTTTATACATTTTGTTTAGGATTTTATATTCCAAGTTGTCTTGGGTACTTGGGTAATTCTTCCCTGCACAGCCAATCACTCCAGTGAGGAGGTGGGATGGGGAGTCTCCCTGCTTAGCTGATGTGCGGCCGGCTGCGTGAGGAGGCAGGGAAGCACCAGCCAGGCTCCTTCCCAGGTTGGTGCAATGACGACGACGAAGGACCCCAGTGTTGCACAGTGAACAGTGAGTGGACCAGCCAGTTCTGAGGGGAGAGAATGGGCCTCCGTGACACCTGTGGTACCGTGATTCGAATAGCCCATGTCTAATGGTGACTGTGCACCTTCCAGTTGATTCCAAATTATGGTGATCCTTGCCTGATGTTAAAAGTAGTGCTGCTAAGTGAGCAGCTTCAAATTCTTTGAGATACTGTGGAACATGCAACACAATGAAAGGCAAGGCAAGGGTTCTTGTGCCTATGACAGAATGACCTATCCTGAATCCACCAGAGTGACTCTCCAGACCTAGGGTTGCCAGGCCTGCACCATCACTAAGATTTCAGGGCCATAGCCTGAGACCTACCAGGCCTCCATAATGGTGTCATTTTACTAGTCAAGCCAGTCTAAGGATTTGCCTGTCTGTATATCTATGTGTCTTCACAAGCTGAAAACAGCCTGTAGTAATTAAAATTAGGAGCATTTTAAAGAAAAATTGAACCATTTTCCTTCCCTCCCTCCCTCCCCCCACACCACTGTCCGGCCAAATTATGGGTTTGTACCTAACTGGCCAAATTTGACCCTAACTCTGAAGCCTTGTAAGCAACAGTATACACATTCCCTCTTGCTATGTTTTAATTTATGTGCTCAAGGTCACGTAACTTTGATAGGGGTTATGGGGTGAGGAGTTCTAACAGGGAGGAAAAGCTCTACTTAGGCATAACTTGAAACAGTTTGAATCAAATATCAAGGGAAACAAAAACATTCCTTTTCAAAGCTTTGGCTTACTGGAGGCTTGTAGGAGGATAGAGAAAGGCGTATTTACTGAACAACACAGATTTGTTTCTGTAAAGTCTTAATTTGCTGCTGAAGATTAAAAAGTCGCTACTTGAAATAATCTTACCACATGAATTGTGGGAATCTGGGCATGGGACTGTACATTCCAGCGTCCTAATTCTTACCGTACTTTGACAATAAATATGTTGGGAGATTCTTTCCCACCCATATCAGAAATTAAAGATGAAATGGCGAGTGCATTTTTAATTTGATGAATATTCAAATTCTATCCATCCCTTTGAAAACTTCATTATGATTCATAACAGTTTAATTTGCCTGTATTTTTTTTTTGTTACGTTGTTTCACTTCTCATGGCTTTGCATTTCATCTTTGCAAAAATTGAAAGGGAAGAAAACTAACTGGTGAAATTCAAGGGTTTCCCCTCCCCAAAAGCTTCAATTGTGACTATTTTCTTAAAAGTATATTCTACAATAAATTGCACAGTAGGTACCAAATTCTACATTACCACCTATTGATCTGAAAAACAAGCCTTAAGATTAACCAATGAAAACTTCCATTGCTATGTAATGAGACCATGGTGCAGTGGTTAAAAGGTTCCACTAGAAGCTATGTTGGAAGCTGTGGTTTCGAGGAGGGGGCCGTGGGAGAGTGCTACTGCATTCTGATGTCCTGCCTGTGATTTTCCCATGGGATTCTTACTGGCCACTGTGAGAAACAAGATGCCGCAGAGATTTTTAGTCTGATTCAGCAGAGCTTCTACTACCAAAATGAAACCCAGCTAGTCCCTGGATTGATGCCACATTCTAACTAAGCTTTAACTGTATGTGAAGTACAGAAGCAGATTTCCTCTTTGCTACAAATCCATGCACCCTCTGCCTATTCTCCCTGTACACATACCTGGATCACATGGATTTATCCCATTCTGTGCACTTCTCTCTAATCTTTTTGTCTTCCCTTTCATTCTTTGAGAGCTTCCTTGAACAAGCCACATATCTACATTTCCTTTAGTCTGCTGACTCCTTTATTTTGCCTATTCTTTTACTACAGTCTTGCATTCTCTATGCTATCCTCTCTTATATAGTCCTTTTTGCCTGTTTTCAGCCAGTAAACTGAGAAAAGTCTACTAGTCTCAAACCAGCTGCAGGAAATTCAGCCAGTTTGTTACTAGAGTTCTCACAACTGCTACCATCAGCATCCCACCACATCAGCCTTTGGAATACAGCTCCCAACATCCTAACCATTGGCCAAGCTGGATTGCAATGATAGGAGTTGTAGTCAGGGATGGAGACTTGAGTCACGGGACTGTCAAGTTGGACTTAAGTCGCACTGGTTGGACTGAGTTGGACTCAGACTCAACTCAGTTTTTGTTTTCAAACTCGGACTTGACTCACATCTCAGAACCCACCCACCCCTTGTTTTTAAGAGGAACTCAGACTTGGGGCTTGAGACTTGGTACAGAAAACTCAGACTCATACTTGGAACTCAGACTCAAAGACTTGCCAACATCTCTAATTGTAATACAGCAAAATATGAAGAGCATGGCTAGGCATCATTACATTACAGCGAAGCCAAACAGTGGCTGAAATCCGGTAATGAATAGAAACTAGAGTAGGCCCATTGAATCAATGGAATTTACAGAGGAGTTGACTCACCACATCCCCACTGCTTCAGTGAGTCTAGTCTAGTTCTGACCTGCTACTAAATTTCAGCCTCTATTTCAGAATGAAAATACCCAACATTTTTTCTTTTGAAAACAGAAACACATAGGTCTTAGGGGCACAGTATAGAAACTTGCAATTATTTCTAACTTTCTATTTTTCCATGTACATACAGAAACAACCTAATGACAAAAAAAAGAAAGAAAGAAAAAACACCTTGGCATCCTATTAAAAAAAAAAGTTATTCATCCTGACCTCTTTTCCCTTGAGCTTAAATTGGAATTTTCTACCTGTGATGTGAAACACAAGAGATAAGCATTTTACATTTCATTTTTCTTTGTCTGTTAATGTGTATTAGGTTTTTTTCTTAAATATGGATATAAATGGGAGAGTTTTAAAAGGAAGATAATTTGCAAACTAAGTGAACATGCAGCTATTTGGCTTGGCTCTTTAGACATCAGAACATTGTAATCCGAGGAGCATTATTTCCTGCTGTGGATAAAGAAAAGGCAGTTTTGCTTCTTTGCCATTTTAACATTTTTTTCTAATAATAAAGATCATTGTCTTTGGATTTTCCTATCATAACTCCATACTCTTTGCTAAAGTGACTAAAACGATTAGAACTCAAGGAAGTTCAGACTGTTAAAAATCCGACACATTCTTCTTTCTACAAATAATTTTAATGGGCTGGTTTTAAATTTGGCACATAGCACATTAATCCAGTCTAACTCTTCTATCAAACTGTCTGAGTTTCTTTAACAGATTCCCCCCAAAACTGTGTCAAAAACATAAATCACTGGATTAAACTTGTTGGAGATGATGAAAGCTGAATTCATGTATATACATGTGGTGGTACAAATGGGCCCTTTTATAATTTAACTTGAATGAAAGCAATAAATTTGAAACAGGTTTAACTGATGATATTGGTAATCCACAACAGATTTCATAAATGTTGTTGAATGAACATTGGTTTTGTTGAGTAATCCCCTGGATTAAAGACGGGAAAGATAACTCAAACAATCTGCTAAGCAGCAGAATAATATCATTTTTAAATGTTATTCTAAGAAAGAATTATACTATCACCAGCACCTCTAATGATTAAATACATTAACATGCAAAGAATGTGCACCATTCCATTCTGATGGCTCTGATCTGAAGATTTTTGTCATTGTGATGTGTAAAGAAATTGGGTCACTTTTGCTTTTATTCACACCAATGCTATTTTTGTCTGTCTCGGTTTATTGAAACATAGATTGCTGGAAGACAATTGTAGCTTAATATGGTAAAAAATGATAGCCTTCCTGGGGCCTTACATTCATTTTTTTTGCTGTTAATTTGATTTTAATATGCCAAAGAAAACTGGAATTTTATTTATCAAAAAAAAAAACCCTTGCATTTAAGAAAACAGCAGTGTAAATGGCCTACACTAGAAATACTGAGATATTTTTCACAAATGAACTGCAATAATATTACAGTGCATTGGTATACAACATATGTATTTGTAATGCAAACCCAGCAACCATACACTCCAGCTATGTCCTTTGTTTTTCCATTATCTTCCTTATTTTAAAGGATTCGCCAGAGTTTGCATAACCTTGGAAATGATAGGTTTGTGAGATTTTCACATTTCCCTGAAAAATCATAGGTGATCATAATTCTGCATTTTGCCAAATGAACTGTTGACTGTAAAGCACAAGCAAGTCCTTTGGTATTGCCTCTTTGTATCTTAAGATGTTTCTAAGATGTCCACACCCATTACTGTCTCTAGTCCCTAATCACCCTTGTAATAATATAATCATGTGCCATTAAGTCAGTTCTCACTTATGCCTACTCTTTTCAGGGTTTTCCAGGTAGAGAGTACTCAGAAGTGGTTTACCATTCCCTTCTTTTGGGTGTGTCCTGAGACTTTGCAGCTTGCCCAAGGCCACATAGGGTGGCTCTTCTTCCTGGAGGCTTAGTGAGGAATTGAACTCCCAACTCTGACTCCACAGCCAGATACCTAAAGCACTGAGCTGTCCATACATCTTGCCATGTCTTAAACTACACAGAACAAACTAGTCACTATCTACAGCAAAATAAACAGGCATGCATCTGATGTTATTTTAAAAAAGAGAAACACTTCAGAAAATGGTGGGAGAACATTTCACTCTGCAAGTTTACTTTGCAGCTGACCTCCAGGTTGCCTTTCACAAAGGGTTGGCCACACGTGGAAGTTTTTGTGTGTGTGTGGGGGGGGGAGGGATTTCTATTCCCAGAATCCTTGGGAGGGGGTAATAGATGACTAAAAATGCCAAAAGATTTTTTTAAAAAAAATTGAAAGTGGCCAGAGGATTACGTCCTGTTTTGAAAAATTGATAATTTTGTTGCTCAGGGGGGCTGGCAAATTATTTACAAGGTAAATCACCACTACAGTGGTGCCTCGACTTACGAACGTCCCGATATACGACCATTTTGAGTTACGACCAGCTCCGGCTGCAAAATGTTGCTTCGACTTGCGACCGGAGCTTCGAGTCACAACCAGAAAAAGGCAGGGAAAAAAGGCGGGGAATTCAAATTGCTAACCGTTGGTGGTGAAGAGGCTGCTTCTTAGTAGCTCTTTCGCCCCAGCAGTTAGAGAGTGTGCGATCGGAGGAGGCTTCGGACTGCCTGGTAAGGTGCTGCTTTCTACTTTTTAAAAACTGTTCTGTGTGGGTTTTGCAGCATGGTTTTGGGCTAGGTGGTGGGATTATGTTTCTCTGCTGTGATGGGTCTTGCAGGGTTTGTTTGTTTTTTGGGGTTTTTCCCCCCCATTTCTGATGGGTCTTTCAGGGTTTGTTTGTTTTTCGGATTTTTTTCCCCATTTCCGATGGGTTTTGCAGGGTTTGTTTGTTTTTTGGGTCCCCCCCCCCCATTTCCGATGGGTCTTGCAGGGTTTGTTCGTTTTGTGGGTTTTTTTCCCCATTTCCGATGGGTCTTGCAGGGTTTGTTTGCTTTTTGCTTTGCTTTTTTTTTGCATTTCCGAAGGGTCTTGCACGGTTTGTTTGCTTTCTGCTTTGCTTTTTTTGCATTTCTGAAGGGTCTTGCATGGTTTGTTTGCTTTCCCCCCCTTCAGCCGGAACAGATTAATCGCGTTTCCGATGGGTCTTGCAGTGTTTGGTGTTTGTTTGTTTTTTGGTGATTTTGTTATTCGGCCGGAACGGATTAATTGCATTTCAATGCATTCCTATGGGAAATGGTGCTTTGACTTACGACCATTTCGAGTTATGACCGGAGTTCCGGAACCAATAAAGTTTGTAAGTCGAGGCACTGCTGTACACGGTTCTAAAAATGGAGGGAATCCTAGGAAAGTCTAACCCCTGGTCACATGGAGAACTGGGCTACTTGGGAGTCACTTAATAGGCTATGAACTGGAGTTGGGAGGGCCCAAGTGAATCTCAGAAAATTCACACCTATGCCCCTCATCATATACCATTGAAGTCTTGATACTAGCTGCCCCAAATGCTTTTAATGCTGTCTGTTATTGGATGAAAACTATTTCATGTATTTATTAATTGTACTGTGATGATTCTGACACAAAGAAAGAAAGACTACTCCTAGAGGCCTGCGGGAACAGCCATTCACATTTTCTTTTTCTGCAGGAACATTTTTGGGCTTGGCAGAATATAAGGGTACTCTGTGAAAAAGGCAATCAACATGAAGATTCATCATAAAATGGCTGTACTGGAACCCAGATTTATATATGTGGGGCTTGATTTGAACTTGGGATTCCCTATCCTTCAGTGTGTTTTCTGCCAAGAAGTCACTTCCAACTTACAGCAACCCTAAAACCACTTTCAATATATTTGTGAGATGTTCAAGGAAAAAATTATCATTTCTGCCCTCAGCCAGTGAGTTTCTGTTGCTGAGCAGAGATTTGAACCCATATCTCCTGAGTCTTGATCAGACCCTCGTAACCATTACACCACATTGGCTCTCTCCCCCCAGTACAGATGTCAAATTAACATGCCATAGCAGTGATTACTGTGAGTTGAATCTAGAGTAAATTATGATAAGGATAGGTCCATTTGAGCTGGTGTGGTGTAGTGGATAAAGTGTCACATGAGGACTCTAGAGACCTGGATTCAAATCCCCACTTGGCCACAGAAATTCACTCAGGGATGGCAATAATAAACTGTTCTTTAAACATTTCACATACCTTAAAAAAACAAAACACCTTATTAGGTTGTTCCATTTAAATCAATGGGTTTGGTTTCAGGGATTGATCATTGGGATTGGTCATTACTAACTTGTTGAGAATGAACCACTTGATCGTCACATTCCACACATATTTGACTGTCTTTATTTTAAAAAAGCATGTTGGAAGGAGATCTAAAGAACTATGCAAATGTATCAGATATGCTGATTTGTCTAAACATGGTAATGGTCACACAAACATGGGAAGCTGACTCACATTGGTATTTAGCCCAGTATCGGTGACTACAATTAACAGTGGTTCTCCAGAGATTCAGGCAAGGGACTGAAACTGGAATATTCAGCATGAAACACAGGCATTTTACCACTGAATGGTGAGTTTGCTGTAAGTCATTTTTTTACCCAAGCTAAGAAACCCAGCCACTTAAACCTTTCATCGTAAGGGGAAAATGCTTTAACATCTTTCTTCCTTCAACGTTATGATATGCTTTTTGAGATAAAATTATGAGACCTTCACATAGTAGTCTAATTATCTGCATTTCATAGCTTTAAATCAATGGTATTATCAGAAATGTCATATTAATTCCAGGGACTTGCATAATAATTCGTGAGTTACCTTTTATTAAAAGCTGCAGTTACACCTTCCATTTTTATAGAACTCTCTAGTGGAACACTGGGGTCTTGTCTTACTTTTGACATTCCCTTGCTCTTGCAGTTTTTAATTCTCTGGTTTTGCATGACTGCAGTGGGCACTGAATGGGGATGAACTGCTGGATAGCTCAGTGGTATCTGGCTGCGGAGCCAGAGGTTGGGAGTTCTATTCTCCACTGTGCCTCCTTGACAGGGGCTGGACTTGATGATCTATAGGGTCCCTTCCAGCTCTGCAGTTCTAAGATAAATTGGGTTTTCACTAGGGTAAAAGCAGTGTGTTGTAGAATAAATTGAACCTGAACATGGTGAGAACTCCATAGTTACCCCACCCAGCAGTAATTCTCCTTCTCCTCTTTCTCTTTCCCCTCCCCTTCTACTTCTTCATCCCCTATATTTTTAGTGCTGCATATTTTCATTCTGGAAACATACTCAGCATTAGGTTTTCTCTAAGACAATCCTAGTAACATTTTCTAATTACCAATTGGTACTTACTATCCTTCCCCCATACTGTTTTCAAAACAGAGGGAGCTGCTGCAGTTCGGCAGAGGCCGTGAACCTGCCTGATGAAGCACAGATGAATATAAAGTACTCCACTGAGCTTAACAGCTTTTATTAATGTGCAGCTCCAACAGGCATTTTTAAAATTCATTGAAAGGTTAAAGGACACACTTTCAACTGTTGTTTTGCATTTTGTTTGGTGAGATTAGTTTTGTACATTTCCACAAAGAAAGTCTGAAGAGATATCAGCAAATTACTTTTTCCACTAATTACATCTGCAGCATTCAATAGCTTAAAAAAAAACACCACACACACTTTGGGCTAAACACCAAGATTTAAACTAGCTTTAAATTGGACTAGCCTAACAGGACAGAATGAGAAATACTCTGTACATACTTTACAACTATTTGAAGTTGACTGAACCCACATTAATAAGTTGCAAGGTCTAAAATAATTCAAATATCCCTTTCAGTTTTCCCCTTTCCTTACTGCTAAGTGTGTGTGTGTTTTTTTTTCTCTGAGTAAAGTATCAATCTATTACTATAACAAAGTCAATCAACTAGTGCTGATTAAACTCAGTACAAGATCAGCACTTGATTTACTTTGGTCATCAGTATTATAATATAATCTTAGAACTGCAGAGCTGGAAGAGACCCTATGGATCATCGTGTCCAGCCCCATCAAGGAGGCACAATGGGAAATTAAACTCCCAACCTCTGGCTCAGCAGCTAGAGACCTAAACCACTGAGCTATCCAGCAGTGTCCGATCTAAAAGTAATGACAAGTGAGCATCATCTTCCACCATTTGTATCTGCCCTGAAGAACAACAGGCTTTGGCAATTTTAAATTTCTCCAGCAACATATTAGTACAATTAAACCTTCTTCAGACACCATCCCTTTCCTTAACATAATCATCTCTCTCAGGTGTTATTACAGACACTGTGTAGCAGCCAAATGTCTCTGTATTGAGGAAGCTGTCCCATTATTAGTTTTTGTTATTTATTCATATATCAAGTATAATAGGCTAAATCCATCATTGTGTTGGTGATCTCAACAAAACTTTTTTCCTCATCCCCACCCCCTCCATAAATAGCTTTATAAGCCAATGTTGATTTCAGATTCTGTTTTAGGATCACATATAGAAGAAGGATCCCTGCCCCCTATTTCTGGCAGTGACTATTAGCAGCCACATTCTACCCATTTATATCCCACCTCTCTTCAACGGAATTCAAAAGGGCATATAAGGCTATTCGTCTCTTCACTTTAGAGTGCATGTGTACAAGAAGTAAAGAGGAATCTGATTAACTCCATCCATTTTGATATGCTAGAAATGAGAAATTAAAAGTTTGGCTGCCAATCCATGGCAACAATTAATATTTTTGGTTTTGGTTTTTAAAAATACTACTTGTATTTCCAGAAAAATGAGTGGGATAAGGTCTCTCCATCATCAAACTGTTATATTGACACTGGGGCTTTTGTGAAACCTATCTGACTGCAACTGACCTAAGTGCTTCAAAAGATGCAAAACAGAAATGCAAACATGGTATGGACGTGATCTAATTAATCTTGTACAAAAGTTTGGAAACATATATTTTGGACTACATCTGCTGGAACCCATGAACCATGCTAAAAAAGCAACTCTTTGAAATGGTCCAAAAAAGTAACGCTTCAAAGTGCCAATCTTATACTCATTGTATCTGATTAAAATAGCTGCAAGTTCACAACCCCCATGTATATGATCTGGAAATGCTATTCTCTTTATACCCTCAAACAGCTCTTTGATCTCAATCCCATGCTACCTTGGTGCTGCAATATAGCTGCTGGAAAACATAGTTGAGTTCTGTACTGTAATAATAAACTCGGCAAGGAGGCTGCCTTGTGGTCCAGCAAGGTCCTATGGCTACTTCTCATGCCAGCAGCAGCTGTCTGAAGGTAATAATCTGCAAACATAGAAGGTAACAGTGTGATTGGTTGATCCTAACTGTTTCTGGGCTTGCATATTTTACCAGTGTGAAATGGAATTCCAAACACACAAAGGTGACATGGGGAAGGGTGGGATATCCCATCTTGCCAAGGTCATCTATAAATTCATTTGAGTTTGCTTCCTTTAAGATTCTGCACATATTGTGTCAATTTATTCATTTTATTTATATTCCCTCTTCTTCACAATGGAGCCAATCAGGGAAGTTTTAAAAAAGTGTTTTAAAGACATTGTCCAAAATCCTATTAGTTACACCCACCAGCATAACAGAATTGGTATGCATCTTGGTGGCAAATTGCTACAGCCCAGGTATTTGTTGTCACGTGTCAAATCATGCAATTGGCTGCCCAACAGCCAATGCCTATTCTGACCTCTTAACTTGTGGCAGTTTGGATTGAAGATCTATGCCAATTGCAACTGAAATTTGGCCAAATCCACGTAAAAATACAATAAGTTGCAACATTTTAAAAACCAATTAAATATATCATCATATTAAAACTACTAATAAAGAACCATTGAAAAAACCCTTGAAAGCATGTTAAAAAGGGGCAACATCCCCCATTAAAGCCCCTTCCTTGAGTCGTTTGTCAAACAGAACAGGGAGGTTTTGTTTCAAAGGTTCCATTCTGCCTGAAAAGAAAGGTCTTTGCTGCCATGGACAAAGGTGAGACATATAGGTGGAGTATGTCTACTTTAATTATCTCCCTATAGGTGTTCCTAATGATAACCACCCCTCTTTACTTCAGACAAAAAGAAATGTACAATTCCAAGCCCACAGTAAAAGAAAGTTTAACACCATGACTACCTACAGTAGCCTCTCAATTATCTAGAGCACTATCGAAAGTTACTTTTATGTCTTCTGTGTAGCCTAGTGTTATCATAATCATGTGTAAACAGCACTCCTGCTTATCTGAATTTCTGACTGAGATGTTCTCAGCCTGTTAGGACAAATATACTATATTCATACAAATATATCAGTGATTAGGCTTGCCGTAGCTTCACTTAAGAGGCCAGCATAAAAATCCCTCTCTGTAATGTAGTGGCACATGAACGTAGCATTTCGATACTGGCCTGGGTTTTTAACTGTAAATACTTCAAGCCAGACTTGAATGAATAGGGCAATTCCTAAAGGTAGGTTAATTATTAGCAACTATTATGAGGTTCCTCTAAGTGCTCTTGAGATAAGAGCTCCCTTTGTTTTTATCCTAGAACTGCACAGTGCACCTACCAGAGTATACCTACCGATTCTGAGGCCTGGCCTGGGGACTGAGAGCATGTACTTGATAACTATGGCATCAGCGGCACCCATAGTGGTCGATATTACATATAAGGGCTGCCATGGAAACAACCACAGAGGCAGCAACTTGCACAGCATTTGCTGTAAACAGAAATAAATGGAGCCTTCTTGACCAGCTACTTTTGACAACCCATAGAAGAATTCCTTCTCTATGTAGGCCTACATATAAATGTTATTGGCATTTATGTACTGCTTTTGATATGCATCATCTTAGTAATGCTTACAACAGTGTTGTGTAATATGTTTGTTTGCTATCTGCCATCAAGTTGCATCTGACTTATGGAGAGCCTAATTGTGTTTTCAAAGTATCTGAGACACTTAGGGAGTGGTTTTATCAGTGCTATTCCTCAGTGAGTTTTTGTGGTAATAGAGATGGGCATGAACTGTAGTTTGATGGTTCGTGCCGGTTTGGCCCTCCAGCTGCATAGCTGTTCTGCAGGCGCCCCAGCTTCCAAGCCCTGCCTCCTCTGGCGGGACCCACTCAAAGGCAGTGGCATGGCTTCTCAGGGTTGGCAAGCGGCAAACCAGTGGTTCGTGCCCATCTCTAGATTTGAATATTGATCTCCTCATCTGTCACTCTACCCACTATGCCATACTGGTTCTCACTGCAGTACAGACCACATGCATTAATCTTGAGTTGCAGGGTTTGCCACCTATATGATAGAATGAGCCAGGTTGTGTGAAACAGTCTTACTGGTATGAGTGGCACTACAGCCTACATTTGTTGAATACCATGATGAGCTAGCCCCCCTACAACTGTACTCCTTGCCATCAGTGTGTCAATAAAAGGAGGGCTGATGATAGATTATGAAACCCAGAGGCATAAGACAAGGAGTACGGTTTGCCAGAATACACAAGACTACGTGTGAAATGGATTGCTCAGGCTTGGCAGAAGGGCAGATCTGTGGCAGGCCCTTTGTTTGTTAGTTTGTTTCCCATTTTCATTTGAATTCTAATGACTGAGTGCAGACCACATGGTCTGTGATCCTACAGAGTACCCAGAATGAAGAATCCCCACCACCACCAATTGTTGCTCATAGGTAGCCCAAGACATGTTGCTGCCTGAGGCACAGCAGTAAATGGCATCTCACATTATTTGTGATGTGATACTACCTGTGCTGGATGGGGTTACACTCCCCCTGAAAACTCAGGTCCACAGCTTGGATGTACTCCTGGATTCATCCCTAAGCTTGGATGCCCAAAGCTCAGCGGTGGCCAGGAGTGCATTTGCACAGCTAAAGCTGGTGCACCAGCTGCGCCCGTTCCTTGAGATGTCGGATCCGGCTACAGTGACACATGCCTTAGTTACATCCCATTTGGATTACTGTAACACGCTCTATGTGAGGCTGCCTTTGAAGACTGTATGGAAACTTCAGCTGGTGAAAAACTCTGCAGCCAGGCTACTGACTGGGGCCAGCTACAGGGAGCATATAACGCACCTGTTACAAGAACTGCACTGGCTACCAGTCCATTTCCGAGCCCAATTCAAAGTGCTGGTCATTACCTATAAAGCCCTATACAGCTTGGGTCCAGGCTACCTGAAGGACCGTATCTCCCTATATGCGCCTTCTCGGCAATTAAGATCAGCAGAGGAGGCCCTCCTCTCGGTCCCATTGCCAGCACAAGCACAGCTAATGGGGATACGGGAGAGGGCCTTCTCTGTGGCAGCTCCTAGGCTATGGAATGCTCTCCCTTGGGAGATCAGGATAGCCCCTTCCCTGTTATCCTTCTGAAAAAAGCTAAAGACCCGTCTCTTCAGGCAGGCTTTTAACAATTACAACTGAACCCCATTTCAGCAAATAATTTTAATCTTTTCCGTGTTTTAATCTTTTAATCTTTTAATTTAATTTTAAATCATATATTGTTTAATTTATATTTTCATATTTAACTTATTGTGTTTTTAAATTGTGTGAATTTTTTAATGTTGTGAGCTGCTTTGGCTCCCTTGTTGGGAGAAATGCGGCATATAAATAAAACATTATTATTATTATTATTATTATTATTATTATTATTATTATTATTATTATTATTATTATTATTATTATTATTATTATTATTATTATTTTAGCACTTGAGAGAGAAACTCCCTTCCATTTGTCTGGCTGTAAATCTATTCTAATAGTTAAAAGCTAAGCATCTGCTTTCTTATATGAAAGTATATATTGATGTCTTATGTGATACAACATGTCTGCTTCCAGAGGTAGTTGCCTCACTTTCCTTAATGGTATAACCACCTCTGCTCATAGGTAGAGTGCTGTGTTCTACTGGGATATTTTTCACTGTGATAAATACGATAGGAGTTGTATTTGGGATCAGAGTGAGTATTTTATCTGATTATTCTGAAGAATCTCTGGTAAAACGAGGGGAACTCTTCCTTCTGTCTCTGATCATAATGCATCAGGTAGACAGAAACAAGGTCACTCAATATCATAACAATGCAATTTCTATTTCTGAAACAAATGAAACCTACTTTCCTATAAGCTGAAAACAAAGGAAAACCTGGAAGCCATAAAACAGCAATTCTCATTTTAAAGTAACCTAAAATTAGCTCAATATATAGGATTGTATTTAAATAGGTGTGCATCTTTTTTTAAAAAACAACAACAACCCAACCCTCAAGCACTTCATTTTGTTTTTATTGTATTTTTTTTAAAAAAAATCCAAATTACATATGGTTCCATGATAGGAGGTTTCAGAAAATCATAAAGTGTTTTTGCCTGTAAAAGCAATGTCCTTTCTTGTTAATGCCAAGAAAACGTTTCCCAAAACACTAGTTCCTGCTCAAGACTCTGTAGCCGCTAATGAGGAAAACACTGCAAGTACCTCATTGAAATGTTTTTCTTTGTTTATCTATTGGGAGTTTCCTCTGTAATAGCAAAAGAATCCCTGAGTATCAATGAGTCTGAAAGTGTTCATATTCTGCCAAGAGTAAAGTTGTAAAGCTTTGTGTGCCAGCTCTTTAAATTAATCTAAAATAATGCAAAGGGGAATTTGTCATCTTGGAAGGCTTTTTACAGCATTGTCACTATTGTCTCAGTTAATAAGAGTGTTATGGCTTCCCTCCTCTGTAGCCAATTATGACACCAGGGGATAGCATCTCTCTAAGGAAGACAGGGAATCAAAATGTGACAAAATATATCATTGTAATTTGTTATTTTCATTATGATGATGCCTTCTCGAGCCTGTGAGCTGAACAGAAGTTTCTGTTCAGAGATCGACTTTGGCCTAAGTGCCAAATTGCCCCATTATTAGGACCATTAATTCAACACACAAATTAAAATTATAGTACTTTGCCTGATACTACAAACCCAAGCTCCTTAGTTTTAATAGGAATCAGGACTGGTATGGCCTTAAAGGGCATATGAAGCTGAAACTGGAGTCTACCAGTCATATTGTTCATTTCTGATCACTTGTTGTTTCTGTCCACATACCCAAAGCTTTTTGGGTAGATGGATTAGTTCTGAGGAAGAGAGCCTGCAAACGGGCAGCAGTGACAGCCGCAAGGAAGCAGACCCAGTCAAGAGAGGGAAGTCCACTGACTTATGCCTAGAAGCTGGAACCAACGAGAAGAATATGGACTGATTTGTTTTAGATACAATCAAGGCACACAAGGGTGTTTTGCCTTCATACAGCAATGATAGTCTGTATTGAATGGCTTGATATGTTTTTTGAGGCTATGGGATGATGCAAATTATAACCTGAATAACAGGTTATTTAAAAACCTGGATTAACTCACATTCAATATTCATAATTTTAGATACTGGGGGGGCAGAGGGAAGTACTGTGATGTTGAAAGACAAAGGAGTGGATGCCACACTCCCTGACCTGCACATCTTCCTGTGACCGGATGCTTAGAGGATGCTGGAGCAGTACTAAAGCAAAGTTCAACAGTCATTTAAATAGATTTCTGTATATAGAACATGAAGTGGAAATATTTTATCCTTAACTCTCAAGCAGCAAATATGTTTTGGGTCAGTTCTATGTCCCAATAGGGCAAATAAAGAGTGTTGTCTGAAATCCCAGAGATCCCTTGCCAGCCAGCATAGACAATATTGAGCTTACATGGTGCAACTGCTTGGCATGCTTGCTGTACATGAACTTCCTAGATAAACCATATCTATGACATACTACCCCAATACAGTGGGTTAGACCATAGCATTAGATCATAAGCTCCGAGTACACATTGGCAGAAAAACCTGTTGACTGGCGTCCGCCTGCATAACCAAAATGACGTAGTTGGCAGCAACAGATTGCCACTGATTAAAGGCCTCCTTTTACAATTTTAAGATGCACACAGCTGCATAGCGTTGTGTGCAATCCATGCACACCCCAAGATCTCAAAAGGAGGCCTTTAATCAGTAATTTATCACTGTCAATGACATTATTCCTGTTGCACAGACAGAGCCGAGCAATAAGATTTCAGCCAGTATTGCTGCAGAAGAAACGAGCAATGTGCCTGCTCACATGACCTAGTCACCCAATTAGGCATGAACCACTTTGCCAAATCACGACAGCTACTTCCACAGTTAAAGCTCCACACCTATAAGTCTTGAGAAGGATATTTGAAAAAAGTTTTTTAGAAAAGACTGCAATTTTTTTTGCTGTTTTCCCTAGTCACTAACATTATTTATTACTGTAAAAGAACATATTCCACACTCGCATTTTTTTTCAATTTTTCCGGAAAAACAAAAAACAAAAAATGGCTTTGGGGGGGAAAAAACCTTTCCCCCCAATTTTTCCATTTTTTCCCTAGGCCTTCCCATCTCTACACACATCAACCATGGCTAAAATTGTGGATTGAACTTTTCTTTTGAGATGTGGCATTAAACGAAGTAGAAGAGGACAGGAGTAGAGAAAAAAACCCGTAACACAGTTCCCATGAAATATACATTTTAAAAGATTATGTTCCTGTATAAGTCAAGTTGTTATGTTTTGTTATAAATATGTGAAATTACCAGATTGCCCAGATTTTTTTTTAAACAGGGAGTCACTGCATCATTAAGCATTGAATGAATATAATGTAACTATTGAAACTGCTTAAAATATTTCCTAACCATAAATTATTATCCAAAAATATTTTTCAAGCAGATAAAAAGAGTTGTCAATTCTGCATAGTGAATGCCTCATAAGGGGCTCATTTATGGTTGAAAACTGAATAAAAGCAGTAAATTAAGAACAGACGTAACCATAGAGAAGCTGTAATCCACTGCAGATTTCCTTGGTGAATGAAGTATTGTTGTATGGATTTATCCTCTTTGCTTGTACAGTTAACCAGTCACATCTGTGGCTAGAGTGTTCTCTATGCACATAAGTTTGATTCAGTAACCTGCCTACGCCCGTCAAAGAAAACTCTGGCCACAATGAAGTAACCACATGTTAGTTAGGTACGTATTGATAAAGCACTGCATAAAGTGCCCGTCTGTTTTGCTGGACCATGCTGCCTCGCAGGGCAATCAGTTCAGTGCCTTTGAATTGGGAACATAAGGAAACGACAGCCGGTCTGAGGTTGTTCGAGAGGAAGTCTTGTTTATCTGCACTTTGCTATGTGCCAGCATCCTTTTTTTGGTTTTTCCTCTACCTTCCCAAAATGGGTGCTGCATGAGTTAAAAGGGCTCAAGGAAGCGAAAGAAAGCACTCACCATAAATATTCATTTACTGCCATGCAAATACTTCGCTTTATAGGAAAGTAAACTGTAACGAGTTTGTTTGATTCACTACCTCCCTTCATCTCTCCTGCAGTGTTTGCCACATGATAAGCACTGGAGAACAGGAGAGGGATGTGACCGGAAGTCCATTATGCCTTATTGCTCTCAGTTTAAGGGATGGGATTACACGTCCAATGAGACATCTATCTTGCTGGAATACTGCATATATGAATTTTCCTCCCTCAAATCTTTACAGGACTGCCCTGGATTGCAAGGCAATGATTAAAACTTTGCAGCTGGGACACCGGATGAATAGCACAGTCTTTGTGCCATCTTACTAATACTGGATATGGAAGAAAATGTAAGTTTCTTTTTTTTCATATCAAGCACTATTTAACGTTTTGATTTAACTTAACTGCTGTTTTTATATAATGATTGTAATTCAATATCATTAGCTTTCCCACAAGGTTTCTACCACTGCCAACTTCATTTCTGAATGTTTAATTGTTGCCTGATACACTATTTAATATAATGATATTTACTGCAACAATTACACAGTATTTAAAAGTCAGCCACTCTGATGCTTAGAACAGATTCCCAATTCATGTTCTACCCCTTGCCTGTCTTCTAGGCACCTGCAACACATAAATTAAAACAGATCAGCCTATAGCTTGGAAGAAACATACATACAGGTTAAATATACATCACTACAATAATCAGAGGTGTAACTAATAATTTTGAAACAGAGGGCAAAAAACTAACAAACAAACCCCAAACACTCCAATGTGCACCAAATCTAGATTGTCTTGTCCTCTGCAGATCCTCCTTGAAAGTGACGGCTTAAAGATACCCAGCTGTGTAGCCGAAGCTCACCTGTCTATGGCAGGAAGTAAAATGCCATGCAGTGCCACCTCCCAACGAGTCATGCTCCATTGGAACCCCTGCTGGAAAAAGAAAGAAAAACCCCACCAGCAGTGCACACCACTAACAGGCAACTACTCCATATTCTAAGCACCTTGTCCTCCTTTGATTGCTGCTTTAAAGGGGTTGTCCTGAGAAGCAAGGCATGATAGATAGTGTAGTTTCTGAGGTTTCCTGTGCTCTGAAACAGACAAACTCAGAAACTATCCTTCCCATCACACTTTGCTTTTCAAGACCTCCCCTTGAAACAGAAGTCATAGTAGAGCTGCAAAGTGTCGTTCCTTTCCATTTTCTGTCTGTTGGCGCATACTGCTGGAGGTTTGTTTTCTCTTTCTTTTTCTGGTATCCAGGCGATTGTAATAAGGATGGGTGAGCATGGCTCAGTGGTGGGGCTGCCACACAGCAGTTTGCTTCCTGCTGCAGATGTGCGAGCTTTGGCTGCACAGTGTCATGAGTTCAGCCGAAGAAGATCTGGAATCTGAGGGGTTAATTACAGCTGAGGAGAATGTAATTACAGCTCTGGCATTTTGGTATCTGCTTTGCATCTTCTGGACTTCTGATATTGGACTGGTTTATTGGACTTTTGCCTGTTAAAACCCCCGGAAACGTGACACACAGTTACCTGCCTTTAGATTCTCACTTCTGAGGAAGATTTTTGACTGTGCCATCTAAATATGGTTCCCTAGGACTTTACCCCAGTTGCCTGGCAGTGACCACTGAATAAATAGCAGTTACTCTTAGCTGCCTAGTGGACATCACTGATCAAAGCAAGATGGGACAAGATACTCTTATCTTCCAAAGCTACCAAGACACTTGTATAGCTTTCCAAAATACTGCAGATGAATCCTGGATTTTCCTGATTTACAAAGCCCAGTTTTCATGTTACTCCACCCCCGAAAAACTGTTGATAATTTCTCTTCCCATCCATCATTAGGTGATCAAGTGACATGTCACCAGTTTTCTTCTCCTGCATTGTCTAAATGTGGTTTTCTGCAAGGATGTGTAAGTGTAAGACAATGATGAATTTTGAGCTACATTATATGCTACATATAGCCTATTATTAGAAGTAGGGATTTTGTTAAGTGCAGAGAAAGGCTGATTGGCACAGCAGGAGCATTTCACACCTCCCATAGTTTGCAAATCAGCTTTCATTGAACTGGATCCAAGATCAGCATGGACCTATTGATTAATGAACCTTACACAGGTGTTGTACTGATTTTCCATTGATTCAATGGGTCTACTCTAATTAGGAATAATAATTGGATTTAGGACTTTGTTTTGTGTTGGTCTTTGGGATGTAAGTAAGAATATCTGCCTGAATCAGGTTTCTGAACACTAATGGATTTCCAACTTCTAATGATGGCTGTTTACAATGTGTTTTGTAACTTTTGAACACTGTCACTGGGTCTTTAGCAACCTGACACTTGTCTTTTCCTCACATGTATTGTTAGACGTCAATAGACTCGCAAATATGTATAAATCAAATGGAAAAGCACAGTGGGTAATTTCTGATGTAGTGATAGTACTATCCATTTAGCCTGTATACGGAATGAATACATGTCCTTTAGCAAGCTATACAATTTTACTGAGATGTTGTTTTTTAAATGAATTTGTTTTGTTAAATGAAAGTTGAGAAGGTTGGGGACGAATTTTGCCCAAAGTCAAAACCCACCACAGGCCACATCATTCCTTCCACCAAAACCAGCAGTACACTTTGTGTTTCCTTTCCTATTTTTACTCAAAACCAGACTGGGGAGCTCTATTTTGTGATTTAAAATTGTGGTTCTCTTTTTTCCTCTTTTCTTAAGGGTGTGTGTGTGTGTGTGTGTGTGTGTGTGTGTGTGTGTGTGTGTGTGTACACACACACACACGAACATAGAGAGAGAGAGATTCCAGAGGCTTGAAATTTGTAGTGAGAGTGGGTGGCTCTCAGATCACATGTTGTCTGCCTCTAATTTAATGATTTACCAGGTGTCATTGCTAAGACCTGGACAGGTTCAAGGCATAAACAGATGTAGTTAAAAACAAATTAAAACAACTAGGAAAACTCTTGCACCTGTGGCAGAAGAGTGTACAGATGCGTTATTAGTTCTGGATTTGCCGTTTTTTTACATCATCATGTCTTAGTCTTTTAATTCTTGGAAAAAAATGTCTATAAGGTAAATTGATTCTTGTCTTTCTCTTACAGTACCAGATTTTGTTAGACCTTAAAATTGACTTAGAGGTGTTTTTTTAAAACTGGGGGCCATTTGTTTAGAATCAATTTGAGATATATTAAATGTCTTACGTAATTGTATGGTGACAATCAGAATATTTGAAACCATATGATGAATTGAAATAGTGCATGTTGATTTGTCTGCTTTTCATTCACTTTCAAATCTGGATCTTAGTAAATTCCAAGACCCTTCATCATTTGCAGTATGCTACATTATTTGAGATTTTTTGCTAGTTTCAAAAAGAAGGTAAATTCTGTGGATTGTGTCAACGTGAAGTTAGAGTAGTTATATAAAGCATGAACTGGAATATTCTTCTTTTGTTACACTACATATAATAAGATCCTAAGGTTCTTTCCCCCTCCCAAGTGGTTAGAAGGACTTCTTCTAAAGGAACATAATTAAAGTTAGCAAGTGGTTTTGTGTTCTGCAGCATGTTACATCTTGCAGAAAAGGTTAGGGGTCCACTCTCAACAGCACATCAAAAATGTAAAGATGATAGGTGAAAGGCTTTCTCTTGAAAGTGCTGAAAAATAATCACTTAAAAGGTCAGTTTCCTTTTGGAGAAAAAAAAGAGCATGTATTTAGTAGGCAACTTGTTTGGGAGAAAATGCAGCATTTTTAAAGGTTAACAAAGAAAGTACACAGCCAGCAGTGTCAGTTAGAAGTGAATCACTGGTCCTGTTTTAAAACCACAAGTGCAGTTTTGCACATTTCTTTAAAATTCAAGGCATTTATTAGCATCCCAGTAGTATATCTCAGGAGTTGTTCAATCCAGAAGTATAAGGATTTAAGCTGACAACAGTGGAGCTGGGATTTAATCAGTTCTCATCAGTTTATTTTTGTTTAACTGGTTTATGGATCCAGCAGTAAAACGAACCCACAGTTAACTGCATTGCTGAACTTTTCCATTAGGTTAATCTCGGTTTCTCTATCCCTTCCTCTTTCCCTCCCTCCCTCCCTCCCTCTCCCTCTCTGTAGTGCCCTAGCCTTTTGTATAAGAAACAATATAGGCAGCATGTCCACAGTATCTTGCTTTCTGTACAAACTACTGCCCAGTAGAAAATGACAACCGTCTCTATAAATGGGGTGGTGGGAACTATTGATTTTCATTTTCTTTAAGGAAAAAAATGATTCCTTGGTGGCAAAATGGATTACAGATCTGATATTCAGGCAAAATGAAATAACACTGTTAGAAAGAAATGCAGAACTCCACCAACAACATACAAAGAAAGAGATAGTTTATTTAATAAAATTCTGGGATTGCTAAAATATCCTTCCTGTAGTGGATCAATATATTACCAATAACATACTGTTAGCTATTCCTTCTCTTCCAAGAACTGTTTCAAATTGATGCTCATTTTCTTTGAGTCATACTGGCTGCTTTCTTATTGTGTAACTATAAAATCCTTAGACAACATGGCAGAAGAAATATTTCTAAACTGTTCATAGCTTAATAAGATGTTACGGTTACTCCCCCCCCTTTCCCCGGTTTTATGGATTGCAGGCCTAGGAAGAGATATTTTTTATTAGTCATGGGCTGCTCTGATTGAAACATTATTTTTTCTAGTAGCAACAGTCAGAGAGATAGGCAAGACAATGTTTGATGTGTTCTAAAACAAATAAGTTGCATTTCCATCTTTATCAACATGATTTGGTTAGTTTGTTAAAAGGAACATTTCTCCCTAAGACAAAAAGGTGACAGTGAATGGTTTCAAAGGAACACCCTTACATTTGTTTCAGCAGAATAATTATCTCCAATAAAGTCATCCTCTTTAATTTGCCTTGCTTTCCATTTGAAAAGAGGGCAAAATCTATTTCCCAGACAATTTTGCATAGCAAAGATATTAATACTGTGGGGTTTAATTGTATCCTGTGTTTAAATACACTGTGGGTGAAACCCTAGACCTCTGCTTAATTGCTGTGAGAAAATAGCCTGATTTCTCTGAGATTAGGCACACGCTTATGTATACTTTGACCCAAGAGTGCCTCCTTCAGAATTAATCTTCTAAGGTACTGGGATTTACTATTGTACATTCTGTGGACCTATTCATGACAAACGGTGCCTAATCAACTAACTTCACCCTCTAGACCTTTCTTGGGCTGTCGGAGTTTTCCTTGAACTATTCATTTCACACATCCCTTGTCCAGTTGCTTATTAGCAAATCAGCCTCAGAGGAGGCAATAGGAGTAAACTTAATGATTCCTTTTTAATTAAAGTGGTTTACGCTTTAAGTAACATCCTACCAAACTGGAAATGAACAGAATGTCCATTTGAGCTGTCCAATGCACACTAAAAAACAATCCATTCAGTCTGTCCAGGGATATTCATCCATTATTTAAAATTGCCCGCTTGCAGGCATATTTGCGTTGATTCATCTAAATCCATGAAGCATACTTTCATCTGCGGTATCAGGACTGTTTCCATAAGATATAACAAAATGTTCAGCCTTTCAAATATTTATATTCATCAACGCTCGGTTTGTTTATATTTTTGGCAATAGAACTTCTTTTAAAAATGGGCTTCTCCACTTAACTAAACAAAATGTGTCAAAATGGACTCTCGTATAAATACCAGCAAAGTACATTTGGCAATTGGAAGGAGTACAGAATCAACACGCCGTCCCAGCGTAAGTGAGTGATGTCTATTCACATACAGAGCTGAGTCTCTTTTGACTCTCGCAGGAATCTTTCCTCTGGGAAAGAATTTGCAGAATATTCTGTAGATTCCCGTCATTGGTCCCATTGCCATAAATGGGAATAAAAAATACAGACAGATGCTAAAAGAGAATAACTAATAACTGGGAGGCTCTGAAGCAGAAGACAAAAAAGAAAAGAAGAGAAGAGAAAGCTGAATTCTAGGGTAGCAAAGTCCCAGTATTCTTGATAGGGGACATTGTTGTCTATATGATTTGCCTGCTTCTTACCCTTCTCTCCCTCTCCCGGTCTTTCTCTCAGTAAAGCCACAGGACATTGATTATCATTATTTAAAAAATATTTTTGTATTTAGGATTGTAGGGAGGTATAGGATTATTCTCATTAAAACAGTGTTTTTTTTTTAAAAAAATGCACAACTTCAATCCATCATTTGACTCAAATATTTTTGATGGGTAGAGTCACATTTTCTTCATGCTAATTGTTGTGTACTTGATCCCCCTCGCCCCTTCTTTCCTCCAGCTTGTTTGGCTGTTGTTTTCTCAATATGTGATCAGAAACAGACTCAAAGGAAAACATTTTTGTGGTAAACCCTCTAGCTATGGTTATAGCAATAAGCCTTGCTTGGCTGATAGTGTACCGCCTGCTTCAGCCTCTCTGGAGGGAAATGCAGTCTTCATTAAACAAGCCTTTTAACGGCAAGCCAAGCTTGATTAAAATCATATACAGATGAAATCATTTCTTTACCTTTGTAGTTCTGTGCATTCCCAACAATTCTGTAGGCTTAATAATACTTAGGAGACCTCTGGGGTCCTACTTAACAGTCTATTGTTATTTGCTGTCATTGCTCAGAGAAGTCAAAATGAGCAGTAATTTATTCCTGTTCTAATGATTACAAGTGTATTTATGCGGTGCATATATAAATATTGGGAGGGCTGGATGAAAGTCAACATGGCAGGATGTTGGAGTGTAGTAGCTGATCATTGTCTTATATGGAATCTCACTGCGAGCATCTTCCAGGGAAGCTTTTAAAATAAGTGGGGGATGTTAGCACATTTTAATCACAGATGCCTCATTCAAGTTGTCAGAATGCGAGTGTCTGGCAAGAATCACACATAGCTTTCTGTTAACACTGAGCTACTGCTTTGTCAAATTCATTCAGAATTTTGACCCATCACATTCACATTTTTCTATCTTAGCTCTTTTAAGATAAGATGATATAAAAAGAGAGAGAGAGAGAAGGTTTTAAGAAATGCACAAGTGAACAGTGGCACTCTCTTTGTCTGAAAACATGCTATCATGTTCTCTCAGCTTTGCTAGACCTTGTGTACAGCAACAACATGTAAATTGCTCCCAGCAATTGTGGGAATAGGTCCCAGCAAGCTTGACCCCAAGCCCAGGAAAGAACCAGGGATGTTGGCGAGTCTTTGGTACCAAGTCCCAAGTCTCAAGCCTGAGTTCCTATTAAAAACAAGCTTTTTTTCCTCCAAAAAAAGGGAGAGGGTGGGTGGGTTCCGAGTCACAAGTTGAGTTCGAGTCATTGCCCTGAGTCAAGTCCGAGTCAAATCGCTGGTCTGACTTAAGTCCAATTTGACAGCAAGTCCCGCAACTCAAGTCCACATCCTTGGAAAGAACCTAGCTTAGCTGCATCAGTGCAACCTGATACACACCTGTGAAGAAGGGGTTAGGAATGTAGCACCTCCTGTTTAGACTAATTGCCATGAGTTTGTCTGCAAGCCACTGAACTTTGGGCACCTTTTCTTGTGCACCAGGCTGCCACCACTTCAGCAGTGCAGAAGAGCCAGGGCTCATAGAGACGAAGCATTGGCAAGCTTGGATTAGAAAGGATGAGGACATCATCCGATATCCTGTCAGACTCCTTGTTCCTTCTGAGATTAGCAGGAAGTTTAATAATAGATGGGGAGAGGGAGGTGTGCTTTCCACCCCCCAGCAGTAATGTATTGTTGTAAAATATACTCATAAAAATGCAAAGGATTACAAAAAGTGTGGCTGTTATGGATATTGTGACAAGTGCCTACACCTGAAAATTTACCATTATGCCTTAGTCACCACAACACTGCAGGAATTTTTTTTAAAAAATGTGGGTGGAATCCCTTGGCCAGTTTCTGAACTCAGGCCTGATGTCTTAAACAGGTCAATGTATCAAGCAGAAAGAGAGAACTTACTTTCAGACACAGCTTGACTGAGCTTAATGAATATAACCTTTGCGTCCTCAAACTTTATTTCCCATTTTAGTAATCAAACAGTATTAGCCATATTGTTAATTAAGATCAAGAGATAACTAGATGAATAGCAGACTGAAAGATGGGTCGGATTACCTACCGGTAACTTCATCACCCTTGAGAACCTGAAACTCTTCCCAGAGTACCTGCTTAAGAAATAAATATGTTGAAATGACTTGTCACTACCTGCCCGTTCTGTCTGCTCTTGGGCAGAACACCGGCCAAGTATGAATGAAGATAACAAAACAAATTAAGGTAGAGTCAATTTCTGCTCTTTCTCCTCCTGCCACCCAATCCTTATTTTAAGGTGGTTTCCAGCAGTGATCATAATAGTGCAAAGGCTACTAATCTACCTTTAGAAAAAAGGAGGCTGGCATGGACACATTTCCTGCTGGAGTAATGGTCGTGTTAATGTATCTGCCCCATAGGTGATCACTGTGCGGAGAAAACCAAGGACAGCAAACACTCTCCTTTGAAGCAATGTTAATATTTAGCAGTGATTTATAAACCACAATGCATTCTGAGTTTTTTAAAAAAAGGAGGCAAAAAAAGTACATCGTTAATTAAGTAAAATGGCTTGTGATACTGCACAATCCTTTTTAAAAATAGCTTTTTATAGCTTTGGACAGGATAATAAATCGTAACAGTTTTAATAATTTATGAAGAGTCTGTTGCTATAATGTGAGAATATTAACTTCAGCGGGTCTTTTAATTTGCCGATGGTGTCAATAATATTGAGTGTAGTGCTTGCTTTCCCCCCCCCCCTTCCCAGATTTGAAATAGCATTCCAAGTGACTGCGCAATATTGTTTCCCCCACAGGGGTGCTTGATCCTTCATTAAGCCAAAAATCTTTGAGGTGGGGGTGACAGTTTTGTCTCTGCGATCTTTGACCTTTGAGGGCATTGGCAACTAGCGAGACCTTGTCAAAAGCGAACATTCCTTTGAGGAGCCGTTTGCACTTGTTCTTTCAACAGGCTCTTCCTACGTTGGTGAGAACAATTGCCGGTCAGCACAGCGCTCATCAAGGATGGTTCTTTTAAAGAAATTTATCAGGAACTCAACAAAATGCATTCAGGTGGTGCATTCCATGAAAAAGCAGTGTCACAGCCATCTTGGTTGTAACATCTATGACAGGAAGCAGTAGACGCAGCCATCTTGAGGAGACAGTATTACCACAGGTTACGTTCGGAAGTCCCTACTTAGATTTGAAGGAAATATTTTGATACCATTCATTACAATTCAAAACACCCAGCTCTTTGGGCATGCCTGAATGAGCTCTTGGCATTGAACATAGCAAATATATATCTGTGGCATGACTGCCACTGTAGAATCATTCCCAGCTGTCAAATTTCTGTGCTGCAACAGCAACTGGTGCAAATGGATTTGTCACATGGGGGGCACCTGAATCAAACGGTTTATTTTATTACCTCCTGGCACTGGTGTGTATACCAAGTGTTTGAACAATGCCTAAGCTGGTGTGTCGCCTCTGTGAAGTGGGTCTCAACAACCATGGGGAACAGCTGCAGGAAACAGGCACAAGTTACAGTGTTGAACTCAGGCTTGGGGGATCTGAGTTCTAGTCCCCAGGGAGTAATGAAACTTGCTAGGTGACCATGGGCCTGTCATCCTCTCTCAGCCTGACTATTTTATAGGATGTTTGTGAAGTAGAGGGAAGGAGAGCTATGAATGCCACCTTGAGCCCATTGGAAAAAGGAGGCGGGTGTAAAAGTAACTAATAATTACATATTGCATGTCCTACTTGTGGGCTTCCCAGATCAATCTGGATGGTTGCGGTGGGAAACAGGATGGAAAGCTACATAGGCCTTTAGTCTGGTTCATCAGAGTTCTTACATTCTTATGCACATGGTAGTGATTTTGTGGTCTTAGACACACCTCTGAATTGCACTTTAGGACAGACAAAAAGATCTTTAAGGTGGTTTGTGCTTAAGCCATTTCCATGATCGAAAGTAGCTACCTACTACCAGGAGACCACATAGACACAACAGCTATGTCTGAGATATGTAATTATGGTACATCATTATGGCTATCATCTCTGATCACTGTACGTTAACTTTTTGTGAAGTGACACATGAGCTTTAGTAGCTTATGATGAGAAAAATATACTGTGATGGTATATTTTGAGTGCAACAACATATCACCATGTTCCTGCCTAGACCTAAATCTTAGGACTAGCAGTGCCTCTCTTTTCAGTTCTTTAAGGAGTTCATTCTGGTGGCTGATGCTGATTTGACCCTAATTGTGACATGCCCTTTATCTGTCTCCCTGCCTATTCTCAAAATGACACAATTGCATGCAACCCTATGTAAGCCTTCTGAATGTTAAGAGCAGAGCCTTGAAACCTCCTTTTTTGGGACTACGACTCCCAGAACCCTCCAGCCACCAATGGAATGCATGGTATCAGTTTGGTTCAGAGCACTTCATATCCACCCAGTTTTTTGGTAATCCAAACATCTGTATTGTAAGGTTGGTCAGACAGATTGTAGGGGCTGTAAGAATAGTGGCTCAGCCTACAATGGGATTCCAGTAAGAACTGTCCAAAGGTTGGCTTGTTGTTCACACCCTTTATCCACAGAGCTACCTCAGCTGTCAGAAAAAGGAACATCTTTTCCTTAACTAGCTTCCAATAAACAGGCCTGTCTTTGCAACAAGCAGACAGCTTGCTTTGCTAAGCAGTAGCCATGTTATACAGCAAAAGCAAAATTCTTTAATTAATCCTGATAGCTCCAGCAATCCACTAAGCATTGTATCATTGGAAAACATCATCATTGCTTAGCTGATTTCTGGTACTATTATGTAGATTTTATTGTAGATGAGAGACATCAGATATGATTTATACATAACTTTCTCAAAACAGCCGACATTCGAGAAATGACCCCCACTAGCTTCAGTTAAATCTCCTTTCAGTCAAACATCTGTTCTGTATTTGTGCTGATTTGTTGATTTGTTTGTTTGTTTTGCACAAAAGAGAATTGTGCCAGGAGTTTCAATGCTCTCTCATTATATATGCTGCATGGGACACTTCTACCTGACTCTTCCCTCAACTTCTCACTCTCCCCCCCTCTTTTCCCCCCTTTCTTTTCCTGACAGTCAACAGAGTCTTATTTTGTACAGTGAGCATCAGTTTGTTCTGTGAGTTCATGTGTTTCCCAGCACTATGCTTTCCACAAATACTGTTGTTTTTCTATAAGGGGGAAACATTGTTATACCTTAATTGCTCAGGGAACATCTACATAAGAGATGTAAATTCCATTGAAATTGCCAGAGTTTGGAAATAGCTAGTAACAATAACTAGTTACTTGATTTTGTTCCATAGTAGTTAAGTTACATTATGATTACAATTCAAGAAGGGATATTTTACTTGTTTTATAGAGTAACTATAGACTTTTAGTTACTTTTGTAGTTATGTGAGTATGGGCTCCCTATCTGGTGGAGGAGAAATACCATGTGGTTCAAATGCTGGCTCATGGTATATCTGCTGTTGCTGCCTTATGCTGTTTGGGTGTTGAGGCAGTGATGAGTTGGAAATATGCTTTGTGACACAGGCTGACAGTACCTTCAGAATTTCTAGGCAACCAAAAAGTAACTATTCTAGTAACTATTCTAGTTACTTTTCAGAAATGAAAAAATATTGGTTAAAAATGGGGCTGTGGGCACTATTTGGACTACACCCATGAAGCAATGTATGCCTAGAGGTGAGTTACTTCATGAGAGGGAAAATGAGATAGATGCCTTCTCTGCTAATGCACTTGAAACTGATTTTTGAGACAAATCCAGAGTCTACATTGCAAAGTGTTACTTCTGGGCAGCTTACCAAGCACATAAATAAAGTGTGGATTAATTCCTGGTAGGCTATTTGCACACTGTTAACTTTATCTTGTGCAGTAAATGTATGAACTTTTAGAGTTTGGCATATATGTGTATACAGACACACACACACACACACCACACACACACACACACACACACACACACATATATGTATGTGTGAGAACATATTTTTTCACTCTTTTTTTCCACAGAGATGCATAATCACTATACACAAGAGAGTTCATGGATTAAGGGGCAGAGCGCTTCTCCAATAAATTTGAGGAAGGCACCCCTTTTCTCTAGTCGAAGCCACCTATGGCTGAACAAGAGCAATGGAGTACAGTGGAATCAATTATTTTGACATTTAATATATTATTTCATTGCCCAAGGAAATATTTTTAATATCTCAACAAATTCCATAAACCCCCTTATATTCCATATGTCTTAATGTCAGACAGTGGTGAAACCAGTGTATTTTCAAGAAGAGGAATAATCTTGAGATTCATTGTTTCTTGGATTTTTACAGTTTTAAGCTCAAGCGTGTATAAGCGTGTCATGTGAAATATTTTAAGAAGCTTTCAGAAATGCCAGAACACACAATATCATATGACCACAGGCTTCTTAAAACAAATACTTTCCTTGCCTTTTCTTAGTTTAACTGTGGTTTCAAAATGTCTACCCTTTAGTTGGTATTGAAAGGACATTAACATAGACCATGCACCCATGTATTCGTTTGCAAGATTAATGAGCCCTGCATCTTTGCTTGCACGATCGTGCACATTTGGAGAACTTTTCCCAGACAACATTTTAATGCTGACTTTCAACTCTTCAGAGCAGGTATAGGTCTGAAACATTTCTGCTTTCCCAGAGGTTTCAAAAGAATGTAACTCCCAAACTGGGAAATGAGCCAAAAACTGAGAGGTGGAAAACTGGTCATTGACCTATGGACGTCTACAACTCAAGGATGAATTCCAAATGTACAATAGCTCTGAAGGCTCCAGAAGATGAGGGGAACTAGAGGTGAAAAAGACCTAAATGTACCACAAGAAAAAAGCAGATATCATTTCATTGTTAGCAGTGTGGGTGGAACAATTTATATCAGATTTAATGTGACTTTGCAAGCTAACAAATGCTCTAAGCTACATAAACCCTTGAATTGACTACATTTACAGTTTGATGAAAATGAATGATTCAGGGCTCCAAATCACTTCTCTAGAGCATTTTGGTTGTTCTAAAATTCTTTGCTCTGGATTAAGGAATGTAAAGGATACCTGCCAGTGTCAATATATCAAACTATACATCTTTAAGCTTACACCTAGTGCAAAATAATACAGGCAACCTAATATAATTCTGTCCTTAACTTTATGTTCCCCTCTCTTCTCCCAGCGTGCTGCCTCAGCATCTGTAATGTTAGAGGAACAATCTCTAACATCATTTCTCAAGATCATGTACTTACATTTTGCAAGAGAGATCACAGCATCATGAGAGAACTGTGGTATTTGATGAGGGGCAAAAATGGTAACAGAGTTCCTGGAAGCAGCCATTCCCTTAGAAATCCTGCAGTCTGATTTTGGGGCACCAAGCCTGGCAAACCTTCACCAGAATATAAGATACCATTGACATTTCAGAAGGCACACCAATTGTGACAACTCGTATATCCAAGTGCATACTACAAATTTATGCTACAAATAATAATGATTCTGTAATATTGAACACCACACAAAAGGCAGGGTGTTAAGTTGTCGTAGTGGGAGGAAAGAAGACTTTCTGCTTTAATTATAGGATTTACTATATACGGAATTAGCAGTGGGGTCACAATTCATGTAGTCTAAAAGGAAGAATCAAATAATGTCATCATTAGGACCAGCTAAAAAAGTCACAAGTAAGGGCATTTTTCAGTTTAATGCCATTCACCAGGTTAGATGTTAAACACACCTACACACCCTATACCAAAGGAGGATGTTACTGGATACTGAGGAAAACTTGTTGTACTGTATTGTTAAGATGGTGGGAGAGGTTGACTACTTCTCTTAGGAAATATAAAAGAAAGAAGCTGCCAATCTGTTTCCGGGCCCAATTCAAAGCCCTAAACGGCTTAGGTCCAAGCTATTTAAAAGACCACATCTCCCTCTATGAGTCCCCCCCGGCATTAAAATAATCAGGGGAGGCCTTTCTCTCAGTCCCACCACCCTCATAGGTGCACTTGGTGGGGACGAGGAGGGGCTTCTCTGTCGCTGCTCCCAAACTCTAGAACTCCCTCCCATGGGAAGCCAGACTGACTCCATCTTTGCTGTCCTTCCGCAGGCAGGCAAAGACCTTTCTCTTCATCCAGGCTTTCCTTAGTGACTGGCAGTCTGAGAGGGATTTTTTAAATGGATTGTTATGTTCTGTTTCTTTTAAATATGTATTTATTATTGATTTTATTTACCATTTTTAATATAATACAGTGGTGCCTCGACTTACGAACGTCCCGACTTACAACCATTTCGAGTTACGACCAGCTCCGGCCGCAAAATTTCGCTTCGACTTGCGGCCGGAGCTTCGAGTTACAACCAAAAAAAAGGCAGGGAAAAAAGGTGGGGAATTCAAATTGCTAACCGTTGGCAGGCGAAGAGGATGCTTCTTTGTAGCTCTTTCGCCCCAACGGTTAGAGTAAGTGCGATCGGAGGAGGTTTCGGACTGCCTGGTAAGGTAAGGTGCTGCTTTCTGCTTTTTAAAAACTGTTCTGGGTGGGTTTTGCAGCGTGGTTTTGAGCTGGGTGGTGGGGTTATGTTTCTATGCTGTGATGGGTCTTGGGGGGTTTGTTTCTTTGTTTGGGTTTTTTTCCCATTTCCGATGGGTCTTGGGGGGGTTGTTTGCTTTTTGGGGTTTTTTCCCATTTCTGATGCGTCTTGGGGGGTTTGCTTGCTTTTTGGTTTTTTCCCCCCCATTTCCGATGGGTCTTGGGGGTTTGTTTGCTTTTTGGGTTCCCCCCCATTTCCTATGGGTCTTGGGGGGTTTGCTTGCTTTTTGGGTTCCCCCCCCATTTCCGATGGGTCTTGCGGGGTTTGGTTGCTTTGGGGTTTTTTTTTCCCCATTTCCAATGGGTCTTGGGGGTTTTTGTTTGCTTTTTGGTCCCCCCCCCCCATTTTCGATGGGTCTTGCGGGGTTTGGTTGCTTTTTGCTTTGCTTTTTTTGCATTTCCGATGGGTCTTGCATGCTTTGCTTGCTTTCTGCTTTGCTTTTTTTTTTTTTGCATTTCCGATGGGTCTTGCACGCTTTGCTTGCTTTCTGCTTTGCTTTTTTTGCATTTCCGATGGGTCTTGCACATTTTGCTTGCTTTTTGCTTTGCTTTTTTTGCATTTCCGATGGGTCTTGCACGCTTTGCTTGCTTTTCTCCCTCCCCCCTTCGGCCGGAACGGATTAATCGTGTTTCAGATGGGTCTTGCAGTGGTTTTGTTGTTGTTGTTGTTGTTGTTGTTGTTTTTGGTGATTTTTTTCTTCAGCCGGAACAGATTAATTGCATTTCAATGCATTCCTATGGGAAATGGTGCTTCGACTTATGACTTTTTCGAGTTACGACCGGCGTTCCGGAACCAATTAAGTTTGTAAGTCGAGGCACCACTGTACTCATTTAATTCTTTTACGGTATTTGTATACTTATTGCTTTTAGTTTTTAAATGTTGTCTTTTTAATTATGCAAGCTGCCTTGGGTCCTTTTAAGGAGAAAGGTGGGGTAAAAACATTTTAAAAAAACAAACAAACAAATAAATAAATAAAAGCCATAAGTCTTTCCAGGTGTACAATTCTAATAGCTTAAGATAAGACCCTCACTTTGTAGGTTCATTTATCTACAGGTTTGTTAACACTGATCTGTCTATACTCTGGAATCCCTCAGAAAAGTGTACATGACATACTCGGGTGAAAAAAAAGTACATAGATTTATTATTTATTTCACTTATATTCTGCCTTTCGTTCAATCCATGGACCCAAAGCAGCTTACAGAATGATTTGAAAAAATGCATAGAACCAAAAACACAACTAGAAGGGAGCCAGCTTGACTTCCTATGTAAGGGATTTCCACAGCCACACAAGTAGCCTTCCTTCATGACAGCACCAGATGTGCCTTTGAGGGAAGTGCTCCATGACTAGGGCCTTTCCCTGCAAACTTAAAAACCCACTGTTCATATGTCAGAGTTCTACAGAATTCAGCAAATTTTCTCTCTAAAAATGTGCTTTTACTAATGTAAAGCCTGCCTTTAGTGATTTGACTGGATTTTGCCCAATCCGCCTAGGTATATTGCATTGGTTGGGTACAGGTGCATGCAAAGGTCCTTTTGTGTAGAGGTGTATGGGCAATTAACACAAGTTCATATATTATACGTAAGTAGTCAGCTAATACAGGTAGGCCAGGTAAGAGAACCTGAACAAAACAGAGTCATTTCTCAGGTGCTATTCAGTAGCTCTGCAAAGACCTCAAAATAGCATTTGTCTAAATCTCCACTATTTAAACCTGGCACAGATGACTTATAGGTTGCTGTCTGAACACGTCTGACTGTAACAACTGAAAGATTGAACTTTACCTCGTACAATGTCACCATTCTTCTGCCTCCAAGAGAAAAATATTGAAAAGATCATTCCTCAGTCGTTTTCATGAGGTTGCCTACGGGTGTCTCCTAAAGACAGCGCTCCTAGCAATACCATTCAAAATAACATTGTGCAGCAGGTTTTGTCTTTTCCCTCATACTGAATTTTTGAGGCAAGAATAAAAAGTTGTTGTAAAGAAGGAATGGTACTTGCAGACAGTGGGCATGCCCAAATTCTTCTCCCCATGGCAGTTTCATGAATGCACAACTATACAGTAAAAAAAAACTCTTTCAGAAGCACACACATCTTTGTGAGGAGTGACTTATTTTATTTTATTTTATTTTTATTTTTTGCAGAATGAGAGCAAAATGGGTCTTTATACTGCTTTGAAAAGTGATTGTTTCACCTAACAAACAACTTGGATAATTTGAAAACACTGCATAAATAAAACATGCAAACATGACTGGCGTTCTCGGAATATTTTCCTTGTTTCCCCCCCTTTTTTCCGTAAACGTATCAAGTTAGCCTCTGGTGGTAATAAGAGTTGATAATAGTACAATTTGCAATAAGAGAATGAGAACATTAATTATACTGTCACTCTGCTTTTATTGTGGCAATAAACAAGATTTATTCTAATGAAGGTTATGATATAGTAACTTTTAAGTTAAGGCATTGCTATTGTGGTTTAAATACAATTCCACATTTTTCTTTTTAAAACTTACAAGTAAATATTTATTATTGTATTTTCATGTGTACTTTCAAACGGTTGCTTTTAAAGCAGAATAAATGTTGTTAGAAGATAAGCATTTTCATATTTTTTAGAAATCATGTAAAGCCATTTTGATTTTTGTTCCCAGCTTAGGAAAGCTATATTTTAAACAAGACGTAGACAAATGCTGAAAATGTTGGAGTTTTATTTGCAACCTCGCATGCTATCTGTAGTTTGTGTGACTGGGAGGGACTTTTCTCGGCTGGAATTTCTTATCTATTTGTCTAACAGTAGCAAAAGTAGGGGATTGAGAAAACCCCATTGTAAAAGTCTGCTAGAATAAAGATGGATTCCCCCCTCCCAAGAAATAGGGAAACTGCAATTTCATAATGTACATGTGTCTCAACCCCATCTCATCAATGTAAAAATTAACCACCATTCCAATCTGTTCCATGTGTGCTTATTTCGGATGAGGTACATTTATATTGTAGAAGGATGTGCTCGCCTGCTGGGTTTTGTATAAGGCCATGAATTCTACATAGAAATTGTAAGATGCTGATGACAATGATGATTTGGGTTACCATTAAAACAGTGTCATAAGGAACGGTTTGTTTTCATCTTTGCTGAGCATTCTAGTTCATATCAGTTCCTATGGTAGGATACCATAGATCCTCTGGGATGGCAGATTCAGCAGCATCTTGACATTATATCCTATTCCCAAGCCAACATCTCATGCTGCTTCTGGAATTTTTAGTGACCAACTCTTTTCGCCTTTCTCTTGTACCTGTGGAAAAAGGTTGTAGGTAGTATGTTTTGAGGCAATTAAAATGTTAATCATGGTGGGTAACATCATTGTGAAATGAAACAAGAAAAAGAGAAAGCGTTGAAACTGGTATATATGGGACATCTTAGGGCAAATTGACGCTTCAGGCATATGGTTTTAATCGGAAAAATGCTATGGAACTGGGAATAGTCTTCTCCCAAGTTGCTACAGTATGAATCCAGATTACCCCACACATACCCACACACACACCACAAACACAGCCACTATCAATATTTTGTGAACAAAATTCTGTTCACAGATTTCCTATCTGGTGTTTAGTTCGGCCCTTATTATAGGTGTAGAGTTCTGTCTAGGCGTGAGTGAAGAGTACGTAATTTAAGTTATAGATTAAAGCAGGCAGTTTGCAAAGTGGAATGTTTGTACCCTTTAGAGTTAATGCAGAGACAATAGTGATGTGAAGTAGCATAAATATCGCTACTTGCCAAGTTGTCAGTTTTCAAGGTGATGATACCTAACAGTTGCATTCCCCTTGTATAAGAAAACTGCAAACCTGCCAAGCCTGAGCATTTAAAAGCAAGACTTATTTTGTTCTTCAAAAGTCTAGTCGTAAGCTGTCTTACTCATTCAAAATAGACATTCCCAGTGTTGTTCAGGAGGGTATTAAAATTTCATTTGTCTCCTGTGCAAATAAAATAAAATAAAACAAAATAAAGCTTCTTTTTGGTCTTGTTACCAAGACACTTCATAAACATATAAATTTAACTGATATAAACCCAACTGGCTGCAATGTTCTGAGGAGACTTATTGAGAAATAATAACTGCAGAAACTTGTTTAAGATAAGTATTGCTGCTGAGGACAATCAAGAAGATTTCCATGGGCTATTTTAAAAAAAATATCTAAAATCTTTTTTTTAATAGTAAAAGTGAAGATAATTTTCAAAATATTTCAGCATATTAGCATTAATTAGGCACCTAATCCAGCAAGATGACTGGGGAATATTGGAATATCTATGGCCTAAAACAGATGATTTTTTAAATAGCTGGTGGGATATAGAGGCCACGTTGGAGAGGGGTGATCTTTGCCAAGAGACATACATTGACTACAAGGTACCTTTTGCCTATTTGTTTAAGATACACATTTTCTGAGCCAGCTATATCTGAGTTCTACCAGAGAGATAGGTTATTTTTCCCAGTTGAAGCAGAGCCGGAACTGCAGAAGAAACTGATTCCTATAGTACAGATGTGGGAAAACTGCAGCCTGTGGCCCCCAAGAACATTTTTGCAGTCCTCTAATGGCTGCTGGTCAAAGCATATTCTACAAATTAATGTGATTTTCTGGTCCTTGAAGCCTCTAAGAGAGACTGTTTTTTTCAGTTAAATGGGGTGCAGAAGGCTCAGCCCTCCAAAAACAAGCAAGAGAGAGAGAGAGAGAGAGAGAGAGAGAGAGATCGTTCAGTTAGAAGTACACTTTTAGCAACATACAGTTTGGTTGTCCCCCCGCCCCCCAATTTGTGCTCTTTTTTAGGGCTAGCATGGTGCTTGGTGGGTCCTGGGAACAGAAGTCTGACCCTTTGGCTTTCTGAAATTGCCCACCCCTGCCCTACCAGCCAACCAGGTCCCTAATAACCTGTTTTATTCTAAAATAAAGACTCGTGTGCCAGGTAACAGACAACCCCGATCAATCCTGGTAACCAGGTGGTTACCAGGATTAGATTTCAATTCTCTGCAAATTTACCTGGAATAATATATCCAGTGAAATACAGGTTTATTTCTCAAGATACTGCACTGACATGCTTGGTCAGAATTTTTTAATCATGGAGATTTCAAATTATTTTAGGATACTATTGCAACATAGTGAGAGGAATATGGGGACCATGTGCATTTCACTGGACATGGGGAAGTCCTAATGAAATAGTTCTCTTGATTGCGACCACGCTCTTTGAACTTTGGCACAGGAGTAGGGAATGCAGCATATGAAAAATTACTGAAACTTCCAGCATTTGTTTGTTTTCTTTAGCAAGGAAGCACATGGATTTGTTATTCATTCTTTGCTTGCTTTCATCCCCTCACATTCCTTCTGTGGCTGGCAGTGAGGGTAGATTCATCTCTCAAGTCTTCAGAATCTCTTGCAATCTCTGTGTCTCTTCTCCGAGCTCAATATGAAGGTCACAAGCCTTTGTCATTTCCCCATTTCTGCCTCTGCACAATCATCCCTTGATTGCTTCTGAGGGAATGTAAGTAAAGTGGTGCATTCTGTCATTAGCCTTTTAAATTCCTCTCGGCATTCCTGAGCTTTAGGCTGATCCGGAAAATAGCCTGCCTTGTAACATGTTTACCCTCGTCTCTGCACTCTGATGGGAGTAGTCCCTTGATAGCTTCTCCAGCCATCTGTTTGGGACTATATTTGCAATATATGAGAAGTCATAAAAAGCCATTGTAACATGTTTAAACAGTGCTATTGAGGAAGGCATTTTCAATGAGAAATTTTGCAGTTCCTCAGGAACTTAAACTTAGCAAGACATTCCAATGGTCCACGTCCCCCCACCTCCGAATTCAAATCGCCACTCTTCGTGTTTTAAGTGGTGGCCTTGAAATCCTATAACAACAGGCTCATGAGCATACCCAGGGAAATTGAAACACATGATTATAAAAGCTGTGCTGGTTGCTTTGCCCTGCCTTTCATCACTGCTGACATTAATATTTCAAAAGATCTTGAAAGAGAGGAAGCAAAAGTCTTGGTCCCTCAAAAAAAGAGAGAGATATTATAGAGCTAGAAAACGTACGGTAAAGCATCATGAAAATGGTCAAGGGAGTAGAGCAACTGTCCTCTAAGAAAATAATTATGGTAAATTGTGGTTGATAATGAAAATTATAAATGTGGGACCATTTAGTTTTGAGGAGGTATCCAGTCTGTAGTAGTGGACCCTGGAGAACAGGGTTCGAATCCCTGCTCAGCCATGGAAACCCATTGGGGGTGTGAAACTGGTAAAGGCACTCCTTAAATAATGTCATTTGCCTATTAGGGTCATTATAAGTCAGTTCTGACTTGATGGCACATAACTAACTAACTAAGGTTGGGAGGAAGGGCAAGTTAAACATAGTAACAGTAAGTCATCTCATCTCTCTTTACTTCCACATATCAAGATTCCCTATTCTTTTAATTAACTGCAACAAATATTATTAGGTGTACTTTAGAATTAGACGTATACAGATCTGTGTTGTAGAGCTAAACCTAGTATCAACAAAACAAATTCTAGAGGATTCTGAGGATGAGGCAGGAAATAATTAAAGCTTCTTTCATGGAGAAATAAAATTTTCAGGAAACTGGAGAACAAAACTCATTAAAGAACCATTAAAAGAGCATCAGTAACCTCAGGCTGAATTAGTGAAAATGACAGCAGCAACCAAGAGATTAAAAAGCATATTTTAAAAAAATTAGATTATCTAGCTGGAATATTTTTGAAGAAACCTGGACTTCTAAACCCAAGAATTGAAGACTCTTACAAACAAAGAATGTGGTGTGGAAACACTTGGAATTATTCAGTGGAGAAAGCATGGAAATTATAGCTGAAACTGTGCTGCTTGGAGAGATTCTAGCAGTTGTAATCCAAAGTGTTGCCAAGCTCTGGGAGAAGCTGCTACATCAAGGCTGACTACATCCAGATTTGTGATTGTAAGGAGAGCATAGGGTTACACTTAAAAATAGTTACTCTTAGAATTCCCATTGTGATATGCTGGATAATGACAGACTAGGACTCAAGAAACAGTAGTGGAAAGCCCCACTCAGCCATGAATAATGACTGTGCTGGAGCAGCATGGAACTGGTAAAACCACTCCTTATCCATCTCACTTACCTGGAAAGTCCTATCAGAGTCGCTGTAAGTTGGCTTGACAGCACATAAACACACACAGTTACTCTGAACTAATGGTTCCTAACCTTGGATTCCCTAGATATTCTTGGATCAAAATTCCCAGAAGCCTTCACCACTAGCTGTGCTTGCCAAGACTTCTGGGAATTGTAGTACAAGAATATCTGGGGACCCAAGGTTGGGAACCACTGCCTTAAACCAACTGCTGATCAAAGACAGAAAAGCCTATGCCCATGAGTGAACACAGTTACAATATGGAATATGTTTTTTGTGTAATCCTAAAGTTACAGGAAACTGACTAAAAACAGAGAATAGTTATTACATAATGGTTTTGTTGTTTTATTGAAATACATAACAAGTTTGACATGTGAGAACCATAATTAAATTTGTGAGAAGGCAGGTGATGGCCTGAAGCAAGAGTAGACTGTGGAATCCTTCACAGACTCCAAGAAACCTGGCAAGTAGAAGGAGATACTGGAGACCACAATGCCACAGAGTTGGCAAGATTGACTCACCAGGGCTATGGTCTGGCAGCTTGAGCCTCCAAAGGAGATGGCACTGGCAAGAGAGGCTGACCCTGGATGGTTGGAGGGTGGAGAAGTGGCTGCATCTGATGCAACCAGCAGCATAAATGAGGCTGAGGAGGAGGCCGGGTGGTGGAGAGTAGAAAGGAATACAGCAGGAGTGAGGCTCAGTCCTCTGGAGCTCCCTGGTCATGCCCTCTACTTTTATTACCCACTTGACTGCCAAGTCCCAATCCCAGGATCTAGTGCCTATAAGTACTGTCTGAGATGGGATTGTGGCTTCCTTGACTAGTCCATACCCAAGGAACCAGATCATCCAGAGGCACATGCTGAAGCCATCAGAGGCCCCATGTCCATTCCTATTCTGACCCAACTTAGGCACTGGTGACAACAATGCCAGACTCCTGGGGCTGAAACGTGACCTGCAAGCCCATCAAAAGCAGCATGAATTAGTCCGCCATCTTAGGGAAGAGGGATAAGTAGAAAAATAGACTGATGTTGTTGCTGATGGTGGTTTGGACAGACAGAACTATTCCATTGGTGCTTGGCTCCCATTTCAACTTTGTGGTTAGAGAAGAGAGAGAAGAGGTCAGTAAAAATGTGAAGTCCCGATGCTTGCTTTTCCATACACTTGAGTGTAATTGGAAAAGCAAATATTAAGTTTCTTCATTTGTTTGTTCGTGTTGTGTTGTTGTTGTTTTTGTCATGTTAAACTCAATAATCAGGTGGTCATGTAGAAATAATTACATCATCATCATCATTATCATTAATTATTACGGTCCAGACCAGCAAGATTATATTAAAAAAAAACATACAGAACATATAGAAAAAACTCCTATATGTAGTATATAAAACCTTATTTCAGGGTGATTGCAACATTTTCTCTCTAGTTCTCATAGCAGTCAACAAAAATTTAGACACCCTGTCAGTAATATAAGTGGATGCACCCTCTAAGCCAGAGAGTAACAAATCTGTGGGGCTACCGTGCAGAGAGACACCTATTAGTGGAGAGATTAACTTCTTTCTACAATCACCATACATTCTGCAGTGAAAAATAACACGTTCAACTGATTTGATATCCCCATTTCCACAAGGACAAGTTTGATCATTAAACGGAAATTCCCTAAATCACCAGTCTAGTATACCTGATGGCAATATATTAAAGCGAGCTAACATGAATGCTCTCCTATATTTTGGAAAGGACAATGCATAGAAGTATGGAGCAATGAAGAACCCGTAGTTATTAATTTTATTGTAGATCAGTGGAGAGCAGCGTTTATTAGCTGCAGTTCTTCAGTGCTGTAGGTCCAAGTCTGCAGTACATTCTACTGATCGAATGCCCAGTTCCAGATTTGTTGTTGTTGTTTAGTCGTTAAGTCGTTTCCGACTCTTTGTGACCCCATGGACCAGAGCACGCCAGGCCCTCCTGTCTTTCACTGCCTCCCGGAGTTGGGTCAAATTCATGTTGGTAGCTTCGATGACACTGTCCATCCATCTCGTCCTCTGTCGTCCCCTTCTCTTCTTGCCTTCACACTTTGCCAACATCAGGGTCTTTTCCAGGGAGTCTTCTCTTCTCATCAGATGGCCAAGGTATTGGAGCCTCAGCTTCAGGATCTGTCCTTCCAGTGAGCACTCAGGGTTGATTTCCTTCAGAACGGAGAGGTTTGATCTCCTTGCAGTCCAGGGGACTCTCAAGAGTCTCCTCCAGCACCACAATTCAAAAGCATAAATTCTTCGGTGGTCAGCCTTCTTTATGGTCTAGCTCTCACTTCCATACATCGCTACTGGAAAAACCATAGCTTTGACTATGCGGACCTTTGTCGGCAAGGTGATGTCTCTGCTTTTTAAGATGCTGTCTAGGTTTGTCATCGCTTTCCTCCCAAGAAACAGGCGTCTTTTAATTTTGTGGCTGCTGTTCACCATCTGCAGTGATCATGGAGCCCAAGAAGGTAAACTCTGTCACTGCCTCCATATCTTCCCCTTCTATTTGCCAGGAGGTGATGGGGCCAGTGGCCATGATCTTCGTTTTTTTGATGTTGAGCTTCAGACCATTATTTGCGCTCTCCTCTTTCACCCTCATTAAGAGGTTCTTTAATTCCTCCTCACTTTCTGCCATCAGAGCGGTATCATCTGCATATCTGAGGTTGTTGATATTTCTTCCGGCAATCTTAATTCCGGTTTGGGATTCATCCAGTCCAGCTTTTCGCATGATGTATTCTGCATATAAGTTAAATAAGCAGGGGGACAATATACAGCCTTGTACTCCTTTCCCAATTTTGAACCAATCAGTTGTTCCATATCCAGTTCTAACTGTTGCTTCCTGTCCCACATATAGATTTCTCAGGAGATAGTTAAGGTGGTCAGGCACTCCCATTTCTTTAAGAACTTGCCATAGTTTGCTGTGGTCCACACAGTCAAAGGCTTTTGCGTAGTCCATGAAGCAGAAGTAGATGTTTTTCTGGAACTCTCTGGCTTTCTCCATAATCCAGCGCATGTTAGCAATTTGGTCTCTAGTTCCTCTGCCCCTTCGAAATCCAGCTTGTACTTCTGGGAGTTCTCAGTCCACATACTGCTGAAGCCTACCTTGTAGGATTTTGAGCGTAACCTTGCTAGCGTGTGAAATGAGTTCAATTATACGGTAGTTGGAGCATTCTTTGGCACTGCCCTTCTTTGGGATTCAGATGTAGACTGATCTTTTCCAATCCTCTGGCCACTGCTGAGTTTTCCAAACTTGCTGGCATATTGAATGTAGCACCTTAACAGTGTCATCTTTTAAGATTTTAAATAGTTCAACTGGAATGCCATCACCTCCACTGGCCTTGTTGTTAGCCATGCTTTCTAAGGCCGATTTGACTTCACTCTCCAGGATGTCTGGCTCAAGGTCAGCAACCACACTATCTGGGTTGTCCGGGGCATCCAAATCTTTCTGGTATAATTCTTCTGTGTATTCTTGCCACCTCTTCTTGATGTCTTCTGCTTCTGTGAGGTCCCTACCATTTTTGTCCTTTATCATGTCCATCTTTGCACAAAAGGTTCCTTTAATATCTCCAATTTTCTTGAACAGATCTCTGGTTTTTCCCTTTCTATTATTTTCTTCTATTTCTTTGCACTACTTGTTTAAGAAGGCCCTCTTGTCTCTCCTTGCTATTTTTTGGAAGTCTGCATTCCATTTTCTGTAACTTTCCCAATCTCCCTTGCATTTTGTTTCCTTTCTCTTCTCTGCTATTTGTAAGGCCTCGTTGGACAGCCACTTTGCTTTCTTGCATTTCCTTTTCTTTGAGATGGTTTTTGTTGCTGCCTCTTGTACAATGTTACGAGCCTCCATCCATAGTTCTTCAGGCACTTTGTCCACCAAGTTCCTTAAATCTGTTCTTCACTTCCACTGTGTATTCATAAGGGATTTAGTTTAGATTATACCTGAGTAGCCCAGTGGTTTTTCCTCCTTTCTTCAGTTTAAGCTTGAGTTTTGCTATAAGATGATCAGAGCCACAATCAGCTCCAGGTCTTGTTTTTGCTGACTGTATAGAGCTTCTCCATCTTTGGCTGCAGAGAACATAATCAATCTGATTTTGGTATTGCCCATCTGGTGATGTCCATGTGTAGAGTCGCCTCTTGTGTTCCAGTTCTAGATAGATAGCAGCAAAACCCATGCAAGATGGAAGGCCCAAGAGTTTCCTTAAGAAAGCATGCTGGGAAGAGTTAACAAGTGGTTCCCCTTTTCCAGTTCCTTAATTCTACTTTTAGAAAACGGCAATGGGCTGAAGACCTGGCAGGCAGATGGAAATCCCTTGTGAGACGATGACCTATGGCTCTGAGGGGGTATGATATCAAGAGCCACCACCTTCACTGAAGCTTTTTGCAGTTACGAAACATGGCTTCAAGGCCCTTTTCACTTATCAACAATCTAATCAAATGCCACATTTTAGAAAACATTTTTCTCCAGTCCCTTTATGAAAAAGGAATATTATACATATCAGGAACTGGCAGGCTACTTATATTTTTGCTTTTTACAAGAAATGAATGGGATTTGCCCTGCAGAGTGGTAGTTGTTGTCACCCTGTCAAAGAGATGGAAGTACATACGCAGATTTGGGTGTGTGGCATGATAATAGAAAAGCTTGAATGTCTCATATTTCGCTGCTGCAACCTACTTTCTCTCCTGTGTTTCCCTGGGTACATTTGATTTCAAGAGGGCGAAATACCTACAGTGCATAATTGAAATGAAAGATATAGTGTGCTGCTATTTTCCCCCCTTTTCCCTTTCCTTTTTTCTTATCTTTTTTAGGGACAAAAAAAAAAATAAGTGAGCTGAATGGCAAGCGAGTGGAGAACAGTTCAAAGTAGTACAATATATCTTTTAGGGAGGTTGAGCTCAATAAAGCAGATGTCCTATATTTACAAAATTGCTTTTAAAATGTTGTTTATGGGGAAAGAGAAAGATGCAAACAGTTTTTAACATTTTGCCTCCCAGCACCGTTGAAGTACATTTCTACTGCAAGATGTTTTATCTTATTCATATGGATGAGCCAGCTAGACCAAGTGAATATCTCTGCAACTTCTTAGGGTTATTTCTTTACTACTACCTGCGAATAATAAGGATTTCATTTAACAAGTCAAGGGCCAGATAACAAAGCTTCAGGACATTTTCCTTTACTCTTGAAATGACATGACAAGAAGACAGATGGTCGCATTTATTTAAGGTGCATTTCCGCTCTTCCTCCTCCCGTGTCATACTGCCTAGCCATGATTATGGAACGCTGTACTCCTGGCTTTGCCTCTGAGCTTGCAAAACTGGAGGGTGATAAATCAATTTGCAAGCGCATTTTGCATAACCTTTGGGGAGCAGAAGGATTCCTAGTATCTCATCATTCTTCTTCTGGGAGGCGTTTTTCTTAAACATTTGAAGTCGCACAATTTCACCGTAGCTATGATCGAACAGTCCCATTCCACATTTAAGACCTTTGCACTGTCTTTTAAACCTGGATTTTAAGATTGGTACATGTAAATGCGTCCTACCAGCACCATTTTTAAGCAATGTAAGATGTTAACAACAATGCTGTAAAATTTAGATAAATAAAAATCATACCAAAACCCATTCAAAAAGTTAGAATGCGTGGGAAGTAATTTTAACCTGATGCTGAAGAGAATGCAACATCAGCAACTGGTAATGCTTTCCTCAGGAAGGCATTTGAAAGTCAGGGAGCCACCAGAAAGAAGCCCCTCTGTTTTGTAAATGCATCGTGCACTCCTCCTATGGATGAAATATGAAGAATGGCTTCCTCTGACTATCTCAAGTCATGGGCTGTTTGATGAAAGAGGACACATTCCTTCTGATATTTTGGGCTATAAATTGCTTAAAGTTGTGGTAAATACTAGGCAAAAATAAAACATGGATTAGGGTTGCATTCAGTGTTAAGCGAGCAGATGAAACTACAAGAAATTGTGTTGTTCCACTTATGCGAGCATAACTGCTAGTGGAACAACTACAGTAGTACAACCCAGTCTATGGCTCTACGTGGGGCTGCACTTTAGGACTACTCAGAAGCTGAAGATAATTCAGAATAAGGCAGGGAAACTGCTATTAGGAATAACAAATATAAACCAAATAACACCAATTTCAAAAGAATTATACTGGCTGCCAATGTCCTTACCTTCAAACTACTAATGATGACATCAATCAACTTGGGGCCTTGATATTTTGAGTGGGCACCTATCCCTGTGTACACTTGCCCAGATCCACATTGTGTCCCATTGCTCCAAAATGTATATTAGGTGTGGATGTGAGAAAGAGCCTTTTCAGCTGTAGCCCTCTGGTTAGAGATCCACTCGCCTTCCTGAGGTCCCACTAGCATTGAAGATGGTCTCATTTTGCTTTGCTACTTTCCCAGGCCTTTGGTTCTTCATGAGTATAGCTTTGAAGTATCTGCTTGAGTTTTAGATCTTGATTTTATGCTAATCGAGATTTATTTTTAATTGTTTGTTTCCAGTATCCCAACCAGCAATTCATTGATACAGAGTAGCTTAGAAATATTTTAATACATACATACATAAATAAATAGTGCAAAGTACATTTAACCATAGAATCATGAAGTTGGAAGGAGCCTATAAGGCCATCCAGCCCAACCCCCTGCTCAATGCAGGAATAGAAATCAAAGGATATCTGCCAAGTGGTTGTCTAAATTTCCCTTGAATGCCTCTGGTGTTGGAGCACTCACCACCTCTCGGGGTAATTGGTTCCATTAACCTGGTGAGTTGTGCAAAACTTGCACAATGTCATTTTAGTATGGCTTGTGCACCAAGTACTGTAAACGTTCGTGGAGCACAGAAACAGTTTGTGCTATGACTTCTAGATCAACTTGTACAGTGGTTTGCATTAGAAAATATGGTCATGCATAAACATGCGTTCAAACCATTTGTATCCAGCCAGCCATCAAATACAGATGGAAGCTAAAGACTGTTGTTGTTATGCATTGTCAAGTTGGAACCAACTTGTAACAATCCTAACAGGGTTTTCAAGGTAAGTGAGATATTTAAAGAGTGGTTTTACCAGTTCCACTCCTCCAGTGAGGTTCCATTGCTGAGGCCTCCTAAGATCCAGTCCATTACTTATCCATACTGAATATCCATTCAAACCATAGGCAGACATCAATACAAAGAAAACAGTTGTCCTTGATCTAGAATAAAAAATTAAAAAGATGGTCAAACTACTTGCCTACCAAGTTTTCTCAGAAGAGCTTCCAAAACAAAGAAAGCTGCCATTTTCACTTTGTTTGGTAAAATATGTTTCTTTGGATTGGAAAATAGGTATTTGTAAAGGTTTGTCAAGTCCAATGAAAGGATCTGTTTGTAAGGCTGTTTTTTCCCCCATGCACATCTGCTGTTACTCACTGCAGCAAAGAAAAGGATGATGCCACTAAAATAAAAGGGGATACTTAATGTGACCTTTTCAGCAAGCGATAAAACATATTGATTAGTGGTTGCTGAAGGACATCATTAAATTCCCAGTGTTTGATTTCATTTTTTCCTTCTTATTATTTCTTTTATTTATTATTTGGTTGCCCAGCAGGCATTTTGTTACTGACTAACCTGGCCAGTTCAACTATTAAAGAAGTTATCTCTCGAAGGAGGCCTGATGTAAACATGATAATCTGTTTGGCGGCCCTTATGATGGCCCATGAATAAAACATAGGACAACACAGTTTGAGCACAGGAGTTTACTATCTGTTACAAAAGGAGAATGTCTGGATGCTCCCTGAAGGCTTTCCATTGTTAATCTCAGAGGTCTAGTGCCTTGTTCTTCATATAAGCTCACCTACAAGTGGAAATGGTTAACTTTTCTTGCTCCCTAAGTTTGTGTAAATAATTTATAATGGCCCGCTTGAAAATGTCTAATGGGGAGAAACATATATAGGGAACTACTGGCTTTGGTAATTCTTCTCTTTTCTTTTTCTTTTTCCCCACGTGATTGGGAATAAGGATTTTTTTCTCTGCAACTAGGTAGGCAACAAAAGAATAAAAATGTATTTTAGTCTTGTTTCCACAGGCAACTTAGATTGTTCATTTGGTGTGTTTGTTTCTTTCCATTTCCCACATCTTCATATGAATGTAAAATCTACATAGACAAGAATGTAGATTTCAGATGAAGTGGGGTCTCTTCCATGCTCTGAATCATGTCTGAGTTGTTATGCTACAGCATCTCTCTACCGTGATACAGAACATGGAAGAGACCCCACTTCATATGAAATCTACATTCTAGTCAGTATAGATTTCACATTCATATGGCAGATGTGGGGAATGAGTGGATAAATCTGTGGCTGATATTGTTGCTGCACTAGAGTGCAGCAACGAAATTGTGCAGCAGAGCAAATCAATATTCTACAAGGTAATGTTAAAAATGGGGGGAGCGGAAACAAAAAAATTATAACTTTGAAACTGGGCTTCAGATCAACCCCAGTTTGGCACATTTTGAGCAGACAGTCTGCTCTTGCTCTGTGCCAAATTTGGGGAAGTTTGGGGAATGGGTTTTTCAGTTATGATTTTTTAAAATGTAAAACTGTTTTACCCCCTGGTTCAGCAATAGGCAATCCCAAGCTGCCCAGAACTTAAGATAGCTCACATAACTTGAAAAGATCAATCTTGTTTATTTTGAAAGAGAATTTTTGGCCCCACCTACTTCTCCTTTCTTGGAAAGAATCCAGGCTGTAGGGGCTGAAATAGAGAACTTCCAAAAAAAGCCCTTTCAAATGGGAGAAATAGTGATTTTTTTTTTGTATAACACTGAGCATGCATGGCAAAGGATACATTGTAGCTTTGTGAAAAGGGGAGAACAGCAGGTCAACTAAAGTTCACAACCCATATCAAAAGGGGAAAAAAATGAGTTTGCTTTAAAGAAAGTAATGGAGCGACCATCCCCCAAAAAGAGGGAATTAGCATGCAGTTTTGTAAGACATATTCAGAGTATTTTCCCCATACATTTCAAAAGGATGTAACAATTGTGTTTTGTTATACTTGTTCAGTGACTGTTCTCTCAGGATTTCTGAGACCAAAAAGTCTCCTGACATAAGTTTTCAAAGGGGAGATGAGCTCCAGGTCTGGGGCAAGCTGAATGTTTGAACCTGTTAATCAGGAAACAGTTAGTTGATTCTCAGCAGGACTTCTTAACTTCTTCCTAGCCAAGGACTGCTTGCTTGCAAGGGGATTCTGGTTTTGGTTGCAAAAGCATTAAAACACATGTTAGAAAAAGATATGGGAATATTCAGAAGTATTCTCGAAGGCTTTCACAGCCGGGATCCGATGGTTGTTGTGGGTTTTCCGGGCTGTTTGGCCGTGTTCTTAAGGTTGTTCTTCCTAACGTTTCGCCAGTCTCTGTGGCCGGCATCTTCAGAGGACAGGAGTCAGAACGTTCAGTCAGTGCCCCCCTGTGCGAGTGCGACGTGTGCATGCGCGTGAGCGCATTCCACCCCCTGTGAGTGTGCTGTGCACATGCACACGAGCACCCCCGTGGGTGCTACATGCGCATGCGAGCGAGCTCCGCCCCCTGCGGGCACGCCACACACCCCCAACCAGTCCACGGTTGGGAAAAGGTTGGGGACCACTGATCTAGACTGCTTCCAATGATGTCAACATTCTGACTGCCCTTTGCTATGTAAAACCTGGCATCCTTTTTGCTGCTAGCAATGCAGGCACTATATTGTGCAGCAATATTGGGCCATTTCCTGGAATTTAAATTGTTAATACAGAAGTGCAATATCCCATGTTCATAAATGGGATGGTTTTTTTGAAAGAACTGACTCTTATCCATGAAGCCATGAAATCAGTGCAGTTTCAATACATTCAATATGTTTACTTAGAAAGGAATCCCACTGAGTTCAATGGGGCTTTCTCGCAGGAAAAAAAAGGAGAAATAATTAAATGAATCAATAATCACAAGTAAATTCCTTTCAGAAATGAATAAAGGGCATTCTTAGCATAGCTTTTCTATTATAGCATAACTGAAATATAGTTGAAACATTACTTTCAAGGCTAGGAATAATGGTTTTTAACAAGTGAAAAAGCACACATCGTTTATTATAGTTAATTTATGGCAATCAATCCAATAACAGGAATATTTAGTAACATTAAGGAATATTCAATAACAGGAACCATAAACTGAGCACATTAAATGTTTACACTTTTACCCTTTACTTTTGATAAAGTGCATGAAGTTTGGTAACTAAATATGTTAGTTTGCTTATGTAGACATTTTAAACATTAGGATCCTGCTTTATGTAAATGAACTTTTCCCCTCAATTAGTTTTAATTCTTAAGACATAAGAAATCAGATCCTGGACTAAAACAAAGTGAGCAGAAATCAGAGTCTTGGCAAGTCCAAGTGACCAAACCTGTTCCTGGTTCAGGTAGATAAATACCACAGAATTGTTTAATGCAACGTTTTCAGTATAACAAGACAACTATTGTCTTTATATTTTGAGTTTGTTTTTAAAAGACTAGCTGTTTAAAAATAAAACTGCTTATAACACATTTTTTCCCTGGGAAACCTCTCCCTTTATGTACAAGCCTTGGCCATTAATCCTCTAATTATGTTCCTGCATAGATATAATTTTTGATCTTATGCACAAGTAACCATAAACATAAAAGTTTTTATATAAAGGCTGCTTTATATAAGTACCCAACAGCTGCTATTGGTCAAACAACTTTCTAGGGACTGTCTCTTCTCCATCAACAGCTCTTGTATAAGCCACAAACACTACATTGTACAGACCCCGTTCTCGCTCCACTGTGGCTACGTGATTCCTTGCTGCTCTTAATCAGAGGCCTTTATTGCATGTTAAATATGGCAGCAATTCTGCCACACACAGCTAGCAACATACAAATCCCATGATATGCATGTATAATTACAGGCATGTTTGTCAAAACGCAATCCTTATCATATGAACAAAGGATGTAAACTGACCTTTCTTTAAACACAAGGTATGAGATTTTTTGTCAAAATAACAGGACGTTTGCTTAAAGGGTGTGGCCATGCATGCTCACACACACACACACACACACACACACACACACACACCCCTGTTCCACTGATATATTTTGGTTTCATTAAGCTTAGGTTTCAGTAATATGGAACTCCTTGTCTACAACGACAAAGGATGTCTCCATGATTTTTATTACAGTATTTGCTACATTTTTCTCACTCTAGAAACATAGGTTAAGTGATAGGTTAAAGGCAGGGCACTAAACCAACTGTGGTTTAGTGAAGCTAGGACTTGAAGGACAAAAAGGGGCCAAGATTTTTGGATTGGCAGGGAAAATGACATAATCTGAGTTTAGCTCTGTTTCTCACATTAGCTGGGGGAAATGTTTTTTCCTCCCAGAAATAATATACTGTTGTGAGCTATCCCCATTATAACTGAAAATAGATTGAGGTGATGTGGTCTTTAAAAGCAAATAAGACCCATTAGCTTTGCCCAAAATGATTTGGGATGTTATTATATCCAGCGGTATACAAATAAAATCCATATGTAGATAGATAGATAGATAGATAGACAGACAGACAGACAGACACACACACACACACACACACACACACACATAAAAACATACATACATACATACATACATACATACATACATACATACATACATACATACATACAAGCTTTCAGTGGAGAAGAAAACTTCTAGAAGTGGATTATTCACTTTTAAACGAAATATTTCCCCCAGTGGTAGAAAAAGAAACTTCTGGAAAATCTCGAGCTAATAGTATTATGCTGGTTGGGGGTAACGTTGTGTCCCTCTCTTTCCCTTTCTCATGCAATTTCAAGCCTCCAGAGACATAATCTAGCCACTGAATTGTGCTTTTGCCGGCAGTACTATGACTGCCAACATAGTATGCTAGGTATTGCTGCTCTGGATTGGGTATGTCAGTACGGATGTTTTATAGCTATGGATATTGTGAAATTCTCCATCCCATTTGTGGGCAAATAAATTTGGGAGGAACGTTTCACCATTTGTTTTTTCCCAAAGGAAAGAGAGATTCTTCAACAATTTCTAGGAGATGGGGCTCTGTATGAGTGGTGGTTGTAGTACAACTTGTTCTTTTTCTTCAAAGGCTTCCCCCACCCCCTCTACTGCCACTGCAGTTGCATTGGCCTCTTGGCTTCCATTTTGTTTCCTCTCCAGTGCCATCTGCCTTGTATCATTTTAGGGCATGTTTGATGATGGTGGCAGGAAAGGAGCCACCCAAAAATGGGGAATAAAATTTGGAAATAATTCTGCAAAATTGCCTCATATTTCTCAGAGGGTAAAAGAAAGAAAAATCTCAGAACATTTTCCAGCAAAAATGTCTTTTGAGAAATTTTAGCTCATTATTTGTTGTCTTTCATCATAGTCTAGCACCTTTCTCAGTGTCCCTAGTGGAACCAGCTTCCCACTAGGGTGAGCCGTTCGGTGGCTAGAGAGCGTCCAGGCGTCTGCGTACCCCTTATCAGCTGGATGGAGTCCTATTCACCTCAGCCAGGGCGTAGCACAAACCCTTTCTCGCAAGTCTAGCCTAAAAGATTCACCCTGCACTTAGTTACACTAAACAAGTACAGGCACCTGGGCTTTGTAGTCTTCTAGGACCCACCAAAGCTCAGTAAGATAGGACTCTGATACTAGCAGTCTCGTGACCGTGCAATCCCCCTTTGGAAGCAGGCTCAGCAGACTTGCTGTTCAAAAGACCATTCTTAAGGATTTTAAGAATAATTTTTTATTGAAAAATAAAGTCTTTATAGATATTCAGTTTGTTGCATAAGCAAAGCATAGGTTACATTTCCATAGATTATTGCGGTTAAATGAATAACAAGTTTCATCTAAGCCAAAAGAACTAACTTCTAAAAACAAGGCTTTTCCTTAGGGTAGGCAAAAGGCATAAAGCTCCCCTCTTTCTTTCTCTTGCTCCTAACGTACCTAAGCTCTTACTCATAGATAAGAGAAAAAGCAAAAATGGATCCCAAGCCTCTCTAAAGACCAAGGGAACAATTCACATAGCAAAACCTCCATTTTCTACTCTCTAAGCACCACCCTTCTTCTTCATCTTTCGAGGAGTTGACCAATGATGATTTAGGGCTGTCCGTTCTCGTTACGCCCTCTGTTCCCATGGGAGTCTAAGGGTGTCCAGGTGTTGTTTTCCTCTTCTAATCTTGGTCCCAATTAGGATGGAATGTTTTGACTTCACTCCCTTATCTGGTCCTTGTTGTGCTGGGTAGAAGAAACTTTTCTCACCGTCTCTTCTGAGAATCTTCCCAACGTTCAAAATTAGCTTCGCACAGAACCATTCTGAATCCATTTTACATTTTCTCATGACTACATAAACCATCTCCATTGCATGTTTTAAACCACATATATATGATCATGACACTCAGGGTTTCCAAATACTATATTTTTGTGGGTTCTTTGTATATTCTTTTGTATGTTCTACAGATATTTATAATATAGTTTCTTCCTTTTAAACCTATTAGCAGGTATAAGAGAAAGCAGTGTTGTGTCCAGTTCCATGAAAAAGGTGAAGCTAGTGCCATGCCACAATTTGTCCTGGAAATATTATATAGTGATTTAGGTATCTGGCTGCAGAGCCAGAGGTTGAGACTTCTTTTCCCCACTGTGCCTCTGGGGAGAAGAGTCAGCCTATATCGCCTTGGGCAAGCTTCACAGTCCCAAGATGCTCTCAGAAGAAGGGAAGGGTAAACCCTTCTGAGTACAGTGGTGCCTTGACTTACGAACTTAATCCGTCCCAGAAGATATTCGTAAGTCAAAACGTTCGTAAGTCAAATCAGCATTTCCCATAGGAATGCATTGAAACCCGATTAATCCGTTCCAGCTGTTTTTTGTTCGTATGTAGAGGTGCCGTTTGTAAGTCAAAGCATTAGTTCCCATAGGAACTAATACAAAACTGGTTAATCCGTCCTCTACCACTAGGGGGAGATTTTTTTTTTTTTAACCTAAGATGACTTAGGTTAAAAAAAAGGGCAGGAAAGGAGAGAGGGAGGGAACAAACACCTTTTAAACAGAACACTTTTAAAACCAAGCAGCTTTAAACCAAACCAAGCACCTTTTAAACCAATTTTTACATTTTAAAATTACAGTACCAGGCAGTACCAGGCAGTTCAAAGTCCATTTCCCGCTTTCCCCGCGGTTTTTTTTCTGTTCGTAAGTCAAAGCTCCGTTCGCAAGTCAAAGCAAAATTTTGTGAACGGAGCTGTTTGTAAGTCGAAATGTTTGTACGTCGGGGCGTTTGTAAGTCAAGGCACCACTGTATGCTGTACCTGGAAAATCCTGAAAATGGTTGCCATACAGTATCTTGAAATAGACATTATGCCCTGCAATTGTTAATAAGTATTATTCCCCTTGAAAGAGTTTTCCCCTTTTTTCCTGTTTCATTCTAAGAACCCTTTAGAATTACTGTGTATGATTTTGTACACCGAAAGCCAAAGAAGATAATCAAAGTTCAGGGGACTTCACTCTGGCTTTCCTAAGGTTAGGAACACATTGTTGTCCTTTGACGTTGGCACCGTGACCCTGGAGCTGCGGACTTTAAAAATGGAAACTAGCTGTCACTGTAAGGGCAAAAGTAAAAGTAAAAATAAAATAGAGGTACCTGTTGGCTGAATTTCCCTCCTGAAGATAATCTTTCCATGTGCTGAGTTTTCCATTTACTATTATTTATTTATTTAAAATATTTTTATCCCTCTTTTCTCCTTAAAAAGAACCCAAGGTGGCTTACATGATTAAAAAGACAATGCTGAAAGGCTAAGCCAGTAAATATACAAATATTTAAAAAGAATTAAACAAGTATTGAATTTAAAATAGTAAATAAAATCAATACTTCCTGTGCTAGGTTCCATCTGTATCAATCACACAGAAAGATCCCAGAGATGGATTGGGTTCAGTGATTGATAAGAGCAGAGGTGCTTCACATATTTATGCTGTCATCAGGGCTAGTCTGACCATGAGGAGAAATGCACCTCAGGCAGCGGATACTGAGAGGATGGAAAAAGAAGGGCTGCACGTGCTGAGTGATCTGCTCTTCCCCCTCAGTGCCGTCCCCAAGATGTCCTCAGATACGATAGAGGGTGATGCCTTGATAAGATAAGTTGCCCAAACATGGAATGGTGGGGGCACCCTCTTGTCTTTGGCCTCCAGTAGAATAATGTTTTGGGGGCATCTCCTCAGCATTTCAGGTACCTTCTAAGGTGTTAATGCTGTAGAATTGTCAAGGCCAGGATTGTCTTTGAAGGGACAAAACTAACTAAAAGGGCACAGGAATGTTCAAAGGGACTGAAACAGAGAAATGGTAGCCAACTAAAAGCACAAATACATTAGGAAGTGATTTTGCAGTTAACAGACAGTTGCTAAAAATATTTTATTATAATAGAGAACCTAATTATTCTCAATGGTAGTTAATATGTTCCCCCAGATAGATAGATAGATAGATAGATAGATAGATAGATAGATAGATAGATAGATAGATAGATAGATAGATAGATAGATAGATAGATAGATAGATAGATAGATAGATAGCAAACTCTGTGGATGCTCCTCTTTTGTTCATCTGGAGGAAAGAGGTGTGTGTATATGCGAAAAACTGACCCAGAGCATAAACCCATGGAGCATAATAAATTTGGGTATTCAGAGGCTTACGAACTGCTAGTTCTTTATTTATTCCCCCCCCCCCCTTTTTTTCTTTTTGTTTTCTTTTCTTCTTTTTCGCTTTTGGTTTAAGAACTGATGTGGCCTGGCCCCTTTCAGTTTTGGAAGGAATCAGTATATTTTGTCAACTTGATAAATATATTCTCTTTGTTTCTCAGCTTCAGTCAAAATTTGCCTCTGACTCACGCATTCAGATGTCAAAAGAAAGCCAATAGAAGTTCTCCTCTGTCTCTCATGATTCTGCATTCCTGCTTCGTTCTTTGCTTTTCTTCTCTTGAAGAAATTTATTTATTGTTTGTTCATTTTCCATCTTTGTGGATGTTGGAAGAACTTTACAGTTCCACTGCCAAAAGCTTATGCCTTTAAGCATGCTTTATTTAAAGGTAACTTTCCTCTCTGGGTAGTGCTAGCTATAGACATTCACAAATCACACAGGCCTTGCAGTGTGACATCACAAGGCAGTCTTGCAAACACTACTGAATTTTGGCTTCCTTCCTCTGGGAAAGGTGTCAAGTTGCACTGGAAACCTCATCCAGCATTGCTTTTTGTAGTTTTGCATGCAAAAATAGAGGGTAAAAATTTCCTTTAAAAAAAAAATGAAAGTAGATAAAAATTAGGAATGATGCCAGGTTTTAACTCAGTGTTAGAATAAATGTAAATTCCAGTCATTTTTCTCAGTCTGTAGTTGTTTTGATGAGCTCTTCTGTTGGTTTAAAATAAAATTCAATACTAAATTTAGATTCAGAATGCCCATTATTCCAGGGATCATCTAGTCCAATCCCAGCCAACAGTTAAAAACACAGAATCTACAGCTAAAGCATCTTGGGAAGATGTAAAATAGCATAACACCCTCACCTAAAGATTTTTAAGGAATTTCTTTTTTACAATAAATTTGTGGGATGTTTTAAAAATCTCTCTCAACACACACACACACACACACACACACACACACACACACACATGCATGCCTTGTCACCATTTTGGAGGAATTCTGTCATCATGTTGGCTCTGATTTAGGAGCACAAATTGAGCTATATTTATTCATTCATTCATTCATTCATTTATTTATTTATTTATCAATCAATCAGTCTGAATGCAAGGATTGGTCAAATGAGAGATAAAATAGCTATCACTAAAGATAAGAACTTTTAAGCACTAACCAGACTGCTCCAGCTTCCCCTGTCTGGACATGCCTTAAATTGAACTTGAAGAACACATTCTCCAAGCCCATGGTACTGGTGACAGCGTTGGGCTCAAAGAAGAGGTCTGTGTGTGTTTGTGTGTGTTTTCCAAGTTCAACTTCCTGACTTCCAGAAGAGGCAGTGGTCCCTCTGATCAGACAGGATGCTGCAGTAGATGACTTGCACCAGCTGTCACTAGAGCTGGCTCTGTGGAACTGATCTGGCAGCTCAGGAGACTTGCACATGCAGAAGCAGAGTTCCACATATATATCACTTATTGTAAAAGCCTTAGGCTTTACCAAAACAACCTTGAGGCCATGCACAGGCCACAGACTATGTGACTGTCACGTGATCCATATGAATAACCTTCTTTGACATGCCTGTGCCATGTTCATCTGAAACATTACATGTAAGATCAAATGTTGCATTGCTTTGCACTAGTTTTTACTTTAATCTTATGTTTATAGCACTCCTATCTTGCTTTGCTCATTGAAGTGCTTTTCTAGAGTCTCTGAAACTAGAGTCAATGGATCAATAGCTTTTCCTAAGTCAGAGCTGGGAAGCCTGTGGCTCTCCAGATGTTGAACCATAACTTGTATCATCCCTCAACAAACAGGCTCAGTTGTCAGTCCATCATCTGGAAGACTACATTATGATAGATTATGCCTGTGGAAGTAAAGGGAACTCTTCTTTCTTTCTTTCTTTCTTTCTTTCTTTCTCTCTCTCTCTCTCTCTCTCTCTCTCTCCCTCTCTCTCTCTCTCTCTCTCTCTCTCTCTCTCTTTCTTTCTTTCTTTCTTTCTTTCTTTCCCTCTCTCTCTCCCCCTCCACCATTCTCCCTGCTAGGACACAGTGTATAACAGGACCTGGAAGTAAATATACGAAGAACTAAAATCTGTGCTCATGAGCCATAATTTATTTAAGCCCCATTGATTTTGTGAGATCTACTCTGTGTTTGACCGTGTCAGGATCCAACCTGTGTTCAGGAAGTTTACCTCTGAATAGAAGATGCCAGGAATATCCAGCTGTTGAGGACTAATGAATTTACCTTTATCTTTATCTTTATTAGATTTTTACCCCGCCCCCCTAGACAAAGTCTACTCGGGGCGGCTTACATACATAATAAAACATGATAATACATAAGATTTAAAACATCATAATTTTAACACTTATATTAAATTAAATCAGTACCAAGATGAAAGAGTAAAGATCAATTGACTGGAGGGAAGGCCTGCCTGAAAAGCCAAGTTTTCAAATGAGTTTTAAAAACACCCAGCGGGGGTGCCAGACGAATTTCAGTTGGGAGGCTGTTCCATAGCCGAGGGGCCACTGCCGAGAAGGCCCGGTTTCTTGTTCTTTCTTTCCGGGCCTCTCTCGGCGTTAGGCCCCTCAGCCGTCCCTGCTGGCTATTCCGGGTGATTCGGGTAGATCTAGGTGGGAGAAGACGATCTGCCAAGTATCGAGGTCCCAAACCGTTTAGGGCATTATACGTCATCATTAACACTTTGAAGTCAATGCGGAAACGAATGGGCAGCCAATGCAAGGCAGCCAGAGTGGGAGAGATATGCTGAAATTTCCTCACCCCACTAAGAAGCCTGGCACCATTTGAAGTTTCCGCATCAATCTCAAAGGCAGCCCCATGTAGAGCGCATTACAATGGTCTAATCTCGAGATTACGAGCGCATGGACAAGAGTAGTGAGGGCCTCCCCATCAAGATATGGTCGCAGCTGGGCAATAGATGGAAATAGGCGGAGCGGGTCACGGACGCCACCTGGGTTTCCATGGTAAGCGCCGGGTCCAGATGTATCCCCAAGCTGCGAACCTCACTCTTTGCGGTAAGGGTCGTCCCCCCCAAAAGAAAGGGAGTCGCCCAAACCGCCGATGGAGGGACCTCCCACCCTCAAGACCTCCATCTTGTCCGGGTTCAGCCTCAACCCATTCAACTGCATCCATTGCAGTACAGCCTCCAGACAGCGCTGAAGGGACAGAACGGCATCCACTGAAGTAGATGAAAAGGAGATGTAGAGCTGCGTGTCATCAGCGTACTGATGGCACGAAGCACCACACCCCCTGATGACCCCACCCGGAGGCCTCATATAGATATTAAACAGCATTGGGGAGATGATCGACCCCTGCGGAACCCCACAACTGAGACTCCATGGGGCCGAAACATTCTCCCCAAGCTGTACTCTCTGGGGACGGTCCTCCAAGAAGGATCAGAGCCAGGCAAGCGCCAGGCCACCGATTCCCAACTCAGAGAGCCTCCCCAGGAGGATACCGTGGTCGACGGTATCAAAGGCGGCTGAGATATCGAGGAGGACCAACAAGGACATATTGCCTATATTTACGTCTTGCCTGAAGCATCTGGTAGGCTGTTACAGGAAGCAGAACACTAGATATGTGTTTGGCCCAATCCAGAGTGCTTTTCTTATGTAAGTATAATGCTGTAGCTTTTAGAAAGGAAAGAAATGGGAACGGGAAGGAAAACTGTAGTTGCCTGCCATTTCTCATGTATTCATATTTTCCAGGGGAAACACCTTTCTCAGTTCAATTAGGATGAAAATGAAACAAAGGTGTCTGGTGTCAGTAATGGGCAGCATGTGGGTGAAGAAACTTGACACTTAATCCAGATAAGACAGAGGTGTTCCTGGTCAGTCAAAAGGTAAAGCAAGGAATAGGGATGCAGCCTGTGCTGGATGGGGTTGCACTGCCTCTGAGCCTGGATGCCCAGGTTTCAGCAGCAGCCAGGAGTGCCTTTGCACAGTTAAAACTAGTGCACCAGCTGCGCCCATTCCTGGAGAGATCTGACCTAATCATGGTGGCACATGTTTTAGTCACATCCTGGCTGGATTACAGGAACGCACTCTACGTGGGACTGCTTTGGAAAAATGTTTGGAAACTTCAGCAGGTGCAAAATGCTGCAGCCAGAGTTTTAACTGGGGCTGTTTGCAAAGATCACATAACCCTGCTGTTACAGCAATAACATTGGCTGCTGATAAATTTCTGGACACAATCCAAACTGCTGGTTCTAATCTATAAAGCCCTAAGCAGTTTGGATCGAAGTATCTCAAGGACCATGTCTCTCTTTATGAGCCTGCTCAGGTGTTAAGGTCACCAGAATAAATCTTTCTCCCAAACCCACCACCTTCATAGGTGCGTTTGGTGGGGACGCAGGAGAAGGCCTTTTCGGTCGCTGCTCCCAAACTTTGGAACTCCCTCCCACAGGAGGCCAGGCTGGTCCCATTTTTGCTGTCCTTCTGCAAGCACCTTTCTGCAAGACACCTTTCTCTTGAGGCAGACTTTCCTGTGGTGACTGTCTGAGAGAGGTGTTTAAAATGGATTGTTGTGCCTCTTTGCTTTGAATGTGTTTTTGGTGTTGATTTGTTTACCGTTTGAGTGTGGTATTTGATCCTTTTAAAACATTTGTGTATGCAATGTTTTTAGCTTTTAAATATTGTCTTTTACTGATGTAAGCCACCTGAGGTCCTTTTTTAAGGAGAAAGGCAGGGTAAAAATATTTTAAATAAAATAAATAAATAAAAACAATAAACACCTTAGTAGATTTTTTTTTATTTGATCATTACAAGAGTGTTGGTACAAAAATAGTTTGTCTGTGCATTATTTTCCCTTACTATCTTTTTACAACTTCTGCTTTGCTCTCTTGCCTAAGAGCTTTCTTAACAGTGTTATTGCAATCACAAAGGACGCCCCCCCCCACATCTTTTTTAATGTTATACAAAAGGGGAAGCAACCAAGTAAAGTGAAACACAAAAGGTGGCTTGCTGCTTATCTTTCACACCCGGGAGCAGGAGACAACCACCCAGATCACTCATGGTTCGGGTGATTTGACAACTGTATCCTACAGCTTTCCCTTTCACATTTTAATAGATCAGTGATGTCACAGTATCCCATCTGTGTTTGGTCTCATACAGGATGCTATTTTGCTATATGGGGACCCCAAGGCTTTCTTCAATGCTGATTTCAGTCACAGTAGGAGTACAACATTAAATGGAACTGAGCAGCAATGAAGCTTATTCTCCTCTGCTACTGTTCAAATGCAGCAGTAGCTGCAGCACCAGTGATGGAGTTCTTGATGGACCAGGATTCAGTTATCCCCACCACTACCAAAAAATGTGATACCATCTGGGGGAATTCAGAGAGTCATCGTCCAAACAAATATAGCTTTTCCAGACTTGGATTGATCTGTGTATTAATATAAGAACTGTAAATTAGGACAGGTTGCATGAAAAATCCAAATCAAATCTAATAGTCTACCAACCCTATCTAGTGCTATGCTCCAGGCAAGAGCTTTGTCAGCATTATGGCAAAAACTGCCACACTACCACCCACGTCTTTTACAGGGAGCTCCCTTATTTCTCCTAAGATTATTTCAATGCATTATCACCACCATCCTCACCCTCACCCTCAGCGTTGTTAATTATTGTTCTCTAAAGAGCGTTGTCATTTTCTGTTGCAAAGGCTGTATGCCTTGTTCTTAACTTCTTGAAATGAATATCGCCCTCGTGTTGAGCAAACTCAGGTCCTCGAGCACCTTATAATGAAAGGAACTATTGTGACTTGTGCACCTGCAAGGTGATTAATGAGAACAGAAGCTTTGGGAATCGTGATTGGATGGTATCGGTTGCTACTCAGCAAGCTAAAGTTGCACAAAATATTGGGTAGTTAAACATGACATTGCACTCAGCCTCTCCTAGTACAGAAGGTTAGTGTACTGCCCACTTCAGAGCCTGGCAAGAACAAACTTGGCAGCACAGCCCACCCAACAGATGAATAGTGTCATTGTCCCAGAAGCTTGTAGCCCAGCATCCACAGGCTGTCATCTCCCCTGTCCCAAATAAAGTCCAAAGTGGTGAGTTCTGCAACAGTAAAGGACCATATCAGGAATATATGGAAGCACAAATGATAACTTCTGATCATAACCAGTCATCAACCAAGAGGGCATACCAGAATCTGTTTCTGCAAGTTACATACAATAAGACCAATCTGTGCAGATATATTATGCTAAAACAGAGGTGTATAGCTCTTTCGATTCTGTGGGTCGCATCCAGTGTTGACTGGGATCAGTGGCCACACATGCACATGCTACATACACACATATGTGGATGCATGTACATGGACATACATTCAGACATATGCACACATGCTGTGCATAGGACTGGTGAGATTAAATGTGCCTTCCCTGCCTGCTAAGGTTCATAGGTGGGGTGTAGGTGAAAACCTTTCCCATCCCCCTGTACTCTCCACTGAAATAAGTAATGTAACCAAATTCGGTTCTCATATGCACCATATCGGACTATAATTCTAGACATGAAGGTAGGTGGGACAGTCCATTGTGTGGAACTGTTGGCAGCCACTTTATGGAAATGCCGAATGGATGGACTGTCCTTCTGCTACTTTTCTAAATCGGATGGTGCTAGTGGAGGCACACACTTAGTGAGCAGATGATGGTCCAGTGGGAAACAGGCTACTGACATGAGTGGGCAACCATCCAGCAACTATGCACCTCAAGCAATGTCAGCTTTGGCCACTCATTTGGTCTTGTTATTTTGTCTTGTTCACCCTGCCTACTAACTACCCTTGGGTGCAGGAAGATCACTGTGCCAGCTGAGTAGCTCCACCACACTCTTTACATACAGTTGGTGTTAAGCCAACTTCTACTCTTTTGTTGTGTTGACTTGCTTATTCAGAAGCACACCTCCACTGGATACGATTCCATTCTACCTTCTGTAGCTTCTAGATCTGCTTTGGGAGCAGCATAGGCATGTTCCACATTTTTCATTTAAGTAAACCCTGAGCAGTTCCTAGTGGAGTCAGCAATAGTTATATGTGTGTGTGTGAGAGAGAGAGTCAGAGTCAGCAATAGTTCGTTCTCTCTCTCTCTCTTTCTGTGTGTGTGTGTGTGTGTGTGTGTGTGTAAAAGAGCAACAGACAGATTATCCGTGGCAAACCAATACAACCTTGATGAAAGGGTCCCTCAAATACTCCCACAAATAAATGGACTCTGCTTGAACCTTCTGGGGGGTACTTTTTCATTCCTTCAGAACAAGGCTAATGCTAATAAATGCAAGATAAGATCAAACCTTCCTGTTAAGGTTCTTTACACTCCAGCTGAGAAATGTCTTCAAGCAATTTGTTGCTTGGGTTGCAGCTGGACTCAGTATGGGGTAAAGAAAAGAGCTAGTTACAATTAGTAACTAATGCAGATCCTCTGCTTACATGCTTTGTAGGTTCCTATGGCTAAAGGCATATCAAATAAATGTTTTTAATTGCTCAGTTTCCTCCTCCCTCCACCCAATTTCCTGTTTCTTCATCACCTTAACCTGTCTAGAATACAAAACAAAACCCAGTGGATGCACCACAGTCTTCAACATTAAGAAAAAGGGCATGACTTTACATGCAGCCAACAAAGATGGGGTGAGATTTACTCCCCCTGACTTCATTCTCAGGAGATCCTTACAAAACTTCAGAGATAGAGAGGGGATATGCTAATTTACAGAAAGGGAAGGTCAATAAGAAGCAGTTGTTTGTTTTTGTGGAGAAAATACAGGAAGGGATCCCCGAATTTTCTACCCAACGAACTGGGACCAGTGGGATCCATTGGCAAGGTATCAAAAGTAGACTAAACTGCTGCCAAACTCACCACACTGTGAATGCAAAGAAATGTTCAAAAAAAGCAAGTCACACATATTGGCAAGTCTGTGTTGATCTGCATGTCAGAGGGAATAGAGGAAGTACCTTTTTATTACACAGACAAACAAAGAGAGATTGTCTGATAAACATAGTGCTTGAGGCAATGCCATTTTTCTCCTCCTCCACTGCTTTGAGGACGAGAGATGATGGCATGAAACGGAACCCCTTCCAGAAACTCCAGTATCTAAAGAGAAACAAATTAACTTAATGACAACAAGCACATCATAGGGTCTGAAATCAAGAGCAGAAAGAAGAAGAAGAAGAAAAATCTCCTTTTCTGATTTATTATTTTAAATGCTAATGATCACCAGGGTACCAGATGGCTTTTCTCCTGTGCTCAGGCTGACTCACAAATGTTCAGGCAAATCTAGTTGTACTGTAGGGTGGAGGACCAGCATCTTTCAACAGAAAAGTTTTGCAGAGTTTTGTTTGATATTGGCAATAAATCATAAGCCAACCAAGCAGACCTAAACAGAAAGGCAGCATGTAGATCCACAATCAGGAAACATACATACAGTTAGGTTCCATAAAGGGCAGACACTACAATTCTGTGTGTGCTTACTTTGCAGCAAATCTCATTTACTTCTGAATAGACTGGTATAGGATTGCCCTGAGAAGTAAGCCACTTTATGGGTCTTTGTTTATTCAGAATATTCTGTGCATTGCATTTCAAAAGAAAGCATACGCCATTTGATTAAATAGCCTGGGCTTGTTTTCAAGGTTGACAGGGAGGAATTGAAGGTTTTCAAAGTGTGAATATTAGGTCCATAGAAGCCTTAGAAGCCTCGTGGCACAGTGGTTAAACTGCAGTACTGCAGTCAAGACTCTTCACAATGTGAATTTGATCCTGACAGGTTCAGGTAGCCGGCTCAAGGTTGACTCTGTGTTCCATCTTTCTGAGGTCAGTAAATTGAGTACGCAGCTCACGGGGGGTGGGGGTGGGGGGCACAATGTGTAGCCTTCATAATTAAATTCTAAAGTGCCCAGAGAGTGCTTTAGCACTGTGGGGCAGTATATAAGCAGCACACTTTGCTTCGGTATCTACTTTTTAAGCAGACCTTTACATTTGTTTATTTGATGCAATTGTTATTTGAACAACAGATGTTTTTTGCCTGATCGTCCCAGCAGTGGCTCTGGTCTCCTGGCCAACCTGTCCTTCTGACCACATTGTTCTGAGACCCCTGATTTTATGGTACATTCTTAGGGTTCCTTCATTCACACATGCATCACCTTTTCAGTGTGTACCATGTGAGGTCTTAAATCAGGTTGTGCTCTCCTGATGTGCATAAAGCCAGCATGAATGCCACTGCTGCTTGGGTCTGACTTTTACTTAGTTTGGATGGCAGCTCCTTAAAGAGCAAGCTGTTGGGCTAGGTTTTGAAATAGTTGAGTGTTCTCTATCAGGACAAATTATGTTATGCTCTTTAAAACTATTCCTTTGAGTAGCTCCTGTTCTGTGCTCTTAGTCATGTTTCACGTTATGTGTTCTCTTGGATATGACTACAGTATACTCTTGGCCAGTATGAAAATGTTCCAGACATTTTCCTCAGATAAATGTTGTGGCATAATTAGAATTCAAAAAGTTTTTTGTTTCCTTTTGGTGTTGAGCATAACCATATGTTTTCCCATATTTGCATTTAGGGGAAGTGTTAAAAAAATCATATGCTTTTATGGTGGACTTTATGTCCGTTTACTGTTTCTTTGCCTTCAATGGCTGCTTAGCGATGTACCCTCCATTATTTTACAGATCAGAGATGGGGGAAGTAGCTCTAGTAGAAGTATGATTAAGGCCCCTGCTTCTTGGGAGGAAAGCGATGACAAACCTAGACAGCATCTTAAAAAGCAGAGACATCACCTTGCCGACAAAGGTCCGCATAGTCAAAGCTATGGTTTTTCCAGTAGCGATGTATGGAAGTGAGAGCTGGACCATAAAGAAGGCTGACCGCCGAAGAATTGATGGTTTTGAATTGTGGTGCTGGAGGAGACTCTTGAGAGTCCCCTGGACTGCAAAGAGAACAAACCTATCCATTCTGAAGGAAATCAACCCTGAGTGCTCACTGGAAGGACAGATCCTGAAGCTGAGGCTCCAATACTTTGGCCATCTCATGAGAAGAGAAGACTCCCTGGAAAAGACCCTGATGTTGGGAAAGTGTGAGGGCAAGAGGAGAAGGGGATGACAGAGGATGAGATGGTTGGACAGTGTCATCGAAGCTACGAACATGAATTTGACCCAACTTCGGGAGGCAGTGGAAGACAGGAGGGCCTGGCGTGCTCTGGTCCATGGGGTCACGAAGAGTCGGACACGACTAAACGGCTAAACAACAACAACAACCAAATGATGTGGAGATCTCCTTATAGCAGAATGGATTAGCTGCAGTGTTAAGAAACCAGCTTACCTCCCTCTATGTGGTCATCATAAAAATATGCTAGCCTATTAGAATGAAACCCAAGAAAGGACAAACCACAACAAATACAGCATGGTGCAATTGACACAAATCAGGAGAATTGAACAGGTTCTACTTTTCCTTGCAAATATGAGTGAAAAAGCTTAAGATAAATAGCTAACTTGTTGCAGTTCACCAGCAAACACATTTGTCAAGATGTTTAAGTGGACCTAATAAATGTCATTAGGAGGAAGAGGGGGAGAAATAGGATTTATCCACTGATGAGTATTTTAAGCTTGTCAGAACAGACATTTAGCCAATTTACAAGTGTCGGGAAATGGCTTAAATGCCATATAACTAATGTTAACAAGGAGTTCTCCATTAGAGTAGAAAAGGAGGGAGGATCACTGTTCAGGGAGGTTGGTATGATTTTTAGTTATTGTTTCAACACTTTAACCCTTTCATCTTCGTAGAAGTAACATTCTGAAGTTTGGCAGTCATGCTTATATTTTATATTTATATTTTTAGTGTGATGCATATTTAAATCTAGGAGGTGGGAAGGGACTCTGATAGATAATTACTTTCCTCTAGATATGCAAAATAGTATGGCACCCACTAGAATAGCAAAAGACTGTACCACTTATGAGAAACCTAGCACTGCAGATACAGATTAATCCACTTAATGGAGAGAGGACCATGCTTTACTTATACAGTATGTGCAACAGGATGAGTCCCAGTGACTATTGAGTTCAGCTGCCTTTTGAGCAAATTCAACATACTGAACTTTAGCAAAAATCCTATTACATAGAGTATTAATTTGCACTTGGGTAGGTCCATCAAATCAATGGTAATTAGTGACTCAACTCCTCTGTAAATTCCATTGACTGAAATGGGGCTACTCTAAATGCAACTTACTTTGCAAAAGTAAGCCACAGTTAGAGTAGGCCCATTTGACTCAATGGAACCAACAGAGGAGTTGACTCACTGCATCCCCATTGATTCAGAGGGCCTACTCTAGTGTAGTTTGCTGTGCCGCGTAACAGGATTTTGGACTGGAAAGGTCTGGATCCAGCCATGAATCATGAGTCACCTCTATACATAACCCTAGTTCTTGAAGAAATAAATAATTTGGGATGAGTGATTAATGGAAAGTGAAAGTTGATCTTTCAAAGTTAGATCAAGAAGCACCCTAACTCAGACTCCCCTAAGTTGGTGTCACACCAGATGTGTTTGACCATGATCTCCAGAAAGCATATTCAGTGGCTACACTGGCTGTTGTGATGGAGAACATCTGGAATATATTGGGGAAGGCTGCCCTAACTGGTAAACCAAACTTGGTATTGCCTGTTATTGAAGGCCCAAGAAGATATTTCCATGCAAAGTATGGGTAATTCCAGCTGCAAATGAATGAGCAGACCTATAAACAGCACTTTGAATCTCACCATGGCTGAGCTGAAGATGATCAATATGTGCCAAAGCAAGTAAAACCTTAAAAGGATCTTCAAAATGAAGTGTGATGGTGGAGGGATCTCTTTCAGTTGATGTTTCTGAACTCGCCTTCACATCCATGCAGATTAAAGTAAAATCCTTAAGATGCATATGGTCTTACTAGCTACATAATACAAAGGTGTGTATACAGGTTCCTTTGGCTTGCTTAGACAGAGATCTGCATTCCATCAACTATGTTGTTGTTTGCAGGGGATGATTCAGCAGATCTGAACGACCTCCATGTGAGCGTCCATTGCTTGCCTCCCTTAGTGTTCCTGCATGTCTCTAATGAGGGTGCTTGCTCAATAAAACTCTGCAATCAGTCAGGAAAAGTAGCACTAGTTGGATATCAAGGGTGTAAAATGACTTGGCTCACAGCAGGCATATCATCTCCCAAACAGAGCTTGTAAGAATTTCTAACAGCTGCATGATGGCAGGAATTCAGCAGGTACAGTTTGGGAAAGATTTATTTCAGCATGTATGACTATGGTGAGTTAGCAGGCAGGTGGAAAGAACAATGACAACCCTATAATTTTGGCATGTGTCCACTCACTAATTTTTTGCCCACTGCACAACTGTTAAAGGCACAGAACTTCTGTCAGAAAGGTAGCAAACTCGTGCCATTCATACTTCAAACTGGCAAATTATCACCAGCTCAACCCAATTTCATTTGTAGGGTGGCCATCCCCTCCCCCACCACAGTCCTTGTCAGAGGTCCTGTGCCTTCAATGACTGAATGAAAATCAAATGTGTGCATCACACTTCACAAGTGATTAAACAACTGGGAGTCAGAAGCCCTTGTTGATCTCTCACTGATCTACTAGTAGATCCTAGTCTTCCTTCTACCTGCTGTTAATCATGTTCTGAGGGATTTTAGTAGAAAAGGAAACTGCTCATGCCATCTCTAAATGAGTCTTGTATGGGTTTAAAGTTCCACCTAATAAAGGAGGGCGCTGAAGAGAAAGCACTGGGTTACTAAAAAGGTGGCCAGGAAGATTTACACTAAACTTGGAGGTATTTTCTTTTGGGGAGATCCTCTTTCATTCAGCCAAATCAGGCTGTGGGGACTTCAACTTAGTTAGAATGGTCTTCACCCTAAACTCCATCATTACCCTGCCTCTTCCTTTATTTCTTTAAGTTATCAGTCATTAGGCAGAGACCAAAAATCACAGTGGGAGACTTGTAAAATAGGTTTGAGGGGATCGTCCGGGCATTGCTTTGAGTCTTTTCATCAACTGAGCTAGTCTCTATCATAAGTCTTATTTATAAGGAGGCTTTCAGGCAATTTCACACTGCTTTTCTCCAGTGGAGCCCAAAAAAACATGTAAACCCAGAGGATTAGTAGTGACTTAGAGAGAAAATAGTGTAAAGTTATACCATGAACTGAGCCAGTGCAGCTGGCTGGATACACTTTCCCCCTGGGCTACTACCAGTGAGTGAAACTTATCTAAGTGGGTCCCCTCCCACCCTGCTGTTGTGCCGAGTCCTTTGTGAGATTGCAAACTAGAATTGCTCCATCTCAGGAGGCAGTCAAGTCTTTAATGGCTTGCACTGTAGCAAGAGGCAGCCACTGTCTGGGAATTGAAGTTTAAGCCACCTTTTATATCTCTTTGTTGACAGCAGCAATTGGGCAGCGCCAGTAAACAAACTGTTTGTTCAAGCGATGCTGGTCCGTAGTCCTCTGTGATTAAATTACTGACATGCTATAATATCCTAAAATGGGAAATAAATTATGGCATTAACCAGGGGGTCAAACTTGAGTCCCTTTTAACAACAACCAGCAAAATTATACCAATTACATTGCTTTACAGCTAGGCCAGGCTGATAATTAATGAGACTGCAAATCACAGAGACTTAATTTTGAGAACACATTTTCTCATTTATTTAATTTTGAGTACAACCAGCTGTCCAGTGCCTGACCTAAACATATTTCTGTTCTTTTTTGTCTTATTCCAGCTTAACCATCTCATAGCCGTTAAGTCCATGTTGCACATACAGCTGATGGCAATAGGCTTTCTTAGAAAGCACTTCCAAGTTTTTCCTTTCTGAAAATATTTCTGAAGGGTACATACTGGAAAGTAAAGATGGCCATACACAGATTTTGGCTTGCTTTCATTTGTTTTAAATATGACCTCCTTTTCTGAGCCAGGGATTCAGGACTTAGCACACCCATTAGTCTAGTACTGTAACGGAAACACATAAGTACATGTTGCTTGATCTCTTAGTCCTCACATCTAATTGAAATCGTACATCCCCATACGTGTACTTGCAAAGGGATTTGGTTCCTTCCCATACTTGCCTATGCCATCTGCATTCTCCCATCTCTTCCCTTTGCCTCTTCTTTTCATCTGTTCCCTGTCACCATTTGCCCTCTCCTCCAGCACTGAAGCTGTGCTACGTCTCTTGCAGCACAAGCAACAAAGGCCTGTTCCAAATGAGGGGAAAGTTCCACCTCACTTTTTCCAGGTTAGTTGTTATTGTAAAGGTAATGTAGAGGGAAGCAGGGGAAGAGAGCCATGTATGTCATAATTGATGGATCATAAGAACTGGTGCATACATAGATCTGCTGATGAAACGAGCCTTTCTATATGCAATTGGTCAGCATTGGGCTTAATATACCACTCAGTCACTTTGCCTGACGATGAGAGAAGCTTTGTCAACAAAAATGTACTTTGCGTCGTGCACCACGATGTCATGAAGCTTAATTTGCTAATATGAAGATAGCATCTTAAAGACATGGTAGAAACATAAAGCCACTCCGGCAACGCGTGCTGGAGAAAGGGTGCTAAATAAGAACGTAAGAAGATTGCCACCTCCATCTGGGGAAAAGTGGTTAAATACAGAGAGATGCAAGCGCCCAATTACATTTTAAGTGGGTCTATTTCTGAGATTGCTCATCAGCATGATTAAAGAGATAATAATTTCTTATTTATCATTAATAATGGATTTTTAAGGGGGCGGAGATTTAGGCAAAAAAGAAGGCTTCTCTCTCTTTTTCTTCCCCTAACGAGCCTGTGCTAGAAAATCACACAGTCTTCCAAAAAGCAATCTGTGGAACTTGTATCTGGGATGCAGCTGTGAAAGACTTTGTTAACATCTTGCAGGTGGGGCCTAAATTTAGTTCAGCCTTGAGGAGAGAGCATTTGGTCTCCTGCAATAGGCAGAGCACCAGAACATCAGCAAAGCAGGTGGAGCTTTAAGCAAGAACATGTTACTTCCCTGCATAGGAGTGGGCTGTTTTTTTTAAGGACATTGTTCATGTTATTAATCATACAGGTTTGTGTTTAACAACAACAATACAATAATAATAAATGTAGAAGAAATTTATCATGAAACATGTTTGACACACTGTTACTCATACATTGAACAAAAACAATGCCATGGAAAATGTTCAGGAAATGAGCAATGACATCTAAATACAAAGGAGAAGAAGCTAATGAATTTGAGAGGAAGGAACATTACGAAGTACATCTGTTTGGTTGTAGAAGGAACAGTACAAAATCAGTTTTGGCCTGGGTTGTTGATTTCAAACTACAGATGGAACTGAGCCCATGACCCCGGAAAAGGGGGAGAGGCTTAAGGGACAAAAGGGTGACAAAGAGGTATGTGGCTTGCAATGTGCATGGATGGTTCTGGATAGATAGGTGGTGATCTAGTAACCCACCTCCATGTTTCCCAGCAGTGTCGGCAGAAGGTAACAGAGATCACTGTGACCAGACAGAGGCTTGAGCCTTTGCCAGCTTGCTCTCTCTACTAGTGGGCCAGCATTAGGTGAACTTGCACCAAATTAGTAGACACACATGGCTGTCAGTTGAGATGCCACAGGTTGCCATTCACTGACTGGAGCTTAGTCTTTTTGCCACCTTGTGTTCTTTTGACTAGGAAGCTAAACAGGAATATTATCAGATGTTAGGTGGATTTCACACCACAGGGTGGAAGATCTCAATCTGGATCTGGGTGTGGTACCTTCTAGATGTTGTTATCCAGGGCTTATGGAAGCCCAAAAACACTGCTAAGAGGCATAGGCTGCCCATACCTGTAATGAGTGGTGTGTGGGTGTGTAAAAAAAAGATATAAAGCCTCTTTCCTATAACAACAAAAGTTAGGGTACAAAGATGGACAGCAAGTCAGCCCCCAGTGTTTGTGCTATGTTTAGTTTCTACTCTGAAGCTATCATGGACTCTTGGTGAGGAAAGTGTGAAGTGGTTGCTTTGTTAGAAGAGCCTGGAGGAATGAGTTTCCAGGTTTCCCTTCATAAAAGAATTTATTTTATTTTATTTTATTGAATTTCTACCCCACCCATCTAGACCAAAGGTCTACTCTGGGCGGCATTACAAGTTTAAAAACAGTTAAAACCAATAAACATACAGAAGGCTACAGCTTCTTGATTGAGACACTGGGACACTACAGCAAAGGCATAACACCAGGTGATGGTGAGGAGGAAAGTAAGAACTACTCCTGGAAGAAAATGGCATAAAAGTTAGTCCAGTGATTCCCATCCTTAGGTCCCCAGATGTTCTTGGACTACAACTCCCAGAAATCATGGCCAGTAAAGATGGTGGTGAAGGCTTCTGGGAGTTTTAGTCAAAGAACATCTGGGGACCCAAGGTTGGGAACCACTCGGTTTGTCATTGTTAAGACCAGGAGAATCAGAAGGTTTCTAATTTTGGAACTAAACAGAATGAAGTAGTTTTAGAACCACTGAAACTACAAAATCACATTTAATATCAGTGACTCTGTGACTCCTGACAGAAAATAGCAACAGACAGCTATAATACAATGTGAGGAAGTCTCTCAGCCCTTTAAGGACTTAGGCTTACCCAACCATCACCTGCAGGAAATGGAAAAGGGTGGTGCTGGATGGGAACTCCTTGCTAATTCGTGTGAAGGCAACTATGTGCCAGCCAAACCTGTTAATTTATGAAGTATGCTGTCTCCACCTTGGTGCAGAAACCCAGGATGTGATGGGCAGGTTGCCAAGATGTGTCAAACTTGACTTGGCCTTATTATTAGGGCAGGAAATGTTATCTTAAATGAAATCTTTGAGTCTCAGGAAGCTGAAAAGGTCATATTCTATGGCCCTTTTATGGCTCAAAGGAAACCATGGCATACACACTGTCCTCCCCACAGTTTGAATGCACACACGCACATACACATGCACATACAAAACCTTGTCTCAGACTAGCTCAGATAGGGTCATGGACACTGTGATAACAATAGCCTCAAAGGAAGGGAAGGAAAAGTGACTCATTCCTTAATGTCTCTGGAGTCTGAAAAATACAGACTCTGACACCACTTGAAAATGCCACTTTTATTCAAGCAATTCATCCCACTGGATGCAGTGACTGAATAACACTGTCTATAATGTGAACTGCTGAAGAAAGAGGCCTTTAATGTGACAGTAGTTTTTACAGAAATGCAAGAACCTTTAGAACAGAGGTGGACGACTGTGGTCCTTCAGATCCCATCAGACCTAGACAGCATGACCAATTGTGAGAGAGGCCTTATGGGAGTGGCAGTTTATGGCATCCTCCCTACCTTTGACCATTTACCCTAGAGGGTCCTTTCACTGAGCTAAACAGTGTGTCTTTTCCAATATAATATGCAGGCAGCTAACACCAGATACTACAGACTGACTGTATAACAGAACAAATTGATAATGAATTGTCCCCTACTGTTCACTCCAATATCACCTGGCGGATATTGACACTCTACGCTAAGCTGGAACATCTTAGCTGGAACATCTTAGCACTTGATATCGCTGTCCTGCAAAAATTTGCCTAGTCTAGACCTGGAGAATTATATCAATTTATTTATTTATTTATTTATTTATTTATTTATTTATTTATTTATTTATTTATTTATTTATTTATTCGATTTATATCTCGCCCATCTAGACCGACGTCTACTCCAATCAAGAAGATTGGTGGTGGCAATAATTTATAGAACTCCTAACCTTTTAGTGTGCATTGTAAAATTAATTCAAGGCTGCCATCCTGTATAGATTAACTGAGACAAAGACCCACTGAAGTCCATAGGGCTGATTTTTATGTGAAGTGGCTCACGATTGTATGCTCAGCCGATGCACCCTTTTCTGGTGATAAGTCAACTGAACTCACTGTGTCTTGCTTCTGAAGAACCACAAGGTGCTACAGCTGCCGCTCATGACCCCGAGGTTCAATCCCAAGTAGATGGCTCAAGGTTGACTCAGCCTTCCATCCTTCCAAGGTCAATAAATTGAGTACTCAGCTCGCAGGAGAGAGCACAGTGTGTAGCATGTATAATTAAATTGCAAAATGCCAAGAGAGAGCTTTAAGCACATAAGCAGCACACTTTGCTTTTTGTGCTTTGCTTTGGTGAAAAATAGACAACAGGATATGACCAGACATGGGCTGTATTATTTTGTCATGGACAGTTGTTGCTATTTTAAATGTCTGCAGTGAGTCTAATAAGCCCATTCACAACCATACTTGAATTACTGAGACAGTAAAGATGAGGGTAATTAATTTCAGATTCTCTGTTAGCTCACATGAAGAAGTTGAAACAAGGTGTGCTGGGCATGCGGCTAATGTACTGTTAGGTGGTCCCCAGCAAAGGCTTAGTGGACTACCCATTCAGCAAGCACCTCTCATGCCAGATTGTGCCCATTGAGTAGTGGGATTGCCTTGGATTACATGTTGCCATTAAAAGGAAGAAAGTTCTGCAGCTCCTTACTTTTTCCATATGGGAGGTTGGGGTGGGAGGTTGAAGGCATAAGCTTAAAGCAACCGAGTGACTCAGCTTCCCTTCATACAGTGCTGTTGTTTTATCTGTCTTTGCGTGTGCGTGTGCGTGCGCGCATGCACAATTGGTTGTCCTGGGAGTTCGGAGTTAAAATCCCATTCATTAGTAAAAGACTACAGCATTGCATTCCAAACGCCTCCTTTAATGAGCTGTTTAAGGAGACATCTCAATTTGTCACCATCGACAAAAATATTCTTAAATAATGGTGAAAAAAAAATGTGCACTGCTCCTGTATGAAAAATTAGCTTGTTAATTAAAGGTCTATATGCTTTGGTTCTCCTTCCCCCCCCTCTTTAACTAGAATTGGCAAGCATGGATGCCTGCTGAAAACTGCAAGGGTTTATGTATCAACTAGGTGATTACCAATTTGCTTCTTAACAGTAATGATAATGAGGTTTATACAGCCCTGTTCATCCACAAATCCCAGGGAGTTTTGCAAATAGCTTACAGTTCACTCACTTCAGAAATTCAGTGGCATCCATGGTAGAACTGGGAAATGTTCCTGGCCTGCTGTATGAGTAATCCTGGCTACTGCTAAAGTTTGTATCTGCTTCTGTTTTATTAACCACAAATTACCATTGTGCATCCCGGAAGAGCAGCCTGTGCAGCCTTGGGCAAGTTGAACCGTTCCAGGATTCCCTAGAGATTGAAGAAGGGAATGGTAAACTACTTCTGAGTACTTGTTACCTAGAAAACCCTGAAAAAGGTTGCCATAAGTCAGAATTGACTTGAGGGCACATAATTATTATAGCTGGGTGGATACTCAGTGGTTTAGATATCTGGCTGCGGAGCCAGAGATTGGGACTTCAATTCCCCACTGTGCCTCCTACGAGTAGAGCCAGGCTGGGTGACCTTGGGCAAGCTGAACAGTCCCGGAACACCCCCAGAAGAAAGGAATGGTAAGCCACTTCTGAGTGTTCTCTACCTGAAAAGGGTCGCCAAACTAACTTGACGGCACACTACTACTACTACTACTACTACTACTACTACTACTACTACTACTACTGGCAATTGAAACATCTCGCTTTTGGATGAAACAGACTTCTATGGTCCCCTTAGTCATTGGGGCTTTGGGAACAATATCAAGAAATTTCACACAGTACTATAAGCAGCTGCAGGAAATAACGCCATCAGAGCTACAAAAAACCAATAATATTGGGAACTGCATACATACTGCGCCGATATTTAACAGATACTTAGATTTTTGGTTAAAATTTATATCTGTTATATGATACCAGTCAATGTTTTTATAATTTTGATCGACTCTGCCTGGTGTTTTTGATGATGATGATGGTGATGATGATTGACACATCAGGCCAAACTGTCTAGCAACCATGTATGGCAAGTGGTCAGATTCTCAATGACGTGCCAGTTTTGTTACCTGTCTAGCTGGCTGGGTTGAGCATCATGGATCACAACTAGCTGCTGTTTGGCATCCTGATATGAAACAAGTTTACTTGAACAAAAGTCTGGTGGAGGTAAATAGGATTTCTTACTTACAGATAAGTGTGTTGAAAAGTACAGCCTTTGTTCCCAGGCTTTGAGGTGGAACTGCCAGCTCAACCATAGGGTGTGTCTCTGGTTATGGTCATTGAGCACAGTGAAACTTCATGTTGTGTTAGTAAGAGTATTGTGTAAACAAGAGCTCACGTTTTTCAGAGGTCTGTCTCTGCGCACTGGAAAAAAGGAAACAATTAGCTTTTTTAAAAAACAACCAATCCCTTTATTTTAATGTCCACGTGCTTTAACACTGTTTGGGCTTTTTGCCACGGTCTATTAAAATAATAATAGACTGTCTATAATGTAATAGTCTATAATATAATAGAGCTGCCTTGGGTTCTTTTTAAGGAGAAAGGCGGGATAAAAATATTTTAAATAAATAATCATTGTCATTCTCTGGAGGATTTTAACAAATGTGTCATAGACAGTTTACTGAGAACTTCACTTTGTGTCATAAAAAGGAATCATTTTGGATTGGGGGTTCCTTTTAAATGACAATTTGTAAGAAAATCAAAACAAACAACTGTGTAACTATTCTCACAACCATTATGAGAATGAAATATTAGCATTTATAGATGAGCTTGTTCATTTCTGTAGAACCAGATGTTGGGCATTCCGCGCTGTGCCTCCTTGACAAGGTTTGGACTTGATGATCCATAGGGTCCATTCCAGGTTTGCAATTCCAAGATGATGATGGTCATGATGATTTGTAACATTAGTTTACCTGAAATATAACTACCCAGATTTTTTTTTTGTTTTGTTTTAGACATTTGTATATTTACTGGTAAGATATGCAAACATGTATTATCGCATCTTGTGTACTGTATGGAGCCCAAATTATCCTAAAAGAAAGGTTACAGTGAGTTATTTTGTTATACCACTTCAGGGTGGAAGACGAGTACATCTGACCATTTCCACATGGTCTCCCTCCACCCCAGCTCACTCTTTGTAGAAAAGTAAATATTTCTGTTGGAAAAAATATTTAATATAGCTAAGTTTTTTGAATGCCAGTGTATTACATTCATAGAATCTTTAACATAGGAGAGCATTTCCACTCCTAATGTGAAATAGGTATAGTCCAGAATTCTTTACTCTATATGAGTAAAATTAACTCCACCACCTCATTCTGCCTTCTCCCTCTGTGTAATAGGTTAAATAGCCTTGGTATATGGTTAGGAAGAGAGTATAGGCATGACTTTCTATTTTTTTTAACTTAGTTTAGAGTGGAAAAGCTAGTTCTAATTCTCAGGACCAGGTGTGTGGTCTGGTTTCTGCGAAAGGTGGAGCACTCCTAAGGTGGAGCATTCCTAAGCAATGGTTTTGTTTTGTTTTTCCCCTGATGTCACAATAATCACCTCATGATTTAGGCCTTTGCAATCTCAAACCTATGTTTTTTGAAATAAGCTCTACTAGATTAGTTATTCAATACTTGAATCATAGCTAGAATGTGATAACTTATGTGGAAGGTTGTCTTCCTTCTAACACGCACCCTGAAAAATCTCCATGTGGTGTTAAAGATTAAATGTAAGAAGACTTAAGAATGGAAGGGTGCTTCCTGTACAGTATTGTTGGAGCACGTGTCAGAATTAACACCTCAGATGCAATTTTTATTGAGTAGTTTTGGGAAAGGAGACCATCGGCTGATAATTCCATTTCTTCCCTTCTTTGGGTCAAACTATACATTAAAGAGAACATGTCATTAGAAGAAGAAATTCCTTAAGTGCTTAAAGCATATGATTGTCACAGCAAGTGCTTTCCATACCTCCCATTGTTTGCAGAATAGCTTGCTTTGGTTTGTGATGGGTTTCCTGTATGCAATCTTGGACTTTCTTTGCAAGTCTGAATTCTCGGACAGGAAGGTCTGCTGGAATCACATCTCTGAAACTGAATGTGAATTCAGCTGGAATGAGGCATTATTTCTTATGTATCCTTTGGCCCTTTCATAAATCGCTTTGATAAATAAATAGCCCTAATGAGCAATTAAGTTGTTCAGTTGCGAGAATTCTGCATATTTGGTTGTGCATTGGATTACAGCCTCAGGGCTCATTGAGTCTAAACATAAGATGGCGTACTTAGCTCTTTTCAAGGGGCCCCTGCCTCCTTTTTCAGGGTGGTCTCTTGTATTAAGGTGGAGTGAACATGCTTAGGGGACATGGGTCCGTATTTGTGCCTAAGACCCTGGGCAGGCCGCACAGACTCCTAAAAGGGCTCTCCCCCGCCTTTTGTTTTTGTTTTGTTTTGGAGAAAAAAAGTAGACAAGTGCCTGGATGAGTACTTTTGGGGAGTGGGGCAGACTCTCTGTCTCTAGGAACCAGAGGCCTCCAGAAGCAGAAGTTGGCCATCTTTAAAACAAACAAACAATCAAATTTTAGTTTAGGCAGGCTTGGGGGGCCTTGCATGCAGCCTATAGGCCACACTAGGCCTACACCTGCCTCAAAATGGATTTTCTTAGAGCAGGGGTGTGGAACAATTGCCCTTTCAGAAGCCAGGCTACAACTCTCGTAAACTCGAGTCAAGACTGACGTGGGGTTGGAATTCATGGGTTTGCAACTCAACAACATCTGGAGGACCACATGTCCATTCGACCTGATTTAGAGCACTGCTTTAATAAAAAATAATAATCATGTGCTGTCAGGTCAGTTCTGACTTATAGTGAACCTTTTCAGGGTTTTCCAGGTAGAGAATACTCAGAAGCGGTTTACCATCCCCAACCTCTGCGGGTACCCTGAGACTGTGCAGCTTGCCCAAGGCCATACCGGCTGGCTTTACTTGCAAGAGATGCAGTGGGGAATTGAACTCTCAACCTCTGGCTCTGCAGCCACATATCTAACCTAGCTATTGTTTTAATAAGACATTATTTGTTAGGAAGATCATAACTATGTTCTGTCCTGGCTGGGATCCAGTCACTCAGAGGCTGAAATCTGTAGGTCCACAGTTGCCTGAATTCTGAAGTCCTTCTAACTTTTGTACAATGTTCCACAAGCTACGTCCCCTAAAGTTACACCAGCTCTCAGATATCAAGGATGCAACAGAGAAAAATCTGGGAGTCTGTAGCTTTCACACAACACTGTGGCTTATATGGACTGATTGGTGTTCTCTCCCCAGGCCTTACCCCACATTATGGAATTAGCCAAAAAAAGAAACTAACTTTTAGAATGGGGGCACAAAACAACAACAACAAAATATCTTATGCCTTTACCTTGGGAGAGCTTTCAGATATGCTCAATGAAAATGGACAGAGGCTCTCTTAGATTTTTTTTGGGGGGGTGCGCAGGGAGAACACAACAGATTTCAAAATATTATTATTATTATATAAGGAGCTAACCAATTTAAGATATATTTTTTTGGGGGGGGTGCGCAGGAAGAACACAACAGATTTCAAAATATTATTATTATTATATAAGGAGCTAACCAATTTAAGATATATATATATATTTGGGGGGGTGCGGAGGGAGAACACAACAGATTTCAAAATATTATTATTATTATATAAGGAGCTAACCAATTTAATATATATATATATATATATATATATATATATATATATATATATATATATATATATGTAATTTACATTGGTTAACTCCTTATCAATCTTCTTGAGGTCTGCCACATTGGTGACAGGTTCAAAGGAATTTGTAGTTATCACTCAAGGAGTCTTAGGTGTGATGAGTGCCAAAAAGACAGGAATGTTATCAGATCATCAGAGTTTCTTCCAAGGCTACATGCCTGGTCCAAACTTGTTAAAAAAAGCTGGTCCTTGTTTCTCTAGAACTGCAGCATATTCTGCTGCATACCTTCCTGGATGTCAAAGGTCAAGCCGGACATGCTGATGTCGCATGCATCTTTGCACTTGATATGCTGGGTTTAAAACAGCAACAACAACATGCACATAGCATCAGTTAAAGAGACTAGTAGTCACTGGAAATATGGCAAACTTGGGGAAGAAATTGTCCCAGTCTTTAGGGAAGCTCCTCCCATGAAGGAGGATCTACATAAATACAAATTTAACATACATGTAGTATCATGCTTGGTTTGGCTGTGAAAAGTATCACACCCAGAGTGACATAATCTTTGCAGAATCAGAAGCACATTTTCCATGTTTTTTATTTCACAGAGTTTTGAGAACAAAGAGAAAAGAAAAGATAAACACCCGAGTGGAGCTTCATTCCAATAGCAAACCCCCAGCACAATTTTTCCATAAAGATGAGATGCAGTATTGACTTTTGTTTGTGTCCAGTGTTTAGAAGGCAGGGAGGGTTCTTGAATGGCAGAAAGAGATGCTCCCTCCCTGTTCTCAGTCCATGGGCTGCCCATGTGCCTTCACATGAGTGAGTATTTGCCAAATGTTTGTCAGCTGGCTATGAAAACAAATGAAATGAGAAAAGAAGGAAAGCATGCAAAATGTTTGTGTCCTTGTGCATGTTTTCCAGACAGAGTAGTCTCTAAGATGCAGTCTCAAGGATGTCTCAGATGCTGTAAAATGCTGTGAAGAAGAAGAATTAAAATAACCTCACTGGGCAGGATCCAACTGATAAAACTGCTTTGGTCAACAGAGCCAGGAGAATATCAGTTCTTTCACTCTCCCTTGCTTTTTCCCTTGGACCCTCAAAACCAGAGTTCTGGGAACTCCCCAGAGCACAGTTTTTCAGGCCGCCCCGGGGAAGAGCAGGAAAGAACATTCCTTGATGGTAGAAGACATCTCCTCAGGTGGTACAGGACTGAGGCTACTGCTTGCATGAACTAGGAGGGAAACAAATAGGTTTTGCCCCATGAGAGTTTTCTGGATCTGTGCCATATCCTTGAAACTGGTCTACAGTGGCAGGCTTCTGCATATGGAAAAGGACCTGGTTATACAGACCGGAAAATGGTGCCTAGAAAACCTTTCTCAGCTGTGGTGCCTTCTTTGTGAAATGCTCTCCCGCAGGAGCTATGGCACATTCAGAAAGATCCTTAAAAATAAAGCTATTCAGGGAAGCTTTTAGCGAGGTTCTCCCCAAGTAGCTGGGACAGTGGAAAAAGAAGGAGAGGAGTATTTTATTGTATGTCCTGAAATTGTTATTTTGCCACCTGTCTTGTGTTGTTTATTTGTGTGTTAGCTTAGTTTATAGTAATTGCATCATTTTATGTTTTTGTTGTTGTTGTTGTACACCACTCCAAGCAGCGACTGGCTAGATGGGCAGTACATTAAATGAATGAACGAACAAACGAACGAACAAATAAATAAATAAATAAAGCAAAATGATTTGGGAAAAACCGAGAAGGAGTTCTGTTTCCCGGTTTTGTAGCTCAGCCACTTGTGAAGCCATAGCCTTGGAAAGAGCCCCAAGTCTATGCAACTTCCTGATCTTTGGGAACAAAGTAGTACACAAGGTGGGCAGAGAACAGGCTGCCCCTGTGGGATATGTACAGGTTTTTATATACTGAATAATGGAAATTATACAAACATATGTGCCCATCCTACAATGTCAACCTGTTGTGTTTCTTATTTGGGTACGTCAAGATTCTGCAACAGATTCCACGCGTATCCGAGTGCCATCAACTTGCTGGGTTTCAAAGGTGATTGTCACACATTGGGGGCATGGTATGAAGCCAGCCAAACACCTCATCCACTCTTTGAATTCCTTTTTTTTCTCCCCTTAAAGAACGTTGCTAATTTCCTTCAGAAAAGCTAAATCAAAAGTCAAGCAAAAGGGAAGTGTTTGACTGAGATCTCGACATTGTTTCACTAAAGAGGCAAAGATTAAAGGGCAGGACTCCCTTTGCCCTCCTGGTAGAGCTCTCCTTACTCAGGCAAAGGTGATCAATCAAAGATGAACTCATGAGCTTTAAAAGACTGCGGCATGGGGGCAAGTATGAATTGTTTCTTTCCCAACAGTCCTCTACATAACGTCACACACTGGATAGGTCTTTGGATGATGAATTGGTTGATTGGGTCTCAGAGCCTTTGGTGGTGCCCCTTACCATCAGCAGGACATCTGTTTGCATAATTCACAGACAATTTGCGGCTGGCTTTACTGGGAGCTTGGATGGTGGCTTGTGCTCTGGAGTTAGAATATCTGTAGGGTGATGAGAAACTTCTGTTGGTAATTCATAGTCCTCCAATGCTGGTAATGTTTTGTGGAAGAAACCTTATGCAACACCATGTTCAGCATTTCCCAGCAGGAACTGGTTAATTGAAAAAAGGGAAACACCAAGGGCTGGCTCACCATGGGATATGTAGTTACAATAACATCTGAGTAGGTCATAAATCAGCTGCTGAGTAATCCCTCTCTCATGAAGCAGTACGGTCTTGCTTTTGCTCAGTCGCAAACTTTGAGGTGAGATTAATGGCTTTTTAAATTTTATTTACTTATTTATTTTGGCATTGATCGATGAGAGTTTTGAATTATTTTTCCTCATAGTTATGTAGGTTCCACTATAGCCGACAAATAAAAGATCACAGAAATCACTTATTTATTAATTTTTGGAAGACACTGAAGGGAAGAACGTGGGAAAAGATTGTAGGTTGTAGAATGAAAGCAGATATGAATTTGGTGTTCCCCTAAGCAGGAAGAGCTTTCTGCTGCCCCAATGGTCAGGATTTACATATCTGTGCTGTGAAGAAAGGCTTCTCATCTTTCTTGTGTGCTGATTCCTGAATTTTATCAAATCGGACAATAATCTGTTTGCCATGTGACTCAACTGCAGGATACATGCCTTTAAAAAAACCTGGGAGGTTTTTGGTAGTAGGGCAATGATGAGGAGCAGAAAGAAAAAGAGAGTTCTAATTAACACTGAAATTGTCAAAGACTAATTGTATGTTAGCAACAAATAAACATTTCATTGCAGTTGGCTTTTTTGTGTGTGTTACAAATTTTCTGTAATCTGTAATCAAATGTAGGCAGCTATCCATTGGAACAATGTATTGTAATTTGTTTACATTGTTATTTCACATAATTACAAAGCAAACACAATAGAAAATGCCTGTTTCTCTTTCTTCTACACAAAGCACTGGCAAATTAAAACACACACATGCATAGAGACACCAACAACAACCATCACCAACAGTCAGCATCAGCTTGCTCTGTAAAATATAACCTCGTTTACAGTTGTTCCATATTATCATTGCTAAGAATGCTGGGGATATAAAGTGTCACATTGAATGTAGGCTGATGACTTCATATGATGGCAAAACTGAGGATACGACCGGTTTGCAGTTGCAGAGAAATCAGCTTTAATTAATTTGAGTGCCAGAGCTGTGTATAATTACGCAGCATGAGAGTTTGCATGCAAATACTGAAATGCTGATTGTTCAAATCTTTGCACTTACTCATTAATACATTGGGACTAAGTAATGCTGGCATGTAAGCAGGGTATAGGCTCACAGAGCCTGCAGGCTAATTTGTATTATACCATAGTTAGCAAACAGAAGTCAGATGCTTCTGCATTTTAATAGAATTTGCACAAAACACAGAGTGCATCATTCTCTTTGATGGCAGTGTTATATTTGCTTCCCTGTCTGCTTTTCGCTGAACCTCCAGCTGGATGGGAAGTGTTCAAGAGGGCAACATTGTGTTGGGGGAGAACTGGTGGGAAATGATATTAATATCTCTTTTGCAACCAAATTACAGCAATATAAAGACAGTTTAGTTTGAAGTCTTTGTACAGTCAGAAGTAGAGCTTAAAACAATATGCGACTGCAGCAGGGGTACCCAGTGTGGTGTAATGGATAAAGTGATAGAGTAGGACTCAAGTGCAAAGAAATAGAGGAGAACAACAAAAGGGGAAAAACAAGACATCTCTTCTAGAAGATCCAAGAAATCAAAGGGAAATTTAAGTTTAGATTAGGAATGCTGAATGACCAACAGCACACTATCTGACCAGGAGAAAATAAAGAGAAGGTGGAAACAGTATACTGAAGACCTGTACAGGAGAAATAAAAGGATGGCAGACTCTTTTGAAGCAGAATCCTATGACAAAGAACCTACAGTTCTAGAAAGTGATGTGAAAGCTGCTCTGAAAGCACCAGGAAGAAATAAATCACCAGGGATAGATGGAATACCAGTAGAACTATTTCAGTTCACAGGGACTGAATATCAAAATCCTAACAAGAATATGCCAACAAATATGGAAAACAAAGCAATAGTTGACAGACTGGAAAAGTTCAATGTGGAGAATATGGAGAGATAGAATTGTTTCTGTTCTGCAAAGGTGCATTTATCTGTTCAGTCTGTACAAAGAACATATATGGAAAGCCAAAATAGATTCTGTTGAAGGAGTGAAAGTTGGCAGAAGAAACATCAATAATTTAAGATATGTAGATAACACCATCTTACTGGCAGAAAGAAGCATTGACTTGCAATGACTTTTAGGGAAAGAAGAAAGGGCCAAAGCAGGACTGCAGATGAACATTAAAAAGACCAAATCATGACTACAGAAGAGATTGTGGCCAAGAAATCAGAAGAAGACTGAGACTTGGAAGGACAGAATTAAGGAGTTAGAAAAGATGATCAAGTATAAGGATGTGCCACTGGAGGTGAAGACCAAGATCATCCATAATCTTGTATTTCTGATCACCATGTATGGGTGTGAAAGCTGGACAGTAAAGGAAGATGGCAGGAAGACAAATGCTTCATTTGAAATGTGGTGCTGGAGGAGAGCTTTGTGGATTGGAAGAAAAACAAACAAGTGGGTCCTAGATCAAATCAACTGTCTCTGGAGGCAAAAATGTTGAAACTGAGGCTGTCCTATTTTGAGAAGGTGAGATTTTCTGGAAAATAAAATAATGTTGAGAAAGGTGGAAAGCAGCAGGGAAAGAGGAAGACCAGATATGAGATGGATTGGCTCCCTAAAAGAATCATAGGCTTGAATTTGCAGGAGCTGAGCAGGGCTGTTGAGGACATGACATTTTGGAGACCACTCCTTTATAGGATCACCATAAGTTGGGGGCAAGTTGATGGCACATAGCAACAGCAACAGCAACGACTCAAGAGGCTTGGGTTTGAATCTTAATTTCGCCATGGAAACTGCTGGGTGGAGGAGAGAGACTGCAGAAACCACTACTTAAATATCTCAGTTACCTCGGAAACCAGTTAGGATTCCTGTAAGTTGATTCCAGCTTGATCACAAACTACACCAGCAAAATGCAAGCTTGGGCACTACAGGCAGCCCCTTCCCTGCTGTTTTTGCAGCTCCCATTTTTCCCCAGGTCCCCTCTTTTTCTTACAAAATGGTGATTTGCCAACAACTTTGTCAGCTTCTCCTCCAAAGTCCATGACAAAGCACCCTTCAACAGACAGCAATCATCTACCCACCATCAGGCACACACAAAGAGACCCGATTCATATGTGATAACCGGGAGTACGGAATTGCATACCTGATCACACACAGGAGATACTATCCCACGGATACAATAGAGCTGCTACAGCAGTCTCTTGACATGGTTGACAGATAGTCAGAGACTGAGTGGTTGTGCCTCTGTGTAGGTATCTGGAAGTTGAGTCATGACATCTGGACTCCTTTCTTATTAGGTTGAAACGTTTCGCTACTCATCCAAGTAGCTTCTTCAGTTTGAGGAGAGTTGGTAGGAGACCCCTGATATATCCTCCACATCCTACCACTCCCCGCTGGTCTGAAAAGGCTTGTTAGATGGACAAAGGACTGGAGGTCTATCTAAGGAGCCTACTCAGACCAGGGGGAAGTGAAACCAATGTTTCATATATCCCCTCCCTCTTCAGCTCACCATGCCATCCAGAAACATGCTTCATGGTAGTTCCCAGCCTTCTGGAGGAAGCTGTCAAAAGTGTGCTGCTCATATACGGCCCCATAGCATTTAAAGCACTCTGAGTGGTTTATAATTTAAGTATGCAGGCTACACATTCTCTCTCTCCCCCCCCCCCCCCCAATACTCAATTTACCAACGTCAGAAAGCTGGAAGACTGAGTGAAACTCAAGCTGGCTACCTGGGATTGAATCTGGGTGGTAAGCAGAGTTTTGGCTGCAGTACTGCAGTTTAACCACTGTGCCACAAAACTTCTGTCAGGGTGAATGGAATGATGGTGGGGAGAAGGAATTGCCTCTCCTCATAGTTCCATTGCTTGAAGCAATCCGATCAGCCAATAAAATAAAATAAAATAAAATAAAGCTGAATCCTGGTTTGTGTGTGTGAATCTTGTGGTAAATCACAGTTGAGTAGGTAAAGCAGGATGAGTGATCCTTGTCCAGTTTATTTCAGCTTGTCATTAATTGATTTCAGTTGGCTTTCCGTTGAATCCTGTTACTTCAGCTAAAAAACACAGTGCCAGTGTTTTAATTTTGCTGGTGTATTTTAACAACAGTGGCACACCCAAGAGGAAGGTTTGCCTTGTTTAGGATTGTGTATGGTACCAATAAAAATAACAATGAATGCAATTAAAAAGCCTAACATGAAATATTCAATTAGCCTGCCAGTATGCCTAACACAAAAAAATCCAGCCTAGCTGAGTTTTCCCCAGTCTGGCAATCCACCATGAAAGACTTCTAGAGGACTGCCTCCCCTCCCATCACCATAAAAACAGTTTGAGCCGAAAGACTCAAGAACATGTTGTCTGCTGTGGAAAATCTCCAAAGGAAGGATGTCTATATTTGCAGGGTGGCCAAGGAGAAAAAGCTGCTCAACAATTCCATGCTTTGGAAAACATTTTATTGCAGCTGAAACAATGGGAGCAAATTAAACATCTGTAATATTGCTATATACAGAGACTTCCTCTCATGTCTTTAATAATGATGTTCTTGTTCCAGGGACGTTTTGAATCCGTAGTCATTAATCTGGGGTCAGGGCTGAGACTGGGCCTCTTTATTTCTGCCACAGTTATTCTGTGTGCATGTCTATGCCCCATAAGAGGGAATAATACAGAAAGCATGTTTTTCAGTTATGTGGATTCATTTGCTCTTTTGTTTCCCCCACCCCACCAAATGCCAAAGCATGTTTTTCATTTGCAAAGTATTAACATTTGTCCATTACACTGGGGGGGAAATTCCTTTGTGTATTTTTATTATTTAAACCAGTTTTGTTTCCCGAATATATATGTAGATCTAGCCCAGGATTTTCACTACACTGAATGGATCTGCAGGAATGTCGTCAAATTCCTCACAAACATTACCAGAGAGGGTTCCCTCTTTTGTGGCATACTTCATGGGCGGGACGAAAACAATTGTCTGGAGACACAATCCAGCACAAGTTGTTCGGCTGTGCAAGCCCAATTGCAATGTAGAAGAGCTCAAGAATTGGACTCTGATACAACTGTGCCCAACTGTAGAGTGGTAACTGGCAATTTGGCACCCAGACCTTCACTTTTCTATTTGTTCAGCTTGGATCATGTGAGACTGCCATTCATACGGAGATGACAGATCTATAGGGAGGCACACCTGGTCTGAGCAGACATGTTTTGTATTTCCTTCTGCCCAGGAAGGAGCAGCTGGAGGAGGCACATGCACTCGAGGTGGTGGTGGGCGTTGCATCCTCCTAGCAGCTAATACCAACAGGTGGGTTTGCACCCTTCAAGCAGCAAGATTTTGCACCTCCTTCATTTCAGCATCCTGCAGCAGGGATTCCACCCTAGTTACAGCCCTGCCTAACAACATGGGCCAGCCCAGGCAAAGTGAGGCAGCCACCTCAGGCAGCAGATTTGAAGTGTCATGAAAGCCTAGCTGATCGCTAGTTGTTGACCTAACTTAGGATAAAACCAGGAATGAAAGGTTTACATAAGGTTATCTCACTGATAGCCCAGCTCAAGGCCACGACTCTGCAGGCCACAGAACTCATGCCAACTTTAGCTTGTAAGCCCTTTAGGACATCACACAACTTTATGTTCTTTTCACTTGCAAAGAAGGCAGACCAATTTGCATCCAATTGTGTTTCTATGTTCGTTAAAGATATTTCTCCTATGTGTAAGCATCACAGTTTTTCTGATCACCACAATCAACTGTGGTCTTCCATTCCACATCTTCATTTGTTTCAGGCGCTCCCCAACCCAGCTGTTCAGAGTCCAGAGAAGATGGCATTGAATATTGAAGACTGGCAGAAGTCAAAAGTCCTACCTTAAACAAATAAAAATGTTTTCTTCTGGCACAAAAATACTGAATATGAATATTCTGAAAGAGTGTGTTTCTTCTCTGAAGATACTTCTGGAACCACATGTAGGACCAGAGGTTTTGAGAAAAATGATTTGAAGCAGGAGATAGGAGAAAGAGTTAAGCTCCTTCTGCTCTATCTCTTCAGCTTTTCTCCACTACAGATCCTTTTTTCCAAGTTGCTTTTCTATTGGAAAAGCAGCCATTAGACTTTTATTATACCTGAAGCTCACACAGCTGCTGCTGCTCTTATGGTGGAGGGTTATATATGTCCGGCTTCTTTTTCTAAAACAAAAGCCAGGCACAGATCTGACAAAACGTAAAGGAACATTTAGAAAACTGTGATTCAACTATAAAGGATTTAAAGGATGTAACACATAGTTACTTGAGAGAAATGGTATAACTAATCGCAACAGGAAAAATAATGAGATATTTGCAAAATGGGAGTATTAAGCAAAATTGAAACAATGGCTTTTGTGGAGAAAAAACAGCCTCTCCATTCAGAGTAAGGATGCCAAGTGTTTCTAGAGTTATATATCCCATTTGTTCACAAACGTTTTCTTTCATTCTTGTTTGTTAGTTTCAAATAACCCCATTACATTTTATTCTTAAATGATACAATATGGAACTAACTTTTTGCAGGCATCTGATCTAAACAATATAAAAAAGCCGTGGTCCGCAAATTGACATTTTCAGCTTTCAAGCATTTTACTTCACTAAACAACAGAACTTGTAAACGTTCATTCATACATTCCCCTTTTGGCCCCATAAATCATCATAATAAACCATAGCAGTTGGATGGGCACAGCTCCTTTGCTGTTCAGGACTTGACAGTTCCTTTTGATCTACAAGGACCAGGTGTCTTGCATTGTGATTTCATTCTGTCTAGCTCTTCATCTAGAGAAGAATCTTGTTCTTGTTCACTCTGGCTGCGAGACTAAGTATACCCATATTACAGTGCTACCCATACTCCCAGGTAAGACCCATTGAATTCACATTGAACTTAGCAGGACTTCTAAGAAACCACGATGAGCTGTTAATTTAGTTTAAATTTGTTGGATTTGCTTCCAAGTAAATGTATTCAGTATTATATTGCCAAGCTCAATAGATGAGGTGACCCAGATGTCTTACATTATAACTTCACTCAATGTATATCTTGAGTCTAAAACTAGGTCGGTCTATTTATTTATTTCTCTGTATTAGATGAAGAGTAAGTAGTTCAACACAACTCAGAGTGAAATCAATGCAACATGTTAATCATTGTGACTAGGGATGTGCCATTTGGGGTTTTTGGACTCCAAATCCAAGAATTCTCAAAAAATTACCCAGACACAGTTCTACACATTTCAGCCCAGAAACACACACCTGCAAAAAAGAAAACACCTTCCTTTGAGGCCTTATTTCCTGCTGCAGTGCTTCCTGGGAGTGGTAGTCCCCTTGCCCTTTTATGCTATATAGAGGGTGCCTCCCAAAGAACCACCACCCCCAGGAAGCATTGGGGCAGGAAGGAAGGCCAAGAAAGAAGCCTCAGCCTTTTCCTATCTGAGTGAAATGAAGGTGAATGGAACATCTTTAGTCATGATGCAGGTTCCATCACTTCCAATGGGAATTACATTCAATTAACCTAGGTTGTCATCCTATCTGAGGATGGAACTCATTTGACTTACTTCTAGGTACAAGAAATTCTTTCCTGTGACTGCCACAAATCCAAAAAAATGCCTAATGAGAAATGTTGTCTATTTGTCGCATCCCACATATACAAGTGAAGTCCAAGGTTGACAAAAAAAAATGCTCCTATTTTGCAGATGTGAAGCCTGAGTTTTTCTTTCATGTTTTGCTCCTGTAAGCCTAAGACTTCACCTAACACAACTGGCCGATAAGGGGGGCAAGTCATCCTTTTGTCTGCAGAGTGGGAAGGAACTGCCGATTGATATGTTTGTTACCTAGGTCTCATGTGTAATCTAAATTCCAATTTGCTTTGTGGCCATATGATTTCATGAGCCAAAGACATTACGTACATTTATACACAGTTTTGAACTATTTGCCTCAACCCCAAATTTTATATCATCTTTGTGTGGTGAACAGTTTGGGATCACATGAAAGCTAGTTTCATCTGGAAGTTTGTAGTGATCTAATAATGGCATTACCCAGCTCCAGACTTTGTTGCTATAAATGGATTGCATGGCCACATGGATTATGGGTACTGAGAATATTTGCATACCTCCCATTACCAGTTGTGAAGAGGGCATATCTGGGACTGTAATTCTATAAATCCTTTCCTCAATTCAACATTAGCTAAGCAAAGTTAGTTCTCAGTACACATGCACAGGACTGGGCTGTTTGTCTAGATCCAACTCTTAGGCCAGAATTCTACTGCTTATGTAGGATTGCAATTGAAGTGCATAGTGTAAATCACAGCGGCATATTGCCACTACATAAGGGAGTCACTGCTTGTATTCATCACTGCACATCAGTTGTATGATTTGGTATGTGATGAGGAAGGCAAGCGTTAAACTCTTAACACGGCAGTTTGCCACTGTGGTTTATGCCATTGCATTTATACCAGTGTACTCAAGCAATACAATTCTGATCACTGTCTTTCAATTCAATATTAACCCAACGTAAGAAGTAGAAAAATAATGCCCACATTGCCAGGTTTCGATGTAACATTTTGTAAATTTTGGGCTTGAAGGCATGAGAGTAACATTCTATTAATTAATCTGAAGGCTGCCAAGAAAGAGGTGACTGCAGAAACAAGTGAGTGATTGTCTTAGTGGGGAAAATTTAAGTGAATCTGTTGATATCCCAATGGCATGTGTTTTGCCCATACATCAGACCTAAGTTTGCCACTGTTTTATTTCCTGTAAGCATCTTAAAGGCTTTCTTGTCCATAAATACTCAGGAGCATAGACTGTACTACCCTTGTATGTTTTATGCCTTTATCATGAATCAATGGCACTGCTACAGGAGAAGGAGAGAGAGCTGTTGCCATCAAGAGAAATTACTATTTCATCTGCTGTGGCCGTACCACTGCCCAGAGACCTTGTAGGGGAGCAATCTGTAAAACAAATTTGTTACAATAATCCTTAATTTAAAAAACAACTGTTCCTAAATTGTTGAAAAAACATACTAAAATGGCCACTCTATGAAATATTTACCACCGTAAACAGTGGATTAAAATAAGGTAGCACACTATTACTGCAATAATAATAATAATAATAATAATAATAATAATAATAATAATAATAATAATAATAATAATAATAATAATAATAAAATATCAATAGTTCGCAATATACATGATCACATGCGAAACTACATAAACTGTGGTGGTGAATTCCACTAATTAATAAGGTGCCAGCGACATTCCTGGTCATGCAATGAGTATACAACCATAAACACAACTGTCATCTTGTTTATTAGCAGCAATTCACTGCTGCAGTTTACACAATTTCACTTACACATCAACAATAGGATTCTGGCTATTGTGAACATGAATTATGCCTAACAAAAACCATTTTTTCGAAGCTGTGCCGCCCACTCCATGCTACATCGGGCCTAAGAATGTGCAGCTGCCCCTCTTGTTTTGCCTCATTTGTTGTTTGCTTACTTTATTTCTATCCTGCCTTTCTCCCCCAAATGGGCCAAAGGCAGTCTTGGGAAAGAGCATTGATCATAAGTATGAAGAACACTATTAAGTCAATAGCCCGTATCAGTCCATGATACAGTGGCACACACTGAAATGCGTGTATATGAACATGTTTAAGGCTCCCATCTGTAAAGACTCAGGGCTGCAGAAGGAACAGTCACCAGGAGTTCTAATAATAATCTCAGAAATGCAGAGCTGGAAGGGACCCTATGGATCACTGAGTCCAGCTCCTGCCAAGGAGGCACAGTGAGGAATCGAACTCTCAACCGGATGTCTAAACCATTGAGCCATCCAGTAGTTCATGATTAGATTATGATTAGATTATAAAAACCCCAACTGTGTTGTTTTCCTACTGAAATCTGCCCTATTATTACTGGAGGTGTGGGGAACTAAATGTTAATTTAATTTAGATTGCAGTTTTCTGCAAGCCTAAAGCACTGTGTCCATTTGAACTGTCTCTCACCCTTGCCATTCTAATGCCTCTCACCATATTCCTCAGGGCTCAGGTGCTTCCCATGATTGCTGCTGGTTCTTTCAGGGTCACAGGCATATTCTTGTATTCAGGTTTTCCTCGGCAATCAGACAGTCCTGAATAATTTATTTCAAAGAAAAGCTAATATTCTCAGGATTTTCTTACAGAAATCACGAATATGGGGATACTGGTTGGGGTGTGTGCTGGACAATGGAATGGTTGTTAATCAGTCTAGTTAAAGTCTAGTTCCAATTGTGAAAAATGGGCCATTATTTTATTTTATTTTACTTTACTTTATTAATTACATTTCTATCCCACCCGTCTAGTGACCACGCACTACTCTGAGTGGATAACAGCAATTTTAAAAGATGCAACTACCCAGTCCAATCCACAAAGACATAAATAATTAGATCCAAACAATAACAAAAATAACCCAAGAAACATAATAAACATAGAGGCAAAGGCGAATCAAAATCATAAGGCAACTAGGATGATCTGGCCATTTTTTAAAATGTTGGAATGTGTGCCTAACTTATGTGTGGTATGGTATTAACACAGCCATCTAAGAAAAATAGATGCTTGGCCGAACTGGCTTCTGTATAGGTTCTGTATGTTTACTTGGTTCTTCCGCTGTAGACAGTAGTTAGTCATGGCATAACTTCCTTGTAGCTCCCCAGTTTTCCTCATGTAATTCTTCCCAAGTTAAAAGCACACTTATTCTGTGAAGTTACCTGGACCAGTTCCCTAGCTTTGTGGTCTGGATTAATTTAGACTTAAGATATGTTACCAGCAAATTCTAAATTAAAATGCAGTGGAAAAGAGCAGCAAAATAAATTGGCTTGTTCTGCTACTACTGACAAAATCAACTTTGAATTTAAACATAAAAGTACTTTCTGATCCTGTCTTCCATTAACACGTGCAAAAGTTAAGGTTATTTACCCAACTTGGAATAAAATTGCCTGGCTAGGCATTTTTTAAATAGACCTTGGATGAGAAACTGACCTTTTCATTCATCCCAGTGCTGTCCTCCGCAGGTGGATCACCTTCATGGTTGTGCACCTGTGCTTCCTTCTGTGCCCTCCTGAGTGTTTTCCACCTGACATCTTATGCTTCATTCCTGGCAGTGAATGCGGCAAAAAAAGCAAGAAAGGGACATTTAATTTTGGCACAGCAATCCACTACATGAATACTCGGAGATCAAGAGGAATTTTCTATGTGGTTAGTACCACATGACATTTACTGGGGGAATTAAATATTATTTTTGGAGGAGAAACTACATACAAGGTGAGGGTTGTGTTCCCTGCCCATTTTCATTCCCAAGTTCAGCACTTCCTATGAGATATGCGGTGTGTATGTCCAAGATATATTGGGCAATTGCATGTTGCCCAGCTGTGGCAGTCCTCTAGTCACATGGACTAGTATACTTGGACACACACTCTCTAGTGGAGAGATAGTCACAAAAATCATGCCCACTGCAGAAATTCTGTAAGCAGGTACCAAACCTACCCCAAATGATCAGAGCCTATAGAAAGCCTATGGGTAAAACATTACTCCCAGTGTCCTCTGCTGGTGTTCCATGATCATTTTGTGTAGTTTTGGCTATCCAGGTGATCCAGGTTCATCAGCATGGTTGCCATGACTCATGATGTTGTGGAGAGAACAGGATATCAACTGGTAGCCAGATGTCCACTGTGGGACATTATGGCCAACTTCCATTCCATTCCTGAATGTCCTTGGACCATTCCAGTTTAAACACAGGGGTGCTGTGTAAGAAGAGGAAAAGAGGTGCATTTGTGGAATCATTCGTCTGTAGAACTGTAGAGCTGGAAAGGACCCCAAGCATGACTGAATTCAATCCCTTCCATAGCAGGAAACTCACAGTTAAAGCATCCTTAAGAGTTGGCCACCCAGCTGATGGCTATCAGTTACAGAAAGGTTCAGTGATAAAAACAAAGGATTTTTGACGTAACAGTTGTGTTGCTTTTGTGCCAGTTTTGAAATAAGAAATGACAGTTTTGTTAACTTTCCTATATCTCTCTTGACCTAATGGGAAGACCATTTCCACTTCTGCATCACAGAATATTCATCTTCCAAATCAATGAAATCACCCAAAGGACCTCCCATAAATACAAACCCTTGGTTTAATCAGCAGCAACAACAAAACAAACGAACAAAACCACATTAGTAATACATTAATATTATATATATAATATTATAAACATACACATACATGCTTGTGAAAATAGAATGGAGGTGTACTGTTCAGCTATTCAAATTTCGGACATCTGTTTGAAAAACAAATCTGGGGATAAAACCTTGGGTCTCAATCCATATGTGTCAATATCTTCAGCTTAGCTTTTATTTAAAAGTATTCACATGGGAAGAGCACTGGGAGCATGCAGAAGGTATGCAGTTAAGAATGGCAGCAATGGCAATACTTTGTGTTTTACAGAGAACTTTTGAAAGTGTTTTATATAACTTCTCAAAATCCTTACAAGATCTGTATCTGCTGTATATGTATTCACATTAATCTTAACCCATTTTACAGACAGACAGACAGACAGACAGAAAACTTTATTGGCATACTGTAAAAAATTAAAACACACTAAGATGCAAATAAAACATTCAGCAACTAACATGTGGCAGGGAACAGCCAAATAACATTGTTAGGGCTCGGCATTCAGCGACAGCACAATGCGTTGCCTCTGCATGATGGAGTGGATGTATCTGGCTGTTGTCAGGGTAAGTTCCTTAATAGTGCCACCTAGGAGGTGTCGAATTTTCCTCAGGTTGTTCCATCCAGAATGGAAGGAAAGGAAAGTGCTCAGATAAGACAGGCGGATATCCTTATACAAGATACAGTAAAACAACATATGCTGCAAGGATTCAACCACTCCCTGGCCACAAAGGCAGACTCTCAGTTCTGTGAGTAAACCCGTATATCTGCCCTGCGCTAAGTTCGAAGGTACAATATTGCACCTAGCAAGGGTGAATGCCCATCGGTCTTGGGGATGATCTAAAAGATAGAGGTAATTTGGTCTTCTGCCATGGGAGAGGGGCAACTGAAAATATAGCGGGGAGCAGACCCTTTGTGCAGCGCTATGCAGGGTTTGCCCCTCAATATCCAGAACTCTATTTTTGACTGTATGGAATACCTGGGATAGGGGTATTGAACCCAGCAGATCTGGTGACAACCCCAGGGTCTTGATTTTCTTGATAAATAGGGCCAAACCTTTTGGAAGTACACTGTCAGAAAGCAGTGCTTGGAATAGGATGTCCTGGGCAGAGAAGAAACAGATTCTGACTCAATATTTAAAGAATCTGAGCCAAGCCAGGGTCTCAATCCTATGTTGGCCGCCTTCAAGGCATAGGGTTGCATAGGAGACACAGCGGGGCAGGCCAAAGATTTTGTACAGGAACGTTGAATGGACCCTTTCCATGGAGTTGTGGAATGCAGACATCCAGATGGGGACACCATAAAGAAGCTGTGCTGCAGATTTGGCATTAAAAATCTGCAGTGCAGCGGGGATGTATGAGTGGCCCCAAGTGCGATGGAAGCATAAGATAGCCTGCGCTTAAAGCTTTGCTGACTTAATTGCTGTGTGCCGGTGAGTCGACCAAGTGTGTCTATAATGAAAAAAGACACCCAAATACTTAAACTCTCTGACCTGCTGGATAGAGCTGCCACTGAAAGACCAGGAAAAGGGTTTCCATGCTTTGCCAAAGACTATAATTTTAGATTTCTCAAAATTTAGTTGGAACTTGTTACATGTCAAGTAGTCATGGCAGCTGCTAACTAGCTGTTTTAGGCCGACCCTTGTGCGGGACAGTAGTTTGCTATTTGTGGTTAATGAAAATTTAACTGGGAACATCCCATCTTCTTTTAATCAGTGCACAATATTAGTTCTCTCTCTTTTTTCTCTGTATTTGTTTTCTTAAGAGGCTTGTAAGATAGTGAGGCAAGAAATAGCTTTTGCAGTGTGTTAGTAAGAGAGACTTTATCTGAGATAAGGAAGGTCATAGCCGAGAGATACATCTGCCAGTGCTCCCAAAAGCTCATCTGCAGTCATGTATTTCAGACCTATTCCCTAGAGTGCGAAGCATGGACCTCGGCTGTACTCCTTCTCACCGTCAAGGCGCTCATGAGGGGGCCTGTTCATTAAATGAGTGTGTGAGTGAATGAATGATTAAAAAAATCCTTGTTCCTCATACAAAACAAAAGGGCAAGCCGAAGTCGAAGCTAGACCCCTCCTCTTTGACAAGCTAGCCTTTTTATCTTTTTGTGGGGATGGAGTAACATTCAGTAATATGAGTCAAGAAGTCAGTATACAGAGTACATGTTCTCTCAGCGAAAGGTGCAGCTGGTTCGTTCTTTCTTTCTTTCTTTCTTTCTTTCTTTCTTTCTTTCTTTCTTTCTTTCTTTCTTTCTTTCTTTCTTTCTTTCTTTAAGAAGACACTAATCTGAGGCCATTTTGACTACTTTATCTGCCTCAGTTTTAAGAATAGCACACAGGAACCATCACTCTGCAATGAAGCACATGCTTTACATGCCAGAAAGCCCACATTGAATCTCTGCCATCAACAATGAAAAAATCTTATGTAGGAGTCACAGACAGAACTTGGGATCTTGGAAAGTGGCTGCCAGTTGGAGTTGACCGTATGGGGCTTGCCAGATCAGTGGCCTGATTTATTTTTCATAAGGAAACTTCCCAGGACCAACAGAAGTAGTGAAAAACAGCTTCACCCTGAACCGCATGCAGAGACACGGCTCTCTGACATCAAAGACCATTCAGGAAACAGACATTTCCACAAAGTTAAAAGTAAAATGGTGCAATGTATTTTATTGTTTCAGTGGGGTGAACAGTGTGAAACACTGAGAGTAGACTGGACAGATCCCTTGCATCTCTTTTTTTAAGGGGTTTTCAAAACTCACATGGGTTTTTTTTTAGACAACATTACATTTGCAGACTAAACACAGCACAGAGCTGCAGGATTCCCTGGCTCTCCCATTTCTATACTGGGCAGGAATGGAAAGCCCAGAGACTTCCAGTCACCTAAAAAGCTGTTCATGTAAACTATGCACCTGTCCTCTATCAGTGATGTTTTTTTCTTGGAGTCTGAAGTAAAAGGCAGCTACTTGGTTGAGTTGAGAATATAAACTTCAGTGCTAAACATTAGTGCAAAGGCTATGGAGCATTATATTATGTACAGGTTCTCATGATGGATAGGATATACCTAGGTATGGTAATTGCAAATAATATGAAAAGAATAATTGATACCATGTGTATAATACTATTTTTTCCCCTAATGAATAGTAAAATTTATTAGCCACCATCCTACTGAACTTCAGCTGAGCAGAAAATCCCAATGGCATAATAACATGAAGTCACATTTTATTTGCACAACAGCAATGCTTGCATGAGTGGTGTGATCCTGCGTTATGACACTGATGGGTGTTTCTATGCAATGGAAGTTCAATGGGATACTGGTTGTGACATTTATGTATCAAACTCTTCCTCAAAAAAAAAAAACACCAACCTTGCTGTTCTTGCAAGAGCACAGTCATTCTTTGTCCTCTTGCAATTTTAATTTCAAAGAATAAAAATCCAAAGAATTATTTTTATATTTAAACTTTTATTTAAGGATAGTGACAGGGATAAATTAATAACAGGGGTCATGATCTGCAGGCTAGGTTTATAATTTAAATCACACGCAGGAGATGGATGTGTATGCAATTTCTTATGGTTTGTCTGTGGTTAAGCAGCACAGTGGAAGGGGTCTAACGCTCCTGCTACTAACCATCACCCTGCTTGCTAGAACTGGCCTCTTTCTGCTGCAGCTGGACTCAGGACTGTCAGGAACCACCTCCTTTTTGGATTGCAGCAACATGCCTCTAAAAGGGACAAGTACAGCATTGTTGCTGTTTGAGAGGCTCCGTATAAACCTTACCGTGAGGAACAAAGTAACTGTGTGTGTGTGTGTGTTCTGTTCTGTGCTATCAAGCCAGAACCAACTCCTAATGACCCTAATTGGGCTTTCAGGGTAAGTGAGATATTTAAGGAGTGCTTTTACCAGTTCCCCAGCGAATTTCCATGACTGAGTAGGGATTCGAACCCGGGTCTCCTGAGTCCCAGTCCGTCGTTCTACCCACTACATAACATTGGGACTAGTAACAATAAGAAGGGCTAATCAGAGAAGGATGCATGTGGCATACACGTCATTGTGGTGCACATGTTGGAAAAGCCATGCCGTGTGCCTACCATATATTTCCAAAGAGCATTTTGGCGATGTGTACAGAACTGGGGCTGCACAGAAAGAGTGTAACAGTTTTTGTCCAAACTTGTAACATTCAATAGATAACATGGCTGCCAGCTTCTGAACTATAAGGAGGTAGGTTCACTCATTACCCATCATAACAAAAATAAATGCTTCACCCTTACTCTGTCAATATTCTAACGGGACTTAAAGGCTTTCCGAAATCCTTTACATCAAGGTGGAAATGCTCACAGAACTTATGTTTAATCAAACCGAGGAAACACTTGCATTATGGAGGAAACCAGTCATTTAACAAAGGTCACTGAAACAAGTTTCAGAGATATTTATTCTTTTGATGAAAACACGTTTGGGTTTCCTGTACTCAAGTTCATGTCTGACTGTGTTGTTTGCCTTTTAAATAATTGTTTTACAGTGGGCAAGTTTTCTTTAGAACTGTATATGGTCACTGATCCTTACAGTTAAGTTCTGATAGCATTTAATAACTGCTCAGACTGAAGGAGTGAAAACTAGATTTTTAACTGTTGTGGGTTTCAAAAAAAAAAAAAACACTGCAAAATGAAAAACAGCAAAACTGGAATGGATATAACAAAAGTTATTTTAAATGTATGCCTTCCTTAGAGCCCTATTGGACAGAGTGTGGGAACACATGGTAAGGCAGCTTCCTCTTGTACAATAATATTTATGTCTAGAAAACCATTTATTAATCAATGGGCAGGAAGAAGAATATGGAGCATATGGAGTTATTCTTACATTGCTTTCTAGTTCAGGGAAGGTAGATTTAGCAGTTTAGCAAAGAGTGGGACCCTGTTACACAGCATCCTTATGGAATGATCCTGTCCATGCTTCCTGAAAAGTTTCGCTAGTGAGACATGCCCAAGTAAACTACACTGAAATGTAGCTTATACGCCACTTCCACATGCTTACACTTCGGCGTAGAGCAGGGGCACAGAATCTCTTTAGTCCCGAGAACTACAGCTGAAGATAGTGCAACACATACAGTATGCAGACTTGTAAATACATGCCTTTGTGTCAATGAGTTTTTTTTTTCTCCACAATCTCCTGAGAGGTTCTCATGCAAATGCTCTTTCCTCATATCTAGTAGGAGCAGGGGTGGGTTATTTGGTGGAATTGGAGGGGGTCAGGATACTGTGGTGGTCCACGTGCAGCCCCTGGAAATCTTGGAGGGCACATTAAGATTAAGATGACTGCTTGCACCCAACTACATGGCATGTGTGTGCAGTTGGAAGAATAGAGCACAAGTTCCTATTTCTCAGTGAAAAAGATGAAGGAGTGATTGCCAAGTTAGTTTGTAGGAAAACAATGTTTGAAGGAGCCCATTGGTGGACCAGTTCATCATGTTGATCAAATATATTTATAATTGGTGTAGTCTCGGGGGGGGGGGGGCAAAATTGGAAATGATCTCATGTAATCTATGAACCATTTCACAGATCTGTGTTTTTAGGTGTTATGTGTGAATGCAAGAGACTCGTATTGGAGGACATGTAGTGATTCCTATGGGTATGCCCAGTGGCAAACCAACATTTATGGGGTGTAATGTGAAGCAGCCCTTGTTTTTGAAAACTAAGTTTGCAAACAGATATGATCCTGAGGTCCCATTCCTTTGCCTCCAATCCAGTCTACCCACAATAAAAACCAATTGTGTGTTTTTAAATCAGGTTCTGCTGGGCCACAGTGACTCTTTTAGGCTCTTTGAAACCCATTATTGAATTATGTTATTTCCTAGCCAGTGAAGTTAAGCTGCAAAGTTGAGGATTTATTTCTCCCACAAGGAACTGAGCGGTGATACTCTTTGTCGAGTGTTGACACCGTTCCTTCAAGGAAGCATGAGGCAAATTATGCAGCTTATTGGAGTTTAATACATAAAAAGCTCTTGATAGGGGATGTTCTCACATCCCTAATAACTTAGAGAGCTGTGAGCTCTTTGACTGGAGTGCTACACTGAAATCCCCTGCACAGGAGACAGTCACTGTAACACATTGCAATCCCATTCACACAAGTGACCAAAAGTGGCTCCCCTCCCCTTCCCCCCCCCAAAAAAGTATGAAGCCAGCTCTTTGCCTGTCCTCTTCATTATTTGACTGACTTGAAAACAGCAAAGTGTTTTTTGTATCCATTTCATTATCTCCCAAAGCATGGACTGTAGTGGAATTTACATTTTTGAAAACTCCAGCTGGAGAAGGGGGACTTTGCTGCACAATGAGCTGCCCCTCCTAATCCAATCTTCCCCAGTGCAGTTGGCCTAGCGGTTGCCAAACTCAAGCAGCAGGAATCTCTTTTGTTCAAAAAAAGTATGAATTTGAGCTTTAAAATGAGCAGAAGTCTTTCTATTACTCTGGACACTTCCTCTTGCTGAGTTTACATGAGACGTCTAGCAGGAGGTGTTATTAAAGCGCTTCAGAAATTAGCCCCCAAAAAACCAATTATCTTGGTTTAGCTGGGAAAAGGGACACAGAAAGTCTTTTCTTTAAAAAAGAAAAAAAAAGAACAAGCATTTGAATTTTCATTATTGAGAATCCGTGGGACACCATGCTACCTTCGGAATGTTATGTTATTAACCCTTTCTTCAAACAGCTGCTTTAATCAGTCTTGGATTCTGTTTTGAGAAGGTTCAATGGAAGGGAAAATGGGAAAACCTTACTTTCCGTATTTGCTTCTCTGTGGGTTTTTTTTTTAGTTCATATTTATGATTACCTTGAAACAATTCTTCAAAGCTTCTGCTGGTTTTATTTCTGGTTCTGAACTGCATGGGGATTTCCATCTGCTTCAATGCTCATTATTTAGCTAATATTGTCAACAGAGTAAAGTTGTGGCTGAGCCAGCATAAATGTACACTATGGTTTGGCTGCAGAGGGCTGAATGACTGCAGAGGAGGAAAAGTATAGGATATAGAACAGGCGCTGTGTCTAAGACAATGCAGACAACATCAAGGGAGTCTGTATTGTCTTAAGAGTGGGCGCAGGGTGAGCACACAACTCTGGCTCCGTACATACAATGTGACAAGCTAGGAAAGCATGGGAATTGACTTTCTGCACGTGGGCTGCTTGCTGTGGGAATGACTAAACAAGCCACAGAGCTTCACTCCATGGTTTGTTTAGCATGTCACTCAAGTGCAGAAACAGTTTCCTTTCTGGTCTCTTTCTCCCCACAAACCAAATATAAATACCTAAAAGTTACCTTGGATGGTTCCTCTGGTTTCCTGGGGTGCACCAGTGGCCCATGGTCCTGGGGGGGGGGCTTGTTCTGCCACTTTGAGATGACTCAGCCTCCCTCATCCATTTGGGTCATGGAATGCCCTTATTGCCCTAACAATAAGACAGGGTTTCTCAGGGATCCATGGCTTGTTGTATCAATCAGAACAGACCTGTATAGCTGCCATGCATGGTAGACATCCAGATTTGGTTTAGTACCTATTTGTTTTCTTTCTTCTTGTGCTCTAATAATGAAAACCTGCTGGCACTCTTAATGCTTATTAAGCTGGTAGCTACTATCAGACCCTCCTGTCTAGCTTTCACATCCGTTCATAGTGATCAGGAATACAATAGTGTCAATGATCTTGGCCTTGATCTCCATTAATACATTCTTACACCTGATGATACTGTCTAGCTTCTTCACTGCTGCCCTTCCAAGTCTCAGTCTTTTTCTGATTTCTTGACTGCAGTCTCCATATGATTTGATGATTGAACTGAATCTTTAACAATTGTAGTTTCTTATTTGTTAATGTTAAAGCTGTATAGTTCTGTTGTCATGATTTCTGTATATATAATGTTGTTTTTGTTGCTGATTGGTTTTAATCTGTCCATATTTAAATATGTGATTGTTACAGCTATGTATTTTGATTCCTTGACACATTTTGAGAATATATATAGAAAGGAGAACTATACACTGCAAATCAAATCAAATGAAATCTGTGGTGCTGCACCCTTAAACAAGGCACTGATGAACAAATCATAGGTGATCAGATCAGAATTATGTGCCATCTGCCTTAATACCCCATTTATGAAAATTGTTAGCATAGATATTTTACTGGTGATATTCAAAATGTAACAACAGTGGAGTTGGGATCCTATTCTATTCCATTTCTAGCAGACTACTATATTCCAGAGCATGTATCATATTTAGGAACACGTTCAAAATTATAGGGCTTTTCCAGTGCATTACAATGACTGAACATTAGTTTGACTACAGTTATTTTAATCAGATGATCTAAAACATTGAGGAGATCGTATCCATATTAATGGGTTGTCCAGAGTTCACATCCCAAACAACATTTATTGGGAAATTTAAAAGTATAACAAATAAGCACACAGAGAAATAAAAATATCTAGTAAAAGCTGAGAGGACAGTCGTATAGAACGGTGTCAGAAGCACAAGACTCTTATAGGTTTTGAAACCTAGTTTCAAGAACTTATGGACTGAGTTGTCTTCTGACAGCAACCTTTTAATGACCTTGTTGCTTTGTGTAATAGGAAGTGGACTTGGATCACTGGCTCAGCAGATGCTGTGTGCCCCTTTGCATCTCAGCTATGTTCTCTTTTGTCTTGGTTAAAAACTCTGGAAGGTAAACTGTGATGTGTCTAAACTCCAAATGGCAGACAAAGCGGTTCTGAAAACTGATAAAAAATGGCATAGATCTAATTTAAAATGCCTTCCCATAGCTATGGTGGTGACATCTCCACTGCAGTAGTGAATAATATCCAGTGACCTTGTTGTAAATGACTGAGAGACATTCATTCACTCCACACTTCGATGGACCCATTCTCAGTCAACTGGATATGTAAGCTTGGAGTCCTGTTTCAATATCATAGTGAGGCAGGGCATCCTCCGAGTCAGAGGTGTCATTAAAACCATCATGTCACTCTTGTGTGGATGTCTTTGGGTATTGTTTTCAAATTTTGTCTGGGAGCTTTCAACATTTCATGCCACTATATGCCTGTTGGATCCATGCACTTCCTAGTTACTGAGGGCTAAGAGGGAAAAGCTGGCAATTCCAACTGATATTGGAAAAGGAGATGGCTTTTCTTCTGATGGATCGGTCACCAAGTCTGTCCTGAAGAGTCTTCACTGGATATTCTTGTGATCCAGGAAATCTGGCGCTGGCTTCCAACTTCTTTTTTTATTGAGTGCAACCCTGCTTTAAGCAGTTTCAGTGGGGGAACAAATGATCCATTCTACAGCCACTTCCAAGCTGAGCTTTGATACAGTGTCATTGTTCAGTGTCTTGAAATGAACTCCTTCCTTATAAAGTTTCTTCTATAAATCAGATCACCTGAATCCCTCTCTGCCTGCTTTTAAAAATGACTCCAAGAATTTCCTTTTCATCAGAATGTCTAACTTACATATTAATATCTCCTTTACCTATTGTTTTATTGCTTAACACAAGTACAACAAGCTATTCATCAAAAAGCGGCAAAAAGCGGATGTATCCAGTCCATCAGAGAAAGCATTCCAAGGCTTTGGATGCCTTTCATCTTCCACTACTCTCTTGCAGATATTAGATTCTGGGCAAAAAAGCATTAACTGCATAGAAGTGAATGGCTCGGGTTCTCAAAAAGCTGATGATGTGGACATGGTGTTAATGAGCTGCGAGAGAACCAAAAGCCCTGCCAGATTTTATATTGCAATACAAGGAAAAATGAGAAAGCAGCATGATAGCCAGATGTAGGGAAGTAAGATCATAAGGCAAATAAAATATTCAGACAGACTGTTAGAAACATGCCTACAGCAAACTGCTGTCCAAAACTAATATATTTAGGTCTGCATGATTAATTTCTAGAGTATATAGGGGATAATTAGGCGTTTTAAACCTTTTGGATCACTACCTGGTCTAGAGTGTAATCTCTAGGGAAGGAACGTAATCTCAAGCACAAGGTCCGCTAAAAGAGAAACATAGGAGGTTACCTGATAGTGAGGGAGACCAATGGTCCATTGAGCCTCATATTGTCAACTCTGACTGGCCGCACTTTTTCAGGGTTTCAGGCAGGATTCTTGCCTAGCTGTACCTGAAGAAAATGGGGACTGAATGTGGGACCCTGCTGTACTGCTGAGCTATGGCTCCTCTCCACGGCAGTGCCTCGTATTCCTTGGTAATCTCCCACCCCAGTACCTACCAAATCCAACACTTCTTTCCTTCCAAATGTGGAAGACATTGCTATGTTTAGGATGGTGTGATAGTGATATAAGTGTATGGGAAGGGCATGGGTGGGATAAAGCTCAAAGCATTTTGCTTTCAGTATTATATCTTTAATGTGTGGTTGGGTGGAGTACCTTGCAATGGAATGTTCTACATTCAGTACAGTGATGCTCACCATATTTGGGGAGATGCAGCCGCTCTTGTTTGTATTGACCCTGCACTCACTGAATGGATAGGGTGGGCATGCATTATAGTTCTGGCAGAAGGACACCAGCATGGGCCATAAGGCCAGCACCCTGTGTCTTTCTGGAATGAAATGAAGGCCCCAACCGGCAAGAGATCTAAGGATGTTGTATCGAATGCTACCCTCCCTCCCCAGACCTTGTGACAACAAAGCTAGGTGTACTGAGAAATGCATGGCTGCTGGGCAAAGCAGCAGCTATGCATCTTCCATAGCAACAAAAGAGATCACATGATGTCACTGCAGTCTGCCCCTGCAAGCATAAGCAAATGAAACAGGGCAGCGATGGTGAAACGAATGACACCACACACCCTGTTATGCAGCGTTTATCTCCATGAGAAACAGGACAAAGAGACTCAGGTTTGCTGTTTTCAAAGACAGCCGCATGGCCTTACTATAATGCAGTTCTAGTCCGACTAAAGTCAGATCAAACAGGACTTTAAGCTTCATGAATCAATGATATTATAGTGTGTATTTACAGCTAAAGTAAAACCCCTCATTTTTCATAACCTAAGGTATTAGAAACTCCATTAGTCAGTTTTGCCACATCTCCTATATGGAGCTAGCGACATAACTGTAGCCTTTTGAAATAGCACCCCTACTGATTTGATAAATGATCTGGATTCCCGGCAAGCCATTTGTACTAAATGTTTATAGCATTGGTTGCTACTTGCCAGTGTTTACATGAGCTCATACTGAAAGTTGGGAAGACCTATTAGCAGGCACATCATTTTGCTGCCTCCTTGTCCAGGCACTGAGAAATGTAGGACAGTCATGTTTTCTCTGGAGACAAAACACAAGAGTGCTTACAGTGTCACTATATATGAAACCGTTATTTACAACAACACACTAACTGATATTATTAGGGTACAGAAGCAAGCAGATGGTTTAGTTAGGTAGTCCTGCTGCCATTTCCCCATTTTTTTCTTCTTCTTCTTTTGCTTCCAGGCTTTCTCTGTTTTAGTTTTGTCATACCGTTAAGTAGTAAATGACCTGACATTTGCCTATATTTTATAACTTAGTCAATTAAACCGTGCTAATGTATTTGGTTCTGGAAGTGATAGCTGCAGTAGCACAACACAAAGGATTGTGGGTTTTAGATCATGGAGAAGACAGGTCACTCCACACACACCCCTCAGTCCTCTGAATACCAAATACACCACTCATAAACCACCCAGGCAAATGGCTGCTTCTAAAACATAGCTATCTACTAATCTCCTGGCATTTCTATCACTGTGTGTCTAATATGCCAATAGTTCCAAAAAAAAAGTAACACATACCTAAAAATAAAATATCCCAAGGGTCCAAAGGGCAAAGATATTTATCCCTATCAGCATTTTTAGGTCATTTTATGAATTGCTGTAGGTTACTTGGTTAACAATGCTGTGCCAGCAAGTGTGGAATTTTCAAAAACAAGTTATTTTAGGATCTTTCTAGCTGACCTGAAACATCTCTGCTGTTCTAGAATTAAGTTCCCTTTGTTTATTCTGCACTTTGCCACAGGCACAGACACACATACTAATTATATTTTGCCTTGAAAAGAGGACCAACATTTCAAACTGGTTTTGAAAGGGCTTATAAAAGCACTTCTAAAAACCGAGGCAAAGGATATTGAAACCATGTTGGCTTATGACTAATTCCCACTGAGGTGGCGCCCGCGTCTGGTGGCACCTGGGTTGTCATGCTCCAGGTTGCAATTTGGGATTCATATGTTAAAATACTCATCCATACCCTGTGTGTGTGTGTGGAAACTTGCATATAGAAAAGGAGTCTTCAGCAAGAAAGCTAGGCTTATCACTATAGGTTTCTGGCTGTAATAACTATTAACTGTGCAGCCACATCCAAAATGTTAAATGGTTTTTTAACAATGTAGTTTCTAAAAGTAGCTTGACATTTCAGAGATCAAAGATGAACAAAGGCACCTATTTCTGCGACACAATTTGCAAGATAATCCATTATTAACTGTGCTCTTTTGTATCTAAGTAAGACATAACTGATACACTAAGTGGATATGTCTGATCCCATGAGTTCACCATGTATGCAATACCAGTGGCTTTTCTGGAATACCTTTTGGCAGATCTGCTTCGGAGAAGTGGCAAACTGTATAATGCATGGCCATCTGTCTATATCCAGGGTGCTGGTTCTCCTGTTTTGACTCAAGACTTGTTCACACAACCATTTTAGTTGGGGGGAGGGTAAAGTTGTAGTCCAGGAACATCTGGGGACCCAAAGTTGGGACCGACTGCATTAGGATATTTTAACCTGGTGAGACTAGAATGGTGGTTCTTTATTAATTGTTACATTTTTGTCCCCCCCCCCAAAAAAAAACCATGTTATGTACAAGGGTGCCTCTCCCTCCCCCCATGATCCTCTACTCCCTATTTTATCCTGATTAACATCCCTGTGAACAGTTTGATCAATAACCAAGCCAATACTGCTCCTGTTAGAACAAGAGGCATGTGATTCTTTATTCCTTCCACCATGGAACTACGAAGGAATCTGACAGTCCAAAAGCAATAATAATTCCAGATACTGGAAGCAAACAAAAAGGGCACTAAGTGAACACGGCTAATCTTCTGTTCTTTCTTAAACCAACCTGTGATGGTTTGCACTGATCTGAAAACTATTTTTAATTGTTGTTCTCCAGGTTTAATAATACTGCAATGTTGTTGCTTTCATATATTTAAAATTGTTGAGCTCTCCAGATGCACAAGTACTGCTCCAGCTTTAATATTGTGTTTTAATGATGTAAGCCACTTTGGATCCTTTCTTAGGAGAAAGGCGGGGTAGAAATACTTTAAATAAATAAATAAATAATCTTTGAAATACTCAAGAACACAAATAATCTTTATCTTATTAGCTCAATCTGAACCCGGACAAAATAATGCAGTTGTCTGACTCATTATTCTAAGCCCAGTACAACACAACAAAATATATCAAAAAGACTGTTCATGAAGGCCTATTGAATGGGAACATTCCCCAAGTTTCACAAAGGTATCAGACCAGATGGAACTGAAATTCCAAAGGCAATACAATATTATGAATGGGCTCTTACTATAAACAAATAGCACAGTGTCTTTGTGGAACTGGCTCTTAGGCAAAGTTTTTGTTTCCATTTGACTCAATTTATTCCTCAAATGCAGCTTGCATTTTCTTTAGGGCACAAGGACTATCAGTAAATATTCCTCAGCCTCCTCCTGTTTTCCTAGTCCTGTTTCCAAGAGGGAGAGGATTAGGCAAGCAGGTGGGTAGTCTCCTTTTGTCTGCTGGAAGAAGAAAGGGGGGGGGAGCCATTATCACACTCCTCACTTCCATCCCTTCCTCTCTGTCCACAAGGCAGGTCTGAGATGGTGTTGGCTTGGAAGCAGGAGACCAGACATGGCATGTACCTGAAGATTGCATTTAGCCACTCCACCAGACCCCTTGCTTGGCCTCAGAAACAACATTCTTCAAATGCCTTTTACGAGATCTTTATTTGAGGTGAGGAGTCCCTTCTCCCCAAGCCTCAACCTTAATTTATGTAGCCAGTCTTGACAGAATACTATCAGTCTTCAGTCCACCAGCCCCATCTTATAAGTTAGATACGCAGTTTTCTCAAGGCCATATACTGTGTGTGTGGTTTTAGATGTGAAACAGGGAAGAAAGTGAAGTATAAGAACAAGAATGTTGGATTTGAACGTAGGTGACTTGAGTGTTCCACCCCAAAGCTTAGTACCAGATAACTTTGGGCCAGTTGCTATACGCCAGTAAAGTTCACAGGGTTGTTTTGAACAGAAATTGAGAAAATAGCTATTATTGCAGTAGCACACAACATAAAAAGGGTTGCGGTTTTATCTATCTGTATGTTGTAAGAGGCCCCACTGAATTGACTGGAATTTACTTCTGAACAAGGAAGCGCAGAATAGTTTTAGATTGTTGTCCTTGTCAGTTGCCTTCTTTTCTTTTCTGGAGTGTTTTTTTTAATACACCAGCTTTGCAGGTGGCACTATGAAAGTCGATTGCACTAACTCTGAGAATTGCTTCAGTCAAGAAAGAAACTCATACATCATATCTGCATAGCCTTGGGACCTGTGGCAGGTCAAAGCAGGTTTGGCAGCTGGTTGCAAGTAAAGCTGCTTTTCACACGTAAAGGTCATCTTAATGTGAGATCCTTATCTTGCTGATGTATTGCCCTAAATCTATAATTTTTTTCCTCCTCCTGCTTTCTGACAAAGTGCTTTAATAGGCTCTCCTTGCATTCCTTGGAAGTCCGGGTTACAAAAACATAAAAAATCTGATAGACATCTGAGCTGTAAATACTTAGTGAGTAGATTGGTGTAGAGGAATAATTTTGGGTTGTTCCTTTATTCTGTTGTCTCACTAAATTATGCAATTTTTAAAAACTTTGCTGTGATCATATAAACTTGAAAAACTATGTTGTTTTTATTCTACTGATAAGGAAAGTCACAATGACAATGAAACAAATCAGGAGAAAGGTTGCCTATTCTCTGAAAAACTCACAAAGCATGCTAGGAATGCACTAACACAAGTTGCGAGTAAGACGGATGGAAAAACTATGACAATTACAGAGAATAAGATTTCTAAAATGAGGATTTTATCAGGATTGCGATCCAAGACAGGAACTGTTGGAAGATCATTCTAAAAAGAGCAAGCGTGCAAAATTAACTGAAAAGAGAAGCAAGACATGAATACAGGGCAAGAGAGAAAAAGAGCAGCCAGTTCCGCAAAACAGGAAGTGGTAAAATCACATGTTAAAACAGCATTTTTGATGCTAAGAAGAGAATCTTAAAATCTTTTCAGTATTTCAGAAGGGGAAATTCCAATGGTGTGATAACAAACATTTGAAAAAAGCCCTTTTTGTGTTATAAGAGGCATCTTCAAAGCAGTGGAAGCTGGCACGTTTACCTTGAACACTATTGAGAAAGAGACACCTATGTTTAGTTGTCAAATAAAAGACTAAGCAAGGAATTTTGTATCTTCTTCTGAGGAGACTGTGGGATGCTGTAAAGTCATGAGATGAAAGAATTATAAATGCTGGTGGGTTGATAATGCAGTTTGACTAGCAGGAAGAAGACAAGGACAAGCTAATGCATCGGGGGTCCCCGCAGGTGCACTTGGGTGTTTCATAGTTTAATAACATGGTATGCTAAGATGTCCAATGTCCAAACTGCATGAGGGAAGTTTTGATCTTTCTCTGATGATGAATGAGCATGGAGTCACCCAGCGAAGCTGGATAGCAGGAGATGCAGGACTGACAAATGGAAGCACTTTTTAATACAGTGCATAGTTAAACTGTGGAACCCACTATGACAAGATATAGTGGGTAGACTCTAGCCTGGAATCTGGGATTGAGAGGATAAGGCTATCAGTGGCAACTAGTCATGATGTTAATAAATATCCACCAATGTCAAAAGGGGTGTGCAAGGATGATTTTTTTTGTACTGCAGCTACTAATCAATGATAATAATAGTTAGAGTGATAACCATTATTAATACATTAAAAGCAGCTGAGGAATCTGAGAACTTTCTTGGATTTTGTGATCACTGAAGCCTCTTACTGCTTCCTTTAGCTTTACGACAGTTTCAAGCAAATGGGATAATATTGCTTATTTGCAGTACATCATTCTCCTTCTTTCTGGCATAATTCTGCGGTGTCTAGAAACATGATGGGATACTTTTTTCTGTTGAGTATCCCCAGTCATGATCAGACAAAGGAAGAATAAAGTATGGCAATTAGTTACAGTCAAAACATTGGAAAGCAATGTCCAGAAGGGCAGTTCCTTTTATTTGCCACAATATCACCTTAAATGCATCTACCTTGTCTGATCTCTGTAGCTAAGCAAGAGTGTACCTGCTCAGTCTTTGTATGGGGGAATCACCAAGAAACACCTGGAAGCTCCAAGTAAGACCAAGAGACAACCCTGCTTGTATTGCTAGAGAGTATCTGCCAGTGAGAGCTTTTAAGCATAGGCTGGATCAACCAATGGGTTGACTCGGTGTAAGGCAGCTTCCTGGAAGCAACATCCAGTCACCTGACTGGATGGGAAGAACAAGGCCGCAACTGCAGGCCTCATCCCCTCCATCCCACCCCTGTTGCCTGGCTGTATCACCCTCCATGTTTTAGAGAGGAACGGTTTGGCACAGGGAATTCAAACATCAATTTCTATCATATAGGAATAGGATTGCCAGGTCTCAGAACGCTCGCCAGAGTCATGGCAAATTCCTCTACTTCTCTGGGTCTGTAGACAAGGAAACAGATCTCAGGCTGAATGGCTGTGGAAGAGGAAGAAGCTTGATTTTTGCATGTGAGGTGCTTTTAAAGCCTGGGCACTCACCCACACTGACTCCCAGCTGGCACTAGGGCTCAGCATGAAGGTGTTTCCATGTCTATTGTGGTTCTTTCCCTTCTAACCTTTCCCTGTCCTGCCTCTGTGATATCACAGGACTACCTTTGTGACAGTGCAGAGGTCCATCTTTGTTTCATGGGGCTGCCCATTGGCCTTAGAGTTTGGCTCTGAAATCTCACTGAATGGGGTGCTGATGGGCAACCCTATAGTATGGGAAACATATACACAGCCATATTAGACTGTTGCAGAAAGAACCACAGAGAGTTCTGTGACACCTTAAAGACGAACCAGTTTTATTTGGCTTATATTTTTCATGGACTGTAGGCCATGTCTTCAGATGGAGGGTTCCTGCTTGAGAAATGTTCCTATCAATACATGTGGCATGTCTGGATAAAGGGGAAGCAACTGAGAGGGTGGTGTTATCAAACATGGCCCTGCTCTAACATTATGCAGTTTAATGACTGAATAGAACTCGAGAGGATCTAACAGGAAACAGGAAGTAATGAGCAAAATAGGGGAAGATACAGCAAACTATCAGATCACAGTGTTCTTTAAAACTCTTTTCCACAGTAGACCCTCAGGAAGTGATGTTTCATTTCCATGTTATGTAATCCAGTAAGACTACTCTGGAATGCTGAGAGCTGACAAAATATTACAAACCAAATGCATGTCTCTGAAAAACTGTAAAAAATGTTGCACTTGTCAATGTTAAAATGATTTACTAACACTTTACACGTGTGATGTTCTTTTCCTAGTCTTGTTATTTAAAATGCACAGACAAAAATAAGAAAGAGAAACTCCTGGATTTTTGCAGGAAAGGAAGCAGATGCAAGCTTTCATGCAATTGAGCCCAGTCCATTGGATCCATGAGATGTTAAAACTACCTGCATGGGCAGTGAGCGAAAGATGCTGTAAACAAGCCACAAAATGCAAGCTGGTGCTGTTTTATGTTTACAGTTTCTGAGCAGGATTTAAGAAATGGTAAGAGGTCCAACCTAAAGTATTTCTCCCAGGCTCCAAATGGCCCCACTAGTGGTCTGGGAGGTGTGTTCCTGTGACAGATTGCTTCATTGGTGCTTCTAAAGAGACTGTTGTCCCAAGCCATTTCTTAGGTGGCAGATCCAGAATATCAAAGCAGTCTTGCGCACATCAAAGCTGAAGGGCCATACTTCCCTCTCTTTTTAATTGAATCACACAATGAGCATAGGATGGTTACATAGTGTCAATATAGCACAATGGGAACCAGGCCATCAAAAAAGAATTAACATGGAGCAAAGCTGAATGTGGCTGTTGGTTATCCATATGTGTCAAGGCATAGCATTCAAATGCAAGAATCTTCTGCTTACATTACCCAAGCGTAGGGCAGCTTCAAAACAAATGCTTAGGGGAGATGTTTTGGACATTGCCAGGAGGGCCTATAATTAGGCTGCTGCCCTGTTTGTGCTGTGTTCACTTGAGCACTGCAGTATTAGTGGAAACTTGCAGTTTGGAAAAAGCTATGGATTGCTAGAAATAATACACAATGAAACACAATATGAAGCATTTTTTTAAATTTTTTGAATAGATTTATTTATTTTAAACTATTTGTCCATCACTTTTCAGTTGGAAAGACATCCAGTGTTGCTTACAGATCAATTAAAGATTATATATATAAAGATTTTATATATATAAACTATCTATACCTACCTACCTACCTACCTACCTACCTACCTACCTACCTACCTACCTACCTACCTACCTACCTACCTACCTATCTCTGGAAGCAGAATGTATATAAAAGATTAAATCCTGCTTCCAGACTTAGAATCTTAAAGAGATAAGACCTAACAGAAAAAGAGATTGGGATAGAAAATAAGAAAATTCATAACAATATTCAAAATAAGAACTATGGAAACTTCTGCTTTCCAGATGTTTTCAGATGCAACTACTGTAATCCCTTAGTCTTGGCCATGCTGACTGGAACTTCTGGAAGGTGAAGTCCAAAAATATTTTAAGGGCCAAAGGTTCCCACTCCTGTGTTTCTATGGGGCTTTTCAAGCCTGCTGTGATGGAAACAGGAGGCTTGCTGGTCCAAAAACAGGCCTTGGCAGACCTCCAAGAGATAGCCTGGTGACCGGACCTTCACGGGATGGACTATAATAGTGCCAGAAGGAATTGGCTTTACAGGTTGGAGCTTTGGCCTCCTGGATTTAATCCAAGCATGGGATGCCCAGACCTTGTGCTGAACTGCAATGAACTGGACTGCATGTGATGATGCAAGTCTTCTTCTCCTCAATTATGGAAACAAACAAAAGAAAACAAAACAGACTTTATTTGTTTTTCAGAGTCAGTGCTACCATCCAGCATAATAGCAAAATCTGTTTTTCCCCCATTTAAAAGATTTCCAGAATAATCAGGACTGCAATTCTGATTATTTATTTTTAGAAAAAGAGGAGAAGAAGAGGAAAGGATTAATCTTTGACTTGATCCACAGTTATTCACACCTTCGTAAAGGAATAAAAATGAGTGGCATAATATCCTCATTTCTCAACATGCTCATCTCACCTTTATTTTTCTGGTTTAAATGCTGTCATGAGGCATCAGAGGCAGCAAAACAAGCCTTTTAATAATCACGTTGCTGCTCTATGAATAATCTTATACATGTACACCTAATGTCTAAATAGGGGTGGTGGACATTTGAACTGTGTCTTGTAGCAGAACAAGTTTGGTTCTTGCAGCACATTTGCCTTGCTTCCCAGCAATGGCAATGATGTTTTTTTGTGTGTGTGTGGTGGAAATGCCCAACTTGCTTAACTGGAAGAATTTAAAATAGATAAAGGCTATATTTAAATATCATTTGCCATTTCAGCTTTTAAATAGACATTATTTCTGAGTTTAAATAGACCTAAGCCGGCCCAAGACCCAGCATAGGAAATAATGGACTATTAGTAAATCCTGATGTTCTATTAACTCACCACGCAAAAATATTCATGATACACATTCATGATATACCATACCATGGGTGCTGGATCTTGAGGGCAAACAACGGGGAAGGACAAATCTATTATAACATATCCTGCCTAAGAACATCCTAGAGCATCCGGCTGGCCTGTATCAACCCTAGACTGGAAAATCATCAAGGTTGAGTCAGCATCAAGGAAGTTCTCTTGGCCCGAAGCTGTGGAGAAGATTTAACATTTCCACGTTTCCTTCTTTGTTTGGATTTAACTTGTTTTAAAAAACTACTGTATGTTGTCCATTTCCTTGGGGAGAGTGAATTCATAATAGTGCCAAGGTATTGTAACAGAAAAACAAAGATGGGGTGAGATGGTAACTAATTTCACTCATTAAAACTCATTAAAAACTCCCTCTTGAATCAGTTGTAAAGATCGTCATAAAGCAGAAATATGATTGTAGAGATGAGTCTAAATGTGTGCTACATATAAGTGATTATGGGCATATCTGTAATGTCTATGAATAAATATAATTCTCATAATAGCACTGATATTTTACTTCAGAGTGTTCAACATTCTTTACCAACAACATAATAAGGCCTATAAAAGCTGTGCAACTACTCTACTCCTTCTTGTAGAGGCTTAATGCTTAGTATAAGGAGGCAGCAGTGGTTCTCCTAAACCTTTCTGTTGAATTCAGAAATCTGAGCAAATACTTATTTTATACTTTGTTGCATTGTTGTACTTGTTGCATTGGGAGAACTTTGTCTGGGCAAAAATGGCCTAAAAATACATTATAAGTTAAAAATTGAATACTGTCTAAATCATTTAAATTTAATCATATGACATCAAGACAATTCTGACATACAGCAACCTTTTCAGGGGTTTCTAAGTAGGGAGTATTCGGAAGTGGTTTATCATTCCCTTCTTCTGGGGGCATCCTGGGACTGTGCAGCTTGTCCAAGGCCACACATGCTGGCTCTTCTGGGATGTACTGTGGGAAACAACTCCCAGCCTCTGGCTCCGCAGCAAGGTACCTAACTCATTGAGCTATTCAGTCAACTACCTAAAATATTACTTATTATTAGTAATGCCACTAATTTGAGTTGCAAAAACACACACCAGGGGTCTTTTACCTTTAATCATCGTTGTCGTCGTCATCATCTTATAACTGCAGAGTTGGAAAGGACCCTCTGGATCATTGAGCCCCTGTCAATAGCGGCGCAGAGTTTGCATAAAATTATCAGCCTTCTGAAATTCCTGTTTCTTCACCATTATTAAAGGTACAAAAGCCCTGTTGTTTGACTCTGATTGTCCTAGTAGGGATACAAACCAAGACCAGAAATGGGGGAAGTTGCCTTTTGGACTACCATTTCCAGAGTGTATTGGCCAGCAAAGCCATTGATAAGGGTTATTTTCCTTTTTTTCTTCTTGTTCTTTTTGACTGCAACGCCTTGATTACTACAGCTGACATGGAAGAGATTTGAGAAGTTGTACCCCAAAAAGTAAATTTTCCCTACTCCGATCAGTGCCATGCTCTAACATTTCACATTCCGAGTATAAACTGAAGGTAGTATGAACCCGCTTTAAAGCATTGTGTTCTTTATGTTGGTGACTGGTGATTTGCTTTCTCCATGACTAACCATGTGCAACTTTCTCAAAAGGGAAATCTCCGCCTTTTAGCAATCTGAGATGCTTGTGTGTGTGGTTCTGGGCTGTTGCCAGCTGGTTTTCATTCTTGACTTATTTTTTTCTAGAAATCATACACCAATTCTAGCAATGTGCCATGACAAGTTCATACATGTGAAGACCCAGAAAAGTAGTATTAATAAATCAATGCAAAAGCAACACAACATAACACAACTTGGTCCTGCCTTGTTCTCTGCAGCCTCATGTCAAACAGCTTTGGACCCTCCCTATGTCTTATACAAAGCAAAACACAACAGAAACAACTTGGCAGGCTAAGCAGAAGCAGCTGTTTGCCATGGCTTGCCAAAGATATATGTATCTCTTATGTGTGATCAATGACTGAACTCTGAAGGGCTCAAGTCATTGATCACCCTACAGTGATTCCAGATGCTACAAAATCTATCTAGCTTCACTGAGAGCTTAAGGGGAACCGGAGATGGAAAGAATCCCTGTAAAGAAACTGAACCCCTGTAAGGAAGCAAAACAATGATGGCAATTCTTGTTCACAACAACAAAGCATGCATTCTTTCTGTCTGATCATAAAATGTTTTGCATAAATATTTATGGGCATGTAGAGGTGGAATATTAACTATAATGGTATCTTGCTGGGAAATTGAAAAAAAGGCTTCAGCAGCAGCTTCACATTTTAAGACTACAGTGTTCAGGGGCAAGAGGCAACGGTACCCTAGGTGGCAATATCAAATGTTTAGGTGCCAGGGCAACCAAGAATTTAGGTGGTTTTTGCATAAGATTTCCCTGGATCTCAGATCTCAATTTCTCAGTTTTCTTAATCAAGTCAATCTCTCTCATGTTAGGCCTTCCTCTGTTCCTACCACCTTTCACTGGTATTATTGTGTATTATTGGGTTAGTAATTGATGGAAGTGACTGGGTCCAACTCATCTTATACTCAAGAAGATGCAAGCCTTTATGTGGGAAAGAGTATAGAGAGAGGCCCTCTCTCAGGTTTCCTAGCTGTCCTTTACCTGCTCATATCTGTGCTGACTTTCCTTTCACCTTAAGTTGCTGTATTAATGCTGATTAGAGATGGGGGTATTCGTATTTGTATACGAATATGAATATCCCCCCACAGGTGCAGATAACGAGGGTCGGGCCTTCTGGGGCCAGACCGACCACTCACCTGTCCACCACTGCCGCGGGCTCCGTGATCCCTTCCTATTACTCCAGAGCTCGTGATGGATTAGCCACTCTTCGACCTGGCAGAGAGGCTCGTCATCCCGCCTTCTGCCAGGAGTGGCTAATCCATCGCGAGCTCTGGAGTGATAGGAAGGGATCACGGAGCCCGCGGCACTGGTGGACAGGTGAGTGGTCGGTCTGACCCCAGAGGGCCGGACCCTCGTTATCTTCACCTTTGGGGGGATATTCGTATACGAATATGAATACCCCCATCTCTAATGCTGATGTCTTTCTTTTCTTCTCATATCTTTTGTGGTTATTCTTCTCAGAAGGAGACCACTTCTCATTGTTCTCTAGAGACAAATGGGGCAGCTATGGCTCCTGGCAACTCCATCTTTGTTAGCTAAAACTAGGACTTCTGTCACCTTTCCTGTCCCAAGTACATTTCTGTAATAAACATGAGCTTTCTTATTTTATTAGAAAGAAATGTGGACTTGATTCCTTTACAAAGGGGAAAGTGCACTTAGGTGATCATTCTCAGTTGCAAGACCTGAATCCATAAGTTAACATTGTTCCTGTACAACTGTGTGCATATACTCCAACAATAATCATATGGAGAACCTCCACACACACAGGAGGCTCTCAGCTTCAGACTCCTGCCATTTCATGCCATCAGACTGGTGACAGCTAGGGGCAGGCCTGGCTGGTGGTTTAGTCATCTGGCTGCAGAGCCAGAGGTTGGGAGTTCAATTCCCCACTGTGCCTCCTTGACAGGAGCTTGACTTAGTGATCCATAAGGTCCCTTTCAGCTCTGCAGTTCTAAGGTTATGGTGATGATTTCTTTCTTTCTTTCTTTCTTTCTTTCTTTCTTTCTTTCTTTCTTTCTTTCTTTCTTTCTTTCTTTCTTTCTTTCTTTCTGATAACCCATTTATAGAAAAGTTGAGTAGGGATTATGTGAACGGGGCAGATGCATGTGTCTGAACAGATATGTTGTTGTTGTTTAGTCGTTTAGTTGTGTCCGACCCTTCGTGACCCCATAGACCAGAGCACGCCAGGCCCTCCTGTCTTCCACTGCCTCCCGGAGTTTGGTCAGATTCATGTTGATAGCTTTGGTGACACTGTCCAACCATCTCATCCTCTGTTGTCCCCTTCTCCTCTTGCCTTCACACTTTCCCAACATCAGGGTCTTTCCAGGGAGTCTTCTCTTCTCATGAGATGGCCAAAGTATTGGAGCCTCAGCTTCAGGATCTGTCCTTCCAGTGAGCACTCAGGGTTGATTTCCTTCAGAACGGATAGGTTTGTTCTCCTTGCAGTCCAGGGGACTCTCAAGAGTCTCCTCCAGCACCACAATTCAAAAGCATCAATTCTTCGGCGGTCAGCCTTCTTTATGGTCCAGCTCTCACTTCCATACATCGCTACTGGAAAAACCATAGCTTTGACTATGCGGACCTTTGTCGGCAAGATGATGTCTCTGCTTTTTAAGATGCTGTCTAGGTTTGTCATCGCTTTCCTCCCGAGAAGCAAGCGTCTTTTAATTTCGTGGCTGCTGTCACCATCTGCAGTGATCATGGAGCCCAAGAAAGTAAACTCTGTCACTGCCTCCATATCTTCCCCTTCTATTTGCCAGGAAGTGATGGGACCAGTGGCCATGATCTTGGTTTTTTTGATGTTGAGCTTCAGACCATTTTTTGCACTCTCCTCTTTCGCCCTCATTAAGAGGTTCTTCAATTCCTCCTCACTTTCTGCCATCAGAGTGGTATCATCTGCATATCTGAGGTTGTTGATATTTCTTCCGGCAATCTTAATTCCGTTTTGGGATTCCTCCAGTCCAGCCTTTCGCATGCTGTATTCTGCATATAAGTTAAATAAGCAGTGATACAATATACAGCCTTGTCGTACTCCTTTCCCAATTTTGAACCAATCAGTTGTTCCATATCCAGTTCTAACTGTTGCTTCCTGTCCCACATATAGATTTGTCAGGAGATAGATAAGGTGGTCAGGCACTCCCATTTCTTTAAGAACTTGCCATAGTTTGCTGTGGTCCACACAGTCAAAGGCTTTTGTGTAGTCAATGAAGCAGACGTAGATGAACAGATATATAAATTTGTAAATGTATATACTTTTATCAGAGACCTAGGATTGCCTGTAGCTCCTGTTGGGTAGAATTTGGGGATTAACATGATATTACTATACACATAGATTTGCTATTAATACATGTGACTTTCTCCTTTGAATTGTAGAAATTCCCAGGAGGGTAGCTATGTTAGCCTATTGTAGTGAACAATCTTGAGGCATCTTTAAGCCTGACAATGTTTTATTTGGCATCTGCCTTCAGAAAGCACAGCCCACTTCTTCAGATGCATCAGGAAGCTTCTGCCAAGTAAAACTTGTTAGGCTTAAAGATGCCATAAAACTTTTGTTCCTTTTGGTTGTGGCATATAAGTAAATATATGATGTGTACTTTATTCTGAGTCATCTCACATTACCAATTGCCAGCCATAAGAATGAAAACAAGGAAATGCCAAGTTATGTTGTGTTGTCTACCTCCATGTTCCAAGAAACAAGGGAAAGGAGTAGCAGCTGCTGTATATGCCTCCTCAACAGAGGCTGGACTTGAAGATCCATAGGGTCCCTTCCAGCTCTGCACTTTTAAGATGGTGATATTATCTAACAAAGCTCTTGAGATCAGCTGATCTTTGCTGCACATCTCAGAAAAGTTACTTCTTAAAAAGTTACAACTCCTTGAATCTCCCTGGGTAGAGATTCTGGGAATTATGATACAAAGAAAAAGTAACATTTCTAAGTTCTGGGTGAGACATGTTGCTTCACTTACAATTTCACTTGTTCTTCGCCATGTCATTGCAAACATCTCCTGCAGCTTCACTTGGTATCAGAGCTGACAGATCCTAAGGAGTTCTTCGGAAACATACAGAAGGAGACATTACTGCCACTCACTTTGGTCCTTGCCTGTGGGCATGTTTTAGCAGTTTTCAGTTCAAGTGCACCTTTCCTTCTTATTTCATTTTAATTTGTCTAACAACTTAATAATCCCTTCAGGGAATGTTAGTGCTATAATAAAAGTATGTATAAAGTTCATAAATAATATCGCCAGGCTGGAGTTCCTAATAAGTTCCTCCTCACTATTCAGTATCTCACAGTTCTTTCAAGGTTGAAGAAGGAGAAACTAGAAATATAGAGAGTTTGCTGGTTTCTGCTTTTTGATGAACTTTTTGATGATATAACTGAATCTTGCAGAATGGCATGCATTTTTTAAGAACATTTGAATGTATTTATTATTGTAATTTCATTTTGTGTAAATCCATGGCTAGTTTTTAAGTTCTGTGATTAATGTCACTGTAAAAGAGTCAAACTACATGTTACACACATATACCGTATTTTTCGCTCCATAAGACGCACCTGACCATAAGACGCACCTTGCATTCGAGGCGCCATCGGGGGGGTGAAGGGGTGTGCGCGTGGAGGGGCGGGGGGAAAGTCAGGCGGCGGCATGATTTCCCCTCCTTTTCCGGCACTCTAAACACCTTTTCTTCCCCCGGATCACTTTCCTCCCATACGTCTTAACACCACTCTTTCCGTTTCTTTCAACTGTCCTCCCTCTTCTCTCGTGAGAAAAACATTTATCCCCCTCTTCTCCCCCTCTCGTGACTCCTCCCTCTCTTCTCCTACTTCCCCCTCCTCTATCCATTCCTCTGTCTTGTGCCGCTCCATCTCTCCTTCTTCTTCTGTCACTTTAAACTCTTTTTTTACAGTATTCGCTCCATAAGACGCACACACTTCCCCCCCCACTTTTTTGGGGGGGGGGAAAGTGTGTCTTATGGAGCGAAAAATACGGTATATACAGACACACACCCAAGCAGCTTAAATACCCAAGCCTTGTGGTGCAGTAAACTGCTGTACTGCAGCCAAACTGTGCTCACGACCCGGGGTTCAATCCCAGGTAGCCGGCTCAAAGTTGCTCAGTCTCCTATCCTTCCGAGGTCGGTAAAATGAGTACCCAGCTTGCTGGGGGGGGGAATGTGTAGCCCGCATGTAAACCGCCCAGAGAGTGCTTTAAGTGCTATGGGGCGGTATATAAGCAGCACACTTTGTGCGTTGTTTTTTTTGTTTGTTTGTTGGTTTGTTTTTTTGCTTTTTGCTTTGGAAATGGTGCAATTTTCCGAGTTGGCTTAATTCAGCATTCCGGATGCATTTTTTTTCACAGCAAAAACAAGCTTATTCTGTGTAAGACCAAGCTTTCTTTCTGTTTCCATACAAGGACAAACAAGAATACACAGTAAAGCTATGCCTGAACCAAGTAGAGGATCAGGTACTACTGCAGGCTTATATACCATTAGATGATGGAGTCCAGGACACAGCCTGGCAAGAGCTGTAGGATGTGGTAGGGCCATAGTTTTGGGGCAAAGAATATAGAAGGTACTGAGCTCTACACTCCTTTTCTGAAACCCTGAAGTCATTACTTAGGATTGAGTAAAGATAGGGTTTTCATTGAGTTTTTCTGCCTCAGACTATACCTTCAGTGTAAATCCAACCCAATGATCTGACACAGGATAAGAGTGCTTCTACATCTGCCAGTGTGGTGGGATAGAGGTCCAAGCATACATCCACCATCACCATGCATGCTATGATACCATGTATGAACTGAGCTTGCAATATAGCAGGGCTAGGAACACAGTGATGTTTGAACTACAGCTTCAAGAATCCCCCAGCCTCCATGATCGCTGGCCATGAGATTCTGGAAGTGACAGCCAGGAAAAAAAGGGACTTCCCCAACCTTTGCAGTCTAGACTAAAGTATGTGTACTACATCTGATTCCCATAGTCCCTATGTCCAAGTTTCTGTTTTAGAAGAATTATAAAATCAGACATACATACTTATGAGTCAGCTATTGTACCATACACACAATGGAGATGCACACACTAGTTCACTACCTTGCTGGGCATGTAAGCTTTTGAAAGTGGGGTATGAATGAACCAGTCCCCAGACTGTCCAGTTTGAGCATGCTGCCTCAATATATAAATAAATGTCAGCTGCTTTCCAGACCATTGAGGTGTACATATTGATCCACTGGGCACAGCCTGGGAAAATCAGGCAAGTCTGCAAGTTAAGTGCTTTTCTGTGTTCTTTTTTCTTCTTCATTTTAAGTACCATTGGCTTCAAAGGAACTTAAGTGCAACCATCTTTTTCAAGAGTGTACCAATGGAATTGGCAAGGTAGCCCATGTGAATGAAGTTATGCATGGATTATGGATGCATATCTGTCTGTAGTAATTACAATAATTTATAACTACCCTTCTATTTTTCACTCTTGATATGTCTACATTTGATAGAGTATGCATTGTGAAGCACATGTTCATAAGAAAAAGTTTAATGAGAATGAAGTCATTTTTGAGTTTTATTTTGCTTGTGGGTTCTCTTTGGCCTCTACAACAATCCTTCATTTGTCTGACAAACCCTTTGTCTGTGGCCTATCTTTTCCCCCCCCCTTACATGGCATTCAAAGTATGTGTATGTGTGTGTGTTTTCTAATTACCTTTTGCAAAGAAAACAAAGATCATATGTTAAAGCTATATTCAGAGAATCATTTTCAGAGCTATTAGGCAACACAGTAGGGGAGAAAAATCAATATTTCCTATGATAGCCACTATCTGAGAGTATAGCAACATTGCATATTATATGTAGAAACTGCACACATATCATATTTTTATTCTGTTTCCTTCAATCTGTCCTGAAGCTTCCTTATTTTCTTCAAACGTAGTCAAGAATTTATGATACAGCTCCATCTTTCTTCTCCTTCAGAAAGCATCTATATTCTCACTTGCTCCCTAATGATGAAATAACCTTGTCTGCTTGCTTTGTTCCATATTTTACTCACAACACCCTTACCTTTGTAGAATGAAGTTTGATAGTATGGAATTTTTTATACTTATTCGCTACAATCCCACAAATCTTCATTTTTTAGTAAACTGTGGATTTGTTGTTGGAAAAGATCAACAAAGCATATAACAAGTGATCTGACCTGGGAGTGGGAGTGAGGAACAATAGGTAAATAGACCTTCTGGTACTACCTTTTTTTTTGGTCTTTTCTCAGGCCTCCTTCCTTCTTTTACTGAAGTCACTTCCTGTTTCTTCTTGTTCTTCCATTCAAGTTAGAATGTCGGACCTCCAGTTATGGAAGCCAGTTCTAGTGGCTTCTGTAGCCAAGTACAAGAACCTTTCATTCTCTGGTACTCTACGGATTTTCCTTGGAAATAAACACTAAGGTTCTCCATAGCCTTTATTCAGGATAATCTGAATAATCATAGAATCATAGAATAATGGAGTTGGAAGGGGCCTTTAAGGCAATCAAATCCAACCTCCTGCTTAGTGCAGGAATATAAGTCAAAGTATAACAGATAGTTGTCTGTTTTTTTTCTTGAATGCCTCTAGAATTGGAGCATTCACCGTCTCCCATGATAGTTGGTTCCATCGTCTTACTGCTCTAACAGTTAGGACATTTTTCCTGATATTCAACCAAAATCTGGCTTCCTCTAACTTACATGTCCTGCACTCTGGGATAATTGAGAACAGATCTTGCTTTTAATCTTAATATATGTTTAATTGCTATTTATATGGTATTTTAAAACTATTAATTGTATTAACAAAAGAGGCCCATTTACAGGCAGAATGAAGCAGAATCAGCCTTATGGAGTAGGTAGACATGTCTCTTCCTTGAGACCAACAAGATGCTATGCAGAAAATCTGTAACCAAATCTCCCAAAGCAATTTTCCACTCCAAAAAGTGTGTTATGTCGTTGTTGTACTCCAAGCATTGTGAAGATCTGTAGTATCAGAAAGGTTATCCCTTTTGACATAGTAGCTCCCATAGAAAGGGTCATCATGCTTCATCACGTTAGCTTTGCTCAGTGGAGGAATACAACCCGTGTTCCAACTAGTGTCAGGTTAGGTGCATGAAAAATCCAATGCAAACTTGGATATAAAGCCTGAGCACCAGAAGTTAGTGGTTGGAGTGTCCACCTGGGACTCGGGTGATCCCCATTCTAGCCCCCAGTAAACTATCATTTAGTGATCTTGGGCCAGGATGTCTGTTTCAACCTGGTCTATCCGACAGGATTGTTGTGAAAATAAAATGTGGAGGAAGAGAGAACTGTACACTGCTTTGTGCCAAATGCAGGAAAGGCAGGAGATACATGTAACATAAATAAATGCTATTGAAAATGTATCAGCGATGTTAATTCTGGGAACTGCAGAAGTTAGTCTTATATCAAGTATGCTTAAGAGATATATCTTCATATGTGAAACATAAACAGCGTACTTACTTTATGCTCAATTGTTTGCCATTTTCCTCCAATACATACATTTTCTCTATTCTGTCAATGCCGCACATTCCTCAAATCCAACCGTATGTGCATTTTTGTAGTTTTCTGAATGATCACATTGTCTGCTTTTTGAATTGCACGCCTGCTGTTGGCTCACCGCCCCTAATTATTTTTGTTTTAGCATTTGTTCCTGGCTTCTCAGCCAGGCAGTTGAAAGAGGCCATGCCATCCTCTGAGAGGTGTCTAATCAGAAGGATGAGTAATCAAACAAAAAGCTTTTTGGGGAGGGGTGGAAATGGAACAAACGATATTGTCTAGCTAGTTATTATGTTTTCGGTTCTCAAGGTTTAAATAGAGTTCCTGTAGAAACCAGAGGAACTGCCCATTAGCTTGGTGGGTTGGGCTGCTGAGTAAGTGGATGGATGCCTTGTAAAGAAGGAGTGGTAGAGAAAACAGCTGGGGGAGAAATCAATGAAGTAGAAGCACATTGAAAGTACATGTAACATATTGTTTCCCATTGTCTATGTGCTGTCCAGGTGCCGAACTCTGTGGAAATGTTTGAGTAGGTGACTTTCTCAGTCCCTCTTTCTTTCTGCTTGTGGAGGCACCCGTTTGGGAGGGAACAAGGAATGCCATCCATTCCTTTGAGGGCATATATAAATTTCATTGCATGGCTGAGGTGGTGCACAGAGAAATGAGTGAGGAAATATCTGATTAAAGTGTGCATTGCTGCTGAGGCGACCGCATGTTGCCATAGCAATCGAGATGAAATGTGCAAGAAGTGAGATAATTAAATCTAACCCCTTTAGAAGTTTTTGACAGTCTATGCACTGCCAATAAGAAAAAGTTATCTCCGGTATTAAAGATAAAACACATTCCTCATGGAAGTACTTCTTCTTGTTGATATTTTGTTGTTCCCTTTGCTAAATACATGGCTCCAGGTGCCTGATTTAAATGTTCCCTTTAATAATCAGATGCAGTCTTGACCTTGGTGTGTAACTGCCAAGAGACTGAGCTGGTTTATTGTTCCATGGGAACTGCTACACAAAATATAGAGCTATATTTTTCCCCCTTCACTCTTCTTCTTGCCGAAGAGTTAAAGCCAGACTATCATGTCTTAGATTATGATTCAATAATATCTAGAACGTGCTGCCCTCTACAGGAACTGGTGATTAAGAAAAAGAACTTTTGAGCATGTTTATTGATTCAGGAAGTACAATGAATTAATGTGACCTTATCGAAGCCAGAGAGTTCATCGCATATAGTGATACTGGCAGAACGCTAATCTAGAATGGCCGAGTTGAAATGTTAACAGAAACAATAACTACCATGTAATATTAAAGAGCTATTGTTGGGAAACAGCAGCTAAAAATGTCATCATGGGCTGAACTAGTAATTAGAGGAAATAATTGGCAGCCTTATGAGGCATTTCTACATCACAGGTTCTTCAGATGTCAGCTAGCCAAGCACCAAAGAGGTTTATAACACAGGCTTTCATGCGAGAAAGTCAGACTATATGCTATTTGACACTCCCAAAAAAATACAAGGCGGGGAGGGGGAGTGAGTGAGAAGCAATCACCTGTTTGATCTCAAAGAATAAATACATTCTTAGTGTGGCGTGGTGCGGTTGATAACCTGAGTGTGGCCAGAGAGCATGTCAGATCACAAACATGATCTGACCTTTGGAACAGTAAAGCCAGATAGGATGGATAGGTAACATAGTTAGGTGTTCCCATAGCATCAGCTCCAGGGAGATGCTGTATAGGGTTGTGAAGCTAGTGGTTTTCCCCTTTCAAGTGTTATTAATGGATCCTAATAGTATACTCAGTAACTGTGTCGCACACAGGTAACTAACAAGAACAATGAAGATCATGAACTTCGTTTGTAAAGGGAAACAGATTGATGCCACTCTAACTTCACAGTTAGGAACATATGCCAATTTCCTATTGTTAGTCCCCACTAGAGTATACCCATTGACTCAATTGGTAAATGGTAAGTCAACACTTACATAAATTCCATTGGATCAATGGGTCTACTGCAGTCAAAACTGCAGGATCCTGGCCATAGAAAACTATCACCATGTACTGTATCAGACCACTCTTCCTTCTAACCCGGTAGGGTCCGCTCTGATTGGCAGCAGCCCTTATGTTTCCCAGGCAGAGGGTTTTCACATCACTTGCTAGCTGATTCTTTTGACTGGAGATACCAAGGAGTCAACATGAAACCTTTGTGTAACCTGAGCACTTGTCCTACTAAAAATCACACTAACAAGTGTGACTCAAAGCCATCATTCAGCATTCTGGCAGTGAGTGTCTAATTTTTAGGCCACTCCTCAGAGAGAAACTAGGAGAAAAGAAAGAAAGAAAATGGGAAGCTGCTTGGACAAGCTTATGGTTGTAATGTGTGCTTCCCTTGGACTCATGGCATTTAGATCCCATATCTGACCCAAGCTAAATATGTACTGTTCATTGTTTCCTAGTCCCTGATTTTTCTCACTATTCTGATTGCTCCATTTTGGCTCCAGATCTCTTGTCCAATTCAGATCTGATTACGCATAAAAGCTTCATAGAAACATTCAGCCTGAACAAAGGGAGTCCAGGGCCTTGCCGTTTCACTGTTCTCATTTTTAACAGCTCCATCTATCCTCTCCCTAACTTTGTGGAAAGTATCTTGTTTGTGATTTCCTTGTGCACAAGTGGTTGCACTATTTGGCACAGTGTCTGTTACATGACTGTTATGATATAGCTTGTACAACCACTTTTGCAATTTGTTCTTGAAGGCTTTCACGGCCGGGATCCGATGGTTGTTGTGGGTTTTTCGGGCTGTTTGGCCATGTTCTTGAGGTTTTTCTTCCTAATGTTTTGCCAGTCTCTGTGGCCGGTGTCTTCAGAGGACAGGAGCTAGAACTCTGTCTGTGTTCTGGTGTAGTATGTGGGATTGTCCCACAGAGATGCCGGCCACAGAGACTGGTGAAATATTAGGAAGAAAAACTTCAAGAACACGGCCAAACAGCCCGAAAAACCCACAACAACTTTTGCAATTGTTTGCACAACCAGTTATGCCATGGACATTGTGCCAAACAGCACAACTACTGGCACAACATTAATTATATGTGCTAGCAGCCCCAACTGGACTCCGTTCCACATGTTTAGTTTTTTTTGTTACATGGCCAAACAAGCCCTCAGCTGAAACATTTCTGTACATTCCTAGATCCTTGCAGTGAAGGTTCTGCAAGCCAAATGCTGGAAAACATGGTCCATGAGGAGCAAACAACATTCCTCCAATAGAATTATGTTGCCAGAATGTTTTAGAAACACAACTTTGCTTGCAAACAGAGCATGCTCCGTGGCATATCATGTTTCCTGCAGAATTCTCTCAACATTGATGGCAGTGACAGAAACATTGGGCCCACCTGTAGAACAATACAACCCCCACCTTGGGAATGTACTCATTACTGGTTGATCTGAAAGGAGTCTTTAACTGTTTGTTTGAATATGTTTAGAGATCTTCCCATCATCAGGTATCCTCATAACATGCTCATGGGACAGTTTCAAAGCTTGTTCAGCTAAATGTGCATAGAATTCCTCTGCATTGATCAGCTGATGTGAATTGGCAATTAATTGTTTTAGTAAAAAAATAAAGCATTAATTTGCTAAGCTAATTATTAATAAAGTAGCAAGCATGTCTATAATATTTTTAAAACTAAGAAGGCCCAACTCCTCCAAATTACCCCTAAAAAGTAACAAATGAAAAACTTGTGAACATTGTGACTCAAGCTCTTAACATGAATGTCATTTTATCAGTTTATGTGATTTCTTTTTAAACCATCATTTTAAAAATGTCAAATAATTAAAGTAGTTAATTAATTTTAACAAATATGTTCAAATATTCAGCCCAAGAAGTGGTAGCTGCCCAAGATCATCTGGTCACCTTCACAGCCAGGAATCGCTTCTAACTTGTTTCGGGGTCCAACCTTACTTTTACAGATGATCAGCCGCTAGAAGAGTCTTGATTATTTGTGATTGTCACAGCAGGAGATTTTCCCACCTTGTGTAATGCATAGGTCAGCTTACTTGAGTTTGTGGTTGCTCTTAGTCCATAAGCACATTTTTCTTTTGTATGTCTGATTTTTCAGACATGAAAGACTGCCAGAGGTACATCTCTAGGACACTTACTTGATTGCAGCTCTCATGATGAGTTATATGTACTCTATATGTAATATATAATTGGCCCTAAAACCACCTATAATCTCTTGGGAATATGACGGTGATTCATATTCCCATGGCAGCTTTAAGTGGCCTGGCATGACCAGCCCATATTTTGGTGTGAAAAGATTTGTTTTAAAGCCATCTATGGACAAATTCAAGAACCCTGACCCTTACTCTTCATCCATGCCACAGAAAGTTGGCCAACATAAATATGTCACCTTGATTTAACATGACTTATCCGTGTGCAGTTACCGCACCCAGAATTTCACCAGTGGTGGCCAAACTGAGGTCACATTTCTGATACACACACATTTCTCTTTTGCATTTTTAGTCACTTATTTCTTTCTTTTTTGTGTGGCTGCTGATCCACTGTGTTTGGAAGTTAGAATCCCAATGGATAAGGGCATAATAACTAATAACATTTCTTTGCTTTCCAGAGTATTTTTGGCACAATGATAAATTTCTTCTTCCCAGGAATGGTAAGCAGAAAACTATGTTCTGCTTCTGTTACTATGTGTGCAACAGGGAACAAACAAATTGTCATTTTAAAATAATGAAAATTCACTTATATAATATAAATCTACTACTTGATAAGGTTGTTGTTATCCACCAGCTACAAACACCTGAATATTTAAACCCTATAAAGCTATCTTTAACATTCCTACTGAATTTTTGTCTAGCATTTGTAGCTGTTGTTTCTAAAGGAACATAAAGATTTACCACTTCTGCTGGAAATGCTTTGGAAACCTGGGGTGTTCACCAATGTGTTTTGCTGTATAATTTATTGTAATATATACATATGAAGACATATAAATATGGCTTACGTAGTATCAGTAGAGAGAGGAATTGTATCTCTCCCTTAGATTGAGAGAAGGTTAGGCCTATATAATGTTTTACTGTGCTGAACTGTATAAAAATTGATCCTTATTTATGTTCCACCAGGGTTTTGCTGCATATGTGAATTTAAAATTGTGTATTTTCTGAATATAGACTCCACATCTTCACTGAAAGCTGCATGGTATCATGTAGCAAAAAAACAGCAACAACACCCAGATATATTTTTTTTACAGTTTTTTATTTGTTTTATTCTGAGACTGGGAAAAGACAATATTTATTTTACCCTTTGATCATAACATCTTTGCAATCAAATAAAATGAAAAATTCATCATATTGTACATGTAAAGGTCATTCTGAAATGAGACTTCATAGAGAAGTAACCCGAATAAGACAAGGCAATTTTAAGAGGGGTTGTGTTTATCAGTCCTTGGAATAGATCTCTTGCCCTCAACCCTAATGCACCTTCTTCACATTCCTCAGAGATTTACTTTGAAATAAACATACAGATCATCATACAACTGAACTATTTTGATGATGGGAAAAAATTGTGGAAAAATATATATTTTCGCAGCCATACAGATGTAACCTCTTCTCAGTGCTCCAGCTGAAATCTCTCCTATCTGATCCTGGAAGAAAGGCAGAATCTACTTTAAAAAAATACAAATAACAAAAACCAAACTAAAAACACAAAACACACACAAATTTCTGACAATTATTCAAGACTTTTAATATAATCACACAGAGAGAGAGAGAGAGAGAGAGAGGCAGTGTTCAAGATTAGGGCTAGCTGGTTTTCTCTTGCCTCTGATACAAGCAGAGGCATTTCTGCATTTCAAGAGAAAGTCATGAATTTAGGTTAAACATGGAGTCAGTTGTCACTAATCAACAAGGTGCTGGTCATGTTTCTGGTCACATGACAAGGAATGCAATCAGTGCCTTATTAATTAGTGGCAATTTGCCACCTCATCTGATTTGATTTCACTTTCATGTGCAAAAATCGCCCATAGGATTTTGGCCATATGTCCCTCACCAAGCTGTCAATGTCAGGATTCCAGAGGATGGAGCCATGGCAGTTAAAGTGGTCTGAAACTTAACTGTGTAGGTTAGGTGCACTCGTGTTTATTTAGAGAACTTCTTTTGAGTAATATATACAATATGCTAATGTGTGCATGTATGCATGCAGACACGCACACACATACAAACACTTTTCATGTTACTTCTATCTTGTGGCATTTATCTCACCTTTTTATAGCAGGTGTTCAAGGTGCTAACACTAGCAGTAGATAAAATAATGAAACAGAAAAGCAAAATATTGTCACCAGCTGCACAGCCAGGTTTGAAATGAGAGAAATATAACACATAGAAACTGTTAGGTAAAGGTAAAGGTTCCCCTTGACAATTGTTCAGTCGTGTCCGACTCTAGGGTGCGGTGCTCATCCCCGTTCCCAAGCCATAGAGCCAGCCTTTGTCCATAGACAGTTTCCGTGGTCACGTGGCCAGCGCGACTAGACACGGAACGCCATTACCTTCCCACCGTGGTGGTACCTATTTATCTACTCGCATTTTTACATGCTTTCGAACTGCTAGGTTGGCAGGAGCTGGGACAAGTGACGGGAGCTCACTCCGTTGCGTGGATTCAATCTTACGACTGCTGGTCCTCCGACCCTGCAGCACAAAGGCTTCTGCGGTTTAACCCGCAGCGCCACCACGTCCCTTAGAAACTGTTACATGTGGTAAATATTGTGTAATATCTCATTCTATCCACCAAGTTTTTCATAGGATTAGAGATGGGCATGAACCTCAGTTCGAAGGTTTGTGCTGGTTCGTACATGAGGCACCCACAGGTGGAACGTGTTCCCTTCCCCCGCCTCCCCGGCCAATGCCCCACTCACCAGCCAGAGCGTGCTCCTCTCCTCCTCCTCTTCGGCTGTTCAGCCAGTCTCCGGCAGGAGCATGGGCTTACCTGTCCCACCCCCTTGTCTGAGTGGGCGATCAGCCAAGGAGGTGGGGCAGGGAAACCTGGGCTCCTGCCAGGGACTGGCTGAACAGCCGAAGAGGAGGAGGAGTGTCCACCGGCTGGTGAGTGGGGGAATCTAGCCAGGGAGATGGGGGAGGGAAACATGCAGCACCTGCGGTGCCGCACTTACAAACCAGCACAAACCTCCAAACACAGGATCATGCATTCCATTGATTTTGTTCTAAAATTGAATTCATTCTCTTGAAATGGAGTCTGTACTCCTCCTCCAAACAATTCCTGTACTTCATCAACAACCCTTTTCAACTCTTTGTGTATCGTGTTTATGGCACAAAAGCGCCTGGTACCTTTCCATTAAGCATGTCTGGGACTAGAAGATCCTACGGAAAATAGGATTCTTCTTCCCACTTGCTCACACAGATCACCTTCTCTCTGAATGGGCTGTTACCTCAGGAAAATCTAGTCTTAACAGGCTGCTCAGGCTCTTTTGAAATGCTTTCCTGGAGAATGAAGTTAGGGCTTTCATTGCATCTGCTTCTATGCTCCAGGTGACCTAGGTCAATGAGACATCCTTTCGCCTGTTTCATATGTTGCCATATTTCATACATTCTGTAGCAAGGCAGAGAAATAGAAAAACTGGCTCAGTGAGCAGCACTTGTTCTAACAAATGAAGGCGTGTCCCCATAAAGAAGCTGATTCCTGGGCAGGTGAAGGGAGGAGGGTTGAGCTGTTAATTCCTTTTCTTGTGTTTTGCAAATCCTGAGACAAGCACGATCATGGCTTTGACTTCAGTTCAATTTTATCATTCTCGTCATCACTTATTGTGTGCGAAATATTTACATCCTGCTAAGAGCCATGCAACCAGAAGATCACATGAAAATTCAGTGTACATTCTTAATGACAAAAAGCATGATGGAACTAAACGTAACAAAGGAAACTTGTTTTAAATTGCTATATTTATAGCCCAACCTTCCTGCAAGCAGCTCAAGGCAGTGCCACTGCATTTTATCCGCTCAGCATCTCTGTGAGATAGAGTAGGCTGGGAAAGAATGCTTGGCTCAAGGTCACCCAACAAATTTGTGGCTAAGGGGAGATACGAACTGGAGTGCTAGAGTGGTCCTAGACTGGCACTTTAATTGATACATTGCATTGGGGATGGGTATTTACCAGAAATATCAGCACACTGTATTGTGATTTGTTTTGTAGAAGGGTTTTATATTAGGAATTTGTTCCCAGAGTACAAGGCAGACAACAACAACACAGAAATGTGAGCAATCAGCCCAATCTCACCAGCCTTTCCTTATAACACAAGTCTAGCCTTTGGTAATAAAAAGTCCCTCTAGATTCATCTTTCAAGTGGAAAAAGTAAGTTTACTCACAGTAATCATGTGTAGCTACCGTCAGAAAGCGGGGAGGGTCAGGAAGGAGGGAGGAGTGAGGGAAGAAGAAGGCAATCAACAAAACAAGAGGAATCCCAGATAAACAGGAGAAGGGACTGGCCCTAATGCCAGAGGTGGGAAAACTTTACCAATCAAATTAGTGGCAAAGAACCATCATTTTCAGCTGTAAAGCCCCTCACACTGATACCCAGGCTTACTGCATGTGAGATTGCCTCCCCTCCTCAAACACACTGAAGGATTATTTTTTGTAAGAAGAATCACAAACTATCTTGACCTGTATTCCCAACCTGTTATGAATGCAGAGGCATGACCTGGATTTAGCACTTCTGGAACAGCAATCACAGATTGCACTTGCAAACTTATCTATGGATACTGAAGGAAATCCATAGTATACTGGCTGGGTAAGGGTTGCATACATCAGTGGCATGAAGGGGCCCTTAACCTATCTCATGCATCCCTAGCCATGATTACTTCCCTTTTCCCAACCTGAACAGGCAACAGAAAGGCAAAATGGACAGAGAAAGACGTCAGACACACTCTTGTAATTTACCTCCTCTACCTTTAACTTATCTCTGTGAACAGAATTTGGAATGAGATGCCAAACATTGTCCATGACTATTTTTTCTCTCTTTCTCTGACTCTCTGAGGGAAGATTTGGTTTGGAGAAAATGAAAAAAGAGAAAGGAGTTAAGTTTTCCCCACCCAGAATGTCATTTTCCCAGTCTGCAAAGTGTCCACCTGGGGATATTCTTTTTTTATTATTATTATTTTAAAGATAGACATGCAAATATCCATGCACACATGTGTGCAGCTCCCCACCCCCCACTCAGAGAATATCTTAATTATAGATATCCTCATCACGGATAGGTTGTTCCTGAGCTGGTAAGCCCAATAAGATCACAGTTATTTTTGTGTAGCAATAACTGGGAAGTTGAAGGGCTCTCCGTGGTTAGAATGGAGTGTAGTGCTCATGTAGGAGGAAAGAGTCTTTTGTATAACTGCCATATAAACCTATGCCTACATCCCAAGAAAGGCACTAGGTTTAACAAAAGCCTACATACTCACAATCCTAATAACACAGCATTTTCAAGTGAGAGTCTCCGCCAATCAGTTGTTCACTTCTAAGTAAGCATGTGCTGTCAAGTCACGTCTGACTTATGACAATCCTGTTCAGGGTTTTATAGGTGAAGAATACTCAGAAGTGGTTTACCCTTCCCTTCTTCTGGGGGCATCCTGTGCAGCTTGCCCAGGGCCACACAGGCTGGCTGTACTTGTGGCACAGTGGGGAACTGAACTCCCAACCTAACTCAGGTTCACTTCTGCCCAGCTCTATATGTGTTTTCGCTATCATTAACTGAAACATAAATATAGATTTTTCTTATATTGTAAAGCTCAGACTGAATTTATCCATATCATTCCCATCAATGTAGTTAAGTGTGTGCATGTGTGCGTGTGTGTGTGTGAGAGAGAGACTGAAAAATTGAGAGAAAAAGAAGAGAGATGGTTTAAATGATATGTAAGGTGTTATTGGCTGGAGGCCCGTAACATTGTACAGGAGGCAGCAACAAAAAACATGCCAAAGAAAAGGAAAGGCAAGAAAGCAAAGTGGCCATCCAACGAGGCCTTACAAATAGCAGAGAAGAGAAGGGAAACAAAACGCAAGGGAGACAGGGAAAGTTACAGAAAATGGAATGCAGACTACCAAAGAATAGCAAGGAGAGACAAGAGGGCCTTCTTAAATGAACAGTGCAAAGAAATAGAGGAAAATAATAGAAAGGGAAAAATCAGAGATCTGTTCAAGAAAATTGGAGATATTAAAGGAACATTTTGTGCAAAGATGGACATGATAAAGGACAAAAATGGTAGGGACTTAACAGAAGCAGAAGACATCAAGAAGAGGTGGCAAGAATACACAGAAGAATTATACCAGAAAGATCTGGATGTCCCGGACAACCCAGAGAGTGTGGTTGCTGACCTTGAGCCAGACATCCTAGAGAGTGAAGTCAAGTGGGCCTTGGAAAGCATGGCTAACAACAAGGCCAGTGGAGGTGATGGCATTCCAGTTGAACTATTTAAAATCTTAAAAGATGACGCTGTTAAGGTGCTACACTCAATATGCCAGCAAGTTTGGAAAACTCAGCAGTGGCCAGAGGATTGGAAAGATCAGTCTACATCCCAATCCCAAAGAAGGGCAGTGCCAAAGAATGCTCCCACTACCGTACAATTGCACTCATTTCACATGCTAGCAAGGTTATGCTCAAAATCCTACAAGGTAGGCTTCAGCAGTATGTGGACCAAGAACTCCCAGAAGTACAAGCTGGATTTCGAAGGGACAGAGGAACTAGAGACCAAATTGCTAACATGCGCTGGATTATGGAGAAAGCCAGAGAGTTCCAGAAAAACATCTACTTCTGCTTCATTGACTACGCAAAAGCCTTTGACTGAGTGGACCACAGCAAACTATGGCAAGTTCTTAAAGAAATGGGAGTGCCTGACCACCTTATCTATCTCCTGAGAAATCTCTATGTAGGACAGGAAGCAACAATTAGAACTGGATATGGAACAACTGATTGGTTCAAAATTGGGAAAGGAGTACGACAAGGCTGTATATTGTCTCCTTGCTTATTTAACTTATATGCAGAATACATCACGCGAAAGGCTGGACTGGAGGAATCCCAAGACGGAATTAAGATTGCCGGAAGAAATATCAACAACCTCAGATATGCAGATGATACCACTCTGATGGCAGAAAGTGAGGAGAAATTAAAGAACCTCTTAATGAGGGTGAAAGAGGAGAGCGCAAAAAATGGTCTGAAGCTCAACATCAAAAAAAACCAAGATCATGGCCACTGGTCCCATCACCTCCTGGCAAATAGAAAGGGAAGATATGGAGGCAGTGACAGATTTTACTTTCTTGGGCTCCATGATCACTGCAGATGGTGACAGCAGCCATGAAATTAAAAGACGCCTGCTTCTTGGGAGGAAAGCGATGACAAACCTAGACAGCATCTTAAAAAGCAGAGACATCACCTTGCCGACAAAGGTCCGCATAGTCAAAGCTATGGCTTTTCCAGTAACGATGTATGGAAGTGAGAGCTGGACCATAAAGAAGGCTGACTGCAGAAGAATTGATGCTTTTGAATTGTGGTGCTGGAGGAGACTCTTGAGAGTCCCCTGGACTGCAAGGAGAACAAACCTATCCATTCTAAAGGAAATCAACCCTGAGTGCTCACTGGAAGGACAGATCCTGAAGCTGAGGCTCCAATACTTTGGCTATCTCATGAGAAGAGAAGACTCCCTGGAAAAGACCCTGATGTTGGGAAAGTGTGAAGGCAAGAGGAGAAGGGGACGAAGGAGGACAAGATGGTTGGACAGTGTCATCGAAGCCACCAACATGTATTTGACCAAACTCCGGGAGGCAGTGGAAGACAGGAGGGCCTGGTGTGCTCTGGTCCATGGGGTCACGAAGAGTCGGACACCACTTAATGACTAAACAACAACAAGGTGATAAATGTCAGATAGCCAAAAAAAAAAAAATTGTTGAATATAATTAAATCTACACCTTAACAAAACAGTTTCTTTCTCATTTCCACCTCTAGCTGTGCTTAATGAATAAAGATTAAGTGCACATTACTATGAATAGTCATACAGCATTCTAAGTTTTAATCAAAACAGTTCTTCTCCACTCTGTATGCTAATAAATTGTCTGATACCTGTTAATGTTAAATATACCGGAAGAATTTCATTAAATATCAACATTTTTTTCCTTTAAGGTTAGAAGACTTAATTCATGCTTCAGTCTGTACACACAGGGCATACATCCAGCGCTTGCAAGTCTTGCCTCTTTACACTGCAACTCTTAGAATTGCCCACTCAGCCTCACTGGTGGCCAGCCTGACCTGGAAGGCTTCTGGGAGTTGTAGTCCACCAAAGGAATGTTCCCAAGCTCTGTGTTCATCACACAGTTAAGATTTTTAAGATGTTTAGGGCAGGCTCTGGACCATCACCACCCCTTGCTTAAGTTCTCAGAACAATAATGTATACATTGATTATGATACCTGAAGAATAACTATTTACATATTAAAGCCAATGTGGGATAATGGGATAGAGTGTTGGACTAGGAATAGAGTGTTGGACCTGGGTTCAAATCTCTGCTCGGTCATGGAATCTCCCAGGGCTGTGGCAATGTTAAACCACTCTTTGAACATCACTGCAACTCAGAAGTGATTTCATGGCACATAACATAATTACACTTTGAATGCTTGATGTCTAGAAACCATGAATGTCTTCGAAGGAGGTTTCAATTCTGCAATTCTTCTGCCTCGGCTGCAGAATTTCATGAGGATCTAGACAACCTTGTCTGCATCCTGTAACTGTTCCTCATCTTTCAATCACTTCTTCTATCTATATTTCCTATTACAAAATGCAGATGTTCAAGAGAAGACAAAATAGTGGTGCATTGTTTTTGGTCATTCATGCTCAGTAGGGATGTTGGCAAGTCTTTGGGTCTGAGTCCCAAGTCTGAGTCTTTGGTACCAAGTCACAAGTCCAAGTCTTCCATACCAAGCCCCAAGTCCCAAGCCCCAAGTCCAAGTCCCTATTAAAAACAAGCTTTTTCCCTCCAGAAAAAAGGGAGGAGTGGGTGGATTCTCATTGAAAAAAACCCCCGAGTCCAAGTTGACTTGACAGTGAGTCCTGCGACTCAAGTCCCCATCCCTGATGCTCGGTACCTTCTTAGCCTGTGCACACATCATATTAAAGTGCTGGTTTGACTTCAGTTTAAAAGCAACATACTTATTTTTCTAGATAGCTTTGAGTATTCTGGTGTGTTGGGGGGGGGGGGTTTCATTTCACAGCAATACTATTCACCTTAATTAACAAAACAATAGTTGAATGTTTCCCCCACCCTTTTTATTTTACAAGACATAGTTTGCTCTCCGGGCTGCTTATCAGCTCTAGATTATCCTCCTAAATGACAAGGCAAGTTCTTGTCTTCAGCTTTGCAGCCTCTTTTTCCGACATCACCTTGTTGAACCAAACAGCTTACTTGATGAGTGGCTGCCCCAATTATTTGGCACCCTAGCACTGCTGGGCTAGATGCCAGCTTGTGTTCCACCACTATTTATGGCTCTGCATTCAAAGTTCAGCTATGCAAATCCTAACCATTAAAAAAAAAAAAGACATTGCAGATTTGTTTTTGAAATGTATTATGTGGCTCGCAAGGTCAAATCATTTGTTTCCTCTGCAGTAAAATACAGTTTTGTCAGTAATGATCGAACAGATTGTCACCTCTTAACACTTTTTTTTTTAAAAAAAGGCTGAGTCCAATTGAATGTAAACATCTCTTCACTCCCTGTGCAAGAAAAAATAATCATACGGGAGGACTTCAGTAGAGGAGGAAAGAGACCCAGAGAAAGGCACAGGGGCAGGGAATACATTATGATGGGCAAAGTACAATTTTGTAATCCGTGGGAGAGAAAAGAGACTATAGTTTTGGAAAATATATGTGAGCATTTTGGAGGATAAATATCCATCCATACTGAGTAAGTGACAAGCATCAGGTGAAAAAAAAAATTGTACGCACCTTATTTGTTTCTGGCTAGAAATGATTAGCCAACTTTTGCTAGGTGGACATTTTCTTAGACTGTATTTGTTGTTGTTGTTGTGTACTATCAAGTCAGAACCAACTGACTCTAATAGGGCTTTCAAAGTAAGTGCGATACTTAAGGAGTGGTTTTACCAGTTCCACACCCCCAGTGAGTTTCCATGGTTGAGTGAGGATTCGAACCCAGGTCTCCTGAGACCTAGTCTGTCACTCTATCCACTATGCCATCCTCTGTAGTTATTAGAAAAGCTACGTTTTTGTTTGTCCAGTAAAGTCACAGAAAAGTTCTGCCAAGGTAATGGTAGTCAAGCTTTTAAAAACAGTCAAGCTTTAAAACTATAAAATGATATAAAATAAATAAAAATTAAAGATAAAAGCAGAGCTGCTTAGCTGTGTGTGTGCTGCTACACCTTGCCGAAACAGGATGTCCGGGTAGTGGTAGTCATACCAGTGCTGTTCACCATGGCAGCTGAGCAGAAAGCAAATCTTGAAATATATGGAACTTGTGGGTCAGTTCTAGATATATGAATCCACTTGGCTACAATTAAGCCATTGTCACATAGTAAGCCACCACTGTTTTTTCTCTTTATGTTTTTATCAATGGATAGTGACCACATGGCTTTCTCAAATGTATGATACTGGTATGCATAATACAGCAGGCAATGCATGAAAGTTCAGTTTTGATAGTGGAAACATATTCCCAGGCTTAGAATATGTATAGAGACACCCTCTTCTTTATTCTAAAAGGCCTGTCTTTCTATTTCAGGATGTCTGATTTTGGGATTCCAGTGTGAAGGAGGAGGAGGAGGAGGAGGAGGAAGCAAGAATAAAGTAGGTCTGCATCTGAAGTCACCCTATCCTGGAGACAGATGGAGCAATGTTTTGACCCTGCATAGATGATTATGATTAGATCTTTCCTTTCCTCTATAGCCTGCATAGAAGAAGGCTGATGCATTGTTCATTGAGACTTTGATTCATAATTGTATTACGAGTTTTAAAAACTTCTTCTTCTTCTTCTTCTTCTTCTTCTTCCTCTTCCTCTTCCTCTTCTTCTTCTTCTTCTTCTTCTTCTTCTTCTTCTTCTTGTCAGATGATGGCAAGGCACTCTTTATAGCCAAGTCTGAGTAGACTTTATGCAACCAATGTCTATCCATTTCTATAAAATGAGTTGCTTTACCACCTTTGAATTCTCTTCTCAAACAGAGAAGTTTCTGCCTGTGTGGCCTTGGGCAAGCTGTGCAGTCCCAGGATGCCCCCAAGAAGAAGGGAATGGTAAACCACTTCTGAGTGTTCTCGACCTAGAAAACCCTGAAAAGGGTCCCTGTAAGTCAGAATTAACTTGAGGGCACTAAACTAACTATTTAAGTTTCTATACCACACCCATCTGCCTGGTAGCCAGACAGCATCGTAAATGAAAAAGTAAACATTGCAGAATAGTAACAAGAGATAAAAGTACATAAGCTCAGTGTGTCTGCCACTTAGTCTGTGCTTGAGGGCACCTCATTGTTTGGACTGCGATGCTGGCTGAAACATAACAGGCTACTGAAAGCACTAAGAGCACACATTATTTTTGGTGCCTGTACTCCTGAAGAGCTCATGTGTGGCTCCGGTTATCCAGTAACAATGGGAAATTAATGTCTGCACGAGTCCTTGGAGGTGCAAGCATTTTCTTGACAGAGGCATGTATTAACATTAGTTCCTATTAAGCCATTATTAAAAAATAGGGGGGGGGGAATCAATATGTGAGTGAGGATGCTGAATGGTCTTACACCAGCATCATGTGTCCTGCATAGCTCTGCATCTAAGCATTCTTATATATATAACCCCTAGGTGAATGCACATATAGCACAGATGTTTGCTGGAAAAGAAGCATGGCAATATGAAGTTCTGCCTCCCATATGTAGAAGGCCCTATCCCCCCAGTTCTGCATGCTAAGGCTTCTCCCCTAAAGATGTTTGTGCTGTACAGTGTGTGCTAGGGCAGCAGCATACAGGAGGACATCCATCACCCAAAATGAGGATTCAGGAGGAGACTTGAATCTTAAATCTGAAGGTGGCAACTTACATGTACAGAAGAAATCGGCAATTATTGTAATTTATACAGAACTTAAAATGCATCTTACTCAAGAGGGGAAGAGACCTCTATGTTGAGTTTGTTGTCCAGGTGCTACCTGTGGAGGAGCAACTTCAAGATTCAGGATCGTGTTCCTTATAGTTCTTTATCTTAAAACCAATCATGGATTGGGCAGCTCTTCAAACGGAGGAATGAACCTTCCAACTGAGGACAGTTCTCTGACAGCCCTTCTAGTGGAGACTATAGAGCAGTGGTTCCCAACCTTTGGTCCCAGATGTTTCTGGACTACAACTCCCAGAAATCTTGGCCAGAATAGCTAATGGTGAAGGCTTCTGGGAGTTTTAGTCCAAGAACATCTGGGGACCCAAGGCTGTGAAGCACTGCAATAGAGGATCTTGACTATTCTAGGATGTTCATAGACCTAAGGGTGCAGTTTTACAGGTAGGGTCTCATCCTCACCTATCTGTTGGTTTCACTTGCTTTAAATAATGCTCGAACAGGACCGTTTTCTGTCTGGTTCCTGAGATATTTCTGTTCTCATGAACCACTCAGTCGTAAGTGGTAGAGCATGTGCTTTGCATGCAGTAATAATCCATAATATATTGATTTTGTATAATAGAAATTGACTTTTTCACATTATGTCTATGAACCAGATCCTGATTATATCATGGAGTGAAGTCCAGTTTAGCCTCCTCTTAGCTCAATAGTTTAGGTATCTGGTTGTGGAGCCAGAGACTGGGAGTTTGATTCCCCACTGTGCCTCCTGCAAGTAGAGCCAGTCTGTGTGGCCTTGGCCAAGCTGCACAGTCCCAGGGTGCCCCCAGAAGAAGGGAATGCTCAACCGCCTCTGAGTACTCTCTATCTGGGAAATCCTGAAAAGGGTCGCCATGAGTCAGAACTGACTTGACGGCACACAATTATTATTAAAGCTGCATAACCATCAGAAGGAATAGCCAGTATGCAGATGTCTCAGGCAGGAGGAAGGAGGAGTCTTCATAGTAAGCAAGGAAGCAACAAGTGTTCTACGTGGTCATCTCCATCTTGGAACTAGGGGAAATAGTTGCTCCTAAGCACAATACAGTCTTTTTGTATTTATACAGTTTTGCTAAAAAGGAGGGTGCTTAGGATCCACACCAGCATCACCATTCAGGGTATTTACATCTGCCTTGAGCCTTACTTTGAGGCATGAACTTGGCAAATGAATAAAGAAACATTTCAGTGGAGTCAGTCCAGACTTTATCAAATCTAGGTGCAGACTTTAGACCTTCATTAAAACCTACAAAGCTATGGAATTTACCAACTATTAAAAGTCTGTCCTTTAGTGAGTTCAGTGAAAAAGATCACCCTGTTCAAAGAAGCAACCAGGCAAGGCAAATATATCCAGAAAACTGGTCTCACAGACTATGCTAAACAATAGTTTTTAAAGCTACTTTCCAAACATGACTTTCTGTAACATTAGCATTTCTTTTCGGGGAAGCTAACTAGAGATTGGATCTCGCTTATTTTGTGAAATATTCTATTTAAAAAGAAAAGACAAATAGAAATGATCCATCCTTCTGAAAAGCTTTCAGAATTTTATTCTGGCAATCTTCACTGCAGAGGCTGGACCTTTTTAAAAAATGGAATACAGTTTTAATGTTTAAAGGTTATTCTCAGCTTCCCTCTGTGCTATAGTTTTCATATATAACCCAAGTAAGGACAACTTGTTATTAAAGAAGTCAGCAGGTGTTCTTCTCTCTGAAACATACTAAATAAAGAACTCTAACTGATTGTGTTGGCTGCACACTCTGGGGGAGAAAAAAAGAAATTAAATAATGAAGAAAGTTTTCAAGACAGAACATCAGGATAAGCAAGAAAAAGAAGGTTGGGAGCTAGAGAGTGCAGCAACATTTTTTTAATTGCTTGCTAGGTGGTGCATTAAAAAAAACCCAAACAAAATGGGGATTAGAATACAATATTTGAAAAACCATGGCTTTGCTGTGGCTATCCATTCTTTGACTTCAAACTCTGCCTGGAATTAGATAGGGCTGCACACTTCACACGGTGGTGGAATGCAGTGAAGCAACACTGGGCTACATTTGACACCGTGGGTGAAGTCCTGTTGCATAACTTTGCCCAGGCATAACCTGGATCAGGCACTGGAAGCATATAATTTAAAGCAATTAAAATATTTCTATCCCACTCTTTTTAGGTTCTGAGGCTCCCTAAGTGTCTCTTTTGTCCTGGGGAATCTTTTGGGAACCTCAGGACGCAGTTAGAGGGATCCTTTAAAAATAATAATAAAATGCCACTGGATCACCACTGCTGGGATCGGGACCACAGCTGAGTCTAGGATCCTAGCAGGGTCACCCAAAACGGATGCACCAGATCTAGATGCATCCATCCTTACCAGGAATTAATGGTTGCGTCAGTAAAAGATAATTGATAGTTCCAGCAGTGATGGGGATGTAGAAATTCTTGAAGGGCAGAATGGTTGTGAAATGTAATTCCGATTAAGGATCTTTCATATTCTGTGGTAGTGACATTCAAACTAATTCTTGTCAGTACTGTGCAGAAGAAGGCAATGGCAAATGGCTCCTGAATAATTAAACCCTTGACAACCCTGTAATGAGATAATTCAAAACAAGCCAAGAGATAGTGCTGAAAGATGAGACTTCCAAAGTAGAAGGCACTCAGTCAACCACAGGAGAAAATATAAATATAAGTGTGCTAGTGCTATTGCTAACAAAATGTGCCAGGAATGTGAACAGCAACTTGTTAATTAGTGGCAATTTCCATTGAAATTAAGCAATTACACTTACGTAATTGTGGCCAATATCTTCTGTTGACAAGGCATCTAACTTCTCTCCCAAATAGATTTGCAGTGAGAAGACACAAAGAAAAAAATAGATTTGCACTTACCTGTAATTGCTGAAGTCCTTCTTTATAGTCAAACAACCAGCCCATTTCTTTGTGCTGCAGAGAAGCTGACTGTCATGGGTCTTCTGATAATATCACATTGAAGAAGAACCATCACACTGAAATAATGTTGGAGTTAAACTAAGCTGTACATTAAATGTGTAGCATGTGGTTTCTAGGTTAGTCTCTATTTTATTAGCAAGGGCTTGGGCCCTCAATCTGCATGGTCCTTAAATCTTCCCCCAGCCAGCATTTTTACATAATAATGCTCCCCCAATGGAGTTTAAAAATAATGGCCAGGACATGCTAAGTTTAATAAAAATGACTGGTAGAAGGGTGATTTAAGACCAGCCTACCCACCCACAGTGGAACTGGTCAGAAGATCCCAGTTTGAACCCTCCAGATTTTCTAATGGGGTTGGGAAGCGACTATGAATCTATGTGAAACTTTAGAGAGTTACAGCGAGTAAGAATAGACAATACCAAGCTAGAAGGATCAATGATCCAACCTGTTCTAAACCAGCTTCATATATTAGTACTATGGAATGCCATCCCCAGCAAAGCCCGCCTGGCCCCATATTCCATTTCTTTTGCAGCCTGGTGAATATGTGATAATTTAGGACTGACATTGCAAGGATGGCTGCATTTTTCCCCATGCTGCTTCAGAAGGACCACATTATTGTATTTTGATTATATGGACTTTTTATTGTTTTTCTTCTTATTCCTATTTTAAGAAAGGTAATATAGGGAGAAATGTTTCACTTCCCTCACTGTACGTATTCCCAACAGGATGCAACTGGCAGCATCAGAGGGTGGTTATCTAGTGGGGGAAATCTCACTTGGAAATGTTGGGGTGAGCTCCCCCAGCTTGGATCGCAATCTGTACCAAACACAGGGATGAGCAAAGGCGAGGTTCATGGAAGGAGAACTATATGTTATATAAAACCTTGTCTTGAATAATTAAAGCCAAGTTCATCCATCTGATTAAACTGGTATGGCATTTTTTTAAAAAAATCTGCAACCAATATATTCTGTGTTATACTTTGTTAGTGGACATTCTAGTCCCCTAACTTGTTTTGTCCTACATCCATGAGATAAAAGTCAGTTTAGGGGGAAAAATCTAAATAAATGTCACTTGGCTGGAAAAGGGCAGAAAATGAGTTTCATCTGGCCTGATTTACAATTCAGTTAACTGGAAATATGTAGATTTAAGCTGATTTGCCAGTTCCATTAAGCTGATGTAGCCAGCTTAATTGACTTTTGGATAGGGTAGTCTTTGGCTTGTGTGTAGTACAGAAGAAGAAGAAAAGGATAGAGAAAGGAAGGGCTAGAAAAGCAAAAGGGAAAGGAAAAGGATGCCAGGTCTTCCTCCTTAGCCATCCTTGATTGAACCATAGTTGACTGTAAGTGATCCTTTTCTAGAAATGAGGTTTTATTAATAATTTTACATTATTTTTAAAAGATGAAACGTGAAGAGCAGTTTTGCTCTTCCATGTTCTTCTTAATTGTTGAGTGATCACATAAAAATTTTCAATATAGACTTTTGTATAATCATGTAGTGTATCGATGTCCCTCTTTTATTAGAAATGTGCTTTTTGCTGCTATTTGAAGATAATTGACAGTTAACATCAAATATTTAATGAAAAGCTTCCCTTTGCCTTGTTAAAGCTGAGCTTTATGAGGCTAAACCCGGCTTCCTCTGAAGCTTGTGGAAAGATTCCTGTTAACTTCAATAGAAGCAGGATTGTGCCACAGGGCTTATTGGAAAACAAATTATGTAAATTTTCCCCACATTAATAATGAACCTTCTTTAGGATAAAATGCAACTCAGCATGCTCACAATGAAGTCAATAATATGGTGCCAACAGCTTTTTTTATTTCTTCTAAGACTCCAGTGCATATTAACAGGAAGCAGTATTAAAATGTAGTTTCTGTTATTGCTTGTATCGTATTTCTTCTGTGCAAAAGGTGCAAGAGAACCAGTGACAAGCACTGCTCTTCCCATTTTACAGACAGTGAAACTGAGACAGGAAGATAATGTCATTGCATGGCCGGTGAATTAATAGCTCAGCTGAATGAAAGTTGTACCTTTGGTTCTGATGGTTGAACTGCCATTTATTTTTACAGAGACAATTGATAGACATCTATCACATAGTAGTGGAAATCCTGTTGCTTTGTTATACATGCAGAAGGCAAGAGGTGTAGCATTCAATTGTTCCTAGCTGGCAATTAACAAGTCATGTCCAGAATTCTCAGGGGCATGCATGACTGCTGGCTTAGTGCACACTCCAGAATCACACTGGGGATTCATTAATTGTCGGTTAGGAATCACTGAATGTTACGTCTTATGCCCTCTGTAAATTACACTATGTAAGGTTGATGATGTCATCACCTGCAGTGATTTTTGTTTGTTTGTAAATGAAGCATTTCCGGTTTCTACCACAAGAGTCCTTAGGCTCCTATGGAATCACTTTAATCCATTAAGGGCCATGGAGGCTGAATTCTTTAATTACCAAAAGTCACTGCCACTGGGATGACGTTACCAGCATGACGTTATCCCTACCTGTGACCCTAACGGCTTCCTGATGATAAAAGTGATTCCACAGAAGTTTCAAGAATCAAGACCTTCAAGACAGAACTCAGAAAAGTTCAATTTCAGAAAAATGGCTGTGGCAGATGACATTTTCCACATTACGCAGCATAATGTACACAACAGGATTTCAGTCACAGCAATCAGTTCTAGAAGATACATTTTTTCATGCATGTGACTACCAATTTTAATCATTGATATTTCCAGTTAAAAAGAACCAAATAGGAGGTGATGATGGGCAAGATGCTTGCCTCCCTGAAGTGTTGGAGAGTCACAATAGATAATACTGAGTACAGAGTCAACCAATTTAAGCTGATAGTTTATTATATCCCTATTTATCATACTACTATGTGTGGTTATGGAACTGATGGTTTATTCTCTGCTTTCATCTCTGATTCTTATCCACATGAATGGAAACTTCCTATTTTTACTCTTGCAGTCAAGTTACCGATATAGGAAACTGACATTCTGGATTGTGAAGATTGTGAGGGAACGTTGCTACTACTACTATTTCACAAATGCTTACACAAGATTTTTTTATAACAATCCACAAGCATCAGTTTATAAAATAGATTGTATAAGTGGAAAAGCATATTTCTCCTCCTGCTTAAGAATGTTGCCATTTCCCATTCATAAATTTATTTATTTATTTATTTATTCGATTTCTATCCCGCCCTTTTAGACAAAGTCTACTCCGGGCGGGTTCCACCAAACATTGTAATTAAAACAGTTAAAAACAATTCAAAACAATAATGATTAGTAATGCTCAAGATGGAAAAACAGAAAATTATGATAAAAATAAGAATAAGTCAAGTATTGACAGGAGGGAAGGCCTGCCTGAAGAGCCAAGTTTTTAATTGGCTCTTAAAAACACCCAGTGAGGGAGCCAGGCGGATCATTGATGGGAGGCTATTCCATAGTCGAGGGGCCACTGCCGAGAAGGCCCGGTTTCTTTTTCTTTCTCTCCGGGCCTCTCTCGGCGTTAGGCCCCCTCAACCGTCCCTCCTGGCTATGGCGAGTGATTCGGGTAGATCTAGGTGGGAGAAGGCGATCTGCCAAGTATCGAGGTCCTAAACCGTTTAGGGCTTTATATGTCATCATCAACACTTTGAAGTCAATGCGGAAGCGAATGGGCAGCCAATGCAAGGCAGCCAGAGTGGGAGAGATATGCTGGTATTTTCTCACCCCACTAAGGAGTCTGGCCGCCACATTCTGCACCATTTGAAGCTTCCGCATCAATCTCAAAGGTAGCCCCACGTAGAGCGCATTACAGTGGTCTAATCTCGAGATTACGAGCGCATGGACGAGAGTGGTGAGGGCCCCGCCATCAAGATAGGGTTGCAGCTGGGCAATCCACCACAGATGGAAATAGGCGGAGCGGGCCACGGACGCCACCTGGGTTTCCATGGTAAGTGCCGGGTCCAGATGTATCCCCAAGCTGCGCACCACACTCTTTGCAGTGAGAGTCACCCCCCCCAAAAGAGAGGGAGTTTCCCAAACCGCCAATGGAGGGGCCACCCACCCTCAAGACCTCCATCTTGTCCGGGTTCAACCTCAATCCATTCAGCTGCATCCATTGCAGCACAGCCTCCAGACAGCGCTGAAGGGACAGAACGGCATCCACTGAGGTAGGTGAAAAGGAGATGTAGAGCTGGGTGTCATCAGCGTACTGATGGCACGAAGCCCCACACCCCCTGATGACCCCACCCAGCGGCCTCATATAGATGTTAAACAGCATTGGGGAGATGATCGACCCCTGCGGAACCCCACAATTGAGACTCCACGGGGCTGAAACGCTCTCCCCAAGCTGTACTCTCTGGGGACGGTCCTCCAAGAAGGATCGGAACCAGGCAAGCACCAGGCCACCGATTCCCAACTTGGAGAGCCTCCCCAGGAGGATACTGTGGTCGACGGTATCGAAGGCAGCTGAGATATCGAGGAGGACCAACAAGGACATTTTGTCCCGGTCAGCCTCCCTCAACAGGTCATCCATCAGTGCGACCAGTGCCGTTTCTGTGCCATGGCGCGGCCTGAAGCCCGACTGGAACGGATCCAGCACATTGGTTTCATCCAAAAGAGCCTGAAGCTGATCAGCCACCACCCTCTCCACCACTTTGCTAAGGAAAGAAACATTGGCGACGGGCCTGTAATTGCCAATATCGTCCGCCGCCAAATTTGGTTTCTTCCTGATGGGCCTAATGAGTGTCTCCTTGAGAGCAAGGGGAACCTTGCCCTCCTGGAGAGACCCATTAATTATCACTGTGGCCCATTCCGTTGTTATAGGCCTGGCTGCTTTGATTAGCCAGGCTGGGCAAGGGTCAAGGGAGGAGGTGGTGGCCCGACAGCGATCAAGCGCTTTGTCCACCATGTCTGGCATCACAGGCTGAAAGAATTCACATCTCACCGGGCAGGACGGAACGCTGGACATCTCTGCTCGATCCACTGTATTTAAAAAAGGAGAGAGATCCCGGCGGATGGCCTCCACTTTAGATTTAAAAAAATGCTGCAAATTGGTCAGGTGAGATATTAGTAGGAGGCCTGTCACCTAGACCAATTCCGGAGAGATCGCGAACTATACGGAAGAGTTCCGCCTGCTGATTTGAAGCTTCGCTTATCCGGTTAGCGAAGTATGATTGTCTAGCAGCCCGCACCTTAGCAAGGTAGCGGTTAGTCGCGATCCTGACAGCTTTCTTATTATAGACCGTCGGTTTCCGTCTCCATTTGCGCTCTAGCCGTCTCCTGTTTCGCTTCATAGCTCGCAGTTCCTGATTAAACCAGGGCCCTGGCCGAGCTCTGCGCCGGAGAGGGCGTTTAGGAGCGATCGTGTCTACAGCCCTAGTGGCGGCGGCAAGCCAGCCATCAACCAGAGCCTCGACAGGAGCACCAGACAGATCAGCACAAAGGCACAAAGGAAAAAACAGGGTTGTACTTTACCATTAAATGTTGTTCTTTTAAGGGCCTTCTCTGCTGTCACACAATCTGCCCATTTTTTCTGCAGAGGGGCCAACTGCCTTGGTTCTTCTGTCAGTCTTTAAAGGCTGAACACTTGCAGTGTCACAGGAAAAACCTGTTCCTTCACAACAGCAGGAGCAACATTCCTGTTTTTTAATGTCCTTATTAATTAATACAGCTCATAAATGACTACTACTTGGACATGAAAGGGCATCTTTTTCTGTTACTACTGGCATCTTCCAACCCCCTTGCCCCATACAATCACCCTGTTTTACAGGCTAATGAATACATCCTAATACAGTTTCTCCCAACATGGTGTTTATTCATATATTTTGACCTTCGGTCCACATCAATCCCAGCCATCATGGTCTCTGGGAGCCATAATTCTAAACATCTAGAAGGTGCCAAACTGGAGAAAGTTGATCTAGAACGGTGGTTCTTGGCTGTTAGTTGTTGGAGTCAGCTTCCAGAATACCTAGCCAGAACTTCTGTGAAATAGTTCAGCTGATGGAAACATTTAAGAATGAAAAAGTCAACCATATTGCCCAGATATTTGTCAAATACAGTATGGCACATCCTCGAAGTATCCCTCCGAAACAGACTTGTTCACTTTAGCTTAATCTATGTTGTGGACTATGCTTTTCGGCATCTAGTGTCCCAATTTTCCTCAACTTTCTAGACATGAATAGCCTTCATTAACTTCAATTAGAATGATGAATTGCTTAAGAGTAAATATGTGTACATTTTGTGAACTGGGGGCACACAGTCTTGCATTAATTTTATCCATTCATTTTATTTGTTCAACACATTTACCCATTGCCAATTAATTATTTTTAGGTTTCTCACCATAAAAAAATATTCCACCTTTAAACAATCAAAACCAAGGTATCCATTGTAAGATGAGATAAATATGACAATAAACATAAATAAAACCACGACAAGCCATCAAGATAAATATATGTACACAAAGAGCTCAGGACTGAGCAACATTCCCCTCCCTCAATTTCGTTAGACTGCTCTTTTGTTGTTTCTACCACTTGGAACACAAAGATAGTTTCATATATGTAATTTTCCTGGTTTTCAAGGAGAAGTGTGAATTCCCTTTAAAATAAGGTGTGGTCCCCATATGAATGTTTCAATCAAAATAAATGCATGGGGAATGGGCTTCAAGTTCCACGGCTAAATTTCAGCGGCACGTGACAGTGGTGGGTAGGTGTATAGCCTCCAAAGGATGGGGTGGGGGAGAGGGCCCCTGAATCCAACAAAGTTGGCCACGGCTGGTTTAATGCATATTAGGAAAACATAAAAGGAAAGAGAAACACTTTCTCCCTAATGCCTGAAAGTGAACAATTCCATTTCATCCCATTGTTTGGCTTTTAAAAGTTGTTAACTGGATTTTAATTATGTATGATTGATATTTCATGAATGATGTAAGCCACCTTGAGAGGACTTCCTTGTTGTACAGGCAGCCTATAAGCACCTTTAACTATCTAACTGACTATGACTCAGCATTCTAATACCTGTGTTTGAGAATCCTTATATCTCTTTGCAGTTAATTAACCTAGTCATGGGACAGACACTAAATGAGGTGGGCAACATCCAGGAGTTTGTAGGCAACCCAACCCTTAGAGAGTTCCTCTAATCTTAGAGGGCCACACTCAGGCTCCATTCATCATTCACATCCCTGTGCCTCACACTTTGAGAAAATGGTAGATTAAATGTGGCCAGCTAAGCCATTTAGGGAAGTCTGTTCCAGAGGTTGCTTGATTTCAAAAGAAGTGATCAGGGAAATTGGAGACTTCAAAATGGTCTTGTCACTGCCTGTGGTCCCTTGGCTACATTTTGCCCAGCCCTTTCTTAGGACATATGATACACCTCCATTGCTGAATGGAAGCAGTTCTCAGGACAATCAGTATAGGGTAGGTGCCATGAATGCAAATTTGAGTATACCAATATGAGAAAAATGGGATCTAAATGTACCAATAAATGTACAATACAGTGGTGCCTCGCTAGACGATTGCCTCGCAGGACGAGGAAATCGCTAGACTATGCCTTTTTGTGATCGCTACTGCGCTTCGCAAAACGATGTTTCCCTATGGCGATTTTCGCTAGACGATGAGGTTTCCCCATAGGAGTGCGCCGACTAGTGGTGAAAAGCTGTCAGTGCAGCTGTCAGTGCATTCCTATGGGGACCCGCACTCGCTAGATGAGGTTTCCCTATGGGAAATTTTCGCTAGACGACTGCATTTTCCCTTGGAACGCATTGAAGCGATTTCAATGCATTCCAATGGGAAAACGTGCTTCGCTAGACGATGTTTTCGCTAGACAGCGATCCTTGTGGAACGGATTAACATCGTCTAGCGAGGCACCACTGTAAATGAAAATGGGAGTGATTTCTGGAAATTCTTCATAAGAAGAATTCTTCACTCATAAAAGCATTGTGCTGCCATTCTCATGGCTCAAACAATCCTGTAATGGGACAAATCTTTTAGAAAGCAAGCAAACAAGTATTTCAACCATGTTATACCAAGCCCATACAACCTTTGACCAATTAAACTTAAGGCAGTTCACAGCCATGCATGTTCCCCCATTGTATGATTAACACACCATCCTGGTTTGCTGCTTGTCCAAGACTACATACATTGGGGAGAGAAGAAAATGGTTATCGTACATCTGCCCAGTGGCTAAACATGGTTGGCTAAAACATTCACAAGATGTGGAGAACTGTTTTATACTGTGCAAAGAGGAGTGAGGAGGGGACAAAATAGATGGAATTAAATGTTTATTAAAATTGAAATCCTCAAGTTCTAATGGCATTGAATTTTATATAATTAAAATGGGAGGATTAGGAAAACATTTCATGTGAGATTAAGCAAACTCAAACATGTTACAGAATAATTCTTTTTCTGTTTTCAGTATACTTATTAGACCTTAATATCTGACAGGCCTTTTGAAAACTTGAAGGCCTGACCTCTCATTTCTTATGAGTCCACTGATAATTAAATTTGTGAAATATTAATTGTTTTCAAAAGTCAAATCCACTTACTAGGCCCTATTCACTTCTGTAATGCTTCTGATGGCAGGCTGATTTAGAGCCAATATCTCCTTGAAGAAAATCTGCTCCATACTTTGATATAAAATATAGAATCACTATAATGTGGCAATGTTTTATCCTGCTTCATAGCTGGGAAGATGAAGGAGCAGAAATGATACAGCTGGTTTTGGAACTGAGCGTTGAACAGTGGACACAGAAGTCACAAGTTATTTGAGCCTCCCTGGTTGTTATAGACACAATTAGAAAGGAGTGTCTAGATCCTCCCATTTCCATCATCACATTCTCCATGTGGTGAGGAATGCATCTGAAGAGCAGAAATTCCTGTTCATGTGTAGGCCATACACACAAGCAAGAGCCCAGGTCTATATCGTTTATACACCTTACATATGAGCAGGAGTTTCTCCTCTTCAGACACATTGTTTTCCACATGGCGAAAGAGACAACAGAGAGCGGATGATCTAGTTACTCCTTTTAAAGTGTGCTGATAACAACCGGGAAAGTAATGGTTGAATAGGGTGGTGTCTTTTCCTTTCAAGGAAACTCTTGTTCTAACCATGTGTTAACTGTTTTGTCAGGTTTGACCCTATGCATTTGAAAAACCCCGATAAATACTTTTAAGCCTATCTGATCTTCTCTCTTTTTGCTGTCATTGGGAAAGGCCATCCAAAGCACACACACACAGCAACACAACTTTGATTCTTCAGCAGTCTTTCAGGAGGCAATTCCCCTTCACTGAGGAATTTAAGGAGTAAAGAATATACACAAATTCAAACAGAAAGCAGAGGTGAATGTTACAAGTTCCACTCACTTTCCCTAGCGTAGAAAGTGGTATTAGATGGAACTGCACAATCCTCAAGCAGCACCATTCAAACAATGAACCAACTTTGCCCACTGCTGCTGCAGTCTTGTTTGCGCTTACTGGAAAAATCAGCCAAATTGAATGTCGTGGAACCAGCTTCTGAGAAAACATGCATAGGATTGCGCTAGAAAATGCATTATTGCTGTTTCTTATTGAAGAATAATGTTTAAGGTACCTCGTTTTTAATGCAAAAGCCCATGAGAACCATGGTCAATTTTCTTTTCTTCTTTCTTTCTCCTTTGAAATGAAATTGGATGTCCATTTTAAAAGAAGGCTTTGGCATTATATCAGATAGATTCCAGTGCAATACAAGTGGTTTCCCTTATTGTTGAAATGAGAAGGTGGAGAGAAAAACATGTAAAATATAGCACTCATGTTTATGAAAGAAAGACGCATAAAGGAAGAAACCCTTTCTAACTTTTCTCATTAGCCCAATGAGAACTGTGTCTTTAATCAAACAAAATGCAATGGTTTTCTAATTTTGTTTAAAGTGTTGCAGTACTTACACAAGCCAGATCAGGTTATTGTAAATCTAGAGCAAATTAGAATCATTGGCCTCTGTTGATGCATTCAAGGGTACTATGTAAATCATAAATTTAATGGCATAGTAAGACACACATCTGTTTCTATTTTGCAGAAGTTAATAATCTAACTATAGGGTATTTAAACATGACTTTCATCAACTAGAGCACTGGGAGGAAAAGAGACTTTCCCTTAAGTTGTGCCTTCTTGCTAGTTGCATCGCACCCAAAATATGCCAACAGACTGCAAATCTCAGTTGTTAACTGCAGTATATCTTGTGAATGTTGTCACCTTCTGTTCTTCAGCAGTGGATTTCTTAAGAGAAACTATGCAGTATTGCTAAACAGATTTGCAGATGTCTGTGGTACAGTTCCATTTTCTTGATAAAAAAATATGTGTTGTGTGTTATAGATTAGAAGAAAATGCTAAGCATTTCCCAACAAATATATAAACAATGGCGAAATGATTATGAAGCATGTGTGGTTTTAATTCACTGCCAGAAGAAAAGCTATTCCAGCACATTCACATATAACACCAGTACAAACAGATTAAAAGATAAAATAAAAGTTTTAAAAACCATGGTGACCATAACAGATGAGCAAAATATGAGAAACAAGATTGCTATACAGTTTAAGGAGTCTATCTATCTATCTATCTGACTGGATAGCTCAGTGCTTTAGGTATCTGGCTACAGAACCCAGGCTTGGGAGTTTGATTTCCCACTGTGTCCCCTATGAGCACAGCCTGTGTGGCCTTGGGCAAGCTGCATCATCCCAGGGCACCCTCCAGAATAAGAGAATGGTAAACCACTTCTGAGTATTCTCTACCTAGAAAACCCTGAAAGAATGACTTTTTGATCATGCCAGTTTACAACCACAATTCTTTACATAATTTTGGTATACCCGTATCTGTAGCCTACATACACCCAATATATTGAATGCAGGATCATTGCTATAAATAGAGCACTTTTGGAAATAGCCACTTGCTTAAGATATTGAATGGTTTATTAGGCACTCATTGTATTGAAAGTTCTTACTTTCAATCATGTTATTTGAACTACACACTCAGTAAACAAAACCAAATCTCAGCCCCAGTATGTATTATTATTCCTCAGAAACTGGACAGGACAGTAATGTTTTCACCCGTAGAGGCTATCTAAATCTCCAGTAGGGCAAAGGAGTAGTGATACTGGGTTGGGAATATGGATGGCTGAAAACATTGTTTCACTCAACCTATATCATCATCATCTTAGAACTGCAGAGCTGGAAGGGACCCTATGGATGGATTATCAAGTCCAGCTCCTGTCAAGGAGGCACAGTGGAGAATTGAACTCCCAACCTCTGGCTCTGCAGGCAGATGCCCAACCCACTGAGCTATCCAGCAGTTAGGCAACATCTCTTAGGCGCCAAAGGTAGGTCCTGGAGCTGGGGTTTAGCTTTCTTTACTGAGTTTGTACTTGAAGTGGTAGTGGTTACACTGAAAGTGCTAAATTTCTAATCAAACTGGTTTATGTAATTACAAATAAAAATAGATGTATTACAATTTTCTACTCATTTTGAATTCCCTGTTAATGCAAAATGTATTTTGGTGCTTAGTTCGTACAAGGGGAATGACCCACTGCCTATTGGTAACGTGGCAGGCTACATAGAAACAAAAGGCTGAACAAATGGATGCCCAAAGGGTTATATCTTCAGTTTCTTATTGCTTTTCATAGACCTCAAACTACTAGGTTCAGTATTAGATATCTTTACTATCTAGCTTCGACCAGCAGCAAATACTATATTTTGTACACACTTTGCTCAACTTATGAGCCAGAATTCAGAAAGCCCAGATGAACTTTGGTGTTGTATTTCTCAAAAAAAGCAGTCTCTCTCTCTCTCTCTCTCTCTCTCTCTCTCACACACACACACACACACACACACACACACACACACACACACACACCAGCTGTCATGTTGCTAATAAAAACAACTTTGGGTAAGTTGCAGTCTGCTTGAAACTATAGTCCTCTGGCTGACTTAAAGAGACGCTTCATGGAGATTATTTTTATTTTGCACTTATTTGCAACAAATCGCTTTGATTAGAGAAAAAGAGAAGAAAATGAAACAGGACCTCATTGGGCAAAGAGGTTTGGCTTTGCTAAGTTGCCAAAAAAGCAAGGGAAAGGCATGGGTGAATATGATACTTTTGTGCAGGCCTCTGGCCTCAAGGCATGCCGAGCATAAACTATAGCAATCTAGTTCCCGGACTTGCCCTGAACTGTTTGCTTCCGCCTGTTTCCATGAAGATTCTAGAGCTTTGAATTTATTTATTTATTTATTTATTTTTAAGTTTTCTGTTCTGGCTTGCTGTAGCACTATGCTTAGGGCTGCAGACAGAAAGAAACACCGTGTGTGTGCATGTACACATACAGATGTATAGAACCGGATTTATTTCCTTGTATAGATGCTTAACTGCTTTATTGATACCATAGGAAAAAGCTGTGTCTCTTGTATCTATTTCAATAGAAAGGGCATGTAGGTTGAAATCCAGTAGTAAGTCACTTTTAGGGTAGCCCCATTGAAACTTACTTTCTTTCTTTCTTTCTTTCTTTCTTTCTTTCTTTCTTTCTTTCTTTCTTTCTTTCTTTCTTCTCTTTCTTCCTTTCTACTATCACTAGCAAAATGTAAATTAAACAAATTTGAAACAAATTTGGCCATCTCAGGTCAGTGGTTAAAAGCAACAATAAAAGGCAGCTTTAATTAATTCCAGTTTCTGAAAACTGAGAGGGATGGAACCTGATGGACCTCTGTAGAAAGCTTGTTCCAGAGGGAAAGGGCCAAAATTGAGAAAGCATCGTTCCTGATGTTAACTCTTTTGGCCTCCTTAGGTGTCATGATTAGAGGTGGACATAACGAGGTGGACAGATGGACATAACAAGGGTCCGACCCCCTGGGGCCGGACTGTCCACTCACCATCCGCTGCTGCCGTGGACTCCACGCTTCCTTCCTATCGCTCCAGAGCTTGCGGTCAGCCAGCCACTCTTCGACCTGGCAGAGGGGCTTGTCGTCCCGCCTCCTGCCAGGAGTGGCTAATCGACCGTGAGCTCCGGAGCGATAGGAAGGGAGCTCTCCTTGAAAAACTCGTTATGTCCACCTGTGGGGGGGTATTCATATACGAATACCCCTATGTCTAGTCATGATTTTTAACATCAGGGATAGTGTGGCTTGTGTAGGATAGGTAGCTGTTTTGTGGGAGAGATGTTCCAACAAGTATCGAGGTCCTAAACCATTAAAAATTTTAGAGGTCATGACCAGCACCTTGAATTAACCAGAAAATATGCCAAGACTAGGGGATATGTGTTCATATCTGCTGGTACCTGTAATCAGTCTGGCAGCCGCATTTTGGAGCTGCTGAAGTTTCCATACTAACTTCGAGGATAGCCCTACATAGAAAGTATTACAGTAGTCTATTTTAGAGATTACCAACACATGAACCAGTCTTGTTAGACTGTCCATCTAGCGAACCTATTCAGACAAGGGGAAATGAAACCAACGTGGAAGATATATCAGAGGTCTCCTACCAACTCTCCTCAGACTGAAGAAGCTACTTGGAAGAGTAGAGAAACATTTCAACCTAATAAGAAAGAAGTCGAGTTGCCATGACTCAACTTCCAGATAACCTCACCTGGGTGACTGAGAATCTTCACATATACCCTCTTTTTAGGTGTTTCTTATCCAAGTAGGGGTGCAGCTGGGTAATCAACCAAAGTTAATATTTGCACCTCCATAGAGAGAGCTCGGTCCAAGAGTACTCCCAAGCTACAAACCCAATCCTTCAGGAATCAATGGAATTTATAGAGAAATTGACTCACCAAAGCCCCAGTGATTCAGTGGGCCTAATCTAGTTGCAATTTACTACTGGACTTCAGCCACAGAATCATAACATTGTAGTTATAAGGAACCCTAGGGGGTCAATGCAAGAGTCAACAGCTAACGTGTCTCTGGACACTGGCCATCCAGCCTCTGTTTGAAGAACCTCCCCAAAGCCCAGCACCTTGTGATGTAATCCATTCTGTTGTTGAACAGTTCTTACAGTCAGGAGGTTCTTCCTAAAGTTTAGGGAGAAGTTCCTTTCTTTTAATTTAAATGTATTGGTTTGGAGCAGCAAAAAACAAAGTGGCTTCATCTTCTCAATGACAGCCCTTCAGATACATGAAGATGGATCCATATCACCTCTCAGACGTCTCTTCTCCAGGCTAAACATACAAACATACTTACCTGTCAGCTGTTCCTCACAGAGCCTGATTTCCATACCCTAAGAGGAAAACAGGCAGAGGGAAAGAAAAGTGAAAAGTAGTTGATTTTAAAGATCAGGCAGTTCCATATGTTTGCAAGGTTGTTTGTTTGATATGCTCCAGACTCCTTAGGACTTTGCAAGTCAGAACCAGTTTGAGCCCAAAATCAATTTGGTAGCCAGTGCAAAGGTAAGATTGGAGTTTTATGTTCAAAAATTCCAGTTCCAGTCTCTATCCTGGTAGTTGACTTTTCTCCCAACTAAAATATATATCTAAACCATCTGAAGAGAAAGCCCACAAGCAACACATTACAATAATTTCACTTAAAAGTACTAAGACAGGAATGACCATGGCACGGTTTGGCTTCTGAAGGAAAGACCGTAGCTGACATACCAGTTAAAGCTGGTGAAAATTATTCCTAGCCATTATCATTTCTGGGACATTAAGGAGAAGGGCTTCAACAGAGAGCACTCCTAAATTGTAAATTCGACTTTTAAAGATAAGTGTGAATTTATACAAAACAGATATGGCAATAGAAAACCAAAACATATTGTGTGTTTGTTTGCTTGTTTCTTTATTAATTATGTCTTTATTTATCAGGATGCCTACAATAGCTCTATGGATCCTAGTCACAATTTGTGAACTTGTGCCAACAGGGCATGAACCCTGCAATCTCTCTCCATATGGATCAACTATTACAGACCCTGTCCTAGTATTAGAATGCATAGGAGAAAAATTGGTTTGGTTATTCATTTTTCTTCAAAATGCATACAATTTAACTGAATCGCTGAGAGTGATGCTTGGATCCTTTACATTAGCCCACAATGCAACAATAAAAAGGACTCGGTGTCAGTGCTTCTTGCAGCAAGATGAACCACTCTGTGATGGCAGATTTATAACAATTAATACTACAGTAAACTCAGGACATAATTGTAGCAAAGTGCCAAGGTCAAAGCATGCTGCAAATTAATTTAGATGGCCATTCATGAAAATGATAGTGGCCAACATTTTGATAGTTCATGAAGAATGACCTGATTGCTAAAGAAATGGCTATAGAGGGGTGGAGGAGAGCGTGGTAAGCCAGGAGAGACCTGGGATAATTTCCTCATTACATTTTAACTGCTACTCAGTTCCCCCGTCCCTCAGAACAGTGCAAATAAGTGTTCCCTGAATCTGCACCTTATTCAGGGCATGGTTGTATCACGAAGGTATAAATATACACTACAGGGGGATATTGACCATTCATTCTTGAGTCCTGTATACTTATTCTTCTACATTTGGTTATTTTATTTATGTGTTAAGTGTCTTGGTATAACTGGATGTATAGTTCAATGAGTGGAGCCAGAGTTTGGCAGTTTGATTCCTCCTGGCTTAAGGCACACTGCACAGTTCCAGAGTGCCCACAGAAGAAGGCACAGATAAACTAATTTGGAGTGGTCTGTACCTAGAGACCCTGAAAAGGGTCGCAATAACTCAGAACTAGCTTGATGGCATGTAATTATTACTATTAAATGTCAAAGTCACACAAGACTCCACCCTTTATTGTTTGTGCTTCAAATCCAGAGAACAACAATAATAATAATAAATAATCATATGCTGTCAAGTCAATTCTGACTTATGGCAGTCCTTTCCAGCATTTTCCAGGTAGAGAGTACTCAGAAGTGGTTCACTATTGCCTTCTTCTGGGGGTGTCCTGGGACTGTGCAGCTTGCCCAAGGCCACACAGGCTGGCTCTACTCACAGGAGGCACAGTGGGAATCAGACTCCCAAACCTATCGCTCTGCAGCCTGATTCTAAACCACTGAACTATCTAACTGACTATCCAGAGAACAAAAATAAGAGACAGAAATATTTTGCAGTTGCTTCAGTCCTGGAAAGTCTTGCTCTGGGAAACTAACTAAAGCCTGGGCATCTTCTGGAAGCACTGTTTAGATTGGCTTACAAAGGCCTGAGAATTCCACCAGTCCCAACTGGTCTAGTCTGGAATAGTTTATATTTTTAGAGAGGTATGTTATTGGACATTTTTAACATGTGTTATCTCTTCCAGGTTTTGCGATGCAGTCGTGCCCCTTGATAAGGTACACATCCAAAGAACACTATTATTTGGAAATGAAGTAGATTAAAAATCTTTTTCAATAAAAGGGCATTACGTTTGTCTCCAGTAACATAATTCACTCTCAACAAGAAATCTGGAAACTATTTGTAATGAAAATTATGGCGGGGGCGGGAGTGTAGGCCTATGAGACTATTACCTTCTCTGTGTGATTATCTTTGAAACATCCTCTGCCAGTCCCATCCCTGTGCTGTCCATGTGTTGGGGGTATGCAGGGAACTGTAAGCCTTTGGACCACATGTGAGCTTTTTCATGGCCAGAGCCTGAGAGTTATTTTTGGGCTTCTGTCATCAAAATCACTTTGCCATTGGCCATGCTGACTGGGGATTTTGAGAGCTGTAGTCCCAAATAAACTGCTGGCTAGCTCAATGGTTTAGGCATCTGGTTGGGAGTTCGATTCCCCACTGTGCCTCCTTGACAAGGGCTGGACTCAGTGATCCATAGGGTTCCTTCCAGCTATGTAGTTCTAAAGTTATTATTATAAAGTACTAACTTTCCCTTGCTGCGCACTACTGGAGATCCTCCAGAAGGCCTGACTAGATCCAGAATTGCCTAGAGAACAAGCACAGGTGGTAAATGTTGAAGGAGGAGGAGGAGCTAAAAAGAAAGGCGCATGGATATTGATACCAGAAAATAAAAGTCGCACAGATCTTACATGAAGATTGTATCTGAAAACACATATTTAAACCAATTATCAATATGTTTCTTGGCATATAGAAACACTGGTTGAAATTCTCTTGTTTTTTGTGCAAAGTTTGCTTAACCTGCCACAGCTAATTGTGGCTAATGACAAGGTGCCAAGGTACATTCTGGTTCCATAATCAGATGTGCGACCAGCCCTGTCACCTCATCAGTGAGCCACAGTTAGCCATGCCAAGTTATATAAAATTTACGTCAACTCTAGTATGAGTTGGGCAATTTAATTAAAGAATATTTTGTCCCTTATACCATTTCCCCCTAACCTTTTTATAAAGTTGTTTGGACAGTTTGGACTGTAAATGGCTGTACAGTTCTTATAGTGGAGATCTTCAATAGCATCTTAATGAATTATTTAATGTGAGTATATAATTAGAACTACTACTGGGCGGGTGATTGATGTTCTTTGAAACAGTAGCATAGCATTGATATCACTCTTTTGACTGCTGTTTTTAGAAAGGTGTAACCAGGCTTTCAATCAGACTGGAGCAGTGTTTGTCAAAAGCAGGAAGATTTCAAAATATATAGTTATTTAAGAAGTGAAGAGGAAAAAAGGAGGAGATGTAGTAGCTTTGATCACCTATAGCCCCCTTCTTTCTCCCCTTGTAATGTGGGAAAAAATAATTACTGAATCAGAGACCTTTATCTTCAGTGAAAGAAAAATGACAGCTTTTGCAGCAGCCAGATTCACACCAGGTGGTTTGACAGAAGCAAGGTAAAATGTCTGCTAGAAGACATTTCATTGTAAAGTGGGAGTGGGTCTCATTCCATATCTGATTGCATGAGGGACTTCCTGGTAAATGTGAGTGCACAGAACGATGATCTAGTCCTGGGGGGGGGGGGGGAACCCCACATCATTCATTCATTTCAGACATTTTAATGTTATCATTCATGTACAGTTTCCCAGGATGGTTTACAACAGACTGGGTCAGAAAGCATCAGTGCATTAATCAAAAGCACAGTGTTTGTCCATATTGCCTGACTGCCCCTACTTACTTCGAACTGTGATTTGTTTAGTATATCGTCCGAACCTATCTCTCTGCTTTGTTTCAATTCCAGCAATCTAGGGTGTGAAGCGTGGTGGCACTGCGGGTTAAACCGCAGAAGCCTCTGTGCTGCAGGGTCAGAAGACCAGCAGTCGTAAGATCGAATCCACGCGACGGAGTGAGCTCCCGTCGCTTGTCCCAGCTCCTGCCAACCTAGCAGTTTGAAAGCATGCAAATACAAGTAGATAAATAGGTACCACCTCGGTGGGAAGGTAACGGCGTTCCGTGTCTAGTCGCGCTGGCCACGTGACCACGGAAACTGTCTTCGGACAAACGCTGGCTCTATGGCTTGGAAACGGGGATGAGCACCGCCCCCTAGAGTCAGACACAACTGGACTAAATGTCAAGGGGAACCTTTACCTTTACCTAGGGTGTGAATTTAGGATTTGTTCTAGTCTTTTGTGTTTGGTCCGTGGGAAAGAAGCAGAAAGGAAATTACAGCCCAAATCCTGTTGGTTAGCCTAATAAATTCTACTAGAATAGGCTCACCGAGTTAATGGGGATTTAATGAGTCACTCCTCATATGTTCAGTTGATTCAAATGGCCCTACTCTAAGTGTGACTTAATAAGCTAAAGTAAGTTACAGTTAAAGTAAGCCCATTTGAATCAATGGAACTTACAAAGGAATTGCCTCACCAAATTCCCACTGATTCAATGGACCTATAGTGCAATTTACTGTGCTAAGCAACAGGATTTTGACCTACATCTGTATTTGGACTACATGTCAAACAAACCACAAACCGAGGCAAAGCTCTGTGGTGACTTGGCAATGGGTTCTAGCATGCTGCTGATACACACTATGCCATGGTTCCCATGTGTTGTGTCATATGAAGCAGGTCAGTTATATCATAAAATACAGTAAATTAAGCATAGTCTGGAGAACAATAGCTGATGACAGTAAAGTGCAGTAGTAAAGGGAATCAGAGATCAAAAGCCTGAGAAGTTTGCTTCAGAGATCAAAAGCTTGAGAAAATGAGAAACTGAAATACATTGGTATTGGTACCAGACAAGTCTTCCAGGGAAGAAACTTGCAGAAGTGTGGTACCAAAACTGAAAAGGATCTGCCTTTGGTCACAATGATCTTGCCTCAGATGGGAGGGGCACCCAACAAGGGTGCTAAAGAAAAACCAGGCAGGTTGCTCTAAGAAAAGGCATTCCTCAGACAGAAGTCTCAAGCAATCTTGGGTTTTGAATCTCAGCACTGATATATTTCTCTTCCAAACTGTCCTCGCATAACCTTTATTTTTTCAAAAGGAACATCATATCCTATCAGATTGCCCCTATGGAATAGTTCAACCTGTCTCTAACTCTATGGGAAAATCTACTGTACATCATTACAGCTGTTTGATACTCCTTTTGCTGTCATGGTACCTTCCTAAGGAATCCTATCATTTGTACTTTGGTGAGCTATATTTTCTGGTACAGAGCTCAATCATATCTGTGTATCTCACCAAATTATGCAAACCAGGATTCCGTAGAAAGGCACTGTGTCTTTTTAAAGGGATATCACAGCTTTAACTGTATAGTGTAGACCACTTTACCACTCTTAATGACAATAAATTGGCTGACTTACATTGTAGCATAGATTCTCTCTTTCAGAAGAACAAAAGCTATTGATCAAAATATCCATGTCATTTAATCCATAAAGTGTGAGACCAATATTTCTCTGTTTGTTCTATTTACATATCTGCATATAAAGCAGGGGTCTTACATCAAGAGCAGAGTAAGAGAGTAATAGCTGAGTCATTCAACCTCTTTTATGATACCTCCAGTTGTTCTGTCTTGTTCTCGATCATCGGAAAAGTGGAGGACAAAGGACAAAGATGGATGGAGAATCAGGGGTTAAGAATAGGGGGTGCATGGGGGAGGGGAATGTGTATTTATCTCTTGTTTGGTTTTATTGTTAAAATAAGACCCCAGCCCATTTATAGTCCTGTCACATCTGTGTTTTTCTCACCCTGAAGACATGCTTTTATTGTCTATCCTTAGTCTCTTTAAACAGAGATTCCTCTCAAATATTAGTTAATTAAAAATATTAAACTTAATTTCTGCCTAAGGAAAAAGAAGCAGCCATGCTGAATAAAATGATCTTCATTTCTCAGATTCTGTTTAAATTAAAAACATCAGCTTCTGCAGCTGGGAGTGGGGGGCACTCTTCATCCATGGTTAAAATGTTTGAAGCCCATCAATCTCTCTAACCACAAAGCTAATGTGTTCCTTCTGTTTTCTCTGAATGAAATCACCAGAGTGGTTATATGTTGATTTAACATAAAACAAATGGAAATGGGTGTTTCCTTAGTCATGTGTAGAATTTATTTGGGAGAGCAAAGAAAGAAAACAATTATCAAGTATTATGAGTGAGTCAATAGGGTTGCCATTCATTAAATAATGCTTTAGACCAGAAGTCATTAATGTTAAAATTGATCTGTGTATTTAGCAATTTTATATGTAATGAAAAATATTACTTATTAGGAAATTGTAATATGGAGTTCTAGACATCTATTTGTAAGTATCCTGCTGGCAACTGCATTTGAGAAAACTGTGTAGTACATGAGATATGAGCTCATGGATCTGTGCTGTAGCAATTTCTGTCCTTTCTCAAAACTCTGGAGATCATGAAAGTTTGCCATGGCAGAGGTCCCAGCTCACATGCAACATTATCACATGATTCTAATGCTAGGAGGACACCTGAGAAGGGAAGAAAAGCAGCCAAATGTAGCATCCGAGCCAGTCCTAAATTAAAAGAGTTACACTGGAGGATTTTAAAAACTCACTAACAATGAAAATAATTTTGTTTTAATTAGGTATTCCCAGCAGTGCTTGCAAACAAGAGCCTCTTTACACATTATAATAAAGGGAACAATACACTATAAAAGAAAAGAAAAGCCATTCTGTAATACATACAATGAGTTTATAGCTCTACCCAATGGAAGAATATATGTCAAAATAGAGCATAAGCATTCTTTGGGCTTCTGATAATAAGTGTGGCTAAGATACAAATTTGTGTTTGGGACATGTTTGCAGGATTAGGACCTGGAATTCAAGAACCCAAATAGATGCTACCTGAAGACAGCAGCCAAACAGACTAAGAAGCCAGAAGTTACACCTCAGGGGTAAAATCTGGACACTTCCATACCCTACAAAGACTGGTGGTGAAATAGCTGATGATGGGTAAATGTTTAACTGGAAATGGGCTTATTATCTGGAGAAAAGATGTGGTATGTATTATTGCAAGAACAAGAGAGAAAGAACAATAGGAATCTGGAGAAGTTAAAACTCTAGAATCTAATACACAGAGGAAATTATATAATTCTATTAGATTTATAAGCAAATTAGGTGAGAATCGTGTTACCAGGTCCAGAGTTGGAAATGTTACATTTGGAGAATATAGTTCCCAGAATCCCTGTGGTCCAGAAAAATAACATTTTTGGTTCTGATAGGACCTAATACCATATACCTTTTTATCCCCAGAGTTTAAATGCAGAGTAGAAGAATAAACTGAAATATCTGGAGTCCTACTTCTACGGCTGAATTAAACATTATGCTCCTTACACTAAAGGAAAATATATGACTGAGAGTCCAGCTGTGATGTAACATTTCTGAGACAGCACTTCCCAGTGTGCTCTTGGTTTCTGTAATGAGCTCCTTCTATTGGTATGCCGTTCAGAAAATGATACCTGTGAACATTTTACGTTGGCTGCCTCCTGACCAGATCAGGAGGAATATCACCTGCAAATTTTGGGCTGAGGTGCACCTCCACCACCCACTCCAGCTTGGTCCACAAGCCTCCCACTCAGTGCTTTTCAAACTATGTTCTTGAAAAACCATATAATTTCCTATATATGTATTGAGACTTCCTCGGTTTGATGAGTTGTCTGAAAGAAGAAGGGGTTGCTTCACTTTGTCCACAGCATTATGTACATTCACTTGGTCATTCATTTTGAAATACACTGAGATGCAGCCAGTCATATAGAAACATGTCCAGAACACGTTGAGAAAATGTTACAGTTTGTTTCCTGTCCCCAGAAAAGATTGTATTGTATTGTGTACCCAAACAAAATCTATAAGTTAGGTATGTTCCAAATGTTAGAATGCCTTTTAAACTAGCATGGAATTTCCGTGCTTGCAGAATTATGTATCTTTGGCAACCTTCTCTTCCCATCTAGATGTTGATGTTCTCTATGTATCTCCTACATAAACAAGTTATTAAATAGGAGGACTGGAATCAGTTGATGCCCACAATGAGCAGGAAACCAAACAGCAACCTTTAGAGGTCTCATGTCCCTTAGTAGATACTGGATTTTCATATGGAAGTTCCCAGGTTCTACCCCTGCCATTTTCAGGCAGAGCTGAAAATATTCCTGCCTAGAAGTCAGAAAGTAATTGCAATGTAAATAATACTAAGGCAGATAGACCAGTATGATACAGTTTCCTGTGTTCCCATGTAGGACCTCAGTGGCCCTCCTTCTTCTTGCTGTTGCTGCCTGATTAGCTGTCCTTCAGATGGAAGGAATGAAATAAAATATTTGGGCTTAACTGATCCTCTAGCTCTGGATGGTTATGCAGACTGGATCTAAAGGGGTGGTTATGAATGGACAGCAACAGCTGAAACAAAATTAAGCAGACTCTCTTAGGGAGGAAACCATTTCATGGTCATCTTGCACTGGTATTTAATAATCTAATAATCTTAGAACTGCAGTGCTGGAAGGGACTCTATGGATCATCAAGTCCAGCTCATCTCAAGGAGGCCCAGTGGGGAATCAAATTCCCAACATCTGGCTCTGCAGCCAGATGCCTAAACTGAGCTATCCAGCTGTTGAAAAGGAACACTTGCACACCAATGCGTAGATCGAGTCCTGTTGTGTCTTCTAGTGATATGTTTATTTCTTAGATTAACTCACTTTAATAGGTGTGCTAAAAATGTATGATAAAGCCATGAATCCAAGGATACAGCTACAGTTTGGGGAAACCTGTATTCTTTTGTCCAAAGACAAAAGTGTTTACAATTATTTAGTCAAACCAGACTGAATTCAGACATAATACTCTAGTGGGAAGATATTTTGTCAGGGAAAAAAAAAAGACAGCAGATTGCAAAAAAATTGTTTCGGAGCCAAAAAGGATTAAAGTGTGATTCAACATTTATGCAACCTTCATGAGCAATACACAATACATCAAGCAAGTCAATTTACTTCAGAACAAGGAGCAAGGAGATGTCAGAAGATTTCACAGCTTATGAAATGGCAGAGGGAGTTTTACAAAATCTGATGGTCTAGTTATTCCAACAGATTAACATATCATGAATTGTATAAAGTCTATTGTACAAACAGCTGGAGATCAATGATTACCGTACCATCATGAAAATCTCAAGGAGGCAAATACCTGGAACATACTGTAAATAAGGCTGAATAGAGAAAAATCTTGTTGAGACAGTTAACCTCATCTAGAAACATAGGCAGCTGTCTTATACTGAATCAGAGCATTGTTCCATCTAGTCTAATATTTCCAACCCTGACAGAGAACGGCTTTCCTTGCAGCTTCAGGTAGGATTCTTTTCTACATGAAGACCCCTATTGAAAAGTTTCACTTTCATGTACTCTCCATGCCTGGCCCTGTTTAGTTTCCAAGGTCAGATGAGATTATGTCGGTTCATATGGTAGAATATGTGAGCCAAACAGGGCTGAAATATCTGCCATGACACTGGAGAAGCCTTCAGCCATGTCACAATATTATCATAGCCAAACTTTTGTAGGCAAAGTGGTGTCTGAAGCAGCTGATATTAAGGTGGATATTTCTGAAATTTTTGTGCAGAGAAAGTAGAATGTCTCGTTCTTCCCACAAAAACAGTGGCCTGCAAATTTTAAGCACTGTGTTATACTTGCCATCGTTACTTATCATTTCCTGTAATGCACAAATGCAGAAGCACATTTAATATGTTTTAAGGCAATGAGGTCCAGTACACTAATTACTGTCCTAAGGGAAGTGAGTGTATACTCCAGTATATCCTGCATTTCTTTGCAAAGAGCAGAGGTCTAGACATTCAGAAATGTTTTCGCAGGTTGATATGGAAAGTGTTCCCTGAAGGTAGAAAGTTTTAAAATCACTGTCTTACCTCAGAAAGCAGGTTTATGGGTGCAATAAAGTTGAGTAATCTGGTGGGTTGGCCAGAAAGAGTGCTCTGCGTCTAATGGAAGATTACAAGAATGACAGAAAAAGAGGGTAGATGGCACTGTGGATAATCCAAATGTACGTATGTGTGTGTTCTAAATGTATAGGTTCTGATAAAACTTCCATTTGTCAGAACCCATAACTTTCAATGGGAGCAGATGACAAAATGAGATGGATCTGACATGTGGATCCCCATTGCATGGGTCACCATAATGCTTTTCAATTTGCACCAGCCTGGTATTATTATGTGCCCCCCCCCACCTCCTAAAGTCATGCTTTAAACAGTATTTGCAGATCAGGACAGAATCTTCTTTAATAAATTAGTTGGCCACTTAATGTAGCTTTGCATTTTCTTCGAACAGTCACCTGGCTTATTTGTCTGACTTCTCTGGAAGTATTAGTAGCTCTTTCACTGTGCTTATTTCTCATTTGTGGTATGTTGTAGTTTGGATCAAGACATAGCTGTACTTTTATAGTTTAGAACCTAGTATTAAGAAAATAAAAGCTGAAAATTCCGGCTCTCTCGATGTCACATTTTTGCCCATATCCATTTCTATGCTTGCAAAGCATGGTTATAAACAGTAAGAGTGGAGAAAGGGATAGAGGCACATCACTTGAATAATTTTTGTTTGTACAGCAAAATATATAACGTGTAGGAAGATATATCTTCTCAAAGAAGCTGCACACACTCAGCAATTTCTCCGTGTAGCAGAGGGAACAGTGTTGTGTAGCTATAACTGGGAGGGCAATTTGACCCATTTTGTCAGATAAGGTTCAATCGCTTTTTGGAAATGTGTTCTCCCCAAGAATGCAGCTGTCAGTACAATTGGCTAAAAGTGTTGTCAGGAACCCTTTCATTAGAGCCCATATACAGTGAAGTTGTATACAATTCCTTAAGAATTATGGCAATAGCCCATAAAGACTGGCCATTAGTCTTCAAGTGTCCTATCCACTAGGTACGTGAATAGCTCTGACTGGTTTGACTGGAATTTTGTGGATAGTAGACGTGAAGGCAAAAAATCTCCCAGAGATGTTACACAACCTAACATTAAATAGAATTGTGTTAGAGAAAGTGGGCTGCCATGTGGGTGTTTTTTAAAAACAACAATAAAATGCAACACAATTGTTTCTCATGAAATGGCTCTACAGTCTAAAATTTTCTTGTTCCTATGTTGTAAACTGCAGCCAGAATAGAAAGGGCTTTTCTTCTTCTTCTTCTTCTTCTTCTTCTTCTTCTTCTTCTTCTTCTTCTTCTTCTTTTGTGCTTACTTTCATTCCACACGTTTTCAGTCAGCATGGAACAGACTGCAGTCAGTCTGGATTATGTGAACATTATAGACCTCCAAAACTGTGTCCTGACAGTCCCATGCCCCATCATAACTAAAAACAAGTTTGCTGTGAAAAATTTGGAAGGACTGCATCGTTCACACTCATTGTGACTAGTGTTGCATTCAACATAATAAAGATGCACCATGCAGATCCTACCATGATACATTATTCTATCCGGACAGTGCAATATGTGGCAAGGGATCTGTTATGCATACTGCAGAGAATGGTGAAAAGTAAAATACTGATAAGATCATGTGGTGATAGGAACTGGTTTGGATCATAATTTGATTATCATCCAACTGTGTAAACCGCCCAGAGTGGCCTTGGTAGCCAGATGGGCAGTATAAAAATCAGTCAGTCAGTCAATCAATCAATCAATCAAACAAACAAACAAACAAACAAATTATCTTTTATAATAACAAATTGTTGTGCAGGTAGCATGGATGGCTAAAGTGAAGTCTTCCGTTGGCATACATTTTATAGTATAAAGGGTGACAAAAATTGCTGAGGCTTATTCTGGGAGTGACAGCTTGCATGTTATGTTGAACTAACATGACCAGGGTTAAATACAACTACAAGCAATTCCAAGGTGTCATATATAATAACCTCTCAGAGGAACAAAAAGTGGGACTACTAAATAGAAAAAATATATGTAACAGTATCTAAAGTATTTTTGGGTAAGAATGTTGTGGGCTGACAGCGTGTGGGTATGCATATACTATTATGATAGCTTATCTTCTGGTATGCAGTGCCATGTGGAAGATGGAACACACTTGTTTTCTGCTGTTCCAGAGGATAGACCTGAATGGATGAGCACAAGTTACAAGAAAAGAGATTTTGACTAAACATTAAGAAGAACATCTTGGCAGCAAGAACTGTTTGCTAGTGCAATTGAGTCCTTTGGAAGATAGACAGCTGTGCTTTGCATTTGAGCAGTGGCCAGATAGCCACCTGCCAAGGATAATTTAGCTGCAAACTTCCCTGCTAAGGGGTTGGACTAGATCAGTGGTTCTTAACCTTTGTTACTCAGGTGTTTTTGAACTGCAACTCCCAGAAACCCCAGCCAGCACAGCTGGTGGTGAAGGCTTCTGGGAGTTGCAGTCCAAAAACACCTGAGTAACAAAGGTTAAGAACCACTGGACTAGATTACCCTTCAGATCTCTTTCAAGTCTACACTATTTTACGATTCTATGGTTTTAGAAAGGCTTGTGTGTACAGGCTTATTTTATATACTGTCACTATTCCTTCCAACCCCCCAAAAGCATGTGATCATTAGCATAAGAGAAGTATTAGCATTTCAACAATAATAGCAACAAAAATCTAGTTGCAGTCATAAGAGAAATATGCTAAATATTTGTATAATTTTCTTATTGACAAAATTGTGGGGAATGTATAATTACTGAAATATATAATTAGCAACTTACTTTTAAAAATCAGTATTCCCAGACACATTTCTTATTGCTGCTCTGATTCCCTTAATTAGGATTTAATCAACATTAAGAAACTCAATGAGGATCTCTGTATATTTCTGCAAGAAGTAAGTTGCAGCAATCCAGGCCTAGTGATGTACTTTTATGTTGCATTGATTGCACATACCGAACTCTCCTAGTAAAATCAATAGGACTTAAAAGTGCTTAACTGTACAGCTGGATTGTGCCCTATATTTTACAGAATCATCTCAGTTTTCACAAGGTTACACAACTCTTTATGTGTGTGTGTGTGTGTGTGTGTGTGTATGGGGGGGACGACATATTTCTGACATAGCCATTCCTTGCAGTTTGCGTTAAAGCAACAAAACACAAGTCTGCAGTCCTTACTGAGGCAAAAGACTTTCACTATCAACCAAGTTCCTGTACTCCTCCTCCTTACCCCTCCATACACCTTTCTTTCTTTCTTTCTTTCTTGACAACTAAGAGATAAGAAGGGATTTCTCTTCTTTCTCCTAGCAAAAGAAAAGCAAACACAATAATCCCTGTTTATTGTTGCAAGGTTTGTGACCCAGGCTTGCTCCCGCTCCTTCTCTGCCGGCACAAAGGTCAGGAGCAGCCCCTACGTCAGTGTGCTCCCTTTTCAGAGACTTTTTATGTACACAAGCACCTACCTTTGGAAATGAGAAATATATTATACATAATATGATCTACTCCACTGAATAGCATAGCACACGTGATGAATCATTTCACATACCCTTACTTTGATCAAGAAATCTCTGCAGGGTAGTACTCTTGCAGTCCAAAAGAAAAATTTAGTTAAAGGACCAGTATCGGCTAGAGTATTGTTTTCAGCCTATTAATTAAATACCTAGTTTTGTATATAACATCTTTCGCTTTCATGTTCTGCCGTGCGCTTTGAACAATTTATACCTAAAGAAAAGGTCCTGTAGCTTCATCTGAGAGATCGGTGAGGATCTCTTTGAAAGGCAAGAGAGCAATTTAAACAGTGCTAATAGTAAAACGGATGATAGCCGGGGAATTCTTAGTGGCATGCCGTGATTCTATCATACAGCACACAATCTCACTTGCCGCTTTGTAATGAAGACAGAAAATGTCTGGGTTTCTACATTTCAGGGCTCCAAAGGAAAGCTTTCAAATGTGTGGACAAGACCTGCTTTTAGAAACACATGCGAAGCATCTCATATATCTGTGCCCTGCAGACATCTCCGTTCTTACCCCATCATCAATCACCATATTTTCATATACATTCTTTGGTTTTTGCCTCCATTTCTTTTATTTTCTTTTTTTAGATGGGTGGGTGTGGAGTGGGAGATTGGTATTAGTATGAGTTCTCAGTAAGAAATGTATGTTTTCCCATTGGAAGAAATTAATAAAATATTATAATTATGTGCCATCCAGTCAATTCTGACATATGGTGACCCTTTCGAGGGTTTCCTTGGTACAGAGTACTCAGAAGCCATTCACCACTTCCTTTTGGGCTGACCCCAACAACAACAACAACAATAATGTGCCATCAAATCAATTCTTACTTATGGCAACTTTTTCCAGTGTTTTCCAGGTAGAGAATACTCAGAAGTGGTTTACCATTCGCTTCTTCTGGGCAAATGCGGCTTGCCCAAGGCCACACAGCCTGGCTCTTCTGGGATGCACAGTGGGGAACCTCTGGCTCTGCAGCCGGGTATCTCACTCACTGAGCTATCCAGTCAGCGTCCAACTAGAATAGACTCACTGAATGAATGGATCTGAAGTAAACACTTTTGGAAGTGTTTAGCTGGGGCTAATGTCTGGATGTAGCCTCCGGTACACATATGCACCGTTATTTCTAGTGACATAATTTGGAACATTCTGGTTTCAGCATTTGAATTTGCTAGCATAATCAATCTGGTATCTGAAGATGTCAATAGATATAAACCTTGTCTTAAGAAATGACAGTTCTCAAGGTACTTTGGGGAGAAGCAACAGTATAAAGGTAGAATTAACTAATTCTTTCTGCCAGTGGAAAGTTTCCATCTGTGGAATGAGAAGGGGCACAATTTCCAGCAATTCCTTTCCCCTGTAGCTCCTCTACTATTTGAAGCAGATTAGAAGAGTATTGGGAGGCAGGAGAGATAGGAATTGCTGAAAATCACACCCCTCTCTAGTCTAAAGATTGAAGCCTTTCTTTACCAGAGAGATCCTGCCCAGCATTATGTCCTTTGTATTACTAAGTCTAAATGCATGACCCATGGTGCTCCCATGGCTATTCACCTACAGCTTTGTGACTGTGTCCATGTAGCACTGTACTATTGGCACACATGAGAGCTAAAGAGCAAGGAAACTGCCAAATTATGGCTGTCCTGTGTTACTTCACAGGGTGACACATGGCCAGGAAGAAGCTGAACTGCTGTCTTGCCAGGGTTTTATTTTCCTGACTAGTGCCTATATTCTAACATGGAGTCTAGACACCATGTGGTGATTTTCTTTTCTTCAAAAACATATGTTTTTGCTTCTGTGGAAAACAGATGGGAGAAAAGGTCCATTTTTCTTCCAATTCACACAGCAAACTCTTGATAATTGTAGCCAACACAAAAGGGATTGAAAAATACCAGTTACCATCCTCCTGCACTTTCACTTTGGTTTTTAGACAGCTTTGACTTCAGTCTCCTATGAATTGGTAAAAGCAAGGCTTCTGATATGGGCTGATCCAGACTTCATTTTAAGATGTCCCATGGTGTTTGTGATTATTATTCGTGCAGGAACCATCAACACACTGCTGTGACTTGATGCTAGAACATATACAAGGATACTTTACTACACTAAGGAACAGTATTCTTGCCTTGATGACTCTGTTATTTTGAAAACACCATACCACTTAACTCATTTTCAAGGCCAATGTTACTTCTGAGCATAAATTGCTTCAAATGACATTTTAAAGCCACTCTCTCACTTTTTAATGCTATGAGAATAGCAAGAATGATGACAATTGTAAGCATGGAAATATAATAAAACTGCTATATACACTAAAACTCATGCCAATAGAGCCAAAAGGTGATTATACTTTTGAAGGCTAACCAAATTTAAAATACTCCCCTATCTGACTTTCACTACAGCTCTTTCTGTGCATAAAACTAACGACCCAGATTTTCTGGCATGGACTGTATAACTCACTCAAGGAGAGTGACCCCAGGGCAATTTGTGGTGGTACAATGGAGCTAATATGGGAGGACTGGCCCTGAAGCTGACATAACTCACTCCTGAAGAGTGACCCCAGGGCAATTAATGGTGGCAAACAGAGCTAATGCAGGAGGCTTTTAAACACCAATTTAGCCTTTTGCAGTTATTATAGCAAGGAAGAAAGAAAAGAGGGCATGTCCAAAAAAACAGGAAGTGGCTGTGAATCTGACATGGTTGTCTCACCTTGATTCACAGCAGCAATTATTTTTGCACCCCAAGGTATTCAGGCACCAGAAAATTTGATGTGAACACTTTGCACCCCTTCTGAGGCCACACAAAAGCCAAAATAATTTTAGCACTCTTCACACCACTGATATGTTGTCTTCAAGGCCCATGGATATGAGTTTTTTAAATCTTTAACTAATTTTTCTTTTACATTGTATTTTCATGGTATGGAAGTAGGACTATGCTAACTGCACAGATGCTGCCGGAGGTGGAAACTACATCCTTCATATACCCCTTCCATAATGAATGCATTTACACTACACAGATATAGTAGTTGATATAATCTTAAGCACTGAACCTAAGGCAGAAGCAGCAGCTATTTTAACTATGCACTATCAAGTAAGATTCTTACTGATGTTGTTCCTTTTCAGGGTTTTCTAGGTACAGAGTACTCAGAAATGGTTTACTGTTTCCCTCTTTGGGGTGTCCTGGGACTGTGCAGCTTGCCCAGGGCTGTAAGGTAAAGGTTCCCCTTGACAATTTGTCCAGTCGTGTCCGACTCTAGGGGGCGGTGCTCATCTCTGTTTCCAAGCCGTAGAGCCAGTGTTTGTCTGTAGACAGTTTCCGTGGTCACGTGGTCAGCGTGACTAGACATGGAACACCATTACCTTCCCACCCAGGTGTTACCTATTTATCTACTTGCATTTTTACATGCTTTCAAACTGCTAGGTTGGCAGGAGCAGGGTGCCTATTCTCCTGGGACGTTCTGTGGGGAATCAAACTCCCAACCTCTGGGTCTGCAGCTAAAAACCTAACGTAGGGTGCAACTATATTGCCCAAATTATCTAATAGTTGTGTTGTGGTATTATTGTACTGCTTCCTGTCACATGCTCTTTGTGTTGCTATCCCAGTCCTCCTGGGGCAGCCTCAGTGGAACCAGGTTGATTCAATAAAGGGAACTACACACTCTTTAAATGACCTTAAATAGACTCAGGGTTGGCACTTCGATCTGCCTATGGGTCTATTTTGACTCCATCTGCATTTTATTTATTTATTTATTTATTTAACTTATATGCCGCCCACACTACCCAAAGGTCTCTGGGCGGCTTACAACATTTAAAATACAATAAAAAGACAAAACAATTAAAATTGCATTCTGTCCTTGTCTATAACCATCTTGTCCAGAGTTAATTTGCCCCCTCTTTTTTATTCTAAGTGGCATACTTCTACATGTTGCAGACAGAACGACTCCAGCACATATGTGATGGAATGCTAAAGTTGAACAGTTTATTTAAAACGTTTAGAAAGGAAAACAGTTCAGACAGCACGTGTAACTGCTGATTTCCTGATGGGACAGCATCCCGCACTACTGCAAACACACCACTAAGATGCCACCATGCACAGAATACAACATGATGGCTGTTTGCACTACCAAAAATGGGTCAAAAAACAGCACAATATAGAACAATTTGAAATAAACAATCTCCCAATGGGTGTTCAAAATAAACAAGTTCTCAAACAGTGTTTTTCCCACACTTACAATAATGTTGTGCAGTTGGAAAATGTTGAATCAATTTGTATCGTGACAGACACAGTAATTGGAGGAGTATATTTCAATGTAGTTGCACCCTCAGTGAGCTATCCAGCCAGCCCCAATCTATATAGGTTATCATAATGGATCATGAATTTAAAGCCAACACATCTTAGAATGTATGAATATAGGCTTCTGTGCAGATTGGATTGTGAGTAGATGGAAGCCTGGTCTAGTGAGATGCTGGATCCACAACCAACCTACGTAGTGTACATAGTTGAAACTTCTGTACAGCACTGTGGGAAACAGTCATTAAAAAAACCATAAAGCAAGAGTAGGGGAATGTGTGTCTCTGCAGAGGTTAGATTGCAACTCCTATCAGCTCTGGTCAACAAAGTCAAAGGGGAGGGAAACTGACAGTAAAGAATATACTAAGCCACAGTCAAAGGGCACATTATATAGTTACACTGCTGAGCCAAACCAAGTGTTGGGTCAATGACAGAAGATATAAAAGGCCCTGAGTTCTGTAATGTATGAAAGTCATCTTATAGATATACTAATGTATCATAAACATTAGGCAGCCCATAGCTATATCAATCACAATATAAACTTTATTTTTCTGGGGAATTAACATGCTTTGCAACAGAACCATTTACTACTTCTGCAGCATTGTTTTGTTGTTGTTGTTGTTGTTGTTGTTGTTTAGTCGTTAAGTCATCTCCGACTCTTCGTGACCCCATGGACCAGAGCATGCCAGGCCCTCCTGTCTTTCACTGCCTCCCGGAGTTTGGTCAAATTCATGTTGGTAGCTTCGATGACACTGTCCATCCATCTCGTCCTCTGTCGTCCCCTTCTCCTCATGCCTTCACACTTTCCCAACATCAGGGTCTTTTCCAGGGAGTCTTCTCTTCTCATCAGATGGCCAAGGTATTGGAGCCTCAGCTTCAGGATCTGTCCTTCCAGTGAGCACTCAGGGTTGATTTCCTTCAGAACGGAGAGGTTTGATCTCCTTGCAGTCCAGGGGACTCTCAAGAGTCTCCTCCAGCACCACAATTCAAAAGCATCAATTCTTCGGCGGTCAGCCTTCTTTATGGTCCAGCTCTCACTTCCATACATCGCTACTGGAAAAACCATAGCTTTGACTATGCGGACCTTTGTCGGCAAGGTGATGTCTCTGCTTTTTAAGATGCTGTCTAGGTTTGTCATCGCTTTCCTCCCAAGAAGCAGGCGTCTTTTAATTTCGTGGCTGCTGTCACCATCTGCAGTGATCGTGGAGCCCAGGAAGGTAAACTCTGTCACTGCCTCCATATCTTCCCCTTCTATTTACCAGGAGGTGATGGGACCAGTGGCCATGATCTTCGTTTTTTTGATGTTGAGCTTCAGACCATTATTTGCGCTCTCCTCTTTCACCCTCATTAAGAGGTTCTTTAATTCCTCCTCACTTTCTGCCATCAGAGCGGTATCATCTGCATATCTGAGGTTGTTGATATTTCTTCCGGCAATCTTAATTCCGGTTTGGGATTCATCCAGTCCAGCTTTTCGCATGATGTATTCTGCATATAAGTTAAATAAGCAGGGGGACAATATACAGCCTTGCCGTACTCCTTTCCCAATTTTGAACCAATCAGTTGTTCCATATCCAGTTCTAACTGTTGCTTCCTGTCCCACATATAGATTTCTCAGGAGATAGTTAAGGTGGTCAGGCACTCCCATTTCTTTAAGAACTTGCCATAGTTTGCTGTGGTCCACACAGTCAAAAGCTTTTGCGTAGTCAATGAAGCAGAAGTAGATGTTTTTCTGGAACTCTCTGGCTTTCTCCATAATCCAGCGCATGTTAGCAATTTGGTCTCGAGTTCCTCTGCCCCTTCGAAATCCAGCTTGTACTTCTGGGAGTTCTCGGTCCACATACTGCTGAAGCCTACCTTGTAGGATTTTGAGCATAACCTTGCTAGCGTGTGAAATGAGTGCAATTGTACGGTAGTTGGAGCATTCTTTGGCACTGCCCTTCTTTGGGATTGGGATATAGACTGATCTTTTCCAATCCTCTGGACACTGCTGAGTTTTCCAAACTTGCTGGCATATTGAGTGTAGCACCTTAACAGCGTCATCTTTTAAGATTTTAAATAGCTCAACTGGAATGCCATCACCTCCACTGGCCTTGTTGTTAGCCATGCTTTCTAAGGCCCACTTGACTTCACTCTCCAGGATGTCTGGCTCCAGGTCAGCAACCACACTATCTGGGTTGTCCGGGACATCCAGATCTTTCTGGTATAATTCCTCTGTGTATTCTTGCCACCTCTTCTTGATGTCTTCTGCTTCTGTTAGGTCCCTACCATTTTTGTCCTTGATCATGTCCATCTTTGCACAAAATGTTCCTTTAATATCTCCAATTTTCTTGAACAGATCTCTGGTTTTTCCCTTTCTATTATTTTCCTCTATATCTTTGCACTGTTCATTTAAGAAGGATTGTTACTTAGCATTGTTACTTAGTACCAAACAAAAAGCAGCATTGTTACTTAGTACCAAACAAAAAGCAGCATTGTTACTTAGTACCAAACAAAAATCTGAAGCTCACTGGAGGATTCCCAGTGAATGGTGGTGTTGAATACGTTGCAGTGGATAGTTCTGAAACAGGATGATCTGGTTCCATTTTCTGACCCAGCCTTGAAGTCCTCTGGGTGAACCTGAGCCACGAAAACATATACTGTCAACTGGATAAAATGTAAGCATCATGCCTTGAAATGCTTGGACGATGGGTGGAATAATACTAGCAATAATAATTATTCAGATCAGTGGGCAGTACAGCCAAGATTAATGTGTAAGCAATGAGAGACGTTTGGTGCCCCCCCTCCAGTAACCATGTACTATGATATAATACACTATGTGTAGGGTTCCTGTTACTTTTCCCTCAACATCCTCTTGGAAACATAACATTACGCCACAGAGCTCACAACTCACACGAGCCGCCATGTCAGAAGGCATGTCAAATGACAACGTGTGAACAAACCCAGGCCGAGAGTTTAATTTTTAAAAGCCGTCGGTTCTCAGACAAAAGAAAAACACCTTTTATTTTGGAAAGGGATGGTGTCTGTGTGTGCGCGCCCGCGCGTGTCTGTAGGCGGAGATGGATGGAGAAGAAAATCCTTTCGGCAGTCGGAGGAATTTCACTGAGGAAGAAAAAGGCAAAGCAGAAGCTGCCTGTCACACGAGCGAGTGAAATGCACACTATTTCCTCTCTCTCTCCCCCCCCCCCCCCGCTGATACGGTTCCCACGCGTTGTTCGCTTCCGTCGGTACGCAGGTTTTCAAGTGGCCTCCTCCGACTGGTGACGGGGGAGAGGAAAGTGCGAGCAAAGTGTGCCCCGGGAACAAGACCGACACACTTTCCGTGCACGGATATGAAACCACCTAACCGAAAAAGAAACAAAGAAAGTCCCTCCGTCCCTCTACCTGGGGTACCTTAGAGGCTCTTTTTAAATTTATTTTCGTTCTCCTCTCCCTCCCGCCCCCCTCCCCGGTTCTTGCCGCTCAGCCTCGCGACGACACGCTCAACAGCCCCACAAAAACCGAGCGAATTATTAGGCGGCGAGGGAAACCATGAGGGGTGGGGAAGAATGGCGGACGGGGCTTGGGGGGGGCGGCGGTGGCGGCTGGGAAATGTTCGGGTGTCTCTGCCTCGCGTCGAACTTTCGAAAGACACCCCCCCGCCCCCCTCCCAAAAAAAACTCCGCTCGTCGTAACCTTCCTGCGCACTTGCCGCTCGCGCTTGGCTCCCCGACCCCACCCCAAACGGTGCTCGGTTGCCCCGGAGCGGCGGCAACCCCACGGGCAGCTTCTGAAACACAAAGGCGGGAGGGAGGCGGCGGCGCCTAAAGTTTAAGGGGCCCGGAGAGTTCTCGGAAGGCGCGCGCCGCCCCCGACCCGGCCGCCCGCCCAGCTTCGCCCCGAACGAGCCGGGCTCGTGAGGCGAGGCGGCGCCTCGTTAGTCAGTCTGCAGCGCCGCGACCGGCTGGGAAGGCACCCCACGAGTCAGCCAGGGCATCCGACCGGGGGGGACGCCCCCCCGATGCCGGCCGCTTTCCTCCCCTCGCTGCGGGCCTGTCCCACATTGCGCGACCTCCGTGGCCAGCGCTGATCCACTGTTACCGGCTGCTGCTGCTGCTGCCGCCGCCGCCAGATCGTCGCCCCCCCTCTCTCCCCCCTTCATTTCTCTCTCTCTCTCTCTCTCTCTCGCCCACCTTCCTCTCTCTGCCTCTCCCCCAAAGCCGTGCCGCCGCCGCGAGCAGCTCAAATGGAGTGGAAAATGGCCAGTGGTGGCAGATCGAGCCTTTAGATTATCTCCTTCACGTTTGGTACTACTTAGCTCTCTCTAATCTGCTTTTATTTGCCAAAAAAAACAACAACACCCCACTAGCTGGGGCTGGTGGGGTGACGAGGGAAAGGCGAAAGGAGAAGAAGGCGAGGTTTTCCGTTTTCTGTGGGTTGTTGTGTTTTTTTTTTTACGGCCCCCGTTTCTATACATGATAATATGTTTATATGATTAGCAGAGCCCAGGGGTGGAGAGAGAGAGAGAGAGAGAGAGAGAGAAAGGGGGTGGCGACTGGAGAAGGAGGTGGAGGCGGGAGGTGGCTCCGGTTCAGAGCGAATGGAGAGTCTGTGTCAGGACTTTGCAATCCCCAGTTACACACCGAGAGGTGCATGAACGAAAAGGAGCTGGCAATACAATTCACTGGCTTTTTTTCCTCCTCCTGGACGATTTCACGCCCCTTCCCTCTCTTCTCTTCTCTCTCTCTCTCTCCATTGCTTTGAGCGCGACCAGCTTGGCTCTTGATCTCCGTTCACGGGGCAGCAGCAGCAGCAGCAGCATCGGAAGGGAGAAAACGAAGCTGCAGGAAGAGGAGGATGGCTCCGAACTGGATCCTGCCAGAGGCCAGAATGACATCCTGGGAGATGTAAATGAGGTCGAAGAAAACGGCGGAGGCAAGGGGGCATTTTTATTTCCATTTAATTGGCGCGCGAGTCTCGGTGCATGGCCATCGCAAGCTCTCCTACACACACGCCTTCTCCCACTTCATCTTCCTCCTGAAAAATTACTGAGTTGATCCCGGCTCCTCCGGTTGGCGATCGGCTTTCTTCGCCTTCGCGTTAGTTACCTCGAGAAAGCGAGACCGGACTTGCCGAGGCGGCTGGCATCGAGGAGGGTTTCGCACCGAGCGCTCCTTTGTGGCGGTGCTCTTCGATCTACCAGAAGAATCACTCAGAAAAAAAAAAACCACCTTTTTTTCGATCGCGGGTGTCTGGATCTCCCCCCCCCCGCGCGCGCAAAAAAGCCTCGTTTTCTCTCCTCCCTTCCTGCAACCCCCCTCTTAAAAAAAAAAAAAGAGGAAAGAAGCAGAGTGTGTTGGGAACTGCATGGAGAAAATGTTGACTTAACCCCTAGCAAAGCCCATCGGCTGGCCGGGCTTGCTTGGAGGAAAGGAAGGAGGAGGAGGAGAACCACCATCACCAGCCGCCTTGTGTACGTGTTGTCCCAGCTCAGCGAGCTGCAAAGCCAGCTGCTCTCGTCGACTGCCTTCACTTCTCGCCAGCCCCGGCTCTTTTGCCTGCCCGGCGACACCTTCTTCTTCTCCTTCTCCTCCTTCGCTCCAATTCTGGGCTATTTGTGGCTGGCGCCTCCTGGGGCCCAAACTCCTCCGTCCCCTCGTGATCGGGAAGGGTGCGATCGCCCTTGCACCCCTTTCCCCGCGCCTCACCACCGCTACCGCTTGCCGGGACACCCCAGATGCAAGGAAAACCCTGGCCCAGCTTCGGCGGCGAACCGCAAGGTAAGTCGCGGCGGCGGGGAGCTGCTTTTCCCGACTCGCGGTACCTGTTTGCTTACTTGGATCGCCCCCTTTTGCGAGCCGCTGGCACGCGAGGGGGCTGCTTACTTTGAAAGGATGGGGGGGGGGAGAGAGCTCTCGGCTCTAACCCTTTGTTTTCCCTGTGGGGAGGGAACCCCGCCAGTAAATCCCTAAGATCTAAACTATTTCTCGTCCCTCCCTTTTTCTCCTCTCCTCTGTGCGTTCAGATTCCCCCCCTTTACCTTAAATATGTGTATATATATATATATCTACTGCGCGCCGCATAAATCAAAGTATGGGAAGGGGGGGTAGTGCTAATGGGGGGGTGGACATCCAGATTGAGAGCCAGGCCTTGGGGGGGGGAGAGGAAGGGGGGAGTGAAGGGGGAGGATGGCGCTCTCCCTTTCCTTCCGAGATCTGCCTCTTCGCCTTCCTTTGGGCACCGAGGGAGCTCGGGTGAGGCTTAAGGCTGAGCAATCGAGGGGGGCTTTCCCAGACGCCGAGGGAAAGGTGACCTGAAAACGCAGTCACACGTGAACCGGCGTCGTCCTTAGCTGGCCAGGCAGCGGCTGCGGGGAGGACCGGAGGCGGTTTTGGTACGGCGGCCAGGCCCGATCGGAGCCGAGCTGCCCGGCCGAAGGGCGGGAGGAGGCGTCCCCTTTGGCAGAGGGGCTCTGAAAGTGTGGGCGGGAGTTGTGGGGAGCGGGCGGAGAAGAGAGGGCGGCAGGGTGGACCGGTGAATGCCCTGGAGATGGCCAGAGGTCAGTGGACCTGGGGGGGGGGGTCTGGGACAGCTTCACATCGGAGGGGGTCCTCCCTCCCTCCAAAAAAGAAAAAAAGAAAAAAGGGCCAGCTTCTTGGGTGCACAGCGAATTGTTGCGTTGTGCGCTCTCTCTCGGGAACCGGCTGCAGCTCTGGTGCCTTATTTATTTGTTTATTTTGGAGTCTGAGTGGGTGGGTGGCAGGGAGAGAAATCTGCCCGGTTTGCTAAACTTTGCCCGACCTCCGTTTGATCTGGAACCGCTCGGTATGGATTTTAATGGAACATTGTCTTCTCTCCCTTGCAAAGAAAAAAAAAAGTCCACCTTTCACGGGTTTGCACCGTCTCTGTGAAAGCAGGGCAAGACACCCCGGAGATTTCTTTCTCTCTCTCTTTTTAAAAAAATTTTTTTTTTTAAAAATGTGGAGGACTTTTTTATGGGGTTGTATTCTGCTATTTAAAACGTATTTTGAAAATTATCCTCTCCAAGATAGTGTGCCAGGGAGTGGTGTAGGATGGAACTTGAAGTAGACTTTGTGGGCAAGGGTGAACGGATTTCTCTCATACCAAATAGTTTGCCTGAGGGTGGCAGCTCTTATTTCTCTGCTAGAAAGATACTGGGGTGTGTGGCTGTGGGTGAGTGTGTGCGTGTGTGGAGTGAAGGGAGGGTGCCTTTAGGAATCCCCCCCTTCCTTGAAGTGGGAGGGGGGAGCTTCCAAAAAAGCCTTGCAAGTTTCTTGCTAGCAGCAAGAGCCATCTGGATCCTGTTACTGGAACAGGCACTTTTCTGCTCTCCCTTTCTCTGGGCTGCTCCAGCAGTCTTTCCTGTGTGTACAGCTTCGCTAGGCAAGCCTCTTACTCCGGATCCTTTTAGAAGAGTTACTCGACTCTGGCACTTCTTGGGTCTCATTCATAGGTATGCGTGCGCCTAGCAGGCCCTGCCAAGTCTGGTCCTCATGAAGTCATGTCGTCCTCTGACAGGAAAAGTTGGTTCCCTTCGGTAAATAATGACTTGTTGCACATTTATGTTTTGGTTAAAGCATGAGAGAGCTAGAATAGTTCAGCTAACCTTGGCACCTTTTTTTTTTTTAAAAGAAGAAGCTTCCAGATAAATTAAGAAATATATGCATATGTATTTCCCCCTGTGTGGACATAGGAAAAGGCTGGCTCTTTCTTTTCCTTTCTTTACTTGCAAAAATGTAGGGCCACTCGGAGACAATGCTAAGAAAGTATGTGTGGCATATTGAAAATGAGTTTTTAGAATGTGAAGGGATTTGCACAAAAATTGTGTGGAATGCACGATAGCCACTTTTTCCGGTTATCTAAATAGGTGGAAGAGGTGTTTGGTTACAGTTCTTGTAGGCAAGAAAAGCTTTTTTTGCCTTAGGCTTCTAGCTTTAAAAATGAATATGCGTATTGAAGATACCTGACTGAAGTCTCTGGATTTTTGTTCTGGAACTAATCCTAGACCCTTTTAATTTGAGGTGGTGGTGGGCTTTGGACATAGTTGATTGGGCAGTGAGTAAAGATATCTTATTTGGGGCTTCAGGTGCATGTGTGTGTTTTCCTTAAGAAAATGTTTTGTGGCGAGATAGAAAGAACTCCACAGAACAAATGTTCTGTTGTTTGGCTTCTTCAGACACTCTGATTCCCTCCCTTTTGTTGCCTGCCACTAAAAGAGGTGCCATTTCACATCATTCTGCACAAATTGTTTGAATTAATGCAAGTGTGAATTCTTACCGTTTGAAGGGGACTATTAGCATATCAAAGGTTTCTTAGCTTTCAGCTCAATTGAGAAAACTTCAGCCTGTCTTCCATTTGCTTCCAAAGCAGAGGCCCAAAGGGCAGTGGAGAATTGTAAAGGGGTAAAAAAAAGGGGAGGTGGATTTAGGTTATGTTTCTGAACTTCTACTATTTTGTAATTATGCCAGTGAAGAACATAGTCTGTAGGCTGCAGGCCCTTGCAAACGGCCAAACAATTATTTTCTATTGATTAATGGGTTGTTCTAAGAAAAAAGGTGACCTTTTTCATGGCAGCCACTGTTGCATAGTTTCTGGTGTTTCCCGTCTGTGCTTTTAGTGGGATTTGCAAGGCCTTTTCTTCTGGACTCAATGCTTTGCATATGGCCTACACATTATCGAATTAAGGGGGGGGGGCTTAATGGAAAAGAATGTCTAATTGCTTCCAAAACAATGGCAGTGCATGAATCTTTGAAATAAAATTCAGTTCCCAGCCTTTGAAGTAAGCACACGTTTCTCCTGGAAATAATACCGTTCAAACAATAGATTCCTTAGGGTGTGATACAACTTTTGAAGGTTGGAATGTTCTGTTTGTTAATGTGTTATTATGATTCATATCTGGTAAGAGAGTGATCAAAACACCATCCTGGTCAGTTAAAAAAAAGTCTTAACTAAATCTACGTGCATATTATCAATCATGTGATTTATTTTCTTGTCGTTAGTAGAAGTAGTGTGATAAGTACTCCTGAAATAGCGCTGTGAAGAAGTAGCCATGTCAGTTGCCTGTGGAATATTTATCACTTTATTTTAAGTTAGTTTATGTTGCCATCACATATATGTTATTTGTGATTCATTAGTTACTGTTTTCCCCGCTATGTTTGCAAAGAGATATGGCTTAGTCTACTCTTTCATTATCTAGGAAAACAAATCAATATTCATAATCTGGCAGACAATGAGCCAAGCAGAATGCAGCACTCCTTCAATAAGTTGGGCTGATTTCCAAACAGTAGATCATTTGGGATGAGGATGGAGAGCTGAAGTCTAGTTGGTTTCATATCAGACTAAAGGAAAAGAACGTTTCCACCAAGAATACTGCTGGGCTACTTTATTACTTCGTCTATCAGTAGGTACATACCCATAACTTCCTGTGCCTTGGTAGTTAATATTTGGAGAGAAAGATAAATTGTTATAGTGTGAGAATCTTTGATGTTCAGAAGCTTCTTATAGTTTAGTTTCACAACTGGGCTTTGTAGGACTAGCAGCCTTGAAGGAAAGAGTGTAGCATGGAAGACATTTTGAGACTTAGGCTGTTTTTAAGGCATCAAGAACATTATAGGGTGTAGTAGGTGTGTGTGTATATGAGTCTTTCAAAGTCTTTAAGTGGTGTGTTATTTCGATACTTAAGTTCCTTTAAACTAGGCTACTTTGCACACAGACTGCTATAAAGGAAGTGCTTTACCTCTTAGGGCCATTAATCTAAAATTGTCTTCAAGATGTTGTACATCAGCTTCATCAGTGACAATCTCAAATTCGACAAGTCTCACATGCTGTAAAATTCCTCAGTAGAAAGAAATCCACCATTCTGTAACACAAAATGGGACCACTCAGACAGAAATTAATGGATAACAGTAGTGCTTCAGCTGCCATGTTCAGTCATAGTGGATTACTATTCATTGGCAACAAGAACTGAACATAGATATTCAGATTTGCTTTGGAAGGTAGTAGCTGGAGACATCAGAATATGGAATCAATGTGTGGTAGAACAAACCAGTTTTAACATGGAAGATTCCACTAAACCTTAGTCCATGCACATGGTTTTCCTTTTCTGTCACATTTGGCCCTTTTGTTCATTAACAGACTGACATCAAAGAAAGCAAACAAATGTCCAATGTTATAAAAAAAAGTGAAAAGATACAGATCTTTCATGTAGTCTTGGAAGTCTTAATTTAAGGCAAGCAGTTGGAGTTTTTATTGCAGCCGTTTTCACAATCAGCAGAGACATTAACACCAGGCTTCTGGGTGTTTTGCTTCCTTAAAATGAGCAAGAAGAGAACATTAAAAAACAACGTTTGCTTAGCGGTTAGCTCATAATGTGAGCACTTCAGAAGCAGCCGCCATGTTTCATTTTGCACTACTCACTTTCAGTGCCATATGTCAGAATTGGGAACTACTAAGATGGGATACTTAATATCTGTTAAGAAAATTAGAATGATTCAAAAACAATGTACAGTATAAAGAATTAGTTTTGAATGCCATCAGTTTGTAATAGTTAACCTCCTTCTTTAATCGAAACAAATATATATGTAGAAGGTTTGGAAAGGTATATATCCCACCCACCCCCTTTAAGATATACTGCACCTGCTGGCAATATGTTTTGCTCAAGTAGTATTTGGGGGAATCAGCTTGATTAATACTGGAAAAAGTTGACTCTGAGTTGACTGAGTAATTAAATGAAGATTAGAAAAGATACTTTATTTTTAAAGCCAAATTTATTTGAAAATACGAATTGTCTGAAAAAGACAAGACAAGATTTAAGTGGTATGTGAAATGCAGAATAATTTTCGTGAGTGTATTTAAAAATGACCTTTTAAAATTGAAATATTATTGGCTAAGTCCCGGTGCTTGAGTCTTTTTCAGACACTTGAATATGTTTAACATGGCAGCTAAAACAAGGTATTTTAAGATACTTGTAATAACTTCAGAAGGTGAAAGGTAAAAGAAACTGTTAAACTATGCCTGGGATAGAAGCCTAGTTTTAAATCTATGCATAAGAGGAGAAACGTAGTAAATTTTAGTGAAATTATCATTAGTCATGCTTCTTACATAGCCAGAGCTGTTTTTTCCTAAGTATATTGCAGATGTGGTAAGTGCAGACATGGAGAAGATGGCTAGGTGGTAATTATAGATCATTCAGCTTCAGAAAAATATTTATGCACTCTTAAACACGACCCTATTTCTTTTTTCTGCAGAGTTTTGTAGTCCAGTGATTGCAGAATTGTAAAGGCAAATGGAAGAGCAGAAAGTAATTTGAAAGTGATTGTCAATATTACTTCACAACGCTGTTCAGTATTTACGAAGGTTTTAAAGACGGAGGCATCTGATTCTCAAGATTGCTTAAGAGTGCCATTCTGTTTATGTCTACTTAGAAGTAAGCCCCATTGAGTTTAATAGGGGTGGCTCCAAGTTTTGTGTGCATAAGATTGCAGTCTAAAAAGAACTTGAGATTTTTCAGGAAGGGTTTTTTCATCACTTAGAGTCTAAAATAATTCTACCAGACACACCTAGCTTATTGAAGGTGATCATTTTATATCAGCTTGGATACAAAGTTGGAATCACCTTATACCAGCATAGGTGCACAAGATTCATAACTTTTATTGAAGTTAATATTTATCTACCTGTCTATCTGGATAGTACAATTCAGGAACTAAAACATAAACTGCAACCTGATACAGTTTGATTGTCACTTTTATGAGGGTTAGAGGATTCTTGATCAGGTTTTTGAATTACAGCAGAGACAAATCTTAAATTGAATATTTTACAAGTGAAAGAAGCAGTATATAATTTGCATGTGCCATTATTTTTCCTCCCATGTGGTATTTGTCAGGCTTTAATGGTTCAACTGCATGGAAGCCTGTGATTTTCCTCCATAAATGTTGTTTAGATAGGCATAATCAAGAATATTGCGGTCTGTCTAAGGTAAATGCAGAACCTAATATCTGCAGGTGGGATGCGGTCTGAAGCAGCAACATCAACATCCACAACAAAAATACCATTGATTGCATTTCTTCTACAAATGGCAAGTTTAAATGCAATGTGTTTAATTACAACAAAAATGAAGTTTTATGAAGTAACGTACTTCCTCTTTGTACAAGATTTTATGGGCTTTGTGCTGGTAAGTAAAATCCCATCACGCTTGTATAATTTTGTTCAATTATCAGAGCAGCTAAGAGGGGAAAAATCAATTTACACTGGAAAAAAAGCACACAGAAATTAGATTACCTTGTTAAGTAGCGACTTGCTAGTTGTGTCTGAATTGTTTGTCATTATCAAAAGGTGCCATATCTAATGCACAGAGAGTGTCACATGCCCATATGTGTGGTGTTACTACGCCATTGTAATGTAGTGGTGTTAGGTGTTCTTAAGCAATAGCACCAGTTAATGTCGGCATGCATAGCATTAACTTTACATAAGAAATGGAGCAATATGCTTCACTTAAGTATTCAAATGAGAGAAGTGATTGCACAGTCCATTTGGGTCTGTGTAGATCTCTCTTGTTTCCTAATAAATGAATATAAAACTTTCAGGAGAAATCAGGGCTCAAGATAAAAAGTAAGGTTGCAATTCTGTTGCTGATCATTTGAGAATAGGTGTCACTGCTATTCTCAGTAGACATGTATAGGAATAGATAGGAAATTTGTTCATAGAGGCCGCAATAAACCCACATTTTTCAGTGAAAGGGAACGTCAATCATGCAAGAGATTACTTTTTATTTAGTATAAAATACATACACCAGAATAGAAGGAAATGTTTTTCTGGACTTTTCAAAATGCCGAGATTTATCTGTGGGCTGCATCCTTTGCAGTGTAATGGTCCTAAAATACTTTGTGTGTTATATAAGAAGTTAGAATTTGTAGGCCTTTTTATTATTATTATTGTTTGCCCTACTAAACACCTGCTTTGGTGTAGTTTCATGAAGCCCATAAAATCTTGCTCCACTGACTCAGTGTAACTCCTGGCTACAAAGGGCAGACGACATAACAGTTTTAAGTCCTGTGAGCCATTTGTAGGTCACAGAATCAGCTCACTAGAATTTCTGAATAAAGTGGCTGAAAAGGGAAGACAAATGCTACTTGGAATTGAGATGTTTAAACCAGATCACTTCCTCAGGGTAAAATTTAGGCATGTTTTAGCCCAGATGTAATGTCTCCCTCTATAGAGCACTGTATTAATTATGGTCTGACAGCAGAGCATGCACTGTGGAGAAAAGAGATACTCTTCTTGGCCAACTGCCTAGAATGAAGATGTTATAAACATAATAAAGGGCTGGGGGTTCAGTTCCCCCACTGTTCCTCCAGAGAGAAGAGCCGGCCTGGGTGGCCTTGGACAAGCGGCATAGTCCCAGGATGTCCCCGGAAGAAGGGAACGGTAAACCACTTTTCTCTACCTAGAAAGTGTTGCCCTATGTCAGAATTGACTTGACACCACAATTGATAGGATACACTTTTTTTTTTGCTATTTGTCTACATAAATACTAAGTAGCTTTAAATGGATACAAATATGATGAAGGTATTGATTTACGTGCCATCATTCCTGAGGTGTAAAAGTTACATTTTTAATAAAGTTTAGTCCTTCCTTAGTTCCTTCCTTTCATACTTCCTTCCTCCCTTCCTCTTTTTCTTCTTGATGGGGCAAGGCATCGTAAAGGTTTTGAGTAATCCGCCATCCACTGTGTTTCAGAATCTTTAAAAAAACACCAGTTGATTGTTTCTTGGATGAGAAATGTAGCCTCATATTTAAATAGGTACTTTTCATGCTTTCTTTGAACTGCTTGTTGTGTCTGCTGTAGGTATTTTCATATCAATCAACACCTTGAAATGATTATTACTTTGCGACTAGATGACAGAATACTTTAACTTCCATTACTGCCAAAATTGTTCTTTGCTGCTGGGGAAATGGATGACTGATCTTATTTTGGATTCTGAGATTTCTCTTTGGTGACTGATAAGATACAAAGAGAGTTCAAATTGATGCTTAGATTGATACGGAATTTGGGACTGATTCAGGAACAAGGTTTCAAATGAAACAGAGCTGCCTGTGAGCGAAACCAAGAAGCACTTACTCATAATAGCACCTTTGTGGAACTGCTGAATTCCAGTTTTTCACCATACTTCTGGGAGTAGGGCATAGATCTGCCAGTTATAGGATGACTTTCACAATGACATGAGTCTCAGAAGTCCTATTTGGGTTGTTTTCTTAATTCAGGCTAATCATTGGGTGCATAGTGTACAAAAGGAAATGAACAAAATACCTAAAATCACAAGCGGGTTGTACAGCAAAATGTTGCAGTGTACTGTTCAGGTTTTTACACAGCCTATCTTGTCTCCTCTGATTCTCTGTCTTCCTCTACCACATTCTGTGGTGACTGAGCATATTCAGTCTTCAGTGGGGTGATTTTCTCCATGTCCCCTTTAGAATGTTTCCCAAAGATATTTACTCATATTTTTCTATCTTTTACAAATATCAACATTTGTCCCAGTCTGTGGATACTTTCTTTTTGGGGTTTGGGGTGCTGTTTTAGCTATGTAAACAGTGGCATTCTATGGCCGAACAGTAGAAGTATAAAAATATTAATATTTTTCACTGGCGTGCCAAGAATTTCTGTCACCTGCTTCCACCTGAGGGACTGTATGTATAGAGGATTAAAACAGTAGAGCAATTCTAAGCTAATTCTGCTATTGCTTTTCCACTTAAACTGTTGTTGGGTGGCATCCTTTTGGCAAACTCTTGAGTCAGATTTCATGACAGAACATGATGATTGAGATGAGTCAGCTGTTGCCTTAGCTCTTTTTGCCGTGTCATAATCTTTTTCTCTTTAATGAGGATAGAATGGACAGGTTTTGCAACCCAAAAGTGAATAATGATGCAGTTTTGATTTGGGTAAATAAAATGGGTGTCCAGAAGCATTCCTCCAGGTGTTTTTTCAAACTAGCATATATGCCTTTCAGTAGTTCAGCTGCAGTTGTTCATTGTATATTTCATGACAGAGTCTTCATTGAATGACAAGACCCGATCCGTTTTCTGCTGAGTGCATCTGCATGTTTGGGCTTAATGTATGTTTTAATCACCATCATCATCACCATCATCATAGCTGCTTTAGCATACATAGAAGGAGTAGATGGGCTCTATGTTTATCTAGTGCCTTTACATACATCTTGATTAGCTGCAGTTCGAAATAATAAAAAAACATGGATGGCCAGTGTATGAAAAACAGGGAAAGGAAACAAAAGCCAAGAGTTCTTGGAGAGGGATTGTTCCTTTAAAATTTTTTGTCCTTTTCTTAAAAAAAAAAAAAAAAGATTAAACTTTGGGAGAAGTATTGTTTAACTTTACCAAAAATAAATTCCCAAGCCTTTATTTTATGAAATGTATCCAGTCATTGCAGACTGAAAACATCCTGCTCCCTTTCTCCCTTACCACTGTGACGTTGGCTCTCAAGGCCACATCATTTCATGTAAATATTACTGAAAAGGACTTGCTAATGACAGATGATAGATTTGGCCACTAGAGGCTTTCCTGTAACAGAAAAGAGCTGGATAATATATGCTTCTGTATGCTTAAAAAAAAAAAAAAATCTTTTACAGAAGTGTGTTGCATTGTTTTCTCTACCAAGTGATATTTCTCTAGACTTCTTTAATTATTCTACCTCTCTCTGTATTGTTTCATGTTTTTCTTTGATTTTCTAAAGAGTAAATTAGTAAGTTAGTTTTACTAATTTTAGATTAGATTAGAATTTTTAGATTCCCAGTGTGGTATAGTGGATGGAGTGATGCACTAGGACTCTGAAGAAGAGGGTTCAAATCCCTACTCAGCCATGGAAACTCACTGGTGGAGCTGAACTGGTAAAACCACTCTTTACCTTGAAAGTCCTAAGTCAGTTCCAGCTTGATGGCACAGAACACACACAGTAGTTTTTATCTCTGCCATTTATGACTTCATTTGTACTGTATAGGTAAAATTTTATAGGTGAGAACTGGACTGATTAAACTGCAGTACTGCAGCCAAAACTCTGCTCACCACACCCGGGTTCAATCCCAGGTAGCCGACTCAAGGTTGACTCAGCCTTCCATCTTTCTGAGGTTGTTAAATTGAGTATCCAGCTTGCTGTTGGGGGAAGTATATTTAATTAATTAAATAAACTACCCAGAGAGTGCTTTAAGCGCTGTGGGGCAGGATATAAGCAGCATGCTGTTTTAAAATATATAAATTGAAAGTGTCTTGCCTAGTTTATGGAGGACCGTTATGGCAAGAAATGAGACTTGAATGACTTGGTCAATATATAAATTCAACTAACATTAGACCACCGATCTTTAATTGTTTGTATGAATGGTGAGTTATACTATTAAGGCAAATAGTAGAATAAAATCTTGAAGATAGGTAATTTTGATTTTCTTCCTTTTGAGAAAGGCGATAATATGATTTCATCAGAGCGCTTCCCAATTTTGCAAAACCTCATGCAGTTAGCTGACTGGTGACCATAGCTCAGGTTGGCTTGGTTTGGTTATGTAATGAGACACAGAATGTCTAAATTTTATTAGATTTATTGAATTTATATTCATTATTTGTTGGGAATGTTTATTACAACATTTGCTTTGAACAAAGTGAAGCTGAAAATGAAAGATGTCAAACGTGGAAAAAATATGGGATGAGAAAACTAGTAAGTGGTTTTCTCCAACAATATTATTCACATTAGTTAAGATCATGTGTTTGTTTTTCTTAGAATACCCACATTTGTATTCAGTGTAATTGATACTAAACTTTGAGGCAGAGTTAATCCCAAGCGGAGTAAGTCATGGCTTTAGGTGGCAGAAGGACATTAAACAGAGCCATGAGTGCTGTGTTTGTTTATTTTGGATAAGGAGATGATTTAGCCTGGAAGTGATGACTTGTTTTGGGTGGTCCTTCCATTACAGGATGGTTTGGTGTTGGTTTTCCTTTCTCCATAAAAGCCTTTATTTGACTTTGAAAAAGAAGCTTTTGCATCTTGGTATGCAGAAGGCTGAAGTTGCTTACTTAATTCTTTTGAAGGGCAAAAGAAACTCTGTAGATACAGCAGGGAGAGAGAGAAAAAATCAGGGTGCCTTCTCCAGCAGCTACTGCTATCAGGTAACTCTTAAGGAAACAGTATGTATCTGTTAATTACTTTCAAATGGTATCTTTGTTTAAATTCTTATGCTAAACTTTACATTTTGAACCTATTTTTTACTAACTCTTCTCATTACCTGCAGAGGGAGCTTGCATAATCAGAATAATCAGAGCATTAAAGGACTAAAATTGTTTTTCAGTATAAATGCAATTTCTGTTTGTAGCAACAGTTTTATATGTGAGTTTTATGTGTGAGGTATGCAAGAGAGAGAATGTGTGCTTTGAGGAGGGCTTACAGCAGTGGTAGTGGTTTGCCAATTTAATATGTTGAAAAAGGTAGTTAAAACGACCGTCTTTCTCTTTCAGAAGTAATTGTTACACAGACATGTCTTTGCGTTTTGCTTTAAAATTGAGCTTTTATTTTCACTGCTGATAATACCTGTGTATGTAAACAAACTTTGGAAAGAACAATATTATTAGCCAAATACATTCACTGCCTTCATTTAAACATAAATAAAATCCCACAGAATATAGGATTTTTTTTGTGTTAAGGGAGCTTTTGGTATATGATATTGAAAATATTAAATGGATATTCATGTTTTTTCTTTTTATCTTGATATTGGTTTTACTCAGGTTGGTTGTAGTACAGATGCAAGACCGATTCTGAAGTGCCATGCTTTCAACAAGAAATGAATTAAAAATCACCAGCAATTTAACTGAGAAATTGATGGAATGTATTTAAGCAGAAGGTATAGCAGTTAAACCTGTCGAACCCAGCAATAAACCTTCTAAGGGTGAAAAATAAAATCCACACAGAACTGCTGTGACTGTTTAAAAAGACCGCAGCAGAAATAGTCATATTGGATTATGGGCTTTTTAATAAATTAATTAACATTTCTTCTAAGAAACAGAATACATGCATTTGCTAATTTTTTTAGTGTTTAGTAATAAGAACAAATTACTAGTAATAGAGATGAATAGGAATGAAAATGTCTACTGTACAACCTGCATGCTTTAGAATTTGAGTAATATATTTTCGCATGATAGAGCTGTATGATACTTCATGAACAGAAGAAATATTACTATGAAAAATAAATGTGATGTTGCCACCGTGGCTGTGGAGGGAGGATAATGGAGAAGGTATTGAAATAATCACTGTTTCATTCTGAAAAACAGTTGGGGCTCTTTCTGCATTTAAGGTAGCTCAGGTACTTTGCATGCTATTTTCTGTGTAGCTAATATGAAGTAAAGCATTATGCATACTTGCACATTCATAAAGTAGATACAGTACTCAGCAAAACACTGACTTCCAATAAATCTTCTCAGAAAATTGGTTTGAAAGTTGATTTTTTTTGGACAGGTTTATTACAGTGTTGTAAACTTGAAAATGTATATTTTATGCGCCAGAGAATGGGGTCTTGTATTTTAGATTATCGTTTTTTTAAAAAAGCAGAATTTTTTGATATTCCAAAAGGATGCCATCATAGTGCCAATTCATTATTTATATTGGCTAATCCTTGTTAATGTGAAAAATCAGCTTGCTATTGTAACACCAAATGGCCCTTTAAGTAGGGAAACAGTTAAGGAGATCTCCTGTAATATGTTGTTGTCTAATAAAGAGATTTATGGTATTGGCAAGGGGTTATTCTATAGGAATTACCTTTCACAGCATGATCATGTGTTATCATAACAACTTGGTGCCACATTTATGTGGAACCTTTTCATAACTGGCTAAGAATATTAGCCATAGCAATTACATTCAAATAGGATTATGGTTGTAAGACTTAATGGAGATATGGTAATACTCTGAGGTGGAGTTTGATTAGAGCTGCAACTCTTGTGAAAATGGATCTACACTTTTTTTCATTTACTTAAGAAATAAATACAGGTAAACTATTTCTTCCCTCATCAGGATTCCCCAACCCATCACTCTCTCTGTGTATTAGACTACAACTCTCATAATATCCGAACAGCATGGGCCAGGCTGTGGAAATCTGTCCTTTATACTTAATTATACCACATCATGAATTATCTTTCCATGATAGTTTGTGCTGTTCTAATTGCACTTAGAGCCTCTTTACTTCCAGAAGAATGATGCATTATTCCTTCCAGTTTCATATGTCTAAAAAGTATCATGTTGACACATTTTTTAAATCTGTTGGTTTTTACGATAAATTTGTACATTTCTGTGTTATCTGTTAGAATTGTTTAGTTTGGCATAATCTGTAACCAAGTCTTCTCAGCAAGTCTTACTGCAGTGTTTAAGGTCACCCAGTATTTCCTTCCCCAACTGTCCTCATCTGTGTGCAGAATATGAACCCTGGGGGATTAAAGATTTCTCCTAATGGTTTACTTAGAATTCTGACATATTGCTTTCCAAAGGATTCATAAAAATCTGATCCAGTCTCTCTCCCCCCCCCCCTCCCCCGGATGTGTTGCGAGGTTTATGCTGGCTTTTTAATAGTCAGAGCTGGGCAACAGAACAGTAGTTCTGAAAGATACTTCTGTTTGGGTATTGTATTCTGCTGATTCTAGGGTGGTACATTTTAAAATTTATGTGCTTGATCTCAGTAGTGCTTAATAATGTTTCACTCTTGGGGGTGAAGCAGTTTGGGAGGCTATTTTTGTGATCCTCCCCCCGCACACCCAGCTCCTGTTGTCTTCTGATACCCTGTCATGGAGAGCTGGGTATGACCATCCAGAGCAGCATAAGAGGTGGCAGGAAAAACGTATTGGAAAAGAGAATTACAGTGATACCTTACCTCTACTCTTCCTGTAGTGGGTAGCTGCTGATACATCCCTCTGTGAACCAAAGGAACTCTTCTAATCATGGAATGACTTCTTAGGTACTTACACCACAGAAGGAGAGAGAAGAGTAGAATGTACAACCCCAAGGCTTGAAACTTGCTCAGTGTTACTGGCCAATTAATTTATCACATACACCATTTGAAGGGAATAATATATTCTGACTAGTTCAAACAGGAAGCAGTTGGTTCTGATCTTCTGAGGACCTGGCTGCATTGGAGGGGTGAGGGGAAAACATGCTTTAAGCAGGCATGTTTATGTAACACTAAATTATGTTTATGTCTAAACTAGACCATTTTCTATTTGGAGACAAATTAGGGTGTTGTGTCATAACATAGTTGTATGGCAGATTTACAATAGACATATATATGGATTAGAGATGGGATATACGAATATCGCCATCACAGGTGGCTGGGCCCTTTGGACCCTCTGCCCAGAACCAGACAGCCCCCTTACTGCTCGTGGTGCAGCGCGCACGGCCATTGTTTGCACTGTGATAATCACTGAAGTAGGCCGCCACTTCCCTGCCTCCCTGTGCTTCAGGCCACCCAGCAGCTGAGTGGGGAGACTTGTCATCTTGCCTCCTTGCTGCAGTGATCAGCAATACAGGGAGGCAGGGAAGCAGCTTCTGGGCTACTTATAGAAGTTGGCACAACACGAATGAGAATGGCCATGTGCACCGTGATGCAAGCAGTAAGTGGACTGGCTGGTCCTGAGGGGAGGGTCCAAAGGGCCTGGCCACCTGTGGTGGCGATATTCATATTCATCTCCCATCACTAATGTGGATTTTATAGGAAGCTGCCTTTTGCATTTGCTCCCGATTGTGATGTGTGCAGTGGCAGACAAAGGCTTCCTTCACCCTTTCCCATCTGGGACAGCTCTTCCATCTGGGGTGGCTGTATGAGAAGGAGGACAAGGCTCCTGTGTCCTTCATAATTGTGCAGAAGAGGGGACTTCAGAACTTACACTAAAAGTCTCTCTTCGGTCCAGCTGTTAGAAGATGTGGTACTTCTGTCCTCTTTTCCATCTGATCACTCTGCTGTCACCCCCCTGAAAATGGAGTTGGCGGTTGGAGAGGGGTCTGAAGAGAAACAAAGAGATGCTGGAAAATCCCTGGGCGAGGGGACGGGAGGGACTGAGGGAGGTTGGAGGAACCACTGAGGAGAGGAGGGAGCAGGGAAGTCATCTGCTGATGGCTCCATTCCATGTGTCTCAGTCTGATTTGGTCCCAAAGTTTTCCTTTTGGAATCTTTCAGCATCCTGAGGGATAACAAGTTTTATTTGTCATAAACTTCCCACTTCTCCAGATCTGTGCTCATGATGGCTTGTGCCAGATAAAAATTGCTAACTTTTAGGTTGCCAAAACACCCTTTGTTCTTTTTGCTGTTGGGGCTTCAAGGGCTACTGTCTTGGACATTCCTTTTGTAACATATGGTTACTGTGTGCTGCACCTTTTTTTTTTCTAGTCATCATATTTTTTAAAAGTTTGTGATAGCCATAGTCTATATATATTCAAAACATTTGAATTATCTGTTCATGTGTTTTCTGTCAGTAATTAGTACCTCTATCTATACATACAATTTTACTGGAAGAAATTAGGATTTTAGCACCTTCATATGTAGCAAGCATTACTTTGTAAAAAGAATACACAGCTTGAAAAAGGGCTGTTGAACTATGTATTGTGGAATTTGAGGGCTGAGTTGTAATTTCTGCTGATCTGAAACACAAAGAGAGTTAATTCCCTAGTGAAGCACACAAAACCCATAATTCATGAAGCCTGATGCTATGCGTGTTTATTCAAAAATGACTTTTACAATGTAGAATGGGGCTTAGATCCAAAGCATGATTTAACAAAAATAAAAAAAATTAAGCAGCATTATCATAGGTCTCTAAAGCAATGCACAATTGAAAAGGAGAATTAGTGAAAGGCAACCTGACTGAAGTTCTGTTAAAATTGATTTTATTTTATAATCACAATTTTTTTGGCAAAATGTGCTTTAGTCCAATAAATATATTGCAAAAGTAGAATAAGTAATCACTTTTGCTTTTTTGTTGTTCTTCTTCTTATAGATACAACTTTATGACATGTCTGTTTTTGAGCTCTTTTAAACTGGAGAATCTTATTTCCTAGCACCAGATTAGGAAAAAAAAACCCAACTGGAATACGAGGGAGACATGCCTTTTAGGGGGGGTTAAATCTATGTTCTGTTATCTATTTTCTTCATTATATGTGTTGTGTGTGCTGGGTGGGGGAGGAGTCAGAAGAATAAATAGGATTATCTGCCTAAAATGTTCACCTCAATTTATTTTGAATGTTGTGCCTGTGTGCTGTATAATCACTGAGGGTTTTTTTAAGCAAAGAAATCGTTTTCATGTTTGGTGAGATGATAAATTTGGGCGTGAGTCTGCACTGCAGCCCTTTCATTGGCCCTGCTCATTTTAAATGATGATGCCTTACTAGCAAGTCTTTGCTAGGAAAGCATTGACGAATGTTATCTACGGAGGAGTGATTTTTGTTTTGTTTCATTTGGGAGTTTCTTCCTTTCATTTGGAAGAATGCCATGGATATGACTAATAAAAACTTTATTATTTGGCAAATGGAATGTAAGTGACCAGGAGCTATTGAATGAGGAATGAAAATCCTGCTGCAGAGACTACATCAAAGGAGTGGAGCCTTTGAGATATACCTGTAGATGGAAATTTTTCATTTTAACTTGTCAGCCGCATAGAATACAAATCTCTCTGCTTCATAGCAAGGTATTTTGTTAACAGCATTTTTCCTAACATTGTGTCGGGATTCTGATATTTACAGGCAGATAAGCAATACTGAGCTTTATTAGTGGGTTATAACAATATTTCAGTTTAATAAAATTAATATTGTATATTTTTTAGCTAATTAGCAATTTTCTGTGTATTAGACCCTTAATATACAGTTTATGTTAATATTTTTTTTGTTTGGTTTCATTTCGTATTTTGATTTGTGTACACCTTTGCTATAATTTCTTATTCTTGTAATGTTTTTCTCACTTCTCATAACAATTAGAATTACTGCAGTTTCCTTCCCTCTGAAATTAACCATCACCTGAATTCAATATACCTAAAGACTAAAAGTCAAAAATAATTTCCATGTGCACTTGATGTAGGAGAAAGTGGTTTAAGTATGTCACTGATTAAACTCAAGTGGATTTTATACAATTACTTTAGCAGTAATTAAAGAATGGAAAAAAATATGAATGAACAGCAGCTTGATTTAAGTTGATTATTTACACCTATTTTTTTAGTACAAACAACTTATACATTTGCCTCTTTTTAATTAAAACTGATCATGAATTGAAAATGCTAATACTGTCTGGATAATTTATTTGCTGATGGTAAGCACTGTGTTGAAAATTATTGTTAAATTCTATTTTCAACGGCATCTGGATTTTTCATATAAATTATTCTGGAACCATGGAAAGTCTCACTAGTATAATTTCTTAAAGTATTGTGGTAATGCCTCCATAGTTCCAGTGCAACAAGAAGTCAATTTCTAAAGTAATATGTTTAGGTCTAGGAAATGTGTGAGCCGAATTTTTAGTTATTTAACAAGTTTCTGAACCTTTGTTCGCATTTTGATTTGTCCCATCTGATTTTCTATTTAGTGAGTGATATATTGAGTAACCTTACTGCTTTTCTCTCCTGCCAGAAAATAAAAGTAAGTACTAATTTTTAAATGGAGCAAGATCTGTGATAGCGCTACAGTTATCTGATCTGGAAAAAAAAGTCCCACTCCGTTTACGGAAGGTACAGGACTGTCATGTTTGGATAACTTTAATTCTGTAGGGAAGGATACCTGTAGGTTCGGATGCAGAATTTTTCATTTCAGAATTATCAGATAGAGGCTTAGTTTTGGTGAAAGAGGAACAACTAACAGTATGCAAAATTAATAAAGAATTAGTGCCTGCAACATTAATTTCATGGAATTAACACTATTTGGGGGGGGGGGGGGGAACTAGATTCTGACAAGTTACTTCTAAAGAAAGGTGGGTTGGGTTGTTTGACTTGTTGTGAACAACCCAGAGTAGTGACTTGCTACTAGACGGGTAGTATATAAATGCAACTAATAAATAAATGCATAAATAAATATTTTAAAAAATGAAAGTGCTCAAAATGAAAGTAATCAAAAAGTTAAAGAGCTAAATCCACTTTTAGTTCTCCTTAGAGTAGGTCCACAGAAGCGAATGGGATGTGCTATTTGCACTTAACTTGTATCACTGATTTCAGTGGATTTATTCTTGTTAGGGCTAAGTGTTAACATTTGTAAAGAAATTTGAAATGAATCTGCTACCACCACCACCACCCTTTCCCCCCCTTAATTGTTGCCATTCTGTTGGTAGATTATGTTGGCATTTACTTTTACACACACACAAATCTAGTTTTGAATAAAATATGAAGCATAACTTAGCATATAGACAGTTTTGTTTTTTTGGAAAGTAGTAATGGTAGGACCACTCCTTGATCAAATAGCTGAAAACTAGAGCATTAAACAAGAATACCATTCAAAGAAAATCAGCATGGGAGAAATAGAATATCAGAAATCAGAAATACCAAATATATGAAGTATCCTTGCAGTTCCATAGTGTTGACTACAATATGCTGTAGATGAAGTAATTGAAAAATATGTTGCTTGGGATCCAAGGAGTTATTCTCACTAATTCAACATATCTAGATAGGTTTTACGCATGATTCTTTGGTTATGATTATTTTCACATTGCTGGCTGGACAGCTCAGTTGAGTTAGGTATCTGACTGCGGAGCCAGAGGTTGGGAGCTTGATTCCCCACTGTGCTTCCTGCAATGAGAGACAGCCTGTGTAGCCTTGGGCAAGCTGCACAGCCCCAGGATGCCACCAGAAAAAGAGAATAGTAAACTACTTGTGAGTAATCTCTACCTAGAAAAACCTGAAAAGGGTCGCCATAAGTCAATACTGACTTGAGAGCACAATATGATTTTAACAGTGACATGCTGTGTTACTTGGTGAATTCCTTTTTTCCCCCCTCCAAACATGCACCTTTCAAAAACAGATGATAAAATGGGATGGTTGAAGCTTAATAATAAAAGAAAATGTGATATATATTTGGGGATTTCTTGGTGTGTTCAAAGTATCTTTTTGGAACTGGGCAAATTATTTTGAAAATGATGATCCAACAAATCCAGTTTGATCTACTGTATGTTTCATTTTCTCCCTTTTTTCCCCAGTGGATTATCATTTGTCACTAGAGTTGGGCATGAAAATCCTGATTCGGCGGTTTGACACGGTTCGTTTCCCAACTGAACAGCTGATCTGTGGTTCGGTGCTGTGCCCTCCAGCAGGTGCCCACTCAGGAGCAGCATCCCACCATGGCTCCTCAGGTGCTGCCTCAGATCAGCTGTTTGCCCAGGAAATGAAGAACGCCAAACCAGCGGTTTGTGACCATCTCTGTTTGTCACTAAGACATGATTCATGGGATTAACTATAGTGTGCACAAGCAGTAATAGTACTGTTTCACTTTTGTCACCATCATGAGAGCATCTGAAAATCTGATCTGGACAGTTTTTCATTTTTTGAGAAAAGCTTGAGGTCATGTGGGGTGTACAGGAGTGAGGAGGAATGGCCCTCCAAGTTCTCTTGACATATGCGGTTCCATCTGTAGAATACTACTACTACTACTACTAAATCCCAGCCATGCAGCTTACTTTCACTGAATATCCTTACTGTATGTAGTCTGTATGTAAAAGGGACGTGGTGGCGCTGCAGGTTAAACCGCAGAAGCCTCTGTGCTGCAAGGTCGGAAGACCAGCAGTCGTAAGATCAAATCCAGGCCACGGAGTGAGCTCCTGTCGCTTGTCCCAACTGCTGCCAACTTAGCAGTTCGAAAGCATGTAAAAATGCGAGTAGATAAATAGGTACCACCTTGGTGGGAAGGTAACGGCGTTCCGTGTCTAGTCGCACTGGCCACGTGACCACAGAAACTTGTCTACGGACAAACGCTGGCTCCATGGCTTGGAAACGGGGATGAGCACCACCCCCTAGAGTCGGACACGACTGGACAAATTGTCAAGGGGAACCTTTACCTTTACCTATGTAGTCTTTATAGAGTGAATGTCCTGCTCGCCCCCTTCTGCCTTTGCAGTGAGCATGCTCTCTGTGTCTCCTTTCCCCAGTCTGTCTATCTGTCTGTCTCTCTTTTTCTTTTTCTCAATCAGATATACAGTGGTGCCTCGACTTACGACCATAATCCATTCCAGAAGATGGATGTAACTCGAAATGGTCATAAGTTGAAGCACCATTTCCCATAGGAATGCATTGAAATGCAATTAATCCGTTCTGGCCGAAGAAAAAAATCACCAAAAAATAAATAAATCACTGCAAGACTCATTGGAAACGCGATTAATCCCTTCTTGCCGAGGGGCGGGGGAGAAAAGCAATCAAGCGTGCAAGACCCATTGGAAATGAACAGAAAACAAACGGAGCAGATCGGAAATCACAGAGAACAAAGGGGGCAGGTCGGAAATGCAAAGAAAACAAAGGAAAAAGCAAGGGAAGCATGCAAGACCATCGGAAATGGGGGAAAAAACCCCAAAAAGCAACCAAACCCCCCAAGACCCATCGGAAATGGGGTGGGGGGAAGCCAAAAAACAAACAAACCCCCTAAGACCCATCGGAAATGGGGGAAAAAAAGCTAACAAACAAACAACCCCCCCCCAAGACTCATCGGAAATGGGGGAAAAAAACCCAAAAAGCAACCAAACCCCCCAAGACCCATTGGAAATGGGGGGGGGAGAAACCCAAAAAACAAACAACCCCCCAAGACCCATCGGAAATGGGGAAAAACACTCCAAAAAGCAACAAAAACCCCCAAGACCCATCGGAAATGGGGAAAAAACAAACAAACCCCCCAAGACCCATCACAGCACAGATACATAACCCCCCCAAGCTCAAAACCACACTGCAAAAACACCCAGAACAGTTTTTAAAAAGCAGAAAACAGCACCTTACCTTACAAGGCAGCCTGAAGCCTCCCTGCAAACACACACACACACTCTCAGAAGCAGAAGGAGGCAGTCCCAAGCCTCCTCCGACGCACACTCTCTAACTGCCGGGGTGAAAGAGCTACAAAGAAGCAGCCTCGTCGCCACCTACAGTTAGAAATTTGAATTTCCCGCCATTTTCCCCTGCCTTTTTCTGTTCGTAAGTGGAAGCTCCAGTCGCAAGTAGAAGCAAAATTTTGCGGCCGGAGCTGATCGTAACTCGAAATGGTCGTAAGTAGGGACGTTCGTAAGTCGAGGCACCACTGTACACAGTGCCATTCATACATTCCAGTGTTATAAGGGGACTGCTCATGGAATTCAGCCAGTGTTTGTTGATGATGATGGTTGAGTAAAAATGCTTTACACACTTATATTGAAAAAAAAATTGCACAGGAATAAATGATTAGCTAAGTCCAAAAATATATGTGTTTTGATGCATTCAACAAATTCCTTTGCATGTGAATTGATTTTTAGTATTAGGATGTTGGAACAGTTTTCTTTTTTCTTTTAAAATTGTGAACAATCCCTCTTAGGAAATCTGGAGTTAATAACCTATTTGGTTTAACCCCTCTGCTATTCTAGTTCAGTGATGTATTCTCTGGAGCAGTGCTATTCCATGCTCACATTGCTATGTGGAAAATTCTCTCCATGGACACATTCACCTGTGTTGTGAATGACTGCTCTGCTCCCATTAGTAGTTAACTGTTGTGCTAGTAGTATGAATTTTACAGGGAAAAAGTCTAATGCCTGTAGTATATTTGCAGGGCAACCACTGCTTCCAAAATATTTTTAATAGGTATTAGGAAGTCTGAAATTAGGAATCTTAAAACTGTTAACAGAATAAATTGTGTTGCTGGGCTGATTGAAACTTACAAAAATCCTACTTATTTAGATGTCACATTCTATTTATTTAATTACTGCATTTCTATTCCACCTTTCTCCAAAAAAATGGAACTCAGGGACAGTTTGGCAAAGATGCCTTGCCTTTATATTCCCCAGCATGTCAAGCTGTAATGTCTCTTTGATACTTCTGAGCTGAATGTTCTTAGGTTTTCATATTAATCCTGACTCGATATCACATAAATTTCAAAGAATAACAACTGTGGCACTATGTGCCATTAGTTATATAATTGGGGAGCTTGAAACTGCAGTCAGATTACCATTGGCAGTAACTGGACACACATGGATTGTGAATTCATTTGCTTATAGGAGTTCAGGCCAATTCAGTTCAGTGGTGCATCTGCTGCCAAAATTAATTTACTGCTTTCATGATTCTGTGTGGCTGCAGTAACATATGAATGTACTTTCCAGATGAGTCAGTCTGATACTGTTTTATACAGCTATGCCAGTGTTGCCAGCTTTCCAGAAATGTGTAGTATTGGTGCAGATTCTTACCAGATGAACTGGCTAAAAGGCAAAGTAAATCCAGTTGTTAGGACAGCTATATGGAACTACTGCATGGAAATGATTTTTGGCAGTAGTTGTGTACCTGAGGCAAAATTAACATTGGTCCTTAAACTTAGTGATGGCTTATCACTTGTTGATAATCATAGAATAGTAGAGTTGGAAGGGGCCTATAAGGCCATCAAGTCCAATCCCCTGCTCAATGCGGCAGTTCAAATCAAAACAGGAAGTGAGATATAAATTAAGGTCTGTTGACCTGGTATACAATGCTGTTTTTCCTAACATTTATACTGTGTTAGTGCCTTGTACAGAATAACAAAGCAGCACACATATACAGGTGTATACACACGCAGAGAGAGAGAGAGAGCCACAGATTATTTGGGTATTTGACACTGACAAGCATCTCCGGTTTTAGATTGTGTTGAAAACTTTTTGGTTAACGCTAGGGGCTGAGATCCTGTTAATACTAATGGAATGAAAAGCCACACCATTGTGGTTCAGTGGGATTGCCTGTTGCAGCCAATGCAGATACTGTGGTCGTCATCTGCTGAAACATGACTTTCACGTGCCTTTCGCTAAGTGCTGATAATATAGCACTACAACAGATCGTTGAGCAAATGGTTTGACACTGCTGGATCTGGGCCTTTGTCTAGATTCTAGACCAGAGAACACAGTATAATCTCTTGCTTTTAAAAAAACCAGATGTTTGAACTGTTAATGGTTTTTGTCAAATAGTAATTATTCTACGATGTTCTGTATTTTCTGTCTTCCAGTCCAAAAAAAATAATTGCTTTGTTGAATAGTTTCCCAATAAGCATTAGAATTAATGGTTAGGTCTTCAATAGAAGGATAGTGTTACTTCTGTTAAACTGCATTGTGTTTTATCCCATATAATTAACTACATCTAGAACTGGTGGGGAGGAGAGAAAAGAAAACTAATATATTCATAACTGTGACTGATTTGAAGAATAAACTGTAAAATAGGTAGCAAGAGTACTTGGTGAATTGAGTCAAATGTGCCCAAGAGTAATTAACACATACTGGTTCAGTGTGGGAAGAAGTGGGAAAGCATTGCCAAAACTATTATTGATTGTTACAAGTCAAATATATTTGTAGACTAGAATGCAAGACTGACTAATCTGTTTGCATATCTGAAAATCTTTTGAAATGTGATGAGCTTTCGTAGCTTGTCTACAGCTTCAAAGCTGAATCAATGCAAAAATTCTGGTTGTCACTGAAAAATATTTACTTATAGATTATTGTATATATGTGTATGTGTATGTATATATGTAGTTCAAGAAATAGAGACATTGTATGTAGAAAAGTCCAAGTGTGTGTAGCAAAACATTGTTGCTGTGCGCCATTGCCCTTAACTATAGCAAAATGTGAAATAGATGAGACGTTGTTTGCAAGGTGGCTTGCTTCAGATAAACTGAATATTATATCAACCACAGTTTGCCAGCTGAGACAGGATAAGAAGCCACAGTTAAGCCCCCCCCCCCCCCCCAAGGAAGAAAGAAAGAGCTTCTAAACTCCTTACAGTTACATTGTGGAAAAGGGAGTATATGAACCCAGTACACTGTTTTCTCTGTCTGTCACCCTCTCACACTGAAATAGGTAGTTCTAGTGCTTTTGATTCTGAGGTGCAAGTGTCACCATCTCTACTGAAGTAAAACAGGAAGTCCACAAATAGGGAAGCACGTTGTATTCATCAGATTGCCTAGAGAGTTCTAAATCAGAGCATTTTTACCAGCAGAGAGAGTGAGAGTGAAGACTTAAGGAGCTCAGAAAGTCTTATTTATTTAGATAAGCTTTTGGAAGCTTAGTTGATCACACGCACACACACAAAGAAAGAGAAAGTTATATGTTAAAAACTGATGAGATTGTGCTGTTCCATGAAAGAAAATAGGTTGGTGCTTGGTGTGTGTGTGTGTGTGTGTGTGTGTGTTTTAGGATGGCTTTTGAATGTTGCCTGCAACATTGTGGAGAGGTGGGTGTATCCGGTGTTTTCAGTAAACAAGTAAATTATCTGAGAAGCTGCGGAAAACAGATTGATGAACAGTAGTGTATTTTTCCATGCTTTCATATAACCCGATACGATACGATACGATAAACCTTTATTGGCATTAGGCAGTAACTCAGGGGAAATAGACAAAATCAACATTAATGAGGAAGTACAAAATCATGAGAAATAATACATATTATCCGGAGATTGGGGTAAGGAGAATTCATATAACCCATGAAAGGAGAACTTGGATGTTCCTGCATGAGTTGCATGTGTATTTGTGAACTGTACACTTCATCACAGTTTGGATACAGTTTGTTAATTTGTATCTTACATTTAATTTGGAATCATAGAATGATGCTGTGTGAGTCACACATTGCTGCCTACTGCTTCTCAGAATGTCTGAAGTGGTTATGTGGCTGCAGTTCTAGGCACACTTACATGGAAGGAAGGCCATTGGACAAAGTTACTTCTGAATATACATCTGCAGGTTTAGGTTGTGTGAGACCTAGTACATGAGTGCCTCTCGGTGTTCACAGAAAGTAAGCAGTAAGTGTTGGCAGTAGAACCAATGGTAATTCTCCTGCTCATATTTGTCTAATTGCCAAGATGCAATATGTGTTGCTTTTAATTAGAAGGTGATAATACTGTGGGAAAGCTGCAGTATTTCATTTTCTCAATGTTAGTTTTGGTTTCTTTACCATTTACTGCAGAGGTCATTGTGGTATCCTAGTTGGCTGCAGGCATGTTGTGGAATGCTGGCTGTAAATTTTGGAAACACAATATTAATTGCACACTGGATATTTTCATGTTTATGGAACATGAAGGGAAAAATCATTGTTTTAGGTAAAAAAAACATTGACTAAACCCTGGACCAAATGCGTGTCTTCTAAAAATAGACCAGAAAGCCATTTTGAGGCATAGTATATTGACACATAGCAGAGTTCTGCAAAGTGGCGTAATAAGAGCTGACATATGAAAATGTTAGATCTATTTTAGTATCTTATTAGAGCTCAGGTTTATTGAACAGAGGATCTTTAAAAGCTTTTTTTTCTAATGTTCCCTGCACCTAACAAAAGCTCAAACCAAATATAAGCTAGGAATCTTGACTACATCTTTGCATTGCAATCTGAGCTTCTGCAACTGAATCCTGAAATGAATATAAATCATAGCATGTTGTGCTGAAGATGTGATATTGGATACAGAAATGTATAAGTCACCTCAAACTGTTGGGTAGAGTGTGTAGGTTATGTGCTGTCATGTCAGTTATTTCCAACCTATTACCCTAATAGAGATTTTGTGGTGTATGAGATGTTTAAGGAATAGTTTCACCCACACCCAATGAATTTTCATGGCTAAGCAAGGATTAGAACCCAGATCTCCTGAGGCCTAGTCCATCATCTAGCATTACACAAAAGTGGCTCTCAGATGTAGCTTGTATTAAAAGCTGCAGCTATTCAGATTTCCTCTTCTAAGCATCTATTGAAGGTCTAGCCAACCTGCCTCCCCTTTTGTTTCAATCTGGTGGATCTGTCCTAGGACTTTGCATGTTCCCTCATCTTCCTTATGCATAGTTGCAAGGAAGAAATCAGAGACTTAAATGAATACAGATAAAACTGTAGTTTGTCAGCTGTAGTTGATGGAAGGAAATGAACTTCAGACTCTAGTTTATAAAGCTGGCTTGTTTCCACTAACTGCAGTTAAGATTAGCCACTGAATTTGGATGACATTTGAAACTATGATTAAACTGAAATATAAATGCACAGAGTTTGAAAAAGGTTGCCATTAATGTGTTTCATTATGTAGAAGAAAACAAAAGCAAAAGTATTGTGGTACCTTACAATCGATGAAAAATGAATTGTGAATTGTTGCGGAGAAATGGGTTATGACTGAAATAAATCAGTCAGGTCACTGAAATAAATCTGTTAGTTTATGACAGGTCACTGAAATAAATCTGTTAGTTTTTAGGATGCCAAAATACTTTTATTTTGTTTTTGTTTTTCTTACATATTTTGCTGCCCTTTTGGCTATAACAGAAGAGAAAAGATCATGGGGAAATATGGACACTAAAGGGAAAGAGAAGTTCATTTTGTAATGTTCTGCCATACTGTGATTCAGTATATTCAGCTGCTCAGTTTTTTAAAATCCCATGTTTTTCTAAAACTTAAAATATTAATTAATATTAATTCAGTTAAATTAGCATTGGACTTAAATGGATTGCCCTTCTTCACTGGGTTAGTTTTTTTCTGTTCCCCATAAAGTTAATGCTTGGTATTGTTGTCTTTCTGCTCCCTCTTCTGTGGCTGTCTCTCTTCAGTATCTGCATAATAGGATTATTATAATTTGGCTCACTCTCAGTAGTTAAACTGGCTGACTTCATTCAGCATTTTGACACTTGGAAATAATTTTACCTCACTTGCCCTGTGTTAATTTATTACTGAAGCTTATTTAAATACTCCTTTGCTGTCCTGTTTTCTGGTTGTTGTTGCTGTTGTTTTTCATTGATTCTGAGAGTAGGGAGGTGATCAGTGGATTATTTTATTTTATTTTATTAAAATAGGACAATCAGAAACTGGCCTCATTTTGAATGTGCAGTCACTATCATCTGGTTCCCATCTCAAATTCCTGCCAGAACGAGATCAACAGTTCATTCACTGGTCTGTCAACTGCATTGTTATCCTGACAGTATGAACAACAGTGAGGTGATACCAAGGCCTAATGGACATGAATGGGGTTTGCTGTGGTGGAATTCTTTGAAAGCCTCTGCAGTGGCTTACAGCTTTCTTTTTCTTTCTTCAGTCACAATGATAATTCATTTGCTCAGTTATGAAGTCTGCTTATACGATCTTACACCCGTGGGTTTTAAAAATGTGGGCCATTTTCCACCATGATGCAGCGTGATTTTTTTTTTTATAATGAGGTTGTGCTTCCTTGATAATATAAGTAAGAAGATGAGTATTTCTGAGCATGTATAATTAGCCTGTATTATTGAATAAAAATGACCAGCTTCAACCAGTGGGAATTGGCTTATATTGAGCATGATTTAGCAGAGCTTGGATCCTGTCTGGCCTTGCTGGCTAGGGGATTTTGTGAGGTGTCACCCAAAAGTTAACCTAGCCAAGCTGTAGATTTCTTTGCAAGTTTCAGCTCTGGCATTTTCTATTAAGAAACTGAGAAATCAGAGTGCAGAATCCCCTTTGTCATTAGTTTAGTAAGCTTCATTATGCAAAGCTGAATAATAGTTTAATTTAAAGCATTAATAAATTCTACATATGCACATTGTTGCTGTGGGAATCCAGGATTTTAATTTAATGAAATGAAGAAACTGTTGTTGTTTTCACTTTTGAAGAGTATTACGTGGAAAAAAAAATCTGTTTTTCTAAATTATGCCCAGTTGTATGTACTATAGCATTTCATATTAAATTAGTTCAGTGTTATTTGTTTAGTTTTCAAGCAACTTAGTACAGAATGAATGGTGCATATTTATCGTCCATAGTTTATGGGTTAACTGTAAAAGGCTAACCTAAACATTCAGTTGTGATCTGAACCAGAAAATCACAATGGGCTTTTTATCCTTTATTTCCAATAAATTCTAATTTGTCTGAGTGGATATACTTGGAAACAAGACTCATTGGCCTGAATCCTGCTTGTTTTTTTGCACATGCATAAGTGGAAACACAGATGTCACGGCTGCTAATTGAAGCTACATAATGAGGTGCCACTTGCATACCTGGTCATATGACCAGCATGCAACCTGATGTGTGAACAGCACTTTATTAATTAGGTCACAGTTCTTGAAGCCAGCGTTTTAGTTGTGCTCTCATCTCATTATGCTATCTGGTAGTGACTTTTGAAATATATTGCTGGAAACCTTGAGGTTCTTTAATAAGGTTAATAATATTTGGCATTTATTCTGTGAGCTACATTTATATCCCAGTGAGTTTAAGATGGTGTACAGGACTTTTCACCTGCTTTCCATTGTAATCTTTCTGTGAAGTAGGTTAGGCTGAGAGAGAGTGAATTGGCCCAGGATCACCTAGTGAACTTTGCAGGTGAGTGGAGGCTAGAACCCAGACTTTCCAGGTTTCTCAACTCCTGACAGCTAGCTGGGGAATTCTGGGTGTTGTAGTCTGAAAACATAGATCGACACAGATCTAATGCCATTGATTCTCTTTAAATGGCACTTTAAAGTGATAGCACTGCAGCTACATTCTCCTGTTTTTAACCCTGGGGAAGGGGGGACCCTATGAAGTAATGTCACTTTTGTGTGTGTGTATTTTGAGGGCTAAAGCTGAGAAAAAGAAGTGACTTTCAAAAGCTACTTATGTTCACAGCAGAGGTGACAATGTAAAGCTAAACTGGACAATACCAGATTTAATATTTGCATGCATGTTGTCTATAGCTGCGGGTACAACAGCTGCTGTGATGATCTGATGCAGTGCTGGAGGCGTGTGGTTGTGTTTCTGAACACAGTCAGGTACACAACCGTGCACAGCCAACACTTTGTCAGATCACTGCAGTGTGTCGAACAGAGTACTGGCTACTTGGTGCAGTCTCTCTCTCTCTCTCTCTCTCTCTCTCTCTCTCTCTCTCTCTTGCCAGACGTCATATGACAGAGGTTCCTGTTTGTCACTCTTTCCCTCTCTGACAAAGAAGGCAAGGGAGTATCTTTGTGTCTAAATTTGAAACATGTTGATTCCTGTCTGCGCTAGAAGGCTGGGGTTATTGTTTCGTATCTGTGTAGGCTAAGGATCTGGAATGCTTTGGCTACACAGGACAAACTTCCTTGAGCACTTCCCGGGAAGTACTTTGATTTGAACTCTAGGAGTGCTTTACTCATACGATTTTCCACCAAGACTAGTCAGAATTTGGGGATCTCCAAATAGTACATCCTGCATGTTTTCAGCAGTAGTTAATATTTTTTAAACTTTAGGTCATGGAAAATAACGCATCTGTTCTGATTAGTGAAACTCTGCATCCGTATGGTCCTGTTTCGCCAGTCTTGGATGCCTCGGTTCTTAAGTTGGGAATGTTTCTAAGCCAAAAGCAGCCATTGGTGTGAATGGGTGGGTGGGAAGGATGCTACATGCATTTACAATCCTGGTTTGATAGCAAAAACCTCTTTCTTTTCCAGCAGCTGGTTTCCCTTGGCTATGAGTGGCTTCAGCCTCAGCCGTGAATAGCTCAAAGCCTGCAGTGGCTAATAGCTTCCTACCTTTTTGTCAGCTGTCACAAAGTGGTACTGGCTGTGAGTTTATAGCAGACAGTGGTGTTTCCTTGTGGTATGATAGTTCTGGTGGTTTCAAACAAATGTTGAAAATATTTTTGGATATACTATGTGTGTTCTTAAAGAAGAAGTGGCCATGTTCGCACGTAGAATAATATTTGACTTGGAGTTACCTTGCTCTTTTAGAAAGATAAATATCAAGCCTCAAATGCTTTTTCAGTTTGTTTATATTGAAAACATAGGAGGATCTTTGTCATTTTAATACCTGGGAAAGGGAAACTAATAGTGAAACAGAGTTTGTTAGCATCCCCCTCCTCAACCTTATTTTGTGATGGGATGTGAATTTGATTTAGATCAAGTTGGTTTAAATTGTGATATAAATTTTTAAAAATCAGATTTTTGGATGATTTAAATAAAAACATCAATTTATTTAATTTAAATTGTGAGTTAGATCACAATTTAAATCAATTTGATTTTTTAAAAAAATCATTGATTTTTTTAAAAAAATCCGCTCTGGCTCAAAACAAAAACAGAAGAGGTCAGGGGTGTTTTTTTGGCCATGCAAGGCAGAGTTGCTTGTGCCCTGCATGTCAGTCAACACCATTCCTGGATTTTGTTAGAGTCCATCATTCCTGAATGTCCCAAGATCTGTGCACTTTGGTTAAACCCAGTAATTTCCAAATCCCTAGTGACAAATATATTCACTGCTAAGATATGTGCCTAATGCATGTGGCTAGGAAATAATTTATTCTTAAGCCAGAATGTAATATATTTGTATTAGATTTCTCATATAGTGTTGAATTTTAGCTGTCCAATGAGGTTACTGTGGTGTAATCCCATTGATGTTGATCGGATGCCTCCAGAAGTGTCTTGATAGCGTTTATGATTATGGTAGAATAAGACAACTGAATCCTTCTCCTGTGTGTGCCAGTTACATTAAAACAAGGAGCTGTGCTGGGTGGGTTGTATTTGCAGAAAACCAATCAGTCACAGAACATTACTGTGTTTTTTTTTTTTAAAAGAACATGTTCAGAAATTGATTTGAAATATATTTCTAGATCTGGAGAAAAAAAACACATTCAAAACATGTTGGTGTTTGCAGAGTCTGACTGGAAACGCTTTGCATATGGCTGTGTAATTTGCTTTTTCTTTCATACGTTTGGAGCACTGCCATACTGGAAAATAATAGTTCTACCTAGCATATATTTTCATTCCGGAGCCACTATGTAGTAATACCTTTCATTGTTGTCATAAGCTAAAATCACCAATCAAATGATAAGGGTATAATTTATGCTGAACTGCCTGGGTCTAGAAGCTTTTTCAGAGACTAACAATTCTGTAAGACCGCTTTTTATATGTATGGCTATATAAAACGCTTATTAATGGTAGCAGATGTCACACTTTAATCCCCTAAAATGATTGTTTGGTAGCAGCAGGAAATTTATTAAGCTTGTGTTGTGTGAAATTGTGTGCACATAAGCTGCTATTTAGATTGTAAAAATGCCATTGAAAACTGTTAAAAAGTTCTGCCTATAATTGGCAGAGAGGTATCGGCTCCTCCAAAAGAACTCTGTGTACTGTCAGCTTTTGTGCTCCAACCTCTTTATCATTTATCTTCTTGTATTAATGTCACTGAATTATTAATTTATACATTGGGTTGGATGGGGGTGAAGGCACCATTTAAATGTGTGGCAACTGTATCCTTATCGCAGGAGACATGAAAGGAGTAATTTTGTGTTATCTGCAAAATGGAAAGGACATTTTAAAATTTCATTTACAGTAATCCACTTCATTTCCAGTAAAACACCTAGATTATTGCTACCATAGTATAATGCTCTTATTAAAATTTTGTAATCTTCTCCACTCTTTTCACTTATAAATAAGGTTGACGGACAAATTCTGGCTTCATTTGTGCGTATGTATTTTCTTACATTATTCTTTTAACTATCTGATTGTCTGCAGGAAAATTGGGTTTGCTGTTAATTGTGGTTCAAAAAAGCAATTTGTATTAGTGGTGCATTGTGGCAAGGAAGTCTAAAATTATGAGCATGATTACTAGGGCAAGCATTAGGAATATACAGAATACTTTTCACTTTGAAAATGCTTATCTCAGAAATGCGAAGCTGCCAATTGCAATACTTATAATCAAAATCAGAAGGATTTTATGAATGTAAAAATCTTGATATGAAGGAAAAATTTTAAAAAGCAATAATTGATGAGGGTAACCCAAATGTGTAAAGACTGGAATATGGTCACAGTTCACTAGGCAGAACATTCTTAAGTTGGATGTGTCATCACAGATTCACTTCATGGTTAAGAGAAGAATTTGAGTTAAGAGTTTCAAAGCTGGTCTGAAGTATTGGCTGGCAGGAATAGGCTTTGAAAAAATAGATATGGGAATAAGTAGATGAAGCAGAAAATATGGCAGAATAGGACCGAAATGTTATTTTATTTTTAATTTTACTTTATTTACATGTAACATGTATGCTTTCCTCCATAATGAGGTGATGTGGGTGGCTTGCAATAAAAATTTAGATTTTAGAATTCAATTTGAAAGGTGGTCCACCAGTTTTATAAGTAAAAGTGAATGACAAAATGGTTCAGAGTTAACGTTGCTGGAACATTTATTCATTTATTGCACTTTTAAATTTCTCAATTACCAGAGTGGTATACCGTACACTGAAAATATAAGATATAGGCAGTGAAACAGAGGAGAAAAATATCAAACCATAAAACCAAGATATAATCAGCTGCAAAGAATAAAAACTTGGTAGCACATAAAACCTAAGTAAGACCAGCAGCAAAGTAGAAGAGCGCTGCCATATAAATGCATTCAGAATCATTCTCACAGTGAATGGGAGAACAGGCAGAATTTCATCTGATGCTGGAGAGACCATAGCGTAAATGCTGAGTGAGTCTGTGTAGAAGGAAATCCACAGGCTGGGGTGGGCAGAGCTGTAGAAAGGGCCTCTTTGCAGTCCACCTGCCTCAATTTGATGGGGCATCTAGAGGTGAGCTTTGAATTGTGACTGTAGGGTTTGGATAGAAACACAGTGCAGTCCTTCAAGTAATCTGGGCCCTAGATGTTCAGGGATCCAGAATTTAAAACAAGCACTTTTCAATTGATTGATTGATTGATTGATTGATTGATTGATTGATTGATTGATTGATTGATTGAGGAGGAAGGGGAACAAAGATTGTTCTTTGTTCTTTGGACATCCACTTCTGGTTTAAACAACACTAGGTTCTCAGCCAGCATGGGAAACTTTTTTATTATATGTAATTGCTGATGGTTACAGGGTTGTGGCAGCACAAGACAGACTGTGGAGCCATGGTTACCCACACACACAAAAAAACTACACTTTGCTTACCTCTGTCTTACAGGAATGAGCTGTGGATCATTGGAGGAACATGGGTTTTTCTTTTTGGATATCTTTGGTTCCATCTCTACACCACCACCCCAAACCTTGGAGAGCTGCTGCCACTCATTGTAAACAATAGTGTGGTAGACGGACCACTGATCTGCTTTGGTATAAGAGAGCAGTCATATGTTCCTCCATTGTTGTCAGTAACAAAGTAAATGTTTTAAGATTGTAATGCATATATACAGAAAAAAGCATTGTGAAGTTACCTGAGTCCAACTCATACAAGTTGAAACATTGTCTTGTGAGGCAAATTGGGCTGTAACTGGCAGTAACCTTAGTTATTCTGTGATGTTAATTTAACTCTGCAAAATAGTGGTTAACAGTAATTAGTAACTATTGGGATTTACAGTAGGAACCCCTAATCCATGGGATTAGTATCCACTGTTTCATTTATCCACAGTCTGAAAATATTAAAAATATTAAAAGAAAAAAAATCCAGAACAAGCCACTAGAGGGAGCCAGAGATGGTGCTATGAATAATTGGTAGTGATACTCTTCCTCCTCCTCTTCTTGCTACTACTATTACTGGCCATGAAAACTCATTGGAATGTAGGGGTGGCAGTGGTAAACTATGCTTTATATATCTCACAGATCTCACTAACTTGGGACATTGGGAGTAGATGCTGCCCTCTCTCTTTAAGAAAGTCTTAATGGGATAATAATCTTGTTATTATCTTGAAAGCAAGGAAAAGCATAGTAGCGCTGGGTGTTGTCTCTGTTACAGGACTCTCATCTGCTTCTAGTAGGCAGTCCTGTTCCAGCCCTCTGCTTCTGGCACCCATTGCTCTTTGTGGCTAAATTGTAAGACTGTGGTTTCAAAACTAGGTGGACAAAGTAATGTTGGTGTTTTGCTTTTTCTGGATGTGAGAGTCTGCTTAAATGTTCAGCTCTATATCCTGTTATTTGCCAGGTGAGCTCTTTTAATGGTGTAAAGGCAGGGAGGGGGGAGGGAGAAGTAAATGGGATGTAGAGCGAGGAGGATGAAAGAGAAAGAGAGGTGATTCCTTCCTCCTAGTTTTCTTTTTTCTTTTCTTTTTTTTTAAAAACCCAACACACATAATTATTATAAAGCTTCCTAAATGTTCTGCTCCCCTGCTGCGTAAAGTGGCATGTCTGGAAAATCGCTTTATGTCAGTGACTGGCAGCAGGCACTGCTTTTTCTGCTGATGATATGCATAGTGGGGTGAGGTGAAAGGCTGGCTTATAGTTTTGTGTAGCTTCCTCCCACAAGCTAGATTTGCCCCTATGGATTCTCTTGCTTTGTTTTGGTGGTAATTTAAAGATCCCATGCTATTGATTTTTTTTCAGAGCTAAGTAGTGTGTCCCAGCCAACATTTTTCTTTTGCTAGCTCTTTCAGATATTATTACCATTAGAGATTAAAATAGCACCAGGGCCCACATGTGGGATGCAGGAGGGGGTGGAGAGAAGAAGGGAGGGGGAGAGCAAGAGCGCAGTAGCTTTCACGTTCATCTGCAGAGAGGCATTCCACTACCTTGAGATAATTAAATGGTCTGTAAAGCATTTGGGGAATAAGGCTTCACGGAAAGCAGTCTAATAGTTTATTTTATTTTTTTGTTGTTGTTAGTTTTTAATGGGACTAATCTTTGCTCCACTGGGGCTTTGGGGCTATCGGAATGAGAGTAAGGAGTTGAGGAATTCTCTTTACAGATGTACTAATGGTGCTTTTAAAAGACAAAGAGAGGGTACAGGAGGAGGGGGATGCAGAAAGAGACAGGAGATAACATTTAGCGATCTTGTGTTTACTGTTTAATTAAATATATTTCGTATTGGTGTTGTCAGAAACGCTAGGTTTCCTTAAAAAGCGACTTGTTCCAGCATCCTGATAAATGTTGTTGCCTGTGGTCATGATCTTCTTAGGTCTTGAATCATTTACTCACGAGTTATTCCATTGTTCAGGAATTATCTCAGAAATGTCAAACGAGTAAGTGGTTTCAGGATAGCAACTATGAACATGTGCAGTCCGATATAGTGAGTTTCTGTGTAGTTACAGATTTTTCATAATTGCTTGCATGCTCATCAGATGTGTTTTATCTCCAGTTACCTCATTGTTGCCAAGAAATCTGTTGGTGGTATTGATGACCTAATATATGACAGGTCTTGGGTCATTATTATTTCATTTAGTGGTTATATGTATAGACCAAGAGGGAATCTGAATATTGATTCACTGCATGGCTAGTAACAATGATTTATGATGTTGAAATTCAGTCAGAGAGCCAACAAGAGTAGCAAGATTATATCTTATGAGTAATCATTGATTTTGTTTCATATTATGCCACACAGTGATTGTGATATCACAAATATTAGCTTTGAATCTGTGTTCCTTGTGGAAGAATCAGAATGCAGAGTTAGTTATCAATAATGCAAGTATATGGTCATGTATGTGGCTGTTGTGAATAACAGCTGAGAATGAGGTCTTCACCCCATGTGCCGTGGTCAACCCACACTGCTTGTGCTCCTCTTCCTTATACCCTGGTGTGTTTCTTGCTATCATTGGAAACTTAGTGTTGGAAAAAATAACAGAGTATTGTGGAGTAGTGCATCTGATGAAATGAGCTGCAGTCCAAGAAAGCCAAATAAAACTTCAACATAATTTGCCTGGGTCATACGACGAAGGCCTTTGGTGGAGGCGTGCATGTATTGACTGATGTGAAAGTAGACAATTCAAGGTTCCTAATATCTTCATCACAAAACTAAATATTTATGTATTGAATGTGATTGTTTTCTTTTTTCTCTCTGGGCCTGGTGAGGAAACTGTTGGGAAAGCCTCTCCAATGTGACTGCTTCAAAATGACATGCTATATGAGAATTGAGGGAAAGACAGTAAATTTTCAGGAATTGCATGGTGCAGTCTGTTTTCTTGCTTGTGTTCTAAAGCAGATTCAGAAAAGAGAAAGTGCCAGAGCAGGATGACAGTTGAACATTGAGAAGACCAAAATCATGACTACAGAATAACTACACAACTTTAATATCAACACTGAATAAATTGAAATAGTGAAAGATTTTACATACCTTGGTTCAGTCATCAATCCAAAGGGACATTGCAGCCAAGGAATCAGAAGAAGACTGGCAGTCAGAAGGGGAGCAATGAAGGAATTAGAAAAGATAATCAGGTTTAAGGATGTGTCACTGGAGACCAAGACCAGTGTCACCCACACTCTTGTATTCTCGATCACCATGTATGGGTGTGAAAACGAAGTAAAGAAAGCTTCAAGAGGAAAAAAATTACTCATTTGAAATGAGGTGTTGGGGGAGAATTTTGCAGGTATTCTGGATTGCCAGAAAGACAAGCAAGGGAATCCTAGATCAAATCAAGCCTGAAATGTATCTGGAGGCAAAAATGAACCGAGGCTGAGAAGGCAAGATTTGCTGGGGGTGGGGGAAAAATGCGGGGAAAGGTGGAAGGCAGCAGGAAACGGGGAAGATCAAATATGAGATGGTTTGACTCCCTAAAGGAATCAAAGCTTTGAGTTTATAAGAACTGAGCAAAATTGTTGAGGATAGGACATTTTGGAGATCTTTCATTTATAGGGTTGTGGTAAGTCAGAGGCTACTTGATGGCATTCAACAAGAATAACAACTGCTACTACTACTACTACTCTGAAGCAGCTGTGGGGAGTAACTTGTGATATTCCATCTTGTTGTTCCAGTTTTTTGGTGAGCCTAACAGTGCTTTCAAGGTATGTGAGAGTGGTTTAACCAATGCCACTACCCATCTTGAAAGTGCCTGGCTGAGCAGGGATTTGAACTCAAGTTTCCTGAGTTTCAGTCTGACACCCTACCTACTACCTACTTTGTCCATCTCCCCCCTCTCTGGGGGGGGGGGAGATGGACAAGGACTTAATGAACAATTTTGGTCCTTAGAAGGGTGTAGGTAAGAAAAAGGGCAATTAATAATTGTGTTCAGGTTAGGAATGGTATCACAATCATTGGTTTCTTAAAACAAAAACATGGGTGGTTTCAGGATTCATAATAATGGTTTTAGTTCTAGAGAGAAGCATTTTGTATCTATCACACTTTCTTAGTTGTTAACAAAAGGCATATGAGAGCATCTACAACACAGCAGAACAGAGGAAATGGCTAGTGGAGTGGTGTGTCTGTAGACCTTATGAAAGTTAAATAGTTTGCATGTAGGGTGTCATAGAAATAGAAGGGGTAAACAAAACCCAACCAAGCCTGAGGCCTTACGCAAACAGGAGTTGCTTTACAGTAGAATATTCTTAGAAATATGTGGTGTTTTTTCCTCTTCCCAATATGAAGCATTACCTTGCCCATGTGTGAGGTGAAGAACCAACTCGCCCAGGATCAGGAGAGTGTACCGTCCGACTCTCAAATAAAGACAGAAGCACAAGAGACAGTAGTGATAGAAAAAGAATTAAGTAAACTAGAAATAAAAGAAGAGACTGAAGGGGGCGCAAATCAGGTGGGAAAGGAAGAGGATAAGAAGGGGGGAGAAGGTGGGGTAGAGGCAGAAGCATGTTGGGGAAGAGAAGAGAATGGAGAGGAAAAAGAAGAACTTGTAGAATTGATCCAAGAAGACCCTTGGACAGGAGAGTGGGTAGAATTCAAGGTGCCCCGTGAGTACGCCGAAAGGGAATGGAGATGACAGATGTATAGAAAGCCACCTTACTGGGGGGAGACTGAGGAGCGAAAGCAAAGGAAGTTGTACAAAGCGTGGGTAAAGAGGGAAGAACAGAGGAGAGAAAGGCAGAGATGTACAGTGGGTCCAGAGAAATCCTGTGGGCCCAGCCCCTTCAGACCCCGCCAGAGAACGATGCATGGCTCTATAAAAGGGGAACACCAGGGAAGTTCGACATCCAATCCACAAACTTGAAGTGGACTGAGAACACGCCTGAGTTGATGGGTGCCAGACCCAAATGGTCCCACGAAGTTAACAGTTATTCCTCATTGTCGTACTGTGAAGAGATACCCAGTTTTAATAATGCTAAGACTTATGATTTATTGTTAAAATTGGACGATGATAATTGGGTGTGATGACTACTTTGGATAAAGTAAAGAAAAAGGAGGGAGATGACAAGCGACAAGATCACACCATGTTTATTTCATTTATTTAAAAAAATATTGAAGTTTAAATGAATGTTTTCTGCATGACCTAAGTCCCCCCCTCCCCATTTAGAATTGTGTGGGGAGGATTTGGTTGCATCCCAGTTGGCCCTAGGCCTGTTTACCATACTGTTGCAGCTTGCAGTCTCTGGAAGTCAATGCTTTATTTAACCTAATTATTCAAGATGGTTAAATAAACAATGAAGTATGCATAGCCCACAAAGCTGATTTGTTGCCAAGTCCCTGGTCTTGGTTTTTATTTTGTCAGGTGCGTATTGGGCCCTAGGCTGGTGACGTTATTTACATCAGGATGTCAGCTGTGAATGGCATGTGTGTGCACCTCCTTTTTCTTTGAAACTCCTCTCCCCACACCCTCTGCTGTTTTTATGCCAAGGAACCAAAGGTCATAAAGCATGTCAAGTATGTGAGATTCCTCACAGTCAGCTTACAGAAAGCTTCACGTGACATGTGCATTCCAGAGCAGTAGGCATGTCTGGTCACAGACCTCCATTAAATATGCTTCTCCTTCAAACATGTTTTCTGTGTGGCGTGAATGAAACACATATTTACATGCATATGCAGATGTAGCTAGAAAAAAAACAGCCAAGGGCATCAAACGATCTCCTGAAAAAGAGAATGTTGGAAGTCATTATCAGTGTTGTAAATAAATTGGCTTCAGATAAACCCTTGTCTCTCTTCTTTAAGGATAGTTGTTTCACTTGAAATCATGATCTGAACCTCCTTTTCCTTGAGGGAGGGAATTAATTGCTTTAAAACAGTTTTTTACATTTTGGAAAGCACTGTGCAATCTTTATCCACTTTCCTTTGCTGTATTGCTGCAAGTTTGGTCTTGTTTCGCCATACAGAAGCTTAGAGATGACTCAGTTTGGGAAATTCAGATGAGAGAAGTGGGACTCGAACCATGGATAGCAAGGAGGCTTTCTCATTTCTGTTCAACAAGAAATTGGTGAAGCCGCTGAATCCTCTTGTCTTTGTTTCCTTTTTTTTTTTAATTGCAATGTGTCCTGTCTTGGGATGGCAAGTGGTTACAGAGCATGCATACTTTATAGCTGTTCATTATTTTCGTGCTAGTTTGCTTTGTTTTTCTTTTTTTTAAATGTTCATAAAATCTAGCCTGCATAAGGTTTGAAAATGAGATCGATTTGTTTTGCTGTTCTCGCATGGGCCTAGGAGTGTTTAATGAAGGGAATGGTAAACAGCTTTAGATTGTGCCTTTGGTGTTGAAAGTTATCAGCATATTTAACATGCTCAGCATGACTCGTAAGATATTACAGCTGATAATAGTTGTAATTGTCTTGCAGATTCTCTCCCCCACCCCCCAAGCAGAGGGAGTCAACATGAGGGCAAACTGTAAGACTAGCTGGCACATAGGAAGCCCCGTATAATATGATTTTACTGTATGTGAAAGCCATCCATGATATTAGTATGTGAAGGAATAAAATGGAACAAAAATATAATTCATAATAGGCAACCTCTGTGACAGAAGATCTTCTAGTAGATTGGTGAGTGGAGGAGATAATGGCAGTGCAAGACATTCTCTCTCTCTCATTCTCTCTCTCTTTCTCTTCCCCGTCAGTTGTCTGTCACTTTCTTATAATAGCAGAAGTTCACTTTGGCAGCTTCCCTTCATTTTCTCCTGTCCTGAGAAGGAGTGTAACAAGCCTATTGGAGAAGTAGCACTATGCTGAAAATGTATGAAATTTGGCGGAAAATGAAAGAAGTTTTCCCATACTGGAATGATGCTCAGCATTGGGAAGTGTTGTCTTTTCTTTTCTCTCCCTCTTGCTGCATCCCTCCTCCTCTGTCCTGAAATCCTGTTTATTTTCCCTGTAAATGATTGAGGTAGACCACTGTGTCACTGTGGACGGAGAGGATAAATGATAAACCTGAAATGCTTTTGTATAGCATTTTGCTTGTCTTGCAGGGGTAGATTCTCCTTTGTGAGTAAACTCTGTTGTAGTGATTAACACAGGATCCAGTCCAATAGGACTTGATCTTTGTGATCTCTCTTTCAGCTTAGATTCAGAGTACATGTATATTTATCCCACACTGTTTCAGTCTTACTAAAGCATTGATGTATCACTTCAGAGCACACAGCAGCTGAGTGCATGAAAATGACTTTCTTGTTGTAACACTTGGTTACCTTAGTTAGGTCTCATACTTACTGTGCTATTCCTTCCTTGATACTTCATTCCTTCTGTATGACTCAGATGGAAATGCTTTGTGTCAGAAATCCAAAATTCCACACCTTAATTAACGAGAACTGTAGCATATATACCTAGAGATCCCTTTTCTCTGGCAGTCTTGAACAACTCACTATTTATAACAACCTCTTTGTAGCTGTTCGGTCATTTATTTTCACTTTGATTGAGAAAGTGGATCAGAAAAAAAAAGTATAGTGCAGTTCTTGTGGGACTGCATTCTTATGGGAGTGGAAGAGTGTGAGAACTTCTACTCAGAACAAGAACTCATGTTTAGAAAGCAGGTATGCAAGGGAAAATAGCCAAGGTAACTTCTTGGCATTGTAGCTTTCCACGCTAGATATTTTCGGTGCTGGGAAGTGCTTAAAATATGAGTATGGAATCACTTAGGATTCAGCTCTCAGAGATCCTGGCCAGCACAGCTAGTGATGAAGGCTTTTGGGAATTGCAGTCCAAGAACGCTTGGGTTACTCAAGTTTGGGAACCACTGTCCTACGTGTTTCCAAATCAAGAGGACTGTGAATGTAGAAGAATGTGAGGGTAATAGGTTGTTGGCTTTTTATTCACTCATATGCTTCTCTTATGTGGTCATTGTTGATAGCATTCCACAGAGTTAACGCTACGCATCTTTTCAGATGATATCTCTGTGTGAATATAAGCCACCATCTTCATCCTCACATGAGTGTGACATCCAATGTTCTGTATGAAGGGATTGCCACCACATAAAGTTTTGTGGAAGAATATCAGCATCAAGAGGTTGTGAATTTCTACCCGCCTGTCATCACCACATATTAGCACCTGATAACGCCTGCTCCTTTGCAGACAGTTCTGGAAGGGTGTTTGACGGTGAAAGACTAACATTTAAGGGCTGATCATTTCCATCTGTCTCATCCCACCCCATGTTGGAGGCCTAGAAAGGCTGCTTCCTTGAAAAGCGTGGTAGAAAGGAACCTCAATAAAGGTGGACTTGTAATACACAAACAATGACTGTATGTGAGGTTTGAATACATGAAAAGAGGGAAAGGAATAGAGAAGAAACCCAGTGAGAGATGGCTGCCATGAATGAAAGAATGGCTGCCAACCATCGTTTGTCAGTGAATTGTACAGAGTACCATGCTGCCTTTATGTAATGGAGATCTATTTGACCATATGTGTAACATATTTTTGTTTCTGTGTTAGGCCTTGGTGTCTCGCCTGTGTTGTTCTGATCTGTTATATGATGTGTTGTGAGCCAATTCAGTCTCACAGATATAGGCAAGAAAGAAGATGTTCAAACTCCCAATCCACATGGATATAAATGAACCTTTGGGATTGAATTCAGGCTGATCATTTTTGTGAACAAAACAACGCTGAAATTTAGCAAAGATGGAGGAAGTGTGTGTGTGGAAGTGTTTTTTGCCTTCCACCTGCAGCCCCGTGTTTAGCATCTCTTGCTGCTCTGTAGGCTTTCCCATCTCTTCACAGCATTTTTTCAAAAGACACATGGAGCTGACCAGAGTTTGGGGGGGGGGGGGATACTAAGTAATCCTAAAAACGGTTTACCCAGCCCTTCCCAGATTAACACTGTTTAGTGCTATTCTGAATCCAGGCTTTGGTCTAGATTTGGAAGTCTGTGATTGTGAAAAGTATTTGGTGGGTAGATGGAGGATTCGGTTTACTGAGATTTGGTTTTAATGGTTGTCTAAAACTTCTTGAACATCGTGCCAAAAAGTTGCTTTCTTTCTTCTCTTTTCCTTAACAGAGAGCCCATCACCAAGGTATTTGGTATGAAAGTCAGGTAACAAAGTTCATGGTTGCCTGTAGCCTACAAAGCTTCAAAATGGGCAGCCCTTGTACTTGGCTAATCTTTTTTGTATTAAAGTGGGCATGCACAAAAGAAAAGCCTCAAGGTTCAACCTCTCACTTTCCAAGAAAAGATGTTTCTAAAGGAGACCATACCTTTTCCCCAAGGGAATGGTTTAAGTTACAAGTAAAGTTTTCCAGGCAGCTTTGGTTGCACTCTGAAATTTAATCTGCCTTTTGGCTCTAGAGACAGATGTCTCTCTTCCTCACTGTTAGGCGGAAATATATGTGAAGCTCTTTAAAGGTTTGAAGGGAAATAGGTTATTAGCACAGAATGGGCACTTACTATGATCGACATTTTCTGTTTGCAAAAGAGTAACCTAATATGGCGTTTCCTGCTGGTGTTTGTATGTTTTGGATTGTTGTGAGATTCCAGTCTCCTTATCTGTGTTAATTATATGGTCTGAAAGGCATGGCTGTCAGCAGCATTTTCATCCACAGGTATGCTCTGGCTCCAGTTTTGTACCTTTTAAGGGTAGGATGATGAGTGGGGTTTATGAGTCATTTTGTGTTGTGATGCTGTATCTCTGTATTTAATTATTTTTACTGCAGATTTTTTTTTAAGGTTTTTTTGGTATGAGATGTATTAGCTAATTATGGAGGGGGGAAATCAGGAAAAAATGTGTTCATTAATAATTTTAGTTCATTTGAGATATTCTGTATACAATTTGTGGGAGGTTATATAAATAAAAAGTTATCCATTCTACCAATTTTATCTGGAAGCTTTTGATTTTGATACAGCTGCTTAGAAATAAATTTACCTGGTGTCAGCACAAGGGACAAATAATCCAATAAAGCCTTGATCACGATTTTTAGGTTGCTTTTCAGTTGAGCCAGCAGGAATCAAAAATACATATTGTTGCCAGCTACCCTAGTATTAGTTTGGCACAAGTATTGGCATGTGCTTTTTCAGCAGCGCAACTACTGTTGTGTTATTCCAGACTCATCCGCAAACTACTTTTGAGTCATGCCAGCACCTCAGTCGCATCCCAGCACCAGGGTAAATTTTTATGGTGCCACCGTTTCCTGTCTTGAAAGCTGTTGCCCATATTCTCTTCCAAATAGGTATTCTGTCTCCCCTTAGTGTTCTTATTTTTTCACCCACCCACCCCCACAAACAACCTACCAAGGTGACATGTGGTAGAACCAGGCTGGATAAATGATTTAAATCACAATTCATATTAAAAAAAATAGATTTAAATTGTCAAAAAATCTCATTTTAAAATTTAAATCATGATCAATTTGATTTAAATCAAATCCACCCTTGGTAGAACATACAGACTTGTCTGTATCCAACAGGAGGAAACCCCACCCCCTCTCCTCCATATTGATGTGTGCAGCTAAGCAGTCCATCTAGCATTATGTTCAGGAAATCGAAAAAACCCATTAAAACCAAATCTCAGCAAATCTAAAAATCCTCTGAATGGTTTGGGAGTAATCAAAAGGCTGGCTTAATTTTCCTTGCAGCCATTAATGTGCCTCAGCCATGCGCTCAAATTATTCTAATGACTAGGTCAAGTCGCACGACACTGTCTGTAAAGTGTGTGAAATTCTTCTGCAATTATTCTTCTGGGTTGTTGTGACAGGTAAACAGTTAATCTAAACATGTGGGGGTTCTTTGTGAATGCATGCATGCATGCATGCATGCATGCAAGGGTCAATTCAGCATTCCTCGCTTAATGGCTTGGCTGATTTACCTAAAAGACTAGCTGCTTCAAAACACTTTAAAAAAGAAAGTTTCTCATCAGACTCTATAGATTTTTCTACATTGAAAGCTACTCCTGCACTCGGTGAAAGACTTCAAGATGTAACTTGACTATTCCTTTGTGTCAGCTTCATGAAAATCTTGCAGCAGCTGGCATGCCACCACTAGATTAACTAGTGATGTCTCTCCCCACCCCCTGAAAAGTATCGCTTTTAAGCCTTTAGGTGTTTGGGGTTTACCAGGAAGAGAACTCTGGTTTGTTTGTGCTGAATCTCTTCCCTAATGCTCTTCAAAATGCCTTCTTCACTGCCCTGTATTGAAACACTCTTTGGGTCAGGAGTACGTATCCTTCTTATGTCCCTATGCTTGTTCAGATATTGTTGGCTGTTTTTACTTGTTACAGTGGAAGACTCTCCAAAGCCAATTGCACAACAGTTGACCACATTATGAGTAGCAGGGAAGAAATAGGTTATCATCTGGAATTCTATTTAGCCTCCTTGCCTGTGTCACTGCATCTTAATCTAGGTGGCTGCAGGGGAGGGAAGAATCCTAGTTTGAAGCTGATCTACTGCCTCTTCCACAACTTGATTGTTGCTTCTAGGGAATGGACTGATCCAGTCAAACCAGGGACTCTGGCCCTTCTCTGTGTTTGTTTCTTTTCTTTTTTGGACTGGGCAGGGCACCTGGAGGATGGTAGTTCATTGTACATGTAACTTAATAGTAAGGATCATACCTAGAAAGCAAAGGTTTCTCTGGATGGATGTGGAACAGGAGCCTCCAACCCCCACCCCCACCCGGGACAGTCTACAGTTGCCATTAGTTACATTAGGTTTTTTATATATATATGCGATAATATAAAATAAAATCCTGCAGTATGGTTTAGCAACTTCCCAAATGATTGTGTCTTTTCCAGGGCAACAGAAGGTTCAGACTTGTATTTTCAGCATCAAGGTCCAGGGAATCACAGAAGCTTTAACCTGTAAGCATTGTAGGGGTAATCTCTAGTGGTGGAATTATTGTGTGTAGCGTGACTTATAGACATGAGCAACAGCCGGGTGGATTTGGCAGGATTCCGTTCTCCCCCCCCCCCCCCCGCCTGCTTGCAAGATTCAGAAAAGAGCAACCCTGGAGCTTACATCCCTGGTTTGACTGTGCTGTTTTTTGGGCAAAGCACTGAGCAAAACATGGACCACCGGAGCTGTTTTGTCTGCGGACAGCATTGCAGACTTATTTGTTTGCATTTGGAAGGTTGCTTTTGTAGCCTTAGCGGTAGAGGTTGTTTTAGGGGAAGTACAAAAAAGAAGAAGATTAAAGTTCCCAGAAATGCCTAGTGCCTGACCTCCTCCTGTGCTGTAGGAAGCTGTTTGCTTCTTGGTGTAGAGAAGATAAATGGACACATATCGGTTTCTAGCTTCTGCATGGCTTTGGGGGGGAAGAAACCACTCGTAGTAAGACTTGTTTGTGCACAGTATGCTCTTGTTATATTAATAAGGAAGCTCATTTTGTTTTGCGGGAAAGAGAGACAGTGGGTAATTTCTAAGAGAGTTGGATTTCTGAGGCTCAAGCCTGCATGGACACCTGTCAATCTAATCCCAGGTGTTTGTGCACTTTGGAGTTACTTCGTTTTTGCATGGGAAGGGAGGCTGGAGGGTCTTTCTGCACAGCCTCCAAGAAACCCTTTTCAGTATTGTTGCTTCAGCAGCGCTGTGGCGTGCCCTGGCAACTGCTAAACCTGAATTATGAGCAGCAACTCCGTTCTTTACTATCAGCAGCAAATGATTTCCATTGAGCTTTTGATTGTAAGTTTTTTGCCTTCAAGAAGCCATGTTTCCATAGAAGACCTATTTTGAATTTGGCACAAGAAAAAAACATTTTTTTTCAACAGGGAAACAAGTTGTCTTAGCCACCATGGCTATGTTGATTATGTTGTTGGTGTTCCTGCTTTATTGTTTGCTTGCTGGTTTGTTTTTGGTGTGGGGGTGTGTGGAGCCATATATAACACATCCGATGGCATAGCTGCTGCCAGTGTGAAACAAAGATGCTGTGGTGGAGAGACCTCCAGCTTAGTTTCTTTTGGCAGCTGTGTTGTGGGTTTTCATTTTGTTGTCTTACAGTGTTTTAACTTGAGACATCCTGGAAATCTACTTTTCCTGACTTTACCGCTTCTCATAGGAAAAGAGCCAGCATCATTAACATGTCTTGTTTCCTTTCCATGGTACTCCAGTGGGGAGAACTGTCTTTGGATATTAACTTGAGTTATACAGTTACTTGTTCTTCATACTCTGCTAGTATTCTTGTGAGCAAGGGAAGCTAATCTCTGTGTTTCAGTCTTCAGAAAAGGAAGATGTTTGAGGAATAAACATGATCTGATTTTTTTTTTCATTTTTCTTCCTTCCCCCCTCCAGTTATGAAGAACAATGATGTAGACCACCCACTTGAATGACGCTGGACATTTATAACTGGAATCATAAAGGAATAAAAAGAGAAGATTTTTAGAAGAGGGGTCAATAATGGTCGCTTCTGATTGCAGAATGAAAAAGTTTTGGCTGCTTCTGATAGTCAGCTTCTTGCAGTGTACAGAAGGTAAGGCAAATATGAGTGTCTATAAGATTCCAAAGTTTCCAAAAGAAAGGTACCTTGAATTTCAGATATGATATTCAATATTTGTGGCTCAAAGATAGTCTCTTGGGAGTGCCACTCAATTACACATTTCAGGGTGGGCTGGTATATAGTGCTATGCACTAATGGGGCAGTATATAAATGTAAGAAACAAATATATATGGCAACTCCCGGAATTTATTCTTTTGCATTGTATCCTTCTATTTTACTTAATAATTATATATTTAATAATTATAGATGTTTCATATATGCTGTATTGGTGGGCTACTCTTCCTATGTTTCCCCACCCCATGCATTCCTTTTGGCATATAATTTCCACTTCTTTTTATGAATGTCTTTGGCATGTGCAATTTTAAATCACAATTGTTTGTTTCAACTGTTTTAGTAGCTCAGTAAAGTGTCTGAAGGTATTCTGATGCACATTTTTCTTTCAGGCTGTGTTTTATGGCATAACATAAATAGCTCCATATCTTTAAAATAGATGTAGATAAAGATATGATTAATTGGTACATGGCACTGGAACATCAATTCTGGCAGGTGGAGAAGTAGGGCACCTGTCCTTGAGTGGCATGTGGTTTATTTTTGGACTTTAAGCCCTCTCATAAATTCTGTCCTTCAAAACTAGTGTGAGCTATCTAAACACAAGACATAGCAACTTTAAATATGTATGACTCTGGAAGAAAAAGTGCATTTTGGACTATTTTATATATAGACATTCTTCCATCCTGTCTTATTGACATCAGTGTGCCAATACGTCAGTGGAAAATTAGCACTATACGTTTAAGAACTGGGTAAGTGAAAATAGAAGTGGGTCACTATTAACTTAAATCCCAGTTTTTGAAAATGCAATTACCTACCATTACATGCAGTATTGAACACAATACTTGAATTAGAAGGAAAGAAAAGAATAACTATTTACCTTCCATTGGAACAAAATTGTTCCGTTTCAGTGGCGTCATAGTCCTATTTTCTCTCCCCTCCCCACCCTATTCCATTGGTGCCAGCATGTTTCCCAGGCATACCAGCGTAACATCTCCACTGCATGATTGCAGCATTGTACTAGAATGACAACACAGTGGCATTAACTTTATGAGTCCCACTGCAGCTAAGAACCTAGATCAGCAATTCCAGGAGCTAACATTTGTATAAAACAACAATGTATCTGTTTCCATCTTACTGGAAGTGTAGTTTGGAGCATCCCTTTGATATGTCTAGAAAGTTCTTACACTAGCTAACTTGTCCAAAAACAAGCAACAAATGCAACAACAGTTTTGTAAAGAATCCCGCAAAGTCAGCGTCACCCATTCAAATCTTGGCGAGTAGCTACAGCTTGTAAATATAAAATAGCTACACTTCTGTTACACATGTCTTCAAAATTAAGAAATGGAGTGGTGCATCACTGAAATTTTCAGCTGATGCGAGTGCAGTGATAGGATTGAATTTGACCCCAGGAAACTCAGGTTTGAATCTGCCTTGTGATAGAAGACTTATTGGATGACCTTACCTGCCTCAGAGGGTTGTTGGGATGATAATTCTGAATAGCCTTGCTGTGTTACCTTGAGATCCTTGGAGGAAGGACAGGACAATTAATAATACATGTTTATAATAATCTGGTCTTATGCATATTTGTTCAGATGTTTCATTGTGTTTAATAGGCCTAGCTCCCCTTAATATTGCTAGGATGGGAGCCTAAGTCATAGTTGGCACTGTGATTGGTACTTCAGATCTTTGCTAATGTATTTTCAAACTAAAAGCTAAGAACAGGAAGTTCGTAAATCATTTTAAAAGTGTCACAATCCCCTTCAAACTGCAGCTCTTTAGAAGTTTCCCCCCCATTAGAGATCTGGGAAGGTTGTGTGCTCACTATTTTACAAGGAGAATCGCTTCTCTTGGTATGATAATCACCTGTCATCCCACCCCTGCTCTCCTGAAAATGTCTGGGCAAAGAAGACAAAGTGTCTGGGAGCTCTGCACTGTTCCTAGTTCTGTGAATGAGATGTTAACCCTTGAAGATAAGTTAAAAACGGATTGCAAGTAATTTATTCACACACCCATTTCCCCAAAGGTTGCTGAATAATAAACTCCAATGTTTATTTCCATGAATGTGTTGCAAAAAGCCTTTATAGTTGATATCTATTTAGTTTAATGTTGGCTGTGTTCTAAGACACAGCTCATGGGCTTGAATTGGGAAAAAAAAAGTGTAGCAGGCAGTCCAATTCAGATTTCACGGAATGTAGACCAGCAATCTCTCTCAGGGGATATAGCCCTTCGAAAGCCTGACTTGCCTGACCAACTTTTAAGACCCCCTTTTCCTCCCTCCTGCTGAGTTGGTTGAGTGTTGAAGGCCGATTGTGACCAAAAAGGCACACTTCTTGCTTGTGGTTTCATTTAGTGATCACTGTGATTTGTCAGAGTTTATGATATACATGTATTCTTGGTGGCCTTTAACACTTTAGTAGGGAATGAAATTTTATTTTCCTCTGGAACACAGTTAACAAATGAGAGGTGATATACTGCGCAGCCACCTTTGGCAAAATAAAGGCATTAAAAGCTAATTAGGAGTGTAGATGCCTACATGTAACATTAGATCCTCAGAGTAATTACTGTGAGTACTTTTTAAAATGCATTCCCTCTATGGTTATTTTTAATGAGATCTGTTAAATAATACCAAAGCATTAACAACATAGGTCAGATTATTTGTCCATCAAGCCCAGTGGTGGGTATTCTGATTCATTCTTCACAATTCTAGTCAGAGGTCTAATTCATTTTTGGTTTTGAGTAAAGTTGCAAAGGGTTATACATGGGACCTTCTGAATGCAAAAGATGTGCACCCCACAGAGCTGTGGTCTTTTGTTTGCTTGGTGTGTCTCCGTGAGTGCCCTTCCTTTGGACTGGAGGAGGGCAATGCATGGAGGTTGTTTGCACAAATGGTTCCTTTGTTGAAAAGGATGGAGAAAATCTTAAGGAAAGTTCTTTAACTGGGAACAAATAATCTGAAAATGGGTTCTCTACTGTTAGCTTTTTATTTTAGAATTGCACGGCTGTGTATATGATATCCTTATCTCCATGATACTTTGATAAATATTTGAGGTTAGCAACAAGCACTGTGGATAAGATCTGGAAGAAGAAAGAGAATCATTATGTCAGACAAGAGCTGTTTAACAAGCAATATTTAGTAAGGAGAATCTCATTGCCATACTTTAGGGAGGGAAAAAACCCTGAAATGATGAATTTCTCCCATTTTCAATCTAATTTTCACTTCCATTTGTAGCATTTCACATTCATGTTGTTTCTCTCTCTCTCTCTCTCTCTCTCTCTCCTCTCTCTCTCTCTCTCTCTCTCTCTCTCTCTCTCTCTCTCTCTCTCTCTGTGTGTGTGTGTGTGTCTCAGTGTGTTTTTCATGTAGTTGCTGGAGGCAATTTCTGATGCTTTAGCACTGAATTGAATTCTTTCTAAAAAGCCAACATTTCTCACTTAAAGAAAACTGGGAAAGAAATCGGGAAGAGTAGACGGAATGGAGCCATATTAATTACAAATTCTTAAAATAAATCAAATGTTGTGGTTCTCTAGTCTGGAAAGGAATACTAATGTGGAGGTAGCTTCAAGTCAAAGCAGAAAAAAGAATCTTATTTTTATTAGATATTCTCAGGAAAAATGGTATCCTTCTGCTTAACAAATGTGTAATAGATTTGGTGGATGCTATATATTTTCACACTAATTGTGAAAAAGCAGCAGGAACAAAGGCGAACGTGGAATGGATTTTTTTTGCTGGATTGGAGAGAGCGGGAGCAGGAGTGAAATATAGGATCCTACATTCTGCATCTCTTAAATGTGTTTAAGGGCGCACTATACAAGATCTGGTGCAATTGCAGCAGGGCAAGGACAAAAAGCTAGAGCTGTTCTGACATGTCAGCTTCTCCTGGTATAAGGGGACCTGCCCTCTTCTGATACAAGAAATCCACTGTGGATGCTGGTCCAGGGAAGTCTGTGTAATATCGTGAGTTCACACCAAGGACCCCTTTCAGAATTTTTAAATTATCCAAATTTTAAAATGCTTATTACTATAAACACTAAATAGCACCTGTAGCCTCACCCCCTTTTATAATGGGATATAATTTTTCTCCACAAGGCAAGTGGGTTTTTTCATCGTGAACTGGCAGTGTTGTGTTAACAGCTTGGAAGAATCAAATGCACATAGTTTTGAATGAAGAGAGCATTTAAACTTTGTAGGAGCAGTTTATGCCACTTCTTCAGTGTCATGGATGTTAATCCGATTGGGGCTTGTGACGTTTGGAAAATTTACTTTTTGGACAGTATCTCCCAGACAACGTGGCCACCCTCCGTCAAATACTTTTTAAGCTCCCAATATGAAGGAACTCTGTTCTCTCTGGCCAAAGCTATGCAGAAAACTGAGAAGGCTATTGGTTAAGTAAGTTCTTACAGGTGGTTCAGATGGACATCCATGCCTACCTGCAATCTTCAAGTTTTAATCAAGTAGATATTACACATGATTGCCCCTTGGTCTGCGGTTACAACAAGTTACAGTTTGTCTGCTTTGTTGCTTTTGTTTTGTCTTTTTGTTACCCAGTTTGTGTGCTTCCATTCCTACAAAGAATGAGGACTATGCACTATCCTGGTTTGTTTTTGCAACAACACTGTGCAGAAAGGTGGAATGAGAGGTGGGCCAGCTCAAGGACAAACAAATCAACTTTTTGGATGAGCTAGGGTTTGGACTTGAGATTCTCTGCTCATTCTTTGTATTGTATCCAAAGTTCTATGTTAAGGCATTCAGAGCATCAGCCAAGATGTATGTTTGTGGTTCTTATTACCTACACATCCATAGAAAATGTCAAAGTTAATTTAAAGTGCTAAAAAATAAATGTGTAGGAATCTGCAGCCATCATGTTTCTTGGGATCCAGTGACTGAAATCCATTAATAAGTAATACTTAAGAGTCCTTCATTATGTTCCCTTTATGGGAGAATTTGTTCTGGGAAAATAAAAAAAGTGAAATGAGAGGAAAAAATATTATTTATAAAATGCTAGAAAACTGTAGAGAAGTTGATGACCCTTACAATTTCAGTTTGTACATTGATATTCTCTGTGTTTTACAGAGCAAAATTTGTTTAGGGATTCAAGTGTGAAATCTTGATAATTGATGGTCAGCATGTATATTAATACAGCCTTGGTTTTAATTTAAGTTCTAAACCTGAATTGAAACGAGTGCATAACGTCAGCAATTCCTTGTAAAATCCCCAGCTGTGATCTTTTACCTAAAACTTTCATTTGAAAAGTGGAAGCTTTTTTAATCTCTATTTCTGGGAAAGCAGATAGACTCAAGAAAAACAAAAGAACAGGGTGTTAAAATTGACTAACAGAGTTGAAAAATAGTTTGCTAGTGTATAGCTAGATGTTAGATTTTGGTAGCTCTTCAAAGTATTGCTTCAGTTTACCACTTTTGATTGTGATAACTTTGTCCAGTCTTCGACAGAAGAACCTGATGATCTGTCATTATAATGTGATTGAAGTGACTAACTAGTCAAAGGTGACTTTCTTCCCATTTCTGGTTTAGATGTTTTATAATACCCGAAAATTCCAGGTTACATATTACCTATCTGTGTCTTGTTCTTGACACCTTTGGTTTAAAGTATGTTGTCTCCATTATAGTGCTTGGGAGAGTATTATTTAAAAACAGTTTCTTATTTATGGAATTATTTTATACATTTGAAAGGAGGAAGGAAAAAAAGAGCCCTTGATAGATAACAAGGGAAGCACACAGAGAGACATTAAATTGGAGTGGTTGGATTGAATCTGATTGAGCAGCAAGTTCTAATGAGGTCAGCAGAATTTACTACCCAACAAATGAGTATAGGAGAAGAATTTAATAAGTTACTGCAGTATGAAATCACAGAGCAGAGACAGCAAGCAACAGGTGAATAAATCAGAAATATAATTTAACCTTTGAGAAGTCAATATACATAGTGCAAGTTACATATATTGTTTTAGGACTGTAGTAGTTTGACAAAATGTGGTTGGTTACATAGTGCCTTTGTTTCTATGTCATTAAATAGTGTTTGCTATCTACAAATGTAAACCATTAGTCAGTCAATTTCTTGGAATCTTTGAGGGCCTGGAATAAAGCTGTATTTATCTACCAGCCTCCAGCCCATTTTATGCACTCAAAGCAAAAGCTCACGACTGAATAAATATTATTTTGTTTAGGTAACAAAGAACTCTGTTGGTTTTGTTAATTAATTAATTGTTCATCATCAACTTGATTCTGATTTATTATTCTGTTGCCACTATTTCCTGGGTATAAATACTCCGAAATGGGTTATTGTTCCCTTCTTCTGGAGGTGCCCTGGAACTGTGCAGCCTACACAGGCTGGCTTTTCTCCTGGGAGGCACAGTGGGGAATCAAACTCTTGACCCCTGTATTCCATCTCACTGAGCTATCCAGCCAGCGTTGTGTTTGTTACGACAGACTGTATGTTTCACCTAATGTTGTGCCAATATACAGAAAGAACATGTCAGAATAGGATTTTGCTTGCATTTTGTGTATGTATTTGTTGCAACATTTGTTTTGGATACAAGTCTGAATGAATTCAACATTCATCCCATAAAAATAAGACTTATTCTCTCTTATCCCCTCTTCTCATAGAGCCTCATGGCGCAGTGCTTAAACTGCAGTACTGCAGCCAAAACTGTGCTCTCGACCCCGGGGTTCAGTCCCAGGTAGCCAGCTCAAGGTTTACTCATCCTTCCATCCTTCCGAGGTTGGTAAAATGAGTACCCTGCTTGCTGAGGGTGGGGCAATATGTAGTCTGCATAATTAACTTGTAAACTGCCCAGAGAGTGCTTTAAGCACGATGGGGCCGTGTATAAGCAGAACACCTTTTTTTTTTGGCTCCCCCCCTTACGTAGTATTAGTTAATCTATAACATCTTATCAAATTTGACAGATTCATTGAATGGCAAGGTAATGGCTGACCTTTCAAATATTATATCTGAAACACTGTATAATGACCTTGATTGTTCTGCTTAGGTTTAGGCTCTGATTTTATTTTTAAAATGTTTCACAAGCAAAAAAGCAAGATTTAGATCCCCCCAACTCTTGCAAGCAAATTAATGGCAATCCAGAAAGTCTTGGCGAAACAGAAGGAAAAGAATCTTGCAGACTTACATAAATGTAGCTACCCCAGAAAGGGTTTCACAATTTTTGTGTGTGCATCAAGAGGGAACCTGACCTTCTCCTCTAACTCTGAAAATTCCACTGTGCTGAAGCTTTCTGTAATTTCCTTATCTCTAACTACAGGCTTTTCTTTGAAATAGGTTTGTAGCATTGCTAACTCACTTGATGGATCTCTTTTTTTAGTATATATAGAACATTCTTTTTTAGGATGAGGAATAGACACATCCTTTTTTTCCATTAAACTGAATTGATATCAATTGGTGTGCATGTATGTACGTGCACGTACATGTACTGTGTTTCCCCGAAAATAAGACAGGGTCTTATATTAATTTTTGCTCCAAAAACGCATTAGGGCTTATTTTCAGGGAATGTTTAATTTTTTCATGTACAACCATCTACATTTATTCAAATACAGTCATGTCCTCTTCTTCTGGTCGCTGCACAATGGTGGAGGGCGGGGTTTCATTTAACTAGGCCTTATTTTGGGGGTAGGGCTTATATTACAAGCATCCTGAAAAATCATACTAGGGCTTATTTTCAGGTTAGGTCTTATTTTCGGGGAAACAGGGTATGCACTCAGGCACATGTTGGAAAATTAATTTGTAGATGTTACCCTGCTGTTTTATAATGAGTCATGCAAGATAAAGTTTTCCTTTCCATCAACCCTCCCTGCCCCCCAATTTACCTGTGCATTTAGTTAAAAAACAGTATTTTGCAAGAAGTTATGTCCATTCCGTTTTTGAAACCCAGTTTGAGAAGCACCCTGTCTTTTCCTTGTGAAACATCTTTAAAAGTGTTACTGGTCATGATGAATAGCGTATATTCGTTTAAGCAACCAGGTGTTCTTATATAACCTACAGAGACTAGACTTTGATGCTGGAGAAGTGCAGGCATGTATTCCTTTTAACTAATTAATTATCTCCACACAGGTGGAGATAACGAGGGTCCGGCCCCATGGGGCCGGACAGTCCACTCACTGATGCACTAATGCCGGGGTCTGCGCTGCCGTTCTATCGCTCCAGAGATCGCGATTGCCGAGCCACTCCTGGCAGGAAGCGGGACAACAAGCCTCCCTGCCAGGTCGAAGAGTGGCTTGGCGATCACCATCTCCAGAGCGATAGGATGGCAGCGCAGACCCCGCGGCATTAGCGCATCGGTGAGTGGACCGTCCAGCCCCATGGGGCTGGACCCTCGTTATCCTCCACCTGTGCGGGGGTATTCGTATACGAATACCCCCATCTCTACTTTTAACCAATTGACGGTTGGTGATGTGCACATTTTGTCATTTAAATTATTTCACTTTTAAATCTGAGTTTAAAAATAGTAAGTTGTAGATTTAACAGATGTCAGTTTACCAAGTGTAACTTCGAGACAGGAGAAAGATCAGCTTGAGGGCTTGCTCTGTTCTTACCATTCAGTATAATTGGTTACTGTTTTTGTGCATGCAGCTCATAGATTTGATTAATTCAACCAAGTTAACAGACAGTGTTCTGTTTCATGCAGGGAGAGTCAGATGAAGTTGGGTGACTTAAGACTTTCCCATTGTAACCATTAACTGCCTGTTCTAGACTTCGGTCTAGATGGGCGGGATATAAAGCAAATAAATAAATAAATAAATAAATAAATAAATAAATAAATAAAATTCTTCCAGTGGTTCCATATACTTCACGCTCTCACTTATAAAGAAAATGGAGGGCGCCCCTCTTCTTCAATATCCATGCTATAGATATGCTTTCCATATATTTTTTTCTGTTGTCAGATGAGAAACATATTGGAACAAGATGTCTGTAGAATTAATTTTAATCATATAGTTCAGATTCAAATATCATAATTACCAGTTTTAGGATCATAATTCTATTTGGGGAAAAAATGAGGTTTTGTGGTCATTTACAGCTGATTACGCATTTCAGTTCAAGATAGACACCCTCTTTGTAAACAGAAAAGTATGGTTTGTGTCTTGCCCTTTTCATTACTTAACTGACAACAGATGAAACTGGCCTGTGGTACAGATTGGAACTGGAAAATTATGAGGGGTGAACTGGTTGGTTTGTGGTGATCTGTTTCGACCTTTCTACACCACAGCACACTAGTAGTAGAAAAACAAATTGTAAAATAACAGACCGGGCTCCTATAGCATATTTATGTTAGCAGAAGGGCATAACTTGTAGTGGCAAATTGCTGCTTATTAATGAATCCCCTACCCTGAGATTTCTCATTATGCAACAGTTGGGGAGCTTGGCATATGACCAGGAATCCAAGCAAGAGCTCCTTCATTGGTGGCAGTGTGCAGCTGCACATTATGCTATTGCTCTTCTGCCAGCATAACTATGCAACAGGATCTTGGCTGAAGACATACATGCAAATCTGCTTTTAATGCATTTAAAACTGATTGAGCTTAGACTTTATGAACTGTTCATCCTTCATCATAGGTATTGTTAGGTTCATGTTTGTCTCTGAACAATTTCCTTATTGGACACACTATTTATGGTATACTATTAGGAAAAAAGCATGAAAATACCATTATAACAAATTAAGTGATGTGAAATCATGCTGCATATATGGTCAAGCTGTGGTTTATATTGTGTTATTAACATAGCGTAGGTTGGTGTAACTTCAACAGCATAAATCAAAGCGGTGAGTTGCTACTAGTTTACAGGAAGACTGCTTGTAATTCTTGTCATGTTCCTGTTACTTGACTCAGGGCACAACAAGGAACACAAATAGTGACTTCTTAACTAGCATCAGTTCTCTTCTGTGATTTCCACCATTGCAGTTGTACTGGCGTATGTAACAGTAGAATTTTGGACTATAATAACCTCCTGAAGTGAGGACACTTGGCAATATTGTCATATTTTGGACTGTCACAGCTTTAAAACCTGACTTTGTGATTATTTCTGCATACCAGAATAGTAATAGCTTCTCAGCTACAATACATTGTTAAAGACCTTTTCAGACAGTGTGCCTATATAACCTGAAATTTCTATTTACATGCTATCTAGTTAACCATTGATATATTTTGCTAGTTGTGTTTAGTATTCATCAGCATTGAGCTGAGCACTGTAGGATAAGTAGTACTCAACACTTTCTGATTATCTGATAAATGTTCTGCAGTGAGACCCATTAGGGTGTTGGCAAGCATGATTTTTAAGGCTATGCATTCATCACAGTGCAGTTTTTTCCCTACACCATGACATTTTCTTGCTACAGTTTGTAGATACGTAGGAAGTAGCTTGTTTAATCCACACTTTTATTTTTGTTTTAAAAAATGAATTAAAAACCCAAAAAGAGCAGTTTGTCTTGGTCTCATTTTTATCCAGATGTCCAGTACAGTCTATTGTGTGGTGTCTACTTTACCATAAAGCTACTGTATTTCCTTCTCTCTGGGTGGTTGCTAATGTGCTTATCGGATGTGGCTAAGGAGGATGGTGAGGGCGACCCTGTTTCTAGATAGCGTCAATTGCTCTGTTCTCAAACAACAGGCAAGGATGCATTTTTAACACATTCAGAGATGTTAAGCAACAGTAAAAACCCCGTAACTGTTTAAATGACAGCAGCTGACTGTTTGAATTAGCCAAATAGAAAGTTTAATTTGGGGTCCTAATTATTCCTAACTTACGTGAGTAGATTTCAATTATGGTATACTGTGGGGATTTGTAGCTAAGGCAACAGAAGGAATCATTTTACCTAAAGTACTTTTGTTCAGCTGATTAAGGCAGGTTAAAATGGTAGGATAGAAAATTGAAACCTTGTTCTTTCTAAGGTTGAAAACAATGGTTTCAATGGCATCAAGGACACAAGTGTGGTGAACATGGAAATTTGTTGCTGCTTAGCCTCCTTTCTGATAATTAAAATACTTTTTTGCTAATGCTACCATATCTGTAATCCTAAATAAATTGTTCTCTCCCTACCCCACAAAAAGATGATAGCTCTTCATTAAAATGATGCTGATAGCTAGGCACACAAAGCGGGAAGTAATTTTGTCATATTTAGCACTGTGATGCAATATGTGTGCCTCCATATATAAACCACAGCATAGCATTGGTATGAATTCTGGCCCTGTAACATGTTAAATCCATTTTTGTGTCCATTCATTTTATATTGCTATGGAGTGAAGTGCCATACTTTTCCAAGTAGGTATGATTGGTTGTTATGTGCTGTTGAGTTGGAACTGACTTATAGCAATCCTAATGGGACTTTCAAGGTAAGTAAGATATTTAAGGAGTGCTTTTACCAGTTCCACTCCCTTAGTAAGTTTCCATGGCTGAGAAGGGATTTGAACCCAAGCTTCCTGAGCCCTAGTCCACCCTATTGACTACATCACACTGAATATCAGGTACGATTAATTTAGAAGCATTAACTTCTAAATTACTTTTTGTCAAACTAGACAACATAGCACTAGTGGAATGTAGTGTCCCACCTGAGGCTGTCCTCCCACAGCCTGCTCTTGCTAGTTTTACTCTGGTTGGATTTGCACCTTTATTTTGCCAAAACTTCGTACTAATATTTGTTATTTTCAGAAAGAAGATGTAAATTAGCACCTTTAAGTGTTTCCTGAAATCTAAAACAATTCCAGCCTGATCTGTGAATTCATGGATAGACACCGGCTTCTCATGAATCAGATGTATTCTAGTTCACACCGTCTGCTTTGCTTCTGCTTGATTATTCCTGCTTGCAAACTAACTAGAACTGGAAATATAGAAACTAAAACTGATATTTGGACCTGGGATAGTGATTGTAAACCAGGGCTTGTTCTTGGCTTTACCCATCCTGACTTGTTTGGGAGCAGCAAACCAAGATTCTAGATTTGAAAGTTGCAGTAAATGTTCTTCTTCTCATTTTGTTGGGCTGCTCATATAAGAGGAAGACACCAGGCAGAGTAGATGGACTGAGTACACCATTAAAGATTGTGTGTATTTAATCTTCTTTGAGAGTATACATTGCCTGTATAGTGAAGTAGCAGTTCTCTTATAAACATGAGCACTGTTTCCATCACTCAAGACATTCTTACCCCATTCATTTGACGAAGGACACGACGTCCAATGTAATTATACAGTGATCATAATACTGTCCAGTGTGGTGCCCTCTAACCCCCCCCCCCCCCCCGTGAACAAGAACAGAAGGGGAGAGACTCGTTTTCATAACTGTCGTGGCCATTCCGAACAACTCTTGAGGATGCTGATTCCTCATCACAAACTTTTAAGGTGTGTTGTTGTCTCTCATTTTCCGTAGCCCATGTTTGTGACAACTCCTTGCAGCTGTGGTTATATCAGCTGTAAATGTCTTTTAAATAAAAAGAACAAAGAGGCTGGTGGTACCTTAAAGACTAACAAAATATGTTACAAGCTCCTGATGAGGTGGGCTACGTTCTATCCGTGCTAATGCCATAAACATGTTTTAGTCTTTAAGGTGCCACGAGCATATTTACTGTTCTACCTGCAGCAGATTAGCATGGCCTTTTAAATATAATTGACAAGGGGTAGACCTTGACCCTGTATTTTGAACATGGGCCAGCTTGATAATTTTCTCATGTGACTATTTATTTACCTTAAAAGGACTGGTATGTTTCCCCCTCCTCCATTTCTTCTTACAGTCGAAAAATGACCCTCCCCATTTTAACAAAGGAAGCTGTTGCAGCTGGTGCCTGCTTTGGGCATGGAATCTCCATATCAGCAATTGGACACTGTATTCTTTTGGGGTGTCTGCGTTAACACCGAATATGAAACTGTTTCCCGACGACAGGCAGATGGAACGTTGTGCTGAATGTGTAAATTGGAATTATCGCATCTAGCATTTCTCTTTGCCAGGTGCCAGCTTGCTGCTGTGGCTCGACACTAACGTTGAAGGGATGCCAGGAGTGGTTTTATTTGCTAATTATCTCTTAGCATCTCGGGCAAACAGCTTGCCCAGGTGTTTTCAAAAACACCTTGCAGGACAGTGCAGTGCTGCAGGTGCTCATGTAGGGATAGGACAGCAAACCGAATGGTACCAGCATTTACCTCCATCTGTGTAATCGTTTTTATTAAACGTGGAGTTATTTGAACCTAGTAACACCAACAGAGTGCCTGTTGTGACACTGGTATTGTCAGTGTCCATATTCTTGACTTACAGTAGCTTTCTCTCACTTTTTTCTTCTAGCCCCTTTGAATAATAATAGAAAGAAAAAGATTTTCTAAGGTGGAAAGCCACAGGTTGGGTTTGTGTGGAGGGGGTGCGAGGGAGGACTAGATGTTTCTACACTAAGTAGCTTGAAGAATTATGGCAACTCTGGAATTTTTCCTTGGGGGGGGGGGGGGAAACAGTACAAATACATTTGCATACTTAACCTTGAAAGTTAAAATAATACTTAAAATGATGCATAGCATTAACATGATGCTTCTGGGAGAACAGACACGGAGCATATTTTCTAATCTTGGTGATGCCTTCAGCTATTTAGTCATGTTCTCCAGCATTATTAACCCCATGTTCTGATATAAGTGAGAGACAAGCAGAGATGTTTAAAAAATAAGGTCTGGCATAAAGCCACCCTGGGAGCTCATTTCCAAAGAGAGCATTGTAACACACCTCATACAGCTGTTTCAATACTTCACTAAGTATTTTTGAGGTGCTACCTTGTATGTACATTTTTTGGGTTGACACTGCTGTAATGAAATGAACAAAGAACAGCGAAGGGTATCAGGAATCAGGAGACAAAAAGATTTTGAATTAATTTTTCCTTTCTTTCACTATACACCTATACTAGGGAAATTATTTTTAAGGTAGATGGAACCATACCTTGTTAAAAATGTGCAACATTAAATGTAAATTTATCACATCTAATGTAAAGTCTTGGAAGAAAAAGGAGTTAACGGGAACATATACATACGCTTGATCGCCCAGAGTTTATCCAGGGATCCTTAACTGATCTCATTCAGCACCCCACCCCACCCCACAGACATATTGTTGTTTTAAGAGAAAGAATGTATTAGGTGAACAAAGTAATATAACAGTTGTTAGCATATACATTTCTGATCATTATGGAAGCAATTCCATGCATAAACCTGCTAAGGGATGGTTTGACATAGTGGGTGGAATCCACTTGCTAATCCCAACTAGAGCAAGCCCACTGAATCAGTGGAAATTATGCTAGTGCTGACCTGCCATTCAGGTCAGATTCAATGGATCTATCCTTGTTGGGACTGCCAGTGCAAGTCCAGCCAAAGTGGGAATAGGTTTTAGTAAACAAATACTTTTGTAATTAAGAGTCATTTTTAAGGATAATTTCTTGCAAAAAATGGTTCTTGTCTCTTGCAAATGTGGACTTTTAAAAAGCTAGTGTAGTAAATACAGACATTGACAGATTAAAAAAATAATAATAATCCAGTGTTGGGGACATTGATGCAGATTTTGTAATATGTAGTGTAAACACATTCCAAGTCTTGGATGTGTAGTAACTCTTGAAAGAGATTATGTGCGTGAAAATTAGGGGTGAATGCTGAATGAAAATATTGGCTAATGTATTCCTTTCTTGTAAATGAAAAATCTTCAAATGTAACTTGAAACAATTTATAAATCTGAAGTAAGGGATGAAAAGCACAAGGCATTTGGTTTGGTTTATACTCAGAATGATGTGGGTTTCTTCCTCCTCCTCCTTCCTCTCTGCATCCCATTTAAAGGGATTACATAATTCTCGTAATGCTGCTTTGATCTGCCATTGAAACAAAGAAGCCTCCTTTCTAAGGGTCTTGCCATACTAGTTCTTTGTAGACTCAAGTTAATCACTAGCAGAGTACAATTGAGTTGATAACATTTTTATAGTTCCTTTAAAAATTAAAATTACAACTCACTTGTTTGGAGCACTTTCGGGGGGGGGGAACTTTCTTTTGTTCGTAATCTAATAATCCAGAGAAATGAATTATCCCTCCTCTCTGTCTGTTAATTAATGAGATGCAGCCTAAGACATTTCATAAATGCTCGTTCCACCATCTGATTGGTATGCATTCTGCAATTTATGTGGTACATGCTTTGGCTTTGTTGTGGGTAGTTAGAAAATATGTTTTGTAGTTTTTGAATGCTTGCATGGAGGGCATGCATTTCTGATTGCTTTGAGGATCTTGAGGGAATAATCTATTAGGGATATTCGTGAAACATTGCCTTATGTTAGCATGCCATGCTGAAGGCTCTGTTAATTATAATTCAGAAACCAAGTTGTGGCTTACGTTTTCAGAGGTACAGGAAAACCAAGATTAGTTTGATTCCTACTTCATGCTGACTTGTACCTCTGTTTGCCTAGTTCCCATGAATCCCTGAATACTGTTCCCAGATTTCACAGCCTTACTGTATTGTTTGCAGAGTGATAGTACATAAAGTTTTGTGTTGGGGCTAAATCTAGTTGTTAATTTCCGGTTAGAACAGACCCATTGAATAAATGGGACTTACTGTTGTGTCTGTGTCACTGGGTTCATATTTAGAGTGTTGAATGGGGAAAAACAATTGAGCTGGAAACCCAGTGTTCTTCGTGGCCACTGTGAATCACACCCTGGGTGATTCACGCCTGCGCGGAGCCTCATCGGAGGATTCTAGAGCTTCTGCGGTAGCAATAAACACTTTAGAATATGCCCCTCCCCACCCGTATAAGTACCTTGGCACCAAGCGTCCCCTTTCAGTTTCTTTCGACCGCCGCATTGAGAGCGTCATAATTCTGCTTCTGTGAGTAAAAGAGAAAGAGAGCTTATTCTTGATTCCTTCCTGTTATCAATCTTTTTTCTTTTAAACTATTAGATCAAACTCATTATCATCAGAGATTTTTCCTTTCCCCTCGCTTGGCCTCCGGCCGCAGTACCCCCCCCTTCAATCATCGGTTTTTCTCCTCAATTATTTTCTCCTATTCATGGCCCCTTTGGACCCGTTTAAGCACTTCGTTGTCTGTGATAATAAAATCCCACTTTCTGATGGACACGCTAAGTGCCTTTTCTGTTTGGGAGAACAACATCAAACTTCCTCCTGTACCCATTGCAAAAATTTTAAGCGCAGAGTTCTTCGATCTCTCCTCTCGAGGCTAAAACTCCGACTTTGGGAACAATCCTTACAACCAGTTCAAATGGCTCAATCTCCCTGTAGGGCCACTTCCCAAACCAAAGCAATGGAAAAAGCCGTTACTGAATCATTGAAACAACGTCCATCGGCTACACCAGCTCATTCTGATTCTTCATCTGCATCATCTAAGACCTCGAAGACACACAAATCGAAACCCTCTATACCGAAGTCCTTGACTTCGAAAACAACTTCTAAATGTCAGAGACCTACTGAAGCTGCTCCAGCTCCGGAGCCTGTTTCTCCTAAACGAGCTAAACAGTCTAAGGCTACAGACATCCCACCACAACCACAACAACTCTCTGAATCAATTTCAGTCGGATCTCCCTCAGATGATGACAGACTTCCGTCCCATCAACCCTGTTCTCAGTCTCCAGAATGGGATGATAGAGTCGGCCGACTAACGTCCTCTCCTCCCAGTCCACAACCTTCCATTCCTTCCAGCAATCCTTCGGTTATTCCATCGCCCGAGGATTCCCATCCCGAACGGCTTGACACCGTTCCATATTCGATGCCGTCGGATCGCCCACCGATCCCTAACCAGAACCGTCAACATCAACAATCACGACAGCTCTCTTCATCGCGTGTGGTTCAAACCCACGCTCAGCACGCGCATCGGGTTGCCATTTGTCCCGACCAGTGCTCTGCTCGACAAACTGCACCGACTAGTCGTCCGGGTGTTTTACCTGGTTCGATAATACCATCTAGTAGTCGGCCTACCTCTCGACAACCATTGGTGTCGAAGAGCCCGCATCACCGAGAGGTGTCTACACCTCAACCTGCTCCCCACTTTGTATCGAAAAAACCTCGGACGGTCGAGCAGATTTCATCCACACGTGAGGCTTTTGCAGCCCCAGCCTCCCGATACTTTCCTACTACAATAGATGACGGAATTAACTCTTCACGCTCGGCATTGCCAGCATCCGTTTATTCTACTGCTATGCCATTGCATCAGCAACCTCCGTTTCGACATCACAGAGACACAGGACATGCCGCCTCCATCTTTTTCGACTCATAACCGGCAATACTACGAAACTCAGCCTCTCGACACCGAAGTCGATCTACAGTCCGTCGACTCCAGACACGACCTCGATGGCTCTGACCATGGATCTCGGCCGCAGACTCCATCGGTATTACTTACCTCTCCAGAGTCGGACATTGTAGATACCGACCCGCCGTCACCGGCAGAGGATTTCCAGACCTATGCCCAACTTAAGATTCGCATTGCTGGGGGGCTCATTGCAAATCCCTCACAGTCCATGCCAAATAGTCTCACAGAGAAAAACTGCTCCACATAAACGAGTTGGAGCTACTAGCCGTCATAAAGGCCTGCAAGGCTTTCAGAAACCTTCTTGTAGGAAAAATGGTACAGATCGCCACCGACAACACCACGGCAATGTACTACATCCTAAAACAAGGCGGCACCCACTCCCCAGGTCTCCTCTACCTAATGGTCAACCTCTGGGAGTGGTGTCTGCAGCATCACATCTGTCTCACAGCCGTACACATCACTGGTCAAGACAATGACCTAGCAGACTCGCTCAGCCGTACAGATGCCCAAGCTCACGAGTGGGAACTAGATCAATCAGTATTCTGCCAACTATGCTGGAAATGGGGCACACCGACTCTCAATCTCTTTGCCTCCCGAGCGAATCGGAAATGCCAACTGTATTGCTCCCGAGCAGGAATAGGAAAACATTCCCAGGGAGACGCGTTTGTCGGCCGTTGGTCCAAGACTCTTACCTACCTTTTTCCGCCGTTCCCTCTCCTCCACAAAGTTGTCGTCCGTCTACAACAAGACAAAACCAATGCCATCGTTATAGCCCCTTGGTGGCCGAGACAGACTTGGTTCCCAGTTCTCCACAGTCTCTCATCAGACATCCACCATCTCCCCTGCCTGCCACACCTTCTCACAGAGAACAACTCCCAAGTCCTACACCCAGACTTACCTGTTCTGCACTTGGCAGCGTGGAGGATTCTCCCTCGTTAATGAACGTTCTTCATCATGCCAAAAAACCATCCACAAAGAAAGCCTACTTGTACAAATAGAAGAAATTTCAATCCTTTACCAAATCTTCTTCATCATCCTCCATCAATCCATCACTTTCCACTGTTCTCCTCTTCCTCCTACATCTCAAATCCAAGGGTCTCTCCATCTCATCCTTGAGAGTCTACCTTTCGGCAATAATATCATACCAACCTCCAAATTCTCCAGTAGCAAACTTCTTCAAACATCCAACAACGAAACGTTTCCTGAAAGGTCTCTCTCGTATCTACCCCGATACTCTACCTCCCTCTCCACAATGGTCACTAACTCTTGTTTCGAAACAGCTTACCAAAGCTCCTTTTGAGCCATTAGCTACAACTGACTTAAGACTCCTCACCTTTAAAACAGCTTTTCTCGTAGCCATCACCTCAGCTCGATGAGCTAGTGAATTGGCAGCTTTACGCTATGACTACCCTTATCTACAATTTTTTCCTGATAAGGTGAAGTTATTCATGGACATTTCCTTCCTCCCCAAAATTGTCTCTCAATTTCATCTTTCCCAGACGATTGTCCTTCCTTCATTTTTTCCGTCACCTTCTTCAAACCAAGAAAAAATACTCCATACGTTGGATGTCAGAAGAGCTCTTGCTTTTTATCTCCAACATACCCAACCTTTTAGACAGTCATCTCGTCTCTTCATAAGCCACCAGGTACCTACAAAAGGCCGTCAGATGACTTCCCAATCTATCTCCAGATGGGTCACCTCTACCATTCATTTGGCTTATCAACTTGCTCGACAACCAGCCCCTAGAGTGGTTCGCCCTCACTCCACCAGGGCAGTGGCAGCCTCTACAGCCTTTCTCCGCGGCGTACCTCTTCCGGACGTCTGCGCCTCTGCCACTTGGGCACAGCCGTCCACGTTTATCCATCATTATAGACTCGACCTGGCAGAAGTCTGATACGGCATTTGGACGTGCTGTTCTAGCCTATACCTTGGCGTGACACCCTACCTCCAGGTAAGACAGCTTATTAGTCACCCAGGGTGTGATTCACAGAGGCCACGAAGAAGAACGACAGGTTACCCACCTGTAATTGTAGTTCTTCGAGTGGACCTCTGTGATTCACACATCCCGCCCGTCCTCCCCTCTGTCACGCCATTGTTTGCTTACTATTAAGCGGCGGTTGACACAACTGAAAGGGGACGCTTGGCACCAAGGTACTTATACGGGTGGGGAGGGGCATATTCTAATGTGTTTATTGCTACCGCAGAAGCTCTAGAATCTTCCGATGAGGCTCCGCGCAGGCGCGAATCACCCAGGGTGTGAATCACAGAGGTCCACTCAAAGAACTACAATTACAGGTGGGTAACCTGTCGTTGTTGCTAATTCAGAACCTTAGCATGGGTTCTGTGTATAGCCAATGGTCTGGCATTCATTTTGGACAAAGGGAATTTAACTGCGGGATACACTTCTAAAAATTTGCTCAAAAGGGGTGTAAAAGGCTATAATTATGTTTATAGATTTTTCCAGTATACATATTCTACTTTAAAACGTACTGGTTTTTGTAGCCATGTCACTGTTACAATATCAACTGGGAACCAGTGTAGTCTAGCACATAGAGTGTTAGACCAGGATTCATGGGACCTGGGTTCAAATCCCTACTCAGCCATAGAAACTCACTAGGGGATGACAGTGGTAAACCACTCCTTGAACATCTATCTCACATGCCACAAAATCCCTATGAGGGTTCAGTAAATCAGGAGGGACTGGATGGCCCCTAACAGCAACCTTGTTCCTTGGAAAGGCAAGTTCGCGTGAATATTATGTTCCCTAGGGCTGACAGAAGTTGCAGTCGAGATCATCTGCTGTGTACCAATTTGGGAAATAATGCCCTGGTGAGTTTCCATGTGAAAGAAAATAGTATTCGTATTTCCATCTTGTTGCCTACAACAAAATCAAGGCAGACAACCTGGTTGGTGCTTCCTGCTGTATTACAGTTAAGGTGTTTTTATGCATGCAGTGTTATTCATTACCAACACTGGTCATAATATTTGTATGCTGCATCATAAATGCATCTGTTCCACTTTTGCTTTAGCATTAGCAACAATTACTCACATAAATAACTCATGAATAATGGGGTAAGACAGTTTCAGATACCTAAAGCACCCTTCAATTGTAGTTCTCAGAGGGGGCTAAGAATGTCATTAAGCTGATTGTTATGCAGCGTGCCATCATTTTGCATATGGCACATTGTGGTTTTGAAGGGCCATAAACACATAATCAGGAAATACTATAGATGATCCTGTAATCCAAATGTCTTCTGACCCAGTTTGTTGGGATTTATTGATGGAGTCCCTAATGATGGGACCAGAGGACAATAAAAAAGCATCAGAGGACATTTTACATAAAATTAAGAGGAATCTTATTACAGAGGAGGTACCATGTTGCCTGCATTGCAAACATGGTTTCTTCCAGCCATCATTGTTTTATTTTCCTTTTATAATGATGCATATCTGGAATCAACAATGTATTAAATATGTATATACATTTGTATTTAAAACATTAAATATGGAACGCCTTTAAAGTTAGAAATAACTTAATTGGCACAGAACACATGGTAGCAAATTGCCTATAATTTATTTAGTTTATAAAGATTGTTGACAAATTAAAAAACAAACAAAACCAGAACTCAGAATGCAAAATCGTTTAATTTGATCCCTACGAGGAGATCTTAAGTCTGTGTTGGCTCACACGATATAGAGCAATTTAAAACAGCAGATCAATGGAATTTGTCGTATCCATTTTAAAGGTAGGCAAATTAGTTGATATGTAGTCATCTAGTTATATTAGTACTGTATTAGTTATCTGGTATATTAGTTTTTTTTATTAGGCATCCTTCAGTCTTGAAAGACTATGGTAACGTGCTCTGTATGGAGGACTTGGAACAGCGTCTAGTGTGGCTGAGAAGGCCAATTCGAGAGTGACAATCCCTTCCACACTGAAGACAAATACAATCTGTCCCCTGTCCAGCTCCCTGATTTTGCTGCTTCCGTGACTGCCTCTTTGCCTCGGGCTGCTGGACAAGGGTCTCTTCAAATTGGGAGAGGCCATGATGCACCGCCTGCCTCCAGGCTGAACGCTCAGATGTCAGGGTTTCCCATCTGTTGAGGTCCATTCATAAGGCCTTCAGATCCCGCTTGCAGATGTCCTTGTATCGCGGCTGTGGTCTCCCTCTGGGGCGATTTCCCTCCACTAATTCTCCATACAGGAGATCTTTTGGAATCCGACCATCAGCCATTCTCACAACATGCCCAAGCCAACGTAGACGTCGCTGTTTCAGTAGGTATATTAGTATTGAAGGGAATATTAGTATGGTTTCATTGAAACAACAGTCAGCATTTAAAGTGTGTATTTAGTGTGACCTTCTGGTAACATACTCAGGAAAACTTCCTCCCAAATTACAAACCTTTATGTTTGAAAGGGTTTAATTTGCTGCTGATGTTGTTTTGATCACTGTGACGCCAGAGGACAATGCTTTTGCTACACCTTTCTGTTAGAGAATAGCATCTTGTTTTAGAGAAGTGTTGTTTGAAATCAATAATTTTGTAGAGAAATGTTGTTTATTAGCATACATTGCTGAGAGGGTGTATGTGTTACAGTATGCAAATTAACAGTATGACCCATTATAGGTTTACTTAGAATTAATAAATAATAACTTTGTGCTGTCAAGTCAATTCTGAGTTATGGTGACCCTTTTCAGGGTATTCTAGGTAAGAGTACTCAGACGTGGTTTAGAAGAGGTACCTGTGTTACTCTGTGCTAGCATGTCAGCAAGAAAAAACAAAAATAAAAAAAAGGAAACAAAAATGTTGGGGCACCTTAAAGACTAACTGCTATATTTTAATGTGAGCTTTCTTGGAGAAGTCCCATTTCTTCAGACTCATGTCATTCTCAGAAGTGGTTTACCCTTACGTACCCTTACCCAAATAAGCTGGTTTTTCTGGGATGCCTGGTGGGTAACTGAACTCCCAACCTCTAGCTCCACAGCCAGATTCTTAAACCTCTGAGCTATCCAGCCAGCTTACTTAGAATTAAGTCTTGCTGAGTTAAGGGGAACACTCTGGAAAACTGCAAGTTGGTTTCAGTTTCTACCAAAGTTTCATCCTTATGTAGAACATCACTCTTGAGGTGTGAATGAACTTATAAAAGGCAAATATAGGAATCAAAGCCCAACAGTGATGGCAACCATTGCAACTATTATGCATACTATTATTATTGTGTAAAGAAAAAATATTTCAGTTTAAAAAAGACACCTCCCATTAAAAAAAGATGGAAAATGTGGAAAATGATATGTGGAACTGTTGTATTCTTGATCACATGGAGACTTCTCTATGCATCTGCTCAACAAATATAGCATTTAAACTGTGCAGTGTTGGAGATGGGCATACATAGAGGCAGCAGGGTCATGGGATTTGATGCCTGGGAAGCAAGGCCCCCTGCCTGTGTTAGAGATCTCTATTCAGGGTTAACACCTGCACAAGGCTCTTGACTACATTGAAGGCATCTTTTGATAACTGAACTGAAATTCCTCATCCTTGGAATCTGAACATTTTCTGCAGTTTATTTACAGTGTGGAGATGAGCTTGTGAAAATGAGTGGTATCTCAGAATCATGTGGCCCTAGCCACATTTTCCACTGATCATGGGGTAGGACATTCTTACCTAAATCCTCAGCTTTCCTTATGTTTAGCAGGAAGAGAATCAGTTGTGCAAATGAAGTATGCATGTCTGAATGTCTGTCTTAAATAAAGCCACACTATCCTGCTTTTCTTGGCACAGCATTTGGGTTACCATGGCACAGAATGTTGTAATACTGAGAATATACTAGGCAGGGAAAAGTCAATATTCTGGCAGATTTCAAATGAGTCCCGTCTTAACCATTTACAGTGTTTCCTATCCCTCTAAATAAATCAGCCTACCTCCAGTTGTTGGGATGACTTTACCATTGACAGCAATTTCCATTAATTAAAGACTTCTTCCTCCCATCACTCAACCGTCATGGGATCTTGGCCATGAATGGGGTTGTTTGGGACCCGTACATGCCCCACAATAAGAGGGGAAAATATTTTTTTATTGCCCTGGCTGATTCTGTCATCAGCCTTATGCTGTGGAACTTACATGAACAGGTTTTCAGCCAATGTATCTACTCTAGTGGGTGATTACCCAGTGGATTTCAGTCATAGATGTTCAGAATATTAAAAAATAATATTTAATGTTAAAAGGCAATTGTTCTGCTTTCTAACACTTAAATTATTTGTGGTTTCTCTGAGGTTTTTAATCTGAGTGATTAAGATCAAACCTGAGAGGAAATTACATCAAATCTCTCCCTGTAGGTTTATCTATCTATCTGTTTTTTATATTATACCCAAATAACTACTGTAATAACAAATAAAACCACCACAGCATTGTATGTGTGTTTCTAAATCAAGACATCCTGTTGTTTTCTTTATTTTAATCATTGCCATTTTTTATTTTGATGTGGTCATATACATCTTTCCAACATAAAAGACAAAAAAAGATGTCTGCTGAAACAAATCACTCCATTTTTTGTGAGCTGTTGAAAAGTGAGCTTTCAAATTACTCTGGCTTTAGCCATACAAGCTACACACTGAAGTTAGACCTTTAGCATAAGACAGTTGCAGCACTGGCATCATGTTTCATCTTCTTACCCCTCCTTCCCTTCACCCTTGCATTCCCACACTTGTGCCTGCATTTTCTAAAGGTCATGCCTGTTGAGGATGGTCTTGTAAACCAACCCCAGTAATAATGTAATAAAGTGCAATAGATTCCGTGCAGTGTAGGGAGAAAAGCCAAAACTGTGCTACAGTTTTCATTAAAACAAAGTAGTAATGATTCCTACTCTCACCCTGCAGTCACCCTTTTAACAGTTTCCTTCAGAAGAATGCTATATATATAAAAAGGATTGTAATATATAATATATATAAAGGGTTATAAAGGCATGGAAGGCAGTCTTCTGAAGGAAACTGTTAAATATATATATATATGAGAGAAAAATAAAGGTATTTTCAGTTTTGGCAGGTGATGTTTTTGAAGAGAGATAAATTGTAACTTGTCAACTGTTGCACATGAAACATTATTAAGAACGGAGGTCTGTTGAAGACCATTCTAATTGTAGATTTAATATCTGCATATCTAATTGGAATGTCCAACCCCTGGTGAAAAGGTCATCAATGTTGATGGCTTTATTGTAAACAACAGATAACTGTTCCACAATGAGTGGTTTCTGTTTCTGATTCAGTTGGATGTCCATGTTATTCTTAATTAAATATTCTCAAATTTTGCTGCTCTTGAGAAACTTTAAGGTTTACTTGACATTGTTTTGGGATTGAAAGGTTACAAGGCTTCAGGTACAGATGAGGAATCCTGGACTGTTCTAGGCCACTACTTCCACATTTTCAAAGGCAGCCTTTCCCAGACTATGTGGTTTGGATCACACTTCCCACAGCTTCTGATTCTTGGCTAAGCTGGTTGTGACTGCCTGGACATGAAAAGACAGAACACTTGGTGGGTGTCAATGACAAGAGCATCCATTCCTTCCATCATTTTGGCATCAGAGGTGAGAGTGTGGCCTGGAGAGTTTTTAATCCCTCTGCCTTACTATAAGCCTGCTTTTCTTACTATAATTAATGACTCAGTACAACTTAGAAAAAAGTATGAAATACAACAGAGCAATTATGATAAAATAACTTCCTTCATATCTTGGGTGAATGTCTCCTACAGGTCTCAATTTTCAGGAATGCTTGAATGAGAAATCCTCCAAGGCTATTCTACTGAGAGAACAGATACCTTGAATTTTTGCAGAAAGCTAATTGTCATCTGATGAAATACACTGAAAAATAGTAGTTACATGGTTTCCTTGTGTGTTCATGGATTTTACAATCAATTGAGTTGGCAATTATCAAGAGCTAGTGTGATGTTAGCGGAAACAGCATTGGACTTCAGCTTGGAAGATTTCCAGCTCAAAGTTTGCTTAGCTGTGATGCTTTCTTGGTAGCCTTGGGCACGTCCCAATTGCCTATCTGGTTGCTGTAAAGATGAATGCAGAATACTGTTAGAAAAGATTGCATGAACTCCTTGGAATAAGAGCAGGATGAAAGCAAAGAATCTATAAGAATAAATGGTGATGACTTCATTACTTTGCCAGTTTGCCGTTACAGGAAGAATTCACTGATGATAAAATGCTTTGGTGATTTGATAAAATGCATTAATGTTTGTAATGTGCACATACCTGTAGTCATTTCTGAATAGGCAGTTTTCTTAAGATGAATCCTTGAGTCAAATACTTTTCTTGCTGCACCAGCGTATTGCATGGCTGAAATCAAATTGGTTCACATTATTTCCTTTTCAACATTTCCTGACATATGATTCATTTTCCCCTCTGTTCTTCCCTCCTCTTCTGTTTCACATGAACTTGTGAATAATTTGATAATATTGATTGATCTCCCCCACTGCTACCCTTGGACATGGTTCAAAAATCAGGTTTGCATATACATACATGAAATAGCAGGTATAGATATAGCAAATAGTAGCCAAAAGCAAGTTGCTCAGTGGGAATGATATGATTGTCACAGCAGATGACTGATGATTCAAGATGTCATCTTTTGATATCAGAGTGTGCACAACTCACATGCAATGAGATGAAGTCTTATACATCTTGAAATTAGAAAATGAAGTCTTTAATCAGTGGCAGTCTGTCACCAACAATGACTTCATTTCCTTTGTGCATGTAAAACCCAGCCAACAGGATTTTAGCCAGCAAGTAGCAATAGTTGAGTCAACCCTCTTCACACACTCAGAAAAGGTTTAATTTTGGAAGTGAGAAGAACAAGTGGATTTTAGAGCACCCCCTTCCTGTTGGCTTGTCTCTATGTAAAGAAGGGTGGTCTAAAATGAAATAATCTGCTATATGTCCACACAATTAGGAACCCTGATTTTTCAGGATCTCCAATTGCACAGAGGTGTAGAAGAAACTTACAGTTCCCCATTGAGAAAACAAGCAGGAGACAGGACCAGAATTTTCTTTGCTCACAGTTTCAATTAAAAATGTTTTGAATACCTGAATAGGGCTTGCATATTAAGCCCATTCACAAAATCAGATGTGGGGGCTTAGTTGTGGTAAAGTTCAGACATAATAGTCTGGAAATGTGTGGTATGTGCTTTTAAGTCAAGATATGGTTGTCAAGATATGTGGAATATTGAAGGAGTGACTTGATCAGTGCTACACCCCTATTGAGTTTCTATTGCTGAGCAGGGATTTGAACACAGGTCTCCTGAGTCCTAGTTTGTCTCACTGTCTGCTACATCAGGACCAGCCTCACTGTAGAGATTTTGATGATTTAATCATTGACTTTGCAGCAGGAGTAGCAGGGAAGGATTCTTTGGAGGCAAAGAATATATTCTCCTGTGCTGCTGTCAACTCAGTCTTTCTTAGTTTTTCTTTCCCCTTTTTTGCTTCTTACTGCAGTACATGAATGCTTGTTTAACACATATCTGGGTGCTTCATGAACCCTTTAATGCTTCTGGATTCACTGCTTCCATCCTGTGGTCACTCAGAACATACAAACATACAAATACCTCTGATTCATTTGACGTTTACACATGTGTCTGAAGACAGTGAACATACCTGATCAGTATTATCCTCCAGAGTGGTAAGGGCAGTTTTGCTACATAGGTACAGAAATAGAAGAACATGGATGTCCCTATGCACATAATAAATCTCAGAGAAGCATTTGCTTCAGAGAGCAAATGGCTCTCTGAAACTTATTGTTATTTCTTTGCTTCAGGAAAGGTATGGGAAGGCAAAGGGAACACAATACTTGCAAAATATAATTAAAACAAAGGGCAGTTCCGACTGTGTGTAAGTATATTGTTTGATTTGTTTTGCATTACTGTGGAATAGCTGGTCCAAACTTTGATATGTGCCTTTGCCTGGCTATTTCTTCTCCTGTTCTGGCAATTCCCAGTAGAATTTTGATGACTTTTATTGTAGCGCTAGAGAACAGCTGGCATAACGTGTAGATTAAAATGAAACTTTTACAAGAATGATAAAGTGTCCTGCTGGTTTTTATTCTGACATTTCTGGGCAGCCAGGCTTTAATTATTGTACTGAAGTTGTTAATTCCATTCAGTTAAAAAAAAAGTGCTGTTGGGGGGGAGCAGTAACTGGATGATAAATGTAGATGTCAGAATGTCACAGAGGGTTCCACATTTTTTGATTAAAGGTGTTATTTGGTGTTAAACCCAGATTACAAGGGCATCTTAAATTCTATTGATTCTGTCAGCTTTTTTTAATTGTGCTGCTCAGTCTCTCTGTCATTGTCTGTCTCTCTCTTTCACACACACTCACACACACTCACTCACTCACACACACACACACACAAACACACACACACAAAAGCACATTAAAGGGAGGTGGGGGAATTGCAAGGAACTGCTCACTAGTGTTGCCAGTTGCTCCGCTGTTTTCCAGGGCACTGGCGTTGTGTCTGTCACTCAAGAAAGGACTCTGTGAAGCAGGGATTTAGTTTGACTTGGCTGTCTTGCTTTAAGTTCCATCGTTTTGTTCTACATGCATCGCCCATCTTAAGGGCATTGTATCAGAGCGTATGTTTGGGGGATGCATGGCTGTCAAGCGTTATTCCAGATAAACAGCTCTAGTTGCAGCGCATCGGAAAAACTGTCCACAAATCAGATGCTGCTTTTTCTTTCAGCATGGGCTTGCTTTTTGTTTAGTTATCATAGGACAAAAGGAGTGGAAAGCCAGAAGTACCGTACTTGGGAATTTTATTTTTATTTTAAATTTTATTTTATTTTATTTTATTTTGAGTACTCATATTCAAAAGTTTTCTACCTGCTTCTTTCTGTTCAAGGCCTGTTTGTTATGGCCCAGGGCAGACTGAAGTTCTTTTTACCCACCCTCAGCACCTCAGTCCCTTTAGAGTTCTGTTGTTTTCAGTGCTACAAAAAGGAACCATTCAATTTGTTGTTGTTGTTGTTGTTCAAAAACACCAGGCATAGTCAATCAAGATTATAAAAAATTTGACTGGTATTATATAACAGATACAAGTTTTAACCAAAAACCTAAGTACAGTATCTGTTAAATATTGTTGCATTATGTATGCTGTTCCTAATATTGCTGTTTTTTTGTAGCTCTGATGGTGTTATGTCTGAGATCTGCAACTGCTTATAATACTGTGTGAAATTTTTTGATTTTGTTCCCAAAGCCCCCATTTATTTTTATTGTTGTTGTTATTAGTATTAGTATTAATATTAGTATTAGTATTATTGTTTGGTACTTGCTTTTGAAGTAGATAGGAGAAGTGATTAGACCTTTGCTCGACTAGTAACACTAGTATTGTGATGTTTTTTAAGAATTAAGGATTGTGCTTCTGAACCAATACATTTTTTAAGGTAAGTTGACTTCATAAGACTTTTAGCTAAACAACCAGGTTCAAAAGAACTATTTTAAAAAGTGGTGGAATGAGGGAGGATAATGCCTTCATTTTGTTGTTGTTTAGTCGTTAAGTCGTGTCCGACTCTTCGTGACCCCATGGACCAGAGCACGCCAGGCCCTCCTGTCTTCCACTGCCTCCCGGAGTTGGGTCAAATTCATGTTGGTTGCTTCGATGACACTGTCCAACCATCTCGTCCTCTGTTGTCCCCTTCTCCTCTTGCCCTCACACTTTCCCAACATCAGGGTCTTTTCCAGGGAGTCTTCTCTTCTCATGAGATGGCCAAAGTATTGGAGCCTCAGCTTCAGGATCTGTCCTTCCAGTGAGCACTCAGGGTTGATTTCCTTCAAAATGGATAGGTTTGTTCTCTTTGCAGTCCAGGGGACTCTCAAGAGTCTCCTCCAGCACCACAATTCAAAAGCATCAATTCTTCGGCGGTCAGCTTTCTTTATGGTCCAGCTCTCAGTTCCATACATCGCTACTGGAAAAAGCATAGCGTTGACTATGCGGACCTTTGTCGGCAAGGTGATGTCTCTGTTTTTTAAGATGCTGTCTAGGTTTGTCATCGCTTTCCTCCCGAGAAGCAGGCGTCTTTTAATTCCGTGGCTGCTGTCACCATGTGCAGTGATCATGGAGCCCAAGAAAGTAAAATCTGTCACTACCTCCATATCTTCCCCTTCTATTTGCCAGGAGGTGATGGGACCAGTGGCCATGATCTTCGTTTTTTTGATGTTGAGCTTCACACTATTTTTTGCACTCTCCTCTTTCACCCTCATTAAGAGGCTCTTTAATTCCTCCTCACTTTCTGCCATCAGAATGGTATCATCTGCATATCTGAGGTTGTTGATATTTCTTCCGGCAATCTTAATTCCGGTTTGGGATTCATGCCTTCATTACCTAAGGTAAATAAATTCAGGTGTGAAGCCTTGTGTAACATCCCAGCCCAGCTCTTTATATTGTGATAGAAACCAGGATAATGATTAGGCTAAATGCCTTGTAGGACAGGGTTGTTTCGTCCCTGTTGACTTCTGGGCTATTATCCTGTGCTAATTGGATTGTGTGCCCAGTCCCTAGTATGTGGCAAAATACACTGCTGGCAGCCAGACTTCCTCTCCAGCTCTTCCCAGTTCCCACAAACTAGGAATCTGGCACTGATTCTCAGTTAGAGGAGTTTTTTCCCTCCCCATAGTGTTTGGCAAACGGATGAAGAGGTAAGGTCTTTTCTTAAATTGGGTTTGAGACCCTTGGACCAGGTCCTGTGCATCACCTTGAAGGGAGAGCAGAAGGCTGAAATCCAGAAGATAGTTGATTGGAACGATTTTTGGTAGCATGTTCTGTCTCTGCTCCTCCGACCCTCCACTGTGAATGGCTTTTGTTGCCTGACAGTTACCGTGAAATTCTTTGGGAGCACTTGAAACAAATTCCCACTTAACCATCATTCAGAAAAGTCTTGCAGCTAATTTGTATTATTTCAAGTTCAAAAAACAAGCAAGAATTTCCCAATTTACCCAGACTTCTGTCTTCCACCATGCCAAATTTCCTGACATTAAGGTAGATGGGAAATCTCTGTGCAAACTGAGTGTATCGTCAGAGCACCTGCAAATTTCCAGGTTAGGCTGATCAGCTGAAGCTGCTACTCATATAGGGTAGAAATAGGAAGGTGCATTAGAATGAAGATACGGGGAAAGGGAATTTAATGGAAGCCGGTTTTGCAAGCTTAAATGTGAATCTCATTCCTATTTATTTGATACAACTCAAAATTATAGCTGGTAGTATGAGCACCTAGGGGTTTAATATCCCACTGTTATGGAAAGGTAGAATCACTACAGAGGGATAGAATACTAGCTAAATTTCATGATGTGTATTTAGAAGAATGCTTACACAGACAGACCATTTTTACAGCTGGTTCTAACTTTCATAACATATTTCATTAGGAATACTGTCAATAAGGAAAGCTGTCAAGTTATGCCATGGCTTTATATTTCATGTATAGTTTTCCAAAGGGTAGAAAGGGATGGGTTCATTGAGAACTTGGGTGAGCGGAATAAGAGATTCTCTCTCTTCCTCCCAGTGCTTTTAAGTAGCTGCTGGGAAAGAGGGAATAGTTTGAAAACATCTTGTAATCATGAATTAGAATGAATTATGTCACATAGCTGTGGAGGCCATTTAGTATTTCAAAAACACAGCAGGGAACCTTTTTTAAAGACATAATTAAAAACAACAGAAGATATAGGCGACTATGGATCTTAAGTTCCAGGCTTCCAGAATAATTTAAGTCCCTCTGAAATGCCCCTTGCTGTTGTCATCTATTAGCATCTGTGTGATATTTCCCTTCAGTCAGTGCTTTTCCTTTACGGAAATGGAGCAAAAAGTCAATAGGTCACGCCTAGATTGGTCAGAATTCAGAGTCTTTCAGTTAAATGCTATTTGGTTAATTTTAGATGAAAAGACCCTTTAAAGGGAACATTTGAATAACACATGTTATCCACTGCTGTGAAATAATTTATCTTTAACAAGGAAAAGACATTGTCAATTTGGTTGATATATGTCTATTGGTGTAAATAATGAATCTGTCAGAAAAGGCTAAGGGTTTGAGTTCTCTGCCCAAGGGAACATCCATGCCAAACTTACTTGGCATGGTCTTTGATTATTTAAATTTACACTTGACTGTTTTGAGTTGTTCCACATAATGGATTAAAACATTCTTGTGGCAATTCAACATAGTTGCACTGCAGATGGAATTTAATATATTTCCCCCTTTACTCTCCATGCCTAAAGAACAGGCACAACTACCTAGTGATATGCATGTGGGTTTTGCATTTATTTGTTGCATTTTCATGTTGCTTCTTGTCTAAAAAGGTCAAAGTAATATTTCGTTACTGTTCTCTTCTCCTGCCGAATTGAGAATATACTGTAACCCTACAGGGTAGGTCAGGGTGAGAGAGAGACTGACTAGCCCATGGTCACCTAGTGAGTTTAGAAAGACTAAAATCTGGAACTCTGAAGTCCTGGTACAGCACTCCTTAACCATTGCATCACACCAAAGAGACAAAATGCGCAGTTCAAAAGGGATTTGCTTGTGGAAACTCATATATCTCCACTGAAGGGAACTTTTCAAGACTGTAATTCTGATTTTTACAGCACCCCATTGCTTCTGTCTGGCAAGGAACTGGTGCTGGACATGAGTGAACAGTGCCAGCAGAACTCAGAACAGTGTGTTTTCTCCCTTCCCTTCTGTAACCCTCTGTGGTGCTAAATATATACGTACTCCTAACCCTCTGGAGCAGTTTTTAGGGTGCGCAGTATCCTGGGTCAACAATCAAGGCTTGCCAGAGATTAAAAAATCAAGTAACCGGATGCAAAGACAACGTCTAAAACTGTCTCACTTCAGGCAGTTGAAGAGTCATAAGACAGCAAAGAGTCAGCAGCAAATGTAAGGATACAAAGTAAATAGGATTAGGAACCAAAGGAGAACCATTAAAATGAAGCTCCAGGTTGAGGTGTGTGAAGGTGGGCTGCCTGAGTTTCACCCTTAGTTCAGCTGCAGGATTTGGCTTTCTGATCTCCAGGATGAAGGGGCTTTTCTCAAGGACACCACCTAGTCCTAAAGAAACCCTTTGTTCCTGGAAGACTTCTTCTACAGCTGGGCACTCCATCTTGGGCCTTTTGTCTATAACTTGCAGTACTGTTGTTGGCTGGGAGTCCAGCCTCCTTGGACTACACCCCAGAACCACCTTCATCTGGTGGTTCAGGCCCCTTGCTCTCACTGTCTATTGGAGTTTTGGCCTCCTGGATCCATGAGGGTCCAGAGTCTGCTGGGTTCATGCTGTTCTTCCCCCATGTTGGGTTTGAGAGGCTCAGATTTGTCCTTACTGGACAACACATCTGGTGAAGGCATGACACACAGGAAGCTAATGAAGAGGGTAGGTCACTACCAGTTCTGGGGGAAGCAGCAACATGCAGTGGCAAGTACACCCAGTTAGTAGGAAGTTGCCCCCACAGGAGTCAAGGTTGCATAAAAACTTGCTGCGCAGCAAATGTGGTGCAGCATTGAAATTATTCTAGCTTTAATTATATATAAAAGCAAGTTTGGTGTCAGGTGACTGAATTTCTTCTGTTGCAGTTAAGATGAAAAACTTTTAGTAGCACAGTTAAATGAAGTCTTCAGTGATGATTTGTCATAATAAATTTTTGACTGATTATTATCAGATGAACTGATAGGTAGACTGAATTTAGTATTTTGTATTGACAAATTGTTTATCCACTATTCTATATAATCAAGTGAGATATTCCCCACTATGGTTGGGGGAGGCACTAGTAGAGTGACACTAGCCATTGGCATCTTTAAGCAAGATATTGTCTAATACAGTTACAGCTTCATTCCCTGGGCCATTACATAAATAAAGCATTCAGTGTGTGCATCAGTGCCATCAAGCATGAATACCCTGGTGGACTGGGAATTAAATGCCAAGTGAGGGTCAGAAGCAACAAAGGCTGAATAACACTCAGCAAATGTATACATATTAGGTAAGGAACACTGCTTCTGAGGCAGAAGAAATTGAATAAGCACCTTGCAATATCTAGAAGGCGCATAAAGGCTTCTTTTGTTTGTCAGAACTAATGCCGCTAAACCATGCAGAATATCCATCACTGAATAAGTTGGACAATGGTTTATTAAAGTAAAAGGGAAACTTTACTGTGCCAGATTCCTTGATGGTAATACAGTATCCCATTATATTTTTTTTTCCATTCCCTGGCACACTATGGAGAGGGATAGTCTACAGAATGGTATCCCATTTGTCATATTTTACCAGTCAAGAGACAATGTTGAATGAGAAGACAACATTTTACAGTGATGAAAGTGTTGTGGTTCCTTTGATTATTTTTGTCTAAAAAGAATTTTTTTTTAATCTGCATCCTTTTGTAGTGTAATTAATATAATTTAGATTTTTTAGCCCAGTATGGATGATATATATGATATCATTGACCTTTGAACATTCAACTTTCCAAATTTCTAATGTATGTATTAGTGAAACGTTAAAGCATGTTTCCAATTACATCATTTAACCTAACCTACATAAATATACCCTATCATTAGCACTAATTTTCACCACTGAAAACAACCCAGTGTCCAAATCAGTAAAGCCATTTTACACCCTTTAGGTTCTCTTTTAATTTATTTATTTTGTTTAGATTACCCTCCAGCTGAAAAGGTTGCCAAAGCAGCTCAGATAAAGTATCTGTAGTTAAGCCAGTAACTAATGAAGCAGTACCCTTATTCTTTGCAGTGTGTGATACAAAAAAAATAAGGGTTGTTGGTGGGGGGGGGGGGGAGAGTCTCATATTAGTTCATGAAGTTACAAAATTGTTGTGCAGGGATCAGCTTGACTAGAAGTGGTTTGAGGAGAGAGAAGGACCAAATAGAGCTGGTCAGCAGAGTGATAGAATGACCACTGTTTCCTATATCTTACTCTGGTGTAGTCAGGTGGAATCAGTGCTATCAGTGAGACCAAACTAGAAGATAATGCACCTATATTTTGCCTAGTTGCTCTACCTCATGCATAACTCCCTTCCCATTCCTCTTAACTTGAACAGCTTTATCAATCTGTGGAAACTGATGAAGATCCTGAGACAGTAATTTAGTTTAGTTCTTTAGTAGGGATAAAATGTTGGCCCCATTAAACCAAATTTTAGTGCTAAGTGTCTAATGCCTTGAGTAATGGCATTATAAAGCACTTGCAAGATTTTCTATTTTCCTTCTGAATAAATGTACCTTACACTAGACATTTTAGAATCATTAATGTGAATGTTTAAACCATCTCTTCAGTTAATAAAGTCTATCCATCCTTTTCTCCAATGAAATATTTCATTGTATTTTTACAAGAAGGTAGAAAAGAGGAAAATGAATATGATGTCTTATTATATGAGGCCCTTTGCCCAACCCATTTAGTTTTTAAAAAAGAAGATGAAAAAGAAAACACAGTTATGAAACAGCTAAAATAAAATAAATAAAGGTCTGGACAGGCCTTGGTAATCAGTGACCTAGCTATCCTAATTTTATGATATGACACAGAAGAAAAATGTCTTTGGGGAATTCTCATAGTTAGTAGTAATTGAACATTCCTGGCAATTATTCATCCAAAGGAATAATTATCCCTTGATTCAGTTTTCTAAAGTAAGTCAGCTATTAAATTTCAGTCTTGTATATTAACAAAGACTGCTTAGTTTTTTTTTTCCTTTAAAAAGCCTTTTCTTTTTGGTTGCCTGTAAAAGAATCTCTAGAAGTAGCAAAAATGATCTTAAAGCAACAGCCAGAATAATTTGTTTTTATTCACATGAAGAAATTCTTTCACATTCTCCTTTGTTACTTTGAAGGATGAAACTGTTTATGGAGTGAATTCAAGTCGCATCTCCTTATTTCATGCTAATGGCCAGAGACTTTACAGGGGGTGGGGGGATTGGGAAAAATGATATAATATTTTTATTCTAACAACATAAACTTTTTGTTTCATGTCATTTTTTAATATTTTATATAGCTCATGCGAATTATTCAGCTCAAATCTAGATAGCAGAGCTAAAAATAACGCAAGTTAGCCTTTCATCTAGGCACATGTTGAAGTATTTTCAAGACCAGGATAATCTGTATGCATCTAGTCTGTCCTGATTGAAAAGGCAGCCCATAGGAAAAACTGCCATGAACTTATCTGAGCTACTGAAATCTTATGACACATGAAGGAAGCTGTAGTTGTACCTATTTTTGGCAATATCAGTGAACAACAGTAACTAAAATACTGCTCAGCATTATTTGAGACCAGAGATTTGGTCAACCTCCAAATCTCTGGTCTCAGTAGTTGACTGAGTCCATTTTTACACCTATGTAGGCTATGAACTCTAGTTGGTAAGATGTACCAAAATAATGTTATCTAAAATACATTTAGTGCACCAGCTAACCTTATCTGAGTCTACATCGACATGGAGTTATTCAATCCATTTGTTTCTAACCCTTTGCAGTTCATGAATCAAAGGAAACATAATGGTCTGGATAGCCTTAGGTTTCATCCAGAAGTTCTAATGGAGCTTACTTTAGGGCATAATGGACGTGCTCAGTTTGTGCTTTTGCAGCACAATCCCTATTTAGACATTCTGTAATCTCTACTTCATTATCTAGGCAGAATGCTGACTTCCCTTGCAATCTCTGTGATTAATAGGGCTATTAAATAGATACATCACACAGCCAAAATGGCAATCTAGCCCTGACATTTCGGAGTGTGGGTGATGCTAAATTTGGGCCAAACAAAGAATATCAGGAGGCTTTTCTGAATGGCTGATGTAGCTTACTATTTTTCTTCTTTGCCCTGATGAACACTTGGTAAGGGTGATGTGGTAACTGATCATTAAAAGTGGCAAAAATGGCTTAGCTGTTAGAAAATAAATTGGCATCAGTAGTTGCAAATCCATTAGACAAGGTTACTGAAGAGATACTACACAGTACACAGTCGTAGCTCTTAAGGTCTAGATTAATAGTGGTGTCCCACTCTTTCCCCACATCTTCCTTAAAGGTGGTAGTGGGAGGGTACTGTCATTGGTATTTTTCATGGAAAGAAATTCCAGTTCCTAGCACTTGATGCTTCACATATTTGTTCTTTATATCATGATACAAATCATGGGGTCAGTATGAATGTAGAAACTTCATAGGGTGGCTGTAGAGTTCAGCTGCTGTTTGATATTGCATATCTAATTTGAATTATCATGTCTGTTGTTCAACTGTAGTCTCAGCTTTAATGTTGTGGCTGGTCATGCAGACTTTTGTTTGTTACTTACTGATTCATAGCAGTGTTTATTTGTGTAATAAGATTAGTAATAAACTTTCCCTGTTTAAAATATGTTCTGTTTTGTCTTCTACGAGACTTACATAGAGTCTCCTTAATAGAAAGAAAGAAAGAAAGAAAGAAAGAAAGAAAGAAAGAAAGAAAGAAAGAAAGAAAGAAAGAAAGAAAGAAAAAAAGGATAAACAATGTTTTATGCTATGCTGTCATATACTTCCATGAAAGTAAATATTTTTTCTTAATTCTAGCAGATACAGTTCAAGAGAATATTAGGTGCTCTTTTGTCTTCTGTTTATTTAAAAATATGTACTTCTAATTAACTAAGTGTTTAAGTTCTATAAATATGGAAGAAGAGCAACAATTTTTAAAGAATGGAGTGGATGGCTTTGGTTCTGAACCCAGAATGTAACATATTAGCTGGTGTTTGGGCTGAAATTGTAATGATGCCAAGCGTGTTCATATATGATGTTAATATAATATAACGATAGTGTGATCTGACTGCTAAGCATTGACATGTATGTAATGGTTATCATTGAAAGTGTGATAGAGCTCACTTAATCATTGCAATGGTATCCCACACTTTTCCAAGGACTTCAGATCTGTGGACATCCTTTTTTCCTCACAAAAACCCTGTGAGGAAGTTATGTTGAGGTACAGTAGCTTTATCATTATGGGGCATCCGTGCCATCCAGTAAATAATTGGTGATATGGCAGGTTCAGATGGCTACAAGTAGCCCTTCTCTCTAAACGTAATTGTTGATTGATTTTAACAGAGATAACCCTAAATAATGCTAAAGTACCAAAATAAATTACTTCTAAAACTTGGAATGTGTTTAGCTGTAGACTTTGTATTACCATGCAAGATGCTGCAAGGTCAGCATCAACTTTGGTACTGCTTACCCACTTCCATGTTACTAGCTTCTGATTACAGATTGCCTCATTGCACTGCTTCATAAAGCTGAATGTACCCAGAACTGAAGGCATGTGTAGCCCTACTATTCAGCAGGCTTTATCCTTTTGCCATAGATTCTGAAGAAATGCAATAGGGAATTCCATAAAATGATCTGATTTTGGTCTTGCTGTAGTGCAAAACAGTAAAGCATGAATACTAACTGAAAAGAAAATTAAAGTCAGGAACAAATAGTTTTAAGGGGTCATAACAGTTTGAAGAACTACATTAAATCATCTGATTTAATGTGCTTCTTCACACAGCTCATAGCCGAACTATAGAATTAACTAGCACAACATGTATTGATGGCTGCCAAGTAGGGCAGCTTTAAAAGGGGATGGGATAGATTTACGGAGGGTAAGGCTATCAGTCGCTACTACTCATGATGCCAGTATTCCAGTGGCCATAATTATGGAAGCTATGTGTTACCTCTAGTATCAGAGACCATATGCACCTGTGTTCCGTTTGCTGGGAAAAACAACTAGGGATCAGGGTCACTACTTGGCCCCCTTAAAGGCATTCTACTAAATCAAGATAAAAATTACTTTCATGCATCTTGCTATCCTAAATCAAACTATCGTTATTGTTTGCTATCATTACATGCTTCAAATGAAAGCATGTAATGATAGCATTATCATTAACCAGTAGTTCTCATGCTTCTGTCCCCTCAAATGTTGCAGGTTACTTTCATGGAGAACACAAGTAGTCTTATGTGCCTCAGACTAGAGTTTTGTCTCCTGGTAAATATTTGGTTGAGAATTTCGCTATTGAATACTTGGGTGCCATCCTGAGTAGCCAATATGGATGAGGTGACACTAGGCAGGCTAAAGATGTCCAAACCCTTCCCAGCATATAGATGTTGGAGATTATTTAGGACTATCATCACCTTGCTCTAAATTTCTGCCAGTATTGTTTGTGTTTTTCTGGGCTGGAGAAGATTTGAGTCTTGATATATGCCAGCCCCTTCCTTGTTCCATCCTGTGTGTTCCTCTTTTCTGGCTCTTCTGCCAGCAGATCATTTGCTCGGGAGAAAATGGACACTGTAAGACACCGTTTTTGACTCTGAAAATTTGGAAGGAGTTCAGTGGGGGGAGATGGTACATCTTCGTCAGCATCCATGTCTTTTACAGCAGTGCCTTTTCAAATACTGTCTTTCCAACACATCAGACTGGATAGCTCAGTGGCTTATATCTCTGACTGCAGAGCCAGAGGTTCGGAGTTCAATTCCCCACTGTACCTCCTTGAAGAGGGGCTGGATTCGATGATCCATAGGGTCCCTTCCAGCTCCTCAGTTTGATGATCAAAGATGATTTCCTTTCTTTGCTCCCCAATTCTCAAAATACTACAATTGTCCTGTAAATCTTGTTGGGGTTGACAGTGAAGCTCTTTCGATGTTCAACTGTCAGTAGTTCTTTAAGAAAAAATATTGTTTTAAGAAATTTATTTCTTCGAAGGAAGCTGGAGCTTTGAAATGGATTCACAAAACTGAAGCTAATCACTCTGACACATTTTTTTGGCAGACTAATAAACACGTGTTATCTATAGTTCACATCACAGGCTAACTCATATGAGAAGGTGTTCTTAGGTCAAGATATCTACATCTAAAGAATACTCTGCACAAGAATGTGAAGATATCTGTTCTAATTTTGCTGCATTTCTCCAAATCTCTTCTAAGGTTTTTTGTCCATCCTTGTTTTGCATCGAGTTATGAGACTTTCAGAGATCCCCCCCCCCCACGGCAATATATTTTTCCTAATAAACACATAATCCTTAATGTTACACATTTCCCCTCAGGTTCGCATACAGCGTCGAAATAACACGGGAAGTAGCAGTTACCGGTTATAAGTCTTTGCTCGATTGGCGTAGAGTATGATGCCAGGGGCTACTTCCGACGGTGGGAGAGGTCATTGCACCTCACTAGGTAGCTACCGCCCGCCCCCAGCCAGTAAGGTGCTACCTTGCCACGGTCTGTTAACCTCACGGGGTGCGTGGGGTTTAGGGTGAAAGCCGACAAGCAGATCGATAACCCTGCACCATGCAACAATCATAAGAAAACTTCTGCCCTAAAGTTGGGCACCTGGAATGTTTGGACAATGACCCCTGGCTTTTCTGATGACCTGCAGGAAATAGATGACGTGTGCAAGACAAGCTGTCATCGACATGGAACTGAGTAGACTGCAGATGGACATTGTTGCCCTGCAAGAGACAAGGTTGCCAGACATGGGATCTGTCAAAGAAAAAAAACGTCTCATTCTTCTGGCAGGGAAAACCATTGAATGAGACCAGGGAATATGGTGTTGACTTTGCGGTCAGAAATACTCTGCTGAGATCCACTGTTCCACCTACTGTGGGGAGTGAAAGACTCCTGTCTCTGCAGCTCCACTCATCAGTGGGACCGGTCACCCTATCAGTGCATATGCACCAACGCTGTCGTCCACAACAGAAGTCAAAGACAAATTCTACAACGATCTGGCAGCTACTATGAAAAAAATCCCTGAGAGAGAGCCACTGTTCATTCTCGGAGACTTTAACGCTAGAGTTGGTGCTGATCACAATTCTTGGCCCACTTGTCTAGGCCGTTTTGGCATTGGGAAGATGAACGAAAATGGCCAACGCTTGCTGGAGTTTTGCTGTTATTATGGTCTCTGTGTCAGCAACACATTCTTTAATACGAAGCTTCAACACAGAGTTTCCTGGATACATCCAAGATCGAAGCATTGGCATCAGCTCGATTTGATCCTCACCAGACGTTCTAGCCTTCCTAGTATTACGATCACACACAGTTACCAGAGTGCTGATTGCGATACTGATCACTCCCTGGTGTGTAGTAGAGTAAAACTGCGAACAAAGAGATTGTATTACACGAAAAAGGAAGGAAGACCACGTATTGACATCAGCAAGATTTGCGATCAAAGAAAAGTGGAGGAATTTGCCCAAGCGCTTGAGGAAACCCTTCCGGGCCCGGCTGATGCAAATGCACCTGAACGATGGGAACATTTCAAGAACGCTGTTTATAACACCGCCTTGTCCACATCTGCCAAAAAGACGGCAGACTGGTTCGAAGCCCATTTGGAGGAGTTGGTGCCAGCCATCGAGGATAAGAGGAGAGCTCTAGCAGCATACAAAGCCTGTCCTAGTGAGTACAACTTGCAGGCTCTTCGAGTTGCTCGTAGCAAAGTCCAACAGGCTACCAGGAGATGTTCCAACGATTATTGGCTTCAGCTCTGCTCTCAGATACAGATAGCAGCGGACACAGGTAACATCAAGGGAATGTATGACGGTATCAAACAGGCTTTAGGTCCAATACAGAAGAAATCTGCTCCCTTGAAGTCTGCTACAGGCGTGATCATCCAGGACCGAGCACAGGAGATGGAACACTGGGTGAAGCACTACTCTGAGCTATATTCCAGAGAGAATGTAGTAACCAAAGAGGCAATAAATAACATAGAGTGCCTGCCTGTCTTGGAAGAGTTGGACAGCGAACCAACTTTAGCAGAAATAAAAGCGGGCTTGGATTCCCTCGCCTCTGGCAAGGCACCTAGGAAGGATAACATCCCCGCTGAAGTGATGTGAAGAGATCATCACCACCGAGCTGTATGAAATCTTTTGTCTTTGCTGGAGGGAAGGTGGAGTACCACAGGACATGAAGGATGCAAACATCGTCACATTGTATAAGAACAAAGGCGACAGGGGCGACTGCAATAACTACTGTGGCATCTCTCTTCTCAGCGTTGTAGGGAAGCCGGTTGCCCGTGTTGTGCTGAAGAGACTCCAGGTGCTTGCAGGCAGAGTCTATCCAGAATCACAGTGTGGATTTCGAGCTAATAGATCCACCACTGACATGGTATTCTCCCTCAGACAGTTGCAGGAGAAATGTAGGGAACAACAACAGCCACTCTTTGTGGCCTTCATAGATATTACAAAGGCCTTTGATTTGGTTAGCAGGGACGGCCTTTTAAAAATACTACCCAAGACTGGATGTCCACCTCGACTCCTTAACATCATCAGGTCCTTTCATGAGGAAATGAAGGGCACTGTAGTTTTTGATGGCTCAACATCAGATCCCTTTGACATCCGAAGCGGAGTGAAACAGGGCTGTGTCCTCGCACCGACTCTGTTTGGGATCTTTTTTGCTGTCATTCTGAAGCACGCTTTTGGAACTGCAACAGAAGGTGTCTATCTCCGGACTAGATCAGATGGAAAGCTCTTTAATCTCTCTAGATTGAGAACGAAGACCAAAGTCCAGCTGAAATGCATGTGGGAGTTACTCTTTGCCGATGATGCAGCTGTTGTTGCCCATTCTGCCGAAGACCTCCAACAACTTATGAATCGTTTTAGCAAGGCCTGCCAAGATTTTGGATTAACAATCAGCCTGAAGAAAACACAAATCATGGGCCAGGGCATGGACTCACCTCCCTCTATTACAATCTCCACACAAGAATTTGAGGTTGTTCATGATTTCGTGTACCTTGGCTCAACGATCTCTGACACCCTCTCCCTAGATGTCGAGCTGGATAAACGCACTGGCAAAGCAGCTACCATGTTCTCTAGACTCACAAAGAGAGTATGGCTTAATAAGAAGCTGACGGCATATACCAAGATCCAGGTCTATAGAGCCTGTGTCCTGAGTACACTCCTGTACTGCATTGAGTCCGGGACCCTTCGTGCACGGCACGAGAGGAAGTTGAACACGTTCCATATGTGTTGTCTCCGACGCATTTTTGGTATCACCTGGCAGGACAAAGTTCCAAATAGCGTAGTCCTAGAACGAGCTGGAATTTTTAGCATGTATACATTACTGACACAGCGACGTCTATGTTGGCTCAGGCATGTCGTGAGAATGGCTGACGGTTGGATTCCAAAAGATCTCCTGTATGGAGAATTAGTGCAGGGAAATCGCCCGTGAGGGAGACCACAGCTGCAATACAAGGATATCTGCAAGCAGGATCTGAAGGCCTTAGGAATGGACCTCAACAGATGGGAAACCTTGACATCTTAGCGTTCAGCCTGGAGGCAGGCGGTGCACCATGGCCTTTCGCATTTTGAAGAGACACTTGTTCAGCAGGCCGAGGCAAAGAGGCAGTCCCGAAACCAGCAAAATCAGGGAGCTGGACAGGGGACAGACTGTATTTGTCTTCATTGTGGAAGGGATTGTCACTCTCAAATTGGCCTTCTCAGCCACACTAGATGCTGTACCAAGACCTCTATTCAGGGCACGTTACCATAGTCTCTCGAGACTGAAGGATGCCTATCACATCCCCTCAGGTGTTCCCACTGACTGAAATGTATTTCTGAAATCTTGTTTTTAAAAAATTCCACACATTTTCATAAAGTGTACGTTGTTTTGTGTGTACTTTATTTCTCTCACATACTTTGTACATCTCAGAAATCTACAAATTCTCAAGGAGGATGTATTTTTGTCTCACAACAGTTGTCTCACAAGAGGTGCAACAAAGGGCTAATTTGATTATGGAAGCCAAAGGCAGTGAATTTTTTTCCTCATCGATCACACTGAACTGGTTACAGAATTGTAGTAAACATTTTATAATTGCTGCCGAAGTGGTGTTTATGCCTTAACTGAACAGAAGCAGTAGCATCAGATCTCCCACACCTGTCCTCCTGTTGTGGTATGTTTGCAGTAAGTCTAAAGTACACAAAGGTCTTCTACACATTTAGAACTAGATAGTCATGGTAAAGGAGACTTACGGAGGTACCGCCTCTTCCTCATTAACATTGAATGCATGGAGACCTGGGGATGATCAGTGGATTGATGATAGACCTTGGAAAAGTTAGGTTTGTGGACTCCCAGACTTCCCAGAGCTTTTTTTGGGCTACCAATTCTGGTGGCCACAGTGACTCTGGAATTCTAGGAGTTGTAATCTGAAAATTCTTTCGACTGCCTGCCTGATAGGCATAGGAGAACCATGGGAAAAGGTTACTAAACAATATAGGTAGTTTCTATGAACACCTTTGGGTGACACTGAAAAGCTATTTCCTGGAGAGGGAAAACTATGTACAGCATCTTTTGCTAAAATAAATAGTACAGGTATGCTTAGCCTGTACAGATTAAATAGAGAGGAATAACATATTTTGGAAATGGCACAGATACTTTTCTGCTCTTTTTCCCCCCTGTTAGCTGAACAATGGGGGATAGAAAATGTCCTTGATTTTGATGCTAAAAATATGTAATCAGATTACATCCCCCACAAATGTTTTTTATTTGCTAATTTTGCTTTGCTGTTGGTTTCAGTGATTGCGGGAGACGTATGTCTTCTGAATTCTACAATGATTATGATCAAGTCCAGCTTGTAGTCCTCTACTTGGTGGAGAGATTGGCATTGCAGAAAGCTGTTTCTAGCATGAAAGAATTAAGTAGGAGCTAAGCTCAATTTAATGATCTAAGGCCTTAAAAAAATACCCTTGGTGTGCTTCTTTAATTTTTAAAGGATTTTCCTCAGAACTTAGCAAGCAGCTCTCTCATTGTACAAGGGGAATGCACTTTTATCTAAAGATTTGGTTTTTAAAACTAAATCTAACCCCTTGTTCTTTAAACTAGCAATTCCTCATTTTAGCAGGCCTTCCAAAGAAGTTCATCCCCTGTGCTAGTAAAGAAATAAAAAAGAAATTGGCACTTACTGCTTGTCATTTAAGTGACATATTCTGCCAGTTCTGCCACATGATCAGACCTGCATTGGGTTTAATCTACACCTCTCTTTGCTAACATACAAGATTATGTTGGCTAAACTCACGGTTCAGAGCTACCTCTGGGATTGTAGATTTAAATGAGAACAAAGGACTATATTTTTAGATATTTTATTGTGGCTTGCATAAAGACAACACAAAAGTTAAAGCCTGGGGTGTTATTTTGTAATTTGTGGTGTTTAACTGAAATACACGGACATTTTTAACTACCTGTCTTTTTCAAAGGAGGCATCAATGGCCCACCTGGTGTCAGCACACAGTAAGGAAGTAAGAAAGATGTAGCTGAATTTTCATTAGATTATTGCTTTTGAATACAAATACGTCTGTCAGACTCTTTGGCTTGTACTATCAGCTGGAATGTAATACATTTTTGAAGTGTACCTTTTGGTACAAAAGATCCTCAAGTTCTTATTTATTGTATCAATACTAGTTGATCATGGGTTATTTGAACATGGTTTATTCAAATGCACTATGAAAGATATGTCAAGGAAAATGGATAATAAGGAAGTAGCAACAGCAGACTTTTTCCAAAGCCCTATTCAGACATTTTCCTGGGCATGTATAGGCTAAATAGTTGGTGGGGACAAGGAGTGTGAAGGTCTCTGGAAGGTTTTGTAATGTACTGTGGCTTAGCCCACCTCTGGGTGCTTAGGCTTGCTCATCATTGAGGTGTAGGTATATCTTCAGAATATTGCTGGTCAGTTGACAGTGAGCACAGAAATTATCTCTTCTACCTGACAAGAGATGGTAGAAGAAGAAAGTTAAGGATATAAGAAGAGCAGGAAGAACCATTTTATTTTTGGGGTAGGTCATTTCTTGGTTTCCACTATGCAGTTGTTTTTGAATGTCCCCAGGGATAGCCAAGAGAACTGCCCGCAGAAGTCAGTGGAGTGATTGCTGCACAGAAAATAGTTCTTGCTTTTTATAGTTCAGTTTTTCTCAAATGTGAAACATAAAAAATATTTTAAAAAAGAACAAATGCCTGGTGATGCATATTGCAGTGCATGGCATTAATTGTTCCCATGAGCAAACTTAGAAGGGGCCACGGCTGTTTAGAGAGTGGCTCCTAGTTCACACTGAATATCTGAAGTGAAAGACCAGAGTCTGAGTGATTTACAACAACCCTGCAGTGTTGTTGAAACGTTATGGATCTTTAGTGTTGGTTGAGGACTGAGCTGTAGCTGATAGATTAACAATTCCACAGTGTTTTCCTTTGTTCATATGCTCACATTGCAGATAGTGCTGAGAATAAGATACAATAATTCTGTTGCATGCAGAGGCTTCATATGCTGTATCTGTTACTTCAAAATGCATATGAAGTAAGGCCAAGGATTCTTGAGGAAAATGGAGCCGTTTGATGTCAACTTTTTTCCCCTGGCCCTAATTGCAAAATCAATGAACATGTCCACTCCAGTGACTGCAATATTTTCTTGCAAGGTTCTACAAATTAAGTGTTTACTTGAGAATTTTTAAGCTAGGAATAGAAGCTGCCATGTCTACTTATTTCATGAAAGACAGAAAAGAAATAAAGTAAATAGATAAAAAGAGTTACATAGATTAGAGCCCACACATGCACACACACCATAAAGAAAGAAGAGGGTGGGAAAAAAGAATAGGGCCTTAAAGGGCATATAAATATTATGGATAAAATCCTGTTGAAATACTACGCTTGCATAAGTCAAAAGTTATACGAGTGGTAGCCTTAAATGTACCAAGGGAGAAGTACTGTTCAAAAAGCAGCCATGTTGCGCAGTACAGTTCATGCAATCTGCTGTGTAATCAAGTTGCACCGTATCGACTGCCTGGATGTAATACGTTGCATAGTTCTGCAGGCATAAGTTTATGCTATGCCAACTTGTACAGGATTTCAGTCAATATTTCCTTTTTCAGCTTTCAGAACACCAGTGTTCTGTGCTGTATTCCAGTGTGTGTTGTATTCTGTGAAACATAATGCCAGATTCTTTTGAAGATGTCAGAATGCCATACAATACATAAAAGGAAAGTCAGTCTTTCAGTGTATCTACGCTTATGTGCACATAAATGCATGTGCACCAAAGCACCTTCCTTCCCCTATTTTTGCAAAGTGTAGTCTTTAATATACCTGGTATTTTCTTTTCTTTCTTTCCTTTTGGCTTGACGGATAATTCTAAACAAATGGTTGATACTGCAAAGTTCTAAAATGTTCTTGAGACTTATAAAATAGAGAATAGAATAATCATAGATGATCTTTTAGACTTAAGACAGGTAGCAGCTAAAGGAGACTTTTAGGAATGATTTATGCCCTTTGTCTTGAAGAAGTGGGAAGAATACTTGAAGGAGCCCTCTCCTTTCTTTTGTTTATTCAAAAGTTGAAAACAGGCCACTCACTCTCATTCAGACAAATGCCACAGGGTTTCTCCCACTGTCATATCTTCCATTGCTTTGAATTTCCGCCATTCATTCTTGGCTTCACGCCTGGTTTCAAATACAACAATTGGAACAAAGGGTTGGAGTACCCTAAAGTCCATTTATTTTTTTATTGTCCTTGAGATCATAGGTCAAACTGGAATGTGGGCTGGGGGTGGGGATGGGTGGGGAAAAGAAGACATCGCTCTATGGCATCAGTGCTTTCTCAGGGCCTTTAATGGTAGACCATCTCTTATTGAGAACAAAATCTAAAAGTATGTAACTTCGAAACCCATGAAACATCTGTAGTGTGTTAGAAAATCAGCCAGTATATTATTTTTCTTATTAGATTCTTCTGCTTATTGTAGGTGTAGTTTTTCTCAGGAAAATTGGCCACTGCCAAAGAATAAGTATATTCTATCAGAAATGCTTAGCCTTTCCCGGTTGGATCTCTGCATACTCTTTGTTATGGTTGCTGTTGGATGGAGTCACATTGTCTCATGTTTTGTAGCAGCCGCCAAATGAATAATGTAATATTAATCTGTTTTTGTTAATCCTGTTCTGTAATTAAATCCATCTTTTATATAACTTTCATACAGATTTGAATTGAAAGGGGATTTATGAAAACATGACTTGCTTTTTTATAAGATAGTGTTAGGATTATGAAATCAATACTGAAGGAGGGGTCAGCCCACCACTGGCTTGACTTGCTCATAGAAGCAAAATCTTTTCTCATTGTTATTCTTAGTTTCCTGGTGCAGTGTGGAAAAAAAAAAAGAGCATTCAAACTGGGTTGCCTGTGGTTTAGCTCTAATTCTATAGGCTGCACAGTCTTTCTCCCCAAAATCCCCTCAGCAAGTGACCTTGTCAAACAAAAGCAGGGCATAATGGGATGCAGCCCAGGGACAGTGGCTCATTTACAAGCAGCTGTTTGCTACTGTCAGAAAAAAGCCAAATCAAAGTTGTACTAATGGGGTGTGACAGGCACAGTGAGTGGCTCCCCAACAGTTGGCTGTGGTTGTGGATGTGGTGTCGTGAGAGGAAATGTGAGTAAGGGGCTAGCTGAGATACTTATGCTAGAGTCTTTCAAAAACATGCAGATGATCTTCTAAATCAGCCGTTCCCAATGTCTTTTCACTTGCATACCCCTTAGCGGCCCATGTCTGTCCATAAATTGTACCCCTCATGTTAGCAAAATGTTTGCAATTAATACAGTTGATGTTATTTCAAATTTATATGTTGTAACTCTAAATAAATATCCCAATAATGGGATTAGAAAGCAATGAATAATAAGGAGAGCAGTCAGTGCATATGTATTTACATTCAAATCTTAAAAGAGGCTATGAATTCAAGTAAATACATCACAAATTACATTAAAAACTACATTACATTAATTAATACATTGCATTTGTTACTTGATTTATTTATAATTGGAAAACTTTAATATGTTTTGAAACAATATTTATAAAACACAAAACAAATAAACATCCCCCACACACACACCCCTATACCGAATATTTGTGAACTGGAGGAAAGTGAAAGCTGAGCCTGTGGGGGTGTGCTTTGTAGCATGCACACTGTAGTACTGTTTGCAATATTGTTTAGGGGGGGAGACTCCCCACCATTCACCAAAATAATAAAGCGAGGGAATGGGGCTTCTCAAGGTTAAATAATGAAGTAAACCCACTCTGCCACTCATCATAATGTTCAGTTAATTTCACAACTTTTAACTTGTATCTTCTCTTACACTGTTGATATATGTGCCTTTTCCTTCCATTATGCAATTTCCCCCCATACCCCTGAATGTCCTGGTTTGTATCCCTGGGGGTACATGTACATGTACCCCTGGCTGGGAACCGCTGTTCTAACACCAACATGGTTGAAGTCAGTTTAAATGTACACAGATGCAAAACTAAGTGGCTCGTATGACTGGGAATTAGTTATTGCCAAGTAGAATACTGGTTAGTTAACATTCTCAGGTGTCAGATCTGACTTTCACTGCATGCATTTTCCAACCTTGAACTAGTAGCCAAAATCCTGTTCTGGAACACCACATACACAATTGGGAGCAAACAAACCATTTCCTTTTTTTCTTTTCTTTTCATCATCTGTTGCATGCACTGTGCATGTGGCTAAGTGCACAATTGAACACTCAACTTGGGTGTGTCCAAGCAAGTGACAGAGCAGGCACAATCACATGCACCAGTTATGTTTTCCATTTTCATTTATGTTTTTGCACTATATTCCTTAAAGGGAAGTTGTGAAAATATGTTTAGAATACCCCAGATAGGTGTAACATAAAAGTTTGTGTGTGTGTGTGTGTGTGTGTGTGTGTGTGTGTGTGTGAGAGAGAGAGAGAGAGAGAGAGAGAGAGCACTGTACAAATGATGTTTCTGTGAGATCAAGCTTTGGCTTTTTAAAATTGACATCCCTCTCCTTTTTCTTCATTGAATTCAAGAGAAAGCAAAGATGGTCATCATGCAATGCATTCTGTCAGTCCTGACTTCTGAATGACAATTTTTTTTGTTGGTAATTGGCAGAAAATGTTTCTTGTAGAGAAGTGAAACAAACTGATTGCACCATTCAAAATTATCTGATCTTGAACAGGCGTAATGCAGTGCCTAAACATCTGTCTACTTCAGTACAAATTATCCTTTGTTAGCAGGTACATGGGACATTTTCCCCCATTTCTTTTACCTTTATTACTGAGGTTGCAGGTAAATGATGGGTTTGTTTAAAGATTGTGAGGTCTTTTGATGCCTTTCTGGATGCATTACAAACAGCAACATGTCTGCATGCTCTTTTCCTCTCTTATATATGAATAAGCATGGTTAGGAACACTATGAGGAGACACATAGCAAGCATCATGTATCCCAGCATTTATTGCATTTCACGCAGTGCAAGGCTGAATGAAGGGAGAGTGACTTTATCAGTCCCAGAAGAGCTATATTCCCGGAGAAATACATGACACAAAGTGCCTGATTGCTGTTATGAATTATAGTTTTAAAAGGAGCAAGGGGAAAGCAGTCAGATCCATGCACTTATTAGACACCTGGATGTGTGCATCGTTTCATTAATGGTTAATCAGCAAGATGCAGCCACATCTAAACATGCTCACATCATTTCATGAATAAAAGAAACCTCATTATTTGACTTGTGGGGGCAATTGAGTAATCACTTCCAGTGGCATAGTTCCATTGACTTCAGTAGGAATGTGCTTGTAGATATTGTCATAGGGTCGTATTCCTCATTCTGTCACGTCTGGTGGGGAAAGTACTGTCAGAAAGTGTGTAGTTCTGCATTCTCTAAAGGAGTAAGTTTAGTTTGAAAAAAAATCTGCTCAGAATTTTAAACGCTGTATTTCTGCATTATAATGATTCCTTTGGCGTGTAATATGGATTTGCTTATTTTAATGAAGTTTTACAAACTCATCCTGCCTCAAATGAAGAAGCATTCTATTTATGAAACCTGCAGTTTAGCTTCCCCTGCATTCAAACATTTTAGACCACTGGCTTATTATTATTAGTGTATCTTGCTCTGTTCCCTCTGTCTCTTAAACCTCATAATCAGGAAATTGTTGTGTTTTTGTCTTATCATGATATGGTTATAAGTATATGGCATTCAGGGAGTATTACAGTTCTTACCATTTTTTTAAACCCAGTGCTCTGTCAGAAACTGAATTTGGCAGTCAACTCACAAGTCTTTCTGCATATCCCCACCCACAACAAGCTGACCAGTAACAAATGATGGGAGTGGCAATAGAAGAGAAGCATATACGTAATAGCTGTCTCTCTCTGTGTGAATTCAGTGGCTCACTTGAGGTTACTACCCTGCAACAGAGCCATTTTGTGAATTGTGAATCTCAGTGTCCTGCAAATGCCTCATTTCCATGACCAATAGGGATAAAAGGTTTTATCTATGTTTATAGGGTGGTATATAGGAGGAAAAATTACTATCTTTACGGGATTACACCTGAGAGTAGATTGTCTGAGATTTGGGGATGCCGTGACACTCAAAGATGGAAGGCATAGCTCTATTTCTGTTTTTCACTTGATACAACAGAAACTGTAGGAGTTTTAGATTGATATCTGGAACAGTCTTTTGGAGGGACAGATCTTGGCTGTTACACAATATAAATGGGTTGGAAGAAAGCTAACAAATTGAAGCTTAATCCAAACAAAACAGTTGTGATTCTGGCCAGAAGGGGGATGGATAGGAATTTATTTCTTTGGACTTGTATTCTCTTAGAAAAATCATATTCCTTGTCTGGGCTTTGCTTTGCTTCTGGATGACCAGATGGTGATCGCAGTCAGAAGTGTTTTGGCACAACTCAGAGTATTGTGCCAGTTCTACCTTTTCCTGGAGGAAATCAGATGTGGCTGCTATTAACACATGCTGTAGTCACATGAGGATTACTGTACTGTTCTTTGTATATAAATCTACCTTTGGAAGCTGCAGTTGGTCCCAAATATAGCAGAAAGAATCATACCGGTTATTTACTAGGATATCCATCCTGCAGCAGCTGCACTGGCTGCTAGAGCCCAGGTTCTCTGTAAGTCATAGTCTATGCATTTCTGGCCACATTTCTTTCTAAACAAGCACTCAGAGGAAACTAGAGGAAGTTGTGCTCTGGACTCAATTTGGTGCTTAAGATGGCAGTGGTGGGATCTTTTGGAGGGACAAATATCTGAACTTTTTATCATTGTCCATTCCCCGTGATTTTAAACAAGAGTGGACAACATGTGGTCTTCCAGATATTGATTGATTACAAATTCTATTAGCCATATCCTGAATACCCAGTGCCACAAACTGTCCTCTCCTACTTTGGACTAATTAAGTAAAAAGAGGATAAAGACGACCCACTGGCTCATAGGATAATCCAAGCAAACATTTTTCACCTGTGGGTCTGAGCGCCTATGGAGACAGGGGTTGGAAGTTAGAATCGCTGCTTTGCCTCCAGGAGGGAGGGGCCAGCTGAGATCATGCAGAGCATGTGGGGCTGATGGAGTTAATTTCCTTGCCACCTGTGTGGCATTGAGCAAGCTCCAGAGTCCCAGAAGGAAGATCTGCAAACCATTTCTGAGCACTTTATCTCTAGAAAACCCTGGGGAAGGTGCTAGTAACAGTGATGTGGTGGTGGTTATTGTCCGAAATTTAGTTGTGCTGTTACACAAAAGTTGAATTGCCTTTGTGGCAACATTTGGAGGCGTATTGCCATAAATTAATACATCTCCGTTGACAGTTTTTGATGCATACTGAGCCATGAGATTTCTTAACTTAAAACAATTTGCCTCCAAAAGTTGCACCTTTTTTGTAATAGCACAACAGGATTTCAACCATGAAATTTGTTGTCACTGATAAGTTTAGTTTGAGAGAGGAGGTAATTAACTAAAGGGCGAGTGCTTAGGAGCAGGGTCTGTGTTGCCTGGTAGTCACAGAGGAACTGATTTGTGTTTTCCAGTCTGTATTGAGCTTTGAATGTGAAAACAGCGTAGACTGACTGTGACTGCTCAAGGCAGTTTCTTGGATCCAGGTGAATGTGAGGGTGGGATTGGAACTAGCATCTTGCAGAGCCAAAGCTTATTTACTGTTCCAGAGTCTACTAAAAATAGTGTCCATTTCTAATAAACCAGAAAGAGGGTGAGTACTGTGGCGGAAGAGACTTGAATATGTAACACAATGGTAAAATATACTAAGTGGGAGGTACCCCAAAGTGTCACACATGTACAAACACTTTAAAAGGGCTCACTTTAAAAAGCACCTATTTACAAACTGGAACTGTAAAATCCAGAGTATAACAGCATGTAGTGAGGGTCAGTGTATGTGTCAAACGCAGTTAACTGCAGGACTGAGACAGAAATAGAACTTCCCAAAAATTCACCTTTCTTCATCTTGAAGGCCCTTTAAAGGATTGTCTGCACATACAATTAATGGGAAGAGGATGAAGCACCAAATATAAATTGTGCATAAAATACCTGTGCATCCTAAAAACGAAGTGTTTTTGAATACAGCATTGCACTATATTTTCAGACAGTGCAATGAATGTAGATAAATCAGTACTGGATCTACCTCACAATGTCTCCAGTGACCATGGAGCAATAAATGAAAAGTGAGTTTATGTTTCCTTGTAGTTCCCATTTGGTTGTGATTTGGTCTCTTTATGGACAATTAATCCTATTGCTCTCACAAATTTGTTTACTGTATCACATTTGTATGTCCCCATTTTTCTCCATATATTCGCCCTTTGCGAACATGTTCCTAAATACCTGTAAAGATAAAATAAGTAATATGGTGTTTAGACTTGGAAAATAACTTCATTTTGAGAGACAAAACAGTGCCTAATGTCTCAGCCAAGAGTTATTTGTGTAACAATGAGCAGTGCAAATGAGGAACAAAAGCTGAATGCACTTTTCTAACTTTTGTTCAACAAACTGGTTCAATTACTAATGTTGTTTTCTGTGGTGCATAATGTCCAGTGAAAAGTCATTTGTGTTTCATCTTCTCTTCAATCAGTGGATGTAACAATAATCAAAGAAATTGAGACTTAATTTTGCGGTGAATCATTCTGTTAACCTCATATGTTTTGTTTCGTGAATTCCTTTGAGTTAATGGGCCTTCTCTTCCTGAAAATGGAGGACATTTTGTTCATTATTTTCCTTGAATAGTACTTGCTCACTACCAGATGGTCACTTTCCAACTGATTTGTCTTGAAAAAGGAAATTAAATTATTATAGTGCCAGTGAGAGATGTTATAATGTGTCCCTTTCAAATTAACAGGCTGGTTTTTGAAAAAAAAAGGTTTTCATGATTATAAAATAGCTCAATGTCACATAAAAGGTTAAAAGCTGGCGTAAATGTCATCATGGGAACCCTAAAAAAAATAAATAGGGTCTCATATGGATTATAGTTCTGTAGTTCTTGAATACACCCCGAATATAATTCTCTCCAAGAAGGCATTTTATTACAGCTTATCATGTGCACCATGGTAACAAGAGCTTTTAATTAAAATGATTTTAAGGGCCAATCCTATGCATGCTTACCGGGGAGTAAACCCCACTGAACAGAATGAGAATGGCTTCTGAATAAACATGATAAGTTTGTACTGTTAATTTGAATGGCAAAATTTTTGTGTTCTGAACCACACTTAGAAGTTGGTTTATTCATCCTTAAACGTACTTCTGGAAATACAGGGAAAAGGCTAGTGCAAACATTTGAAAGTATAATGGAAATCACATCTAATTTTGTTAAATTATTCTCATCCTGAGTAGTTGCTTAGAGAAATGCAAGAATATATAATTCCATGTTTTTGAAATCATCATAGTCAGGTGATGATTATTTATCATTAAAGTTGGTAAATAAAATGGTGAATGTTCTGAATTGGTTTTAGTGACTAATTTGTTACACACGGACATCAAAATGAGCATGATGATGATGACAACCTCTTCTTCCTATATATATATATATATTGGATATGAGTGATGGGTACATATTTTCCCTAGGCAGCTTACAATCTCAGGACTAAACTAGACATGATGGCAGCAACCTCACATGTTTGGGGAGAGGTAGGACTTGGGGGGGGGAGGAAATGGAGGAAAGCAAGTGAGGATCATAGAACCTTCTCAGTCGTCACCTCTTTCATTTTCAGCAGTCGTTGTTGAGGTAGCCCTTTTGCATTCTGGAATTTTCTTCTTCTTTTGTTTTATCATTCAGCTTAGTTTACTAAACTTTACTGCACTATTATTATATTATTAGATTATAGCTTGTGTATGACCGTGGAAGAATGGTTCTGCCATGGGCCTTGAGTGGATGAGGCACACAATCTACCATTTGCATCTCTGCAAATGTGAGTGAGCTCCCGTCGCTTGTCCCAGCTCCTGCCAACCTAGCAGTTCGAAAGCATTTAAAAATGCGAGTAGATAAATAGGTACCACCTCGGTGGGAAGGTAACAGCGTTCCGTGTCTAGTCGCGCTGGCCACATGACCACGGAAACTGTCTTCAGACAAACGCTGGCTCTATGGCTTGGAAACGGGGATGAGCACTGTGCCCGAGACTCGGACACAACTGGACTAAATGTCAAGGGGAACCTTTACCTCCATTTGTGAGAATTTTGTCTTAAATCAGGAATCTGGAAAGACACAGATAATGTCATGGACCTAGAGATGGAGCTAACTGGAATGGTTCTTACAGGATATATGTAGATCTGCCCTACCTGTATGCCTTTATTTGGGTACAGAGTGGGTTGGTGGGCTTCTACACACATCTTTTTCTAAGTATAAAGTTCAATGGCCATTGTCTGTTTGCTTTTGTGTGATAGAGAGAGTAAGAGAAAGAAAGTGAGACAGAGACAGACAGTGAAAGAAACTAACAAAATGTGCCTGTTTTATATTTTATTTATGTGCTTTATTTCGAGGATAGGCTAGCTTGATTTTGATATCATGCAGTCAAGACGTGATGGGTTTGCTTTACTCTCTGTATTAACGTTTGACTACAAAAACTCAGTGAATACCAGAAAGTGGTTAGATGCAGTTCATGCTCAAGTGTTAAAACGGATGGAAAGTTGGAAAGCTTTGCAGGAGGGAAAGAGGAAAGCAGAAGGCCTGGAGACAATGATTGATGGACTCAGTGCTGTTTGAACAGATGATATACTAAAGATTTTAGAGCATTGACAAATCAAATCGACCACCTGGAAAACACTTCAGATTAAGAAATATCAGGTTGGCAGGGCTTCCTACCAACAGGAGAGGCTGAAGTACTTTTTTCACAGTGGATTATGAAAGTGCAGGTATACATAATTTTGAACTCTCTCTGCGGCATGTTGTGTATCTGGGAAAACCAATAAGATGGTGCCTGGTGCGGTGCTTATGGAATGTGAAGCCCTGGAAAAGAGGAAAGAATAGATTGATGTAGAAAACTGAATTGCCCTCAGGATGCAACGTTTCTAAAGTGAGGCAGGAGTGCGAAAAGAATGAGAGAGTCATTACAAATTGCCACTGTACTTCAAGGGGCAGAATTGTAGGTATGTTTTGTATTAAGTGCAGAGGGCAGATAATTTTGTCCACAGGAGGTAGCAATCAGCAGCAAGAGAGTAGCATACTTGTAGTCCAAATGTAGGATGAATTGTTTCCGAGGACACTCCTGTGGCATAGCGTCTGATCATCACACTCCTATAGAAGCTACCAACAATGACAATTTGCAGGTGAATGTGATGATGACAGAAGTACTAGCACTCATCTTTGTAATTATCCATAATTATGCCATCATCATAGTTGTTCATGTTGCTTTTAATCAGAAGGTGTGGACTCAGTTTTCATTGTTCTGGTACTTCTGTTTCTGTTCTGTATAAGCTGCTCCACTGGTGATTTTTTAAAAGGTATTCAGTTTCTATTGTATTTTGGTACATGTAATAGGAAGGAAAAGGAATGTATATTAAAAAAAACAGTATAAATAAAGAAGTTCCGCTTATTTTCTCATTCTGCCCCACAGCATGACTGTAATTCTGGGCTTCCTACCATTCTGCCTTTCAGCAGATGAAACACCTTGGGACTACTCATATAGTACTATAGTGAGTAACAGGAAAATTTGGGCTGTGGATTCCTAGAAAAATTCATGCCTTAATTATTCCAGTTCACATACATGGCTGGCTAGGTATCTAAAATCTGTCTCAACCCTATTTGCATTCTTTTCCCTATAAGAGAAAGTGAATATACTGCATTTTCATGGGGTTGCGGGTTTACAGAACATGACAAAAACCTCTTTCAAAACCAGTGAAATTGACACATTGTCTCTAAAATCTTACAAAATGCTGAGGCAGCTTGCTGGAGTCAAGTAGCGCATGAGGATCACTTAGATCTCATCCCATCTGACTGGTCAGCTCGTTGTGTTGTTGCCCAGTTGGACTTTGCAGAATAGTTCCCTGCTAGCTGAAAGGCCTTGTTTCAGTTTCAGTAACAATGAAGCAGCTTCAGCCATGCCTAGAGTAACTAGACATAAAAGTGTGTGACACATACTTTGCCTGGCTTTCCTCATTGTGGTCCTTCACTCGGGATAATCAGACAAAAGGAAATACCCTGTTGGCATGGGTCTGTACATATCACAAGGTCTGGAATGCAGGAATTCGGCATGCAGAGAAAAATAAGAGATCTCTCCTGTCCCTGCCGTACTCCCCCATCCCTAGCTTTGACAATTGCCAAATAGAATGGCACTGTTATGAATTGTGCTAGTGCTGTGTTTCTTGGCCTCTCACACACTGGAAGGAATTTTTCAGAAGTAATTTTATGTCTCCCTTGGTAACTGTCTCTACTTCCCGTTTTGTGAACTTGCTATATAGAAATTGTGACTGCTCTACAGAAGCGGGGTGGTACAAATGTTCCAAAAAGGACCGACTTTTCACTATACTTGTTTGCCAAGGTGCTTAGGCAGTGATTTCCATCAGCGAGAGCCAGAAAAGCAAAATATGAGATGGATTCCAGATCTAAATGCAATACAAGGACACTTCTGGCTGGAAGCATTGGCTTTGCAGGACTGTGAGAATTCAGCTTGTTGCCCTCCCTTCTGGAAAGAACTTCCTTAGGCATTTTTTTTAAAAAAAATCTTTAGATCTTTGGGTTTAAGTTCACTTTTATGGATGCTCTTAGTCACTTTGTAAAGGTAGTATGTTGAACACAGAAAACCAAGATTTCTGCCTCAAAGATGGATGGGGGGGAACGTGGACACTGGGAAATGGCATGGTAGGTGTATCGGATGCCTATGAAGCTGCCTTTTAAACACATAACCTTCCTTAGCATTTACCTTTGACTAAAGAGGAAAGGAGACTGTTTAAATGTGTATTTATTCCTTAAAACGTTACACCTTACCTTTCTCCTTTTTTAAAACAAAGAACAAGAGATTTGAAAATTGTACTGAAGCTGTTACTATTAATCTATCTTTCCACAGTCCTATGACTATTTCTTTTTAAACACAACCCCTCCAGAGATAACCACGACTAACAAGAGACCCAAATTACTCGAAATGAATTCCCTTCCCACATCTCCCACAACACCAACAGCAACAAACAGAGGAAACCTCTCTGGTAAACACAGCTGTTGAGACCTTGTAAGGTACTGCCAAACAGTCTAGTGCCATTTCTAATCTCAGAGTTGATAGGAATGTGGTGGAGCTTGCTAGTTAATTACTGTCTATGGATTGGGGGGGGGGGGGGAAGGAATCTTGTTGAATGCAACGTTTGTGTGGTAGGATGGCCTTGTTCAGTCAAGCTCAATGCATGTTACATGACTGCCTGAGAGGAACAGAAAAGCAACTTTCTCATTCTCTGACCAGAATGCTTGATAAGGCTTGGTGTCAAAAAGGGCAAGATGGGGCTCACAGCAATTATGGCAAAGGCATGCCGGTTTCCTTGACAACCAGATTGCAGATTCTTTGTGATTTATTATTTACTACTTCAAACCCTCATTCTGTGATTTAATTAGGGAGAGGATTTCCATAAGTCTGTCCCTTCCCAAATCGGAATGTCCCCGGTCTATTGTTATGTCAGCATTGCAACTATCCTGAATTGATGTTGCTCTTAAAATGGCAACAAATGAGTCACAGCATTTAAACCCAGCAGAAATTTAGGGAGGACTCTTGAGGGGCAATCCTGTACTGGAAAATGAGCACTCAGAAGAACTAAGAGTTTTGTTTGGTAGTAGACATTGTGGCTGAGTGTGGGGGAAGACAAATATCCCTTGGTTTGCCTGGTTGTTGTATGCTGCTGTGGCCAAGTAATTAGGGAATTAATTGCTGAGGCTTGCAATGTGGAGTTGTGGAAACTGTGTTTTGTTTTTTGTCCTGACATCACGACCTTCATACAAACATGTAAATGATGTGTATGTCTTGCGGGGTTTGCATTCACATCTCCATCTTCTAAAACTCTCATGCAGTGAGCCACTGGAAGACAGCATGTGTCATTTTCTTGCCCTGGTTGCAGTGTAAAATAATCTTTCCTTCCTTAAATAAATCTTGGACCCATGTCCCAGCGGGGGCAGTGCATGGTAAACTCTGAAGGATACCAATCCAAGGAGTTACCTCCATGCCGGTAGAGATAACTGGAGACTGCTAGTAGCTGAGACACACCGTGCCACTGGGGCTGGTGAAGTAAGAGGTGATGTGATGCTGTTTTATATGTTGTAGGTATTACATTGCTAGTGTTATGTGCTGCAGATGTGTTCCTATTACTATGAGTTTTGTTTTCTCCATTAGAGAACAGGGTATGTTCAGTCTGATCTTCCTTCATGGCATTTCAAGGGACACTTAGACTCATCTGCCATTTTGTCTTTTTTTTTTTTTAATGTTTGTATTTGTATTTGGATGTGTGTGTTTGCTTGTCTTCTGACTGAGTATGCATTTCCCTCCATGGCCATTCTGCTGATATACTGGTACTTGCTTTTGGATTTTGACAGGATTGCTGTGCTGGACAGTAGTTAGTTGAAGTTCTGTGAAAAGCATGTTGGATGATGAGTCATTACTAGAGCTACTTTTCCAATTGTAGGATTAGGATCACCTGCCCCACTTCAAGTGTCTCTTCAATTTGTGGCCGGGCCCAACAAACATGTGGGACCCTGACTATATACTACACTATGTTTTGGACTTCCCTAATCTAAGAAGATTACAATCTAAGCATATGTGAAGGACCATATCTCCTCACATTAGCCATCCCAGCTACTATGGACTTTAGAGGAGACCTTTCTCTCAGTCTGTTGCCCTCACAAGTCCTTCTTTATGGCTGCTCTCTTGTGTGTGTGTGTGTGTGTGTGTTTTGTGTCTGTCCAGCATCCAGAACGTGTGTGTGTGTGTATTGTTGAAACATAATTGCCATTATATGTTTAATTCTTTTTAAAACTTGTATTTATTTTTAAGTTGGGTATCCTCACTGGAAGGAAGGCAGCATTGAAATAAAAGAAGCAAATAAATAAATAATAAATATTGTTCTACAAAAAGCTTTCCATATTTGTCTGCATTTGTCGTATTATTGTTTTCATGAAGAGAACTCACTAGGTGTAGAGGCATATGCCCAAAGCTCCCTGCGGGTGTTTTCATGAATGCACCTAATCAGGTCCCTTTTGTGGGATCATTTGACTCTGACAAAGGTGGAGTGTTAACAGCAGTTACTCTCAATGGGGTGAATATGAAGTATTTTCCTTTAGGGATGAGTTTATCATATGAAAAAATGGCTGAGGCATGTGGGCCTTTTGTCCCCAAATGGCAGCTTGGCTTCTCTCAGCAGCCTGGTGGTTCCTTTATAATTTAGGAAAGAATCCCCAATGAGAATTTACATTGTTCCCATGGGTTGGGATGGGGGAGGGGTTGAAGTGAAGGATTTTCTGGTCTAGAGTTTAATTTCTTAGCACAGCTAGACAGAGCACCATTCAGCTACACTAGCTTTGAAAAAGCAAAGTGACATGAGTATTAAATATTGCACAATGTTATTGTTAGTGTCCATCAAAAAACGTTGTGTGAATGCAACTTGTCATTAACGAATATGGGTTTGTTTTCCTTAATTATCAAGTCAATTTGCTGTAATGGCAACTGATTGAGTGCCTTTAAAAATAATGAGAGGCTTGAAGTAAGTCACAAAATGGGTTTATAAAATCAAACATATTACAAAGAAATAGATAATAAGCTTAACAACGGCGCTCATACATGCCTACTGATACATTGTGGTGTCTTTTATGCTTAAGTAGGGCAGACAGGTTTTTCCCCCCTCATCTAAGGAGACTCCCACACAGTAAATTGAAAGGAATTGAATTTAATCTGCCTGAGAAGAATGACGTGGAGTCAGGCCTGCTGGGAATTGTACTTCCAGGAAGTTGTAGTATTCCATAGCAGATGTCTAACCAAAAGATTTCTTTCCCACCTTCTGATTTTTTTTACATAATCCTACTCTTCATATTCCTGAATAGTATATCTAATCAGAAACATGGGTAGTTCCTGTACAAAAATGTAGTTTTTATTCGTAGTGAGTGTAACATATGTGGCTGTCTTTTTGTGAAAGAAATTCAAGACCAACGTAGTAGTTTCTGATCTACACAGAAAAACATGGTATAGTCCTACAAATGTGAAAGTTAAGCATACCAACAAGGAATCTTACGTTGAGTGCTCTCATTAAAGAACAAGAATGATAATCCGAAATAAAACCGCTGGTGCTTCCAAAGCTAGTTTGTCAGCCAGAAAGGTAGTTTGTTTTTACTGCTACCTTTATCTTGAATTTATTCAGTCTTTGCAGGCAACACTGTCCCACCCCACCCCAATCTGAATTGACTCTAAAACAGCAAACAGAAAGTGCTGTTGCACTAAGGAGACGAAGTGGCATGAATTTTTCTATACAATGAATACAATCAGATTTGGCCTACCTGTGGTGGCCTTTCTTGCACCTGTTGAGCCAGCGCCATGTACTGGAGAATTTACATTGTTCAAGCACTTTTTATACTGTGATAAATGGCCATGAAGAAAAGGGGTTGTGGTGCCATGGGAGAATTCACAGTCTGCTGGTGAGCCAGGATGTGGTATGAATACCTTCCATATGGAATAGTTTAAAGTAGAGATGGGCATGAACTGGAAAACTGGTAATTTGTGGTGATTCATGGCTACCCATAAACTATGAACTCCCCCAAAAATGAACCAGTTTGTGGATCTTTTTTGGGTTTGGGGGGGGCATCCATCAGCCCACCCCTTTCCCACTGCCCCCGTTCCCTCCTTACCTGGTCTTGCCTCTGCCATAGTCAGAGACAGTGGGCTGGCTTCCCTTCCTGGAGTGCATGAGCAGAAGCAGAAGGCCTGGCTTCTGGAAGACAAGTTGGTCCACTGTCTCTGATGATATTGACAGTGGCAGGACCAGGTTGGGAGGCAACGATTCCAGTGGGGAGAGGGCAGGTGGGCACCTGTTTTGCCAAAGCAGAATCAAGTACCGAGGGGAAAAACATTTGGCACATAATTTTGCTTTAGCAAAACAGGATCCCTTAACTGGGTCGTGAACCGAACCACAAACCAGCCCAATTTGTCAGTTTTTCTGGTTCGTGGTTTGGTTTGTGCCCATCTTTAGTTTAAAACATCTTCCCTGTGCTCAATAAAATGTATAAGACAATGTTTTCTCTTTCCTACTGCAGTTTTTATGACTTTTTGGGAGAATGGAACAGGGATTGATTGCATTTTAGATCATCCAGGGATGGGATTCATCCCATTTCTGTTTAAATAAAAACAATAACCTGTGCCCTTGTGGCTTTTTTAAAAGTCCCTCCTATATAAATACTTAACTTTCCCTTAGTTCGTGTTGAAAATGGATTGTTACACTGTTGTTAGGAGGGCTGTTAATGATTGGATCTTTTGGAGGTCACTAAGGACCCTCTATAAGTAGGAATTGACTTGACAGCACATTAGAACAATAAATTATTGTGGCATAGTGAGAAAGACATTGGCTTTGGATCTAGGAGGCTCACGTTTAAATCCCAGCTCAGACCTGGATCTAAGAAATGACCTTGAATAATTTCACCCAAAAGTCACAGCCACTTAAGTCTGCTTTGTATACCAAATATATATATTTCAGTATGGTAATAATCTCTGGGTAGAAAAAATGTACATCATCATATATAAAGTGCAGCCTAAGTTTATGTTTTGTCATGAGCACTTGGCTAAGGAGCCACTTAGCCTGTGTCCTCATGGTGGACTGCTTGATCAGTGAACCCCTCAATACAGCAGTTAAGGACACAGATAATGCATGTGTCAGATAATTCGTCCCCTTAGACCAGTAGGTTGGATAAATCGGTAAACTGGAATACTTGGCTGCAGAGTCAGAGGTTGGAAGTTCTATTCTTCACTGTGCTTCATGGGAGAAAAATCAGCCTGTGTGGCCTTGGGCAAGCTGCCCAATCCCAGGACACACCTAGAAGAAGGTGAACCATTTCTGAGTATGCTGTACCTAGAAAACCCAAGAAACCCAAGAAAGTTAGAATTGACTTGACAGCATGTAATTTTGGTTATGTTGAGTACCCCAGTAATGTTTACTTTCGCCTTCATTGGCTTTCTGGGGAGTTAGATAGAGAAAGTTATTTCTCATCATCACTTGGTACTTGTCATTAGAACTGGAGATGCTAAGAAACACTGAACCTGGGACCATCAGCAAAACATGTGATCTGACAGTAAGCCCTCCTTATTCCTTTGTTCTGATATAGTGTAAAGGAGCAGTGGAACATTAACATTGCTTCTTTGGAGTTGGGTACCTTAAGATACAGTGCAAGGAAGCAGAAGGTAGTAGAGGGCACTTCTATGATCTGCACTCAGTATGCCACACCAGATTTTTTTTTTAAAAAAAAGCCAGAATCCTGTTGGCTAAATTTGTATACACAAGCCTAATTATACAAGTGGTTCTCTCTTCCTTTGGCAGGGTGTTAGTTACACAGTGAGTAACTGTGTAGCATGAGAGACACCATGCCAAGGTGAGGAAGGGGAGACTTCTCCAATCAGCCTTCTCTGTGTCTCCCCCACCCACCCCCCACTCCCACAGGATTGTGACCAAAATACTTATTTTAAGAAATTTTATTCTGCTTTTTATCTGAAAAGTGGCTTACAAAGTCTGTTGGACCTGTAGTTTGACTGACCCTGCTCTCATGCTTATCAAGTAAAATACATGCAAGGAAGAAAGAATTGTGGGAGGGGGAATGATGGTCAGGCACTTGTTCTGTTACCGTTCTATAATATAAGCTGTTTTACCAGCAGGATTGGAAGCTGTGTAGGTGACCTAATAAAATGGCTACCGCTTGGTGACAAAAAAGGTGGCTAGTCCCTTAGTAGAGCTGATGGAGTAGCCTCCCTTTCTCCTTCTCCTTTTTTCTTGATGGAATAGACACTATTAGGTAATAATAGAGGGGGGAAAGGAGAGAGCGAGAGCGAGGCAGCAGAACTGCTGGAGTTATCAGCTTTCTCTTTTCCTTGTCTGTCCCATAATCTTACGGAACAGCTGCCACTAGGTGACAGTCTAAGTGAATTTTCCTTTGGCTGCAATAATGCCAGGCCTTGGGTGGGTTTGATGGTTGGCATTGCAGCACCTGCTATAGATCAGCATTAACAGATGGATCCTTTTAAATCCTGACCCTGCAAATTCCAGAGAATTTGAAGACTTGGTTAGAAACCACACAATGTTATGGGTATTAACCCTCACAGGATGAAGCAGATAAATGATCACAATGATCACATGCATGCTAGGGATTACTTAGTAAAAATACAAAAGTGCTGATTTCTCATGGCTGGTAACAGCACTGAAACAAATTTTCAGTGCATTGTTAGTGATATTCATTTTTGCCTTTCCTACGTATCCACAGTTTTGCCTTTGTGTTCTTCCTGTAAATTGCTATAGGTTTTTATTCCAACAGTAATTTATAATCTCAGTTGTACACCCTTTAGTGGGAATAATCCACAGATACAAGATACAGATACCTTCTTCTATCATGTTTTTTAGTATTATGAATTTGCAGTATTCCTCCACACCAGGTAAATAAGTTAGAAAACAAAGCTGCATGTGTCATAAGAAATAGAACTGTAGTGCAAACTGGTGTGCCTATTAATAGACAGGGAAGCATTCCACTCATTCATTGGTACAATCCCTACTTAGCTCATTTGATTTAATGAAGCATAGTCACATAACATGCCATGTAAGTTGTGCTTTTTTTTGGGGGGGGGGGGAATCTTAGTAAATTAAAAAAATTGTTTGGAACAGTACAGTCACCAACAATACCATGCATACATATGAAATTAACTTGACCCCATAATTTTCAAGATTTTCATGAAAGTTACATGGATTTAGTTATAAGGGTTGAAGATCCCTGAAATATGTCCAAAATAGATTTGATTGTGAATAAAGCTTAGGGTCAATTTCTGTCTCAAAATACTTGTACGCCATATACAAGATAGCAGGGGGACATCCTCACTACTCGCCGGAACACTCCACCTGGTGGGGAAAGCAGGAGGTAACATCTGTGCATATCAAATAGCTTATCTTCATGCCAGTTATGATAGGGATTGCAGGGACAATAAACTATTGTTTTGTCTGTCAGTACTGCTGACCACATGCCTTTGTACTACATTTGTGTGTGTGTGTGTGTGTGTGTGTGTGTGTGTGTTTGGATGTATGGATTAATCTGTAGATATCGAAAAACATTCCAGAACTACCTTATACTCGTCAGAAAAAGTCAAGCTCATTTACAGAAGTAGAAAACTGCAAAAGAAAAACAGCATTATAAAACTTGAAAGCAAAAGGGTCACAAGAGCTGAAATCGAAGTTGGAGTTTAAAATACAGAATGTCTGGAAATCCTGGTTGAATAAAGTGCCTAAAATACAATATATAAGGGCCCAGGAAACATCTGACTATGCAGAAGGCATAATGTGTTATTTAGTCTTCTACAGGAAGATTATTTTTATCTACATTTAATAACCCACAGAATCAGCCCCTGATTCTGTTTTTTTTTTTTCTAAATAGTTAAAAAGGCACATTCATGATTCATAAGATTTTGTTGCCAACTTGGTTTGTAAAGCCTGGGAAGAAAAGCATTTCCCCCCCTTTGTTGGTTTATGAACCCAGTAGCGTTTTGAATCTTGCTTAGAAAGAGACTTTTGTTGTTATTTTTCCTTCCTTTTAAATTTTCTTTATCAGCCTCATTGTTGATCAGACTTTAAGGCCAAGACGATTGCATGAGAATTCAAAAATAAAAGTGTTTCTCAAGTAATTATACTTGATAAGCAAAATGAAACACAACTCCCTAAAATGTGTAGATTTTGTCTTTGCTTTGTTACAAACTTCTGTTGAGGGGAAGCAGTGCAGCAGGAAATTCTGTTGACACACAATTTATGACACAAAACACTCCTTTGTTTCTTCTGTGTGCTTCCTTGTCTCAGCCCTCCTGAAATTGTTCTTAAGTCAGAAGCTTTTCCTTCCTGACAAGTACATGCTCTGAATGCCCTTGTGAAGGAAGAAAAGGGGGATAAACCTCTTGGAGGCCAACTGACAAATGCCCTCAGACTCACTTTTTGAGATGCTAAATTGCAGCCTGAACGTCTGCATGCCACTGTACTGCTGAATTCAGTAAGGCTTAAAATGTCTATCACTGTGTTTGGTCTAATTTGAGATTGCTTGGTTACTCTGGTTGGCCCTGAACCAGAGAACTGATTTAAATATGTGCAAGGCTGTGTTGTGTGCCAAGAATTGTATTTCCTTGGCCAGGCTTATTTGGATTGTGGCCACTTGGGTGTAAGTGAGAGAGCTATAGTGTCACATTTTAATTAAATAATTAATTTACATATTTGTTTGGACCCCAGCATTCCAGTTTAAAAAGTATATAAAACAGTTTAGAGTTTAAAGGTACAATCGCTTTTGTTCTGGAGTAAGTGAAATCACATTAATCTTAATTAATTCTCACACCTTACCTGTGGTATGGTTGCATACTGGTTATGCAGTTCGATATATGGCCAACACCTTGTGAATTAAAATAATCTTAGAACTTTGTTGTTGTTTAGTTGTTAAGTCGTGTCCGACTCTTCGTGACCCCATGGACCAGAGCACGCCAGGCCCTCCTGTCTTCCACTGCCTCCTGGAGTTGGGTCAAATTCATGTTGGTAGCTTCGATGACACTGTCGAACCATCTCGTCCTCTGTCGTCCCCTTCTCCTCTTGCCTTCACTCTTTCCCAACATCGGGGTCTTTTCCAAGGAGATTTCTCTTCTCATGAGATGGCCAAAGTATTGGAGCCTCAGCTTCAGGATCTGTCCTTCAAGTGAGCACTCAAGGTTGATTTCCTTCAGAATAGATAGGTTTGATCTCCTTGCAGTCCAGGGGACTCTAAAGAGTCTCCTCCAGCACCACAATTCAAAAACATCAATTATTTGGCGGTCAGCCTTCTTTATGGTCCAGCTCTCACTTCCATACATTACTACTGGAAAAACTATAACTTTGACTATGCAGACCTTTGTCGGCAAGCTGATGTCTCTGCTTTTTAAGATGCTGTCTAGGTTTGACATCACTTTCCTCCCAAGAAGCAGGCGTATTTTAATTTCGTGGTTGCTGTCACCATCTGCAGTGATCATGGAGCCCAAGAAAGTAAAATCTGTCACTGCCTCCATATCTTCCCCTTCTATTTGCCAGGAGGTGATGGGACCAGTGGCCATGATCATAGTTTTTTTTGATGTTGAGCTTCAGACCATTTTTTGCGCTCTCCTCTTTCACCCTTGGGACATGGTGACGCTGCGGGTTAAACTGCAGAAGCCTCTGTGCTGCAAGGTCAGAAGACCAGCAGTTGTAAGATCGAATCCACGTGACGGAGTGAGCTCCCGTCGCTTGTCCCAGCTCCTGCCAACCTACCAGTTTGAAAGCATGTAAATGCGAGTAGATAAATAGGTACCACCACGGTGGGAAGGTAACGGCGTTCCGTGTCTAGTCACGCTGGCCACGTGACCACAGAAACTGTCTACGGACAAACGCTGGCTCTATGGCTTGGAGACGGGGATGAACACCGCGCCCTAGAGTCGGACACGACTGGACTACATGTCAAGGGGAACCTTTACCTTTCACCCTCATTAAGAGGTTCTTCAATTCCTCCTCACTTTCTGCCATCAGAGTGGTATCATCTGCATATCTGAGCTTGTTGATATTTCTTCCGGCAATCTTAATTCCGGCTTGGGATTCCTCCAGTCCAGCCTTTCGCATGATGTATTCTGCATATAAGTTAAATAAGCAGGGAGACAATATACAGCCTTGTCGTACTCCTTTCCCAATTTTGAACCAGTCAGTTGTTCCATATCCAGTTCTAACTGTGGCTTCCTGTCCCACATATAGATTTCTCAGGAGATGGATAAGGTGGTCAGGCACTCCCATTTCTTTAAGAACTTGCCATAGTTTGCTATGGTCAACACAGTCAAAGGCTTTTGTGTAGTCAATGAAGCAGAAGTAGATGTTTTTCTGGAACTCTCTGGCTTTCTCCATAATCCAGCGCATGTTAGCAATTTGGTCTCTAGTTCCTCTGCCCCTTCGAAATCCAGCTTGTACTTCTGGGAGTTCTCGGTCCACATACTGCTGAAGCCTACCTTGGAGGATTTTGAGCATAACCTTGCTAGCGTGTGAAATGAGTGCAATTGTACGGTAGTTGGAGCATTCTTTGGCACTGCCCTTCTTTGGGATTCAGATGTAGACTGATCTTGTCCAATCCTCTGGCCACTGCTGAGTTTTCCAAACTTGCTGGCATATTGAGTGTAGCACCTTGACAGCGTCATCTTTTAAGATTTTAAATAGTTCAACTGGAATGCCACCACCTCCACTGGCCTTGTTGTTAGCCATGCTTTCTAAGGCCCACTTGACTTCACTCTCCAGGATGTCTGGCTCAAGGTCAGCAACCACACTATCTGGGTTGTCCGGGACATCCAGATCTTTCTGGTATAATTCCTCTGTGTATTCTTGCCACCTCTTCTTGATGTCTTCTGCTTCTGTGAGGTCCCTACCATTTTTGTCCTTTATCATGTCCATCTTTGCACAAAAGGTTCCTTTAATATCTCCAATTTTCTTGAACAGATCTCTGGTTTTTCCCTTTCTATTATTTTCTTCTATTTCTTTGCACTGTTTGTTTAAGAAGGCCCTCTTGTCTCTCCTTGCTATTTTTTGGAAGTCTGCATTCCATTTTCTGTAACTTTCCCTATCTCCCTTGCATTTTGTTTCCCTTCTCTTCTCTGCTATTTGTAAGGCCTCATTGGACAGCCACTTTACTTTCTTGCATTTCCTTTTCTTTGGGATGGTTTTTGTTGCTGCCTCCTGTACAATGTTATGAGCCTCCATCCATAGTTCTTCAGGCACTCTGTCCACCAAATCTAGTTCCTTAAATCTGTTCTTCACTTCCACTGTGTATTCATAAGGGATTTGGTTTAGATTATACCTGACTAGCCCTGTGGTTTTTCCTACTTTCTTCAGTTTAAGCTTGAGTTTTGCTATAAGAAGCTGATGATCAGAGCCACAATCAGCTCCAGGTCTTGTTTTTGCTGACTGTATAGAGCTTCTTCATCTTTGGCTGCAGAGAACATAATCAATCTGATTTCAGTATTGGCCATCTGGTGATGTCCATGTGTAGAGTCGCCTCTTGTGTTGTTGGAAAAGAGTGTTTGTGATGACCAGCTTGTTCTCTTGACAAAACTCTATTAGCCTTTGCCCTGCTTCGTTTTGAACTCCAAGGCCAAACTTTTACCTGTTGTTCCTTTTATCTCTTGACTCCGTACTTTAGCATTCCAGTCCCCTATAATCAGAAGAACATATTTCTTTGGTGTCAGTTCTAGAAGGTGTTGTAGAACCTTCATAGAATTGGTCAATTTCAGCCTCTTCAGCATCAGTGGTTGGTGCATAAACTTGGATGACTGTGATGTTGAAAGGTCTGCCTTGGATTCGTATTGAAATCATCCTATCGTTTTTGAGATTGTATCCCAGTACAGCTTTTCCCACTCTTTTGTTGACTATGAGGGCTACTCCATTTCTTCTATGGGATTCTTGCCCACAATAGTAGATATGATAATCGTCTGAATTGAATTCGCCCATTCCCGTCCATTTTAGTTCACTGACGCCCAGGATGTCAATGTTTATTCTTACCATCTCCTGTTTGACCACATCCAGGTTACCAAGGTTCATAGATCTTACGTTCCAGGTTCCTGTGCAGTATTTTTCTTTGCAGCATCGGACTTTCCTTTCACTTCCAGGCGCGTCTGCAGTTGAGCGTCCTTTTGGCTTTGGCCCAACCACTTCATTAGCTCTGGATCTACTTGTCCTTGTCCTCCGCTCTTCCTCAGTAGCATGTTGGACGCCTTCCGACCTGAGGGGCTCATCTTCCGGCATCATATCTTTTAGCCTTTTGTTTCTGTCCATGGAGTTTTCTTGGCAAAGATACTGGAGTGGCTTGCCAGTTCCTGCTCCAGGTGGATCGCATTTAGTCAGAACTCTCCACTATGACCTGTCCGTCTTGGGTGTCACTGCACGGCATAGCCCATAGCTTCTCTGAATTATTCAAGCCCCTTCACCACGACAAGGCAGCAATCCATGAAGGGGAATCTTAGAACTGCAAAGCTGTAAAGGACCCTTTGGATCATCAAGTCAAGCCCCTGTCAAAGAGGCAAGGTGGGGGATTTAACTTCTAACTTCTGGCTCTGCAGCCAAATGCCTCAACTACTGAGCTATCCAGCAGTTCATTTAGGTGCAGTTCACTGTCACAACTTAAGCAACTTCACTGATTTATGAGTAAAAGCCCAATAGGATTCTGACCAATAACAAGTAAGAAGCAACATTCATAAAAGCTAAATGGAAATAGGCTTTGTACAGAAGAATTTAATTGACACTTCTTGTAAGAGGGACATCAAAATCGGAGGTATCCACTGAAGACCCTCACGAGAAGATATTACTCAACAGACAAGATTATATGGGGGAAGACAGATAACACTGTTCTTTTTGTCAAAACCATTGTTAATTATGGTTGGCTTAACATAATTTGGAATTGTGTGAATATTCTGGAAGGCAGCATCCCGTATAAAATTTTGTACTAACCAAGCTTGGCCACTGGAACACTTTAGCCTGAAGAATAACTGTGGTTTTATTCATCCTTGTTTCAGAGCCATTCTGGGCAACTAACTAATTTCTAGAAATATAATTTTCCATACTCCACTTAAAAGAAAGATAGGTAAAAGCAAAATAGAAAGAAAAAAAAAGTTTAAAAAAAGACAAAAATGTGGTGGCACTTTAAAAACTAACTTGTATGTTTTTTATTGTGAGCTTTTGTGGACATAGGATATTTGTATTCATCTCCTGGGGGAGACAAATACAAATATTGCCACCACAGATATCCCATCTGTAGTCCACTTCATCAGACCTAAGAGAATGAAGGAAGGAAGGATTGATTGATTGAGGTCCCTTCATGTGATGTGAATAGAATCTCTTAAATACTTTAATAACTGACAACGAAATTGAGCAGATTCTATATATGAATTCCGCAATCTACATCCTAACACAATATGAATATTCCACTAGCTTGTCATGACTTTTCCCAGCAATCCATTGTTCTCAGGTTAGAATCAAAATGCGAAAATTTCGTTTTTAGATCTAGTTTAGGGTGGCAGATGCTGATAAATTGACTTTTGTATTGCTTTCTCTACTCTTTGTTCTGTGTTTTTGAATAGTTGGTAATGTAGTCATCCTTTTCTCACAAAGTATCATGTTTATTTAACAAGAAGCACTGGAATTTTGCCCATGGTATGCTATTTTGTTTTGCAATTTTAAGTGTTGTAAAAAAAAAAACAGCTGCAGACTTTCTACCACTTTGGGTCGGGGTGAAGAATAATGATTGTGAAAAAAAAATTCAGTGACATCAAAAATAGCAAAGAGATATTAATCCTGAGACAGATTTTTGTGTCTGTACATGTTACGAGTAATAAGTCAGTAATTTGCTGTCCTTTGAAATAAAACTTATGTTTCTAAAGAAGAGATACTAGGTGATATATACCTTTTCTCAAGGTTTCTCACTTTTAGCTTAAAGCAATATTGATGGCATAGTCACTTTTCTTTGTGCTTGGGGAAAATTGCCTTCTTTCTATAGGTCTTGAGGTAACTATTTGTAGTTTAAAGGGTCAGCTGTCATCTTTAAACTTTAGTTAAAATAAGTGAGTGTTTCCTAACCTTGGGTAGCCCACCAGCTATGCTGGCCAGGGGTTCTGGGTGGGGTTCTGGGTGTTGCAGTTCAAGAACACCTGAGTTATCCAAGCCCAATCTTGTGTTCCTCAAGCCCAAGCTATTTCTGCAGCTAAATGACCAAGTATACAGTCAACCCTCGACTTACGAACAGCCCTAGTTACGAACATTTTGACTTACGAACCGCTCTGATAGAAAAATATAGCCTCGACTTGCGAACTTTGCTTCGAGTTACGAACCGGGAAAAAAACGCGCGGGAGGCGGGGAAAGCGCGAAATTTGAACTTTCAAGGTGTTCTGTTGAAAAGGTGTCTGTTCCCTCCTTCCCTCCCTCTTTTCTTTCCTTTTTTTTTTAACCTAAGTCATCTTAGGTTAAAAGGAAAAAAAATTAAAAAAATTCTGCCCCTAGTGGTAGGAACGGATTAACCGGCTTTGCATTAGTTCCTATGGGAACTAATGCTTCGACTTACAAACCGCCCCTCGACCTAAGAACCAAAAACAGCCGGAACGGATTAATTGGTTTTCAATGCATTCCTATGGGAAATGCTGATTCGACTTACGAACTTTTCAACTTAAGAACGTCCTTCCGGAACGGATTAAGTTCGTAAGTCGAGGGTTGACTGTAAAAGTAAAGGATAGAGCTGGTAAATGGAAAAAAAAACAGCCCGGTTTGCTAAACCTCTGAGAGCAGTTTTATAACTGGTCATGCAGCTCATGTTAACTCTGCTATAGAACAGAAGTTTGTCTGTCCTGCTTTTTTCCTTCTTCAGTGAATGTGCTCCTATTAAATAAAAATGGGTTGTGCGGAAAAATTATAATCTCTCATCAACATCTTTTCATGAGGACTTTTTAGTACGAGTTGCTGGGTTGTGGAGACCCACTTTATTTTAGTGGATGAAGCCAGAATTTAAAATAAAATAAAGCTGGAGAACATACCTTGTAGGAGCCTCGTGGCTCAATGGTTAAACTGCTGTACTACAGTCAAAACTGTGCTCACGACCCGGGGTTCAATCCCAGGTATCCGGCTCAAGGTTGACTCAGCCTTCTATCTTTCCGAGGTCAATTAAATGAGTACCCAGCTTGCGCGGGGGGGGGGGGGGGGAGCGTGGCAATGTGTAGCCTGCCTAATTAACTTGTAAACTGCCCAGAGAGTGCTTTAAGCACTATGGGATGGTATATAAGCAGCACACTTTGCTTTTTTGCTTTTACTTCTCCCATAGAACTTGTTTTTATATTTACCCCTTTCCCCCCTCACTGAGAAATGTTTTTCTTGGCTTCCAGCAAAAGATCTTATTAACATACTAAAGTGCAAATGAACAAGAGAGTGTATTCTGAAACGCAAGAGGCTCTTTTCTGACTGCTGTGTGTATGTATTTAGAAAGAAACTCTGTTGGGTTTAATGATCTTCTTTCCAGATAAGTTTTGAAAGGCAGAACAATCCTCTTACAGGATTGTCGTGCCTTTGCTGTGATTTGGTTGGGATAATTATCACATCTGATTATCTTGGAGAGTCAGTATGCCATGGGCTTCTATAGTACAAGCAACATGTCTGTCATCTAACTAGGTTGCAAACATGGCTGAAATCCTGTTGCTTAGTGTAGTGAATCACAACTAGAGCAGGCCCCTCAAATCAGGGGAACTTAACAGCAGAGCCGACTCTCCCAAATCCCCATTGATTCAATGGGCCTGCTCTGGTTGTGACTTACTACGCTAAGCAACAGGGATTTCAGCCAGTGAATAACAATGCTAGGACATGTTTGGTTTGTTTGAAGCTGCAGTCTAATGAGGATAACACCTAGCATTTATATGTCTTGTTTGCAGTGTTAAATGCACTTCACATACATTATCTCAGTAATCCTACTAAAGTAGTTCTGTTTGTGTAGTGCTGCAAAGAAGGTTTCTGAGTGACAGATTCATTACTAAAGCAGTGCCCAAAATATGAATGGCTAGTTTTACATTGAAGCGTTATTACTGATGGCAGCGTGTATCGATTGGGCAGCCTGTGTACATCTGAAGTCTTTGAAAATCATGCAGAAACAAAGGTCAGGCATTGAGGCTCCCGATTTTCAGTTGTGGAGCAATACCCTTGTTTATTAGGATTTATCTCCTGTATGTGAATATATTTCTGTCTTAAGTAACTGCACCTGTTGCTGAAAGATATTTATTCCAATCATTTGCCTAAAGCACTGGGAGTTGTTGCTTGACATTTTATACCCCCTCCAAAAGCTCTCTTTTAACGTTGTTTGTTCAGAGAGAAGAAAATGGAGCAAAACAGTTCATTACACCCTAAGCACTGCTATTTGGTAGTATTCGCATTTGCACAGCACAAAGCTGCAATATTGATTTTTTTTCACTTACAAGGCCCCCTACCATTTCTTCTTATGATTATGATGATTTTTTATTATTGTTGTTGCTGCTGTTGTTGCAAAATGGATTGAATTACCTTCTGCTTCTTAAAAATGGGTATTTTTGCCTTTGTTGATAGTGGGACAAAGAGCTCTTAGGAACCTTTCCATTTATAGGCAGCTATGTTTGGCATATTTTAATAAGAATAACGTGACTATGAAGATTTTAAAGAGAGATCTTTCCTGTTGTCCACTTGTTTCACATAATTTTTGTCTCTGACATGTGGTGCCTTCCTTGGGGGAAAAAGGAAGCTCAATATGCTTTTTGCTTAGGAATGAACTGGTCTTTAACCTGAATATAATTCTTAGGGACTACTCAGGTAGACAGCATAGGCAGTAATCTTGGTTAAAGGGGGATCCTTTAAAGAAAACCCTTTCTATCATTATTATTATTATTAGTAGTAGTTTTATTAGTTTTATTTATATGCCGCATTTCTCCCAACAAGGGACCCAAAGCGGCTCACAACATTAAAATTCACACAATTTTAAAACACAATAAGTTAAATATTAAAAGATAAATTAAACAATATATGATTTAAAATACAATTAAAAGATTAAAACATGAAAACATAAAAAAGATTAAAATTATCTGCTAAAATGGGGTTCAGGGATTCAGTTATAACTGTTAAAAGCTGTTAAAAGCCTGCCTGAAGAGATGGGTCTTTAGCTTTTTTAGGAAGGGTAACAGGGAAGGGGCCATCCTGATCTCCCAAGGGAGAGCATTCCATAGCCTAGGAGCTGCCACAGAGAAGGCCCTCTCCCGTATCCCCATTAGCTGTGCTTGTGCTGGCAATGGGACCGAGAGGAGGGCCTCCTCTGCTGATCTTAATTGCCGAGAAGGCGCATATAGGGAGATACGGTCCTTCAGGTAGCCTGGACCCAAGCTGTATAGAGCTTTATAGGTAATGACCAGCACTTTGAGTTGGGCTTGGAAATGGACTGGTAGCCAGTGCAGTTCTTGTAACAGGTGGGTTATATGCTCCCTGTAGCTATCTTCTCTATTATCTCAAGCTGGAACCTTTCAGCCCTGCGTCCAACACACATTGGTGCAGTCCATTCAGGATTGAACTTAACTGGAGTGCTAATGACATTTCTCTGTTTTCTACAGTAATAATAAGGGACCACATAAAAACATTTAAATTCAAGTTCTGTCTTCTGATTTTGCTGTAGTGATAGGTGTGTGTGCTTCTCTAAGACAAACACTTTTGTTTCACTCAGCTTCTTCAAGTCTTTGGGAAGGTGCAGGAAAAATCTAGATGACAGCACTGTGTAAATCTTTCTTCATGCTGTATTTGTTCCCTTCACAACCTCAGAAGAAAGATACACCTTCTACTCTCAGTATGTATTAGTGCATTACTGCGTGTATTGAAAGGTATGCTACTAACATGCCCTTTAATGGGCTACAACTGTTATTCTATACATATAGGACAGCCCAGTTCAGTTTGATGAAGTTTCTCATAGATCCTGGAGATCAGTTTCTAAGGCTCAAGCAATTGCTCTGAAGAAACTAAAAGAGATGGCTAGGTTGTTGACTGGTGTTAATACTTCAGAGATGTTAATACTGTCCTCCCAAATCCACACTCACACCAATTTTATAATCCAGAGGACAAGCGTCCTTTGGAAGGAGACCATCCCTCCAGGCCAGGTGGAAACAATCCCTTGAAAGGTCTTATCCTTGGTGAATCAACAGATACCTTCCAGCATCAAGGATATATATATCTCCAGGATCTTTTGGTCACTGGGTTTGGAGCAAGCACATAGACTGTCAAATGCTTGCAGTGCATTGCCTGCTTAGTGGAAAAGTTGTGGGCTTCACTAGAAGGTGTAACCATAGTTGTCTGTTGTAGCAGAAACAGCAAGGACTTTTGTATCACCTTAAGTAAGTTACTGTACATTTGGAATAAGCTTTTGTGAACACTGGCCCATTCCTTCACATGTCCTAGTAGACAGACATACAGTTTAGCTGTATACTGTCTGTGGCACAAGATTCTACTAGTTTCCTTGTTGTTTCCTCTAGATCTCTTAGATAGTGCTGAGGTTGGGTTAGTGGTTAGTTAGTTTACTCTAGGGTAAAATGGGGTGGATAGGAAACATAGCAGTGGCCACACTTTAAAGATAAAAACAAGGAGTTTGGTGGGCTGCAGATCACTTCTTCGGATGGAAGGTAAAGTCTGCTGTGCTGTCAGAGTTGTTACTATGTCTCTTCAGTTTAGAAAATAACTTGGCAGAGCCTCTTGAGCTCCTTATAATGTTACAGTTTTTATCCAAGAATTTAACAGAACATGACTGACGGTTGCACATAAATATATCACCCTGCTTTCCAGATTATTATAATGCTTCATCTTATTGTCTCTTGCCCAGATATCAACTTGTTCATGCATTCAGCATAATACATCACTGCATTTTATTCTCAGTCTGTTCAGTCTGTTCTATGTCAGTTCCCATCTGCAAGAATACCACACCCTTCCCAGTTGCACACACACTATTTGTGTGAACCTCTTAGGTGCAGATCCTATTACTAGCATTCTTCAGTCTCCTGCTATATCTCTTGAAAAGAGCAGTGATGCAATATATTGTGATGCAAGCTGTCGTGTTGAGATTTTAACATGGAAGGCTTAGTTTCAAATCCCTCCTGAGACATAAAGTATCTTTTTGGACTGGTAACTAGCTTTGTTCAAAGAACTAAAAGTCTGTACTAGGGTATGCAGAATCCCCATTAATGATATCCCCATGCTGGTGGGCTCATCTTCAGATATTTCTGTGCTCAGACAGCAAGTTATTTCATGGTCTGACCGTTAACATAGAGTACAAATTACTGGAGTCAAATATATTTTGCTGTGGTGGTGGTGGTTGATGTAACCTAATTAGTTGCATATCCCAAAGTAGATACAGCCCATGGGTTTAAGTGGACACAGTACCATAGGTAGACACTTTTTTTCTTTTCTTTTTCCTGGCAGTGTGAAATGGCCACTATTCTATAGAAGTTGTTACTAAAAGAGGAAGACACAAAGGCATTTCAGATTAGTGTACTGGCCCATTGAGGTTGCTATACTCTAAAGTGATTGATGACTTTTCCAGGATTTCAGATGGGAGTCTTTTCTTGTCCTACCTGGGGTTGGTGAAAACTATGCCTGGTATGTCCTGCAGATAGAACATGTCCTGTGTCTAACCCTCAGCTGACTCAGAGCCATGACCCTTTTCTCCTCAGCTGTCATAGTGCAGCTGTATTCTGTGCAGTAACCTATTTCCTTTGCTTGTGTGAAGAATGTATTAATAGGCTAATAAGGAACTTACTTTCTATTGATCAGTTTTATGTGTCAGTTTGCTTTTGAATTTTTCCCCTCTCTAACGTTTCCAGTGGAATGAGGAGAATTAGTGGCATTTTTGGAGGAATTTGTATGTCTTCACCTCCATCCTTATTGAGAAATATAAAAAGAAATATCTTGTAGAAATCTTTTTCCTTCTTGAGCCAGACTATGCTGTTCCCTTTTCTCTATTTCTGTACACTTGAGACCTGTTTTCATAACTATTCCAGTCTGTAGCAGTTGTGGTTTCCAGTCGGCACATTCTAACCTCTAGTCACACTGCCTCTTGCTGAGTCAGTTGTGTCTGTGGGAAAATGGTGCTCAAGGAGTTGACTTTACCCTATGTGGTTGTTAGGCAAATGTTTGCTTCAGAATATGGAAGCATAATGGAAGCTTGGGTGGCCTGACTGAAATACACAACTACTAGAAGTCAGATATACCTAGTTCATAGAGTCATAGAACAATAGAGTTGGAAGGGACCTATAAGGCCATCAAGTCTAACCCTCTGCTCAATGCAAATCAAATAATATCTGACAGATGGTTGTCTAATGATTGTCTTGAATGCCTCCAGTGTTAGAGTGCTCATCACTTCCCAAAGTACTTGAATCCATTGTTGTACTGCTCTGACAGTTAAGATGTTTTCCCTGATATTTAACTGAAATTTGGCTTCCTGTAACTAGAGCCCATTATTACATATCCTGCACTCTGCAGTGACTGAGGACAGATGACAGATGGGAAGCCAGAGGGAAGTCCATTTACAAAATTGCTCTTACACATGTTTTTCCCTCAATAAGATTTTGGCCTATGTTACAAGATAGAAATTGGCCTGGGTTATAGAATAGAAACATATTAATTTTACTATTATTGCTATTATTATTAGTTTATTCTTTTTTCTCCTTTTCTCTCTTATATTGGTGTTCAGATTAAAAGTGCTTTTTAATCTGTGCATTTAGAACAGGGGTATTCAAACTTTTCACATGGAGGGCCACATAATACATTTGTGATATTTTTGAGGGTCAAAGGAATGCACACACGCACGCACTCCCACACACCCACACGCATGCACGCCCACACGCACGCCCACCTGCACGCACAAACGCATACCAGTACGCCCCCTGCACGCACGCACACACACACACCCGCATGCACGCACACACGTTTAAGTATAAATAAAATTTAAACTAAGGTATACAACTGTTACTGAAAAACTGACTCAATTTGCTAACTCAGTTTATTTCTCTTATTATTGTCGATCTTAGATTTTAAGAAAACCTGTAGTAGTTTCAGCCCCCCCCCTTTTTTTTTTTTTTGGTCCCTCTGCTGGTCATGCAATTTATTCTTGTCACTGGCTGAAATGCTGTTGCATAGAGTAGCAAGTCATAAGGAACTTCCGGAGGAGTTGACTCACCAAATTCCGACTTATTCAGTGGGCCTACTCTAGTTGCAACTTACGATACTGAGCAGCAGGATTTCACCCAGTGCCAGAGAAGATTTTCTGTATAGTCTGTTCGGAATAGGCAAAACTACTCAAAAGTTTCTAAATGCAGATCACCAGGCCTTTTTGCTGTAAATGTCATCGGGCAGCAAAATAAATGGTGGCAACACTTGGTGGGGGACAAACAGCCTTACATTAACAATTTCAAACAGACACATTTTTCCGAGAGAAGATATTGGATGTGAGAGCATGAGCATATGGGACCAAGGAATCTTGATGTGAAAGGAGCAAAAAGAGGGAAGCCAGAAACTGGAGAGGGATTAAGGCACATTTGGGTTTTAGGTTACAGAGTTTATTGAACTTTTCACGCTTTCCTTTTTTTTTTCCACAGGTAGCTGCCTTGCTTTTCTGTTATTTTGTGGCAGGGGGTAAAGAAAACGGTGTGAGGACTAGCTATATAAATATGGCAGGCTGTGTTTGGTTCAGTAGTTAGCCAGGGGTGGGAGAGTATAGGGAAAAATAAACAGGACCTGTTGCAGAGTACTTGATTTTAAAATAAAGTCAGTATGAAGTATTTTTATGAAGTAAAGTCAGTATCCAGTTCCAGGAGTAAAGTTTGAATCAGTAAAAAGAAATAGATCAGTTAAAAAAAAAGTCGGACTAGTTAACCATGATTTAGGTTGGCAAAAAAAAAAAAAAAAAAAAAAAAAACACCTGGCATGGCCACTCAATCAACACTCTGCACTTTTTATGAAAATCCCATGCACCATATTTGCAGAGTTTGACTTGTGTGTGATTAGAAAGACTCTTATTTTCTCTTGGCTGTTTTCCTCTACATTCTGAAGTTTATAACTTTAAAAAAAAATCTTGAAGTCTAGCCATATATTTATTTCTTGGAAGATGTGTTCTGAATAATAGTTGCAATTAAACATGATTTGTAACAGTGCAAACTGTCTGCTTAGTTTCACCATCTGTGTGCAAAACTGCATGGAGAAATCTGCTGTGAACTGTGGGCTATACCCATTTTGTTGAATGTTGCAGCAAGACATGTGTTACATGATCAGAAGGTGACAGATTTTAATATAATTTTCTCTCCCATTATATGTAAGATAGTGGTTTTATTACTTAATGTGTTTTCTTCATTTCTTTCTAGGTTTCAGCCGAGCAGCATTACCATTTGGTTTAGTAAGGAGAGAACTGTCCTGTGAGGGCTACTCCATTGATCTTCGGTGTCCAGGAAGTGATGTCATTATGATAGAGAGTGCTAATTATGGACGGACAGATGACAAGATCTGTGATGCTGACCCCTTTCAGATGGAGAACACAGAATGTTTCCTCCCCGATGCCTACAAAATTATGACCCAAAGGTAACAGACATGTCAGCATCAAGAACCCATAAAAATCAGTTTTCTGTAGAAATAACTGAGTTCACATATCCGGGAAATGGCTGACAGTATTTTCCATTGCACCTTCCTCTGACTTTCTGGAAGTAACATAAATCTCATGAGGGTATTTGATTTTTGTGGGAAAAGTAAAACAAATGCAACCATTACCAAGGGCATTTGAGTTTCAAATTTAAAAAGTACAAATAAAAAAAATAAGATGGTAACTGCAAGGAGACACAAAGTTTTTAAGTTTCTTGAAAAGTTGCTTTAAGTTTATAATTTGGAAGGTCAAATTCAGGTATTTTCTGAAGTGGGCTATGTATTTAAATAATAATAATTGTTTCCCATCCAGTGGTGACCTTTTTCAGGGTTTTCCAGATAGAGAATACTCATAAGTGGTTTATTATTCCCTTCTTCTGGTGTGCCCTGGGACTGTGCAGCTTGCCCAGGGCCACAAAGGCTGACTCTACTTGCAGGAGGTATAGTGGGAAATAAAACTCCATACCTCTGGCTTCGCAGCCAGATACCAAAAGCACCAGCTAGCTATTAAACTGTCATCTAAATATCCATACCAATTAAACGTAACTTTATTCAATCAATGGCTAGTATCTTGTTTGAGCCAGCGTAAAGTTATGCTGATGTAATAAAGGATTGTGCCGTACAATTGCACTATTGGTTGTGTGTCCCTAGCATGACTGATTGCACAGTACACCAACAGAAGGGCTTAAGGGATCACACTTCCACCTACCGCAGTTGCAACCTTGAGTTGCATACTCATAGTTGTGCAGTAAGAATGACTCACGAAGAAGGTATAGCAGAGGGAGATTAACTTTGTTCTTATTTGTATCCTGCTGGGAACGTTGCTGCTTTTGTAATCCATTTTATGAAGACCGCTTGTGACTAGGGTAGGAGCTCTCTAGTTTACGTCTAGTTTACAAGCAACCCTGTCATCCTGATTGGTTTTCTAATCATTGTTTGTCTTAAAAACAATTATTGAAATGACATAAAAAAACTGAAAGTTATCTTAATTCTTCACCTCCCTTCCATCTTTACCATAATTAGAAATCAATCTATATGGCCAATATGTAAAATACTTATTAAAACTTCTCTCCAATGGTTTGTAAAGACCATACTTTGCTTCAACACAGATTTCGATGTTTCCTATTGAATTAGTTAACATTACTGATAATCACTTTAGCTGGTCAAATATGGAATTAGAAATTTCAGTATTTTTAATCTTTGTTGCAAAAAAAAAAAATGCTGTGGGCATTCCAATGGTAGCTATTGATGTTCTAAATGTGTGGAGTATTGAACATTCAAAGAAGCCACATTGTTTTAAATTGCAGAAAATCTAGCAGTGAACAGATGGCATATGTCATATTTTCTGGTCTTTCCTAGTTATTTATGTGTTATTCTTTACAACAGTAAATTTGTGTTTTAATTAGAGGAACCTTTTTTTAAAAAACAACAATTAGTTGAAGTGAGAACTAGAAGTTGTTATTGAGAACATAGCTATAATGTAACAAAAACCTGTGATTTCTTGTAATGTGAATAGCATCTCCCCACCCCTACCCCGATATATCCCGAAAGAGTCTGGAAGCTTTTGGGTTGCTTAAATGAACCTTACGTTAGAGTCCAAATCTAACAGTAAATAGTGGGCAACTAAAACTTGAAGTTGCACAGCTCTGAGTTGCAGCACAACAGGGGAATAGAGGGCACACAAACCTGAAGCTTAATGCAGAGGTGGAATGTAGTTTTACCAACGTGATGCCATGCTCCTTTTGATAAGTTTCTAAATTGTAGTAACCACTCCCCTTTCAGCATTTTTTGTGAAATAGTTGCATTTAATAGCATGAAGCTTGCTTTTTATTTTCTTTGTATTTCAGGCTTCTAGACAGATGTAGGAGGTTTATCTTTGTGAAACTTAAACACTCCAATTTCCTCTGGCTGTGGCTTAGTTTAGAAACTGACAAAATTCAGCCAGAGCTAAACACTTGTTAAGCTGCATTTATTGAAATGGGAGAGTTAAGCATGCTCTGAGACCACTTCAGCTGAAGCTATTTGGACTTAATGGTGCTCACCTGTAGCTGGATTGTGTGCAAAGTTGTGATTGAGAGCTTTACATGTGGACAGAGTTTCTATTGTTACCTGTGGCTAACCACTGTTTCATGAACCTACATATCACTTCCCCTGGGAATAACCAATAGACAGAGGTACACTGCCAACATTCCTTATCTACAACTATGTATTATGAGTAAAACCTGTAAGCTACGTTTTTAAAGAATATACTTCAATTTGAAGTGAACTAGTGTCGGGAGGGCTGGTTTTGTGTGTGTGTGTGTGTTCATGTTGCTGCACTCATGTCTAAACATCTATTAATATTAACATATTCAGTTGTGATCTGGAGCATCGGCATGCACACCCTTCCAAATGATACTCATAGAGGAATCCAGGTGGAAAAAAATTCTTTAAAACATGCTTGACAATGTAACAAGGAGATATTTGGGAAATAAGGAAGGGGAAATTCAGTCTTAATAAGTGTAGTTTGAAATAGGCTACTGATGCTGATTCAATAGGTATGTTTTGCTAGTAAGTGGATGCAAATTGCATTGTCCCCCCTTCTCATGTCACTCATTCATCCTTCAGAGGCCACAGCTGAGCTTAAGTTACTGCTCAGAACATAGGCTGTTTACTTGCTTTGCTCTCCTGCCTGATCTTTCTATTTGTAGTTCAGTTGGCAAGCTGTTTAAAAATCCTATGCCTCAAATTTCAGGTCTAATTTTTGCTTCCTCTTATCTTAAACATACATTTTAAAATTTATTTTTTTAAAAGCTCATTTATTTGAGGGAAAGATGGGATAGGAAATGGAGATGTTCACCAGTAGTCAAGAATCTTCTGACAATCTGCATTTAATTCCCTTTGTCACCATGTGTGATGCCTGGTTTGAAAAAATAAACAAAATAAAAATAAATTACCTTTCTGGTCAGATCTCATCCTTTAAGCATTACATGCATTGCCTTTCTTTCAGGCTTCAAGGGGGGGGGGGGAAAGTGCAGGGATATTAGATGAGCTTCTTTTCAAGTGAAAACAAGGCTGCCCCTTTCTTTTCTAACAATAATGAATAAAGGGAAGTATTTCAGTAGAGCCCATAGCCTTGGACAGTTGGTTGGGGAAATCACCCATCTCATCTGATTAATCTCATCGTCCTGAATTGCTTTGGCCCCTTGTGCCTCTAGCTGCAGAGCCTGAAAACCTAAACCAGTTTGAGAAAAAGGTTTCCCTCCTATGTTATCACATTACAGTGCACCCTACGGAGAACCATTCTGTAGAATCTTACCATATATACCTTGTGACAGCACTCGGAAAACAGTCATGCAAAGCATACTACCATATAGCTTTAAAACTGTATTTCTTACACATTAGTTTGAAATGATTTATTATTTCCCAAGTTTCTCATCCACAGAAGGTCAGATGTGCAAATGTTTCTTCTTTCCTGGTTTTCCCTTTAGTACAATAGTTGTGTCTTCTGCAGATGGGGGCAACTACCATTTTCTAAAAGCTGTTCTGTATGGAAGGTGGCTTATAGTCACAAGCAGCCTGCATTTTTCTATTTCTCTTTCACCTGGTACTTCAGATACTTGCTGCTCTTTCTCGGGCCCCAAAAGTGATTGTATGGGTTGTCACATATCAGATACCAATTTGGACGAGTGCATTCACTGAATGAATGTGCATCAAAGCTGTCATTGTAAATGACTGATCTCAAATATCAGGTCCGTATTTTCCTTTGGCATGTCATTGGCTTTCAATACCCGAGTCAGAAAGATACTTGACAAACCTCTACTGTACATCGTTATCAAGGCCAGACAATTCTTAGACATCTTTTTATTTAGAGCTGGCTTCAGCAAATCTCAGAGCAGGCTTGGAGATGTAGACTTTTTCCCCCCTGCACAGTCATTTCAGAGAAAAAAATTGTAGTCAGATGGCTTTTTTGTAGAGTCCTTCCTGTTTAGGGCTTTAAAAAAAACCACTACCTACATTTTGTCAATTCGTTTTCTTTGTCAGGAAGAGATGAAAGAATCTGAGGTTAACTAAACTGGCATGTTTACTTGACCAATCCTTTTTTGTATTTCTATAGCACTGTTGTGTACTTATCCATCATTTTGTTTTGGTTTAATTTTTATTTCCTTTTATTGCTTGTGTTAAGTCTGTGTGCGAGTGAGCGAGCGAGCGAGAGATGGGCCATCAAGTTGGAACAGATTTATATCAACCCTAATAGGGCCTTAAGGGTAAGCGAGATATTTAAAGAGTGCTTTTACCAGAGGCACCCCCTTCCCTAGTGAGTTTCCATGACCAAATGTGGAATCAAACTCAGTCCTTCCGAATCCTGGTCTGTTACTCTATCCATTACTCTACAGTGGGTGTGCAAATATGGTTTTGGTTGAGAAATAATACTTAATTTGTATTTATTCTTATCCTTGTTTTGCAAGACAAGTCAGGGCTTATCTATAGTCACTACTCTTTGATTGCTAACTCCACCTCATCGTTTCTCAGTGGTATGGCATTTTATTCTACAACTAAGGCTCTCATTCTATTTACCCAAGGAACTCAATAGGACTTCGAGACCTTAGAATTGTGCCATCAATAGCCTAGAATAATTGGGACATGCCATTATTGGAAAATTGTGATATATATTTATATCAGTTAGAGGCAAAATGATCCCTTGATTGAATCCTTATTTAACAAAGGCTCTTTGCATTTGTGATAACTTTTTAGCCCAGAGTTAAAATTGATTTTACTATAGGAAACCTATTATTTTATTTGAGAATCATTTAGAATATTAATTTTGTCAAGGGCCGTTTGGTTGTTTTAATGGGGATGGGGGGAAACTCAACCACATTAAATGCAAAGTGCAGGAGACACCAGATGTCACTACAATTTTTAATCCATACTTCCTGTGAGCTCCATTGCAGTTGTGCAAAATTCCTAGATTAAATCTGATACATAAATTGAGTAAACTTGAGGAGAGAGAAAAAAAATTACAGCAGCCTTTTACTGCTGTGTTCCAAATAAGTAAATGAATACTTGGAGGAAGGAGTAAATAAACTTGTAGCCTGATGGCAAATCATGATATCAATACTTTCCTGTTGGCAGCAGCTGGATTGATAGATTCTTATCCTCAGGAATCTGACACAAGTGAGCTCCTTTCTCTTAAGCATAGGATCTCTCATGTAGCATTTTATAAATACCTATGGTGACTTTTACTTGCATGGCCTAAAGGATCATTGCTGGATGTAAATTTTCTCTCCGACCTTATGCTGAGTCGTGGTGTGGTAAATTGTGGCTTTTGCCTATGCCAACGCCTTAAAATGACCACATGTGTGCTGATGAAAGGCATCTGCCTTGATTGATTTTCCTTCTTGTATGAATCAGCATTGAGTCTAATAGAAAATGTCTTTAAAAAGGAGGTTTTTAAGTTGCAGCTTTCATTTTGTTGACAAACCTTGGGGTATCTCTGAGGAAATGTTTTGGCCCCAAAGCAAACTCTGCTACCTTCTCCAGCTGCAAAATTTTGAAATTGAGACTAGTGCTTTAAATCCAAAATTAATACTTAAAGAGACTTCTCTGTTCTGTTGCAGTTCCGAATAAAGAATCAACATTCTTTCTCCTTGGCAAGTATCTCCTGGACTGCTTGATTTAGGTTTCATTGCATTTAATCTACAAAATGAACACACTGTACATTTTACAGTGATGCCATTATGTATAAAAGCAATAACATAATAGTGCAGGAGACCTTTCTATCTCTCTCACTATTGCCGTATAGCTAATTATATTACTGTACTGGTCACTGTAGCTGCTAAATCAGATGTAAAGTGGATTTAGGGTTCCTGTACATGAGATTGCAGAGCCATTTATCTAAGCCATTTCCTGAAGAGACCTTTATTAAGCCATGATGACTGCTGAATAGGAAATGTAACCAAGATTATTTTTATTCAAATATAATTTAAATATTCATCAAAGAGGATTTATGCTTGAAACTGACAGGAACTATTAATATCAAAAAATATAATTAACTGCGTTGGGTATCATGAAGCAGAGTTAGCCAAATAGCCGAGAGGTCTAATTGCTCTAGAGTTTGCAAAGCAATAGTTTATATATTAGATGGTTGCTGCGGAATTAATAGTAATGTGCTTTCCTATGTGAGGCAATTAAAGCTTTCTGTTAAGGTTCATTGCTCCATAGGACGTTTGTGCAATTGCATGTAGTAAACATGACTGACACTTAATTTTGAAAAATGAACATCAGTACCTTTATAGGAATGTTGATTAAAATGACAAAGAAGTACTTGTACGTTTGAAAGAATTTTTTTTACAGTTAGGAATTTATTTATTTAAAATATTTTCCCTAACTTTCCCCTTAAAAGGACTCAAGGCAGCTTTGGGCAACAATCAATAATTTCTCTTAAACTTAAGAAACAAATTAAATTAAACGCATACGTGTTCCTTAAGAACATGTATGCTCCAAAATCATGCGTTAAATAGAATCCATCACTTTAGCTGCTGGAAAGTGCGCTGTACAATCACTAGTCTCTCAAATTGTTTTTTAAAATGTTTCCCTTATGGCAACAAAAACGGTTGTGGTCATAATAAAATTATTATTATGGACTTTTAGGTTTTGTTAAGCCTGTGTAGTAAAATATAAGAAAGTGTCACCTTTTTAAACGGAAGTTCATAGATTTTTGTATTTCTGTGGCTCGTGCAGTCTCTGATTAGTCAGATGTTCTAATGGCATACTTCGTTATTGAAATTGCTGAAATATGAGAACGTAAGGGTCAAGGTAAGAGCAACAGCATGATGATACAGTGCATCTGTTCTTCCTCCATTAATGAACTGGCAGATAACTGCCTAATAATTGGCCCTTATTATAAAAAAAAAACCTTAAATAATTCCAGAGTGGTATATTTTCCTTGTAAATATGGAATCTGACAGGCAAAAACTGAAGGAGAATTCTAGTTTTTCTGTCTATATGATATGAATGGGATGAATGTGTATTCCTGTAATTCTGTTTGAAGAGTATGGGAAATGGAAGTATAACAGACCCCAGCCAGTATTCCAGTTTGCTTATAAAGGCTTTGCTTGTGTTATACATTATTTAACATGCTTACCCTGTTTATATCAGTGACATAAGAGTGTGTGCTAGTTTCTCAGAAGAGTACTGTCTTTGCCGCTTCATAGCACACTGTCTTGTATTCCCAGGCCTCCACATGGTGTTAGCAGATATTTAAAGCATTTCTGCCTAACATTTTGTAGGTCATGGTGAACTGAGCCTATAAAGCAAGTTACTGCAATGGAGTTAATGCAGTCTAAGAGCATAACATAGCCCAAATGCTTCACTTAGTACAGTAACGTTTACCTATATAATATCTGTCATATAAAACCCCAATGACAGATTTATTGATAGCATAATAATACTTCAGAGCTGTTCTACAGATGCGTGTTTCATAAATTTATATAGAGCTATTGCCCTATGCTTAAAAGTGTTCCATTGTGTTTTCTTATAGTACCTATCTTTTTAAAAACAAGTTCCATAATCCATTTTGTGGCAACACCTTTATTAGGCCAACCAAAGGCTGCAAAAATGTGAGTATTTTGAATGTGTGGCCATTACAGGAGCATGATCTTCTCCCTTTCCTAATTTATTCAGGAAAAGACCATGAAGCTTTGAAGAAAATCCAAGGACCAAAAATATTTATTTGACTGATCATCATTCTATTTTCCATAAGTACATTAAGCTGCCTCTTCAGATTTTCCCCACTGGTCTTGCTACCTTTTAATTATCTAGAGCCCTCTATGTGGCATAGTATACAAATGAGGCTCCTGTCCTGCAAGAAGCACAAAGTACACAATCTTTACTTTAGAACATTTCACCAGGCTAGATGGCAAAATATTGGACAAAGATGGGGGAGGAAGGTGTGGAAGTCCAAGCATTTCTCTAGATGATTCAGGTGACAGAGGTCTGCAGCTATATTCAGTTCCAGGCTGCAAAATCGGTCTTGATGAGTTAGAAGGCCATGTAAATATCACAGGCAACGGGTGCTGGGAAGAAGAAGCAAATATCTCTTCTCTGAGAAAACAGACAGTAATAATATACATTTGGATGCCCAGAATTCAGTGGTGTCTAGGAGTGAAGTTGAAGAATTAAAACTAGTGTGCCAGCTGTGCCTGTTCCTAGAGGTGTCTGATCTGGCCACGGTGACACATACGTTAGTTTACATCCCAGTTGGATTATGTGAGGAGGATAAAGAGATTAAACTCCCTGTCAATGTGCCACCTCCTTCACCCTTAGAAGCTGAGGGGTATGAAATGTTGAGAACTCCTCTGGAAGCAAAGATACAGGTGATGAAATTAGATCCTTCCACCAAACCAAAGCTGAAGACCCAAAGCAAAGCTTGGGAAGCGAATAACTGTGGGGAGGGGAGGGATCGGACCAGGCAGGAAGAGGAGAGATAGAGAAGGCAAAGGTAAAGCCACTGTGGAAGAGGATGTAATAGGAGAAGTAATTGAAGCAGAAACCCCCAGAAGTGGATAAAAAGGAAAGATCCAACCAGCCTTGAGAGTTACCTGAGGGCTGGGACTAGATTACTAAATTGAGTCCTTGGACTGGCAAGCTGGAACAACTAATGGTTCCATGGGAGAAGGCTAACCACTAAAGACACCATAGACCTCCATGTAAGGCACCTTTCTGCGGCAAACACAACAGACAAGCTCAAAGAAGATTAGAGAGAGAAAGGAAAAGAAAGAACAACAGAGAATCGGGGAGAATTGAGCCATACACCCCATTACAGGAGCCATTGCAAAGAGACTCAATGATGGGTACCCCCAGTTTAGAAGAGAAAAAAATAGTGGGAAACAACAACAATCTGGGATTATGAGAGCAGGTTGCCCATAAACCCTAGTTTGGAACCCTGCATTGAAGGGGAGTTGAATTACAAACTGTTTGAAGTAGTTGTAGACAAGACACCCATTATGTTGAATAAAGATGTCATTATAAAAGAGACAAATATCCAGTTGTTAGTTTGGAGTTGAGTGCAGGCCATGAGGAAGATGAAACAAATCACAGATTACTGTAATGTGTTCTATGTGAGGATGCCTTTGGAAAGTGTTTGGAAACTTCCACAGGTCCAAAATATAGCAGCTGGATTCTTAACTGATTCCCTGTTATGGCAGCTTCATTGGCTGCCAGTCCATTTCTGAGCACAATTTAAAGTACTGGTTTTAACCTGTCTATCTCAAAGACTTCATATCGTTTTATGAGCCTACCCGGGTATTAAGATAATGAGGGGACGCCTTTCTCTGGGTCCCACAATTCTTATAGGTGCATTTGGTAGGAACATGGGAGAGAGCCTTCTCTGTTGCTACTGCCAGAGTATGGGAGCCCAGCCTGGCCCTTTCTTTGCTATCCTTCCGCAAGCAAACAAAGACCATTCTCTTGAGATAGGCTTTTCCTTAGTAATTGGTTATCTGAGATGTTTTTTTAAAAATGGAATTATTTGTACTTTTGTTGCTTTAAAATGTTTTTATCTACAGTTTTTAATATGGTGTTTTTTAAATCCTTTATAATATAAAAATATTCTAACTAGTTGTAGCTTTTAATACTGTTTATTTTTCTGGGTGGATTTTATTTAAATCAGATTGATTTAAATTTTTAAAATCTGATTTTTGTATTATTCAAATTTAAAAAATCAATTTTTATTTAAATTGTGATTTAAATCATAGTTTTTTATCCACTCTGTTCTTTTTAATTATGTAAGCAGCCTTTGGTCCTTTTTAGGAGAAAAGTGGTATATATATATTTTCAGAATAAATAAATGAATAAGTAATCTGAATTTTTATGTAGCCATGGCCAAAACACATAGCCTGCTTTGGAGGCTTCAGTAGAGATGCAGTGAAACCATGGTTCTTGTACACAAAGTGAAATTTAAGATTAATTTTTTGTTGTGTTGTAGAGCAAGTAAGAGAGGCTAAGATTGAGCTGCTTTCACCTACTTTTTGTAATTTCTGTGCAGTCCTCTGGAAAAAAATTATTTTTCTGCTGGTAGATCCCAACCTGAATAATATAAAACATTTACCCTGTGGACTGTGGTGTGTTTGCACGTCTGCTAAAGTTTTGAAAGGAATATTCTAGATGCAAATGCATATTGCTGCTATCTGTATATTTACAGGGTTTGGAAATTGCCATACTGACCCCTTCCAAGTGGGCTTTGCCAAAGGTCCTGTGGTACCTGCATGGTGGTTGGACCGCTCAAGCCCCATCCTCCAACCTGAGCCTGCAGTTCATCCCAGCCAGCTATGGCGTGAAACAGCTAGGCAGACTTTCGGACTTTCATAACTTCCCTACCCCCTTCCCCCTGCCATTTAACCCTTTGAAAAGTCTGAATATTTTGTGCGCATACAGTTGTTTACTGTTCATGCTAATAAAGATACTGTGAAGTTCTACACAGTTGTCCCAAATGAAATGCTTTAGTGTTGCTATCTGAAGCTCACCCAATTAGACTCTTCATTTTTACTTACCAGGGAAGGCATGTATAAATGAAACTAGGCTGAGATATAGCTCACCTGACTAAAATATATACACTGCAGTTGTTTTTTTAAAGCCCATATTATTTCTATAGTGGTATTATGACACTATTGCTTTTTGCTGGGATTTCTAAGTAAAAGGAGTAATGCTGTTGAAGGTGTCTTTAATCTAGGCATTTACAAGCTTCACCAGGCCATTGTTTCATCATAAATCAAGTTACTCCCCTGAAACCAAGCCTTGTGTGAGGCATTTTTATATACATATAAAACAGTGAGACAGGTTGGGTTCATTTCTTTCTCTTCTTCAGAAAATATTGCCACATAACAGACTTATTGTGCATGCAGTGTTAACTTTCAGGTGGTGAATTCAGTGATACAAATACGTTTCTAGATCTGTATGTGATTTCTCGTATCTTCAGAATCCATTATTCTGTGCAAGTAACACAGGCAGGTTAAAGAGCTGTCACTTACTCTATATACTTAGCATTCTGAGACAATTTCTTTGCCTTTGTGACTGAGATGCAATGTAAAGATCCCTCAGTGTCGTCCCATTTTTAAAAGAGCACTTTGGATAACATGCTGTAAGACTAAATACATACGAGTGAGCTTTCTGTTATCACGAATGCCATCAGCAATGCCTTGTTGCTTTCTTATCAGCCACTTCCTGCCGTCAACCCAGCGCGGATTTCAATAGGAAAGGATTTGCATCCAGTGTAACACAGCATTATGTCTAGCTAATACGACGTTTTTAATTGTGCAAACACGTGAAGCTCTTGCAGAGGTAGGCAGTTTGATAAAAGGATTAGATTATGAGTATTTCCAACTTGATTAAAGATTAGCTGGCAGCTGATAGAGGTGGGGGGTTGCTTGCATGTTTCTTGCACTTCCGAACTTGCCTCCCTGGGAAAGGAGGCAAGAAAGTGCACATTTCTGAACATTTGAGTTCTTTATTTTAAATGCAAGCCTGCCATTCATTGTGGCTTGATCAGGTAGATTCTAGCAGAAGCCATTCATCAAAGAAGCAACCAACACTGCCCCTTCCTCTAAGATTAGGATCCTTTGACTTGCAAGAGTGAAGAGGGATATTTTCAGAAGAACTGTTAGACCTGGAAGACGTACAAACTTTCCAGATGCTAATTATATCCAGACACTACTGGGGCTGATGAATAGCTGTTCTTTTGTGGCATCCAGCCTCTCGCAATGAAAAAAAAAAAAAAGGCGCGCTACTTCTAGCACAAACTTCAGAGATACATTTTAATAGAAAATGACACCACTAGTGCCGAGTTGATTAAAGAGCCTTCCGCAGGGACACCACTTCTGTCGCATGTTTTAAACCACATGGGGGAGAAGGGGTGGGGAAATCAGCAGATCAAATCAAAAGCCTTTCTTTTAGTTATTAGTCACCAGTTTGACATTTATACTTTTAAAGCTATGAATGGAAAGTTACTTAAAAGGTGCAGGGTGGAGTGGGGGGGATATTCATGCTGGTCTCAGATTGCAATCTAATCAGTATGAGGAAGAAGCGAAGGAATGAAAGGAAAGAAAGCCGGATCATTAGTGAATGGTTTGAAATTAGTCTTTTTAGGGTCTCAGCTGCCTTTAAAATTCTGCTCAGCAGTATATTGGAATGTGCCATGGTGCTTCGTAAGTACAGTACAAGTACTTGTACATTGGTGAATAGATGTCAAAATGGGTCTCATGGCCAAACCAACCCTGATACTTTACAAGAACTATGTTAACTACCTGCTCATTAAAAACCAGCTTATCCTGCACGCAAACATTTGCATGTTGCTTTTTTCCTCATTCCTTTGCACTGTTACTCATTGGAATACTCTAAGAGAGTAATTAATGGGCCAGAACGGCCATTGAGGGAAACCTAGAGCCATGAGAGGGAAAAATATTTCTCCGTAGAAGGATCTTTAAGGAATAAATAATTACAAGCTCCAGAGGTTTGTGGTGACCAGTCTAAATTGCAGCATAATTAGGAGGAACATGGTCTGAGAATCAAATCGCTTGGCTTGTGCTGCTGTCTTCATATCAGGCAACTAATTAAATATTTAAAGACTTGCACCCCTCCTCTCCCTTCATGCATGCAAGAGAAAGTCCTGATAACGTTTGCAGATAATTAACAGGTGGGGAAAGGCATTCAGATTGCCTCCAAGGTTTTGCAAGGTCGAGTCTTATTATGCTCTATCTTGTATATGGCCTGGTAACAAGTTTCTTGCTAATTTAAATCTTAACTAGGACATCCCATAGCGATTTCCCATTTCCCTTGTCAAAATGGGAAGTGATTGCTTTGGCGTGTGAAAACTGCAGTAGGTGAACATTTTCATAAGTAATTGGTCCTAATTGACACTGGCCCCAATATAGAGAGATACATTGTAATTATCCCAAGGAGAAGTTCTGAAACTCTAGGCATCCTATAAATGTTTAAATAAACAAGTACGCACACATTTTATTCACCCAATGTATCTGCGATAACATCCCTGCATTATGTTGAAACATGATGACCTTTTGAAATTAAGGGGGTCTCAATGGTCTGCTCTGTAAATAAATTTGCCTTATTTTGCTTCTAAAACAAAGCCACTTTTATGTTGAATGTGCATTTCTGCAAACGAGGAAGTTGGGCTGGATTAATAAGACTCTGAGCAAGTCAGGCCTAATTTGCATTAAACTGACCCAAAGGTCTTGTAAAATTGCACAGAATTATCAAGCTTTCCAATGTATCAGAAGTTTTATTAACAAATTACTGGTGTTACTTTAAAAATTGCTTATTTCGCTAATTAAAGGCACTTTTAATGGCAGTTTTAAGTTGTATTTAAAATCTATGCAAATTGCATTACATAAAATCTGCATAGTCTTGGTGTAGTAAATCTTGACATAGCGTAGTAATTGAAGAATCACTTGAATACCTTATGAAATGTTAACTCCTTCATTGATGTTTAAAGTGTGTGTGTGTGAGAGAGAGAGAGAGAGAGAGAAAGAGAGTGGGTGTAGATATTGTTCAGACTTGTAAGATCTTCAGTGGTCTTTTTTCAGCTTTAGGCATGACTTCTTCCTTTGAAGTTTAAGTGGATGGACAGGACAAAGGGGTATTTTCAGTCCATATGAGACATCCTCAGTAGGAAGGTAGGAGAGATGTCATCTGCAAGTGATTAGAAAATGTATTTTTATTGTCAAAATATTTTCACAGTGTAGTCTGTAGTTCTATACACATGTGTGGTAGTAAGCTGGTGGACTTACTGTGGGATTTAATTCTCAGTAGATGTATGTAAATTTTCTTGCGCCGTATGCTTTTTTTAATATAAAACTGATGTGTTCTGGTTATTCCATTTGTTTTGTAAGTTTTATCCATTTCCTGTTTTTATTGGACTGATGTTCCGTGGATTGGTTTGTTGTAAGCTGCTTTGCTCATCTGGGTAAGTGGCATAAAAATGTTTACAAAAAAAATCAACAGTCAAATTACATATTGAACAAATCTTTTTAGCCGTCCAGAGTTCTGCAGAGTTGGTCACACTGAAGGCTCTACAGAGTTTAATGTGCTTCACTTAGCTTAGCATTAGGCTACACATTTAAAAATGGAAATTAATAGTTTTGCTTTGATGACAGAAGTGTATTGGAAAGCCAACCAGATTACCTACTGAGAATTTTAGGAGAAGGATGTAGCTTTCTGCTCTAAACAGCTTCCCTGTTTTGGAGCAAAAAGAAATCTCTTAACTCCTTTTCCACTTTGACAGTTGCACCTTGGATCTTTTTAAAGAGAAAGGCAGGATAAAAACATTATAAATAAATAAATAAAAAATAAATCTTGCTTGCATCAAAAAGTTGAGTGGAAAAGCGGGTAGGCCCACACAAAATAGTGTTCTAGTTATTGCTCCCTGCTCTCTTTTCCTCATCTGCCCCATGGCACATTCCATGACCATTCAGAGAAGCTTCTCACAGGAGAATGATGGCTACACTGGGCAGGAATGCATGATATATTCTTGTCATATGACTGGAGTACTGCCTGCGCTTCAATGAAGCTGTGTTGCTATCTGCACATGCATCATTTGTTTCAGTGGCACTTGACACTTTATTGCTGTTGGTGTTACTTAATGGATCATGTCCATTGGATTCTGTTTCCACAAAATGTGTGTGCATTTGCCCATGGATGTCTAATTAAATGGTTTAATCTCAAAAGAATTTGTACTTAACTGGTTTCTGTAGAACTAAAAAAGAAAGATGTACAAAAGATATTTATATTTATTATTGGCATTGCTTTGCAGAATATTTGCTATAAGCATCTGTTGTTAATTATGGATAATGGGATCAGAACATCCTTGACCATATATTAATTGTGCTACATTTGATTTTCTAATATCAATAATTACAAATGTTTAACTAATTGTTAGTTGTTAAGCATTTAAGAAAAACTGCATCTCCATTTCTTCCGCAGCATCATTTAAAAAAAATGTACAGGGACCCTACTGTCTCCACTATGAGTACTCGTGTAGCTTGAGGTTGCTACTGGTACCTATGGCAGGAGGGCTAGAGTGAATCCTTTTTAAATCATATGAAAAAGTCTGGCACATTGTTTTGGATCTTAGCAGCGCAAGGTAATTAGAGCACATCCAGAGAAAAGCAGTCCTGGATGGTGTCAGTTCTAGAAGCCAAGTTCTATCAGGAATAGATGCAAGGACTAGGTATGTTTAATATGAGAAAGAGATTGAGGAGAAACATGACCATATCCTTAGAATGTCTAAAAAATTGTCATGCAGAATGTGGAGCAGATTTATTGCTTGTTCTGGAGGGCAGGACTAGAAAAAGCAAGAGGGAAGCAGATGTTGTCTAAATATTAGGAGAAAATTACTAACAAAACTTCTGTGGTGAAGCAGATTGCCATAGAAGGTGATGCACTCTCCTTTGCTCTCGGTGTTTAGTTAGAGGCCAAGCAGCTGTCTGCTAAAGATGCTGCAGCTGTACTCTATGTTCAAGAGCCTGCATTGAGCAAGAGCTTCAAAGTTCCTTCCAGGTCTAAGGTCCAATCAGGCAAACAGGCTCACAGGAGAAAGGCTTTTTTTCCCTCTGACTTTCGCCATGTTCCCCACCAAAGAACCTCTGAAGAATCATGGAACATACTGAACAATGTGGGGTGGATGTTTTGGGGGGGGGGGTAGCTGGAGGGTGTGGAAATTATTTCTTCATTGGATAATTTGTGCCAATTATGTTTTTCCTGGTGTTTCTCATGCTCTGCCCCACGTTGTTGCCAGGAGTGAGTGGGCTCGATTCACCTGAAAAGCTTTTATAGAGAATGCAGTTGGGAATAGGAGGCCTTCATTAGCTTGTTTAAATGAGCTTATCTTCAGATCCAACCCATTTATACAGTCCCCAGTCACCAATATCCGGTGGCTTTAATAAATAAGGCTGCCATCTTTTTCTTGGAGGATTATTTATCTTTACCCTGATGTTAGAAACTCAGTGTGTCTGTCACTTTATACACTTTCTGTAGTAGGAGTGGAAAGTCTATAAATATGGCAGTGTAGTTAACATATCACATAACTATATCCCTGTATATTTATATTTTGTCAATGGCTGATTCTTGGCTTAGCAAAAGCTGCCTCTTATTCATATATATGATTGTTTATTCAGAGATTGAAAACATTGAGTGTGATCAGATGAGCATTTAGCCCTCTGTTTGAATCGCTGCGGTGATGAGTTGGTTGGCTGTTTTTGACAGTGATTATTATACAATATAATTGCTAGAGCGAATCAGACTGTCTCCAGAGCTTTCCTACCTGAATCTTCCTGGCCCCTGTCAGAGAATTCTGCTTTTCTGGTGTGTGAAGGATCGCTTTGTTTTGGTCCATTTCAAGCACATGTGATTGCAGGGAATGCAACAAAAGGGAGCCTTTTGCCAATATCATGAAGTAGCTTAATAAGACAGCCACTTCAGGATACTGGCAAATTAATCACTTCTTTGACTCTGTGGAGGGGCCATGGAAGTGAAAAAAAATTAAGTGTGCAACAAGGAGTATTCATTGCTTCACTTCAAATGGAAAGCTTCCTCCTGATTCAGCTGTCGGAAGGCTCTCTATCGGACGTTGAAAAGCAAAGCAGACAAAAGCTTCTAGGTTTATAAAGTACTTTCGATCAGTCTAGTTTAAGTAGAATATCTTCCATGCCAAAAAAAGAGAAAAGCCCAAACCTACACACAAACAAACTTCAAACCCTACCTACTGTAGTTCTTTTGTTCAGTAGAACATTTTAGGAGTCATTGTCAGAATGGTATCCTTACAGAGACCCTGCTGAATGATGCTGTGACAGCTGTGCTAAGTTGAAGGCAGTTAAAATTAAGTCTTAATTTAAATGAGCAGGTTACCTTGGATTAGAATCACATTGGCATTTTTTAAAAAAACTGCTGTAGGAGTTCTCTCTCTCAAGTCTCCCACTGTGCCGTGTGATCTGTAAGAACATACCAATGTGATGTTTTCCACATTCAATACTACTTCCGGTTACTTTCAGCACACCCGTGGCTTCTCCTTATATACAGGGCTTTTCATTTTAGTGCCAAAGTATTTGTTCAAGATGGTAGATTTTGCATTTTTAATTTTCCCTAGAACAGGGGTGAATAACAGCCTCTGGCAGGAGATAATGAAATTTTCTTAATTTATACTTTCAAGCAGAAGCCTCAATTGAAGATGGCATCCTGTGGCCTGAAGACATTGCTCTAGTGCAAGTTTCAGGGGAGCTATAATAATAATGTAGTGCCAATGGTGATGGGGAATGATAGGACAGTGAAGAAGTAATTTAAGGAAGAAAAGGGAATGTACCAAAGCTTTATTGTAGCATATCTAACGATCTGCTGAAGATTCCCAATGGCTTTTGGAGCATGACAAGAGAAAACGAATGTTATCTCGCCAAAACAGAAGCCTTTTGCTTAATCAGCAGAGCAAGACCATTGATTAAAACACCTCGTGCAAATAGATTACACATGGAGTCTCATCTCCATAGTTTGCACTTGGCAAAGTGTTATAATGAGCGTAAGATAATCAAAAGAAGAGCAAAAGCAATTTGTTAGGAATTGTACCAGTCGAGATTACAGCAGGAACACAAACAAATTAGAATGGAAACAAGGGCTGCTTTTAACGGCAGGCACATGACAACCAAACTTGTATTGTATAGAGAGATGAACAGGAAAGTGGACAAACGTAATAGCTGTCGAAAGATGCAAAATTGCCTCGCATTCGCCATTTCTCACTTTGTTTCTATGGAATCTTCGGCAGCTGACGTGGGAAGGACCCAGGACTGTACAGTTGCTTGGAGGAGGCAAGGCAAGTTCAGCATCTCTCTGGAGCTATTAATTAAATGGATTTATCTTGGTGTCAATTCTGCAACAGCTTAATTGAACCATTTCATATATATTTTAAGTGAAAAACATCTTTTTATGGAAGAAAGTTTAAATGTTAAAACAAAATAGCCATCAGTCCCAACTATAGTAGCCTGATTGATTCAGTGGAATTGACCCATACGTTTACTCACCATTGAACAATGGGGCTAATCTACGTGGGACTTAATATAAGTCCCCGAACAGTATAAAATAAAACAAGTCTTTGTTTGTTTTTTAAAAAAACACTCTTCAGGAATGTCTTTTCAAATAGACATTACGCTTACATTATGTGCTGTAGGACAACCCTGGCCATTATATACACACCTGGAACATATCCTGGTTGCAGATTTGAAAACCTCCCCCCTCCCCCATAATACGAGCAAGAGATGTTTGTGTGGAGACACACTCCATTTCTAGAAAAGTGAGATTCTCAGTTAATAATAATAATATTTGGGAAATGACTGTTCCCCTCTCTATAATAATCATGTGCTGTCAAGTCCATTCTGACTTATAGCAACCCTTTTCAGGGTCTCCTAGGTAGAGAGTACTCAGAAGTGGCTTGCCATTCCCTTCTTCTGCAGGCATCCTGGGATTGTACAATTTGCCAAAGGCCAACCATGTTGGCTCTACTTGCAGGAGACACAGTGAGGAATCGAACTCTGGCTCCATAGCCAGGTGCCACTGAGCTATCTAACCATTGCTCCCCTCTTTGCACCCCACCAAAAGAAACTTTCAATGTAACTTTCAGAAGCACAGAAATGTGAATGCACCAATTGGAGCCTTTGACAACATCTACTTAAGAAGCTTGTGGAATTAAGGGCCACTCAGTATTCATTGTGATACAGGGGAGAAAGAGTCCTGTGCAACACATGCATGATTGCCAAAAACATAGCACTTTCTGCAGCATCCTGATTATCTGACACCCACCCACCTCCAAAATAGGAAGGGAGAGAAGGGGATAGAGAAGGAGAAGAAAATGTTTCCACATGGGAACATGCTTGTTTATTGCCTGAGATCCTGTGAGATAGGGTGGGCTATAAATGTTTTAAATAAACAAATAAAATAATCTTCACAAATTCTATTGTGGGTTATACAAAAGAAGTAATACAGCTTATTTCACAAACAAGCTCAAGTACCAGATGCAGATTTGCCATGCAGTATCAACCAGCACAGTTCAGAAATAGATACAGTTCTTATTAAATGAGTCTCAAGTGTGAAATGTTGTTGAGTTATTAGCGTCCCCACTACCACTGTAACAATTATCATTGAATGATGCATTGTTTCAGAGGCATAATGTTGAAGCTTATTTGAGTGTAATGTAGTCGTAAGCAGCTTTCCACAGGATATTTTCTGACAATAGTGAGAAACGTGAAAGGAGGCAGCTCCTCTAAGATGTTTGTTCTTAACAATTTTTTCCTTCTCCCTCCACATCCCATATTCCTCTTGTGTTGTGCCTCGGACTGTAAGTCTGAGGCCAGGGACAATCACACATCACCCATTTATAAGTACTTTTTGTACTGTACTGAAATTTTGAGCTGGCTTTAATATCCATATACATCATGAACTTACTGGTTGATCTTGCACCTGTTGACAGAAGACAGATGTCAGAAACTCTCTGGCACAAGACAGATTGCTTCAGCTTGTAAAAAGGTATTCAGGAGTGTGAGAAGTGCTGGTAATGCAAGAGTTGATATACAGCTGGAGTCAAAGGCTACACTGTTATTTTAAGATCTGGCTTCCTTTCCTCCAGTTTACTGACAAACAGAATTCACCCAGGAGATCAGCAAAGATTTTGTTTTGTTTTGTTTTAATCACCAAACCATTTCTGACCTTTTATTTTCCTCCTTCCTTTGCCTTCAAAGTGAAAAACTGAAAGTCATTTTTTGGGTAGTTTGTTCAGTTTGTTTTTTGTTTTCTTTTGATGTGTATTCCAGAATCAGACTTCGCTCCTCAGGCCATGAGACATTCACATCTAATCATACTGCAGTTGTCTGCAAGCTGCCAAATTTATACAAAACCAGTCGCTTCTAATTATCTGAGTGATTTTGTGGGAGATGGATCACGTTCAGCTGTTCATTCCACAGGTGGATCAGATGGCATATTTTTGGACACAATCCAACCTATGTTAAATACTTCTAAGACATTGGTTTTAATCAGCAGTAATCCCAGTCACTCTTACTTGGGAATGAGAGTTGCTTCTTAGTAAACATGCATAGTATTGGACTGCTGCTTACTGTGTTGCAAATGCTTCCATTAAAATCAATGTTCCCATTAAAATCAAGTAGGCTTTATTGTGTACAGACCTGGCTGGATAGCTCAGTGAATTAGGCATCTGGCTGTGGAGCTAGAGGTTGGGAATTCAATTCCCCACTATGCCTCATAGGGGAACAGCCAGCCTGTGTAGTCCTGGGCAAGCTGCAGAGTCCCAGGACGCCCACAAAAGAAGAGAAGGGTAAATCTTGAAACCCCTGGAATGGCTTGCTATAAGTCGGAATTGACTTGACAGTACACCATTATCATTATTGTTACAGTGTAAAGGTTTGACTGGATGGAACTGCTTAGCTTTACTAGAATTTATAGTGACTCACGCCTTGTGGCGCAGTGGTTAAACTGCAGTCAAGACTGCTCACAATCTGAGTTCTGTCTCGATGGGTTCAGGAAGCGTGAGGGCTGACTCCGCCTTCCATCCTTCCCAGGTTGGTAAAATGGTTACCCAGCTCCCTGGGGGCCGAAGTGTTCTGTGCTTAATTATATTGCAAACAGTCCACGGTATAATACATTGAAACAACAAACTCCCTTCTAAAGAAAAGCATTTTTCAGATAAAGCAGGGATGCACAACTTGTGCCTTTCCCCCAAATCGTCTTCCATCATCACCAGCCTGTTTGTGTTGTTTTGAAAGGTGATGGAAGATGCAGCCCAATCCAATAGCATCTGGAGGGCCACAGTTTACCTACCCTTTTCTAAAACCCTGGGCTTCATGGTTACTTCTGCATAGTACATTTGTGTGATTGAAAAATATTAGTGGCTTGATTTCTTGCATATTCGTAGTGAAAACATTATATCAATTAAACTGCCAATCCAGGAGAGTTCTTTCGGATGTGATTCTCTCTGTGCGAAATTCCTTCCCATGAAGGTCAACTGGCACCATGTCAGTGTTCTTGAAGCTTGCCTAGTTTTCAGCATAGTGTGTTTTTGTGTTGTGTTTTGTATTGATGATGATGATTTTCAGTGTCGCTGACAATTTGTATAACATTCTGTTGATTTTTAAGAAACTGATTTGATTGTTTGGGTTTTACTTGATTCATTTTACTGTTTTTAACTTATATTTAATTGATAATTATATCTGATTGATAATTACTTATATTTAATTTAGATGTTTTTTTTTTTCACCATTGTATTGTTTCATGATTGTCTTAAGCTTCTCCGGGAATTACTAAACCGAAGGGAAGCACCTCAGTATTTGAAGTACAGAAGACAGAGATAAGCTAAACAAATATCTCCTGATGCTGTTACCAGTTTTTAAAGTAGTGGCAATAATAGCAACTGAAAGTTCATGTGTATAAGACTATTATAAACCAGTTTTTAAAAGGACAGTTTGTGGATGAAGTGAACAGCAAACAATGCTATTTGATCTCCCAACAGTAGTTGCTAAAAGCTTTGTAAGTAATTTTTAAATTCAGTGTACTTAATTTCGCTCTCCTGTTTTTAGGTGCAACAATAGAACACAGTGTATAGTAGTTACTGGGTCAGAAGTGTTTCCTGATCCCTGTCCTGGAACATACAAATACCTCGAAGTCCAATATGAATGTGTCCCTTACAGTAAGTATACACTTTTTGTTTTTGTTCACTTCCTGTAGCTTTCACACTTGATGGTGGAGCCATACTGGATGCACAAAAAGAGCATACGTTTATGGCTTGAGATCCATTATGCATGCAGAGCACATACAACCTAGGGCCTCCAGTTAGCTGCACACAGTGTGGAAAGGAGCCATTGTGTAATGTTGGCCAATTGTCTGTCTGTGTTCTTCAGTGTTTGGCTTTTAAGACAGTTAGGGTTGATTCCTGTCACCCAACTACCCCTCCTCCCAAACTCCCTTAAATTAGCTGTTTCAAAGGCCAGATAGGAATTTGTACTTTTGCCCAGCATCACGTCCTGACAAATTGGGTTGGCTTTCAGTTTTCTGGAAAAAAGAAAAGAAAAACAACCACTGACTTCAGCTTCAGTCTTCAACTGTTTCAGAAGGCAACTTGTGGGAGCTTTGGTGCAGAGGTACCATGAATGTATCCAGGATTGATTAGAAAACATCTTTTTAGGGTTTGGGTTTTTTTTTTTAACCAAATTGAAGATCCTGAACCTTGTCATTCATGATCCTGAACCTTGTCATTCATGAGTACCAGCATAACGTTACAATAACTTTCTTATTGGCCAAACAGCATAATTTGATCATACTTTACTTGGATAATATTATGTACAGCAGATGGAGTAGACACAGATTTAGATGTTGATATGTTCCTTCCATACAACTAGTTCCCACCACCACTGCCCCCCCCCCCCGCCCCATGGCAAAAACCAATCTTTGGCTGAATTGACGTTCACCAGAAACACATAAGAGCCTTGGAAATCCACAAGCCTTGCAAAACATGATTTGGATCTAAAAAGCTTCTAAAAAGCTTTTGTTTTGTCCTTTGTAGTGCCGTTGTTCAAAATAAATGAAAGCTTAGCTTCATGTTTTCCATTAGAGAAGGCCTTTGCTAGTAACAGTAAACTTCAGCAGTGCCTTGATTTCATGGGCACATATTATAAATACAGCATTAATGCTTTTAATATATAGCAGCTCTTCAAGCTGAAAACAAAATTTGTAGTTTTCATTTTGGTATAGGACACACACATTCCATGGAACAGTTTTGGGTTAGTATCATTCAAGGATTCTCCTGCTGCAAAAAAAAAGGGATGATCTATGTGAAAAAGAATAGAGAAATACTTTCCTTAACTTGCAGCATGCACACACAGACAGACAGACAGACACATCCTCTGTGTGCATGCATCTAGCCAATATTCAATACCGAATCCCTGTATTGAGTTTCCTGTGCATCAGTTAAAGGCCGAACACATATCATTTTTTCCCCACTCTTGCTGTGTATTTCTGTGTCATTGTGAAATGGAATTTTGTTATGGTTTTATTTTTCTTTGCCATTGGTAGGACTGGAAGCCTACTGCATATGCTGAACTTTGGTAGTATTTGTTCTGCTGTGTCTTATCATTGGTGGCTCATTGTAACCATTGTTCTTATGGCATTTCAAAGAGGAATCTTTTGTCCCTATTTAACAAACAAACAAAAACAATTTTATTTCATAAAACCACCTTTACATTAAGATCACCATTTCTATTCCTAAATTCCCAGAAAGAGGCAGTGAATCTAATTCCAAGTTATAACACCATTGAAATGCCAAGATGACTGTATTTCTTTGGGACGGTTCCTGTAAGACGAGGCACTAGTTTGATCAAAGTATTATTTACAGGTTTCAGATTATTTTCCATACTGTTTTAGGGATGCAAGTGTGGATATAGCCTGCTGATTGGGTTTTCCTATCTACAGAAGGATTTGTTTCTTTTGCAGTTAACAGAAGGATGCTCTGCACGGCACTGCCTACGCAGAACTCTCAACATGTAGTTATTTCACTCCCTTTTAAATATCTTTATCTCAACATATCTTTTGCTTACTGCTCCTTTCATTTAATACTCTTCTCAGTTGTTCCGTGCAGGACAGAAATAAATCAGGTTTTTTTCTGATCCACCAGTCAAATTCAGAATTTAATTTGAATGAACATGTTTGAAATGGATTGAATGTGATTTGCCTTTTTTTTTTGTTCTTGTCTTCCTATTGCATGTTATTTAAAAAAAGTCTAGGGATAGTACAATGGTGCTTACTCTGTTAAATATGGTTTGTATAAAAACAGAAATAAACTTTGATTGCAGTCCTCCACCCAAGTGCATGTGTGCACACCATAACCTGAATTGAAATCAGACACGCAAGAGTAAGTAGGTGCTTTACCACAGTCTTCCAAGCTTAGAATCTGAGCTTGCAGCTTTTTTTAAAAATGGCAAAGTGGCTACCGGAGTAAAATTCAAGAAAAACATGCTGTATCATTTCTCTAGCATCGATACTAAAAGACACATTTGACTGATTCCGCCTCCTCCTTCCCCCAAGACCTGTATGTAAAATTTATAAGGCTACTGCTTAGGTTGCACACACTGGAAACCAAATTCATGATAAATAGGTAGCAAATATAAAAAATCAAAGTGCTAGATAATCCACATCTCACTTAGCTTTGCACTGCTTTAGTTGGCTCAGTGGCAGTGTAAACCAAAGCTGTATCAAAACTGAGTTCACAATTATTATATTAACTTATTTGATTACTAGAATTTGGAATGTTCCAATGAGTTCCATTTGCTTTTTTGAACCCACTTCCTTTTCTAAACCAAGCTACTTCTAAAACTCTCTTTTCTTCTCTTGGTGAACCGCAGAGCCTTCTCTACGGCTTCCCCCCTCCCCCCGAGATTTATTTTCTCTCTGTAAGGAGAGAAGTCTTCTGTAGACATCTTGCATGCTTTGAATGGTTTGCAGCACTCATGCTTAGCTCTCCACTGGTGCCTGAAGCTCTGAAGTAGCAGAAACTCCTGCCACATCTTTTACTGCAAGCCCGTAAACACTGCTGTTAAGATCACACACCTGGTTTATTTGCACCCACACATTGAAGGGGGCAAGGATCTCCTCTCCTGAATTGAAGTTAATGCACTTGCAATCCATGGTATGTTTCAGGTTTACTGCCATGAAGAAGGGCGACCCTCTCTATTAGGCAGTACTCATCCCCTTCCGTGTTCCTTTTCTGCCACGATAGCTAAGATACAATGCATTCTCAATTACTTTTATTTTGGGCATGATTAGTTAGCATAAAGGGGACTGACTGTGCAGTTTCTAAACAGCTGTCCTAGTTTTTATTGATGACCCACAGTTGACTTCTCTCAGGTGAACTTTTTTTCTGCTTCAGTTTCATGTTTCATTTTCTGTCACTTTGAGATAAGGGGCCCATGCAGGTTGAGTAGTTTGGGGCATTTTATCCCCCTTATAGGACCACGCAGTAAGTCATGATATGCCAGGCATCAGTAGATGAACAGGAATCACAAAATCTGGAACTGCTCTAGGAATTCTGAAACTGTGAAAAGAGCAAGGTTGTTCACGGGTGACATTAGAATGCTGGAGTGGTCCTGGAACCACATTGTTGTTAGACTGAATGCTCAAAAGCACCACTGGGTTCAAAAAGTGCATGCAGGTCCAAAAAGAGCATACAGCATTAGTTTGTCATGTAGTCTAGATTCACAGTCCAGTACCCTGTTGGATATTTAACACATATTTAATTGTGGAAGGTGCCATAGTGATCTAGCCAGGTGCTGGTCATGCATGATTGTGCTCCTGGTCACACAGCCAGGCACACAGCTACCTGGCAACTGGCACCTTGTTAGACTGATGTGGCAGCTTCTGCAGTTGGAGTTCGATACATGAACAATACAGCAGCCACAGTAATTACATATAGAAGAATGCATATAGAACTGCTGGGTAGCTTAGTGATTTAGGTATCTAGCTGAGGAGCCAGAAATTGGGAGTTTGATTCCCCACTGTGTCTCCTTGACAGGGGCTGGACTGGAAGATCCATAGGGTCTGTTCCAGCTCTTCAGTTCTAAAATGATGATTATGATTAAGGAGGAGGAAAATAATACTCTTCTTTATTAATCCTTGGAGCTCAAGACTGATAGCATGTTAGCCTCCTGCAGCATCTCTAGCCTATGGAGGTGGGGTGATCACAAAAAAATGAGTATACCCCAAGCTTGGCAGGAAGGTTGAACTGGGCAGTATGCCACAGAGCAAATCACATCAGCCTTCTTAAAATAAATTGTACGTTGGTTGCTATGCTCCCTTATATGCCTGACCAAAGACAAAGCTAAGAAAATGATCAGGGGGAAAAAAATCTTAAGGGGCACATGTAGGGCAGCAGGTGATTTGTTCTACGCTCTTGGCTGTGAAAAGCACCTGAAGTGTGTAAGGGAAAGAAGTGTTCATTATACTCGCACTAGAGAGCTAGTTGAAGTAATGTGTTTCACTGCCACACAGTATAAGTTTCTACAAAAGAAACAGTAGTATGAACGTGGAAAGCACTCCTGTCACCACAGTGTGACTCAGTCTGGTGATATGTATAGTGGAAGCCAGACAGAGGGAAGCATACCCAGACATATCTTATAGGTGCAGTCCTGCACTCAGACCTAAGTCCCACTGGGTACAGTTGGCCTTAAGGGAGCATAGGATTGCAGTCTATGATTTTCTGAGCCTAGTAGCATCATTATGCAGCTCTTAGCTTTTTCTCTGTCCTCTCTTAAATTCCCAACCCCACTATAATATTCCTCAACAGAATGTAGCATTATACTGGAATCAGATGGTATGATAAATGGTTGGAGCCATTTATATTGGCACACAGGAAACCTTTGTGTAGTTTGTTGTATTTTTCATAGCTTTGCATTAGATATTGGGAGTCTTCTTTCTAGGTTCTAACTTTGCCTCTAGAAATAATATTCTTAATGATGAGATTCTTTTGGGTTTTTTGAATAATCCATTTTCTTGTTAGTGGTTCTTCCCCTAACCAACACACATACACACTCCTTTTCAAAACAAGATGCTTCAGCTGAATTGCTACTAAAATCTGAATTCTGAAACAAGCATAAAAAGCATTGCTTTGTCCTTGAATAAGAGTGTTATTGATTAAATTACAGAGGAATTGAGAGCATCCCACTTGACATTTCTCTCAATTACACTGCACAGTATATGTTGATACTTCGAATAACCTAAGTCAGTCCTTTTAGGATTAATAAGCACATCAGAAGCACCACTTCCTACATCTGTGCATGACATTTTGTTTTATGCTTTGCTTGGACCCAGGGATTCGGTGGAAAATACTCAGAAGTGTTTTATGCTCTATCTGTACTGATTGGACTTTGCAGCTTCTGTTTATTTTAGCCAGCCCATCTGTCCCTGAAAATGCACCACTGTACATTATGTACCCAGAACAAACATGCCACTAATGATTTTTGTTATCCATGTCTTTATGCTGTTGTCGTACTTGTATTTATTCTACGCAGCTACAGTGTTGCTTTAATTTGATATGGAATAAGCTCAAACACAGAATCAGGAAGTCATTAGTATCGAAATTCTGTTCTGTTAACTTGAATGTATTCTAAATGGACGCTTGGATGTTTATCTGATGATGCAAAATCGTGGAATGTATCACAGGTCAGTCAACACTAGGAAAAACTCTTGTCTCTTCAATCAAACTTCACCTATGGCCACCGAAATTAGTAGAACTGAACCAAAGACAACTCCACGCTTTAGACATGCTTAACTTTTTGTTGGCTCACACCCTTTAAAATCAATTTAAGAAGGTTTAACATGTCTTCCTCTACAGAGTCAAGTGATGGATTCTGACATTATCACAGTGAAATGTGATGCTTTAATACAAATCATAACTTGTCAAGGAAATATTTCTGGCATAATGCTGTTGGGCTCCAAGTATCGTTGGCATAAAGCATTTCATGTATTTTCCTTGAAATTGAGACATGCTACATAAATAGGGGTGTAACCAGTGTTTTCAAATTGTATGTTCTCTCATGTTAAGAAAAGTTAATAGAACAGTTTTATTGGCAGTTTTTATTTGATCCGAGCCATCTTATTCATTTTCATCCTACCAAGGAGCATATACTGTGATGAATTTCTGGACGTTGCCATTGATTTCAATACCCAAGGCACGAGTGTGCGCGCACAAATGGTTCCCAACCAGTGGTTCCCAACCTTGGGTAACCCAGATGTTCTTGGCTGCAGCTCACAGAAACTCTGGTGAGCACAGCTAGTGGTGAAAGCTTCTGGGAGTTGCAGTCCAACAATACCCAGATTACCCAAAGTTCAGAACCACTAAAATATGCATGCCAGCTTTGTTTATTGAAATGAGTGGGAAAGTCCTTGCAGGTGATAATTCTATGGAACTAGCTTGGCCAGAAAAAGCTGTTGGATTGACCTGAATGCCTTAAGCATGGAAAAATAATGTTCAGAAGTGATTGCTTACTTTAATAGTTCCAGTGTACCCAGTAGATTGTTATTCTTACCCTTCCCATCTTTAAAAGTACCTTTACTTTCTTATTTCTCAAAAGTCATTAAAATCAATGCCTATTTAGTCAGGTTTTTAATTCTCATATATATATATATATATATATGAGAATGCTGCAAGCCACTGGCTTGTAGTACAAAACACATCTTCTTCCTGTCCACTTCATCATTGATTTAGTGTTCACAACAGAACACGAGATACTAGTACAAGGCACAGTGGTATATTCTTCTTCCACCATTTAATACGGGGCCCCATTCTAAGAGCAACCAGAAAGTGAAGTTACACCAGAAATGAGGTAGACATGTCCCTCATTACATGGTAACTATAACTGAACATAGTTATACCTTTGTTTCTGACAAAGGGAATTAGTCACAACTTGTGATTCACAAGACGTTGCTTTCTTTTAAAAAAACTACTTATTTCCTTCTTAGCTTTTTCCATTCTTCCCTTCCTTAGAATGAGTAGGTTATAGTAGCCAAACTACATTTTTTTCAAATATATATATTTGTTAAACAATGATTCTTCAGAAGAGGAAAATATTTGATACATGTTCTGAATATATGGGAAAGTATACTTTGTGTACTAGGTTGCTGCTATGGACTTATTTCATCCTGCATGTCTAAATGGAACAAATCCATTTGGTTTCTGGTTCTCTTTTTCTCTTTGTTATTTCTTACTGTACTTCTTCCTTCTAGAGGTTTATGCTTATTTCTTTTAGACAGATATCTCAGTTCAAGACTGAAAAGTCACTGTGTTCTCATGATGAATATTCACCAATACAAAACGCCGAGAAAAAAATAATAATGCAAATAAGCCAGTTATGTGAGAAGTTGGGGGAGAGAAAGGAGAACACTGGATGTTACTAGAAAAACTAATGTTATGCTCATGCCGCTTTTTAATATATTCTGTAGCCCCAGGAGCAGTTCCTTGGTTTTGAAGCATACCATCATTATAAAGCTGGAAAATCCCATTCATCGTATAATCAATATGAATTTAGGAAAAGCTAGTAATGGATGTTTATTTATTTTTGGCATAGTGGATGAAGATGACCATATTTATTGCTTCCCTAACACAAAAGTCCTGCTCTTTCTTGCTTTCCTCCTCATATTCTTCCTTCAACCTGTGCACTTGTGATAATGTCAGACATTTCAAGCATTTTGTGGGGGGCAGCTATTGTTTTTTGATATGGTGAACTTTCAATATGAATTTCTGAAAGTATGATCTCTCCCAAGTACCCATTTTAAATTAATGGAGAGTGACAGAGGAGCAAGTGGTACAAGCCACGTCATCTGTTTGCCACTGAAGCACAATGATGTTCTTCAAAGTGCTATAAAATGTTGGAGATACAGCTTTCAGTACACCATCAGTATCTAAAAGTGGCATGCACCATGTGTGGAGAATGTGTGTGTATGAGTGCTTGAGAGAGTGTGAGAGAGAAGGAGGCAGAAAGAAAGAAAAAGAAAGAAAGATCTTCCTTACTGTACTGTATACATTCACTATGACTGTGAAATAATGCTAGTTTGCTCCCCAGTATCTCAGGAAGAAGCAATTTTGCCCCTCAGCTGTAAGCCAGACAATCTTCTTTGCATCCTTTGCAGCCATCAAACCACTATAGTGGAGTTGCTTACTTTTCCATTCCCCCTGGTTTCCTGGGTGCCATCACCAACTCCGGGCTTTTTAAAGGAGGGATTCCACTTTTCCATTTAGTCCTGGTTAAGGGAATAAAAAATTTGACCTACCAAAGTGTGAAAGAATATTCCATCATGGGTTGCACAGCCAGCTCACAGCTCAGGAAAGCATTTGTCAGCTTTCTCATTTAGCTAGTGTGAAAAAGAATGTGTATGTGTGACTGTGTGAGTGTGAGAGAATGTTTTCCTCCCTGAAGGTTGCTTCTTATAATTTGGCAGCAGCAAAAAATGGCAGAGCACAGTACATGACAGGTGATGTTGCTTCCCACTTGGCAAGGTGGTGGTAGTGATCAGTCTGCCAGCAGCAAGACAACCTGTGCATGTAAGGAAAAGATTACACTTCCAGCCTTACTGTTCCTTACCTGTACTATGGAGAAATGTTTTGCACAATGTCTCCTGAATGCTTGACTTGTCTGCACTGCATGCCATTCTTTTCTGCTTGTGACAGAGTTGTATTGTGTTAAGCTATCTGGAATGGGGCTCATGCCACACATGAATGGGCTTGCACATGATATGGGACTTGTCAGCACCTTCAGTAGCCATACAGCTTACAGCCATCCTGGGGAACACAGGGTAGAGTTCTTGGAGAGAACGGCTGTTCAGAGAAGTTGTGCAAATAAATTTGTGTTTTTTCCCTTCCTCCTTTTAAAGGACATTCCAGGATCAGGAAACTTTTGAGTTAAAGGGAGACTAAAAGCCTTGAGAATTTCAATTATGTCCTAATTTCTGTGCCATGTAAGAAATAATGATATTGCGCCACCTCAGAGTTTGTGTTGAGTTGAAAGTTAAGCTCTATGCACTCACAAATGGCCTTGATGTTTTAGCCCTGGTTCTCTTCTACTGAAGGTTGGAGAGAACACTGAAGATGACGACAACACGGGGTAGAAGGCACCTAGCTTTAATGTGAACCCTTAACTGTTCTGAATGTTTTCTTCTAAATGTGGACAGTGCGTACATTAGCAGTTATGGGTTGTATATATAGGCAGTACAATTAATAGACTATTAACTTGCTATGCTTTGATAATGACAAATGTATACAGGACGGTAGGTAAGACATGAGATAGAAGTGGGGCGATGCGGACCTTGAACTGAATTCAGTGTATCTTTTGAATTTGCAGCCCAAGCAGCCCACGTATGCAAGTGTAGAAATATGATAATGCCCAGACTTCACTCGTTTTATTTCTGATTCAGTATGAGAAGTGTGTATATGGTACAGAATAACAACAGTTTGATCCCACTTGCACTGTCATGGCTCTATTGAATCCTCGGATTTATAATTTGTTGAGGTACTTAGAATTCTCTGCTGCAGTTTTTGGAAGTGCACTAGAACTCTTTAGGGGGTTTGTTCTGAGTTATCCCAGGAAACTAAAAATCTCAGGATTCTATAGGATAGAACAGGGACAGTTACAGAGGCATGACACTGCTGTAACACTGGAGTGTAGATATCATCTGGGATTGGCCTTGCAGCTTAAAATAAGCTTTGTCAAGAGGCTGATTATCAGAATTAAAGGTTTAGTGTTTAAGAGTTTATACCGTAGAGGAATTGTCTCCAAACTCAGTTTTGCTTTCCAATCCAGGAAGAGGACTGGACCTAAAACTTCAAGGAAAACTGTATGTGCATAAAGACTAATTTGTAAGCCATCACTGTAGTTTATATAGTGTGAAAATGAAAGCATGAAACAATGGAGAATTTTCATGCTTTCTAGACCATGACTGGTTTTGCAAGAGAATTAAATTCTTAACCAAAGTTGTTCTAATAGTGAAATATTGTATATAACACATACATAGAAGCATAGCATTTTAATAGAAAGTTCTATATTCATGAAGTTGACATGGTTTTCCTTGGGAAGGGGAAGGGTTTATATATCATGCATTAGTCAAGTCTTTCATTATTTATTCAGGTTGACTAAGTGAAACTACATCCTGCATTTTCTGTATTGCCTCTTTAACCTACTAAAATGATTGATCCATGTTCGCTTATGTAACTGTAGAATCTTTCTCCTGCTAGGTTTTCCTGTTGTCTGTTTCTCTCTATCCAATATAGTGCAGTTCTTATGCTCCCTGTGTTTAACATCTGTTAACTAATTTAATCTTCGCCTAATAGTCAATTTGTGTTAATCTTCTTTTTTTTTCCTTGCACTTTTTTTTTCATTTTTCTTCCGATGCTTGAAATAGAAGTGGAGCAAAAAGGTAAATAACGTATATAGCCCAAATTCCCCAGTTCCTTGTTATGTGCCTTATGGATGTTAACCTCCTCCCCTCCCCCTCCCCACAACACTCTGATACTATGATAATCAGCAGGATCTCATAAGTACCCCTCATAAAGAAGTTGACTTTGCAATAAACCGACTTGGCTGCTAAACTGACTCAGCTACTTAAAGCAGGTGGCGGGATTTAGTGTCTTGACGTACCTGCTCTGGGATGGAGACTCCTTTTGCTTTCTTCCTCCCTTTCTTTCTCTTTCCCTGTCTTTCTCTCACCCATGACTACTTCTCCTTTTTTAAAACATCATCTTGCTTGGCTTCCAGAACCCTCTCCATAGCATGCCATAATTACAGGGGTTCCTGGTCTGTTCCATCCATTGCTTTGGTTGTCCTTTTATTTTTGTTGCTCCTAATGAAGATCTCTATGTATGATGTCTTAATTTTGATTGTGTCATATGTCAAGGGCAACTTTATTTTCAGCCTTACAGTTTCCTTTTAAAAAGTATATGACTTTAAAAGCACGAATCAGTTGAACTGCTGCACATCAGTTAAGAGGTCTGGAGAATAAAAACTGTGTTTGTTATAAGTACAACCATAGTTCCATATTTCTAAATACATTGATAAGCCATAGAACCTTGTGTGATAAAAGGGAGAATGCTTCACATGCTGGTTGCTATGGTAACTTTTAAGAACCATGGATGACAAAGGGTAATACATGCATTAATCACGTATAAAATATTGTTGCTGGTTTAAAAGGATATTTTCTCCTTTATAGTGCTTTACAGTTTTTACCTAGACTTTATTGGGTAGCAGAAGAATATTATTTTTTTAAAATAAACCTTGTCTTCTCTCCGTGACTGCTAGTTTTTGTTTGCCCTGGGACGTTGAAAGCTGTTGTGGATTCCCCAAATTTATATGAAGCCGAACAGAAGGCAGGTGCCTGGTGTAAAGATCCTCTTCAGGCTGCAGATAAAATATACTTCATGCCATGGACTCCATACCGAACTGATACCTTGATAGAATATGCTTCTTTGGAGGACTTCCAAAATGGACGCCAGCAGACAACATATAAGCTTCCAAATCGAGTGGATGGTACTGGATTTGTGGTATATGATGGTGCAGTCTTTTTTAACAAGGAAAGAACCAGGAACATTGTGAAGTTCGACTTAAGGACTAGAATTAAGAGTGGAGAGGCTATTATAAATTATGCCAACTACCATGACACTTCCCCTTACAGATGGGGGGGAAAGACTGATATTGATTTGGCAGTTGATGAAAACGGCTTGTGGGTAATTTATGCTACAGAACAAAACAATGGAATGATAGTTATTAGCCAGCTGAACCCATACACTCTGCGTTTTGAAGCAACATGGGAAACTACATATGACAAACGGGCAGCGTCTAATGCCTTTATGATCTGTGGAGTTCTTTATGTTGTGAGATCAGTGTACCAAGACAATGAAAGTGAAACTGGGAAAAATGCAATTGATTACATTTATAACACGAGGTTGAGCCGAGGAGAATATGTCGATATTCCTTTCCCGAACATGTATCATTACATTGCTGCTGTGGATTACAATCCAAGAGACAATCAACTCTATGTATGGAACAACAACTTCATCCTACGATACTCTTTAGAGTTTGGCCCACCTGACCCTGCTCAAGGTAAGAATTTTCTTGCATTTCTAATATTTATGTATTTGAAATAATTCTAATGAACTTACATTTCATTGTTTTCAAACTTGGCATTTAACAATGCCTTATATGCAACAGAAACGAAAAACGAAAGGGGGAGAATGTGGTGTTTTCATAGAGGTAACATGAACAAGTCAATTTCAGCAAAAAGTATTGCAGCACCATTAAGACTAATGATTTATGTTTGAGCTTTTAGAGTGAATTGACTAATAATAACATAATTAGTCTGGGATTTCTGTGGCATGAATCTAGTCCCAACTCTAGTAGACCCGTCAGATCTGTGGGCCTTTCAAAATTCCTGTTCAGTCAATGGATCTACTCTACTTGGGAGTCCTAATCTGATTTAGGTATTTTGACTCCCAAGGTTTAAAATAAAATTCAAGATTTAAAGTAGAATCTGAAGACATGTGTCTGTACAGTTGTTGTATAGAGGGATATACTGTATTGCTCCATTTTTACCATATATGCACAGAACAGTCTTTATGCATGTATCAAATATTTTTAAGTCCTAAGGAGATACAGGGAAGCATATTTGAATAGAATAGAGCCATTGAAATCTGTGAGACTTAATTTTGTTGAGTCACATTGGATCAATTCACTGATCATGAGGCTATATATTTTGACATTTCTTTCTTTGCCTTCAGCCTTTCTTTCATTTTTGCAAAACCAAATAGAAAGAAATATCATTTGTAAACAAGGAGGGGGGAAAGGACATTCTGAGATCAACTTTTCTTTTATATTTTTAGTGATTGCTCCCACTACTTCATTCAGCCTGTCCCAGCCTGATACCTCTTGGACAGGGTGGATTAAAATAAATGATTTTAAAAATAAAAGTAAAAAATGAGGGTTTTTTTAAAATTTAAAATGATTTTTTCTTTAAATCAAATTTATTTTAATGAAATGCTTTTGGAGAAAAAATCTATCTAAACATAGTTTTCTATTTAAGATACATTATGGTTCGAAGGTTATTCAGCATGAAATAGAACTTAGTTATGTAGTATGAAGCTACCAACATGAATTTGACCAAACTCCGGGAGGCAGTGGAAGACAGGAGGGCCTGGCGTGCTCTGGTCCATGGGGTCACGAAGAGTTGGACACGACTTAACGACTAAACAACAAATGTAGTATGAAACTGTATATTCATTGAATATTTACATTTTTGGTAAACTAATTCAATTAATCCAAGTTATCCAAGCTGAGATAACATGCTCTTTTTCACAGTAAAAATGGTATAAAATGGTTGCAAATATTAAATATTATAACTACCAACAAGAATGAGTCTTTACATTTAAAAATCAGATTGAAATCGAGTCTTACTGACTACTTACTGGAGGTTTTCAAGAAAAGATTGGACAGCCATCTGTCCGGGATGGTATGAGGTCTGGGATGGTATGAGCTGTCCTGCCTTGGGCAGGGGGTTGGACTAGAAGACCTCCAAGGTCCCTTCCAACCCTACGACGATTCTATGATTCTATGACTAGTGATTTAAATCGACTTGATTTCAATCAAATCCACCCTGCTCTTGGATGATCCGACTCCTATGAGCCCTCAGTGTTGCTCATGTTAGCTGGGACTGATGAGAAAGAAGCACAGTCCAAAAGATATACGGCATATTGGGATGAAGAAGGCTGGGTACTATGGTAGTTTTATTGAATATTGTTACTTGGCCCTACTTGGGAGTTTGGAGAGAGGAAGGTGTCCAAAGGTCCAACGCTTAATTATGCCCTCGAGTCAGTGTCTCTACAACAGAAGTCATAGCCTCTTCTGTTGGAATGTTTAATTTGGAGCCATTATCAAAACATCAGCAATCTTTGCCACTTCACTTGTTATGGGAGCAGTAACGATACAGTGACTACCTGCCTTTCATCTACATTCCTGCCAGTGCCTGGCTGCATCATAGCTTCCTGCTACAAAAATGGTTCCAACACAACCCTCTCTACCCTTTTGACTAATGGGAGTTCTTTTTTCACATACATCTCGATTGCTCATCTGATCTTATTTTCACTCCGAGACTAAATATCATGTGTGATCTCAAGTATGGGCTTTTCTTAGATATTTGAGATATTGCTTGAGTTAACCTTACAAATTGAAAGAGCTGCAGCAAGAATTTCATTCCTGCAGTACTAAAGCTGAACTATAATTTTAGTTTGTTGGCTGTAGTTCTGCCCAGCACACAGTATCTCTTGCACAGTGTGGAAATCTGTTAAGAACAAAGCAACCACTAATTATTTCAAGGCTCAACTTCATGAGTATTGTGACTGTCCAGTGTTGTGGGTCTTACAAATGCATCTCTGTCTTAAGAGTCAAGTTTTTGTATTCCACATTTCTCTGATTAGAATAAAGCAGTATGGCCAGACATCAAGGTTTTGCATAGAGAAGCAATAGTGGGTTTCAGAGATAGGTGGGGGTGGGTTTTCATTCTAATTTCAAAGGTGGGCTGCTGCAGTCAAAAGTGACATGGAATGCGTTCTCCCTGGTGATATTATTCTACCACTGTATAGCTAGTGCTTGAGGAAACTTTTTCAACCTTCTGCTGATACCAGGTCAGGTAGTTTGGTTCTGCTTGGGCATGGTGTTTAACAAGCTCCTGCATTCGCTGTCTCAGAAGCAGTTGTATAAATTAATATCTTTGCTGCTGTGGACCTCCATTACATAGTTCTCCAGGTTTTCATTTTTCCCCAAGTGTTGTTTCTGCTAGTTCTTCTAGCTGCACAAAAGTAGTCAAACAGCACTGACTCTTGTATTTTTTTTCTGTTGGCATAGTATTGGGTTCAACCCTAGTGAGGCCACACAAGAGATAAGGTTTTGTTTGGGCATATTCTTTATTAGTTACATTTTCGGGGTTCTTTTGCTGCTATACTGTACAACACACAGGAAGATCCAGCTGCAAATATTATGAGCATTGTTTCCAGTCTCTTTGTGTCCCATAAATCTAATAAAATGTATTTACTGGATGAAAAACTATAATCTGAATCTAAATAGATCCTTCTGATGTGTTAAATAGATCCTTCTGATGTGTGATTTTACTTAAACCTAGTGAGATTTTTAGTTCATTTTTAATTTTTCTGGGACATGCAAACCTGCACAGCATTTGGCCCTTTCCTTCCAGTTTAAAAAAGCAATTTGCTGTGCATTGTTAAAGATGAAGAGGACCTGATGTTGCAGGTAAATCCAGATTCCCTTGAGACTAAAGAACTTGTTATACAGTTCTTTGAGGCTTGGACTATATGCTTCATAGTGTTTTCTGAAATATAAGTGAACTACTTAGAATTACTTTATGGGGATTTGTACCCACTTAATTTATTAAGCCCTTTTTAATTAGCATTTACCTTCTGTGATAGGAAAATTGCTTTTTTATATAAGTTTACAGACAGCTCTTGACATGCTTGCCAGTATTTTAAAAATCCAAGAGAAAAAACCTGTATAATCCTTATTGTTTTCAGCTTATTCGCCATACAAAGTTTAGTTAGGTTTATCCTCTCTGACTTTGAGCTCTTTATCCTGTCATGTAGTCTGTGACAGTTACCAGGGTTCAGAAAGTCCTTAACTAGCTACTCAGCCCCACTTCTCTGTCTATCCCTGGGTGAGTGAACCCAGAAGAGTCAAATGGGATGGTGATTAGGGAACCTACCTGACACTGGTGCCTCCCACCACTCCAGTTTGCCCAGACTTGGCAATACTTCCACTAAGCTAGGCACTCAGAACCACTGTACCCTCCTTACAAGGTAGAACTGCCACTACACCCACAAAAATGCCAAAACTCCCATTAGCTGGTCATGGCAAGACCCGGTTTTATTGCCACAAATCCCTCTGAGCCTAGCATAGAGTCAGCATTGTTCTGAAGCATACACAGAAGGCATCCTTCTAGGCATGGCATAGCAGGACAGCAACTGAACATAGCATTTCCAGAGAGGTAAGCTAAGCCAACTAAAGTAACTTCTGAACCCCTTTTATACTTAAAACAGCCCATTCTAGACCCTTCCAGATGGTTTGCCAATCAGACTTCAAGTTCCATTGATTGTTCAAAAAGACAGGAGCACTTTCTGCCCCCTTCCTTTTCACAGCTGAAATCATCTTCCAATTAGTGCAGTACCAGGGAACAAGCCAACTTGGCTTTGAAGGCCACTCTCACAAGAGATATGCTGCAGGTGTTACTCCATTCCCCTTATTGGGCAGACACTAACCTCCATATTCCCAGCCAGCCTTTCCCAGGCATTTACAAGAAGCCTGAATTTTCCAGATGGATTCCATGTTCCCCCAATTTCTTCGTTTCTTCACGTAGTCTTAATTTTTTTCCTGCATTTGTTATATTGAATTTCATCTAATCTCTTGCTAAATGTAGTGTTGATATATTCATATGTCACTAAAGGATTTTTCCAGTCAGTATTTCTATTTCACAGTTATCTGTGTTGGAGTGCTTTGTGGCACTCCCAGAGGGTGTGAAGCCAGAAAGTGCAGCCAGCCAGGTGACATAAAGTTGGAAGAGTGTGAATTGTCTGATCAGATATATTATTCCTGAGACACATAACTGTGAGTTGCTGTCCCTGTGTCTATTGTTTCAACATGATAGACTCCTTTCTGTCCCTCCTTAAACAGGAATGCTGTTGCACGCAAGTATTCAGTGCCAGCACAATTGTTTGCAGAACACAGACAGGAACGTTATAATCCTAGTCTACAATATACTTAAGCAACTATACTGGTTTGCCTAAACACTGTTGCAAGCCATGTTGCAGATACCAGGGTGGGTTGAATACAGTCTGGCAAGATTGACATCTGTTCTGTCCTACATGTCACTGTATCACACAACAGTGGATTTGGAAGGGGTCCCCACAAGGCCATCAAGTCCAACCCCCTGCTTCAATGCAGAAATCCAAATCAAAATATATCTGACAGATGGTTGTCTAATTTTCTCTTGAATGCCTCCAGCATTGGAGCACTTACCACCTCCTAATGTAATTGGTTCCATTGCCGTACTTCTGTAACAGTTAAAAAGTTTTTCTTGATATTTAAATAAAATCTGGCTTCCTATAACTTGAGCCGATTATTACATGTCCTACACTCTGGAATGATCGAGAACAGATCCTGCCCATAACTACATTTCCCAGTCTGTTTGGATGCTTCTTGCTTTTAGGGGAGGAAGTACAAACTCTCTGCTCAATGCTTTCTCACAGGTAAATATATAAAAACAGCACTGAATTTGAGTTTTCATTTGGTGCCCTCTGTAATTCTAACCATATATGCCAGCAGTTCCCAACCTTGGGGTTCCCCAGATGTTCTTGGACTACAACTCCCATAAATCTTGGCCGGCGCAGCTAGCGGTGAAGGATTCTGGGAGTTTTGGTCCAAGGACATCTGGGGACTCAACATTGAGAACCACTGATCTATGCAAAGCTTTCTGTTTGAAATTGTAAACAAATGTACAAAAAGTTTTACCTTTTTTTTTACTAATAATGCACAGATTATTTTCCAGAGCAGACAGATTTAATGACCACATGGGTAACATTGGAATCTGTATTGACAAAGGAACTGGTGCACGTAGAGAACTGGATGAAATTGTATGCTCTTATAATTCTAGCCTCATAGTTGGACTTTAGAAGGAGGAATCGTGATCTCTTCTAGTAATGTTAAACTGTAGGAAGAAGGGAGAACTGTACGGAGAACATAGAATGATCTGGACAAATATTAATTGTATTATTGCTGATGCAGATTTCCATCATGAGAAATGTCTTAATTAAGCACATGCTGTTGAGAATCTGATAAGGAAAATCTTCTTCAGATGCTTCCCACAACACTCCGAGAACTGAATCACCAGCGGTTTCTTGACACTTTTTGTAAGCACTTGTGATGCTTTTGACAAATGTTAATTGAGAAAGCATTGGAAGCCTGGCTGCATTGTAATCAAAAGAAAATTACAGAGGTTTCACAAGATGTCAGGCGAGTGCTTGCCGAGAAGATAGACAGGTTTAAATAGGTTTTTGCAGCAGGTAGGCTAAGTAAGAAGTTCAGCAGGATTGCACAGGCGGCACTCGATCAGACAAGGGATAAAACACAGCTCCCAAAAGTTTATGGTTTGCAATGAAAAATGTGAATCAGAGAACCCAGATTTTCAGAAGAGTTTTTAACAGTACACAGCTAAAAATAGAGAACCCTCACGAACAGCCACAATACAAAACTGCATGGCTTTGTATTTTCACTTAATTCATAGTAACTGGAACACCTATAAAATGTGTTCAGGGCGAAACTAATGAGATCCACACACAACATATGCAGTCATAAATCCGTATACACGTTTTCAACGCTGTGCTGGAATTCCTTGTCCTTAGAAGCAGTCCACCTTAAAAGATCTGTGTTCCAGTTTTCTGTGAAACATGTCCCTCTCAAAAAAGTATATGGAGATTATGAGATGATTAGAGCTTTCACCATTTCAGAAGGGCAAAAAAGATTTATGGCAGGTTTTATTTTGCCAGACTCTTGTCCCCACTCTCATAAGAGCTAGAAATTCCATCTCTCTTTAAAGAGAGAGAGAGAGAGAGAGAGAGAGAGAGAAATGAAACATTATTTTCAAGTCTTTTGAAAGACAGTCTGGTGCCTCTCTCCTTGTTTGCATTTGTAGTTAAATTCAATTTACATTCTGGAATATATGTTTTTTTATACATTCTAGCCTAAGGACAAAAGAGTTTAAAGGCCTTAAAAAAAAAGCCTTTAGGAAAAATGTGTCAAAGGGTGGAGGGAATGTAAACCTGAGAAGTGTCAGATCCAGTTGTTTCCAGAAGGCCTGACATAGAAAGGAGTGAATACATGTCACAGTTTGTAAATTCCTCCAGGCAGGGACCTGTCTCATCTTTCTTTGTAAAAGTGGCAGGCACACCTGTGGAGATGGTAGAACGAAGAAGAAAAGGGAAAGAAAAGAGAGAGAGAAACAAATCTAAATTACAAGTTCTGGTATAGCACTGGCTAGCATAACTTTGAATTTTTCAGTAGCCAGGGGCACACAATACTCTGCTGAGCAGTCAAGCTTGCCAGTGCTATGTTGTTTGTTTGGATAGTAGGTTGCCCTAACACTTTTAAGTTTTGAATACACCTTTTGATGGCTGAATGGTTAGTGTTTTTTAAAACTTCTGTTGCTTTTTCATCATCGTCTTTCTAGGTTTCCTGTAAAAAAAAATTTTTTACAATTATAACAAGTCTTGAAGAGTGAAGACAGATTAAATTAGAGATCCTTTCCTTCAAGTTATTATAACCAGAGCTTAGTTTCACCTTGGAAAACCCAGGGTTCCAACCCTTCAGTGGATAGAGCTGAGCAGTTCTACCATCTGTATCTGCTCCCCTTTACTCTCTGCGTTCATAAAGCAGACCTCTACAACCACCATGCTGAACATATTATAGCATCCACCTCTATTTGCCTCCCTGTAGCCTGTGTATAACTTCAAGAACTGAGGGTAAGATGAGGACTTGATCAAGTGTCTGTCAAGTCTCATTACATGTTCAGCTGCATTTGGCAAATCTGGCATAATGGCAACTTCATGTGGGGTTTTAACGGAGATGCAATCTCACATGCATGCCACTAACAGATCCCTCCTGAGAATTATTTCAACTCTGTAGAGCAGTGATTCCCAGTCGTGGGTTACCCAAGTGTTCTTGGGCTGCAGCTTCCAGAAGCCTTCACCACTAGCTGTGCTGACTGGGATTTCTGGGAGTTGCAGTCCAAGAACACCTGGGTTATTCAAGGTTGCGAACCCCTGCTGTAGAGGAAAGGAGTATCTCAGTCTTGGTTTTACAGCCTCTGTTACTCCACCAGATTTACATGCCATTTCCACCTGGAGCAGTAGAAAGCCAAAATTATCACTGCCATTGAAAGACAACTGAAGAGCTGATTACCAACTTAATTTGAATGCTGTAATTTTTGGAGCTCAGTCTAGGCACACTACTTTTATAGAATGAATTTTAGTTGTTGTGCACTGATAAGGTAGACAGTATTTTAAAGGGAGTGCAGCCTACTACCTATATACTTGATCCTATACCATCTTGTCTTATGTCATTGAGCAGGAGTGTGTTGACTGGTGGGGGCTTGGGGGCAGCAAAACTTGTGGTGAGGAAGCAGTTCAGTTGTGAGGCCACTTCTGAACAATACTTCCTGGATTTACCTTAAATACAACCTCCTCTTCTTTTTCGTGGGGGACAGATTAAGAACTGAAGAAAAGTTACAGGCAAAAACTCTTTTACGGTTAGAATTTGAATATAGAGCAGAGGAGACACTATCTTTATAACTAAACACAACTGAAGGATCTACTTGTTTTGTTTTAGCATACATTTGGGAATGTAATTTGAATTAAGGCAGGTAGTGAATATGATCCATTGGTTGGAACATTTGCCTTGATTCACATCGCTGAATATGCTGATGTTGTTGTCATTTTAGAATTAACAATTCCAAAACTTAGACCGCACGTTGCTTGTTTGGAACCAGTTTTCTTGACATAGATAGTTAAGCTTGTGTACTTGCTATGGGCTTGAAATAGTTCCTGCATTATCAAAACCGGGGGAAAGGGATGTTTAAAGGCTGAAATGCCGAAACACTAAAACAAAACATACATGTGAAGCTGTTTTCTTTTGAGGTCTAATCAAGCGTGCTGCAAATCTCTCAAGCAAGAACAAGTGCTCGGTGGGAATATGTTACAGTAATTATAAACCTGTTAGTAGTTGAATAGGTGATTTAGTTTGGGGCTTTGTTTTTGTCTGACAGCCTGTTTTACAAGCTACTTTTTTGAGTTATGACTTCTGTTTGTCTGTTTTGATATTTTTTTACACATGGAACTTTGGTTTGTTACTTCAGTAATAAGTGAGCAAATTGTAGCTCTGTGGATGTGTTTTAAGTGTCACTTTTAACTGTGTGCTGTGCACACTTAGCCTTATACACACTTCTATACATGCATGAACACATGTGCGCGCGCACACCATTCCATGCCTGTATATATGTCTATAAAATCAGAATGGGGAGAGTTAAAAACAAGTTTTGATGTATGACGATCAAGTTATTCTAACATTCTTTGCCATTAACTTTCCAGAAATGGCTGTCTTGACATTTATATGTAGATGGTGGCATTATTATTGCTCGTGCTCACTTCTTTCATTTTACCATGTGGAGGCTGCCTGGAGGTTCGCTAGGAGAAAAACATGTCTCTCGCATTACATGTAAATTGGAACTATTTGCAGATTCCCAAATCACCGCTTTGCCATTTGTACTTCTCTTTTATAACATTGTTTTTCTCTCTACAGTGCCTACCACAGCAGAGACAATGACTCCTTCCACAGAACTGTATAGAACAACTGTATCAACTACAAGCACTACACCACAAAAAATTCCTGTCAGCACAACCTCGGGAACAAAAGGCCCCCGCCTACCACCAGCAGTTTCTACGACCAAAATTCCTCCAGTTACAAGCTTTTTCCCTTTGCCAGAGAGATTCTGTGAACCTGATGTGGCCCGAGGGATTAGCTGGCCTCAGACTCAGAGAGGGATCATGGTGGAACGCCCCTGCCCCAAAGGAACTCGTGGTAAGTCCTTAAAACCAAATCAGGTCAAATAAATATTTCACTATCTGCCTTGAACTCTCTTTCTTGCCTGTATTAGTCTCAACATCTCTTTCCTGTAATATTGGTTGCTTGAGCGGAAGTGGCACCTCCTGGTTTTAAGCTGTAGAGGGCATTGGTGTTTAGGTACAAAACTACAGCCCTTCTTAAGGATGCCAGATCACTGGTTTCAGTTGAAGTCCCATGGCTCTCACTCAACAGCTGTCTGTCTTATAATAAATTCCACTTTAAACAGTTTTCAGAGAAAAAGAGCTAGGAGTCCTTCGTCTTTTGTTTATTTCCTAGGAAGTATGGTATTTTACCCTTATTTTATTAGCACTGCTTTCTCTTGGGATCACTGTCCTCTGTGTTGTCATATGTAACAGAGTGGAGCCATTTATGCCATAGTCCAGTAGTACTCAGATGCTAAATTGTGACAAATATTTTTAAAAGTACACAGCAAGCAAAACATTTTTATTTAAATTTTTCCTCATTTTTTTTGTTTTTTGCTTTTTGTTCTAGGAACAGCTTCATACCTCTGCATGGTTTCCACTGGAACATGGAACCCTAAGGGCCCTGATCTTAGCAACTGTACTTCACACTGGGTAAATCAGCTGGCTCAGAAGGTGGGTTAGAAGAATTTTCTAGTATGATACCATCCTATGACTTCCAGCATTTTTGGACACTGATAGGTTCAGATGCTTCTGGCAGGCCAAGAGCCCTACTCTTTATGCACATGGTAGAGCACAAGGCCAAGTGAAGTGCACTATATGAATACCAGGACTGCTCCTCACTCCATCCTTAGGCAGAAGGGTGGGAAGAGCAAAGGAGATGCTAAGGTTCTGATCTATGAGCTTCAGTAGGATTGGTGTGAAGCCCCAGAATTGAGCTCTCCATGAGCGGGAGCAGAATCCAAATCCGTTCTTGTGATCTGCCACCTCCCTTGCTGTTCTTCTGCCAAAAAGCAAACAGCTATGTTCTGCTGGGCAAAAAGAAAAGCAGAGGCAGAAATTGCTGTGGGATTTTCCAGCCTTCAGCAAAAGGTGTTTTTCTGCAAGGGTTATCAGTCCTAGAATCCCCAAAGGTAAACAGCTGTACAGCTTACATGCCTGCTAAGGATAAGCCTATAGCTCTCTGCTTTTTTTCTTCACCTGGCTGAAAGTAAGAGATTCGGTCTCTTTTTGGTAGATCCTTAAGATCTTTGAGGAAGGCTCTTTTCTCATTCGTGCCATTCCAAAGGCACATATAGTGGGAACACGAGAGAGGACCTTCTCAGTAGCCAGTCCAAGGCTGTGAAATTCACTCTGAAGGGAGGGTAGACTGACTCTCTCGTTGTTTTTCATCAACAGGGGAATGCCTTCTAATCAGGTAGGATTTGGTAACTGATCAACATCAAGTAGATACTATGTCGGGTTTTTTTAATTGTTATCTTTTAAATTGAGTTTTAAATTTAATTGGGTTGTAACCTTTGAATTTTGTGTTTGAATGTTGTTTTCATTCAGTCTTATTTTGAGTCACACTTTTAGTAGAAAGGTGGGCTTGTAAATTCGGAAAGGAATAAAATAAGCAGTTTTTGAGAAACTTCAGAGGCATTATGCATGCTCTTTTGGAATGCGCACAAATCCTTAACACCTTCCAGAATGACCATAAGGGAACTCTTGCATCCCTAGGCTCGATTCACTTCAGAAGGTCAGATTATTTTGCTAAGAATGACTCTCTGAGTTTCATAGTCTGGCCAGCAGTAGATCCAGATCTACAAGGTTCTTGACAACCCAGGTTTTACATAGGAAAGCAAGGAATTCAGAACCTTTATTAAGCTTCTAGTGGATCACAATCTGTGATTAATGGTCTTTTCCTCGGTAGGTTAATTATTTTGGGAATGCCTGGTCTGAGTCAATGTAAATCTTTTGCCAGGTATGCAATAGTTGGTGTAGAAAGTGTAGTCACAGATTAGAAAAGTAGTATTTGGTAATAACTGATTTAGTGGGAAAAACTGTCTGATATCCCAGTGAACCTTCTTGACTCCACTGCATACGCTTTATGTTACCAATGGCTACAGACAAATATTCTGCTGCACACACTTTATCATGTGATCACACTAAAGTTTGCACACGTTAGAGGGGAGAATCTTCTGCACACAGCAGACTGTTGGTGCAAGGAGAAGAACATTCTGGAACTTGTGCAAGGAGTACTTTCTTGCACAAACAGAAGCCTGTTGTTGTCACCAGGTGCGTTCCACAATTTCCACCTATGCAACAGAGATAGAGCAAAGATGGGGTGGAGCACTACCACTGGTGGAGCATTGCACTCGACTAAGGTTCAACAGTGCAATAAGAATAAATAAATAGGACTCTACCCAAAATATTTGATTATCAAAGCTTGGAGATAACAGGTTACCTGTAATAATAATAATAATTATTATTATTATTGTTGTTGTTGTTGTTGTTGTTGTATAGTAAGTTATACCAAAGTTATATTTCAAAGGTAACATAGTGGAAAACAATGACATTACTCTATTGTTTTATGAGTTATGTATTTTAATTTTATTCCAAAGACAACTGGAGTAAGTTACTTTTTAAAACGTAACCATTCAAAACCTGCTGATGACAAACACGAAGATCATTGACTCTTGTTATTTACTAGCATAGTTCTAATCACAGATTGCTTCACAGCTACAAGGGCCCATCTTTAGTTATTTGCACCCTGCTGGAAAAGCTCCAAGGCTTGAAACCCCCTCTATCTAAAACCTCACATTGCTGCTGCCAGTAAGAGATGTATAAAGAAGTTCCATGTGTTCCTGTAAACATTGAACATGTGGAGCCTGGGAGGAAAGTGCTTAAGAACCAGTCATGTAAATTGTATAACTGAGTCAGAGTCTGGAAGGTAATAAGCATTTAGAATTGCCTGTCATGGCTGTCATGAACTGCAGTAGTGGTCATATCTGCAGGTGCTGAGTCTATGGAAACTAGAACATATATCATCCACGATACACACATCTCAGAAAGATTTCTTAATATTTGAAACAGCTGTAGAAGTGTATGACATTATTTTTTTATTAATTACACACACACACGCAAAACCATTTTTGTGGGGATTTAACAGGGAGGAGGGGAGGCCTATATCCTGCTTTGAGCTTGGTGGAGAAATTAAATATAACAAATAACAAGCTAATAAAATCAGGTAGGCAGAGATGAGGAGCAGGATGGAGAAATTCCGTTCTTTGTGTCCCCTCACACATCCATCTCCAAACAGAGAAATGCATGGGGTGGACTTCTACTTTACTTTGCTTGCCACACTGACAGTAGCCACAGTAGTAAATTGTAAGAGGGAGATCAAAAATGCTTCCTCTCACTCACAGGATTTCTCTGGGATGGACTACTTCGTGCTGCATCTATCTTATGGGCTTTGTAGGTGACAGAATCTTTCACAAACATACTCTTTCCTTTCCCACAACATGCTTAGAAGGAAAGTAGATGACAGCATATGGGAGAGGATGGCCTTGCCCGTGCTAAAGCTTTTTCTCCAGTGTGACACTTTTCTATTCATTATGGAAGAGAAGACAGCTATTAACTTGTAGAGATGAAATCAAGCACATGAGGTTGGACAGAGAGGATGTATTCCTTGGCCCTGGCAACCCTGTATATTTAACAGCCAAGGCTGCTGAAGCTTTCTGTGATGCCCTGCAGTCAGTTTCTTGGTCAAAAATTGCATTGCAAAATACACCGTTCGTAAACCCTCATTCTCAAGTTTCATGTCACCTTCTTGTCAATGCTAAGCTGTTCCTCAAAAAAAAAAGAGAGAGATTGAGAGAGAGAGAGAAAGTAAAGGAGAGTAATGAGCAACACAAGTTACAGTATCTGGGAGTGACTCCTGATGAGTTTTACAAGCTGTTAAAAGGTACCCAGGGAATGGAGAAATAATTTTTAAAATATCTAATAACTTATTCCAGTTCTGTTCCTTCTGTATATAATTACATAGTCAGTTCAATTCTGAACCTTTATGAGGTTTTTTAGGTATTGAATACTTTAGAAGTGGATTGCTATTCCCTTCTTCTTGGGGTGCTCCAGGACCATCTATCTTACCCAAGGCCACATAGGCTGGCTTTTTAATTACAAGACTGAGTGTGAAGATGAATTCCAGGCTCTAGCTTCACAGCTAGGTGATCCAGTACATTGAACCAACCATTCCTTCCTTACCCAGAGCCAAAGGGAGCCTATTGTGAAATAATGCATGTATAAGGAAGTAACTCAAGCGGTTTTCAGATTTTGCCAGCAGTCCACCATGTGACTGGGCAGATGACCCAGGCATATCTGCATGCACAATGGACAGCTGGAAAGATCACACAAATTCCTCATTCACTTGTCAGTTTATGCTCTGTGATTTCAAAAAGATTCTGATCTTCAAGGAATAGAACACATTAATGATTTAAATTGCCATTTCAGATCCGAAGTGGAGAGAATGCTGCTAGTCTTGCCAATGAACTGGCTAAACACACCAAAGGACCAATCTTTGCTGGTGACGTGAGTTCTTCTGTCAGATTGATGGAACAGTTGGTAGACATTCTTGATGCACAGCTGCAAGATCTGAAGCCAAATGAGAAGGACTCTGCTGGGCGGAGTTATAACAAGGTAGATGCAGACCTGAACAGCCTTCTCTGTTTTGCATCAAAGCACCTTTTTTGTCTCCAGACTTTGTTTAGTTTAGTCCAGAAACAGTCTTGTGAAATGTCTGCTTGTTTTGCATCAGTCCCTGTGTAGACCTCATTCAGCATTTTGAAGGCAACTTCTTGAAGGCTTTGAGAGGCTGTATCACAGTGCCTCAAGGTTGGTGCACAAGAAATGAAAGTGAATGTGAACATGGCCATTTCTCTGTGGGAAGTAAGAATAGAATAGATGGTATTAATCATGTCTTAACCACAGTTCTGAAAACAAAACAATGATTTGAGAATCAAGAAGAATCAGCTCTATTGTGCCTCTGGGGCCATCATGGCAAAGGAAGCACATTTGAATTAATCCCTATTTTGGAGTAATAATCTCAGATGTGATCTCTTATTCATGTGACTGGAGATCCTAGAAATTATTTAAAACAGCAAGCAGTGAATTACTCCTAATTCGCTGGAATATTCATGCCCTCCATTAGCCTCCTTAAAAACAGCGGATTCACTGAGAAGTGCTAATTAAACACACCTAAAATTATTATTTTTTTAATCAGCAGAATTGATTTCTGAGATTAACACGTTTGTACAATAATTAAGTAGTAGTATTATTATTACACTTTTTGTGTGTCTAACCTCTGGTTTTTGTTTTTGCTTTTTCTCTTACTAACAAGCTCCAAAAGCGAGAGAAGACATGCAGGGCTTACCTTAAGGTATCTCTCCTGTGCTGTCACCTTGCTTTCACCCTGCTTCAGTAATCTGCTGCTACACTTTATCCTCTTGCTGCATGATCCTATGTATTTCAGTCTTTGATAAATGTGTACTGTGCCTCTCCATCACCAACTGTACAAAATGTTGGCTTTGCACAGGTATAATACTCCTAGAATAAGCCAATAATCAATATTTCTTCTACTTTTCTTGAAAAGATGCAAGAACAGTAACCTTAACTGAATTGGATATAGCAAAAGCTTTGTTTTTCTTAAGGCTCAGGATGACGAAGAACAAAGCTGGTAGTAAACAATAATGGTTTTCAGTTTGAAACTTTTTATATCAAAGACTGTGGAGCCATATTGGGTGGAATCGCTGCTGTTTCACGATCTCCATTTGCACCAGTGGAGCTTGTGTAGCAAGAGTTACTTGATGGATTGCATCTCTTATGTCTGCATGGCAAAATGTCAAACACACATATACTCATTAAAACACCTTGCATTTACTTTAAAACGTACCTAAAGTAAATAATTCTAATGGCCAGCTTTGGTACCTTGCACGATAAATAGAATGCACAGTTTCAACTAACTGATGCACTGCTGGAAGATTATCCTGTTTTGTAAACCAGGAGGAGAATTTAAAATGCTGAGGAACTTTGAATATCTTGCAAGCCTTGCATTGTGTCATCTTTTTAATGCCAGTATCTATGCGTTGTGCTTCTGACTGGTGACGGGGCTTACTGTCAGGTGGAAAGGCTGCCTGGTGCTGCTCTCTGGAAACAAATGTTTCTGGTGTGCTTCTTTGGTATACCAATTGGTATGATGATGATGATGAAGAAGATGAAATAGCACTCAGCAAATAAATACTAAGACAGACTCCTGAGCTATGGTACATGCAGCATTCCCAGTTGTTTAATGGCAATGAAGTGGTTTGGAAGGTGCCTCCTTATCTTTCACTCCCTTTTCTCTCAGCTCCGTTCCTCTGGAGCCAAAAGGGAGCAGTTGCTGTGAACTGTCATGTTAGATGTGGGTAGAGCTAAACAGACTGGAATCAGTTGTGCAGTTAGCTTCTGGAAGCAAGTCATCATAAGTTAAGAAATCTCTGTAAACATGATCTGTTGAATCCTGAGTTCGGTGATTTGGTATGTAGCAGATAATGTCTGTGGTGATTTCTTAACTTATGACAGTTCTCTTCCAAAAGTTACGCAATTTGCATAACTGCACATCAGGACTTCCAGCCTTTATGCATTATTGATTGAAAGTATTTATTAACCACTCTTCTGCCCACTGGGACGCCCAAAGCAGTATACAATAAAATGGCTTTAAAGGATTTTTTTAAAATAATAAAACCAGACCAAAAATACTGTAAAAGCCTATTTGAAAAATCAGTTTTGAAAACTAGTACATGCTGAAGAATAGTATTTGGACTACCTGTGGAAAGCTCTACAGTAGTGGCTGTAGATGTAATAATGGTTGCTTATAACTTGACCAAGTGGTAAAATCCATTTTCCTAAAAGGGGAGGGTATGATTAGGGATGATTCCGCATCCTATGGCCAGCTCTTAATTGTTTGACCAGCTGCAACAGAACTTCTGTTCTGGTTCCGTGATGATTTCCTATCTCACTTCCACTGTCTACCTGTGGCCATTTTACCCCTTGGAATACAGTAAAACTTTGGGGAAGACTTCAGATTGCTCAGTCACACTGAGAGATTTTACAAGATTGAAGGAGGTGGGGGAGGGAGTTGCATTTTGATAGCCCTGTAATAATTGCTCCCTTTTAACCCAGCTAATGGGAAGCAAGGCAAAGAGTGCTGCAGTAGGCTGAATTTTTACCATTGCATTTGCAATTCACCTTTAAAGATAAGTGTCATTGTGTAAAATGTAATAGTGTGTGTGCTATTAAGAATATGTTTGCCATTGCAGTGGGGAGAATCTTGGGCAGGATCCAGCCCAGATGAGGCATTGATTCCCATTGATGTGAGTGAGAAGCTCAAGAATGTGCTTAAAATCTCTCCGTTGGAACCAAAAGGATCTAAAAATGCTGAAGTCTGGCTGGATCATGCTTGAGAATTTATTCTGTGTGTGTCTTTCTTGCACTCCCTTGGCAAGAAAAAGTGCTATTACAGAGCAGAGTATTTTCATACCACTGGAGAAAAGCAGCAAGTCAGATAAAATTAAAAATATAAGAAGTGAATCAGGCTAATGGATGTATATAATCTGCACAGCATATATAGGCACGCAACTCAAACTGCAGCCTTAATTTCTGACTGGTATCATTTTTAGTAGGTCTCAGATGAGCTTCTCAGTTTGGATAAGACTAATAAAACCTCTTAAAATTACAAATCAGAAGCTGGCTGATGCTATGCAAATGAAGCAAGTCCTCACTTTGTGACAGAGGATTCATTTGTAACTCCGATCAGAGGCTCCGATCCGTATTTCATGGTGACTAATGAATATGGCCTCTGCAGACCAATTTCTGTTCCACTCTATTTAATGGCTGGAGCAGTATCGGTATGAACAGTTTGACTGTTCTGTTTCCCATTAGAGAAAAGGAGAAGAAAATCCTTTCATGCCACTCCACAGTATCTTCCACCTGCCGTTGTGGAGGTTCACTATCCAGACAGAAAGAGAATATTAAGATGGATTAAGCTAATTAATTTTGCTCCTGACAATAGTCCCAGCTAAGTTTTCCTTATCCATTCTGGCACGCAGCACAGTGCTCTGGACCCGACATCTCCTTTTTGTGTGCAACACTTCCTGTTTTCAGTCCCATTCCTTTTGAAATTGATCAGCCCTGTTATCTGGGTGCTTAATGACACATAACTGACTGTATGGGACAACATAAGCGTGGTGATGCAGCAGTGCATAATGTATTCAGTGCCTCACTACAGTATGCATAAGTGCCGGAGCCGCCTTTCACTTGGTGGTTTGATTGGGGTGATAGCTCTGATGATTTTACCGGATGAAAATAATGGCTCCATTCCGATCATAAAGGCTGGTTTAATAATCTGGGATACGCACAAACTCTGTATATCTGCTCATGGCCCCTTTGTTCCCTTTGCATATGCAGTGACACAACCCAGGAAACAAAGGTTAGGTTAAGGCTAGTATCCTGTTTGGTTTTTGTGCATTCACAGAGCCTCCAGCTGCAGAAGCTGGCATCTGACAAGGAGCAGGTCACATGCAATCATATACCTACCCAGCACCTCATTAGATCACTGTGGTAGCTTCTACAGATCCCTGTCCATCAATATTGAATAGGATATGGACCATAGCTTCCCATTGTATGGGAACCGTTAGCTGCAGTTAGATTTGGAAGCCATGTTAAGATGGCTTCTTTGGAAGCCATCAGCTATAGTTCCTACTTTGTATATAATGGGAAGGCATACTTAATTTGCTACTTCCTAACTGCTGTGTTTACTTGTGTAAATGGTGAAGAAAAGCCATCAGTAATATAGGCCATATGCAGGTGCACGTAGTTTATGCACATCCTGGTTTATTTAGCTGGGATTTGATCATTCAAAATGAAGACCTTTCCCCCCTCCTTCTTAATTTCACAATATGTTGCAAGCAGCATATTGTACCTGTAACTCCTGTGAGATCATATGACTGCTGAGCATTTTTTCAGTACTGAGTGACGGGGCAGGTCTCCTGTTCCCATTGAATGTCATATGTGCATCAGAGCCCAACAGAACTTGGGATTGCCTCCAGGGGCTTTCATTTTAAAGCCAAGGGCACTCACATTTTGCATTCTTCAATATGTTAATAACATTCTTTTTCACAGCTGCTCTAAGGCATGTTATGCTGATGTTCTTTGTTCTAAGGGAATGCTGCAGCAGTGTTGTCTTTAAATCACTGTAAATCATGTTGACAGCTGAATATTACAATTGTCATCTGATCATGTTAGGCACTCTCTCCTGCTGCCTACGGCATAGTGCCTAATATTTTTCTAATGAATGCAGGCTATCGTTGACACGGTGGACAACCTGCTTAGGGCTGAAGCGCTAGAATCCTGGAAAGATATGAATTCTTCCGAGCAAGCACATGCTGCAACCATGTTACTTGATACACTGGAAGAAGGTGCTTTTGTCTTGGCTGACAATCTCTTAGAACCAACAAGAGTCGCAATGCCTACAGACCACATTGGTAAGTAAATTTTGAAAAAATAGGCACCATGCCGCAGCCAAGAGGAAGTGTATGCAAAAAGTACTAATTGGGAATATCTGTGTGTGCCATGTTTGGTGAAAAAGGGCTATTTAATCTTTTAGGAACGAGTGAAAAGTGACTTGTTTGCCAGATGATATAATTAATGCTAGTAAAGCACTTCACATTCCTTGGGGGGGTTAAAAAACAACAACCCTAACACGTGATGTATAAGTCATTCTAGTTTCCCTGTAGTCAAAAGTTAAATAAAGGGTCTAAGGCCAATAACTATTTTCCTAGCCTTAACATACCACCAGTTACAATCTGAGTGGGTAATCTTTGGCCTTCCAGATATTGGGCCTCTGCTTTCCACAAGCTCCAGCTAGCGTTTCCAGTGGTAAAGGATTGTAGGAGTTATAATTCAAAACATCTGTAAAGCCAAAGGTTCCTCAGTACAGTATATTCTGATCTACAGCTTATAGAAAATGATATAGGCTTACCTTAAAGTATTATTGTAAGGACAGCCGGGGGAGGGGGGAATCTTGACTATTGAAAACATGCTACAGAAATGACCAGTTAGATGTATACTTAAATAACTGAAACATTTGCTAAAATACCGTATTTTTCCGTTTATAACACGCCCCAATTTATAAGACACCCCCCCCCCCCATTTTCTAACCCCAAAATTAAGAAAACGTAGCTTTGAGGATTCAGCCTCTGGGCTCAGAACGTCGGAGATTTTGTCTCTGTTGAATCTTGAGCCTACAGGCTCCACCTCCAAGGAGGTGTGTTCCAATTCGTTTGTTCAGGATCAGCTGACGTCAGTTCCATAAGGCTCGTGATTGGAGGAAGCTAAGTTTCCTGACTGTAGGAAACTAAGCCTCATGGCTGAAGGAAGCCTGTTTACAGAGGAATGTGCCGTTTTGTTCTCTCCTCAGCTATCTCAGCTTACTTCTGTGTAAAAGACGCCCCTCAAATTTTAGGGTAATGATTTTAGGGAAAAGTAGCGTCTTATAGACGGAAAAATACGGTACTTTTTCCATTATCTGTCATGAGATCCTAATGAATAAGGCTTGCTTTTGAAAAGAGTGCCATGCCAAATTTGGGCGCAAAATGCATAAACTAAATGTTTGTATTAAACAGAACTGCCTTCAGGTGAAAATGTGCTCAGTGAGCTACTTCGCAAACAGTAGAAAATAGCCATGCTTCATCGATAGTAGAATAAGTTACCAGCGCTTATAGCATAGTTTATCATTTAGATGCTGGCAGAGAGATGAAATGATTATGTGTTAGAGATGTGCAGATATGTATTCTGTGATGTCTGTGAGTGCGGTTGTGTACAGACTTTAAGTTTCAGTTCCTATGGTACTCTGAGACGTGACCCAGTCTATATTGATTTGGAAATGCAGAGAGAGAGAGGGAGAGGGAGAGAGAACGCGTGGGAGAGATGTCTTTGTAAAGTACTGAGACTATATATAGACATTGAAGAGACTAATTAATAAATTAATAAATGGGATAATGTCTGTTGCTTGGATTTATGAATGACACATATTTTGGCTGCTAAACCTGAAGCAGAGTTTACAGAAATTAGTTTCATTGTGACCCTAAGTATGTTTACCTGGAAGTAACAGGTGCAATGGATTACTTAAGCCAGCTTTCAGAAACTAACAATGCAATCTGTATACCCAGTGGGCTGCATGTGTAACTGATTCAAAAGTGCCATGACTTGCAAACTTTTAATGTGGACAGCAATGGGTTTCATCCATCAGGGAAGTCCGTGCATGGAAGTTTTTTCTTGCACTCATAATGCCCTTGCAAGATAGGGATGATAGTGTGATTGAACTGATTTTTTGATCCTCCTACACATAGCATTTTGTAGAAAATACTACACAGAAGCGTCTCATTAAGTTTTTGCTCAAACTTTTGATAGCTAGCTATGTGCACCATTTTAAAAAACTGTGTCTACACATATGCTAAATACAATAAGTCAGAAAATGTTACTTTTAACAATGGCCCAGTTTCTTATTTAAAGCTGTAGTTCCCTCTTTAATGCATGCTTTACTTCTGGAAGGGTCAGAACATAGACTTGCATCTCCAGCAGATCTCTGGATTTTGTTTTGCTTTTTATTTAGGAATCAGCAAGGATTTCCACCTCCTTGCTGTATAATAACAACAAAATAACTTCCTCTCATTTTTAAATGATGCTTGTAAAATCAAGAAAACTTCATGTAATCAGTATTGTGTGTGCAACAACTGTGAACTTCGTTCAGTTCCAGTTCTCTAACAAACTGCTTGGCTCCATATTCTATACTTGTAAGTATATGTTATAAACTCAAGTATATGGTATTAGTTCCAGCTACGGTGGGCCCATTGAATCAATGACATTTAAATAAATGTTGACTTAAAACATTCCATTCATTCAGTGGGCCTTTTCTAGTTGAGACCAGCCATGTCTTTTGCATCAGACTCTGGTTGGTTGATCTTTGGATTCTGGTAAAAAAACAGAGCAGATCCCATGAGTCTCAGACCTGCCTAATATTACAATACTTAACAGGCAGGAGAAGATTTCATTTAGAGTGTATAGTGGTGCCTCGACTTACAAACTTAATTGGTCGTAAGTCCAACGGTTAGTAATTTGAATTCCCCGCCTTTTCCCCCTGCCTTTTTCTTTTCATAACTGGAAGCTCCGGCCACAAGTCGAAGCAAATTTTGCGGCCGGAGCTGGTCGTAACTCGAAATGGTTGTATGTCGGGATGTTCGTAAGTCGAGGCACCACTGTACTGCCAAAGCTTTGATGTATTAAAAATCCTCCTGATCCCAGTTAATGCATGGCTGAGGGCCAGGCAGAAAAGGACTACTAGGAGTGGAAGAATAGGAAACATACTTATCTGCTCAAAGATTTCTGAGAAAAATCTGCATTTTCAGCTCTTTGTAATTCAGTGAAACCAAGTAAAAATAATAACCTTAATCAGGTCTCTTTACACTGAATTAGCTGGAATGAAGAGTGATTTATATAAATCATATATTGGGAAGAATTTTCATTCTCTTGTCCCAACCCATGGCCATGCAAAAATATTAAAATAGAAATTATTTGCGGGGGGAGGGAGCTTATTATAACAAAATAGAATCAAGAATAACTGAGCAACAGTATCATATAAAGTTTTCTAAAATGCCATTTTCCCTGACAGTCTCCTGGGGAGGATTGTGTTTGACACAAATAACTAACATATTTCGGAGCCTGAGGGATGCCACTAGAAAAGCCATTGGGGTAAATCCTTTCCTTTCTATAGCCAAAAATGATATATAATCCTTCCAGGCTTGTTTTTTAATAATAATAATGTGCCATCTAGACAATTCTGATTTATGGTGATCCCGGCTTTCCTAAAGTACTCAGAAGTCATTTGCCACTGTCCTTCTGGTGGTGCTATGGGCCCATGCAGCTTGCCCAAGGCCACACAAGTGGTAAGGCATGTAATCCAATCACACACACAAGTTCCAGATTATCTGGACTGACACTTTTCTGGGAGGACATGGTGAGGGTTCAGACTCCAGCCCACTGATTCCACAGCCAGACATTCCAACCCACAGAGTTAAATCAGCTATTTCCTTTATTTATTAGATTAAGAGTGCACCTTTCCTTGAAGGAGCTCAGAGGACTGTGTGCTTTGCCACCCCCACCCCCCCGTGCTTATCTCCGCAAGAATGCTGAAATTCACATTGAGCAGACTAGTGACTTGTTCACGTTTACCCAGTGAGTTTCATGGCTGAACAGGTATTTAAACATGGGTCTTTCCAATCCATCAACACTCTTAACTACTACACTTACAATGCTTGTCAGTTATTAGAGATCAGCTGCACCAGACTGGATACCAGTACTGAGAATTCATCCAGCACAGCTGTTTCGGTCTCAAGAAGTTAAACATTTCTTCTTACTCAGAAATCCTGGAACTTTCAAAATGGTATCTTTTAGGCTCACATTAAAAACAGGTTTGATGTCATGTTCTCTGAACTGAAATGCTGTTCCTTTTGTGGCATCTGCACTCAAGCGTGATTAAAATTTCAAGAAAAAAGATGACTCCATGTTTCTGAACTCATCCTCAGTGTGCCTCTGCAGTGTACAAGCAAACAAAGGCATCCAGATAAGATGTCTTTTCAGTTTGAAAGCCAAACGACAAATGTAACTGCAGGAAAAAAACAAAACCTTCCTCTCTGTTTTTGTTCATCCTAGTCCTGGAAGTTGCGGTGCTGAGTACGGAAGGGCAGGTGCAGGACTTGAAATTTCCTCAGGGCAATACGGGCGGCAATTCCATCCAGCTCTCTTCAAGTACCGTGAAACAGAACAGCAGAAGTGGTATGTCTTTTGCAATAATAATAATAATAATAATAATAATAATAATAATAATAATAATAATAATAATAATAATAATAATAATAATAATAAATAATAATTTCAGCTCTGAGAACCTCTTATTTTGCTGTGCAATTACACCCTTGGCAACATTTAAAATAGCTCATCAGAGGCTCTCAATTATACATAAAATGTTTGGCTGGCATTTTTGCTTGGAATCAGGTCTCTTGCACTAAAGTTTTATATTACAGTTGGGAAGATCGGGTGGGAAATGCTGTTGAACACATGTTGTGCTCTTTCAAGGCAGTATAATGGCTGCTTTCTTTCTTTCCTTTGCTTTTTTTAAAAAGGTTTAGCAAAGCTGGTTTTCATCATTTACAAAAGCTTGGGCCGGTTCCTCAGCACTGAAAATGCAACCATAAAACTAGGAGGCGAGTTTGCTGGCAGGAACAGTACCATTGCTGTGAACTCTGATGTCATTGCTGCCTCCATCAACAAAGAGTCCAGCCGTGTCTTCTTGACTGATCCGGTTCTTTTTACCCTGGCACACATTGATGTGAGTTGTAGTAATGAATTAATAGCAAGGTCATAAAATCAGCAAGAGTGAAGAGCAAAGTCGGGGTGGGGGGGAATCTTTCAATTTGAATTTTAAATGTCGGGCTAGGTCAGAGGCACAGGTTTATTTAAGTCTGCGAACATAAAATTAAATGAGCCCGGTTCAGTGATTATTAGAACTTAAGTGTATTCTTAATGAAAGCTAATTCAGTAATCAACATGAAAATGTAAATGGCTCTAATTTGTTCCTAAGTGAAAATTAACTCTTACCTTCGAAGCAGGGCAGAAAACACCAGCTCTTACTGTTTTGGTTGCTTAATGTAGCAAAATTTAAATGGCACTTAGAACATTTTGCTCTAATTTGATATTGTCTTCTGGAGCCCATTTACCAATCATTCTAGTACATTTAAGTTGATGCAGGAGTTGTTTCCTGTTATTCGGCTTGACACTGTTGGTCTGTCTTCAGTCAGTTCCCAGAGACGCTCTTGTTCTCGTCAGTGTGCTGTTTATTATCTAGGTTGGAAGTTTCCATTTACCTAAAACAATGGATCAGAAAAGTCTATACAAGAAAAATGATCTTTGTATATTCCCCAGTGTGGTTTTCAGTTCAGCTAAATTTGGTTTAAGATGCCAGCTTGTCTCTTATGCGTCTTTAAATCTGGTCAGAACTGAGAATGGGAAAATGAACACTTTGCTCAATCCTCAATTATTCAAGAAGCTCTTAATAAAAACTGTATATTTCTAGTGCTACAGGATGGAAAAGAATGGCCAGAAATGCATAGTATGAGCATTGAATTGCAAGTGGAAAACTATAATTGATTATAATTAAATCTACAGTAATTTGACCTGTGCTTTAGCATGTTTTAAATGGTAAAGTCCAGTTTTTAACTTGCTAGCAGACTTGTCCTGCTGATGGTGGACAGAATGTAGATGGACTTTATCCTGGGTTGCTCTTAATTGATGTACCAGGGGTTTGAATAAACTGTTTTTGATTCGTGTTTCAAAACTGCAGACTTTAGAGCATGCAGATTTCAGTGTAAATTGTGCTTCGTAAATATTATACCGTACATGGCATTTCTTTGTGTCTAGATCTAATTTTCGTATCCTGGTATCTTACAGCCCAACAATTATTTCAATGCCAATTGCTCCTTCTGGAACTACTCAGAACGGACTATGATGGGATATTGGTCGACTCAAGGCTGCAAATTGATTGACACAAATAAAACACATACCACGTGTGCATGTAGCCATCTGACCAACTTTGCAATCCTCATGGCCCATAGGGGAATTGTGGTGAGTAATGCTGGCTTTAAATGGTAAGCCTGTAGCAATTTGAAGACACAGTTAAATATTGAAATGTTGAACTATCTAGACCAGCGGTCCCCAACCTTTTCGGGACTGCGGACCGGCTGAGGAAGGCGGGGCACCCTCGTGCGCACGTGCGAAAGAGCGTGCTCTCTCTCACGTGGGCGCGCACTCTCAGACGCATGTGCGAAGTGGTGGGGGAGCGCGCGGGAGCGCGCAATCGCTCCCCCACCCCTTCGTGCATGTGCCGGAGCGCCCGCACGCGCACCCCCACCCCTTCACTCGGGCGCATGCATAAAGGGGTGGGGGAGCGCTCACGCCGGCGCTGGAACGCGTTTGTGTGCACAAAGCAGCTGTGGGGGGGGAGTGCGTGCGGGGGGGGCGGGAGGTCTGTCTTTGCGGCCTGGTCCGGCTCAGGCCACGGACTGGCACCGGGCCGCAGACCGTGGGTTGATGACCTCTGATCTAGACAATCAGATGTTACTGAAGAATATTTGTCAAAATCTGATTTAACAGTAATCCATCATCTTTGTGTTCTATAGATTCATATGCAAAATGGGGGGCAGGGAGGAAAAATAATGTATCTGATCAGCTCATTATACTTAGTGCTGAACTTTTTGTTAATGTGAAGATCGGTTCCCTCTCACTAGACTTACCCAGGCATTTTGTTAAGGTGTTCATTTAGCAGGTGGGAGCAAGGACAAGAACACTTGCTTTCCACACATGCGTCACCATTCTTGTCCTGCTCCATACACTGAGGATGAATGTCTCCATGAGGGAGCATTCCGAGATCCTGGATCCTCTTATTCCTTCTTTCTTCATATCCTTGCTTAAGAATTTTATGGTTCTCTAATATGGCCACAGTTGAGATTACTTGAAAGTCATTAAATGTTTTGCATATTTGACTTATTGTTATAAACCGCCCAGAGTAGTGCTTGGGTGATAGTGTACTGTGAAAATATTGGAAAGAATCTTTAAACTAGGACATCTACCTATAAATAAGTACTGAAAAGTCTTCCATTTGCTTCTAAGCTACAGAACCATGGAGATGAGAGTGAAACATAGCTAATAAGAGTCTGATATGCTATCTTGCTTTCGTTAGATTCCTGGAAAACTCTAGTGTCCTGACATTTTATTTGTATCCTAAAATTTTGTATGCACAGTCATAGTTGTTTCATTCCCTTAGCCTTAAAATGTGGCATGTCACTGGTAGTAAGAACAGAAGTGCAATGTTTAAAGTTGTCTCAAATTTTTATACTTGTTTTGTCAGTAAACTTTACTCATATCTTGATTAATAATGATTTTGTTTCTTTCAACAAGCTAGATTCCCATAGAAGGAAACAGTAATTCATAGATGCTAGCTATGAATATGATAACATCACTTTCTACTTATTAATGATGGCATTAATTTTCTTCCATTTTCCATCCTTTCCAGTACAAAAATGGAATGCATGGCTTACTCCTGACTGTCATCACCTGGGTGGGGATTGTCATTTCCCTTGTCTGCCTAGCAATTTGCATCTTCACTTTCTGTTTCTTCCGTGGCCTTCAAAGTGATCGAAACACAATTCACAAGAACCTTTGCATCAACCTCCTCATTGCAGAATTTATTTTCCTAATAGGCATCGATAAGACAGAATATACAGTAAGTCTTGGATTTTTTTGCCTCCCAACCCCTTCAAAACATCACAACAATAAGGCTACAGTATGGCTTATTTGGTAGCAAACACAGGGGTCCCACTTCTCTCTTTTACCTTTATAGCCCCTTCCTTCCTTCCTCCCTCCCTCCCTCCCTCCAGGTACTTTCCTTCTTTATGAATGGAGGAAAAGTGGCCAGGAGGAAGAAGATTGTAGATGAAATGTGGTAAGCCATTGAAGACCTGAGCACTTCCCCACTGTCACTTATCTGGCACAAACAGAGAAGTGGTGTGTGGGAAGGGGCGTGAGGGGAGTGTGGAACCTTACTTCTACTTTGTGAGGTACCTTACCTCTACTTTAGAGACAAACACAAGATTGGGAACTCTGTGTTCAGAGCCATTCAGGGGTGAGGGCAGCACTGTTTCATTCAGCTCTGCATAACCATTGGAAGAATGAAGGCTCAGGTATGGTTCAGTAGTCCTCGTTACTCATGAAATATGAGCTTGTCATGGCATGGCTTTCTTTATATTATTTCACAAAGATAAAATCAGTAATTCATATAGTTACTGTTCTTTTAAAAGGAAATAAATTCTTCAGATGTAAAATTACAATAAAAATGGTAGATGCTCTAATTAAAACAAACGTGAAAAGCGCAGGAAAGATAAGCACAGACCTACATAAATAGTTTCACAGCCCTATGTGTTAGAAATATTTGTTAAAAATGTGTTATTGCAAATTTCTTTTTCATCGTATATACACCTGCTTCCTATGACTACTGTGAACAGTCACTGATTATAATCCAGTGAGAGTTAGATGAGTCTGCCTCATTGCTATGAACAAAGCCAAAGTGGCAGATTGAAATACTTGAACAAAAAGTTGGTTTTGTTGGCAAGGATCCTATACTGGATTAACAGCAGTGTAAGTATAATTATATAAATAGTAGCGATGAATTACTGATTAATGAGTTGTCACATTCCTAGTCATGTAAGTGGCACATGATTAAGAATGAAAGCAAAAGGAGTTCACTTATTTTTAGTATTAATATTAGTCTTAATTTAGTCATTTTTGCTTATAGGAATTGATTTCCTCTAGCACCTCCGTATTTGTGTTTCTGGTGGTCCATGGTATCTGTAGAACTCCTCCAGCACAGTGGCTGAAATTCTGTTGCTGGGATGGGCCCACTGAATGAGTGAGGATTCAGTTAATCGGTTCCTCTGTAAGTTCCATTTATTCAAATAGGCCTACTCTAGAATACTTCAGAATAGTGAGTTGCAACTAGGGCAGGCTTATTTAACCATTGGAACTTATGGAGGAGTTTACTCACCAAATCTCTATAGATTCAGTGGGCCTATTCTAGTGCAGCTAAGTAAGTAACGGAGACCCTTGCAGGGTGCGGGCGGCATACAAGTCGAATAAACAAATAAATAACAATATTTCGGTTCATATTTGAAACAATCTTTCCCCCAATTGGCTTTCCTCACTGTCCAGCTTTCGCATCTGTACAGAGTAATCAGGAATATCATAGGATTGTTATTTAGTGGCAGTTGGCTGCAGTGATTTATGCAATCACACTAACACCAATGTAAATCACAATAGAATTCTGGCCAGTGTTTTTTTGGCTGTCTCTTTGTGTTATTCTGTTGTTGCATACCAGTGATGCAGCAGAACATTACACAAAAGTACAGTATGTTCCAGTCCTTGAAGTGGGGAGAAAGCTCTGGTATTCTTTTCCTTTGCTTCTCATTTCAGACTACTGTTTTCCTGCACCTTAAGGCACAAAGCAGGCTCCATGTTTCTCTAAAATAATATGCCCACAGAATTGAATCAGTTGGTAGGATTTTGTTCAAAGCTGAGCTACAGAGGAGGGAATGTAACTTGACTATTGATATGACAGCAGACCTTCCTAAAGAAGGAAAATCATGATATTTGATATTAAAGAAAATAGAATATTCTGACAGTGGCATAAGAATTTTCAGCAGAAGGTGTAAATAATACATCTAGTAGCAGTGTCTCTTTATCTTGCTGTACCAAATCATCCTCAATATAAGCCTTAGAGCAGAATGTTAACATTGCACTACCCAAAATTAATGGACTGGTTTCCACACTAGATATTCTATTATATTGAAGAATGTTAATAGGCACATACCTTTCCATATTTTAACTCACAGAGCGCAACAAAGGAGAGGCTGCCATTCCTGGGAGCACAACACAGTTTTAGCAGTTCTGAACATCAAGTTTTGTTTCTGGAAAACACTTTTTTTTAAAAAAAGGGTTGAACTATGCAGATGCTCTGTCCGCACAGTCAGAGCTGCTGCTGTTAGTTCCAGATCAATCGTAGTCTGGAAATGTCAGATTCAGTGGAAAGTTTGAAAGTGGTGTAGTTTGCATTTGATTGTTTCTGTTTCTTTGCAGATTGCATGCCCAATATTTGCAGGCCTCTTACACTTTTTCTTCCTGGCAGCCTTTGCCTGGATGTGCCTAGAAGGGGTGCAACTCTATCTCATGTTAGTAGAAGTATTTGAAAGTGAATATTCTAGGAAGAAGTACTACTATGTTGCTGGCTACCTCTTCCCTGCCACTGTTGTCGGTGTCTCGGCGGCGATTGACTATACCAGCTATGGAGCAAAAAATGCGTAAGTGGCCTAGGTGTTTCTAGAGAATGGATAAGATAAACCACATTATGGGCTAGGGAGCCCCCAACAGGCTAAAGTAGCATCTGAAAGTTTTATCAGTAAGAGAAGTCAATGCAGTGTGCAAATCCCAGTCTGGTATTTTGTAATTGTACTGTAATAGTTCAAAGGACCTGTACTGGGGGGTGGGGGTGGGTGAGGAGTGAGCTTTTAAAAATTGTGACCTTGTTTTCCTAGCAGAGAAGATTGGCTTGAAATAAATTGGAGAAAAAGTAAATAATATTTTGGTTCTCCAATGGGAATTAAGTAAAATAGTAAAATAAAATAACTTTTTCCTCAGTTTAACCCCCCCCTCCCCCACTTGCGGCTTGTGAGCAAGTGCTGCATTAGATTGCTTTGTTCAGCTGATCATCTGGCTATATCTTTCTCTGGATGATGTTAGTTCGATATTTCAACCCATATGTTTCATTTTGATAGTATTCTATCAGGCAAGAAGGATTAAAATTAGCCACTGACTTTTATTTATGAAAACAGAGATGTTTATAGAAATTGACAGAAGGTAGACACATGGAATTTCTGAAGTATAATGTTGCTAGAGGCATAAATGCACCTTCCAATAATGCTTACTTTGTTTTTTGATGAAATTAGTTATGGTATTGGCAGGTACTGTTGAATACAAGAAAGCTTCTTGATTTTGCTGCTGCTGAAAGACAAAAGTGATTCAACAGGGGCATGTAGTATATAAAAAGTGAATCATTAAGTAAAAGGAATCCTGATAAGCTGATGCTTAGTTGAGTTTAATGCCGTTTCTTTTTGTTGGAGCATATTGTTGGGTGCTGTGCTATTTTGGAGGACAACAAGACATTTAGATTGCAGTTTTACATCCCCTAAACCCTGTATTTTCATTAAACTTTGTTAGGAGAAGAAAGAAGGCAGGGGTAAAGAGCTAAATATTGAAAAGGGTGAAAGGAAAAGGCTCTTGCTGTTTTGTGTTGCAGAAACACTTGCTGTTGTGTTGTGGTTTGATAAAAGTCTGAAAAACATAAAGGCAACTGAGCCATATTACTCCAGTTGTTTGTCTTTGGGATCAGGGTGGGTTTTAGTTTTATGGAGAAAACATGTGGCAGGTTGGGGGCCCTGCACATACATGCATACACAGTCATCCTTCTTTCCACTTCTGCTAGGATGGCCAGTACTGAGGGAGTGAGGGTTTAACCTTGTTTTACAATTATCCTGCTGGCATATTGAGCAGGAGTACTGGGATGGATGTAAATTTAAAGACTCCCACAGTCTAGCAACTCCGATTTGGATTGTTGTTCGCTTGTTGCAATTAGCAATGCAAAAGTAGCAGCTTGGGTTGCTCTAATATTGGGGAAGGGGGAGGCTAAAGCTTCAACACACTTGTTGCTAACAGTTCCAGATCAGTGATCTTTCCCTGTAATCCCACTGATCTGGTGTGGGGGAGCAGCTGGAGTCCAATGTTAAAAGTAGAGTAGATGATTAAGACAGTGTTGGTGAATTGCTCAATGAAATGGCACATATTTGCACAATAACCTAAAGGCAGTTGTTGGTCAGAATTACCTGAGTACAAATTCAGCTAGGGGCCAGGGGGGGTATTGTCTAACTTGTATCACATTTCTTTTTAAAGAAAGCAATACTTCTAGTGCCTTAACAAAATAACGTTTCTACAAATTCTTCTGGCATCCAGATTCATGATTTCTTTTAATATCTGCCCAACTGGACCTCCCATGCAGGTCTCTCACTTATGCATAAGAATTATTAGACTTCAAATTAAGTGTGAGGAAGAGGGACAACCAGTTATGTATACATCTGCACATCTGCAGTAATGAGTTTCATGTGGATCTCTACATGGAACTACTATTAAAAGAGTTGCCTCATAGCGAGGGGGTATCCATGTAACTAAGTACTCAACAGATGTTTTATAGTTTCTATTGGTATGACATAGAGGGTATGTTCTGTGCTCACATAATGTTTCTTCTCTCTTTTTTAAACAGTTGTTGGCTCAAGGTTGACAACTATTTTATCTGGAGCTTTATTGGGCCCGTTACCTTCATTATTCTGGTAAGGCTGCTATCTTTTTTTTCTATCCATCTGCCTGCTTTCCCCTCAGACTCCTTGATTTATTTCTGTGGCTGTCACTAAAATACTTTGAAAGCTAGATAATCTAGATTACATTGATCATTAAAAAAATATCTCTTAGTAGCAAAGTGAATGTATGCATGAATTTTGACCTGAGAGATTTGGGCAGGGCGGTGCCTTATTTTGGTTTTAATTAGAACCCTTTCAGGCAGATTTTTCATGTGTACATCTGGCTATACATGCTTCTCTGGACTAGCACAAATCTGGTACAGCTGTGGTCATAACTGAATTATGAATGTTATATTATTGAGGTGATAGTTTGGGTTGGTTGGTTGGTTGGTTGGTTTATTTATTTATTTATTTATTTATTTATTTATTTATTTATTTAATATACCACCCATCTAGCCAGAGGCCACTCTGGGTGATTTCCACATTTCCTTTTTTCTTTCTTTCCAGAAACATTATTTTCATTTATTGAGTTTTTCCTCCCAGTTGCAAAATTAAAACCCATTCTGTCTTCTTGAAAAGGATTGTTGATGGACTATAATTTATTCAGTTAATTTATTTCTTTACTCATTTGTAACTTGCTGCTCCTTCCAAGTTTCTCATAGACTCTTTTGTGTGATTTCCAGATGGTCTGCTTGAGGCCAGACTCCTTTTTGCTGCTATTATTTAAACTGTGCTTTCAGATAATATAGAATCCATAAAAAATCTCCACAGTTCTGTTCTATCTTAAAAAAAAAACACCTGATGATTATACCAAAGTCAGCTGGTTATACTGGCTGTGCTATGATAACATTCTGTTCCAGAAGAAATTATTGTAGTACTCTGTACATCTCGATACTACAAATTGCTGTGCATATTGAGTGTCAGTCATGATAATCAATGTCCAATTAATCCCGGATAAGAAGTGAAACCACACGACATGATCAAAAAGTAGTCATTGGTCAGAATCCTATTGATGTTAGCATAAGGTTTGCATAATTGCTGCAGCTAATTGCAGCTAGTTGATGAGGTACTGAGATGCACTTTGATGCTTAGATATGCACCCAGTTGCACAACAGAAATGCAGTTATGTAGATCCTACATGAACACCAGTGGGATTCTGGCCACGGTTCAGAACTTTGTAGCTGGTAGCTCTGGTCAGAAGCAAGAACAAAACTCCACATAGGAAACAAAAATTCTCCCATTTAACATTTCCATTACCACCCTGTGTGCCCTGTTAAAAAAAGGCTTTTCCAGAGTTCCAGGACTTTACTATATGACATGGAGTATGCTACATTGGAAGGAGGAAATTCATGTCTCTGATTTCTGCCCTTCCTGCTACTTGCCAATCAGGAGAATTTCCTAGACACCCGGAATAGCTTTGGGAGGAGCACAAGGGGCTACTGCAGGACAGAGGCAGTGGAAAACTTTTGTGTAATTTCTCTCATGCCAATTTCGCAGAAAACCAGTGTGCTTTTCTCTCAGATTTATGAGACAGAAGTAAGCAGAATAATTTGTATATTTTATTACATTTTCACAGTTCACCAAATTAACCTCGGCAAACTTTACTTCCAACTTGTAAGCATGCCCCATAAATCTGACTACTCTGGCTGTTAAGTGTATCATGATTAGACTGTAGAAATGCTATTTGGTTTGATGACTGGCATACAGTTACGGATGAATATAGCCATAATGAATAATATTATGTTTCTAACAGTATGAAAGCTGCTTGCAGCTTTATTGTTTTTATGACACTCTCTTCGGAGATGTATCTTCAGGAATGTACTTTGCTGGATTAGAAGACTACTTTAGCAATCAACATTTCCCCCCTTTCCTCATTATTAGAATCTCAACAAGAAGTTTGCATTGTAGAAGAAGCAGATCATTCACATTCATGAACATAACATAGATATTCTCTGTCAAGTGTTCCTTTTGTCTCTGCAAGTGTCTTTGCTCTAAAGCAGTGGTTCTCAAATGGGTCCCCAGATGGTCTTGGACTGCAATTCCCAGAAGCCTTCACCACTAGCTGTGCTGACCAGGATTTCTGGGAGTTGCAGTCCAATAACGTCTGGGGACCGATGTTTGAGAACCACTGCTCTAAAGCATGGTTAGTGCTACCTTCAGGAACTTGAAGTCTGCACATCTTGGGCGTGTGCACTTCTCCTTCCTTCCACATGGCCAAAAGTACTTGTTCAGTTTGACTTTTGAGGAAACATGGTTTCTCATAAAGTAGAAACCAGAGGTGTTAATTTAAAATAAACCCATTTTGAAGGGGATTTGTTTAAAAACAGAACAAGAATCTTGGCTTGGATAATTTAAATATCTGTGTGGTGCTAAACCATGACTGCAAAATATGTGAACCATCTCATTGAGTCACAGGAATATCATGTGAGTGGCCTAGTAATACAGGAGGTGATTCTCTGACCTTGACTTCTAAATCAGAATCTGTAGTGTGCATTACTGCTACATTTCATCAGGAAGGCTACACCTGTTCCATTTCTTCCATTTCACTGCATCCTTTCCTCATGGTACCACGTTTGGGGTTTGAGCGTATGTATGTGTTTGTATATGTTAATTTCTGTGGGCAGCATAGTAATTTAGAAATTCACCAGAATTAGACATGGTGGCGGCGGCTGTTGCTTCAAAATGGCAAATTGTACTTTCCCAGATGTAAGGCTTAACAAGAACTGAAGTGTTCCACTTTTACCAATCTTATGATTCTGCCACTGTGCTTCTATCAATTGCATGTGTATACCAGTCAGAGTCAGGTAGGTAGGTAGGTACTTTATTGAATAAATATCTAGGCTGATTCAAATACAACAAAACACATTTTAATAACAAAAAGAACAGTAAATATTCAAATCTCAAAACTTGACACCGTTCCATAAAACAGAGCATTAAACTAATAAAATATTATAAATTGTGTATGCAGTTTAGTTAGCTAAATAATTATACTTCTAAAATAAACTTATATCAATGAGAATAAAATGTAAACTTCAATAAAGTTCATTAAATCTGTACCTTAGTATCTGTCCTTTACACCATTATCCTCAAACACTCTCTCCCCCCTGAAAAACAGGGTTATTTATTGTGAGCACTCTTATGTTCAGTTTGTTTTCCTCTCTTTTTCAATAACGCAATACTTTGTGTGGGCCCTGGGCATTGCTGCACATGCTGGTGTTCTCTCATAACCAGGTCAGAAACTCAGGGTAAGGGACATTTAATCATATTGGCCATGTACAGCCAGAGTCTACTATTATTTACTGGCCGTGACATTATTATCCTCCTGCAAATCATTTAGGCCAAGAAGGGAAAGGCCTTTGGGAGCAGTATTCCCAACTTCAAAAAATATGAAACAGCAGGTAGCAATCACTGCGCAGTTCCTGGGAGTAATTCTTCTCCGGCAATGGCTTTGCCCTCTAATCGTCCCTACCAAAAGAAAGGAAGTGTAAAGATTCAAGAACAGCTTAATGGGCAGTACAACCGCAGAAGAGCCACAGGTGTACATTGATGTGTGTAAATGGTTGGCATCTCACTTTTAAGATTACAGTCCTTATAAAAATATAGTAACAGTCATATTACTTCTGCAAATGTTGTTGCTCGTGCTGCTTATCCATGTACTTAATATTGTGGCAGCATGCAACAATATTCATGGTACAATGGGAAGTTAGGCTGTGACTCTTCCACAGAATATACTAGCCTCAGCAAATGAGATTGGTAGCATTTTGTTCAAAACAAAAGGAGATGCTTATTGTTCTTTTAGAGAGCTTTGAGATGTGTGAGATGTTGCTGGTGAACTTAGAGGCATTCCATGGTGTGTTGTGACAGGGGTTTTCTGCTGAGTCATAGAGTGAGGGAGCCCCTCTGGAGGGATTTATTGTCTGTCCCTTCCCCACACCCTGTACAGAAACTAAGCAGGCTTTAAGACGAAGGAAGAAACTTTGCTGAGCCCAGAAATGCAGCCCCTTCTCTGCCAGATCCCGGCAGGCCAGTAAAAAACAGCAACAGAGCAACTCATAAGTTCATTTATAAGGTAGATATAAAACATATAATTCAAGCAGATGATTTATTGAGGCTGCTGTGTTATAGACATCTGTCTGTGAGTAAGCTCCACTGAAGTACATGGGAAGGACTTGTGAGTATCCATGCACAGCATTGTACTTTAGCATACTCTGAGATAAGACTGATGGCTATAATATAATGCAAAATTAGCCATTCATGTTCCAGTTGAAATTTCCTGGGCTTGAGACTGGCAGGAGAATATTATAGTATGGGTCATTCATTTAATAGACTGGAACAATTTGTACATTTTGAAGTAGATGATTTACCGAAAGAAAAATATGTGATTAAAGCTCTGTTGTAGTTGGGAATTGATGCTTCAAGCATACTGAGTGGTATTTTCTATTTTCTTGATTGTAAATAGCAGTCTTTTTCTTTCCCCTGGTTGATCTTTAGCTATTACATACAATGGTAGTCTCTTTTCTATTTTATTAAATTCTGTTAGTTTAGGTACATTGATTTGAATTAGAACCATATTGTTTCTAATGGGCTTAAACATCCTAATTCTTTTGCTGAAGTGTGGCTGTTCCTCAATCAAGTTTTCTTTATGGTTCAGAACTGCTTTTCTTATACTTGTGAAACATTTCGCTATGCTTTCTTCTACGACTGCCTTATTCCCAATAACCCGAAGATTCCTCTGGAGTTTCAGGGGAAGGAATAGGGCAGGGTCTGTGAAGGAGAACAGTTGACTCTGATTTCATACTCGATGCCTATGAGGCACCAGGGTTATAATATCGATGGGGAAAAAACGTGTATAAGTAATGAGCGGCAGAAACCCATTAGTATGCCTGAAATGATTTAATGAAAGCTTGGATCATGACACGTCAGGAGCTGTTCTTATCATTTGGACAGCTCCATCTGCATCTTTAATAATTAATTCAGTTCAGGGAGAGTTCAGCTTGCACACTCATTTAGAAGCCTTCTTCAGACAACACATGTCTGGCTGCCGGTCCCAAAGAGGGATGGGCTTCTGCATGGCTAAAAGCAAAGATCGGGAGATACATGAGCAGTTTTAGAGCTGATTTTGCCAGGTAACAAAAGCTCCAGGGAGGGCAAACAGGGTCAGAACATGTGCAGTTCAGCTAGGTTACTTCAAGTGGTGTTTCTCTTCTTCTGTCTTATCATATCCATGTCAGCACTTCAGGCTGTGTGGAATGAATTTTAAGCTTCTAAGCTCAGGTGAACATGATTCAATTGAGCACATTGATGGCTATAAAACAAACAGTGCCTTCTTGTAAACTCTGGTCAGAAAAGCCTGCATTTTGACTTTTTGTTTTGCCCCTGTACATTTCATAACCTTCAAAAATAGGTTGAGGTTGATAAGACTGTTTTGTCTGGTTAGGCTTTTGTGAGAGAGCCACATGAACTTTCTGCATTGCTTTAGAAAACACTACTAACCTTGCTTTAGAAAACACTACTAACCCAGAGGGTCTGGAGCTAATCCTTGTTCATGAATAATGAAATCTGCTAGCTTCCACCAAAAATAAACAGTTTTAATTCTTACTCAGCGATACTGTTCATCCTTCTGTGCATAAGTGGCATGGTGTGCAGATTTGACCACATGAGCTACTTTCAGAGGAAAGATTAATCATTTTAAAAATTTCAAAGGAATGCTACGCAGAGAATTTTATGATGGTTGAATAGCAGAAATATTTCTATAAGGCAGTCTGAATCCACTGGTTGAAGGAGGTACTTTCTATGGCTTTCTTTGTGTACAATATTTTAAGTTACTAGCAATGGTCTGTTAAAAATGTTCCTGCATTAAGAAATTAACCTTGTAATCTGTCATTTAAAAACACACTTACACAACTAATGTATATAATTAGCTGAATGATTTTTTTAAAAAATCAATAGTTACAAATAAGGGAAGTAATTCTTTGTGTGTCTTTTTTTCACAAAGAATGGAAGTTCAGATTATTCATTGTAAGCGTGGACACTTCCTACTACTTATTCTGCCTTACACTTTACATGCGAAAAGTATGATCTTTTGCAGGGGAGTATGCTTCTAATTCCTGACTGATTCCAATCACACACTGAACTGTTATGGTTTATCAGCAAGGAATTCAACTATTAACATTATAATATTGAACATATGAAGGTTTCTCTGATCAGTGGTTCTATATCTACAGCATAAAGAATACTTTGATACAAATTTGTGCATTTCAGCCTTATTAATGTTTTGATAATATACATACATATACATACATTACTCTTGGTTTGTGTGTTGTTGTTTTTTGGTCTGTATTGATTTATTCTAAATAGACCAGAATTTTTTTTATCATCACTTATTGCTGTAGCTGAGGAATATTGTCTGCATAGTAGGAGTTTAATTTCTCATTAACTGAGTTCAGCACTCCCAGATTCTAAGAGCCAAGGGCCAGTTCATTAATCAAGCAAACTCAAGTCTGGAATTGCCATCGGTTTGCTATCAAAAGAGTTGCAGCCAGTCATGGACCCCTGCTGAGTTTATCTGCAGGAGAAATACATTTGCTGTATCTACACTTTACCTTTTTAGGTGGATGCATCTTATTAGTTCATCTAAAAGCATTTAAAGAGTACATCTATAAACACCGCGTTTGCAGGGTCTGAAACGGTATAAAAATACCAGAATGTGTCTGTGGGAGACTCATTTCCCTAAAATTCTTCTTCTGATAAGAACATTTAACACTGCCAACATGTACAGCTAAACTCTTTGTGCAAGATGTATGCTGAGCGAGACTGGCTGGGATTTTGACTGTTGTTGATCTAATTCATGTTTGCAGCCACATTGTAAAGACTATGTGTCATCAGCCTGCAAAATAGCTCAGAAAATGATCCTTCTTGCTGCTTCTCTTTTGTTTAGTCTAGAGCATCATCATTAATCAACCTGTTACTTGAAGTAGTTTAATTTCACTGGTATCTGTTTTGACAGCTGAATCTTATCTTCCTGGTGATCACACTGTGCAAAATGGTGAAGCACTCAAACACTTTGAAACCAGACTCTAGCAGGTTGGAAAACATTAAGTAAGTACTTTGTGTTCGAATCCAAGAACTGTGATTACTTTTCTGATTGTTCCAACTGATTGAAAGCTCCCTTCCATTAGAAACACATGGCTTTGTCTCCCAGCAACCACAGATGTCAATTAGATGCAAACAGCACCAGTCCTGCTTTCGTCACATTTGTTGCTATAATGTCACAGGCAAGGGTCAAAACTGAGTAAGTTCTACCTGGAATGGCAATTAAGAAATAGCTTTGGTGTCTTCGTGGAAGTTCCATTGCTATGTAACAATTTCATTTGCTTTTAAAATGCATCTCCAAATTGATGCTCCTCTTTGCATGGCTGATGTTGTTCTGCACAATTTGTTTTTGTTAAATTATTCTTGGTAGTTAGGGATTCTCAGCAGTTTCCCCAGTCATAATCCCATTCCCAGAAGAGAATTTGCCGCTATTACTGTTGTTATCTTGAAGATTATCTATTTCATGCTAATTTAAGAAATACTTCAATCCTGGTGTTATACTGTATTCCCTTTCCAAAAAGTAGACCAACAGGTTAATGTAATTAACGGGAATCTTACAGTGGTGTTTCACGCATCAGGCCAGAGCTAGGCAATATAAAGACATAGCTTCTAACTTTATTCCAAGTCTTATGTTGGCCTTATGTTGCCCGCCCTTGCTTGTGATCGCTGTATACAATGTTACTGCAGACTGAATAGTTTTGCTAGACTGACTGTGGAGGGACAGACTCCTCCCCCCAAGCATTCTTATTTAGAAGAAAGCTCACTGTTGTCATTGGGACTTCCAAGGGAAATGTGGTTAGAGACAAGAGTTTCGAATTTTCTTTAAACATAGAGTTAGAGGAAGGGCAGTTTTGCATCAGAGCTAACCTTAAAACTAGATGTTGCTTAGACAGCTCACAATATCAGCTTCATTGCATGTTGCATGTTAAGAGAGAGAGCGCTAATCTTTAGCATCTCTCTCTTTTCTTCCTTTTCTTCCTCTTTCTGTCTTCTCATCCACACCAGTAATTACCGTGTTTGTGATGGCTACTATAATACGGACTTACCTGGGTAAGATAGAACCCTATATTAACAAATCTAAAGCATGACTTCTTTTTTAAAAAAAACCTTTGCAAATTTGGACAATTCTGTGGATTGTCCCTGATTTTAATTAACAACTTTGGAGATATGCTAAACTATTTCCAACTATTATATGCCTTTCATTATTTTAAACTGCTTGCATCTGCACTTTGAATTTTCTAATTTTGACTATTTTTTGTATAAAATTACTAAAAATGCTTTCGTATTAATTTCAATTTAAATTCTGTCTAATAATTTTGTTTCTCTTTTCTGCTTATAATGCTTTCTAGCTATGAAGATAATAAGCCATTTATCAAGTAAGATCATTAGTTAGATGTGGAATGCACTGAACAAACTCCCTTTCCCTTTCATTCTTTGCTGTTCTCTACAATTTCCTTTTTTTGCCCCCTGAAGATATTCATAAGGAAATATCCTTTACAATGCAACCTTGTATGTGGCTACTCTGAAGAAAGTCCTGCTGAATTCAGCGGGACTTGCTACCAGGTGGTTAAGTACAGGGTTGTACCATTCAAGATTTTATTTTGTGGCCAAATCCATATATTTGTCACATTTCAGCAAGGCACTTTCATTTGAAAAATTAGACTACCTAGTCTCAGTTTAGCAGTCTTCAAGCTTTAGGTTATTGGCTTTTGATCTGCCATTTAGCCTTTGTGTATTTGTGTTATTGGTGTATGTGTGTGTCAAACGCAAGCACAGTTCTTAAAACATGGGCCTCCACCAGCACTTAAGCTAGTCATTCAATTCTCTCTCTGTTGTACAAGATACATAAAGACACATGCATACTTATAAAGCAAAGGGTTTGTAGAATCTTGTGCTACAGCTTTTGCATTTCAAACAATACTGAGAACTTTTGCAGTCTTGAGTAAGAGAAAAGTCATATTTACCACTGTTGTTTTCACTGGAGACTGAATGGATTTGTACTCCCTTTAACAGATGAAATAGAATTGTACTCCCTTTAAGAAACAAAAGCTTGATAACAGTAATTCATTTTATTATTATTTTTAACATTTGAATATGAACCTAGCCAGAGTCAACCATAATTAATATAATTTTAATACGCAATTTTGCAGTATGTGTTTTCTTTTTAAAAAAAAAATATTAAGCAGTGTTAGTTAAATTATTATGTTCTTTTTCAGGTCTTGGGCCCTAGGTGCATTTGCTCTGCTGTGTCTTCTAGGCCTAACGTGGTCTTTTGGCCTGCTTTACATCAACGAGGAGACAATTGTGATGGCATACCTCTTCACAGTCTTTAATGCTTTCCAAGGAATGTTTATTTTCATCTTTCATTGTGCACTCCAAAAGAAAGTAAGTCATAGGACATATTTGCTTTCTCTGTTTCTCATCCAGAATGTCTTACATAATATGTTTTAAACAGGCTTTTATTTTTTTTATTTTTTTTAAAGTGTGTAATGAGACAGGATGAAATATGTGCAAACTGTGTAAATTTTAAAAGGTTCCTAGGACATCAGAAGTCATTGAAAACAAAAACTCAAAAGCAGTTGAGCCATTCATTGTTCAGCAAACATGCACAATATCTATTATGGAGCATAGAACAAATAAGTAAATTGTGTTTAACTACTAAAATAGTGTAACAGCAGTTACCTGGTGATGGATTCTCTGCATTGGTGGATAAAGGATGATGGCTAAAACCATCTGTCTCAGTGGCACATCAGTTTGTCTGTGATGTCTCTGTCTGTTAACAGAGATGAGGTGAAGCACTTTCCAGATGGGAGAGATTATAAGGCCTTTCTATCCTACTTCCACAATAACCTGCCATTTTTTAAAAAAAAATGCACAAAATTGCATTTAAATATGAATTTCCTTTTCAGAAAATGTGCAGGCGTAAATAAAATGTATTTTTGTGGACATATTCATAAATAATTTTTTATCCTAAAAAAAATAAATCAGTTTTAAAATGCAGTTTGGTCCATTTTGGGGCCAAGACCTGTACTGCAAAATTTTAAGAGAAGTGTAGTAGTGAATAATTACATTCTGCTATGCTTCTTAATCTGGGATGTACACACTAGGTCAGTTTGCATCAGAAGTTGTAACAATTAAATTCTTCAAGCAACCCTCCAAGTTTTCTTGAAAAAGTGGTTAGCAGAAACTTGGCAGAAAAGGCTGAAAATGTCTCTTTTCATTCCATCTGTTAAGTGAAGGCTGTATTAAAAGCTTACTCTACTATCTTACTCTAAAATTTCAGATATAAGGAAATGACTTGTGTTGTAATCTGTTAAAATTAGATAGAAAACATTACCATTTATTTATTATTATTAATTATAATAATAATCAGTACCCACTATTAGTGAAGTGAATTCTGTTGTATAGTGAGTGAACTAAGTGAAAAGCTGGGTTAAAATACAAAATTTAGAAGCTGAATCTCTTTTCACTTTTGTGCATAATAATTTTCCTTAAATATAAAATCATGTTCTTTGGCTTCTATGATTAAAAATAATAATAATTTAAAATAACTGTCATACATAGAAAACAGAGTGTACAAAGAAGTAAAAAGAAGAAGAAAGTGAGATAAGATTCAAGTTGAATATGAAAAATAATGGAGATAGGAAAAATTAATAATTCATAAACAGCATGCTAGGCATAATGGATTATATATTTTACCCATGTATTTTTAAAAAATAAGATTGGTGTTCAGACATTGGGATTTCTGGTTCATAGGTCCATTTGAGATCCATGGATAAAAGACTTTTTGAACTATTTGCAATACACAGGATGCTTCTTTTAATGAGCATTAAATCAGAAGTAACCTTTTGTATTCAAAATCAACCTAACATTCCTGATTTTGTTTAGATTTATCTGAAAGTACCTGAAAATTCTTTTTAAAAAATGTTAAGATTCTTGAACATGGACATCATTATAGATTTATGTTGCTGAAATGATAGAATCCAAAGTCACACTGCTCTTTTATTAGGATTATGCATTGTTTTTCTATTAAGTGGAGTCAGCAGAAAATGATATTAAAGTGCCAGTCAAGTGTGGAAAAACCCTAACCTAGCACCAGATTATTCATACCTGAAAGAACATTCAGGTTGCCATTTAAAAGTTTCAATGTCTTTCACAGGATATCATTCTGCTTCTGTATACGTAGCTAATGCAGTCTTTTTATTCTGTTATTACTAGTTGGTCACTAAATTGAACAAAGAAATAGAATTGTGAAAGTGAAAACTATTATGTTTCCAGTCCTGACAAGATGATAGTGCTGTTACCTCAGTTTTGAACAAGGTGTAATTTAGAAATAATGACAGTGGAATGTGCAGGCCCAACAGATAATGTACATTCACAGCAGTATAGACATTAGGCAAAATTAGCCCCAGGGAATGGTATTGGGGGATGGCGAGAGGAAGAAGCTGTGGTCACACACACTCTGTTTCGTAGTATTTTGAAGCAGCTAGAATCTTGCTTATTTCCTTGATATGTTAGTATCATTAATTAAAATAGGGCTTTTCGTTTTTGTGAATTTACCGCCATTCAGCATCAAGATACATCTTGATGGTGTGCCTGCTCAATCACAGATATATTCTCTTGAAATTAGTAGCCTTATTCTCATGTGAGTGAGTTCAGGATAGTAACGTTTAGATACATATTCAGTATGAACGTAGCTGTTAGGAAGCTGTTGCGGAAATTCTGTTTTAATATAATGGATGAACAAAGTAACTGCCATTGAAATGACTGATATTAGCACACTGTCAGAGCGAGGGGACAGAATTTAATAATCCTGCTTCCATGTCAGTATAACTATGGGCCCCATCACCTATTTCCATTGCTCTTGTTTCCTTTGGGAAACAAATAGCATTTAGTGAGTTATTTAGCCATTGCACTGGTATCTTCCTTTGCCGTACAAGATGGCCGGCTAGTAACAATAGAATACAAAAATAATGTATCAAGTAATACAGAACTTTTTAAAAAATAAAATAAAAGTAAATAAAAATAGCAATCAGTCAAAGCCTCGTTAAATCAGGCTAAAACAGAGTGAGACAGTAAATCGGCTCCACTGGCTGAGCAGCTATTTGAATAAAAAGTATACTCATGCCTTAAAGAGATAGTAAGCAGTTTTAAAATCTAGTTGCTGAGAGCGTCCTTTTTCAAGGTCCCACAAACACACATCAGATGTGGGCAGAGCAGAGAGAAAAACCTTTGTGATAGATCACAACAATCAGGCAGGTATATATGGATATTTAGCTCCTGTCAAGGAAGGAGATGGTACATCAAAATAAGGCAAGAATTCTTTGTAGTACCCAATGATAAAGGAAGGAAGGACAGAGATTTAGACTACTATTCATCATACTAAATTCGACCCTTCATTTTCAGGATTGCTTTTGGGCAGTTTGGGCAGCTGCATATCATTCCCTCCCTAGGAGACATTAGGGTTGTGCAGCTGATGGGATTACTGACTGCACCATGGAGAATGGAAACAGAATATTCCATATAGCCCATCACACATCTCTTCTTCTGTTAAAGTCATATGCTAGAACAGAACTGCAGACTGGAGAAAGTGTAGTAATCAAGCATGTATGTGAATGTTATATGACATCATCCTAGATGAAGCAAATTGGACTAATTCTGGTTGTTAGTCCCAACTGAGTAAAACCATTGAATGAATTGGACTAATTGGCCAAATTAACATTTATGAAAGTTCTATTGATTGCATGGATTTACTTTACTTAGGACTAGCAATCACATTTAGCTTAAAGAATTCATAAATATTAAAGTTTCTAAAGACATAACCCGAACCCAAGCTGAGTTCTGATTTCAGTCTTAAATCTTCCCTCCACAGAGACAGAAGGCAACTGTAGCCACTCAGTTCTGTCTTGAGTTTTTGTCATCCCGTAATATCGCCAGGTTATTTAGAGCTCTAACTATGGACACTGCCATGGTGATCTGATGAGATGACCGGTGGCACACACCCAGGGATGTAACTGGCACCTTGTCATTTCCCTGCAAGAATTCCTGCAGTTTGATTTCCCCATGCATCACTATTGAACAAGATACTGGCTCATACCTTCTCTCCAAGTATACTAAACTACATGAAGATTTGAAATCAAGTCCATTTAACTCTTATGTAACAGAAATAACCAATAATTAATAAATAAGCAGCCAATAACTGATAAATACTGGCCAATAATTTCAGTAAACTTGTTGATACTTCATTGAAATAAAAGGGAGCTTTGTGATCAATACCAATGCAAGAGTAGGCAATACTTTTATAAACCACTAAAAAAATCATCATACAGTATGTGAGCTTTTGTGGATCAAGATCCACGAAAGCTTCCATAATGCATGATGATTTTTTTTAGTGGTCTATAAAGGTATAGTCCACTAAAAAGGTACTCTTGCCTTTGTTGATATTTGTTTCATTAGAAATCTGAAATCGGCCTTTTGAATGGTATCTATTTTATTTTATTGTTTTCCATCTGAGATCTTTGGAACAGTAATGGGTTTTAAACCTGAATGCATATATTCAATGTAGTTGTGTTACTCATATACAGGTACGTAAGGAGTATGGCAAGTGTTTCAGACATTCATATTGCTGTGGAGGATTACCAACAGAGAGCCCGCACAGTTCAGTAAAAGCATCAACTACAAGAACTAGTGCTCGCTATTCCTCTGGCACTCAGGTAACAAACCTTTTGACAGCACCTTTTAATGACAGCATCTTTTAATTAACTTTGCTTATAAAAAGCCCGCTGAGATGTGTTCTATTCGGATGCACTAACTGTGTTCTCATAATAATCTTGGTGACAATTGCATGCTTTTTAAATTTTAGACCTCAGTCTAAAGATGGTGGTTGTTTCTGTTGTTAAAGCATTAGACCATACACAGATTTAGTGCCGCTTTCTACTCAGAGCTAAAGAATGGCTGAAGGACATGGAACTTCATAACATGAATAATCAGTAATGGGCATATGCCTCTTATAAACATATACTTCTAACAAGCTGTTTTCACTGAGATTTTCTGCCCTTGGCTCTATAGCACTGTCTATTTTCCATCTCAAACTGTGATAGTCCTATAAGACCACACCAAGACCATAATTTTATTTGGCACTCACAAAGGTATAAGCCTCTAAACTTTTTTTAAAAACCATCAGCTGTAAGTGATAAAGAATGTGGATTAGGGAATAAATAAGCATATTATTTTCCTCAACACTTTAGGGCTAAATTTACTGGAACCAAGCTGTTGCATATAAAACCAAAGGGAAGGAAGCCAGCAGCATAAGTCACCTGACATACTAGAGCACTGCTTCCCAACCTTGGGTCCCCAAATGTTCTTAGACTACAAGTCCCAGAAATCCTGGCCAGCACAGCTAGTGGCAAAGGCTTCTGGGAGTTTTAGTCCAAGAATATCTAAGGATCCAAGGTTGGGAACGAGTGTCCTAGATGTTCATCAAAGAGCCAAAGACTAGTTTGAACCAAGCACATGACAGCCTGTTCTATATAACTGTGTGCTTCTCTCCTAGTACTCTGGTCATAACGCACATGACAAATGCTACACAAAGTGGCCCAGTTCTACACATATTTACTTATAAGTCTCACTGTGTTTATTGGGGTTACTGTAAAGTAAATTCATAGAGGACTGTAGCCTAAAAGTAGCTAAATGTGCCCTGTTGCAGCTTGAGGTACGTGACAGTTATCCCCAATTTCCTTTACCTTAACAGAGCCGAATCAGAAGGATGTGGAATGACACTGTGAGAAAACAATCTGAATCTTCCTTTATCTCAGGTGATATCAATAGCACTTCAACACTTAATCAAGGTCAGTTGCTGGATACATTTTACTCTACTATTGAAAATAATTTGTTAAGAAAGAATATCAAAGAGTTAGACTGCAGCAATTAAACTGCATAAGCAGATGTGTGCTCTGAAATAGGTAGGCTGAAGGACTCAACAATCAAACAGAAACATACACACATATGTATGCAGATTGTTAAAAATAAATGTATAAAATTACCGTTTGGCTCTGCCTTGAACACATTTAAAAGTTGGTTCCTTCATCCTCGTTGTTCAGGATAGAAGCTGACATTCTTATTCATGGAAAGTGTATTTAAATAAGTCTCATCAATAATTTAACTTAAAAGCAAGAACATAATTTTAAACCTTTACTAACCTTTGTAGTCTAAAACTGAAACAGAACTACCAGTGCAGTAACATTTTAAATGCATTAGATTTCCATATGCAGACATTTTTGCCTGTGAAATCAAATTGACATCAGCTCTATACAAAAGACATCTGCAAGTAAGTTTTTTTCTCCTGTATAGTCTATAATGTACAGCATTTGTCTGCCACATGACAGCCTCAGGAGGAGGAAAAAACCCACAACTGCAGACCTCTGGTCACAGTTTTATCACTTTAACTCAGAATGAATGTTTGCAAGCCTTTAAACATCTTCACATAGGTATACTAAATAATGCTGAAGGCTACCCTATCATCTCTGCTTTAAATTCAACCAAACTTTCACCCCACTCAGCCTGTTAGTTCTTTTTTTCAAAGGAAAAAAAGGTCAATAGAGAACTTTACCTTAAAATATAAACCCAGAAGATGAAATATTACCTTTTTTGGTCAAATGCTTTTTATGAAGAGATGAACCTTCCTGTCCCCTATAGTAAGAAAAAAAGCTAAAATATCACTTTTACTGCTGGTGTTTTTGTTTAAAATACTGCCACGTTAATGACTTGGATCCTAAAATTTGCTACCCTTGTACAGTGATTTGAAAGAGAGTAGAAATGTGGTCTACCTTACCAGCAACATTGCAGAGCAGATAGTATGTTGGATTTCTTGCAAACCGGATGTCAGTGCCCAAAGAAATCACAAGCAACCAGTGGTAAATTGAATTTCTCCAAAATGCTGCTCCTAGCTTCTAAAATCCTACTGTGTGGTGCAAACTCCTACACCCATGAAGTTTTTCCCATTCGATTAATGCAAAGTGGAAAGGTCTGTATATCCAAAGCAGATATTCTTAATGCAGCATTGTACATGTGCACACACATGCACACACACACACACTATTAGTGAAAATGTTTATAGCACTATTGGAGAGGGCTTTATGAGCTATACCTAACTTGTCCCCTGAATAATGTGAGATTGGTTAAGCTCAGATACAGTTTACCTTGTCAAAGACAGCCTATTCAATTTATTGACTCATAGTTTTACCATTCATTCATTCTAGTATGTATCTATATTGTATGGGACCCCCTGCACAAAAAAAACCCAACCTGTAATGGTTACGTTCCAGTATATGTGTAGGACACATGACAGATAATTTCCGGGGGGGGGGGGGGTTGTAACGAGACCTGCTGCTCTATGCTTTCCTCCCTTAATTCCTATGCACTGCCAAGCACTGTATCTTAACTCAGAAGCACAACACTATTATTCCAGCAAAATGAAAGCCTTGCTAGAAAACAAGGGACTGATTTTATCAGATTGACCTGGAAAATATTAACTCAATCACAATTTCCGGCACCTCTCTCTTGCTGCACTTGAGGAACAAGTGACTGATGACCTGGGTGTTACCGTGTCCATTTGTATTTTTCTCCTGCCTTAATAGGAAACCTTCTGCAAGTCCATGTTGGCGCAGGAGATTCCTTTTGGGAGATCTATGTTGCTGAGAGATGGAGACATGTTGGATTCAAATGAACACAGTTCAACTAAGTTCCTACGCTTATTTCCCCCCCCCCCAAAAAAAAAAAAAAGAAAGAGGTGGGAGAAGAGTATGGGAGACTCTTACAGACTCTTGCCAGATTGACATTTCTGCCTGGAAAATAACATCTTCACAGACCTTAAGATAAATATGTGTTGTCCACAGAATTTTGCCTTTTTATCTTACTCAGGAGGCTAATATAGTCTGTTATCCAGCGGCAAGCTACTTGAACTGGCAGTACCATGTACCCTGGCTACCATTTCATTCTAGTGTTTGCTCTGCAAAACTGGCTAGTGTCAGAGAAAAGGTGGCATTTCACTTGGAAGCTGCAATAAGACCTCCACAAGGCCCTTTTTTCATGGGGGCCCTTCTGTTCAGTGATGCTCCTTACACAGAGAGAAACAATGTGGCATATTTATTTATTTATTTATTTTTAAGAAAAGCCTTGGCATTCCCAGAGCGATCCCTGTTCTTTTGACTGCGATGGCTGTTTTTGTTACTCCGATACACTGAACCAGATAGTAAACATAGGAGGATGAAAGCATAGAGCATTCACAAATTATGTTAATTAGCTGAAATTATCATGCAGTGGAAAGTTTGCAATATACAACATAGTGGAAGATTATTTGAATTTCCTTTCCTGGTATCTCGATTGCATCCTTTTAAAAAAAAACCCTGTGAAAATCAAATAAATGAAACCAAACACCAAATAAGATTAACATAATCTGTCAGTAAACCAATTCCCTGAACTCCAGGATTTTTGCTACCTACAGTAATAATATTTTGAGTAGTGATAAAGGCATTAATATTTAAAATGTAATATCTGTCGCTATTGCCACAATGAGAACCTAATCAATTTAAATTTTGTATGTAAATTTTTAGACTCCTATCTCATTCTGGACATATAATATATTCAAAAAACATCAGCATCCCCTGCGCACTGTCATACGGCAGAACAGAACAGCACTTTCACCTAGCTCTTATATAAATGTATATGAATGTCCACAAAGACTGCAGTGTAATTTTATTTCCTTTGACAACTGTATTAATTTAAGAGATTCAAGATCAGCACTAGTTTTTTAAGTAATTATTTTGAAACTTTGCTTTTTTTAGAGGTGTATGTAGAAGAAGTGATGCATTAGGGACTGAAAGCACAGCAGTGTTTGTTTGTTCTCGCTTCCAGTGTGTTCATTCTAAGATTATCGTTACAGAAGGAACAGACATAACAAAAGATAATTTATTTCTGAAGTCCTTGCAGATAATCGTGTAGCATGAATCTATTTGTCATATAGAAATCTATGAATGATGCACCCTCCTTCTGCCCCTTTCTGCATGTGCTCCTGTTTTGCATATAATAAGATAGGCTTTCTGCAGCTTGTTGTTACTTACCTTTGGCTGAAGATGTTCTTTTTTTTTTAAGTTAGTAATAAACCTTGAATGTTTCCGTCACACATTGCCCAATACTTCTAAATCAACACAATTTTGATTTCTCTATTCTGGTCCCTACCTGCACTTAAGGTTACAGACATTAAGCTGTAACATCTTGGAATAGAACAGTGGTCTCTGTATTTAATTGCTATTCTTGTTTTAACAGCGATTTCGTATAAATTAGCAAATGTCATTCTCAGCAGGTGTTTACTTTGGGGATTTGGCCAGCACCTGTGAATTACTGAAATCTAACTACATTCTTACTCTCTTCCTTCAAATTAGTAGTTCAAATACATTCAGAAATGTTCAGCTGAATTGAATTTGACAAGATATACACAACTCATGATGAAATTAAAAAAAAACCACTTTATTGGAACTGTCAGGATCAAATTAAAGAGCTGATGTCTCTCTTTCTGTTTCTTTGCTCCAGGAATGACTGGCAATTACCTACTAACAAACCCTCTTCTTCGACCGCACGGCACTAACAACCCTTATAACACATTGCTCGCTGAAACCGTTGTATGTAATGCCCCTTCAGCTCCTGTGTTTAACTCACCAGGTGTGCCCACACTTCGGGATATGTTGATTTTGCATTTGTTTCTTAACGATTTGCTCAGAGCCCCTTCTCTTAATTTAGTCAGAGATCAAGAATTGCCTTCAGAATTTCTGTCACTTGAGAATGTAAAACTGCACTATATTATAGCAATAATGCCTTTGCCGTAATAGTATTTGCCAATAATCATCCATGTTTTTAACACAGGTGGCATAAATCTTAATATACTATTACAGGACTGACACCCCATGATCTGAGAGCCCATCTTCAAGATATATATCACTTAGAGGTATCATGTCTATGCAATATAAAATTAATCACAAGCTTGCTGAGAAAAATCTGCTTATGGAGTTGATTAGACAATTAAACCTGCACAAGGCATCTTGACGTTTGAACTGTCCCGGTGTGGGAAACTGCACCCATAGTCATATTTAGAGGCAAACTATAGTATAGTGCAGCTTTATGGGAGTTTTGTTTTCTCTTAGGAAAGCCTTGAGGTTTTGTCTAGAAGTAGAAGAGCCTAGCTGAGTGGGACATACAGGCCAGTCCTAAGATCCTTTGTTTCATCCACTAGGAAATACTTAAGAGAGTGTAGGGTGTGCTTTCAGTCTTGCTACAGACATTGGTGTCCTACCTTACTCTGATGCAGTATTCAGCTGCAGGGGCATTAATTCAGCACTGCAGGCAAACACACCAGTATCAGGATGCCAGGGTTGTATCACTAACCTTACTTCTGTTATACTGTGCTATCCAACTTTTTTTTCCTAATTAGTAAGATAGTTTTAAAAGTATGTATCTTTCCTGTTACTTAGCTGAACAAGCTGCCAATTACACTAGCCTTTAATGTTGCTAAAAGTCTGTGTCAAGTAGTTTATACTGTGTTCTTTTTCTAAGAAAAGCCCTGTTGTTACATGTCAGTTATTCTGATTTTTTAAAAAACTTGACTGCAGTTTCTGTGTTCATTCTCGTGTTTTCTTACTTTCCTTATGCTTTCCTCTAGCAACCTACAGAGAGACAAGTATGGGAGTAAAACTTAACTTTGCCTATCAAATGTAAATTTTTTTCAGCATGATTTTTAATGGGCACAATTAAAACATAACTAGCGGTCATGAAGTAGACTCAGCGGGCAAGTGGTTCACAATTTGCAAATGAAATCTTTCGATGCATAAACAGTACATGCATGCTCCTCTTTTGGAGGAGCAAGTAATAATAACAATCACAATTGCAAGCGGTCTGTAGCAAAGCAGCCTGTTGATAGCTGACAATATCTGATGCTGAAATAATTTGCTGCTTAAGACCAAGCACTGTAAAGCAAAAAGGCTTAATAATTGACTTGAACATTTCCACATTCCCACAATCATCTTGCTACAGGCTGTGAAAGACTTCCAAGTGTAATACCTGATCATGGGTAACTAAACCTGCCTTTTAAAAACTGGTTGAAGTACATTCAAGTGTGCTTAACTCTGCAGTATATCATAGAAAATTCATTTTGGCTTATTAAATATGCTTCAATATCTCTTTAATAGAGAATAAAGAATTAGACTATTAGAGGGGTAGAAAGAGAGAGAAAATGCCTTCATAGGGGAAATTAATACCAGCATGTGGCCCATACGTTGGTTCTCTCTTATGAATGCCATATGTTCCATACGGATAAAGCTTTTGCAAGAAAGATCTAGGAACATATATGAAATTACCTAGCTACAAAAAGTTTTTAAATCAAAGCCTAGAGAGGCTTTCTAAAGAATTGCTATCCTTTTAACCAGTTCAGTACATGTGAAGGCTGGAAGAACATGATATAAAATTAGCTGCAGCTATTTCACTTCAAAATTCTTATTTTGTAACCAAATAAAAGGCTTTTTTGGAGGGGAGGCATCAACCCAATCCTTTTGTCTTTATAGAACAAATGTTGGATTTTCTTGGTTAAACTGCAGCTTTAAGCACAGATTGAAAGTAAAACAGGAAACCTTCTTAAATGCTGATACAAACTTTGCTTTCTCTATAACTACTCCAAGCCTTGCATATAATGCAGCAGCCTCACAGTGGTCAGTCTCATTCCAAACACGCTACTTCATTATTTCTTTTGTCCCCCCCCCCCCCGCCAACCTGTTTTGGAATGATAAAAGTGATTTTTTAAGGGTTCACTAACAAGTCATCTAATCTTCCATGATACATGCCATTCAGTTTTCTTTACAAGCTTTTTTTTTAGTTTGCCTGGGAAAGCAATGTGATGTCTTAGTTTACATGTCTTTGTGTCTCTAGAAAAAAACCCAAATTTCTTTATCTCTAGAAAAAGAGCATGCCACCATAAAATTCTAGTATTGTTTTTTTCCCTCCTTTCCTAAACTTGTATTCATTTTTCCAGCAAATGTATGCAATTTGTACATTTCTCCAGCAGTTGAAAGTTGTCAGCCTGGCTGATAATGTCCTCCCATTCCACAGCTAATATTTCTTCTTTGGTTGATTTCTGTGACCCATGCTTAAAGAAATTCCTAACATTTCTGCTTTTGACCATTTGCCCATAGTGTCTGTGGGCCTAACTCTAAATAGACTGTGCTGGTTCATTCAGTGCTGTCACTGTGACTGATGCAGACTGCAGGGCTGCAGGCCAACTTTGGCCTTTGTGAAGCCTGGGGCCATTGCTTGCAAAGAGAACATGAAATGCAACTCCCCACTCCTACCAAAAAAAAAAGAGAAAAAAAAAACCAAAACAAAAAACCACAAACCAACCAACAAAAAAGCAAAAACAATCACATTCAAGTGGGGGAAACAAGCTGTTATTGCTAACAATCTAATTTGCTGAACCCTTTGCTCTAAGTTGCTGAGAAGCTCAGTAATTCTTCATCATGTTACAATAAATCATTTTACTTTCTTTTATATATCAGCTACTCTTAGGCCAGATAGCCTGAGCAGACAGACATGATGTGACTTGTCCAAAGTGAGTCATTCCACCTGCTGTCTTCCGTGTTGTTGGATGGTGCTTGTGGGTCTCAGACCCTTTTAGTGTGAAAGGTGGCTGTCTGTGCTTAACATGAAATCTCTGTACTTGTCCATTTTTCTTCATTCTTTTCTTTGCTCCATCTTCAGATAAAACACACACACACACACACACAAAGAAGTGTTAGAAATGCTATATTAAAGTAGTTGCTTGCCAGTTACATGGATGTATTGTTATGCATATACCTTCTGTTTCGTATGTGACCTAATTCCTTTTTTTTTTCTTTTCCTTTTTTAATTTAGTGTCGTTTAGGACAAATTCTGTTGATTTTCTTTTTCCTGAATCATGGTGTTGTACTTAAAATCTAAATGTTACTGAATGAATTGCTTTGCATTACGTATGCAAGGGCATGGAGTGACCTTCCCCTTCTGTTCGGGAGGAGTTATAGAAGTGGGTGCTAAATTGTTCCATTTAGAACCCTTACATTTGCTTTCAAATTCCTAATTGCAAGTTACCACTGAAACGGAATAGCAGTATTACTTTGTAAACCTCTCTCTCTCTCTCTTCTATAAGGTGTGTAACTCTTTACTGTTGGGAATATCCAGTCACCCTTACTTCCAAGTACAGCTTTGTCCTGAACTACATTAAAGACATTTATAGAGTAAGAACGTGGGCTGCAGTGTAGACCCTAACCCCAGTGTGTCCCTTTTCTTTTGCAGGACATTCACTGAACAATGCCAGGGATACAAGTGCCATGGATACTCTACCGCTAAATGGTAATTTCAACAACAGCTACTCTTTGCGCAACGGAGACTATAATGACAGTGTGCAAGTTGTAGACTGTGGACTAAGCCTGAATGATACTGCATTTGAAAAAATGATCATTTCGGAATTAGTGCACAATAACCTGAGGGGCAGCAACAAGAACCATAACCTAGAGCGCACATTACCCATCAAAGCTGTGATTGGCGGAAGCAGTAGCGAAGATGATGCCATTGTAGCAGACGCTTCATCTTTAATGCACAGCGATAATCCAGGCCTGGAGCTGCACCAAAAGGAACTCGAGGCCCCTCTGATTCCTCAGCGGACTCACTCCCTTCTGTACCAGCCCCAGAAGAAAGTGAAGACTGAAGGAACGGACAGCTACGTGTCCCAGCTAACAGCTGAAGTTGAAGACCACCTCCAGTCCCCTAACAGAGACTCCCTTTACACAAGCATGCCCAACCTCAGAGACTCTCCTTACCCAGAGAGCAGTCCTGACATTGAGGAAGACCTCTCTCCCTCCCGGAGGAGCGAGAGTGAGGACATTTATTACAAAAGCATGCCAAATCTTGGCGCTGGCCATCAGCTTCAGATGTACTATCAAATCAGCAGGGGCAATAGCGACGGCTATATCATTCCCATTAACAAGGAAGGATGTATTCCAGAAGGGGATGTAAGGGAAGGACAAATGCAGCTAGTGACAAGCCTTTAATAGTGTAGCCAAGGAAGGCTGAAGGCCACATGCAAGTATTAAACAGACTTAATTGGCCCCAGGCAGGCTCCCTCGTATCCGCTTGAAGTGAACAATTCTGTTGGCCCTGTAGTTTCTCCCATGGAAAGGAGAAGACTGGACTTTGCAGTTCTGTGAATTTTTATAAAACAAAGCTTTGTATATACACAGAGTATACTAAAAGAATTATTTGTTACAAAGAAAAAAAGAGATACCATCAAGGTATTTTAAGATATCTTGCTGCTGACATAAAAGAGATTGTGAAATAACACACACACACACACACACACACACACACACACACAATGTTCCAGCCATTTTACTGCAGCAGTTTGTGAACTAAATTTGTAAATATGGCTGCATCATTTTTTGTAGGCCTGCATTGTATTATATACAAGGCGTAGGCACTAAAATCCTGTGGGACAAATTTACTGTACCTTACTATTCCTGACAAGACTTGCAAAAGCAGGAGAGAGATTCTGCATCAGTTTGCAGTTCACTGCAAATCTTTTCCATTAAGGCAAAGATTGAAACCATGTCTAACCACTAGCAATCAAGCCACAGGCCTTATTTCATATATTTCCTCAACTGTACAATGAACTGTTCTCATGAGAAAAAAAATGGCTAAAGAAATTATATTTTGTTCTATTGCTAGGGTAAAATAAATAAATACATTTGTGTCCAAACTGAAATATAATTGTCGTTAAAATAATTTGAAAGAATTTGAAGAAAATATTGTGAAACGCTCTTGGTTGCACATATGCTACAAGCGGTTTCTTCTTACACTTGGTTTGTAGTACCGCAATATGTTTAAAACGCAAGTTCTATCCATTTTCACTTCTTTTTCACTGTAAACAGTGTTCTGCTTTGACATTAGTATTTCTTCTTATATTTTAAACTTATTGCCAAAAGAACATATTTTCTGAGAAGAATTCTCTTAGACACCAATTAATTCCATGGCCTCTGGCTTGCACACATTTGGTAAAACCAACAACCAGTTATTAGTAATAATAATAAAAATTGTGTGCCGTCAAGGCAATTCTGACTTATGGTGAGCTTTTTTCAGGGTTTTCTAGGTAGAGAGTACACAGAAGTGGTTTACCATTCCCTTTTCTAGGGTGCCCTGAGACTGTGCGACTTGCCAAAGGCCACACAGGCTGGCTTTTCTCCCTGGAAGCACAGTGCGGAATTAAACTCCCAACCTCCCGCTCCACAGCCAGATACCTAAACCAGTGAGCTATGCAACCAGCTTAACAACAACCAATTAACAAATTATAAATTGGTTCCCTTTTTATTTTTTAACTGGGGGGGGGGGAGGAAGAACAAAAATGGAGTGGCCAAAGGAAAACCCAAAATACTACTCTCATTCTAGTGAATGAAAGGTAGGTGCCTGACCCTTTTAAGCTAAGAGAAAACATAAATATTACTCTTCCATAGTCCTTTTGCCTATATTTAGTAATTAATTTATTTTATGATAAAAGATCTAATTAAATGTACATTGTTTCAGATTTTTTTTTTGCCTTTTTTTTCTGATCCCTTTGTGTAAACCTGTTAATAATGAGCCCATCACTAATATCCAATGTAAAGTTTAACACCTGTTTGACAGTAAATAAATGTGAATTTTTTTCCAAATAGGTAAAATGCGCTTTCTTACATATGAGTCATAAGCCTGAATATTTCCTGTGGGAGCTGGCTAAATTCTGTTTAGGATAACTCCAGTTCTCAGTTTTTATGGAGAAGGCTGGAGTAGGAGCTGCATATATATCTGTATTGAATAGAGGTCATTGCTGCTACTTGATATTCTAATCATAGTCTCATATGTTCAAGATCAGAAACGCAAGCTCTATTGCAAGAGTGTTAAGCAGTCCCCTCCATTTACATAACAGATTTTAAAAATTCTAATAGGAATTTGATTTATTAAAAATAAAAAAGGTTGCAAACTGCAGTCATAATTCTGGCAACTGTGATTATCTGGGTATAATTAGTGCTAAAGATAAGCTCTTGTCAGCGGAAAAATACCAATATTGCAGCATTTGTAGAAGAACTGAATATTCAAGACTTTTAAAAGATGGTAAATCACATCAATCTTTTCTGATATAGAAATTAGTATTACTTTTATTACTGCTAATAGCAGATGGAGAATCAAGGCAGGAAGCTGATGTGTTGCTCAAAGCTTTGTAACATGTCACCAGCAGAAGCAGGATTTAATTTTAGGTGCACTTTTCTGGAATTAATCTGTTCATTCCGATGCATTTATATTACCTACAGAACATTCAAATTCTAATTTTTATTTGTAAGAGTTTGGGTTTAAGTCATATTCTAATTTTTTCTCCCTTACTGCTCATTTGTTGGATTCCCTTCTGCTTTTTTGTTTTGTTTTGTTTCCACCCTGGTTGTTAGCTAAAACTGTAGTTACACTACTAGCACAGTTATAAGCACCACTAGAGAGTTCCATGGGACCCACGACTGAATGAACAGAACTTACAAATTTTTCCAGTGGCCTTTACATGTTGACTAATGGAATTTCATTTAAAAGTGCTTCTGTGGCTTTTTTCTTCACTACTCTATGATTTGAGAAGGACTGGCAAATGTTGTACACATGGTTTCTAGCAAGCTAAATGTTACATTGCATTAATACAATTGTATTACTTCAGACTAAATAATTCCCTAAATCCATTTTGCTTTAAATTTGTCAGATTATAGCCAAAAAGTATTAGTTATGTGCCATTAAGTTGTCATCGACTTACAGCAACTGTAATAGGGCGTTGAAGGTACGTGAGATATTTAAGGAGTGGTTTTACCCATTCCACACCCCAGTGAGTTTTCATGACTGAGTGGGGATTTAAACTCTGGACTCTTGAGTCCTAGCCCATCACTCTATCCACCACACTGGGTACCCAGAAATTATCATCATCCTGTAATTAATCTCTAAACCAGATCTCCGTGTGTACTTTGCTGTGTGCTTAAGTGCTGGCAGCAGTGTGGTTTGCTGTTCCCTTCTGCTAGCCAGCGCACAACAGGAGGTTTGGCTTTTAGGTAAACTGACTGACACCACAGGGCAGCAAGTAGAGTGAATAGCTGATGAAGTCTGTACTGCATTGGCTTCAAACAGTAATTTGTATACCCCTTTGCGCACCTCATGAGGCAGACCTCCAGTACTCATGTCTCCATTAGTCACGTCTCCTCATCCTGCTTCTGCACTTTTGCCCATATCCTGCACCACATTCCCCCACATCCATTTATATTTCCTTCCAGCCTCATTAGAAGTCTTAAATGGTTGTAACAGATAAAGCACAACTGGTATGTTCTGCTAGCTACAGGTAAGACATATCTGCCCATCTTCAACTGAACTGGAGCAGGCAACAGATATTGGACTGCAACTCCCATAAAACCTCACTGTTAGCTATGTGAGCTAATGAGAATTGTATGCCAAAAACATTTGGAGGGCACAGCTGCCAGGCCCTGAAAGTAACATTAATGTCACCCACAAGGTCTATGAAGCACAGTCCTATAATGTGAACATGCTTTTTAACAGCCTGAAGGTCACTGATACCCTCAGTATCATATGAACATCTTCATTGGAAGGACAATAACTATGCAAGATTCTTTCATTATCATGAAGTCTTCTGGATGTCGTCACAACGTTCTCCCTGGTTTTGATATTTAGAAAATGTCGCTAGTAGCATGTATTTCTTTCGTGTGTCCAGAGAATATTGTAGACCCACATCATACAATTAGCAGACCTGGTCCTGTTAATTGGCTGGAAAGAATGCCTACAAACCACATGTAAGGAGCTCTGAAGCTCTGAAAAGAGGACAAAGAAATAAAGTACTTCATTAGATATACCTGGTTTCCAGGAGTCTGCAAAAGAATTTTGTGACTGATAAATAGAATGTATACACTATGTCCAAACTTGGTCACACTTATAATGGACTGAATAATAGTATTGTGTCTTTACCTAGTCAAGAGTAAGAGTAAGTCATGTTGATGGGGGGGAGATTTCCACCCTTTAATTACAGCAAACCAGAAATTCACATTGGCATGTTGAGGCAATGAGGAAATGAAAGCTTGAAAATAATATATTCCTATGGTTGACTATTCCTTCTTATTGTTGTTAATTATGTGCAGACATTACCAATGTACATGATGCTGAAGAGGTGAAATTCCTGATAGGAACTGGGTGATTTAAAAAAGTATTGAATAACAGAAAAGACAGATGGAAACAGATAAGACAAAATGGAATTTACGGGCATATTTAATTCATAGTGTTTATTTAGCATTCATTTATGTAATGTCTATTATTCATTGATTATGATACTGCATGTGTAACGTAATAAGTGTTGGCCTTGTGAAAATTTTTACAGTTGGTCTGACATCCTAAAACACGTTACACTCACATCAAGCTTCAGTCAGTGCTACAGTGAAGAGGGAATTAAATAGAACAACCTTGTTGTCATCTACTAGGTACAGTTTACTGCCATAGGGATAAATGGCTGAATTTGTATTATGGTAGAAAACCACAGACAACAAAAAAGAAGCAAATAAAGATAAAGAAATAATGTTAAAACCGATCAAGTCAAAGGTTCTAAAACAAGGGGAAGAATATTCTGTTGCTGCTTTTAGAACTTAAAAAAAACCTGTTATCCCTACGTAGCATCGCAACGTTTATAGTACCACTACAACAACAACAAAAAGCATGTATCCACAAGGAGCTGTTTTGATTAATGAAGAGGAGTAACTGTTGTGTTGTAGCTCATTACTAGCATCTCTGTGATACTCCCCTCAACTAACTGGGGAGAAGCTGTGTCATTTATGAAGCTCTGGATTTTCCATCCCTGTGATTTATCAAATGTTGGATTTGTCAGCATTTCTGTTTTTTGTTTGTATGTTTAGTGCTTAAATAGATTAGAACTTTATCCTGCTGACAAGATGACTGACTCCAAAAGAATTGTACTGATAGAATTCTGTACCTTGAAGGTTCTGACCTTTTAGGTTTAGCCCAGTATTATTCAAATCAGATGAATAAGAAGAGAGGGAAAATCATAACAAAATGAAAATGAAACACAGGTCAGATACAGTGTGAAACCAAAAGCCACAACAGGCTTCCCTCTGTAGGAACAAAGATTTTCTCTTCAGTAGAGGCCGGTCATCAGTCTAGAACAATGGTTCCAAACCTTGGATAACTCAGGTTTTCTTGGACTACAATTCCCAGCAGCTCTTCACCACCAGCTGTGCTGGCTGGGGTTTCTGGGAGTTGCAGTCCAAGAACACCTGGGTTACCAAAGGTTGGTAATAGAGATGGGCACAAACCGCTGGTTTGGCGGTTTGTACTGGTTCATTTCTCAGCCGAACAGGCAGACGCCTACTCAGACACAGCACCTGGAGAAGGCAGAGAAGGGAAGCTGGGGCTCTTCCTCTGAGTGGGCACCTGCTGCAGGAGGCCAAGAAACAAACTGGCACAACCTACCTAATCAGTGGTTGGTGCCCATCTCTAGTTGGGAACTAATGGTCTAGAAACTGAGTCCCCAACCCCCGGTCCGCGGCCCGATAGTGGGCCATGGCCTTGGCAGGACCGGGCCGGGGAGATAGATCTCCCGCCCCCCTGCACGTACGCCCCCACGCATGCACACACGGGTGCCCCACCGCCCCCCTGCACACACATGGGTGCCCCGCCCAGCCACGCATGCATGCACAGGTGCACCGCCCCCCAACCAGTCCGTGGTTTGGAAAAGGTTGGGGACCACTGGTCTAGAAGGTTGAGATGTCTAGGAAGTCAGAAAAATAACTTGCCACTCTTCTTTCTGTAACCTTCCCCAACTAAGAGCACATGAGCTATGCATTGTACTTTGTCCACAACAAAGTGTTCCTGATATTGTGCATATTGATAGAACCTTTCAAGCATTGACCCTTACAAAGGAACAAAGAACTACCACTAAAGAATACTGACATGATAATGTATGGCTAATAAGGGGTGGGGTGGGAGACAAAGGAAATTGCCTTAAGCCAGGGCAAGATATTTGCCCATCTAATGCCCTATCCCGTGATCTGACTGGCAGCAGCTCCCTAAGACACTGGGCATGGTTCTTTCCTATTACCCAACCCTTTTAAACTAAATATGTCAGCAACTGACACAAGTTCCCTTTTGCATCCAAAGAATATCCTCTTCACACTCAGCTCTGCCCCCTCCCCTGTCTCTCCTTCTTGCCCGTAATGCAACAATATGCCCCAGGCCACAAGGTAGAATTTGAGTTGCAGTGGCGAGAAGCAGAAAAATCTGACCGTGGCCCCACAAAAATCCTGAGAAGGATTTCTTTGTCTGCTTCAAAATTGCCTTTTAATGTGACTTGATGGCAAGTCTCTGTTTGGTGCTTAGCTTGCTTTTGGTGTGCTATGCAAGAGTGCTCAAAATTTATTTAGAATGGAATTCTACATCCGTTTCCATTTTTCACAGCGTAAAAAGCCTGCATGGAGTGTGTTAATCAGTCATTAACAGGTTTTGAATGAAGCATTATAAGAGATTTCTTAGAGGAATTCTATAGACAGGCTGAGCTGTGAGTTTTGTTAATGAACGTGAACTCTTCATTTCCCACCTGTGCAGCTGAAGTAATATTTATTTCTACCCCAACCTGGCAGAAGAGTCTTGTGCTTTTTATGAGTGGGAAGAGCAGTTGTCAAAGGTGGTGAAAGCTCATTTTTGACATTAGCCAAGACTGTGATTGGTATGAAGCAAAATGATTGCCCAAAAGCAACATAATACAGACAGATGTATTTGCACCATCTTTGCTGACTGATTTTCAATGTTAGAGAACAAAAGAAGCTGCTATTTATTTAATTAGTTGTTTCAAGACAACAAATTTCTTCCAGATTTTCTTCTCCGTGGTTCTTAAAAGTATTCTGTGTTTGTGGCCTTTTAGAGTAAGGGATGATCTTGTCTTGGGCAGATGACATGAGACAGGAGCACTGGAATATTAAAACCCAAACGCTGATTAGAAGTTTAATACTGTGAACATATACAGTAAATGCTGTATAACATCCGCTAACTGGGGAATATGAGCCTTGTATTTCTCCAACACAGTAGACAAAATCCTGTTGTGCAGTTACACAGAAGGGGTAACTTTTAGCAACAAATTGCTGTAAGTTAAGAGATCTCCATAGACATCTATTGCAAACTGAGTCACATGATTCAATGTTCATCAATGGCAAAAATCCTGTTCCTTAGCATAGTAAATTGCACTAGATTAGGCCCACTGAATCAATGAGGATTTGATGAGACAACCCTTCCAAAAGCTCCCTTAATTCAATGGGCCTACTCTAGTTCAATTTGCTATGCTAAGGAACAGGATTTTGGCCACTATTTCTTAATGCCAGTTCACTTCTAAGAGGCATGCTATTTGCATAACTGCACAACAGGATATTGGTCAGTGTTGAAGAAATCCAGGACAATTGAACCGAGCATTTCATGCAAGATAAAATTCAAAGTGATTAAACTTTGAGATGTGTGTGTGTTAAATAAAAGCAAAGGAGAGGAGTGTATGTCTAGAAGGGGCAGTGAAGAATAAGGGAACATAGTATGCACTTCAGGAACAACTTGGCTTCTTCACCTGTCTGAAGAGGTGAAAATACTATATGCTTCTTATAGTTTAGGAGTTTTAATTGAATGCTTTCTTGATTATGGTTGTACAGGGTGATAGATACTGTATTGCAAGTACAGTTGCCCATCAATTTCTAGTGGAATGAAGAATCAGAAAACCAAGGGTGACTTGTTCACAGTCTGTTTTGTTCTGGCCTTTGTATTCCTTGTTTCCTTCCTTCATGCTCTCTCAAGTTAGTAATTTTAAATAGCCCATGCCTCCTCCTTCTGTGGTGGTAGAATATATGTCATTCCATACAGGTATAGGAACCTCAGGTTATGTTGCTCCTCTAAGGAACAGTTCTGCCTAGGCTTGATGTGAAAGGAAGATCTATGTTCACTGCAGCAATTTGGACTTCAATGTGTTAGTAGTGGTCTCAACTCTAGTTATCTTGAACATACCTGCATACAATAAATAGCTGCTGATTCAGCTGCCTAGTACAAGTTATCAAACACCTTTGCTCTGAGTCCATCAAATTGACTTGCTCCTTAAGTAAGGACACAGAAGGAACTCTCTTGGCCTGGACTCATATCCCTTAAGGATATGAGTCTAGTTTTTTGGACATTAGATGAAATTTGGGGAGCATTTTGATATTTTAAAATCTGTGTTGGCACAGTGTTTGAAGGCCAGGCTTATCCACTGGTAGTCCATGGTCCAAGCTGGGGAGGCATCTTAGCCCATTATTTCAAGATGAGATGCCACACTCCTCAGACCAAGAATTGGGAGCACATCATCTCTAAGTTTCCTTCCTTTCTCAAGTTTTCTGCTCTCATTTTTCTTTTCTTCTCTATGCTACTCGTTGTGCAACCTTTTGTGTTAAAGGAAGCTCTTCCTTTCATTCTTAGTTTGCTTAACTTAGTTTAGGACATTCTAGTTGAGCTCCTTCAAATGAGGAAGAAGTCATCACTGGTTTGTTTCATTGCTTGCTACTTTCTATTAAAAGTACCCTTCAGGCTTGAATTATGTTATTGTTATGTCTTTTCTAAAAATTGCTTCATTTTGAGGTAAATGTCTTCAGAAAATGTTATTGAACTCATCCAGAATTCTCCTTTCTGTCCTATCCATTCTCCAAGACAGCAGTGTTAGCTGAATAATTCTGAATGGTTTAAAAGCTAAAACATAGTAAATTAGATTGAGCCTCCTTAATAAACAGCTTTAACCTGAAGGCACTCTCTTGTTTTAAGTCAATCCCCCTTATCACACCATCTTAGAAAGATCTTTGTGAAGCTATTAGGAAACATCTGACAAGACTCTTATGCTGAGACAACCTTCTTCACCATTGATTTCTTGCCCTTCATTCAGACTGTATCTGCAGTATTGAAACATTAGATAAAGGATTATTATGGGTGTCAGGGACTGATTCTGAAGTCATGCCCTGCTCTGCTCATTTTCCATAGAAAAAAAAATCTGTGGTGCATCTATCTTAAATTCAAAAACATGTTTGTTTTCTCCCAGAATTGAGACTCAAGGTGACTTACAGTTAAAAATAATAATAAAAATACTAACACAAGTTTTCTTTTAAAAGAGAACCAACCCATTATGTGAAATCTTACAGTATGAGGCACTACGTTCTGAAGGCCTGCCTGTACAAAAAGGTCTGCTGCTGGGAGGATAGCAAGGAGGGGCAAAACAAGCCTCTCTTGGCCAAGAGTTCTAGACCTTGGCCACAGGTATCAAAAAAGTCCTGTCTTGAGTCTGCACCAAACAGGCCTCTGAAGGGGGCAGGACCATGAGAAAGGGCTCTCTGTGTATCCTCTCCTACACAGGTTTGTTTCGAAGAATAAGTGTTTTTCAGACAGTCTGTGTTGGGTCATACAGGCCTTTACATGTCTTAACAGCACTTTGAATTATGCCAAAAAACAGACCAATAGCCAGTACCACTGTTGTAGAAGGAAATGTATATGGCCAGTTAGAGCAGTTTGGCTGTACTGTTTTGAACCAGCTGAATTTTCCAAACACTTCAAAGGCAGCCTCATGTAGAGCACATTACAGTAATCCACTCAAGATGTAACTAAGATGATTCACTGTGGCCATGTTAGACATCTCCAGGAATGATTTCAATCGGCACACCAGCTGTGCAAATGCAGTCCTCCGCCACTACCAAGACTTGAGCATCCAAGATCAGGGGTGAACCCAGGACTACACTAAAGCTGCGAGCTGGGTTTCTCAGGAAGAACATAACAGCAAGCAGCAGAGGTTGAACCCCTGTTCCCTGATCTGCGTTTTGACTGAGCAGGAGCACCTCTGTCTTGTCTGGATTAAGCTTCAGCTTGTTCACTCTCTCACCTAGTCTATTTCTGACTCCAGTTTATAAACCTAAACAGCTTCCTCAGATTTAGACAGAATGAAGAAATTGAAATGTTGTCACAGAATATAATCAGAAAAGGTCTGGGAGAGGGCAGAACCTTGTGAGGACTTTTGTAGTGTGTAGTATGCAGAAAATGTATGCAAATGAAATGAGTGTGTCAACAGTAGAGTTGAAAACGGAGATCATGCTCACATGGCTAGCAACATTGGTTCTTGAAGTTCCTCATTCTTAATCTTTTTCAGTGGCCATAGTCAGGCACAGAGATTGAAACATAAATTCCCATCCAGTTAACTAGTTCCTGGTTTTGTTTCAGGTGCATTGTAGAATAAAAGAAATATGTCGGCACAACACCACTTAGGGTTTTGTTGAAGTATATGAGCTGAAGGTATAAGAAAGATGGCTCTTTCCTTGACATCTGCAATATAGAGACAGGACCAAGACAAATCTGCAGCCAGGAACGTTTTGTTTGGGAAAATCTGGACCAAATATGGAGCAACTCTTTCTGGCTTTACGTTGAGTAGCCCAAATATTTTGCTTTATTTAATTACCAATCCTTACATGACTTTTTTTTCATATATCAACTGCTTTGTATAAATTTGGCCAACTGCCTTGAAGGAAAGAGAAGTGAAAGACATGTGACTGATTCTACCTCCTGGTGTGAACATGGGTTAGGAGAACTTGTTTTAGTTTACACACAAAGCATCAACACAGCCCTTAGGAGAAAGGAGACTACAACAGGCTTTTTGCGTTTGTTCATACCTTGTGAGAAAGATATGATTTCTATCTGCTGAAAAAAATATACAAGCATTAGGTCACTGGAGAACTCTTCCAGTCCTATCGTCCCCTGCAATTCTCTAGCTAGAATGCTGTGGGCTTGGATGAACAGTCTGTTTCAGCCTCAAAGGATGTGCCCAAGATAAAGCCAAGCAACACAAGGTCCCATCAGCATATTTTCTACAGGAGAATACTGAGGAAACCTGACCACTCTGGCTATAATGCTATGCCTTTTTCACTCTAATGCCAAAAATAACACAATGACACAGGAAGGATTTCCTTTTTCTTTCCTTTTTTCTTTTTGCATGCCAAGTCATTTGAAATAACAAGGGGACAGAATGCTGTGTTACTAGGTGGAAACAGGAACAGAGGAGGAGAGAACTTATGTAATATAATGTATAAGAATATATTTGATGAATAATATATAATACCTTCATAAAAATTGCATATTGTAAAGGCAGGATTGTCACAAAGGGTGAAAGAAGTTACGACTGCTTAAATGCTCTATTCTGTGCAAATTGTCCCATTCTCAGTGATATGAACATAAGCACAGAATAGTCTTAAGACAGCTATAGTTTTCTCTAAATGGATGGGAAATTGAAATGAAAACAGAGGGACAGATAGAGGAAGGATACAGGACCATCAAGCACAATGAAATAGTCCTGAAAGAATCTCACTGGAAAAGGGAATGCCTTAAGAGCTGACTATGTGTGATGGTGACAGCAGTAACTTTTCTGACCTCCTGTAAATTGCAGACCTGCTAGCTTTGTTTTGTGATTCGTCTATGTGCCTTAAGCACATCCGTCCTAGAAGTCTGATTTCTCAGACACAAAGGATTGCCTCAGGTATGTCTCTTTTACACTAGTGGGATTTCTTCTGCAATGGCAGATTACCTGTGTAGTTTGGTCCTCAGATTCACACCTGCACAGGTTGCTTTCCCACACATCTTTCTTCAAAATTTTCCAACATCTCCCCCCTCCCCCTCCCCAGATCACCTTGCAGATCAGAAGGTCAGGCAGGAAAGGCTACTAAATCCTTTTGCCTCTGGCCCTTTCTCATTCAAGATCCCCCTCCTCCTTTGCCTGTGAGGCAAAGGGACATATGGGGTCTGTATGTATTTTTCCCTTGTGACTGAAAAAACAAAAGCTGTTAGGTGTAGCATGTTTGAGGTGAGAAAAGGGAAAAGGAGACAGATGAACACCTCACCTTGTCTGCCCTTCTCCTGACAGTCTGTTAAACAGCTAAAATGTGAAGTGACTTTGAATTTTTAAAAACTGGAAGGAACAAATCTTTGGACTCCATTTAATGTCCACTTTAAGCCTCAGCTTCACATTTGAGACTCAACCAGAACTGAGCTCCTAGATATTTTTTTAAAACCCCAGAGTTTCTTCTAACAGCATGCCAGCAGCCAACTGTCATTAAGTGTCTCACACAAGTGTTCTAGAAATGTATGCACACTCTCTGAATCTGTTCCTTTCTCTGCTGATCACAACACACTATACTGTCTAGGTTACAGGCTGTTCCCTTCTGCATACAGTGAAGCCGCACTACAGTATTCAGGGCGATTTCATGGCTATCGCTGTGGTTTCAGAGACATAAGGCTCTGGTTTGGACCTTGACAGTGGATTGTTCCATGAAAAGGATCTTGTAGGAGCTAGAGATGAACAGGACAGCACTCTGCATTGCCTTCAGTGGGAAAGAAATTATTTGAATCTCTGCAAAGGCCCATTTACCCATTGTCATTGTGCAGGGCCAGCAGCTAGCCTCACTGCATGTAGAAACTTCCAGTGTAAACTTTAGCCCTATTCACAAAGTGTGCAAAACAAGGTCAGTCTGTTCCCTTATCCCATCTGCTTCCTCTTTTTAAAGGGTAGTTGGATTGTGCGATTAGTCGTTTAAACTAAATTTCACGTCAAACTTTCTATGTACTAAGGGCAAAGTTCAGCCACTGTCAATCTCATGTACTTTTTATAACAAAGGTAGACAACCTGGTGTTTTCCAGATGTTTTGGATGACCACTTCTCTAACCCCTGAGCATAGGCCACAAAAACAGAGGCTCATGGGAGCTGTTATCCAGAGTATCTGGAGGGAAAAACATGGCCTGCACTGCCCTAGATGCTAGGGCCGGGAGTGAACCTAGCTCTAGTGAATAGGTGATAATTCAAAAGATGATTTCATTCCCAAGTGCCAGGCTTCAATTCTGAAAATATTCTTCGCAGCAATTTGGCAAGAGGCTTCTTCCCCTTATCCATTCATACTCCCAACACCCTAATTCAGGGAAATATAATGGTTGTTACAGATATAAGTGTGAAGTGGTTATAATTCTGAAACTCAGCAAAACAAAACACAATTTCCAGGTCACATTTTCAAGGGTTCCATTCATTATAAAGGGCCATATCCTGCTGTTCCTGGGGCATCCTGCCCTTGAGTCAGCTATGAAGGATTGAATGCAAGTCAAACAGAGATGCCAGCAGGAGAGCAGACTAAACTAAGAGCTCAGCCTGGCAAAGAAAGATCTGCCTTTCATCAAGTTATGTATTCAATTGGTTGAATTAAAGTTACACAGCTCATTACATGTCTCTTGGCACAACGCTGCTTTACAGAATCACGCTCGGCAAGGACACAATACAACAAGGAGGAAACGTTGAATGGCGTTAAATATTGAAAGGCAAAGATGAAAGAAGTTAGAGCCTGTGGTCTGGGTGTCATTTTGCAGCCCGAGTTTCATACAGACAGATATGGCTGCTTAAAGCACTGGGACCACTCTGTGGTAAAGCACTCTATTTAATCCCTGACATCTCCAGTTGAAAGGATTTTAGACAGCAGCATAGGAGAGAAGCCTTGTTGGAGTTCTTGAAGAGACTGGGCAAATAAACTGGGCAAATAAGCAAATTCTCAGAACCTGAAGATGATCCTTTTTCGGATGATGATTCCCAGAACCCTCCCCCAAGCCCCTGCCCTGGCCAGCACAGTCTTCCAAAGTGCTGCATATTGCAGTTTCATGTGTTCATAATAATAACATGTGCATTGTGTAGCTATAAATTGCTTTAGAGGTGTGTGTATCTTTAAATAAAGTTTGAGTGAAACTTGTTATGTGCCATCAAGTTGCTTCTGACTTATGCTGAGCCTAGCAAGGTTTTCGAGTCCTAGCCCAGGGTTTTCACTCCTGAGTCCTAGTCCATTAGCTGTAAATTAGGATACCTAGATAAAAATAATTAAATAAAACAAATATGAACCAGAAATTGGCACTTTCAGGGGCTCACACCCCGCACAATGTTTCATATTCCAACATGTTATAGCAAAAACTTGTCATTTATGCATGAGAGCATAAGTAAAAGGGTGGAGTCAAAAAGCCTAGCTCTGTGAGTCTGGCAGGTAAGAGGGAGGCCAACGCAATCCACACACAAATGTATTACAAAAATATGAACAAACAGAAGGCGGCAGAAGAGAAAAGCAATGAAACAAGCCACAAATGACACAGTTTGTATAGCAAATATACAGTCTTTTACACTTATTTTATACCTTTCAGAAGAGATGGGAAAAGGCATTTTGTAACTGAGAACTATTTATACGGATGATGTTATGGGACTGGCCAATATCAGTCAGCATATCTATGCCACAGGTGTCTGATGGGAAATATGAATCAAGTGCCTTTGAGAATACACATAGTGGTTTCCTTCATACTTAAAATTAAGAAGCATACAGAACAATGCCATTTCTGTCATGTATGTTCTGTCATGTATGCTGTGAACTCCATACGGGAAACAAACCACAGCCACAGAATACATGCCATTCTGTTTCATTCCACACATTTCCTATTTCTTTCCTTGGTAATTATCCACATTCATATGAACCCCCCCCCCCCCCCGGCTTCTTGCTAAAGATAAAGTTTTTAATTTGTGCCAAAATCCTGCTAGGGCTCAACCTGTGGATGTGTGCTGAGTGCTTTTCCCTCACAAAGGACTTACCATAGCCACAAAGCATGAAGCATACATTGCTGTTCATTGTGTTACATCACAAAAGAAACATAGTCATTCCCACTTTATCTACCCCCCCAAATAACTTGCTATAGGTAATTACCATATTTTTCCATGTATAAGACCAGGGGTCGTCAAAGCCCGGTCCACGGCCCGGTGCCAGTCCGTGGGCTTGCCGGAACTGGGCTGTGGATACGGATCTCCGCCCCCCGCATGCACGCGCAGTGGGCTTGTCACGCTTGCGCGGGGGGCATTTTGCACCTGCGTTGGGCGTGTCACGCGTGAGTGTGACATGCCCACTGCGCGAGCGTGGTTGTGCCCCCGCCCCCCCGTGCATGGAGCTCGTTCCCCCCAGCTGGTCCGCGGCCCCCAAAAAGGTTGGGGCCCGCTGTATAAGATGATACTTTTGTCTAAAAAGAGTACAGAGAGTACAGCTTGGGGAGAGTGTTTCGGCCCCGTGGAGTCTCAATTGTGGGGTTCCGCAGGGGTCGATCCTCTCCCCAATGCTGTTTAACATCTATATGAGGCCGCTGGGAGGGGTCATCAGGGGGTGTGGGGCTTCGTGCCATCAGTATGCTGATGACACCCAGCTCTACATCTCCTTTTCACCTACCTCAGTGGATGCCGTTTCGTCCCTTGAGCGCTGCCTGGAGGCCGTGCTGCAATGGATGCAGCTGAATGGGTTGAGGTTGAACCCGGACAAGACGGAGGTCTTGAGGGTGGGTGGCCCCTCCGTTGGCGGTTTGGGAAACTTCCTCTCTTTTGGGGGGGTGACTCTCACCGCAAAGAGTGAGGTGCACAGCTTGGGGATACATCTGGACCCGGAGCTTACCATGGAAACCCAGGTGGCGTCCGTGGCCCGCTCCGCCTATTTCCACCTATGGCGGATTGCCCAGCTGCGACCCTATCTTGATGGTGGGGCCCTCACCACTCTTGTCCATGCGCTTGTAATCTCGAGATTAGATCACTGTAATGCGCTCTACGTGGGGCTACCTTTGAGATTGTTGCAGAAGCTACAAATGGTGCAGAATGCGGCGGCCAGACTCCTTAGTGGGGTGAGAAAATACCAACATATCTCTCCCACTCTGGCTGCCTTGCGATGGCTGCCCATTCGCTTCTGCATTGATTTCAAAGTGTTGATGATGACGTATAAAGCCCTAAACGGTTTAGGACCTCGATACCTGGCAGATCGCCTTCTCCCACCTAGTTCTACCCGAATCACCCGTCATAGCCAGGAGGGATGGCTGAGGGGCCTAACGCCGAGAGAGGCCCGGAAAGAAAGAACAAGAGGCCGGGCCTTCTCGGCAGTGGCCCCTCGGCTTTGGAATAACCTTCCATCAGAGATCCGCCTGGCTCCCTCGCTGGGTGTTTTTAAGAGCCAATTGAAAACTTGGCTCTTCAGGCAGGCCTTCCCTCCTGTCAATATTTGACTTTATTTTATTATAATTTTTTCCCCATCTTGAGTATTATTAATATTAATATTATTGTTTTGAACTGTTTTATTTTAATTTTAATTGTTCTAATGTTTTTATATTTAATGTTTATGGAACCCACCCTGAGTAGACTTTGTCTAAAAGGGCGGGATAAAAATCAAATAAATAAATAAATAAATAAATAAATAAATAAATAAATAAATAAATAAATAAATAAAAAAATATTTAGATTAAAAATTGAGGGTCGTTTTGTACACGGAAGTAAGAGGGGAGGGATTAAAGCACTTTGATCCCTGCTTTCCCCCTCCACTTTCTTTTGAAGAAAGTGCTTTCCCCCCTCTACTTTCTTTGGAAGAAAGTGAAGGGGGAAAGCAAGAATCATCAAAGCGCTTTGATTCCTGCTTTCCCCCTCCACTTTTTGCGAAGAAAATGGAGGAAAGCACTTTCCTCCCAAGGACGTGGAGGGGGAAAGCAGGAATCATCAAAGTGCTTTGATTCCTGCTTTCCCCCTCCACTTTTTGCGTGGCTTTCTCTGCAAAAAGTGGAGGGGGGAAAGCAGGAATCAAAGCGCTTTGATGATTCCTGCTTTCCCCCTCCACTTTCTTGTGAAGAAAGTGGAGGGGGAAAGCACTTTCTTTGCAAGAAAGTGGAGAGGGAGAGAAGGAATCAAAGCGCTTTGATGATTCCTGCTTTCCCCCTCCACGTTCTTGTGAAGAAAGAAATTTTGGGTTAGAAAATGAGGGGTGTGTGTGTCTTATACATGGGAGTGTCTTATACACGGAAAAATGCAGTAATGTCTTTCCTTGTAGCAAACAGTCTCCAAGTAACAACAGACATCTAACGGCTCAGGTGAGAGAAGAACATGGTAACATTTAATTTGTAAACAACCCACACATATGCATGAGGGATTCATGATTAAAGGGAAGAATGCAAGGGGGTTTAACAGCTCCTTGGCACAGTGGTTAAACTGCATTACTGCAGTCAAGCCTCTGATTAACGACCTGAGTTCAATCCCAACAGATACAGGTAGCCAGCTCAAGTTAGAATCAGCCTTCCATCCTTCCAAAGTCAGTAAAATGAGTATCCAGCTCACTGGGGAGCAAAGTGTTGTTTGCATAATTATGTTGTAAGCCACCCAGAGAGTCCTTTAACACTATGGGGCAGTATATAAGTCAAAACAACAACTACTAACAAACCATAACTAAAGTTATGGGGAACCATAACTTTACTCCAAACCTGAACACTGTCCAAATATTTGCAACACAAGGCAGAGATGGTGTATATGAGAAGTGAGCATGGCATATGGCATGTAAGGAAGACAATGAATAAAAGCTTGTTTACTGGAGCTCAGAGAGTTAGAGGACAGTTTCACAAAGTAATTCTTAACTGTTACCTATAATGTAGAGGGTTACTTTAGTTTTCCACTCACACTGCTGAGATCTAGGCAGATGCCTCTGTATGTTAATAGTTTCGCTCTTGTCAGATCTCTGTGTTGCTCTCCCCTGCGTTTCATTAGCTTATCATGCAGCAAATAGTGTTGCACATCCCTCTGCTCTTTCTTGTAACTCTGCTGGTAAATTTAATGCTTATTGTCTAATCACATTCTTCTCAACAGGTAACAAAGAATAAAACAGCTGGGGGGAAATGACAAAATATAGTGCACATTTTCTAGTAGGTAAGCAAGCCCGGTCCCCATCTTCACCATTATCTCTCCAGCAATCCAAAAAAAAAAAATGCAGAAAGGAGGGTGACCAGCACCTTTAATTCATCAAAAATCAAGGTTGGTGATCAGCCCCAGGTGAAAAGGTATATATATATTCCAAAGCCCATGTGGGCAAGGTAGTCCAAAACCAACCTTTTGCATTATGCCATTGACTGGATTAATAGAAAATGGTTTGTCAGGAAAAAACAGGAGTCTATTTCTATATGTAGTGTATATACAAACCAGAGCTGGGGTAAAGAATCCAGCACTGAGTTCCTTGGAAAATTTGGTGCTAACGAAGATTCAGTCCAGTATGGAGCTGAACTCAATCCTTTTGCTACCTGGAGCAAGTGGTGCTACCTCACAGCCACTCCATCATGAGCCACTGGGTGGGACATCCAGTGAAAAAGGTGGAGGAAAATATGGTGTCTTCCTAAAAGAAAGAAAAAGATTATCCTTTTGAGGGAAGGGGGCCAGTAGGTCTAGGTGTTTATTTTCCTAATGCTAGAGAACAAATTTACTTTTAAGTTTCAGTGCCCTCTAAATTGGGGTGCTCTGAGGCAAAGGCCCAGTTTTTCCATGCTAGTTCCAATGGTGGTTCAGTGGCTAATCGAAAATAGCAAAATTCAGCAAGTATGCACAGTCATGTCATTTTTCTCTAAAAATAGGATCTAGTGGGATCCAATGGGTATGGCCTCCCCACAGCATACTCCTTCACAGGGTTCATGGGGTTCAGAGCTGCTAATTTTCTGTCACAATGTTAATGCTACCCACCAGAAACACCTGGGTAGAAATATCAAGCAAACAACAACAACAACAACAACAACAAAGCCAAAATAAAGAAGACAAACATGTTGTGGCACCTTAAAGACTAACTGGTATATTTTAATGTGAGCTTTTGTGGACATGATCACTTATAGTGGGACTACATGGCAAATATTTATACATTTATACGTGGCCCCACATTGTGTATTTGGGCATAAGTTGTTGACCTGGCAACTACAGAAATATGAAGCATGTATGAATCTGGGTTCTTAGGGTGTGGTTGTTTGTTTGTGGGTTTATTTCTCTCTCTCCCCCTCTCTCAAAAGCACACTGCTCTCCAATGAATGTATAGTTCCTTTCCACCACTTGTAACCTCATACTTGCATTTTTCACTCCTAATAAGCGCTATTTCATGATGGCCAGTGAACATTTTTCCTCCACCATTAGATCAATACCTGTCTGAAAGTATTTGCTCACTAAAGGGGTAAAGCTTTTGCTCCTTCCCCCCGATGAACTTTTGCTCTGCTCTTCCCATTACCTGCTTGTTACCTCAGATTCTTCTTCTGCAATTTCCTGAATGCTACTTGGCTCCACTGGGATTGTTACAGAGAGAGAGAGAGAGTGCGCCAGATTCCTCCTCCATATAATTAAAAGGATTTTGCCAGCTGCAAAACAGAAACAGGTAAAAATTACAGTTTAATATTATGTTCTGGATGAAAACATTTTGCAATTGTTTATCAGCAGCTGAAGGGGAACTTAGAGGCAGTGATCAAACAGGGAAAAGTTACACTGAGTATTCATGTGTCTGAAAATGAAATACATTCAGCACAGAATTGCCGTTTCGTACTGGCACATCGCTTCTGACTTACAGTGACCCTAGGAATTAGCGGTCTTCAAAAGGTCCCATCATTAACAGCCTGCTAGGGCTTTGCAAATTGGAGACTGTGGCTTCCTTTACTGAGGCCACACAGAGATGGTTGTAGTTAATGGTGGACCTAGAGCACAGGATGGATTTTAAATAAATAAATTTGTGACAACTTTAGAAAATCCACATGGAATTGCAGTTTTGATTACCTCCTCTAAAAGCCTGGCATAAACCGGGAAAAGTTCCAGGATAGTCCTAGAGTTGGTGGAGATTCTCTGTGAGAAAAGGCTAAGGCATCTGAGGAGGAGGAGGAGGTGGTGGTGGTGGTTTAGGACTGGCCTGGAATGATGAGAGCAGGGCTTCCTTTTTCGCTGACTTTTAAGGATTTAACTCCAGGTAACTCAATAAAATGTGTCAGCAGTAAGTTCAGAATAGAGAAAATGAAGGACAATTTCATAGAGCGCGTATTCGCCTCTTAGAATTCACTGCAAGCAGATAATGGCCCTAGCTTTGGTAGCTTACAAGAGAATAGGCAGATTCAGAAAAAGTGTATGTGTAAGTGCTGTTTGCCGTAATAGCTAGGTAGAACATCCATGTCCAGGGGCAGAGGCACACCTGCAAAAAGGGGCTGAACCCACATGCTGTCATCCTAGTGCCCTCTGTGGAGGTTCATCAGGGACATCTGTCTGGATACTAGGAAAAGGCAGAATTGAAAACCACAGATTATAGCGAAAGCTATAACAAGATGGTAAAAGTGTTTCCCAAAGTGTGTGCCACCAAACCTACCAAGGGCCACTGTGGAAAATAGAAGGGAACATAAAACAAGGTCTCTGCTCCCCCCCCCCCCCAGCTCTTCTGTGGCACTTGTCAGTCCCAATTTTGGCCACCTCCTTGGGCTGTGTTGCTTTCACCTGGCCAAGACTGGCTTGGCTGGTGCTGCTGGTGTTGCTGGAGATGGTGCTGCCCCACCTACTTGTTTGTGGGTGGGCTGGGTTGTCTCCTGGGCTGCCGGCTGCCTCCAGAGATGCCTGTCCCTATCCTCACCCCCCACCCACATCACTGTTGTCACCACCATCAGGAGAGGTTGCCTGGGCCAGCCCCACACCCCTTCACCTACCTCCCACAGTGGGTGAAGAGTCCGGGCAGCCAGGGTGGAGATGGGTTGGTGTGAGAGCCACCCTTTCTGGCTCTGCTTCCTTGCAAGTTGCTGCTGTCTGAAGGTGGCCACAAGGCGGCGGAGGAGGGTTCCTGCTTGCCTCTCTGGGACTGAAGACCTCGGTGAGTGGGGCCAGAAGCAAACCGGGGAAGGAGGATAAGCCGCCCCTACCTTGCACAAGGGAAGGGTGCCCCATACCTGGGATGGGGGAGGAAAGGGCAGGGTCCCAAGCAGCCATTCCACACTGGATCACCACTTCTCCTGGGAACCCACCAGACAAAAAGACAGCTCATTGGCCAAGGAGGCAGCTAGGCAGTCACATGGGCTGCACGCCACAGGAAACCTCTGTACAAGTTTAGAGGTCTTCCCGTATATTTCTTTTTTTTACCTCTGAGTAATCTGAGCCGCCTTTGCCTCCCCAGAAAAAATTTGTAGAGAGGCCTTAAGCAGCCCAAAACCTACAATGCATTTTTCATAGCATGGCTCCCCCTAGTGGCCAGTTCTGGTGATACATGTGAACATACTTCCCCCCTCCCCTGGATTTTTATCTTTTAATATTTTTAATATTTTCAGACTGTGGATAAGTGAATCAACAGATACTGATCCCACGGATAAGGGGGTCCTACTGTACTACAATTCTCAGAAGAATCTGTTGGAGATTCTGAAACTGGCTGAGACCACTTGGTTTTGACCCCTCCAAACTTGGGAGGAAAAGGACTTTTACTAGGAGAAGGGAAAGTTTGAAGCAACAGAATCTGACTGAGAAGGGAGGTGGCCCAGGAGATTCCTTGATTGGCCTCTCTTTGAAGTCGCAACCTGGAAACAGAGCTGAGTGGGCGCCATCTTTGGCACAGAACTGTGAATGCCCCAAGACAGAGAGCGGAAAAGTACAGAAGGATTTTGGAAAAATAATCTTGACCAAACTTGAAGTAAGTGGCTTGTTTTACATATGGAACTGTTAAGGACCTAAACAATGAAGAGACTGGGTGTAATCTGTCAGACAAAGTGACTAGACCTATATCTGGCCAGACCGGTGAACACACACCCCCCCCCCGCCTTCATCTGAGACTTGGCTGAGAGAAACTGAAAGAAAGGAGGAGTAAAGGGGAGGGAGAAAAAACAACTTTGCTTCTATTGCGGCAATAAAACTCGCTCCTGCAGGACAATATAACTATAAACTACTGATGGATTTAAATCCATGAAGCAGCCAGAAACAGTCTTGGGAAAACCCCTTCCTCCTGTCAATCTTCTGCCCCAAGCTACTATTGTGAATAACTATTGTGGTCACTACCTGTTGGAAAGAAATCCAGACAATACCTCCAATTATGGGACAACAAGACATCCTCAAGAATATTCAAAACATTATACTTAATGAACTGCACCAGATGAAAACAGAGATGGATCAGCTATTTGAACAAATTAAAGACATGGGGACACAAATGTCTGGAATTTGCAGACTGAGAAAGAAGTGAAACTACGACAGGGAATCAATTTTTTTAAAACCACAAACAGAGACAGACAATTTTATTCTTAAACCCCAGAAGGTTCTAGAAGAAAAAAGTGAAGATACAATGCAGCAGACAGCCAATTTGTTAATCCCCCTTATGGATATGTCAACAGCGGAAGTGCAGCAAATAGCGAAGTTTATTATGAACTTCGATATGAAAGGGAGAAGAATCGAGATGATGGGACACATGCTGTGGCAGATGAAACAAAGGAGACAATACCTGGAGTGGATGAAGCTCTTGAGAATGGATATGTGTGGTCCATAAGATGGAAAATGAAAGATGACATGATAAGAGGGGCACAAAATATTGGTTAGAATATGGAGATAGAGCAGTGGAGATAAACGTTGTTAAATCTAAGAAGGTATTTTGTGGTGAAAGAATATACGATAAAATAAACACAAATTAATGGTTATAACAGTGATTTAGAGCAATAGAGCAATTTAGAACAATAGATATAAGATGGCAGAATAATATTAAACCTATAAAACTAGTAAACTTAAAGATAAAACGAAAGAGAAAGTCCAAGAAAATGGAAGATTAGTAATGATAAATATTATGGAAAATTGTAATAATGTGTTGTTTTTTCTCTTTGTATGATTTCCATCTTTAATACAATTGTATAAGCGGATGTAAGAATACTTTTCGCTCTCTGGAATTTTACCCTTTCTTACCCTTCCCCCCCTCTTACCTGGCCCCCTATTTGTACCATAACCCTTATCCCTATGAAAATGAATATAAATATATATATATTTTTAAAAAAGAAATTCAAAACTCTGCAACAGAAGCCCTCCAGCCAGCAAGTGATTTAGGAAGGCATAGTCAAAACATTACCAATAGCTGGCTAAAAGACTCTGGGAAGTGAAGTCTAAAAAGTAACTTTTTCATCTTCTAGAAACAGGATACTGGATTACATGGACCCATGCTCTGATCTAGTAAGCCCCTTCAAGGGTATCATGTGGCACTTGTGTACTGTAAAAAAAAAAATAGACCAGGAGTGCTGGATATGTAGCATAACTTCAAGAGCAATTCAGAAATAGGGTTGAAAGAGAAATGACTAATTAACCATTATTAAGGAACTGGTGCACTTGTGTATATGGTTCTCATAAAATCCATGATCAATGCAAGTGTGCCTTTACTGCCCTAGCTGGATGAAATAAGCATTGCACGTATTTGTATCTGTTAGGGTTCACAAGGAAACCTGAGGCAAGATTAACTGGAAAACAGGGCAGAAACGAACAAACAAAGCCATGTGGTTCTTAATAGTAATAACTGTGTGCCGTCAGGTCAATTCTGACTTATGGTAACCCTTTTAAGAATTTTCTCAATGGAGAGTACCCAGAAGTGGTTTACCCTTCCCTTCTTCTGGAGGTGCCCTGGGGACTGTGCACCTTGTCCAAGGCCAGACAGGCTGGTTGTTTTTTTTAGGCTGCACCATGGGGAATTGAACTCCCAACTTCTGACTTCACAGCCAGATGCCTAACTCACTGAGCTATCCAGCCAGTCTGAGTGGTCCTTACACAATACAAAAGCAAGGGCAGGTGATATCTTTATTAGACCTCTGAAGAATAAAAGGGGGGGGGGGGAAGTGCTAGCTTTTGACTTGTACTAGTCTTCATTAGGCTGTGCAGCAATAGATTCCAAAGTTCCAAAAGTCATGGCTCCTGAATTGTCTTTGCAGCCTACAGTTTGAAACTCACTTTTAAGAAACAGTCTGGGCGCAGACATCTGCCTTCTCATTTTGCTCTCGTGCTTTGAGAAACAGAGTCCACATTAAGCCTGATCAATTTTTGACATGGTATGATTTGAAATTTCAGCTAATTCTCTATTTGTCTCCCTCTCTCTCTCTAAGTTTAATTTTCCATGCTTCTGAATCTGACATGAAATGGGAACTTTGGCAGTTCTCTTACATAATGAAACACATTAATTAATTCACACTTTGCAGATTTCTAGTGGCAGTTACCCTTTTCATCTTGAGCAACGATTCAGATTGTAGTAATGATGAAGAGTGTGTTGTGCCCTGTGGAGGAGCAGAAGGATATTATGCAGTCGAGAAATACCTCTGACAATAAAACCAAATGTATCTTACAGTTCACCACTATGGCTTTCTTTCAGATATAGTGTAAAAATGATCTGGTTTAATGCTTAGACTCTGGGAAGGAAGGAAGGAAGGAAGGAAGGAAGGAAGGAAGGAAGGAAGGAAGGAAGGAAGGAAGGAAGGAAGGAAGGAAGGAAGGAAGGAGTGATCACATAATTGCATTTTGGACCACTTGTGGAGCAGTCTGATGTGATCTATTTCCCAGTGTTCATACAATGTACTGGAAAATGCCCCTCATCCTGACTCTGATCTGCACCCATGCTGGACTTCTTTGGTCCCGCTGTAGGGCTCCTACTTTTGGGGACTGGACTAGAGTGATTCCCCAGCAGATGGAAGGACTGCTTGCAAAGCAACCTTTTTGGGCAAAATCAGGCACATGCCTTTCCTGCTGTCTGATCACACCAAGGCCACCATTTTATGTCTCTTTAGCACAAGTCATATCCACATGCTTGCAGATATTCTTTAGGACATTGTCCATTTAAAGCCCTCTCAGCATGTCGACTTGGTGTGACATTTTCAGCCAAGTGTGCAAAAAGAAAAAGGGGGACACAGTGACATTTACAGTAATTTTTCTGGTATCTTAATCAGAGGGAAGCTATTTCTTTGGCATTCCTGTGTCATGCTGAACAGGGAAATACAGGCTGGCATGCACTTTATAAGTCCCATTTGATGGACACCTGGGTGGGGGGAACCCAGTTCCCATTGGTGATAGTTATTACCAGGTGAACTGGGACGTGGTGGCACACTGGGACGTGGTTGCACTGCGGGTTAAACCGCAGAAGCCTCTGTGCTGCAAGGTCGGAAGACCAGCAGTTGTAAGATCAAATCCACGTGACGGAGTGAGCTCCCGTCGCTTGTCCCAGCTCCTGCCAACCTAGCAGTTTGAAAGCATGCAAATGCAAGTAGATAAATAGGTACCACCATGGTGGGAAGGTAACAGCGTTCCGTGTCTAGTCGCGCTGGCCACGTGACCACGGAAACTGTCTACGGACAAACGCTGGCTCTACGGCTTGGAAACGGGGATGAGCACCGCCCCCTAGAGTCAGACATGACTGGACATTTGTCAAGGGGAACCTTTACCTTTACCTATTACCAGGTAAAGCTGGTCAGGGTTAGCAGTTCTGCCACTTAGAGAAGGAGATTTTGTAACAACAACCTAATGAGCATAACTACTGGTAAGTATCAGAACAAGTTCTGAGGGGAAAGGACAAAGTTGTCATGTGCTGGCAGATGTCATGTGTGTTATAGGTAAGGGACACACAGGATTTGACTCCTACCCAGAATGACAGCATAATGTTTTGTTTTCTTCACAGTTCGTATATTACCTTCTAAACTGGGTTTGAGCTAAATCCTGAACCCTGAATCTCTAACCTGGCAACTCTACTACAAAAGGAACCAATACATACCTGTGTGCTTCATATACAGTGAATGACTCAGCAAAATAAGAGTGTTGGAGTCTGCATTCCCAGAGTCCCCCTTGTTTTGTTTCTTAAAGAGGTGCTAACATGGGAATCCTTCAGGAGCCAGGTTAGTGTAGTAGGTCAAGTGATGAACTAGACCTCAGGAGACTTGAGTTTAAATTCCTGCTCAGCCATGGAAATTGTCTGGTGGGGGTTAGCACGGGTAAAAAACACTCCTTAAATATCTTACATACCTTGGAAACCCTACTGGGGTCACCATGAGTTGGAACTGACTTGACAGTACACAACACAATGTGTTAACCATCAGAAAAGCCAAAGTCAAATTCAAGGACAAAAGATGTGTGGCTTTCCAGATGTTGTTGGCCTGCAGATGTTCCCAGTTTTTCCTCTCCTTGGCTATGCTCACTAAGGCAGATGGGAGTTGCAGCCCAGAAACATCTGAACTGCTACCCCTTCCTCATCCTACTCTGATTCATAATAGGTATGAAAACCTATTTCATATCTAGAAAACAAATGAACATTTCTAATGCTGAAATAAGCCACAGCTATCAAGAAGGTCCATCAGAGCACCTGTGATCCCAATAAAGTGACAGGCTGAGTTGCAAGCTTAAGTATGTTAACGGGGGAAAACAACAACTTTAAGGCTCATATCAGTTGTATCAAAGGTGAAAAAGTAACCGGTTTGTAAAAGAATCTGTACTAATGTCTTCCTTTCCTTCAGCCCAATTTGCTGACAAATTGATAAAATTCTTAAGAGTCCCCATCCATAAGATGCAAGTTCTTAACATTCAGTAGAAGAAAGGCTTTGCCCATATAATTTCAAGGTGACTGATTTTTTAAAGTGTAACATATGCCTCACACCCAGGGTACAATTACAACCCTGTAACATGTCTCTGAGCTTCATGGGTAATTAATTGATAAATGACTGTTCAATTCTTTCTTGATACTATATTAAGTATGTCATTAAAACATGCAATTTAACGAAGGCTAGTGCAAATTTGGAATGAGGGACAAGAGTTTCAACACATTCATTTTCTTCCACCAAATTCTGAAGCCCTCTGTAGGCCGCCAGTTCATGGCTCTCCCTTAGAAGGGTCATCTGCTGTTAGAACAGAACATGTTTCACAGCACAGTTTCAAATTAAACTAAGAAAAGGGCAGGGAGCTTACAGACCTAGCTTCTAACTTAGCTTATTTTCTCTGGCTAGGACCTGAAATCTTATGTAAGCGGAGACAAATTAGAAAACTGAACTTACAAGCAGCAAAAAAATAAAAATAAAATAAAGTAAAATAAATCAATGCTACAGAAAGTCTCTGGCACCAGAAAATGAAGATTAAATGAAAAACGGGCAAGAATGACAACAGTTGGACTGAAAGAGTGAAACAAGCAAATGTGCTGTATTGTCTGGGTTCAATTAGGTCAGCATTTCCATGTTGCAGAAAACAAGGAGCAGAAATGTATAATTTCAATGAGAGATTTAGGTCTGGAGGCAACACCCCTGGAAGAGGGATATAAAATTAAGTCCAAACTTTCGAAGACAAAGAAAACAAAGAGCAGGCAAAGACATTTCACTGCAGATAATTTAGTAAGTTATTAAGGAAACTCACCCCAATGACAGATCTTGTAAAACATGCTATCTTTGCCCCAACTGAAACAACAAAACAACATCACCTGCTAGCTTGTATAAATCCTCATATAAGCTTTGAACTTGGTCCATGGATGAATATTCACTCCTGCTCTTACCACAGGGTTGTGATCGGTGCTTTGAAAACATTTATGGCAAACATTAGAAGCTTATAAATGTCTTACATTTGCACCTGTGCATACGGTCCCTGAAATCTGACTGCATGTTGAACAAAATCAAGCACGGCAAGTGAGGAATTGGGTTCCCGGGAGCTCCCCCACCCCACCCCATCCCACCTCCATATTATAAAAGGTTTTGTTACAATTCCTCTGAAGAAAAATCAACCAATCTTTCCCTGCTGTATCTTATCCTTCAAAACAGTTGCTTCCTTAGACAGGTTATTATATTTAAGACGGTGCTCACCCAGGCAATGCCCCCTCCCATTTTGTTTGGCTTCTGTGGCTCACAGGACTTCTGTTTGCCAAATCAAATATTGGTAAAGGCCATACTGTTATTTGAAATAAAATTTCTACCACAGACAAGCTGCCCTCGAGCCTGGTTCGATTTTTCCTTTCATGCCTTAAACCTAATTCTGAACTCTTGTTATTCTACCTCACTTTACCGACTCATATGTTTATACTGTATAAGTTGGTCCTGGGGTTCAAAAGCCTGGTTATTTCACCAAATTGATTCATGGTACAGAGGATGCTAATTAAACTTTCAGCATATGGATATATATGACAACTTAAGATAAATTCCCCTTCACGGATTGCTGCCTTGTCGTGGCAAAGGGGCTTGAGTAATTCAGAGAAGCTATGGGCTATGCCGTGCAGGGACACCCAAGACGGACAGGTCATAGTGGAGAGTTCTGACTAAACGCGATCTACCGGGAGCAGGAACTGGCAAGCCACTCCAGTATCTTTGCCAAGAAAACTCCATGAACAGAAACAAAAGGCTAAAAGATATGATGCTGGAAGATGAGCCCCTCAGGTCGGAAGGCGTCCAACATGCTACTGAGGAAAAGCAGAGGACAAGTACGAGTAGCTCCAGAGCTAATGAAGTGGTTGGGCCAAAGCCGAAAGGACGCTCAGCTGCGGACGCGCCTGGAAGTGAAAGGAAAGTCCAATGCTGCAAAGAAAAATACTGCATAGGAACCTGGAATGTAAGATCTATGAACCTTGGTAAGCTGGATGTGGTCAAACAGGAGATGGCAAGAATAAACATTGACATCCTGGGCGTCAGTGAACTAAAATGGAGGGGAATGGGCGAATTCAATTCAGACGATTATCATATCTACTATTGTGGGCAAGAATCCCGTAGAAGAAATGGAGTAGCCCTCATAGTCAACAAAAGAGTGGGAAAAGCTGTACTGGGATATAATCTCAAAAATGATAGAATGATTTCAATACGAATCCAAGGCAGACCTTTCAACATCACAGTAATCCAAGTTTATGCGCCAACCACTGATGCTGAAGAGGCTGAAATTGACCACTTCTATGAAGACTTACAACACCTTCTAGAACTGACACCAAAGAAAGATGTTCTTCTCATTATAGGGGACTGGAATGCTAAAGTATGGAGTCAAGAGATAAAAGGAACAACAGGTAAGTTTGGCCTTGGAGTTCAAAACGAAGCAGGGCAAAGGCTAATAGAGTTTTGTCAAGAGAACAAGATGGTCATCACAAACACTCCTTTCCAACAACACAAGAGGCGACTCTACACATGGACATCACCAGATGGGCAATACCGAAATCAGATTGATTATGTTCTCTGCAGCCAAAGATGGAGAAGCTCTATACAGTCAGCAAAAACAAGACCTGGAGCTGATTGTGGTTCTGATCATCAGCTTCTTATAGCAAAACTCAAGCTTAAACTGAAGAAAGTAGGAAAAACCACGGGGCTAGTCAGGTATAATCTAAACCAAATCCCTTATGAATACACAGTGGAAGTGAAGAACAGATTTAAGGAACTAGATTTGGTGGACAGAGTGCCTGAAGAACTATGGATGGAGGTTCATAACATTGTACAGGGGGCAGGAACAAAAACCATCCCAAAGAGAAGGAAATGCAAGAAAGCAAAGTGGCTGTCCAACGAGGCCTTACAAATAGCAGAGAAGAGAAGGGAAACAAAATGCAAGGGAGATAGGGAAAGTTACAGAAAATGGAATGCAGACTTCCAAAGAATAGCAAGGAGAGACAAGAGGGCCTTCTTAAACGAACAGTGCAAAGAAATAGAGGAAAATAATAGAAAGGGGAAAACCAGAGATCTGTTCAAGAAAATTGGAGCTATTAAAGGAACATTTTGTGCAAAGATGGACATGATAAAGGACAAAAATGGTAGGGACCTCACAGAAGCAGAAGACATCAAGAAGAGGTGGCAAGAATACACAGAGGAATTATACCAGAAAGATTTGTATATCCCGGACAACCCAGATAGTGTGGTTGCTGACCTGGAGCCAGACATCCTGGAGAGTGAAGTCAAGTGGGCCTTAGAAAGCATGGCTAACAACAAGGCCAGTGGAGGTGATGGCATTCCAGTCAAACTATTTAAAATCTTAAAAGATGACACTATTAAGGTGCTACACTCAATATGCCAGCAAGTTTGGAAAACTCAGCAGTGGCCAGAGGATTGGAAAAGATCAGTCTACATCCCAATCCCAAAGAAGGGAAGTGCCAAAGAATGCTCCAACTACCGTACAGTTGCACTCATTTCACACGCTAGCAAGGTTATGCTCAAAATCCTACAAGGTAGACTTCAGCAGTATGTGGACCGAGAACTCCCAGAAAGAAGTACAAGCTGGATTTCGAAGGGGCAGAGGAACTAGAGACCAAATTGCTAACATGCGCTGGATTATGGAGAAAGCCAGAGAGTTCCAGAAAAACATCTACTTCTGCTTCATTGACTACGCAAAAGCTTTTGACTGTGTGGACCACAGCAAACTATGGCAAGTCCTTAAAGAAATGGGAGTGCCTGACCACCTTATCTGTCTCCTGAGAAATCTATACGTGGGACAGGAAGCAACAGTTAGAACTGGATATAGAACAACTGATTGGTTCAAAATTGGGAAAGGAGTACGACAAGGCTGTATATTGTCTCCCTGCTTATTTAACTTATATGCAGAATACATCATGCGAAAGGCAGGACTGGAGGAATCTCAAGCCGTAATTAAGATTGCCGGAAGAAATATCAATAACCTCAGATATGCAGATGATACCACTCTGATGGCAGAAAGTGAGGAGGAATTAAAGAACCTCTTAATGAGAGTGAAAGAGGAGAGCGCCAAAAATGGTGTGAAGCTCAACATCAAAAAAACTAAGATCATGGCCACTGGCCCCATCACCTCCTGGCAAATTGAAGGGGAAGATATGGAGGCAGTGACAGATTTGACTTTCTTGGGCTCCAGGATCACTGCAGATGGTGACAGCAGCCACGAAATTAAAAGACACCTGCTTCTTGGGAGGAAAGCGATGACAAACCTAGACAGCATCTTAAAAAGCAGAGACATCACCTTGCTGACAAAGGTCCGCATAGTCAAAGCTATGGTTTTTCCAGTAGCGATGTATGGAAGTGAGAGCTGGACCATAAAGAAGGCTGACCGCTGAAGAATTGATGCTTTTGAATTGTGGTGCTGGAGAAGGCTCTTGAGAGTCCCCTGGACTGCAAGGAGAACAAACCTATCCATTGTGAAGGAAATCAACCCTGAGTGCTCACTGGAAGGACAGATCCTGAAGCTGAGGCTCCAATACTTTGGCCATCTCATGAGAAGAGAAGACTCCCTGGAAAAGACCCTGATGTTGGGAAAGTGTGAAGGCAAGAGGAGAAGGAGACGACAGAGGACGAGATGGTCGGACAGTGTCATTGAAGCTACCAACATGAATTTGACCCAACTCCGGGAGGCAGTGGAAGACAGGAGGGCCTGGCGTGCTCTGGTCCATGGGGTCACGAAGAGTCGGACACGACTTAACGACTAAACAACAACAACAAGATAAATTATTTTGATATCACAGTAAAAGGCCTTGTAAAATTAAAATTTTCAAAGTGTGCTAATTCCCTTTTGCTATACTCTGCAGCTGAAACGTGGCCAGATTTCCCGTCAAAGAGACCAAAAATTCCTGGCATTGCAAAATCCCCTGGACTTCTGGTTTTGTTTAGCTATTTTCAATGCACACTGTGCATTCCATGAGACCAGTTGTTTATGTGTCCAACCATGACAGCATATTTTGTTTTGCTTTGCTTTGTTCATAAGCAGAGAATAATTTAGCTTTTTCTTCACATTAAGCCCAGGGGGTGGGGTGGGTGGAAGCATCGCATGTTATTCCAAAAGTCTGCTTTGCCGATAGCATTTGTATCATTGTTATTGAAGAAGTTACAATGATATTATCAATTCAAATACAAGATGTGGTATCACAATTGTGTAAATTCCTTTATGTTCTTTAGCGTTCCTGTGAAATAAATCTACAGGACCCAACATTTTTAGTAAAAATGAAGTGACTCATCCCTTAATCCACAAGACTTTCTTACTATTGTATCTTTGAGGGCTCACTCATGGGCAGAAATTTCCATGGTGCTGGTGGTGGCCATGTTAATCTGCTGTGGTATAAGCAACATTGGCCCAAATTCTGATACTTATATAACTGGGTCACTGAACTATAAACAGCTTCATTCTCTAATTAGAATGACCAATTACATTAGAAGAACTCTGGCTATGAAGAACATGCACTCCCTGGTTTCAGAGAAGTACACAGAATAACTGAACATATGTTCTTGGGTACACCAAATTTAGAAGGATGTATTTGCCCTCAAAACAAGGCCTAATATATTGTGTTGTTGAGTCAGTCAACATTCTTCACGTACATAGACATGTTTACATGATAACTTATAAATACAGCATCAGTAAATACAGGCTAGTTCATCATTGCTTGGGGCATCTCGCCACCAGCAGGAGTCCCTTCCAAGAACATTCATTGTCACTAGCTCGTCAACTAGCTTTTTGAAAAGACCTTTGTTATTAGCATGAGGCTTACATAATGAACAACGTATTATGTTCATTATGACTCTGTCTTTCTCTGCCTGTGTATAGTTCATTGATACAATTGCTCTCATAAGAGCAGGCTACTGAGAGAGGAATAGATTTTTCTAGAATTCTGAGTTAAGCAGTTGTAGACCTATGGTTGTACTCTGGAGGATCCCAATCAAAGCTTTTCATGAAAGCAGGAAAACATTTCATGGGAGGGGACAGAAAATATATTATAGCTCTGGACTCCTGACACTTTTAAAATGGTAGCTCATTGCCTCAGCTGCTCCAAGGACCAGATATTCATCCAAGTGCAAGCTTCCAATCTATATTAATTGAAAAGTCAGTGGGCTGAAATTTGTATAATATAATTGGTCCTCTTTCAAGAATACAGTATGTAAACCTGAAGGCTAAATTCACCATGAATCTCATCTCCTTTTATGTTTTGCTTTGGAAATTGCCTTAGAAGTTGGATTTTTATCACCAGAAAAGTATTAGTGTGGATTCAGTATTAGTCAGACCATCACAGATATCTAGAGTAGCTCGGAGACATAGACTGTTTCCACAAGGCCAAGTTTGGGTCAGTAATTTTGAAAATTGCTCTACTTTTGCCTAATTGTATCAAGACACATAGCTCTCTATTGATGAAGTGAGACATACCTAGAAATGCAATATAGTCCTACACTGCTATTCCTCAACCTTGAAGCTATGTGTACATAGATGCCCTCCATACTAGGTATGGAAATGTTTACAGTACTAGTCATTTGTATGGCTAAGCTGAAAGCTTTTGCTTGGCTTTAGGTATAACTAGTTAACTTTGCTTGGTTTTAACCCCCCCCCCCCCCCGGTGTTCTCTCCTGCCCCATCCACTGATTATTTGTTTTTCACTTGTCTCTTTCTCCATCCTAGTACTCACTGAGCTGAGTTCAACGGAGCTTACCTTGAATGGTATGCAGGAAGCTCCCCATGGACTGACGCTTAACACGTATGATGGCTTCACAGTTGACCCCTGATCATTTTATAACCAGTGGTCAGGAGTTCAATTTCCCACTGTGCTGCCCAGGAGAAGAGCTAGCCTTTGTAAAGTTGGGTAAGCTGCAATGTCCCAAGGTGCCCCCAGAAGAAGGAAATGGTAAACCACTTCTGAGCACTCTCTATCTGGGGAACCCTAGACAGAGTCACCATAAATTGGAATTAACCTGACTTCTTCTTCTTCTTCTTCTTCTTCTGACAACAATTATGTGATGAGAAGTTCGGGGACCAATATAGGATGGTTGGATACAGAAGCCTTACTATGGTTTAAGGTCCTTTCCCCCTCTTTTTTTTGTGATCCTATGACAAATCAATCAATCAATCAATCGATCGATCGATCGATCGATCAATCAATCAATCAATCAATCAATCAATCAATCAATCAATCAATCATGAAGAGTGGCTAGTAGGAACAGATGGACTTACTGGCTGGGATGCCAGCATCCTATGCCCTAAGAGCCTTGTGGCCCATGTGATGTCAAAGAAGCAGGGCAGGCAAAGGCAGGGAGGGAAAAGAGCTTCTAGAATCTGGGACAATCAATTCAGAATCCATGTGAAAAGCTACTAAGCAGGTAATAGGGCAACTTCACTGGAGCCAGGACAACACCTCCTCTTTTTTCTGGACCAATTGCCACCATTTGCACTTGAGCTTGCATGCTATGCAAGCCTACCTATGACACATGGGGAGCTTTCCAAGGGTGCTAGGGCTTGTGGAAGACTCAGTGTCAGCCCATGGGGAGCTTCCTGCATAGCCACCAGAAAGACTTGTGCAAAAAGAAGCCTCATGAGTTGCTATGCTGGTGCATCCTGCCCAATCTTGCTAGAACAGTAAGATTGGCCCAAGAGCATGCAGCCCTCCCTCTCTTTCCCATTATTTCCTCCCCTTGGTGGCAGATTTTTGGTTTAACTGGCATTGTATAGGTGCAACGTATACACAAACAACTTAATATGGAGTCTGAGAACTCTGGTGCCAGCTGAGAATGGGTGGAGATGGGGGTCCAGGTTCTCAAGTCACTTCACACATAAGAATCAAACATTCTCCACTTGCCCTGCTCATCCTGAGATTGATTGCCTTGTCTGAAGACTTAGGAAAGTCTACCAATTTGCTGAGGCTTCAGTCATCACCCTAAGACCTGACAATCCTAACCCTAGGCAGCTAGGTAGATTTATCTACTTACTGAGCAAGTTAAAAAAGCTAAAATTTAAAATTCTAAAATGTCTCAAGAGGAAAGCCTCCACAGCTTCTCCCCCACCCCCTATATGTACCAGGCTTTCCAGTTTCATTGTCCAGATGACATTGTGAGGTAAATTATGCTGAAAAAATACTGGTGACTTAGTGAAGGCCACCCAGCAGGCTTGATCAGTCACACATGCCATGTCTAAGATGTTCTCTACTTACTCTATTACTTCAGTTAGCAGTATTTTAAATATTTAGATGGGCAATTTTTTTAAAATAACTTGGTTTTAAAATTTATTTCTAAATCCAAAACCAAATATTAATAGTCCGATTATTCTTTTATTTTATTTTTTACTTTTTCTGAAAAGTTGACAAATTGTGAACTTAAAGTATCCCAAACTGGATAACTTGCTTTAATAATAAAGAATAATAATTAGAGATGGTGGCTTCGTATTCCGTGCACAGGTGCCCGGCCTGATTACCTCCCACCCCCAGACCCTGCAGGATCACTTACCAAATGATACGTGACATGCATGGCCAACATCATCTTCTGTGCCCCAATCGTGGTAATAGCTCAGCTGCTGCAGCCCCGCCTTCCTGCTCACCCAGCCACTCTGTGGCTGAACAGGGAGACTTGTCCTCCCGCCCCCTTGCCAGAGTGGCTGGGCAAGTAGCAGCCGAGCTAATGCTGCAATTGGGGCACAGAAGATGATGTCAGCCACACACATCACGTATCGTAAGTGGTCTGGCGGGGTCTGGGGGTGGGATGTAATCAGGCTGGCCGCCAGTGCCGCGGGGCTTCATATTCGTATATGAATACGAAGCCCCCATCTCTAAATAATTCTTGCCTTAAGTGTGTACCACTTCCACAAGAACATTTAGAAATAGGTTTAAAGCAGGGCTCTAAAAATATGAGTGAAAAAAGGCCCAGTTCACTCAATGTGTGGAATTTGACAAGAGTTTTATGGACTACCAGAAAGACAAGTAAATGGATTCTAGATGAACTCGCCTGAACTCTCACTAGAGGCAAAAAATTCTAAAATTGAGGCTATTGAAATGTTTGAAGCACAATAGCCTCAAGTTAGTAAATTCATATCCTGAAAAGACAAGACTCGCTGGGAAATACAATAGTGCTAGGAAAAGCGAAAGGCAGTAGGAAATGGGGAAAGCCTTGACTAAGTAAATGAAAGCACAGACTTAAATTTGGAAGACTTGAGAAGAGCTGTTAACAATAAAACCTTTTGAAGCTCATTAATTTACAGGATTGCTGTTAAGTCAGAAACAACATGGTACAACATAACAACAACATAAATACCTTAATCCTCATACCTTGTTCTACTGAAGCCTGTGTTTTTAGGACTTAACTGACATGTGACTAAACTGTTTTGCAGAATGGACATACTTTGTTCAGCTGATTATGTGCCACTAGTCCAGAACGATTGGTCGATGTTTCTTCAGTAGAAGTTAACCACTTTATATCTTTGTCTCTCTCCCTGAATGAGCAATTTACCTGCGGATAGGATCAGTATTCTGAAAATGGTGTTGTGAAAGGGCAGAAAAGGAAATGTTCCCTTAACAGAGTTGCAAGGAAGGTGTTTGAATAAAAATATTACTGACCTCGGTGTGCAGGTCATTTGTTTGTTTGTTTGTTTGTTCATTTGTTCGTTCGGTTTGAATAGCACCCTATAGTGCACAAACACTCTGGAAAGTTTAGAACCCATTAAAAACACATGTAAATACAACAAATACTCAACTATAAATGCATAAAATAGATAAAAGCTCTCCCTAGCTAAAATCTAACTTTCAATAAAATTAAACAGATTAAAACAAATCTGAGCATTTCAGGTAGTTAAGAAAAGGCAGCTTTAAATAATACAGTTATGCAGGATCAACAAGTATATGGGGGCATTTTAAAGAAATCCAGAAAAACGTGTACCATGTACAACCTGTTACTCCTTGTTGATATTCTGCAAGAGACTAAAACGTCTCCCCTTCTGGAAATTTGTACAGTGAAGGCTCAGTGATAATGTTGCCAGCTGCAGCAAGCTATTTGCATTCACTTTTGTGTGGTTGTATATTTGTAATGCAAGCATGTGTTACACAGTGTTGTAAGACTCTAGCCCTCTCTTGTCCAAAAGAATTGATCCTTACAGCCTGCTGGATTATATTTATCATGGCCCAGCACATAGTGGAGAGATGGGAAGTTTGCTATGTTTCTGACAATGCTATGTACATGAAAGCCATCTTCTCCTGGCCCTCATGAAAAACAGCACCATTCAATCAAACTCACTCTATTAGCCCTTGGCCTTTGGAGATTGGTCACATACCATCGGCTTACAGATAAAGAGCTCATAATTACAGACTTATCTCAGAGACAAAAATAATAGCACTGTCCAATTTTTGCTCCCAGGTTCTCAGGGAAGGCCGTTTTATGTTCTGATGTGATGTGGGGATAGGGGGTGAGTGGGAGGTTTATGGGGGGGGGAGTGAGCTAAATGCTACATCTGAATGTTTTGTCAAGTGAAAGGTCTCCAGCACCAATAGTCTCTTAATAGCAGGAAGAAAGATAAAAACACACCTCGTAATTAATATTTTAATTTACTGAGAAATGAGCTACATAGCGATGGAGCCCATCTTCCCGTCAATGATAATAATAAAGCCAGACAAGCTTCAGAGAAGTTCGCTGCCAGGAATTTAATGTCATTGATTAAGACTCTGTTTCCAGGGTGGTTATAGTGGCCTTCTTTTAAAAAGAAAACAAAGCCAAGTCTGATTTTGCTTTGGGATGGAAGTGCTGCATGCTTCCCCCAAAATATGTGAAAGCCATTGCAGTATAATTAAAGGCAATTAGAATAATCAACCCTTTTGTCTTTCCCCCTCTCTTTTGTGGTCCAGCTTTGCTTCTCATGCACAATAGCTGCTAATTGCTGCTCCATCAGCTGAAAGTTGTTGTGGTAGTAATTTTTTTAAAAAACAACAACATACAAATGGCGCATGTAGGGTGTAGATAGATAGCTGGATTTTACAGATCTAGAACAGTTGCTTTCCAGAAAATGCATCCTCCAGTGCCGTGTAACTTAGGAACCAGAATCCTACACAACTGTATAAATGCAATTGTCCAAAGGAAGGTGTCTGTTTTCCTGTCATGTGCCTGGAAATTCCTCCAGATTGAGTAATGAATTCTGCAGCCACTCCCACAACCAGGTGCAAAACCAGAAGTCTTGTGTGATGACCTCACATATCCACTTTTCTTTAGTTGGGTTTTGGCGAGGATATGATCCACATGTGTTTAACTGCAGCACACTTGCGTAATGGCACACTGACTCTACCTTAATTAACAACAACAACATGATTGCTCCTACTAGCTCCTATTTATACCACAGATACGAAGTTTGGGGCAACCAGGAGGAGAGGGCTTTAGAGGAAGGACTATGAATTCTATTAACCTATAGTGCTCAAAATAAACTTGTAGGCTTATATATCTTATAGCCCAGGCTCCAGCTGGTGGATCTCTGGTTCATGCAAAATTGGACAACTGAAACAGTCAGAAGAAAAGCAAGGAGTAGTTTTCATAAAGGCTGGGTTTATGTGCAGGTGGAAGAATCTAAAAGGATGGAGGACAAAGCTAAAGAAAAAGAGTGGGATCTGGTATCACTTAAAGTTAGCCAGGAAGGAACAGGAATTGATGATGGGAGAGTGATATGCCATTTTGAAAGGATTTTGCCATATTTCTGGTATCCAAGAGTCTAGGATCTCTTACCAATGAAGGAAAAAAAGAATCCATGTTGATCCATGAAAAGATACCCAAAACTCAATTAGGTAATTTCTTGATTAGAATTCACTGCAATGTCACAAAATGGCAGATAAGCTTCCAAGGTCTCAGGGACTTTTCATTAGGCCAGATATTACACAAAGCATAATGTCTTAAACCATGCTTTGTGCAATATCTGGTCTGATGAAGAATTTTTCATGTTATATACTGTACCAATTGGTTCTGATGAAGCTCTTGCCCAGGTGTGGATTCTGGAATTACAGCGTGTTTCCATGTGTGCTTACTCAAAAGTAAATCCCAATGGTTTTGGTGGTACTGCGCTCTATGATTGGCGCTGAGGTGAGAGCCTCATTCACATACATAGGCTTCCTGAAATAGATTGTATTTATTAGCTTTTAAAGATGTAGTCGCATAGTTTATTTCAGCATGTGTAACAAAAAGAAAACAAAAAGAGAAAAAGTACTATGAGACTGTAAAGACTGACATATTTATTTCTGGAGGAGCTTTCTCTTTCATCAGACACAAGAAAGCTGCAAAAACTCCCCTCCCCCTGAAATAAATAGGTCAGCATCCTATTGCTAGTCCCAGCTCAAGTCACTCATTGGGACTTAACATAATATTTGACTTACTGTTCAACAATTGATTCAATGCCCAAAATCCTGTTGCTCAGTGCAGTAAATCATACTACACTAGGCCCATTGAATCAATAGGGATTTGATGAGTCAATTCCTCCATTGGTTCCTTTAGCATAGTAAGACGCAAATAGAGTAGACCCATTTGAATCAATGGAATTTATGGAGGCGATGTCTCACTAAATCACAATTGATTCAATGGGCCTACTATAGTATCATTTACTACACCAAGCACCAGTATTTTGGCCAAAGGATCTACTCTCTAGTTGAGACTAGCAATAGAATACTAGCCTTAATCTTTGAGATGCTACAAGACTTTTATTTTCAATTTTCCTTTCTTTTTCGTTGGACACACTCATGTTGATCTGCTTCTTTTTGGAAAGAAGAGGTGCCTGGTCTATTTGGGGAACAACAAGAGCCAATATTTTTGACTCCAGGACTATCTCTGTGATATTGGAGAAGATGTAATGATAGTGATATCCTAGAAGCGGTTAGGATAGAAAGACTCATCAGGTAGTAAGGATAGCAAGCTGGGAGGTGACTTCTTGCAACTGCAGAAGCAAAGAGATGGTCCCGAGCTTCTGAAAATGTAAAAATGGAGCCCCACCATGAGCCTTGGGGATAAATTATGACAATGTAAAAAAGATGAAAATCCTTGTGCACAAGACATGAAAAGCCATGTATCCTAGAAATTAATTTTTAACACATTTTCTCTCCAGTCTTTTGATATAGCTGTTCAGGCACCCAACTATCCCAGCTTCCCACTGTAAGCCGTTTCAGCGTTTGAATTTCTGTAGTGGATTACTGCCAGGTGCTGGCCTTGGCTCTCCTTCTAGCTTTTCCCTTCAACACCAGGGAGGGAAAGATAAAGTAAAAACAGGTAAAAAAGCGAATTGTTGAAAAAGACTGATAAGAAATATTTTTGCCATTATTCAGCAGAGTGTTTCTGCTGAGTGTAAGAAATGTCTGGAAATACTAAGAGGAATGTAATAGCCCTTAATGATAATTCACAGGGAGATAGAACAATGGAGATATAAACAGCTATTTCCACAGTGGAAATACAATGGCATGTTGATTAGTTATGCTAGTCACTAGTGCACTAGTGTCAGAAAATCTATTGCTTTGGTAACAAAGTGAGAAAGATAGGAAATTAAGAAACTCATTGAAATAGGTCATATTTAAGGCTATGTTCTCTTTTCATGAGCCAGACTTAATAAATTAGTGCTTTTCTTGTCCATATTCTGAAGAGCACGAGTTTTCCTCTGAAGTCACAGTTAACAGAACATCATTCTAATGTAATGTTCTTGCCCCCTCCAAATGCAGAAAACATAGTCCTCAGTGTTTGCAATAATGATAATCATCTGAGAACTGCAGAGGTCCAAGAGACCCCCATGGGATCATAGGGTCTAGCCCCTGGCAAGGAGGCACAGTGGGAACCGAACTCCCAACCTCTGGCTCTGCAGCCAGATACCCAAACCACTGAGCTATCCAGCAGTTCTTGGGAAAGGCTGGCCCTGCAAACTGGTTTCTGAGTATTGCTACATCCAGTTCAGGGGGTCATCTTGGATAATTGCTTGGATAACAAATGAAAAGGCAATATGAAGCCTCTTATGTATATGATCCATACCATCTATCCCTTGAATCCAATGTTGTCAATTTTGAGTGGCTGGTGGCTTTCTAGGGCATCAGAAAGTGTCCTTTCACAGTCCTGCTGTTCCAAAGAGGCCTTCTGACTGGTCTCCTGTTGGTACATTTGCTGTAATGGGACAGTGGGGCCAGGAGCATCTGGTTCCTTACTCCAATGAGGAACTGGAAGGGGCCTACCTGTTGCTCCTATTAGTGCCTGTTGCTGCCTGCGGTGAGAGCTTCATCCAACCTCATTGGAGAGCCATCTGCCTCTCCAGTTGGTCTACTATTTGAAGAGAAGTTCCTGCTTCATTTCTTTAGTTTAAAATGGAGATGGGGTATTCCTATTTGAATACAAATATCCCCGCACAGCTGGACTTAATGAGGGTCCGGCCCCTGGGGCCAGATTGTCCACTCATGCTTCTGCTGCTGCCGCCGGCCCCGCTCATCCTTCCATTTGAGCCCAGAGCACCGCTGTCTTCCTGCTCAGCTAGCCACTCCAGGCAGAGGGAGGGAGGATGAGTCTCCCTGCATGGCTGTTGAGTGGCCAGTTGAGCAGGAAGAGAGTGGCACTCCGGGTGCAATTGGAAGGATGAACGGGGCCGCTGCTGCCACCAAACATGTGAGTGGATGGTCTGGCTCCAGGGGCTGGACCCTCGTTAAGTCCAGCTGCGCAGGGATATTCGTATTTGTATACAAATATGAACACCCCCATATCTAGTTTAAAAAATTAATACTTCCCTGCTAATGTATTAGTATTGTTAATTAAAATGTAAAAGTTGCATTTTAGGTGTCTGAAGATCTCTTGTGCAATCTCAGCCTGTTTTCCAAGTTGAACCTAGGCAATCAGAAATCAGCACCAGTGAGATTTGGTTGCTGGCTTTGGATGTCTGTTTTATGATGGATTTTTAAACTTGAGCACTCTCTCCTTTGACTATAAATAATAAAAGTATGTAGAAAACATGGCGGCATGCCTATGGATGCCTCTTGGGGCATGGCTCTGAAGGGCCATCATCCTACATCACTTCTATGTTTAAGATCCAAGAGGGCATGAATGAAATTTCTCTCTCTCTCTCTCTCTCTCTCTCTCTCTCTCTCTTTTTCCCCTCCTTTTTTCTTTCTTTTATAGTTTGGTAATTTTCAGCCCAGGTTACACCAGGCAGCAAATGAAAGTGGAGAACTGATGACTGATGTCTCATTTGGCTTTTTATCTTTTGGAAGAAAATGATCAAGAACTCTGCAGATTGGCGTGATTTTATTTGAGGTGATAATATTTACTGCCATTACTAGCATTTGTTTTCCTTTCCTCTGGAAAGTCAATGTGAATTTGCAGTGCCTCAGTCTGAGGTGGTACAATGCAATGCCCAGCATATTTCATCAGCCTGCTGACATGCATCATGCTTCGTGCTTGCCTTCTTTTTTTTTTTTAATTCTGATCCAAACTTGGCAACAGAAGATACAGTTGACTATTGCAGGGTGGAATTTATGCATGGTTACTATTGCCGACAAGAAAACAGATGAAATAAAGAAAAATCCAGTTAAACATTTGGTTGATCGGACTGTCGTATGACAAAGTGCTTCTTAAGTCATAATAACTTGAACACATCACTGCATTTTACCCCTTCCTCCTTTATTTAGAAGGCAATTAGGCAAAGTGGTAGGCTATAAGCAAAATAATTGTTAGTCACACTGACCTTCATAAAACAAATTTTATTCTCTCTTCACTTAGAAGTGTGGAGCACAGGAATGTCCAGTATGGTTGAGAAAGGAGTATTGCAAGTTTTAAAATAAATATAATTGTTAATGTATCTGGTTGCAGAGCCAGAAGTTGGGAGTTCAATTCCTGTGAGTAGAGCTAGCCTGGGTGGCCTTGGGCAAGCTGCACAGTCCTAGGGTGTCCCCAAAAGAAGGGAATGGTCGACCACATCTGAGTATTCTCTACCTGGAAAACCCTGGGGGGGAAAAGGGTTGTCATAGATCAGAATTGACTTGACAATAAATTATTAATGTAATTATAATATTATCATCATATATTTGAAGCTAGCTTCAATTGAGACACCATGTCCTCTTTACAGGCTGTGTGAGAACCTCTTGCAGGATTAAAGCAAATATAATAGCTGTAGATTTAGTCCCAATAGTCTTTACAGAAGCAATGAAACTTACTAGGTGTGTCTCACTGGGGTATAATTATGAAAACAGTGACAAATACACAGAAGCGAGTCACATGAAGACATAGCATAGATAGTAAAGGTAAAGGTTCCCCTTGACAATTTGTCCAGTCGTGTTCGACTCTAGGGGGCGGTGCTCATCCCCGTTTCCAAGCCATAGAGCCAGCGTTTTGTCCGAAGACAATCTTCCGTGGTCACATGGCTGTTACCTTCCCACCGAGGTGGTCCCTATTTATCTACTCGTATTTGCATGCTTTCGAACCTCTAGGTTGGCGGGAGCTGGGACAAGCGACGGGCGCTCACTCCGTCACGTGGATTCGATCTTACAGCTGCAGATCTATAGACCTTACAGCACAGAGGCTTCTGCGGTTTAACCCGCAGCGCCACCACGTCCCACCACGCCACCACGTCCCATAGCATAGATAGCTGGACAGAAACTTGCAGGAGTCTTTGAGAGTGAAACCAAGTTGTCTGATATATTAATTCTAATATATTTATTGACTGTTCTATCCCATCATTCAATGATGAATGTTACTTTAAATAATGCAAGTATTAAAATGTATGCAAAACGGAGCAGTAAAAGTAACAGAAGAGCAATAAAAGCAAAGGAAGATCAATAAATCAGAGTTCCATTAAAAGATGAGAAGGATCAAATTGCCTTCAAATTGTATTGTAAAGTAGGTTCAGCACAATGGCTCCGTGAAAAGATGACTACAACCAGGGTGCCACCACTGAGAAAACCCTTCCTCCAATTGCTGTCGATCACACTTTTAATAGCAGGGATTCTGACACAGATCTTGGGCAATGAGCAAGTTATCATTGAGAGACAAATAGTGTCGATAATTCCTTTGCCAAGGACAGCAAGGGGAAAAAAAGACTCAATGCATCCTCCAAACTGAGGTATAGGCATTAGAATGGCAAACATTGTTCAATATAAGCGTAAAGTGATGGGTGTTGATGTAGGGGAACCTCAACTTCACATGTAAGCGATGAAATGTAAGCTGAAAGTGATGGAACAGAGGTGAGAAGAGTGGTGGCTGGCTTGATGAAAATGTGCACAAAATGAACAGTGGCTAAGAAACAGGCTAATTTCATCTTGGGGATCCCACAGAAAGTCATACTGCCAGTACCTGTAGTGTCATTATGGAGTGGTCATATGTGGAATACTGTATATAGTTCTGCTCATTGCACCTCCAAAAGGATGTTGTTGTAGAACAGGAGCACCAAAAGAGGTACAAAAGAAATTAACCAACATGGTCAAGAGTGTAGAGTAACTCTGCTGTGAGGAAAGTTTACACTTTAGGGCTCTTAAATTTAGGGAAAAGGCAATGAAGCCAAGCAGTGGAAACATGAGCAGAAACCGCAGGCTTTGGACTTCCAGATTGGTTTTTATATTATAAAGCCTGTGCTCTAGTTTGAATAAAGGAATGGATAGTTTTAGAAAATGACAGAATATTAAAACTAGGACATGATTTAAATCTAGGATGGCACGCCTTCCTATGGTATCAAAAAGCAAAAGACAATAAACAATTTAAGAACCATCTGATAAGGAAAGCTTTAAACTGGGTATGGACCAAGATCCGGGAAGAAAATTACCAACAAGTTCCTGAATGGGTCTCACCAATGAAAGCATTTACACAACCAACATGGAAAAGAAAAAACTCACAACCAACATGGAAAAGAAGAAACTCTTGAGATACAGAGATTTGTTAAAAGAGGACTTAAGTATGAAATCAAGGGAAGAACTAGGAGAACAAGGTACAATACTTGATTGGTGGACAAAAACACAAATAGATTCAAGATATACAAGAGATAAAGCAGTAGGCTTCTGTAAGGAACAGACACCATTGGATAAGATACTTCTGAATTTAAAGGAAAAACAGATTAAAATGTTGTATAAATATCTACTAGAATTAAAAATGTAAGATGAAATAGTTAAAGAATGTATGATAAAATGGGCCCAAAATGTGGCCCATAATATTAACTTAAAGTCATGGTCACAAATATGGGAAGGTAATATTAAGGTAACAAAAGCAATTAATTAGAAAAAAATATGTGTATAAGATGTTCTATAGATGGTATATGACACCTGAAAAATTATTGAAAATATATCAAAGTACCTCTAACAAATGTTGGAAATGCAAATCAAAAGAAGGTAGTTTTTATCATATGTGGTGGACTTGTAGGGAAGTTAAGAGCTTTTGGAAACTAGTCCATGAGTTTTTACAAAAAATGTTATCCTCTATAATTCCATATGAACCTGAACTGTTTTTGTTGAATATAATACTAGACTCGACAGAAAAAGAAAAAAGATATTTGATCATACATGTAACTACAGCAGCAAGAATTTTATATGCCAAATACTGGAAAAAAGAGGAGACTCCAGCAACCCAGGAGTTAATAGAAAAAATTCTTGAAGCAGCAGAGATGGATGTTTTAACTGAAGTATTAAAAGACAAAGGAATTGCTGAGGCTAGAAAAAAATGAGAACATGAATGGGTTAAAATTATGAGAAAGAAAATATAAGATATAATTTTAGATTTTAAAGACTTAGAAAAATATGATGATAAGTGTGAAGTAAGCTTAGTAAGAAACATATCGACAAATGTAATAATGGTATATACTGTTCTCTATCACATTCTGTATTTTTTATTTACCCCAGTACCCTGATCCAAATCCCCTTCCCTATGATCTTCCCTTACCTAATGGGAAATGAATAAAAATTTTAAAAAAGGAAAAAAGGAAAAAAAAAAAGAAACATGAGCAGAAACAAATTATTTGTGCTCAAGTCATATTTGTGGGCTTCCTATAGGCATCTGGTTGGACTATTGATTGATTGATTGATTGCTTTTCTTCCCAATTGGTGTGAAGCAGCTCAGAACAATTTCAACTATACAATAATCACAGACTTTCAAAACGCCATTAAAATCTATACTAGAAACATGATTAAAATCACAATTAAAAACAATTTTCAAAACATTTTCAAAACATTTAGAAACCTCCAAATTCAATAAGTACAGCATTCCCAAAGTGCTCACTTATCACTGAAAGGCCTGCCTCAAAAGAAAGGACTGTCTGATGATGGAAAAATAAGAGGGTGGGGCTCAGCCTAGCTTCTCAGGGCAGTGTATCACACAGGCTGGAAGCAGCCACTAAGAAGGCCCTCTCTTGTCCCCTCACCATATAAGCCCAGGAAGTGGTGAAACTGAGAGCAGGGTCTCCCCAGAAGATCTTAAAACCCAAGCAGCCTCATATGGGGTGATATGGTCCTTCAGATAGCCTGGACACAAGCTGTATGGGAATTTGTAGGCCATAACCAGATAGGCCTTTCTGTCTTAATCGGCAGAGCTCTCCTTACGTTTGCACCTTCTGCTTTCTTTCCCTAGTATCTGGTAACAAGTTTATGTTTTCTGAACAGAGAGACTTGACCTAACTATAATGATAAATAGTTATTGATGGGATTTCTCTTCCATGCATTCGGCATGGAATACTTTGAGACGCTGAGAAACTATCAAGAAGTAAAGCCCCCCACAATTCTGTATTTTGGAGCCTTTCAACCAGTACTATCATTTGATTTACAAAAACTGGAGATGAATTTGAAATAAAAATCCTGCAAATGGAATAGGGTTGCGAGTTTTCTGATAGGTACTGGAATCCCACTTCATTTGTTCAAATTCTGCCATTCATTTTCCAGCTTCATAGCTCTCTATATTAACAGTGAAGAGTGAAGAAACTTCATTCTGAAAGTCTCTTGTAAAGTTCTACCCACACAGAACCTGAAGGAACGTCCAGATAACATATCTTATCTTGCCGACAGATGTGTTCCTTCAGGTTTCTGTTCCCCTTTCAAAAACCTTTTTGTCAATGAGTCTTATGAAAGATCTGTGGTGGATCAGAGCTAGTCAGAATGCTCACATCTTTTCCGGTTGCCTTGCTTCAGATAACATTCATGTAGGAAAAGTGAAAGATCTCTCCAATTCTTATTCTAGCCTTGTCCACTTTGCTCATAAACGCTGAATGCACAAACAAATACAAGTGCAACAAATTTTAATCTTTGCCACTTTTAATCTTGGTTATGTCCATCATCTTGCAGATATTATGATCCAAAAACTGTCAATATAAATATTTTAATTAATAAGCAATGAATCAATAAATATACTTTTGATTGATAACAAAATGTGCTGTTGGCTCCACAGTACTGACTTGGTTTCAACTGTCTGGATAAAAATGATGCTGCATGAACTGCAGGGGAATGGACACTGGTCCAATACTACAGTAGCCCCAACTTTATAGTCTTCAAGTTGCATGATGCATGATTGTAGGAGATAGGGGACTTGTTCAAGTGATTCCAGTGCAGACAGTGAACATACATAGAGGCAAAACCAAAACAAAATAAAGAAATAAAGAAGACAAAGATGTTGTGGTACCTTACAGACTAACTGCTATAGTTTAATGTGAGCTTCCGTGGACAAGTCCACTTCTTCAGACCGTATAGGTGCCACCATCTGTGTATGGTCCTTTGCACATCCAAGGTGTATCTTATATGCCCTGTGCACATAACCTTGAAATGCATAAAGAATTCAGTGCTTTCAGTATAATCTGTTAAACTAAATTCATAGAAAGGGCTGATCATCTGGTCTCTAGATTTGCTTTGGAATGATGCTCCTGGCCAGGAAACACGGAAGAAGCACACCATTCATATTCAGTAGGCTGCACTGTTTAACCTGGCATTTTAAAATGTTCAATAGGCTTGCTGCTGAGCCTTGGAAAGACTTTTCAATCTGAATTATATCTGTTTAATTTCCTTCCAGCCAGCCAGCCTGCCACGTCTTCGTTTCACTTCACTTACTGACCCTTTCTTTGCATCCCCCCACTATTGCTCTGTACTTCGCCTTAATGTCTTCCTTATACATCTGATGGCTCCTCTAGCAATACTTGGGAGTCTGTCTTCTCAGCTCTCCTAGGCTTGCATGATGCATTGCTCCCACAAGTAATCTCCAGCACTTCTCGTTTTCTACATTTCCCTGGCAACTTCTTTCTGACATCTGCTCCAACCGATCTCCAATGGGATCTTGCACAGTAGAGTGGTAAAGAGCTGACTTTAGTGCGGAAGACAAAGTGCCTCTGCAGCTTCATAAATAACACCCCATGTGTCCCAAAATCATTCTCTCTAGTTAATGCAAACAACCCCCAAAAGGGAGTCTGTTTATATCATCAGCTTTCCCTTAGCTGGAGGATAGAATAATGGATTTGGCATGCATTTTTTGGAGGGAGATTCTTCCAGGCGGAGCTACCTATACAATCAAATCCAATATTTCAGATTCCAACTGCTAGAGAAATAAATGTCATTCGCTCTTTTTTTTTTTTTTTTTTTTTTTGCACAATTAAATGCATTTGCTGGTGAGCAAGAATGCAGCTCTGAATGCTGTTTGGAGACTGAGTATGAAAAGAAGATTGGTTCTACCTTTATGGAGAGTGAGGTAGTGCCCTGAGGCGACAGATGTTGTGAATAGGGAATGCCTCTTAGCCTGCCTTCTGCCTCCATTGCAAATGACTTTCTACTGCCAAGTGTCGTAGAAGTCATTGCTGCCAGCATCATTGAACCAAAGTCTCCATCTGGCTGCCTTCCATACATACAGCTGGGGAAAGGGTGATATTTTTGCCTCTTCTGTGTGGTGTAGTGGATAATGTGACGGGCTAAGACTCAGGAGGCCTGAATCCCTGTTCAACCATAGAAGCTCACCGGACACTGGAACTGGTAAAACCATTCCTTATATATCAAACTTACCATGAAAGCCCTATTAGGATTGCTATAAATTGAGTCCAACTTGGCACTACATAACATACTACAAAATTACTGTATCATTCTAAGACCCAGAAGATTGTAAGCCACTGCTACAATTACAATGTTAAAAAAAAAAGTTCTTGCTTTCCTGTTTCTCTAAACAAGTAAACATGTTAGTTACAGTAGGACCGTTGTATCCGCAGAATCAGTACCCACAGTTTCACTTATCTGCTGCCTAAAAATATTAAATACACCCCCCCCCCCGGCGAAATACACATTTCCAAGGTGTATTTCCAGAACTGGCTACTAGGGGAAACGAGAGACTATGCTATGTATAGTTGGCATCCTCAGGGGGCTTGAAACCAATGCCCCCCCCCCGGATACAGTGGTCTTATTGTACTTTAAAAATATGAATACTACAGGCCACTAGCCTATGGCCCTAAATACATTTTCTTCCTGACCACCTTATCATCACCTCACCACACACAAGAGTAAATGAGATTGCAATGCAAGGCACAGCATGAGCCAGCTTGAACCATGTGATAGCCCTCCTCTACTTTTTTGTGAGATCTCATCTGTGTGACCACAAAAATAACCCAAACGGCAATGGTTTTGCCCTCCCCTGCTTTGAGCATAGTTCTTCATTGTTGTCGCCTGTCTTTCCTTACATGTATTTGAGGCTGTAAGGTCTCTCTAGGCATGGCAACTCAACTGTCCTCTGTAAAACCAGGACAGCACAATTCTGTGCATACCGATTGGGAAACCACAATGCCAAGACCCACAATTTGTATTTTATATGGAGAAAGGAATGATAAAACTTTGGGATGATAAGGAGTTTACGTGATATAGCTGAGTAATAAATAAACTTGAGTTTAACAAACAAATAAAAACACACCTATCCATTTTGGGAAAACATCCCCTTTTTCTACTGAACACTTTCCCATTTGTTCCATATAACTTTCAGGTGTCAGAATAGAAGGAGAAAAGCCCATAATAAACATCCATTTATTTATTTATTTTTTAAAGAAAAAAGGGGGGTGCAAATTCCATTTTAAAAGTCACTGCTTGGCATGAAACATTTAGCTGCTGTTGTTCCATGTAACACTTAAGATGACTTTAACAGAGCAAGGTGAGGGAAGAGAAAAATGCTTTCCCCTTTTTTCGCAATCTATACTTTGTGTCTTTGACAACATTTTATATTTACTCAATTTCTCCAACCTTTCTGTAATAGGCAGTTTCCCCCAGCTGCCGTAACAGGAGAAAAGCATTTCTATAAAGGTGGTGGTAGTGATAAATGTACCCATGAAGCCAAGAAGAGCATAGTTTTCAGTATATATCCCACAACCATCTCAGTGGTAATCACAGTGGCTACTCTAGAGCAAGCAGCTTGAGTGTTACAATGCTAAGCCACGACCTGCCATTTTAGGATTAGACCTGGAAGAGTTCAACTGAGTTTATTAGTGCTCAGATAAGTGGAGGCTTAGAGTCTAAATATGTCAGTGAGATTCACAGGTACAGCAACAATCCGTGGTCCAGTTCTGACTGAGCCAGCAAATGGGTGGTTTAAAATAGGCTGCTTTGAATGCTGTGGTTTTTCTAAATGTCACAGAGATGTTAAGCTGACCTTGGACACCACCCTACTGATGCTAAACTAACAGGACTGAAGGTCAGGAGATTACCCTTGGCAAGAATATTTGTGCTTGTTCTGAGAACACTGTTTGAGAGAAAGTGAAGGAAATGACCTCTCCGAGATGGCGCTGGGTCGCCATTGCGGGGAGGCTTTGCCCGCCTGTCCGGAGGCAAGCGTCACAGGTGACGCAGTCTTCTGAGGGGAGGAGGGACTGTGCCTTTAAGAAAGCTGGGTCCCTCTACAGCAGCCTCTTTGCTGCCTTCTCTGCAAAGACTCCCTGCAGCTGCTCGGAGAACGAGTGGTTTCGTTTTCACCTGCCTGGCTTCTATCCTTCGGCTCAGAGCGCTCATCAGCTGTTTTCCTGAGTGTTACCTTTCCTTTTCTTATTCCTTTGGCTATCTTGCTGTGTTTAATTCTTTGTTAACGGGGTGTTGTGGGTGTTGAGTGGGGTTTTTTCTTGGTGATCCTCCATCCGACCCCCCCCCTTCCTTAAATTCATTTTGGCTGTCAGGGGATGGTTGTGGGAAGTTCATGGGTGTTTAACTACTAGCATTTCTGTCGGGTTTTGAAAAGGGGATTCAGTTTATATTTGCAAGTTGATTGGATTTAAATTAATTTTATTCATTTAGTTAATTTGTATTGTTAATTAAGGGGAATTAATTTATTTACAAGAGAGTTCAGTTGTGATTGTGCTTCACCCCCACCCCTTACCTCCCCCCACCCCCACCCATTGTTCCTTGTAGTTTTGGGGGCTTGTTTTTAAAATAATCTCTCTCTCTATATAGTGTAAATAAATAAAAATAAATGAATTAAAATAAAATAAAAATAAATTTAAAGTAAAATTGATAAATAATTAAATTAATTTATGGGTTTCAATTTTTTAAAAAAGAGGAGCAATTGGAACCAGCTATAAATAATTATTAATACTGCTTATAAAAGAAATACATTAGTGGATTATTTAATAAAACCAGTTTTAGATTTGTGTATTGCTAGTGAGCAACTGCTTCTACTCTTAACCTAATTAGCTACCATGGCTCCAAAAAAAAAAAAAAAAAAAAAAAAAAAAAAGAGGTCAGGGTGGCAAAAGAGGTAAGCAGCCCGTGAAGCGTAGGACCCCTGCCAGGGTGACTCCTACACTTTCTTCATCCGAGGAAGAAGAGTGGCCTGATTATAACATTCTCCTAGCTAAGTTGAGTGAGCTGGAAAGGAAGAGGGCATTAGCCAGGGAGGCTGCTAGTGCTGCTATGCCAAGAGGTCGGGCAGGGAGTCTAAAGCACGTAGAATGGCTGAGTTAAGACAACTGGGTGACGTAATAATGTCACGTATTGCTATTTTGGAAAAAGAATGTTCTGCAGCTTCAGGAGTCAGGGCGGCGTCTTCAGTACAAGGTGACCCAGCATCTGCACCCATCGTGAGTGAAGAGGCAGGCACACATGAGGTAGTAACGGATACCATGGACTGGTCGAAAGAGCAGCCGGTGGAGGAGGTCCCTCATGCAAGACCAAGCGGGCATTCCGGTAGGCAGCTGGGCTTGGAGTCGGCTGGTCCTGGCCCCAGCCAGTGCACGTATGAGTTGTCTGAAGCCAGTTCGACGACTATGGCACTTATACCTCCAGGTGAGTCCACACCAACACAATTTACACCACACATGGAAGGAATGTGGCCTGGGGGGATGGTTACTCCACCGGGAAGTTTCCCTCCAGTCCTTAGTGTGTTACCTAACAGTTTTGGGCTTAGCCCTTCTACTTGGTGGGGCATCCTCCGGCTTCGAAGCGTGGGATGGCTCCGTACCCCAATGGTCATCACCCGGTCAGAAGCCTGGTTTTGCTGAGGTTTCTCAGCAGTTCACCTACCCTGTAATCCCAAACACAGGGTACAACTCTGTTGCAGAAGTGCATTGCCTTGTGGCCTTTACATTTAGAGGACCACCTTCTACCTGCCAATATAAAAAAAAATTGGCGAGGTAAATACGTAGACGTATTCGAGCTTCAAAATAGGAAGATTGAGGAGAAGAAAGGCAGCAAGTATGAGGATAGAGATAAGGAACAATTTAAGAGGAAGAGGGCTGATGGGTTTTGGGCCAACTGGCCGCCAGGTTTTTTAATTTACGCAGGCACTATAGTAAAAGCGTATCCAGACCGTGCCTTCACCCTTTCTGCAATACATTGATCTTATATACTGCTCGTCCCATGGCGGGTGAGCCCTTCGATAGTGGGCACTTAGTTCAGAGAGCAGCTAATCTAAATTCCATCCGCGTTTCAGGGCACCAGGGGGTTTCAACCTTGCCTGGTTTGCTGGGATTTCAATGCGAAAGGTCTCTGCAACCTTAAGCCATGCAGATTCCGACATGTGTGTTCCTTATGCGGAGGCACTCACGTTCCATATCCTGCTTATGAGGATGCCCCAGAGCAGGTGGAGGCAAAGATCGAGGCGGGCCAAAGAGGCCTGCAGAGGGTCCAGCCACCTCTACAAAGGGGTCCCAGTCCAATTAAAGTGGTGGTACTGGCGGCCTGGTTGCGGCTTTACCCGGATCGTGAATCTGTTATTTATTTACTAAATCGGCTTTACAATGGGATTTGGAATCCCTGTTCAGGGTAATAGATATGTGACTTCGGCAAACAATTTAAAGTCGGTTGTGAGTATGGCAGAGGTAGTGAAATGGAAGATTCAGAAGGAGGTAGCCAAAAGGAAGGTGGCCGGTTTTCGGGGAGCCTCCATTTCCAAATTTACGTATTTTCCCCTTGGGAAAGCCTGGATCAGGGCAATGTGATTTCCTCATGAGAACCTTCCAAATTCTCACAAGGGAGCATGGTGTTCCCTTGGCTGATGAGAAGACTGAGGGCCCTTCTTCGGTTCTGACCTTTTGGGATTGAATTGGTTACAGTTCAGCTATCCAGCAGGTTGCTGGCTTGTAAACTAGTGGGTTTGTGGATCCGAATCAGAAGCTTATTACAACGCAGCAGGGTCACTCTGAAAGACCTGCAAAAGGTGGTTGGCCGCATCATTTTTGCATGTAGGGTCATCGCCCCAGGTTGGGCTCTTCTGTGAAGGCTTTGCGGAGCCATGAGTGGTTTAAAGAGGCCACATCACAGGAGAAAGATGTCAGCGGACACAAAATGATGACCTGAGAAGGCTTTGCAGAGCCATGAGTGGTTTAAAGAGGCCACATCACAGGAGAAAGGTGTCAGCGGACACAAAAAAAATGACCTGAGTGGGCTTTGCGGAGCCATGAGTGGTGTAAAGAGGCCACATCACAGGAGAAAGGTGTCAGCGGACACAAAGGATGACCTGAGAAGGCTTTGCGGAACCATGAGTGGTTTAAAGAGGCCACATCACAGGAGAAAATTGTCAGCGGACATGAAAAATGACCTGCGCACATGGTTGCGTTTCTGGGATGGATTCAAGGGGATTTCATTTTGGAGAGATGAACTCCGCTTGCGAGCGGACGTCCAAGTCTGACGCTGCCGGATTGTTAGGAAATGGCATTTACTTTAGGGGCTGTTAGTGTGCCAGTTTGTTGCCTGAGACATGGAGTGACTCCGAAGTCATCCGTGATCGCACACTTCTGTAATTCTTCCCGATTCTGGCGACCCTATGGCTTGGACCGATGTTTGGGCCAACTCCTCAGTCACTTTTTGGTGAAAATATGGCGGTAGTTCATGTAGTGCATACCCTCGCATCTAACTCACAGAGGGTTATGAGACTCGTGACAGCCTTTACACTACGTGGCCTGGAGTACAATATGTGTTCCAGGCTTATCATGTACCTGGTGTTGAGAATGAGCTGGCTGACGCCCTGTCCCGTTAACAGATCGACCAGTTCAGGGCGTTGGCCCCGGAGGCTCAACTTCATCCAGAGATATTGCCCCAAGAGGTATGGAGCCTTGGAGGATTGGAGCCAACAAGGCCATAAGCTTAGCGATTGCTCCAAGTACCAGGTGCAGCTATGCAGCGGCATGCGAAGAATTTTTTGCATTATGCAAATGAAGGCATGGGCAGACCATGGCCTATAACAGTAGACCACTTGCAACAATTTGTGGTTCACACGCATTTTAAAGGTTTGGTTCCCTGCACCATTCAGGGGAAGATGTCTGCCCTGCCCTGACCTTTTATACTAAGGCTCATGGTTACCCCGATCTGGTCGGTGACTTCAGGGTTAAAAAGCTGATTGAGGGTTGGTCTAAGAACAAAGACGCATGCACACCCATGTCCCCCAGGATACTTGTTCAGTTGGGCCAAGCTTGGAAAGTTGTCTGCCCCGACCAATTCGAAGCGAGATTATTTAAGGCAGCTACACTAAGCACATTTTTTGGGGCTTTTCAGATTGGCGAGTTGGTGAGAGCATCAAAATTAGTTAATTCACATTCAGCGTTGCAGATGAAGGACCTGCTGCTCTCCGCAGATGGGGTCTTGTTGCATCTCCGCTGATCAAAAACTGAACAGCTTGAAAAAGGTCAAATTATAAGGCTGGGGCCCTGTTCTGTAAAAGTGTCATGAGTTCAGCCGAAGAAGATCTGGCATCTGAGGGGTTAATTTCAGCTGAGGAAAATGCTGGGCAATTAGAAGCACAGACAGCTGAATCACCACCAGATTCTCCTCCCCCAGTAGCCAGAGTGAGGGATAAGCTTCGGCAACGACTCATGACACGAAGGTCTGAGGCTCGCATGAATGCTTCCCATAGGAACATCAGGTCGACCAGCCCAGAGATTTAGCAGGATGAAGTGTTTAGATGACTGCTGCTGCTATAAAATCTGCACCCAGAGGTTTGGAAGCAACAAGTCAACACTCTGGCTCGCATCCACGCTCCTGCTTATCTTGGACCTTGTTCTCTGGGGACTCTGACTTCTGACTACGGTTTGTGTTTTGGCTTTGGCATTTTGGTATCTGCTTTGCATCTTCTGGACTTCTGATATTGGACTGGCTTATTGGACTTTTGCCCGTTGAAACCCCTGGGAACGTGACAAAAAGAGCTCTGCCCAGTCAAAGCCCTCACTGAGTTTGTTCAGTTCAGAGGGGCATCCGGTGGGGATTTGTTTTGACACAGCAATGGTTCTCCCCTTGTTGTTGTTTAGTCGTTAAGTCGTGTCCAACTCTTCGTGACCCCATGGACCAGAGCACGCCAGGCCCTCCTGTCTTCCACTGCCTCCCGGAGTTGGGTCAAATTCATGTTGGTAGCTTCGGTGACACTGTCCAACCATCTCGTCCTCTGTCGTCCCCTTCTCCTCTTGCCTTCACATTTTCCCAACATCAGGGTCTTTCCCAGGGAGTCTTCTCTTCTCATGAGATGGCCAAAGTATTGGAGCCTCAGCTTCAGGATCTGTCCTTCCAGTGAGCACTCAGTGTTGATTTCCTTCAAAATGGATAGGTTTGTTCTCTCTGCAGTCCAGGGGACTCTCAAGAGTCTCCTCCAGCACCACAATTCAAAAGCATCAATTTTTCGGCGGTCAGCCTTCTTTATGGTCCAGCTCTCACTTCCATACATTGCTACTGGAAAAACCATAGCTTTTACTATGCGGACCTTTGTCGGCAAGGTGATGTCTCTGCTTTTTAAGATGCTGTCTAGGTTTGTCATCGCTTTCCTCCCAAGAAGCAGGTGTCTTTTAATTTCGTGGCTGCTGTCACCATCTGCAGTGATCCTGGAGCCCAAGAAGGTAAAATCTGTCACTGCCTCCATATCTTCCCCTTCTATTTGCCAGGAGGTGATGGGGCCAGTGGCCATGATCTTAGTTTTTTTGATGTTGAGCTTCAGACCATTTTTTGCGCTCTCCTCTTTCACCCTCATTAAGAGGTTCTTTAAGTCCTCCTCACTTTCTGCCATCAGAGTGCTATCATCTGCATATCTGAGGTTGTTGATATTTCTTCCGGCAATCTTAATTCCGGCTTGGGATTCATCCAGTTCTGCCTTTCGCATGATGTATTCTGCATATAAGTTAAATAAGCAGGGAGACAATATACAGCCTTGTCATACTCCTTTCCCAATTTTGAACCAATCAGTTGTTCCATATCCAGTTCTAACTGTTGCTTCCTGTCCCACATATAGATTTCTCAGGAGGTAGATAAGGTGGTCAGGCACTCCCATTTCTTTAAGGACTTGCCATAGTTTGCTGTGGTCCACACAGTCAAAGGCTTTTGCGTAGTCAATGAAGCAGAAGTAGATGTTTTTCTGGAACTCTCTGGCTTTCTCCATAATCCAGCGCATGTTAGCAATTTGGTCTCTAGTTCCCCTGCCCCTTCAAAATCCAGCTTGTACTTCTGGGAGTTCTCGGTCCACATACTGCTGAAGCCTGCCTTGGAGGATTTTGAGCATAACCTTGCTAGAGTGTGAAATGAGTGCAATTGTACGGTAGTTGGAGCATTCTTTGGCACTGCCCTTCTTTGGGATTGGGATGTAGACTGATCTTTTCCAATCCTCTGGCCACTGCTGAGTTTTCCAAACTTGCTGGCATATTGAGTATATAGTAAGGGTTCTCCCCTTACTAGGTATCAATTTTGGGCAATCACTTCCCAAGGCCTCCGTGAGGCAGGCATTGTGGGGTGGAAATTCGGAACTCATTCATTTTCGTATAGGCGCAGTGTCTATGGCTGCCACCTTGGGTTATGGTGAGGAGCAAATTAAGAAATTGGGAAGGTGGTCATCACACAGGTTTAAAACTTATGTACGTTCCCTCCCAGTATAGATGTGACTCTGTTTTTCTCTTTCAGGACCCATGGCAGCTTCTTCCTAGCTGCGAGTGGTGGTGTATGGCCACAGCTATATTCACTGGGCCATGAAGCATGACTTGAAAACAGATTGGGGACGTAATTTAGGTGTGGGGGCCCTGGCCACTCTTGAATGGAAAGGAAAGAGAGGCATGTTATGACTAGAACTATTGGGGCTGGCCCTATCAAATTTTGAGCATGCACCCCCCCCCATCTAATGGTAGTTCATTGGGTGGGAATGACTTGACAAGTAGAAAAGGCAAGTTGTTGATGTTGCAAATTATCCACGACCTGCAGACATTGAAGGATAGGTTTCCTTCAATGAAGCTAATCTGGTTTAACATTATTCCAAGGCTTGTCTGGAGAGCCGACCGTGAACATAGTTGGATAGATCGCTCCAGGCGTGGAGTAAATCGTGAGATCCGCCGTGCAATGAGGTCAGGACTGGGTCCATTGATTCAATATCCGGACATAACAATTCATCAACCTGAATTATTCAAGAGCGATGGCGTTCATATGTCTGAGTTGGGGACGGACATTTTTCTGAAAGACCTGCAAGGGGGCCTTCGAGTTTTCGGCTTAGGTGGTGGGCGTGGGGCATATAAATAGCCCCATGCCGTGGCGGGTAGTACGATAAAAAAGCTTGGGTGAGTTCAGGATTGACACGTGGTGCCAAAAATTTGGCCATCTCTCTGTCAGGTTGAGACAATCGGCTATCAGATGCGACGTGGTTTTACATGGTACGATCTCCCAGCCAGCTGCCCGCTTAGGGTCACGAGGCTCAGCGGGAGGAGTTGGTTGGGGGGTACCAGTTCACAGAGCACCTGAAGGTGTGCTGTACAGTGGACAACATGATTCAGAAATAGGAGCTCGCCCTGCTATAGGAAATGTCTGGAGATCTAGGATTATCCAGACATTAAAGAATATCGCACTACGGTAGGCCCCCTTGCATTTGGGGGGATATGACTTTAAATAGTTAATAAAGTTGGGCCCAAGTTTTAAACCCAACACCTGTGTCTTGTCTCGTTATTTCCGGGCCGGGTGGGCAAAGAACCACCATTCTGAGGTCAGAGGGGCCATCCATTATGTTTCTATCTGTGAAGAAGGAGGCAGAGGCCTTTTCTCCCAAAATGGAAGCATTTTCGCACCATTTGTTAATCAGCAGTCTTCAAATTGCTCCCTGCTCATGAAAAGAGCCATTAAGATTTTTTGGCTTATTGAAAAATGGTTTTTAAAAGGCCCAGAGACTCAAATGCTTTCTTATTGGCAAGAGGCTCTATTTTATCAGTGAATGGATTAGGACTATGTTCTAAATTTTCATGCATAAAGGAATGAGCCTTCACGAGCATTGGGTGGAATGCAGCTCATTGCATGCATGAGTCAGGGTCAGTATTTCTTATTATTTTGTTGCTGTTCACCCAGATTTGGTACACAGTCCTGATCCATTCACTGATAAAACAGAGCTTCTTACTGATAAGAAAGCACTTGAGATTTGCTGTAGCTCTCTAGGATGTAACTTTTTGGCTCTATAGAAAGTTCTACAAAATTCTGTCTAAATTCCATTGAGTTCCCCAAAACACAAATCAAGGCATGAATGACAGTGGTTACCTTAAAACAATGGCTTTGGGAGTTGTTGTCTGAAGCACAATGTATTTATTATTGCCCCCACCTGTTGATGGAATTATCCCTGTTATCTTCCTAAACCAAGGTATTGCAAAGAGAATAAGTCACAAACTCATACGATTAACAATTTCTAATGAACCTAGATATGTTTAATCTGTGCCCAGCTGCCTTCTGGGAGCAGAAGACCTTGCAACATTATCTGTGGCTGTGATGAAAGAGGTTTCATTTATCACAGCTGCCTTCTAATTACCACAGGAAAAAAATCGGTAAAGGATGACTGAAGTTCAAACAGAAGCTCTGGAACTAGAAAAATTGAGGAAAGATCCCAAATTGTCAAACGGTGAAACAGGAAACACCCTTTGGGTTTCCTCCAGTTTATTCCTGTAGTGGAATGCCAGCTTTATCAATGGAAATGATATTACACTATGAAAAAATTCTCCTCAGGGCTTAATTCGAGTAATATTCTGTGCAACTGAGATCAGGGCAGTCTAAAAGCTTATGCAGTGCTTTCAAGGAGGGACAGAAGATCAGATATAGGCCAGGATACAGACAACCTTCTTGTAATACTGGCCTAGAGTAAGCCATTTGAATCTATGTATGTAAGTCAATAGTGTGCATAACAGATTTATATCAGGGAGACTCAAGTTCAACTACGCTTTGGCTAGAAGCTCATTGGGTGGACCTGGGTCTGATGCCATCTCTTGGACTGACTTACCTAAAAGAGAAGTTGTGAGGATAAAGTAAGACAATTCCATGCCTTCTGCCCTGAGCCCTGTGGAGGGACTGTGGAACACAAAAGTGATTGGCAATTAATAGTTGACCATTGCCTTAGGTGGGATGAAATCCTGTTTTCTAGGACTGTCTCTGACAGAAATTTCTTGTGTGAAATCCACCAAGAAATCAACTGGATCATACTGTTCTATTGGGAAAGAGGAATTTCCAACTAGCCAAGCTGTTTGCACATCTGCTTAGGGATCCATTAGGAATTCCACTTAACACTCACTTACAGAAGGCACAACCGGTTACACAACTGTCTGCCAGCAGAAGCTCTCCATATGTACAGTACCAATTGTCTGGGGTGATTTAAAACATGCCATCTGCTTGCACAAATGAGAGTTACTTGAGCATAATAAAATAATAGGATCCTGACCCATAATATTATTACGACTTATTTTAGTCTACTAAGTCACAGAATAGGCCCATGTGATTCAACTGAAGTTCCGGAGGAGTTGATTCACTAAATACTCACTGACCAATGGGCCAACTCTAGTGCAATTCACTATGCTAAGCAACAGGGTTTGGGCGATTATGAGTCTGCTGCTGATGAAAATAAAATACAGAATTCCATGTTGTATCAAAGCCAACTAAAAGAAAGGAGCAGATGAGGCCTGGTCAAGCAAATGTTTTTCTTCAACCCTCTTATTAAGTTCTCTGCAATTGTCTTGGGTAGAGTACATTACTTAAACTTTAAAAAAAAAATAGTACACTAACTACCCCTCCCCTAGCCTTTTCTTCCCAGAAACTATTCATTCCCCATAAAAGTGTGAACATTAGACTTCCAGATCACACACAAAGGATAAGAAGAGGCTAAATGTATAGGGGAAATTTGTTTAATAAACAGATTTTAAAACAACAACACATTGTTGAATAATAATAAGAGAATACATTTATGTAATTATCAATACTGTGCTTTTAATGAACACCAAGCGGGAAGGAGAAATTTGAAGCAAAGGGTAATAGTGGAGTATTCGCACAGAGGGCAGACATTATAGCATTTATCACGTTTCCTACATAAGGTTCAGGAGCTAATAACCAAAAGCAGACATTTGCTTGATGGCAGAACATAAGATGAGAAATAAAACATTTTGCTTCAATTAAACCATCATTAACTCCCCCCCCCCCATTAATATACAGCTCTGCTGTGTAGTTTTCTTGTATGTGTTCATTTGTTGTTACATCTTGAAGACCAGATTTAAGAGCCTTATTATCACTTGGGTTCCCATACCAGTTCATTCATAATTGTCCTGGTAATTCAGGGGTTTAGGGGCCACTAATACAAGGCTTGAAAATGGCTCGCTTTCTAAATGGATTCTGTTATTTTGAAATTTCATGAGTAATATATCTACTGTATGAATTGCTAGTTAACTGTATCATAAACTCTCATTACACAGAAAAAAAAAACTACAAGGCAAAAAGCTTGATCCATGTGAAACAATATATAGTGTTCACTATTAAAATAGATATAATCTGTGTTTTTCAGCATCCACAGTGGGGGCTTAAAACTGATCCCCCATGGATACGGGGGGTCCTACTGTATTACTAGAACTGTTGTATCTTATAGCATGATCCTAAAAAATATTTATTTGGAACTAAGGATGGTTCTTTTTTTGGGGGGAGGGATCAGAATTATGGGGATGGGCTTAATATTTTAGTACAGCCCCAAAGTGTGTAACAGCATGCTTACTTATGTTGGGATTATGGGCTGTTCTGCACTCCCACCAGAGTCTTCACTGGTAAAGGTAGGCATGGCACCATAGTTTGCTGGTAGAACATTTGAGCTTAGATCCAAAAGTGGCAGTAAGTTCATACAACTCCTAGTTGTGTCTTTTCAAAGCTGTCACTTGCATGAGTGGTTTGTTCCACTCTTTGAGATGGGTAAAGATGAGCTGGCTTTGAGCATGTTGAAGGAACTGAGCTGGATGCCTCCAACTTCTTTCCTGAGCCGGAGATCCTGCATAAATACGACAGCAGGGTTTTTCATTGAGGAAGATCACAATTAATTATGTCCCCTGCACTCAAAGAGCAGAGCTGAGAGAGACACTGGAGAGCTGCTCCTGAGGAACCGCCTTGCCCTTTTAATGAGAGATTCTTAGGTTCCAGTTTAAATTATGTGTCAATTCCCTTACGACATTCATCAAAAACGTAAGTTGAAAACAAGGACAACAACAGGAAATGTATATTCCAAACAGCAGAAGTCAAAACTTTTACTGTAAGGGACAAACCCACTTACTAGGAGGAAACTAGTAAGTGGGTCTCATTTCGTCTAGCAGCTTTAAACAATTGCACGTACTGGATTGACACACCAACTGGAATAGTTATCCTTTGGTTTTCCCATTTGTCAACATTTGGCTGTGCAGTTCTTTAAACAAAATGTATCCCAAAGTATATATATATAGATTAGAGTGATGTGCACACCAAACTGTGGACATTGTCAGCATACATGAATACAATAATGAATATATTAGGGGAAAATATGTACAAAAGCCATACGAATTTTCATGCCAGCTTTGAATGTTATGAACGTAAGATGGGTGGTAAAATGAGGATCTGAGAAAAACCAAATTAAGATATTCCCCTATCGTTACTGGGGAATATACTCCACTGAACAAAGTGGGACTTCCTAGAAAAGTATAGGATGCCACTGTGGATATCTGAAGGACTTATGCTGTTAAGTCTTGGCATCAAGGAGAATTTTGTTGCCACAGTTGTCACTATGGTGGACCTTTGAATTCCCCTCAATCTCAGTCTTAGTGCCTGTTAAATTTATATTGCATTATGGTTAATCCCTGCTTTCCGAATGCCTCTGAAATGTTCTGGGGAAAAGGGGGAGGGGATTACAGAAAATTATTGCCACATGAAAAGTGGTCTTGGGTTGCTATGGGAACCATCCTTGTAGAATTAGTATCAGAAAGAGGTTAACCACCCACAGGGTTGCATCAACGAGTCTTGATGGTTAAGGTTTCAAATTAACAAAGGTTTAGAGAAAGATTTTTCCTACTGTTTGGGGCTCAGCACTGATGTCCTGAACAAATAAATTCATTGCCTTTTAATTTTGGTCCAATTATGCATCTGATCACTTTCTTGTTCCATAAGCTTCTTTCAGGTTCACTGCAAAAATTATCTCTTTGAACTTCTAATGACTCTGATGAATGATTTGGTGCCATTTTATTGCCTGCATAAACTTTGTTCCCTCCACTCTTGCATTAAAAACAATCTCTGGTTTGGAATATACAAGGGACTCCCAGTAAGTTCCTGAATGAACATTTGAAATGCCATTCTGTTCCTCGTCTGCACAATGTTATATGAGTATATGCTTACAAAAATATTAAGACTTCCTCTAGTTTCATTATAATTGTATGTAACATCTATGAACAATATATCCTTTCTTTTCTTCCTTCCTCTCTGTGTGGCTGCATTTCTAATCAAAACCAATGTAGTCCAGGTGTGTGCATCTGGAGAAAATGAGGGTGAGGATATGAGATGAGTTTCAGAAGAGAAAAACTGAACTACTAAACAAATAATAATACTTGTGCAGCTGTTAATCATGCCCCAAATGAAACATGAAACGCTGACATTGCAAGACCTTTTTATTCCTTATCTTTCCATGGGTAGACTTTATATTTGATCAAGAAAGGGTACTTTTACGAGACCAATGTTATTTATATACATCACCTAAAACAATTGTAATAAAGATCTGAAGAAACCAAGGCAGGAGGAGATCAGTAACTTGAACTTCAAAGTAAGCAGGAAGGCTGTGCACAAGGAAAACAGGGTAGTTTTCTGGGCTTTATCTAACATCCATGGAAGAAATCCTAGAAATGCCTCAACTTGTTTCACAACAGCCGCAGTGAAGATTGGCGTTGGAAGTAATTATTTCCATCAAACAATCACATTAGAAATTTCTAATTTTTCCATCACAATCTCTTGGTGGAAAATCAAGAGTCTTGCACAAATGTTAGTCCTAAAATGTCCTGCATATATGTTAACCCTACAAGTAATTTAAGCATTTTTTTCCTCAGCTTGTAGAGAAAGCTGGGGATATGGGGACACACACTCCTCCGGTGGCCCCTCTGCCCCTTGTCTCCCTATGATGATGGGGCAGGTCCATCAAGGAGCAGTAACCAATTCCACTGAACATGATTACAAATCAAGATCTCATGGAGCTCTGCCACCATGTTCAGGGGAATGTGTTGCAACTTCTTTGCACATCTTCTCCATCAACATAGATAGGCTGGAAGTGGAAGAGGCAGGGCTGAAGAACGTACAAGGCATGACACCCAAATGGATGTCCAGAATGATTACAGCCATAAACCCGGTTTTCTAGTGTACTGCACTCTGCTGAGGTACTAACCATCACAAATTTCCAACAGCATCCAGAGAGATATATTAGGCTGAGAGACTGTGACTTTTTAAAGGCCACCCAGGGAGATTTACGGCTTGGTTGAGTATTGAACTGGGTTTTCCCAGTCCTAGTCCAACACTTTTAATGACAACATCAGATAGGTTCTCTGCTAATGAATTTAGTTCATTTATTTTCAAATAAATGTTTGAAAATAAGTTCAGTTATCACAGTATTAGAAAAAAGACACCATAACATGGTGCTTTCACTCCTCTATGAATTTTGTAGTTCAGTGAACTTATTCTTCTGACTGGTCAGTGGAAGAAAATCATGGGCTTCATTTGAAAATCTGATTGGCCTCATTTCGTTCCAGAAATCAAATTGTGGGAAGAAATAATGGGCTACTAGCATTTTGTATTGATAAAAATACAGTTTTGGAACATCTAGTTTGACATTAAGAAGTTGTCACTTAAAGGCCACATTATATGTGATGCTAAACACTTCCTCTACAAACGTCAGTGTCATTAGCATTGTTGTTATCATCATAGTAGTAACAGGAATAGGGGTAGTTTCAGCTGGGAACCCAGCATTTTGGGAAATAAGTTTAACCATGATCCATTGGAAAATTCCCCTTCCCAGGTGCTCTTAGTTGTCGTGGAAAGAAAATTCCCATAGGCACCAATGCAAACTTTCCTTCAGATGGAGTCATCCACACAGTGGTGGTGTCTCTGGCTGTTCTGGATCAGTCTGGCATTTTTTGTTCCAGATTTCAATGTGTCACTCCAGCATTTGTGTCCACATACGTGGAGGGTATTTTTTGCTGAATGCATTGGGTTGTTCTGGTACCACCTCTCCACAAACATCTGGGATTGCTCCCTGATGTCTTATAGCCAACACAGAGTGCCCTCTCCTTTTGCCTTTCATAGCTGCTTGCTTCACTCTCTTCTCCCATCCCTCCTTGTTTCACCCATTCATGGGGTGCAGAAAGATGGAGACTGAGCAGTAGGGAAACATTCATAAAAGAAATGTCACCCACCCTCAAAGTATGCAGATTAGCACAAAGAATGAAAACAGGCCACAGGAGCAGATCCTCCATTGGTGCAGTCAGAGCAAAGCAAAACAGAAATACACCACCATCTGGCAGCAGTGTAAAAAGAGAACTTGGAAAGCAAGGTCTTTTGTACTGTTTTGACTCTGTTGACATCAGTTTCAGCCCTGCAGTGTGTGGACTCTGGGAGAACTAGCATGATGAGAGCAAAGAAAGAGGAACAAATTGTCAATGTAGATGGGCAGGACTGTAAAATCCCTCTCTTTGCATGCTGCAGTTCCATTGAAACCACCAACCTTCCACTGATGGCTGCGATCAGTTTTTTTAGATCAGTGCTTCCCAACCTTGGGTCCCCAGATGTTCTTGGACTACAACTCCCAGAAATCCTGGCCAGCACAGCTAGTGGTGAAGGCTTCTGGGAGTTTTAGTCCAAGAACATCTAGGGTTGGAAGCCATTGTTTCAGACAGACACAGAAATGGTTGATAGCGTCATTTTTCTAGCTTGGCCCTGAATCAAGAAACAAAAAGTATCAGCATTTCATGCCTTCTGCAATACCATAAAATTACACATGCCAGCTTTCAGATTACCTGTTACAATTATATATGTAGGCATTCAAAAAAACAAAAACCCTGAGAGAATGAGGATTGACAAGTGCTCTTGGCTGATTATCATGCTTGAGAGTAACAAATATATCCATGGCATGTTAACCAAATAATACTCAGAATTAAAATGTTCAAATGCTGCAAAGCATTCTCTACATTATTAACAACTATTGTTCTCAGTGGTTTTTCCCTGAAAAATTCTCAGTTCCCCAACCAGTAGTTTAGTCACTTATAGCTAGGATAGCAGTATACCTGGGACCTACATTATAAGCGCTTTTAAACAAACTGTATGTCTAATAAAATGCAAACTTTTCCCCATTATAATCAATTAATCAGTCAGTCATATCATTATTAGAGGCTTCACGTGCTCACAGACTCCAGTTTCCAGGATCAGAGAAGGCTGTTGATATAGAAAATCTGAAACTTTGGCTTCAGATCAAACTTTGGGCAGACATCTCTGGAGGCTGCATACATAGGTTTTTAGTTTCAAACATATGCATTTATGGTAAGAGAGATAGATCTAGACCCATACTACTGTTATTACTTGGGAAATGGTTGTTTGTGATCATCCTCTATCATCTACAGTATGTTTCCACATACGGTGTTCACCTGCTAAGAGAGTGATGAAATTAACTTTTCATCAAGGCTGGGACTTCAACAGAACTGATTATCTGAAAGTTTTTCAGGGGAGGAAAACATGTCTGTAATATGGGATCAGGAGGAGACGTCCACAGCAGGGTTTTCGCAGTAAATTTTATGGATAAATGCAAAGTTTAGATCTGATTGCAAAAGCTGTGCTCAGAGAATGAAAGCAAAAGAGAAAGATTAAAGAAATTTCAAGCAAAGTTCAACGCTATCTTTACTATCTTTCCCAGCACATGGACACGAGGATTAATAATGTCTTGGAGAAAACGTTGGGGGCAGGGGGACAATTTCAACAGAATCATTTTACTCAAAATTAGGCAACACAGAGATGGTTATCTGTAGAGCTTTAAAAGGGTATTCTATTGCAAAAAGAGACATGTCTTGAAGTAGAATGTTGTATAATTCTTTTTTTTTTTTAAACCTCCACAATGTTCAGACTTTTGAAATGTTCCTTACCGTGGCGGCTGCCTTAGGGGAATCTAGACATATAATTACCCCAGCCCCATCCTTTCACCAAGTTCCATTCAGGTGGAGACAAATCCAATTTTTCCCAGTATTTGTCGTACACCAGATCCCAGAAATCTGCCCAAAGAAAGAGCTGAGGAAGTAAAAATGGTTTGATGGCAGACCTGTCAGAGAGGGACCATGTCTTTGTAGGTCACCAACTGTGGAAGATCTGACCTCCTATATTCTCCAATGTCAGTTAAATACTAACATCAAGAAATGGTATCTACTTACTTTGTTTAACAGAATAAAGCAGAGAGGAGCAGAAGAAAAACTGGACTTCCTGCTACAATGGACAAAGCAATATGTGACCAACACTCCCCCTCAAAACCCGGAGTTTGCTTTGTCTAAGGGAAAGGTGGCCAGATGCAGAGAGAAATTTGCAAACACCGTCTCTGCAAATCAACACGGAGACTCAAAAACATAAGAATATGATTGCAGCATGATAAACCCGTTAATGCCACCTGCTGATGTTAGCTGCATTTTAGTACTACCGATGTTTTCAATCAAAGTCTAAATTTTTAGAGATATCCATATTCAAAATATACACATATTTAACATGAATGAATTTTTATGTGTCTACATTAACTATTATCTTCCCATTTAGTGTTTAGGTATCTGGCTGAGGAGCCAGAGGTTGGGAGTTTGATTCCCCACTGTGCCTCCTTGACAGGATCAATGATCTATAGCAGGGGTCTCCAAACGTTTCAGCATGAGAGCCACATCATCTATTTTACACATTTTTGAGGGCCAAAGGAACACACACACGCATGCGTATGCACACATGCACGCACGCACGCACTCACGGGCTGAAGGGAACGGACATGAACCTGCAGCGTTCGCTAGGCCAGATAAAAAGGCAATGCAGGTCAGATGTGGCCTGCGGGCCGTAGTTTGGAGACCCGTGATCTATAGGGTCCCTAGACTCAATGATCATAGGGTCCCTTCTGTTGCAGAGCTCTGACTTTTTGTTTAAATTTTTCTAGCTGTGCAGCAGAAATCCAAGGATTCATAGAGCAGAATGGCTTCAAGTTCCCCAGATAAGTCCACCTCTTTTCTCATTAACTGGCGCTTACAGTTTCAACAACGCACTCTGAGACATTAATAGTAGAAAGAATAAAAGGTTTCATTGCTTACAATTGAACAGACCAGACAGCAAACAGGCAAACATGATTGCTTTCATCAACAGACTTCAAGAGACTCAAAAGAGGGAAAAAGCACTGAGTGGGGTTCTCTTTGAATTCAAAGACAGGGAAGAAATAATTGGTTAGTACTTGATAAATTGACAGTCACCCCAGCCCAGAAAAAATCTCTCCCAGCCAAACAAATTACAGGCAGATTGCCAGGTTGCAAAAACACCAGCACTTTCCAGCTCTGCAGTTCTAAGCTTATTATTAGTTTAATTGACTGTGTTTGTTTTTATTTCCTTATGGTCTATGGACTAGTGCAGTAAATATCTACATACAGAGTATGTAGGTTGACAGCCAAATTCCTCCCCTGGCCTCTCTAGGCCAGGTGATGCCTGACAGCATGACCACAGTCCCTAATGTTAGAAATATGGCCACACAGCTAGCCTCAACAGACGCATCAGATGCAGAGTTTTGGCCACAAGGAACACCTGATACTTTGGCCAGGAGTGAGCTTCACTCCCCTTCTCTCTTCCCTGAAAAAGAAAGGGAAATGAGAAGGAAAGGGTGAAGTGGAGCAGAAGCATAAGGGAAGGAATGAAATGGAATTTTCCATTTGAAAATGGAACTGGAATTACTGCTTCATTTAAGCACTTCTCACAATGCTAATTCTGTGAAGTGCTAAGAACCTTTTGTTAAAGATACAAAGATAAGTCACAAACTGCATTGTTCCCATTACTGAGTGTAGCAATATGCCACTGGATTAAGCATGTGGTCTAGACAACTTGCTAAATGATAGGCTAGGTGTTTCTCATTTAATCCTTAAGAGAGAGAGAGAGAGAAGAGAGAAGGAACCCAGAAACTCCATTGTTATTCCTGCTATTTGAGGGGGTTGGTTGGAGCTTGGCTAGAAAACTACCAAAGAACAGCAGCCATATTAGGAGGAGGTGGTAGCTTGGGGAAGCCCACACATTTTGCCTGCAGAAAGCTGCAGATACATACTCCAGCATATCCAGGTGTGGCTAGGAAAGAATCTTACCTGAATCCTTGCCTCTTGTCTGCTTCCAGTCAGAGTTGACTGTATGGGGCTAGACAGACCAATGGTTTGACTCCGTACAAGGCAACTTGGTATGTTTTAATGGGTGGACTTTCACTGTTGACTGTCTCCCTCCTCAGCTGATGACCTTTTCTTTTGCATTTTCCTGATTATTTGTTACCCTTCATTTTTTAAAGAATTGCTTTTTATGGATTTCATTGTTTCATTTGATTTATTCTTTCCCTCTCTTTTGTAAAATGGCTTTAAGATATTAGAAGTGCAAAGTGGTACAAAACATCCCATAATAAATGTTTAAAAGGGAGAGGGGAAGGAACCAACACAACCCTCTGAGGAGTGTGGATTGTCATTGGTTACAGAATAGCGACTGTTAGGGGGCAGAAAGCAGAGGGAACGAGTGGCTGGAATCCTCACCACTCCACCCTGTGAGATTTGGTTACAGTCCTGCTTCTAATCCTGGAAATGGTTCTTATGGAAGCATCTAGATTCTCCTGGAGTGCTTCAGATGAGGCCCATTTACTATTACAGGGCCACCACAGGGCCACTAGTCTCTGTGGTATTGATGGTGAGAATCATTTCATGCTCAATCCAATGCATTCGGGTGATGATGAAACAGCTACCCAAAGACAACCTGGCCACCCATCCTATTGTATGTCCTCCTGGAGTTTTTGCTTTGCTCTGCTTTTGTCTTATCCCTGTTATTTTACAGATACACTAAGATTTATTGTTTTACTCTGAAGTTCACGCAATGAAGGGAGTATTAATAATGAGCAGATTGTGTAGGTGGGAAGGATGTGCACAAGACTGGAGGAAAAGAAAGCTTTGTAACACTTCTAAAGTTCAGCAGATTAGTGTAAATTGCATGGGTTCTTGTGGCACTTGGGATGTCAATTAAAACCAGAAAGAGATGTAAAAATGCAAAGAGTAAGTTTCATCCCAAGGAAAAGAGGTTCTCCAAGAGACTACTATGAACAGCTTTGAAGACATTTTGAATAACACCCTTTTTTGGTTGAATGTTGCAACATGGCAATGACTATTCAGAGAATCTATCATCCTTTTAATTGAGTTATGGCAATCACAACACATTCCTAAGTGCCAAGAAGAAAACTGACATATTAAGAACTAGCCAATAACTATTAATTAGGATATGTCTCTGTACAATATGGAAGTAAATCATGTTATGAAGAAGTAACAATAAAATATATATCCCAATTCATAATTGGTTTAACCTTGTTAATATTGGAAGAAAAGGGGGGAAATTACAATGTTTGTGAATAAATTTGTTTTGTTCATATATTTGGTTGTGCTTCCTGTATGCTTACTCTGCTGTAAACTGCATAGTATTCAATGGTGCTTACTCCTAGCTTAAGGGTGTTTAGGATTACTGCCTTTTAAAACTAATACACAAACCCAAGTTTTGAAACTAATACACAAACCAAAGCAATTATCCTTTGTTTTTTGCACTTCTCTAAATGCAGGTCTCTTATAAAAAAAAAATCTGCAGAAAGGTATCTGTTTCAGAAAGTGTTGTAGAGAAAAGACTGTGTAAGCAGAAAGTGCTTGTAAAAATGGACACGTTAAGAGAAATCACATAAAAACACACATGAGTTTTTCTATAAGCTTTGAAAAAAATTGCAAACTGATGCAGAAATGGAATGAATGAAATGATGGTTAAGGAAATGTGAATACCAGAGAAAATGAAACAGATTCATGCATCCCTATAGGTTTGTCCTTGGAGTCTCCGATGAGAGACAGTGCTTTTGCTTCATTCCCTGCAGAATGTTTCTGGACCATCATCAAAGGAAGCCCCATGTGGAACAAATTATGGCAGCTCAGGTCTGAGATAATGAAAGCATGAATTAACATCAGCAGGTCAGCTTGTGATAGGGAGGCTCAGCCTTCTCAAGAGACAACAAGAAGTGGTTCTGGTCACAGCCATAATTGGATATTCAATTATTGTGATAGTTTCAGGAATACATCATGACCAAGTCTGAGTCATGAAGGGCCTCACACCATACTATTCTCCAATCACATTGGCTTCAGTAATGTCTGGAGTCATCTTGTTTGTATTCAAGGTCTTGTCATAGCCAGACAAGGAATCGGCATAAGACTGTGATGTCTAGGTTGAATGTAACAAGGAAACAGAGGTGAAGAATATAACCATTTTGATGGTGCAAAACTCAGTGTCCCTGTAAGATCTTATATAGTGCTCATATTTGGTGAGACAGAAGGCTGAAAGACCCCACAGGAAGTGTTCCAGATGAACAAGTGAAGAACAATTTCTGGAACCTCCTTGTAAAACAGAAACTGAATTATTGGAGAGCAGTCTTGTGAATGGCCTCCCTTCTCTTCATTGCAGTACCAACATCATATGATAAACAGTATCAAAGCCCACATAGAGAGAATCAATAGGGAACAATTAACAGAATTAACATAATCAATAATGTACAATTAGCGTTATTGATCTCTAGGCAGAGTTTGTTGACCAAGGCCACAAGTGCCATCAGAGGCCCATGTCAACACCAAAAGCCAGACTGGCAAAGATCCAAAGCCAAAGAAACAACTCTTGATAGTAGTCCAGGTATACATGAAGCTGCAAAACAACTACTCGTCTGACAATATTTGCTCTCAAAGGAAAAGTTAGGAAATAAAAAACAAAAAACAAAAACAAACTGAAAATATATGCAGGTTTCAATTTTTCATCAGGGCAAATTTGTCTTGCATCTTTAACAGCTGGTAGACTTCTGCTGGAGTAAGAGATGATGAACCATGTATTCTGGTGTAACCGTTTCAGGTTTTCTTTGATCCCTTCACTGTTCCTTCACTATTGCTGGAGCTCAGTTGTATATAACTCAGTGTTTACTGCTTCAGCAGCCATCCAAAGATTCAGCTTCTTTTGGCTGCTTTTCACTAGCCAATAGATGTCTGTAAAATGAAAGATGTAGCAGTGAAAGCTGTGCATATCCATTTTCTTTCTGTACGTACGCACATACACACACTGACAGTTAGGATAACATTCTCTGAATCCGATAAAGTGAATTGTAGTCTACAAAAGTAATGTCACAAGTCTCTTTGTGGTTATTATAAAATGGCTTTCACTGCTACGTTTTCCATTTTCAGGGTTTTAGTTTTGAGGGGGATTGTAGTTTTCATAGATTCCTTCACCATTCCTTCACTATTGATACAGGTCAGTTGTGTACAACTCAGTGTTTCATACTTCAGCAACTTGATCGTGAGTGAGTACCCAAGAAAGAAGCACCCAGAAAGTCCCCTATCTTCAACTGGTATCTGGATAGCATATTAGGTTTCATTCCTTGGATTTCTCCCTAAGTGAATAAACTGGCAGAAGAGAAGGGACACTTGACTGGAACAACTCATCTAAGAAACATGTAGAGTTTTGGAGTATCATTTGATGCCTAGCTAGCTGAAAGAGATTTGTGGTTAGCTCATCCATAGGCATTGACGGGTGTCTAGGAAGGAGGGGAGAGGCAATGAAGAACACATTCTTTCTTGTCATAATAGCACAGAGTAAAATGCTGGAGACATAAAATCTATTTCAAATACTGCAGTATTTATTTTCTCTAAGATGTTTTTCAACCAGGTCAAGAACGTTCAGACTAGAACCACAGCAAGGAAAATAATAAAATCACTAATGTGATTTTATGTTGCATTAATAAAACCTTACTTTTTAAATAATCAGAAACTGTATTTCCACTTAGTTCACATTAATCCAGCCTCATCTGGAGTACTGCACCCGATCTGCAGAACTGCACTTTAAGGATGACCAACTGGAATCAACTCAAAACAGGGGTGTTGAAGAATATGGAAAGGCTTCTGAGGAAAAGTTGAAGGAAATGGGTATGTCAGGTTCAGAGAAGTGACAACTGAAGTGAGACTTGATAACACTCTTCAAATATTTGAAGACCTGTCATATAGAAGAGGACCTGTGTTTGTTCTGGGGCCAAGATGAAATCTAACAGGCTTAGGTTAGAGAAGAGTAGGTGTGGGTTGAGCATGGGAAGAAACATATTCATGGTTAAAAAAGCTTTTGTTGTTGTTGTTTAGTCGTTAAGTCGTGTCTGACTCTTCGTGACCCCATGGACCAGAGCACGCCAGGCCCTCCTGTCTTCCACTGCCTCCCGGAGTTTGGTCAAAGTCATGTTGGTTGCTTTGATGACACTGTCCAGCCAGTCAGGGCACAAATGGGGAGATCAAGCAACCCTGTAACTCTATGCAGAGTTTTAGATTCCTTTTCAGATCAGACTGCAAAGTGTTCCTGTAGCCCCAAACCCGTGACCCTGGTATCCATGGTTTGACAAAGCCCACAGATACAATTTGCACTGACAGAGACATTCACATAAGCCAAAATGATTAAAAATAAATCAATTTCACAAGTGATTTAAAATAAATGACCCTCTCAAGACTGAGTAAAATACTGCGCTTTCCAACAAAAAAACACACTTCTTAGGGGAAAAAAACTGCTCTTCCCTGTTTATCATGTATTTGGAATTTTAAAAATCAATTTCAAACATTTTGAGTCAAAAACAGGATTTTGTCCTCATGTAACCGAGACATCATTTAACTTTTCCACAATGACTGAGCAGAATTGTACATATAGAAGCTAGCTTTTAGGGCTTTTGTAACCATATATACGTTTCTTTCTCCTACCTGAATGAATTTCCTGATGACATCTCTGTTTATTTAATGACGAGTTTCTGGAGTAGTTATCCTGCTTAATTTAACCCTAACCCACTGTATTCCACTAGTATGAATACCAGCTATTTCTATATTTACATCATTACATCTCATCACAAATGGGAAATTAAGCTTTACAAAGCCACATCTACTTCTCACAATCATGTACGTTTCACACTTAACTTCAGCTTGTTATGAGGAGTCAGCCTCTTCCAAAAGACTACATTTCAGATGGCTTTCATTGTGGAATGAATGAATGAATGGGTACAACAACAAAACCCATCTGACACATACCAAATCACCACTAAGTCACCTGAAGGCTGTGCACTATAAGGAATGTTTTCCAAGAGTTTTGGAAATCACTCCTCCTACCACTGAACATGCAATAGGAATCAGGTTGATGGTATCACTTCCACAGCAGACCATGTGTCAAGAAAGGAGGCTGTAGCATTGTAGAACATAGCATATGGGAGACTAGCCTTATACCTATGAAAGATGGAAAAAAGGATTACACCGCCTTAGTAGTCAGCTACAGAGTCTCACGTGGCACAGGATGGATCCCCTGCTTGCCAGAGCCTAATTGCCCCAAGCTGGGTCTCGGTGAATCTCCATGTACTGCCCCATATAAACCATATGGATTTCCTGCCCCCTTGGCCCCCCCCCCCATGATGAAAGAGCCCCAGGGGTTTGTTTGGAAGGTTTCGTTCAAACAGGAAGAGAAACTGAGCGGGGGAGAAATGGGTTTAAGGTGCATCCCCACAGTAAGCAGTAGTTTTCTCAGATCTCCTGCCCAGAGCATACCAGAAATAAACAGTAGCTTAATACCAGGAACCCCAGAACATAAGCAGCTGCATTTTTGCCTTGAGCAAACAAATACAATACATTGTCTTCGGAGACTCAGATCCCTTTTTTGGTGCTGCATCACATATTCTTTCTTTTATGTAGAAAAAACATTTCAATGGATACATGAATATTAAAAATGTGGTTCTTATAGAAGAGTTTATTCATGTGCTTTATTCATATATATTTTATCTCTCTCCCCCTCCTCCTCAGCCTTTTATACTGCAGCCACTGCTTTTATACCTAGTTGGGTAGGTATGGTTGATTTCTGCTTCTTTTTGGGTGTTATTTAAAGCAAATAACAAAGGGTATGTCTATTTGCTGGTATGACCAGGAGAGGCCAATCAAAATGTAGATGACAAAGAGCACTCAGAGTGAAATACTTACTTTGCCATGTTTGTGTGTGGGATTACTATAACATTAGAATTAAGATCATAGTTTATACAAGTATTCTGGTTTGTCACATCAGCAAGGGACAAATTTTAAGTTTAAATATTGCATTTAAATATATTTCAAATATATTACTAAAATAACTTACAATACGATACTGACATACTAATGATGTTTTGTTTATATGTTTATTTATTACTGTGTTTATACCCTGCTTTTCAGTACAAAGTAATGTTTAAGGTGGATTACAATCTTTGCAAAACAATGACTGAAACCCTATTTGTGCAGGTATGCCATAAAGTTATGCCCATGTATGTTTGCTAAGCATCAGACCGAGGCAACAGGAAATTGTGCAAGTTGATTGCACAATCCATTGCACAATTCCCTTTGTGGCCATTGCACAAGTGGTTGATGGAAATGCTTCACAGGTAACACTTCTGCTCTGACTCTGCTGTAGCTACCATGGGTGTAATGTCAAATTATGGCTGTGTAGCTACACAACAGGATTTCAGCAGCTAATCCAAACATAACCATAAAATCATTACAATCAAATAAAACCAACTGTACCATGGAAATCATTAAAATCTATTAAGTGTTCAATTAAAAATGGCACAATACATTAAACATTATATGCCCATTTTAAAATATGTGTTTTTATACTCTTCCTAAGTACAGGGAAAGCAGAAACTGATTGCAACTCAGTTGAAGGGAGTGAATTCCGTAGTCTGGGAGCCACACAATCAGTACAGTTCTTTTAGTATATTTCGGTATAGGATTGCAATACCATGCACCATTTAGCAGCCTAGCTGTCACATATTGCACTCTAAGGTTTAAAAAAAGAAAGATACAACTTTGTGAAGGTAACATGCAAATAAAAGCCTGGGTGTATAAAATGGTATTCACCCAGAAGGATGGCAGAGAGAATTTCAGGTGAGCACTTCTGGGAAAAATTAGGGTACCACTGTTGAAAAGACCTACCCAGTAACCATCTCAGCTTGCTGCACTGTTCAAGGGGACAGACCTCCGTTGCATATGGACAGACATCTTTGGAAATAGGTGGTTTTCAAGAATTGGCAAGCCAATTCTTGAATCATCACATCCTAAGGACTGATGAGCTGCCAAAGGGAATCTTGCCATCCAGTTCTTCAGAAGGCAGAGGGAAGTTGCTGCACTAGAGCTATGATCAAGGCTAACTTACAAGAATCTGAGTGGAATCAGAGCTTGGGAAGTTATATTTTCACATGTTTACAGTCTCTGAGGATTCAGAGTAAATCATTGTTTATTTAGTAATATATTGTTATGATTTTAAATTGTTAAATTGTTAGATGATATGTTGTTACCCGCCCAGAGTAGTCTATATGACTAGATGGGCGGGCTATAAATGTAATAAATAAATAAATAAATAAATAAACCTATTGCTGTTACTCATTACAATGCCCAAACAAAAGCCTGCATTATTTGTGCTCCTTATTCCTTTTTCATTGATTTCCATTCCTTTTTGATGGAGAAAAAAATCTTTGAATCATAGAATCACAGAATCATAGAATAATTGAGTTGGAACGGGCCTGTAAGGCCATTGAGGCCAACACCCTGCTCAAGGCAGAAATTGAAATCAAAGCAGATCTGACTCCAGCATTGGAATGCTTACCACTCCCTGAGGTAATTGGTTCCATTGTCCTACTGCTCTAACAGTTAAGACATTTTTCCTGAGATTCAGTCTAAATCTGGCTTCCTGTAGCCCATTATTATGTTGAAAAGTGACCCCTTGTTTTGTGAATGTTGAAATATTAACCAATACTCCCCAACTGGCATAAAAAACTTGCTTTTACTTGCTTTTACAACCAGGGCAACCAGGACAGTGAGGCACAAGAAAACAAGAGAGCAGAGACTGGGGAGGGGGCCATGTGGAGCAAGCAAGAAAGCACAGGAGTAAGGGTTATAGGGAAGAATAAGGAGACATTGGTTGACATCCTGTTGCTTAGCATAGTAAGCCATAACTAGAGTAGGCCCTTTGGAATCAATGAAACGTACAAAGGAGTTGGTTCACCCACTCTAATCTCCACCGATTCCATGAGCCTTACTATGCTAAGCAACAGGGTCACAGCCATTGGAAGGTAACCAGAAGCAAACAGGCAGGCCAGAGAGCAAAGATGGGAGGGAGAAAAGAGAAGACAGCAGAGGTTGGAAGGGAAAGCAGAAGAAAGAGCAATGAGGAGACATTTCCAGGAAACTCCTATTTTAACATTGAGCCTAATGGGAAAATAGGGACAATAGATAGCTTTACAACCATAATCAGGGAACTCCTTAGGTTGCAAGTCTGCGAGTCTGTTGTACGTTTTGGAGCTGACCTTCAAAGACTCATTTGCCAAGAGCTACATACCCAGCAGAGGGTCTTGGATTGCTTTCTTCCAAAACAGCCGCTTGGATGTGCTAAGAAGCTGTCCCCGAAATCCAGAGGGCCTTCACAGAACACCCTCCACTGCTGCATAGTCAGCAGGTGCCAGAAGACACAGGAAAAAGCTCTCTCTAGAACTGGCCTTGGGTGGTGGCTGTGAGTTTTGTTAAATCACGGGAACAATAAAGTATGTGTCCTATTAATTGTTCAGACTGTAGTTTCCAGAGTTTGTAATACCTGGTTTGCATTTGCTCTTTTAAACAAAAAAGAACAACAACAAAAAACTGTAGTTCTAGGCAGTGCACTCGGTATTTGCTAACTTCTTTGCAAAAGAAAGTTCTCCTCTCTGCCTCTTTCTATCTCATTTATGACACATACGAAGAGCAATGGGTAAACTGAAGTAATATTTCAAGAGTGGTATCTATTCAGTGAATGGGGAAAAGAAGCTGCTTTTTATTTGCTGTTCCATATGGTTTTGACTTCTTTTTTTCTTTTTTAGAAGTGTGTCTGGAACTGACTTTCCTCATGAATAATGTCCTTGCGTTCAAAAGCCCAATATTTCTTCCAGCTTACAGGGCTATTCATCTGCTTGTTTCTAGTATATTCAGTGCTGAAGATAATACCCAGAAGAGACAATCCAAAGTTGCCTGAAGACTTCCATATGCAGGTGGGAGAAAATGCAGTTGTACAGGCATCACTGTCATCATCATCTACCTCACCTTCATCCCCATCACTTCTACTACTATTACTAATGCTAAAGTTATTTCTGCTTTAACTGACAGCATCCAAAACCTTCATATTCTTACATGTTATTACACAAAACTGTATTAATAAAACACAGGAGCCAAGATTAAAATATAACCATGCATAAATGTCCTTCTCACCAGGTGGTTGGTGGTAAAGGCCACCAGAGCAGGTGGACTGTGCAAGGGGGCACCTCCCACCACCATTGCAGCATGAGCTGTTCCTCTGTGGGGCCCATGAGTTGCCAGTGGTAATGGTCCTTGGGGAGAGGGAGAGACACCTGAATTTATCAATTCAGCTGGGGGGAGGTTATTGATTTTATTGTATTCCTTGCATTTTCCTGTTTGTAATTATGTTTTGAAAGGCTGCAAACTGCCCAGAGAGTGTTCACACTGATGGGCATTATAGAAGTCAAATAAAGGAAGGAAGGAAGGAAGGAAGGAAGGAAGGAAGGAAGGAAGGAAGGAAGGAAGGAAGGAAGGAAGGAAGGAAGGAAGGAAGGAATCCACTACCTAATGACCCAAGCTATATGCACAGTAGCTCCATTATGAAGTGGCATCCTTGAGGAAAAATTCAGAACTCCCTCCTCAAGGCAAAAAGCTCTCCAGAATCCATAAACCCCCAGCCATCATGTTTAAATAGTAATGCTTTGCACTTGTGTATTGGAAGACATTTGCTCACAACTGGCAAGTTAACTAGGGGTACAACTACAGGGCAAGGAAAATACAGCTTAATCTGCTGTGATTCACATCCATGGAAATTGGCTTTCCATGGGTAAAATCAATGTAGCACTCCAGATGACCATTAGAAGGAATCATCAGAGCTGGATACAGGTCAGTGCAAATTGAGTTCCCACTGCAGAAGTGGCCTTAAGGTGTTAACAAATGCTAATGGGCAATTTCCACACACTCCTCTTTTTTTTAAAAAAATTGCTTTCCTATATGCAGTTATGTGTTCCAGTGCTGAGTTGAAACTTTTTTTAAAAAAAGATCCAGTTTGAAGGCAAGGGGGCTAGATTGAGGGGAACTAACACCCTCACAAGCACCTCTTTGAATTGGATCAGGCAATCACTCTGGGCAGAAAGCAGACAAAAGCAATGTCAGCCTCACTGGAGCAAATTTAAACCGCCCGAGTGCCTGAACAATAATAACAACAAATGACGGTTCCCACTCAAAAGAGACAATTCCACAATGGGCTTCTCTTCATTGAGTTTTACGTCACGTAGTCACTGGCTTTTAATTTGAATTCCTCTGTGCCCACTTCAGTGCAAATTGTGGGGTGAATGGCCAAGTTAGTTGCCCACCAACAATAGCAAAGATTCTCCTGGAATAACACCCAAGGAGTTCTGAAACATGTGAATAATTCCCTTCTATGGAAGTGTGCTGAACAACAGAGCCCATACCAGCAGAACACTGGGGTAACAAAACAGACTTGCTCTGTAGGAAAGAACTCAGTTAATTTGTGCTTTTATAACGCTACTTCTACTCCCCGGTCCCCATCCCCCAGTTCATACTGCAAGGAATGAACCTGTGCTTGTTCTTTAAAAAGGGCATATCTACATATGTTAATGTGCTCAGACTCTTCCTCCCTAAATATGTTTTCCCTCCACAATGTAAAGGTGTACAACATTCCATTGTGAAACTGTTGCTGTACAAAAATGGGTATCAGCCTGTTTTTCTTCATTCATCATTGCTTTGTCAAAACATTCTGGTGTTGTAAATTTATGCCAAGTACATGTAAAACTAAAGCACTATGAGATGAAGAACCTATGTCTGGAAAAAAATCAGTATTTGTTTGCAGTTCAAGTATAGCTGCACTCATATGGAGACATCACATCTCAGAATTAGAGATGGGAACAAATATAAAAATGAATCACGATTTTCAATGAATATGACCAATTCTTCAAATATACATCGCTTCTTATTTGTCAATTCTGGAGACCCCAGTGAATATGAAGCGATGAATATTTACCCAGTTTTATTTGTTGATTCATCTGTATTTGTCGATTCATCAACATTTTTTGGGCCTCTATGTGCCATCTCTGGAGCCTGCTGATGCCAATCAGAAGTTGGATCCTGGATTGGCATGTCAGACAGCCAATAGCGCTGCTGAAAGGGCTGTGGGGGTGTACCTTTTTCAGAGGCTTTATAAGCCTTTTCCCTGCAGCCGTTTCCCACTTCTGCTCTGAGTCTCTTGAGAGTGAGAACAGTTGTTGCTACTTGCTAGCTGTGGCTGTGCTTTCACTTTTTTGGCAGCAAAGCAAACAGTTATTTTCCTCATTTAATTAATTTCTTATTTCATACATTAATATTATTTGAACTTTACTGGGAATTTGGGGAGGGATTTCTTTAGCTGTGTGTGGGTATTTTAGTTAGGTTAGTTCATTTTGGAGGCTTGCGTTCAGGCAGGGTGCATGATCTCTGGGGGGTGGGGAGGAATTTTGTGTGTGACTGTGGAATCCCTTTCCCCAAAATTTATTTCCTGAGTGCTTGAGTGTCTGTCAATTTAAAAGCATGAAAAAAAATCCAAGTTGTTAAAAGTAAGAATATATAAAATGAAAAGCATTTCTTAACCTTTAAGCATATTAAAAATAAACAGAAAAATATTCCAATTGCTCACCCAGCCAACCAGCCTTGTGTCAGTTTACCTCTATGGAGGAAAATCTATGTTGTTGGCTTGTTGTGCTGCTACATGATTGTTGTTCTTTGGTGTCTGCTGCCCCAAGTGACATGGAGATGTGATGGTGAAATGATGAATTTGTGTGTGTGTAATCTCCCTATATTTATAGTTATTTTTTCAGTTGTTTACATTTCCCTTCTAACTATAAACAATCTGTTCTCTAGGGGTCTGGAGATCTAGGCGTCTGAAACACCAAGGAAAACTTTTCTATAGGAAATTCTATTGTCCCTGCTGTCTTTGTAACTCCAAAGGCTTTGTTGCGGTCACCTCTGAAGCCCCTATTCCCCTGGCCTTCAAAGGTTCCCGCTCTTCTTCCTCCTTCACTGCCACCAGGTATTACTGTTTTAATACCATTTAATCATGGAGACACGTATACTTTTGAAACTTAAGTCATTTATTAAATCAGGGAAGTTAACATACGATTAATATTCATGAGAAAAATCACAGGTTGCTAATCACTTGTCTTTCACTCGAAGCTGCTTTAACTTTATAACTCTTTTAACTCTCTGTTCCATTCATCGTTCTTATTGATCACTAACTCACTCTTAATTCACCTTTTAAGTTTCATACAGTCTCTCTCTAACAGAAACTCTCCGAATCTCCTCAGACTCCATACGCCAGCCTTTATATCCAGCTCCCTCCCCCCTTGGCTCCGCCTTCCGACCCCTCATTGGTTCCTGCTTTAAGGTTCTGCTGTGATGGACAGGTGAGGGCAGGGCTGTTCGCTACAGGCTTGTATCTCAGTACTGTATATGGTAAGCTGCCACCATGACGACTGGAGGAATAATGGCCTGTAGCACCAAGGTACTGGAATGTTAGAATACTGGAAAACCAGAATATTGTAACACCAAGGTATTGAAACTATAAAGAATGCAAATTATATGTGTCACCTCCATATTTACAGGTTACAACATAAACACATTCAACTGTCAGGATTGTTATGGTATAGTGACCTTGCTCAGCTGGAGAGCTGGCTAATTGTTTTGTAATAACTATAGTAAACTATTGTTAAAGCCTCAATTTTAAAGGTGCTTTCATTTTCAAGGTTACTTTTTCTACACCCCCTTAATTATTTCAATGCTCTATGCATGCAAAATTTCACATCTTGACATTGGGGCATCCAAGAATGTCATAGGAATACAGAACAGGGTTGTTCAAGATCCCTATTTGTACTTTTAGATTATGTAGTGGGTGGAATCTGGTTCTTGCCTACTTTTTCCAGGGTGTGCATTTTTTGTCTTTCCTTTTTTATTTTTTATTTTTTACAACAAATGCTTCTCCGGCTGCATTTAAAACCATATGCTAACGCAAATGGCCGATTTCTTTTTTATTTTTATTTTTAATTTTGTAAACTGTTATTTTCTCAGGAATAAAATGTAGTTGCTGGAAATTCAAAGAGAAGCACTTCCTTGCAAAGGCATATAGAACTGTTATTCAGCAGATAAGCGGCATAACTTCTGGAATGGCATTTTAGTCAAGGCTGATTCTATTTAATCCTAGTAAGGTATTTACAACTATTTTCTCTTTTTTATATTAAGAACTCCCATTTATCTTTCTATTAGCTGAATAAATAATCATTTTGTTCCTTTCTAACTAAGTTCTCAGCTTGTTGAAGGCTGCAGAATTGCTCTGAACATACGGGATCAATTTTCTGATCATTCTCTTACATTAGTATAACTCTAGAACAACAGCACATTTCTCTATTATGTGAAATTGCCACACCAGTCATGTCAGTTTGTTTCTCATAACCTTGGAATTTAGTTCTGATGACTTACTTCTATTAGCTCATTCTCATAAACATTAAAATATTTTTCCAGGACTGTTTGATGAAGGACAATAGCTAATAATTATTTTCTTCTTTCTTTCTTTCTTTCTTTTCTTTTTTTTAATTTTTTTTTAAAAAAACGGAATGAGTATTTTTATTCTTCAGGTAAAGAATTATTTCTTTCTGACACAGGCAAGGAGGCAATAAGACTTTAGGTGTGGAAAGCAAAAGAATATAGTCTGCCTTTTCAGCTACAAGGGTAGAAATCTTTAGTGGGCTCCTGGTTTGATTTTATTTCCCTGGGGTCATACTGGAAAGGGCCACACAGACCACTAAACATGTCCCCAAAATACAAAAGAATAAAAATGGAAGGGGCTAGAAGTCCACTTCCACATTTGAAAAGTGGGTATTTGACAGTATTATATTTGTACAGGGTAAGCTGTGATGTATTTAAAAGACAGCATGCTCTTCCTACAGTCTCCCCGGCACTGCAGTTCAGTTGGAGGGGGAACTCCCAGGAGGGCCAGAAAAGGGCCATAAACCACAAAAACAGTACTGAGGATAGCATCCATACACATGAAACGATGTTAGATAAGGCAGTGGTGGCATCAGCGGTTGTTGACACTGTTTAAGAACAATTTCAGTATTTATAATTGTTTTATCTACCATCTTTCTGTGCTAAGCATTTGGAAGACAGAGTTATATATGGCAAGTTGGAAATTTCGAAACAAAAAAGCAGTGCTTTAGTTATAAAAATAAAAGCATGGCGGGGGGTTGATGAAATTCTTAAAATTTATGCCAGACTCTTTACATATCATCTCTCCATTCTTCAGTTTTCACCTTCTGGAAAGGTATCAGAAAAAGTGAAGAGCCAGCTGATCATTTGAGTATGGTAATACACACCCACATATGTATATACGTGCATAAGAACACACTTTGAAACTGGGTGTGCTTGCAGCCATATCTAATACACTGAACTACACGAAGATATGGGAGCAGCTGGCAAAATAAATGTTGGTAAATACACACAGCAGTCATTTTCTGTGACAAACCTGGAGAGTTGGCCCTGACAGAATGTGGAACACCGAACACAGGGAGTTAATGTATTTTGAACTACATGCTTAGATCACTAAGCCATCCCCTCTAGCTAAGAAAACCTTTTTAATAAAACAAAAGGTCATTAGAATTAAGAGCATAAAAGCATACAAATTATAGCATAGATGTAGATCCAAGCCCATATGATACCACATAGAGCAGTTGGCTCTGTTTTAGAATTAAAAATTTAGGCCCACTCAGGGGTTCTTTTTCAGTTTATACTCAGCCATCTAATCTAGACTGATCAATGTCTGGCTACAGTTCTCAAGCACTTACTCCAGAGTAGTTGCCCTCATGAACACCTCTAATGGGAATGCTGAGCTATAAATGGGAATGTTTCAAATCCTCTTTCTTGGGGAAGAAATGGACAAATGGAATGGATGCCTTCATTTGAGCTCAGTGAGACAGACACCCAAAATGAACTGTAACATTATGTTTCTAAAGTCTGTGAAAGTTATCTTTCTGGACTACAGCTCCCCTAAGGCACCTGCCGACATGGCCAGAGGCCCTTTTGACATTAAGACTGATGGATTTATGGGTCCAAACAAAGTAATTTTTCAGAACACTGGCACTGGTCTGAGTTTCCTCCAATGTCCTCATTTGTTTGCCAGAGATGGCAGTGAGAAATGAGAGCTGGCATCAGCACCTGGAGTAGCTGGGCAGGTACTGGGGCCACAGTGGCTTGATAGGACTGGTGGTTGAGGGTATTCCACCACCAGCTGAGTCAGGGCGTTTCCATGCCATGGTGAAGACAAGAATCATTGATCTGTTCTGAATCCCACATAAACACCTTGGCAGTGAGTGAGATCCCACTCCTGAGCAAATCATTTACTGTTCGGTACTCTAGCAACATAACTTTATAGGAACCAAATATATTCAAAACACAGAAGCTAATGCTTACAAATTGTGCTTGAGCTCCTCAGGAGATCTTTCACTAAAGCGCTCTCTTGAAAAACAAATCCTGGATTGTATGATTGAATAACTCATAACTCATGCTGGAATAACGCATGAAAAATATCAGCTGTCAGAAACATTCTTCTTGAAATGAATAATTGTTCTAATAATCATCGGCAGCTTCCCACCTTCTTTGTGCATAATACATTCTTGGACTCACTTAAGTGGACTTAATATGAGGGCAATTCCTCTTTTCCTTCAGAAACTCGGTGTAAAAATCCGCTTGCCTTATGAAAGGGAAATGGCAGTAAGAGGTCCCAGGAGGAAGTTTCTGGTGGACATTTGTTCGCTTAAAACTACGGTACAATTTTGAGGACGTTGCTGATTTTTTAAGGGAGAAACTCAGACTAATAACTGGCACCAGGTTAGTTTGGCTTAACGTGATAGCTGAGGCTGGCCTACAGAAATGACTAGCCACTACTTTTACTCTTTTTCATGTATACGAACCGCATGCCAGATGATTTTTTTCAATGAAGAAAGTATGGGTAGGATACAGTTCCGTCGCATTCAGGTCATGAACCTTCCCTGCAAATCGTAGACATCCATTAATGATTATTATTTCTACAGGAATAAAAAGAAATTAATATTTTAAATGACCATTTAACCATTCCACCCTACTGTTATGAATCTCTTTGAAATGAAATTGGCAAATGAATTCTTAATGACCATATTTATATGGAAATAACAGGGATTGGTGTTTCATTTCTTTTAATTATTTGAAATGGCAACATGTGCTTTAAGGGGGCAACGCTTAGGGTGCAGATGATCAAACATTTTCCATTCCCTCCCACCCCAATTAACGAGATCTGTTTAACAAGGAAAATTACTGAAATATTCTAAATGAAGATAACGTTATTTCTCCCCCTCCCCTGAAGCTGCAAAACTGTTGGTTTCCTGTAATCACAAACTTTCACAACAGCAGTATAATTGAGAATAAAGGACATTGCCTGTAATGTAGGGAAAATGTCAGCATTCGTGTCTAATAGCTTGGTGATTAGTCATAGGCACGATAATTAAACCATGTGTACACTTTTCTAAGAGATCAAGGTAGTTCAATTAAAGGCTACATACTAATAGCCAAAATTTCACATTCAAATGGTAGAAAATGTAGCTAAAAGACTACAAGCAGGACTCACAGTAGGAGGCAAAATGTGCTTTGTTTTCTTTCTTTCTTTCTTTTTTAATTGCTGGATTAGCTAAACCATATTGGCTGAAGAAAGTAATCGGTTTTCTTGCTGCTTGGGGTGGGGTTGCTTTATTCTCTGGAGGGGAAAAGAAGCTATGTTGTGAAGAACCTATTTTCAACCAATTTGAAAAATACCACCTGTCAATTTAAGAATGGAAGTTTAAAAATGGAAAAGGAAACATTAAAAGAGAAAGAAAAAGGAAATACCCCTTTAACCCCAAGCCAATCCCCAATTGTAAGGATGCATTGACATGTTACATGAAGGGCCATGCTTGTATCTTGTCCTGTTCATGGACCATGGAAACAGATAACTTGCATACTTTGACTAGGAGATATGAAATGATACTTTATAATTAATGATATTTCCTGCAACTTCATTTTTTGGTTGGGGTTGGGCCAGGGAATAATGGCATAACTGTCATTTTTTCAAATAGTGTAAGAACAGGCAACTTTGTTGCTTCTGTAAGGACTAACCTTTACTTGATCACAGTTCTCATTTCTAAAAAATGTTGGATAAGTAATAACATAAGAACATAAGAAGAACCCTGCTGGATCAGGCCAACGGCCCATCTAGTCCAGCTCCCCCACCAGATGCCTCTGGGAGCACACGAGACAACTAGATACCTGTCTCCTGATACCACTCCTCTGCATCTGGCATCCTTTTAAGCCTGGAGATTATACATCCCCATCATGGCTTGTAACCTGTGATGAACTTTTCCTCCAGGAATCTGTCCAATCCCCTTTTAAAGGCATCTAGGTCAGATGCCATCACCACATCCTGTGGCAAGGAGTTCCACAGACTAACAACACACTGGGTAAAGAAATATTTTCTTTTGTCTGTTCTCACTCTCCCAACACTCACTTTGAGTGGATGTCCCCTGGTTCTAGTATTGCGTGAGAGGGAAAAGAGCTTCCCTCTATCCACTTGATCCATCCGCTGCATAATTTTATACATCTCAATCATGTCCTCCATCAGGCGCCTTTTCTCTAGACTAAAGAGCCCCAAACGCTGTAGCCTTTCTTCATAAGGGAGGTGCCCCAGCCCAGTCATTATTTTAGTCGCTTTCTTCTGCACCTTTTCCAGTTCCACAATGTCTTTTTTGAGGTGCGGTGACCAGAACTGTACGCAGTACTCCAAGTTCAGCCTTACCAGTGTTTTGTATAATGGCATTATAATGTTGGCTGTTTTATTTTCAATTCCCCTTTTAATGATATCTAGCATGGAATTGGCCTTCTTCACTGCCGCTGCACACTGGGTTGACACTTTCATCGAGCTGTCCACCAGCACACCAAGATCTCTTTCCTGATCCGTCACAGATCAGGAAACAGCTGACAGCTCAGAACCCATTTGCTGATAACTAAAGTTTTGATTTGTGCATTACTTTACATTTTCTTATATTGAAACACATTTGCCATTTTGCCGCCCATTCTCCCAGTTTGGAGAGATCATGAACCAATGATGTATCATGAACAATTCAGGAGTCTTCCAAATGGAGCATTTGTACTGTCTCGTGCTGCCTTCCCTGTTTGTTATTAGAGACAGGATTCTTTGATTTTCTGGAGTCCAAATATCTTAATTCACTGTTCTGGGAGTTCTACCTACCTTGCAGAAACCTTACAAGAACCTAAATCTGTTGTATCTTGAAGAAAGGCCTAAATTAGAAGATTTTTAGGTTTAGCTAGGCCTAGCTCCACCCATCCTGCTTAGAAAGAAAGCTCTCAGCCAGAGAGCTTGGACCAGAACAGGAAGCTTGGGCAAAGCTAGGCCTAGCTAAGCCTCAAGGTCTTCTAACTGGTAGAACTCCCAGAATGAAGTATTTGGGGTCCAAAAAGTTCCTCGTTTCTATTTGCTCTTTTCTTTGGAAGCACTATGGGATTTACCTGTGTTTATCAGGATTTCTGCCCAAACTTGCTTTCCACATTTTAAATCCCAAATCAAAGTCAAAAAGATCCCACTTCTTTTCCAGTTAGTAGTAAACCTGTTGCCTATTTTATTTCAGCCATAGAAGTCCTGCGCTTCCCCCTCAAAAATCCACTGTCTTCAGATAAATGTGCAAAAATGAACAGAATCAGGAGCATTTGTCTGATTCTGGGGTGACTACAAGATAAAACAAAAAGCTGGTGGTCACCCAGGTGGTGGAACAAAACCTGCATGGATCCTTTATGTTCTTATTTATATATTTATTCAGTATTCATGGGGTTAAAACATTGGCTGCTCTATACCATTTATTGCAACAAATATGTTGATCTATCTTTTTACTTTTTTCCAAATTGTGTGTGTGTGTGTGTGTGTGTGTGTGTGTGTGTGTGTGTGTGTGTGTGTGTGTGTGTGTCTTTCTGTTATTCTAATTGCAATTCTGGAGCATATGCAATTCCAAGCATATGGGGGGAGAGGCTCAAGCCTTCCTGGTGACATTTTAGAAACACAGAAAGGTGCCTTATATTGAGTCATACCATTGGTTGCAATGTTGCCAGCTCTGACTGGCAGCAAATCTCTAGGCTTTCAGGCACAATTCTTTCCAAACCCTACACAGACGTCTCGAGTATTTCCTAATGTCATCCCATTCAAATACTAACCAGCCAAGCTGAGCTCTGAAAATCAAACAAGATAAAAGATGTACCTACACTGCATAGTTATGGCAGTTTGATATAGCAGAATGTTATGTAGTATGTATAGTGAGGAGCCTAAGAATTCTCCTCTATAGGATTCTAAGAATCATAGAATAATTGAGTCAGAAGGGGCCTATAAGGCCATCAAGTCCAACCCCCTGCTCAATGCAGGAATCCAAGTCACAGTAGATCTGACATATGGTTGTCCAAATTTCTCTTCAATGCCTCCAGTGTTGGAGCACTCACCACCTCCCAAGGTAATTGGTTCCATTGTCATACTGCTCTAACAGTTAAGATGTTTTTCCTGATATTGAGCCTAAATCTGGTTTCCTGTAACTTGAGTCCATTATTACATGTCCCGCATTCTGGGATGATCGAGAAAAAATCTTCACCAAACTACGTACAGATCCCAAGTACCATGACACTGAAAGTCATATTGAGCTGCTGTAAGTGTGTAACGTAGATACACTCCAGGTGTGTTCAGGATGGTAGCTGTGATGAAAGTTTGCCATTTTCATATCCAATATTTCCCTAGTCAGAAAATTATTGCACAAGAGATTTTGAAAAGTGCAAGGAGGAAAGAATGGTTTGAGTAGATGTGATGATTCAAGGAACCTTCAGAATGCTTCAGGGGATGAGAATCTGTGCTAAATCCAATAGTTAGTCCCAAATAGAGTATATTCATCATATGAAGGGGGTTTATTCAGTCAACATTTTTGCAAATCTCATTGATTCAATTAGCCTACTCTAGCTGGGGCTAAATATTCTGTATCCTCTACATTTGGGAAATGAATAAGGATGGGATGACTGAAACAAGGAGGATACAGTAGCTGTTCTGGGACGATGAACTCCTGAAACAGATTGAAGACAGTCAATGTGAATGTATTCATGGGGCAAAACTGTACATGTAGAAAAAGCAGAATATGTGCATTTTGACAGAAAGGAAGTGAGCAGACACTGCTAAGGAGGCAGAATATTATGAGGTCCAGAATTCACAGTCTATTCCTCAGAAGTTGTTAGTTGTGATTTTATACTGCCATTGATTCATTGTGACCTGTCAAACATAACTATATATGAACAAAATGGCCCCTTCTTGAGCTGCAGGCTTCAAACTTTTGTTATTGAAGAAGTTCTCATTGCTTTCAGAGACACAAACTTAGCAAGTATTCCCATATGATTTATGATGCAAAACCTTAACCCCCCCCCCCCAAATCTGCTTCACTTATCCAAAATGTCTCACCTGTCTTGGTGTGCAACTCATTTATTTCTCATCAATTTTTATGCTAGATCATAATTAGATTAAATCTCTATACTCATCATAATCAGACAAAACTGTCTTGTTTTTTACCTCCTTGCGTGCTGTCTAACTTGGAAACTATAACAGTCTACATTAAAACAGTGCCGTAACTCTACTGAAGGACTCTTGCCAAGTCACATTTCTTCATTTGCTAGTCAGTGAACATTCAAAAAGGCAAATATTTGATATTATTAATAATTCTAGAGCCAGGAGTTAAAGATTAAACCAGGGATACAAAAATCCTTGCAAAAGTTTAAAAACATCTTTCTTTTTTGGTAAAAGTATGCAAATCAAGCCTGGGATAAAGCCCAGGAGAAAACTATATTTTAAAATATATTTGAATTCCTCTTTAGTTCTATTTAACCCTCGGTATTTTTCCTGCTAAATGTTTGCCCTCAAGCCTGCTGTGAAGAAAATAATGAGAGAAACTATTTAAATCCCTTAAAATATTGTTAGTGACTCTTTCTTCACTCATTACCTTGCAGCTGCCATGAGTAGCATGCAAATCTAATTTCTATTTCTTCCTTTTTGGATCAGTGCAAAGCATCCATCGTAGGAGTTTCAAAAGCTGCACACAGACTGTGGAGTATTTCCTCTCCACTAATTGTGTTAATGCTTCTCAAGGTGTATCTGTTTATTACATTTTCATTCTAGCTTACCCAATAGCTCAGAGGCCTTGTGCCCAGACAGCTCCTGTCACCCCTAAGTTCAGCACTGGAAGACCTTGGTATTAAGTAGAGAAACATTTAGGAAAATCTACACGTTACTCCTATTGTCTAGCAGTAGGAGAGGTGGAATTTCAACCCACCTCCTGTACCAGACAAAGCATGTGAGGACAAAGCACGTATGGATGTCAGGCACATTTCTTTCTTCCCCAACTACAATCCCCTTTTACTTATCTAAAATGTTTATGGGGGAATGTTTCTGCAAGTTTTATCATTGTACACTTGTGGGGGAAGTGGTTTTGGTTCTGAAAATAAAGGAAGATTATTTAATACATATCTCCCACCCATACACACGGTTATACAATTGGAGACACAGCCACATTACCTTAGATAATGTAAAGTCAATGCATTACTTTAAGAATATTGGGTAGTTTGACTATAGAGGAAGGAAGGTCAGAATGTAGGAAAAGTGAAGCTGAAAATGGCAAGCATAGGTAGAGCTGGCCCTGTCATGCACCTGAGTGAAGGCACTCTCCATTCCATGCCGATTTATTAATAATACACATGTACAAATGTTATATAGGGACGTGGTGGCGCTGCGGGTTAAACCGCAGAAGCCTCTGTGCTGCAGGGTCAGAAGACCAGCAGTCGTAAGATCGAATCCACGCAACGGAGTGAGCTCCCATCGCTTTGTCCCAGCTCCTCGCCAACATAGCAGTTCGAAAGCATGTAAATGCGAGTAGATAAATAGGTACCACCTCGGTGGGAAGGTAAAACGGCGTTCCGTGAAAGTCGCGCTGGCCACGTGACAACAGAAACTGTCTTCGGACAAACGCTGGCTCTACGGCTTGAAAACGAGATGAGCACCGCCCCCTAGAGTCGGACACGACTGGACTAAAAATGTCAAGGGGAACCTTTACCTTTACTTACAAATGTTATATGCTATCAAATTGATTCTGACTTCTAGCAAGCCCTTCCAGAGTATTCCAGATATAAGGTATTCAAAAGGCCTCCTTTTGGTGGTGCTCTGGGACTATATAGCTTGACCGAGGCCACAAAATTGGCAGGCCATGTAATCCCATCAGCCACACACACTGCAGGTGATCTCTGCTAGTCCGTCTCTTGAGAGGCACTGTAAGGATTTGAACTCTAGTCTCTGACTCTGAAGACAGATGCTTTAACCTACTGAGGACTTGGTCACACTTGCCACATTTTTGCCATTATTTGGATTGTTTCAAAATTTTCCGTTCACATGACACACGACTACCACAGATTCATTTGTCCTAACAATCAGTTTATTTCCTCCTTGCTGGGAGGGTTGTTTTAAAATAGTCAATCATGTATTACTTCATTCCTTATAATTTCAGCACATATGAAAGTTGCTATCAATTTATTTCTTTTTCAAGGGGGATGGATTTTGGGGCGCTGTGACCATTTCATGGCCACTGTGCTTGTACCCTTAAATTATTTTTTAAAAGGGGACATCAATAAATCACTAGTACCAGCCGCTGCTACCACCACAAAAACAACACAAATGCATCGCTCAAAGGGAGACAGCCTTCCCCCACTCCCTGGGTGAAAGAGAGCTTGAGCAAAGAAAGGGACATTTCCTGCTTTGAATTGTAAAGAAAGGGGTGTTGCATTAATCTCTCTTTTTTTAAAAAAAACCCTGCTCTTCACAATACTTTGCAAGTCTTGTAAAATCCACTTCCTCTTCCGAACACTGTTCAAAAGAGAAAAGAATAATGAAAGCCAAGAACTGAAGAGGGGGAAATTTGCAGGGAAATAAGGAAAAGGGGATGAATGAGTAAAGGAGGGAAGAGAAAAGGGGAAGAGGAAAAGGCTCGTGCTGTTTTATCAGTACTGTATATCACATTTGTAATTTAAAGAAAAGAACAAAGGGGGCTGATTGTTCCAAGAAAAAGTTGAATCAAAAAAAATATTAAAGAGCAGTGTAGGCTACTATAACAGTTCAAATAGAAAGAAATGTAGTGATGCAGTTCAAAACAATGTTAATGCTCCCTTTGATATATATACTATGTGACTGCTGGAAAAAATACATTGGTACAAGAGAAAGATGAAAAGAATCAGTATAACTGGGGTTCTTTTCCCACGTGAGATTGAACCCTGAGTTATTGAATCTGATTTCAACACAACATCCTCCACTATGCCTGAGGGGAAAGGCCATGTGACACATAAAGCTAAGGGAATGACATGTGACATTCTCTTGGCAGGATAGTACTATCTGTGCTTGGGAAGGGTGGCATCTTGTCCCATGTGAGGCCTCCCACAGGAAAAAGCAGTGAAAGGGAAATACTGAGGGGTAAGGCCATATGGAAAAAAGAATATATGGTTGAACAATTGGATACTGGAGTACAGATGGCTTTCATGATGCCTCTTCAGGACCATGCTGCTGAAATTCTTGCTTCATTAGTGTTTTGCACACTTCCTTTCATGGGTCTTAACTGTTCGCTGAAGAAGGTCCATGAACATCAGGCCACCACTGCCAATTTGGGTTGTGACATGGGACATCAGTTACAGTTTTGCCTCTAGAACAGGAGAGCATACAGATAGGTTGGGAAGGTGTATAAAGCATCCATGGTTGCATGACAAAGAAGTATTTATATATTTTGAAAAACGTGTTCAGCTGGTGAGTCATGATATACAGCTGGGTTATGTCCTGATAAATGATGAATTGCCTGTCGTCACTTCCTTGCCTTGCCTTCTGCTTCAAGGAAGAGCTACACCTGTGTAGAATGTGAACAAATAAGAGAGGGCCCCATGCTACATTTTAGGTTGAATCTTGAGTCTGATTTAGGAGTCTTGACTATTTTATTTGAATCGTAAGTGATATTTAAAGGTATTGGTCGCACACATGCTGGTCCATAGCTTTCCAGACATGTTTTCAGTGTATTTTGATATTAAGCCCGCATTTTGCACCTTTCTAAGCATATTTACTCTCACTTAACTGTACTTTAGACAACACATATATAGAACTCATATGGTCAACTTTTATATATATTGTATAGGAGGAGAACAAAGGAGAAATAATAAATAGCTAACTCCTTCAGAGTCTTCCATGGTTGTTATTGATTTAAGCTGAAATTTCTAACAGGAATCAGCATTTCCTATTCATAGAGAAATATCCACTGATTTTAGAGTGCAGGCATCATTAGGGTTTTGCTTGTTTTGAGTATTGAAGCAGAGGATGATGAGAACCCTTTTCCAGTGCATTTCTTTTGGCACCTGTGGCTGTCACATAAACGTGCTCCAAGTTTGGAGAAGTTACTTTCTGGGATTAGAGATCCCAGAATCCTACAGGTAGCAGGGCCCAGGCCCTGCTGTCTGGGAGATTCTAGACCAATGTTTTCAAGCCCAAAGCTTGTTTTTAGTCTTTAAAATACTGGATTCCATCAAAATTGATTATCTGATGTTGAAACAGTAAGTATTTATAATTAAACAATGCAGCAGTGATTGACCCACCACTCACAAGTAGACAGATATTTGGTAGTAACGTATCACTAAATATGAACACATATGCTAGATCCATAATTTTCCTGAATTCTGATGATGAATGTCCTCTATACACAGTCATTTTAAATTTGGTACAATATCTGGTTGCCATGGATGTTCACCATGTTCCAGTTTGTTGCCCGGGATATTAACATCTATCTTAAAATGTTTACATGTCTATTTTATTTATTTATTCATTCTGGTACGTATATACCGCCCCCATTAGTGCACAGCACTATTCTGGCCGGTTTATATAAAAACATATGAACTTCCCTGTACAGCTAGACATTCTGCAAATAGTTAAAACAGCAAGATAATTACAACATCAAACACAACATAAAATGACACCAGAAAACCGGCACAAGCACAGAAGGAGCAGGGGTGGAAGAATTCAAAAGAGGCTACCTTCAAAAGCTTCTTGAAAGAGAAGTGTTTTCAGCAGCCTCTTAAAATTAGGGAGGAAAGGGGTTAAAACTAGGGAGTGGTATACCATACAACAATAGTTAGAGGTATGGATTCTTGCCATAGGGCATGAGACAGTCTGTCTGTGACATCAGTATTGAAAATACTATTTCCAAGCAATCAAGCAGGATACAGGGTTCTTGCGATGTGTTTCCAGAAAGGTCCTGTTTCGAGATGGGTAGAAACTGCTGGCTTGGCATTTTGTGCCAGTTCATTTATTGGCCAAACAGGTGTTCGGTGCTTCGAAGCCCCGCCTCCTCTGGCAGGCTCCCACTCAGAGGCAGCATCTGGAGGAGGCAGGGCAGGGAAGCCAGGGCACTGCCTCCAAGTGGGCACCTGCCAGAGGAGGCAGGGTTTTGAAGCAGCGAAAACCTGTTCAGCTGATAAATGAACTGGTATGAACTGCTGAACCCCATCACTGCTGAACCCCATCACTGATTTCATAGAACTAACCTGTATCTGCACAAATATAAGTAAGATTTGATTGCCTCCATTGTAATGACAGGGAAGCCAGGATTGCTGGGAGAACTTCGTGTAACTTCTAAGTATTTGGCATCAGTTTGAGCTCACTAGATTTGGACAAGTCTCTAGGGAAGGCCAAGGATTTCTGGGAGTTGTAGTCCAAGAACATCTGAGGACCCAAGACTGGAGCCACTGGTTTATGGAATAAACATGGAATCTGATAGTTCTCACTCATTAAAAAGAAATCTTTAGTGCAGGCTAGGATTGTCCACAAACAGAGATGAACTGACAGTGAAAACTGGTAAAGAATACTTGGTGGAACTCCAGGATATGCATTTCTACATATGTCAGAATGTAACAAATTGCAGGGTTTTGTTTTTGTTTTTGTTTTTTGTAATTTTCACATGACCCCCACCATAGACAGCTGCAACAAAGTGTCAATACTTGGTCATTGGATTTTGTTTATTGGCCTTGTGTACTGAATTTTTCATTTGGTTTTAACCCTGGCTTCTAGAGGTTTTGACCTGTTTTTAAAGAATGGTCACTGTTAAAATTAGTGTTGTCATTTAATGTTTTAAAGTGTTTTATACAAGTTAAAGGGATTTTTCAGCTTCTGGGTTTTTTTGCATCACTTGGGGTTCCAAACGGGCTGAGAAGTGGCAAACAAATACTTCAAATAAATAAATAAGGTAGTATGAGACAGAAAACACAAGTGCGTGTAGGTGTGTGACAGAAAGAGTTGAGGATTATAAGTGTGAGAGAGACAGAGAGGAAAGGAAAAGGAAAAGGAAAAGAAAGGATACAGAGATACCCTACCAAGATATAAACTACAAGGGGAAGAGATGTCAAACATCTTTTCCACTTCAGCAGACACAAAAGCCTTGGAAAAGCTTTGGGTTCTCTTCTGTTCCTTCTTTAACAGCTATATTACATATAGCCTTTCAGTAGCAAAAATGGCAAAATGCTTAAATACATTTCTCCTCTGCTTTTGATCTCCAGGAAAGTCAGATGCATAGTGAATAAGGTTGGCACAGCCAAATTTCTTTGCTGATCAGTCCTTCTCGCCATATACATAATGAACAATACAACCCATTACCTCACTTGACTGATTAACAATTTAAATTCTCAATTTTAGAGGTCCAAATTAGTGTTAAATCTCTTCTAGAAGCTCTAATGAATTTAATTAAACTAATTAAACTAAGATTTTTCAGCATCTTTTACAACTTTACGTTTTAGGGACAATTAGTCCTATATAGTCCTAAAGCAGTACATTTTGTAACAATGATCTTTATATAAATTAAACAATTAAATATACTGGATTTATATTTTACCTTCTGTTTCTGGCATAGCTTTTAGCTCTTCTTGATGATAAGAATTAAACTGACAAAGAAAAGGTTCACATGGCATATAGGTGTTAAAATATTCAATGTGGAATGAATTTATTATTATTATTATTTTGGTAAAGAGCAGAAACCAATACATGTCTATGTATATGAGAGCAAGTGAGGAATACATGTGTCAAGGAACAAAGGATTGCATTGCATATCCTCAGATCAGGTGACTTCCTGCTTTTGAAGGGGGGGGGGACCTTCCCCTTCTGTTCTATGTGACCAAGCTCTGTTGCTTCCCCATTCTGCCACTCATCTGCTGAAAGGGAGCAAAGTAGTTGGTTGTCTGAATACTTGAGGATTGATACATGCTGAGTTCTAAGTTGGAGAAGCAGAAAGGAGAGGAACAGGAAATGGAGGCTAAGCAGGGCCACACAGAGAAGAACATAAAGAGCAAGGGACACAATATCATGCAAAAAGAACACTATGAAGACTTTGAAATAAACAATTTAAACAATTCTAAAAACATTGAAAAGCTGCCAGCCCTGGACAACAGAGAACTCATTCACCTGATGACATGAGTCAATTCATATCTCCTTGTGAAAAGCTAGTTAAGAAATGTGCTAATAAAGCTTTAATTCTTTGCGTCAAACAAGAGCTAATTTGGATAACCATTATTAAAATCCATGAAGAAATGCATTCAACATTTGACCTCAGGATATCAGAGAAAGCTAACACTGTGTTGGGGAATGCTGACTAGGAACTCAGGAAATCAGCCGAGCGTAATTCAGCCGAGCGTAATTAAGACACTTAGAGATCATAAAGCAGATAGGAAGGCATGAGAGAGGAGTTTGTTGACCAAATGAACCGGGAAAGGACTCCACCTGCAGATTACCAGTCTGTGAGTCACCAAATGTGGAAAGTTGCACATTTTTAGGCATGGATCAAGTCCTATAAAACCAGCCAAAGATTCTGGAACTTCCTCCCGCGGAAGGCCAGGCTAGCCCCATCCTTGCTGTCCTTCTGCAAGTGGATGAAGACGTTTCTCTTCAGGTAGGCTTTGTTTTAAATGACTCGTTGATCAAATGGATTTTTTTTTAAGGGAGCATTTTATTCTGTGTTTTACTTCTGCTTTTAATATTGTTCCTTTGTATGAGTTTTAATATGTTTGTTTAATGCTTTTTAAAGATTGTAATAATTTCCTTTGTTTCTTTTAATGCTGTAAGCCATCTTGGATCCTTTAGGAAAAAGGCAGCATATAAATGTTTTAAATAAATCAATAAAACCAGAAATCATGGGCCACTTAGGTCATCACTGGCCTTTCCCTGTGATCTCGGAGAATGAGTGGGGATGACTCAGCAGGGGTTACTTCTATGCTGGTTGCAACTACTGTGTCCTCACAGACTTTTTCTTTCTTAACACAAAGTCTTGTCACATTTCTAATACCTTGTTCTTCAAGGAAAATATTTTCAGCATCAAGTCAAGAAGTGATCTCAAGTAATTTCTAAACTGAAATGAGATATATCACTAGAGCAACACAGAGATGTCTAAAACTTAATGTTTATCTAAGCTTTTTCTAGTTTTTACTGAAGGGTGACAGTATTCCAAACTTTAGAACCTAAAGTGAAGTTCAGGTATTATTCAGGACTAGATTTCAAGAAGTATTAATTCCCGTATGTCATTAAACACTACACGGCTTTTTTGGGTGGGTGGGGAACAGTGAAAAATAATTAACTGTAGGAAACACAATCATAAGAGAAAACTAAAGAAAGGGTGGGTGTCCAGAGTTAAATAAATCGTCCTGGCATTTGTGAATAATGCAGAAGATCAAAGAGATGTTGGAGAAAAGGAACTTCCTGATGGATTTTATTCATGTTTTATTTTACAGATAGTTTATCAAAATCATTCAAATGAAAAAGTGGAAGACTCTCTGCAGAAGAAGAACCATTTCTCTTTAAATCATTCCTTGGTGGTCCTGAAGAAATAGAAAGATCTCAAATATGTCTTAATGCTGGGGTTTTTAGAGAACAGAATAAGTATTCCAATATATACCTTTAAATAATCTTTTTTAAAAAGGCCACCCTCTTTCGCTAGGCCTGGTCTCGGCTACCGTAAAGCTTCCTTTCAATCAAAGTAGAGCTTCTCATTAAGGGAAAAATTATTATTAACATTCTCATTTTGCTTCCTCTCGTGAATTATTTGCATTCCAAAATGTGCACAGCATTAGTTTCAGGGTAAATGCAAATATGACAGCGGGATTCCTCGCCAAGCTCCTTTTTATTATTAGCTATTTTTATGCCCTCCATTTATTATTCCCTCGTCATTTTTTCACATTGTATTAAAATGTTATCATTTCCTAAAATAATAATATTTTCTTCCATTTGATAATTGTCCCTGCCTGGTTTACAGTAGTCTCTGTTGCAGAGACGACTGTCTATAATTTGCAACAGTTCATAATAATTGTTTTCTTTGCTGAGGGGAAGCTTCGGAATGAGCTATCATGGTGCCTGTTTCCCTTCCTTCCTACTGAGCATGTGATTATTCCCCATGAAGGTCACATGATTGGTGGAGAGGGCAGTCATATTGACGGAGTTTCGCTGCGGTGGATCTTTAGCCTATGGTTTGAAGACAACGTATTGATTTTTGTTTTCTATCCTGCCTTTGATTTTAAAGCTGGGTCTGTCCTGCAGGATTTTAAATGGAACAAATTGCTGCCCAGGATTTTGTTCTCCAGCACTGAACTGCAAATCAACCCTCATCTTTTTTTCCCCCTCTTCTAGTTTTGAACAAGAGAAAGATGGAATGATGGCAAAGAATATAGCCAAAAAAGCAGGTGTGATCAGCTTATATCTAAGCAAGTTCTCTGTGCCATGAGCTGTGCCAGGGTCTTATTTGATAAACCGGGTACAATTACTTTGTTTTGTCTCTCCTTTTCTGTTTGTTTGTTTCCCTGGTCACATTAAAAATGGTAATAGATCTGGCTAATTAAAATAAACTAATAAAGTCGTTTGATCATCCCGATTCATGGCGCTTCATTGTGCCAAGCTTCCCTGTTGACTCTCAAATTGTTATTGTGAAACCTCCGCATATATTACACCGGGGGATAGCTTGCATGTCGTTACCCTTGCATTTAATTGCTGTCCATCATCACAAAACCCCTAACACAATGGCAGGGAACTGCAAATAACCATACATGATGTCACTTCGAAGACTGCTCAGCCACTTGCTTTGTAATGCAGCCAACAATAAATCAGTGGAGAGGGTTATTCCTCTTTCTGTAGTGATATTGGCAGTTAATGCGCATCAAATATAGATCTGAAAACATGGCTGCAAGGAGTCTGAAACAGACCAATCACATGGGGAAATAAAACTTAGTACTCCCAGATTCAGTCCTGAATAGCAGGGTATTATTTTATTTCAAAATATTTTCTGATCATAACTGAATAGAAAATGAGAGCATTTTAACTGCTATACAAAAAACACCATGTGGCTAAGAAAACAATGGCCCCAAAGTAACTGTTTTAAATACAAAATTTAGCCTTATCCCAAACTCTTTTTTTTTAGAACTGCCAATGTGGTCATGATTATTTAAGCAGTAAACATTGTATTTTATGTGGACATACAAAATATTTTGACTTCTACTTATCCACATGTTTTCAGAGGAATTGTGAGATAATAATATGTCACTATTAGGCTCACAGTAGAGATGGGCAGGTGAAGACCGTAGGAAATTGTGTTATGCTCAGTCAAACTCTTGATCCATCAAGCCCAAGTCTGGTTGTCAGTGGCTCTTCTGGGTTCATGCAGAATTCCCACCCAGCCCCCACAGCTGTACCTGGAGGTGTTGGGGACTCAATCTGGAATTCTCTGCCACTGAGTTATGATTCCTTCTCAACATAGTACCCAGAATTACCTTCAGGTCTCCCATCCAAATATAAACAAGGCCTCATCTGTCTTAGTTTATGAAATTGGATGAGATTAGGTGCCATCTAGGTGGTATGGTGGTCAGTCCGTCTCTAGTCATGCCCGTGCTTGATCCTACTGACAATAAGAACCACTGTTGTACCACATTCTGCTTGTTAAAAATGGTTCAAAATACGATATCTCCATGATATAAATGAAAGCATGGATTATTCCACCAGGGAAGTATGTTTTCTGATTGGAAAGCAACCTAAAATACTGTTCTGCCACAGCATCATTTATTTTAGCATGCTGTGAAACCCAATTTATTTCAATCATTTCTGCATGTGTACATCCCTCTGTCACTGCAAATTGCATATTTGGCTAACCAGCAGAGACGGTGGGAGAGGCGATAGGAAGGAAGGAGGGACAGATGGGCACAGGAGAGGGAGGGTCTGCTGGCAAAGCTGCTTGTGCCTTTAGAAAGCTCGGTTGCTTCTGTCTAAGAATGCTCGTGCTGTCACCTGGGAGGTGGAGAGAAGAGGAGGAAATGGTCTATCCTTCTCTCACAGCCACTCCCCCCCCCCTCCTGCTGTACATTATTTCCCTCCTTGGCAAGCAGTTTGTGTGTACAGACTTCCTCTCCTTGCCTTATTTGTTCCCACCTTTCCTCCCCAGGCAGTCTTTTGTGGAACAAAGTTAAAAACAGGCAGTGAGCACCCAAGAGAAACCACTGGGGCTGCTTGGGAAACTTCAACATTCTTAAAAGGACAGAAGCAACCAAGCTTCCTAAAGGGACAAGCAACTTTGCCAGCAGATCCACCTTCTCCCTCTCTCTCACCATAGGAACAAGAGTGAGTGGCAAGTGTGTGGGCAAGGCTGGCGGGCGCAAGACAATGCCTCAAATGCAATGATTCTAAAAGCCAGTGTAGTTCCCTCAACTGAGATACAACTCAGCTTAAAAAATGGATTAATTTTTTTGCCAAGAGGACGCACACACTGACCCAAATACCATGTGACATCATGTGATTTCTAAACTGATTCCATTTAGAATGGAGCTTATTGCGAGGCAGATGTAAATGTAAACAAGCCCTCAGTTTCATGTGTTGGTTCACAAGTTCTTCTGATTTGTTTTTTTTGGGGGGGGAGGAAGGGACATGTGTTCAGTGTTTTTTTAATCTCTATGTATTTTTATTTCTCACAAAATATGTGTTTCTCTTTATAGCGCACATTTCTAACATTTTACTCTGCAACATGCACACACACAGACTTATGAACTACACTGAACTACACTGAAAAATTCAGAGAAGAACCAAATCCAAAGGATAATTCCATTTTGATCTACACATTAGTCCAGGAGCTACAGATCAAGCCAGTTTGCTTTGAAATGGAGACTGAACAAAATCTTCAAACCTCTTTAGCTCATGGCCTGTTTATGCAGCTGGCAGTGGGGGTGTCATCTGGGAGAAGCATATGTGTATAAGTCTGGAGCCCTGCTCTGTTCTTCAGTGCCTGGCATGAGTCTTACAATTTACAAAACATAACCTGAAGCTGAAATTCCAAGTAGAGATGGGCATGAAGCACTTCATGCTGTGTTGTCTAAGTTGTTGGTACTGCACTACAGGTGCTGCGTATTCATCTTCTCCACTCACCCTGTCTGGCTCTCCTGTTGACCTGCTGGCATGTGCTGATCCTTCCTTTCCTGTCACACAGTCTTCCATTCCAGCAGGAGCACAGACTTTCCTTCTCCACCTCTTCCAGCAGCTGCCCACTCAGATGAGGGGGCAAGGATTCCTGCACTGCTGCCTGCGAGTGGGCAGCTGCTGGAGGAGGAGGAGAAGAGAGGTCCATGCTCCTGCAGGAATGGAAGATTGTGCGATGGGGAGGGAAGGAGCAGTGTGCACCGGCAGGTCGGCGGGGAGGGCTGGCCGGGGGGGGGGGGTGAACATGTAGCACTTGTGGTGCTGCACTGATGACTTAGAAGACATGGCACTAAGTGCTTCATTCCCATCTCTCATTGCAAGACATTAACCCTCTATCCCCATTCAATGACTCCTTGACTGGAACCCTGATGCTTAGTGTAGTAAGTTGTATTAGAGTAAGCCCACTGAATTTGTTGCGTCAACTCCTCCATAAGTGCCATTGATTCAAATGGGTCTACTCTACTTGAGACTTACTACATTAAGTAACAAGATATCAGCCCTTGTCTTGGCCTTCATTTAAGCTCAAACACATTTATTTTTGAGTGCTTGTTTTTCACACACAGATGGACAGAAGTGGCCTGTTATATGATTTTAGCATGCTGATTATTTTATTTAGTCAGTACTAATTCTTTGGTCTTTATAATATGCATTTTCCTTGGCAGACACCCTTGCTTTCAAGAATGTTGTGTGTATAAAGATCAAAATCACAATCTTCTTGCCTAATATCATGGGTGGACCATAAAATTGCTAATCCCGGATCTTGTGCTGATCTGATTTGTGACTAATGTGCAACCATCTTTTCCCTTCATTGATGGTTTTCAGTATTTTCAGCTAAGTCTTGGATGAGATGGTTTAGCCTTTTACTTCCTTCTTCTCTCAGGCAGTGTTTTTCTGGCAAACAAAAACATAGCAATTACTGAACCTTGTCATTTGAGCAAAAGGAGGGATGTAGAGTCCTAATAAAATTTTATCTGATCTCCTTTCACAGATTCTAAGCAATTTAGTTCATTATTTTTGAGATATAGCTGGCTATACCCGGAGCTGGTCTGTGCAGGCAAGCACCTTAAAATAACAAGGATACTGTTATTTTATATATATATATATATATATATATATATATATATATATATATATATATATATATATATATATATATATATATATAAAATTGAAAACCATCAAAGAGATTAAAGACGGTGTCTTAAAAAATAAATGTGGCCACTTTAGCAACATACCAGATGTTTACCTGGATTTTGAAAGATTTGCACCCCCTGAAGGGCCACCTTCTAATAATTCTTGCCCAGACTTTGAAAAAAATCCCAGCCACAATTCCTTTGCACCCTTGTTCAAGTGTGGATGAGGGTGTGCTTAACATCCCTAGTTTGTCATCTTATGGAAAGAACAAGCTTTATGGATGTACACACTGTAGCCCTTTATTTATACATATTTCAAACCCTTCCCTTTCCCAGAAAAGGTGCGATTCAAGGTGCGATTCAAACAATATTTATACACAATGATTCATTTTTTAAAAAAAATCCAAGATAAACAATTAGGATCCTGGTCAGACAGCATTAGGGCCAGGTGATGCATTTATTACAGCTGCATTGTTATTCTTTTTCTTAGTCAAATGTAAGGGTTGAGAATCAATTGAGATTTCAATTCTAGGATAGGAGGTAAGGTGGGGCTTCAATTCATTGCACTGTATTGGGTTCTGATCCAAATGGGCCCCCAAACATGCAATTTGCATTGGAAAACAAGCTTCACGGGAATTCCCCCCCCCGTGCAAATTGCAGTTGTGTGTGTGTGTTTGAGAGAAAGAGAGAGTGAGCAAGAGAAATCTAGATTTGGCTCACAGTAGGGCCAAAGTATTAAAGCCCCTCCCATTCATACTAGGGTCTACCCTATTAACAATTATATAATATTTTTTAAGAAATCACTGACACAGATGCAAGGCAGATAGCTTGAAGCTGATTTCCACATCCTGGGCCAAATTAGATGTGACATTATTTACCCAGTCAGTGATTTTGCATCAGAGAGCCAAGTCCAGATGGGACGGTGGAAGGAATAAGGCTTTAACCTTTTGCCCCTATGATAGGTCTGATTTGGAGTGCATCCTCTCCATCCGTTTCCATACAAACATCAGGAGAATCGGATACATAAAGCAGTGGGGATGAAAGATTGACAACCCATTTTCCCTACATGACTCCACTTTCTTCAACAGCTTTGTAGCATTTTCCATTAGTAGAAAAAGTATTATGAATTATGTAAACTAAGATGTTGATGTGTGTAGTTGATTAATATGAACAAATTGCACAGGTTACAAAGTTCTGTTTTTCATGGCAGCAAATCTGAGTTAGCTGGATGCAGATGTCTTATTTTCACCCCGTGCGCAGCAGGGATGGAGATTTGCGAGTTGTGACTTGCTGTCGAGTCTGACTTAAGTCATAATGGTGACTTGACTTGGACTTGACTTAGGGGTTTTGGAGGGAATCATGACTTGGACCCTTTTGTCTGAGTCATGTTGTCGAGTCCCTCTGGGCCTCCTTAGCTCCTGGCCCTGCTGCCTACCGCCATCTTCAGAGGCACCAGGCCCGGATCCTGGAAGAAAAGCCAGCCTACTATCTCTGGGCACGTGTTGACCCAGCTTCCCTATCTGCACATGCGCTCCCCTGGGGGGCAGGTCCATCAGCTTGAGACTTAGACTCGAGATTTTGGACTCAGGACTCTGGTCCAAAGACTTGCACTCAGACTTGGGTCTTGGACCAGAGGATGTGCCAACATCCCTGCTGCACAGTAACGCAGGGAGGGGGAGTTTGCCCGAGATGTAAGTTTTTTGGGAGCACAAATCTTCCTCGGACGTTTTGCAGGGAAAAAATGCCGATATCCAAAAAAATATACACAAACTCATGAGATCTTGACCAGCAGTGAGTAAACTTCTGAAACCTTTCATTCTTACTTGTGAGAACAAAGCAAATATTTATATCCCTAGCAATAGTGGAGAGTGGGTTTTCCCTGTTCCCAGCTGCTCTTTGCCTCTCAGGGAAATAATTGAAAACATCATCCTTCAAAATCACTTCCTTGGTCCATCTCCCTGGACTTAAACATTTTTTGACACCTAGTGTCAGATCAACCAGTGTAGAGATCACCTTTTCAAAGCTTTCTTGGATAACATGAAGAATCCATTCCCCCCCATTAAAGGATGCTCAAGGCATTCCATACTCTAGTCTAAATGACCTGCAGAAACAATCTACATCACTTGATTCAGGATTTTGAAAATTGCCATTTTCTTCTGGATTCATAAAACTGTTTTTCAGGTTCAAGCAAGGGAAGCAGCTCCCTCACTGAGCTTGGCTGCTGGTAGTGTAATCACAGCATCTGTAGGAATGAGAACTGTAAAATGGTATCCATTAATTTTACCTGGTATGATTCTGAACTCTTGCTAGGTGAGAGTTTTGTTCCAGACCTGCAGCCTATGATGGCAGGTTGGGGAGAATGCACTTCAGTGGGATATAGCTCATAAAAAAGTGTGACAAATTGCAACTCCAGGGTTGTCTTGGTGGCTTGTGATGTATTGAAATTAAATCCCAGACCAAACAATACAGGCAGTGACAAAACGTTGCTGTTTCCTACAGGACCTGTTTACAAAGCTCAGAATAAGAAGCTCAACACATCCTGAAATGGAGATAACATAAACATCTATTCCGGGGGGGGGGGGGGGGGGAGAGCTGTAATTAGTAAGAAAAAGTAAGGGTGGGGGAAGCACATGGAGAGAGTGGTCCCTAGCTTGGTGTGTTTGTAATTTAGCCAAAGCCCACAATCAAGGAGAGCAGTAGCTCAGGTGGTGAGTATTTTATACATCATAACAGAGGTGATAGAAAGTTGGTCCTTTGATTCACCTGCTACCCAACTGCAAACTTGCTTTAAATTATTTTCAGCAACTGAGTTATACCAGAATGTAACTTGAAAGGCTTAGGGCCCTTGAGTCTGAGAACTAACTTCCTGAGAACTAGGTTTCCCATATTGATCAATTCAAATTTTTTAAAAAAGAGCTTTCAAAAAGTTGTCTTGCTCCCAAGCTTTTGGAGGGCGGGGGAATGGAGCTCACGGGTTCTTAGAACAGATTAGTTTTCTGAAGAAGGGAATGAGAGAAAGACTCCTTTCTTCCCTTCTGTGGAGCATGGATTGAAAAGGTGAAGTTTAGTTCACTAGGAAACTATATGCACTTCCTGGAGCAGGGCAATCAATCCCTTAGATCTTTCCTATATGCAATATACCTGACCTAGCTAGGATTACTCTCTGGTATCCCCATATGAGGACAAGGACCCATACATTGATTTTCTGCAGCCCACAAGATGATGATGTACTTGTGGTGCTCTTGACAAGAGAAGACAATGAAAATAAGAATTTTTGTGTGAATAATTAAGCAAAATTGCACCAATAATACAAATAATGGTGTCACACAAATAATGCAAATTGCATAAAAAGGATGATGGCTGCTTCTTGATTGCATGGATCTGAAGAATGATTTAAGAATCTAGAGAATGATTTGATTGTTTGTGTCTTTTAGAGAGAACAATCAGCCCATCATTCTGTGCTTGCTGTGTGCACATATTTTGCTTCTCAGAGAGAAAGGAAACTAGTTTTGCAAAGACTGTGCAAACTGTGGAGATTTGCTTGATAAGAAAACAAAGAACACTTTTATCTCACTCTCACCAGGAGGCAACACATCTTGCAGGGCTTGTCAATTCCTTGCCGTGTTGTCCCATCCCATTAACACAGCCTCAATGGACAGGAACAAAGAATTTAGTGGGCAGCCTCTACATACTTGGGCCTACACTCACAATCCACCACAATCAATAAAGAGCTGTCTATTTTTTAAAATCCTTGACTGATACAAAATTTGAAAAGCAAGCAAACCAATAAATCACTGTTGGGCAACAACTCAGAATTACTCAGCCACATCTACAAGAGTAATGTTTCCAACTACAACTGTTCCAAAGTGAGTGGACATGAAGCAGGAGACTGCTACTGTACACACGCAACAGCTATTGAGAGGGGTGGCTGATGCAGGTGCTGACCTTCAGTGGGCTACTAAGCTCTTTAAAAGCACAGGATCTCTCTTCTTGCTTCCTTTCTCTCTCTTTACTATGGCCTCTTGACAAGGTCATGTGGCCCACTGGTTGGCTGTTTTCTCTAGTCATGGTGGTGACTCTGTCTGGAAAGCTCTGACTTTATAGACAATTTCACTCTTACCTATCAGCAGGGATGGCTTCCTGGATTTTACTAATGGTTTACAGATGTTTATCATAATACCCTGTGCCTGTACCACATACATACCTTTATTTATTTAGAGCATGTAATGTTGGGTAAGTCCTGACAATTCACTGTAACGTTCTGTCAGCTGGACTCTGCTGAAGCAAAGGAGCTTGAACATGAAGAATTGTTTTGGCAAAATCCTTTTGTCTGCCTCCGTCCATCAGAAAGACAAGAAGCTGGCATCAACGTACAGTTACTTAAACATTGACAAAGGCCTTGTCTTGGATGTAAAGGTATTGGTCATCATTATCCTATTGAGTTTCTGCTGAATGGAGTGTCTCACTCGTGTTATAAGGCAGAAACTTACCACTTGCACAAGCATTGCTGTTGTGCAAGTGGGGGTGGATTTTCTTCACCCTGATCACTGCTCGCACAACCGCAACACTTGCACAAGTGGCATGATCTTTTGTTATTAGACTGGCAAGACTTTCCACTCAAGGGAAGCTCAACAGGCACTGAAATATCTATTCTTCCAAATGAGGTTACAATAACATCCCTAACCTTGAAGTTGGGTTAGTTCTTAACCTTGAAAGTTTAACTGAAGAAGAAAACAACTCACAAAGTTGGCTGGGAGCTTTCTTAAATAGGGCCATTATTTACAGCTTTCATATTACTGTCTATATCAGTAGCAACTTTTACTTAGGAATATTCAATATTAATTTTTGTAGCTCACATAGTGACTCTGCCTTCTGGGGGGCTATCTCCTGCTTTCTCTCCTTTTAAAAAATGCGAGCAATTATTTGTGCTTATGAGAGCAGTGGGAAATGCAGCACACTAAAAACACACACAAAAAAAGCATCAAATTATCCACAGGCAAATTACCGAACAGACACAACCCCGAAGAACATTTGCTCTAACTACCCTGCTGCTGACCTCCTTTTTAAACTGGCCTTGTGATTTATTTGAATGAATGAATCACCCTAGCAGAGCTTTTCCTGGGAGACCATTCTACATTTTTCTGGGGAGGGGGGAACCCCAAACAACAATCAAATACTCTGTAGTGCTGAATCTGGTGCTTATGGATCTGGATCTGGAACTTAGTGAACAAAGGTGCAGGAGTAAAAACACAGCCTAACACAGACACAAACTGCAGGAAAAATACCGATCACAATGCTTTTAAAAATATCTGACTAGTTTCCGTGGTTCAAGTGTTGGAGTGGGAGATGGAAGATCTGGGTTCATACACCTGCTTAGCTCTGAAGCTCACTGGGCGACCTTGGCTCTGTCAGGCAATAGAATTGATGAAGCCATGGAGTGGCAGCTGGAACCACTGCATTATTCTTTCCTCATCTGAGGCCTTTGAAAGGTATCAATAAGAGGTGTATCCGGCAAGCTGACACCCATGAAGCTGTCAAGCAACAAAAATTATATGACATTATGGCCTACCAATTCGGCGTCACAGAAGAGATGGCAGAATGCATTGCCATTAGGATATTGTCTCAGCCTTGAAACTGGAACCTTAAAAAATGCCAGTAAGCTAGTAAAATCAACCCACCACAAAGCAAGCTCACTAGGGCCAGTTTAAGTCATTTTGCTGCCCTGTGACAAAGGACAAGAGGGCTAACCCCCCTCATGCTATACATAGGAATCAGCATGACTAGCAGTTGAATATTGCTTGAACACTGGCCACAGGGCATCATTTACCACTGCAGTTAAGAAAAACAGACTAGTTTAGGAGGTGCAGGATGGCCCATATGGTATATATAGTTCCAGCTGTCCCCAGACACCTTTCCATTACTTGGTGGAATCTGCCACTTGAGGTGGATGCCTTGTTTTACCTGATAGTAGGGCTGGTGTTGACATATCACATATCCCCTTCCTATATTTGGTATCAGATTCCATTATTTACAAACAGCTAATAAAGTTATGAACCAAATTAAAATAAGTAGATATGAATAAGTAGGGCACATCTGTTACTTCTTTAAGACTGGTGCTTCTTTTCCTTGGAAGTTGTATTCGGTTAAAAAAAGAAGTTAAAGACATGTAATATTTGTGAAACTCTGATCACTCAAAGAGAAAATGCATTTCAGCATCAAATATGAAATCTAATGTGATCCTTCCTCTAGTTTAATATAATGGTGAATGGGCTGTCAGCTTTCTGATAATTGGTCTGATTCATTTTCTCCTCTTTTTTTTGGCCTGTCAATGAACAGGAAAATATAATTCTCTACTATATAGCATCTAGAGTGGAGTCAAACATTTAAACATTTTGTTAGTATTCTTTTCATTCTTTATTTATTTATTTTAAAGTATTTATTTAAAGTATTTTTACCCTACCTTTCTCCTTAAAAAGACCCAAGGCGGCTTACATCATTAAAAGGAAAATATTTAAAAGCTGAAAACAATAAGTATACAAGTGTTTAAACAGAATAAAACAAATATTATATTAAAAATGGTAAATAAAATCAACACTAAAAACACATTTAAAAGCAACAGAGCACAACAATCCAGTTGTTTTTTTTAAAAAACCCTCAGACAGCCAGTCTTTATATTTAGTTATATTCTAATTCTATTGAGCAACACCTACGGAAAGCTACATTAAAGCTACTTAACAAATTAAACCAACCAGCAAATAAATCAAGTGTCAAATATCTGCTTAAGTTTTTGCCCTTCAAGGAAAGAGAAACTTCAGTCACTTTCCCCCCCCCCCCTTGAAAAAAAATTAAATTCAAACCAGTCGATCCACAGTCCACTATTTCTACTGCTCACATGGATTTTTTTGTTGTTATAGTTATTTTTCATTGACAGGTTTCTAAGCCGTTCTCAAACGCCAAACAATCCTTTGACAGTACCAGAAAGACCCCCAAATGGTTTGTGTTTTATCTCTAAAATTAGATCTACATAGTATTAAAATACTTTTAAAATACTATACTATTGAAAATAATTTGCTGGCTTGTTCTTTTTTTTTTTTTTTTTACTTCCTGAGCCAATGAACTGCAGGGTATAAGTGGAGAAACAGAGTCTTCTAGGCAATGACGCTTTTTGTTGTTGTCTTGGTTGCCAAGGCAGTCCTATGAGCTGTACTATCTGATCCTGTGTGAATCCGTAAGGCAAGCCACTTTGGTATTCCACAAAATAAATTGTGTGCGTAGGCAGAAAAGTCCTTCTTTGAAGAGCGAAAGTTCAGGGTAGCAGTTGTTCCTCAGTTCGGTGTTTTTGTGCAGCTTTGGAGAGCCAGACTTTCATTTGTGACATTAGGCTTCTTTTATTCTGACTGGGAGAGAAAGAAGTCTCTTTCAAATTCTTGAGGAAAGTGAGGATGAGACTCTTCTCCGGCTCCGGGCACCTCCAGCCCACTTGCTGACAATGCTCAGCTTGAAGCATTTTGACCTCTCCACTCATTATCTTAGCTTGACAGTCCTGGTGATATTAACAAAAATATCTGCTAGAAAATTAGCACTTCTGAATCCCTGTTTTGCATCCTTCAAGTACACTGTCAGAATGCTTTTGTCAAAAGTGGCAGGCGACATCACGGTAGTGATAATAAATGCTCTTTGATTCAAACATCTTTGTGTTTGTAATACACCCTAGATGAAGATCTCATTTGTTCTGCCAGTGACAACTAATCTTTCCAAGTATTTAAAAAAAAAATTCTGGAGGTTTGTTTGGTTTGGTTTCATTAAGGAAACAGAAAAGCTTGCCCAGAGACTGTGTATAAGCTTCACAGTCATTCCCCCCCCCCTTTTAGGTACCATGGTAATGAAAGGATTTTAATCATTGCCACCACAATGTGAATTATTATTACAGAAACCCCTGCTGTTGAGTTAGGCAAAATTAACCCCAAGTATTGGGGCATTAAAAAACAACAACAACTCCGCTAATTAGTGTGCAAATAGGAACAAAGAGAATGGAAGACAAAGATGTGGTGAGGAAGATACTGAGGTAGGAGGCAGTGTCATCCATTCCAAAAATTGATCTTTCTGTACAGAAATCTTCTCTCTCTCTCTCTCTCTCTCTGATTCATTCCATTAAATTTGCGGGGGGTTTTAAAAGCAAAAAATCCACACATTTTGTAATTAGTTTTCTAAAGCCACAATCTCTCTCCCTTCTTCCAAACTGTCGAAATACGAAGGCTCATAATAGAAAATGGAAGATATTCTAAAATGCTTTTTAAAATTATTTCCCAGGCGATCAATATTGGAGGCGTGTGGTAATTCTCTGGATTACTCTTGGAAGTTATTTGCATCTCCTCTTTTTTGCTCGAATGACAGGAAAATCTAACTAATATAGCGGGTTTCGTTGGAGGAAAGCATTTGTTTGGATAAAAATGACACCGTGGTCCAGGTTGCAGGTCCCACAAGCAACACACCGAGCGCCTCGTGTGTTTAAATGACTGCAAAGCTTGCATTTTTTCCATAGCTATTCATGCTGGTTTCCAATGGGCAATGCATCATGCTGTTGATGTAAGAGCTGAAATGAAGACAATCAGCCCCGAGAATCCACCAGAGAAGTACTCATGCTGGGTGCCATTTGTTTCTAATTGCTTTGTGTAAGTTATAGTTTGGGAAAAAGCTCCCAAAATGGAATGAACTCAAAATAATAATTAAGTCTGTTTCTCTTTTTTAGCTTGACAAAGGCTTTTATTTATTTATTTATTTATTTAATTGTTAGATTCGGCTTGATATTCTCTCGTGTGTGCTGCTTTCCACTGGGCTCCTCACCCCTCTACCACCAATTGTTTCTTCAATGTCCGGCAACCTGTCCCATCAATAATAGTCAAAACAATAGCGGGGATTCCTTTCCCATCCATCATTTTGTTTGCATTGTAAATGTAGGGAAGCAATCTTCTCATCGTCACGTGTGCTTGTAATTTAGTATTTCAATAATCTTCGACCGTCGAAATGTTTGCAACAGAGCAAACATTGTGTGTCATTTCCTTTTCTTTGGGGAAAATATGCATTGGAAATGACATGAGATTACAGGGTTTCTATCCAGATGGCTTTTCAGGGTGGGGGCAGGGCTGGCCCGAACATTAGGTAGTAGGGATAGGATTTGGGGATGTTCTGGATCCTAATTATACCTTATTTCTCCATTCTGGGAGTTCTACCTAACTTGCAGGCACCTTACAAACACTTGAATGTGATGTGCCTGAGATAAGAGCTTCATTTAGAAGGCTTTGAGGCTTAGTTAGGTCAAGCTCTGCCCAAGCTTCCTTCTCAGAAAGAAAGCTCCAAGCTAGCACTGAGGTAGGAACAGGAAGCCACGCTCAGCTAAGTCTAATTTAGGCCTTTCTCCCAGATGCATTGCATGCTTGTTTTTGTAAGGTGCCCACATGTTAGGTAGAACTCCCGAAATGGAGGATTAGGGTACTTGTAGTCCGGAAAAATCTAACTTAATTTAGCTATTATTATGACCCTAGGTCAGCCAGGTCAAATATACAAAACTAAAATGCAATAACTGATCATATAGTATTTATAAGCAATGCAAAGCAAACTAAAGTTCGAATTGCAATTTAGTGTATATTTCTAATCAGATTACTGCAGTGATTTAATCATCTATTTTCTTATTATACAAGCCGCTGCACAGAATTTTGCATCCTTAGCTGTAATTTCACTTGAGAAATCAGAGAGGTAAAATTTCTTGGGTCTGCCTGGGTAATGTTTTAAAACGGTGGAAAGAAGGAGATTGCATGAATCATTATAAAATGTGCAACAGAGTCAGACATGTTCCACGGTTTCCACCATACCAGACTGGCAGGGGCAGAAACGCTGATTGTAAGGGATATGTAAGTATCTTCCCTCTAGAATGGCTGAAGGCAGAGCATTGAAACCGGCCAGGGCGATAGCTCTCTGATGTCTCGCAAATTCTAAGGTGTAAAGGTAATCTGTTGGGATGAAGATCTTACTGTGATTCCCAACCATTGAGTAATATGGGACACATGCTCTGTCAAGCTGGAGGGCTATATTCCAGATCCAATTCCTAATGGTCTCTTTGGCTCTCATAAAACTGAGATGTAACAAAGCTGGATAGGATAACCTATGAGATGACGATTTTCCCTTCATTGCTCTTGCTTAGCCTGAGGGATGGTTATCTATTAGAATTAGAGGTGCTAAGCCAAGAGGACTGAGTTTCAAATTCAGCCAAAGATTGATTTTTTTAAAAAAAGCCACACACTTCCTTCAAGTGGGGCCATTCCAGCTTCTAGCAAGAGTAGGGTGTTAGGGATGGAAAAATTGAAAATCCCGTCCCTATTAGGTAGAGTGAGCAAATTACACCTAGCAGTTGTTGCTGGGAGGGGGGCAACGGTACTGTAGGAGAGAGTTATGGGCTATGGGTATCGGTGGTTCAGAATATTGTTTGGTTTATCTTTTGATGCAGATTTCTTCATTCATTTATAAATTTAGTGTAAAGGACTTGAAAGGGAGTTTAACTGAATATGGGAGAAATTGAACTTGACACATCTACCTATTCCTAGCTGTGTAGCCTGATCTATAACCCCCCGAGCTCATTTTCTGCCTTCCTGTGTAGCAAAGGAAACTGTTGTATGGGTGGAGTTCCATCAGGTTAGCTTTTCCACATAGATCTTTGCCTCAGTTGGTAAAGCATCATGGGCCAGCTCTATTTTTTTTCTTCCAAACTGAGCACTGTGGAAAATAAAAGATGGTAGGGACATTGAGAAAGACAGAGTGCTCAAATACAGAATTCAATGAAAATCCTTTTGTTTAAAAAAAACCACCGTAGACTTTTATGTATGAAGTGGGAAAAGCTGTGTCTTTTGAGGATATGTTAATACACAATGCTTTCAACTGTAACTAAACTTGCAGTGCAATAGTCACGTGCTTCTTTAATCATACACTGAATTCATCATTCAGAACAGGATGCAAGCTCAGCCCTGTGTGATGATGGTTCAAATGATTAGCTGGCCTTGGGTTGCAGTATGAAATACCTTCTAGTATTTAGCAAATGACTGGAAAGTTCTGAGTTGTACCTCTAACAGTAAGTGTTCAACATTCAAGATGTTTGAATGTAATTTCATATAAGAATCAGACAGCTATGATCCCCCACTCCCTATCTCTGACTTTTACAGCTGCCAAAATGTAGATGTTATGCCAAACTAGGCTGTCTGGAGATTAGAACATTGTATGTGATTACCAAGAAATAGCAGTTGCAGAGTATGGTTGTGTGGAAAGTCAACACCAGTTTATCTGCTTCCTTCTTAAAGTGTGATGTCCAGAAATGGACACAGTACTCAAGATGAGGCCTGACCAGTGCAGAATAGAGGGGAACAAGTACTGCATGTGATTTGGAGACTATACTTTTGTTAATGCAGCCTAAAAGAAGCAGTTGCCTTGCACTGTTGGCTTATATTCATCTTGTGATCTACAATTCCAAGATCCTTCTCACCAGTAGTATTGCTGAGCCAAGTATCCTCCATCTTGCAATTGTGCATTTGGCTCCTTTTCCCTAGTTGTAGAACTTTGCAGTTATCTCTGTTAAATTTCATTCTGCTTTTTTACACATTTTTTTTTTGTACATAACATGTATTGGTGTGTGTGTGTTATAACAAAGTGCCACTTATTGCATCCTATGTTGACACCAAACGTATTAGAGATGGATAAGGGCTGGCATACCAGCAGTCCTCTCCAGCTGGACTTACAACTATTTGTAGACCATGAAAAAGAAACGGCAGCTGTCAGCCAAAGGACCATGCTTCCGCCCTCCTCCACTGCCTTAACAGAGCAGCGTCCATGTTCAGGGCTAATTCAGTACCTGGTTTCTTAAACTACCAGGAAACATGGAAGGCAGCCTTAATCCTCTCGTGCTGTTGCTCTCTGCCACGTAGAGCCCCCCGACTTGTTCCATCATGAGTGCCACATATTTTAATAGAGTGATTGAGAATGTCCCTTGATACCCACTTATGGCAGAAGGCTTAAGATCTCCATTCATAGTCTTAAGGAAAGACATTTTAGTCTTAGGGTAGATTAAACCCCTGGGCTAAAAATAATAACATGCAGCTGTGGATTAAACCCCTTGATTAACCATATATAATGTCACAATCTTCCTTTCTAATTTTCAATTGTGGTGGCATGGGCCATTGCATCTAACCCCTCGTGAATTTTGTATGGAAATGTCTATCTATGGGTGAGGTGCATCGATGGGTCTTCATTTATTAATGTCTATATAATTCTAACTGAGCCTAAGTTTACAATGCTTGGATTCAAATTAAAAGATGATTTCATAAAATAAATCTCTATAAGATGAATCGCAGAGGCGTTATTACATGTATTCCTATCATTGGACTTTCCTCACATACATAAGGAGGTTTGAGTGGCGAAGGGAACATTTTGAATTTTGATAAAATTTCGACAATCTTTACAAGGGCTTGCATTAGTGTGGGGTTTTTATGAGGAAGACATGGTGAATTTGAATACGGAATAGTGGATGACTCAAGCTTGTATCATTTACATTTGCCTTCATTAACTGTGTGATAAAACTGAATGTAAACTATGAATAATGTTTTTTCCCCTCAACCACTGAGTATATTTTATTTCATATTCTGTGCTTGTTTCCCCTTCACTAATATTGATGGAAGTTCCTACAGGCTATGAATTCATTATATGCATAGATATTTGTTGAGTGAATATGTGTGAATAAGTTCAGTGCTCATGATTGCTATCTACCTAAAAGAAAACAAGTACACATACATGTGTGCACCTGTGTGGCGCGCGCGCGCGCGTGCGTGCACACACACACACACACACACACACACACACGGAATTTGGGGTATGAAGGACAAGGAAGCATTTCCACTGTTTCTTCTACATAGAATAGTTCATCAACATCCACCTTCCAATTCTTGAATTGTTGCATTCAGCTGGCATTACAGTGGTGCCTCGCTAGACAATTGCCTCGCAGGACGAGGAAATCGCTAGACGATGCCTTTTTGCGATCGCTACTGCGCTTCGCAAAACGATGTTTCCCTATGGCGATTTTTGCTAGACGATGAGGTTTCCCCATAGGAGTGCGCCGACTAGTGGTGAAAAGCTGTCAGTGCAGCTGTCAGTGCATTCCTATGGGGACCCGCACTCGCTAGATGAGGCTTCCCTATGGGAAATTTTCGCTAGACGACTGCATTTTCCCTTGGAACGCATTGAAGCGATTTCAATGCATTCCAATGGGAAAACGTGCTTCGCTAGACGATGTTTTCGCTAGACAGCGATCCTCGTGGAACGGATTAACATCGTCTAGCGAGGCACCACTGTACTTTGAAAGGGTGTTTGTGAAACTCTGGAACTAGGATTACATGATGTTTAATGATGTGTTATCTGAGAGGCTTATTTTTTTTTTCGGTATATAGAGCTGTGGGATTATTTCGTCATTCATCCAAAGCTCTCAATTTTTCTTCCTGTACACATGCACATTTTACTGCACCACTAGGAACAATGCCCGTAATCCCGTAGGAAACAAATGCATTTGTATTCATAGTTTGTGGCTTCAGGTGGGGTATCTGTCATGCAACTGATCATGCACTGGTTGTGGAATCATTTGTGTGACAGACACCCCATCACAGGGTGCAACCACATGCACAATTACTGTTCTGGGCACATGTTTTCACTAGGATTATAGCCAGTGGCTATCGACACTGAAAAATAATGCTGTTGGGCAACCAAGTTGGCCATTCCTCTTGCTGCATCAGTACATGACTAAACATGCTGTTTAGAATGATTGAAATTCTCCCTAAATGCTTTAAGCCCACTCTTTTCAAAACTCTGTTTAAACCATGGCAAAGTTGACTTTTCCATATCTAAAAAGTAAGTGTGTGTGTGTGTGTGTGTGTGTGTGTGTGTGTGTGTGTGTGTAGATGTCTCACTGTTTTATGGTCAAAATCCATACAATAGATCAATTCATTCTGCATAGTCAAGACTGCTTTAGCTTTGTGTTCCTTGAACACAACTCCTGCACTCCACACTTCTGGAATGGAAGAAAGTTTTTCATAAAATGTGGAAAGGACCTGTTTTTCAAAGAAAACCAAGTCCAAAATACTATTGGGAGAGACTTGATCATGCCTACATTGTTGTTGGGGGGGCATTATCTTCAGCTGCTATCTTACAGAACAGCTAAGCACAAGCTTCAAATAAAACCATGTTTAACATGCTTGATAGATTCAAGCAAGGAATTTGCTTGAATACAAGTATCAACAATTCTCTTGTAAAACTCCTAAATAGAGGCAATGTTTACATTACTATCTTTTTTTTACTCTTCCCTCCCCCCACCAAATTATCAAAATGGAAGTCAATTTTCATCACTCCATTGCACAACAAAGTAGCTATCATCTGCTATTATGAGCACATAGAGAAAAACATGGCTTGTCTGACAAATTAGTAGTGTTTGGTGCTAATATTACTAATTCAACACTCGGAAGAGTAGCTCTCTGGGGGAAAATAACATGTTGTATAAGTCACTGGGGAAACCAGGGAGATAGCTAATGGGTGTTGGCTGCACCACATGTACTGTGTACAATACTGTTCGCACTGCCGCTGACTTACTGCCAAAAGATGTGGAAGTAATTGTCAACAAGATTTATTGTTTCTTTCATGTTTAGCCAGTTAGAGATGAGAGGCTGAAAGAGTTTGGTGGAATTCAGTGTAGACATCTACTGAGCCATAGCAACACATACTGATTATCACTAATGCACACTCTAGAAAGAGTACTGCGTCTTTGGAGACCTTGAAGCCATCCTTCTTGTCAGAATGAAAATCTCTCCCGGTATCCTTTAGTTACTGCTAAAGTTTAGTCTATCCCCTCCACCCCCTCCACCTCTGGCCCAGAAATCAATAGCAATGCCTTGTCTTTAGTTACTGGCTTGCAAATGACCTTTTCTTTGTTGTTCAGTTTTCTTGCAGCCAAACTGGACATACATATAAGTTGCATTTGGAAGTGGGAGAAAAAGACAAAACATTACAATGATTAAAACATGACTGCTTCTTTGAGAAAAAAAAAACCTCATTTAAACAGTAGATACTTCATATGTCGAAAAATGATTGGGATTGGGTTCTCACCCCCACTTTCTCTCTCTCTTTTTAATGGAAAGGTTAATGTTCAGAGCAAAGGAAAGAAAAACAATCTCCATATAATGGGTTGCCTACCTGGGAGGGTCATAACCCCCAAGGGGGTTGCCAAGTGTTTTCGGGTGGTGATGGTGGTCACCATAGCTATTCTTAGTTGCAATTATTTTTATATTTATTATATTAAATATGGTATGTGCAATGCTGTTTTATTTCAATCCTCTTGACCCGCAGATAGATAAATTTAATTTGAACCGGAATTGCAGGCAACCTGGAATACTTAGTTATTTCTATATCCCTATGTGCATCACTCCTACACTCTCCAAAAGAGCCGCTCTCACTCCTCTGCATCCACCTTTAGAGGACTGACATCAACACCTTGGACCAGAGAGTTAGCCTGGATCAGAGAGACCTGAATGAGGCGAGCATGAGGTGCATGCTGGTAATGATGACACCTGTGATGGAAGCAGGATTGAAAAGCTGTTGCTGCCACAGCAGTGGCATTTTTCACTCTACCTAAATCTCCCACTCTTCCGGGTGCAGCAACGGCAGGACAGTGAAGTGAGAGGAGAACTCGGGTAGGGAGATGCCTCTGGGCCCTAGCTGAGACATGAAGGAGGAAGGCAAGAGGGGCAAAAAGGTGAAGGAGGAGAACCAGGGAGGGGGCACCGGGGGCCATGGGGTAAGTGTTTATTTGGGCTTGAGAGAAAGGGGCTTTTCACTGTTGGGGCTTTTTTTGGAGGGAGGAGACATGAAGAGAGGGTCGTTTCTACACTCAGAAAAGTAAATTAAATTCAAAGCGTTTTGATTTTTTTTTTCCTTTTGTAACTTTATCTGGTAGAGGCAGATTTACAGCCCCTCCATAATTATATATTATTACATTAATATTGATATACTAGGTTAGAATTATATTCTGAAAAAAAATCTATTTTAATGTTTTTTCTTTATCTCATTAAAAATGCCTTTTTATTGAAATGTGGTGGGGGCCACAGGTTCGATTCCCCACTGTGCCTCCTGCGATTAGAGACAGCCTGTACAGTTATGGACAAGCTGCACAGCCCCAGGACACTCCCAGAAAAAAGGAATGTAAAACCACCTCTGTGTATTCTCTACCTTGAAACGTCTGGAAAGGGTCACCATAATCAACTTATAGTGACCCTAATAGGGCTTTCAAGGTAAGTGAGATATTTAAGGAGTGGTTTTACCAGTTCCATTCCCCCAGTGACTTTCCATGGTGAGATTTGAACCCTGTTCTCCAGAATCCTAGTCTGTCACTTTATCCACTGCACCACACTGGGAATCCACAGTATACTTTACCCTCTTGTTGTTTTTAGGGTTTCTAGCAAGGGTGGGGTTTTGTTTGTTTGTTTTTTGGTGCAACGCTTTAGAAAGGTAGGAGTACTGGTAAAGCATCGAATAAGGGTAGGAGGGAATTGCCAGTTGTGTCCTTCGCAGATGCAGAAATTACACAAGCCGTCTTAAAATGTGGGTGTCTTATAAAACCATTATATCCAGGATCTAGAAAATTGTGGCACACCAGATAGATGGAGCTGAACCATGTGGGAACTGTCTGGAAACTAGGAACAGCTGACTGTATTCCAAATGCACCTGGTGTGTGGCACTGTCTTCCCTGGCAGGAAGCCATGATGGAAGGAGAGAGAGGTACAATGTGTTGCGTTGAATTCCACAGGGAGAAAGGGCTCCAATTTTGATGCACATGTCGTAGCATCTGCAGTGGACAGCAACAATAATGTTGAGCACTGGAGTAAGAAAAATGCACACACACCAGAACAGCTAAACACAAAACAAAGCTAGGACTCTTATTGTTTTTGATTTATTACCCACATTTCCATCAGATGATAAATTCTACTCTGATTCATGGAACAATCCTTTTGGGAAGTAAATAATTCAAAAAATGTCACAGCATAATTAACGATAAAGATCCCACTGTCAAACTTTGGATCCTTCCCTTTCCTTAGTCTCAAATTCTCTGAGCTGGTGGATTTCAGATTTTTATGTTTATTATTTTTTAAGGAAAGGACACCCATTGTTTTGGCACCCACTCAACTTTTGAACTATTTGTTGGCTGACTGTGCAAAATATGATATGCAGATTCATCTTGGCAAATAAATTCTCTCAGTAATTCTAGTGTGGGTCATAAAAGTTCAACACAGGCTGTAAAAAGGGAGAGGTGTCCATGAGAAAATAATCAGAGCATGGATTATTATTTAAATACACATGCACCTACCAGCAAAAATTCTTTCAGCTGCTATGATCTGTTTGCAGCCTGATGAAAAAGGAATATTCTAGAAATAAATAATTAAAGGCAATGGATCAATGGACAGGACAAACAATAGAATTGAATCAGATTTAGGTGTGTGTAGCTAGGCTGACAGAGGCACACTTCCCAAGCCCTCCTTCTCTTAGTACCACCTCCAGCTTAACAAAGAATGCCACAGAGGCGGAGAGGAATCTGCTGGAAAGGGCAGGCTTTGGAATAAAGAGAGATCCTCCCCCAAAACTGGAAGTGGAACTTGCAGAAAATGTCACCACCCAGTTTAGGGAGATTCCCACTCCCCTCTCCCCCCCCCTTCAGCTCGCTGAACCACAGCCTATTCTATTCAGCAGAGCCATCTGACCTTTAATGCAATATTTTTGGGGGACTGGTAGGGCTGTTCTGGGGATGAGGACACGAGGAAGTCAGGTCTTGCTAACCCAGTTATACATGCCGAAATCTGAATCTACCCCACTGTATGATAACCCTTAAATCTGATCTGCCAAGCACTAGATATGAAGAGTGCCTCTTGAACTGCAAGTTACAAAACAGCGATTGCAGCCTAGCTACTCACATGCTTCTCTGTATAGTCTGGTCCAAGTTGTGTTATCATACAATCACTGCTAACTAAATATAAAAAGAAGGGAAACACATTAGTTTTACTCTATTCTTGCATTCCCATTGCTTTTGTCATTTGGAGAGTAAGTAAAGAGAAGAGACTCCCTTCTCCACAAGTTCCAAGGCACTGATTTTCCAGAGGCTGTGCAAGGAGAGCTTTCTCACACACCTAGGCGTTGTCGTCATCAAACATTCAGCCTCCATATGAAGAGAGTGATAGAAACACATAAGAAAAGCGCAGGGCTAGCATGTTGAACCGCTTTCTGCATTTAGTCTTTAATGAGTAAGCATGGCTTGGATTAGTTCCCCTTCTGCAGTCATGGGCCCATGTGCATTTTGGTACATAAACTGACCTCCAACACAGCCCATGGAAGGGACAACTATGTGCATGAGTAAAAGCATGTACCAAAGCTGCTCTGAAAGACAAAGTTACTCAAGAGGTCCATGTTTTCATTTTTGAATGTGCAACAGATCACCCAATAAGAAGGGCCTTTTCCAAGACAAATTTGCCTTTCCTTTGACATTGCTGAAACTCTCCCTAAGAAAATGCAAACTATAATTGTTATGGTTTTGCATGCTGATTGGGACCTCAGACCACCAGACTACAGCCTTAATGTCAAAATATCTGAACAGTAAATCTAATAAATGTCTAAATTGTTTATCCGAAAAGTAAAAGTCTATGAAAGAATCTCATTATGTTCATTCCCCTCTCCCCCCGACCCCAAAAATCCTCCTTCCCAACAGATAACCTTCCTTAAATTTCCGTTGGCATTTCCAGGCTCTGGTGCACCTGTTTCAAGAATTATCTGTGTAATGAAGGACATCTGGGTAAAGGACAAAAGAAGTGTGTCAGGAATTGAAATAAAGTGGGTGGTGATGGTAGTTAGGATTGACTGGGATGACAACTGCTGTGAGGTATCCTAACAACTGGAGGAAGTCAGTGTGTTAGACAAGGAAGCCGTTGATCTTCACATTATTTACACAGCAAACTGAAGTGTGTGAATTTACTCTCTGATAACAGGCAGCAAGCAATCCAGCAGGAAATCTGACTCCTCAATAATGCTAAACATCTGCAACTATCAGTGTTTCTTTCTCTTCATGTTGCTGATCTATCTCAACTATGTAGAGCAACTATAAGCAGAAGGTTAGCCTACATATTTTACAATGGCCTCTCTCTCCGCAGCGCCATGTAGTGAGAATTAACATTCTGTCCCAAATAAGCACAAATTCTCCATCAGAAAAAGCTGAATTCAGTTACCTATATGAATAGTTAATTAATTACAGGCAGTCAAGTTCATTGTGACTTATCGGGCCCTTTCCAGAGATCTCCAGGTATAGAGTATTCAGAAGTAGAGATGAACATGGACTCCCAATTCAGTGGTTCTTAATGGTTTGTTCTTTGGATGCACAGCTGTTTCATGGGCACCCTGGCTTAACTCCCCTGCCTCCTCCAGCGGGTGCTAACTCAGAGGCAGTGTCCTGGGTTTCTCTGCCCTGCTTCTTCCTGAGTAGGCACCTGCCGGAGGAGGCAGGGGAGGGAAGCCAGGGCACCCACAGAACACCTCTGCATCCAAAGAACCAACCATTATGAACCACTGCATTAGTGGTTCGTGCCCATCTCTACTCAGATGTGGTTTACAATTTAATTCTTCTGAGGACACTTTTGGAACTGTGCAACATGCCCAAGATTACACAGGCTGGCTCTTTTAGTGGGATCGAATTCCCAACCGCTGAGCTAACTACTCAGTTCTGCAAATCTTTTTTACAAGTCATACACAGTTTTACAAAGCACATATTTGCTGTATATTCATTGCTTTTTCACCTCTACTTCTTGGTATAGGAAGGATAAAAGGGAATATATTAACTAGTGAAGGGCAAACCTTTGGCCACTAGAAATTCTACAGGTTTCAGCAGTTTTACCAGACATTGTCCAGACATTTCAGGATCAAAGGAACTGAAGAATTGTTTTCAAAATTCTGTAAGGAAAACCACATTTGCATTTTTCCCTTGCAGTTATGGGAGAGGCTAATGAATAAAAACAAATAAACCACAAGTGGGATAAAGTCCTTTACTGAAATATTTCAGTACTGCTTTTCAAGATAGATCCAGACCTATATTACTGTTTCACAGTCCTTAATGTCTGCTTTTCCTTTGGCTAATTAACTATTCAGCATTGTAAAGAGCTATAAGCAGAGTGGTCTGGCTGCCAATCCTTCTATCGTGAGTGTTTATATGAAATGCAATGGCTGAAATCCAGTAGTAAGTTACAAATAGAGTAAGCCGATTGAATCAGTGGAACTTATATAGATGTTGACTCACCACATCCTCACTGATGCAATGGACCATACATAGGTGTGGACTCACCATACCCCCACTGATTCAATGGGCCTACTCTAGTTGCAGCTTACTAGCAGATGGTAGCCACTGAGAGGTCACAGACTCCAATTTGAACCTTGCCCAGTTTTGTACTTAAACTTTAATCTGAAATATTAAAAAAACAGCACAAAGCAATCTGAATATACCCAACAAGCCAGTGGGCACTCATAGCATTAGGTCATGATTACTACTTGGATCACACTATGGAAACTTGGACCGTCACAATGTCCTTAATGATCGCCGCGTTCTTCACCACACCATTAAGCACACACACTTGAGTTTCTGAGCTCAGGAAAGATAACATTAACTTTCTATGAAAATTCTACAGAAACCAGGAAATTGGAGACTGGCTAATCTGAAATCAAATGTTTTACTTAAGATTGGGTAAAGCGATTGGGGAAGAAAGAAATTTAATGTTGATGATTCTTCTGGGTGTTGGGAAAACTGTTTTATGGATATAGTAGGGAATATTGTCAGCACACATCTCCATGCTGGATAGCAATTGTCTCTTTGTTGTTATATGTAATTGCTGATTAGAGCTAGGCTAATATCTGTAGATATTTTCCATGGGTATTTCCAAAATAAATAATTGTTTATAACTAATCTTGTCTTATCTATGTGTCTGCATTCATTCAAGGGCCCCTCGGCAATATTTAACTACTGATTATGACTCCTTGTGTTGCCTTGTGTGTGTAGGCGAGCACACATGCCGATCTGTGGAAAGGTTAATAAAGACAATGAATTTTAAGTGAATACAGGAGAAAGCAAATATTGAACTCATAAATACGAGTATGGAGACTAGAGATTTGATCTTAAGAGGTGCTGCTTGGAGAATACTGCTAATGTGACCAGTTTCCCCAATCAAATTCCTCTAGCATCCTCATGAATACATATGGTCTGAGATTTCTTCTATGATAATCTTCATTTTAGGGGACATTCAGATCTAAACTGTGCAGCTAGTAAAGGCTCAAAGTGCCAGAAGATTCCAGGATACATGGCCAGCTTCTATAGCCCAAGTATAGTTTCACCACATGAAGAGCTGTTTTCCAAGGGAACATCTTCAAAGCATATTCTTCAGGCTTCCACAGTTGATCCTCACTGCAACTTTTCTTGAACAGGACATCCACAGGTTTTAAAGAAATACAGCTAGCATGCATGTACTTTCCAGTACTGCTGAAGACATGTGAGAGCTCATATTTTTCATGCCTAACTTCCAAGCTTTGGTAGAAAATTAAGGAGGACTGAAAAAGAGGTAGAGCCCTATGAGAATTGAAGACATCCTCTCATTCCTAGTATTAAGATTATTTTGTTCACAGTACTATTGATTAGTACCAAAACCTCAGTTTTATGTCCTTTTTCCTCACAGTACTATAATAGATTCTTAATGTGGGCAATTTTAGGATTACCTGGTAAGCAATGCCTTGATACTCTGCTGATTTGTCTGTTAACTCCACCTTGACAGAAATGGCCTGAATGGTGAAACAATCTACTACTTATCCACATCACCGATTGGCATGCACTGAGGGGATACCTGATGGTAGTCACCCAAATTATCCCATTAGTCTGCAGCTGTCACACAATCCACTGAGTTGTACAGTAATATTCTCTCTCTCTCTCTCTCTCTCTCTCTCTCTCTCTCTCTCTCTCACACACACACACACACACACACACACACACACTTAAGTAGCCATTCAGAGTATCTTAGCTTAAGGCCAAGACTCTGAATCCCTGGAAAATTAAGTAAGACTGTCAGACAATTAAGTCACTGCATTGCTTCAAGCAATTAATTGATCACTTAAATCAATTTTTAAGACTCACTACTCGCAACTCTCACTACCGCCTTCTGACAGAACTCCGCATTCTGGAAACGCTGCTCCTCTTTGCTCCTTGAGAAGGAAAGACTTCGAGGAGCTGTGTCTATAGAACTCTCTCAACACATGTCAAATATTCTATATTTAGCAGACCCGCTTTTTCCTGACTATTATGTATACTAAGAATTCAGTTCCCAAATTGCTCTTGCCCCCCGAACTCGTCTCTTTGTCTCCCTCTGCTATTCCTGAAGAAAATCCAGTCACCTTGTCGTTTATATAATAGCTAGGAGCAATGGAGAGACAATTTGGCAATTTGGAAACTCAGACACCCGAATCCATTCATTCTGATCTTTATTTTATTTTAGTTTTTTAGGAAAACACAATTAAATGGTTAATCACACAGGCTAATCAATTAATTCTTTTCAGCCACAGTGTGAAGAAATCATCTAGTACTCAGTCCAGTGCCTGAGCGAGGCACCATGACAGCTTAGACACAGCTCTAAGTAAATTGGAAGGTAATACGAGGATAAAGCTTGGCATTAGCAGCAGTAATTTCAGAGAGAATCAGGCCAAAAGGGCCACGCAAATGCTGAATTCAGGCCTTCAATTGCCAACCCTGTGCTTAAGCAGCTTTTTCACAAAATGCATACAAAATGAATGTAACCTGGCTACAGGCTATTACACAAATAGACAGAGTGCGCTTTGGTGTTAAGCTGAGTAATTTTGGTTTATTGCAGGTTGTGCCAAAGGTTCAAAATCAGTCAGACAACTTGAGTTTTGCATTTGCGCTTCCTTCTCGGGTACACTTAGAAACATCAAAGTTGATCTTCTGCATTGCAGCTGCTAAGGTTGCCATGGCATTTTGGGACAACAGCACAGGAGAACCATGGAACTGAACTGATTTGTGTAGTGGAGAGAGTGAAGGACTAGGACTCAGGAGACCTTGATCTGAATTCCCACTCAGCCATGGAAGCTCACTTGGGCTGTGGAACTACTAAAACCACTCTTTAAATATCTCACTTGCCTTGAAAGTCCTTACCATAGGGTTGCTATAAGTTGGTTCTGACATGACAGCACATTACAACACAACAACAAAGGCGAATCCCACATTGATGCTGTTCAATGGTGCAGCTGGGATGCCTCTTCCCTCATGACACAACATGATACAGAATGAAAAATGTCCACTGCTTATTTCCATCACAACAGTTGAGTATAGCCAAAGTGCTGACCGGGGCAAGCCAAGCTCTCTTGTTGTTTCAGGTGGGACCAAAATCCATTATGGTGATGGCCTGATCTGCCACCAAAGCTGAACTTGTATTATCATAGAATCATAGAAACATGAAGTTGGAAGGGGCCTATAAAGCCATCAAGTCCAAGCCCCTGCTTAGTACCAGAATACAAATCAAAGGATATCTGTCAGTTGGTTGTCTAAATTTCTCTTGAGTGCCTCCAGTGTTGGAGTACTCACCACATCTCGAGGTAAGTGGTTCCATTGCCATACTGCTGTAACAGTTAGGAAGTTTTTCTGCTGGCATCCTTCTTGAAGTGCAGTGTCCAGAAATGGACACAGTACTCAAGATGAGGCCCAAGCAGTGCCAAATAGAGGGGAACTAGTACCTCATGTGATTTGGAGACTATACTTCTGTTAGTGCATCCTAAAATAGCATTTGCCTTTTTTTGTAGCCATAATCACACTGTTGGCTCTTATCCAGCTTGTGATCTACAATGACTCCAAGATACTTCTCGCTCATAGTATTGCTGAGTCAGGTATCTCCCATCATGTAACTGTGTGTTTGGCTTCTTTTCCCTAGGAGCAGTACTTTGTCACTTATCCCTGTTGAATTTCATTCTATTGTTTTCAGCCCAGTGCTCAAGCCTCTCTAGACCATTTTGAATTTGGTTTCTGTCTTCCAGGGTGTTAGCTATTCCACCCAATTTTGTGCCATCTGCAAATCTGATTAGCATTCCCTGTATCCCCTGACCCAGGTCATTAATAAAAATGTTGAATAGCACAGGGCCCAGGACTGAGCCCTGGGGTGCCTCACTTGGTACCTCCTCCCAGTTTGTACTCACCCTCTGAGTGCAATTCTGTAGCCAGCTGTGTATCCAGCTGACAGTTGTTCTATCCGCCCACGCTTAGTTAATTTGCTAATCAGAACATCATGCGGCACTTTGTCAAAACCTTTGCTGAAGTCAAGATATATAATGTCTACAGCATTCCCTCTGTCTATCAGGGAAGTTACCCAATTAAAAAAATCAGATTAGATTGTTCTCCAAATCCATTTACATGGATTGTTCATCCAAATCTATCTACATGGATTTGTTCTTGACAAATCCATGTAGGCTTCTAGTTATTACTGCATTGTTTTCTAGGTGTTTGCATAGCGATCATTTTATAATCTATTCGAGAATTTTCCCTGGGACTGACTGGTCTGTAGTTCCATCTGGCACCTCACCCATTTCCCATGATTTCAAGAATATAATAATCATAATAGCTGTAGTGTTCTGTAAAGTACCTTGAACACTGATACTATCAACAATTCTGGGAGACTTGGTGATAATTGTGATAATGATGCACAGTGTTAGCTGACAAACATAATAATATAGTTATCACTGCTTCACTATTGACCTTCTTGTCTCAGTGTTCACTGAATGCTGTGACCAGTGACACAGAAAGCCAGAGCGTAATCATAGACAAACCAGTGCTGCTCAGCTGCAGATCTCCATCTAAAAAAGTTGGATTGTACTGTCCTACCTCACAGGGCTGTTCGGATGTTTACTGAAATCAAGCATTCCTAGCCAGATGTTAGGAAAAAAATGAGACTGGCTGAAAGATGAAACCACATACCAATACTCTTGGGTGACAGTCGCCACTTTATCATTTTTCAATGATTATGCTAGTGGATGCATGATTATGGTGATTTTCAGTAGTTGTTTGCGCATGCTCAGTACGAAGCAGGTGGAATAATCTAGAGGCGAAGACAGCATAGCCAGCTATGGATTGGTCTTCTGTAGCAAAATCAAGGTTAAAGATGAAACAATCAAGCCTTGCTCATCAACACCTTTTCTCTGAGTATGTGAGATAATGCAAGCATCATCACTTGTTGCACTCATTATGAATGAGATTGCCCATGTGATTCTTCAGCTTTAATGAAAATTCTTTGCACATGCAATACTAAAAGACTGCCTTTAATAACAGACTGTATCTACTAGACTTCTTTTCCATGAATAAGATACAGATATTACTGAAAGAATGGCTAAACTAGCAGGAAGGTTACATTTAGCAGCAGAGCAGTAACTGTTCCTAATGCGGAACAGCATAGAACTAACTAGCTAATATGTATGATTTTTTTAAAAAAAGTTTATGATATAGAAGATTTTCTCAGTGGAGAGGTTCGATTTCAGAAGCAAGCTTTTTATGCTCATTTTGAGTTTATAACCTCTGCAAGAGGGAATCTGTTTCCTGTGGAGTTTATCATCGCTTCAAGGGCAAATTGTGAGGCTTTGAGATACAGTGGGTCAGTGGGGCTGATCTGCACCGTGACAGTAAAGGACAAAGAGAAATGAATGGGAATCAATGCATACCCATGGTTCATTGGCATCTATTCCATGTGCAAAATATATGTCATATACCCCTTTGCAGGAGAGCAACGCAGAGAAATCTTGAGGATATTATTATGTGCTGTCAAGGCATTTCTGACTTATGGCAACCCTATGAAATTATGTCCTCTTAAATGTCATCTCATTAATACTCTTCCTTAGGATGTCCAAGCACAAGCCCATGGCTTCCTTTATTGGGTCAATCCATTTGTTATTTGGTCTTCCTCTTTTCCTGCTTCTTGCAATTTTTCCAATACTGTGATACTGCGACCTAATTCCTGTAAAAGAAAACTGCACACACACATTTTTAAAATGCCAATATTCTCATGAAATGGCAACCATGTTGAAGTTTCTGCAAGTACCACCCCTTTGTTTGCTATCTAGCTTGCAACAGGGCAAGTGTGTGGTTTTTTTTTTTTTCAAATAAGAATTTTCAGGAGGAGAGGCAGAAAACATTGCTGGCTGCTAGGGGCAAATCACTTCCATGACTGCCCACCAATGCCATGGACGTCTAACCTCTGTGTTGTAAAGACAGCCTTTCTGTATGGATTGTTATAGGATTGGGAGAGGTGGTTTCAGATAGAAGAGTAAGGGGCCCTGAAGGACTGCTGAGTGGCTACCCACACTGCTGGCTGGGTCCACTTTCTTTTTGTATGGGACATTGTTGACTGATTGCTGTGTTTCTTTTGTGTGATTAGCATACCAGAGTGTGAGAAATACTATTGAAAATCCTACCGTAGATCAGGGACATTTGAGCTATTATGCCTGTAGCTATTTTTTTAACGCCCCCCCCCCCCCCCCGAACTGAGATAAGGGCACAATCTGGCATGTGAGGTGACTTATCAGTCTTCATTTTCTTTCTCTCAGGCATGTTTGAGGGATTCAGCTGCCTGACTTCAGCATTCACCTTCCTTACCTGTCAGTGTAAAAAACCAGGATGGATAAATTAAGACATCTCACAATGCCTCCTTTAGTTTCATCGTCACTTGAGCTCACTAGAAATAGGAGGGATTACAACTTCAGAGACACCAGGAAAGGAGATTTTATAGAAAAGCATTAGCGACAGTACAGAGGAGGTTAAGAGGGTACATCCATTATGAACAGCTATAGTCAGAGCTTTAGAACTTCAGAATACGAACTGCTCTTATGCTAAGACAGAGGAGGTTGGGGCTCAGGTTTGTAGCCCCTTAAAAAAAGCATGTCTGGGTAGGAAGGTGGGGAAAATGGACCGTATTTCTCCAACAACAGTGACATTAATTTCTTCTTATATTATAAAGCTTGTCAAGAAGGACATGGTTATCAAGGAAGATTTGGTTTTGGCAAATATTCAGCAATCTGAAATAATACGAGCAACAATATTTTCGAATGGAAACATCAGGCAGATGTCTAAGTGTGAAAAAGCAAAATGGCAGAGGATCCCTGCATGAAAATTACAATAAAATAAAGTATGTAAAAAAGGAAATGCCTAAGCTTGAAGAGTAATTAGAAAGTGACATATTACTCCCACTCCAGCTCCCAGAATCCCCAATTGGTTAAGAGTCCCAATGTTTCCAAGCTCTGGGCTAGATAGACTTTTGTTGTTGTTTAGTCATTAAGTCGTGTCCGACTCTTCGTGACCCCATGGACCAGAGCACGCCAGGCCCTCCTGTCTTCCACTGCCTCCCGGAGTTGGGTTAAATTCATGTTGGTAGCTTCGATGACACTGTCCATCCATCTCGTCCTCTGTCGTCCCCTTCTCCTCTTGCCTTCACACTTTCCCAATATCAGGGTCTTTTCCAGGGAGTCTTCTCTTCTCATGAGATGGCCAAAGTATTGGAGCCTCAGCTTCAGAATCTAATAATGTATAAAGAAGCTTCACATGTTACTGTAATACTAGATGGTTTATAGATAGGTGCCAGCATTTAATGTGGACATTTGACAGCGGTAGGAAGTAATTGCGAATGGGAGAGAGAGAGAGAGAGATGTTGTCACACCGTAGTCCTGTGGTTCCTTGAATGAAGAATTGAGGCTAAAGTTTTGCCCAAAAATCCTGTAGTATAGTTCCATTAGTGGAACGGCAATGACATAATTAGCAGCAGCATATTGCCAGTAATTAATGAGTCACTGCTTGGATTCCCTTACTGTGTACCAGCTGAGTGGCTTTGTGTGTGTCCTAGTGGTAGTGCATTAATGAGCATCAATTTGCCATTGCAGATTAGGCCAGTGTAACTATGCAATCAAACCTTGGTCTTTATTTAGAACATGCTTTTATGGACTGCAGCCTACTTTAGCCAATGCAATCCACAAACAAGTTAGCTAAATAAAGTTTACTCATCTTTAAGGTACCATGAGATTTGTTGTTGTTGTCTTTGCTACAACAGCCATACTTAGACAGCTTGTGGCAGAGGTTGGGGAACAAACCCTATCCTAAGTCATGAGCCACCCCTACAACTTTTGATAGATCGAATTTGTCTCTTGAAAGCCAGATGCAGAGGCCTAAATTCTAAGGGGGAAATCTGATCTTAAGTTACTCCTGCACCAAAGAAACACCAGAAGCTCTTTCCTCACAGTTGGAGGTGTGGAATACACAGAGATCAAAAAGTGAGTGAGAGGAAGGATAGTATGGGCAAAAAAGACAGGAAGTTAAAGTATTAAAATACAATGAAATAGGTTATATTAACACTAGCACTGAACTAAAAGAATTCTAAAGCCATTTACAGCATAATGAGACAGAAATAAACTAAGCAGTTTATCATAGAACAGGTGAACCCACAAGAGTCAAATGTGGTGATGACTAGGGAACCTGCCTGGCCCTAGTGCCTCCTAACATTCCAGTCTACCTGAGAAGTATTTCCAGGGAGTCCATAAATCTACAAGGCTAGGCACTCGGAACCACTACAACCATCATGTAACATATGCTGCTACCACACCCACAACAATACCAAAACTCCCAGTAGTTGGCCTAGGTAAGACATTTTTATATTTTATTAAAAATAGTGAAAAGGCAAACATTCTAAAACATTCCAAAAAGCCTTCAAAAGACACTTGGAGCAAACAAAACAAAACTAAACAAAAAAATACATAAAGCAAAACAACAATTTAAGACATACCTAAGGCAATCAAAAGAACACATCAGAAAATAACAAAGCTAATCTATCTAATACTCACATATTAGCATAGAGTCAGCATGGTTATGAAGCATACACAGAGTGCATCCTTTCAAACACATCAACTGAACATAGCATCTCCCAAAAGGTAAGCTAAACCAACTAAAGTAACTTCTGAACTCCTTTTTATACATTCAACATTCCATTCTAGACCATTCCAGATGGTCTGCCAATTAAGCTGCAACTTCCCTTGAATGTTCATGAAGACAAGAGCACTTTCTTCCTCCTCTCTTCACACAGCTGAAATCATTTTCCAATTAGTGCAGTATAATTTCTCAGTTTTGTCACAATAGGAGCTCCAATTTTATGTTTAATACACTTTGTAGTCTTTTGGGCTACTACTGGACTCTGCTATTGCTGTAAAAAAGGCTAATGCATGAGAACTGATATTATCTTTGGAGTGGGCCATGTAAACAATCCCAGCATAATCCACTACAGAAAGTGGTTTTGCTCCAAATGCAACTTCTAAAAATATTTTTAAAATTAAATTCTGCAGGGGAGTATGGAAGCCAGTAGTCTTCAGATGTATGAATGTCCCATGGATATGTTGGTTGTCACAGGACATTAGTTACTGTGATCTCTATAGTTGTGTAGAGTGTAAGATTTGGGGAAGAGGGACTGAGTAGTTTTTACTCCAAAAGACCATACCTTCAGCAATAGCATCTATAGTGTGTGATTAAGAAATGCATTTGAAAATAGTTGATGAATTAGCAGCTCAGTACAGAATCAAGCTTGCTGGAGGTATATGGACGACTCTTCCTCTGGGCTTGGGAAGATAAACACACACACACTGCCTAGGGCACCACAGTGGCTCACACATGCTGGAAAGGCAATCAAGGTTTATTTATTTATTTAACTTATATGCCGCCCACACTACCCAAAGGTCTCGGCTCATATCACCATATGCAGTTGTGTTGCGATGGTCATAATTTTTGGAACTCAGTTTTTTTTAGAGATGGGGGAAATACAAATTTTTAAAAAGCCCAATTAGCCCCCTTCCTTTGTTTGCTGACATTTTTTAAAAAAATAAAATAAATGCACATTTATTACATAAACCGCTGATCTCAATTTTCTGCTTAGCTGCCAGGCTGGTTATTGCAGCTCACTGGAAAGATATAACAGATATGACCATTTCCCATTGGGATCCCAAAATGTGGTATTTAGGACTTCTGTAATAGCTAACTGCTCAAGTCCAGCCTCTACAAGGAAGTAGTGACAACACAGTTTTACTATAACGTATAGACTCTGTGAATGCAAATGAACAGGTCACTTCTCTTCTTGCACCACATGCTGATATAGGAAAAGATATACTCAGTTGATCATAATGAGTCCAAACTCTTTGCAACCCTTTGATTTCATTCAATTTTGTTTGTTATTTTATGAATTATATGATATGTGTATATTTTGATCACAATGATAAAAAAGAAAATATGAACAAATAGTAAAAATGAGATCTTAGCTTTGGGCTGGGCAAAATATTGCCTGCGGACTACATGCAGTCCAAGGGGCATTTTTGCAGCTTCACCAGCAACCCTGGTGTTGTCCAGATACATCCCAAATTTTAAAAAATATTTCTGGAAAAAACCCTCAAAATCCTCTTGTGTCCTCTAGGGGGTATGAGGGAATATTTGCCATGTTTAATACAGTATTTGCCCCCAACACTGCTGGAGTTACCTCATGCCTACATATTTTTAAATATGGCTACCAGAGGATGGTCATCTAGTGTGGAATAGTGGATAGAGTAATGAACTAGGACTCAGGAGACCTGGGTTCTGTTCCTCAGCTCTGTCATGGAAACTCATGGGGTGGTGGAACTGGTAAAACAACTCCTTAGATACTTCACTTCCCTTGAAATCCCTATTAGGGTCCCTATAAGTCATTTGTGACTTGAGAGCACATAAATAGAGGATGCAAGGGGGCTTTTAAATTAGAAAACTCTTTTTTTAAAAACTAATTTTTCAGTTAACAAAACCTTATTGTTACAACCTTTATTACATACATAACCACTGCATTATTTGTAACAAATGAAAAAACAAACATGCATATTAGTGCTGCTCCTCCCCTATAGCTCCTCCCCTTTATGAGTGTAGCCCCTGAAAGATGGCCCTTGGTTCTACTGAGACCACCTACCTCTGTTTTCCCCCCCATTTTGCTATGATTGAGCAAAAAAAAAGGAAGAGCTTTAACGTCAGCATTTGGAAATTAACATGCTACTTCAATCTGTTAGCAATATGCTACTTCTGCGCTCATACACAATCCTGCACACAAATCATGTACAGAAAATGATTCAAGAACCTTAATGCATGGAAGAGAACTTGGAGCCTTCCTTATTCCCTGTACCTCACAATCAGGACAAGGACAACATTCCAGTATATATAGTTTTTCTTTGCTTTTTCTTAACTCAAGAAACTCGCTTTATCAGCAGAAACACCATCAAATACAAACTATTCTCACAGAACTCCCAGCATCAGAGCCCTACAGCACAATAAACTCTCTCTCTCTCTCTCTCTCTCTCTCTCTCTGTGTGTGTGTGTGTGTGTGTGTGTGAGAGAGAGAGAGAGAGCGAGAGAGCATGTGTGCACATGCTAAAAGTGCTGAGTCTGGATGCAGGAAAGTCATGAGGCCCAGTACCTCACAGCTTAATATACCTAACCTGACATACCTTCCAACACTTCACAGATGAAAATACAGACACCCTTGAGTACTTTTTATACCTATATTCTAACAGCAAGGATCACTGCCTGATCACATACACACACACCCTTCTACAGATTGCCAAAAGCTATTCTCCATCTGGTGTACATTAAACTGACCGTAACAGTAATTTTTTAAAAAAATAACAGATCTGGTTGTACTTACTGAACAATAGCTGCAACTCAGATATGTTCAGCAGGAAATCTGGATAGGTTTGGGCAGACGTGGAGGGGTGGATATAAGAGGAGCATTTGATGTCCATGTGTGTGCACTTACAAACATTTGTGCTAGATGAGAGTCGAGATATTCCACCTCTTCTAAGGAAGACATTTATCTTCAGAAGACCCCAGATTTCTACAGAAGTCAAACTAGGGATGAGGCCAACTCAGGGAAAGGTACCAGAAAATAGGAGATGTTCCTAAATATGAGGTTTGCCGGTTATCAGAATAGAGGGAATTGAAAATTTGTTTATCGTGGTTGCTCAACAATGCCTCAATCCAAAGAAGCAGGCCATGAAAGAAATTCCAAAAACATGGAGGTAACATGTTCCAAGTAATACATCATTGGTGGGGGGATGTTCTGGCTGGAATCCTATTAGTGTTTGTGTTGGGTCTGGGTAACTTTCTGTGGCTAATTGCAGCTAACTGATGAAGTGCTGGGGTGTCTCTCGATCGCACAAGTGGGTTTTTGACCAGGCACATGATGGAGATGTGCCTCCTCACTTCAGTAGTTAGCGGCAATTTACCATGGTAAGTTAGGAAACTTTATGGGAAAAACATTCTGGCCAGTGAAATGGAAGAAAGGCCATTGCTAGTACTAGGGCAAGCAGCATCAGCCATTGTATGATAGATGTCCCACTAACGGCCAAACTATGCACAGTATTAATATATATATTATAATATTTAATGTAATGAGAACTGGCCACATCTCTTTCATAAGAAAAAAAAGTCATAGAGAACTTCAGACCAGATTAAAACTGTGGCAACTGGATAGGAGAGATTTAACTGTCCCTGCCTGCACTATTTCCATTCCAAAAACCATCCTTGTTTGGTGTCATCTGATGAACATCCCCATGATTCTGCCCAGTGTCACTTACATACCGACAACGAGTGGGAGAGGTGGCTCAGCAAGTGTTGTAATCCAGTCAGAATTTATTCTAGGGGCAACAGGCAAATCATGCTTCCTTTGGCCCCGCCAAGTTTCATATATTATACCTGCAAAGGGTGAGAGAGATGTCTCACAATATCTGTCCTTCCAGTCAGAATGTTCCCCATGAGTGTTACATCTCCTGGAAACTGGGAAATGACACATTGGGAAGGAGAGGAAATATATGCGTTTCCTTCAATGACTCAGCATTCCGTCAGTGCTAAAAAGTTCAGTGCTGCATGCTTTGGAGAAGGAGAAAACCCAGGGACACATAGTTGATATGATTAGGGAGCTAGCTGCACGGTCCTGTGCATCACGCTTCTGCAGTGCACTCATTTTTTTAAAAAAATCATGTATTCATTGTTCATATTGAGTACACATTTTGTTTCCAAACAGAAACAGCTTCCAGTGCTCTTGTTTCAGAAGGAAATGAAGCCTAGGAAGGACTTCTAGCTTGTCATCACTCTGTAAAGAGAACACCATTATAATCATCATCATTTCATAATGTAGTACCATATTTAATCTACTTGCCTAATTATTTTGAATCATACTTTATTATTAAATCATTTATCTTTATAATCTTTAATGAAGGATGTAATGAACTCAGTGCATACAGTGTGCCATTTTTAAACTAGTGGTAATTCCAGATACTGCGCTTCATACTTCAGAATGTTTGGCTTCAGGAGAGAAAGGTTCATCTTCTATATGTTTCAGTGCAAATTTAAAAATTAGGAGAATGGTGAGAATGACAAATGAATTGTGAACATAGATGGAGAGGTAGGTAGGTAGATAGGTAGGTAGATAGGAAGGAAGGAAGGAAGGAAGGAAGGAAGGAAGGAAGGAAGGAAGGAAGGAAGGAAGGAAGGAAGGAAGGAAGGAAGGAAGCCTGTCACCTTTTATTGACCAGTTACCATAATATTTCCCAAATGGGCCTGGATTTTTTTTTTTTTGATACTTCAAAGATTTTGTAGTTTTGGAAGAGGTAGCCGTGTTAGGCTGTGCAAGCATATCAGGCAAAATCTAACAAAACAAAACAAAACAATTTTAATGTGAGCTTTCATGGACACGTCCACCTCATCAGACATCTGGAAACAGAATGAAATGTTGAATGGAATATCAGTTTCATACTAGATATTCATTGGCTCTTGGATGTATGTTACATTCACATGCAGTAATTTATGGCTTATGTTGTTTTAGGGCTCTGTTGTAAAAATTCCTCAGGAGACAGAAAACAGATACCAGGCCTGGGCAAAGATGAAGGGGGAGAGAGGAGAGAGAGGAGGGGTGTGTGGATGTGTGGAGGAGTTGAAGATTGGGGAACTACTAAAAACTCAAGATGGGGAGAAAAAGAGAATATTAAATATAAAGGTGAAATAAGATGGCAGAGGAATCACGTGTGTTAATATAGGGAATAGTGACAATTTTTATCTTTGCGCCTTGTGATAAGAGAAGGGCTTGGTAGTTGTGAAGAAAATAACAGTGGCAGTAGATAACAGTAGTCTTTAAGGTGGCACATGTTTTTTGTCTTTTTTTAAAAATCTGTTTTGTTTTACTTCTTTGGATTTTGCCTGATATTCAAAGATTTTGGACATTCACTGCAATATATGCAAGGAAGTGATATGATGGAGTCTCAGGAAGAAGTAAGGATCAGGCACTTTCCCATGGCCTTGGAATGTGCAAGAAGAGAGCTTGAACATTTATACCAAAACATCACATTTTATTTTATTTTTTAAAAAAGAGGGAGAGACCACAGATCATTTGCAGAACAACAAATACTCTTAAAAAGTGAGCAGATGGAACCGGCAACACTCCTGACCCCTTGAGATTCAGATTTTTCAGTTTAGATTTTGGGAAAACCTATAAAGGTTTTTGCTATCAGAAGTGCAGAACAAGATGGTTCCCTCCTGTGTCCCCTGTCCATAAACCGACTGGACTGATAGTCTTATTTGAATGCCAGTGGCAAGACTGGACATCACATCCCTCAGCATCTGCCATCTGAGGCAACCAACTCTCTCTGCTTCCTGATCGGTTAAGCCTTGAGTTTCCAAACCTACATGAATCACAAATGGATTAAGGTAGAATACCTATATTTAATACAGGCAGATTTATTTGGGGTGTCTTCACTTAGTAAAACAATGGTACATCTTCACTGGGACTTGAACTGCGGAAGAAATCACTTGTAAGGGGAAATGCATGCTTCCTATTAGCACAAAATACCCAATTCCTTCAAAGTGCAATGAGACTTGCAGATGGGAATTATCTAATAGACAATCATAAAACAAAAGCAGGATAAATTGCAAAATGCAGAGTGTGGCAAGCTTCAGCTAGGATGATCAGACATCTCTTATGACTTCAGAGAGTTCCATTTTAAATGACATTATAATGATATGGTCCAGCTTGGGCCAAACTCTACATTTTATTGGCTTATTTTTAGGGTAGCGCCCATTAGCCTTCTGTTTCACAACAGACCACCTCAGTTGGAAACATGTGCACACAGTTTCATGAAAGTTATTTCTTTTTCCCTTTGTCTGAAGGATTCAGCAATGGTCTTGTGGAGCTGACAATATGCGATCAAATTAGGCATGGGATAGCTATAATCGTTAATGATTAAATGTCAAAGGATAAAGGTAGTAAAATCCATGGAGAAGCAAATAAATGCCATGTACAAGTGCCAGCTATGTTGCCAAGGGATTCAGATTTTCACCTATGAAAGACAAATTTAATTAGGCTAAATGTGTGGTTATTTAACCATACTCAAACAAACTATTTTCTAGCACAATGCACAATAAATAAAATTTGCATTATTGCTTTCTGTTTTTTTTTTAAATACAAATGTCATTTGCTTTCCCCACCCCTTATTCTAGTGTGATTTGACTGTGGTTTATGTTGACACTGTTGTGTATTTAATGAACTCATATCAAATATGCATAGCAAATAAATAGTGTTCCATGTAAACCATTTTACAAGCACTCACTTCCCTTCTTACTAGCAAAAATGCACAGTTGCTAGCTACTCAAGTATGGAAAGCTACTCATCAAAATATATTCACTGTCTTTAAAATCCATATCAGTTCAAGATAATGGAACCTTGGTTCTTCATTCTCTTTGCCCTCCCACTCCCGGAATAAAGAGATGGACACAGGTGATGGAGTTAACTAGGGCCACACTTTATTAATTCTTACTTTCAACCTCCCTCAACCTGCAGAGGGGCCTGAATGTAGTGCAGATCCCAAGGGCAGGTGCCAAGGGCATATCTTACCCCTTCCTTGTCCCCAAACGGGTGAGGCCCAAGCCCATGGTCAGAGCTGTCCTCTCAACAGCTCATATCCAGCCAGCTGAACTGAGAGACCCTCCCCAATCCTCTTGAACTTAGACGGACAGCATCCAGGGCTGGCTGCCCATGCACCACTCATCCCGGCAAGCGAATATCAGTATTGTAGTTGCTGTGATGCTGGGCGCAATAACACCCTTGTACCTCTTGGGAACTCCTCTATACTCACTTCCCATTCCGCACTACCCGCCAGTGTGGCCTGTTAAAACACGGCACCACTTCCAATCAGATCTGCAATGTTTCATGAGTAGAGATGGGGACAAATAAAAAAAATGGCAATACATTTTGATCCGTTATTCATCAAGGTTAACGGATCAACGAATACGAATATACGAATATTCTTCGATGAATCAACATATCGATCTGTCAATTCATCTGCACTTTAAATTGCTATAACACTGGCCCCCAACCACCTAGAGACATCAAATTTGCAGGGACGCTTCCTCAGACACATTTCTACAACTACTGAAAGTTTGGTAAACATTGGATCATGGACCCCCAAGTTATGTAGTCACAAAACGGACCCCCCAGGAAAGCTACCCCAAGGTACTTAGAGACTTCAAAATCACAACAGAGCTTCCTATGTCTTTTCCCAACACGCCTGCCAACTTTGGTGAAGATTGGATATCAGACATCCGAGTTATTCAGCCACAAATTGGGTCCCCCCCAGGAGAGTTTACCACACGGCACAGAAGCCCATTCTACCTACTGGCCGCCGATCAGCTGATCAGTAGCCGATAGGCAGCCACCCCCCCACACACACATCCAGCCACCCCAACAGCCTACCACACCCCCTTCCTTTCCCTACCTTAGCCCGCACCCCACTCCCACCGACACCCCCTTACCTTAATAGCTGCTGGCGAGGTCTCCATCAGGCCTTCACAGCCACCACGTGTAAAAAGGGAGACTGGCTGCCCTTTGCAAAGATGGCAGCTGTGCCTTCATTTAGGGTAGGGAAGCTGCAGCTGCCATCTTTGCAAAGGGCAGCCTGGATTCCCTTAAGGCAGGCTAAGGGAATCCAGGCTGCCCTTTGCAAAGATGGCACCTGCAGCTTCCCTACCCTAAATGAAGCTGCAGACGCCATCTTTGCAAAGGGCAGCCAGTCTCCCTTTTTACATGCGTGGCTCCGAGGCCAGAAGACCTCCGCAGCAGCGATTAAGGTAAGAGGGTGTTGGTGGGGGTGGGGTGGAGTGGCATGGGGCCTAAGGTAGGGAAAGGAAGGGGTTGGGGGGTAGGCTATGGTATTGGGTGGCTGTGTGGGGTGGTGGCTGCCTTTCCGCTGGTAGGCAGAATGGTGTTTTTTGTTTGTTTGTTTTAATACGAAGGATGAATAAAAATGGGTAAATATTCATCCCTTCATATTCGTGGGGGTCTCTGGAACCCACAAATACGGATCGATGAATATTTAACGAATCGGCTATATTTGTCGGAAAAAGCGATCTGTTTTTATATTTGTCCCCATCTCTATTCATGAGTAAAGCAGTGTGGGGTAGGCGAAAATGCACCCGCCAATCTTTTCAAGCCAATTAGGTAAGATGGGCCCAAAAATCCTATCTGGCCGCAAAGCGACCACAACAGCCACACTGGACCCAGGTGGGTAGGCGGGTTGCCGCAAAGGAAAGAGGGCTGGCTGGGTGTGATCTAGCCTTACAAAGGACAGCTGGTCCCGGCCCCAGCCAGCCTTGTGGGTAACACCTATTGGTGCCCCCACCTGCCCGTCTCCCACTGGGAGAGGAGGGCAAAGAATCCCCACCAGAGCATTATTCAGCTCTGGTGGAGAGAACATTCCCTGCTCCCAAAAATCCCACAGCAGACATAAACGGCAAATTAATATTACTAGAAACACTATTGTAATTTTGCTTTAAAAATTCAAGGCAGAACCATCCCTGTCTGCTGTGAAAGTATCTTCAAGCAGAGCAGCTTAGATCTCCTGAAAACCTTTGCCAAGCTGTCCATACAATGCAATAAGGTCACAGTGCTAGTGATGGAACCAGAACAAATTATGTCTGATGGAAGAAACAAGCTTTGTTTTTGTGTGTGTAGAACAAATGGCATCTTAGCAAGGGTGCACTGGAATGCACAGGAAAAGCATTTTCACTGTTCTATGTGATCACACTGTCACAAGACCATTGGCCTGTGTCAATGAGTTGATACTGTTAAAGATTACAACCTCACATGCTGCGTTCTAGCTTGATTGACTGGACCTTTATAATTGTCAGTCTATCCAAAATTAACCAATAGTTCTCACCTGTGTGTCAAAATTCTAAGAGCGCCCTGCTTCCCTGCTGAGAGAGGTCCCCCCCCTCGAGAGTCTGTTAATGTCCATTGATGGTGGTTGGTAGAAAACATTTGTTAAAGTATACTGAAGCAGCGCAGCATTGTTAAAAGCAGTCATGTTGTTAGTCAGTTTATTGTTAATATATTCACATTGTAAGTAAACAGAATATTTTTATTCTTTATACCAATGTCTCAGAGTGAGTCATTGAGATTCTTAAGTGCCAGTTAATGAGAGAGGGCTGAATTATTTGGTAACTAGTAGCTTTTTTACTCTGCGAGTCTGCACTTCTGCTGCACAGCTGAGGAAAGTTAACTACAGAATTTCCAACCTCTGCAATAGATACTGTGGTTCCAATACTGGGCCCAGTTTGCTAGAGGTTATACCTTTCCCAACCTGTGTCAAATGTCTGTCTTCAGTGGGATTTAAAAAGAAGAAGTTGGGCAGACCAATGTGACCTGTGTGACTGGGCCACTGTCCAAAATGGCTGACAATGCATTTGTCACAACTAACTATTCTCATTCTTTCCAGTTGAAGAAACCTGTGTAAGTCTGAAGTCTGCCTCTTCATATCCATGGATGCCAGTCCAGTACAAGATTATCAAACTCTCTGTTTTGTATTTTCTACTTTATGGGATGGCAACATTAACATTAAGAGACAATAGACAATAAAATCTGTTTTCCCTTCGCAGTTATAACAGAGGAATCAGACTATTTGGTATGACTTTCGCAGAAAATCTATAATTTGAAAGGAATATCCCAACAAGCTTTTTATTTTGGTAACCAAAGAAACTGCTGTTCCTTTATTTCTGCTTGGTAACTTAAAGAGCACAAAGGGAGGGACATATATATACACACACAAACAATTGCTTCCTTAACTCAATGGACGTTGAAATGAATACTTATTTCTCCCCGTCTGCAGCTCTGGGTATTTTATAAAGCAACTTTGACGGTAGTCTGCCTCGTAATTCAGCACAGGATGTCTTTATACACCGCTGACAGTAATACAACTCATTTTGGGTGATTAACTTAACCTCCAGTACTACAAGGGCCTGGTTACATTAGCATATCTTTCAAGGAGTAGTTGCAGCGCGAGAAAATTGCCTGTAGGATTATTTGCAACTAGGAACCTGTGAAATGTAAAATAAAATTGAAGACTATAAAGTAAAACATCAAAGCCCCCTAAAATATTAATAGCCAGTACTCCAGAAAGTAATTTAGAAGATTGCATGAAGACGTGAAAATTACTAATTTAAAGACAGATAGAGTTGGATAAAATAAAGGACATAGTTTAGAGCAAACAATAGATCATGCAGATTCACTTTGAACACGATATGAAAAGAACATAAGAGGCAAGGGCAGTCTTATCAGCTGAAAAAAAAAAGGCTTGAGTTTCAAATGCTGGACCAACCTGGCAACCAGAGCTGTATTAAATACAAAAGCAAAGCTGGCTTACTTTTTCTTGTTTATACTATACAATTGAGAGAAGAAAGGGGAGGGAAAAATCACGGCTATCTTTAAACTATATTTTGCACTCTAGTTAAAATGCACACAGTGGTTGCTTGCAAAGGATTTCCCCCCTGTTCTTTTATCAAGCCATCTCTAAATAAAAGCTAGTGCAGAGTCTCACAGAATCCTGTTTCCTCCATTATTCCAGTACAATACTCTCACACAGAAGGGGGGAAACAGTCATATATTCAGCCTTTCCTGCTGCCTGGTTCAGGCAAAGTGTGTGGTTCTAAATGGGTCAAACCTGACCGGGGTGGTGCATAGGATTGCCCCTTCCATTCTGCCCCAGCTATCTCAAGCTGGTGTCTTTTATTATTCAGGTGCTTAGTGAAAGGGCTTGTCTATTTCAGTTACTTAGTTCTTTCTGGTAACATATAACTTGACCTGACATGAGTGTGTTGTTGACTGTTTGCAGTCTGCTTAGCTTCTTCTTCTTACTTGCACATAAAATAAATAATGAGGAGAGTCTGAGTTAAATATAGCCAATATATATATATATTGCTACACAGACCAGACTCCTCCCCATTATGTTCTAATCAGGCCAACCAATCAAAATTCAAACATTCAGCTGTCAATCACACTATTACTCAGTCCATACATATCCACTACACACATCCACAAAGCTATTTGCATACAAACCTGGTACTGTTCATTACAAATAGAAGCATACATACATGGAGATTCAGAAAGGGTAGAATCACCACATTTGGCCAGAAGCATCTAAAACAGGCAGAAAGTTTTAGTGGCCGGTCTCCAGGAAGTTTGGATTATTTATTTATTTGATTGATTAGCCTGTCTTTCTCCCAGAACAGGGGCATAAAGTAGCTCACAACATCATTATAGTATATGTTGATCACACTCAACTGAACAGTAGTGTTTCAGTATCAGATCTCTTCTGCCCATCCTCAGGAAAGTGGTCAAGAATGTTGAGGCATTGTCCTGCAGTTTGGCACTGTGTACAGGAGCAGCGTGGCACAGCCTTGGATTGGTCTTCTAGCACCCTCACCAAATGATAACCTTTGCATATTGAGTGTGTTGAGGAAGAAAAAGACACATCATCTTGTGATCTCATGAGAGGAGTTTTTCAGGATGCTTCCTCAGATTTCAGGTCTCACAGGTTCTCGCCCTGTAAGAACTTCTGAGCACTCAAGTCTTATTTAAAGGGTATTGCTCTACATCTCCACAGTGTAGAGGTTCATGTTGGGCTGGATGGGACAGACCCCATGAAGATAACAAGTGCTCACTGCTTGCATAGTGCTGCATCAAAGGCAAACGAGACAATCCTTAGCTCCATGCAGTGGCAGTCTGCAACTCTCAAGCATGTGATCCAAAACAACATTTTGTTCTCAGATTTTTATTACACTGAAGGACAGAGATTCCCCTTTCTGAACTAAAACTTTCAGAATACTCAAGTCAGTTTAGTGTGTTCTGCCAGTTAGTCCACAAAATACAGCTTGCCTAAGAAAGGAAAGGCCAAGGGACAAATCCTGTGTGCTGGATGTGCAACTGTATTTGACCAAAACAATGTTTTAAAATTCTAGAGATGCAGCCTCCAAACACAGGGAGATTCTAACAGAGATTTTTGAAAAAAGAAACCAAACTCCCCTACTTTGTGAAATTGGGTCATATGTTTAGATAAAAGCAGTAATTTCTCTATGCTCTGCATTACTGTGGATTTCTATCTTAATTATCCCCAGAGTGTTCAACAGGTCTGTCAACTGTCCTGCTTATGGCTTGCTACTAGCATATGTACCGCGCAAACAGTAGGAATCTAAACCTTTCATAGGCTGATAATGCATGCTCTTTCTCATGGTGTTTGATCGACAATAACTTATCCTGGGATTTCTTCTAAATGATATCTTCATTTATAACAGCATCATACATTCTGAGAAGATCAACGGATGGTGATGGTAGTACTGGAAGAGGAGGAGGAGGAGGCAGCACTACCATGGTCTATATTGACCTCACAAATACATTTGGAATGAAAGGAGAGGGAGGGAAAAACACATCTTTCTGACAGTGACCCACACATCAGAGGATTAGTGGAAATGACTGGAATGACAAATAACAGTAATGCTCACATTCTCAGACATCACATTAAGAGACTATTTGACTGGAGTTCTTTTAATGAATTAGACACTTTTCACTCTAAATTAAATTAAAATGTGCAGAGAGACTAAAGACTGAAAGCATTTTTCTGCTTAATGCACTATGGCTCACTTTCCTGGTTATATGTTTATGTAATTTGTACTGTCTAGTTCTTAGGCCATTTCTCCTTCTTTTGTTTTGTGGTGCTTAACTGGCAGATAGCACCTTAGATCGTGGCTTAACTGAATATCACTAGGACTAGCACCATGTGCCTGAACATCCTGTGGTGATACCAGCTTCAGTTCTGCACATTTACGTACGAACAGTGAGACCCATTTTGGGACTTACTTTTGAGTAGACACATAGAGGATTGCAATGCTGCTAATTAAATAGGGGCACAATACTCCAACTGCAGATACTGGTACAATAATAGTACACATTTGTACTTCATTCTGACCAAAGGAAGACAAACACTTGCCTCAGCCTTCTTTGGTACCATGCCTCTTTTTAAAACTAGAAATTCAACAATTACTTTAAATTTTCGGTGAAGCCAGGGTCGGAATCAGAATTTGAGAAGGGCATGAATCAGAAAAATTGTGATTTGTTTTGATTCATGATTCGTCAAGGTTGATGAATCACAAATTACAAATTTATATATTTTTTCTGATGAATTGATGAATTAATGCACTATGGGTCACTTTCCTGGTTATATGTTTATGTAATTTGTACTGTCTAGTTCTTAGGCCATTTCTCCTTCTTCTAGCTGTTTTGTGGTGCTTAACTGGCAGATAGCACCTTAGATCATGGCTTAACTGAATAATTCAGTTGTGGCTTAACTGAATTAATTCATCAATTTGTTTTTTCTTTAAAACCCTATAAACTGCCCCCCCCCCCCAGCACCTAGAACCAAAGAAATTTCAGGGGAAGCTTCTCCTGACTCTCCTCTAGAAGCTCTGCAAGTTTGGTGAAGTTTGGGTTTCAGATGTCTGAGTTATACACCAACAAGTAGGCCCACTCAGGAAATACCTCCAGACATCTAGAGACACCAAAATCACACAGAAGCTTCTACTGACTCTCCTCTACAATCCCTCCAGGTTTGGTGAAGATTGGGTTTCAGACATCCATGTTATACACCCACAAAGGGGGTCCCCCAGGAAAGTGCCCTTTAGCAGCTAGCTTGGGAAAACCCAATCTTCACCAAAGTTGGAGAGTTTGTAGAGGAGAGTCAGAGGAGACTTCCCTGCAGTTTTGGTGCCTCTAGGTGCTTTGGGGGGCATTTTATAGCCAAACAAATAAATGGATCAAAATTTGCTAAAAATCATTGATTCATGATTCGTCGGGGGCATTGATTCATACAAATACAAATTGATGAATGAGTGATTTTTGAATGAATTTGGTGATTTGTTCTTTAATTCGTGCCCATCGCTAATCAGAATCCAGCATTTCCAGACAGCTGCTGGGATTCCAACATCTTTGGAGGACCCACCCAATACCAAGTCTACTAGCTACCATTTTAAACTTTAGAGTCAACATCCCCTAACATAGGCACTCATAGCTGCTATAGGTATCTGCATAGTTGGGAGCCCATCTTTATGGGAGTAAGCTGTGGAGGTCCACTTTATTCCTCCAGCGGTACCAAAGAATAGAAGGAAACAGCAATCTATTTGTACAATACAGTAAAAAATAGATGTTCTTTATAGATAGCCGAACATTAGAGATGAAAACACCTTAATGCTGGAGAAGCATTATTATTATTATTATTATTATTATTATTATTATTATTATTATTATTATTATTATTATTATTATTATTAACCACCTAGAGTAACCATTGTGTTAAATGGGCAGTATAAAAATCAATCAATCAAACAAACAAATAAACAAACATGACTGAGGAAGTTGTGAAGGAGAAAGGCTTAGTGTGCCGTCCTCCAGGGAGATCAGACAGGAGGTGACAGCCGGTTGCATAGTGGAGGAATTGATCAAATTAGATGAATGGGAGGTCAGGAGAAACCGGGCTGTAGAAATATTTCTGGCAGAGACCAGACAAGGAAAAAAGGAGGAGGAGCTAGAACGGATAAGGTGGGATGAGGATATAAAGGAGGGAGGAGAGGAGAGAAAGGGGAGAGAGGAAAAAAGAGAGAAGAGAGATAAGAACACTCAGACGGAGGAGACAGGAGGGAAAAGGTATGGAATAACTGAATTGGTCCAAGAATTGCCAAACCTTAGGACCGGAGGAGGACTCCTACCTGATCCTCCTTGCAGCATTAACAATAAGAGGGCAAAGCCTACAATGGGATGGAAGATGAGGGTAGCACCATGGTCTCAGGAAATGGAGAAGAGGGTGACCTTCAGTGGTACCAGCGGCTACCTGCCGCGTCTAGAAGGGAACTGGGTGAAACACCCATGTTGCGGGACAGTCTGTGCTACTCTAAGTTTCCCGACATGGTCACCAACCGAACAAGGTCCACGTGGACGGCGAAGGAATGACTGAGGGGTTGGATACGAACAATGTTCATATTGAAAGTTATAAGTTGATGCCAGAATTGAGTTGTTGGGATCCGTTTCATGTTGATAATCAAAAAATGCAAAGGAATAAAGAAACCATGTTTGAACATTTATTCCCGACTGCGTCCTTTGTTCCCACCGAAAAGAAGGGTCCGCCCCTCTCAGAGGAAGAACCCAATCACAGAAGTCTTTTGTATTTGAGAAATCAGACTTTAAAGGAATCCCATGCTTAAGTCCTGAAGAATAATCACATAAAACAAATTAATTTGTAAATTGCATGAGTTAAGAAAAGCTCTCATTGTGACAAACACGGTCAGCCTTCCAGGATTTTCCTTCCTCATGAAAGGAAAAAAAGCTATGTCTAACATTTTTTTGGCCTAAGGGGGGGGGGTAATAAAGGAAAGGAAGGCCCTGCATCATAACATCCTATTGTATCCACACACTATTGCTGCTGCTGTTTGTGGAGGAAAAATGAACTGAAATTCTTATTTACACAGCACACCACCATTTGCTGGGGTGATGAAGATGACAGCAGAGAACATGCCCCCCTTTCCAACTTCTATCAGCATACTATTCTACTGATATCAGTGGTGGCCTGTTCCTTCAATTTTGGTGCTGGGAATCCACTCTGGGTTTTAATCTGCACTTTATGGGAGTTATCCAAGGTGTTGGATCTATTTTGGGGAGAGGGTTCAGCACTTTAGAAGTGCAGACTAAAAGCTGGAGTAGATTCACAGCACCCTCAAACCTGCATGCAAGGTTGTTATTTTCTACAACAAGAACTGCTTCTTCTAACATATTGCCTGATGAGGTTATATGGCGATCACAAAAGGCCACACCTATTTTGTGGGCTTTCAGTTAACTTAATAAAGATATTGGCCTAATATGGATTTGGGAGGGCGTTTTCCTAGCCAGCAGAGTTGACTTTTTGTTTTGCTGTCCAAGATAGTGGTGGGCTGGACTAATATCTCTGTGAAAAAAAAAGTGCAAAAGGTCTTGCACATGTACATGAACTGAACATTCGGGCACATCTATTGATCAGTCTATTTGTTGGTAGCATTAATGAAATCTTGATAGTCCAAATGTATCTGATATATTATATAATATTAAATGTGTACAGTATTACAAAATACAAAACTATAGTCATGTGTATGCGGTTGGCTATAATATTTCCAAAAATCCTGGTTAGGCACTGCGGAACTCTCTATGTCTCGTTAGTTATTAATTACATGATGATCCATTTTAGAACATAAAGTATAGGTCAATTCAGCTTTATGCACAATTGTATTCTTTCTTGATTTCTTAATAATTTTTGCTTTATTTGATGATTTGATGTCTTCACGACCAGATAAAAGGGACAATGAGTCCACTATCCTGTTTTGTATAGCTGCCCAAGGGCTGTCTGCATTTCTCTTTTGCAACAAAAAGAACCAGGAGTCATGAGACATCTCGAAGACTAACAAATTCAGGATAGTATGAGCTGCCAAGTGAGTGCTAGCTCACTTCATCAGATGCATAGAATATCATCTAGAATTAGAGGTAGATATACAAATAGATGGTGAGGAGTGGGGTTGTAGACAACAAAGTCAGAGAGAAATTGAATGCAGGAAGTACTGTTTGTGACAATTCCCTTACCCACATTAGCTGTTGTCAAAACCATTACCTGTCACGGCAACCCAATTGCCAAAGTGAAGCCTACAAGCACGAAATGCAGATAATAGAATTCTTCTGGTTGTGTTGCCCAGCAACTGGTATTAAGAGGTGTGATGCTTGTGATTCAGGAGGTAGCAATTTTTATGTATCATAAAACAAGTGCACATAGTTTCATGTGAAATATTGAAAACACATAAACATATTTCTCTCTTATTGCCTGGTTGCCAAAAGTACTGACCGACAACCATGAATGAAAGTTTCTAAGATTCCCAATAAAACGGGACTACCCTGTCAACCCACCCCACACGATTTCCACAAAAGATTCCATTTTAAGATTAACGGTGACTCTGATAGCTCTGTTTTTTGCTTTCCAGTAAATTTATTGTATAAAAGCAAGTCTCCCTAACAGAACAGTCTTCCTTATTCTTTATTAATAGGATGGCTTGTGCTACAGAAAGAAGGGCACTGGAATGTGGCCATTAGTCTAGCAGTACAGAACAGAGAAAAGGAAAAATAGAGACACAATTGCTTAGGAGGACTAAAAAAAAACTTTCAAAAACTGAAGGGTGGGGTGGGATTCCAAAGTTGAATGAGAAGGCACTTCTACAAGTCCACCTTGAGCAATCCCCCAGGCAAATTCTGCCAATGTCATACTGTAGCTCCCCCACCATACGTTCATCCACACTTTTCCAGAGGATCCTTTTATCTTCAGGAACGCTTATAGGGGAAGAGGGCAAAGGAGTCTGCTGTGAGAAGGAAGGACAAAGGAAGTCCTATTGAATGAGTGAATGTCCACTTCTACATCTTTGGATCGAATCCTAACTATATAATTAACTTCCTTTGAATTTGTTTTTGTCATTCACTTCTTCTCCCCCATGATACAGTTTCATTGCCGGATGCAGAATTCTGTAGTATGCAACTGTTATGGAACAACAGAATATAGAGAGATGGAATGGTTCCCTATAGACAAAGGTGTCAGACAAAGGTGCGTTTTATCCCCTTATCATACGGAAGGCAAAGCAAAAAAGCAAAGTGTGCTGCTTATATACAGGCACTCCTCACTTAACGACTGAATTCCATTCTTATGACTAGGTCGTTAAGTGAACAAGTTGATAACTGAGGAGCAACAATAGTGTATAAAGGGGTAATACATTATGTGCCATTGAGAAGGGGTGTGGTGAAGACACAAGCACGGATTTACGAGGGTCATAAAAGGTCATAAATCTAAGTGGTCATTAAACAGGTAGGTTGTTAAGTGAGGAGTGCCTGTACTGCCTCATCATGCTTAAAGCACTCTCTGGGTGGTTTACAATTTTTAATTATACAGGCTACACATTGCCCCCCACCCCCCTGCAAGCTGGGTACTCATTTTACCAATCTTGGAAGGATGGAAGGCTGAGTTAACCTCAAGCCAGCTGTCAGAATCCAATGATATTGAACACTGACCTTGAGCAGAGTTTTGGCTGCAATATTACAGTTTAACCACTGTGCCACAAGGCTCCTTTCAGACTAGATTCAGATGAAGGCGGAATGATATTTTCCTTCCCTTTCTGGGTGGGCAGAAAGTCCTCAACAATTGGGAAACCTTGACATCTGAGTGCTCAGACTGGAGGCAGGCGGTACAGCATGGCCTCTCCCAATTTGAAGAGACACTTGTTCAGCAGGCCGAGGAAAAGAGGCACTCCCGAAACCAGCAAAATCAGGGAGCTGGACAGGGGACAGATTGTATTTGTCTTCAGCGTGGAAGGGATTGTCACTCTCGTTTTGGCCTTCTCAGCCACACTAGACGCTGTTCCAAGACCTCTATTCAGAGCACGTTACCATAGTCTCTTGAGACTGAAGGATGCCTACTTCTTCTGGGTGGGCATGATTTTCAAGGACTTTATAAGATAGATAAGAAAATACTGTTTAAAAAATAATAAGCATAACTCTACTTTTAATGGGCTAGTTAACCAGCCATCAGTTACACAGAAAGACTTTATGGCTGTCTAGCTGCAGCTCTCAAAGTTGACCTTAAATAAGTGGAACCATCCTTGTTCCAAAATTGTGCATTCTGTAGGCACGTGCTTCCACTGTTCAGCAGGGATGCCAATCTTTACCTAAGAGCAGCCCCTTCAATTGTACAAAATGGCATTCTATTGATACTTCCATAATCTTCTCAAAATTGCTATTTCTTTATTTCATAGATATGAAAAGACTGCAGGGCAATTTTGCACCTGCAAGATGTGAATGAATAAAAAAAGGTAAAGGTTCCCCTTGACATTTAGTCCAGTCGTGTCCGACTCTAGGGCACAGTGCTCATCCCCGTTTCCAAGCCGTAGAGCCAGCGTTTTTCCGAAGACAGTTTCCATGGTCACGTGGCCAGCGCGACTAGACACGGAATGCCGTTACCTTCCCACCGAGGTGGTACCTTTTTATCTACTCGCATTTTTACATGCTTTTGAACTGCTAGGTTGGCAGGAGCTGGGACAAGCGACGGGAGCTCACTCCCTCACGTGGATTCAATCTTACAACTGCTGGTCTTCTGACCTTGCAGCACAGAGGCTTCTCCGGTTTAACCCGCAGCACCACCACGTCCCTATGTGAATGAATAATGCTCTGCTAATACAATATATTCTTAACCAATTTCCCAGTGGGTCTGGAAATGGCAAAATATTCCTCAGAATGTTCAAAATATTCCTTATAACTCAGCTGGGCAAAAGCAAAGAGGTGTATTTTGTGTTATCGACACAAAGGCCACTTCAGACTTGTAGTGTGATTTTGTTAAGAAATCTTCTCCATGTTTCCCCAGCATTCTTGGGACACTAAATCTGGCGTTGTTCTGACCCAGTTTGAATCGGGACTCAAGTTCTCTTAACAAGGGAGACGATGGCAGGCAGCCATGAAAGATTAATATTGTGTCAAGCTTAGCAGTTGCTTAAGGACCACTCTTGGTGTAATAATTATGAAAAAAAATACCCCTCCTAGATGCCATCAGTACAGTTTCCAAGGTCCCTGCAGAAAATCACACACACTAGCCATTACAAAATGGCAGGGCAAACCCTGCTAAAGCTGAGTATAGATGCTTAACAATACACAACCACTTCAGGCCTCTTCTCACAAGTAGCAATCTGTCAATAGGAAGCAATTAAAACCTCCTCCTCCTTCATAGACTGCTACAGGCCTCTATAAAGATGCAAGTGGTAGCCCTGATATTTGATTTAACTGAGACCACAGTCACACTAGAGAAATGCCCCCTTCTTTCTCACGTCTTCTGCTTCCTGTATAGTCGCACATTGTGGTCATGTGGCATATATCCTGTGATAGTGGTTCATATGTTTTTTAACTGTTCCTCTTTTTTTGGGTGAATTAGATGCAGTACATTTGTCTATACCCCTCAAGCATTACATATCCTCTTCCTTTTCTTGTATCTTTCTCTGCCCTCCTCCCTCCCTTTTTAAAATTTTGTGGGGGTACATTGCTGTGTTAGCAAAACGCCCTTGTTGGCCACATACTGATCTGGACCATTTCTTCCTATTTCTGTGCTTCGATACCCTTTATGGAGGAGAAGCCACAGTGCACTGCAGTGGCAGTCAAAATACAGTAGGGGGACTGATGCTCCGAATTTGACAGAAGCATACCAACACACCGACATTTCTGTTTAAAAATTAATTAAAAAATTAAGGGAGTTGAATGACAGCAGGTGAGGGAGGTGTGACTGCAAGCACCTCCCTAGGAAATGAATTGGTTTTGGAGTGCACACTCAATGGGATGTTGGTTGTACTGCATGATGAAATGCGGAACAAATATAGTAGTAGCTTCCCACGGACTGGATTTGATGCGGAGATAGCATGAAGGGGGGACAAAAGAATTGATAATGGCCTTGCATCATCTGAACCCCCCCAAAAAGGGGGGGTTAATTCACAAGGAGTAACTTGGAAAGATTTTGCTGATGTGACCACAGCCGGAGTCTTTTGGCTTGCTTACATTTACATTTGCTTCACAATAAGCTCCGTTCTAAATCATGTGTTAGTCACATGGTATTTGGGCAGTGTGTGCATGCTCTTGTGAAGACTTTTAATCCATTTTTAACTGTGTTGTACCTCAGTTGAGGGGGCTACACTGGTTTTCAGAATCATTGCATGTGAGGCTTTGTCCTGCACCCAACCAGCCTGCCTTCATGCTGGCCACTTTCCCCTGCTGCTGTGATGAGGTAAGGGAGGGAGAGAGAGCACAAAGCTGCTTATCCCTTTAGAAAACTTGGCTGTTCCTGTCTCTTTAAGAATGCTCCAGCTGTTCCCATTTGTACCCACAGAATACACCACAGAAATGAAGGGAGCCTGGCTTTGCAGTCCTGAATCCACATGATTTTGACATGGGATCAAGCCACTATCCAAACTGTGGACGGAGATTATGTCTATGTTTGAGAATGGTTTGAGGATGATCCTATATAAAAAAATCATGTGGATCCATGAGGATCTATGCCTCAGATCCATTTTTCGAAGTGACATTTAGGGGTTGCTGTCATGTTTAGATATCATGCAATATAATATGATAGCACTGGGCATGTGACTAATCAGGGCAGTGATGGGCATGTCCCGTCATCCTATTGTGGTTAGAGTTCTGCTTTTGCAATTGCATTGTGGGAAGATACAGCAGGGAATTCATCCTGCAATGGACTACTGCAGAACGAGGAGCACTGGCTGGAATCCCTAATATACAAAGGATGAGAACAAACTATTCCATGGAATGAAGTAACTTGTAAGAAAAAAAAATCTAATCCCAGTCCCCTTGGAGTGCGGTCCATGGATCTCGATGGGAATTATTTTCGAGTAGACTCGAGTAGGACTGCAGTGTTAGAAAGCAAAGTCATATAAACTAACTTGCCAAATAGCCCCTGTGTTTGGGAATTTAGTATACTGAGAAATACAGCAAAAAATAAATAAAATAATAATAATAAAAAAACGCAACCAGTTAGTAGATGTTGTTGCTCAGCAATATGAAGAATGAAGTCCATCCTTCAAATCTAAAAGCTTGTTTTTCTACTCTTGCAATTTATTGAAAGGAAAGCGAGATCATTTTTTACCATTAGTTTAATGGATATAGAGTGTTCCCTGAATTATCAAGGCATAATTGGTTGTGTTTGTAGCTCCCCCCCCCCCCCATTTGCATTCAAAACATATAAACTCTGGTACATTCCTTTGTTAGGTGAGATTTCTGCTTGGGCACTTTTCTTCATTTCTATTTACTTTTATTTATTATAATAATTACTTTAAAAATAATGATGCTTTTGTGAAGGAGTAAATGGAATGAATCAGGTATTATGCTAGGTCTAATATCGCTTTCTATATTTTTTAGGGTAAAAAAAGAAAAAAAAGATTTATACACAGTGATGTGTTGGCATAAATTTTCTCGCTCTAGAAATGATATGTACAGAAAGCCAGGATGCTTTTATATGTGCAGTGACTTGGCGAGAAGTCCCATTGCATCTCTGAGCTGCCTCTGTATCCTGACTCATTGTGTTCTGCAGAGGTGCAAAATTAATTACCGCATTTGCTATACTCTGTAGGCGCATGAACAGAAGATGTTTAATGTTAAATTTTAAATGTTTAAATACTAAAACTAAAGCCCCTTATGCTCTTGCTGGTTGATGTGAAACTGGAGTCTTATTCAATTGTTTGAAACATTTAGGTGCAGAGAGGGTTACAGACATGCTCTGGGCCCCTCCTCTGATTTTTAACCTTGTGTGGACAGAAAGCTCTATTGGACTGGGAAGGTTGCTTTATCCCTATTTCCCAGCTTGTGGAGCTCCATAACTCAGGGCCTGATCACATGAACCAAATGAACCCCAATTATATCCCAGTTAGAGCGTTTCATAAATTTCTGGTCACACAATGCATGGCCAGAATGGACTCATTTCCACGGCCAGAGGTTTATTTTCGGTTTATTTCCCCATCGCCAGGAGGGTTGTTTTATTTTGTACCAATGATGAATCACTTCATTCCTTACCATTTCAACCTGTGTGAACCTTGCTGTCAATTTATTTCCTTTGTAAAGGGGTTGGGTTTCTGGATGCTGTGACCACTTCATGGCCACTGTGCTTGTACCCTTAAAAAATTATTTTAAAAAGTATATTGACAAATTGGCTTGTAATGAGACAGGCAATCCCTCAGATAGCCAAGTAAGAGCCGCTGCTGTGAGCAAAAACAGCAGAAGACCACTTGAAGGAAATAGCCTTCTCCCCTCCATTTGAAAGAGGGCTTGAGCAGAAGCATTTCCTGCTTCTCCTCTCTCTGGAAAAGGGGAGAAAGGAAGGCTTGTACCTCTTATTGCACTGTCAATGTATCACTGTTATTAAAAAAAACAAACCCAAGGAGCAGCCTGATTTCTCCAAGAAATAGTAGAGAAAATGAATTGATACAAAATTAAGAGCAGTATAACCTGCTATAATGGTTCAAATATGAAGAAATGAACCAGTAATGTTACAATAAATGGGAACGTTTCCACCATTATACATACCATGTGACCATGTTTCAGTACAACAGATGGATGAAAAGAATTGGTATAACTGGGGTTCTGGAAGGGACCAATACATATGTAAAATTCTCCAAATTAAAGGGGGACAACCAGTGTGCCATAGTCCAGTTAGTTTAAACTTGGCCATGTTGGCTTCATGCTGCTGAACCAGGCTGCCTTGATTGTTGGGGCTGGCACCTGAGCCACTGCTGCCTTTGATTCTACACTAAGGGTTGTTTGATTAGGCTGGAATGAGTCACCCCACAGTTGCCAAGTGTCTCCCCTACTGCTCCCAGTGCAGAATGGGTGGAGCCATGTGACAGCCAGGCTTAGATAGGTGTGAGCTGAAATTTATTTATTTTATTTTATTTATTTCTTATGTTTGTATATCGCCCCATTAGTGTAATACACTATTCTGGGCAGTTTACAATCAGATAAATACACAGTAACCGTGTATAAAATAGAACAGGTAAACAATAACACAAAACTCCAAGAGGTATAATAAAACACAGGACGTGAGGCATATAAACAGACAAAACCCAGAAAAACACGTCAGGCAGAGTTGCAAAGAAAGGCCTCTTTGAAAAATGTTTTTGGGAGCCTTTTAAATGTCGGAGAGGGAGGGGCCAGGCGCAGCTCCACTGGGAGTCGGTTCCAGAATTTTGGTGCTATAGCAAAAAAAGGCCCTATGTCTGGTGGATGATTTCCTGGCCTCCTTCAGAATGGCTAGGTGGAGGAACACTGCTTTGGAGGACCGAGTGGAGTGGGTAGATGACCTTGGGAAAAGGCACTCTGAGCATTTTCACAGCATATGCGAATTTTTTTTTCTGTTCACCCTGGGAAAAGGTGAAATACTTTCTAGTATTATTGGCTTGATGGTTTCCCCCAAGTTGTGTCACTTGTGCAAGCTTTAGAGGTTTGTTCTGGGTTGCACAAAATAGCAATACCTCCTGCTTTGTTTCTAAAAAACCTGAAGCATCAGGAGGATTCTTTGCATCTTTTAAAACAACCAGCTAGACTTCCCCAGCAACATTTTGTGTAAACTAAAAAAACAAACAAAACCCAACAACTTTGACGGGGGGGGGGGGAATCATTCGTTGTCTCGCCCTCAGGTTGCGATGAAGCATCTTGTGGAGCTGGACAATTCCTTCTCTAGCTGTCTTGCAATGCTGAAACACCTTAAATCAACAAGAGTGATGAATTTCATAAGCAGCCTTTCCACCCCTAGGTTATACCCTTTCCCCACAGGTGGCAGTTTTGAACTCAGTAGGTCTTATGTGGAATTTTACTCTGGCAGTGCAGTTTACAAAACAATCCCTTGATGCATGGATAAACAGCCTGAGAGGACATACAAGTCACAACAGTGTGGTTTGTGTGTTCATCACTGCATTCACACATGTGGTATCAGCTAGGGCTGGCCTGCTTTCACATCATGGGATTTTGATTTTGGTAGGGGGATATTTGGGGGGTAAACCTTTACGGGAATTTTTAAACTTTTAAAATGAAACAGAAGGAACTTGGGAGGGAGCAAAATAATGTGATTTAGTCACAGGGATGAATTTAGCGTCTGGGAGGGTCTTCAAAATATCACCCCCTTTAAAAAAAAATCCTTTCGCAGTGCAGCTGCAGAAATAGCACTCTGGGCACATCCTGTGAGGAGGTATCATGTGATCCTTCAAAATGGAACTGAAACATTTTCCTCAACCCCCACAATGCATCACCTGCCAGAAGGGTGGGGCAATCTGTTTTGATCTATGCCTGTCAACCACGCTACAATATCATGGGAGGTAGATGGGATGGTGCTGAGCATACAGTCAGTGACCATGCCAACTGGGGAATTACAGACAAAACAAGTAACTTTTGTGTTCCACAGGGCTCCATATTGGGCCCAGTTCTTTTTTCTCTAGAAACGCTTCTCTTGGGTGTCTTAATTTTTAGTTTGGGTTTTTATTATCACATTTATGCTGATGATGCCCAAGTGTATCAGTCTTATTCTGAGCTAACTGATGAGCTCTGGACTTCTTTGACGGGGTGGACTTGATGGGCTGTCTATTGGACATCTTGTCATGGATGTCCTCTCATTGTCTGAAACTGAACATGGATATGACTGAAGTCTCGATCTTTTGTCCAGATCATCTTCCCTGTCCATTGACAGCCCCTCCTATCTCCCTCCAAAGTTGTTGGGTGATCCCTGTCTCAGAGTCCATGGATTTCAGCATTCTAGTGATGAGCGACTATCACTCTGTCAATTTGGGAATGTGACAGCCAAGGTATGCAATATCCATCTTGCTAATATCTGCCGGATCCATCACTTCTTGACTCCTGAGACTACAACACTCTTTGTCCATGCCCTGCTGGCTTCACACCTGGATTACTGTAACAGCCTTTGGGTGGGTATTCTTCACTTCATCCTCTTACCCTGATACAGAATAGTGTGGTATGAGTGGTTTTAAACTTGCCAAGTCACTCCCATATTTCCCATCATCGCAGGGCATTCATTGCATTGGATGCCTATCAGGTCAAGGACATATTTTAAAATCCTTGTCCTGACATTTAAAGCCCCATGATTATTATTATTATTTTTTTGCCTTAGTTATTCTGCAGAGCTGGTCACATGGCATATTCCTCTTAAGAGGACTTGGTCTGCGGATTCCGGACTTTTGTTGGTGCCTTGGACCAATGTGTTTTGGGTATATTCCCACTTGGCTCCAAAGCTTTGTATGGAACTAAAGCTAGACAAATTTAGATGAGGTTTGAAAACTTATCTTTTCAACTTGAAGCCATAGATGTTGGGTGTAGGGAGAGGTCAGTGACCAGTGTATTTCATGTGAACATTTTTACATAAAATACACTGGTCATTAAGCAGTTGGTTAATTCTTCTTGATCATTGCCTATTCTGAGGAGTTTTATGTTGATGTACAAGTGTACACACACACACACACACACACACACACACACAAAATATTATGATTGTTGTTAAATATTGTGTTACATGTTTATACATTATTGATTTTACTGGAATACACTCTGGTGCAGAGCACAATATAAACAACAACAACAAGAAACATACATTCATTTTATGAGTTAGAAAAGAAAATGAATGAGCCTTCCCCTCCTGCTCACTGAAAAAAAAAACCCTAACAAAACTTTATATTCTGAGCCAATTCTGAATTTTGCTGAGGAAACATTGCCTATTACTGATTGGGTCAAATGAATTACGGATGCTCATTAAAATCAAATCCTACTATTTCATCTGATATTCTGTCAGGCTTATGCTTTATCAGGTTATCAAATTGCCTCGTCTTTTTCATCAACTCTTTCTGAGATGTCCACATGATTGGTCATGGTGTGGGTCTACCGTCTAGATCCATACAATGGCTCAAATCCTGTTGTGCAGTTATGCAAAACGTGTAGCATTTAGAGGCAAATTGCCTCACGTTAAATAATCTCCATAGATATTATCTATTGCATACCGAATTGAGTATTTTGGTATGCAACAGATACGTCTACAAGAATTTCTGAACGTCAGGCAAGTTGTTTCTAAAAGTCATGCCTTTTGTGTAACTGCACAACAGGATTTGGACAGCATGTTTAAACACACATACACACACACACCCATACACATGGTATAGACTTCCAGGGTTTGTGCCACTTCTGCCTGCACACATGGAATTCCATACCACCGTGTTTCAGCATTAGCCACCAAGCCCAAAGATCTCTGGCATTGTTTCTGTCAAAGGTTGGACAATATTGTGCCTTCCATGTGGTTTTGACTACCAATAGCACAAGGCCCTCCCACTATGGACATTGGTCAGGGGTTATGGGAGACGTACTCTAAAATATCTACAGATCGTCGGATTGCCTTCCTCTGAGCACTACAAGAACCTTTCAGAATAAATCTTTCTTCTTTCAGAATTATCCTTTCAGAATAAATCTTTTTACATTGAACTCACTAGCCCTATTCAGGTATTATTCACCTCTAAAGTCAATACTCAGGGGAGAAATGGACATTATAGGTAGCCTGTCATTGGAGCTGAAAGTACATCAGTGTTGGACAGACATGACTGAGGTACTCGTTCATGTTACAGAAATCAGATTTCAAGAACTTTAAGCAGGTCATGACCTGAGTCAGCCTCAGAGGGTTTCCCATGTTTTGACCCTTGAATCCCAAGATCTGAGGTACCCAATTGTAGGCTTAAATTCTCTGATGGCACTCCCTGCAGCTCAACTCTATTATCCAGCCTTCCCACACTACCTGTTGGGGTTGTGACAACCTCTATTTTTAGAGTTTTTGCAACCTCGCATGTTGTCTTTAGGTTTGGCTCGATGGGACCTTTCAGGGATGGGGGTCACTGTCAATCTATACAGCACCAACCAATTGTTCCTTCCCTGCCTCTGAATTCAAAGACAGCCCAGTCTCTCTGCTCAGTGCTCTTTCCCTCTCTTGAGTCTGTTGAAGTCTATTAAAGCAGGCAGTCATGCTTGTCAGTTTGATGTTTGATCTGTTCAACTGTAAGTAATGAAAAGTTTTATTTTTTCTCCTACTAATGTCTCAGAGTGAGTAATTGAGACTGTAAGTGCCAGTTAATGAGAAAAAGGGATGGACAATCAGAGTAGGATAGACAAAAAATTCCTTCCTTCCTTTTGTTCAATACACCAATCAGAAAATGCAGGGCAAAAAAGTATATCTGGTTCCCATGTGTCCAGGAAGTAGCACTCTAGAACCGGAGAGCAGAAGACTGGGTGGGCCAAGTGCCTGTGAATGAAGCCTGTCTTTTGACTGGGCAAGCTTGTAAGACTTCCTTTCATTGCCCCCAACAGTTCCAGCATAAGGGTAAGTCAGCATTACTGCATTAGGTCTTGCCTCCTTCCTGAGGTTAGGCAATGTGTCCCCTCACCAGCTGCTTTAAGCAGTGTCACTTATAGAGGCAGCATTCCATTAGAAAAGGAATTAATTCTTTCTAGAGTAACTACATTGATTTATGGCAGATGCACAAGAAAATATCTTGTGGCATCTTAATGGTCAGTTCTGGGAGTAACAGGCAAAGAAAGTAGGTTTGTCCATCTCTGCTTCCTAGTAAGTACAGATATATCCAACTCCTGTGCTTATTGTGATTCTAAATTAATAAGGAATAGCGCCACTCCTCTTGTAGTATAACTGACTTTTTAGTTTCTTTTACAGATATGGGATGTATGTGTTTCACCAAATGGTGGAAGAAGATTATAATGTAGTTCAAATACTGCTGTACCTCATGCTGTTGCACCTTGCCCTTTTGAAACATATAGCGTTTAGATCTAGGTGGGGAGTTGCTTTTGGAGTGCGGTCATTCAGTGGGAGCATTTGTCAGCTTTATGTTTTTAAGAGTATTTAAAAATATTTCTCAACAGAACACAACAGGTCTTTACCGCATTTCCAAGTGAGGGCAAATATTAAAGCATTCAACAGAGATAATTTGGGATGATGGGGGACTTTTGAACCCACCACTCTTGCAAGGTTTTGCAAAACAATTGAACAGCTTATGGAAACTCCACACTAGTAAAACTAGTTCTAATTGTTCGTATCCACCTTTGGTCTTCATTTTCTTTTTAAGTTCATCCAAATCTGAGTTCTCAAACAGATCAGAGTCTCTACACAAAGGTGTAGGAACAGAATGGAGTAGGAATACGTATCAAAGAATAGAGGGTTACTGAGGTACAAAAAAGAGAAAAAATCAGACCAAACAAAACAGCAGCTGCAACAGATAGGAGCTTGCCCAGCCATGCAGTATGAGAAGACCTAAACATGGAAGTATCTAAATAAATATACAAATATATGTGTCAATCACAGGCTATACTACTATCTCTGAAATAAAACCCATGAAGACTAAAGCCACTTCCAAAGGCCCATGGCTCGGACTTAGTTGCTGTGAAAGTACCTTTTGACTGGTGAGGATGGAAACTCGGCTTTCTTAACAGCTTCTTTGATGTCCTTGGCCCTTTGCAAGCAATATTCAGTTATCTTTCCCCCACATTTGCACAGCCAAAATGATCCACTTGAAATTCCCTACAAGAAGAAGAAGAAAAATGCAGCCGCCTTTGAGTGCGATGGAAGAAACCTCCTCTAAGCACACCCTTGTGGTTCAGTGCTTCCCTGCCACCAGCCTTTGTTGCTATAAAATTGTATTTCCCGTAATAATTCCAGCTTTACGCATTTATTGTAATACTAATTACATGACAGTGTTGTTAGCCAGATAATTGCAGGGCTTGTCAATTCAATTCTTACTAAGGATCAAAAAGGACTTGTTTTTCAAAACACTCTCTTCTAAAACGAAGTGCTCAGATGCCCCCATCCTGGTTTGGATGCTTCTAGCATCATCACATAAAGCTTTGGATTTCAAAATGCACCTGCAGAAAAAGAACTCTGCTCTCAGCAAACACTTTGATTGTGTCTTGGAATTGGTGTGTTTAGGGTTTAGATGATGGCAGCATTAAATGTTCTTGGACAGTTTATCAGATACTAAAAGAGATCTGTCGGAACTGCAGCACACATATATAGAAAAAAGTATAAATCTCTCACCATTCAGCTTCTTTGGATGAGCCTAGTATTGCAGAAAGCTTCTACCACACCATACGTAATTGTACATATTTCTAACATTTTCCCCCTTACCCATATTTTTAATAAGTGAAACAGCCACAAACACTGTAATCTTCCCTTATAGAGCATTTGTCCAGATGATTTCGGTTGGCTTTTCTGCAGCTTTTCCAACCCTATGGTGCGATTGTTAAGATACAATGATCAGAACTATTCATCTTTCCCTGTCTTTCCTATAGTGTTCAGAGATTATAATATTCCACTGTCCCCCCCCCCCCCCCCGCCAATTCCAGTTACAGTTATGGGATATGTGTGGACTTCCATGATGCTTGCTATATTTGTGTTCTCTTCTAAAACTTAGTGCTGAATTATCTGCATCTTGGTTTGGATGTTTCTAGCGTCATCACATAAAGCTTTAGATTGGGTGTTTTATTTTCAAGATACCTCTCCTTCCCTGGTGGACAGGGCAGATTCAGATCCCACCCCAGAAATATTCTATTCTAGGGGTAGAGAAGATTGGGCCTCCTCTATGATTCCCGATGCCTGGCAACACTGTCCTGCCACAACACCTCTTTTCCTTCCCTCTGACTCATCTTATAACTGAGCACACCGAACAGAATTTATGAACCCCATAGCCTCAAAAGGACTGAAAAAAATTCATTTTTGATTTAAAGGAATTACAAACACTTTTTTGCGACTTGTTCAAGTAGGCACAGCGTGTACGTAGGGGCACCAAGTCTCAGGGTGCTGGGAGGGAGTCTCAGGGACTTATTATGCTTGTCTGGGTTGTCAAGAAGGGGGACAAATCTCAGGCTAAGTGGTGCTGGGAGAAGAAATTTTGATTTATTAACAATGGTGGCTTTAAAGGCAAGCAGTTCCTTCTCACTCCCAACCAGTTCAGGTTTTGGCTTGCAGGTTTCAGGAAGGTTAGTCACCTGACAACTGCATATATATTGGACCTTCTCCCTGATTTAATATTACAATCTGTTATGGGCACTGCAGGAGAAAAAAAATCTCACAATTCAACCCTAGCAAAATCTCTGAGGAAAAAAATATATGGGAAATACCTGACAAACTGTTGTCAATTAACTTGTGAAATTTTAAGTTACTCTTTCTCAAAATTAGCACGTCTTGTCATCAAGCTGACCTTGCCTACATTACCATGTTTCAGAAAAAAACCAATTGAGGCATAGTTCAAAAATAAGTCAAAGAAGCTACTGCTTCTTGTAATTTTTGGTTGTTATGATGGGATGCAATTTGCCAAACCCACCTCTAACCTATTGCTAGGACTGTGGTCATATAATATTCAGGCAATTTACAGAGGAGGCATTGACTTACAATCTTAATAAAACACTGTGAACACATAAAGGAACTATAGGGCTACACCAGAATTTGGTGAGCAGAAGTGTTAAAAAGCTACCTAGGTTTGCTAAGTTTCCAAGACATGGAGGCTTTTATTAGAATATTCCACAGTGGATAGGGATTGAAGAGTGTACACTCAAAGGTAGACATTTAGCATTTAACTAAAATACTAATGCAAGCTTCCAATGTGCATCTAGTTTTTAAACCTGAAGAGGTGAACTTTTAAATCAAACTAAGGCCCAAATCTACATTTGTGTTGAAAAGCCACACTTAAAAACCTACATATATATATATTTATTTATTTGATTTATATACTGCCCCATTAGTGCAAAGCAGTATTCTAGGTGGTTTTGAAAACTAAGCCAAGGTTTTTTATTTACAAGATGGCTTGAGCTTGCCAGATCTGCATTTTTGTGACCTTTCCTATTTACAATGGGGGGGGGGGGGAGGGTAGGTTGAGCATAGGATGATAGTTATATTTCAGTTCACTCAAGGTTTCAATAGCCTTATGTGGCACATTGCAGAAATTAATTGATTGCAAGCAGTGCCCTTTAGCTGATGTTTACACTTATCTAAAATTTGGCACTAGAGATGGGCAAGAACCAGCAAAAATAGCTGTTTGTGTTGGTTTGTGGTTTGTTGAAGTCCACAAACTACAAATTTCTGAACGTTTCCCGAACAAATCACAAATCAGTTTGTGGTTCATTGGTCCTATAAAACCTCCCCTTCCCAGAGACACCAAAATTGCTTTCTCACTGCCCCCGTTGCCTCCCTACCATTTGTTGCCACTGCCTCCTCTGGCGCTGCCACTGCCATCTTGAGAGGCAGCCTGACTGGCGCCTGCAGGCTGGCTGCCTCTGCGTATGCACCCACCACTCAGCTGAGAGAGAAACAGGCTCCCACAGCTGGGCTGCCCCTCAATTTTTTTCTTTTTCTTTTTAAGACAGCCTAATTGCTGCCTCTTTAAATAAATAAATAAATCCTGGCTGCCTCAGTTGAGAAGTAGGCTCAGATCAGGCAGCTGTGTTTTTCCCCCCTTCTTTTTTGCCTCTATTAAAAAATTACATTTTTTACCTCTTATATATATATATAAAAGACAGCTGGGTGGCTGCCTTTTAAAAAAAAAGACTGGTTACCTCAGGTGAGAGGTGAGCTCAGCTGAGGCAGCCAGGCTTCCCCCTCCCCTCTAAAAATAATTTAGTTTTTTCATCTGGTTGCCTCAGTTGAGAGATAAGCTCAGCTGAGGCACCCAGGCTTCTTCTTCTTCTTCTTCTTCTTCTTTTAAGGCCGCCACCTGGCTGTTTTATGAAAATATGTATATTTTTGAGAGGCAGCCGGGCTGTGGGAGCTGGCTGGACTGCCTCTCAAGAAGGCGGTGGTGGCAGTGGCGGCGGTGGAGGTAGAGGCAGCAAAAGATAGGGAGGCAATGGGGCAGTGGGAAGGGTCGGGGGGCAGTTTGTGGGGTCAGGGAAAACAAACCAGGAAGTCGGGAAATTGCTTTAAAAGTTTGTGGTTCTGGAAAGTTCAGGTTATCTCGTTTGGATGAACCTGAACTGACCCGAGCCAATGAACCAGTGATTTTCCATGAACTTCCTGGTTTGTTTTTTCGGTTTGTGCCCATCTCTACCTCTGAGAATGGATTCCAAGACCTTCATAAATACTGCAGGAAACACATTACCTTATCTGCATGATTTATTCCCATTTTGGTGTAATAATCTCTGGTATTCTTCTCATTGGAATGGGCAACACTAGTTTCTTTCCCCTTCTAGTGTACTTTTCAGTCAGAGGAAGATGTTTACTCAGCAGTAAGACTCACTGTGTTCAGTGGGGCTTCTTCCCTATATCAGCTTATGGTTCTAGGCCTCATTCAGCCGCCACTTTAGCTCTATTTAGGCATTACTGTGCAGAACTGATGTGTGAAAAGGACATGGGGCCCTGCATCCCACATTTTGTATGCATTAACACTTGACTGCTTCACTCCAACTTTTCAAGAGTTCAAAGCAAAGGAATAAAAGTGGGTTCTAATTATCTTATATTCAGCTGAACATACATACAAACCACTGTGCAATCAAGAACTTTGACAGTGTCTAGTTCCCATCTGTGGGAAGGCTTTTAAACTTGTTCAGCTGTTCACACTTAGAATGTCCTCTAGACATTTGACCTCAGTATGCAAAAATGGGAAATGGGGCCAATAGTAATTTTAGGGGTAGGGTTTGCTCATGCATCTCCATCCCCTGCACCCTTGTGACATGTGATTGTTATATAGTTTGGAATAAAGACTGATCAGATACTTCATCAGGCATCCACAATTTGCAGGAGCATCTTGTCTAGAACCAAAGGGCTGGAAGTTTGGACTTCATTAAACATGAGCTGACATTCAGATGAATCCTGTGTGCAGCATAGCATTCTATGCTTTTTGTGTGTGCCCTAGAATTGTAGCTTATATATTACCCTGCTTATAGGTGGAAGAAAAGAATGCTGAAGGGACAAATAAGTACCGTGTTCTCTTCCTTCAGGTTTTTTTTTAATGAAAGTTCTCCTCTTGAGGATGGATTGCATGGTTGAAGCAGCTATTCGACTAATGTGACCCAGCACAAACAAATACCTGATGAAGGCATTGATTTCTTAAAGCCCCAAACATCTGCAATGCACTTTGTTTTCTGGGAAACTGATTAGCAAAGAAATAATTACTGCTATTTTTGTCCTTCTCATTTACTCGTGCATGACCTTGGGACCTTGCTGTGTTCAGAATGAGGTGCAGGGAGAGTTAGAGCTTTGAGCCCCGATACTGTCGGTGTTTTAAACTATGTTTTATCCTGTGTGACTGACTTCATCTTTCAAGAGGCCAGTAACCCAGCAACCATTACCGAGCCTTAATCCCTCTTTCTCCCCTTCCAGAATGTAATGTCACAACCCCTTTACACCTCCAATTCCCTCTTTGTTCCATGAGCATAGTTTAGAAATCATTAGTTCGCTCAGGCCCTCCCTTATGCCTTCCCATCTTCTATGAGGTATGGGTATATGTGTGAGGAACCAAAGGCAATCATGTCTGCCTCAATAATAAATCTTCCATAGAGGAAATGTAAAACCCATATTGCTCTCAGCATGAGCAAGAAAAAGGCTGTGCACAAAGCTAGCAGGACTTTTGGGTACAGTAGCCTAGATTACAGATTGGGGAAAAAATGACTGCGTTCAGCAGAGGATCCTGAGAGTTCCAAAGAATAACATTTGCGGCCCAGAAAAGTAACTTTTCTAAGCTCTGCATGAGATTCAGCAGGAGTAGCATTTCCAATTATTTGCTTATTTGTTTATTTATCAAAATATTTATTAAATTGTTGTTCTGGACCAAGTCCACCAAGATGGCAAAAATTTATTAGCTTGTTTACAGCTGAAAGAAAAGAATAATGGGCGAAAAACATAAAGTACCCCTTTCTCCTCCTCCTTTTTTAAAATGAAAATTGTCACTACAAGCCACATACTAATGCAATAATACTTATCAAAAATAGAAACAACAAAGATGTACTAAAATATAATTCACCGGTTCTAGATTATGGGAGTGTAATATAATCCATTTGATACCAGTGGGTATTCAGAACGTTTTTAATGTTGCCTCTCAGGAAGAAAAAAACATTTTTGGAAGAGAGTTCCACAAGGGAGGAGCCACAACCAAGGAGGCCCTGTCCCTAATAGTACTCACTTATAAAACTGATTATAAAGGCAGGCTAACAAGTGGGTCCTCCTCCAATACTGATTTTAAAATAATTTGTATGTTGATTCTTTACAATTTGTGTACCAGTTTCAAGCTTTATACGGTTTCCTGTTGAACTGTAGACGTGTTTCCAAGAAAGGATGTTATGCTTACAGTATGTAGTCTGTGCAATTTGAATACACAGTACTGAACACAACAGAATTCTCTAAGTGCAGAAACAACCCGAGTGAAGGAATGATTAAACTGAAGCCTTATAAGGCAACTAACTGTTCCATAACATTCTCTTTGTTCGTGTGAAGTATTATTGTGTGAGAATATTTATAAGATTGTGTTAAGAGCCAGAATAATCAATTGTTATTTAATCTTTTGGCAACAGTAAGACTGCTGATAGCCAAAGTGCAGAAGTAGAAAAAGGCACAACATTTAATTTGAAATGGATGATTTATTATCAATAGAGTCAAATGATGGGGGTGGGGGGAACATTAACGATGTCAGATAATGTTTTGCAGTGGTTTGGGGAGGGTACAGGAGCAATTATAATTTATGACCTTTTGGATGGTCATTAAATTTCTGGTGTTCTCATCGTGATGTCCTTTTTTGTCTTTTAAAGCCAATTTAAAAGAAAAAAAGAAGGTCACAGACCTAGTAGCACAAATGCCATTGCCATCAGATGCCTTTGAGCTTCATTCATGATTGACACTGGGATACTGGAAAGGAAATCTTGGCAAACGAACTAAGAAAAGAGAAAAAGAAGGGAGGGGAAAATTACAACATTGTGAAGCTCTCTCTCCCTGGAGATGTTTTCTTCAGTACAGGAAGTGGAAACATGGGGCAGCTTCTGGACACCCACATCTGCTCTGCAGCTAACCACAAGATATTCCACTTCCAAGACTGCAAGTCAGCACCTCTCAGAAGACACTACATTAAAGAAAGGAGTGCTTCCTGATCCCCTGGCACACAGGGAAGGGATGTCAGTGGTGTAAGTTGCAAGGGTCTCACTTGTCACGTTGAACTGGTTTGTCCTCTTAGACATACCTAGAAAATAAACAGCTGTTACATTTTTTTTTTCCAATTAAGCACATATCTGCCACAATACACCATAGGTCATTCAGATGCATGTCTAATCTCTCTGCCTCTGCTAAACAAAAGACTACTTTTAGATTCATAAAAGAGTCAATTTTAGCACATTTAGTTTTTTAAAAAATGCGGTGGAGTTGTGTTCTAAAAAAAATTTGCACTGGGAAATCCCCCACACCAATATAAGAAGCAATGAAAAGTGGACCACATTCCAAAGCTTTATGGCAATGCTTTCACTGATTCATCTGTATTAAATACAGCAAAATTGAAAAGTATGTAATCATCGTTATCGTCATCATTTTAGAACTTCAGAGCCAGAAGGGACGCTACAGATCTTTGAACCCAGCCTTGTCAAGGAGGCACAGTGGGGAATTGAACTCCCAATCTCTGGCTCTGCAGCCAGATACCTAAACAACTGAACTATCCAGTATAAAAAAGTTAAGTGTCTTGTCACTTGATACATTGCCGCTAAAACACTTGAGACTTGGTGTCAGTTAAGGGCTACTCAGAATAGCTACAAATATAAGATTAATTTTAATATTTGTCAGTTTGTTAGACCACCCCTTGGCAATTAAGAGCTAAATTATATACCAAGTGTGTCATTAAACATCAAATTTTCTTCAGAACTGTACGTTTATTATACGGCCCTCACGAGGGCATTCTATAGTTACGTACTTTTTAAGGGTCAGATCTTTAAGGGAAGGGATATGCAGCTTGTGGCCCAAAGGCTTATGCTGAGCTCATGCTCCTGTTTTGTGCCCTCCTGCCCTGGTACTTCAGAACTGGAGCTCACCACTGCCACCGCCACCAGCAGCACCAGAACCATCATTCATAACCTCTTTCTTATTTCGCTTCCCTTCTTGTAAAAGCAAAGTAGACACTAGGCTGTATATTGTCACAGGACTCTGTGGTTCAGGAAGTGCACCCTGGCACCCTCCCACACAATGGAAAGCCACTGAAACAAATGGAGCATCTGTGGTCAAACCTGGGCCTAATCGTGCAACAAAATTGGACCACAGCACAATGCCAATAGGTTTGGGTTAGGTCAAATGCAGCTCACCTCAATCCAAGGAAGTAGTCCACCCATTTTAAGGACTAGGAAACAGATGAGCTCAACTGACATTGTGTCCTCAGGAACATTTTCTCATTGAAATTTGTCCCACAATACTGCTATTTGCAGCAAATAACAGCTTTGGGGCAAAACAGCACACTTTTTAGGGGTACAGGGGTATGGCTTGCATTTCTCTTCCTCCACAGCTTGGTCCCCGCCTGAATTAGGCCTCCCTGCACAGGGTGTTAGTAAAAAGAGAAGGAGAATCACAACAACCAGAGGATCCAGAGGCCCATTTACCAGCTTCACTTTCTGATAGTTCTTGGTCAAGCCGTTTAGTTTTACGCCTTGTATTTTTCTAGAGATATTACTGTTTTCTTGTTATGAAGGTGAGTGATGATATCTAGGGCAGCTTTTGGCCCATCCGCTGTACTCTATATTGTGTTTTGATTTTATGAATACTGTTACTGTTTCCTTTCACCCCTCAGCTCATTAGAGAAACATTTATCGTCTAATCTCCAGTTATCTAACAGTTCCACAACTGAAAGGGCCACACACAACCAACCGCCTTTCCCATTATAATTGTTCATAATCAAAAGAACAAGGGCACATTCCAAAAATGCACTGGAGATAAGAAAAGCAGCACTACTGAAAGAGAAACAACTTGATATAAAATCCTTTGATATGTTACAAAGGGAAAATAAATGGAGTTTGGTTTGCTGTTGTGGTTTAAAGCTCCTGAGGCTGCAATCATGGAAGAACACATGACATAAATAAGTAATAATTGAACAAGCAGGTGAAATATAGGTAGCAATGAGTGTCCTTTTCTGAAGTGATTACAGGTTGTTGTGGGGCTGGCCCTACAATTAAGCAGAAGGAGGCAACCACCTTAGGGAGCAGATTTTCGGTGTCATGAGAGGGGAGCACACTGCCAATTATTTGTTATAACTGAATTTTTATTACTAGGAATGAGAAGGGATGCTGGTGGCATGTTCTGCTGCACACAGCAAAATAGCTTGGCTGGATGTAGATGTTTTGCATCTAAATTTTGATGGGTATGGCTCACCATTTTGCTTAGGCAGCACAATGTCATGGGACAGCCCTGGGTTGTTGCAGTTTCTCATACTCTTTGTGTGTGTGTGTGAATCCAGAGCTGCTTTTGCGAAACAAACATTTTGAAGGTGATTTGATCTATGGCATTCACCATCTTGCTCTCTGGAAATGATGCTACTCACAGTCCAGTTTATCTGAAAATTGCCAACTTGGGGTCTACTGTCCCAACCCTTTCCTCTGTTGCCACTTGCCTTATTTTATAGGGTAGGGATTTTTAATTATGGTCCCCTATAAAGGCCCTTTCACAGTCTAATAATAAATGGTAATCACCATTTTTAAGATGCAGACTACTGGCAATGATTTTGTTCTGAAATATATTTTCCATGACTTAAAGTCATCTTCAAGAATTTGGAATGTTACGAATATCTACAAGGGCTTTCCAACATGAATGAGTTAGATCCATCCCAGCCTTTGACATGCACATTAGGTTGATATTCGGTCAGTGTCAACATGTTATGTGCTTGTGAATCCACATGTGTGGTGCTGCTTCTGTGAGGATATGAAGCCTGGCTAATTATGGTTTTCACCCCCACTGAGGGAACAAGCCCTACTATTACACAGTCATACACAATTAAGTAGGGGGCCCATTTGTTTTCTTTTATAAAGGCCAGGTTTCCTTCTGAAGTTGTCCCATTCTGATTTAAAGATAAAGAACTAATTTAACAATGAAGAAAGGAAAATTGTCAGTCTGAAGTTGCTATGTCACAGTTCACACCTGATAGTAGACTCAGACATGGTGACCTGGTTGTGGTCTTTTTCACTTCTGTGAAAAGTATTATATTTTTGTCTCAATGATAAATGTTATTTTGAATTTTGCATCTGTACATCTATGGTAGCATGTGTAATTTTTTGTACTACTTGATCTCTCTTTTGCTTTTGTTTTGTATCTATCTATCTATCTATCTATCTATCTATCTATCTATCTATCTATCTATCTATCTATCTATCTATATCTTCTTTCTCTCACAAAATGCAACATGATGCTCCTATAAATGCCACTTTCAGAATGATGCTGATCCTTCTCACACATTGGTGTCTATAATATGTGGGTAATTTGGTGCCATAGCACTCCTTTGCAGTTTTGTACTCAATATTTGAGTGGGGCTAATGTTCCACAGTTCCACAAATGGACTGAAGACCATTTGGCTAAATTTCAGTTTGTCTAAACTGAAATCTTCCAAAAATTCTTGACACTTTGGGAAAGGCCAACAACTTGGTTATGGAGTATGTTACTGATCATAAAGACCATATTGTTTAAGCAGGCTTTTAATGGCTAATTTCTCAGTGATGAGTTTGGGTGAAGCATATTATTTTATGTTTTAACTTGCTTTTGAAGTATTGTTTAAACTTCTTAATTGATTATTTTAATAACTTGTATGTGTTTATCTTTTAATATAATAATTAGAGATGGGGACGAATATAAAAACGGATCGGCTTTTTCGACGAAAATAGCTGATTCGTTAAATATTCATCCCTTCATATTCGTGGGTTCCAGAGACCCCCACAAAGGGATGAATATTTACCCGTTTTTATTCGTCCTTCATATTAAAAAACAAAAACAAAAAAACCCATTCTGCCTACCAGCCACCGATCAGCTGATCGGCGGGGAATAGGCAGCCACCACCACCCACAGCCTACCCTCCCACCCCCTTCCTCTCCCTACTTTAGCCCTCCCCCACCCCCACCGACACCCCCTTCCTATTAAAAACAACAAAAACACCATTCTGCCTACCGGCCACCGATCAGCTGATCGGAGGCCGATAGGCAGCCATCCCCCTCCCACAACCAGCCACCCCAACAGCCTACCCCACACCCCCTTCCTTTCCCTACCTTAGCCCCCACCCAACCCCACTCCCACTGACACCCCCTTACCTTAATCACTGCTGCCGAGGTCTCCTGGCCTCCCAGCCACACATGTAAAAAGGGAGACTGGCTGCCCTTTGCAAAGATGGCAGCTGCGGCTTCACTTAGGGTAGGGAAGCTGCAGCTTGCCATCTTTGCAAAGGGCAGCCTGGATTCCCTTAGCCTGCCTTAATCGGTGGCGGGTAGGCAGAATGGGCTTCTGTGCGGTGTGGTAAACTCTCCTGGGGGGACCCAATTTGTGGGTGAATAACTCAGATGTCCGATATCCAATCATCACCAAAGTTGGCAGGCATGTTGGGGAAAGACATAGGAAGCTCCGTTGTGATTCCAGATTCTCTAAGTACCTGGGGGGAGCTTTCCTGGGGGGGTCCTTTTTGTGACTATATAACTCAGGGGTCCATTATCCAATGTTCACCAAACTTTCAGGAGTTGTAGAAATGCGTCTGAGGAAACGTCCCTGAAAATGTGGTGTGTCTAGGTGCTTAGGAGCCACTTTTATAGCCATTTAAAATGCAGATGAATTGACAGATTGATTCATCGATTCGTCGAAGAATATTCGTATATTTGTATTTGTTGAACCGTTAACCTTGATGAACCACGAATCAAAACAAATCACAATTTTTTTTATTTGTCCCCATCTCTAATAATAATTTATTGTGTTTTGAACTGATTTGTTTTTTAAGGAGCCTGTGGCACACTGGTTAAACTGCTGTACTGCAGCCAAACTCTGCTCACAACCTGGAGTTCAATTCCAGGTAGCCAGTTCAAGGTTCACTCAGCCTTCGATCCTTCTGAGGTTGATAAAATGATTACCCAGTTTGATTGGGGAGGGGGTAATGTGTAGCCTGCATAATTAATTTCTAAACTGTCCAGAGAGTGCTTTAAGCACTATGAAGATAAGCAGCACGCTTAAAATAATAATAATTTGTGAGCAACCTTGGGTCCTGTAATTGGGAAAAAGGTAGCACAGAAACAAAACAAAACATTAAACATGTCTTATTTAAATTATTGTCATCTTCAGACTAATGGATTTTAAGCAGCATATCTGAGAAGGACCTGTACTTCAAATTCTGAAAGGCTGCAGTCAGAGAAGACAGTGCAGGCCCAGATGGGTCAATTGTCAAACTCTGTATAGCATGTTAACAACTGTTCTATTCATTATTCTTCAGATCTCATGCATTCTTTTCTGTTTTGTTCAGTGTATCAAGGAGCAGATGAGTCAACCAGAGACACTGAAGAGTACAACAAGAGTAACTGTGGAACTTGTTTCAATCAGCTTTAAAGAAGTGTAGAGGGGGTAGAGTCACTTCTTCTAGTGACCCCTAGGTTATGAGTCAATGCAATCTCCAGTCATCCTCTAAATAGATGGCATGACCTACTTTATCTTGCTTAATTCAAAGCCTACAATCAGCATGCCTGAAGCAGCTTTGATTTCTATCGATAACTTGAGTGCTATTGTAGACATAAGTGGCTTAAACTTTCAGGTAGTTAGAAGAAGCACAGCAAACAACAATTACTCATTTTTTTTGTTAGCAAGCTGCCTTCTAAAACACAAAAAAGGTACAATATTGTGTCACATGGAGCAAATCACTAGATTCACTGCAGACATGTTGATGCTTGTGTGTGTGTGTGCATGTGCATGTGTGCACACACAAACACGCACAAAGAGGCAGGTCATATTTTATTAACTTTAGAAAGATAATATTACGCAAATATATTTTATTTATTTTAGGCTTATATTTGACCATATCTCCGTAATACCCTCACAAGTTATCACAATGCATACATTAAAGCAAGAAAATGTCAACCATTGTACATTTAATTAATAAACATCTCTATATTGACCAAAATCCTGTTGTGAAAAATCACATTGTGCAACAGATCCCCACCCAGGCCATGAAAGGAGGGTAAGGGATATCTGGAGAAGAGCTCAGCAGGACTGGAGACTTAACAGTTTTCTTGTTCAGTATTTTGCTTACCTGTAAAATGACAGAAGGAGGATATACTAAAAGCAAATGAATTCCTGCCACTTAAATACCAGTGCCCCATAAGGTCTGCAGAGAACGTTATTTCTCCCACAGCTAGCTTCCAATTCATCAGCTTGCTATATATAAGGTTATGTGAGCTCTACAGTTGTCACCCTCCCTTAAATGTTCAGATATTGATGTGGAATGGACTTGCTGATATGGTGGCTTGGCCTATAATATAGATTGTTGAAGCCTCTGGTCCTGGTTTAATGTTATACCTATTGTATAAACCACTAGAAATTTGTTGTTTTGTGGTTGTACTGTCATCGTCGTCGTTTTTCCATAGTACCTTACTTTTTTTCAGAGTCTGTGAGGAAAAGGGGCAGCACCATTGATGTCATAAATACACTGGGATTTGAAGCTAGACTTGATGTGAGCAGATGAATCTTTCAGTTTCTTCTTACCATTCCCTTCATCTTTGTCTCTAGTTCTTTCTGTCACTTCTATAATAAAATCTGCAAATGTTGGAAAGTTCTTGTCAAATAATACATGACATGAAATTCCTACTTAGCCCTAGTTGGTGTGGACGTCTACACAGAGTAACCCTAGGCATGGATAAGGGCATGTGCATAGATTTTTACATGACTGAGGACACACACAAAGTTGGAATTTCCAGTCACATGGATGCTTATGTCTGAACAGCTGTCAGTGTAAATGTTCATGCCAATTTGTGGATGGCTGGGCTGAGGCCACCAGGAATGTAATCTCGTAATCGTCCCCCAGTAACACTGCTTGACCTTTTTAGCAGAGTCAGCTTCATTCTGTTTGAAATATTGCTTTTGAAAAAAGTACTCAACTACACAGGGAAGTTTTCTCCACAATTATTTGGGTTAATTCAGAGTCTTTAAACCATGCCGCATGGACTTTCCACTGCTCAAATACTTGTAATTGTCTACACAGAAAAGGAGTAATTATATCTTCACACGAGTCCACAGTACATAAAATTTTCATCTGGATCAACAACCTCCCAGCAATTAATATCACCCTCTTCTCTACCTTTCCCCCTTTTCCCCAGAAACAGAGAAATGCTGGCAGAGGGAGAGAGGGAAGGGGGAGAAAGAAAAAAAGGATGGTAGAGAGAAATAGAGAGGGTGGTGGAAGAGACAGACAGACAGACAGAGACACACACACAGAGAAAATGATGGTGGGGAATGGGAGGGGAAGAGGGGGTAGCAGAGGAAAAGAGGGAGAGAGGGAGGGAAATGAATCTAATTAGACACTTTTGCTCAGCAGAGGATCACCCCTCGAGGTGGTTTGAATTAAGTGAGCAACCTACTGCTTCTTGTCTGTGCAATAATTTTAAAATCTGGGAGATTGCTTAGTTGGGCACATGGAAACATGATGCTGTGTGGAGCATCTTCTTTGCTTCTTATTCAGAAATGAAGACAGTAAATTTACATGTGGGAGCACATGGGAAGGGAAAGAATTTGGTCACAACCTATTTTCATATAATAATGGAGTCGGAAGGGTCCTATAAAGCCATCAAGTTCAACTCTCTGCTCAGTGCAAGAATCCAGTTTTAGGAATAATCTTTTTTTGGCCCAGAGAGGGTGGGCAAAGAGGAAGGGCAGAAAACAGCACTGAACTGACACAGCATCATTGTGTGAGAGAACCAAAAATCTTAGCTAGAAAGAGGAACTGTGCTCACTGGAGAGGGATGTTCCAGGTTATCTGCAACAACTCACCCAACTGAAGACATCTCCTAAATATATAGGACACATCTCCCACTGCTCCTTCCAACTGATATAGGCAATCACAGGTGCCAAGAAACAAAGAAAATAATGCAGGAGAATCACCACACACACACACACACACACAAAAACATATTCCTGCTGGCTGAGCAAAATGCAACAAATGACCATGAAAAAGGACCGGACTCATGTGCAATTAGCTTTACATCTTGTAGTCAGCAGGAAATAGGTAGAACTTGACTGTGGTAAATGCAGCACTAACCGGAGGATATTTTGCAGTCTAGCTGAGCACCAAGTTATGATTACAACAGTATAATAAATTCTTGAGCATTCACTGTGTATTATTTAAACATAACCAGTCATCTACATTGCATTGACTGAATAGCATGTCCAGATTGGCCCTTATGGTGCAGGCTGGTGTTGGTTGAAGTTGATGGGGTGGCGGGGGGGGGGGGAGGAATGACATGCTTAGTGAGATCCTCTCATCCAATTGGCATAAAGAGAGAGAAGCAAGCTATGTGTGGCAGTGAAAAGGGAGAAAAAAACAGCCAATCAAAAGCAGACAGACACCAGTCTGACTTTTCCATTCCCATTTGGCTACACTGTGTTTAGGGAGGGGGAGGCAGGGAGGGAGGGGATAGAGAGCAAAGAGCAGGATGCACAGAGAAGGGATGTGTGCAATCTCCCACCCCCTTCCCATCTCACCAGCAGAGGCAAAAGAAAGGAATCCCCCCTTTTGCAACTTGTATTGTGTGTGTACGCAGAGAGAAGGAGAGATGGGGATAGCTGAGAGGGAGCAAAGAAAAGGAATTGGTGGCCCCCATTCTCTGGAATTGGTTATCAGCAGAGATACGACAGGTTCCTTCCCCTCATATGTTCAGAAAATTGTTGAAAAAATAACAATTCAAAGCTGCCTTTCACAACTGAGTCTCCCAGATGATGAAATCCAGAGTATTTTATGAGAAATGAAAAATATACTTTATTCAAAAAACAAATAAAAATAAAACCAGAAAATTTTTGTTCCTAAAGTACAAATAGCCCTATCTCAGAGTGTCTTGCTTCAAAAATATATTTCTAGAAAAAGAAGAAAGATCCAAAACTGGCCAAATGTACTGGTTGCAGAAACCCACCTAATGAGCCTTGATTTCATACATCTCTGTAACACACAACTACCAACATTGCTCTGTTCATCTGCCTCGCACGTATTTGCACACAATGTACCAATGTTATGCAAAAAAGTGATAGTAGAAGATGCTTTATACAGATTAGATATGATTTTTTGGAGATGTAAGTCTGTGTCTTGTATTAACACAATGGATTGTCAGATTCTTCCATTGTTCCACTTCAAAGCATGCAATTATATTGCCTTAATTGGAAGCAGTAATGTGTTTTCACCCAGGATGTTTACTTGTATTCTGACTACTGAAATATAAAAATGGCACTATTTGCTATTTTTTTTACTTCTTCTCTTACATGGATTGGATTCTCTGTTGGTGTGGTGAGCATTATAAACTGCAGGTATACTTTATTGTAAACTCCAACAACTTGAATTTACCCTTTCTGCAGATAGATACCCACTTCGATCAAACCTTTTTGCTGTAGCAATTAATTCTGCAGCGTCAAGACTGCAGATTAACATAACAGTTCATTGCCCTGATGGAGCATCATGGCTCTCAATTTTGTCTGTTTCCTTAGAATGCAACAGATTATATTGTGTACAAGGGATGCCTTTCCTTCCCTTTCTCCTATAGAGCCTGATGAATTTTGTCTCCACAGTTATCACACAGTCAGAACAAATTCCAGAAAACCTTCCTGCAGTGTAACTGCAAATACCATTTTAAATCTAAAATATCTTGAATTTTTAGAATGAAAATTTAATCCTTTTAAGAACTGGCTTGTGTGCATTAAAAAAAAAAATTAGCATCCTGACTTAGCCATGAGGGTATTGGTATTAATTTACCCTCATCCTTAGCTGAGTCTGCAGCGGTACCAACAACAACAAAAATGCTTTATGTTCCGCTTTTCTGACAATGTTCTGGTTCCATTTAGTCCTATTTATTTCCTAGTCTGCTCACAGCTTGCTAGCACCCACATATAATTGCCCTTAATGTGTATTTCAGTAATAATATAGCTGTGAAAGGGAGAATTCACATGTGTTATCTCATTGCTGTTGCTGAAGTAATCATCCTGCAGCCGGGTATTGTTTGCCAGTTTATAGTCATATGGCTGATTGTGTGGTACTCCTAAAATATATTTTTCTGTAAGGGGCAATGGGTGTTTACCATTGAGTGATCTGTTACTGCATCTTGGAACAAAAAGGGTTCCCTGTCTTTGATTTTGAAGAATAGTTACAGAAGAACACCATGGACAACAACAATATGGTTCAGTTTGAGATACCTGTATATATTGGCCTATTTGCTGAATTTATTTCACTGTTCTGTTTCTTCTTCAATTCACACACAAGGAGAACCAGCAGAGTTGTTGTGGTTAGTATACCTTAATTATCATCATCATCATCATCATCATCATCATCCCCTCCATGGGCACAGGCCTTGTTGAGGCAGAGGGACTTGCGTGCTTCAGTGAGGTTGAGAGCTATGCTGAAGGGTCTCCCAAGCCAGACAGGTCTCAACTGAGAAGCCAGACCAACTGTGTCCACCAACCATCAATTATGATGAGAGGAAATAAACAGAAATCCATACGAGATTGGTCATCACCCGGGTCAACAAGGACCGCGTCAGACGCTATAGCCCCTGGGCATCTGGTGACAAATGGGCTACAGGGCTCAGCAGACCCTGTTGAGCGACCAGGACAGGCTGCTGCAAATCTACTGGAACAATGTAAACACAAAACTTGGACTCTCAGCAAAAATCGGGAAATTATGTTATTACGAGGCAAACCCAACAGCCCATAGTTTTCAAAAAGGAATGATGGAAATTTGGAAAAGGAAACATAACTGAACAACGATTAATGGACCAGAGAAGGTTTATCACCTGGAATAAAGTGTTTTCAAAACTGGAATTGCAAGAACTAGAAAAGGTGGCAAAATCAACACAGAACAATGACCATAATATGGAAGACAAATGGAGGGTAGAGGTAGACACAATAGTGGAAGAAAACATATCAATAGAGGAACAACTTATGGAACAACCCAGAAATTATGAGTTGACAGAATGGCAAACATCACTGAGAGAAAAAATAGTAACCCATATTATCAAGAACACAGAAAGACAAAGGCTCCCCACAAAGTAAACTAGTAAAAGATCTACTGAATGATGCAAATGTGGTCATCAGAACAATCCCAAACAACACGCTAAAGGAAACAAACCATCTCATGTATAGCACAGCTACCATAATAACCATGGAACTTGGTTACAAGCTGCAAAACCCCCAGAAAACTCATGGCACCCCAAAATGGAAAATTCAGCTGGAAAGAAAAATGAACAAATTACATGCAAACATTAGCAACTTAAAAACTTGAAAGATTCAAAACTAAAAAATGAAAAAGTAAAAGCCAGACTATGTAAAATATATGACCTAGAAAGGAAAACAATTGTTGAAATTATGGAAGAATTAAAACAGCGGGTGACAGCTACAGCAAAGAAAATTGGAAGATATGATGGACGCTTGAAACAATATAGAGAAAACATGCAATTTTGAAATAACCAACGATTATTCTATACGTCATTAGGAGAAAATGCAGAGCAAAAGAAATTAGGCCCATGTAAAGATGATGCTCTAAAATTTTGGAAAGAAATGTGGGAAAGCCCAACTGGACATAACAAAAACGCCTTGTGGATTAAAGACATTTGTAAAGAAACTCAAGGAAAACAAATGGATGATATTGTAATAACAACTGAAATGATTAAGAGGCAAGTAAAGAATGTGAAAAATTGGAGTGCACCTGGTCCTGATGAGCTGCACGGATTTTGGTTAAAGCATCTAACAAGTCTCCATCAACGTATAGCAGTGCAATTTAACCACTTACTTCAAAACTCTACAACTGAAGACTGGATGACAACAGGCTGCACATTTCTGATAATAAAAGATCATCAAAAGGGCAACGAACCCAGTAATTATCCACCAATTACATGCCTTCCAACAATGTTCAAGCTCATCACAGGAGTACTTGCAAGATCAATATATAAATACTTAACTGAAAACTCCCTATACCCAACTGAACAGAAAGGGAACTTTAAAAAGTCAAGAGGCACAAAAGATTAGCTGCTTATTAATAAAATTATCCTGAAGAATGCAAAAAGATGAAAAACAAAACTTAACATGGCCTGGATAGACAATAAAAAGGCATTTGACTCATTGCCACACAGCTTGATTAACACCTGCCTAAAAATGTTTGGGATTAGTAAAAACATTCAGAAGTTCCTCAAGAAAAACATGGAAAAATGGAAAACTGTCTTAATGGCTCACAGTGAAGAAATTGGGGCAGTTAACATCAAAAGAGGAATATTTCAGGGGGATTCTTTGTCACCACTGCTGTTTAACATCTCACTAATCCCCATGTCAATAATTTTAAATAAAACTGGATTGGGCTACCATATTTCACAACAAGCTGGAAAAATCAATCATCTGTTATACATGGATGACCTAAAACTATATGTAAAAAGTTCCACAGAGATAGAATCACTGCTAAACATAGTGCAAATATTTAGTGAAGATATCCAAATGAAATTTGGAATTGACAAATGTGCATCTGCCTATACACTATGGCAAGATCCAAAAACTAGATGGAATAGAGTTAAAAAAATGGAAATATTATAAAATCACTATAAAGTGATAAAAATTATAAAAACCTTGGAATACTAGAAGCAGTCAACTTCATGCATACAAAAGTTAAAGAACTGACAGAAAGAAAATATATCAAAAGACTGAGGAAAAACTTAAAATCAAAATTAAATGGGGGAAATACAAGCAAAGCCATAAACACATGGGCTGTTCCAGTAATTAGATACCCAGCTGGAATAATAGGTTAGACTCAAAATGAATCAGAAGAACTGGATTGAAAAACATGGAAACTAATGAACATGCATCACACACTACATCCAAAAAGCGATGTAGATTATATTTCCCACGAAAAATCAGAGGCCATGGATTACTGCAAATACAGGAGGTAGTAGAGGAAGAAAAAAGAAGCCTAAATGATTATATCAGTACAAGCAGAGAAAAATTACTGAAAGCAGTGAAAATGGAGAATATTTTGAAAACAACAGAAACCAAGGCTCAATATAAGAAACAACAATTTGAAAAGAAATTAAACAGTTGGAAAAATAAACCACTACATGGACAACACCTGAGAAATATTGATGAAAAGCATGATCATAATTCAACATGGGCATGGCTAAAAGTGGGGACCCTTAAGAAAGAAACTGAAGTCTTGATTTTTGCTGCACAAGAACAGGCACTCCAAACCAATGTGATGAAAGCTAAGATCCAAGGTGTTAGTGCTAACAGCAAATGTCAACTCTGGCAAGAAAAAGATGAAACTGTGTCACACCTCATCTGTGAATGTCCAAAGATTGCACAAACGGATTACAAAGTTAGACATGATAGAGTGGCAAAGATAGTGCACTGGTCATTATGCAAAAAATATAACTTGTCAGCCTCCAAAAACCCATGAGAATATCAGGTAGAGAAGGTGTCAGAAAATGAGGAAGTCAAGATCTTGTGGGTTTTCTGGAACCAAACGGGCAGACACCTTGAACATAACATACCAGATATAGTAGTAATAAAATGAAGAAATGTCCAGATCATTGACATTGCAATTCCAGGGGATGCCAGAGTTGAAAATAAAGAATTGGAAAAACTAACAAAGTACAGAGACCTGAAAATCAAAATATCTCGCCTCTGGAAGAAACACACTTCAATGGTCCCCGTAGTCACTGGGAATTTGGGAACAATATCAAGAAATTTCACACAGTACTATAAGCAGTTGCAGATCTCAGAAATCACACCATCAGAGCTACAAAAAAAATGGAAGTATTAGGAACAGCATACATACTGCGCTGATATTTAACAGATACTTAGGTTTTTGGTTAAAACTTGTATCTGTTATATAATACCAGTCAATGTTTTTATAATTTTGATCGACTGTGCCTGGTATTTTTGGATAATAATAATAATAGCATGCTGTCAAGTCAATTCTGAGTGATGGTAATTCTTTCCAGGGTTTTCTAGGTAAAGAGGTGGTTTACCATTCCCTTCGTCCTGGGACTGTGGAGCTTGCCCAAGGTCACATAAGTTGGCTCTTCTCACAGGGGGCACAGTGGGGAATCAAACTTATAACCTTTGGCTCTGCCTAAACTACTGAGCTTTCTAGCCAGGTGGGATAAACCCAGGCTTAAATCTGCATGGAAGAAAACTCACATTGGGCCATCCAATTTCTTGTCCTAGCCCACTTCACAGGATTATCTCAGGATAAAATGAGGGGGATCATTAGAGAGAGTTATGATGCATAATGATAAATGGGATGTATGTAAATTTAATAAAGCAAACACAAATGTGGTGTTACAGCACCATGGATTTATTTTGTTGAAAAAGAAGCTATCCATGGTAAGAGATATACATACTGATCATACTCCCTGGATTTTCTGCATCTACAAAACTATGTTAGAAAATACATATTTAGCACATTCATACTTTATGGTTTTAGTTGTACATGTAACATATCCTAGCTATGCAGGCAGAAAATTTAACAAGGGCTGGGTTCTTAAGAAATAATTACTGGAGGTGAAGTGGCTATTTTCAGCTTTCACACATATAATGCCTGAACATTCCTGAATTAATGCTAATTAATGACAATGAATACCGGGGTGGGGGGGTGGGTCATGATTCTATATTAATCTCCTGCCCTCCTTTTGTTGACGGAGCAAATTTTTACATTACAATCCTTAAGATTTATTAATTCTAAATGAAAACCTGAAAGAAGATGCAATTTGACTTTTTAAGAGTGAAACAAAGGAAGAGTAAGTTAATTTCCAAAGAAGGAGAAGTGTTAGTCTGTCTCAGCATGAGGGCAAAATTAAAGAGGAAAAAAAGGAGGGGGGAGGGAAAGGAGAGAGAGAAAAAACCCAAAGGCAAAGTAATGTGGCACTGAAAGACTAACACTTCTGTTTCAGTGTGAGCTTTTGTGGGTCAGAATCCACTACTTCAGACACATGAAGAGTAAATTAGCATCTTTTTGCATGTCACTCAAAATATGGAGCTGTAAAAATAAACAAAATATAATTTAATTTTTTTCCTCTGCTCAACTAAACTAAAAAGGCCTTCAAATGTAATAGTAATTATATGGTCATGGTTTTTTTTTTAATTCGTGCACAGTGACCAAAATGGTTTAGGTTTATATTTTAAGTATCACCACCACCAAACCTCCACCCCCCCCCCCCCACTGGAAATATTGGGTCAGACTACACTTTAAGGCAAATCGGTATTTCTTCTTACAACATAAAATATAATAAAATAAATAAATAAATAAATAAATAAATAAATAAACATTATCACTTCAGGCCTCAGCTAATTGCTTGAGACATCTGACATGCAAACAAAGCTATGCTACCTCCCAGTTCCCCGACATGGCAGTCCCATCAGTGAGGCTGCTGCTCACCCTCCTACCACTTTTGCTACTGACTTCGCCACCATCACTTCAAAACTGGGGAGGGAACAGGCTGGGGGAGGTTAAAGGTAGGGAGAAAAGAAGGCAAAGGACTTCGAAGATGGGCCAGGGGGCAGAAGGCCATCACAGTACCCAGGAAGGGTGCAAAACCTTCATGCAGAGGGGATTCCCCCTCAGAAATGGGCACAAAGCTTTCCTTGCAACCGCTGCAGAAGAGGCAGGCTGTTTGTCTCATGGGTTTCCCCCCCCTTTTCCTCCCCTTCTTTAGGCTCTCCCAAAGTGATGTGTCTTAGTTCAAATGCGTTCTTGCAGAAGTGGCAGGAATTATTTTGCCCTCCCCACCCCGGAATGAAGACGCGAGACAAGAGATATGGGTTTAAACACGGGCCACACTTTATTAAGCATAATCAATGTTGCCATCCTTTGGAAAGGGGGGTCCTGCCATAGTGCGGAATCAGGTTTAAGCAAAGAGGTCTCAAAGGACCCCTTAAGCAACAAATGGGTGAGTCCCTGGCCCCAGGTTTTCGCAGTCTTAAAGACAGCGAGAACCCGGCCGGCCCCAATTTGACCACCCCCGGACCTCAAGCCAGCTTCTCCTTGTTGACTGTTGGTCCGGGTGTGGCCCCCGTGCATTCTTCCCCCCAAGCACTGTAATCGCATGATCCGCAGTGCTCGGAGTTCAGATGGGCTATAGCTTACCTGATATTGCAATGGGACTCACCAAAAACCTGTTATATCCGTACTACCCGCCACAGCATAGGGTCTAGTCGAACTAAGTCCCATGCCCGCCATCGAGCCGATCAAGCTCAGAAAGCAGGCCCCCCCCTTGATGTCTTCCAAGAAGACATCCAAACCGAAATCGGACAGATGCACACCATCATTCCGAAAAAACTCAGGCCTATCCAAGTGGATCCTCTGGTGACCAATCACCGATCCAAGGCCGCTGCAGACTGCTCTGCAGACCTCCCGGTTAACACGCCTGCGCACAGTGTTAACAGAGAAAAAATTCATGGCATTTCTCCATGCCTACCGAGGAACGACTGTCGACCACACTAAACGCATGGCCGGATACATGGTCTTCAGCCATGTCAAATCATGTATAATGTCCAAGATCAATGCCTTTCCACGACACCTGGTTATATCGTTGCCACCCAGATGTATCACCAACAAATCTGGGGGGAAATGTCCGAATGCAACCGCTCTGCATAGCTGGATCCACAGCATTCCACGCAGCCCTTTCCACTCAACATGGGCTCTGGCTCCAAGGCCCAAGTTGCTCCCCCGTGGGGATGCAGCCACATGTCGCGCTGCCCAAAAAAACATAACTGTGGCCTATGATCAAAACACGCTTCCGCCTTGCCGTTGCCACAGGACCTGCAAAGATAAGACAAAACCAGCCCACTGCCTAGACATTAGGAAGTGTTCTAATATATCTGCAATAGTTCGATGAGGACCACCTACCCAAATGCTTAATTTCATCCGTGCTGTAACCCAGTGCTGCAGCAGTGGATGCAGCACCAATTCTAAAGGAGTGCGATCCGAATCTCAAGCCCTGCACTCCCACCTTATTCAATGCTAAGTCTGTCAACTTCCAAAACTGGTATTTAGTTAATGGTGAACCATCTCTATGCTGAAAGAAATATCCCTGCTCTTGTCCTCTAAGCTCCAAATATGCATTTGCTCCCTAAAGTCCTGAAACTCTATACTCACAGCTGAGTACCCTTTTCGTGTCCTCGGTGGCAGAGCCAAACCTATTGCTCTGTCCGCGTCTTCGCACCAATTTGCCAGACCTCTGGGGGCAGAATCTCTGGGAACTCGTTGGTTCCTGGGTCTAGCTCCCTGAACTGCTCGATCTGTTGGCATGACAATGCATCAGCTAAGTCTATTATCTATACCTGGTACATGCCAGGCCTGTACCAGAACGTTAAACTGCAAGGCCCACAGTGTAAATGCCCTGACTAAGGTAATAACCCATTCTGAGTGTGATGTAAGGTTGTTTATGATGTAAACAACCACTTGATTGTCGCACCAAAACTGAACCACAGAGTTGGACCACTCTTCAGCCCATAGCCACAGTGCACCAACTATTGGGAAGAATTCTAAAAATGTTAAATCCCTGGTAATGCCATTCCAATGCCAATCTTCTGGCCACGTACCAGCACACCATCTACCCCTGAAATAAATTCCAGACCCCAAAGAACCTGCCGTGTCTGAATTGACCTGAAAGTCTGCCTTCAGCCCAATTTCACCTCTCCAGAAAGATACTCCATTGAACTCTGCTAGGAACCGACTCCAAACTAGTAAATCTTCCCCCATGCCACATGTGACCCTAGTCCTGTGAAAAGGGCGATGCAAACCTTTCATTGCATCGCAAAAGCGATGCAAAAATGCGCGCCCAGGTGCCACAACTCTGCAAGCAAAGTTTAAGTGGCCCACGATCTCCTGAAGCTCCCCCAGAGAGACCTTTTTCTTTTGTAACAGTAAGGCTATCCTAGTCTTAAGATCAGCTAATTTGGCGTCAGGCAGCCTCGATGTCTCCTGTACAGTGTCGAGCTCAATGCCGAGGAAAGTCAGGGACGTGGCTGGTCCCTCCGTTTTTTCCTCTGTCAGGGGTAAGCCTAGCTCCCCTGCCATTGATTGAAAAGTGTCTAGAATAAATCTACACCTCCCTGTATTCCTTTCACCACAGAAAAGGTAATCATCTAAATAATGGGCTGTAAGCTTACAGCCCACCCTACACCTGAGCTTCCATTCGAGAAATGAGCTGAAACACTTGAAGGCAGCACATGACACCAAGCAGCCCATAGGCACGGCTCTGTCAATGTAAAAGCATCCCTGAAAATGAAATCCCAGCAAATCAAAATCCTGCGGGTGAACTGGCAAAATCCGGAAAGCTGATTTAATATCACATTTCGCCAGCTCTGCACACACACTACACTTTCTTACCATGCAAACCGCCTCATCAAAGGAGGTGTATCGCACAGTACAAAGCTCCTGATGGATGGTGTCATTGACCGATGCCCCCTCTGGATAGTACAAGTGATGAATTAATCTAAACTCACCCTGTGCCTTTTTTGGAACTATTCCCAAAGGTGAGACCCTTAAGGTTTCCAATGGAGCCATTAAAAAAGGCCCAAGTACTCTCCCTTCCTTTACTTCCTTGGCAATCTTCTCCTAGACAACCTCCTCCATTCCATGGACTGACTTCAGGTTTTGAGCAAAGTATGCTTTGCGTTCACCTACCACCGGGATTCTAAAGCCATATGTAAAACCATCTAACAAGTAGCAAGCATCCTCTCTACGAGCGTAATCTCGCAGCCACACCTCCAAAACTGCAATCCTAATTGGGCTGGGGCCCTTTGCCAGGGTTACCCCCGCCACTACTGGGTTTTTTATTTTTCCCCTGTCCATTATTCTGTCATTGAGCCCCTGCTCTGAAGCAGGACACATTGGGGTGTTGTCCCTCACATGCTGAACATTCATGCCTGAAACAGCATGGCTTCCTAGTGCACATGCCCTTGGCATTGTAGTCCCAGCAGAGCAGGTGGGGTTGAACCACCTGCCCCGCGTCTACATGGGGGCTTTGGCTGAGAGCAGTCTTCCTGTCCGCTAAATGTCCGCTATCAAACCTATCTCCCAGATTAGGTCTAGCCGGTGTCATGGACTGCAGCCACAGCCCGGGTAGGGACTCGTCCCATCTAAGATTTGGGTGAATTGTGCTCTGCATACGGAATGATTCATCATAGTTAAGCCATGCCTGCCCCGCGAAATCTACATATGCTCTGTAGATAAGATTGAGATATTGAAAAAGAGATTGCGCCCTCCACGGTTGGGCCTTTACGACCACCCCAGCGTAGATTAAAAACCCAGGTAGCCAATTGGACCATGTGCTATCGGGCTTCTTCTTCCTATGCCTCTCCTTGTCCTTGTCATCCTCCTTGTCTAAGTCTTTTTTTCTCTATGTTTCTATTTAGCAACTCAAACAAATCTACATATTCACCTTTCCATATTTTTTCATGAGTCGCGGGGGTGAGATGATCACCCAATGGCATCGAGTAGTCACCAAATGGCAATGCTTGCAAAGGAACGGTGTTGTAACCCATATCAGGACCGGATGGATAAGGCCAAACGCCTACACCAGCCATAGTGGTCAACGGGGTTGGAAATGCCACCTGGGGATATGGCGCAGCCTAACCGCCAAATTGTGGGCTTGAACAGGGCTACTGAGTGCTCGGGGCCCTGACGCTCTGTGTGTCAAAATGTGTATAAAAGGGGGGACTGAATTGTCCACCGCCAGCCCAAGGCCAGGCAGGGATCGGTGAAGGAGTACCCGGTGCTACGGCAGACTCACCTGATGAAGGCGTCGCCAGACTTGCTTCATCCCTGCCATAAAGCTGTTCAGCACTGGCTTCATCCTCATCGTTGTGCCTGATGGAAACTGTAGCCACTGATCCAGCTGCTGCCGGGGCCGACGACCTTCTACACTTGTCAATACGCCGTGACCTTGGTGTTATAGTCGCCCCGTCTGCGTCATACCTGGCTGCCATGTCTGGCTGCTGTTCAGCTTCAAGAATAGCAAACTGAGACATTAGGTCATCCGCTATAGCTTTCAGCTTGGCCCTACGATGGCTCTTGGCTTCCCTGGATGATCTGCGTGGCTGAGCCTCGCTTTGCTGTGGAGCCTGCCTAGCCAGCCATTCAGCCTCCAGCGCAGAATTTTTTTCCTGCAACTGCTGCCATACAGGCCACAATTCCTCATCTGACGAAGACTGAGGCGGAGAAACCTGAGGAACTGGTATTTTCTTGGCTGGCTGTTTTCCTTTCTTATTGCCCTGGCCCTTCCGGGATGCCATTTTGAATCTCACGTTCAACTATTTATTTATTTATTTATTTTATATATTAGATTTATACCCCACCCATCTAGACAGATAGTCTGGGCGGCAAACCAAATTACCAAACCAAAGGTGAACCCCAGGCCTCAACAACTCAAGAGCTGATTCAGTTGTAAATCCTAGCTATAACAAAGAGAATGGGCCAGCTGACCACTCTCAGCTATGACCTGATGTAGAGCAACTCAATCCTGCTTAATATTAATAAGCACCTATATCAGCCCAGCTAATTGCTCTTGATTGCTCTTAATTAGATATTATGCTTACCCTGAAATTAATTCCTATTGTAATTTCCCTTGATAATAAGTTTTTTAATAAACACCCAATTAATTCAATTAATTCACTTGATCCAAATATATCTTGTATTAATTATATTTTTATTCTTAATCAAAATATGCTATTTGTAATACTTAAATTTATGTATTACTTATATATATATATATATATATATATATATATATATATATATATATATATATATATATATATATATATATATATATATATATATATATATATATATATATATATATATATATATATATATATATATATATATATAAATTTTATATCCCCACTCCACAATCCACAAATGCGATACTAACAAGGCAGGCACAAGTCCAGTGCCTCGCTAAACCCCCTAATCCTCCAACAACCAAACACGTGGTGCTATTCGAACCCAAGCATCACCCGGACATGCCGAAAAACTGGTCCCTATGAAGAGATGGTAGTGGGGGCGGGGAAGATCGAGTCACCAATGACCCAAGGTTCAAGCGTTAGGCGTGCGCACCTAAAAGGCTGGTGGTCAGAGGCGTCGCACCGCAATCAAATGCTATGCATCCACTCGGCCCTATGATCTAATGGCAGCTGCGGCGAGCGCAGCAGCCCTTGCCGTGCCGTTCAATCTGGCTAGTTCATCTTCCTTTTGTCCCTCTTTACCGTTTTATTTCCCTGCTTTTTAAAAAAAGGCTAGCCTGCTTCAAGCACCGATCGTGCCTCAACGCAATCCACGCAAAGCACGCGGTCGCGACCCCCTCCCTTCCTATTAACCCGAGTCCCCCAACAATTCAATTAATTTAGTTAGACAATCAATTTATATTGACTTAATTCAAACAGTAAATGAATTAAATAACGAAACTGATTTTAAAGCAAACAAAATAAACAATCAAACTACGGGAGGGAGCTAATGCTACCCCCCAGATTCCCGAGAGTTGTTCCGCAGTTCACAATCGATGACGCAGCTACCAAAATAGCCAAGCAGCAGAGCTCTGTTCTTCACCAATACCAAGCAAGGAAGAGGGTGGTGAGAGGGGGTAACATCCCTTAAATAACCTAGCGTTCCCCCCTCTCCTCCTACACCGTTCTCATACATTGAATGAAGTGTTGCGCTATCCAAGGGGGGGGAGGCAAAGGCGAGCCGCGCTGCTGAAGCTTGGCTGAGCAGTGGCACAAGCAATCTTTATGTTGGCATTTTTTTATTTTTTTATTGTAAAAAGTAGTCCAGGCCATCCCTTCACAGAAAATAGAAGCTTCTTTCTCCTCCAAGGGGCGTGTTTCTCATGCATACACATACACACTAACTTTAATATCCTGCTCCGAAAGGTCGAAGCAGAAATGATTAAACAAGGGCTACAACACATATCAGGCAACCCTCCAGAAAATGCTTTGCAACCCCTGAATCCCAGGCTGGGAAGTACTGTGCTGGAATAAGCAGATAGTCTATTTCTCTCAAAGGTGCACTGCATCTACATAGGGAATCAATGTCTCCTGAAGTGAAACACATTATCCTGATATCCAATTCCTGAATATTTCTTTATACATTTGTATCTACATAATGCAGGTGTAATAGCTGCTTTAAAAATAAAATTTTAAAACACAGTCACTTGTATAACTAAAACAGTAATCCTATGCTTGGTTACCTAGAAGTAAACCCCACTGACATGAGGGTTAAAATAATTGATAAAATATGACAGTTTAGATGAAAGAATTGTTTCAGTACTGTCCAAATCCATACATCATAGTATTATTATTTAACATTGTTTTTGTTTGTAACTTTACCATCAAATAGCATGGGTTTACTACCCTTGGAAGTAAATGAACATTTGTTCTTGATTTTAACTAAGCTCGTTATATAAATTACTTTCCACATTTCATACAGAGTTTATTTACACAACATATTTTCTATGTGAAAACTAAAATAACATTAGCATAAGTTTCAGAAATGTCTTGGAGTTAGCTAAATTGTAATATGAACATGATCATCCCTATTTTTTTTACTATATTTACTGTTTACTCTTTACACGTTTTTGTGTTTAAATGCAAGATTAGTCTACATCTATTAAGACAAGAGCTTTACATTTTTTCTTGTGAATTATGTTAATTTCTAAGCATAATTTAAAATAGATGGATTGCCGTTCACACACTCCTGTATTAAGTGTCATTAATTATGCTGAAAGGTACATGAATTCTTAATAATTACCCAATTATAAGTCACCCTAATGCTTTCTATATGACAGGATTTTTCCTTAAAATGTAATTTCTGCTTAATGCACATCTTGAACCCTGTGTTATTGATACACCTTCAATGATTATTGCAAGCAGATTTATTGTGCAGCTTATGTATTTTTTCTGTATGACACGGGTTAAGTTAACAAAAGGAGATTTATTATACTGTGTGTGTGTGTGTGTGCGCGCGTGTGTGCGTGCACATGTGTCTACTAAAGACCAATTAGAGTACAACATGAAAGCCTGTACAGTTTCAAAATTTCTCAGACTTTTATCAATCAGCAATTTTTCTGATTTTCTGAGAACTCCTGGTTCATTATTCCACATGCATCAGAAATGTTTACAATGACAGCTCTGCCGATGACGCTCTTCGTCGAGTGGAGCTTCTTTGCCCTCCCCACCCCCCAGGACACTGCGAGAGACAGGGATCTCCCAATGCAACCTGGGAAGGGAGGGGGAGTGAGCGCTCTGCTTAAAGTGCGACCCACCCCCTTTTTCGGCCTCTTTTAAGGCTTGTATCCCACCTGCCCGCCCTCGGTTCTAGTGTGAGTTTTACTGGTTGCCTTATGGGGCCAGATAGGAATTTTTGACCTGTTGCCTGATTGGCCGTTGGTAATGGGGATTTTTCACCTATCCCACACTAGCAGAGGTGTGTAGGCATGTTATGGGTGGATTGTTGAATGGTCACACCGGCGGGTAGTGCAGAATGAAGATGGTTTGGTGAGACCCCGGGTGAAAACAGTGAATGCTAATAGCTAGTCCAACCTCCCAGCGCTGTGGATCGTGAGATTACAGTGTGTGGGGGGAAGGATGCGCTGGGGCCACTCCTGGACCAATGGTCTCCAATGGGATGGGGGCTCGAGGTCTGGGGGTGGTCAGTTTAGTGCTGGCTGAGGGGCTGCAGTCTTCAGGACTGAGAGACCCCGGGGCATGGGACTCGCTCATATTCGTTTTATGGGATCCCGGGAGACCCTAGTTAATCATTCCTCACTACAGCAGGTCCCCTCTTTACTTTTGGGGAGAGTTACATTTATGGTTTATTAATAAAATGTGGCCCAGCATTAACCCACTATTTGTGTCTCGACTCATTATTCTGGGGTGGGAGGGCAATGAGAGCATGAAGTTGCTCAGTAGCTTTCTCGCAGCTCTTACCCTTTGCCAAAGTTCCATCCTGTGCATTTCTCAAATTCTTGTAAGGTACATTACTAGGGTTGTTTGCATGTTAATTTTTGAAGTCTGTAAGTTGGAAAATCAAGGGGTTTTTTGGGGTGGTGGTGGTTTAAAGAAGCTTCTGGGCAACCATCTCAAAGGCGCAGAGCTCAATAATTGTTGTTGTTTAGTTGTTAAGTCATGTCTGACTCTTCGTGACCCCATGGACCAGAGCACGCCAGGCCCTCCTGTCTTCCACTGCCTCCCAGAGTTTGGTCAAATTCATGTTGGTAGCTTCGGTGACACTGTCCAACCATCTCGTCTTCTGTCGTCCCCTTCTCCTCTTGCCTTCACACTTTCCCAACATCAGGGTCTTTTCCAGGGAGTCTTCTCTTCTCATGCGATGGCCAAAGTATTGGAGCCTCAGCTTCAGGATCTGTCCTTCCAGTGAGCTCAATAATAGAGTCCTCAAATAGAAGAGAGTTTCAGAACAGCAGTTAAAGTGCCTAGATATGAACAACACGCTTTTGCCCATTAAAATTACCCATGAAAGAGAAGGCATGATGGACAGAAGTCAGAAATGGCCTATTACCTTTCAATGCCTGAGGCAAAAATCCAAGCAATGCTTTGCCCTTAATAGTACGCATATATAAATTAATTAAATGACTGACAATTCACTATGCTATAATGGCACCCCAAGATCTGTCACATGATGGATATGATATATTTCCAATATTTTGTGTGAAACTCATTTCCTGAAGAAAATATGTGGCACAATTCATTGGGACTGTGGTGCTTCAGTTTTCCACACTGAGCCTGAGGAAACTTTTTGATGGAGCCATAAAACCTATTATTCAAATACAATCCACAAACAAAAGAAATAATAGCTGTCATATCTCTAAGCACCTACCGAACATACCATCAGTGATTACTAGTCATGATGGCTATTTATGAAGAAGATCCCTTCTGAAACCAGTTGCTGGAGAACATGAGCTATACCCCACGTCCTCTTTGTGGACTTCAGGCACCTGGCGAGTGTTGTGGAAATGAAATGCTGGACTAGATATATTTTATGTCCACATGGTATTGAGTAAAGTCATGATTTGACTCAGGCACACTTGAGTGAAGAAAGTTGGCTACAGAGCTTATTACAGAAACTTCCTGTCAAGAATATTACTGTGTGCGTGCACGTGTGTGTCCAGGATATAACTGAGATATAACTGAGGCCTGAACAGCAGCAATGTGACCAGTGTAGCTATGCACCACATAACTCTTTCAATTGAATAAAAGACTTTACTGACAAACCCAATGAGGGATAAAGTGTATTTATGTTCCCAAAGGATACAAATATCTAATGTGAAACGTGTGCTGTATGATACCCCAATGCACAATCAGCATGTTTGTTGCTTTCATCTTATTTATTTATTTATTTATTTATTTATTTATTTATTTATTTATTTGATTTATATCCCGCCCATCTGGTATATTCTACCACTCTGGGCGGCTCTTAGATTTTAGTTTTCTATCTCACAGCATCAAAGAATACTATTTCAGTTCCTCTACCACCCTGCCATATGTGCATAAAAATGGTTGGGTCTGTGTTTAAAAAGAGAAGCAGGAAGCAGAAAACTTGTGTTGTAATAGAAAATGGAAGATGTGAAGACACTGAAAGACTAGCCAAAGAGATTCCGTAGTTCTCAGTACCAGCATTCAGCATTCTTTCTGCAACCATCAGGAAAACTTCAGTTAGGGTACCAAATACTTCACATGATACCGAAAAACAAAACAAAATCTGTACAGAATCAAACCAAAGGCCTATCTAGTCCATCCTCCTGTTCCTACAATGGCCAAGCAAATTACAATGCAGATCTCATGATGGCACATGATTGCAATGACGTACTCTCACTTTCTGATCACAATTGGTGCTCTGTGCCCTACTGCCTTTGATACTGGAAGCAGTATTGTGCCTTCCAGACTAACAGCTGTCAATAGCCTAATTTTCCATAAATTTATCCAATCCCCTTTTTAAAGCTATTCAGTTTAGCAACCATCATTGCATCCCATGGCAACAAACTCAATGGCTAATGCTTGCAAGTTATTTTTTGGGATCAAATATGAATTCCATAATTTATACTTTTCAGAATCTGGAAACACTGCTTTTTTTTGGCTGTGCTGTCTAGGATATTGTGGCAGCTGTAATCCAAAAAGGTGTCCCCCCTCCAAACTCTCATGCTCTCATATTTATGCAAATACACTGTAGAAGTATGCAGGATGGGACACTGTTGAGGCTAAGCCCTGCTAAACAATGAAAAAATGAATTGGCTAGAATGCAACCATTTGCAAAGATGTGCCACCAGGTTTGTCAGTTGAACAGTCTGGGACCTGCCAAAATAAAGCTGGTTTTGGGCAAGGAAGACATAAATGTCTAGATGCTTTGATACCTGGGAGTTGTCTGGGATGAGTCTGACCCTTAGGCTAAAATATTTGCCATTACGGATCTAAAGAACATTATTTCATTGGTATCTTGCAACACAGATGGGGAAAATACAACCACTGATTCATCAGGAACTGGCAGTCTTTGTCATCTCAGCAAACCATATTTGAGAGAAATCCCATTTTAACTTTATTTATAACATCACCAATATCAGAGGAGCAGGCAATTCCCAAGTTGACCACTGTCATTTATTAACAATTTATATAGGAAACACTAGATATCTATGTACATTCAAGCAGTAAAATCTATATTTGGACAACTATTTAGGCTGCTTACTATGGCTGTTTTTAAAAAACAAAACAAAAACCATGTAAGGCATCAGATTAGACCTTAGAATAGATTTTCAGAAAAATAGTAATCTTGCCAGTTTAACCACAAAATCACAATTAAAATAAAATATAACTTGACCAATTTTCAGTCTTTAAAATTCCTAAAGCTATTATTTGGGAGAGATCAGGTGTCCTTAACAGAAATAAGTTACCGTGTATTGTGGTACATTTGTCAGTATGGCAGCTGGTCGTGGTTTAGAACATCCATTTTCAGCATGGATGTTCTAAGGACAGACTGAGCAGTTTGCTATTGATGGAAAGACTTCACTACAAATGGAAGCAGAAAATACTGCAGAAGTGTTTGTGAAGTGATGGACTATCCCTGTGTCTATATAGAGAAGCAGTGTATAAATAGAATGTATATGTAAATATTAACTGTGAGTTGTACAAATGGAAGAGCCAGCTTATGTGAAGGGGCAGTGTACGAGTGAGTGACTGAGCAAGATTTACACACAAATTCCTATTTTCAAATTTACACAGATCTACAAGTGCAAAGCTTGTAGCTTGAAGCTACCAACATGAATTTGACCCAACTCCGGGAGGCAGTGGAAGACAGGAGGGCCTGGCGTGCTCTGGTCCATGGGGTCACGAAGAGTCGGACATGACTTAACGACTAAACAACAACAACAAGTGCAAATCTACAGGCTATCCCATGAAAACACATTGTTCTCCTTACAGTCCTATACATTTTGTTCCCCAAATCAACATTTCATATGGAAACTGGGGCTGTATATGTGGATGTACATGTCGGCACAGAGAAATGAGGAGCGTTAAACTGCTGAGATTGTGGAGTACTTGATCATGAGATACTTTCATCCTGCAGCAGGACTACTAGTAACACAAAATCAACAATATGGGTAGCAGCAGGATTCTTTCCCACTTCACCTTCATTTCCCAATCCTCACTGAAAAGTGTGTGGGGTCTCACTGGCTTCACAGGCTGCTGTATGTATACCTCTCCTGTATATATTACCAGGAAGTATATCTTATAGAACTCAGTTGGATTTACTGAGCTGCTTTCATGGCTAGCCCTACTGTATCATTAGTGAGAGTGAGGTAACTGCTTCCTGTGACAGATACTGAGGGTGAGGGGGCTGGGTGAGAGCAGGAGGATAGTTTTTCATGAACTCTCAAGCTGTTCCCCTCAGGTGGAGGACACAGTAGTACATGAAACGGAAACTATTCTGGACTCCCACACTGGCGTTTTGACACTGGTAGGATGGAAGAGACGCATCACCAGAGATGAACTACAAGTACAACTGTCAATCCAGCTAGCTTCTGTATGGTTGTAGGTTTTTTGGGCTGTTTTGCTGTGTTCTAGAGGTTTTTCTTCCTAACGTTTCACCAGTCTCTGTGGCCGGCATCTTCAGAGGACAGGAGTTAGAACTCTGTCTGTGTTCTGGCGTAGTGTGTGGGATAGCTGAGTATTTGTAGCTATGGGATCAGCTTTTTGTCCTTTTCAGGAGATTGGGTGATCAGGGTGTTTTTTGTTATGGGTGTATTGTTGTGATAAGGGGGGAGAAGATCTGTCACTGTGATTGATGGGTGTCGTTAGCTAGTCTTTTGTGTGTAGTGATCACCGGTCTTTGTGGCTGGGTAGAGTTCGTTGACCTTTTTGCAGGCTGTATTTTTCAGTCCTGGGAGCCAGGCTTTGTTGAGCTTCTGTATGTTGCCCAGAGTGGAAAACCAACTTGTCTTTTGCCTTTGGCAGCAAAAGCTTTGCGCTAGCCTGGATTGGTCTGTATGTTTTTTTATTCTTTACAAATAAATAATATTATTTATCCTTAGAGTATACATATATAGAATATACATATAACAAAGAACTTTTACTAGGAACAAACAACTCAGATTAAAATACATGGAGAATTAACTAATGAAGAAATTAGAAGAGGAGTCCATCAAAGACTTATAGTGGAACTTCTACTTACGAACGTCCCTACCTACAAACATTTCAACTTACGAACAACTCCGTCCGCAAAATTTTGCTTCTACTTGCGAACGGAGTTTCAACTTACGAACCGAAAAAAGGTGTTCTGTTTAAAAGGTGTTCCCTCCCTCCCTCCCTCCCTCCCTCCCTCCTTTCCTGCCTTTTTTAAAACCTAAGTCATCTTAGGTTAAAAGGAAAAAAAAAGAAAAAAAATTCTCTCCCTAGTGTTAGAGTACGGATTAACCGGCTTTGCATTAGTTCCTATGGGAATGAATGCTTCAACATACGAACGGCGCCTCTACATAAGAACAAAAAACAGCCGGAACGGATTAATCGGTTTTCAATGCATTCCTATGGGAAATTTTGCTTCTACTTACGAACGTTTCAACTAACGAACACCATTCCAATACGGATTAAGTTCGTAAGTAGAGGTTCCACTGTATCTTGTCACCAATTTTGTTTAGTATTTATTTAGAAAAGATTATGCAAAATGCTCTTGCAAATAGGTTTGAGGGCATTAAAGTAAATGGTATACTCTTAAATGAGATACACTGATGACATGGTCCTAATAGCTTGAAGCTCAGGTGAGCTTCAAATTCTGTTAGATTGGGTCACAGAAGAAAGTAACAACATGGAACTGTCAATCAGTACCCCCACCCCCACCCCCTGAATCAGTGGTGATAAGTAGGGATAACATGATGTGTAATAACTCAACATATAGAACAAGTAGACAAATCCGTGTATCTGGGATGCCTAATTAACAACTACATAGAAATAAAGTAAAGAATTGAGATAGCTAGAAAAACTTTTAAATTGATGGAAATTTTGTGTAACAGCTCAATGTTTCATTGAGGCTGAGGATGTTAAGGTGTTGCATGTAGTCTGTCCTCTTAGATGAATGTGAGGTTTCGACTATTAAGAATGAGAGGCTCAACAGAATAAATGTTTTTGAAATGTGGGCGTACAGAAGAATCCTTCACATCCTGTGGACTGATAGAAAAAGGAATGGAGAGGTACTTCATCAGAGAGGAAAACAAAAAGAAATAGAGTTGATTACTAAGAAATGGAAGCTCTTGTATCTTGGATGCATAGCTCATCGTGACAAATAAACATCATTGAAGGGAAGATTGAGGGTAAACACAGAAGAAAGAGATGAGAAATTTCTTGAATGAATAACATCAAAGACAGGTTGGGCCCTAACGGAGAACAAGCAATCCATGTAGTGAGAGATAGGTGGAGGTATGCCATCATTGTAGTCAACCTTGGCAACTGAGGTAGCACTCAGAGAGAGAGAGAGAGAGAGAGAGAGAGAGAGAGAGAGAGATTTAATCTTTGCTCATGCATATAAACCATCTTTGAGATTACCTAGTTTCTTCTGTTTTGAATTCCCATGAATCATTAGTATAGGTCAGTGCTTCCCAATCTTGGGTCCCCAGATGTCCTTGAACTACAGTTCCCAGAATTCCCGGCCAGCACAGCTAGTGGTGCAGGCTTCTGGGAGTTTTAGTCCAAGAACATATATATATACTAGTGCTGATGATGTAAGTGGAAAAATGTTCAATGGAATGATAGACTGTGGAAGGAAATCAACATAGATGATGTAGAGGAACATGCAAACATTGGCCTGGTGAGACTAGCTGTGACTTTTCTTGGTTAAAGCATTATAAGGGATCATCATAACAGAAGCCACAGGATAATAAAAAATAATTCATAATTAATACCATAATAAAAGTGCAAACTAGAAATCTGTAATGGAATTAAAGAATTGTTTGAAATGGTCTCTCTCTCTTCCCCACCCCTCATATAAAAAGAACTGTAGAAGAATGAAGTCTCAATCCATCTGCTGACCTAGGCACATGAAACAGGATCCTGTTTTACCATCTTTAAATATTTTCATTTCATGCTTTTTATATTATTAATGTTAATTTCCTTGCAGCTTAATTCAACACATACTTGCCATTTTTCAGGGATAATGTTCCTGTAAGCGTGGGGAATCATGCTAACTGGCACTGGGTATTTTTCATATGACTCTTCAGGAGGATGAGTTCTATTTAGTCCTCCACATTCATTTCTGTCTACCAAAGCTGATGGATGCTAGTCAACCAGGATAAATGCATGTGGCTTTGTTGACAGTGTGCCCCTACCAGGTTCCATTGTGGATCTATGGAGTGGATAGTACATTTTTAGTTTTCCGTTCTCATGCAGTGAGAGTTAGTGAGAATGGGAATTATGTCATACACTATCATTTATTACACAATAATTTTGTTTTACGTGTCCTGTTGTTGTTTTAACAGGCAGCACACTATCTAGATGTATATATCACAGTGTTTTCTGTTTTACCCTTATCACCAGGGCATTGACATCCCACGCAAGAAAATAAAATGATGTTACACAGCAGCTTCCTTCCATCCCTTCTTGCTGTGTTACAGTCTAGAGTAATGAATCTATCGGAAAAATCTCGATGCATGCAGACATGCCCAAAGATATAAATTGTGGTCACAGTAAGAGGTGTGCACTGTAGACGGGATATAAAGCATGTCAAAATGGAGAATATAAAAGCACTTCCAGAATGAGGAAGGATCTGTACTACAGCATTTCCCAGGCAGGCAATTCTGTTTATGAAATAAGGTGCATGTGTGTGTTTTAAAAATTCAATTCTTTAAAAAATCTGGTTATGGATGTGCGATATTGTGCTTCTGTATCCATGATTCAAAATGCCAGGAAATGGCCTGATATCACTGCACAATTTCATGCCCGTGTTGCTAGCAGGAAAAAGGATGCCAAACTGTACATAACAAAGGGCAGCCTGAACGTTGACAGCACTAATGGCAGCAGTCAAGATGGTCTACAGGATACCATCTTGCGCTCACTACAGTTTGCATTACAGAGGGACCAGGCAGGGGGAAATCCCAGAGGCTGACTCCTTGTTTAATCAGTTAACCACTTCTCACCCAAACACAAAGCAATTGTCAGGGCTGTTTTTCAATAAATTCTCTATGTATCTTTGACATTTTTCCCCTGCTGCATGCTATTATGCAACAGTAATACACCATTGTCTGGCATTTTGAATTGTGTATACGGGAAGCACAACATCTCACATTCATAAACCAGAGATTTTTTTTTTTGAAGAATTGAATTTCCTGGCTTTTAAAAATGGACATTTAAATATACATAAACTACACACAGATTCCAACACTTCCCTTATGTAGAATTACCCAGTGCTAGAGGATCCCAGAAGGTGAACATATGATCTGTACTATGGTTGCTGGGGAAGGTAGAACCAAGAACAGCTGAAATGTCGCTGCAGTCTCTCTGTGCCAAAATATTTTGAAGGGCTATTTTGGCCTTAGTGAAAAGGTGTTGCAAAAGTGTGAATGCAACACATAACAGAGAAACATACACACTCTTAAACCTCTCAGGTAAAATTATGTTGCCATACTTCCTCTGCAGAATGCAGACCACAAAGTTTTCTTTCAATTTTCAAACCCTTGCTCTACAAATGTGCATGTTTTCCAAAGGATGCCCTCTTGACTTTTGAACCAGAAAAGGGCAGACAGGAGTTAGCAAAGCTTGTCACTTGAAACCAGGGTCAAAATTTTCCATTCTATGTAAAACAGTGAAGAAGGACAGGAGAAAAATCAACTCACTTGAAATGTGATGTTGGAGGTGAACCTTACATATATCAAAGACTGTGGGATTGGTGAGAGCGGGCCCACCACCTCTTGGAGAGCAATGGCTGGATTCCGTACCTGCAGTTCACCTATGGACTGGGGTGTTGGCAAAGGGGAGGTGTACAAGGCCCCATGGCTGCAAGTGTGGCCATGGTGGTACTTGGACTTAAGGAAGAGGGAGAGACAGGAGAGGAGGACTGTTGGGTGGATGCCATGCACTGAGAGGTGTGTGAGGCCCAGGAGGTGCTGATGCTACCAGATAAGTCAAAGGCAGAATGGGAGGTGGTCCGCAGACATGATCCTGAGACTTGCTACTGGTTTGAGCTGCTTGGGCACCTGCGCCCATCATGACCAAGCAAGGTGCCAAGAGGCTTGGAGACTTGAGAACCATCAGCAGAAGAAGCAGAAAGGGCAAGCCACCTCAGTGGAGAAGCCCCACAATCAGCCTCTATCTTGATCTTGAGAAGGTCAGCCTACTGCTCCTCCTTGCCCTATGCCCTATTACTCGGGAGATGCCAGCCAGGTCCATGTAGAGTTCAGCCACACCTCTTGGGAGGATTATCACACCTACAGGCTGGTGACTGCCAACAGGGACTACAGGGGTATGGCAGGCGAAGGAGACTTTGCCACCTGCCTCCAAGGATACTTGACCGTGCATCCAGCACCCTTGTGTCAGGAGCCTTGTCTAAGAAAAGTTTATTGAAAGCACTCAGGGCCAGGACAAACACAAGTGCTCTGTGCATTTGTAATGCAGTTTGAACATGACTTATAGAATTGTATGCTAATTCCTTGGAGATACATGGCAAAATGTCCCCCTTTCTGGAAGAATGTCACTCCATTACTTTCTTTCAATCAAGCCTAGTTGTTGTTGTTGTTGTTGTTGTTATTTGATACTTTAAAGAAAAGCTGTCTTTTGACTGTTTTTGTGACCTTTCATTGTCCTCCAAACATCTCCCCTCCCCACTCCAAAGCTGCAACAATGTATCTATTTTGCTAAGTTTTTGCTGGAAAGCCTGCTACATGCATTTATAACAAAGTTACTATTTTCCTCTTTTGAAAGACCTTTTTTGAAGACCAGTATTTCAGCCCCTGCAGCTGGGATTCTTTCCAAATAAAAAAAGTGGGTAGGGCCAATCATTTTCTTTCAAAATAAGCAAGATTGGTCTTTAGAATGTAGATGAGCTATTTTAAATCTGGGGACATTTAGGGTTGCCTATATCTGAATGGGGGGGACAGTTTTACTTTTTAAAAATTGTAACTTGTAAACCCATTGTCCAATCTTCCCTAAATTGGCAGAAAGCAAGAGCAGAGTATCTGCTCCAAGTGTGACAAATTTGGTGTTGATCTGAACCCAAGTTTCAAAATTATAATTTTTTGTTTGGGCTGCCCATATTTTTAGCACTGCCTTGTAGAATGCTGATTTACTCTGTTATGCAATAACATCACTGCACTATTGTGCACTGCCGCTATAATACATTCCAGGTAGACCCAAACATGCATTAGGTTGACACAAGTTATTTTGTGCATCATCCTGGACTTTTGCTGTTTTCCTAATTAAAGTTCTTTATACTATATTGGAAATTTCTCTGAAAGTCTCCTGAATTTGGGAATCATTATATCAAACAGCACAGTGTGAAGGAGGACTGTGTGATCAGAAGCAAAGGGATTTCAGAATCCCCCTTCTGTATGATGAAACTCCACATGAATTCTTTTGGATCAGCGTTATGAAGTTATTGGCACAGGATGAGTTTCCAGAAAAATAGAGTTTTCACAAATAGAAAAGGCTATTTTAAGACCAAGCTTTAAGAACTACTAAATGCATTTTGGCTTGCTGAACAGCAGGCAGTACAGTCACATCTTATGAAGGTAGGTCTTAGTCATCATTCCTCCCATTGCTAAACAAAGCAATGCAAAAAAATCTCAGAACAAAATTTATCCAGTAGTTTTGTGGGTTGGTTATAAAAAATTGATTTCATAGACAAGTTATGAGCTACTATATATTGTGCAAGGTTTATGATACAGTATATGTTTTTTTAAGGGAACATTATCTTGACCAGAAAATATAGCTTTCCACTTAAGATAATTATATAGAGATGAATTACAGTAGCCTTTGTGTTTTCGAGCACATTTCCCCAACATCAGCTAATGCTGGTACAGCAGCATAACTCAGCTTTTCACAGGAATTGTGCACCTTTTCAGAGATGCATCAAATTTAAAATATACGTGGACAAACATGCAGCAATCATTTCCAGACATTGCATGTCAGTACATGTGTGCCACTAACTGAATACTGGAAATGGTGAGAGGGAAGTAGGAGAAAGAACAAAACTAGTTACTCTCAGCTTGCCTTTACAAGTTTTGCCTGGCAGGTTTTTGCTTCTCTAGCTCAGTGGCAAAAACTTTGCGTCCATGCAGAAGGTTCCTAGTTCAGGCTCTGGTTTCTCCTGGGAAAATGAGGAATGTTTCCTCCTTGACCCTCTGGAAAGCCACTGTCAGTCAATGTCAACGTTAGTGGGCTAGATGGACCAATATCAGGCAGCTTCCTCCTCCCCATGTAAATGAAGGAAGTCTGGTTATCAGCTGGTGGAAGATCTCCACTTTGTGCCATGGCCAAGAAGCCAGTGAGATTGGTATGGAGACACTCCTGAACATCTTCCAAAAATTATGAGCGCTGTGAGTAGAAGAAGCTGTCTTCTTCTGCAAATAGGTTACCCGTTCCTGGTGTATAATGATTGCAGCTTAGGATCTTACAGTATACACATTTTGAGGTCAGAACTATCACATGCATGAAATTGTAACCTCAGTGTGAAGGATGTCGGCTCTGCCGGCGTGCGTAGCCGAGTGGGACTCCATTGCCTTCCCTCCCGGGAGTAACGCGAGACATGAGCTCGCGTTAGTTACCCGTAGCAGGGGGAGGTTTGTACAAAGCAAGACCCAAAGGTCAAAAGAAGTGACTGATTGCTATGAAGAGAACAAATAAAAATGGGGCAAAGTCAAAAAGTATAGACAGAATGGGCATGGCAGCAACAGGAATTAACTGTGGAACCATCCAGAAAGTGACAGTTGCTTTCTGCAGTGAATGGGTCCGTCTGGGCATCTGTTATATGCAAGCCTAGATAGCATCAAATTTGCAGAAGCTTTCTTGCTGAGAATAATGATGATTTATGACTATGCAGGAGTAAGAAAAGGGGGCATGAGAAACATCTAGCCTGGTTCTGAATTATGTAGGGTAAAACAGAACAAGTTCATAATACTTTGTATTCTCGAAGGCTTTCACGGCTGTCTGACAGAGTTCTAACTCCTGTCCTCTGAAGATGCCAGCCACAGAGACTGGTGAAACGTTAGGAAGAAAAACCTCCAGAACATGGCCAAACAGCCTGAAAAACCTACAACAACCATCATAATACTTTGTTGTTATGGGCCACCAAGTTACGTCCAAGATTCATGTGCCTCCCATGAACAAGCGATCTTCAAAATGTCCTGTCTTCAACTGCCTTGCTCAGCTTCTGCAGACTCAAGCCTGTGAGTTCCTTTAGGGAGTCAGTCCATCTTGTACAGTCAACCCTCGACTTACGAACGGCCCTAGTTACGAACATTTCGACTTACGAACTGCTCTGATAGAAAAATATAGCCTCGACTTGCGAACTTTGCTTCGAGTTATGAACCGAAAAAAAATGCGCTGGAGGCGGGGAAAGCGCGAAATTTGAACTTTCAAGGTGTTCTGTTGAAAAGGTGTCTGTTCCCTCCTTCCCTCCCTCTTTTCTTTCCTTTTTTTAAACCTAAGTCATCTTAGGTTAAAAGGAAAAAAAAAGAAAAAAATTCTGCCCCTAGTGGTAGGAACGGATTAACCGGCTTTGCATTAGTTCCTATGGGAACTAATGCTTCGACTTACAAACCGCCCCTCGACCTAAGAACCAAAAACAGCCGGATTAATTGGTTTTCAATGCATTCCTATGGGAAATGCTGATTCGACTTACGAACTTTTCGACTTAAGAACGTCCTTCCAGAACGGATTAAGTTCGTAAGTCGAGGGTTGACTGTACTTGGTATTTCTCTTTTCCTGCTGCCTTCTACCTTTCCCAGTATTATTCTCTTTTCTTCCTTCTCATGATGTGCCCAGAGTAGTACAGCCTCAGTTTTCAACATCTGGGTCTCCAGAGGTAGTTCAGGTTTGCTTTGTTCTAGGACCTACTCGTTTGTCTTTCTGACAGTCCAGGATATCTGCAAAGCTCTCCTCCAGCACCACATTTCAAACAAATCAATATTTTTTCCTTTCAGCTTTCTTTACTGTCCAGCTTTCACACACATACATGGTGATCAGAAATACAACGGTGTGATCTTGATCTTGGTCTCCAGTAACATCCTTACACTTGATGACCTTTTTTAATTCCTTCATTGCTGCCCTGATTTCTTGGCTGCAGTCTCCATTTGGATTGATGACTGAGCCAAGGTATACAAAATCTCTTAACTATTTCAACTTCTTCATTGTCAGCACTAAAGTTGGGTAGTTCTTCTGTAGTCATGATTCTTCATAAGTCTAGAGATGGGGAAAGTTACTTTTTAAAAACGATAACTGCCAGTGTTTTAGGAGACAGTATCAAAAATTAACCTTTCCTATCTCTTCTTGAGACTGAAGTGTGAACATATTTAATAGCATCTGTGTTATGTGTGTAAGTGGATTATGATGACATTTATCTCTCAATAACCTAGATCTGATCTCTCATCTTGAGCAAAAACAACCAACAGTATGTATAATGGTTTGACCACCCGGCTACAACACCGGCCTTTTGATAAGCTGAAGGCCATTTTACCTCTCTCTCTTTCAGCAACCCCCATGAAGGTATACTTACAAGCTTTGTCTGCTTTAAAAATAATCTCGATTCAGCAGTGCACTAAGAACCGAATGGTTCCTGTCAAGTCTAACTCCTTTCCTGTGTTCATAATAACAGTTAATTTAGTGCAAAGTAAAATGGTAATTGAAATCAGTTTAAATAATTGTTGCAGTGCATTTAAGTATGAGAAAATACGTTTCACTATGACGTGGGGAAAAAGGCAATTTTATTCAGAGAATATATGACAATTAACCATAATAGTCCCTCATTTTATTAAAATGGATTTCCCTTGAGGTGACACATTAGGCTCTGACAGTGTGTCAGAATAGTCAAGAATGTGGGGAAATGAGATTTCAGCCTTGATCATCTTGGTTGAGTCCTTTATGGACTATATCACAGCTGACACTCAGTTCTGAGACTGAGAAAGGGGTCAAGGCCAAGCAGACATTATTGTTTGGGAGGTATGATAAAGGAAGAACTCTAATCTGGGTGTCTGATGGAATCCATCCTGCTAAATATGTAGAAGAATCCCACTTCCTTTGTAAACTGTCACTGCAGCATTCCCAAATTTTACCTGCGTACTAGTTTTAATTACAAGTTACATCCATGAGTACCATCTCATGAAGGCACAGCACTGCTTTCCACAAGAGAGCAAGTGGAGTTAGAAGATGGAGAAGTCAAGTTTGGGCCTTCCACATTTCTAATTTCTTTTCTTCCTGTATGCATTTTAAATTACAGCAGAGATCAATTGATGCTTTTATCTATTATTAAGAACTTAATGGATCAGCTGTTCTCTGTTGATTATGCTTGAGGTAAGATGAGAGGATTCTCAGCAGAAGGTATGTTACTTAACAGCTGCCATTTACTGAAGATTTAGGGATGAAAGCGACCTGAAGTGTGGTAGCTGACATGGATTTCAAGCAGCTTCTCCCCAGACCTCGAACCTGTTTGATCACATTTTAGAAAAAGAAAAGACTGTTCTGCATTACGGATGGCTTCTATATAGTCTCATACACCTTGTTCATGTGACAGACAGGTCATCGAAGAATAACTCATCTTAAAGCTGGGGTGGGCAGAGTGTGGACTGGATGCCACATGCATCCCTCAAAGCTACTTTTTTTTTTCAGATTCTAGCCCCCTCAGAGTTCTTGGTCCAAAAAGTGTGAAAGGAGAAACAGCAATTTATTTATTTATTTCATTGATATACCACCCCATTAGTGCAACGTACTATTCTGGGTAGTTTACAGCATATTAAAATAAATAAACATGTAAAATAAACCTATAAACAGTGGAAGGAATAAAAACATCACCTTTTGGAATAGGTCTTGGGAAGGTCCTGCAGTGTTTAACACCCGTAAATGCCAAGTTTGCATAACTAGAGGCAGACTTCCAGACCATTCTGGGTTTGCCTTTTCATTTTTCTCCACATTTTTGTCATTTGTGTGGACTCTGGAGAGTTCCAGGGGCATAACATTTCTCCCCCCCAACCCACCAAACGTGCCCACCTCATTTTAGAGCCATGGGCTAAAATCTAGTTGTTTGTCTCACCTAGAATGGACTCACTGAATCAACTGTTGCATGGTAACACTTACATAAATCCTGTTGATTCAATGCATCTGTTTTAGCTGGACTTCACAACTGGATTAGGGCCTTGTTATTTATTTCCTGCGCATCAAGAAGACAGGATTGGTTCTAAGAGTATAGTTATATGTGACAATAAGAAGAGTGAGGTTGAGGGCAGAGGCAGCAATGGAGTGCTGGAGGACAGCTAAATGCACCATGCATGCTGCACTGTGCCTGCTAAATTAAGTTGGTATCCTCCAGTCAAGTGCAGGATGCTCTTCCTTCATCACTACTGAAGTAACAGCAATCTGATTTCTTTATTTTTTGTGAATGAGACTGTGGCGGAATGCCCATGTCCCACCTGTCCGTCATGTATAGCTCTAGAGCTGGAGCCTATGAGAGGACAGGAGGGCGGGGTCAGAGAGACAGTTGGAAACTGAGAGAGGAAGAGATAGGAGGTTTTAGAGAGTTTTATGTGAGAGATTGGAAAGTTGGTGTGGTATAGTTGGTGTATGAATTAAAGAATAGATAAAAGATAGAAGTGAAATAAATAGACAGTCATCTAATAGTATTCCAGTGATTCACAGTGATTTATATGAAAAGTACTACCAATAAAGAAGTGTGTCTAATATCCAAGTAATGAGTGCAACACAATACAACATCTATTAAAATACTTATGTGATTCAACAAATAAACAATAAATAAGCAGTTATCTTTGACAACACGTGTCCAGGCAGCATTATTGGTAAAGTGTGGATAAAGATCCACTGGTGGCAGTTGGTGTAAGGAGAATAAAGAACGTCGTGCCCAAAGGTGGGACCTGGGTTTGAGGGAAACAAACTAGGGACACTGGGGGTGCGCGACATAAGTGGTGGCATCAGCGGTGGGATATGAAATAAATAAATTCCAGTGAGCCAAAGAAAAGAGAAAAGAAATTCTCTGAGTCTGAGGGACCTGTTAGTCCAATGAGAAGGAGTGGGGAACCCTAAAAGCTCTGTGTGGATAGCTTGGAAGGGACTCCTGATCGTGGAAAGACTAAGGCAGGAAGAGACTCTGAGGAGAATTTAGTGTTTAAAATTTACCTCAAGCTTAGGGAAAGACCAAGAGGGCTAACTTTAGATCCCTAGCTCTGAAAGAGGAGCGCAGAAGGGAATAAAAAGGAAGCCAAGGTCCAAGGAAGCTGAGGGGACAAAATCTAAGTGGTGGCTGGAATAATACAACTATTAAAGGAAAAAGCTGGGTGTCTGGAGACTAGAAGAAACAGTGTTTCAGAACCAGAGAAGGCTAGGTGCCTAAAGAAAGAAATAAAGTAACTGCTGCTGCAGCAGAAGGCTACTGTATATCACTCTCTCTCTCTAACACAGAAAAGGAAAAAGTGTTTTTAAATTGAGGCTTGTCTATTTGCCTCTATTAAACCAACCAACTTATCCAGAGAAAGACAAATAAACCATGCCTTCTAAGAGGGGGAAACGGTTAACAATGGAGGTATCTGATGTACAAGGTTTACCTCACGCAGAGGAAAGCCCTGAATTAGCTGAGCAATATGATGATGCTCAAGAGGATAGTACCTCAAGGGGAGAAGCTGCTTTAACCTCCCAAGAGTTTCAGAAGTGGAAATTGGAAAGGGAATTTCAATTACAAGAGTTACAGCTTAAGGCTGAGGAAAAAGCTTTACAGCTCAGGGCTGATTCTGAGGCCAAAGAAAGAGAGATGGAACTAGAAAAGAGACAGATGGAATACCAACTAGAAATGAGACGATTAGAATTATCAGCCAAGAATAATAATAATAATAATTCAAATACTGAGGAGGGGAATTTATCAAAAGCTGACTTAAAGAAATTCCCTCAATTCAGAAAGGGTGATTGCGCTGAGGCATTCCTCATTGCTTTCGAGAGGACATGCTGGGACTATAAAGTGAAAGCTGAGGAGAGAATGATTATTCTCAGGTCTCAAATAAGTGGAGAGTTAAATGAGATTTATTCTCAAATGGCCCCAGATCAAGCAAGAGACTATGAAGCCTTCAGGAAGTTGGTTTACGCGAGGTATGGGATCAATGCTGAGCACCTCAGACAGAAATTTAGAACATTGAAAAGAAAACCTGAGGAATCATATTATCAATTGGGAGCCAATCTGGTCAAATACTTGGAGAAGTGGCTAGAACACGCTAAAGTTGAGACTTTAGAAGAAATGAAAGATATTATAGGGCTAGAACAATTCTATTCAGTTCTACCAGGAGAACTAAGGTATTTGGTCAGGGATAAAAAGCCCAGAACGGTTCAACAGGCGAGTGAAGAAGCTGATTTTATCTCAGAAATATGAAACCCAAAATATTCTGAGGTAAAACTTGGAGGTAACAGCTGGGAGGAAAGAAGAAAAGAACCCAGAGATTACCACAAGAACTATCAGAATACTGGAGGCCGTTTTAGAAGCAAACCCTCAGAGCAGAATCAACAGATGAAACAAAGCTTTGAAGGGAAGGGAGAAAAGCCCCCTCTCTTTGAACAAAGGGGTCCAAAATTGTGTTATGGCTGTGGGAAACCAGGGCACTTCATTTCCCAATGCCAAACCTTAAAGAATAAAGAGGTTCCACAGAAAGGAGGTGGAAATGTACCCAGGAAAGTGTACTATGTACAACAGCAGGGAAAGACAGTTGAGGCAATTGAAAGTGGCGCTGAAACAGAGGTGGCAGAGGGCCAGGAAAAACAGCTGCCATTAGCCAACATTGTCCAATGCTTTTATATTGAAAATAACCAAGAATTGTTTCGGTGTTCTGGGGTACCCATTTATATAAATAATACAAAATATCTAGCGGTGAGAGACTCCTGCTCACAGGTGACTTTGTGTCATCCTGATATTATCCCTCAGAAAAATATAGTAAGAAATGAATACATAACCATAAAAGGGATTGGGAAAGAATTAATTACTCTACCTATGGCTCAAATACCAATGAAATATCAAGGGTGGACTGGAGTGTGGAAGGTAGCCCTCACGAATCAAATTCCTGCTCCATGTTTGATTGGATTAGATCTATCTGAGCATGTAAAGAGTGTTTTAATCACTACTCGCTCCCAGATAGAAAAAAGAGCAAAACCTGAAGAAAATTGTGAGATCCCTAATGAAATTATAGGAGGAGAGGAAGACAATATAACAGCTGAGGTGGTAGTTATAAGAAATCCTCAGGAAAATGCTTTTAAACAAGAGCAAAGACAAGATTCTACGCTACAACAATGCTTTGAGTCAGCCAGAGAAGGAACACTAACCCCTGAAAGCTTATACGCGTATAGGTCTGTACCCCAGGAAAGCACTGGATTCAGTCCTTTTGAATTGTTATTTGGGAGAATAGTGCAGGGACCCCTTGATCTACTAAGACTAAATTGGGAAGAGCAGAGGGAACAAGATCCTGAAACGGTGATCCAGTACCTAGATACCCTGATGAACTCCTTGCAGCAATTGCTGAAGTTAGCTTCAGAAAACTTGCTGAGGCAGCAAGGCAAACAGAAGCTATGGTATGACAAAAAGGCCAGAGAAAGATCATTCAGTCCTGGAGATGAAGTCCTGATGCTGAAACCTATTAAGGGGAACAAACTGCAGTTAAATTGGGCAGGTCCTTTTAGAATAATCTCCAAGATGAGTGAGGTGAATTACATAATTCAGGAGGAAGGAGAGGAAGGTCGAAGAGTAGTACATGTAAACATGATTAAACCGTACCATAGAAAAGAAAATATTGTCCTATATGCCATAAAAGAAGCTGACAATGAGAAACATGAATTGCCATATTGGGAAGGGCGAGGCGAACCCCAATATAACCCAGAAGATGTAAAGATCTGTGACACACTAAACCCAGAGCGGAAAATGGAAGCAAGAGCCTTGCTAATAAAATACAAGCAGGTCTTCTCCAATAAGCCAGGTGTAGCAAAGGGAGTGGTGCACAAAATTGATACTGGAGATGCACCCCCTCAAGCTGTCACTCCATACAGAGTCACAGGGCCATATGTAACCAAGGTTCGCCAAGAACTGGATGAGATGTTGAAGGAAAAAATCATTATACCTTCATCTAGCCCATGGTCAGCCCCGATAGTATTGGTAGATAAACCAGATGGCAGTATACGGTTCTGCGTAGATTATAGGAAATTAAATCATGTCACCAAGCGTGATGCATACCCGATGCCTAGACTAGATGATTTGATCGAGACAATTGGGCGATGTCAGTTCATATCAAGTCTAGACCTGACTAAAGGTTTCTGGCAAGCAAGGCTAGACCCCAAAGACCAGGAAAAGACTGCATTCTGCAGCCCTTTCGGATTATATGAATTCCGTGTCTTGCCATTTGGGTTGCGGAATTCACCGGCTACCTTTCAAAGGCTAATGGACCAAACTTTACAAGGGCTTAGGGAATTTACGGTAGCATATATTGATGACATAGGAATCTATAGCCAAACGTGGGCCGATCACCTGTACCATATTGAGAGAGTACTACAGAGGCTAAAGGAGGCAAGGTTAACAGTAAAGGCTAGTAAATGCCAACTGGGTAACTCGGAAATAAAATACTTAGGCCATATGGTAGGGGGAGGCATAATCAGACCCCTAGAATCAAAGATGGAAATCATCAGAAACTGGCCTAGACCAACAACAAAGAAAAAAATCAGATCTTTCTTAGGGTTAGTTGGCTATTATAGACGATTTATCCAAAATTTTAGTGAAATAGCCACCCCTTTATTGGACCTAACCCATAAAAGAAAAGCTGACGAGATCCTGTGGTCGAGCAACTGTGAAGAGACCTTCGAGAGGTTGGAGACTGCGCTGATGACCGGTCCTGCCCTGAGAGAACCAGATTTCCAGCGAGGGAGCACCGTCTACACAGAGGCATCCCACATCGGACTGCGAGCCGGGCTGAGCCAGGAGGATGACAACGGGGACCTTCATCCGGTGACGTTCCTGAGCAAGAAGCTGCAGGCTGGCGAGAGACACCTGTCCATCATATACCGTGAGTGTCTGGCGATTGTATGGTCTTTGCGGAAGCTCGGACCGTACATATGGGGAAGACATTTTGTTCCATGCACAGACCATTCCCTATGGCTGTGGTTGCGGACTGTCAGAACAATAAGAAGTTGATGAGGTGGGCCATACCCCTACAAGACTGTGACTTTGTGGATCCAGAGTCTAAGGGACTCAAACTGTGGTAGCCAAGGACGCCTTATCAAGAAGACCAGAAGAATGACTGATGGAAACAAAGAAAATGTAACTTGTAATGGTATTAGAATTGTTCTAAATAAATATTCTAAGAGTATATGTATATGAAATAAATAAAAATGCAATTTATAGATGAACTAATGATAAGTAAGAATAAAAGTGACTGAAGTGGTTTGTAAGTAATAAAAATGTTGATTAATGTTATTTGAATATAAAGTAATAAGAATAATATGCTTTCAACTAAGTAAAAGAGTAAGTATACATTGCAAATGTGTAAATGAGAATTGCATTGAAAAAAATGTTAGAAATATTGTTAAGAAAAAGCCTACGTTGTTCATGAGGGTAAACTACCATAAGTTTTACCCCATGAAACAAACTTTCCAAGGGGGGAGGTATGTGGCGGAATGCCCATGTCCCACCTGTCCGTCATGTATAGCTCTAGAGCTGGAGCCTATGAGAGGACAGGAGGGCGGGGTCAGAGAGACAGTTGGAAACTGAGAGAGGAAGAGATAAGAGGTTTTAGAGAGTTTTATGAGAGAGATTGGAAAGTTGGTGTGGTACTGTTGGTTTATGAATTAAAGAATAGATAAAAGATAGAAGTAAAATAAATAGACAGTCATATAATAGTATTCCAGTGATTCACAGTGATTTATATGGAAAGTACTACCAATAAAGACGCGTGTCTAATGTCCAAGTAATGAGTGAAACATCATACAACATCTATTAATATACTTATGTGATTCTACAACTAAACAATAAATAATCTGTTATATTTGACAACACATGTCCAGGAAGCATTATTGGTAACGTGTGGATAAAGATCCACTGGTGGCAGTTGGTGTAAGGAGAATAAAGAACGTCGTGCCCAAAGGTGGGACCTGGGTTTGAGGGAAACAAACTAGGGACACTGGGGGGTGCGCGACAGAGACATTTTATCTAAGTGGCAAAACTTCCTGGGGTGGCCTTGATTACTCACATATTTCTCTTTCTTTTAGGGCAGAATTTTAATCTAGCAATAGACTGATACCTCTCAGTGGCTACTAGTTATGATGACTATGTTCTGTAATGTATCCATTATCAGAGGTAGTATATAGCCATCACAACTAGTAGCTATTGAACATCATCATGACTCGTAACAGTGCTCGGAATGCTATTTTTAGAAAGCAATTTGTTCACAACAGATCCTTTCTCAAAAGTAATGTTACTTGTTACTCTAAGCAGTTAGACAAATAATTTTTAAAGTAAAGGAAAAAATTAGAAGTAGTAGACAAATGATGAATTAGTAACTAATATGTAATTTTTTGCCACTTTGTTAAAGGAAAAAAGAAAGAGAAAAAAGAAAAGAAAAATGCCTTCCAAATGGCCAAAGAATCTTAGAAAGTACAACTTTTTAGAAATACTGGCCTATTTCTATTTCTATCCTACTACCTTTTTACACCTGCAATCGGTATAATTTTCAGTGGTGAATTCCGGCAAGTTAAGAAGCCAATACAGGTATTTTCTGGCATCCAACTCAGTATGCACAGTGAATGACTTCTACTGACTTCATAAGTTATGGCAAAATTACCACTGACCACTGAGTCTAGTGGGCTTAACTAATAGGATTCTGGCCAATTAGTAGATTTTATTTATTAGACCAGAAAGTAACATTATGTGATTTTGCAAAACGTTTTAGAAAATGTAAAAATTGTGTCATTATTTCCCTGTTATCCCACAAAGTAATATGTTACCTGTTATAGGACAAGTTGCTTACAATCTCTGCTTCTGAATATTATTTTACTCAGAAACAACAATAGCAGAGGATGTTAGCCACCTTGAAGATTTATCATAGGTATCAGATAGGCCACTGTACAGGATGCTGGGCTTCAGTGATCTTTGATGTAATCCATTAGGATTATTTTTAGGTACTTCTGTATTTATTGAAAAACTTGTATTCCGTATTTTCTGCATACAAATCATTTGGCTAACAGCAATTAAACCCAATAGTAAAATACAATGCTATTTTGAGGTAATAAAAACAAATGTGTACTGTAAATAAAATGTAAGAAGAAATGCCTGCCTAAAAATAAAGAGCCAAGACCTATTGGGTCCTTTCATGGGCAGAAGAAACCCACCAGAAAAGGTTGAAGAAGGTAATTTCCACCCCTTCTCCACAGTCCTGATACATCTGTAGCAGTATATTTTCCCTCTCTGTCTCCATGTCGAATACTATTTATTACTAAAACAAAACCCTGCTCGAGGGGTCCTCAGCACCCTGGAGGAGATACAGTGGTGCCTCGCAAGACGAATGCCTCGCAGGACAAAAAACTCACAAGACGAAAGGGTCTTGCGATATTTTTCATCTTGCGAGGCGCGTTTCCCATAGGAATGCATTGAAATTTAATTAATGCGTTCCTATGGGGAAAAAAAAAAGTCAGAAACCCAAAAAAAGTCAGCAAAAAGTCACTTACCAGGTAGAGTAGACTGAGCCCAGCTCCTCAGTGCCTTTGTAGCCCCAGAACAGCCGGAAAAAGAGTGCCAAACAGCGGAGAGTCAGCAACCAGCAGGGAGCCGGCAGCCATTTTGTGTTTGTCTCCGCTCCTGCCCCCCCTCCCCGCCTCTCAGCTGATCGGCGCTGGGTCTAAGAGGCTTTTTCCCTGCTAGGCAAGCCTCGGGAAGCCTTAGACCCAGCGCCGATCAGCTGAGAGGCGGGGAGGGGGGGCAGCTGATCCGCGGGAGGCTTGCCTAGCAGGGAAAAAGCCTCTTAGACCCAGCGCCCATCAGCTGAGAGGCGGGGAGGGGGGCAGGAGGGGAGACAAACACAAAATGGCTGCCGGCTCCCTGCTGGTTGCTGACTCTCCGCTGTTTGGCACTCTTTTTCCGGCTGTTCTGGGGCTACAAAGGCACTGAGGAGCTGGGCTCAGTCTACTCTACCTGGTAAGTGACTTTTTGCTGACTTTTTTTGGGTTTCTGACTTCCCCCCCCCCCCATAGGAATGCATTAATTAAATTTCAATGCATTCCTATGGGAAAACGCACTTCGCAAGACGAAATTTTCGCTAGATGGCATTAACCATGGAACGGATTACTTTCGTCTTGCGAGGCACCACTGTACTGAGGGTTTGTAGGGACTGTGTGGGACAAAATATCTGTCATGCCCATGTAATTCTGAAAGACATTTCTGTCATTGTAAGGTCCCATTAGGATCCTGTCCAAGATCTTTACCATAAGGCCAATGACATCAAAATGCCAACTTAGCATCCAGAGACAAAGTATTCAACAGTTTAGGTGTAGCCACTGTTACAATCCTTTATCTTGTCCCCATTGGTCTTTCCTCCACCACAGGACAAAGAAAGAATATCTTAGGTCATCTGATGAGGAAGTCCCTAAGGTATCTTCAAGCAGTATGAAGAAAACAAGTTTTCATTCTCATCTTCTTTGAAGTTGTGGCTTCATTTCAGCAAACAGTATCATGATAGAGTATGATGTTATCCCTTTCATTCATTTTACGCACAGATTTATGCCTGTCCTTTTCTCCGAAAGAAAGAGATTTCAGTATCCTTTAACTGTTTTATTAATAATCCCATGCCACACTCACAGCCATCTTTTTTCTTGTCTGCCTCCCTCCTTTCTCTTTTGTTACTCTCTCAGTCATACTGGGTCTCCCCCACGGCAAGTGTCCAAAACCCCAAACTAATTGTTAACACAAGAACACACAGGTGACCAGCGAGCGTGTCACAACAGGTAGAGTGATAAGATGTACTCAATTCATTGTACATGCAAGACAGGAGCTAGCTGTGTTGCAAAGTAAGCAGGTTGCCAAAAGACACAGTAACTATAAGAAGTAGGTTACCTACCTGAATGATGTTTTAAAAAAGGACTAAACAGATTAATTGAGGCATGTCATTATGGCTGTAAATCGTGCTAGTGGTATATGATTCAGAATATCTCTGAATTCCATAGGTAACATGAATGGAAGAATGCTATTGTCCCTGTGTCTTCTATGTGGGGCTTCCCAGATGCAAGGCTAAAATAATGTTCTGCACTAGACAGATGTTTGGTTTCATAGGTCACAGCAGTTCTTATCTACTTAAGTCCAGTACTACCTGAAATCCATTATTTCCCAATTAACTCCACCCTTTTACTTTCACCTAAGTTGCTCCCCTATGTTGAATTTTAGATTGTAAACTCCTCAGGGTGAGAACCAATTATTTCAGTAGGGTTTATGTATTCTTATTCTGATATAGTTAGTGGGGCTTATATATGCCTAGGATTGTATTGTCAGTCAGCCTTGATCTCAGCAAAAGCAGAGGTGGAGGGACTCTTGAAATGAACACTGCCATTTTTAAAACTCATTAATTATCATAGCCACATCTGCAAGTGGCCTGTATTCAGATTACCAGGTCAAAAGAGCCTTGAATAAATGCGTACATTCTAAGCAGGCACCATCGCATTTCCAAGAGAAGATCCTTTGATGGCAAAACTCTGAACATTTCTCATCTTTTCTCAGAAGTGAATGTATGTCACCCATCCCACATCACATTGTCAAATTATTGTTCACAGCTATGTGCACATATCTTCTAAAGGGACTGTTGAAAGAGTTCTTACATATTTTTCTTGCAAAGGCAAAGATAAATGTGTGCTTTGATTGACGTTTCTTTGGGACTACTTCCCATGTGATTTTTATCTACAACGTGGAAAGATGCAAGTGTGAAAATTTTTTGAAATTTATAAGAAAAGTAAAATTAGCAGCTATCGGTCCATGAGCATGGAATGCCCCAGGCAGATGTTCAGCTGACTGTGGATTTGTGCATCTAGGGAATCTGTGCTGAAATGCACACATGTTTGAACCACATCTGAGCAGGATCTGAGTTAGAGAGACTACCTTGGGAAAATGACATAACATTTGTGGTGACGTTTCCTTGTAAAATTCAATTGCAAATGTTCCTCCTAACGATTCGAAGTGAGAGAGGCTGCCTAGTCATGTGCTTCTCTAAAGCCCAGAAAAAAGTAAATCACATTTCCAATATGCTGTGAAAACTCTGTACACTCATTTCTCTAGTTAGGTTTCCTGGAGCCATTTATGTTTTTTGTGTAACTTTTAAAAATTTAATTTACAGTGACTAGTTCTCAACCAAGTAGATAATGTTGTACAAAATATAAAAAGAAATGAAGAAAGAATCCTTTGATGTGGAAAAAACTCCGCCTTTCGTCTTTTTCAAAAGTCACCACCATATCTTTTGTATCTTCTGTTCATACGCCCTTTATTGTCCCTCTTTGGCACTACTAGTTGGAGTTGGTCTGTGAAATGAAATTTCTCTCATTCTGATATAACCTTTTGTGTCTCCACTCATTGGCTGTAAATATAACATTCTTTCTTTTCCCCTCATTTATTTTCACTTCGGGGTTCAGCAGGCCCATTAAGCACTTCACTAAAAGAAAAGATGGGGCCTTGCAGGTGAATTTCCAAAGCTGTTCAATGCCAATCAAATCTATATTTATCTTTTCTGTTCATCATGTGCATTGTTCCCCTCTTCAAGCTCATTGCAACTTTAGTCGTCACAGCACAATGTTTTGAAAGAACCAGGAAATTAAATTAATTTATAAAGTTTCACAGGCTAATTTGAAAAGGTGATTTGAAAGCACCATCTTTACCAGAGACCTTGGAAAAACACAGTCAGCATTGAATTTGGACCCAAATTGTCCAATTCTCATTTTCTCTGCAGAGTGATTCACCCCGTCTTTAGGCAACATTTCATCTGCAACATTTAAAAACTCCAAATTGCTAAATCAGTAATTTTAGGACTTAGGATACAAAGTACTAGAACATTCTCCTATGAAATCATAGAAACATAGGAAGTTATTTTATACCAAGACAGAGATTAGTCTATCCCAGTGATGGTGAACCTATGGCACGTGTGCCACAGCTGACACAGAGAGCCCTCTCTGCGGGCATGCGAGCCATAAGTCGCCGGATTGCTACTCCCCCCCTGCAGCCAAACCTGAGGAGGTGGCTGCAGCGACCTGACAGGCAGCGGGCCAGAATCCGGAGCAGCTGGCGCTGGCGGTGGATCTGGAGTGGGGTCTCAAGGCACCTCCGTGCCCGGGATTCCCCCTTCCGCCACCACTTCCGGTTCCGCCGCTGCCCGCCGTCCACTGGGTTTTTTTGGGTTTTTTTCAGTTTGGGCACTTGGGCCCAAAAAGGTTCGCCGTCACTGGTCTATCCATTCTATTGTTTATCTGTGAAGATTCTCAGTCATCCAGGTGAGGTTATCTGGAAGTTGAGTCATGGCAACTGAACTTCTTTCTTATTAGATTGAAACGTTTCACTACTCATCCAACTAGCATCTTCAGTCTGAGGAGAGTTGGTAGGAGGTCCCTGATATATCCTCCATGTTGGTTTCATTCTATTGTTTATACTGACTAGGAGAGGCTCTGAGGGTTCAAGACAAGAGTGTTTCCCAGTCACACCAGGAGATGCCAAGGATTTTATCTGGTGCCTTTATCTGGCAAGAAATGTGTTCTACCTCTCAAATGATCTGAAGCAGACAACTGTTGAGACCTATCATTCTTGGGTTCCAATGATCTCTTGAAACCTGGCATTAGCAAAAAGGAACTACCTGTGCAGAAAGCCAGTGCTGTGCCTCTGGAAGCCTCACCTTCAAAGCCTCTTGTTTCACTTGTGGTGCTCTTCAACATTTGTATTAATGATTTGGATGAGGAGGTGCAGTGAATTATTATCAGATTTGTGGATGACAGAAAATGGAGTGGAATAGCTAACACCCTGGAAGACAGAAACAAAATCCAAAGGGATCTTGATAGGCTTGAGCACTGGGCTGAAAACTACAGAACGAAGTTTAACAGAGATAAATGCAAAGTCCTACAACTACAAGAAAGAAACCAAATGCACAATTACAACATGGAGGATACTTGGCTCAGCAATACCACATGCAAGAAGGACCTTGGAATTGTTGCAGATCACAAGTGGAATATGAGCCAACAGTGTGATGCAGGTGTAAAAAGGCAAATGCTATTTTAGGATGCATTAACAGAAATATAGTGTCCAAATCACATACTGGAAATACATCTGCTCTCTTTGGCACTATATGTAGTGATGGAAAATGCACTTTAAGAAGGATGCAGATCAACTGGAACAGGCTCAGAATAGGGCAATAAGGGCAATCGGGAGTCTGGAAGCTAAGCCCTTTGAGGAAAGATTGAAAGATCTATGCCTGTTTAGGCTTGAGAAAAGAAGACTGAGGGAAAATGTGAGAGCACTCTTGAAATACTTGAAAGATTGTCATACAGAAGAGGGGCAAGATCTGCTCTCGATCATTCCATAGTGCAGGATGTGTATTAATGGGCTCAAGTTACAGGAAGTCAGATTTCGGTTGACTATATAAAAAAACTTCCTGTTAGAGCCATACAACAATGAAACCAATTACCTCAGGAGGTGGTGAGTGCTCCTATAGTGGAGGCATTCAAGAGAAAAATAGACAGACATCTGTTGGCTATATTTGAACTTGGATTCCTTGACTGAGCAGGGAGTTGGACTCGATGGTCATTTAGCCCCCTTCCAACTCCATTATTCTAAGATTCTATGATTCTATACTGCTGGCAAGAGGATGGAAGAGAGCATGGAAGGCATGTAATATTTTATTGTGGGGAGAAGGGGCTTAGCACAAGGGGTGGACTTGCTTCCTCCTGCAGGTAGGGGTCAAGTTTGACTCTTTCCCGGAAGTATAGCCAACACAGTTGTACAATGCCAAAATCTAAGTCCTTTAGATCTGGACCGGCCAAGTTGTGAACAGAAAGGCTCCTTTCATTTATGGAAGTCATTGGTATCCAGTGCAAACTCATTGCTTTGGAAAAGTGATGGGGTTCCCTTCCCCATGCAATCCACTTAAGTGCATTCTGTGTGGCCACAAAGGGTCCCCACAACTCTTGAGGACAGCTTTTAAGAGGAACAGGGGCCCACGGTGGGAGGGAGGAAACTGAAAAACTACGTCACTGACACCTTTCCCCACTCTGATTGGAATTGTGCTTACAGGCACTTTGAAGCCAACCTTTTACTTTCATGTTATGTTATGACCCCAATTTATGTTCCAGCCTTAACTGTAGAAAACCATTTTGCACTACAGTTGCATTATAAATGTGCTTCAGACAGACACAGTGTTAACGAACAGATTTCTAACAATATATTTTTCCACATATTCTCTAGTATTTCAAAAACTACAATTATAAATGCATGAGCCCACATACATGAATAACTTGTATGTATTTATTTGTATAACATACTCTCTCTCATCCTCCCCTACTCCTACTCCTTATTTTCTCTTTCTCCATATTAAAGTCATGGTTTGGATTTACATGAATCCTGAATCTACAACCAAATTGGACTGCTTCAGAAAGATCTGGGAGAGTCAAAGCAAGAATCCTTCGCAGGGGACTGAATCCAATGCAGGATTTCAGACACTGTGTCTGCAAACTGCATTCAGTTTTGACAAACAGAAATAGGTAGCTTTATAGCTATTTTTAAATTTGCTTTATAGTTATTTTTCAATTTACAATGATAATCAATGGAAGGCATGAAGATTTGCATTGAGAGTAAGGCAATGTCTCAATAACTATGTTGAATTAGTCTACTTCCTAAATCATTGGATCTGAACTACAGTTTGTGGTTGGTGCACACACCTCTTGTGGGTTCAAGACAGCTGGTGTGATAGTTGTCTACCTTGTTCCCTTGAGTAATGGAAAAGAGGGGAAAGAGTTGACCTACAGTACTGCCCCCATCTTACCTTCTTCCAGTCCCCGACTAAGAATTTTCTTGCTTAAGATGGCTCCCTCATTTCTATCATCCAGTTGCTCTGCTCTGGAGCACCCATTTCCCTGATTATTGCAGACAATGGAAAGTGGTGAAAGTGCAAAGTAACTATTAAGGGATGGAAATTGTATTTATTTGAAGTGAATGAAGCTTTATTTGAAGCTTATTTTCACATATGCATCTTGTTCAAAATCATCAGTGCATGTATAAATAAACCTTCTTTAATCTAAGAAAGGATTTTAAATTGTTGGCAAAGAAAGCACATAGCCCTGTCCTGAAGTCATCCCAAAAGCAAAGGAGATTACCCATAGGAGGGAAATTATAGATCATTATTCCCCACAAATGAACATAATTACATTGCCTTAAAATACGATATGATTTGTTTTTATTTCATGCTTTCATTTTTATACGAAATATCTAGATCCAGTTAATGTTCTGGAAATAGAACATTTACAGCACTGGAAATATGATGTCACATTATTGACACAGGATATAACTATCCATATATGCCACTAATGACAAAAGTTATAAGTGATCCATATCTTCCAGGACACTATGATAATCTTCAGAGGCTCTTCCCCAAGTGTCCTTGTCAAATGAGCTGTGTTAGTGTCTGCAGGTGGGGTGGGGATGAAGGGTAGGAATAAACTGCAGCTTCACAATTAGAAATAGAGCTACCTTAGAAACTGAATGATGTCTGATCTTCCAACATTTCTTTGCCAGCTTTGCAAGCTGTAAAATAGCTTGCTTTGGTCTGGTGATTAGTCATCAGAAAGTAAATACCTAGGTAAAATTAATTTCCATTTTGATTGTGCAAACACAGCAGCTTGGAAGAGGGATGTTTTATTATCTTATAATTGTAAAGCTGTCCTTTTCTCTGTTTCTACCCTAAGTGGAGGACTTTTTCAGTGATTGCACACCACTGATGGAATAGTCTTGCCATAAAGGCTTCCTTTATTCCTGTCTTGTTTCTTTTCAACTTCAAGTGAAGTACTTTGCACCATTTCCCCAATCTTAATCTAATTTTAATTTTAAAAACATGTCTGATATTGTTTAAAAGCAGGTTGGTTGCTCATTTTATTCTGAAGATATTTCATCTTGCTTTTAATGTTACATTCTCAGTCTCTGACTCTTTCGCCTCTCTCTTGTCTGTACACAACCAAGAATGCCTATAATTAATACATGCTATAAAATGCTACAAACTACGTGAATGAAAATGGCTAGTGGTAGTCAAAAGTCTAACCCCCACTAAGGATTCTTGGGACAATAAGAGTCTTTTCTGGGCCTTTTGTTTCCCATAAGAGATTTTTGGGGTGCAACCCTTCTATCTCTCTTTGCAAAGTAAGGGAGCAGGTTTTATTAAGGATGTACATGGAAATTTTCAGTATTATCTAATTTCAAGTTCTTTTTTAGGGGATGACTATTTCATTTTCATAGTTTGTTTTGGGGTTTTGTGTGTGTGCCTGTTGCAGTTCGATCATTTTGCATGAAAGGGTCCACCTTTTCTTTTTAAAAAAGGTTTCATTTTCCCATTCATGTTTAATGGCACCAGTAGTCCAGAAACTTTGAAGAACCCTTAGAAACTATTGCAAAAAGCAGTGGCAAGGTTACAGAGAACCAATCTACTGCAAAAGAAGGAAAGAGTCAATGAGAAAGAAAAGACAATACTCAGACCCATACAAGAACCAACACAGCTCAGTTGCATATTGGCATAGCCTCAGAAAAGCAAACAAAACAGTCTCAGTCCCCCCATATATATTTTTAAGGAATAAATACAAAGTAAATTAATCAAATAACATTTTTTAAACATCAAAAAGAGAAAGCATTCACCTAGAGGGAAAAAATAGCAAAACACATACACATACATAGCCCACTGCAAACAAATAAAGGCAAAAATGCAATTAAATCCCATCCTCAACCAAAACAACTAGAATATGTGGAGATACCTATTTCCCCATTCCTCCTGATACCTTCTTTTCTGTTCCTTGAGTCTAGCAAGCGGCAACAGGCAGAACAGGTGGGCAGCAACAAAAATAATCCAAGAAAGTAAAGGATCCAGTTCCCCTTGAAAAATAAAACACCAACGGGGGGGGGGGGGGTCCCGAATGAATTCAAAGAGGGTTTAAAAAATAATCCCCAGGATGTACACTGACATAGGCAGGCTGCCTGGTGGCAGAGGCAGAACAGTCCAAGATGGAGGAAAGCAATAGCTACCACACAGATTCCCACAGGAATGACAGAAGCAAAGAGCATTCCTTGTCACTAGATTCCAATCAGTCCAGGCCCTTTTACAGATTAAATATTCCTGTTCCTCCAGACAGTCTGATTACTGTCTACTGACAGCACCCATAGTGATGCTATTGGATGAAAATTTTCCCTGGCAATTTGACAGACAAAGGATGAAAGAAAGGTTAAATGAAAGAGGGAAGCATGAAAAAACAAGAAATATTCACGTACCTCTCTTTCATTAATACAAATCATTCGTGTTTTTCCAGGCATCAGCTTCTTTTGTGTTTCCCCCTTTTTGTATAAACAAGAAAGGTCCATGCCTGATTTTTATCACTTGTCAAAAGTGTATGCATCTTTCCAAACTTGCAAAAGTTCTGCCCCCAGCACTTTGAATACATTTAGGGATTTCAGATAAAATTAACAAAGGAAATAAAACATAGAACACAAACAAATCTCCATTAATTTTAAGCCAAAAAGGAAGAAACAATAAAATAAAAATCAATGAAGAGAGCCATGTTCGTAAAATCATTTTTCATTAGCACTATAACACATTGGTATTAACCGCTATTGTGTTTTAAAGAAAATAGCTAGGAAAGATTTTGAGTCTCAATTAAAATATTGATATAAAATATCAATAACAATATAAAACAAAACACATTTCTATAGTGGAGGTTTTCCTCTCAATTCAAATACCAGCTTTCGAAATGGGGAAGGTCATCGGGATACAAGAGCTTGAATCTAAGGAGCAGAGTCATTGAGTTATATTTCCAGGGCTTAAAGCTGAGAGTGTGGATGCATAACTACCAGATAAACACCCTTACCTCAGTTTCCTTAAGCACCATATGGTTCATTGTTCAAGAACACCACAATTGATTGGTGGAATATTTGTACTTCTGGCTAGAGAGAGGGTGTTTGAGAGAAAGTAAGCATCTCCACAGGACTGAAAAAAAACACAGTGTTTGGTCAATGTTGCAACTATTAATACAAGGCTGTATAATTACATTTGGATGGGTGCAGTCCCACAGCCCATAATATAATAACCTCCATGACAGGTCCCCATGGCTTGCAACAGTAACACTTACCAATAATAAAAGTAACTACAGTAGACTTAGGGCTCGATCCCACTGACAATAAATCCGTGTTCTGCTTAAAAACAACAACACAAATTTAAGCATAGACGCAAGGCCCCTGCACACATGGACGACTCTGCTAAGGGAGTGAGTTTTTTGCTCCCCTGCTAGAGGTCAATTTATTTTGAGGATGATTCCAATGAACCAATTCTGCATATGTGAACACCCTTGCTTCATGTTTCTTTGTGTTTTTTTTGACAACCACCAGCCAGCCAAGCTTTCCTTGTCTCCCCTTTTAGCCCCCACCACTTCCCTCCCCTTCTGCCCATCTCTCAACCAACCTCTTCTCCTCAACCCCCTCCAAATTCTTCCTCTTTTCTATTCCCCTCAGTCACCTGCCACCACCCTCACCCCTTGTTCCTCTTCCCATTTCATCATTTCATATGATTTTTATATGGGATCCTCATGAAACCACCATCAAATTATAGGTAGAGAAAACAGAAAATAATTAAAAGAAGCAGTAGATCAGTGAAGGATGCTTGAATGGGCTCACCAAAGACTTGTACAAATAAAACAGTATTTGTTTGGCTAAGAATAAAAAGAAAGTTTGCCAAATGAGCATCTCTGGAAAGGATAAACAGGATAAACAGGATGCTACAACAGCCATCTGCCTAACATCTTTTTAAGCAAGGCCTCTGATGAAAAGTTAAAGAAGTTGGGCCACATCCAGCACCACATGAGTGGACGTCCACTCTCACCAGTAGGATTATTCCCACACAGGCACTTCACCTACTTCCATCTTCCCTGTAACCTCTCACCAAATCTGCTCTAGGTGGTACCCCAAGCCTTCAGGGCAGATCTTGAGGCATGCAAGGGATAAAAGGACAAAGGAAGACATCCCCCCACCTCATTCTGCAGACAGAAAAAAGCTTGATCAACACTGGTACTTCATTGGATTCCATCAACTAATGTAGGAAAAGAACATCCTTCAGCTATGCTAGTCCCAGGCAACAAGTGTGTAGAACATAACAGACCCAAACCAAACCTTTGCATTGTACCTGAAAACAAGAAGAAAGCTAGTGAAATTTAAATGATATCAATGGTCAGGATTCTATTTGTTTCTTCCACTCACTTGTCTGCCTTTCACATGAACTGCTGGATACTTTCTGAGCTTGCTCAAGGAGATACTACTAGTATCTCATCGGGCAGTCTAGGAAACCATCTGGGTACTCATGCAGTGAATTGTTGCATGAACAGAAGGAGCAAACAGAATTCTTCCCATTATGTGATATGCTCCATGCAGTCAGTCTTAGTTGAACAAACTGAGGTTTCCAAATAATCTTCAAAAGCAGCCCCATATAAAAGACTCTGCAGCAATCTATTCTGGATACTACCAGAGTATGGACAGTTGTGATGACAGCAACATTACCCAAAGATTATGGGCCAACTGAAGCTGGAGAAGATGCTTCATACAGCTGATGCTATTTGTGCATTTAATGTCAAGACTGGTCTACTGCACCCCAAAGCTATGAAGAAACATTTGAAAGAAAGTACAACTCAATCCAGAACACACTAGATCTTCTCACCTCCTTTAACAAACTATACCAAACAGGATGTCCCATTGACCGACATCCTATTACTTATTGTGAGCCAAATTGTAACTTTCTGTCAGTTTCTCCCTAATAAACAAAGCATCCTTGCTGCAACTCTTGCTGCACATTCATGCATGCATCAAGCCAGTGTGAATCCCCCCCCCCCCCCGCCCCAAGAATGAGGAAGAATGAACCAAAAGGTATGATTTGGCTTATGCCAAGCAACAGGATTTTGGTCATTACCACAACCACAACAGAATTTATACACAGACAGCCATAAGTGGTGTGTGACCATCTGGGCTTCAGCTCCCCAAATGTTGGAGTGATGTCCCCCGCCCCTGTCCTTCTCCATGAACCACCATGACACATATCAATACTTAAATGTATTTACCATGAATAAGAAACCGTAAGGTTTGATCATACTCATATAGTGGCAAACATGACGTCTAGCCCAACACATATAATCGTGGTTGTTTTGTATAAAGCCTATCGTTACTTTGTATAAAGAAAGCCACAGCTACTTCTTCATGCTGTAATAGTTTCCTGGCCAGGGGATTCATAGGCTGCAACCCTACATACACCCATGATAAATGTCTTCAATGCATTGAGACATCTTCTTTTCTGAGGGCCAAGCTCCATGTCACTTTAAGGATGCAACCAGCAGCTATATATTTGTTTATTTCTTTTTACCCTAAAGTCACTGCTGAAGATGCAATCCAGATCAGGACCTTAGTGTGTGAAGGGATGGGGAAAGGTTTTATTTCACTCATCATATTAACGTCTGTACTCAGGCTCTTTTAGGGACAAATTCTTACAACTTGCCCTTCACGTGGACACCGTGGTCCATGAGGTTTGCCACTTGTGCTCTGAAACCAGTGTTTGGAGAAAAATAAAGTGATGGATCATTTTTGTGTGGTAAAAATATTATCTAGCTCATCTATCAGATCCCACCCCTCAAAGTGGTCATCTCCTCCTTGCTTCTTTCCCTTGTTATTCAGTCCCTTTGCCTTGTGTCTCATTTCTGTTTTTCCGTGTGTTTACTTGCTGACCTGTTTTGCTCTCTGTGATTCTTCAGTATGTCTGCTTATTTCTGGTACCTTCCATTATCTCAGCCACATTTCTCTTTCCTTTTTCACCCTTCTTCCCTCCATTGTTTTGCCCCTCTTTCTAGACCAAACTCCTACCTTCTGAACATATTGTGTTTCTTCCCTGCATCAAGCGCCTATCATATCACATGCTTTCATTTTTCATGGCTGCTCTAGCTCTCATTCCCTTCCACTTAAGGAGCATGGAACAATCTATTAAGAGGTATTACTTATAAATATGCCTCCTTAAGAAACTGTTGGTATGGTCTACAAACTTTCCCCCCATTCAATAGCAGGAAACATACTCCCAGATTAGGTATTTCCATCAAAAACTACTGCCGAGGAAGGAAACCCTGTTTCCTGCCGAGGGAAACAGGGTTTATAAAACCACAATTTTCAGCCCATAATCACTACTCATCATTGTCCACTTGGGTAAGGGACACAAGTAGAGACTTCAGGCTTTCAGAAGGTAGCAAGGTTGAGAGGTAGAATTGTAGCATCAGTGAATAATAGCTGTATTTTTCAACATATTAATTTTTCTATTACTCTCTTGCAGCAAAAAGCGGAATGTGACAATTAGGTAATTACATAAAAGCCCAACTGCAATTAGTTACATACAAAACCTAAACCAAAAAGAATTACAGTGATAATTAGCGGTGCAGTTATGATGATGACACAAACATCCTAGCATGGCAGTGGACATGGTAAAAGAATATATAAGGAAACAGAAGTGACATGTGTAGCTTAAAATTCCTAGGGGATAAGAAGACTTAACATTTCTGATAGGTCCATCTCAGCTTAAAAGAAGTAGTACAAAACCCAAATGGGCACCATCTATCCTTGACCATGGCCACTCAGCTATAGCTATGCGATGACATTCAGTGTCAACAAATACAAGGCATTCACCAAATACTCCCTCCTTTGGCGGGACTCTCTTGGCAGGAGGGATGTATCTGCTTTGTCTCAAAGTACAGGAATAGGGAGCTCCATGGTTACTTGCAAGGGCCATAACAGTAATTCTGAAGGAAAATCTGCACTGAAATCAACAAACATGCATGCGAATGCACATTCTTCTTCTAGAGCAGGGCCTATATGACTAGGTCACTCATCACAGTAGCCAGGGCAGGATAAATAATGTCTGGGACCATTCTAATTTCTGGTGCTTCAGTTCCTTTTCTCCAACAAAAGGAGCCTAGTAATTGAAAAATAAAATTGAATTACTGAACATTGCCCAGGTTTATCTGACACAGACGTTTTAAAAGGAAATTTAATAGTACTGACAGAGCGAATGGAATGCTCGATACGTTTTACTGTTTCATTTGTACTGTTAAAAGAAATTTATGAGGCCTTTTTTTCCCAGTGTGTGTTTGTAAAGAAAGCGACCTTATCAAAAATTTAAAATCAGAGTTGTTGTTGGTTTTTTTTTAAAAAAAAAACACACACTAAAAGAAAGCAACGTTAAATAAACATGAACCTTGGTTATCAAAAATATTTCCAAGTTATAACAGGCCAGGTGCTTTTTCTGTCTATTATTTCTAGAATTCACAATGGAACTTGTTTGAAATGCAATTAGTGAGCAAAGTTTGAAAGGAGAGGCTGACAATTCTGCTCAATGGAAATATATATTGCTATTATAGTGGTCTGAGAATGTCATGATTTTTCCTCTGGGGCTCAGAATTACACTTTAGTATCCTGATAGATCATAGATGTTAGGTTATTATAAAATGCTGACAGATAAGGCTGTGATTTGTGAAGGCTCTGTATGAATTTTGCCTTTAATTTCTGTTAACATTTGACAGAGCGTCATGACGTTGAAACCCAAAAAGTTCATTGAAATTCAGCATGAGGCTGACTACCTTGCATACATTTCACATTTACAGATAACACTCGTACATCTCCTGACACTGAGTTTCAAAACGAATATCTCATCAAAAGCTATGGAGAAAATATATCGCCTTTTATTTCACAATAAACCTCAATGCATCAAGAAAAAGCCTTTGTGCTGGGAGATCATTTAAGCAGGGCAAAGGGGAAACTAAAAAAAAAAAAAAGATAGTGTAAAGGAAACTATCATTTATTCTGTTTTGGCAATGTTTATTTAATACATCTAAAAGTAAACCATTATAATGGAAAAGGCTCCCATAGAGTTAGGTTGCTAGCAGAAGTATTCCTGAAGTATTCCTGAAGAAACACCAAACCTGTTATTAAATGTAGAAATGGGCACGAACCCAACCATGAACCAGAAAAAAACATGAACTGGGCTGGTTCATGGTTTGGTTCGAGGATCCCATCTTGCTGAAATGAAGCGAAGTTCCAAACTTTTTTCTCCTCAGTGCTTTGTTTTGCTTTGGCAAAATGGGATGACTGTGGCTCCCCCTCCCTCTGCCCCATCGCACCCCTACTTCTTCTTGAAGCTGCCACCACTGCTACGATCCTGACAGGCAGCAGAAGAGGCAGCAGCGGCTTTAAGACAAGGTAGGGAGGCAGTGGGATGGGGTGGGTGCATGGGCAGTCCCCCCCCCCTGCCCCAAATGAACTTGAAAAATGAACCGTTTAGTTTTTCGGGGCAGTTCGCAATAGTTTGTGATTCCAGGTAGCCACAAATAATCATCAACCACCAGCTTTTCCAGTTTGTGCCCATCTCTAATCAATAGATAATTAAAATTGGTGCTACAGAGGGCCTTTGCCCTCTTTTCCTTCTAAGACAACAGCATATAGAATATAGCTAAAATCTAGGAGACCAACATTGGCTAAGGTCACCTCAAGCCAGTTTCTATCTGATACTTTCTACCTGGAGTGAGCAAGGATCCAGATGTGTCACAGTGGAGGAGATGAGGGGAAAAGATGACAGGACTGAAAAAACGGAAGGAAGGAAGGAAGGATTCATGAAATCATGAAGGAAATCATGAAGGATTTCCTGTTCCACTAGGGTACTTAATGGAACAAATCCAATATTAAAGCTTTGACATTTCCACTCTATACCTCCACAAAGATGCTCTTGCAGGTTTTCCCCAACCTTATGAGGGCAATAAATTGAATCAGACCTATGCAAAATACGTTTTAGGAGCTCAGGAAAGGAATAGTCAGAATGACTTAATCAGGTGACCAGGGACCTGGGATTCTTGTTTCTCCCAAGACCTGTTTCCCAAACCCAGAGGTTTACTAGGGAAGCTAGGCATTGGGCTCAAGGAATCCTGGAAGTAAAACTAGTGGTTAAGTCTGTTTATTTTGACTGCAAGCAGTAGGGAAGGAGAAGCTAGAAGGTATTAAAGATATTAGCTCTATTCAGCCATTCAATATCTGGGTATTAGAGGTACATAGGAGTGCACCTTGTGCTGTGTGGTCAGTCCATACAGCATTCTATAAGCTATTATTGATACGAAGAGGCAGTCCAAACAAAAAGTGATAATTTTTTGAATGAAGACCCTGTTTGGCAGAGTGCTAGGAGGCAATAAGGGTACCAATCCATTCCAAGGCCCAATTCAAAGTGCTAGTTATGACCTTCAAAGCCCCATATAAACCTTCCTTGTCCTTAAGATCTGCTGAGGCAGCTCTTCTCTCAGTCCCATTGCCATCACAAGAGCATTTGATGGGGACATGAAAAGAAGGCCTTCTTTGTGGCTGTTCCTGGGTTGTGGAATGCTTTCTTTCAGGAAATTATGTTGGCCCCTTCCTTTTATCCTTCCCCTGACAGTTAAAGACCTATGTCTTCAGGTAGGCTTTTAATAGCTATGATTGAGTCCTTGTATGTCGGACTATGTGTGTTTTCAATTTTTTTAAGTCCCTATGGTTTTTTTTTTAATTTTTAAAATGTTTTTAGTTATTATATAACTAATTAATGGATTATAAATTATTACAGTATGTTTAATTGTTTTTAAATCTTGTAATTTATTGTGTTTTTAGCATGACTTGCTTTTAAAATTTAGAGCTGCCTTGGGTCTCTCACTAGGAGAAAAATAGCCTGCAAGTGATATAAACACATAGAAAAATAACGACTTGCTTTGTGCCAGATTTTGAGGGGTTTGGACAAGAATTTTTAACATCCTAAATGTTGTCTTTAAAAAAAGTTCCTTCTTCCCCATGAATTCCTTTTGCAATTTATCTTTTATTTTTTAAAATATTTTGGGGGGTGAGGGGAGCACATTGCTGATTCTGTGGTTATGTCTCAAATGCCAGTCTCTGCTTCCTCAAAATAAAATGTTTTTCCCTACACACACTTTTTAAGTTGAAGCTGATCTCTTCTGTTGTTTAAAAGATGCATGACCATAAAATAGTTATTGAAAAACAGTGGTGACAACTGATTTGTGTTTGAGTGAGACGTGGTTAAGGGATGAAAAAAAAGAGGAGTCAGATTATGGGATTTTCACTTGCTTGGTGTCTTGTTGTGAATGGGTCTTACAGACCATCCTGATTGCTGACACTGGTGTCATCAACATTCAGGTTGGTTTTTGGTATGTGAAGCTGGCAACATAGTAAGATATTGCAAGGCAATGTCAGACTTTTTCCTGGCATTTGAATTTTGAACATAAAATCAATATTCCATTATAAACCAGAGGGTTTTTTCTTGAAAGTTTGAACATTTCCCCCACCTATTTTGGGTAAAGAAAGAGAGCCAGCAAGCCCTGCCTCCTTCATTGTTGCTTCATTCACACAAAGTGACCTTTCTCAAGAGGAAAGCATTGTCAATCCATGAAGGTTATCCATGTGAGCTGAAACCTTAATTTTCTTGATTTGCATATGGATCCTTCATAGACTGACAAGTCTCCCCTCTTAAGACCAATTGTTTCACATGACTATATTGATGGTGGAAGGAGTTATCTTAATGCATTTCTTCATGTATTTAGCCCAGATACTGTGGAACTGGATAGCATGATTGTGTCCCCAGTATGCCATACATCTGGAGACACAATCATCTAGGCCAGTTGTGGTCATCCAAAAGTTGTCAGACTGCAGAACCCAGCATTCTTCCCCAGTCACTGTATTTCCTCTTGTAGCTCTCATTTCCTCCCTCTTTTCTTTAGAACATGTTGTTACTTTCTTCCCCTATTTCTTCACTTTAGACCTTTCTCAATCCCTATTTTTTGCTCACATCCTCCCCCTCCAAATCGCTCACCATTCTTTTCTTCTGCTTTGACATGTTCTCCGCCACCACCTCCTTCTGCCAGTTGCTTACTCCCTGCAGACACAGCTGAGAGCAGGAGTGGGCAAATCTGTCAAAGTTGATACCGTTTAGGTTCTCTCTAATCCATTCATTCCATTCCACAGAACTGATATTATTGTGGGTGAGGATGAAAACCGGTTTCATGAAAATTAGTGCAGATTTGCATCAGATCCGCAGAATCTTCTATGCATTTTTTAAAAACATTATTTCTACCAGCACTTTTTAAAATGTACTCATTTCCCAAGCAATTTTACTGCTAAATAATCTATGCACACATTTTGCAAATGATGCATATTTTTACACTGTTTCAGATGTGTGCATTATTCCCTTGCTCCCTTTTTCAAGTGTACACAATTATTGCCTGCAATTCTTTTTAGAAATGTGTGCTACACATCACAAACTTTGGAAAAGTGTGAATTTTAAGGCCTAAAGGTATCTCACTATGTGCCTTTTTCAGGAGTGTGAATTTAATAAGCTCACATTGGAATGAGAACTAAACAGATTTCCCTCCCATCCCCAGGCAAGAGTCATTTGGCCTGTTGCCGTGAGTCCCCAGTCACATACTTTCTTCAACAAGCAATTGTCTATGTGTAATCAACCAGCAAGAGCAATAGTGCAGAGTTTCTAGCTTGCAGTATGTGCCCTGTGTAAACATTTGGTGGAGGTTTTTTTTATTATCCTTAATTAATGACTGCTAACATGTTTGCTGGGTAGTGGTGGTGCTTCAGAAATGGAGCTTGTTTACTTCCAGGGCTCTCAATTGGCCAGCTCACAACGTGCCTTGGGTAGCTGCCTCAGGAATCACAAAGACAAGTTCTGTGGGTTCCAGAGTTCTTATTCATGGCATGCCAGGAAGGTGCAAATGATGATTTAATTAGACTAGAGGTCAGCAAGTATAAAGTTTCCTTCTGTTGGGACAAAATGTTACGTGTCAGTTACGTGTCCTAAATAGAGCTGACTCATTGAATGAACAGGGCTTTTAAAGCGAATCCTTATGTAAATCCCATCAATTAAATGTGTCCATTCTGGTTGAGATGAACAACAGGATTTAGCCAAAGATGTATGAGAAACATTTCAGAAATCATTAAATCGCTCAGTGAATCAATAAACAGGACCTCAAAGGTTTTAAATTTTTCTCCTGTCTGTGGTCCTAAATTGGATCAGACTTTGCCCACCTATTGTTCTTATTGCCACTGGCTGGTTTCACTATTAGACAAAGACAGGCATTTCAAGTAGCAGCTTGGGAGTGTCATGAAAAGTGCACCTATTTTTTAGTTATTTGAGAGGGGAGAGGTTTTTAAGGGATCTTCTGCCAATACATTTGGGCTGGCTTTGGGCATCAAGAGATTGAGAAAATGAGGAATCATGGATTCTGGTGCTCTTCTGGAAAATTCAGGCTTTGTAGTTGGAACCTGGAACAAGCTGGCAGGGGGGGGATGCCCACCAGTAATTGAAAGGGAGAAACACCTGCAGCTTATTGGTGTGAGAGAGTGGTCTTCATGGTCAAGCTGGTAGTGAGCTGATTTGGAAAATGATTTCAGATTAGTGTGGGGAGGAGGCAGAACCTGCGTTTGTCTTCATGAATGTTTGAGGGAATGCAACACCTTATTGGAAGACCCTCTGAAAGAGTTTAGAGCTGAAATTTTAGGTATAAAAATGGGGACAGACGTTACTTTTGTTGGCTTAGTTATCTTTTAGGAGAGAGGCTATGCTCATTTTCTGCCCTGCTGCAAGGACTGCATTTTGTGTATGCCCTGAGTCTATGCTGAAGCTGTGCTAGAATGTAAGTACTCAAATAGCTAGTTTTCTTATTTGTTTGCTCTGTATTACTCTTGTTTCAAGCTTTTGATTATTTGCTCCAGAACCCTTTTGACCGTTTTTGCAACTGCTTTTGATTTTTTTCTGCTCTTTTTGATCTTTTCACCATCTTTAAATAGAATATATAATTTCTTCATACAGTTGTTTAACTTTTTGGGTTAAGAGGGTTGGTGATACTTAAAACCAATCTTTATCTTGACTTTCTATCAGGAACCTGTACATTTTGTGGGTATGGTGGTATTTCTTCCTTTCACGGTGGGCATAAGGTTCAAAGCTCTGAACCTTGTAAATTTTGGGGAACTCCCTGGAAGCATTGCTTAGACGGGTAAGACTAAGATGTTGGGAGAGTACTAGATAGGAAGCTTTCCCTCAGCCATCAGCACCATTGGCCTTCCTAGGTTCACTCACACTAGGATAACCAGGGTAGTGTGGCTGAGTGGTTGGAGTGGGCCTTCCTGAACCAAGAGAATCCTTGACATTGGGTATTATGCATCTGGATGTGAGTGAGTGAGCTGGAGAATACAATTTGTTGTTCAGTCCCAGACTGCAAAATGTCTTGGGCAAGCCCAATAATACCCCAAAGCACTGTATTAAAACAGTAGATTTAAATCAGGAAGACTGCATTTGAACAACTATTCACAGTTTGAGATTAGAAGCAGTGCCAAGGTTTGTAATGGAAGTGTTCAGCATGGAAAGTAAAGGTTTCACACTTTCAAACCCTATGATGAATTCAGTCGGAACCACACAGAGTCCAGGCCCAATGCATCTGATGCTACATCTGATGCTATACCTCCAAACCATGATTGCCACTCTCTTCACCGTCGTACTAAAAGTTCACTGTCAGCAATTTTAGTGATGTAAGGAGATTGCTTCTCCCTACCACAATTCTGCTTGCTGTTCCCTCTTCTTTCCTATAAATGTACTTGGCAGGTAGACCTTGTCACAGCTCTGGAAACAGACTTCTGATTATGGTATGTTGTGAGAGCTCAACAGGGTCTGAATCATTTTTGTTGATGGTGTCAATAATAAATTATTTTACAAGATTTCATTCATAAGGGGAGAATTTGCCACCCCTAAATTCATCACCAATTCTAATAATGGACAATGCCAATTAGATTATAGTGATGCCTTGTTTTGAAAGTGACTGTATTTTGTATATTAACCTCTCTGCATTTTTAAAAAAAATTAATGCCCTGCATTACTAAGAGTATGAAATTATTACAAAATGGCATTTGCTGTTGTTGTTGTTCCTCTTTGTCTACTCCGTTATGTGTGTGAGGAGGCTTCCACTGACATCCCAGTATGATCATTGTAAATCCATATCACAGTTGCATCATCTTTACAACTTTATCTCTGGTTAATTATCACCTCGATGCAGCCACAGGCGAGAACACCATTTTCACCTTCTTGGGTGGGATGAAGTTAAGCTCAGCCTTGCCACCCCTTTTCTTTACTTTTTAAAAAAATATATATGTGAAGACATTACACAGCTGGTACTCAGATCACAGCACAAGGCATTTAGCAGAAATGTTTGTCAAATTTGATTTATTTAGTATTATTCGGATTTACAATGTGAAGGCTTTTAAACTGATGTGAGAATTCTAGAGAGACATTTAAATATATATCTTTCTCTTTGGACTGCATGTTCATATATTCAGTTCTTTAGGGAAATTTAGTCTAAAATGTTTTCTTGCTTATGTTGTGGATAGTTTTTTTAAGGAACAAAACCATATAGGAATTGTATGATTTGAAAGCAAAAAAAAATTGTAGGGTGCATTATATTTCCCCCCTCATATTCCAATACATTTGTCATTATTATTTATATAATTGAAAAGTTAAGTGAACACAGAAAACAAGAACACTTTAGGTAAAGAATATGCAATAAAGTTTCATGTGACAGAAGAAAACAAGGACTGTGTATGTGTAGGGGGGTATAGTGGTGATGGGAGTGCTTCCCCATTCATTCATTTATTTAATGCATTCATACCATGCCTTTTGGGACAAAAACCCCTCCCATGGCATCTTACAAAAAATCTTAAAACAAAATAGACTACATATAAAGGTCATTATGACAGTAAACAAACCCAATAAAAACTGCAGGACTTAACAGCTAGCACACATAGATCAACTGAACTTGTAGTGAAACAAACAAACAAATAGAAGTCCAATTAACGGCAAATAGAGATGACACTACATCTGCTTCTTTAGGGATAACATTCAGGATACATTGAGGTACCACTGAAAAGACCCTGTCTGTAGCTCTGTGTAGGCTTGAGGACTATAAATGGGTTAGAGGTGGGCATGTATAAAGCATGCTCTGCACCATGACATTCTTTCCTAAGATCTTAAGTTTGTTGTGTTAAACAGAGAGGCCTTCAGAGAACATTTCTTCTTTGCTTGAATGCAAATGATATGCATTCAAGCTGAAGCACTTGGTGTTTTGGTAGATAGTTTGATGAAAATGTTATTCCAGGATGCTGTTGCGGGGGGGGGGGGGGCGGGGGAGAGAGAGAAGTCAAATTTCACATCAAGTGCAGGTGGAAAAGGAATCAAAAACAAAACTGTCAGGTAGCCTACTGCCCATGTTCAAATCTATAGGGCAAATACAAATCTGGAATACATCATATGGTTATGATCAACACATCTAAGAAAGGCTATTTAAAGGTAAGAAGAGATGAGGAAAGGAGTGATTAAAATGATCAGAATGTATAACAAAAACAAAGGGGAAATTTAAAAATAGAAGCATTGGGGTACATTAAAAACATATATTTTCGCGTAAACTAAACTACAAGTTCATTACTGGTGTTAATAAAGCTATTGCCACTTAGAAATTTCATTTTCTAGGCTTGTATCCATCTTCACTCACCCTCACAGTGTATACCTGTATATAAACCGATGGATAAATCGTTCACTCGGTGTCTGAGGAGGTGGATTGTAATTGATGACAGCTCACACTAAAACAAATCTGTTAGTCTTCAAAGTGCTACAACTGTTTTATTTTAAATTTTATTTTGTTTTTGTTAAAAAAACTGCTACAAAATGATCAAGGGGCTGAAGCAACTTACTTATGAGGAAAAAAGTAGAGTTTAGGACTGTTCAGCTTCGTTAAAGGGGTATACAAAAATATACAGTAGAGGTGTAGAAAATGATATTCAGAGAAAGTAGGAGAAAGTGTTATGTATTAAGATATATATAATGCTAAATAATCTACTGCAGGTGAATGGTGGAAGATTCAGGACTAGAGATGGGGATGACTCACCATTTTGGCGAGTTGTCCTGCTTCGTGAGTGGTCAAAAGTTAGGCTAGCCTTCCCTCTCTTCATATGGGGACAAATAAAAATGGGGCAATATTCGTCCCTTCATATTCATCGGGGTCTCTGGAACCCACGAATATGAAGGGATGAATATTTAATGAATCAGCGATTTCTGACAAATAAACAGAAAGTTACATCTGACAATGTCAGAGGTCGTTTGCTTGCACAAGAACAAGAAAAGTTACATAGACAGGCCGAGGTCAGTAAACACGCAAGATACCAAGGCACATAGAACATAATAAACTAGTCTGCCATGAGAAAATGTTCATGACAGTCTAACTCGTACTTTATCCCTCAGGTCTTCCATTATGAGGCAGGAGTACTTTGTTGGGACTAAAACATGCTTGCTTTCATGCCCCCTTTCCCCATCTCTCTTTCTTTCACCTCCTCCTCCTTCTCCTAGCCTCTTCCTTAGGTCTCCCCTGAACCTTTGTTCCAGGGTTCAGAGTTTTCAGGTGTGCATTCAGGAAAGTCTCTCTGAGTGAGGGACCTTTGAATTGCAAATGTGTCAGCTGTTTTCCCCAGGCTGTTGTAGCAAGCTTCCTTCCAATTGCCCTTTTTGGATGGCTTAACAATATCACCAGGATGGGAACATTAGATTCTGAGTCCTTTGATTCTGCCTACTTTGCTTCTTCCATTCTCATGGGAAACTCAAAGTTAATTTCAGATCTCAATCATTGATACAAGAATTAAAATTTTATCAGAACACACCCCTGCCCCTCAACAGATGTGAGGGGCTGGGACCAGTCAGTATGGCTTGTCATGTTCCTTATGCAGTAATGCAAGTCATGAGGAGAAATGTCTGAAGAGGTCTCATCACTTCAAAACATGAGGGTAATATCTCCAATGGCCAAAATTCTGTTGCTTACCATAATAAATCGCACTAGAGCATGCCAATGCATGATTTCAGTTGAATCAAATGGGCGTACTCCACAAATCACTATACTAAAGTAAGTCACAGTTAGAGTAGTCCCATTTGAATCAATGGAATTTATGGAGAGGTTGACTTACCAAATCCCCACTGATTCAATGGGCCTGCTCTAGCATGATTTACTATGCTAAGCAACATAATTTTGGCCAGTATCTCTCACTTTTTATGTAATCACCATCATCTCACATCATCCAGCACCCTGTTTACAAAGATATTGCTGTAAATACCATATGCAATCAAATATCTCATCTTGCACTGAAGTTGGACCTCTGTTGAATGGACAGTTCCATTGCCACTGGCTACGTTGTATTCCAGACAGCCTGGTGGAGTAGTATGTAACTAATGACATAATACACCAGTTTTCTGGAATGCCTAAAGACTCAAAGAGCAACACCATTATCAGTCAAGTACATAAATAGTTTGTAGCACAATTTTGGTTGCATAGCATATGCATAGTTTGTTTTTGTCATTTCATAAGATAATGACATCGTTGAAAACAGAAGCTTCTATTCTGGACTGAGATACAAGATGATAACAGTAATGTGATGTTGAGGCAATAGATAGATTATATTATTTTAGACAGACCCTGCTAGTTTACAGGTTGCACTAACTCCTATTGGACAAAGAAACAACAATGGCTATTGCCCAGTTTTATTTGGATAGATAGACAGTGGGTAGAATCTTATCAAACATTTGTGTATACATAAGAGAAACCATTTTTTCTTTTTTTAACTTTTTGTAGCAATTAATGAGACATCAGTCATGTTTCTGACTGGGTGCCTATTGTGTGACTGGTTACATGACCAGGAATACAACAAGCACCCAGATATTTAACAGCAATTTGCTACCTTGATTTATGCAATTTAACCTAAACACATAAACATTTCCAATAGGATTTTGCCACAAAAATAAATATAGATGAAAATATAGATACAGATACCATGTAGATATTTAGCATCTAATAATAATCTACCATCAAGTTAATTCTAATTTATGGCAACCCTTTTCAGGGTTTTCCAGGTAGAGAATACTCAGAAATGAGAGAGATAAAATATAGTATATAGCATCTAGCAACTCCATAAGAGCAAACAAACATTACTTGGCAATTGTTTTTCAAAAGGAAAAAGAAGAAGAAGAGGAAGAAGAAAAGGGGTTTCTCAATTTTTCTCTCATGTAAACACAGTATTACTTTTACTGAATTTAGGCTGACACGAATATATATTTACCAAAATGGATCTGTTTCCCAGGAGCAAAGCTGCAAATTCAATGATGGCCTTTGGCATCCTAAATAGCAACCATTTTGAATAATTATGCAAATAGGATAGAGCTGTATTTTTAAGTAGCATGCTTTAAAGAAGGAGTATCTCTGAATTTATTTATATTTTTTTTGTGGGGACCTTTTGTTCTCCAGGTACTAATACGTTCAAATCCAATGTGGGCTAGTAGAGAATCAAGGGATAATTCACTGCAGGAATAGTAGAACATTGCCAGTCCTCCTAAAGAAAACCAACACCAAGTAAATCTCTGTGGATGGGAAAATAAACCACAGGCTAAGTCTCAGTAGGGGTTCCATTCAAAGTAATAGTAAACTAGTTTGTAGCTGAAGGGGGGGGAGAGAGCTTGTCTAGAGCTTGTATGTTTCTTAACTCTTTTCATTTATAATATATTTATCTTAATTCTTCTAAAAGTTAGTTCCCCCTAGGCACATGCACTGGAAAATGTGTCAAAATGGAGCAAAGCATGGATATTTATTGGAGGAGAACAGGGGAGTTCAAGGAGTCCCCAGTCACGCCAGGGTCAGGTAGGAGATCTTTAGAACCACGGAAATTTGCTCTGGTGTTTTGCTGAGATTTGAACAAAAAAACTTGGTGCCATTTGCTTTAACAAAACAAAGAAGCACCGAAGCAGAAGAGGATGGACAAGAGCTCTCCTGGACACTTCAACTGTTGAACCCTGGGGAGGATGGGACTCAAGTTGACCTCACTGGATTCTATTCCCTCCCCCCTGGCAATGGTTATGTGTCCAGGCAAGACAAAGAGAGGATGGTACATCACTTTGTAGACTGGCTGCATTCTAGAATTTTCTTTTAGAAAGCTACACTGAGTCTTCATTACATTTAGGGCTGAGTGTGTGCATGTGAATGTGGGATGGGTAACTGAATCTTATGTGTGGGTTTTGATTGGGTAGGTCAAAGTATACGTATGAGTGTGTGGTTGTGTGTGTGTGTGTGTGTGTGTTATGTTATTAACAGAGCTCTGACCTATGTTACTACAAGAAAAACCATTGCTAACAACTCATTCTTGGACACCTGTTTTTATAATGTGGCCTTTTGGTATTACATGTACTTATCCTTCGAAAATGTCAGTCTTGGGAAAGATTTAAATAATAGTAATCTGGAGGTCTGTGATCATTTGGACTTCTTAGGGCTTAATGGAGAGAGTGCTGTAAAGCTGTACAAGATGTGCACAATATGGGGAAACAGAAATATAAGCAATTTACAAAGGTCCAATCTGCAGAGCTATTTTGATCAAGCTCTCCAGAATGAAAAGTTGAAGAAGACAGAAGTGTTGGGTGGTCTATGTTTCCAGAAGTGTTGCTGACCAGATGGCAGATGTCCAATCCTCTGAAAAAAGGAAAGACTTGATTCTTTCACATGGCTACTTCTCCAGCAGAGACTTACTCCTTGGAACACCAAGTGAAGAGTCCCAAGGCTAGCCTGGTGACAAGACAGCTACCAAGGAGCCGCAACATCTAAATTACAAATCCTTTTCTCAGAGCTGGGCTTCCCTGTTGCCAAACACAAAATGCAAATCTGCCCAAGAGCCAGGTTTTTGAAAGGATAAAGAACCAACTCCCAAGGAGAAATAGCGATTAAATAAAGTCCACAAACGATGCCAACGAACAAGTTTTCAATTATCAGTAGCCTTTCAACACAGCCAAAAAAGAGCTGCTAAAAACTGTAATCAGAAACAACTCAGCACTGCCCACTTCAAGCTGTACAGCAACATGTAATATATTGAGGCTAGGAAAAGATCACGCAGTACAGACTATTTAAGAAAATTGCAAGCTGCTATGGAAAACAACAACAGCAAGGCTAAGTGTCTTTTACTTTAGAGTCTAAGTCTACATTTAGCAGCACTCTCCTTCAAGTGAATTATATCTCTGAATCACATATGAGTTATCTACTTATATCTATGATTTGATACCGTTATAGTTTCCTGTCCTTGACCCTTTCTGGGATCACGTAGCTGAGGAATGGCAGTAGGGTTAAACTTGCCATGAAATGTTGTTCAGCCTTGTAAATAGATTCATCTTAGCCACCATAAACCTTTTCAGTATTCTGCTGCTTTTGTGAACCTCAGTTTAGCTGGCACAAAAAGCTTGAAGAAAGCCCATCAGTGGAATTTGGGTATTCCCATGTAAAAAAATCGACAGGCCACACCTGGAAGAGGGATTAGGATTGGCCACATTTTGTATGTGAAAGAGAGTATGCAGCTCAGTAAGAAGACAAACAAGCAAAATACTGTACATTTTCCCCAGAAATACTGCACATAAAAACATCAAGCCATAGGAAACAGTATAAGACTGTCCCACACCCAAACTAAATTCTGAGGGTTAATTTGAAATACAGAAAGAAAGAAATCAAGAAAGCAGACAAAGAGGAAATTTGGTATAGCAATAGATGCCTTCAAGTACCTGCACAGTCCTCGGTGAGTCGAAAAAGCAAAGTGCAGTTCAAAGAGCAAAGACTAGAAATGGTGTGGATTGCATTTAAAGAGTAAATAGCATGTATAAAGTCCCCAATATAGACTGAGCCTGATGGCGGGGGTTGGGGTGGGGAGATGATTTTAACCCACTGTGCCATAATGAGTTAGGACTACCCGAACTGTCACCTAGTACAGAGCGCGCACACATATGTACACACACCTGATATACTTATGTATAAGGAACCATTTGTGTCATGGCCAATTGTGTGAACATCTTATTTGGACCTGAGATATCAGTGCTGTCAAACCTCAACTGATGACAAAATGTAAATCAGGAAGGTTTCCAGAAAAGACTTGCATAGTCAATTTTAAATTGACTATGCTTCTAAACAAAGCAGCAGCAGCAGCAACAACAGAATTAGTCAAAAGGAATTTGGAAGGAAGATGCAGGAAGCTTATGGCTCTTTTGGTTCCTGGGGGGATATTTTAAATAGCTCACACAACACACACAGAGAGAGATATTCAGAGAGGCATCAAGTGATAAAATGCAAGGACCCTTCCTTTAAAATGCCCAAAGAAGATCTCTTTATTGAAAAAGTAGAAACTCAGGCAAAATAAGTGTATATTGACAAATGAGGTAAGAAAAAAGCATTGCAACAGTCAGCATTATACCTCAGAAACATTAAAACATCAGAAGCAGAAAAAAAAGGACTTGGGCAAATATTTATCTTCGAGGTTTTAAGAAGCCCAAAGTTGGAAAATTTTAAAAGGTTGGCCAGCTGAATTTATTTAGGACAACCACGCAAAATTTGTACAAAATATGTTATATTACCTAATATGTTACTCAAAGAGCAGTAAATGACATATTGATGGTTGTTGTGGGCTTTTTGGGATGTTTGGCCGTATTCTGGAGATGACATATTGTTTGTTACAGAAACCAGTCTTGTATGATATTGATATAGAGAAAGCTGAAATTTTAAAAATGTAGAATTACTTTCCTGAAACTAAATCAGAAACACAGATGCCAAAATTTAGTCAGCTTTCAAAGTTTCATCAAACTGGTTGAACTTTTGGGCTCAAAGGACAAATATATGTTGTTGGGGAGCTGGCATCAGTCATCTTAAGTGCATTGTTTAGGTAAAGACAGATAAAGGTGATGTTTTTTAAAATATCTTCAAGCAAAAAAATTCACTTCAAATTTCCTTGATACTTGGGAAACTTCCATTGCCTACTTGGGCTGGATTGTTTAATCCAGCGGTCCCCAACCTTTTTGGGGCCATGGACCGGCTGGGGGGAGTGAGCTCCATGCGCGGGGGGGGCGGGGGCACATTTTCGGCCAAACGTTTTCGGCCAATATGGCCAAACAGCGACATGCCCTCTGTGCGAGCATGACATGCCCACCGCGCGTGCATGCGGGGGGGCCGGAGATCTGTATCCGCGGCCCAGTTCCGGCAAGCCCACGGACCGGCACAGGCCACTGACCGGGGGTTGACAACCCCTGGTTTATCTATTTCCAGTCCATGTCAGTTTTACCTTTGTTCTTTCCTAAATCTATTCTGTTACATTTCTGCATTAAGCTGCGATATTTTTTTTTAAAAAAATCTGCATGAAAATATGTATTCATACACAGATCCCTGAAAATATTTCCTCACAAAACATACATTCCTAAGAGTTCCCTCAAAGTGCATATTTCAAATGTATTTTGTCCTACAATAACATAGATTTGTATGCACATTTTGGGGTGTTTTTTAAAATGACAGGACAGCATCTCAAGATCCAGAAAAAGAGGGAACATGAAGGTTAACTGCATTTCATTCTGCACATTATTCCAGGAAATGTGCATGAGTCCCTTTCACTTCCACTATGGACTAAGCAAAAACTCTAGAGCCTTGTGCTTTTAACACTAAAATTGGTCTCCCTCCTACAATAATGAAAAATAGCCAGTATCACACCATTTGCGAAGGGAAAAAGATACAGAAAAAGAACACTGCAGGTCAGTTAATTTAACACCTGGCCCATAAATATTTCTTTGAGACCCTTGGAGGGAGTATATGATACAAGTGCAATGAACAAAACTGGAAGGAGAAAAAAAAAACATCGACATTACTTATTAAGTGCCTCCCCAAGAGTTCTTCGTCTTATTACTCAGGTACTCAGCCTTTCACACCAGAATCCTGTATATGACAGTTGGGTAAACAGTTACCCAGAAGCATTTTCTTCTGAAAGCCCAGGGATGTCCTGGGCAAAGTGAGCTAACTGAGTTCAGTGCATAGATGTTTTATGTGTCAATAAACATGCCTTATTTCCAGAGGTAGTAAGTAATCTCAGCAGACAAATGAAGGTCTGAACATGCACCATCCTTTGACTCTGAGAGGCAGTCTCTGCATGTTTTGAGTTCAGGAAGGGTTAGACACAAGGGTTGAAATGCTGCCCAGATTTCTCATGGTGAGTGGATGAATGGAGAAGATGAGTCTCCAGCAATATTGATCTGGAACTAAATTACTGGGAAAGCCTTTAGCATTTCACTGCTCCCTCTTCTCTCAAATATCCATCATTTTATTCCTGCCTCTCTCTGTGTGCCTCCTGGCATACCACAGCTTTCTGCCTGATCTGCTTGTCTCTGTCTGTGCTCATTCTCTCCCTGTTAGATGATTCTTCTGTTATGCTACTTCTGTTCTTCCAGGTTTAAGAGCATTCCAAACACTCATATTCTTGTTCTCTTGTTAATTCTAATACCCTCGTTTTTGCCATTACCATCCATTAGGAAAATGGGGAAATTTCATTTTCTTCCAGCAACAACAAATAGTTTATGACATGGCATGTAATTATAATCATTAAATTGTTTGGTATAAGGCCAGAATTTTGTTCTGGTCAAATTGCTTGTGCAACTGTTTGACGGGTTTTACTTTTAAGGATGTTATACAAGGAGATATTAAGGGCCCACTTCTGAAAGTATAATTCAGTCAACAAGGGCAACATTTGGGCAAGCAGAAGAGCTTGTTTTACTGCACCTTAATGACAAACAAATTTCATTTGGCATAAGTTTTTCCAGACTGTAGTCCACATGCCTCTGAAGGCATTGGGGGGGGGGGGGAGCTGTCCACAAAAGTTTATGCCATAAAAATGTATTAATCTTTAAGGTGCCTCCGGGGTTTGTTGCAGCTTTCATTGTAGCAGACAATAGACTACACTGCCACCCCTCTGATAGTTTGAGTATTCCTACTGTTTTAATGGACTTTGCTTCCCACAGCATGTTCAACAGTTTTAACCTAGTCATTTGATGCCTGCATTTCCTTATGACTAATCAAAGCTGCTCAGACCCCACTCATCCATACAGACAGTGCATGAAATGACCAGTTTGATTCTCCCTGCTATTGTTGAAGCTCTTGCCCCAAGCCACATGCTAACAGAACTGCATAGTCTCTGAAATAGGGTGACTCAATATGTAAAGCTGTAGAACTGAAGAAGAGAACACAAATTATGGAGGGTTCCCCAGACAGCCTAGGAACATGCAGGTGATCATGCACTGGCTCCTTTGTCCAATACCATGCTGAACACATAGGAATCAAGAGTAGAGATGGGCATGAATCAGAAAAATGGTGATGAATTTTGTTTTGTGATTTGTCAAGGTTGACAAATTACAAATTTACGAATGTTTTCTGATAAATTGATGAATTGATTTGTCAATTCATTTTTTATTTTAAAAGTCTATAAAATGCCACCCCCAAACACCTAGAGACACAAAATTCACAGAAAGGCTTCCCATGACTCTCCACTACAAGTCCTACAAGTTTGGTGAAGTTTGGGTTTCAGACATCCAAGTTATACATCTACAAGAAGGGCCCCTCCAGCAAAGTCTCCCCAGGCACCTAGAGATACCAACATTACAGAGAAGCTTCTACTGACTCTCCTCTACCATCCCTCCAAATTTGGTGAAGATTGGTTTTCAGACATCCAAGTTATACACCTATACATTAGATGTCCCCAGGAAAGTCCCCTTAAGCAGCTGGCTTGGGGAAACCCAGTCTTCACCAAACTTTGAGGGATTGTAGAGGAGAGTCATGGGAAGCTTCTCTGTAATTTTGGTGTCTCTAGGTGCCTGGGGGTACTTTGCTGGGGGCCCTTTTTGTGAGTGTATAACCCGGACATCGGAAACCCAATCTTCACCCAGCTTGGAGGGATTGTAGAGGACTGAAAGAGGAAGCTACTTGGCAAGTTTGGTGTCTCTGGGTGCCTTGGGAGACATTTTATAGCCAAACAAATCAATGAATCAAAAATCACTACAATTTGTTGATTCGTGATTCATCGGGGCATTGATTCATACAAATACAAATTTATGAATTAGTGGTTTTTGAATGAATTTGGTGGTTCATTTTTTAATTTGTGTCCATCTCCTAGTCAAGATCTATGGGCCTGGCCAAATGCCTTTCACAGTTGTTGGTTATATGAACAGAGGAAGGAAGCTTTTGAACAGCCCTGCTGTGCAAGAGTGAAAATAAGAATCTCTGTCCCATATCACAAGATCTGAGCTTGGAAAAGTTACTTTCTTGGACAACAGCTTAGAGAATTTCCCCAGTCAAAATGGCCACTTGCCATCTGGAGTCCTTTACCTGAAGAGTTCTGAGCGCTTCAGAAAGGACTATCAAGCATTGGAGAAAGTGCCAAGCTTCAACCGCCTTGCAGAAACAACAGATGTGAGATGAAACGCAACATAGAGTAAAAAGTTATGAAATAAGAAATTGGCACATGTGCTGAGTCCTCTGCTATGACAGCACAGCGTTTTGTATCAGATGGTTCCAGTGGTTTCCAGGCAACCCCCCACCACAGTAATGTCAGATATTAGCAATAAGCAATGACATGAACAGGGACTGGTTTGGGGGTTAGTACAAAACAAGTAATGTAATTATTTTCTCAGGTGCTCTTAGACAGAGTGACACAGTAGTCCATCTGAGCATTAGTGCTAAAAAAACAAAAAACAAACAAACTTGAGAAGAGAAGCCTGGCTTCATCTGGTTAATTTTTCAGGTCAGTACTAGATCATTATCATTACATAAATAAGAAAGCTTGAGCATCATTGTGGTGTCATTGTGGACTTAGAAGTAAGGCTGGTTAGTGGGAAAAAGAAGGAAAGGGAGTTGACCAGATGTGAGGTGGTTAGGTAGCATATGTAGAAACAGGGATCATTCTTTTTTATTTATTTTTTAAAATTTATTTTTTTATAACACATAAAAACATATTTCCATTGTCATTCGTCATGTTCACTGGATATACATCAAATTGTTCATATCATATCATGTCTCATTTGTCTCTATTCCTTATTTCTTTGCTCTAGCCACTGACACATTTTATTCCAGTTTTGATAATATTCCGAATCCTCTTTCCCTTTAATTGTCATTGTCAATCTATCCATCTCTGCACAATCTAAGATTTTTTGTACAATTATTTCTTCTAACGGAGATTTCTCATTTTTCCAGTATTGAGCCCATACTATTCTAGCCGCCGTCAATATATGTAATATAATATAGCTATCATGTTTGTTAATATTCCCTGGCATAATACCCAATAAAGACAACTCTGGTTTCAGTTCTATATTCAGTTTCATTATTTTTTTTAATCCAAGAATGTATTTTAACCCAATACTTTTTTGCTTTTTCACAAGTCCACCATACATGATAATACATTCCCTCATGTTTTTTACATTTCCAACACCTATCGGAGACATTTGGGAACATTTTTGCTATTCTAGTCGGTGGTAAATGCCATCTGTAAAACATTTTGTATAAATTTTCTTTATATGCGGTTGCTAAGGTTAATTTACAATTATCACTCCATAACTTTTGCCACTTTTCTAACTGAATTGTGTGACCAAAGTTTTTAGCCCAGTGTATCATTGTTTCTTTCACTTGTTCATCTTCCATTTTCACATCTAAGAGGAATTTATAGATATTCTTAATTAACTTATCTTCTGTAGAGAGTAATATTTTATCAAATTGTGGCTGTTCCTTGTAGAAACCTTGTGTTCTAGAGTCCTCTTTATATATTGATTGAATTTGCAATGAAGGTAACCATGATAGTATCAGTCCTTGGCTTGCTAGTTCTTCCTTGGTTTTGAGATTTCCTTCTGGATTTAATATTTCATTATATGTCACTATTTTCTCAAAGTTGATAAGATTTGGATAAGTAAATGCTTCTATCGGAGAGACCCATCTTGGTATTTTCCTATCGATTCTGGTTTTTACTTTTTCCCATATAGTTAGCAAAGCTTCTCTTATCCGGTTGTTTTGAAAGTATTTGTGTGCTTTAGTTTTGCCATACCATAAAAAGGCATGCCATCCCATCTGCAAGTCATGTCCTTCTAGATATAAAAGACTTTTATTCCTCAGACATATCCATTCTCTCAGCCATACCAAAACTGAAGCTTGGTAGTAGAGTGTCCAATCTGGTAGGCCAAAGCCTCCTCTTTCTTTCGCCTCCTGCAGTAATTTGGTTTTTATCCTTGCTTTTTTTTTTTTTTTTTTTGACCAGACGAATTTTAGGGTTAATTTATTCAATTCCTCAAAAAACGTCCGGTTAAGCTTTATTGGTATTGTTTGAAAGAGGAAGAGTACTTTTGGTAGTATGTTCATTTTTATAGTTGCAATCCTTCCTAGAAATGATAGCTGTCTGTTCTCCCATCTTTTCAGATCCTGCTTTATTTCAGTCAATAGCTTCCTGTAATTCTCTTCTTTTATTGTTGAGCATCTGGCTGTCAGGTAAATTCCCAAGTATTTAACTCTCTTGACTATTTGAAGCTTGGTCTTCTCTGTTAGGAGATTTTTCTGTTTATCCGTCATGTTTTTTGCAATTAGTTTAGTTTTCCCTCTATTTATTTTCAATCCCGCTACTTCTCCAAATTTTTCAATCTGTTCCAGTAATTTCGGAGTTGACTCTAATGGATTTTCTAATATAAAGACCAGGTCATCCACAAAGGCTTGCAATTTGTACTTTTCATTTTTAACTTGGGTCCCTTTTATTTCTTCGTCTTATCTCTCTATTCAGCATTTCCAATGTCAAAACAACAACAACAGTGGAGATAGAGGACATCACTGCCTAGTTCCTTTTTGGATCTCAACTATTCCTGTAGATTCTCCATTGACTATTATCTTTGCTGTTTGTTGCTCATAAATTGCATTTATCATATTTATGAAGTATTGACCAAAGTCCATTATTTCAAGTTGTTTCCTCATAAATTTCCAATTTACGTTGTCAAAAGCCTTCTGTGCGTCCAGAAATAGTAAGGCCATCTGTTTATCTGGGTGTGTTTCATAGTGCTCCAAGATATCCATTATAACTCTCAAGTTATGCCTCAGTTGTCTCTTAGGTAAAAATCCATTTTGATCTGGATGAATAAAGTCCCCTAGATATTTTTTTCAGCTATTTGCCATTATTGTCGCCATAATTTTGTAGTCCACATTCAATAGTGAAATTGGCCTGTAGTTTTCTATTGCTTCTAGTTCCTTCTCCTCTTTAGGAATCAAAGTAATATATGCTTCCATCCAGGATTTTGGTGCTTTTGCTTCTTGTAAAACATCATTAAAGATATCTTTCATGGGGCTACTTAGGATCTCTTGAAATATTTTATAGTATTCTGCTGGTAATCCATCCAGCCCTGGTGATTTTTCATTTTTTTTTTTAATTGCTTCTGTTATTTCCTCCATTGTAATTTTTGCGTTTAATATTTCCTTATGAGCTTTAGGAATTTTAGGTAACTTTGCCTTTTCTAAATATTCTTGGATCTTTTCTGAAGAGACTTCTTGTGCTTTATAAAGATTTTGATAGTATACTCTGGTTATCCTTTGGATTTCTTTTTCTTGATGTTGAATCCTCCCTGTTTCACCTTTTAATTTATCAATTTGTCTCTTTATTTTTTGTTTTTTAAGTTTATAGGCTAGCCATCTTCCTGGCTTATTTGCGTTTTCAAAGAAATTTTGTTTCGTTATCTTAATTTGTTGAGCTATTTCTTCTGATTCTATTAAGTTTAATTTATGCTTGATCAGTGCCATATTATTTTGAATTTGTTTTTTCTGTGGGTATTTTTGAAGTTCTGCTTCTAGTTTTCCATATTTTTCCTTCAATTTCTGGTACTGCTGCTTTTTCATCTTGTTTCTCTTTGCTTGGTATGTTATCGCTATTCCTCTAAAGAATGCTTTCGCAGTGTCCCATATATTCTGAAGTGTTGTCTCTCCTTTTGTGTTTTCTTTTTTAAAAAGTTCCATTTCTTTTCTGGCCCCTTCAATTAATTCTTTTTCTTTCAGAATTGTTGTGTTTAAAGTCCATCTCTTGTTTTTCCCCTGGATACCTCTCCATTTAATTTTGTTTGGGTTATGGTCTGCCCATAAATTAGTATCTATTTCTACTTCTTGTATCTCTAGCTTCAGTTCTGCTGAGGTCCATATCATGTCTATTCTGAACCAGGATTTGTGTCTGTTCGAATAAAAGGTAAATTGTTGTTTTTTCCCATTCAATTCTCGCCATATATCTTTTAACCCCAATTCTTCCACCATCTGAAAAAATATTTTTGGTAGCTTCCTTCTTCTAGTCGTGGTCTTGTTTCATTTCTTATAATCCAATCTTTCATCTGTTATTGCGTTAAAATCGCCCAGTAGACAAACATTTTGGGGTTCCTTTTCTGCTATTTGGGTATATAGTTTCTTGTAAAAGTTCTCCAGGTTATTATTGGGTGTGTAGATTGCCACTAATAGTGTTTTTTTCTGGTTTATTATGGTTTCCACCATTAATATTCTTCCTTCTTTATCCGCATAGACAAATTTGCCTTCTCTGCTGGGTTTCATATATATGGCTATCCCTCTCTTTTTCTTGTCCTGGTCAGCTGAGAAGAAGAGTTTTCCCAATTTCTTACATTCTAGTAGTTTATGATATTGTTGTTTAATATGTGTCTCTTGAAGGCAGATTATCTCAGCTTTTTCCTTTTGTAATTTAGCAAATATTCTCTTCCTCTTCATTGGAGAGTTAAGTCCATTTATATTAACTGAGAATATTCCTACATTTTTCTCCATGTTTATTTATATTTGGGGTTCATTGTCCTGGGTTGTCTCTTCTCTTTCATGGGTGCATCTCGTTCTTGTCCTGTCTCTTCCACTTCTTTATTTTTCCCTTTGTTCTTGTTCTTCTCTTTCCTTACTCTGTGGTCTCAAAGAGTATTCATCTTCTTCTCTCCCTTTCGGGGTGTCTTGTTCTTCTGTTGTCTTAATATATCTGTCATATAAATTTTTGGCTTTATCAATGCTATCCAATCTGAATCTTTTAGTATCCCAATTGATCAGTATTCCCTCTGGCACTAGCCATCTGAAATTTATTTTTTTTCTCATTAAGCTTATTCGTTAAGAATTGATATTGTTTCCTCACATCTCTTATCTTCCACGGTATTTGTTTCATTACTACTATATCTTGATCTTGACATCTCAATGGTTTGTCATTTGTTACTTTTAATATCATATCTCTCATCGATTTTCTCAAAAATTTCACGTGCACGTCCCGGGGTGTTTTGTTCCTCTTTGAGAAACTGGAGTTGACTCTGTAAATTTGATCTATTTCTTTTGCCATCTCTGGATGTTTGAGGCTTACTGCCTCCACCAATGCTTCATTCACTTGCGTGAAGAGATCCTTCTCTTTATTTTCAGGAATATTTCAAAGCCTCAAAATATATGATGCTCTTTCCATTTCCAAAGTTAACATGGAGTCTGCGTAGCTCTTACAGGCTGCCTGTATTTTCTCTCTCTCTTTTCTAAGCTTCTGAATCTCTTCCTCAGTTTTTAGTGTTCTTTCTTCAATTTTCTCAATTTGTTCTTTATTTTCTTTAACACTTTGTTGAGTTTGTGTTAGTTGTATTTCATCCCTTCTTCAGTTTTCTGTTGACTCATTCTAATTTCCGGAAGCATCTCTTGAATAAGTTTGGTAAGGATTTGTAGGTCTTTGTTTGATTTATCTGGCTGTAATAAGACCTCTAAGGTTCTCTGTTGCACCGGGCTAGCATTTGCTGATGAGGGTTTACTAGATGGTGCTGATCCTGGCTTTTCCCCTGCTTTATCTGGATTGGAAACCATCTTAAATTAGCTCCTCCCTAATTCAGTCCACATAACTTTTACTAGATTAGTCGAGAATACACTGTACAGTCTGTTTATCTAAGATCCAAAATTCAACATTGAAAAAAACACACGAAAAAAACCCAAACACCAATAGTTAGCAAATCTTAAACTTATTACATTAAACTAATATTATTTCTGTTGTTTCAGTTTTAATTCAGATAACCCAATTTTAAATAGCAGTATATCCACACACCCCTAGAGCTGATGCTTCTGTTACACCTTATTTTATTTCAAAACCTTTTATACTCCAAATATAGGAAAGAGTGAAATAACACACACCCCGCCGGTCGCCCCAGTTACTTATAATCCACTCCTTTGAGATAGTCACTGCTTATACATCCAAGTGTCTTCTTAGTGTCTTCTAAAATCCAAGTAATATCAAAAGGAAGTATCTCTTTTTAACTATAAACTCCACAACTATTTGTAGCTCCAAATAGCACAGCTTATTTATCTCCCAAAAATGGTGAAGGCCAAAGAGGGGGCCAAAGAATATCCAATATGAAGAATCCAAGAGTTGTAATCCAAAAGTTATAACCCAAAATTGTAAAGTCTCTTAGGTTTTGTGAAGTCCAACACTTATTTATAATTCCAAGTTAAGGGGTTATTTGTAGCCCAAGTATAGGAGGGTATCCAGATGCAAAAAATCCACCAATAGCCTATAATTAAGGATCCAGATAGTTTCTTAATGTCTTCTAAGTCTTCCAAGATCAGGAACCAACTAGAAACTTCAAAGTTCAATCTTCCATCGTCTACATAGACAAGTTTATTTGTAATCCACTATGTATATTCCCAAATGGACAAAAGAACAAGAAAATGGAAAATTCAACAAGCCCTTTAAAAATTAGAGTTTCCTTCACAACTCCTCCGCTCAAGCCATTCCAAGCCAAGTAGTTTGAGAACTGGGAAGACTGCCAGTTTAGCAAAAACAGTCAAAACAGTCCTCCCCTCCAACGACAAAAAACAGAAACATTAACGCAGAAAACAGCCGAAAACGAAACTAGTCTCAGTTCAGTTCATTCTATAATCTCCATTTCGTGGAGTGGGGGTTACGACTCCACATTCATCTTATTTCTCAATTAAAAAAGGAGAAAAAAGAAAACTTTTCCCCAAACTCCCCCTCTGTATTCTTCAAGTACTTAGTTAAATGTTGTAAATGTCTTCAAGTGACGTTCAGGCTATTAACAAAGCAATCAGTACTTCACTAGCTTCCCTCCTCCCTGCTAAAGGCTGCCGTTTCAGGTCTGTGAGGGAAGAACTAGCTCAAACGAAAGTTTCAGGTCTCTCTCTCATTATTTATCCAAGCCTGATAAGATAAAGCTTAAGAAGTAAAATATTTAAGTCTCACCCAAAGTAAACACGATGATATCCTCCTTTAATGTCCAATTCTCCTTAATTAGTCCAGTGTCGAAAGCTTCAGGGGAACGCATAATGGCGCGTCCCCTTCGTTCCTCCTGGGGAAAGGTAAACCTCTGAATCAAGCTGGGACAAGTTGCCGGTTCGCCCCACGACTCAAAGGTAAATACCTCTCTTCAAAAAGCCCAACAGGCTGTCTTCAGCCTTATCTGAGTCCCCCCGTCCGGAGAAGAACCTCCCCCTGAGCAAGGAGCTCAGGAGAGAGCAGCCGCTTTTGACGTCTACCGGAAGTCCTGGTACCGGAAGGGATCATTCTTGAAGACCAAGAACATGATGACAGCATGAGGAGTGCTGAGACATAATTTTGGGACCATGCAGGACAACATCCATCCCTTGTCAATATCCTGGGGAACATCTTTGGAGTGAGAAGTATGGTCCAAGTTGAGGACGGAAGAGGTCAGGATGTTGAGGGGGGAAAAGAGTTAATGTTGAGGGCAGGGGACCAAAAGTTGAGGTAGCAAGGTGGCAGGAAAGGTGGAGAAAGATGGAAAGAGTCAGGGATGGGAGATTAACTGCTATAAGAAACTCATGTTTGCACATGGAGCCAGGACCATCTAGTGTCCTCTTAGGAGGACTGAGGAAAGGGGGGTCGCTAAGTGTCAAGGTAAAATTTACAGGCCTAAGCAGTACAGGAGTCTTAATGAGCAGCCATAACAAACAGGTGTGTTGAAATGCTGAGTCAGGATGACTCAGGAGGGCTGGCTCTGAGATGATGCAATGTCTGTGGTGATTGGACACAGCCAGATGTACAAATGTATATATGTGGACTGTGTATAGTAGATGTACTTCTTCTTTTCTTGATGAGTTCATGCTGTTATGCTGCTGGTCTGCACTTCTGTAAATATTCCTGTAAATACATGTCTGGTGCTGGAGAAGCTGCTTGTGTGTGCGTGAGTCATTTTACCACCAGGACCTGATGTCACTCTGCTAATTTTCCGCGTAATTGCGCTAACACTAAGCATTGCATGCTAGCAGGCCTAGGAGAAAAGACAGACTTGATATCCATGCCAAAAGTACAGGAATTTATTTATTTTATTTATTTATTAAATTTATACCCCGCCCATCTAGACCGAAGTCTACTCTGGGCGGCTAACAATAACAGATAGAATAAAAACAATATAATAAAATAAAAAACAACAGTAGTAATATAGTTCAAGATGGGAAAAAATATTCAAGTGATGACAGGAGGGAAAGCCTGCCTAAAGAGCCAGGTCTTAAGTTTGCTCTTAAAAACACCCATGAGGGAGCCAGACAGATCTCTGGGGGCAGATTGTTCCAAAGGTGAGGGGCCACTGCCGAGAAGGCCCGGTTTCTTGTTCTTTCTCTCTGGGCCTCTCTCGGCGTTAGGCCCCTCAGCCGCCCTTCCTGGCTAGAACGAGTGATTTGGGTAGATCTAGGTGGGAGGAGGCGTTCCACTAGATATCGAGGTCCTAAACCGTTTAGGGCTTTATATGTCATCATTAACACTTTGAAATCAATGCGGAAACGAATGGGCAGCCAATGCAAGGCAGCCAGAGTGGGGGAGATATGTTGATGTTTTCTCACCCCAGTAAGAAGTCTGGCCGCTGCATTCTGCACCAAGAAGAGTATTGTTTTACAAAGCAACTCCAACAAATGTTTTTAAAATACATTGGTTTTCTGGCAACTTAACCTTAAATGAATCCAAAGTGGACTTTTGACCTTTCCTTGCAAATGTTGCCATGTGTAATCTTCCTCTGTAATGCCCGTCTGTAATCTTACAGCCAATGGTGATGCTGGCCAGCAGATTGTGGGAACTGTAGTCCCAAAAAAGTAACTTTCCAGAGTTTGGAAATTGTTCCACTGAAACTAACACATCAAAATGAGGAGATAAACCAGGCAAGGACTACAATCTCTGCTGGTTTCAGTTTCAGCATGGACTTGCCTCTTCTTGATAACTTAATGACATGAAAGTTCCTAACTGGCATGTCTTGAAAGCAGACTTAGCAGTAGAATGTCCCTCCTCACACAAATTAGATTCCCAACTACCTCTTGCCTCATCTTGAATTTCCCTAGGCCAGTCTTGCTTTCATTTACCCATCTTTAGAGAGCAAGTAAAGTCAGGGAACTTACATGCTATATGACATGGCAAAAGTCTGGATGTGTGGTAAAAGACAACTGCACACAGAATAAGAAAAGTGACCTTGTGTGATTGACGCAAGACAAGAGATAGCTACTTTGAATTAGAGATCAATAAATAGAAGCCAGTGAAATACCTGGCCTTGCTAGCAACTAACGAAAGCCAAATAAGGATCTTTTCCTGTTCTCAGATTCATGCCAACTCAGAGCTACATGAACTACATAGTACAATGCTTAAAGGAAGGTGCACTTGTTTCCCCCTAAAATCACAGGAGACTGTGAGGCAGAATTTAACTCTTCCTACTCCAGTTAATGCCTCACAGAAAACATCATCATACTGTAATTAGCTTGGGGGGGGGGGGCGGGTTTTGACTTGCTTTGAAGCCAGTAAGCATGTTTTTCCTAAATATTAATTGCAATGCAAGGGAGATTTTCATCAAGATGAGAATTTCCTCCCCTTCCCCTTTCAAATTAAGGCCCTTAGTGGTTTGGGACCAGGAGTATCACTACTCATGTTTACCTATAAAAAGCCTAAGGTCTTTACATGAGGCCCTATTTCAATTCCCCACAACCCCACCCCAAATTACACAGGACAGGTGGCTATAGGAGAGAAAGCCTCTTCCAGGTGCAGGCTAAAGTCCAAAATTATGTATATGGATGGGTGCTCACTACAAAACAGTAGGATGAAGCTTCCTCAACTCAGATCATGGTCTACTGGTGACCTTTTCAACATTTGCACCCATTTGTTGAATAGTTCCAAGTGAGTAACTTTTTATCCTCCCATGCATTTTATGAAATGTTTAGTGCTTCTAGATTATAGCACTGTTTACTTTTACTTCTTATTTTACTCTGGTATTGAAAGCTATACTGGTTTTATTTCCTGATGTTATTTTACATTGCCACAATATTTTGCTGTTTGCCCCTTTCTATTCTTTTCTCCTTTTAATTTTATCATCAGTATTTTTACTGTTGCTGCTGGTTTTATCTTGTCCTTTATTTTAAAAAGTGCTGCCGCTAGTTATCACGTACTGCTTTTGTATTTTGTATTTTGAATTTTTTTAAAAAAATAATTGCACATCACACAAAAATTTTTTGTTGTCAGGCAGCTTAAAAGTGTAAACAATCCGTAGAATCATGCTAAGTGTTCAAAGTGATACACTAACTAATGGAGTGTTTCGTGCCCTCAGTCATTGTGAAATGATTTTGATAGTATCCCATCAACATTTTAAGAAGTTTTTCATCATCTCTGTCTTAGATTCTAAGGGAAGGATATCAACTGCTGTGATTGTACAGGAGCACCCCTTAAAGGTTGACATTCTCAGCTGGCCAAAGAACATAGAAGAGCTGACTAACCTATAATCCACCAATATGAAAGGAACCCACAATCAAATATTGGCTCATGAGAGTTTTTTGAATGGCAACAGACTTGCCAAGGTGCAGGAGTCTATGAAATATGGTTGGTGGTCCTTCTTCAGCACATTAAGTCACATCTTGTGAAGTCTTGTAAATGGGGGAGTGTGTCTTTACATGGTGCTAAGGCAATCAGATGGTGCCATAGCTCACATTTTGGACCAGTTGTGGCACAGTCTCCAGGAAGTCATGAACCAACTTCACTCAGCTCCACGCCCAATCTAGACCTTTTTGGTCTAGCGGCAGGGACTGGATTGTGTGCAGAACAGTCACTTTAAAGGAAATTGCATCCAACTAAGTGACCCTTTCCAGCATGATCAACACAGTTCAGTTTCCCTGTCTGATTGCACCCTAAGTTGCTAAAAAACAAGTATTAAAAAAAAACCTCTTACATCATTCTATGCAGAGCTTACATTTTATCTATAGTAATATAATAATAATCTTGGAAATACAGAGCTGAAAGGGACCCTATGGATCATCAAGTCCAGCCCTCGTCAAGGAGGCACAGTGTGGAACTGAACTCCCAGCCTCTGGCTATGGAGCCAGATGCTTAAGCCATTGAGCTGTCCAGCAGTTCTATTAAAAAACCACTAAACATTTCTGTGGACTAAATAATTAAAATCTTGGAAGATAGAAAGACTGTGGGGCTGTTGAGGAAAGCTGTGGTTATGAAAGGCTTTTCTAGTTATTATCATGATACAAGGAATGATACCTGTTAAGGGAAAGGCTCTACAGTATTTTTTTGTTCCGCCCTCTCAAAATCCCATTCCCCCACTCCAAACTACATCATGACAATTTGTAAAGGTCTCTTTTCACTGTGCCTGCAGCGAACCCAGCCATTCTATCTTCCTGTTGCTAATAAACTACTGCAGTTGTAATGCCCATTATGAGAAATGCATTCAGGCCTAGCTATGGGGGTGGGCTGGGGTAATAGAAATCAGGGTAATATCCCAAGATGGAGTCATAGTTCAATATTTTTAGATTGTATTACCTCCTCTAATTTGTCAGACAATGAAGCGTCAGAGCATTTAGAGGCCGACCCCTGCAACAATTGCTAGTACAGATAGTGCAGCAAGCACATTAATGTTGACACTCAAATGATGAGTTAACAGTGCAAATGGCTCTCTGAAGACTAGCCTAAGCATAGCCAGACAGTCAAACCCTCATCATCTGTAAATGATCCAGTCATCTGCTCTTTTCCCCACTCCTGGACAACAAAGAAGCAAAGTCATAATCAGTTCATTGTTAGGCTTCAGAATCCCTTGTTTTTGTTATGATCAACTAGAAAGACATCAGGAGGTTAAAAATATTCATATTACCTCTGTAGCTGCATAAAAAGCAAGGTAACTAAGTTTTAAAATCAAGCAGAGGGAACTGTGAAAAGTCAAATGATGCAGGGATGACACTTTGGAAGAGTTTCTTGCAATAAGACCTGTCTCATTTTATCTGATCCTGGGGAAGGTCATGAATATGTCCCTCAGAGCACATGACAGCTTGAACATGAGTGACCATAACTGAAGCTTATTGGATTGCAGGGTTGCAGGTTCATCACAGAGTGCAGGGCATGTAATAAGGAGGGGCAGGATCTGTTCTCAAGAGTGCAGGATGCATAATAATGGGCTCAAGCTACATGAAGCCAGATTTCAGCTGACTATTGGGAAAAACTTTTAAACTGTTTGAGTAGTACAACAATGGAATCAATTATCTTGGGAGATGGTGAATGCTCCAATTCTGGAGGTATTCAAGAGAACGTTAGACAATCATCTGTCAGATATACTTTAACTTGGATTCCTGCACTGAGCAGGGGGTTGGACTTAATGGCCTTTTAGGCCCCTTCCAACTCAATTATTCTAAGATTCTATGATCTATTGAACCTGGCTAAGATGTGCAGCCTATTTTCTATAGGGTCACAATATCCCTTAGGAAAAAGGTTGACAGTTTGGGGTGCACATGGACATATTCCTGCCCTTTTTTAGCTGCACTGGCTGCTCAGTACAAATGAACGTGCCCGTTATTACTGTGAAATCATTAAGCTTTGGGGGGGGGGGGGAGTCTCCTTCTATGTGTACCCGATCATCCTGCAAAATGAGCTGATACCGTGACCATGCCAGGTATGTCTGGTGGCAAGAGGCCTTTCTGAGTAGCAAACATGGAATTCTACACCCCAGGAAGTTAAATTCATGTTATTTGTGTCTTCCAAGCATCTGAAGGCGTATGTTTCCAAAGAAGACTTTGATGGGCTTCATGGTAATATTTGCTACTGTTAACAATTTTGGCAACTTTCAGAGCAGTTTGTAGTTTTGAGATAGTGTGTGTTTAACTACTTTTAAAAAGAAGTTGAAAAAGTTATCTTTTTATGACAAATCCAAGAATTCTCTTGCTAAGATGGCTAGCGGCCATGCTGTTTGGTGGATTTAAGGACTTGTCATCACATTTCAAGCTTATAATTATTCCATTATTGTTCTGCCTTTTTGCTTTGTTTCTCTGTTTCTTTCTAATTGTTTTGCATTATTTTTTTCTATGTTTTTAGAGCTTTAGTAGCCTCTATTGGTAGCTGAATTGGATAGAAAAATCAGGACATACGTTTAATTAAAAATAAAATTAATATTCCCCAGAGCATGGTAGCTTTCAGCCCAATCACATCTCTTCACACTTCAAATACTCATGTATTGTGTAAAAAAAAAACAACTGCAAAAAAGTAATTTTAATGTGCTTGCACATCTAGTATGTTTTATTACAGCTCACAAGCTTACATGCATCTCAGTACAACAGCACAGAAGAAGGGTGGTGATGTAATCATAGGTACAGTCATGGGGAAAATTCAGATGATGCCAGTTATCAGCAGAAATTGCCTCTTTACAGAGATCACACTTTCTCTGTTACTACTAGTGAAGAGAAAACAGTACACCTGCAAACCAGGGAAGAGCGTTTCTTCTTCTTCAGATGAACTGACACCCCATGGGGATGTGGGGTGCTTCAAGAAGTGGTGGTTGAAGAAGAAGGTGAGGGCTACATGTGGCCCTTAGGGTCCCAGACTGTGCATTCTTACATGAATCCATTCACTCTCTGGGCCTTGGGGAGGTCTAGATCTAAAAATATGGGCATGTATCCAGCAATGCTGATGTGCTTGTGCAGTGCCTACTACACTAATGGTTGTTCAATATCAGGGTTAAGGTAAGGGTAAGTGCAATTTTTGCTGTGCAAATGGTTGCACAGCCACGAGCAAAATCTCTTGCACAACCATGTGTAACAATGTAATAAAGAAGAACAGTGGTAGCAGAGATCTTCGCTCCACTAGCATCACGTTCAAATCAGGCTACTGCCATTTTCTAGCTAAATTCTATGAAAAGAATGGGTTAAACTGAAAATTAATTTTTGAACTGTATTCCACTCCTGCTTTCACGCAGCAACAGACTGATGCAAATTTCACATTGTTTGATTTGGTTCTTCAGTGATTTGTCATGTAAGTGGGAAAGCTGAACAAAGCAAAGCCAAATTTGCTTTTAAACATGTTCACTTGTGCAGAGGCCAATTGCATGGGAAGATTAAAATAAATCCCTTCAGTGCCAGCTATAGAGTGAAGTGAAAAGCTGACTATATTGCCCTACAAGTACGGTGTTGTTCACTCCATTGGATGTCTTTGGCTCACAGTCCTTATATAAAATGAAGCCAGTGGAAATTATCATTCTTCTTTTTCATTTGCTAGGGTCAGCTTGGCCCCTACACAATCTCCCCCACCCCGACTGCTATTCATGAGGAAAGTGCAGGAACCAATCCCATTTTTTAGTGCATTTTAATACGATCAGCATTAAAAACATCACAAGGAGATATGGGCCAGACTGGTCTTTTTCATTTTGTTTTTAAACCAATTTTTATATTCCTTGACTATGGTGGGAAGATAAATGGACGAATTGAACCTCTTAATAACTTTGATAAAAGTCTGCAGTGGAGGAATTAATGATGCAGTCCTATACTAAATAGTTTAAAAGCTGGCCATAAAAAGTATAGTACACGTGACGTGAACATTTCATTGGTTGCATCTCTTAATTTTATTTCTGTTAGGCTAGGACTGATCAGAAAGGACTTCACCAGCTTCAGAGTCCTGCCCAAAGTGGTATGTTATTTTGGAACAGTCATGGATAAGACGTCATGGTTTTCAGAAACTGGAGACATCTGAGAAGGATTAAAAGGCTACAGACCATTTTCAGGGACTTCCCTCTCTTCTCTGCTCTGTTTACATACGTATATCTTTTATTTTTAAAAAATAGAATTGACCATTGCAGCAGCAATTCTCCACCACAATGCATCTGTAGAAGGAAGCTGCAATACAATAGGGTCAGTAGACTATAAAGCCTTGTATGCGTCTTCTGTTGGTAGTAAAACTAATGCTGGTTCCTAGTTCTGTCAAGAATATAAGACATTCCAGAATGCACACATATTCCCTAACATAAATCCATGAAACCTCTTCAGTTCATTATTTTAAGCAATGGCTTAGTTTCGTTCTTATGTTGTTAAAATTGATTTGCGCATCCATATTGTTCCAAGCCTTTATGGGCATTAGAACAGGCTTTTATCAACCTTGCGGATGTACCGCGACGTTGAAGTAATAGGCTGTAACTCAGGTAGTCAGCAAATGATGTGACAAAGAGCTACAACAGATTAAGTAACAGGTTAATGCAAATAGCTGCTGCTATCTTTTCAATGAAAAGCCAAGTATTTAGCCATGGTTGAGCTCAAAACACATATCAAATATGCTAGTAACTCTAACAGGGAAGCTAATCATTTCCCTAAAATTCATTTGAGCGGCTCTGTTGAGTTCTTGGTAGCGAGAGAAAATGATAGCGGGTAGGTCTTTCTACCCACTAAGGGGATAATGTTCTCCCCACAGTACTTTTCATGGCAAAGGCTGTGTCGGAAAGATAAACACCTGAAGTCATGAATATTAATACCTTGATTATATTAGATAAATGCATAGAGGCCAATTCACTTTGGTGACCTGTTGCCTGAAAATAGTTCTAAGGCAAGCTGTTATTGCCTCTAGCAAAATTCCTTTAGAGTCCCCGAGACCTCGGTGACAAAGAACTACTGTAACATACCATGCATGACAGCTTTGCCCTCTCCCCTTACTACCAACAGCTTAAGAAGAATGGCTACTCTGACCCTGCACCGCAGAGGAGATAAGCTTTTAGAATGAAAGATCTCTGAATCAGTGCAATCCCCAGAGCCCCGTTTTAGGAAAGAAACATTAAAAAAATTGACAGCAAGCAATTGCATTCTCTTGCACCTGGCTCTGTACTGATGTTACTAGACTCAGTGGCTAACAGACCAGAATGTCACTTACAGCTGTGGAATGCTATGACAGATCTGAGAAATCACCAGAAACGGAAAACATTACTTTTTTTCCCCCAGCCACAGCTCCCCAAATCCCACAGCCAGGAAGACCATAGCCATGCAGCCTATGGGCCTCTGCAGTTGTAATCCCCCCCAAAGTAACTTCTTCCAGCTCTGGGAATCGTCTATCACAGATCTCATCTCAGTGCTAGTCGCAAGCAATAAGAACACTGTAGAAAGATGCATTTTATAAACAGGAAAGTAGGTGGCTACCTGAACTTTAGCACTGGAGGAATCTGAGTCAAATATAGTTCAGTGTTTGCTTCTAAGACCATTTGAATCCATATTTCATATACAGCATGATTTACACATGTAAAGAAGGAAAGATGCAGTATGCAAACATTTCTAGGTAGAGTCTAAGAAGAAGTTCATCATGACAATAAATACAATGAAATCAATCTGAGGGCTTGATCAGATGGGCATATGTCCCGCTGTTTGGTGCACTGCAGGGGCATGTTGATTTGCTCTTTTTTCTGGGCAGTCAGCACCCTTACCCTCACCTTTTTGAGTTCCTGTAAGGAGCTTCTACTCTTTTGGTGCAGGTGTGTGTGCTTTAGTTTGGTCCATTTCCAGCATGTGAGATCACTGGAAATGAACCAAAATAGAGCCGTGCAGCTGTTAAAGCTGCCAAGGCTCCTTCTGCTGTCAATTTCCAGTATTGTGGAGTGGCTTAATAAACAAGCCACTTCAGGATACTGGCCAATTGAACATTTCCCTTGCTCTTCTGCAAAGGGGCAGGGGAAGCGAAATTATTATTATTATTTTTTGCTAGATCATCCCTGATGCACTGAATCATTTAGATTTTTAAAAAATATTTTCTTTGCCTGGTGTGTAGTGAAGATCAAGAAACTGCCTACAGCCATGGTTTCAATCAGCACTTCACACAAAAACAAAGAAAGTATTTTTAAAATTTTTTAATCTAACTGATATAGTGTATAAGTGATGGTCTAACAGAGGCAAACATTTAATAATTTCACTTCTCCTGACCCTCTGCAGAGGAGCAGGTGAAATGTTCAATTTGTCAATAATCTGACATGTCTCGTTTATTAATACCAGAAATTGACATGGAGGGAGCCATACGAAATAGGGTTCCTTGAGATTGCTTTGTCATTTGAATGAATAAATCACACAATTTACTTTCTATGACCTCAAGCAACCATATTTAGTAGGATGGGACTTCCATCTCTTTTAGACTTCAACTTCCAGAATTTGCTAGGAACTTCCCAGGTGGAATTTTGGGAGATGCAGCCTTAAAACAGTAGTTTAATGTGAAACTTTTCTCACCTCCATGTGGGCCTCTGTTGCCATTATGTTTGTCTTTCAAGAAGAAGGAAACTGATACCAAGAGTGACTGAGAGTGGTACAAATGCTCATGGGAGTCAAGGGATCATGGGATGGGTAGTATCACTGCCTATTAGGCTTTATAGAGAGAGCTTCTCAAAGAACTACCCATCCCATGCTTCCTTGGGATTCTCATGAACCCATGCCCCACTCATGGACACCACTGGGAGAAGTCTCCTTGTTGAAAGATGAACATAATGGCAACAGAGGCCACATGGAAGTGAGAAAAGCTCCATGATAAACGACTGTTTCTGGGCTGCATCTCCCAGAATTCTACCTGAGGGAATTCCTAGCAAATTCTGGAAGCTGCAGTCCAAAAGAAACAAAAGTCAATGGTTTTATTTCTGTCTCCATCCTTACTATGGAGAAACAGGTGTTCTGATGTAGAAAGTGTTAAAACATGATTTAACCTTATACCGAGGTAAAAGAATATTTTGTAGCTGTTGTGATTATAAGTGGCTAGCTGTGAGAGATGAAAAGGTTGCCTCTGACTGAGTCTTCTAACTGAGAAAAGGTTACCTCTCCTATTAATAGGGAACCAACTGCAGGAAACTTGCTACTATTGCATTACTAATGAACCAGATTTGGCATAAGCAGGTTTACCATTGTTCCAGGGATTTGTATACTGGACAGAAGACTCAAAAATGTCAGGTTGTCATAGATGAATAAACTAACAATCCATTGATTCCGAAGGATCAGGAAAAGCTATTTGATATTTGTCTGTTGGATGACACATATAGTATGTGTTTAGATGGAGAAACTCCTTAAAGGGCTGAAAGATGTTATTATCATAGCATGAGCTTTTCTCACCTCCTGTAGTTTGCAAATAGCTTGATTTCTTTTGTGATTGGTTACTGGGAAGTAAGCATGGTCTTCCTTGCTCAAGGTACAAAGCTGGGATAGAATCACACTGTGGGAAGATTTATATTCTTCCCACTTCTAACAATGTTTTATCTCTATTGCCTAGTAAGACATTAACAGAAAGAACAACTGTATACGCTTCTAATTAATTACTAATCAGAGAGAGAACTTCAAACCTGTTGATCACTCTGATTGCTCTAACTGAAGTGGCATAAATGGCAGTTGCATTTCCATATGGAAGTGACCTGTGGTAGGATAAACAGAAGAAAGTGTAGCTTGAAAGCCATTAAGTAGTAAATCACATTGATAAACCTTTATATAAATCTCATAATATGTAAATAAGTCAAACAAACAATATATATTATTTAAATAAACCTAAAGCAAAGTGTTTATCCCACAGCTATTATGGTACCATTCCACTGTACAATGGCTGGTATCCTGTTCCATAGCTCCACTGGCATAAAAGGCATGACATTACTAGCAATGGCAGGTTGCCATTGCTTCTGTTTTGTGATGTGCATAATTTTGCCGTAACTTGAAAGTGAAGCAGGTAGTTTTTAATTATCAACAATTTGCCACTGCTGCTGTCATCACTCCTGCTGTGCTGTTGGAGCTATGGAACAGGATATATTGACCACTGTGTGCTAAGGGGATAAGATTTTATTATCTATGGAATGTGACAGTGTAAAATGAAGGAATGAAGGATTAAAATATTTTTAGAGAGGTAGCCTTGTTACGCTCTTGCATCAAACAGCAAAGAGACTTGCAGTATGCTGAAAGTCTGTCATGTTTTATTTGATAAGCCCTCATGGATTCCATTCAACTATTTCAGCTGTTAGAACCGTGGGACATGTTTTAATATTTTGCTGACACAACAGTGAGATTTGTAACCACAGTCCTCATACTGTGATAGGATCATAAAGAATCCTACCCCATTCCACATGTGATGACAATTATGGGATTGTACAAAGTGCAGTTATATGCTACATTACCCACATTGCTATTGCTATAGATTCTAGACACACAGTATTTGCCCAGTCATCCCTCAGTGCTTGAACCATCCCATCTGGCAATACTTATTCCTACCCATCCCTAATTGGACAGGGGTTAACCAGAATGTGGGAAAAAAAAAAAAAGCCCTTTCTTTCATTTTCGGGTTCTTTTGTGGTTTTCAAAAACAAAGCCTGTTGAACGTGAAGAATTTGTTTAACTCAAAGTGAAGGGCATAAAAATCTTCTTTCCCCATATTTCCCTCTTTTGTTAAACTTTCCCTCACCCAAATCACCTAGGAAATGTTCCTTGTTTTGTCACTCCTGCCACCAGGCTGCCCCACTCTCAGCTCTGCCAGCCCCACTCTTTCTCTTCCTGCTCCTTCCTTCATTGCCACTCACCTCTTCTTCCCTGCTGTCAGCTCTGCCAGCCCCATGGTTTTCCCTCATTATTCCTTCCTCACCACCACCACTGAATAGGAAAAAATGAAACAAACTGACCTGAAAGAGATACCTGTTTTCATGATAAACAAAAGGAGAAGCTCATAACCCACCCACCCCCAAAAAACCTGAAGAGGCACCTGCCAAAAGAGATGAAACCAAAATAGAAATGAACATTTCTACTGTGCAGGTCCCTATGAATTATCCAGAAGGTCATGGTGGAGAATGTTCCTTCAATACGTTGAGCAACTCTCATAGATAATTTGGTGTTGTTACTTGCCTGGGGCCAATATTTCAGACCCTTAGTTTCAACAGTCTCAAAAATGTAATATTCTTTGATAACAGGCCAGCTTCTTCAAAGAAGAGCCATCTGTTGGGGAGCATTCTCTTGAGAGAAATGTAAAGTTTCCCCACAAGCATACAGGCAATACTAGGTATTCCAATTTTGGTCTTCATCTAGCTAGCATAATGCATGTGAGCTGGGTACTTAAGATATGTGGGGATCATTGTTAGAGAAACTATTCCCATGGTATCAACATTCAGAAAGCTTGCACTGCCTTTTCTGCAGTCTTTTTAATGGAAAAAACTCAACAACTCCATATTCTTTTGCCTTCTTTCTTTGTGAAAACTCAGTTTGAAACATATAATAATTATACAGCAGATGAATATTCAGCATTCTGACTTTGTGATTGCTCCCATCTTGTGCTGGCTGTTGTCCTCACAAGTCCTTGACAATGGCAATACCACGTCTTTCTTCTGTTTTTCTCTTACTCTTGGTAAAGCAGTCAAAGCAGGAAACATGCTGCTGTTTATTTTGGTAAATGTATGCCACATTTTTCTTTCTTTCCTTATCTTCACAGGTTTCACAATATTGAAAGCTGTAGTTTTTGGGGAAAGCAGGGGACAATTTTCTTTCATTTGTGAGGTAGTTATTGCCAGCCAGTGTTTAGTGTTTTTTTCATTGTTGACAGCCTGGCAAGAAACACACCTCTTTCCCTGAAATATCAGGATAAATAATATCAGTCCTAAATCAATCATAACAATTACTCTTCACTTTGTTTCTTTCTGTTAGTGGACAGTGTATTTGTTGACACACCCTGCAATAAAGTTAAAGAAGACCCTTTAAAGGCGAATGCAGCTCACCAATTGCTTGACAATTCCTTTTCTTTGTACAAGGCAAAGAGAAAGAGAGGTTTATCAAACGTATTATAGGCTGCTGGGCCACAGATGGCGTAATGGAGAACATGTTCAGTGTGGGTCTCAAATTGTGCAAATTGTGCATTTACTGAAGGAAATGGGGGTACTAAACAATTCATAGGATTCTAGGGCTGGGGTTCACATTGAAGTGACTTTGCCACACAGAATGCCTACCAAGATGACAAAAGACTGTGTTTCACCACAAATTCATCTGAGAAAATGCCCTATGAGGTTACATAGCATGGGACTGTTATGAGCTCTATCCCCACCCAGAACACTATAGACAAAGTTTAGCATATGTAGAGCACACAACACAAAGTGCGGTGGCATCTTAAAAACTAGCATTCTTAGTTTTGATCCTATGCAGTCTGCCCTATGAAAGCTTCTAGACTAACTGCATTAAAGGTGAGACTGTCACGGGACTCTATTAACTAGAATGCTGATGCAAATTCAGTCACCCATGGAATTTCTTCCTCACTGCCAGGGATCTTCCCCTCTTCTTTGTACCACAATTTACTCCATTCAGCAGAGTCCAATGGCCATGGCACTCTGTCAAGCGTTTAGGTGGGGGAAAAGCTGTGGGGACTACTTTTGGAAGAGGAAATAAAGGAACTCTGCCCCAGTTTCATGTGCCTAGATTTAAAATCAACTGCTATAAACAACTGTCTAAAATCATCAAAGTGGTGGAGAGGCAGCCAAAACAGAAGGAAAAACTAATAATATTAATGTGTTGGCAAGTTGATTTTGACCTATGGTGATCCTCTAAATAGATTCTATTTAATAGAAAGTACTCAAAAGCCGTTCACCATTCCTTCCTCTTGGTGGCGCTGTGGGACTCTGCAGCTTGCCCGGACCGCAGAAGTGGCAGGGCATGTAACCCCATCAGCCACACACATTCTGGGTGATCTCAGCTGGCCCCTTTCCCAGGAGACAAAGTGTCCTGGCTCTGGAGGCAAGTACTTCAACTAACGAAGCAATTCCAGCTCTAACAAACTATCTAACTTAAAACAGTCTGGTCCCAAAGACCAATTTTAGGTTGACATCTGGGCCCTATCCACTACTTAGTTTTTCTTACATTGGTTACTTCATTCAGAAATCATCACTTTCCTGATTTAAATTAAGTTTAACATAAATAAGAGTGGCATAATTCTTTTCTGGTGGTGATGGTGGAATTCAAACTATGAGGTGATATATCCAGTGGTCCATCTAGCTGCCTTCCCTTGTGGTGCCTCTCCTCTTCTATTCCATTCTCCTTTGAAGGAGAATGGATCAGTGTTAAGCCAAAGGAAATCAGCAACAGAGCTGCCATGGCTGACTCACTGCTGGGATGCACCATGTGAACCCAAGTCTCCAGTGCTGCTAGGAGCCAAGGTAGGTCCTGTTTCCTTTTTTGGAAATACTCTACAGAAAATAAAATGTCTGCTGTGCTTCTTAATGCAGGCAGTTTCTGATCTGTACTGTTCTGAACTAAACTTCGCCAACCTATCACCCTTCTGCTGGGGAGGCCACTTGCACAGCACCAAAAAGAGGACATGCATCATCTAAAAAGATGACAAAAGAGGCCACCAGTGTACATATGCTAACATGTATGGAAAAATCCAAACATGATTAGACATTATTTCTATACAGTTGGACCCCCATATTCACAGGGAATTGGTTCCAATTCTCCCCACAGAAGTTGAAAACTGCAGATAATAATGAATGCTATACATAGCATGGTAAAAGGAAAACATCCAGAAAAAAAGTATTTTCACCAGCTAATACCAGAACTGGCCACTAGAGAGAGCCAGAGTCCATGCTATGTTTTCTTCAACAACAAGAATACATAGCATGGTCTCTGGCTCTCTCTAGTGGCCAGTTCTGATAAATACATTGTGAAAACATATATTTCTAGGTTTTTTTCTTTTAACATTTTAAATATTTTCAGACTGTGGATAAGTGAAACCATGGATACCAATCCTGCAGATACGGGGATCCTACTGTAATATAAACAGAATCAACATATATTGTACCTGACTGGGAAAGACTGATCAAGTGACCTGTGTGCTGGTCATGTCTGCTGTCCAAGTACTAACTGATGCTGCCGCCACCACTGCTATGGGTAACTATGAGGATGTGCATGTCAGAACAAAACACATGTGACATTAAACCCAATCCAGCTCCCGATTTATTTCAATAGTGTAAAGCACCTTAGATGAAATCCAGCTTGCAGGAGTTGCATATCCCCATTTCTGTTTTCTAATCTCTGCTGTAACTAATCAATCCATAACCATTGCTGGTCTACATGAAAGTTTCCACCGATCAATGTTCCGTGGCATATTTTTAATGCAAGCCACTGAAAACCCGAAACAACCTGACATCAAACCAAAACAAGACTCATACCTAAATAAAGACAATGATTGGGAGGATGGATATTGAATGAACTGGAAAGCAAGGAAATATGCCATGAATAATTTAGATAAGGTGTTAATAAAAGAAATAAACATTCATGTTGTTCAGTCAAAGTCAGTACTTTAGGTACGAAGGGCAGCTGGAAACTTTTCCCTCAGAAAGGCATTCAGTGTGACTCAGACTTGCTCAAAGAATATATGTTATAATAATAATCAGCAACTTGCATTTGAACCCCCCCCCCCCCAATGTAATCTTTGCATTCGTTTTACGGACTAAGAGAAATGCGTTCAGATCCTTAACTATCGTGGTTCCAGCAAATATGCTTGTAATACTAAAACAAATTGTAGCATTACCTTTAAGATTAGCATACAAATAATAGAACTGCATATGGATGCATAGCAAGAGACTCTACTGCTACAATAGCCATATTAAAACAATGGCAGTATTTCCTTAAATAACTGTGTTGGTATCCCTTGCAAAGTATTTAACATAACAGGAAAAGAATGAAGCAACTTATTTTCTATTCTCTTGGCACTCAGAAGGAAAATGAGATTGAATATAACCCCTGACTATTAATCTTGGAGTAATCCAGTTTAACACAACAGGATTTACTTTTAGATATCCATGTATTGGATTTTAGTGTTCCTCTACATTACTCTCAAGTTTGGGTGCTTCTCTGTCAAACTAATATAGAAAATGTAATCCTGACACAAAGACACGTCAACGGTAGGGGCTTATTATAAGGCATAAGCTTCTTTGGCAGGCGGAACTGCCCTGTGGGCTAAAATCTTCCAGAAGAAGCGCCCCCCCCAAAAGGGAGGGGGACCTCTTTTTTGAAATGGAGCAGGGTGAACGAGGAGGCGAGTTATAACAGAGCCACATCACTTCCTGTCCAGGATGCAGCTAGAATGCCAGCACGAAGCAAGGGTAGGGTCAGCATAGTCATAATTTTCAGCATCTCTAAGATGGAAGGGATGCGGAGAGAGATAGGATTTTTGGACTACAAATCACACAGTTTCTTGGCAGACACCTAAATGCAAGTCACCTAGGAGAAAGACCTAAATTGGAAGGCTTGGAGGCCTAGCTCTGCCCAAGCTTCCTGTTCCTGCCCCAATGCCAGCTGGGAGCTTTCTTTCTGAACAGGAAGCTAACCCTACCTTGGCCTCAAAGTTTAAACCTGTGTCTCAGGTGAGCCACATTTAGTTGTCTGTAGGTGTCTTCTCTGTCAGGTGAAACTCCCAGAAAGGATAGTTGTGTGATCTGTAGTCCAAAATATATATCAAAAACTCCCATCCCTACGTGTGGATTCAGCAACCAGTGCAGTCTCAGTTGCTTCACAGCATATCAGTAGACTCTTGGGCATACTGGCCTTTTAGGTTTGAATGCAAAAAGCTGTTTTGTTTTCTAATATAACAAACATTGGCCAAAATCTTGTTGTTTTGGCACAATAAATTGCAGTAGAGTAGGCCCACTGAACCAGATTCCTCCAAGTTTCATTGACTCAGATAGGTCTACTCTAACTGTAACTTATTTTAGCATAGTAAGTTGCAGTTAGAGTAGGCCTATTTGAATCAATGGAACCTACAGAGGAATTGATTTATTAGATCCCCATAGATTCAATGGGTCTACTCCAGTGCATCTTACTAAGCTAAGCAACAGGATTTCAGCCATTGAAATCAGCGTTCTTAGATGTGCCTAATTCTGCAAAGATTCAGACAGTGACTGTTTCTCATCCACATATATAACCAACCAAGTATATTGCTTTTCTGGGGGAAAAGACAATCAATTTTAAGTCCAATTTATTATTGCCAATAATACTCTGTGCCACACTAGATAACATGTTGCTATTTTGGTGAAGTGAGAATAGAACTAACACTGGATGGGTTGTTTATGTCCTTTCAATCAATCAGCCTGTCTTTTTGTGTTGTAGGGAAAAGGCACCAACTTCATATTGCCACCTTTGGCATCATACATGAAAAACCATGGGGCAGTTCTCAATATCTCGTTCACATAGTGGAGGTAAGAACTCTTACAGGAGTTGGAGAATTGTTGCTAGGCTGTCTTGCATGTTAAGGCAGCCTGCTTAGACAGGCAACAAGATTTTAGTCAGATTTCTTCACATCTCTCAGCTAAGAGGCATAAGTGACTGACCCCCAAACTCCAGTGAGCTTCATAGCTGAATGTATATTACAACCATAGTTTCCCAGTTAGCAAGCCCAGAATTCGAACTGCTATAGCACACTGGGCCTTGCAGTCTATTCTACTGGGTAGTCTATAGCATTCTGTCCTCAATAATGGGGAACCAAACACTCTGCAATTTTACAAAAAACAAACAAGAATGATAGCAAAAGAAACAGATTTTATCTCTGTGTTTCAGAGTTTACTGTGTCTGGACATAGACACTGGCTGAAATTTTGTCATACAGTTCCATGTCTGCAACAGAAATAAAACCACCAGCAGCAACAAATTGCCACTGACTAATGGCAAATTGCCACTGATTAAATGTGATTTTGAGGTGCTTGCGACTTGTACACGATGCAACAAAAGTCGTGGGTACCCTGAAATCCCCAAAGGAAGCCATGGTCAGAGGTAATTTGCTGCCGCCGCCATTACTCTTAGCCACAAAAGTTGAACAGTTGTTCGATGATTAGAGTTAGGCTGAAGAACATAAGCAGAACACTGAGCGGTTAGAACTAAAGGAAGGTGTGAAAGAATGGACGGATAGGCAGGTGAGAGTTGTAGCATTCCTACACCTAACAAATAAGAACAGCCTGGCTCAAAAGCAGTGAGGAAGTTCTCTCTGAAACTAAGAGGCCTGAGATTTTGAAGGACAGATGCTGATCCTACCATTGTCTTGTCTTTCATTAGCACCTGACACCCAAGTAATGCTGGATGTATAAAATCCTGAAGTGGGTCAGCTCCAAGTTCAGTTAATGACTAGAAGTGCCTGCACAGGATTGTGTCATCAGCATGAAAATGAATGCTGCACTCAGTATGCCGACTTGTCAGTTCATTTATAAAGATTGTAAATAACAATGGTCCAAGGATAGATCCCTCAGGTACTCCTATAATGACATCCATTAAATCTGACATGACACCATTTAATAACACAACTTGTATGTGCCCTCTTAAGTAGCAAGCATACCAATTAATTACAGATGACGCGATATCTAAGCCATTCAATTTACCCAATAAAGGAACATGATTTAACAAATAGAAAATAAATGCACACTTAAATGCATGCTGCACACAATCTTCTAGAAAGCACCAATCACTTAACCTACTAGGTTTCAGAGTATCTTGCATTTGCCTTTAAGCTGGCCAGGAATACTTTTCCACGGTGAGGTTAGCTCAGATTTATTGCATTGCACGTACACCAGTCTCATTAGCCCTATTAAGGTTTCTAATTGGGTGTTAATCAGAGAGTGTGTCCTAGCCTTGTCCCCTAACCCCATTTACACTGCCTTTCGCATGTGGAAGACAACTTTCTGAGGGGGGGGGAAACACTCCTCTGTGCACGATGGCCCTCCACAAGATGAGTAATGCTAGAAAATCCAATGTTTCAGCTGTACAGTCATTAAATGATAGGATGTTTTGCCACATGAACAGCTACAGAGTATAAGTAAAGTGAAAAACAAGAAGGAACTTCCCAGAGTTGGTTATTTGTTTATCAGGAAGGGGAAGAGAAGAAACTAAGAAGAGGAATAAATCATCTATTTTTCTCAGATGGACCATGCTTTAAAAAAGCCCATGGAGTTATTCCATCTGTAGATTGGTATGAACCATTGGTTTGGCCATTCAGGATGGTTCACTTATCAGCCAAATAGGTGTCTGGTGCTTCAAAGCCTTGCCTCCTCTGGCAGGTGCCCACTCAGAGGTAGCACCCGGAGGATGCAGGGCAGGGAAGTCAAACTGCTGCCTCTAAGTGCTCTCAGCTGGTCCCTTCCACAGGAGGATGGGCTTTGAAACACCAAACACCTATTCAGCCACTAAATGACCTGGCACGAACTGCCGAACCAGCAGTTTGTGCCCATCTCTAATTCTATCACATTAGCTGGTGAAGCTGTTGACCACATAACCAGTGAATGTGTCAATGGTGAAAATACAGCTCCGAGGTATAATCCCACCACCCGTCTATCTTGGAATGGTGCTCATGTGAGCACCCTTACTCAATTAGAAGGAGCATCTTCCTCTCATAAAAGCCTTGCACGTCTCTAGCATGTACAAAAGACAAAAAGCCTCATTAGCGGTGACAATATTACTCTAGAATGCCCTCCTGAAGGAAACATAACTGGAAATGTACCCAAACAATATTCTTTTCAATGTAGGTTAAGGTTTATGCTTACCGCAGCTTCAGTTCGATGCTAGTACTATGGAAGTTGTATGTTGTTTTAAAACTGCAGTGAAGATTTGAGTTTCCATATGTTACGTATGCTTCGGGATTAGTTTATGAATGAACATGTAATGTGGCATGCAGTGTGTGCGCATGTGCATGAGTGTGCATGTGTATGTGTGAGTATAAATAGATAGATGAATAGTCAGGGAGAATGAGAGAGAGAGAGAGAGATTGATTTAGCTAGGTTCCAGATATATATAATGGTTGGGATCTTATTGGTAAATTATGCTCGCATAAGTGCAATGGTGTAAATTGCAGGGGTGAACTGTTGTTAGTTAACAAATTGTCACTTGTATCCATTGCCATAAATCAATTCTGAAAACTCTGGCATAAGAAGGAATACAAACAGCACTATCACTTGTTTTAGTTAGTGAGAGGTGAATTAATCATTTTTACTTTTTCTCAGTGATTCATTTTTACAAAATTAGCTTGGTTCTAATATTTTTATACTTCCTTTCTATATCAACCTGCAACCTCAATAAAAAGAAAGAAAGGAAAAAGGAAAAAAGGAAAGGAAAGGAAAGGAAAAAAGAGACATGAAAATTTATACACATTTCTAAGAGCAATATTTATTATTTATTTATGTTATTTATTTGATTTTTGTACCACCCATCTGGCTGCCAGGGCCAATCTGGGCAGTTTACACAATTGAACAACATATCATTAAACAACAGTTAAAACAAATAGAATAAATCAGAATTAAATACATACACACAACAGAATTTAACTAAAAATAATTAAAATGATAAAAAAGCAAGGTGACAGGATTGATGATATAAGTGTTAGAAGCACTACTGTATTAGGATGTTAAAGGTCCAGAAAGGCCTGTCTAAAAAACCTTGTTTTTAACAGTCGCTTAAAAGTAGGCAATACTGCCTAAGACATGTTTGCAAGCAATTTCTCCAATCATTGCACACTATTTCTACTAAAATACTGAATTTTGTGTGTACCTTTCCCTGATATACCATTTCTGTGCTTAGGTTTGATTAGTAAGCTGCCCCACAAAATCTGGACCAGATTAGGTAAGAAAAGAAACGCCATTTTAGTTTGTTCATGGGTACAGGAAGTGTTGTGGGATGTGGTGGTGCTGCGGGTTAAACCGCAGAAGCCTCTGTGCTACAAGGTCAGAAGACCAGCAGTCGTAAGATCGAATCCATGCGACGGAGTGAGCTCCCATCACTTGTCCCAGCTCCTGCCAACCTAGCAGTTCGAAAGCATGTAAAAATGCGAGTAGATAAATAGGTACCACCACGGTGGGAAGGTAACAGCGTTCCGTGTCTAGTCGCGCTGGCCACATGACCACAGAAACTGTCTTTGGACAAACACTGGCTCTATGGCTTGGAAATGGGGATGAGCACCGCGCCCTAGAGTCGGACACGACTGGACTAAATGTCAAGGGGAACCTTTACCTTACAGGAAGTGTGAATTGTCATCTAAAGGGAATATAGGTTTTCATTCTGTATTAATGATACAAGTGTTTTTCCTGCTATCCATGCAGCATTGTCGTAATCCCAGTTAGTACAGTAACATTTTTAACACTCTCTGTCACTTTGTCTCTTTTTCTCTCTCCCCACATGCGTATTTTGTCCCCTTGCAAGACATGGTTTATTTTGTCTCAGTTTGTTTTGGGGTGGAAGTAGTACTACAACACTTTCCAGTTCATTTCTGCAATTAAAGCCATAGCCTCTGTGTCAGTATACCATGGAATCATGGGTTTTGTAGTCCAAAATGCCTGAGGCAAGAGTTTTAAGCTTGTGAACAAATAAGATGGAGATAGTTCAGGAGGCAGGGAAGTGCAGAAGCAGTCATGGTCCTGACTAGAGATGGGGATGAATATAAAAACAGATCGGTTTTTCCAACGAATATAGCCGATTCGTTAAATATTCGTCGATCCGTATTTGTGGGTTCCAGAGACCCCCATGAATACGAAGGGACAAATATATACCCGTTTTTATTCGTCCTTCGTATTAAAAAAAACCCCCAAAAAAACCCATTCATTTAGGGTAGGGAAGCTGCAGCTGCCATCTTTGCAAAGGGCAGCCTGGATTCCCTTAGCCTGCCTTAAGGGAATCCAGGCTGCCCTTTGCAAAGATGGCAGCTGCAGCTTCCCTACCCTAAATGAAGCCACAGCCGCTATCTTTGCAAAGGGCAGCCAGTCTCCCTTTTCACACGCTGTGGCTGCGGAGGCCTGATGGAGACCTCGGCAGCAGCTATTAAGGTAAGGGGGTGTCGGTGGGAGTGGGATGGGGGCTAAGGTAGGGAAAGGAAGGGGGTGTGGGGGTAGGCTGTAGGCTGTTGGGTTGGCTGGCTGTGTGTGTGGGTTGGCTGCCTATCGGCTTCTGATCAGCTGATTGGTGGCCTGTAGGCAGAATGGGCTTCTGTGCGGTGTGGTAAACTCTCCAGGGGGACCCAATTTGTGGGTGAATAACTCGGATGTCCGATATCCAATCTTCACCAAAGTTGGCAGGCATGTTGGGGAGAGACATAGAAAGCTCTGTTGTGATTCTGGATTCTCTAAGTACCTGGGGAAAGCTTTCCCGGGGGGATCCTCTTTGTGATTATATAACTCGGGTGTCTGTGATCCCATGTTCACCAAACTTTCAGAAGTTGTGGGAAAGCATCTGAGGAAGCTTTCCTGCAACTGTGGTGTCTCTAAGTGGTTGGGGGCCAGTGTTATAGCTGTTTAAAGTGCAGACAAATCAACAGATTGATCCGTCAATTCGTCGAAGAATATTCGTATATTCGTATTCGTTGATCCGTTAACCTTGATGAATAACGGATCAAAATGAATTGCCATTTTTTAATTTGTCCCCATCTCTAGTCCTGAAGGGTTTGAAACTTCGTGTAATCTTTAAATTAGTACATCTTCTCAAAAAAAAAAAAAAAAAAAAAAAAGCTCCAGAAGAAAAGCCATAGCACAGAAGTGGCTACAGAAGAGATTGTTCTTTGCAGTGATTTCCATCATTTCTTAAAGAGAATTGGTTTTCTAAGATGTGGCTTTTAAAAATTCAGTTAGGATGCTTGTCCCAATAAGCATCACTCTCACTTGTGAGGAACAGGGACCAACCATAACCAACTGAGGCAGAACCTTTGCTCTATCTGAAGAGCCCTCAGAGAGATTTGCAGGTGTAATTAGAACCTGGCTGGTTTCCACCTATTGCCTCAGTGGCATGATATGAACCCTCAGGTCCTCTATGAGGAGAAGAGTGTCAGAAGTCTTGAGGGTCATGGTTGTATGAATCACCCTCTGGTATAAACTCAACAAATTATTGTTTATTCCACCAAAACCATACAGAACATCTCCATGATGCTGTATCCCAATGAATCTGACCCCCCAACTACAGCATCCTTGGGCAAAAAGCCTGGGAGTGGTTTCATTAGCAGTGGTCCCTGGCAAAGCGCTGGGGTCTTGGCATCCACCTAATGACGGATGGTCTTGATGCTGGTCCTGCATGAGTCCCTTGCACATTATACTTCTATAAAATATTTAACTTTGCCATGCAAGGCGAAAAGGAAAATATAAGAATGAGAAGAAAATAGACTTTCTACTTTGGCAGTTGATAGAATGAGATGTATGTGTGTTTTTGAGTCCCAGTGGCATCCCACTATAATCAACATAAATTCAGTGTGCTCAGCATGCTCTAGGAGGCACTTGGCTCCTTGAAAGTTCAGATCCCAGAGGGTTAACATAGGATACTGATGTCTGCCTTAGGTATATGGAAACCTTGACCTTTTGTATGTGACTGGAGCCGTGGGGAAGTATTTATTCCCTCCCAGAGCTCCTGCATGTCACACCCTTATTATTATGTATACAGGGTACCTGACATTTTTAGAACTGCATATTTCATGGGAACCCGATAATTCTTAGCATACAAACTAACAAAAAAGCCTTCTATATTTATAATCTGGGACAAATTTTAAATTGACATTGTGGGATAACAGAATGTGTGCGGAGGGTTTTTTCCTCTCGTATTTTGTTGCCTTTGCAAATGTTCCATCAATAGCAGGTTACACCTAATTGGGCAATTTGCATACACGTTCTGCCTGTCGCCCTGCTGCCTCGAACATTTCTGCTGGAGCTGCCTGGCAAAACAGAGAGCAGCTGATGCTCTGGCTGTCATTTCCAGTTCTGCCACATGCTTGTTCTGATGGGATGTCTGTTCATTCTTCCTTTCTGATATCCTCAATGAAGCAACCCAGTCTATATTAACCTTTCCACAGATTCCTCTTGGCATCAAAACACATTTATCACTGGAAAAGCACCTCTACTGCTGGTTGTGTTTTCTGAGGCCAGACAATTGACACCAAATCTTTTAGATGGGATCTATCCTTTGAATAAAAAATGGTGAAATGACACCCAACCCCAAAAGATGGTAAAATGGTAATAAAACTTAAACATGGTTATGAGGGTGTGTGTGTGGGGGGGGGGGAGAGAGAGATTGAGCACAAAAACTAGGAATGTGCATTTGGATTTGGAATGAATTCATCATTCATTGACTAATGCCATATTTGGATAGTTTTTGATATATCTAAATCCAAATTTGATAGTTCAGAATTTCTGTAATAATAATTCCTTATTTTTGGAGTCCCATTTACTCCTATAGATTAGAAATCAAAGGGATAGGTTTCTCCTTGCCAGAGGAAGAAGTAAAACCGAAATATATTTACAGGCATCCTGGAGTGATTTCTTGAAAAATGAAACAAGGACATTCTGGCATCAAGGGTAGTGGGGGCCAGAGAACTCAGTGTCTCCTGATTGGAGTTGCCATTGATTTCCCAAGGTAAGGGGCCTGGGGGGAGAGCAAAACCTGTAAATGATGTTGGTCTGCACCAATGAAATTTAGAAGCAGACACAGACACAAAAAGGTATTATTTAATATTGGTTCTTTCCAATTGAAAAGTGGGCATAGCTGCTAATCAATCCCCTGAGCATTTGCTGTTAATATATGCTCTGGTGCAAACCTGCACTGCAGCAGTTTTCTCTGTATCCTTTTCTGAACCCTCAACTTATATTTACATTCTCTACATCTCATTGTACATTGTTTACTTTTTGTGTGTGCGTGTATAATTTCTATTGGAAGGGTTTGTATCCTGCTGTAGCAGAATTAGATGCTGTTCTTCTTTGGGTAGACTCTGCAGGCAATGTTTAACGTGGGTGTGGTAGAAGAAGTAGGCACTTGGGAAAGCTGCAGGAATACTGTGTGCACCCTCTGCAGCAGCTTCTACTGAGAGGAGAGAGAGAGGAAAAGACAGCCCATATGTGGCAGGGCATACGCTGGACCTGTTTTTCTCGATGGGGAAGGGAGATGCTGTCCTGAGGGTGACAGATTTGGAGATGTCCCCATTTTCATAGTTGGACTACCACCTTTTGAAAATTGGCTTGATGATGGCATTCCCTCTCTGCAGGGAGGCTGGACCTATTAGGATGGTCCACCCTCTCAGGCTACTGGATCTAGAGGGTTTCCAGATGCTCTGGGATGGTTTCCACCTGATCTGGTTGGTGCTTCTGTTGAAGCCCAGGTTGCTGTGTGGTATACTCAGGTGGCTCAGGCCGTTGACATGATAGTTGACATGATCATACCCAAACACTCTCTCCAATACTGAGCTCATCCCTCTCTGTGGTTCACGGATGAGCTTAGGGTAATGAAGCAACAGAGGAGAAGATTGTAATTGGAGGTGGACCCCTTCAGTGGAAAAACTGGCCACAGTAAAGAAACTGTCAAACAGGTATGCTATCATGATTAGAGCTGTGATGAGAGTGTACATCAACCAAATCAGTGAGGCATCCAATCAACAACTGGAACTCCATTGAGTGGTTCAAGACCTCATTGAGTCTGGATAACTGAATTGGCTGCAGTCAGTAGATGTTTCTATGTGCAATCATTTTGTGGCTCATTTTAGACAGAAGATTGAGGCCATCCGTAAGGATCTGGATCCTCCTATTGGTTCAGCAGATAAGGTTAAACTGTCCAATGCACCATCTTGTCCTGTTGTATTGGATTGATTTCAGCCAGTAACATCAGAAGAGGTTGCTGTGGCGCATGCTTCTTGCAGGGCCGCCAGTTTCACCCTTGACCCTTGCCCAGCTTGGCTACTAAAAGTGAACAAGGAAATGACAGTGGAATGGATCACTTATATCATCAATTCCTCTTTGCAGGAGGGAATTCTGCTTTCCTGCCTGATGGAAACTATTATTAGGCCCATTCTGGGGGGAAAAAAGTGACAGACAATCTGAACAACTTTAAAGCCTGTCGCAAATATTCCATTCATGGGCAAGTCAGTTGAGAGGGGGGTGGCAGACCAGCTCCAAGCATTTCTGGAAGAAACTGACTCATTAAATCCATTCCAGTCTGGGTTCAGACCATGGCATGACCGGGGTAAAATTTCCAGATATCCAGAAATTCTGAATTTTTACAGTTCTAAATTCTGAATCCAAAGGGTTCTAATTCCAAATCCAAATTCTGAATCCAAATTTTGGTGCTAGTGCACACCCCTAACAAAAACTCTATAGTCACTGACATTTACTCTACTGAGACATATCTGTTATACTAGGTCCATTTCACACTTCCGGAAAATATATTTTTGAATACAAAATCTATTGTCAGAATTCCTCACCTGATTTTGAAAAGGTGCCACATTTCACCCTAAAACTTCAAAGTACCTTCTCCAGAACAATATGATTTTTTTTAAAAAATATTGTCATTTACGATTACTACACCTTTATTGTTTTTCTTGTTTTCTAACAGCCAAGAGTACATTTTCAGTGAAATTTAAAACTGTAGAAAATAGGTAGAAATACTGGTTCCAAGGGGTTCAGGCCTAAGCATTGTAATAAAAATATCGCTTTGCTTCTCATCTCTTGGCAGTATGCCACATGTGTGGCAGCCTTTTTGCATGCTATATAGTTTGTTTTGCTGTTGCTGTTGCTATTTTGTTTTTAACAACAACAACATGTAACGCTGCAAGATAAAAAAATTAAAAACCATAAATATTATAATAAATTAAAGACCTTACAATGTGAAATATGGCACATAAAACATTAAAAAGCCATCTTTTTGTTTACTGAAATGTAATATGAGCAACCATTAATAAAGCATGTCAATGGAATGTAACAAATCAGTAATGAGTCTAGGATGCAAGTGGAAAGGCGACTAAGAAAGATTTTTAATAAATAAATAAAATGGAATCTCAGTGTTCAAGCTTTGTCCAAACTATTTTGTCCATTAAAAAAACCCAGTGTATGGATATGTTTTATTTGGCACAATCACTGGGAAGGTGTCAGAGGACAGAGGAAAATCTAAGAGAATATATATATTCTATTAATCAGATTTCATTTGAATGTTTGCCCTTTGGCACACATTCATCTAATATGCACTTTTGCCTACCATATTTACAAAACATTTCCCTGGACATAATCACTTGATCTTTTTATCTAGTAATATTTGCATTTTCCTGTGTGTTTCTCCCCATATTTTCCACTCCCTGCTTTTCATGTATTTTTGATTCAAAAAATGGCATTGCAAAATCTGGAGAAGGGAGAATAGTAGAAGTTAATTTAAGTTTCAATTCCTGTATTGATTCTGGAAAGGAACATTTGTTAAGTTTGTAACAGTATACAAAATGATCAAAATTCTCCCTAACTCTGCTTGAGACCAGATATGTATAGAATTGTGGAGTTATCACTTTACATTGTTACTCCTCTACTGGCATCCCACATTGTAGGAGAGGGTGCAGACAGAAAATTCCCCTATAACTCCAATGTCCAAATGATAAATGAAAAAGTCTCTTTTCCTTGTTTACAAATATTGTGTGTGTTGCTTACACCAGTCCTGTATCTTTGAGTGTCAACCACATGCTGGATGCACAGTTGGGGGATTGCCACTTTTCTGTATTATTCCTCCGCCCACCACCTCCAGCCAAATAGGAATCTTGAGTTTCAAAAGAAGGAAAGTGGGAAGGGAGGTAAAAGCAGATCATTTGGCAGTTCTTTATTTGAAGGGTTGGGAAGAGAAATCTAGCCAACTGCTCCCTGGAGCGGAGTTTGGAAACCACTCACTCCCTGAACCTTTGCCACTTGCATTTGAACTCACCTTAAGAAGCAGATCTGGCACAATCTTCTGCTATGAATTTTTGGGACTTTCATTTTTTTCCTGCACTATTGATTAGGCCTCTAGAGTACTGTGTCCATTTTAAGAAGGGTGCTAATAAACTGGAACAGGTTCAGAGGAGGGCAACAAGGATGATCAGGGGACAGGAAACCAAGCCCTATGGGGAAAGACTCAAAGAACTGGGCATGTTTAGCCTTGAGAAAAGAAGACTGAGGGGAGAGATGATAGCACTTTTCAAATATTTAAAAGGTAGTCATACAAAGGAGTGGCAGGATCTCTTCTCAATCATCTCAGAATGCAGGATACATAAAAATGAGCTCATAATACAGGAAGCCAAATTTAGGCTGAATATCAGGAAAAACTTCTTAATTGTTAGAGCAGTATGACAATGGAATCGATTACCTTGGGAGATGGCGAGTACTCCAATGCTGGAGGCATTCGAGAGAAAATTGGACAACTATCTGTCAGATTGGCTTTGATATGGATTCCTGCATTGAACAGGGGGGTTGGACTCAATGGCCTTATTAGGCCCCTTTCAAAATTATTCTGATTTTATGAAAATGTTGGTGCACAGCCTAACAAAGATGGATTAACATTGAAAGCTGGCTGCCTGTTTGATTTTTTTAGTGGTCTAATAAAGGTATCACCTGCTCTTGCATTTGTCTTATGTAAGGATCACATGTCATTTTCTATTTATTTTTTCTGATATAGGAAGAAAAAAAATGTTGTTGTTTTTTGGACTATAATCCCCAGAATCTTACAGCTAGTGGGATTCTGAGAGTCATTGACTCAAAAAGTAACTTTCCTCATTGCTGCCCACAGTCTACAAATACAAGCTTCTTTATTAAATGTGAACCTTCAGAGCAGAATACAGTGCTTCTGATTAAACAACACAATGCATGAGGTTTTATATTTGTTGCAGGCCAAGAGAGAAAGGAGAAGTGTTTTATTTAATCTTTGAGGTTGTAAGACATTTTTATTATCATGTTAAATTGTCACAATCTTTCTGAACTATAGAAGTCAGTTTTAAGTGTACAGAACTCCTGGGCCCGCTTCAAGGCTTGACAAAAAGTTCAAAATTATTCTTGAAGTTTAGCCCTTTCCGAGGGCTTAGAAAGAAGTCTTTGATATTCTCCCTTTGAACAAATGTCACTTACGAATTTTGAAAACGTGACAGAAGAACCCCTCTGATGGTCTTTCATACGGATTGGGGGAAATAAATTGTTTGCAGCCTATGATATTGATCGAGGCAGAAAAGACACCGTACTACTTCTGTAAAGTACATGATTACTTCTCTCAGACTTCAGCCTATCCAGATGTTTAGAAATGTGAACTTAATCATCAGAAGAGTAAGAGCTGTATTTGCATGATCACTTATTAAACTTCTCATTAAACCCTCAATCCTTGACATCTCCTGGATCTTGCTTGAAACGCTTGAAGCCCTGTGTAGCTCAGTTAGAGCCAATAGCACTGGGCTAGATGGAACAATTGTCTGACTCAGTATAAGGCACATTTCTCTGTTCTTATGTATTTGGGAACTTATTTCTGAGTAGACATATAAGCCAGAATCCTAGTTGTTGTTACTATGCACAGAACAGAAATCACAGAAGCTGTCATGGCTAACTGCAGCTGATTGATGAAATGTTGACCACATGCTGGGTGCACAGCCAGACGCATGACCAGCATGGTGATCAACATGCAGCTGACACCTCATCAGTTAGTTATGGTAGTCTCCCTGATTTCCATGTGGGGCTAAAATGTGGCAGGACTCTGGCCACAGAAGACTGCCAGGCACATTGCATATATGTTCATGCACATTTTATGAAACCTAAAAACAGGAAAAAAATAATGTACATTAAAATTATGGGTGAAGAAGATTGTTACTTTTAATAATAAATAAAAAAAAATTCATACCAAAACTTACCAAACAAGGTCCAGTTTCCTACAGACATATTAAATAACTGATATCCTCTAAATCCTGTAGTTAGACACAGTTGGGGCACACACATAGTCTGGGTGGGATGTGGAGATTTACGAGATATACTAAGAATTCACAGTTCTTCAGTTTCCATAATATTCCATTTGGATGGCTCTCAGCCAAGATCAGGCTGAAAGGAACACACTTCAAATCCAAATCAAATTACTTTGCCATTCTGTTTCTGATTTCTAAAGGTGGCTTGGCTTTCCTGTTACATTTTGTTAAACAAATCATGTAGGAAGATAAGATTAAATAAATAAATAAATAAATAAATAAATAAATAAATAAATAATAGGTCTATTCCTGAGCAATTTTAAATTCATGCTGGAAAGCTACAGAGCTTAAGCTTCCTGTGCTCCTTAGGCACCGGCCTAGGAAAGGCAGATGGAGTGGGATGGCAGCTTCCTCACACTCTTAATGATGAGTCGCTACTGACAACAGCAGCAGATGGTGGCAAGCTGGGCAGTTGGCCAGTGCCAACTTACAAGGAAGACCAGGTGTACCAAATGTAAGCAAGAAATGACACCCTCTGAGTATCTCTGAAGCAAAGTCCAGGGGAGTAAAGGATGCCCTAGACAACACAAATTCTATCAATTGCAATCTGTAATGAAATTCTTCCTCCTTCATTTTCTGGGCAAGTTACTGAGCCAAATGCATATAGGAGGCAAGTGATCAATGGACACTGATTCCTTCAGGATGAGGCATGCTGTTCTGACGTCTGACTTTCAGTTCTATTGGAGTTAATGAACCAGCTACAACTCATGGTAAGGAAAAGTTAAAGCAACAACAACCACAACAACAACAACAATAGTGTGAATGACACCTGCGGCCCCTTCCATGATGACACAGAGTAGTTGCTGGAACAGGTTCTTCTATTGAGCAACAGAACTTTTTAAGGGCCAGTCAGGCCACTAACATAAAATTGGTAACTCAGGGCGTTAGAAAACTGACTTCACTCGCAGTCTTTGAAGCAGTGCCTTTGTACAGTCTCTTATGTAGAGGAGAAGACAGGAGTTCCACCCCTTCAACAAAATCCAGGACCCCTTGCATGTGGGCCAGGTGCTAGATGCACACAGTCAACTAGGGTGCTGGATGTACATGGTCAAGTGTCCCTGGAGGCTGGTGGCAAAGGCTCCTTCTCCTGCCATACCTCCATAGTCCCCACTGGCACCTGCTAGCCTATAGGTGCAGTAATCCTCCCACAAGGTGCAGTTGAACTCTGCATGGACCTGGCTGGCATCTCCTGTGTAGCAGAGCATAGGGTGGGGAAGAGCGGGGCCCTGACTTTCTTGGTACCAAGAGGTAGGCTGACCATGGGGTTTCTCCAATGAGGTGGTTTGCTCTTGCTCCTTCTTCTGCCGGCAGTGAGCTGGACAATGGTTCTCAAGCCTCCATGCCTTTCAGCACCTGGCTTGGTCCCAACAGACCCAGGTGGCTTCCTCTGCTGGCACAAGCAGCTTGGCCCAATAGCTGGTCTCAGGTTCACATCTGCCAACAGTCTCCCACCCAGCCTTCGACTTCTCTGGTAATGGCATCTCTTGGGCCTCAGCTGCCTCCCAGTCCACAGTGTCTTCCCAACAATCCTCCTCTCCTGTTTCCCCCTCCTCCTTAAGTCCAAGTCCTGCCATGGCCACACTTGCGGCCTCAAGGACATAGTCTGCTTCCCCCTCAACAACACCCCAGTCCACAGGAGAACTGCAGGTAGGGAAACCAGTCATCGCTGTCTGAGACGTGGAAAGACCACACCCATGGTGAGACGGGGGGGGGGGCCTCACTGGTCCCACAAACAAATATAGGTTTGGGTTTGAATCAAGGCTTGAGGTGTGGGAACTGTTGAGTTACTCCTATTTTAAGAGTGCTGTAAATCCATGTCGGGTTTTTAAATCTGTACCTTACAGGAGTTATCCAAGGTGCTGAACTATTCCAGGGATAACATTCAGCATTTTGAATCGTTCCTATATATACAGCAGACCAAAATCTGGAGTGCATTCACAAAACCTGTGGAACTGGGCCTGAGATCATCAGCCATTGGTCTGAGATAATTCTGTACAAATGTGGTGCAGTATTTTGCTAGAAGAGACTTGTCTGGGGCATACAATTATAACCACATTTTCAACCATTTGTCTGCAGTCATTGTCTGAAATCCAGTAATAAGTCACGACCAGAGTAGGTCCATTGAATCAATGGATCTTATGGAGAAGTTGACTCACCAAATACCCACTGACTCACTGGGCTTATTCTAGTTTTGAATTACTATTGGATTTCAGCCATTGTTGTGATGACCACCAAATGAGCAGCAGATGTTTATCCTAACCCCCCACCTCCAGCCCATTTCAACAACCCTGGAAGATGTGAATGTCCCTCATATGTTATATTGTCCTAAAATAGAACCTTAAAAGTAAGAACAAGGCATAAAAACACAATTCCAGCAAGACTCAGAACATTTTCTTCTAATAACCTGCTCCTTTGCATGCCAGTCAGATAAGCATAGGAAAATTTTCTGTCGGGATAATACCCTGGAGGTTCAACAAAAACAGGAAAAGGAGTACAACAAGACTAGCACATTCATTAGTTGCGTTAAAATTGGCTCTTTGAAAAGCTTTTTTGGAGAATAGGAATATTTTTCAAAGATAAATTAATACCAGCTAGACAGCATTCATTACAAAGCCAAGAGTGGTGGCTTCAGTAATCATCAGGCTGGACAGCTGTAATACATCTATACAGGGCTGCCTCTGAAGATGGTCTCAAGACTGCAGTTAAAGTATGGTTGATAAACTGCTAGCTAGGAATAGAGATATATTGTGAACAAGCTGTACTTGTGTTTTGTCAGCCATATTGTTTCCCAGTCTACTCCCCTCAGAGTAGCCATTTATGTACTTCACCCAGAGTAGAAATGCACTATCAAGAAGGAAGGAAGGAAGGAAGGAAGGAAGGAAGGAAGGAAGGAAGGAAGGAAGGAAGGAAGGAAGGAAGGAAGGAAGGAAGGAAGGGGTGGCTTATACTGTTGGAGAACTTAGACTCCTATTCCTTTTTCTTACATTCCTTATCAATCTTCAGACCAGACTTCGACTGGCTAGCCCTACAAACAGAGCATATCAGTAAAGGACTTTCCTCCAACACTTTTTCAGACAACTCTTTTTGACCACTGTATTGTCCAGCCCCCAATTCAAAGTGCTGGCCTGGATATTTAAAGTCCCTTGTGGCTTGGGATCTGTGTATATAAAAAAATCTATATCGACACACGTTTCCTCATCTCATTTCCCTCCCTAGGTTCTCTAGAAACCTAAAGGGCAGGAAGTGACACACAGGTCCTGGACCTTTTCAGTGGTGGCATCCTGGCTTTGCAATCACCAGCCAAAATCAGGTTGCTTAGTGTAGCAAGTCACACCACAGTAGGCCCTTTGAATCAATGGAGATTTAGTGAGTCAACTTCTCCATATCTTCCATTGATTCAAGTGGGCCTACTCTATCTACAACTTAGTTTAGCATGGTAAGTCACAGCTTTAGTAGGCCCATTTGAATCAATGGGACTAACAAAGGAAATGGCTCATTAAATCACCATGGATTCAATGGGCCCACTCCATTGTGATTTACAATGCTAGGCAACAGGATTTTTTCCCTAGAGTTGTTGAGTTGAAAGGGACTGAAAGGATCATAGAGTCAGATTCCTGAAAGGCTCACCTGATACCCATTCTGACATTATTCCAGCAATAGGCATATACTGTTTTTTAAAACTCTGCCAAGCTATTCCCTCGCCTTCTGCTTTAGTTAGATGATGCTTTCATATCATTGTTATTTTAACTTATGTTGTATATTTTATGCTATTCTAAATATTTTATTTGCAAGTTGCAAGTTGCTGTGATAATGTATTTTAAAGGTGGGATATAAATCATCATCATTATCTTAGTAATAAACATTGTTATTGTCACTGCCTTCATTATCACTATTACCACAACCGTATTCAGGGGGTCTTAGTTTTTATATGACTCTCATCACAACCCCCTTTATTTTTTTCATTGTTTTTCTGTGTTGTCTGATTTTTCTAGAAAAGATTGTTTATATGAGTAAGAGTTAAAGTTTTATCCTGTCAGAGTCAGATCTGCTTGATTTGCAACACTTGATCTGCAATTGTGATTGATCCCATAGGGACCTCTTGGAATTTCAGAAGAGGCACTCTGTATCTCTGCTGTGCCATCTGCAAATCATAGAATCACAGCTGCAAGTTAGTGCATCTCTATTATTGTGCAGCAGCTCAAATCAACATTCTATAAGGTAATTCTACAAATGGGGCAGCTCAAACAAAAAATATAACTTTTAAACTGGATTTCAGATCAACACCAAATTTGGCACAGTTGTAGCAGACAATCTCCTCTTGTTCTGTGCCAACCATGGAGATGTTTGGTCAAATGGTTTTGAGTTATGATTTTTTTAAAAATTAATCTGTTCTCCCCCCATTCAGAAATAGGGGAGCATAAACATTTAAAACAGCTCATATACATTGAAAAGACAAATCTTGCTTCTCTTGAAAGAGAATGGTTGGTACCACCTGCTTTTTTTATTATTTGGAAAGAATCCAGGCTGCAGGGGCTGAAATAGTGATCCTCAAAAAAGCCTTTCGAAATGGTAAAACAACCCCTTTGTTATAAGACTGAACATGTATGGAACAGGCTTACCAGCAAGAGCATTCCAAAGTAGATACATTGTTGCAGCTTCACAACCCAAGAAGGGAGATGTTTGGAGGGCAAAGAAAGGTCACAAAATAGTCAAAAGAGAGGTTTTCTTTGAAGAAGCAAAACAAAAAAAACAAACAAACAAAAAAACACCCCAGGCTTGCTTTAAAGAAAATAATGGAGTGACAGTCCTTCAGAATGGGACATTTTGCCATGTCTCTCCAAGAATTTAGCATATAATTTTATAAGGCATATTCAAAGTATTTCTGCATTACAAAAGCACTGGGCAGCTGTATTTGTCACAGCCCTGAGTGCTTTCAGTCAACATTCTCTCAAAATGTCTGAGACCAGACTCATGACACAAGTCTTTGAAGGGGAAATCAGTTCCAGGTCTGGGGCAATTTGAAATTTTGATCCTCTCAGTCAGGACTCAGCTGACTCTCAGGATGAAAACTTTTTAACTCCTTCCTGGCCAAACTAGTATTTGTGCTGTCAAAGGGATTCTGTGTCTGGTTGTAAAAATATTTTATACCAACTATAATGCCATTCACAAAGTGACACTAAATAAGGGAAAATCCCAGAAACTGACCCCTTCTTTCATCAGTTAATCTCTTCTCAACCAAACCCAAAGCAATTGTCAGGGCTGTTTTTTGACAGGTGTTTTTGACAGGTAGTGAGCACAAGAGGGTGTCTTGTAGAACCTCATTTTCTGCTGACAATGCTGCCATTGATGTTGTCAACATTCAGACTGCCCTTTGCTATGTAAAGCTTGGCATCCTTTTTCCTGCTGACAGTGCGGGCACAATATTGTGCAGCAATATTGGGGCATTTCCTGGCATTCTAAATCATGGATACAGAACTACAATATCTCACATTCATAAACTAGATTATTTTTGAAGAATTTAATCATAAAAAAATGGAGGTGTAGCAGGGGGTTGGACTCAATGGCCTAAAAGGCCATTGGGTCCAACCCCCTGCTCAATGCAGGAATCCAGATCAATGTATATCTGACAGATGAATGTCTGTCTACACAGGAATGGGATCAGGATTAAGAATGGAAAAGAAATTTGTCGATTTTCCTTCTCTATATGGAAATACCTGTTTTGCACTTTGTGAGATAATCTCTGTATCTTAGTGCTTCTAGTAAGTAATCAGTAGATCATGGAAAAAAAAGGCAAATCTCTCACTTGTAATCATAACCAGTAAAGGTTGCCCCACGTGATTCACTTGATCATGAAACTCTGCTCTCAGGTTGACAGATGACACATCAGCATAGAAAGACCATAGAAAGATAATGAATGAGCAATGAATACAATTTTCAAAATAGTTATATGTGCAGCAATTGAGCATATGAGGAAAGTAAAATACCTAAAGCTATCCTAATCCTATTCTTGTTCAATATTTTCCTTTTCTGCTTCACAAAAGCCCTGTATTCCCAATTGTAATAAAAACTAAGTAAGGACTGAAGCTCAGGAGAAGGCAACACTAGATGAGACAGCAGCCAAATACAATTAAGCTGGTCTTCTAAAAATGTAACTAGCATTTGCAGAGGGGCTGGGCAGAATGAAGATGGTGGGGATAAATATATTCTTTACTTCTCATGCAGCTGCTCATCGCTGAATAAGAATTGTAATGAAAATATCTTTGCTAGCCTGCTTGGAGATTGCTCATTCATAGGGCTGCCATAAGTTCGGGGTGACTTGACGGTATGTAACAACAAGCTTGCCTTATTTGTATTCCCTCAATTGCACACTTTCCCCTTTGCTGGGAAACTTTCCTTTTGAAATATCTCCTTCCCACCTCTCCTCACTTGGTTTTAGTGGGGTGTTTTTTTAAACTCATTTTCTCTCTCCCCCATCCCACATTCTTCAGACAATTATTTCTAATTTATTGTTAGGGAAGTAATAATAAAAGACAGCAGTCAAGTGAACAACATATTTCTAGGGGGAAATTAATTAATGATTAGGATACTCAAGAGGTAGAGAGGAAGTGGGATAGATTATTGCCTTCTTGCTGGCTTTAGAGTAGTATATATTTCAACATCCGTGTGTCTGTATCAACTTACACATTCTACTGCAGAAATAACACAACAACCATAGATGGCAACTTTCTCCCCACCCCCTCAATAGATGCATCTATATTTTCTTGGGCAGGCACTGGATTCTTTAGGACATTCATTATTCTCTCCCGGATGCTGCAAAGGCAACTAATGGAGGGGGTAGATATAATCAACTGAAGTCTTCTACATCACTTATTTCATCCAACAACTGATAATGGGCTTTAGGCTAGGATTTTTCAATAGCGAAAACAATGGGAAAAACCTAGGCATCATTTTTCATCGACTCCCTTGGGAGTCTAAGCTCGCCAGCAACACTGCATACATTCATGCTTGCATAAGTAGCCTCAGATACTCTCTTCAGACAAGGAAAACAACCAGTGACAGCACCTAGGGTATTATACGTATTTTTGATAATTAATTAAAAGTGCCTTGTAAGACATGTCCAGCGGCCTTCGGTTTGCATGTAACTGACATGTACGCATTTTTCAGTGGGGGGAGGAGGGGTTTTACTTTCTTTCTTTTTAAAAGCAAAATAGACACTCCTCTGAAAGTATTTCCCCAAAGTAAGGCAGAATTATGAAAACTAATAAGATGACAACATAGCCCATAGACAAAGACAATTAAATTGAGATACAGCAGATATTTGAGTTGGACAAAAAATGCTTGTTGAGTGAGAATGAGAGAGGGAGAGGGAGAGATGAACAAAGACTATGATGGGTTTTGTGTAAAGAAGAGTAATGTAGCAAAGTTGTTATAAAAATTTGCCCGGCCACAAATTCACTTTAGCAGGATGATGGATGAGTGTGAAAAATATAATAATTTTTTCTTCATCTGTCATATGGAAATTATTTCTACTGAACAAACAGGTTAATAGAATTTAGCAAGCCTGTCGTGTGTGCTGTCAAATATGCTGTTTCTAAGCTGACAGAGTTTTGTTGTTAGAGTTCTCTGTTCCCATCTTCCTCCTCTTTCCCCATGTTCTTCATTCTTGTCCCCTCATTTGTCCCATTGGCCTTTATTTTAGTCTTATGTATCAGCTGGGAAGGTAAGAAGAAAATCTGTCTTATTTTTAAAAAGCGCAATTCATCTATTTATTTATTATGAAGAGTTGTGCTTTTGTCAATCCAGTTTTCTGAGGCAACCACTTAAAATTACCTCCCATGGCTTCAAAGCTACATATTCCACAGCAATTTTTTTTAAAAAAACTGTACTGCATGAATTTTCTCATTTCACCAGCTGGTTAAATAACCTGTGATTTATTGGGGGGGGGGGGTGTACAAAATTCACCACTGCATCTGCTTAGTTTAGTTTACTCTTTAGCCTACTTACATGGGAGTAAGTATCACATAAACATATGGGACTGATATCTGAGTAGACAAGCTTTGTTCTTGTTATGTGCTGTCAAGTCACTTCCAATTGGTGATGACCTAATCGAATTTTCAAAGTATGTGAGATATTTCAGGATGGCTTTACCACTGTCACACACCCAGTGAGTTTCCATGGCTGAACTAGAGTTGGAACTCAGGTCTTCTAAATCCTGAACAGATACTCTACCCGCTACACCACCCTGGCTTTCTAGGGACAATAATCTAAGTGAAAGTTTACACAATACTCTTATGTAGAACAATCATGTCTTAAAAGTAGAACCTAAGTTCCAGTATGCGTGGAAAAGCTACCCAGCTTTCTTCTCTTCAGACTATTTGATTTTCATGTCTTAAGTATACACGCTCTGCAGCAAAATTTTGTGCAGCAGCAATGGCACAGCGCTCCCTTATAGTCTCCTGAGTTCACAGGTTGACTGGTTTTAGCATGAGGGTGGTTTATTGTCGAGTGTAGAGAAATGTTGTGGTCCCAACCGAAGGGAGGAAATGTTTACAAATCTTTACAAATATGTAGGAAGGACTCCCTATAACCCAAAGACCTGTCCAAACCAGTTTGCTCTAGACGATCCAATGGTTTAAAGGATAGCTATAAAAATGCTGTATTTGATTCTCCCCATATTTTTACAACTAGTACACAATTAATTATCTGTTGTACACTTTTTAAATTGCATTTTGTATATTTTACCCACATAATATGTTTTATGAACTGGTTGTACACTTTTTAATTGCATTTCGCATATTTTAGCCACATAATATGTTTTAAGAACTGGTTATACATTTTTAAATTGCATTTTGTATATTTTAGCCATAAATATATTTTATGAGCTGGTCACTCGACCGTAATAAATAAATTCATTCTTAAGTAATGATGGAGAGGATGGGGCTAGCACACTCTTCATTACCTGTTGGTTCCACAAACAAGCTGAATTACTGTGTCTACCATCTTCTTTTTCAGTAGTTTGTGCTCAGCATGCTGGCCTTGAGGGCTGTCATGTGCAAGGTGGGGGACAGGACGAGTAAGGAAGGAAGGAAGGAAGGAATTTCTTTACCACCAGAGATACGCTTGTGGTGGTGGTGGTGGTTATTATGTGCTGTCAAGGTACCTCTGACTTATGGTGACTCTATGAATGTGTGACCTCTAGAACATCTTGTCCTCAACAGCTCTGCTTAGCTCTTGCAGTTTCAAGACCTTGGCTTCCTTTATGGAATCTCCTTTTTCCCCTGTTCCCTTCAACTTTTCCTAGCATTATTGTCTTTTCCAGCTAGTGTTCCTTTCTCATGATATGCCTGGAGCATGACAGCCTCATTTTCATCATTTTTTGTTTCCAATAAAGTTCAGGCTTGATTTAATCTGGGATTCACTTGTTTGTCTTTCTAGCAGTCCAGGGTATATGCAATGCTGTCCTCTAGCACCATATTTCAAATGAATCGTTCTTTTTCCTGTTGGCTTTCTCCACAATCCAGCTTTCATAGCAATACAAAGCAAATGGAAATATAATCAGGTGGATGATCTTGGCCATTGCCAGGTGTCATGTCCTTGCATTTGATGATCTTTTCTAATTCTTTCATTGCTGCCCTTCCTAGTCTCTGTCTTCTGATTTCTTGGCTGCAGTCTCCATTTGGATTGATGACTGAATTGATGTATACAAATCTTGAAACCTTTTAATTTCTTCATTGTCAAAATTAGAGTTTCATAGTTCTTCTGAAGTGTTTTTTTTCCCCCTTCCTAATGTTTGCACAACACTATAAGTGCAGTCAATTCTGGGACACATAATAGGAAGAAATAAATGAAGTATTGTTCAGAATCTTTCAAAAAATCTCCAAGCAGTATCCTTTTATAAATAATCTAAATAGTTATGAGTTTCAGTGAAAATAGGCGGTGAAACTATGGCTGAGGGCCACCTGAGGGAGAGTGGTTGAGAAAAACTAAGATTTTCAGAGTAATGCATTGCATGTCAAAATCAGTGGCTAAGTGACATGTTTTCTGTGATTCTCAGCAATTTGATCTGTGAACCTTAGCAAAGAGACACTGGAAAACAGAACGACCAGCTACTGCTTTCACATTAATGAATTAGGTCCCTTAGAGTTAGCTACACAGGAATCTACCTTACATGAAGTCTGGCTGTTGGTTACATCTAGCTCACTATTGTCTAAACTGAATGGCAGTCACTCCACAGGCCTTCAGACATATATCTTTGTTTGCTGTATTGTGGAAATGTTCTCTCTCTCTCTCACACACACACACACAGGTTGCCAGATCACCAGGATCCTATTCTTGGAGATCTCAGCCAAAAGTGATAGTGGAGGTGGGACTTTATGATATCACAGAAGCGGGGCTGGTGAAGGTTGGGTTTGAGGGCCTGGAATTACTTCCGGGTTGGCTAATTATTGAAAAAAAGTACAAGGGATATCTGAACAAACAGTCACCAGATCTTGGTAAGACCCACCTAACTAGATGATATGGTGATTCAGAACAAATGAGGGAAAATGTTGGGTGAACTGGCAAGCAGCAGCATGTTCCCAGATAGATACCTAAATGTGACTCACCTGGGAGCAAGGCCTAAGCTGGAAGCTTTCACGGCCTAGCTCCACCTAGCTGCCTGTCAAAACAAAAGCTCTCAGCAAACGCTGGGACATCTGTCTCTTTTTTTAAAAAAAACAGGAAGCTGGGTAGAGCTAGGCCTATGCTAGGCCATGAATACTTCCAGCTTAGGCCTTGCTCCCTGGTGAGCCAGATGTCTCTTAAATGGGAGTCCCAGAATAGAGAATTATGCAATTTGTAGCCCAAAAAACCTAATGTTATGTCTAGAGATGGGGGTATTCGTATTCGTATACGAATATCCCCCCACAGGTGCTGCAGGCTCCGCGATCTCTTCCTATCACTCCGGAGCTCGCGATGGATTAGCCACTCCTGGCAGAAGGCGGGGATGACGAGCCTCTCTGCCAGGTCAAAGAGTGGCTAATCCATCGCGAGCTCTGGAGTGATAGGAAGGGATCGTGGAGCCCACGGCAGCGGCGGAGAGGTGAGTGGTCGGTCTGGCCCCAGGGGGCCAGACCCTCGTTATCTGCACCTGTGGGGGGATATTCATATTTGTGTATGAATACCGCCATCTCTAGTTATGTCCCTACATATGCCTCTTTCAAACCTGAACAGCAGTGGTACAGAATGCAGGAGGCTAATTTAGCCTACTCAGATTGAGGGTGAAAAAAAGCTTATCTTGTTTCATGAGATACTGTTTGTTTCTTCTGAAGGCTGGCCTTGACCTTAATGGATGCCTCTGCATTGTCAAACTGTTCTGTCATTTACTGGTAAGTGTATTTAAAAGGAGAAGACCTGCCCCTGCCCTCTGCTTTTGTGGACTCGGTGGGAAAGATTCCTGGCATGCTCATTGTAACAATTGCAAGAGAGGAAGCTGCTTCTGCAAGGTCAGGCTGCATATCTTCTGCTTACAAGCCATGTGCTCTGTCAGAAGCCCTTTCCTTTGATTGTTCAGAGTTCACACTTCTCTAAATACCAGATGTTGCAAATGCAAAAGAGGATAGATCTTTGGCCTTCCCCACTGAACTGTTGGCTTCTTGAAAACATCTGGCTAGAGACACAAACATCTGCCAGCTTCATTTTTTGTTATATTTCTCTGAATCCTACAGGTATTCTCAACCTGTCCCATTTCTGTATTGGACTGCAAGGTAGACTTTCCTCTCTCCACACAGAAATGTATGCATCTTTTGGAATGCATTTTCCTAAGGGGACGCAATTTGGGTACACATTTTGTACATTTTTTCTTTCCTTGTTTATACAATGCATTTGTATTTTTCAGCTATATTCATTTTAGGCATTCTCATTTTACATTTTTCAAAAACGTAGGTATGGTTTTATGCGCATTTTCTTTAGCCTTAATGTATCACTGTCCTTGTGAATGTGTGGATTTCTGAGGTGAGGTCCTTTGCCTCACAACAGTTTGCAGGATATGCAAAATGGATATTCTTCACTGAGAAATTAAGGGAAAAAATTATTTTCCCCTCCTTCCAACTGTCCATGTAATAGCTGACAACTGTTGAAAGCAGTATACTTCATTAGATATATCTTTCTCCTCATTAAACAGAATTTGTTTCATTGCGTTATCCAAGTGGTCCCTGTTGCTCAGCACAAGATCCACACAGTTGGGAAAGATGAGCAATGATAGACTTAGGACTGGTGCAGAGAGACAAACTTAAAGAAGGGCATATATACAAATGCAGATATAATCTATGTATTTATTCTAAGAAAATGATGCCTTTGGGTGAGTGAAACTGCACACTCACCAGATAGTAACAACAACAACCTTAGAATTGCAGAGCTGGAAGGAATCCTATGGATCAACAAGTCCCCCCCTTGTCAAGGAGGCACAGCTGGGAATTGAACTCCCAACCCCTGGCTCTGCAGCCAGATGCCTAACCACTAACCTATAGCATGGGCTGGTTTGTGGGTTTAGTGGTGGTAAATATAGTCCTTATAGACCAAAAGGGCAAGATTGAAAAATACAACATGACCAATGAATTTACTAGTTCATTCTGGCTTTATTGGTGCAGCTGGAGTTACAATATTCTCATACAGTGATTTGGATTTTGTGAAGCTCATCTGGAAATTGAGTGTGCAATATTATCTAATAATAATAATAATAATTAATATGCTATATTACTATGTGTGTATTATAGCAAGCACAACTGGAGAAAATGTCTTATTCTCAACTAATCAATATCATTATTGGAAACAGAAAGCTGTATACTCACATAGATTTTACTTAGATGAACCTGGGTGTGTCAGTGTGTGTGTGTCTGTGTGTGTGTGTGTGTGTGTGAGAGAGAGAGCAAGCTCTCCCCCTGAGTTTAATGCTAAAACTCCCCCCAAAACATCTGTGCTCTTTGGATGCAGCTGGTTGAAAAATTGCTGGCTGTTGTATGTGTTGCATACAGCTGTCCAAAAATTGATTTGCACCTTACAAATATTTCCATGCAAAAATAATTCTCTTCCAACTGTGAAAACTGAACCCTTTTTCATTTCCTCAGGAAAACTCAAGGTGAAAAGAAAAATGATTGGCTTTTTCAGAAACTTGTAAAAACGTGTTTTCCTCACCTTGGAATGAGAATGTATTCATATAGCTCACTGCTCAGTCAACATTCATCTGATTTAAATAACCCCATAACATAATCCCACATTCCAAACTTGGTATTTTGTTTCACTGTCAATAGTGATTGTGTATATTTAAACCAGAGGTACAATCTCCTGCATTTCTTTAAAAGCTATCAAGCCAAGAGAAAGAGATGAAAGTCATTGATGGCTACCAACTTGAAATTTCTATGTCTGTAATGTAAATAAAAATACCTCGTATGTGCTACGTGCACACCAATTATTATTGTTTGTTTTGGCTAGGCCAGAATGAATATAGCAAGCTTAGTGACAGAATTGGCATTGCTGAATGAAATATAGCACTGGGATACAAAATATACCTGAGTTTGTATGGAAAACATGTCTTACGGTTAGTCTTAGCAGCTAGTTACACATGCACTACTGAGAGTTTGTTCCATACAAATAGGCCTAAAATCCAGCAAAATGTTAGCAGATCCAAACCTTGCATTAGTGGAGCTTTATTGGGTTGTCTTATTGTATGAGCTGTAACACAATTCTTCTTGCAGTCCTGAGGGTGTGTAAAAAACTTGCGGAATTGGTTAAGTGTTGGTTACCAATTGGTTAATTGGTAAACTGTGGGCTTAAAGGGGAGATTTGAATTTTGGACTTCAGACATCACCTCTAAAGGCCTCCTTACTTTGAGACCTTTACTCTTGTGGAAACAATTGATAACTGAGGAACCTTCTCTTTCCAAAGGAGCCATGTGTCTGCCACTAAATCATGTAATATAATCTCTGACAAGTTTCAGGTGCCTAGGTTTCACATCTTGATGATATAGCATGCACACGTACACACATAACACACATACACACTCTTTGTTAATACTGGTAGAAAGTTTATCCTGCTTTACTTTATTTTATTTTATTTATACCCCACCTTTTGAGAACTCAAGGCAGATTGCAATATTAAATCAGACTATATTTAAACACTAAAACTAAAACAAAAAACTAAAACTAAAAAGTGAAGTATAATTTTTAAAATTGCAATTTTTTTAAAAAAATAGTAAAAGCCCCCTTCCTAGATAGCCTTTTCCTGGAAAAAAAAGCTTGCCTGAAAAGAAAGGCATTTTCCTGCTGATGAGAGGAAGTCAAAAATGAAGCCAGCCTAGCCTCCCATGAGAGGGAGTTCCATAGCTTTCGAGCAGCAGCACAGAAGGCCTTCTCTCATGTCCTCGTAAATGCACCTCTGAGAGTGGTGGGACTATGAGAAAGGCCTCTACAACAGAGGTCCCCAACTCCCGGTCCGCGGCCCGGTGCCAGTCCGTGGCCTGAGCCGGACCGAGCCGCCGAGACAGACCTCCTGCCCCCCGCACACACTCACCCCCGCACAGCCCATTTGCGCCTGCGCACGTGCTCCAGCATGCCCATGCGAGCACCACGCTGCTGTTTGCGCATGTGCACGAGAGGGCGCACGCGTGCATGCGCAAACAGCAGCATGGCGCTCACATGGGCACGCGGGCACCCGTGTGAGAGAGCACATGCACTTGTTCGCGCATGCGCATGAGCGCGGGGGGTGCCCCGCCTTCCCCAGCCGGTCCGCGGACCGAAAAAAGTTGGGGACCGCTGCTCTACAAAATATTTTAAAATCCAGGCAGGCTCATATATGGAGATGAGGTCTTTCAGATAGCTTGGACCAGCACTACAATTTATTTATTCATTTAAAATATTTTTACCCCGCCTTTCTCCTTTAAAAGGACCCAAGGTGACTTATAACATTAAAATAGAGTATTTAAAGCTAACAACAGTGGGTAAACAAATACTAAAACAGGTCAAATGAATACCATACTAAAAATGTAAGGAGTACCAAAACACATTCAAGGGAGCAAGATACAACAATCCATTTTTTAAAAAAACCCACTCATGCAGCCAGTCACTGAGGGAAAGCTTGTTGTTGTTGTTTAGTCGTTAAGTCGTGTCCGACTCTTCGTGACCTCATGGACCAGAGCATGCCAGGCCCTCCTGTCTTCCACTGCCTCCCGGAGGAAGGAAAGCTTAGCTGAAGAGAAAGGTCAGCAAAGATGGGGTTGGGTGATCCTCCTGTGGGAGAGAATTCCGAAGTCTGGGAGCAGCAACAAAGAACACCCTCTCCTGTTGTCCACCAAATGCATCTGTGAAGGTGCTGGGACTAAAATTCCTCTCCTGATGATCTTAACACTTGAGCAGGCTCATAAAGGGAAATACGGTCCTTGAGGTAACTTGGGCCTATGTAATTTAGGGCTTTATAGGTTAGAAACCAAACAGCAACCAGTGGAGCTTTTATAACAGGAGAGCTACGTACAGTATATGTTCCATGTAACCGGCTCCTGTTAACAATCCATTAACTTTGGCCTGGATGGAATTTCTGAGTACTTTCTAGAAGCAGCCCCATGTAAAGCACATTGCAGTGACCCAAACATAATGTTATCGAAAGCATGCATTACTGTGGCTAGCTTTCCTAGCCCTGTGGAAATGCTAATGATGGCTATCAAAGCATTTATGGAGCGGCAGTCCTTAAATATGAATGAGCACACACCTGTGGCATGGAATCCTGCTCTGAAAATAGTTCACACTTGCGCCATGTTAGTTCTCTATATTGGTGTCTCTTTTTAAAACCTATTCAATTTATATCCCGCTGTATCACCTACTACCAAGGCCCTTAGAGCAACTCTCAGATTCAGACTGAGGAACTCAGGTTAATGTTGCTTTCTTCTTTTTGATTCTGTTTTGCTAGATTTCATATTGTTAATAGTCTTCTGCCATGTTTCTTATAAATGTTTGGAATATTTGACGCCAAACCAAGGATTGCTAGCCTATAGTTTCCAGGATCATTCTTGGCTCCTTTCCCAAATGTGGGTATTATTTTCATACCGTTGAGACCTCTGGTGCTAACTTGTCATAAAGGAGCTCACAGAATTATTCACCCAAGATTTTACTGTTTCCCTTGGTATTTCCTTCAGAATGCTGGCATGTAATGCATTTAAGCCTGGTGCTCTGTCAAAGTTAATAGTCATAATTGCCTAATTATCTGCTCTAGTATGATGGTAAAACCTTTTAACATTTCACATTTCCCTAAGGAGAATGTATTGCAGTCTCTGGAATGTTGTCTTCCCCTTCTTCGGGGAACGCTTAGGCAGAGAATTCATTTTGCTTTCCGCTAAAATGAACCTCCTGCTGTCCCTCAATAGCCATGCTGTCTCTCTACTTGTCTGCTTGTGTCATGTATAAGTGCATGTATATGTCGATGTATATGGCAAATTCATTCTCCTCACCTCATGAGGCAGTGACTCCTCATGCCTTGTAGAAATGATCTTCCATCTGAGAGCTGCACAAAAGAGAATTCTTTTCCTCACAGGAAAAGCCATAGACGGAATGGCAATGTAGCCCTCTATAAAATCCTAACCATGTCTTATAAATATATGACAGGCCTAAAATGTAGGCTATTGGGTCATCTAACCTTTTACTGCTTACTCCAGTTGGCAATAGCAGTTCAAAAGTCTCCAGCAGAAGTCCCTCACAGCAAGAGCTGCCGCCTCTCAGAGTATCAGGCAAAGTTTCAGGCATCTGTGATGCTTCACAGTGTGTCCAGCTGGGCAGCTAAATCTTAGTGTGAGCAGCTTTGGAAAAGGACATTTTGTTTTTGTGTCTGACGTGGCTTTAAAGCCTGGGTACTAGTCTTCACTCAAAGACTGAGGTGGCTCAGCCTGAACGCTTTTGTGTATACTTATCTAAATGACGGTACAGACCCAAGTATGCGCATCCATCTGCTCCCTCCCTTTCCCCTTCTCTTTTTCCAGACCTTTTGGTCCATTGGCATTGGGTCTATCATGACATTTGACCCAAGGCAGGGAGGTGAATCTTCTGCACTGCAACTCACGAGCCTTCCTGTTATAGAAGCCATGGGAGCAGCAGCACAAAAAACCTAGAAAAGAAAAGAAAAGAAAACCCTGCCAACCTTTGCCTGCCTCATCTCTATGATACCTCAAAGACTTGTCTTCTAGTCTCAAATTTTCAACATTGAAATCTAAGGGAATGGAATGCTATTGATCTAGTGATCCTGTTTATTTCACTTGCCACCTTTCATTGGATATTTCCAGAGACTGCTCCCTGGAACCAGAGATGGTAAAAGTGTTAACAGTTTAATTAACTGTTAGTGAGCTCAATATCTGTTTCATTGAGAACTCAATAACAGTTAATTAACTGTTAACATTTACTGTCAATTTCCCCACCTCTGGATGAAACAATATGTACGTAAAGCTAGTGTTGTAATCAGGGGTGGGGTTGAAGAAATCTGATAATTCCAGTTTTCCCCTCTTTTCATATTTTTGCCATATTAAAATCTTTCCCTCCTGTCTCTGTATTACATTGGTGACATTTTAAAACACCACAGGAAAATTGCATTTTCTGTATAATATACAGTTCTATGTAAGTAAATTTATGTAATATATGTTTTTGCAAGCCTTAGTACGAAACTGTTTTGTACATTTTTCCCACCATGGTGCACGTTTGTCATGTACTTTTTCATGACATACACATTTTTGTATGCATACTTTTGTGTGTATTTTTAATACATTTTGTTTGGATAATTCCGTCTTTGCATATTTATTAAATCAAAAACAGAAAACATGTGTAAATTCTTTTAGAAAAGCAGAGTGAATAAAGCACACCTACATCTTACCTGTGGGCACCTTTGACTTGTTTCCTTGTGCTGTAGATATCCGTCACAATGTTAATGTACTTCAGTATCATCCATTACATCTGAATATTGCAATGAAACAAATAAATCACACACCAATCCTCAGTGATGCCACTTCTAGTTTGTGCAAACCCATTTTGCTTTGGAAGTTCACCATAAAATGCTATGAAATGGGCAATTTGGTGTCTGCACCCATCTGGGTGAATTTGCACATGCTTATTTGCGAAAGATCAATGCCTTTTTCTTGGTCTGTGGGAGCAGCAGAACCCTTAGGCACACCTCTTCCCCCTGCAAACAAATTCTCATTTGATCTCAGCCATATGGCCTAGCCTTCTGCTCCCTTTTGCAGGTATCCACCAACTAGTATGAATATGAACGTGTGTCCTGGGAATTTCCACCTTGATCCCCTTTCATATACCCATCCTCTCACCAGCAGCAGTACTAGATGTAGGACATCTGAAGGTGGTTTAATGGGGCGTAACCAGAGATGACAGTGCCATTCATTTATCCTATGGAGGTGGCTTATTTGGGGTACATAGGTTTCAATCTACTTTGGAGTCTCATAGTTATATCATGGTGGATTATGAAATCCATAACCACTCACTGCAACTCCAGTACAACCAACTGTGTGGTGTTGATAGGAGGTTTTCAATGTAGCTCCCCCCCCTCTCTTGTGTGTGTGTGTGTGGGGCAGGAAATACGTTCTTAATCGGCTCCTTATTCCTAATTCCTGGCACTGTTGCTGCTGCCTCTGTTTGACCTTCCCTCTGGGCCCTATCCATGTGACTTTCCAGTAAGACAGGGAGAGAGGGAGGGAGTGGGGACAGGCCATTTGGGAGTTCTGGTTCTTCTCCTTGCTCCACTCACTGCCCGCTTTCTTGCTTGTTAAGGGCAGTTGAACAGGTAGCAATGCCAAAGAGAAGATAATCTGGAAATTGGAAGTGGGTCTCCGACTAGGGCCGTGGGCCTCATCAGATGCCCTACAATGCCAATTTCTGACACCAATGCTGGGTGTCTCAGAAGAAGACGTACCTTGCATACTCTAGGAACACTTTATTTATTCCTGGTTTAGTAGTAAGGCTGGCAAAAGAGTATAAGAAGCTTAGATGCAGTCCTATGTGAGACTACACAGCAAGATATTACAAATATTCGCACATAGATTCTTCTTATTCAGTCTGTGCAGCATGACCTTGCAAAGGACACCTTTTCCAGTAAGACTAAATCTGCTGATGGCACAGAATAGAGAGGCAGTAAATACAGAGGAACAGAGCAAACAAAGTCATAATGATTTGGATAGAATTAAGCTTAGGGGATGCTAAGTAGTTTATGCATTTCCATGCAAAGAAATAAAAGGTAATGAGATGAGGGACTAAAAATAATCCTACAGCCTGTCTAAATTAAAGCGCAATAATGAATAGGGATATGGTAAAAGAAGGAGAGATTTGGTGCATTAAAAGTATTTAATGTATGATCTGTATGATGTTGGAAGCAAAGGTGAGTAGAGTTTTGAAGTGAGGGAAGCAGAAATTGTGTGTGTGTGTGTGTGTACGCATGTGCGAGTGTTGTAAAGTCAATTCTGACTTATGGCAACCCATTTCAGGGTTTTCTAGGTAGAGAATATACAGAAGTGGTTTACCATTCCCTTCTTCTGGGAGCACCCTGGGACTTTGCAGAAATGTGAAAGGACTATAATTTTACAAGTGTTTGCAAATTTTATGGTTTGAAGATTTTTTTTTAAGTTGCAAAAAGGCTTATATATACTTTTTTCACTCCCCCTAGTGGCTGGTTGTAGCCAGTCCCCACCCCCAAAGTGTTATTTTGGCACAATTATGAAGGGCTGCTTCTTGTTCCTGGAACGATCCCAGCCTATCCACAGAAATTGGTTCTTGTTTACAACAGGCATTTGTATTCCACTTGGTTAATCCAAAGACTTTCAGAATTGCTTTCAATAGGGTGTTCTACAGTATAAAGATATAAAACTTGTAGTATTAAAGATTGATACTGCAACACTGGTGGAACAAATGCCCACCCTCCAGCAAACAATGGTCTGTGGACTTCATGAGTGGAATCCTATTGACTTAATACCATAACTTTTCAAAAATTATATATTTCTGACTTTCCTCCTGAAGCTCCCAAGACTCCTGTCCTGTGTAATCTCTTTCATTGTCAGGAAGCTGTGGAAGCTGCAAGATGGGAGGAGAAATCTTTAATTTCTGAAAAATTACCACTAATGATGACATCATCAGCTTTGTGTGGCAAAAGTTACAGCAACAGGTTCTCAGCTTGTATCTCAGTGTCTGAATGTGTGGCACATAGCTGGCAGCTGCAGAGGGAAATGGGTACCTATGCCTATATGGATATTGAGTCATTTTTCATTTATGTTTGCACCTAGATTCTGTTTTGAACAGTTGGACTTTTTAAAAAATGAAATTGTTATTATTTTTCTTCTATTTCTACCCCTTCCCTTTCAAAAGATTCAACGGTTTGTACCTAGGTCATCATTTGAAAGTATTTTCTTTTCCCAGTTGTATGCTTTAGTTTCTATGATTTAAGCAGAATAAAATGATTTTTAAAAAGGTATAAAATTTATAGTAATGACAATAGCAAAGGACTAAATGCAATTATTAGTGCCAACTAGACTAGACTCATTGAATCAATGGGATTTGCATAAGTGGTGATTTACAAAAGGTGCACTGATGTTGGGACTAACCACTGGATTTGTCCCTATAGCACTATGTAGTCTATCACATGTGACTATGTGCTGATCTCACAGAAGGTAAATGAAGCAAAATCAGAAGGAGTAAAATATGATGCAAGAAGCACTGTTTCTCCCAATTGACTTATGCAATCTTCAGCAACACTAGAGTTCAGTGTGACTCATTATGTAAGTGCATACTCCCAGTGTGGTGTACTGGATAGAGTGATGGACTAGGACTCTGGAGAACAGAGTTCGAGTCCACACTCAGCTATGGAAACTGACTAGGGGAGTGGAACTGGTAAAACCACTCCTTAAAATATCTCATTTATCTTGAAATCCATATTAGGGTTGCTATAAGTCAGTTCTGACTTGACAGCACAGAACACACACACATGTAGGTCCATGACTTTGAACAGTAAACAAGTCTACAACCTTTCATTCAAGTCTCTGAAAGTTGCTAAAAGTGGGGGCACTGGAAATCAGCATATCTGATGAGATCTCATCTTTTAAACTGTGTAGTCAATACTTTCATGTTGGTTTTGGGAGAGCCACAAGTATAAATCATGGAATTTTAAGAGTATACGGATCTGACTTTAACTAGAGATTAGAAAAAGTTTGTTTTTTGGACCATAACTCTCAGAAGACCCTAGTCTGCATGACCACTGCCATATCAATTGTATCAAAAGGCTGGAAATACTCTTCAGAACATCCTGGGCTTTTGCTTTAGATGTTCCAGACCTTTATTCTGCTCTTGCCATTGACCACATGGCCATCTTGTTCCAACTGTTGTCTTTTCCTTCCACAAAAATTGCTCAGCAGCTTAGAACTGCCTTTATCTCTGGAAGCAAACATGTTGAAACTGAAGCTGTCCTACTTTGAGCACATCATGAGAAGGCTGGATTCTCTGGAAAAGACAATGGTGCTGGGAAAGGTGGAAGGCAGCAGGAAAAGAGGAAGACTAAATACGAGATGGGCTGACTTCCTAAAGGACCCACAGGCTTGAGTTTACAAAAGCTGAACAGGAAAGTTGAGGACAGGACATTTTGGAGATTGCTCATTCATAGGGTCGCCATGAGTTGGAGGTGACTTGGTGGCACATAACAACAACAACAAGAGAAGTGGTTTGACATTCCTTCTTCTGGAAACACTCTGGAACTGTGAAACTGGCCCAATTGCACACAGTGATGAATCAAACTCCCAAACTTAGACTATGCAGCCAGGTACCTAACTCACTGAATTATCCAGCCAACTCTGCACCGTATATACCTATGGCCCACATATTGCGCTGCATGTGTTGAAGATCTTGATTGCAACCCATGTATGATTATACTGAAACTAATTTTCTTAGTCCCAAAGGAGCCATAGTACTTTTAGTTTTGTGTTTGTAGTTTCATTTAATTGGTTAATTTGAGTAGTTTCGTAGCTAGATCGCACCATTCTGAGACCCTGAACTGACGAGCAAATGTGTTTTGTTGTTTAGTCGTTAAGTCGTGTCCGACTCTTCGTGACCCCATGGACCAGAGCATGTCAGGCCCTCCTGTTGTTATGAGTGACAGAGTGTGACAGAGTGTGTGTGGGTTCCAGAAAGACCAGCACCCCAGACCTGAGAAGAAGATGGAGAAATCACAAGGGAAGATGGGATAGTGTGCCTAATACAGAGCTTCAAAAGAAGATGCGAGTTGCAGACAGAGACAGTTTCGTTATTAATAAGAGACCGCTGTGTGGGCAAAGGTTTGGATTTTTGCAGTTGTTGTGCCCAGACAAGAGGGAAGTGAACTGGAGAAAGAAGTCCAAATATAACTAAAACTGGAGAAAGCAAGCTTAAGAAAGAGGAAACAGCCTAGCTGAAGCCAAGTCTGTGGCAAATGGAACAAACTGTATACGTGAAAGGAAGCATTCCTGCATGACAACAGATTGTATCTGCCCAGGAAGCCAGGGTCTGCCCCCCCCCCTGTGCTTGTGCCAGCCCAGGTTTAGCCCATTAACACAGCCCACAAGGAAAAGACCTATAAGAAGGATGACCCAGGAAGAAACAGGTGGGCTTTGGAACAGCGCTGGAACGACCCCCATCACCCTTTCTGAGGATTGATCACCCTCAGAGAAGGGCCTTCTGGATGAGTGAGTATCTTGTGTGAATGGGAAGTATTAAAGATCAGGAACCCATTTGGGGTAACACTGTCTTCCACTGCCTCCCGGAGTTTGGTCAAATTCATGTTGGTAGCTTCAATGACACTGTCCATCCATCTCGTCCTCTGTCATCCCCTTCTCCTCTTGCCTTCACACTTTCCCAACATCAGGGTCTTTTCCAGGGAGTCTTCTCTTCTCATGAGATGGCCAAAGTATTGGAGCCTCAGCTTCAGGATCTGTCCTTCCAGTGAGCACTCAGGGTTGATTTCCTTCAGAATTGATAGGTTTGTTCTCCTTGCAGTCCAGGGGACTCTCAAGAGTCTCCTCCAGCACCACAATTCAAAAGCATCAATTCTTTGGCGGTCAGCCTTCTTTATGGTCCAGCTCTCACTTCCATACATCGCTACTGGAAAAAGCATAGCTTTGACTATGCAGACCTTTGTAGGCAAGGTGAGGTCTCTGCTTTTTAAGATGCTGTCTAGGTTTGTCATCGCTTTCCTCCCAAGAAGCAGGTGTCTTTGAATTTCGTGGCTGCTGTCCCCATCTGCAGTGATCATGGAGCCCAAGAAAGTAAAATCTGTCACTGCCTCCATATCTTCCCCTTCTATTTGCCAGGAGGTGATGGGACCAGTGGCCATGATCTTAGTTTTTTTGATGTTGAGCTTCACACCATTTTTTGCGCTCTCCTCTTTCACCCTCATTAAGAGGTTCTTTAATTCCTCTTCACTTTCTGCCATCAGAGTGGTATCATCTGCATATCTGAGGTTGTTGATATTTCTTCCGGCAATCTTAATTCCGTCTTGGGATTCCTCCAGTCCTGCCTTTCGCATGATGTATTCTGCATATAAGTTAAATAAGCGGGGAGACAATATACAGCCTTGTCGTACTCCTTTCCCAATTTTGAACCAATCAGTTGTTCCATATCCAGTTCTAACTGTTGCTTCCTGTCCCACATATAGATTTCTCAGGAGATAGATAAGGTGGTCAGGCACTCCCATTTCTTTAAGAACTTGCCATAGTTTGTTGTGGTCCACACAGTCAAAGGCTTTTGCGTAGTCAATGAAGCAGAAGTAGATGTTTTTTCTGGAACTCTCTGGCTTTCTCCATAATCCAGCTCATGTTAGCAATTTGGTCTCTAGTTCCTCTGCCCCTTCGAAATCCAGCTTGTACTTCTGGGAGTTCTCGGTCCACATACTGCTGAAGCCTACCTTGTAGGATTTTGAGCAACATGTGAAATGAGTGCAATTGTACGGTAGTTGGAGCATTCTTTGGCACTGCCTTTCTTTGGGATTGGGATGTAGACTGATCTTTTCCAATCCTCTGGCCACTGCTGAGTTTTCCAAACTTGCTGGCATATTGAGTGTAGCACCTTAACAGCATCATCTTTTAAGATTTTAAATAGTTCAACTGGAATGCCATCACCTACACTAGCCTTGTTGTTAGCCATGCTTTCTAAGGCCCACTTGACTTCGCTCTCCAGGATGTCTGGCTCAAGGTCAGCAACCACACTATCTGGGTTGTCTGGTATAATTCCTCTGTGTATTCTTGTCACTTCTTCTTGATGTCTTCTGCTTCTGTAATGTCCCTACCATTTTTGTCCTTTATCATGTCCATCTTTGCACAAAATGTTCCTTTAATATCTCCAATTTTCTTGAACAGATTTCTGGTTTTTCCCTTTCTATTATTTTCCTCTATATCTTTGCACTGTTCATTTAAGAAGGCCCTCTTGTCTCTCCTTGCTATTCTTTGGAAGTCTGCATTCCATTTTCTGTAACTTTCCCCATCTCCCTTGCATTTTGTTTCCCTTCTCTTCTCTGCTATTTGTAAGGCCTCGTTGGACAGCCACTTTGCTTTCTTGCATTTCCTTTTCTTTGGGATGGTTTTTGTTGCTGCCTCCTGTACAATGTTACAGGCCTACATCCATAGTTCTTCAGGCACTCTGTCCACCAAATCTAGTTCCTTAAATCTGTTCTTCACTTCCACTGTGTATTCATAAGGGATTTGGTTTAGATTATACCTGACTAGCCCTGTGGTTTTTCCTACTTTCTTCAGTTTAAGCTTGAATTTTGCTATAAGAAGCTGATGATCAGCGCCACAATCAGCTCCAGGTCTTGTTTTTGCTGATTGTATAGAGCTTCTCCATCTTTGGCTGCAGGGAATATAATCAATCTGATTTTGGTATTGCCCATCTGGTGATGTCCATGTGTAGAGTTGCCTCTTGTGCTGTTGGAAAAGAGTGTTTGTGATGACCAGCTTGTTCTCTTGACAAAACTCTATTAGCCTTTGCCCTGCTTTGTTTTGAACTCCAAGGCCAAACTTACCTGTTGTTCCTTTTATCTCTTGATTCCCTACTTTAGCATTCCAGTCCCCTATAATGAGAAGAACATCTTTCTTTGGTGTCAGTTCTAGAAGGTGTTGTAAGTCTTCATAGAATTGGTCAATTTCAGCCTCTTCAGCATCAGTGGTTGGTGCATAAACTTGGATTACTGTGATGTTGAAAGGTCTGCCTTGGATTCGTGTTGAAATCATTCTATCATTTTTGAGATTGTATCCCAGTACAGCTTTTCCCACTTTTTTGTTGACTGTGAGGGCTACTCCATTTCTTCTACGGGATTCTTGCCCACAATAGTAGATTTGATAATCGTCTGAATTGAATTCGCCCATTCCTGTCCATTTTAGTTCACTGACGCCCAGGATGTCAATGTTTATTCTTGCCATCTCCTGTTTGACCACATCCAGCTTACCAAGTTTCGTAGCTCTTACAATCCAGGTTCCTATGCAGTATTTTTCTTTGCAGCATCGGACTTTCCTTTCACTTCCAGGCGCGTCCACAGCTGAGCGTCCTTTCGGCTTTGGCCCAACCACTTCATTAGCTCTGGAGCTACTTGTCCTTGTCCTCCGCTCTTCCTCAGTAGCATGTTGGACGACTTCCAACCTGAGGGGCTCATCTTCCAGCATCATATCTTTTAGCCTTTTGTTTCTGTCCATGGAATTTTCTTGGCAAAGATACTGGAGTGGCTTGCCAGTTCCTGCTCCAGGTGGATCGCGTTTAGTCAGAACTCTCCACTATGACCTGTCTGTCTTGGGTGTCCCTGCATGGCATAGCCCATAGCTTCTCTGAATTACTCAAGCCCCTTCGCCATGACAAGGCAGCAATCCGTGAAGGGGTGTACATACAGAAATAATTATAAATTACTGTTAGAATCAAAATAAACAATTTCCAGGCACAACAAAAACTTCCTGAAAATAGGTATGAACTACATGATTTAAAATTTTCTAATGCCTGAGAATCCATCACATCCCCAGGTACACATTCAAATAATATTTATTGTCCTTTTTATATGTTTCCTGATACTTCAATATTCAACTTATAAAGTTATGAATGATATTATTAAAATTTATTTCTTAGTGACTCTGCTCATATTTCAGAGACAGCCTCTTCAAGAGCATTCTATTCTGTCAGATATCAGTGAAGAGATAAAGGCAGTTCTACGTTGCTGAGCAATTTTTGTGGAAGGGAAAGACAACAGTTGAACAAGAAGATTTGATCTAGGACCCAAACTGTCATCTGTATGGTATTTAAAATAATGCTATTATTCATTTTTTTTAGAAATGCAAGGCAAATATTGGCATGATGACTTTGTAGTTGCTGGAGTTGGAGGTGAGGAGGTGGGTTATTTCAGTTTAAAAACTGAGCAATTTAAAAACCTGTCTTCTCTTTGCATTTTCTGACCTTATTTTGCAACCAAAGCCTAACAAGTTCAAAAGAGGGGGGGAAAGGGAACATTAACAATTCAGAACATGGTGCCCTACAATTTCTTATTTGTTTGAGAATGGTCACCAAAATGTCTCTCTGTTCGCCTCAGGAGTCTAAGTGTCCAATAATGCTTCTGTGTTTAACTGTATGCAGATGGTTTAACAACATGGGATAACATAAGGTTCCAGATATCAAAGTTAGTTTTAGTTTGACTTTGTGAGATTCTAAAAGCAGCTGTGCTTTGTTGCAGTTGCTTAGATTGCAACAGTGATTTAGTTCAGAGGATTATATATTTGTCTCTTACATGTCAAAAGTCTTATCCCTAGTGTCTTCACAACTCTGTTTTTGTATTTAATGTAAAAGCATGATAGTTTCACGTTGATGATTGTCAGCAGTTGCTGTGTATCATCTGTCAAAAGTTTTCCCCTTGGGAAGAAAGAAAATCAAATGGATTGTGGCTTTTTTTCAGGGGGGTGTTGCTTAAAGGTTCCTTCAAGGGATCTTATATGACACAAGGCTAAAAAGAATGGTGAAACCACTCCTGGCAGTTCAGTCAGCATTTATAAAGAGATAGGCGATTTTATGTGTATAGCAGAGAAACTGTCAGTCATCTAAGCAAAGCATATTCACAAATGCCATGTCAGCTTTTCCATCTGAACTTAAGACCCTCTGATTTGTTAGTTCTCTTTTCTCCAGAATTACCTGCTATAAAATAGAGATTCCCCCTCTCCTTGTAAAGGAAATTGTTATGTTGTTGTATTCTGAAATAAGCAGACCCAGTGGAAACTAATAGTTTAGGCTGCTTAAGTTTCCACTACAAAGAAGGTGCTCACAATTTCTCATGTATATTCTGTCAAAATTCTCTGAAGAAATTTTCTAAGCCTCTTATATAACTCCTCAAAATTGCCTCAGGAAGGGAGACACCAGATTTACTTCAAATTTCATCTACAGAGATGAAGATTACAATCTAAGGGAGGACAGAAGTATTGTGAGGAGTCACCAGTTTTCTTCATTTGTTCCCCCCCCCAAAAAAAGGGCCTCAATATTTCTTTCAGATTTCCAATATTTCTTTCAGATTAGGGAACAAAAGCCAAAATCCTGTTGCATAGTTATGCCTGTGGAAGGCAAACAATGTAGCTCACAGCAGCTTCTCACTGCAAATTAATTAGTCTGAGCTTCAATTTTCAAGGACTGCATTTTTCAGTCTAGTAGTTTGGTGCATGACCTAAAATCCAAGCAGAAAATCCTTAATTGCTAGCAGGAAACCCCTGCAAGTTACACTATTTGACTTCTGCAGGCATAATTAAACAATAGGATTTTAGCCAATCTGTTAGTGGCAACTCTAAAGTGTGTTTAATAAAACGCCTTGGGAATAAAAAAGAATGAGAGGAGGAAGAGGATGTCAAACAGAATGGGCAACTCTGTTTTCCAAAGAATTCACCAAGATGAAAGTTTAAGATTGTGCTTTAAGCTACTAAATAAGTTCTTAATGGTTTGTACATCTGATTTGAAGGTTCACACAAACTGTTTGGCACTCTTCAGCTCTGCATCCCATGTAATATGCTTAAAGCAGTGGTTCCCAAGTTTGGATCCTCAGATGTTCTTGGACTAAAACTCCTAGAAGCCTTCACCACTAGCTGTGCTGGCCAAGGTTTCTGGAAGCTGAAGTCCAAGAATTTCTGGGGATCCAAGGTTGGGAACCACTGGCTTAAATCAGCCAATTTTCCTGCCCCACAACCTTCCAAACATCTGATGGAGAATGTCTGAAACAGAAAGCGTGCTCTACATATGATTCCCCAACAGAATTCAGAGTGCTTCTTGTTCATGATTTAAAGTCATGTTAACAGGCATTAAGCAGACTACCTACTTTAGCTCTCCCCTGTTCAATGCATGGAAAACCATGGGGACAGAGAAGGGCACAATAAATGTGGTAGAAGCTGTGACTCTGGTCCTATTCTTTTTCCTGAAGCAACAAGGGTGAAATTCTGAACAGGCTTTGTCAGAACAATCACTACTCACAGTTCAGGCATGTAGGTTGCTTCAGCTAACAACAATGAGCAGGACTTAACACTGCATTGGCTCATATATGCCATCAGAAAAAAGGGCTTTCTGTGCTTCCTTCTTGGCCTGGTGTGGCTAATGTTGCCCACTTATTATATTTAATGCCTTCTCAGGTCCCAGTTTATGCTTCATGGAGCAGATGAGCCTGAATCATGTACAGCCTGATTGTGCACTTCTTAGCAGAAAACTGCTTCAAGCCACTGCAGCCAGGATCCACCAGGGCACTCCTGCTAGGTCCACCAGCACCAGGAAAACTCAAGGTTTAGCCTCCAGACAGTATCGTTCGCTTCCTAATGTGCTCTGTGGAAATTCAGTGGATGTTAAATACCTGGGAATGGAAAAGGATAAACCGGGGGAGAAGACTGGAGTCCCACATGATGAATGGAACCAATGAAATCTGTGTCCTGAAAAACTGGAGAACGCGGCTTTACAGTCACTTGAAGGTAATATCTCACATCTCTACAATTAATCCACATCAGTGCCTCTCATGTTACATATTGGAGGTGCTGGGGAGCAATAGGGCTACATGCCTACATGTGGCGGGAGCGTTACTTCCCCATAAGCAGTGTTGGGCATAGTATCTGGAGTGCCTGAAAGGAGTAAAGGGTAAAGATGTCTATGTGTGAGAGAAGCTACTCCATAGGCAATTATTGTTTATATGGCTCGTTTGGAGACAGCATTTGTGACAAAAGTTTTTTATTTTAAAAAAATCTAGAATCAGCTGTTGGTGGTTCAGGTTATGGACTCTCTATCATTAACGGAGAAACTCACAGGACACGTGAGGATGGTCAGGAATGAACAAACACATGAAATCTTTAAAAATATTTGGAGTCCCTTTATAGCATTTGGTGCATTGGAGTAGGTTTATGCTTCCTCCTCCTCCACACATGTACAGAAACATGAAGAGATGTATTGGGTTGAACAACAGCATCCCTGAACAGAAGGGATTAGTTAACAGTGGCAATGATTTTCACTGGTGACTTTGAAGCTGCTGCCAAATATTATGTGTTCATTATATTTGTTTTTCTTTTTGTCATTTGCTTTCATCAAGTAGTATATTCTGTTCTATACAGAAATTGACCAAACATATTCTTTTTTTTAAAAAAATGAGAAAGATGAATAGATCTAAAGAATTCCATTGTATTTAGAAAATAACATCATTAAGAAAATAAGTTCCTTCATGTTACCAGAAGCTTTATCCATTATGTATTCTTGGGAAAATAATCTGTTTCCTGATATTGTGAAGAATTATGCACAATACCATTGTGTTTCATTTTTCCTACCCTTCAGGAGGTGGGAAAGAGATAATGGGAGTGGTTTTGTATGAAATGATTTGCCCTCTATACTCACATTTTTTTAAAAAAAGAGTTTGCCTATTAAATAACAGAACAGACTTCATGGCAGAAGGTAATTGCTTCAATCCAGCCTGACTGCTAACACACTGGTTTGTTTTCAAATATTATATTTTTAAAATGTTATAACAAAGGAAAATAGCTATGTCTTACTACACTTTTGCTCCTTTTCTTTCCTTGTTTGATTTTTCTTCTGAAATGTTTATGCTAGAATCTAAGCTAAATGTTGAAGGAAGTGTTGTCTTTTGAAGCCTTCATTTCAAATGAGGTTTTTCTTATCCCCATGGAAATTGCAGGTGGGGAGCATAATGGGGAGTAAAGGACTAAAGTCCCTTAATAGTCTTCCACCCAGCAAGTCTCTCAATCTGGTTCGAGTCCCCCATGCTTATCTTTGAGAAAGAGAACGCACTGATGTAACTGTGGGCTGGCTACCTATTAAAATGACCGTGCATTTTGATTTTTGCTGTGACAACCTGGTGATGCAAAGTTCCTTGTGGCTCTGTATTTGCACAGCACAATCGTTCAAAAGGCTCTTGAGGGATGGATTGATGGGTGAAAGACAAAAGTGTTGAATACTGCGAAGTTGTCAGGTACCTGGATTATGAACAGGTGGCCTTTTCTTTCAGGCTGCTATCTGGAAGTGATCAAGGATTTGCTTTATGTTTAGACGCTGCTTGAACGATTACTCAGATGAGGATACCTTTGGAATGCAAAAGGTAAGCGAACATTACAACCCCAACTCCTGCTCTCTGGAACGAATTTGGGTGAGGTTAGGGATGCATTATAGTTACACCAGAAGAGGAGTCAGAATTTAGGAGGTGGCATCCTTCAGTTCCACAGTACATTGCAGCAGATATCTCTGAAGTGTCATGGATATAAATGGCATAAAACAGAATACAAGATTACAAAATGCTGTAAGTTCAATTATTATAGTGTGAGCCAGAGAATCTGGCTTCCCTCTTCCCACAACAGTCATAGTTATGCAGTGATTGTCAGTCAAACCACACAGGAAACAAAGTCATAGATCTGAATATTCCCCCTTCTTTGAAGCTTCTTATAAAAATGTGGTGTATGACAATTGTCCAGATAACAAGATGTTGTAACAATGTCTTAAAGACAACACTATCGTCTTCTCTGCAAGAATCATGCATTGTGTGTTTTTGACAAAATTCAAATCAAAAAGCAAATATTTAGGGAAAGATCTGCAGCTGTTAGACCTCAAAACAAATAGGTGGTTACATATTCTGGATATAGTAAACAAATGTGTAGGCATCCTTCAGTCTCGAGAGACTATGGTAACGTGCTCTGAACAGAGGTCTTGGAACAACGTCTAGTGTGGCTGAGAAGGCCAATTCGAGAGTGACAATCCCTTCCACACTGAAGACAAATACAATTTGTCCCCTGTCCAGCTCCCTGGTTTTGCTGGTTTCGGGACTGCCTCTTTGCGTTGGCCTGCTGAACAAGAGTCTCTTCAAATTGGAAGAGGCCATGCTGCACCGCCTGCTTCCAGGCTGAACGCTCAGATGTCAAAGTTTCCCAGCTGTTGAGGTCCATTCCTAAGGCCTTCAGATCCCGCTTGCAGATATCCTTGTATCGCAGCTGTGGTCTCCCTCTGGGGCGCTTTCCCTGCACTAATTCTCTATACAGGAGATCTTTTGGAATCTGACCGTCAGCTATTCTCACGACATGCCCAAGCCAACATAGATGTCGCTGTTTCAGTAATGTATACATGCTAAAAATTGCAGCTCGTCCTAGGACTACTCTATTTGGAACTTTGTCCTGCCAGGTGATACCAAAAATGCGTCGGAGACAACGCATATGGAACGTGTTCAGCTTCCTCTCCTGCCCTGCACAAAGGGTCCAGGACTCACTGCAGTACAGGAGTGTACTCAGGACACAGACTCTATAGACCTGGATCTTGGTATATGCCGTCAGCTTCTTGTTAAGCCATACTCTCTTTGTGAGTCTAGAGAACATGGTAGCTGCTTTGCCAATGCGTTTATCCAGCTCGACATCTAGGGAGAGAGTGTCAGAGATCGTTGAGCCAAGGTACACGAAGTCATGAACAACGTCCAATTCTTGTATAGAGATGGTAATAGAGGGAAGTGAGTCCACGCCCTGGCCCATGACTTGTGTTTTCTTCAGGCTGATTGTTAATCCAAAGTCTTGGCAGGCCTTGCTAAAACGATTCATGAGTTGTTGGAGGTCTTCAGCAGAATGGGCAACAATGGCTGCATCATCGTCGAAGAGGAAGTCCCGCATGCATTTCAGATGGACTTTGGTCTTTGCTCTCAATCTAGAGATTAAAGAGCTTTCCATCTGATCTAGTCTGGAGAGAGACAACTTCTGTTGCAGTTCCAAAGGCGTGCTTCAACATGACAGCAAAAAAGATCCCAAACAGGGTTGGCGCGAGGACACAGCCCTGTTTCACTCCGCTTCGGATGTCAAAGGGATCTGACGTTGAGCCATCAAAAACTACAGTGCCGTTCATTTCCTCATGAAAGGACCTGTTGATGTTAAGGAGTCGAGGTGAACATCCAATCTTGGGAAGTATTTTAAAAAGGCCGTCCCTGCTAACCAAATCAAAAGCCTTTGTGAGATCTATGAAGGCCACAAAGAGTGCTGTTGTTGTTCCCTACATTTCTCCTGCAACTGTCTGAGGGAAAATACCATGTGAGTGGTGGATCTATTAGCTCGAAATCCACACTGTGATTCTGGATAGACTCTGTCTGCAAGCACCTGGAGTCTCTTCAGCACAACACGGGCAAGCAGCTTCCCTACAACGCTGAGAAGAGAGATGCCACAGTAGTTATTGCAGTCGTCCCTGTGTCCTTTTTTCTTATACAATGTGATGATGTTTGCATCCTTCATGTCCTGTGGTACTCCACCTTCTCTCCAGCAAAGACAAAATATTTCATACAGCTCAGTGGTGATGATCTCTTTACAGCACTTCAGCACTTCAGCAGGGATGTTATCCTTCCTAGGTGCCTTGCCAGAGGCGAGGGAATCCAAGGCCGCTTTTATTTCTGCTAAAGTTGGTTCGCTGTTCAACTCTTCCAAGACAGGCAGGCACCTGATGTTATTTAATGCCTCTTGGTTACTGCATTCTCTCTGTAATATAGCTCAGAGTAGTGCTACACCCAGCGTTCCATCCGCTGTGCTCGGTCCTGGATGATCACTCCTGTAGCAGTCTTCAAAAGAGCAGATTTCTTCTGTATTGGACAGTAAGCAAAAATTGTGCTGGAATATATATTTCCAAAACCTTACTGATGAAATAGGTTCCAGGTCTTCCTGTGTATCTGTGAATGCAACCCGAATCCACAAATGTCAAATCATGAAGTCAGAATGACTGTCACACCTCTCTATCATATATCACTGTCAAATTCCTTTTATTTTACCACTTGACTATTTATATAATGGCCTCTTTAGATAACCACAAGAATAAATGTGTTTTTTAAAACAATGTTCGCTTATTGCGTCTCTTCCTCTTTTGTGACCACCAGCCTTTAGCTGTCCCTATGTATGTGCATTTGCCTCTTTACTCAGGCCCTTATAACAAACTTCACACACCCAGCCTTCAAGGGCTGAACTCAGCACCACACAGTTTGAATAGAACTAATAAGATTTATTAAACTAAAAGTTTATTCCTAGCCTTTAAGTTTATTCAGCACAATTCTTCTGCCTCTATCATCTCCCTGCCTCAACTCACTCTTAGACTGCTCTCTCCAGACTCCAAAACCACCTTCTTTCCCATCTTTGTACACTCCACTGCTCCCCCAAAACCTCACCAACACTCCTCTCCCCTACTTTCTCCCAGCCAATCAGAACCATTTTTATTCACATTCCATGATCCTCATTCACTCACTTCCATCACATACTTTCCAAACCTATGTATTTCAAACAATACATTTACCCTCACAATACTTTTAAATATAACCAGGCATCACAATGATGACATGGCCTTCACTGCTGCCAATCTGAGGAAATGAAGTATCTCTGCTTTTTTAACAACTCCTTATGGAAAATAATCTTTAGAAAGGCTCACAGCTTGTGAGTCTCTGTTTTTCTTTGTCACTCCCTGTTACATGGACTTAGGCCCGAATCACATACGCTGCTACCCATGTGTTCGTGGCCTCTTTAAACTATGCAGGCTGTGGCAAGCTATTTGTGCAAAGCAGCTTAGAAATATTTAAACTGTAGAGCTGAAAGGTATATTGTGACTTATCTAGTCTACCCCCTCCGAAATCAGGAAACCCACAGCTGAAGTATCTCTGGCAGATGCTGTCCAACCTCTCTTTAAAAGCCTTCAACAAAGAAAAGTCTGCCACCTGCTGAGGTAACCCATTCCATTGTCAAACAGCTCATACCATCAGGAGGTTCTCCCTAATGTTTCATTGAAATCTCTCTCTCTCTCTTTGTTATTCAAATCCATCGGCTTGGGTCCTACCCTGTGGAGCAGCACAAAACAAGCTTGCTCAATCTTCCATGTGACAGTCCTTCAAGTATCTGAATATGATTCTTTTATGGTTACAGCAATTTTTGCCACAAATTCTCTTTTGGGGATATCCATCACCTGAACGTCCAAGGAAATGTTTTGAAGTTACGACAACAAATGTATAGATTTGTTCCCCCCCCCCCAATTGTGTTTCTACAAACATTTAAATGGATGAATACTTCCTTTCAAAGCCTCCTAGGGCATGTGACATCAGATACCAGGATTGATAGAAGTATGATCAGAAATGTCTGGAGGATGGGTTGGAGAAAGCCCAGAGCTTGGAAGAATAACCTATTGAATTGCAACTCTCAGAATATACCAAGAAGCATAGAGAATGCTGGGAGTTGTAGTCCATTTACTTACCCAAGCTCTGGGATAGGCACTCTCTTTTAAAAACTCTCAGCAAGGTGTTCCTCAAGGAGATATATTGTGGACACCCAGCAAGCTTTGCAACCATGCAAAATGTGAGTTACCAAAATGCCTTCAGACACAGTTTTAAAAAATGAAGACTGTATCAACACTAGACTTCTTTGAGGCAACCTGTCACAGTGAAATGGAGAAGGGCAGAGTGAACAATGACAGCCATGGATCTTTCATTCTTGAAGATGGCCCTTCCTAATTTGATGGCAGTTCTGTGATGGATACTGTCAATATCAATGACACAGCTCCTTTCTCCTCATTTTTTCAAAGCGATAACAGCAGCGAATGACTAAGAACACACAAATTGAGATCAATAAGCATGTCCCTCTAAAGGATGCTCATGGAAATAAAATGTAACAAGTCCCGAAAGATCTATGTAATTTCCTCTGATTTTAGTATTTATCTGGTAATGTTCAAACATAAAAAGACAAAATATGGTAGATTATGGTAGCCGCCAAAGAAATAATCTTAACAAATTGGTGGCCATGCTCAGCCCAGCATCAAAGCTATTAAAGGTCTTGGAATGTAAATTGTTATGTGGAGAGTTTGAATCCAGCTATACAGGTCCAAGGGAATGAGTAAAATGGAGTAAGCTGGGAGCTAGGAAATGTGACTTGTAACCAAAAACAGGATAAAATGGCACACCAAATGGTGGGACAGAAGAACAAACAGGGAGTCAGACTGAAGAATAAATTACTCAAGAAAGGCTCAGCTCCACAACAATTTTAGGCCATTCTTTCCTGCCCAGAAACAATGGCCAGCCTTAGGCCATGATTACACAGGAAAAAGAAACGAAAACGCATTAACTTTCAAATGAATTGCCATTTAAAAGAGTGTCTCCATTACACAAACGCAAGCCCGGATTATTTTGCCAGGGAAGCGTGTTTTATTGGTGGAACGTGAGCTAAAATACTGTTCTGCTAGCTGGTTGTTTAAAATAGTACGCATGTGAAATTTGATTTATTTTATTCATTTCTGCATATATACACCCCTGTCGTTGCAAACTGTACCTTGGAGTAGCAGAGATGGTGGGAGTGGGTTGCAGGAAGGGAGGGAACATGTGCTGGAAAATTACAGTATTTGTAAAAGGCTTGGCTGCTTCTATCCCTTTAAGAACACTTTTGCTGGTCTCTGGGAGGCAGAGAGAAGGGAAGGACTTGATCAGCAAACAGCAAGGATGGGCAGTGAAGCATTTTTGCCCAGGAAATGTTTGTGCCAGCTTTACATGTGTACTGGGTCCACATTTTTTAATTCTTCTATTTATTTATTTTATTTATCCTCCATATAGGGAGGGATAGCAGGTTGGTAGCCATGGAGGCAGAGGGGAACTCTGTGTGTGTGTGTGTGTGCGCGTGTGTGTGCGCGCTCGTGTGTGTGTGTGTGTGTGTGTGTGTGTGAGAGAGAGAGAGAGAGAGAGAGAGAGAGACTGAAGAGGGGAGGGCTGGAGGGAGAAAAAGGTGGGGACAGAAACACATCCCAACCAAAATGCACCCTTAAATGTACCCTGTTTATTATTTATTACCAACCTGTCTCTGTTTTTTGAGGGGGAGGAAAGAGACTCAAACACACAACCCCACACAGGGACTGCTGTTGCCAGCTGTCTCCCAGGTGGGAATGCAAACAGTGTTTCATATAGTCATATATGATTTTAAATCGAATCCATTTAGAATGAAACTAATGGGGGGGGGGGACAAATGTAAATGTAGATAAGCCCTTAGTTGAAGAAGCCAGGCCACATCTAGAAGGTGCTTTGCTGAAACACTGCTACCAGCATTTCATTGATTCATGCTACTGGGCAGTGATATGCGGTTACTGATATCTCACTTCTTGTTCCTCTCGTACTGGAGGTCAGATATCATCAAGGCTATTCCGGCTTTTCAACGCAGCAGCTCAAAATAACCGTGCTGTGCTGTATCCAAACCAGTTTCCAAGTTTCTTCAACCAAAATGTTTTAGTTCAGAGGTCACATAATATTGGCAAATTTTAGTTGCCCCGATGAAAAAGGGTGTTTTGTTACATCAGAGTATCATGCCAATTTTTTTTTCCACCAGCCATGGACAACACTAATGAGTTCAGTGCCTTCCCCCCATCATCAGAATTTGAAAGGGGGAAAAAATATTTTGCACGAAATACAACTTTTTTGCTTGAAATATATATTGCAAGATGTACAAAGTGTGTAAAATGCACAAATCCTTTGGCAATCTTGTTGACAAAACTTGACATTTTCATTCTCATATGCAAGAATGAGAATAAGCAAAGATTTACATCCCTAGATTTTATCCTTCCTGCACTTCTTTTCTCATTTATTTTTCCTTCAATGACCAGCTATAACAAACTGTACAATATGATCAAAGCAGGCTAGCGTTCTTATTTTATGTCGTTTATGATTTCTTGGTGTTTGTTTGTTTGTTTATCATAGGTCCCCACAGAAATTGCTGCTCCATGGGGAGAGGGGCCTGATACAAAGCCTCCATCCAGAATGCTAGCTTGCCCTCGAGCAGCTCATGTACGACACTCAGGACAAATAATATGGAGGGAAAAACAGGTTGTTTACTGTTGTTTAACCTGCCATAAGTATCTGGTCTTTATTGATTTATTTTAGTATTTTTTTTCTTCTCAATCCACAAAACTCTCATTGCCCGCCCAGCCTGGAATAAAGAGACGAGACACAGGTGTTGGATAAAACTAGGGCCACAACTTTATTAAACTATTTAAACTTTTAATTCCCCTTTCACAAGGGGGGCCTACTGTAGTGCGAAATTATCATCTAACTCCAGTGTACCATTTACAACCAGAGCAGGCCACCAAGAGTGAGTTCCAATTGCTGAAGCACGTTGCCTCTGACTAGCACGTCATCAGCCGCCCATCTGCAGGACTCCTCCCACTGCTTCAGTCACCGAGCCTCGAGACCCTAGGTGTGCTGCTGCCCGGGAGATTCCCTTAACTCCATTCCCTTTCATATACTCCTTGTTCTACCAATCAGGGAAATGGGCTGATTGACACCCTCCTCAGGTGTCCCAAAGGAACTCACCAAATATCTTACCTTTCGCACTACCCGCCATGGCAAAGGGGCTATTCATATGCCCCATGCCCGCCACCACTGCTGAAAATTTCGGCCCAAAGGCCCCCTTGTAAATCCCGGAGAAATAAGTCTAATCCCAACTCCGCCAGGTGTACACCATTGTCTCTGTACAATTCAGGCTGCTGCACCCATATATCCGGGTGTGCCACTACAGACCCCAGGCCAGCCTTTACGGCTCTACCAACCTCTCAGTTAACTCCCCATCTGGCACTGTCAATACATCTGGGGTTACAATCCGTCCGCCATATAATTCTTGGTACTATATTTGACCATATTAGCTTTACTCCAGGGACTTTGGCCTTAATGGCCTGAAAATACTCAATCACCTGTATAATCAATGACTTCCCCGTGCGTTTAGCCAAGTCGTTGCCTCCCAGGTGAACCAATAAAATATCAGGGGGCACCTTTGCATTATCCCAGGACACCACTTCCAAGAACCTGTCCCAAAGCATGCCTCTCTGCCCCATCCTGTATTCCTGCATAGCACGGACAGCGCACAACTTTTCCACCGAAACACTGGCCTAAGGAGTTGGTTTTTGCCTTTTCACATTGCTCAGTCTTAGATCTCTTCAGATGGATAATGACTCCATCTTTGAAGATTACCACATCATCCATCAGCAAGGCTGAACAGGACTGGTCCTTCTTAGAAACCCGAACCAAGTCACTAATCCTAAAAGCTCAAAAAAAAAAATTGCTAAAAGTGTTGCTGATTTAAACAGGGTTACCTCATAACTGTCTTTACAAACTGTGCCCCATGTCTCTGCCAATTTGAGTAAAACCTTCAGGGAAAATGGAGTCCTCTTATCTTCAATTCTACCCCTCTCTTTGCTCCATCCCTCTATCATTTCTCGAATGTGGAAATCGTTTGTGGGGTCCTGGCATCCCAGCGCCTTGGCATAAAATGTCAACATCTTCTTCTGAATAGATCGAGGGGCGAAACCATTTTGATATAAGTGCACCCCATACTGCTGTAGATGGTCAACTGTAATGGGCCGTGGTTGACCTAAACCTTCCTGTCTGCAGAATGTAAAGAACTCATTACAGGCAGCTGCATACTTGTGCCGAGTGCTGGGTGCCACCGCTAAACTTCTGGCCCTATTGGCCTCAGCCCTCCAAGGCTTCATACCTCCTCTGACAAGACACCTGGCTGAGCCTGTGCCCCTGGAGCCAACACCCTGAACTGGTCGATCTGTTGATGGGACAGGGTGTGAGCCACAACATTGTCTATACCTGGTACATGCCGTGACTGAAAAACTATATTATAATGTAAACCACGCAACATGAAGGCACGGACTAAACGCATGACCCTCCCTGATTTTGAGAAAAGAGAATTCACTACATAGACCACCGCCATTTTGTCGCACCAAATGTTTACAACAGAATAGCGCCCCCACAATTGGAAAGAATTCTAAAAAGGTGAGATCTCGAGTAATTCCTAAATCATGCCACTCCCTGGGCCATAACCCAGCATACCACCTACCCTTGAAATAAATTCCATAGCCAAAGGCACCTGCCGCATCGGAATGCACTTGCAATTCTGCTCCAAGGTGAACCTTGTCTCTCCAAAATGATACCCCATTAAAGCTTTCCAGGAACCTCAACCATACCGCTAAATCTTCCATCAGCCCAGCAGAAAGGCGCCAGCTATGATACAGTTTCGAAAGGCCTTTCATGGCCTCGTAAAGCCATCTAATGAAGGCCCTGCCTGGTGCTACTACTTTTCATGCGAATCGAGATGACCAATCACTACCTGAAGTTCCCTTAACATAACTTTGCAACTAGCTACCATGTTCTTCAACCATAATTTTAGGCCAGCTAATTTGTCCTCAGGTGGTTTACTGGATTGCTGGACTGAATCCAACTAAATTCCCAGAAAAGTGAGGACTGTGGATGGTCCCTCTGTTTTTTCTGCAGCAAGGGGCACGCCAAGCTCCCTGGCCAGCTGTTGAAACACACCCATGATCTGTTTGCAATGGGAGGTCCCCTGCTTTCCACAAAAATTTATAATCATCCAAATAATGCACAACATGAGGGAGCCCCACTCTATGTTTAAGAACCCACTCTAAAATGAGCTAAAGCACTCAAATGCTGCACAAGATATGGAGCACCCCATTGGCAAGGCCCTGTCCATATAATAATAACCCTCAAAAACAAAACCAAGTAAATCAAAATCCCCAGGAAGCACTGGCAGCAAACAGAATGCCAACTGAATGTCACATTTGGCTAACTCTGCGCCAGGACCACATGTTCATACCATGCATATGGCTGCATCACATGAAGTGTACCGAACAGAACACAATTCCTGAGGGATCATATCATTTACTGAGTCCCCAGCTGGCTATGACAAATGGTGAATAAGCCTGTATTCACCAGGTGTCTTTTTGGGTACCACTCTCAATGGGGAGACCCTCAGATTTTGAACCAGTGGCTCCTTATATGGGCCTAACACCCTCCCTTCTGCCACTTCCTTATTAATCTTTTTCCTTACTACCTCCTCCATTCCTCTAACTGATTTCAATTTTTTTGGACATGATGACTACCCGTTTACCTTGGAAAGAGATCCTAAATCCACAACTGAATCCCTCTCTCAAATATCTGGCGGCTTCCCTATCCGGGTATGGCTCCAGCCACTCCTCTAACACATAAATCTTAATTGGGCTGGGACCCTTTTCTAGTATTACCCAGTCCAGGAGGCTGCCTCTTTGTACTACCTTGCTCCCTGTTTGCCCCAAACCCAGGGTGTCCCCTAAAGCAAGCAAATGATTCATGCGGGGCACCGCAGATGGAGCACTGGTGCCTAACCTGCATGGCTTATAACCACATGACCCTTTGGTGTTAAACTCCCAACAGACCAGGTGGGGTTGAACCACCTGGCCCACCAATGCACGGGGAATGTTAGTTGCTGCTGCTTTAGAATCAACTGACCGCTATCCACCCAGATTAGGACAGGAAGGCGTCATCAACTGCAACCACAGCCCGTGATACATGCCCAGGGAAATCTACGTAAGCCCTGTATATCAAGTCCATATACTGAATCAGTGAAAAGGCGTGCGATGGTTGCGCCTTCACAATTATTCCAGCATAAATGAAAAAACCTAGAAGCCAATTAGCCCAGCACCTCTCAGGTTTCTTTCGCCTAAATTTCTCTGTGTGTGTGTCCTTTTCTTTATCCCCCCTTTTCTCTTCCAACTGTCTGTTTAGTAAGTCAAAAATGTCAACATATTCTCTCCTTCTTTCTTTTTTCTTTTTACACTGGGGCTGGCAGGAGATGATCCCCCAGAGTCAGGGACTGATCCCCATAAGGGAGATCCCTGCAGGAAACAGAATTATATTCCATATCTGGGATGGGAGGAAGTGCCTGTTTTCTAAACCCTTCACTGATTCCCAGGGACTGGCTGGGCATGGACCATTGAGGGTAGGGTGCCGTCCAAGGCTTCAAAGAGGTCCGGGCAAAACCAACAGTGGTGTCCCTCTTGTGTTATCCAAAGGAATTTGAAAACTGTGTGTTTGAATAAACTCGGATGGACTCACTACACCCCACAGCCAAATCCTTTCACCCTGTGCAATTGTGTGTGTGTGAGGTGACACACCTGATGTTGCACTCATAGCCCTCTCAGGACCACTACTAGTTTTGCCCACCCTTGGTGGGCTGCAAACCACCACTTCACCAGTCGCCCGTCTCAGTCTTCCATCTCCTGCTGCTGATGCGGCACCTGCTGATTCCTGGCTTGCCTCTTCTGGCAAATCCCCATCTCCTGTGTGTTGAAGCTGCTCGGTCAGCAGCGTAGCATCTGGCAATATGGTTCTCTGCGGGCCTGGCAACGTTGTTACCAGGGGCGCTCCTGGGGGGCATGCTCGCTCACTCACTAGGACAGCAATACGCAATAACATTAAATCACCCAAGTGCCTCAATTCTGCCATTTTCCTGGCTTTAGACTCCCTACGTGACCTTCCTGGAACAGCTGAACTTGCTGCCTCCCTGGCAAGAGCTCTTTCTCGCTCAAGAGCACTCAGTTTGATCAAAATGGCCCCATAGTCAGGCCAGTCCTTACCCTCAGATGATGAACTCACTGGGTTGCCCGTGGGGGGCGCCTTGCACTTCATGGAGTGTTTGCCCTTTTTTTCCACCTTGTTCTTTTTTGGGGGTGCCATGGCACGCACAATAAGCAAGGAATCAAACCAGAAAGCTGCTACACCAATAATCCTGACTCCCAACCTGACTGTAAACTGTTCCTGCTCCTTCTTTTTTTATACAGTAATATATATTTATTAATACACTCAGTGATTATCACTATTAATTAATTAATTAATTAACCACTCAACCAAGTGATCAATTAACCAACCAATTACTCACCTAATAAATCAGTTAATGTATTTACTTATTTATTTATTTATCTATTTTAAAACACTGCACACACACCTTTGTCCAAAAACTCTTTAATGAACTCAGCCCCAATCCAATCCAAAATGACTTCCCCAATTTAAGTATTATCACTAGAGATGGGGACAAATATAAAAACGGATTGGCTTTTTTGAAGAAAATAGCCGATTCGTTCAATATTCATCCCTTCATATTCGTGGGTTCCAGAGACCCCCACAAATACAAAGGGATGAATATTTACCCGCTTTTATTTGCCCTTCGTATTTTAAAAAAACCCATTCTGCCTACTGGCCGCCGAACAACTGATTGGCAGCCAGTAGGCAGAATGGTTGGGTTTTTTTTAAATAGGAAGGGGGTGTCGGTGGGGGTGGGGGGTGGGGATGTGGAGGGGGGTTGGTGGCGGTGTGGCGGTGGGGGTTGGCAGCTGGATGGGTCAGGGGCAGGGGCGGGGGTGTTGTTTATTTTTAATAACCCCCCCATGAATTGACGAATAACTCCGTTATTCATCGCTTAATGGCAGCAACTTCTATTTTTCTTTCTTGACATGGAGTGGAAGGTCTGCCCCCCCAGCGGGGGTCCTCAGAACATCCGAGTGATTACGGGTAGAGGGAAATATGGCGGTGGCATACTCCCTACTCGTGTTAGAAGAACGGTGAACAGATGTTTGAAGGCTGTTCACTGTTCTGGGACTATGACCAACTGCCAGTCTCGAGGTAGGCAGATCAGCCGGCCCTCCACCCTAAAACTGGTGCTGTTGAATGCCAGGTCTGTGTCCAACAAATCCCAGCTTATTCAAGATCTTATCCTGGAGGAGGACGCAGACCTGGCGTGCATAACCGAGACCTGGATGGGCGGGGAAGGGGGTGTTCCCTTGACCCTTGCCTGTCCTCCTGGTTATGCAGTCCAGCACCAGGGTAGACTGGAGGGGCGGGGGGGGAGTGGCCATTGTTTATAAAAACACTCTTGAGGTTACTAGGCGCTCTATGGTGGTAAAGCCGGGTCTGGAGGCCCTCCACGTGTCTGTTGGGACCAGGGACGGTATTGGGATCTTGCTGGGTTACCGCGCTCCCCGCGACTCAGCCACTTCCCTACCGGAGCTGGTGGACTTTGTCTCCGCGGCACTGTTGGAGTCCCCGAGGCTTTTAGTCCTGGGTGACTTCAATATCCATGCGGAGGCAGAGGTTTCCGGACCAGCTCTTGAGTTCTTGGAAACCATGGCTTCCTTGGACATGTCCCAACATGTTAACGGTCCCACACACGTGGGCGGTCATATGCTAGACCTGGTATTTTCCACTGAGCGGAGCGAGCGTGGTCTGATGGTGACTGACCTGGTGTCAGTTCGCTTGTCATGGTCAGATCACCACCTAATAAAATGTAACCTCTCAGTGGCATTCCCTCCCCGCAGGGAGCATGGACCTATTTCAATGGTCCGCCCTCGAAGGTTACTGGATCCAATGCGATTCCAGGATACCATGAGAGGGATTCCAGCTGATCTGTCTGGCGCCCCTGTCGAAGCCCTGGTTGACGGTTGGATTGCCGCTGCCACTAGGGCTGTAGACACGATCGCTCCTAAACGCCCTCTCCGTCGCAGAGCTCGGCCAGGGGCCTGGTATAATCAGGAACTACGAGCTATGAAGCGAAATAGGAGATGGCTAGAGTGCACTTGGAGAGATAAACCGACGGTTTATAATAAGATAGCTGTCAGGATCGCAACTAACCATTACCTGGCTAAGGTGAAGGCTGCCAGACGATCACACTTCGCTGACCGGATAAGCGAAGCTTCAAATCAGCAGGCGGAACTTTTCCGTATAGTTCGCGATCTATCCGGAATTGGTCTGGGTGATGGGCCTCCCATTAATATCTCACCTGACCAATTTGCAGCATTTTTTAAATCAAAAGTGGAGGCCATCTGCCGGGATCTCTCTCCTTTTTTGAATACAGTGGATCGAGCAGAGATGTCCAGCGCTCCGCCTTGCCCGGTTGTGCTTGAATGCTTTCAGCCTGTGACGCCAGATTCGGTGGACAAAGCGCTTGATCGCTGTCGGGCCACCACCTCCTCCCTTGACCCTTGCCCAGCCTGGCTAATCAAAGCAGCCAGGCCCATAACAACTGAATGGGCCACAGCAATAATTAATGGGTCTCTCCAGGAGGGCAAGGTTCCCCTTGCCCTCAAGGAGACACTCATTAGGCCCATCAGGAAGAAACCAAATTTGGCGGCGGATGATATTGGCAATTATAGGCCCGTCGCCAATGTTTCCTTCCTCAGCAAAGTGGTGGAGAGGGTGGTGGCTGATCAGCTTCAAGCCCTTTTGGATGAAACCAATGCTCTGGATCCGTTTCAGTCAGGCTTCAGGCCGCGCCATGGCACGAAGACGGCACTGGTCGCACTGTTGGATGACCTATTGAGGGAGGCTGACAGGGGCAATATGTCCTTGTTGGTCCTCCTCGATATCTCAGCTGCCTTTGATACCGTCGACCACGGTATCCTCCTGGGGAGGCTCTCCGAGCTGGGAATTGGTGGCCTGGCGCTTGCCTGGCTCCGATCCTTCTTGGGGGACCGCCCCCAGAGAGTACAGATTGGGGAGAATGTTTCGGCTCCGTGGAGTCTCAATTGTGGGGTTCCGCAGGGGTCGATCATCTCCCCAATGCTGTTTAACATCTATATGAGGCCGTTGGGTGGGGTCATCAGGGGGTGTGGGGCTTCGTGCCATCAGTACGCTGATGACACCCAGCTCTACATCTCCTTTTCACCTACTTCAGTGGATGCCGTTCCGTCCCTTCGGCGCTGTCTGGAGGCTGTACTGCAATGGATGCAGCTGAACGGTTTGAGGCTGAACCCGGACAAGACGGAGGTCTTGAGGGTGGGTGGTTCTTCCATCGGCGGTCTGGGAGACTCCCTCTCTTTCGGGGGGGGTTACTCTTACCGCACGGAGTGAGGTCCGCAGCTTGGGGATACATCTGGACCCGGCGCTTACCATGGAAAACCAGGTGGCGTCCGTGGCCCGTTCTGCCTATTTTCATCTGTGGTGGATTGCCCAGCTGCGGCCCTACCTTGATGGGGGGGCCCTCACCACTCTCGTCCATGCGCTCGTAATCTCGAGATTAGACCACTGTAATGCACTCTACATGGGGCTACCTTTGAGATTGTTGCGGAAGCTTCAAATGGTGCAGAATGCAGCGGCCAGACTGCTCAGTGGGGTGAGAAAATACCAACATATCTCTCCCACTCTGGCCGCATTGCATTGGCTGCCCATTCGCTTCCGCATTGACTTCAAAGTGTTGATGATGACTTACAAAGCCCTAAACGGTTTGGGACCTCGGTATTTGGCGGACCGCCTTCTCCCACCTAGATCTACCCGAATTACTCGGCATAGCCAGGAGGGACGGCTGAGGGGCCTAACGCCGAGAGAGGTCCGGAAAGAAAGAACTAGAAACCGGGCCTTCTCGGCAGTGGCCCCTCGACTATGGAACAGCCTCCCAACAGAGATCCGCCTGGCACCCTCGCTGGGTGTTTTTAAGAGCCATTTAAAAACTTGGCTATTTAGGCAGGCCTTCCCTTCTGTCAATTCTTAAATTTTAGTTCTTTGTTTTTTATTATTCCCATCTTGAATACTTTATATTATTGTTTCAATTGTTTTATTGTTTAATGTTTTAATGTTTTATATATTGATGATATTTGTAAGCCGCCCCGAGTAGACATTGTCTAGGGGGGCGGGGTAGAAATCTAAAAATAAATAAATAAAATAAATAAACTTCGTGCTTCGTGAGTTGTCAACTTTTGACGACTCATGAAGCAGGACAACTTGCCAAAATGGTGAGTCATCCCCATCTCTAATTATCACTTATTATTATTTATCTATTAATCTTTTTATTTATTATTATTATTATTAATATATATATATATTTAATTTAAAAAATATTATTAATTATATTTTCCAATTATTTATCTGTTATTTATTCATCTTACTGTATTGCAATAGACTTCCTATGATTATTTCTTATTTTTCAGGCCTCTGGAAGCCTGAAGGCCCAGGAGTGCAGGGTGAGGAGGGGGGGGGGCGATAGTCCATTCTTCCCTTTCTCTCTTATTATTATTATTATTATTATTATTATTATTATTATTATTATTATTATTATTATTATTATTATTATTATTATTATTATTATTATTATTATGTTAATAAACTGTCAAACAGGAGACTCCTGTGTCCTCACGACCCCCAGTTTTTCTAGTCTTGCCCAAACCATGGGAGTGCGCCAATGCGCAGCCTCAGTGAGGCCTAAATTCCTGACTCAGGAGCACGTGGTGAAAATGAAACTTATGAGACCCTCCCAGATGCCCAGAGGGGTGGGGGGTTGGGGGGTAATCCCTTCTTCCCTCCTCTGTTCCCTGTTAATATTCTTTTCTTCCTTTCACGATTTTAATTATATTTATTTATCTTTATTTATTCATTGAAAAAATTATTATAATCAATATTATTATTAACCCTATTATAATTTATTCAATCATTATGTATTTTATTTTATTTTATTTTTAATTTTATTTCTCTGTCTGTGAGGCTCCTCCGCCCCACATTCCAAGCCATTCAAAACACCGTGGGGTGAGCTGATGTGCTGCCCCAAATCACAGGCCTGCACCCAAACTCCACATGGCCTAGGGTTGCCAGACGTCCGGCAAAAGGAGGACATGTCCTACTTTTCAGGCTCAGTTTCTTCTGAGTAAAAAACTTTAAAATGTCCGTTTTTTGTATCTCCACCCCCACCAGCCAAACAAGCCACCTCTCCCTGTTACTTCCTTGGTTGAGGCACGGCGCTTGGTTCTTTCAGAGATCGGAGATAAGCCGGCTTGATTGTTTAGGGCTGCTACAGCCCGGGGCAGTCAATCCGGGGCTTGTGTGAGAGAGGGAGGGGTGGCTTCATGAAGCTTGTTTATTGCTTCCGCCTGAGCTGAATAAAGCAAGAAGGAAGGTGCGAGAGAGAAATCGGGTGGAAACGGACAGGAGAGGTGTGGAGTGAGTGTGCTTGCTTGCCTGCTTTCCTCTGTGGGAGGGGAGGCTGGTCTGGGGTTCTGGGGGTGGTGGTGGCAGTTCAGAGCCAGGGAAATAGGGGCCGGTCCGGTCCCTCCTTCCTCCTAAAGCCCAGGAAGATGAGGCACTTTTATCCCCCCCTTCTGCCCCGACCCCATGCACCCCTGACTCTGGGGCATGTGCAGAGTGCGTTATCCCCCATGCTTGTGGGAGCTGGAAATTCACACACACACACAAGTGGATTTCTCTCAGCTTGAGAAATTGCAAAGGGTGGAGAAAATGGCTTTGTGTGTGTGTGTGTGTGTGTGTCTGCAAATCCATTTTCTCCACCCTTTGTATTTCTCAAGCAGAGAAAAATCCACGCCTTCTGTTTTTTTTCTCCTGGTTTTTATAAAGTGTTTCAAATCTGTCACACAACTTTTTAAACTTTTTATTTCACTTTATTATGCTTTTATTAATGTGATTTCTTAGTGTACTTTGTTTTAGTAGCTCTTATATTTTGTTTGATTGTTGCTGATTATTTTGTTTTTTATGTTATTGTTTAATTCTGTTTTTGTAAACTGCCCAGAGTGGCCTTGGCAGCCAGATGGGCGGTATAAAAATTAAAAAATCAATAAATAAAACAAGGGGGCTGGGTCTCCATTAAAGGAAGGAATAGATTGTCTCCATTGGTCCTGGGAGCCCAGTAAGTGTATATGTAGATTTGTTTTATTTTTTTATTTTTTAAACACTTTTAAAAACAAGAAAACACAGTGGCCAGTGGATTCTGAGTTTTGTAGTCGAGAAAATGTAACTTTCCCAGTCTTGACCTTTCAAGACTGAGTAGGTTGAATGGTCATGGTATTGCCCCATGATCAAAGAGCTATTCTCCCCAATACCTAATTCCAAAAGCAACACGCCCCCACCCCACCCCGCGCACAGAGCCCCCCCCCCCCATACGTCCTCCTTTGTCCTCCTTTTTGGCTTTCTATGTCCTCCTTTTCGTACCCATGTATCTGGCAACCCTAATGTGGCCCGATAAAACCGCCAGAGACACCTCTCCGGCGGCATCCGTCCTCCGTGAAGTCAGCAAGTGAACAGAGGCCGATCTCGGGGGAGGCAGGCAAGATTAAGGCTCCTCCAAGCTCCCCTCCCCCCGGCCTTGATGTCACCTGCCTGCGCTCATCTCCTCTGAGTGGGCAGGCAAAGCGAAACTGTGGCGTTAGCTTCACGCCATGCGGAACACACCTAATCCTAAAAGACTTACCACCAGACTGCAATTATGCACCTCAGCACATGACATGCAGTTAGAAGGAGCCAATAGTTCCTGTAAAAAAAACCCCAGGAATCCTTTTGAACAGATGAGAGGCCTTGCTATTCAGGAGATGAGGGTGAGAGGTGAATGTTTCCTGTGTATTTTACTCTTCTTTAATGGTGCCATCATCTATAAACCTTACTGTGCCACCATGTGATAAATTTTATCTCTGTGACAAAATTTCATCCAAGGCTTCCATAGTTCAGATAGCCAAAGTGCAACTGGGAACAAGCTATGGTGAAATCCTATTATATACTGATACTGCCATAACTCAAGTGTTGTAAATCTCAGTGGACAACTGCCCCAAATTTAGTAGTCAGTGTAGACATTTGTAATTGTGCACGACTGTACCCCCATCCCCAGCAAGCTGGGTACTTATTTTACTGACCTCAGAAGCCTGAGTTGAAGCTTGAGCTTGAGTTGACTATCTGAGCCCATAGGGATCGAACTCAGGTTGTGAGCAGAAGCTTGACTGCAGTACTGCAGTATAATCACTGCACCATGTCAGACCAGAGCATGAAAAAAGTTAACTTTCTTTGGATTAAAACTCCCAGAGTCTCTACTCAGTATGGCCACTGACCATACTGACTGGTGGAATTTGAGGAATTTTAGTTCAAAGGAATGTCTTTTCCAGCATTTGATGATGGTTTCTGTGCCATGAACCACATTTCCACCACATATGGAGGGACCAGAACCTTTCATTTCAGCTTTTAGGTAAACTACATTTCCTTGTGATGCTCAAGCTGAACTAATTAGTATAAAAGATAGTGGGAAAGAAACTAGAATCAGATCTTTTTTCCCCCAAATTCGGTCTTATTCTGAAACCATCACCTAGACAAACCATAGTTCTCCAAGTTCAGTTTCACCGAGAAAAATGGCTGGTGTAACACTGAAAGTGAATGTTTCCAATCTCCTCCTCTAGAGTGCAAAAAAAAGTGTGTTCTGCTGATTGTCCTGTAGATCAGCATGAACTAGTATAGCACCACCTTACACACTGTAATAGTATCAAATGACCAGGAGTGGTCTTTGCAAAGAGAGAGAAAGAAGAAAGGTTAAGTTTAAAAGTTCCCTTTTTCATAATTCAGGAAGCCGAAGACATTTATCACACCAGCTTTCTGCCATTATCATGAAAGCTGCAAACTTCATCGCCAAACTACCGCCAGGGATCAATTAAAATTCCAGCTGCAAAATTTAATAGGATCCACACCACATAGCTCCATTCCACCTCTAGTTATTTACATTCTTTGAAATGAGCTCATGACGGAAACATAACCCGTTCTTCCCTTCATCTGCAGAAGGAGAAAAAAGATGGAAGAGATGATGGAAGTTGTAGGAGGCAGAGTTGCACCTTTGAGAAACTAGCACATTCCTGCTGCCAAGAGATGCACAAAGATTGCTGTACAAAACCCCTTAACGTTCTCCATGTTCCAGAGGATCTTTGTAACAATAACAGTGTGATTTCACCATCCCAGCCCATCAATAAAAGCTAGCAAATTTATATGTTAATTCATATACCCAGCACCATGAAAATTAAAACTGCATTATGGGGGCAACGAACCTCTGTGGACGATCTGTGGAAAGAATTTAAATTAATGTAGTTGGAATAAATAAATACAGGGGAGGGGGAGCATAGATGTTCCAGGCAAGATCCGGAGTAGTTTCCTAGTTCTGGAACTCTTTCATGATATCAGCATCTCAGAATGGGTGGATAACCAGTGACTTGGCTGAAAAAAAATCAATGTCCTAACAGTTTTATTTCTTCATTTTGTCACTTCTGCTGAAGAGACTGTTGATATAATATAATAATAATCTTGGAAGTACAGAGCTAGAAGGGACCCTATGGATCATCAAATCTGGTCCCTCTCAAGGAGGCCAGTATAAAATAACAAGTTTTGCACAACGGTATGATTAGTATTTCATAACCAAGCAAAACAAGGGAATAAGCTGATATGTGAGAAGCCATGGTATAAACCACTTATTGAAGGTAACTAAATTGAAGTCTGAACTGTGCTTGGATATCCTGATCTAAATTTAACTCTTTGTCCCAACTAGAGTAGGCCCATTGCCTGCAGTCCCGTTGGTAGAGCTGTGTGGTTGTAAATGCAGATGATGTCATCAGACGCTGATGATAATTTGTAAATTAAAGTTCCCTGTCCCCTGTCCTTAGGTTGCCAGGCTGGAATCCTATTGGCAGAGCTGTTTGGTCATACATACTGATGATGTGATCAGACATGGATGTTAATCTTTAATTTGGGGATCCCTTTTGACCTCAGGAAGCCTTTGACCTTTGGAAACCTTGTGGTGGGGGACCCTTTGATATCTGAAAATCACCACCAGCAGTCCTTCTCCCAGCAATGGGACAAGCAGTGCTGATTTTTGAATATTAAGGACTTTCCCCCTGATCTTGAAGCTCCCAAAGGCTTCTCTAGGTCAAAAGGGAACCTTGGAACTTGGGATGGGATGGGAGAGGAGAGGAATGTTTAAATTAAAGATTAAAGTTCACAGCTGATGACATCATCAGCATTTATGACCACACAGTTCTGCCAATAGGATTCCAGCCATTGAACCAATTGCTGAGTAGCAACATTTATCTAAATCCCACTGATTCAATGATTTACTGTGATTAGGACTAAGATTGGATTTAGGCTACTCCGCATAGCATTTTAAGTTTCATCTACCACAGAAGAAAGACGGAATAGAATGTAGTATAAAAACTATTTGTTTGCCAGTATAATAATTCAGTTTGCTTGCCAAAGCCTCTGAATTCAATCCCTGATAAACAAATGAGACACAGGGGATGGGCTTAAACTAAGGGCCATAAATTTATTAAGCAAATTGAGCCATCTCTCCTGCATTGGGGTGTACAGTCTTGGGGAGCAGGGGTCCTCCTTGACCACCTCCCCTGTTCCTAAAGGGAAAGTTCTCACAACTCTGATGCTATGTTGTATTCCCAGAATGGAGTACTATAAGGCTTTCTTGGGCCTATTTCCACCCAAGCCCTATGAGTTTTGTCTGGTCTTGGCCCATTTTAGCCCCAAATAGATATCCCCAGACCAGTCTCCCCATGTCAGGATCTGAGATGTCCACCCAGGAGATAGCTGTTCACCCAAGGGTGCCCATGGGGACTTATAACTAGCCCCAATCCCTGCACCACCCTCCAAATTGTGACCTATTTAGCACCAAGCTACCCCCTCCAATCAGCCCATTGGGCCCTGTGGCTAATCAGTGCCGGATAGACAAAAGAGTCTCAGCTAACTTTTGTTCACTATGACAATCAGGTAAATGGGGCTAAGAATTTCTATTAAGCTCCATAGCTGACTGCTGTATAATTGCACTGGACTCACATTGCCTGTGCTGGCCAAACAAGAAAGAGGCCAGCATCAGGCTAGAAAGTTCTTATAAAGCCTCAGGTCCCAATCCTGCAATTTGGCTGGCCACGCAATGCGCATACATCACCCACCCCCATTTTGCATCTCCTTGGATGGGAAGCAAAGCAACTCCACCCCTGAAGCTGCCCTAACACATGGAGCAACCACAAACCTAGGGATTACATGATAATGATTAAATACTGTCAAGCTGATTCCAACTTAAGGCAACCCTTTCCAGGGTTTTCTAGCTATAGCATACTCAGAAGTAGTTTACCCTGGGGTGCCCTGGGACTTTGTTGCTTGTTCAATTAGCACAGTCGGGAATTGAACTGCTGACTCTGCAGCCTGATCTGAACTTACTGAGTTATCTTTGCACAGAGCTAAAAAAAAAATCTCCCTTCTCAAGCCCTGTAGAACAACCTACTGCCAAACAATATAAACGGTACTGAACTAGACAGACTCATGTGGTCTGTATAAGGCATTTTTCGGGATACGGCAGCTCTCAATGTACCTATGATGAATTCATTGAAACTGGGAAAAAGCCATGTTTTGCTTCCTTCTGAAGGAAACTAGGGACCAAGCTATTTATTTATTGCATATGCTACATCTGTATCCCACTTATCTTCCTAGTGAAAATTGTTCTTCACTCTAAGTTGCTTGTTAGCCTCAGGGGGAAAGTTCCACTTGTATTAAAAGCAATGGTTATTTTGACTGTATCATTTTGGCAGACAGCAGAGAACTGTGTTTTATGGTTGTATCGTTTTAGGCAATAGGTGTGAGGGAATGAATTTTAGAATTTCCCCTACCTATTAAAAATAAAACAGCAATTGTACTTTAAAATCTACCTTGTGAAACTGGAGGATAGCTTAAATGTTCAACAATTTGAGGATAGCAAGCCTCATGGCACTGTGGTTAAACTGCAGTACTGCAGTCAATCCTCTGCTCATGAGTTCAATCCCAACAGGTTCAGGAAGCTGGTACAAGCTTGACTCAGCCTTCTATCCTTCTGGGATTGGTAAAATGAGTACCCATCTTGCTGGGGGCAGTGTTCCTTGCATAATTATGTTGTAAACTGCCCAGAGAGTGTTCTAGCACTATGTGGTGGTATAATTCGAAACAACAAGAAGAATTTGTTTTCTATTTCTGTGATTTAACCTGTCATATAAAAAAGCATCCACTCATGTGAATTAGCATCCAATTAGTTTTGGAGCTGATACAGACCAAAGAAAGGTACAGAGAATATAAAGAAGCTCGCTCCTAATGAAGGCTTTGCCGAAATGTGTTGAGCCAGAGCTTTCTAACGACTCAAGAAATATAGAATAAAGAGCTTGTTTCTACTTTCTACATCCTGAGACTTTGTCTCTCGTTTGTAATCTGGACTTTCGTGGATGTACCAGTTCCTTTTGTTTTGTTTTGCACAGGATATTTTTTTGCTAACATTGCTGCTGTGAAAAATAGGCTGGTTTTTTTTTATAATCATGAAGCAAACAAAACAGAACAAAAAAAAATCTGTAACAGGATGTTTCTACGTGTCAAGACAGTGTTTTACACTATGGATGAAAAAATGTGAGAGTATTTATGATATCCTTATTCTGTTCAAATTTTATTTGAAATGTATACTGAACAGAGAGCACAGACATTTTGCTTCTTGTGGTGGGCAGAAAGATATTTTCCATTTGTAGATATTTAAAAATGTAGACTAGACACCTTTTGGCTACATAGGAAAGAAAAAAGCATCCTATTTTGGTAAATAGTTCAGTCTAGGTAAACCTACAAGGACATGTTTTGCCGAACTTGACTGCCAAAATTGAAAGGACTGAGTAATTTGTTAAAACTGTTGCCATGGCATCACACAAAGCAGTACTTAAACTGTGGGGCCCCCATGTCTTTCACTATTGGACAGGAACATGCTACTGCTCAAAGATCCAATATCAAGTATCTCACTAGTCTTGCTCAAGCCCTTAACTAAACTGAAAATAGCTATTGAATCCAAGCCAAGATCAGTAAAATACCCATTTGCAAATTGATCAATATGTCCTAAAATAAACCAAGCTTATTTTATTTTATTTTTTAAAGTAGGATGAAGAGGTGAAACTGCAAGGTTTTCTAGCCGTTCAATATTTTTTGCAACTGTAAAAAGAGTAGACGGTTCCACCCCATAACACAGCAAGATGCCTAGAGTAACAGGGTGTTTGGTTGCTCTTAAAATCAGAGGTTTTTTTATTATTATTATGGAAGAAAAGGGAAGTAAAACATGACAGCTTCCTATAGGTGTTGCGACTGTAAAAACACTACAGGTGGTTCTTGTTCTTTCTGTGAAAAAAACCCTGATGTGATCTTAACTACCACGGCCTGGTCTGTGGAGAATTTTACAGGTAGTAAGACAAGCACACTCTTCCTGCCAGAGTGCTCACAGATAATTTCCTCACAGCAGGTGTATCAACACTGTCCCATCCATAGAATGATGATTAATCCAGCCCTATTGTCACAGGAAGTCTGTAAAAAAAATAATAATAATAATAAAAAGAAACACAAGGAGAGCAGAAGACCAAATAAGCGTATATTATCTTCAGTACACAGGCAGTGATTTACTGCTACCTCAGAGATCAGTTGGTCCACTTACCCCGCAAATTGATGATGGCCATTTATCTAATGGCACTATCCTCAAAGGTCTTTTTAGAGGAGGGTGGATCATATTAAACTAACATTTGAAGTAAAGAGAAACACAAAGCTGTGGAGAGTGCTTTGCTTTCAGTTGCCTTTTTAATACTTATGACAAAGGTCCATAAGCCTGACAAATGGTAGGCTATAACCATGAATTAGATACCAGCTTTAGGCCATTGTTTCTCAGACGGCTTCTTCTAATGCTCCAGAGTGCTCTAGAAATGTTACGCTAACTCTTTCACATACATTCACACAAGGGGGATCAATAATTTTCAGAATTATACTGCATCCCCTTTCTCATGTCACACCATGTTCAATGAAAGTAATATTGTCCAATCCAATCTGTATTCAAGTATTTCTTATACAGTTGGGGGCTGCCCCCTACAAGCTGGTTTGGAGGTCACCTGAACCAATTTATTATCCAGTTTATGCAGGTATTTTTATGTCCTTACACATGTACATGTGGCATTGACTAAAATCCTAGTGCTTAGTGTAGTAAATCATACTAGACTAGATCCATTGAATCAGTGGAAATCTAGTGAGCCAACTCCTCCATAAGTCCTATTGGATCTGTTCTAACTGCCACTTACTGTGCTAAAGTGGCTTCCAGTAGGGTAGGCCCATTTGAATCAATAGAACATACAGAGGAGTTGACTCATGAAATCCCCATTGATTCAATAGGCCTATACTAGTCTAATATACTATGCTTAAGCAACAGGATTTTGGCCAATATATCATCTGAGCTAATGGAGTGGTGTCTATTGTTTGAACTACTGTTAGGATTTAAATAAGCAGTTGCTATTTCAGGTAAAAGCCATCCACTGAGACAATAATAGGTTGATAGAATCTTTACAGCTGTTTTCTTCTACTCTGACTCCCCCTTCCTGTGTCTGAAACTCAGCTTCAGACTACCTCCTTAGGCTGTGTGGCAATGTTCCCTGGCCCTCACATATCAGTCTTCAAAAGATTCTTGGCTTGGTTGACCCTGCCCTGATCTCTCACCATCATATGACATTTTGGCCTTGCTCTTTTGACAGACATATCTCCATCACCAGAGAGACGAGATAGCAGATCTTTGATATATTGGCTTCACACTAACCTGGATCACCCACTGCTTTATTTCAACCACTGGCTGGGCCTTGCTGGCCCACTCAGTAAAAGCTCCTCTTTGATGGCTGATTCTGGGAGTCATCAGCTATGTCTGCCCAGGTTGGTGGTCCAGACTAGTTTTCTCAGTGATTTATAGTCCTTTTTTTTTTACATGGGTGACTTGAAAAGTACATGTATTTGGCATTCATTTAAAACTTTTGAAGAAGGCAATGAATATAATTATAGAGAGAGATAACTGAGGGCTCAGAGAATGGTGTTTGTGTACATGATACTGCTACTGGAGATGTGCACTGGGCCTCCATCCTAAGCCATGTTTGAATACGGACACCAATCCTCCCATGATACGCTACTAGGGATGGGGCACTGGGCTCCTGATCCAGTTTATACCCATATAATAGCACAACATTTGGTGTTCATCCCTCAGTGGAGACACTCTAAAAAACCCATTCATGTAAAAGGAGAAATGAAGACAGCAAGGGTAGATCATAACAAACAGTGCAACTGGACCAGGCTACAAAGTTTTAGATGTCCCTGAAAAGCAAGCAGAGCAAAATGGCTTCTTACCAGGGCAGTGGCAATCTGCATAACTGGGAGGTCTGTTGCATTTTTCTCCCTTCTTTTTCCAGCTGCCAAGAGAAAATCCAAATCTTACCAGTATGCAGAATAGCTTCCTAATACAGTCACAAGGACAATGTGTACAATCCTGTTTGATTTCTTCTTATAAGGGCAGTGGTGGGAGTCTGCTCTTCTTTCACAATCCTGGAATTTCACCTCATCTTCTTTGCTTCTCAATGTTCTCTTCTTCCAACTTTCAACACAGCTGGGAGATTTATTCAAGAAAAGCAATTAACTTTTAAAAGAAAAGTAGAAGAAACCATCTAATCATTACATCTTTCAAAACATTTGCCCCTCAAAATGCAGGATTTAACATGAATTATCCATGGGGGGTCAACCAAGCGAGTGCTCCTCAATTCTGTACTTATCTGCTTCTCCAAAGACACTGCACATCCTCTTACACTGTTAAACTTTAGCAAGATAAGTATAGGAGAATGTGGCTTATAGGTCAGAAATAAAACACAACTACAGTTAGAAGAATCTAAAGTGGCACGCCTTTGAGACTCTGGACAGCTGCTGTCAGTTAACAGAGGCATACCAGGTTCGAGAAGGGCAATATTCTGACACACTATAAGAAATACATTTGGAAACCCTTGGAGATTCTTCTCAGCTTCTGAAAGGAGAACACAAGGCAATGTGTAATAAATTGCAGGAAAGGGGAAAAAAAATCAGGAAAGCCATTAGGATCATTGAACCTGACTAGAAGGAACTGGTGTTTGGTTGGTGATTGGCGGTGATTATAGCCTCACTGAGGAATCATGGATTTTGTCCCTGTTTTATTATTTATTTATTTACTTAAAATATTTTTACCCCACCTTTCTCCTTAAAACGACCATACATCATTAAAAAGACAATATTGGAAAGCTAAAATCAGTAAGTATACAAATATTTGAAAATAATTAATTATTATATTAAAAACATATGTAAAAACAACCAAGCATAACAATCCATTTAAGAAACCCCTCTCAGACTGTCAGTCACTAAGGAAAAGTTTCATCTGAACGTTGTTTAAAATTTCATAAATAGAAAGCTCATTTAAAATGACAGGGGTTGGGAAAATTTTAATGGGCAGAATTCAGGATCGCACAAGTAAACTTCAGCTCATGCAATGGTCCCTTTTTTTTTTTTTTTTGCCCTTTCCCCTCCCCATATCTCCCCAAATCTTCTCAGGAAGGTGCACCACTCCTTTGTAGAGTATACTGAGAATGCACCCGATGCTGAGAAAGGAGATATCACCTTCTTCGCATTCCATTGGCAGCAAATGTTAATTGCATACAATGTACCATTATGGATAATGCATAGTCATGTGTCATGAATAGATAATACACAGTACAGGCATAGCACATGTATATTATACAGGGATTTCAGACATTCTGCTGAGGCATTTGTGACCCATGATCTGAGTAGGGAAGGAACTTATCCTGACATGGTAAGATAGGGCAACAACCCTACTGAGCTCATGGGCTGCTGGTCTACTGAAATAAGTGGAGTTGTGCATTCATATTTCAAAGTTCTGGTGCCGGGCTGGAGACTCTGTGACCCTCCAGGTCAGCCCGAGACAGCATAGCCACTGGTCATATAATGGGGATTGTAGTTCAAAAGCACCTGGAGGGACAAAGTTTCCTCATCTCTTGTCCATATCCTAAAAGAAAGTAGCAAGCCTTCCCTTCCCTGAAATGTGTGCTCTCCTAGGATGGTGACTGTGAATTTGCAGAACTCCAGTGGCCTTTCTGTCTGGGTTATTGTAGGAGAAAAAAGTAATTTCCCCCCACTTTGGTAAGGATAGTTGCCCTTAATAATTACTAATACAAAAAACAGCAGGCCTCACTGATTTTAAGGCTTAATATAAAATTAGGCTTTGCCACAAAAGATACTTTGATGGCCATAAGCCAGCCTTTGAACATGTGATCGAACACTCCAAGGAATTTGTCTTAACATGCGCTCACTTGAAGAGAGTCTATATATTTTTTAATTATTTTATTCTTTCCATCAACCACCCTGGGAATACAACTGAAATGCAGTATAGAAATACTTCCAGTAAATACATAATAAATAATGCATTATTTAGTTAGTTGCCTGCTTTGTTATTCAACTAAAATCCTCCACATGGCTCACAATATTCATAAAATGCAATGAATACATTAAAAGCCATAATCGTCTAAGACTGAAGCAAAAAAACAAACAAACCTCACTATTAGGCAGAATGAGGCAGCTACCTCAGGCAGCAGCTGCAGGTGGGCAGCAAGGACAGCCTCATTAATGTTTCTCACAGTCTCTCTGGACATTCCCCGGACCTGGAGAACAGAACTGTGTGTACCACATAGTGTGTACTACACCCCTTAAACTAGCTGCTATCACTGTCCTCACATGGTAGAAAGCCTTGTTCCTTTACTAGGGGCTGAAGTATTCTTTAGCTGCTAGCTGGCTCAGTGCCTTTAGATGGAATGGAGCACAGGCTGAGGGAGGGATGCCATCTTGCTTTTGGCAGGCCCTGTATGTTAGACCCTGTGGAGGGGGCAGCTCAATTGAACAGGAGCAAAGACCTGATATTGTTGTGGCTTGATTCTCTTAGCTCTTTGTAGTCTTGGACAGAACAGTTGTCACTGAAGTTTAAAACTTCTGTGCATTTTAATATTATAAGTAGAAGCGTGTGCATACCAGCAGATCCAATTTGTATCCAAATATTTGCTGTAGAAATTGGGACCTAAGTTGATTTTGGAAGTAGCCTGAACTGATTTATACTTGGGTTTCTGCAGATATTTGTATGTTTCCAGCTTTGGACGAAAAGGAAAAAAAAAGAGGAGGGAGCAGAGGACCCCATGGGCATCAATCAGTTCATGGGAAAGAGTCTTCTATGGTTCTCTTGTAGCTACCTAAAAGAAGAACCAAGACAATTCTAGAACACAGCCAGCCCATTAAGCAATATACCGCTTTCCCCTTGCCATGCCTGTGCATGAAATGGCTGCTTGATCTGATGGATGGGAAGAGAGTCTGGTGTGGTTGACTTGAGCCCTCTCCAGGGCTCAGCAGTTCATTACCAGGAGAAATTTTGGCTTTGATTAAAGCTTCAGCTGCAAATCTCTTTCTGCTTTGATGCTTCTTTCTTTTGCTACAGTAACTGGCAAAAGTAAGTATTTTGGTTCAAATTTCAGCATTTTTAACCTCCCAAAATGCAAAGGAAATGCCAGTGATTAGTAGGGCTGCACAAGCTGACCCAAGTGTAACTGGGAGGCTCCTCAAACTGTCCTGTAGTGGATCTGGGAACGTACAAATATCTTTGTTTTGCCTCATTTGTACACTTTTCTCTGAAGCTACCCAGTTGGCTAAGAGTGGGCACATAAGGCTTTCCCCCCTCTTCATTTGTCCCGTTTCCTTTTCTTGTGAATTGTGAAGTGTTTCCACTTCCACTTCTAGAGGTACTGTCTGTAAGGTGATTGACACAATGAGTTAAACTGAGGTAAAACTTGAGTGAGGAAAGAGCTACTTTACTCTTATTTGTACACTGCCCTGTAGGAGAAGTACTACAGCAGGTGAAGGAGTCGCTGTTTGCTCAGATGTTCCACAAAATGTTCTTCTGCTTCTTTTTAAAGAAAATTCCCTTACATTTGATTAAAAGTTCCAGAAAGAATGTGGGGAGGAAGATGGGAATCTTAAGACTTGCAGATGTGAGCATTCATGAAGGGAAACAAGCTAGCACTCCGATTTGATTTGTGAACTTGAAATTTGGAGTGGGTGTCATCCTTTTTTATGAAAATATGTCTACAAAAGTCTCACTGAAGCTAGATACAAGGGTTGTAATTTCAGTTTAAGACAACCGCTTTAGTATATGGACACCTCCACAAATGGAGTTTAAATCTCTTCCTAAAAATGCTTGCAAAATGGCCTCCTTTACATTAAAATAGGTGAGTAATCCTTCAGGGAGACCTAAACTTCTGGATAAAGTAGACCTTGTGGTCTTAATCTGTTTCTGACAAGAGTTATGCCCTCTTTCATGGTGGACTGTAGATAACTTTCCACCTGCACATGCCTGTCATTTACTCCATACTGTATTACTACCTGGGTAGTGATGAAATGGTTTCCTAATGGGATGAAAACACAGGACTCTATTGTATGTAGCCAGTTGCTTTTAATAGTGAATTACTACTGTATGCTGGAAAGTTTTCGAATGCTGTGTGAGTTCATTAGAGCAATTATACTGCGAATGTTGGAAAGACAAGACTGTTTTGGTCACGGGGTAGTGTTAGTGGTTTCCTGTGGCGTGGTGTTTATGATAGCAGCAGTGACTCAGCATGCATGTTAGTCCAGCCTGGGGGCAGGTATGCAACTTAAATGCTTTCTTTTTGATATTTGTCCATACTCTCCCATTTCCAGACAAACATTTACTGTAAGCTGATCTATTTGGCACTTTCCCTGTCATCTTTGTTTATCTTCCAGCCCTATTCAAAAACTGCAAACAAGTGAAGTATCGGGAAAGAAGGACGACCTTTTAATGAACAAAACATTGGTTTTGGGGAAATGACTGTAAGAATGTATTGGCTAGGAGATGTAGCCACCATTAAAAAACAAACCAACCCAAGGGTTATAAAAGGATCAGGAAGTCCCATACTTGTATCAACAATTTATTTTCAGAACCTGGATCTGTCAGCCCTATATGTCAGCACCAGTGACATATGTCTGCATATGCAAACCATATGTAGAGCAAGTGGATTAATTACTCTGGAATTATCATCTAGATTCTAGAGGAATCCTACATTGAAAGAAATCACAGCATGGTTTCTGTTTCGGGTCCAACCATGATATAACATTGTTTCCTGATTAAGATCTGTTTTGAACTTGGCAACATGTACAAGTACTATATTGTCTTTTCTCTTACTGCAATGAAGAAATATTGCCTCATGTTTATCATATTCTGCTTAGTTCAATATCATTTGTGTTGTTCCAGTGGTAGTGCTAAGCTACTATAATATTAACAATACCAATACAAGCGAGGCCTCAACTTCATATTTAACTTGAAATTAAAAATCCAAGGGGCAAATGAAAGGGAGAAAGAAAACACAACATCCTCATGTAACACTAACACATTCAGAACTGTGTTTTCACACTATTGTCAAACACTGCACTGACAGCACTGGGCAAATATTTACCAAACGCCCTTGGGCTGGTCATGGAGGACCTTGTCCTTGAAAATCTACTGAGCATTGTGGAATAGTCACTGAGTAAGTGTAATCTGAGGAGATAAATTATATGTGTGTGGCAAGTGAAAGAGTGATGAATGGAGCATTAACATCTTGTGTTATCATATCATATTACATTGCAATATCATGTTATATTGTCTAATTATATCTTTACATTGTAAGACATAGCCAAAGAAAGAAAGAAAGAAAGAAAGAAAGAAAGAAAGAAAGAAAGAAAGAAAGAAAGAAAATTGCTTCTCAGATATTAATGCCACATGACAAGTTTGTAATAATTGCTTTTATCCTAAAGGCAAAAACATTTGCTCTTCAAATTTCATCTACAACTTCATGGCATACAAAAATAAGAAAGATATATAGCTGGCAACAGAATTTTATCAAGTGATTCCCTGGAAGTCCCCACCCCCCCGGGACACCGTTGCACAGTCACAAGCCATTTCACTAGTGTCTGGATCTCAAGCTGGGCTTTCTGAATTGCAAACAAGCAATCTGAGTTCCTGTGCAGAGCACGCTCAATGCATTCAGCCATTCTGGATGGTAATGTTGTTATTGCAGCAATGATTGCAATAACTCAACTGTCACATTCACTCCAGGTTGAAATGTGGCCCACATAGTCTCTGATAGCTGGCTTAAAAAAAAATCCTCATGCACCAACTTCAAAAGGATATTATGAATTGATATGGGTGTGTGAGGGGGGAACCATACAAATGAGAGTCTAGACATTTAGCAGTTTTTTAAATAAAAAAACCTATAATCATCATCACCATCATCTTCTTCATCATCATTAGCACCACTGTTATAGTAATCATCAACATTGTACTCATCTCCTAATGCTTCATAGAGAGGTTTTCCTAAATGATCAAAGCATTTTTCATTGGTGTAGTAGAAAGGCTGGTAGTAATAATGCTCTCAGATTACAGCTGAGGGACTGAAGCAGAAAACTGAAACAGAAAACTGCCTCAGGCCATCCACTGAGTGCATGTCTGAGGTGAAATTTGAAATAGGAACTTCCTGGCTCCCAGTTCTCATTCTTAGGCTCAAATGGCATGTTATGTGGAGTTCTCTGATTCAAAAGACTTTGTACAATATCGTTTGTTTATTTGTTTATTTTAAAGCATTTAGTTCAGCCAGAAAGGCTTTCAGAACAGCTTACAAATCAAGGTGGACAAGACAGGCCTTGTCATAAGGTTTTAGAAGATGTAGTACAAAAGAAGAAAAGGAATGCAGAGGGAAAGATAAATCAAGAAGCACTGTATCAATTTAGCTTACTGTTGGCTGCTCTGATTGGCATTTAATTATATTGTTTATTTACATGACACCTTTGTTGCCACAGAGGACCCAAGGCAGCTCACAACAATTAAAACCGTACAATAATAACAAGTTAAAATACTATACAAGACTATATATTTTTTAAAAAATTAAATGTTGATCAGGATTAGAAACATTTTAAATAAGCATTTTAAAATATCAACATTTCATAAATGGAGCATTCCCTGAAAACATATCCCCTCCAGTTATTGCTTAAAAGACTGCCAGAAAAGGAAGGTGTTTGCCTGAAGAAGGAAGGAGAAGAGGGAGGGGGGTCAACCTAGCTTCTCAGGGCAGTGCATTTCAAAGCCTTGGAGCAGCCACTGAGAAGGCCCTGTTGTATCCTCACCAAACGAGGTTGGGAAGAAGGTGGAACCAAGAGGCAGGCCTCCTCAGAAGATCTTAAAAGCTGAGAAGGTTCATATGGGGTGATAAGATTCTTCAAATAGCCTGTACCCAAGTTGTATAGGGCTTTATAGGTAATAACCAGCACTTTGAATTTAGTCTGGAAACAGGCTGGCAGCCAGTGGAGCTGTTGTCATAAGGGCATCAATTCACAAGGCACCAGTTCCTGAAGGCTTCAGACAGGGAATGGACTTCCCTTTCTACCTGCAACTTATTTTATCTTAACTGGAAATGCAAAGGATAGAACTGTAGTGATGACTATAGTCCCTGAACTGGTCCCCTTCCCTTCATTCATGTTCACGTGCATGTTTAAACCAATCATGGCTGGGAAGGACAGGCTGCATTAGAGTCAAATTAGGCAGGCAGGAAATAACTTCTCTGTCTCTGCTCCCAGATTCTGGAACTCCCTCCCACTGGAAGCTAGACTGGCCCCATCTTTGCTGTCCTTCTGCAGGCAGGCAAACACGTTTCTCTTCAGGCAAGCTTTTCCTTAATGAGTGGTGGTCTGAGAGAGATTTTAAATGGACTGCTGTGCTCTGTTGTTTTACATGTGCTTTAATATTGATCTTAGTTGCCATTTTAATATAGTACTTGTTTAATTCTTTTTAAATATTTGTATACTTGCTGTTTTTACCTTTCAAATACTGTTTTAATGATGTAAGCTGCCTTGGGTCCTTTTGGGGAGAAAGGCAGGAATAGAAATATTGAAAATAAAATAATAAATAAATACATAAATAACTTCTTAAAAGAAAGTGGAGGGGGAAAGCACTTTCCTTGCAAGAAAGTGGAGGGGGAAAGCAGGAATCATCAAAGCACTTTGATCCCTGCCTTCCCCCTCCACTTTCTTCCGAAGAAAGAAATTTTGGGTCAGAAAAGTGGGGGGGGGTGTCTTATACATGGGGGCGTCTTATACACGGACAAATACGGTACTTGTTCCATGGCAATGCAAGGCTCCATTTGCAGCTGCAGGAGCTTTTTACCCACTCACTTGGGTGAGGCACGGCAGGAGAGTGCGCAGAGTGGCGTGATGGGGTGGGGGCTAAGGTGAGCCTTTAAGAGGCTGCTTGTCCCTGCCATCTTAACTTTTGCCAGAAGTTGTTGGCAAAGGCTGTGTCATGGCCTCAGGCGACAAGGTGAAGAGGAGATCTTTGGGAGGGTAGCACGGTTACTGCACCCCCCAATGGTCTGGAGTCTTGGGTAGAGGAGGGCTGAGCAATCATCCCCACGTTTATTAAAAAAAATGGTAGAAGGAAAGAGGCAGGAGGATGGATGGAGAAAGAAAGAAAGAAAGAAAGAAAGAAAGAATGAAAGAAAGAAAGAAAGAAAGAAAGAAAGAAAGGGTTTGTGGGCTAAGCCCGTAAATTGAAGGGGCAGCATGGGTCCAAAGAAGGGTCAGGGAACCCAGAAAGGAAAACAGCCTGCAAAGCAGAAGGTCATAGTGCCACTACCAGCAGCACTATCCTCCTCAGAAGAGGAGGATTGGCCTGACTTTAGTACAATAATGGGCATGTTGAGTAGGCAGGAAAGGGAGGGGCTTTGGCCTGGCAGGCAAGGCAATCCACTGGGGGTTCATAGGTCCAGTAGGGAATCCAAAGCCTGCAAGCTGGATGAATTGAGAAATATATCTGATGTTATGCTAACCCACATTGCAGGTTTTTTTTAATCCCCCCCCCCCCTATAAAGGTAGGGTAAGGTAAGGGGCAGCTGGGATAAGGGTACCCTCGGAGGGGGTGGATTTGAACGGATACATTACAAATCAATATTTTTTCATAGTAATTCTATACGTTCTCTTCTAGAAATAGTTCCACATATCATAAAGAAATATAGACAGTGTGCGAGAGGGAAAAATCAAATTCAGACAGATATATTGTTATTCTAATTATTGATTATGTAGCTGATAGTCTTTATCCATCATTTATTCTGTCTCTTCTGCAGCCATACAGATAACTATGTATCAGTCCACTATTCTATCTACCTTGTAACCATGTATATAATTGCGACCAAATTTTCCGATGGTCTTTTTTCTTTTTTTGCATCTAGCCAATCTGACAGTATGTCCATTTCTGCGGTTTCAAGTATTTTATCTATCACTTCATCTATTTGCGGTGTTCTAGGTTCCTTCCAGTGTTTCACAAAAACTATTCTGGGGGTTCATAGGTCTAGTAGGGAATCCAAAGCCTCCAAGCTGCAAGCTGGATGAATTGAGACATATATCTGATGTTATACTAACCCACATTGCAGTTTTGGAAGGTGAAAGTATGATCCAGGCAGAAACAGTGGCCGAAAGTGGTTCTGGAGGACAGCAGGTGCAACCTGGTCAACCAGCAACAACGGAGGGCGAACCAGTCTGGAGAAGGGAGCGTAGAGTGCAGGTGGCATCAGCTGGACCTGGGTCCCAGGTGGAAGGCAGTGCAGGGCCAGTGGCTACTGTGGAGAGTGGTGGTTCAGGCCAGGCACCAGAGGCCTGTTCACAGGGTGAGGAACCATGGTGCCTGGTGAGAATGCTGCCACATCTGACCTTTCATTTAGCTCTGGCATTTGGCCTTGGGGGCCGGCTAACACACCGGTCCCGCCTCCTCCAGCGGGTTATGTGCAGACACCATTTTTAGGGACTAGTACTCCTGGTGTCACAGGGGCAGGCACTTTGCTGCAACCTTGGATTGCACCTACCTGTAGTGGTCTGTGCTAAGCTAGGTGACGGGGATTGGGGCCAGGGAGGTAGCTAGTCCCCCCCTTCCTGATACAGGGTATAATTCTATGGCTAGGGATGCGCTCCCTTCAGGGGACCAGTCATTGCTGCTTGGAGACCATCTTCTCCCATCGACAGTAGAGAAGATCTAGAGAGACGAATATGTAGATGTTTTTGAGCTTTTGAAGAGAGAAGTAGAGAAGAAGGAGGGAGAGAAGGTAGAAGAAAGAGAGAGAAAGAAGATGAGAAAATGTAAACGAGATAGATGTTGGGCCAACAGGTTGCCAGGTTTCCTCATTTATGCAGGGATGTTAGTGCGAGCGCAACCAGACAGGACCTTTTCCCTGTTCCAATATTTGGATTTAATATATAGGGCTTACATGGATTTCCCAGGACACACATGGCTTCGCTATGCTGATAGGTTCCATATGCGCATGGTGATTCATCGTAACATGCCATAGGTTGTCCAGTACAATGCCCTTTGGCTGCGTATTATGACACCAGCTCACCCGGTGCTGGGTGACTGCTTCGACCGTGGTCACCTTGTGCAGAGCACTTCATAAAAAACAGTTCCCTGTGCAATCACGGGCCAGGTGGTTCAGCCCCGCCTGATCTGCTGGGAGTTCAATGCAAAGAGATAATACAATAGGCATCCATGTAGGTTCCGGCATCAGAGTTTCGCGTGGGGGGGATTGCACGCATCCGTGGCCTGTGTGCAGGGAAAGACAGGATTTGGAGGAAAGGACCTTGGAGGCAGACAGTACCCACCTCCTGGGGCCTCAAATTTACCAAAAGGGTAAATTTTAGGTTGGCAGTGCTGGCTGAAGGACTACCCTGATAAGGAAGCAGCTTGTTATTTGTTAGATGGGTTAAAAAAAAAAGAAGTCTGTGCAGGGTATGGAAAGGGTTGTTCAAGCAAGAATGCAAAAACAAGTTTTTAGAGGGCAGGGTCTTGGGCCCATTCCAAGCTTCACTGGTCCTCAATTTCCAGGTGTCCCCGTTAGGGGTGGTCCCAAAGAAGGCAGATGGTGAATATTGTTTGATTCACCATCTGTCTTATCCAGAAAGTGATTTTGGAATGGGCGCTCAAACACTGGACAGGGATGGTGCAAGCAGTGCACTACCTGGGTGTAGGAGGCGGGGGTCCCCTGGGACGTGGATCATCTTGAGTCCCAAGGCTCATTCGGGCTGCATCCTTGGGGGGCTTCCAGATTTTGCCAGAACTCAGCAGTTAAGGCCTGTGTCTGGGACAAGGCCAGCCCCAGGCACACAGCACAACTCCACCCTACGTTAGGCCCCCTTTTGAAAGGGGAATTTTGTGTTGATGTGTTAATGTTCAATAAAGTGTGGCCCATGTTTAACCCATCTCCTGTGTCAAGCCTCATCACTCTGGGCTGGGCGGGCAAAGCCTGCTCAGGCTGCTTTAGGTTAAAAATATGAAGAAAAGATGCACGAAACTTCATATTAGGGATGTGCTTCATGTTTGGAAATTATTTTGAATCTGAAGTGAAGCTGGGGTATTTGCCAATTTCCAAAGCTATCCAAACCAAAGAAAAGGAGCCTGAAGCAGCATTCAAATCAAATTGGAGCTTTCTGAAGCACTGAATATTGCTTTGGCTCTATGGGATTTAGAAAAACTGGATTATTATTTTTTGAAGCACTCACTGGGAAAACCAAAGTAATGGCCTCACAGAAGAACCAGGAAACTCAAAGCAGGGGATGCTGGAGAAAATAACAATCTTGCATGCAACCTTACACTGGATTTAAGTAGGATGAAGGCCTCACAACCTAACATAATTATGCCTTGCTGTGAACCTAGTTCTTTTTCCCAGGCTTCAGGCAAGCCCTGCCCCTTCTTCCTGGTTGTTTGCTTCTGGTTGTTTGTTTGCTCTCTCTATCTTTTTTTCTGAATTTCAGCCTGAACAGATGTGCAAACTTTTCTTCCTGACTTCTGATCATGTGTCCAGCATGGTGGATTTCAGTCACCCAAAATGGCTGGGACTGTACTTTCTTTCTTTATCCTTTTTTATTCTTCTGATTGTAATTGATGTTCCACAAGTGTGAGTAAATATGGTTTTCTTTTTCTACTTAAATTACTTCTGGAATATTTTTATATACCAAGGGCTAGTCCACCCAGAACTGCGTGAACTGACTGGTTCTGAGTGGAAGCTGTGACTTTTAGCTATTCTTCTTCACCTTTCCCCTGTGTTGCAGCCGGCATTTGTACTTTATGCTCTGCTAACTAAAAGGAATTAACCAAAAAATCTCCAACAGGAGATTGACAGCTTTGGCACCTGCAAAAAGTCCAAGCCCTCCTAGAAACCCCAGTCATGGAGCCCTGGGGTGGTTGGGATTCCCTGTCCCTGTGATCAGTAACCATTTTGTAGGGGAAGCATGGTAGAAAGAATAAAGAGAGATAACTCTCTTATTATTTTGTTTTTAAAGAGGTAGGATAAGTGCACTGAATATTTCTTCTTCTTCTTTGGTTTTAGGCAATTGGGGAAAATAAAAATCTCTGACCTGAAATTGGTGGGATGAAACTCAGTGCCATCAATTTCTGCTTGACCTCTGGTGTGCAGACAAACCTCCCACTACTTCCTAGTTCTGCTAAAGTATTACTTTTATTTTCCAAGTTAGATTAACTGGTGCCAGGCGTTTTTTTGTGTTTTTTTGTGTGTGGAAAACCCAGCTTTTTAACCCCCTGACATGCTGAAGCAATATTCAGCACTTCAGAGAGCCCTTTAAGGACCACATCAGGATTCCTCACCTTTGGATCAGTTTGAAAATGGACAGATACCCCTATTCAGGTTCCAATAACTTGTAAACCTAGAGTACATCTTGAATATTTACACATCCCAACTTGGTGTTTAATGTGTGTTGGAGTTTTATCATCTATGTTAGCCCAGCTCCTTCAGAAACAGTGCATGAAAGGGACAACATTGGTACATAGCAAAGCTTTGAGCTTTGTATTGGCTGTGGAGCAGAGATATACTTCAAATACAGTTTCATGACATTTTAATTACTTTCTTGATTTTCTAAATGAAAGTAGTGCTTGGCTAACCGGGTTTGTACGAGACTGTAGTCAAATTTTTAAAGAAATCTCCTTGGGGAGGCAGCACATTTACAAGACCTTAAGGAAAGAACCACAGTGTGAAGCATTTTCACTGATTAAACAGGACAAAGCATTGTGTTTACCACACAGCAGAGAATGTACAGATTTGGAGCGATCACTGTGCTGTTGACCCAGAGGTCTGCCTATAGACTAAAGACTCAATGAAGTCCCTGCTTGACTAATTATATAGCAACCTATTATTGTAATTAAGCATAATGTTGTTCAGCACAGTGCAATGTTCAGGCACTTCACTTTGCAAAAACAGAAGAGGGAACATTATGTGCTGTTTGCTGAATCAAGAAGATGGATAAACAGAAGTGTGAAGGGGTGAAGCAGGTGGAAGCAGAAGTTAGATCATAAAACTGACCCTTCCTGAATCATAATAGATCCAGGCCTGCTGTTTCTTTCACTCCATTACATGTGCTGAATGTCAGCACAATGCTTTGCAGATGTAGGGGAAAAAAAGAAAAAAAGACACTGCCCCCAAAGGCTCATTTTCATGGCATGAGTTAAAATGAACCATGCTTCATATCTCTCAGTGCTGTAATGGAACAAGGAACCGAGACGTGGAACCATGCAACTTCACTACAAGCAAGTCATCACACACATGCCTATGGCTAACCAAAATGATGAGAGATATCATGTAGTGCTTGATATATAGGTGAAGGTGGTGAGAGTGGGAGGAAGGGAATCTTGTGAACCATTTCAATGCTGCAAAGCAGTTCCAAGAGATAACATTCTAAATCTGGTGAGCATTTCAGGAATGTCAATTCATAGCTACATAGACATGTGTCCCCTCATCTTATTAGATTGGAAGGTGCAGGAGAATCAAAGCCTAAGTCATTTCTGTAGGTACATACATACATGGATATAATTTGCTACATTTGTATTCCATCTTCCTCCAATATGCTGAAGGCAATGTATATGGCTCTGCTCCTTTCTTTATCTGCAGAACAGTCCTATGAGGTGGAACATGGTGAGACAATGTGACTGTGGAAAAAGATGTTGTTGGTGCAATGATGGCCACAGTTGAAACAAGGACAAACGCTATAGCACAGAGAACTTATTTCAAGATACTCCATTCCATGCCCTCTTACAGCACTGCAGCATTAACTGCTTATTTGAGAATGTTCCATTCCATTTCTTCTTGACCTTGGTGCTCTGACCCCCTCTGACCCATATGAGTTAGCATTGCATTGCCACTGGGCATACCCCTTAAGCACTGAATTCCATACCCTTTTTGAAAGGAATGGGCTTCACAACCAACCCGTGCCCTGACATCTCATCGACTAGTTACAGCTCACTGTGGCAAGTTGCATAAATCTTATGCCAATTTAGGATTTTGGATTTTGGCCAATATGATATCTCCTAATTTCTCACTGGTGTATTGAGATTCCATGGAATACAGTGCAAATTATGAGGTGCTGTTTGTGAAACAAACCAAGTGTATTAAAAAAAACGTTCACATTTTGAAAATGCAAACATGTATACTTCAGTCAATAGATATATTGGCCAGATTCCTACTGGTCCTTGTATGAGTGTAACTTACTGTGACAAATCGTAGCCAATGAACAAAATACCAAGTTGCATCTTGGTTGCATGGTCCTAATCTTTCAACTGAGAGATGTCCTGTTAGCTTATCAATTAATCACAGCAAATTGTGCAAACCTTACAACAACAGGATTCTCACCAGTACATGCCAAGAAATGAGTACATATGAAGAATGCAGGAAAAGTGTTTGCAGAGTTTGAAAATGTCAACAAAAATGTCGATGAATTTCTGTGCAAAAAGGAAAGAACTTGCAATATGAAGCAGACATAGGCTAGAAATAGCCTAACAGTGAAAAAATAAGAACCTCAACAAAACTGAGCCTGTTAGAGTCACCTGTCCCTAGCTATTGGTATATATATATAGCAACAGCAGAAGGGCTGTTTGATCAATAAACAATTTTATACAAATGGGTAGGATTCTGCACTGGATTTCTGCTGATGAAACAGTAGAATTTATGAGAATTTATGAGATGTTTCTTCTCCTTTGAATTTTTTTTAAAAAGGTAATTTCATTTCCATCAAATTGAATGAGAATTCTTATAGGAGATATTTCCTGCAGAGCACTTGTTATTTTTGATAGCTAGCTTGTTGGTGGGGAAGTGAGAAAGATTTGAACTTCTATTTGTAGCATTCAGATATTTGGGGGTGTTTTTGCACTTGCGTTTAGATCTCTCTCTCTCTCTCTCTCTCTCTCGATCTCTCTCCATGATATATTGCCCCCACAGATAGACACACAGGGTATATCATACTTAGTAATTTCTCTGTTTACAGCATCAGTGAAATGTAACCACATACTTGCTTGCTGCTCTCACAGTAGTAGAGGCACATTATTAAAAATAGATGTTGTAGCCCTCTTTGTAAGCACCGTCAGCTTAGTAAAGTGGGATGCATCACACACAGAGAAAAATAACACTAAATCCTTCAGTCTTCAGGCTAAGAAAAATAAAATAAACCTGAAGCCATATTTCCTTCCCCTTCCCCTTCCCCTCCTTTTTTGCCTGTCAGAAAATAACAGGGGAGCACTGCTCCCTGTGTTATCTCCCTTAAGCTTATCAAGCTTTCATGTTATTCTCTAAGTTAATATCTAAATATTCAGAGAAGGGGCATTGCCAGACCTTACACATTTCATGGAGAAAGTAGTGTTATGTGGAATTATGTGCTCCATCATTCAGATGTGGAGTGCTACCAGAGGTGGCTCTAACACAGAACAGAATCAAATCTAGCTATTACTCTGGATTGTTGTACTGATTCTGCTACCAGGGCTGGGGAATAATTTTACTCAATCCGCATTTTGATAAGCAACTTAGCAAATTTGCATTTCTCCTATCAATATATGAGCTGGAATGAACATATATTTTGATATTTACACTTCTCAATATTTTGAAAATGCATATATTGAGGAAAAATGTACATAATATAGAAAAATGTGTATATTAGGTAAGAAGTGAATGGAAACATTTGTTTATGTATCTGACTGCAGAGCTAGAAGTTGGGAGTTTGATTCCCCACTGTGTCTCCTCAAAAGAGACTGGATTCAATGATCCATAGGGTCCCTTCTAGCTCTATAGTTTATTATTATTATTATTATTATTATTATTATTATTATTATTATTATTATTATTATTATTATTATTATTATTATTATTATTATTATTATTATTATTATTATTATTATTACCGGGTAGGTGGGGCTCATCAGCCTTGGAAGGCAGCCCATCTAGGAGAAGGAAAACTCCAATTTCAAACCTCCACTGCCTTGTGGCTATATCCACTGATGGAAAAGGCTTCAGAAGTTAACCTCGAGGCAAAATCCCGAGCCGGAGTCCCGGAGGCAGTTAGTGTTGTTCTGATTATTTCAGGGACGTGGAGAGGGGGGATTTGCTGCTTGGGTAACAGCCTATCCTCCATATTATTTTACCCAGGCTTCGTGCTCTGGAGAGGACACTCCAGCTTCGCATACAGCGTCGAAACAACACGGGAAGTAGCAGTTACTGGTTATAAGTCTTTGCTCGATTGGCATAGAGCATGATGCCAGGGGCTACTTCCGATGGTGGGAGAGGTCATTGCACCTCACTAGGTAGCTACCGCCCGCCTTAAGCTAGGCAGTCCCCAGCCAGTAAGGTGCTACCTCGCCACGGTCTGTTAACTTCACGGGGTGCGTGGGGTTTAGGGTGAAAGCCAACAAGCAGATCAACAACCCTGCACCATGCAACAATCATAAGAAAACTTCTGCCCTAAAGTTGAGCACCTAGACTGTTCGGACAATGACCCCTGGCTTTTCTGACGACCTGCAGGAAATAGACGATGTGCGCAAGACAGCTGTCATCGACATGGAACTGAGTAGACTTCAGATGGACATTGTTGCCCTGCAAGAGACGAGATTGCCAGACTCGGGATCTGTCAAAGAAAAAAAATTCTCATTCTTCTGGCAGGGAAAACCATTGAATGAGACTAGGGAACATGGTGTTGGCTTTGCGGTCAGAAATACTCTGCTGAGATCCACTGTTCCACCTACTGTGGGGAGGGAAAGAATCCTGTCTCTGCAGCTCCACTCATCAGCGGGACCGGTAACCCTCATCAGTGCATATGCACCAACACTGTCATCCACAACAGAAGTCAAAGACAAATTCTACAACAATCTGGCAGCTACTATCAAAAAAATCCCCGAGAGAGAGCCACTGTTCATTCTCGGAGACTTTAATGCTAGAGTTGGTGCTGATCACAATTCTTGGCCTACTTGTCTAGGCCGTTTTGGCATTGGGAAGATGAACAAAAATGGCCAACGCTTGCTGGAGTTTTGCTGTTATTATGGTCTCTGTGTCAGCAACACGTTCTTTAATACGAAGCTTCAACACAGAGTTTCCTGGAGACATCAAAGATCGAAGCATTGGCATCAGCTTGATTTGATCCTCACCAGACGTTCTAGCCTTCCTAGTATTACAATCACACGCAGTTACCAGAGTGCTGATTGCGATACTGATCACTCCCTGGTGTGTAGTAGAGTAAAACTGCGAACAAAGAGATTGTATCACACGAAAAAGGATGGAAGACCACGTATTGACATCAGCAAGACTCGCGATCAAAGAAAAGTGGAGGAATTTGCCCAAGTGCATGAGGAAACCCTTCCAGGCCTGGCTGATGCAAATGCACCTGAACTACGGGAATATTTCAAGAAAGCTGTTTATAACACTGCCCTGTCCACATTTGGCAAGAAGACCAAAAACACGGCAGACTGGTTCGAAGCCCATTTGGAGGAGTTGATGCCAGCCATCGAGGATAAGAGGAGAGCTCTAGCAACATACAAAGCCTGTCGTAGTGAGTACAACTTGCAGGCCCTTCGACTTGCTCGTAGCAAAGTCCAACAGGCGGCCAGGAGATGTTCTAATGATTACTTGCTTCAGCTCTGCTCTCAGATACAGATAGCAGCGGACAGAGGTAACATCAAGGGAATGTATGACGGTATCAAGCAGGCCTTAGGTCCAATACAGAAGAAATCTGCTCCTTTGAAGTCTGCTACAGGCGTGATCATCCAGGACCGAGCACAGCAGATGGAACGCTGGGTGCAGCACTACTCTGAGCTATATTCCAGAGAAAATGTAGTAACCGAAGAGGTACAAATAACATAGAGTGCCTGCCTGTCTTGGAAGAGTTGGACAGCGAACCAACTTTAGCAGAAATAAAAGTGGCCTTGGATTCCCTCGCCTCTGGCAAGGCACCTAGGAAGGATAACATCCCTGCTGAAGTGCTGAAGTGCTGTAAAGAGATCATCACCACCGAGCTGTATGAAATCTTTTGTCTTTGCTGGAGGGAAGGTGGAGTACCACAGGACATGAAGGATGCAAACATCATCACATTGTATAAGAACAAAGGACACAGGGGCGACTGAAATAACGACTGTGGCATCTCTCTTCTCAGCGTTGTAGGGAAGCTGCTTGCCCGTGTTGTGCTGAAGAGACTCCAGGTGCTTGCAGACAGAGTCTATCCAGAATCACAGTGTGGATTTTGAGCTAATAGATCCACCACTGACATGGTATTTTCCCTCAGACAGTTGCAAGAGAAATGTAGGGAACAACAATAGCCCCTCTTTGTGGCCTTCATAGATCTCACAAAGGCCTTTGATTTGGTTAGCAGGGACGGCCTTTTTAAAGTCCTTCCCAAGATTGGATGTCCACCTCGACTCCTTAACATCATCAGGTCCTTTCATGAGGAAATGAAGGGCACTGTAGTTTTTGATGGCTCAACATCAGATCCCTTTGACATCCGAAGCGGAGTGAAACAAGGCTGTGTCCTCGTGCCGACCCTGTTTGGGATCTTTTTTGCTGTCATGCTGAAGCACGCCTTTGGAACTGCAACAGAAGGTGTCTATCTCCGGACTAGATCAGATGGAAAGCTCTTTAATCTCTCCAGATTGAGAACGAAGACCAAAGTCCAGCTGAAATGCATGCGGGACTTCCTCTTCTCCAATGATGCAGCCATTGTTGCCCACTCTGCTGAAGACCTCCAACAACTCATGAATTGTTTTAGCAAGGCCTGCCAAGACTTTGGATTAACAATCAGCCTGAAGAAAACACAAGTCATGGGCCAGGGCGTGGACTCACCTCCCTCTATTACCATCTCTACACAAGAATTGGAGGTTGTTCATGACTTCGTGTACCTTGGCTCAATGATCTCTGACACTCTCTCCCTAGATGTCGAGCTGGATAAACGCATTGGCAAAGCAGCTACCATGTTCTCTAGACTCACAAAGAGAGTATGGCTTAATAAGAAGTTGACGGCATATACCAAGATCCAGGTCTATAGAGCCTGTGTCCTGAGTATATTCCTGTACTGCAGTGAGTCCTGGACCCTTTGTGCATGGCAGGAGAGGAAGCTGAACACGTTCCATATGCATTGTCTCCGACAGATTTTTGGTATCACCTGGCAGGACAAAGTTCCAAATAGCGTAGTCCTAGAACGAGCTGGAATTATTTAGCATGTATACATTACTGAAACAGCGACATCTACGTTGGCTTGGGCATGTTGTGAGAATGGCTGATGGTCGGATTCCAAAAGATCTCCTGTATGGAGAATTAGTGCAGGGAAATCGCCCCAGAGGGAGACCACAGCTGCGATACAATGATATCTGCAAGCGGGATCTGAAGGCCTTAGGAATGGACCTCAACAGATGGGAAACTTTGACATCTGAGCGTTCAGCCTGGAGGCAGGCGGTGCATCATGGCCTTTCCCATTTTGAAGAGACACTTGTCCAGCAGGCTGAGGCAAAGAGACAGTCCCGAAAACAGCAAAATCAGGGAGCTGGACAGGGGACAGATTGTATTTGTCTTCAGTGTGGAAGGGATTGTCAATCTCGAATTGGCCTTCTCAGCCACACTAGACGCTGTTCCAAGTCCTCCATACAGAGCATGTTACCATAGTCTCTCAAGACTGAAGGATGCCTAATCCTATATTATTATTATTATTATTATTTAGATTCTCACATTTTGTTTTGCAGGAAATGTTTTGTTTCAGATAACTGGGAACTGAGAGACACTGAAATTGACAGGGTTTTCCGTCTGCCTATGATGAAATGCTGAAAATGAGCCCAGTAATGTTTTCACCAGTATTTGCAACTTTAATGTGGCTAAAACTGGTGTCTGTACGATGGAGAGAACAGTGAGTCCTCGACTCAGCCCTGTAGAGCATAATACATTTCCATTGGAAAAGAGCAACATAGCACTTCAAGCATGCAGTGGTTTCTCCACCATGTTTTATATATATCTGAGCTAAATCCCAAGGTTTGAAGGTGACCCCAAATGAATTTTCTTCACATCATCCACAGCTCTCCCTGCTGCTGGAAAGCATGCTTCGGAAATTTCCCCAACTCTCCATAGGCAGGGTTTTTTTTTGGGGGGGGGGAGGGGAAGGCATATGAAAGGCTACAGTGGGAAGGATCCCCCTCCCCTGGTATCAGTAGATCCTGCCATTCCACCAGCAGAATTCCACCCCTGCATATTGTTTACAATATTTACGTACATATGGAAAACTTTCTATTAGCATGGAAGCAACTTTTTTGGATGTCAAAATGCAAAGGGTTCCAACACACTTATAATGTATTTTGGCCTTTGAAAAATGACACACTGTCAAAAGGCTTGGCACTGTAGAAAAAAAAGTTCTTTATTTGTTATAGATGACTTTTCCAGTTCACTGACTTCCAGACACTTTTAAAGATAGTTCTCCAATCTTGTTAGTTGATACTACAAACCAGATTTATTATTTATTTTTAATGGAAACATCTGAGTTATGAATATTTAAAAATAAGTTCCTTCATGCATAGCTACTTTTTCATATACTTGGAAATGAATATGCATATTAACAGTGTGATGGCTTGCAGTTCATGGTGCAAATCTTGACAAATAATAATAATCACTAGCTATAATTGATAATAGCACTTATTGAAAGTGACCAAGCATTTAATAGTTTTTCTCTCTTCCTCTTGCTTTAACTCAGAGAAACATGATGATTGCAAATGCTCAGAATGGTATGTTCAGGTTTGATGATTCAATTATCATTAAGAGTGGATTGAAACAACTATGTCGTCATGCATTATGGTGTTGGAGATTCACTGAGCTAGTTAATAATATCAGTGCACCTGCATAATGTAGATATAGAGAAACATTCTACCTAATCTAGCATGGACAGTAAATACAAATCTTTCGAATATGGTCATGGATAGTCAGTATTTTCCAGGTTGCTTTCAAAGATTTGAAAAGTTCAAAAAGCAATTTCTTTTTATGGAGCAAACTTCTGCCAGCATAAATGTATGCAAGCATTGTTGACTTGCTATGGGTAATTTTCAGCTGTCCGGTGAAGAGTTCTTTAAAACTTGAAAGCTTCCATTAAGCCATACTAGTATAACTCAGTAGCTCATGGAGAATTATTGCAAAATTAATGCTGTTGTGGCATAGGTTGTCTGTTCCACCTGTGCTCTATTTTAAAGCTTTGTGTCTTGGATCTGTAGAACTCCCTGTCACACAATTTAATAATCATGTAGAACTCCTAGCTAGAGATAGCTACTTTAACTATAAAACCTTTAAGCATGAAAATCCAGCTCTCTGTACTTCGTGAATAAAATGGTTTAGTAAAGGATTTATTTGTATAAATAAATAAAATGTTTCCTTTAAAATTGTAGAATGAACACTTAAATCAATGCAGAGCCATCAGGTAACTGTGATTTGCCCCTGTTGGTGATATGCAAGATAGTCTTCTCGTAAGCTAAATAAGTTCCCTCAGATTGGATTTCCCTCATTTTTTCCCTTAACCTATCACTCACAACAGGGCAGGTTACTTATTACAATTTGAAGTACAGTTTCAACTAGAAATTCAAGTACGAGTTGTAAAAGAAGGTAGTGGTGGTGGTTGGGAAATAAATTTAAAGATTAGGGGCTATATTATATAAGCTTTCTCAGTATCATAGTGTAGTTTGATGGATTCATGTATATGGGCCATGGTCTGCATGTAGGCTTTTGTCTCTTTTAATGGTTCCTGCTTAGCCTACTGTCAAACATTTGGTGGCACAATGTCAATATTAGTAGAAGAACACTGTATTTTAGCTGTAAAACAAGGTGCACAGAGACCATGTTCTTTGTTTTCAATGAAAATTGCATTCTTGGAAGCCTCTGAAAATTTATTTCTCTTTTAGAATAAAATGTGTGCTCCCTACATGCCTTGTTTACTGCAAAAATGTGCCTGAATTTAGGCCCAAAGTTAGTTAGTTTCTTTGTTTGCACTTCTGCGGCCAAATTTCAGAATTGCATTGTGGTAGCCAGTGGGAGTGGCGAAGAGTGGATTTGGGGAGGGTTAATTGGCCCCTAGATCTGACACCGTTGTCCACCCCAATTTAATCATCACTAGAGATGAGAATGAATTAACTCAGCCTGGGGTGACAAAATTTGTTGGTGTGGCACCACAGGTGCTAGCCATTCCCTCCCCCCCCACCCCCTGGTCAGCTGCCCCACTCACAAGCCTCCACAAGCCACCTCCTCCTTCACCAGCTTCCCAGTCTCGGAAAGAGCTCACAAGCCTCCATGCGCCACCCAGGTCGACCTCCGTCACAGACTGCCTGGTCTGGGAAGGAGATCAAGATTTCCTTCCCCATCTCCTCTGGCAGCTGACCATTTAATGGCTGTGCAGGGAAAGTCCCTGTCCTGCCTCCTCATCTGGGTGATCAGCTGCCAGAGGAGGCAGGGAAAGGAAGCTTGAGCATGCAATGGAGGTTGACCTGGGTGGTGTGCAGAGACTTGTGAGTGGAGCAGCTGGCTGGGGGTGTGGGTGTGGGAGGGAACACATGGCACCTATGGTGCCATGGTGATGAATTTCATCACCCTGGGCTGAGTTAGTTCATGTGCATCTCTAATCATCACACACAAGTCCACAACAATATAGTGTGATTTCTCACAGAATCATCCTTTATTGCACAATCCATTCAAAATTAGACAAAATGTATAAATTCTTAAAGTGAAATACCCATCTTCTTGCAGCATAAGAAGATATGGAAAGTTTCATTGAGTCTGTCAAACTCAAATAAATCTTGTTGTGTCCTGATATTAGAATACTTTTTCATCTGACCCAGCAGACACAACATATTTAGATACCAATGCCCCATGTTATTTTATGGCAAACTGTGATGCAGTGCAGCCACTTGCCTGCCACTCTCCTGGGGTTCCTGGAAAACAGAAACAGCATAACTATTTACTTAGCTACTTGTGGGCTTCCTACAGGCATTTGACTAGACAGTGTGGGAACAGAAAGCTGAACAAGGGAGACCTTGTGTGGGTAACCATGTTGGGGTGCGGGGGCAAATTCCCCACCAATGTCATGACCTCAGCTGATGAGTCCTCCAGTGAGGATGAACCTGAAGAGCCTGATAGGGCAGAGGGTCTGCAGATCTTGGATCCTTGGGGAACCAGGAGTCTGGGCCTATGGGTAGAGGGGTATCAGAGGTTGAGTCTCAGGAGGAGGTGGGACAACCTTTGCTATTGGGAGCAAAGAAATACCTAGCAGAGGGCTTGGCTACAGGGGAGATCTCCTTGTGAGTAGAGGGCCTCCTTGTGAGTCACTGGGCTCTTTCTCCTAGGGAGACCCAATGGCCAATACCTATGGCTGGGTTCTTCCACTTGCTACCTGAGCACCTACAGTATGTACTGGAAGAGGCTCCATCAGCACAGCTACAGCAGTTGAATTTGCAGTCAGCTTCCTGCCTTAGTCCTGTGTGCCTGAATTCCTTGCTCCAGAGTACATGAATCTTGTTTAACCATTTGGAATGCTTCTGGGCTACAACGTTGGTTTGCCCTGCCTCACTGCCTGCTGTGGTGAGCTTTATGGTACCTGCTCCTCCTGTTTTACCTTTTGCTGGGTCTGGTCTTGATTGTCCCATCCATGAGGGAACAGGACAGCTACAAGGACAGAATACTCTTGCATTCTGTTCATATAATTGCTAAGAGATTGCTTTGTACACCCAGCCTCTGGATCCAAATACAGTTCTAATAGACAAAGTAGTAGGTTGGTTTTATTTCCAGATGAGGGTTGTGCATTGCCCTCTGCCTTCATTCATGTCCAACCTGTCCTGTGTCAATTTGGAGACACTGTGCACCAATACATGTCCAAGTCTGTGATGCAATTTGTGTATTTCCGGTTCTCTGTGCAGAAATAAAAACTGTTTCTATAGATGGGTTAATCCACATGGGAAGACTGTATTATAGAGTGAATGGTGCAGGGTTTCTGGTCAAGGCACTGGCAGTTGCAGAACTGGGTGCTTTATTTATTTATTTCCCCCTTTTTCCCAGTTGCCAAGAGAGAGCCCTAAGCAGCTTCCCAAGGGAGCCACAGTAGAGGAGGGGAGGAAAAAACGTTATAAGGATGATGTGCACAAATCTTTGTTTCCTGCTCTTCTCTACACTTTTCATCCTTTCTCTTTTTCCTTATCCTTTCTCTTCCCTGGATCTTAAATCACTGGTACTTCAGGCAGAGTATATGCTTTTGTGACTTTGCAGTAGGAATACACAGGAATTCTACTCCAGATGAAATATTTGAGAATATAACTGCTATGGTGTGGTGCTTATGCAAGTCATGGGTTGCATCAAAGCAGACTTTTAAACATTTAAAAGAGCAACACAATAATAAAAGAAGTTTTTTTAAAGCCCTTTTTTTAACCTACAGAAATTGCTAAGCACCACACCATAGCAGTAAGAGACCCAATGTTTCATGTTGCATTATATAATATTTTGGTCCTTCCGGTTGCATTACAAGCAAAGGACTCAGGAACAAGCACAGAAAACGAGTGCATCCAACTATGAAAGTCACATAACTACTTGGACCTTTTCACTGGCTTTTTGTAACAGGTTGACAGTAGCCAGCTTCACCTTGTCAGCTTCCAAAGTCTGAAGCACTTTTCTACTTTCCCAGCAATTCAATGAAAATGTTGGCTCTCTTATTGCTATGGTGATTGTTTTGTTTTGTCCAGGATATTTTACAGCCTTGTTCAGTCACAGTTTCAAAATGAAAATGAAAAAAATAAACTTGGTAATGTGGTCCATGAAGAAAATCAAAAGCAGAGTTGGGTGATATCTTTATTCAGGGCTAGCTGTACCATTAGGTACACTGAGGTACATTAGGCCTCAGCTGTCAAGGCACCAGGGGCCATAAATGTGCTATACTTCCCCTCAACTGCTGTGGCAGAAACTCCTCTAGACAGCTGCCATTATGGCTGGCTCTGTAGAACCACATATTTTCACTTGTGCACATCATAGCTTCTTGCACACATTGGCCAGAATCCTGTTTGTACAGTTCTGTACACACAGGACTGAGGATGTCATCAACTGTGGCCTTTTACTTTTAATTGTAAGTTTCCTATTATCCCCTCCCCAACGTTGAAGGCTTTCTAGGGATCCCTTCTGTCTTTGGGACATTAAAGTCAGGGAGAGGACTTTAATGTCCAAGAATTGCTGCTGATGAGGGATATGATATAGGAAACTTATAATTAAAGATATTCTCCCCCAGGGAATAGGGAACTTATAACTAAAGATAAACGGCCACAGCTTTTGATATCACCAGTCTTGGGTTTACTGAGTTGTGCCAACAGGATTCCAGCCACTGCATGTTTCTTCCCTCCCCACATACAATCAGCAAGGAGATGTGGACATTGCAGAAAGATGAAGAATGAAAGGGGACAGAAAGAAAAGGTAGCTGCACCAGAGACCAAGATCTTATTTTCCCTTGACTGCCTGGCTCCAAGGGGCAGGAGGAGGCAGCAGTGACGGTGGTGACTAGAGATGGCCACGAACTGTGGTTCAGCAGCAGCAATCGTGGGCTTCCCTGCCCAACCTGTTTGTCCAAGTGGGCTCCCATCAGAGGAGGTGGAGGAGGAAAGTGCACGCTGCTGCCAATTAGTAGGTGATTGCCCAGAGCTGGTGGGGGATGGAAGTGCGCAGTGCCTGTGGAACACCTGTGCAGGCATTATGCCAAACCGGGCTGAACTGCCGAACGACGGTTTGTGCCCATCTCTAGAGTCGAGTAAAATAATGGACGGGCTGAGGAGAGGAAAAGAGACAATTGGTCTGGGTCTTCTAGAGGGGAAAACCTGCTGACAGCAAAAGAAAACAAAAGAGTAGGAAAAGAAAGGAGGGGAAATTCCTTCCACCTCTGAGCCAGATATTTAAGGGGGAGGAGCCATCCTATGATGCTGCTAACACCTGTTTCCATTGCCATCACTTCTTCTTCATCTCTTCTGGTGTCCTCCTCATCTCCTTACTGGCTGTATGAAGAACAGGGGTAGTGGTGGAAGTGTGCTATGTGTGGGGTGTGTGTGTGGAAGGGGAGAGAGGCAGCCTCATGTAGTGTCACAGATAGCAGGTGAGCTTGGACAATCCTTTAATTGGGCTTCCAAAATAACAAAAACAGCTTCAAAGTCCTTTAGATTCTTCACCAGAGCTTTCAGGTTCTTCCTCAAGATGGATCTTAAGCAGAAAAAAGTCCAGCAGTCATTCTGACAAGGATATGTAGTTCGATTGAAGTCCCAAGATGTAGGCCTAAAGAATCACTTTGAAGTGTGATGTTATTAGGTAATACTTCCAGGGGTGGAGAATCAATGCTGTATCTCCCTCTCTCTAGATGAAGAGCTAGCAGATGCTCAGTGAACTACAAATTATCTTTGTTGTTTTTGTTATGTGCTATCAAATTGGAAAAGACTTGACCCTCATTGGGGCTTTCAAGGAATTGAGATATTTAAGGAGTGGTTTTATGAGTTCCACACGACCAGTGAGTGTCCATGGCTGAGTGGGGATTTGAACCCAGGCCTCCTAATCCTAGTCTGTCACTCTGTTCACTACACCACACTGGGTATCAATCCATTGTCTTTAGGCAAAAGAATGTTACCATGCTTAGGTGCAGCTTAACTACACTGAGGATACTGAGTGACACTCATGAAAAACCCCATTCACACAATTGGGAAATGCAAACATCAAGGCGGCATCATAGACTGAAAGGTGCAATTTTCAACTGACCATTCATGTCTACTATAGCACCTAAATTTAACTCTTAGCTTTGCTGATATGAGGATTGCCATGTCACTTGGTGCTTCTGCTCCAGTTCAGCGAGGAGCTGTGGACTTCAACTAAAAGCAATGAATAGTTCACCGAGTGCATGCAAGCTCTTTGCCTAAAGAGGTAGAGATAGATAGTGGATGCAAACTACAGTGGATACCTTTGTTTCATAATACCCAGCCTGAAAAAAGAGTTCTGTATGAGTCAAAAGCTCATCCTCTCTAGCAATGTTAAATCCACTTCCTTCATGTCGATTTTATGCAGAAAAGGTCAACCTAATACCTGCACATTACTTTTATTGCATATGTTTCTTTCAGCCAGAGGCTAAGTCAGATGGATGATTCTAGTACTATCCAGTAGACCATTTTCTGTCTCACCCCCCCTTTTTTTCTCCAGATTAATCAGTTAAGGGGAAATAGCAGATTCAAAGAGCAATTTCCCAAACACTTTCTCATTTGCTCAAGTTTAAAATTAATGACACAGAAACATAACCTTTCAACCCTGTCTTGTACTCACTCATAGAACTGATCTTGACAGATCATAATAATTAAGGATATAATTGATAATAACACTTATTGAAGGTGACCAAGCATTTAATAGTCTCTCACTTTAGTTCTGCAGAAACATGTGTATCATAGATCATAAATGTTCAATATGGGATGCTTATGTTTTATAATTAAATTAACATTAAATATCATTTATGTGAAGTTGATTTCCAGGTGAAGGAGAATACATGCCCCTCTCCCTCCCTGCTGACCCCCCCCCCCCAGATCCTAAGAACAAGATGCATGAACCAGTTGTACGAATAAACATAAGCAAAAGTAGATTTCTGATAATCCATGGTGGAAAAACTGTCTTTTTTTCTTTATTGCAGTTACTGCCTGCTTTCCACATTATATACTTAAGTGTGGCACAAGCACATGATAAATGAATAAATAAGTCTCTGGAGGAAGAGGTACTTCCAATGGCAAGGGTGGTGAAAATTTTGTATGGTTCCTTTTTTATTAAGAACTTTCCTAAATCTGGGAGTTTCTTTATAAACGTGACAGAAAAAAAGTTGAGCATTTTAAAAAAATGAATACAGGAGAAAAGAAAACTAATAGATTCATCCATTCAAAGCAAAAGCTCCAATTGCTTAGTTCTTCCAATTTTTAGGTACAAACTCCTCTATATTCAGCCATGTAGGTGCTGAATTAAGGTTGCCATGCCATATCCTTAATATGACAAGCAAAGTACTGTATGGTCAGTTTCATGCCAGGAATAGCAAGTTGAATTTGGACAGTGGAGATTGGTGAGGGTCATTTGTCTTAATTTTTTTATTATTTGTAAGCATTTGACTCTGTGTAAACTTTATCATACATTCAATGGAAAGGACCTGAGATATGGGACAGAATGCAAAGTTGACAGAATGGTCTCTTCCTTACTTGATGTCTTGCTCCTTTTTTCTCCATGTGAAAAACAAAATAATGTATAGGAAAAGGGCAGTGACATGCTGGGGTGTTCCAGGTGATGTGCCATAATTTATTATTCCCCAGAAGCCAGGTGAAAGCTGATACTATATTGTTTTCTTTTCTAGCCATGTGGAGAATAGGGTGCTAGAATTGACTGGTATCTACTTCTGCATACAGATTAGAGTAAGCTTGATACACTCATTACTTAATGCATTGTTTTCTTTCCCCCAAAGAATGGTGCTCTCCTTGTGTAAGTTGGAAATGATTTGTTTCCTCCACCCAACCATCCACCCAAAATCAGAACAATTAGGAATCCAATCAATGGATTCAGAAAAACGCCCTCCGTCAGCACTAATCCTTGTGATGCTTCAACAGTCCTGGCCCACAGTTCTCCTTCCCTCTTGAGTGCATACCAGTGGTTAGGGATAATGGAATTTGTAGTCCAACAAAAAGGGAAAAGCCACAGCTGCTCATCCTACCCTTAGTCAATGGCCAAAATCCTGTTGTATACTTTTGCTAATAGGAAGACAACTGTGTGGCTCAAGGTGGCAGATTGCCACAATTAATGAGTCCTCACTTGAATTGCTGGTCATGTTCCAAACCACCAGATCAGTGTACGATGAGAAATTCAAGTGGAGAGTTTGGTAATTATGCTTTTGCTTCCTGCCAACAAAACTACACAAGAGGGTTTTGGCCAATAAAGTCCTTCTAGGTTGATCAGAATCCTTAACCTTTCCTCCTGCAGCACTTAGGCCAGTACTAGTGCATTGCATTAAAATATCTTAAAGCCCCACTGTCATCTCTATTCCTTCTACAAATCTTTTTTTTTTAAAGTAAAATGTTTGTCTGAAGCTTTTGCACTGACCTCAAGAAATATAACTTCATTCTTTTTGTATGATTCTGTATCTTCATCTTTGGGGGGGAAAGGTGGGGAAGAACTATTTTCAAGTACTTTTTACCACAAGTTCTGTCCTTTTATAATCTGCCTTGATTCTCTGACAATAGCTAACCTCTTTTTGTACTTAGAGCATTGCAGGCACTAATGAAAACTGACTGCCTATCCCTGAGGTTCACAAACTACTCCCTGTTTTTCTGTAGTTTGATCAAGAGGGAGGAGCTAAACACTTTTCTGTGTTACCTAGTCTCCTACCCCCATTAACAGAGACTTCTTAGTTTCCATGTTTCTTTCATTTTCTTTTCTTTCCATAGGTTTGCACTGGGTCACCCTGCACACACAGTTATTATTGTGGGATGGAAGGAACTCTACTACATACTGTTTAAGCTATTTTCTCAGTCTATAGAATTGGTTATACACCTCAACAGACAGAGACCAACTAAGTTCATGTTGATGTGGTTATTGAACCACTAAAGCCTCAAAAATATTAGTTGCAGTATAGGAACATGCCATTCATGACTGATTCCATGGGTATGTCTTTTCCAACAGAGGTGATGCTGAGGTTCAGTGGTCTAAGGTCCAGAAATACACTTTGACTGGTAATGTTCACCCCAGAGAAGGAGGGAGCATTAGAAGCTCCTGAATTTTATTTTGGCTGGGATTAATATTCAAGCTGAAAAGTTCTTGCTGGTTTTTCTTGTTTAGAAGCTGTACTTAGAAAATCTATGGCAGTTATGATCATGATGGACATGGAGATGGGGGAGCATAGAGGAGTATCTTATCCTCTATCTGTATAGAGCATTTTACCCAGCTGACATTCAAGAAAACATGAATTCAGATGTACTTAGAACTGATTTCTTGGTGTAGGGAAAATATGTCAGCTCATTTCTGAAACAGGGGCACTTCACACACACCTTCTTCAGGATGACATTATTCAGCAAAATCCAAGATGGCAGCACCAAGATCTTAGTCATCATGATGATCCATAATGTTTCTATCACCTAGATGGAACTGAGAAATGCAATTTGCTGGAACTCATTCCATCCAAATGTCCAACAGAGTTGGATCAAACCAACACGGTTCAGCATCCCTCCATATAGAAAAAAACATTATATGCTTTTCTTGATAAACCTCCCACCTTTTTAAAACTCCCCTTTGTGTTCTGCAAAAGTAGTGAATACTGAAAGACTTTTCAGGACACATCCAGCACTCCAAAACCTTTGTGAGAAGCAGTTACATTTCACAGTCAAATACCTTCATCCTGAATCAGGTATCAGGACACTGATGTAATGTATAGAATTAGAAGTTTTACTTTGGAGCTCCATGCACAAACATGCATCTTAATCTGAGAAAAGAACTATATCAGTCCTCAGTGTAGCAGTCAGTATTCCATTATCATCTTCATTTACATTTGTTACAATTAAAATTTTGGCAAAACACATAGGAGCAGCTTGTCAATGAAGGTATTATGTGTTCTTCTCACTCAGGGTAATAGTTCCTAACAGCTAAACCATCGTGCCCCAGCAATATATCCTGAACCCAGAACTGCCAAAATTGCTGAAATTTAAGTTGGGTGAAAGAAGAATGAATATAATTAACATTAGTAATTGCCTTTGTTTGAAGTGAGAACTTTCCTACTGCTCATACTGTGATGATGGCTGTATATTCATTCATCTGTTGTAATGTGTTTTGCTCTCAAAAACCAAATCTGCATATAGCTTGATGTATTATGGGAACACATAGCTCTGTTGATCAATGCCTTTGTCCAGGGGGATCAATGGCATCCATGCTGGGTGATTTGCACTAGCTGTGTTTCAAATTTTTATTTCCAACGTATAAAGCTTACAGTCACATAAACATACTAGGGGGAAGACTGCCTGCTGTACCATCTACAGCAGCTGGGTTTAGCTGACTGGCATTGATGGCTCTCCTATGACAAAACTATCACTCAGTGTGGTTCTGAAAGTCAGGGAAGCTTCAGCTTATTATCTGGGTAGGTGGGAAAACAGTGGGCATATTGACTATCTAATTCTCCAGCGTGTGAGGAGGCCATCTCTCTGAGAAAAATGCCACTTGAGAATGAAGAACTGTCCCACCCGGACCTGGATGGGAACAGATAGGAAATACACAGAAGCATGCTCATAATAAACCACAAGTGTACTCCATTATGGTGGTACATTGTTGAGCCAAAAGCAGCAAGTATTCTAATAGAGTATTCAAAGCTGAGTGGAAGATTGTGAGACACACAATTGCTGAGGAAAGTGAGTAAAAGGGTTAGTGGATTGGAAATGTTGGAGGTGCAGTTTTTGGGGTACCACTTTTGAAAAAGCTCCAGAGAAGTTTGTGTTGGCCTTATGGGGAAGAGACACCGAGCTCCAAGGTATCGGGGAGTCAGGCCCAAAAATGGAAAGGGAGCTCACATGATAGAGGTATTGTGAGGAACCTCTGCTCTCCATTTAATTTCATACAACTGTTAGCATCATCTGGTCCTCCAGATGTTGTGGACCCATGGTTTGTCTCTGGATTGCTTCTCTGGGAATTGGCTCATCTTTCATTCCTGAGATGAAACACAGCTGCTGCTTTCTTTCTCTGCTTCAGAACTTTCTGGTTTGAGCAGAGTGACAGAGTGTAGTCTTTGGGATGGAGTTGTCTGTTGCTTCACACCCTCACATCTGGAGCTTCCAGCTTTTAGGGCACTGGCTGAAGCTTCAGGGGATAGCTATGCTTCTCTGGATTCCCAGCTGGAGAGAGAAACATCAAGGTGAGCAGTGCTGGAGGAGAAGAAAGTTTCATTTTTGTATCTGAGGTGGCTTTAAAGTTTCACTGTCCATCTCCACCCATTCTCAATTGGTGCCATGGCCCAGTGGCTAAATCTGAAGGTGTTTATTTATTTATTTTATTTATTCAATTTGTACCCCACCCACCTAGACAACGTCTACTCTGGGCGGCTTACAATAAAAATAGCATAAAACAATTTATGCTATTTATATAAGTTTATATATGTGTTGTTCTTTCTTCCCTCCCAATCCTTTCCTGTCCCACATTTTGACATCACAAAGACTCACCCTGGTCCCAGATTTTGACCCTGAAATCACAGGAAACAGACACAGTGATCTTACTCAGAATATCATACTGTCATATAGTTATCAACATAACATTCTGAAGGACTCAAAAACATCGGGCTTCTTATCATATAAAGAAGCTGCCTAGGTAGAGGATATTGTGCATTTCTTCAGACTATAGCTGTCCTGTGCGCACATGAAGAGAACCATGAGGGAGGTAAGGCTAGCATTACGATGAACCCATGCCTGAATGCCTGAAGAGGACTCCAGAAAATTCCCTCACACTCATATAAATCATCCTAGTTTAAGAATGCTATAGAATGGCTTCAGATGCAATAGAAACATACTTTTTTTTAAAAAAAAAAAAAGTCTGGTACTTCTTTTAAAAAGGGGAGGGAAAGTATCTGGGCAGAGGTTTGAGTGCAAAAGTTATGAGATAGCACTTAACCCTTTCCTAGCCAGAGTTTCTTTACTCCAAATCCCCGGAAAGGTCAGGGGAATACAATTTAGGATGGTGAAATATTAGATGAGGAATGGATTGAGTATCCATGCACAATTCCCGCTATTGCTTTCATTGTTTTAAAAAACAACGCCACATAGAAGCACCGCATGTAGCTAGCTCCCAAGAATGCAAGGCAACGACAGCCAACTGAGTTTAACTTTAAGTAAGCCCTGTTACCGAAAACACAAGCTGATTAACTGCTTAAAATTCTGTGTAGACAAGCTCTTAAGCATTGTTAATTTGTATATCAGTGTGATCTCTAGGAGGGCCTTGTATTATTGATTATCTCCACAGGAAGCTTGCTGAGATTCTAGCCTGCTTTACTACATTGTGGCTTTTTGGATGTATCTGGTTTACTCTGAAAATACCAGCATTTTATGTGAGAGCTTATGAAATCGTTCAAGGCGGAGAGAGAAAGCCAGGGTTAGTCCATTCCCCCAAATGAGTTCTGCTGCAGTATTCTGCACATTTTCTCCACCCTTCTTTATTTCAGCTCCTCTCCTCGCCCCACCCCATCTGCAAAGCGATTGGTCTGTGTCTTGCCATGAAGTTTCCTTAATTAACCCAGTGAAAGTACTTGTTGCCATTTGTTGCTATTGTTGTGGTAGTTTAACCTGCTCATTCCTAAAAGGTGCTGTCTTTTAATGTTAGTTTTTTAAAAAAACACCCTAGAAAATGAGTACTGGGGGAAAAAATCCAGCGTGACACTCCCATGCACAAGACTAAAATCCTAATCCCTTCAGATAGTTCTGTCTCCCTGTTGCCAAAAGTGTGAAAAGGTCCAGTTTGACATTGATCTTTTCTAAAACACACACACACACACAAAACACCTTTCACTCCCTGTTGTCGAAAGTGGGCCTCTGCTCCCTTCCCCTGCTGCCTTCCTCTGGAAAGTTATGACTCTCCCCATTTCCCCTCTCTCACCTTGTCATCTGTCATGCACACAATACCTATCAATCAAATATGTTGGACCATCTGTCATCCCTGATAAACCTGTCAATAATTACTTTTTATTTTTGTTGATCTGACTGTTCATAGCGGATTTGTTTTCCATGGTCCTGTGTTATTGTATTTTATCCTTTCAAACAAAGAGCTTGTTAAAATTGCTATCAGCTAGAACAACTATGAATAAAATTCCCATATTCAGAGATAGTGGCTTGGACCCAAGTGTTGATGTTTGTCCAAATAGAAAACTAATTTTTTATGCAGAGGAAGGAGGAGTTTCCTCTGCTTTCTTTTCCAGCTGTCACCTCTTTACCATACTGGAAATTCCCTATGCTCACATAGTATTTGCAATCCTGTTCTCCTGAAAGGCTTCCCGTAGACAACTTATTGGCTACTGTGTCAACAGAATGCTGGACAAAATGGAACCTTGCTCTGATCCAGCATGGCTCTTCTCACCATATCCAGAAGCATCAAAGCCCATGGTTTGGAATCTGGGACAATACCCAGGCACACAGCTGAAGAGAAGAGAAGAGATTGTTGAAGCAGAGGAAGGGCCTTGCCCCTTTACTTTCTTGAACCAAGAAAAAAAAGAGCTGCTTTTTTTTTTTCCTGGTCAGTTGGCAATTCTATGTCAGTGTGACCTCAGATTCATTAACCAAGTTTTCTAGGGACTGAATATCATTTACTACTATGATGCTATGTTGCTTTTGCTGCTGCTGCTGCTATTGTTATGTGCCATCAAGTTGCCTCTGACTCATGGCGATCCTATGAATGAGTGATCTCCAAAATATATTGCCCTTAATTGCCTTGCACAGCTCTTGTAGACTCAAGCCTGGGGTTTCTTTTAGGGAGTCAATCCATCTCATATTTCATGTTACTCTTTTCCTGCTGCCTCTAGCTTTTCCCACCATTATTGTCTTTTCCAGAGAATCCTGTATTCTCATGATATGTCCAAAGGAGGACAGCCTCGGCTTCAACATTTTTGCCTCCAGAGATAGCTAACTAGGACCTACTTGTTTGTCTTTCTGGTAGTCCACGGTATTCACAAAGCTCTCCTCTAGGACCACACTTCAAACAAATCAATTTTTTTCCTGCCAGCTTTCTTTACTGTCCAGCTTTCAAACCTACACATGGTCGTCGGAAATACCATTCAATAGATTTGAATATCTTTTGCCATTGGCTGCTATGCCAAATAGATGGCTGAAAGGTCTGTGCCTGGTATGGCTCATTGTATTTCTTGGGGATAGCCAAACACCATTTCTTTGTGCAGGAGTTAATCGAGTTTTTCATCTCGGGCTGATTGGGCCAAAGTATGTGTTACATTAAGCAGAGGATCACCAGACTGAAAAGAAGACTGGATTTCTGTGCCATCACTCAGAATGGGAAGTTTTCAGCAGGCAGCTCAGCTGTTAATCCAAATTATACCTGCTGAGGTTTCCTCTTCACACCCCTTTCCTTCCCCCCCCCCTTAATGTGGTCACTCTATGTAGTTAAACATGTGGGATTGCCTAGTGTCTGCTGTTTTTTTTAAAGGAACTGACAGGAGAATCTGTATCAGGATTGTGGAAGGGGAAGGTTAGCCCTTCCTGCCCTCATGCTTTATTCACAACAGTTTTAACTTCTGGAAAAGGTACATGCCCTAGAGATCAAGAAGAACTCTTGAAGCCAACAGAACACGAAAAGTTATCTACTTGCTCTACTGGCATTGCTAGTCTGGAGATTCTGGGAATTGTAGTAACTTTTCTCAGCTCTTAAGTCACAGAAAAGCTGCTCTTGGTGCCAAGCGGAAGCCATGCTGGATAGCTCAGTGGTTTAGGCATCTGGCTGTGGAGCCAGAGTTTGGGAGTTCAGTTCCTCACTGTGCCTCCTTGACAGGGCCTGGACTCCATGATCCACAGGGTTCCTTCCAGCTCTGCTGTTCTAAGTTGATGACAATGACACTTCAAAGTAACGTGTAGTTTGGCTCTCAAAGCATTTCCCCATTCAGCTATTTCTTGGCAGAATCTTGGACAAAGTCAATCTTTTCTTCTGCTCCAGAATATATTTATTTGACCAAACTCCGGGAGGCAGTGGAAGACAGGAGGGCCTGGCGTGCTCTGGTCCATGGGGTCACGAAGAGTCGGACACGACTTAACGACTAAACAACAACAACAAATATATATTTAAAGTAAAACTGCTCATCTGTTAAGCGGCGATGTCAGGTTGCCAGCTTCCTGAGGTGCTAGATGTGCCAGGTCCAATTTGAGGCAAGGAAGCAGCTGTTTTCACACAGGTATTTTATCCCTTTCCCTCTGATTTGGGGAGTTTTCTTTGATGCTTGAACATGCTTGTGAAGTCTCATCTGTTTTGGTGGCAGCAGCGGCCTCACTCACTGCCACTGCCAAAGATCATCCTTTCAAAACATTGCAGAAGCTATGCTTCTGTTCAGAGTGCTCACAAATTCTTCCTTAGCCTCATGGATATGACTCCCATTTTGTCAACCAATGGCATAAGGGAAGGATGTGCTCCTGTCGGCATCTCTTCTTTGAAGTGAAATTAAATCCTAAATCTTTCATTTAGCTAGTGAAAACCTCTGCTAAAAAGGTCCCCCATGGCTTACTCATCCCATATGGAGCATCATAATCTAGGCTTGGTCTGGGACACCAGATGCTGGCTTGGCATGAAAGTACTCATCCAAATTTGGATCCAGTGCTAATTACAGGGAAGGAAAATAGCTGTGCTTAGTCCAAAAGGAATTTCTCTCATCTCATTAGATAACATCAAGGTAGATAGGGTTTCTGTATCATGCTGGTGTGGTTAGAGTTCTATATTGCAATCCCAACTCCTGTTTAGTAACAGTGAAACTATTGTGTGCCTTTGCTTACTTTTCTTTTTTGTTTTGGATATTGTCTGCTTTAATTCTTGTTTTATATTGCTTGAACTGCAAGCTGCCCAGAGTAGATTCGTTTGAATCTAGATGGGCGGGGTAAAAACCAAATAAATAAATAAATAAATAGTGTGCCTCCTGATTGTCAAGAAAAGAGTTTCAGTTTCAGGTTTTGGGTTTTTTTGTTTTTTTGTTTTTTTACATATTTTGGCATCAAACTAAAACTCTTCTTTCCTCTTTTCCACTTAAAATTCCTTAGGCACTTACCAGCTGGAGTAAGGGCAAGAAGCAGTGGAGGAGGATGACCCCAATTTGTGTGTATGTGTGTGTGTGTGTGTAGTGAATCCATTCTGGGTTTTAGTACAAACTAGGCATGTACACTGCCTTTGCACAAATGTGGAAAACCAGACTGAATCAGGGATCTTGGTGAAATTCCAGTGTGACTATGTGGTGGAGAAAAGAGCTGCTGTTGATCCCTGGGGGCAAAGAGAAATATTTTTGACACTGTTTAGATAGACTTTTAGCCTTCTCAGACATTATTGTTTGTTCTCTTGCTCAGCTTACTTTACTAAGTTTTCTGCTGTTAGTAGTGTATGTATGGTGTGTGTGGGTGGGTGTGGGTGTGGGTGGGTGAGTGAGTGATTGTGGAGTGATGATGGTTGCATGGGCTTTGAATGGACAGGTCACACAATTGGTATACTGCATAGCCTCTCCATAGCCTTAGCCATTTGTGGCTCCCATCCCAAGTCATTAGATTTATTTTTTAAATGGAGACCTGGAGATAATCACACAGATAATCACAGAGAGCCAGGGATGGAGTGGGTTGTAATGCTTCTGAAAGTGTAGAGGACAAGTATACCCTTTACTTGGGAACAAAGCAGGGGAAGGGCGTCCTGCATACTCCTAATCTGAACTTTATTGTTGCCTGGTGCAATAAGGGCTGAACCTCTTCTGGAGTTAGGGTTCAGCAGTTGGGATAGCTCCTTTAACATTTGGATTAAACCTGGATTAAACCTTGGAGTGGACCAGTTTGTACTGGCAAGAAAGGAGACAACATGGAGAAAATAATGGTTATTTAAAACATTGCTTCTCAACGATTTGTATTGTACATGTCACTTCATTCAGGAACCTGGGTCCCAACATGATAAGAAAAAGAAAGGCCATTTCCCCTGGAAGATAATTTCTGTTTGCAGGCATTCTCCTACTATATTTATAACAGATGGTACATTTTAAAGAAAGCAACCACGTTAGCAATGATCTGTGCCATTTACAGAACTTGGAAAAGTTAGGGTTGGTTTTTTTTTAACGACAACTCCCAGAATCCTACAGCCAGCATGGCAATTCATTACAGAATTTTTAGTGCAGGATGCACCATCGTTAGTTAGCAGCTGTAGAGCCTTTGCTAAAATATGTTCAGCAAAGGAAAACCCACTGCCACTTGAGCCCATCTGTTTCTCTGTTGAACACTGCTTACCATCAGGTAGTTGGTGTTCTCCAGGCCATATAAAACATTCCAGGCCTTTTTCTCACAAACACATCCGTTGTCTATGTATCTAAGGGCAACATTTGAGGTCAGAAGGTAGAAGACGAAATTCTTGAAATGCCACCATGAAGCAATGTTCTCTAAATAAACACAGTGCCAGCAGGGGTACAGCATCATGCCACTGAGGTGAAGAGTTAAATAAATTTAAAAGCAAACCCAGCATGAGAGAAAGGACTGTCCAGGGAAATGAAAAGTAAAGCAAAAAGAGGAAACATCTGTGTACTGTCCAAATTCAGATGAAAGAAGAATCTCTCTTTCTCTCTCTCTCTCTTTAAATTATTTTCTGCATATACTGGGTTTGATTCTTGATGAGTTGCCTCTTTGCAAAATTCATTGGCTGGATGGGCAAAACACTGAAGGAGGTGGTCCAACAGATGTGGCATTCAGATTACTACAATTTTTTATGGCAGGCTTGACAGGAACTGCATCATTATACAAGAGAATGAATCTCTTCTTATGAATTATTGGTTTTGACTCTTGAATAAACCAGGAAAGCCAGAACTACAAGAGGAAATATGGATGTATTCAAATCACAACAGCATAAGAGCAGCAATGCTATGCAGACACATATATACTCACCTTGCAATAGTGAACTCTACACTTTGCTCTGTGTTGATGCTGCTGGATAAGACTGCTTGTGATATATTTGCCTTCCTGTTAGGTTCCCATCTGACACAGAGTGGGCAGAGATCCCTTTGGAGGAAGAGGTTAAGAGAACCCCAGTCCAGCTCAATACCAAATCTTGGTAAAAAACCCAGAGTCTCTTCGCCAAAGGAGCTTTATAGGGCCTGCTACACACTTGGAGAATCCCACAAGAGTCCAAAATAATCAGGTAAGGAATATTGTCAGAGTTATTTGTTTTCCATCTATTTAGGATATGTCCTATGCCACAAGATAAGTCAACAAGGAATTTTTGAAGCCAGCAAGATGCTGTTTATTTGTTTTTTCATCCAGTTCTCTGTGATTTGCACAAATTGTCTCTTTCTAAAACTTGCATCCTCTCCCATTGAAAGACAAAGCAGAGCTATGTAGCAAGCATAGAACGGACTAGTTCTGTGACACAAATGACACAAGTGTCATTTCCATGCATTAAAACAGGAGCCATCACAATTTTGCTCAATTTACATGATGAGCATTAACGTTTGACTTGCAATTAACAGATTTAAGTTGAACAAAAGAACTTCCTTTTTTCCTGTCTTTTCAAGTGTGCCACATGATACCACATGCGGGCCAAGGAAAATAATGTTGCTGTCCCTCATCTTTGCATGAGAGGACAAGACAAGCAAAAATTAATATCTTGAGTCTGAAAGCAATCCCCCTATTTTAAGGATTCTTTCTGACCTCTTCTTGAGCCCTGCCTTGTTGAGCTGTCTTCATCCTCTGGCTGTCAGTAGGAAAGGTGGAAGTGGATTGTCTGTTTGGCTGACAGAAAGCTAGATCCCTGGTGTTTTGCTTATGAGGGTAGATTTAGTAAAAAGAAGGGAAAATTTCCAGCTATAAGCAGTGGCCCAAGAAAGGATCAGGGAGAGAAGGGTCTGGCAGTGCATATATAAGGCTCCCAGCATATTCTGGATTTTTGTTAGGTCAACAGCTCTGTTTTGAGCTGCCCTATCTCCCACTCCTTCCTAGATATCTTTTGAGAATACAGCTCTTGCTTCCTCTTCCTCTTTAACATTCCTCATGGCATTTCGTGTTTCGTGTGTTGAGGGTTATATCCAGAGATCATAATGAGCATTCGTTCATTTTTATTTCAGCTGAACATAGGTGAGCCTTGGATTTGGAGGCTCACCTAAACTTTCCCTCTTCTGGTATAGCCCTAAAGAGAAGCATTTGCTTCCATTTCATAATTAGCCACAGCTCAGTGTGTCATTCAAATTCTGAACTGCAGTTTGCTCTCTCTCTCTCTCTCTATATATATAGACCACCTACAAACCTCACATATCTTAAAAGCCCTATTATGGTTGGAATTGATTTGACAGCACAAAACAACATCATACCAGATAGGGGATCTTTATAGTTGTAGTTCCCAAAAGTAACTTTCCTGGGTTCTAAAAATAACACACAAACATATCACACTGTGAAGGGTATGCATAACATTCAGCGCATATCTCTTTTAAAAAACCTGCATGTGGAAGAAATTTCCTTTCATGATTTCCACTTCAAAGAGTTTTGAAGAGACATGTGCCACATTTTACACATGTAGCCCTTCAGACTTGGCACTCGGTGCATATATTTAGTACGGACGTGTCCGTACTGGAATACCAAATTGAAAGGTAGAGTCTTGCTCCTCAGCTGGGTACCGCAAGCAGCAGCATACGTTGCTATGCTTTGAATATTTGAAAACACTGTTACCACTAAGCTGCTGCTAATGTCACCATGGCAATCAACCCTGAAGGGAGGCTGAGAGCTCGGTCTGATGGGATGTGGGGAGGGGGGAAGGAAGAAGAAGATGCTGCGATTCCAAGGCAGCTGGAATCTTTGAACTGTGATAAAGGATGAGAAAAGAGAAGATGCCATTCCTCACCAATTGTTGTTGTTCTCAGCTCTTTTCAATAATTTCATCCTTTGTTATTATATACACAACATCAATTATGCATATGAAGTGGATATAATTGTCTGCTTATAGATCTTGCCTAGGGGAAAGTTTAATATTATCACTAAGCTGCTGCAGAATTCAATTGATGCAGTACAAATTAATGGTCAATACTAATAATACTATGTTTATGAGATTTGGCCGCAAGACAAAGGCGTTTGCAAGCAGCATTTCAACTATTACTTCAGATATTTTTGCAAGTGCTTCTGGTGATCTTTAATAAACACAAATAAGATTATAATGAGTAATTCTACAAGCTGATGATTTCTGGCTTGAGAAACACACACACACACAAGGTTCTTCTAATGAGGTTTTGCAATAACCTTTTAAAGAATTTGTACTGCCACACACAGAGAGAGATTTTAATTTGATAGGCTACCCATTTCAAATTACATTAGATTAAAAAAAACTGAGAATATGCAGAATGATTTGCTTAGACATTTAAACAGATGCTGTATGGAGTCTAATCAGACTGTCAGAATTAGGTACTAAATTAAATAAACGAAATATAACTGCTTGAAGGGTGGTGTTTTTACCATTTCTAATATAAAAATGACTCATGAGGTCATTAGCCAGAGGGTCCCAATGTCCGCTGTGGAACGCTGATAAACTAGAGAGGAGACCTAGCAAATGAATCTGAGGGCAAGAGAGTTCTGTGAGCCATTAGCTGTGTACTGCACAGTTCTCAGCTGGTGCATGTAGTTCTTGGTGCAAGTATGTTCTGTGTCTGTTGCCCATGTTGGGTGCTGATGGCTCCTGACTAGTCACATATCTGCACAGCTAATTATGATTGTCTCTGGTTGCCCATGGAGTGGAGCAACATACCTACAGAGCTTTCATTTTCCATCTGATATTTGTGGGATTTTTTTTCAACAGAGCAATTGAACAGGAGAACAGGAAAAATAAAAAAAACATGATTGTTAGACTGTTGGCAGAGGAGGCCAGGGACAGCTGAATCCCATGATAAAGCCCAAGTTCTTCTCTGGACACTCCAACCACTGAGGAAAAGATAAAACTGAGGTCAAAGTCACTGTGTGATATATCTCCCCCTGCAGCTACTCAGCCAACCATTACTTGGAGCTGGAGAGCAAAATAAGGGAGTTTTGTTATGTGTTCTCTCCCCTCCCTTTTAGTTTCCAGGCCATAAAGGCAAAATTAACTGAGAAAGCAAATGTGCCAGTATAGCTCATTACATGCTGTACTTAAGGCCTATCTTGTTCCCATAATGGGTGGCATGACATAGTTCCCACATGTACCTCATGTCATAGTTGGTTGAAGATTCCAATTCATGAGAATGTTTTGCTGTTTTGTAAACAGAGATCTGGCAATGTACAGCTTAGGGACAGGACAGGGCAGAAGGCTGCAGTGTAGATCATCCCAGATTTCTGTGTCCTTTGGGTGAATATCAAGTGGGGGGAGGGGGATTCTATTAGTAACTTTACTGAACAGCATAACAGGAAAGATGCATGAGGGCAGTTACCATGGAATTGCACAAATACCCCAATTTGGTCCAGTTTTTCACATTTGTCCCCATATGCACATCCGTAGTCTAAACTATATCTCTCCCATGCAGTAATGTAGAGTGATACCCTTTGAACCATCACTGATGACACTCATACATAGGTAGGTGAATGCCTTATGTCAAATTTCAGATATAGTGAGCAATCTCTCTAAATTCACAGTGTAGGTTAAGGAGCTATCAGGAGACAAAGCCACAACTCCAACTGTTAGTCCAAATTATACTACTGTATCTCTTTTATTTGGCCAAGGCCCTTACCTTTCCATCAAGTTTCTTCTCTATTTACAACAACTGTGTTTGGGAATTTTTCTCTCTCCTTCTTTTTATATCATTGCATATCTGAATAGAATTATTCCTGAACTTGCAACAGTGACATAAACCTGTCTATTACAATCTTATATCCAGGGTTCATTGCACAAGGAAAATGTTCAAGTGAAAAGGCAGAAGTCAAGAAGGTTAGCAGTTTAATTTTCCAACACAGATCTATCATTTGTTAACGAATGAGTCTGAACAACTAGGAGTGTTCTGATGCTTTATTATGTTGAATCAATTTATGCTGGGCCACTGAGGTGTCAGGTTTTTCTCATTTTATTCCTATGTCTAAAATCGTATCTGGAAATAAAGCAAATGTGAAGCCAAAGAATTACATCAGTACACTCTGGAACCATTCTACTCATTTCAGAGAGAAGCCTGAAAAGCTTCCTTCTGAAAATTTGTTATATCCAGCCACGGTTACGATTTGAATATGGAGATGTCTCTTGTATGTACATTGGTGACTAACCCCTATTGCCAACTTTGGATAACTGCTATCATTTTCAAGACATGTTTCCTCAAGACTCTGCTCAAAAACGGGTGAAAAGCAGAATGATAGGCTGATATTAGCAGACATTTGGAAAAAGATGTGTCTGCTGATAATATTACTAAATTTCTTCCGATGACACAGGGATGACATTTGAAACGATTAATTTTTCTTTGCAACATGCCTGCTTCTGCTTTCATCATTCTCTTTTCATGTCATATTGACTTTTATATGATTGCTTATTATTCCTAACAGGTACAGATATTTGCAGTACCACAAGGCTGCCTGCCCACATCCGTCACGGAAAGAAAGACAAACCTGTCTAGAGATGAATTCACCCAGCTTACCTAAAACACATCAGGAAGAGACAGAAGGACTTGAGTGAGATGTTTCGTTTTAAATAGTTTTAGGCTACAATCCTGGAATAAATTACTTAGGAGGAAGTCCCAGAAGGGCTTATTTTGGAGTACACATCCAAAGGATTGTACCATTTTGCTGCAATCCTAGACGTACCTACTTGCAAGCAAGAGCTTTTGAACCCAGTGGGACTTACTTTTGAAAAGAGATGCATAGAATTGTGTTGTCAGTTTCAACTGAATTGTTAAAAGATTATCACAATACTGAATGCAAAAACAAAAAGATAAAATGAACAGGAAAGTATAGGAACTCAGGTAATAGGATTATTAACACTTATAAATACCAGTGCAACTATGCAGTGGATTGGCTTCATTAAATTCCCTTCTAATTTCAGCAGTTTTATGAGAGTTTGCAGTAACATGTCTATTACACTAACCAATAAGAATTTTTTCCTCCCATAAATCATCAGCAATATGTGCATTTTTAAATTGTTGAGAACTGTCTCTCCAGCAACAGCAGGTATGGTGAAAAAAAATACTCTGATGATGTGGTTATTTGTTCATTCATGTATCTGTAATACTTATATCCTGCTTTTCACTGCAATATAGTCCTCAACTCAGCTTACACTCTCCCTAAAACAATAAACACAGCTGAAACCAAATTTAAGCATAAAGTCATTAAAACCAAGTAAAGCCAAGGCCACCAGAAAAGGTCAGCAACATAATTTTTAGGCCTGGCATTGATGATATTCCAGTAAATGGCCTCATAGGTACTATGTGAGAAAAGAAATCTCATCACAGCTACACACCATGACTCTCTAATACTAACATGGCCATTTGTCACTCTCTCTAGTGGCCATGTAATCATCCCAGAATAAAATGGGGCCTCCAATTTATAGTGGCGATGTACCAAATCACATTCCCTTCTCTCTTAGAAGAACTCAACACCTGTATACAGAGATCCCCTTCAAATCAGTACACAATCTTGGGGGTCTCATCAGTGCACACACAAGCCTCTGCGGGGTTTCATGTTGATGCCACCCTGTATCCCCACCCCCAAAAAACCTGAACACTTTCCTTTCCAAACTCTACCATTAGGTCTGCACCTGATTTCTTTCTAATTGTTTTTGTTTGGTAGCTGTGATTCCAGTTCCTTGTTTTGCCTATTTTAGTTCCAAATATAAATGTGAGCATATTTAAATTGTACAAATTGCTTTAATGTGGTCTCTCTGCTGACTAAATCCTGTTTAACCCCTGTATCATTTGCATTTGAATTATGTGCAGTTTTCTATGCATGCTTTTCTATGCACGCGAGGACATCGGTAGCCTTCCATCAGTATGAGGATTTCAAAGTGCAAACTATGTCCAACTTGTGGGCAGTCTGGAAAACATGGATGGAGAAGAATATGTCAAACCATGGAATGAAATAGGTTTCCCCACATATCCCTGACCTAATTACGAAAGGACATTTAGTGCAAGAACAACAACTAATATTTTGCATATAATGTTGGGTTATAGAATGAAGAAACAGAAATGTTGCTTAACTCCCCGATCCTCCTCATTTAATGGTCATATCATTTCCCCCTGTTTTGTCTCCAACGATTGGCCAAGGTTTGTTTGTACGTTTATTATTTAGAAAAATATTGCTAATGTCTAGCTTGACTTTTAGTTCAATATTGAGAAGAACAACAATCTAGCAGCAACTGATTCCCAAGTCATGTTTGCCCCCCCCTTCTGCATCTGGGGGTGCTTGGATTTGGGTGAATGTGCTCCTTACAAGACGGTCCTATGAGAAACTTATATAGAAGCAAGGTCCACCATGTTCAATCGAGCTTATTCCCAGGAAGGCATTTATAGGATTTTCTCTGCACAACGAACTCCTATACATGCGTATTTAGAAATACACTCCACTGAATTCAATGGGACTTATTTCAAGGTAGGACTGCAGCCTTTAAGACATTTGGAACTTTTAGGCATAGGCCAATATGAAATTATGCACATGATAGAAGACATATTTTGGCACATATTTAGAAGCAGTGCTCCCTCAAGTTGTGAGGTGTGCTTTCTTTTCTGACTGGTCATTGTAAGTTAAGATAAGCTCACTTTCCAAGTCCAGCAGATGAGGCATGCATCCCTGAGGAAATCCATTCACCAGAAAAAGAACATGCTAATCTCAGGAAATATGCATTAATGTCTAGTTTGACTTTTAGTGATACAGAAATGTGTTGCTTTGTTTTAGTGTGATTATTTGGGATTGGCCTGAATATAAAATCTTTCTTTAATGAGGCTGGCGTTTTTATTAACCATATACAGTCTAGGGTTACATTTCTGTTGCTCTTATTACAGACCTGAAATCAGAAGAATATAACAGTTCCTCCCCCACCACAGGAGGTTTTTCCACACTAGTATTATGAAATTATTAGCCATCATCACAATCTTATTATCCATACATACCTTTCTTATCTTATATTTTCTAGCTCCTTTTCCTCTCTTTTTGTTTCATTGTGAAGCTCTGTAACATTGATCCTATTACAGTTCTTTAATCCCACTGTCTGCTAACAGAGGTTCTAAAGAGTTGCTATTCTTAAAATGGTTCTGAGTCTAACATACTCTAATGTCTTTCATCTGGTAGGAAATTGCCAAGCTTTTTCTATGTTTTGGTTGTATATTCTTAGCACAATATGAAAGCCAACAAAATTATTATTGTATCCAAATTTTAATTATCTTTATATTTTAAATGTCCATTAGTAGAATATAAATATTATATAATTATATTGGTTTATTTGGAGGAATAATCAGTATATGTTTGCATTTGTAAAATGATGAAATATACCGAATTTAAACTTCATGATTAATAGTTATGAGGAATTGGGTAAAAGTATTAGTAATCATGTCAGTTTCTAACTAAAAAGAAAAGTGTCTACCCAAGCAAGGAGCAGTGAGGGAGAGAGAGAGAGAGATCTATTTAAAGCATTTTATACTGAATATATACTATTCATCAGGGCAAGAAAATAAAACTTTGACTGAAATCCTGTTGCGCAGTTATGCAAAATGCACAACTTTCTGCTGCAAATTGCCATAATTTAAGGAATCTCCATAGGAATTATCAGAAGCATACTGAGGTGTGCAACTCAGCGTGCAACAAATAAGGTCTACAGAGATGTCTCAACTTTTGGAAATTTGTCATGCTTTTTGCAAAAAAAGGATTTTGGCCTATATCTTCTATAAAAATCCAGGCTGTTGGGCACTCAGATGAAAATCCAGTGATGTACTTCCTACTGCTCCTTCCAGAACTGGCAACCCTCCCTTCTCCTTCAACCCTCCATTCACCTTTAGACCTTGGTTCTGAGGGCAGGGAACCCCTCTGGGCCAGGCTTTTTGGTGCAACAGAAGATTACAGCAGATATTTGCCCTAGCCATATTTGATCTTCTTAAATACCACTCTTCTTAGAACAATTTAAATCTATTTTAGGCCTTGTTTTTAACAAAGAAAATACCTCGGTTGCCCTGTGGTTGCACCTTTCCTGAGAAAGATGGTGCATCCTTGATCAAGTATCAAGTATCCTTGATACTTTTGGGATTGTTCATGGTTATCATCTCCCCAGATGAGTGGTGTCAGTCAGCCTACTCTGAAGGGAGTGATACTCCTTGTGAAAGTCTAGGTGCACAATTTAGGGGTCAACCTGGATCTATCACTGTCCCATAGATGGTTATTCTATTGGTTTAGACTGATATCACATCTATGGTGCTTTCTGGACAGAGATGGCCTTGGAGTAGTTAAGATACGTTCTTTGGGTTGAATTGCTACAATGGGCTACCATTGGAAATGGTTTGGGATCTTCAGTTTGTCTCAAATAGAATTGTTAAGATATGAACTGCAACAGGTTAATACATTATTAAGTAATCCAGTGCATTAGCTTCTTGTCCATTGCTGGGCCAAATTCAAAATGTTGGTGTTTGCCCTTCAACTCCTAAAGAGACATGGAGTCAGAATATCTAAAATAATGTCTGCGTTCATATGTACCTGCCCAAATTCCTTAGTCATCTTTGGAGGCCATCCTCCAGGTGTTCCCTGAATGATGTTAGACACACAGCTACATAAAAGAAGGCCTTCCTAGTTTTGGTACCCCATACTGAAGGCATACCCTGAGGAAGCTTGCCTTGCATCTTTTCTTACCTGTTGCCTTTTCACTGCCAGGGAAAAAAACATTTGCCTTCTTCCAGGCAGAGAAGAGACTTTTATTATGATAATATAAACTTTTCAAGGCTTTAAGAACAAAGAAGAAATTGGAAAGAGTATCATACGAACTGATTAGTGACAGGTCACACAAAATAGCAAAAAACAAAACAAAACATTATGAATATATAAATGTGCCTGTAGCTGTATATCCATATGAACACAGTCTAGGGCTGATATTCAGTGTAAGTCACGATTAGAATAGACCCAACTGAACCAATGCAGACCTGGTGAGTCAACTCCTCCATATGTTCCAGTAATTCAAATGGCCTACTCTAGTTCCAGCTTACTACTGGATTTCAGCCTATGTTTTCAACTCATTTCTTAAGTCTTTCTACTCTTTTCTTTTTTTAAGCTGGAGGTTCTCGTCAATGAAGAATATGCAGTGTACTGTACCTGCAACAATTTATGTAGAACGTTTAGGAAGGCTCTCGTGTCCACCCTTTAGAGAAGGAGGACAATCATCCCCACTCCTATATATCCGATTGCACTATGAACATTTCTACATCTCAGCTATTAAGAAAACACCATGATAAATATAGTTTTAAAATACAGTTACCACTTAATCTTGAATTTATCCAAAGGTATCTATTGGACACTTGTCAATCTTTCTCCCTGCCTTCTGGTAATAAAAGTCACTTTGGCTAAGCCCCAGACCATAAATGGTATTCCTGCCTTCTCCATCACTTGAGTCTATTGTTACCTTTACTTTATGAAAGGGTGACACAGCTGTGAAATAAGAATTGACAAAGGTACAGCTTTTAAAACACTTATCTCCCTCCAGCCTGCTTTCTATACTAAATGAACATGTAGCATTCTGTGCCTTCTTAACATAAACACCTTTGAAAAGGGAGCTGAGTAGAAACAGTCCCTATGAATATGGGGAAAATTAAAGTGTCTGGCATGAGCCTGAGCATATGGGAATCTGTACATTCCCATATTCTCAGGCTCATGTGAGACACTTTAATTTTTATTCCCTTCCTGATCATAATGGCTCACTTATTAACAAATTCTGTATCATTGCTGTATAGCAAACTCACAGCTAAGTATAGTACAAAACAGCTCATTGACCAAACACAGTTTGAGTTTTTATGGTGGGTGTTCATTCATTCTTTCATATAATATTTTTTTGAAAGAATGCGTTGTCCAGAGTAGTAAAAAATAAAATAAAAAATCCTCCAAACCCAATCATAACCGATACAGAAGTATTTTGCAAGATAGTCTAGGGTTTGAATTTCCCATTATGCTGCTCCTGAGATATTACTTCAGCAATTATCTCGATAATGTATTAAGAGGGCAATTCTACAATGACTATTATCTTGTCGACCAAAGATAAGTGCCGCTCATCTTAGGCTTTCTCTTTAATTAGTACTATAACGGGCATTCCAACCAAGTAAAAACTCTCAATTGGCTACAGTGGGCATCTGTCCTACTTACCAGAGGACTGCCCTCTTCTTCAAGGGCTTTCAAAGGACAGTCCTCTGTTTGAACTCATCTTTCATTTGAACGACTGTCCAGTCCAAGTACAGTTTAAAGGTGAAGAAGCAGAAGAAGGGAGAGCAGAAGCCTCTTAGTACCCATCAAAATATAAACTCGGATTGCAGGCTGAGCAAGCACATAGATAGTCTCGTTACTGCCTTTCTTGTTATACTGAGGCACACTGTATTTCAGATGGATTACAGTAATTTTTAAATACATTTATACACATATGTATAAATTAACATCCACGTGTACACAACTCTGTGCCTCTTTTTTTGGTTACCTTACAATTTCTGGTTTTGTTTTGAAGATTTTGAAGCACCATGGGTTATATATCCTTCTTCCATTAAGCCCTATTTACTTTTTCTCAATTTCTGTCTAAACGTTCTACTCATGATCCAGTCTGTTGTGGGTGTTGCAGATGTACTTTTATTTATCTGCTTGTTTGTTAATACACTTTCCCATTGTTCCAAGGATCTTAAAGCCATATATGTGCTTCTCCTCCCCCTTTTCCTCTTTACGCCAACCTTCTGAAGTATATTAGGTTGAGAAATAGTATCTGGGCCAGAGTCGTCCAATGAGCTGAATGGGAATCTGAACCTAGATCTCTCCCCTTCTAGCTTGGCACTCTAACCGCTATACCACACTACCTGCCCAGCTGCCCACATATATGAATGCAGGCACATTCAGACAAAGAAAAACTTCACTGTGTGCTCCCACACCACTAACAATCCTTCCCCTTCTTGACATATGTTACTTATATGCTGGAGTAGATTTTTTTTACAGCAAATAGAGAGGGAAAACTTGATGGGAAGATTTTAGAAGTATGCATTAAACTCCTCCTGCTCTAAGCAGTAGGTGCTACATGTCTCTGTGCTGAGACATGGGTGCCTTTCATGCAGTTTTTAATTTTAATTTTAATTTTTATAAGAACCAGAATTTTGGCAAGAACCTGAACATTTTTGATAACAAAATCCATATTTTTCAAATCAATATTTGAGCCGGAATGTGGTTGTCCTTCAGTGTTCATGCTTCTTCAGATTCTTTTGGCTCAGTTCTCTAATGTAAAAATAAAATACATAGGAGAGAAAGAGAGAGAGAGAGTATATAAAAGAAAAGAGCAAAAACACCAATTATATAAGGGAAACCTGCGAGCAAAAAATGTGCATACAAAGAAGGAAGTGCTCGTGCCTCACCCTGTCTGCCTCCCATCATTTTTTTGTACACAGAGGGCAACATGTCTGACAATGGTGAGCTGAGCTGTCTGTAGACACTCTGTACATGGGTTGATACCCTGATTTTCTGGGTTCCCACTTCAGGTGAAGAGTGTCCATAGAGCCTAGTGTTGTTTCTCTTCAGACAAACCGGAGTTGGGGGCAAGTCAACCTAGAATGCTTCCTTCTTTGCCTGGAGAACATAAGAGAAGGGTTAGCACTCTCCCCATCTTTCCATGTTCAAACTAAGCCCTTCTCTAGTCCCTGAAGGAAGAAAGGGACCAGGACAAGTCTATTCAAAAAATAAGAAATGGCAAAAACCCAGCATTTTCAGATTCATCTGTCTCTAATGTGGACAAAGGGTAAAGCTGGATGGGATACAGGGTTCTAATGAGTCCTACTGGAATCTTCTGTGCACCAACATTATATCTATCATACTTTGGATCATGCCCACTGTCCCTTCCCTATGAATATTTATGGAAGAATTGGTGGGCAAGAGTCAGCCAACATGAAGCATTTTAAAGTTCCATTCATTTTAATCATCAATTTAAGTGCACGCTTTAGCATTTCCCATTGTAATAATCTGGACTCAAAAGTGCTTAACACTGGCTGCCTTGCACCCATTATGATTATGATATGCGCTGGAGGTGATGGGAAACCAGAGCAGCCACTGCTGAGAGATTTAGCGCCGAGGAGAAAAGAAAAGCTTTCTGTGCCGTGCATATTGATTTCCATTTTTAAATAGAGAACCAAGAGGAGGCAAGATTAGAAAAGTGCACATTTAATAATGAGGAAGTGACTCCGTCAGTACACTGGTGGTTGCACAAACTTCATAAATTTCATCTGGGGTTAAATAGAAGGCGTTCTGTGAAGCCGCTGAGTTATTGAGAGTCATCATTTGAGGGACAGCAATAATCAGCTTCATCTGACCCACCACTTCAGAGAGCTGGAAATTGAGAACCTTGGTAAACAGAGTCTCTCAGTACATTTCCTGGAGATAATTCACAGGAGAACAGCTATTCACAAACTTTTTTCTTCCCTAGTGGGGATAGCATCCTTGTAAAAACATTGAGACAACAGGCACCTGACAAATATATCCCACTGTACTCCTCTGGCATTCATACCTGGTGATTTTTTTTTACATCAGAGTTTAGAAAGTTACTTTTAATAATCACTAATTGTTATAATTCTGAAATCCCTGCCGAGTAGGTCGTTACTGTTAAAGTTACAATTTTTGAGAAACAGTCATTAACTTATTCGTTTCTTGAACGTACCTAAATAGAGATGGCCAAGAGGGCTAAAGCTCAGAAGGCTTGCAACAGGATATAACAACAATAAAAAGGAAATAGAGTAATTCAGGCAGGTTTAGAGCAAGAAGAACAAGGGACGTGTAGGTTCACCATGCGGAGAAAATCAAGAAATGCTAATGGCTGACAGACAAGGTGAAGGAGTAACTGCTCAATACATTCTTTGTTTCTGCCTTCTCCCATAAGGAAAACAGCACTCAACTAGGCGAAAATAAAGGATGCAATGAGGGCTCTGCAGTCCAAGACAGGCGAAGAGGTGGTACAGGAACTCCTAACTAACTTTAAAGGAATTCAAGTCTCCAAGGACAGGTGATCTGCAAATGAAATTGCAGAGCCTCTGTGTATAATCTTTGAAAATTTTCTAAAGAACAGATGAGGTCCCTGCAGACTGTAGACAATCTAATATTATCTTAAAAGAGTTGGTCGGGGGGGGGGGGGAAGGCTGGGCAACTAACAACCAATCAGTGCAGTTGGTCTGTGAACACTTAGAAAAGGACATTGTGATACTTAAGAGTGAGGATTGGTTTCTCTAAACCAAGACATGCCAGGGTAATATCTATCTATCTATCTATCTATCTATCTATCTATCTATCTATCTATCTATCTATCTATCTATCTATCTATCTATCTATCTATCTATCTATCTATCTATCTATCTATCTATCTATCTATCTATCGAGTTAGAAACTTGATAGATCAGGGGAATGTTGAAGATGTAGTGTATCTTGATTTCAATAAGACCTCAATAAGACTTAGATTTAGACAAGCAAATCCAGGTGAACAAATATAATATGAGTGATACCTGGCTTGATATCTTTACCTGTGAAAAGGATCAGGGAGTTTTAATGAACCAAGAACTAAGCAGTGTGATGGAACCAAAAAAGGCTAACACAATTCTGGGCACCATCAGCAGAAATAAAATATCCAGTTGCTCATTCAGGACCAAGTTGCCCTTCAATACTTTTGCACTACAAGAGAGCACCACCATCTCATTAGCTAGTAGGGTATAAAGATTGCACCTAACCTCATTAGAGGGAGTTAGGAAACCCTTGGTCTATATGACCCATGGCTCCACTGAATCCCTGCTCTTGTCCTCACTGCAGAAATAAACTCAAGAATGCTAAATTAAGTTCTCTGGTTTAGGGTCCTCTGGAAAAAAAGTTTATTTCCTGCCATATGCTGTGAGGGTTTTTTAATTATTATTATTTCTTAAGTAGGGCTGCAAACTTTAATCAGTTTAATTGGTAGATTAATCAACACATATTCATTGGGGAGGGTAGATTCTTAATCCCAGTCTTTGCTTATTGATGGCTTAAACAACCAGTGACTAATTAAGGTGAACAAAGCCTCTGGCAAGTCATACATGTCAGCTTTCTGGGGTTTTGTAAAATTTCTGTATTGTATTGCTCACTTTATACTTGGTAAAAGAGTATAAGAGACATTCAAGCCCCTGGGATTGACTACATTGTTACTGGATCCCAAATTATGCAGACCTATTTTAAACTTAAATGATCTTACATTCCTCTTAACATCGCCTAACACACCTATATTGAGTATCAGTGAATACAGTTACATTTAGCAAGTTATGAAATAATTTATTTGTTAATAGGAAAAAAATATTGGCAAGTGAACATTCACTGACATAGCCATATATTCAAAAGTGTGTTGGATGGAATTCAATTATTTACATTTCAGTAGACAGATATTCTCTTTTCTAATAAATTACTGGAAAGGAGATTAATGCTGGGAGAAGTTGAAGGCAGCAGGAAAAGAGGAAGACCTAACAGGAGATGGATTGACTCAAAATTGGATGTCACAGCTGTTCATTTGCAAGAACTGAGCAGGGCTGTCAATGAAGCTAACAAGAAAATGTTGAGATAGTCCACTTGTAGGGTAACCATAAGATAGAAACAACTAGGTAGCACATTAATGACAACTGATAGGTATAAGACTGTCCCGTAAAGCAGTGTCTCACGTATTACATAATGCTAATTATGAAGAATCACAGCAGGCAAACAGAAACAGTGGCAACTTGGAGTTAACTCTTTCTCTTTAGGCCCTCTGCAATTGCAGATATGAGTTTTTAAATAAGAAACTAGATCAGAACAAAGGATTAAATCTCCCCAACCTATATACAAACCTCCTAATCCAGGTCGTTGCTTTGTACACTACTTTGTGTGTAAAATGAGAATAGCTCTTTTGCTGCATGCTACATATATAGTAGTGCATGAAGGTACTTTAGCTCAGTGATTCCCTCACCATAGCTCACCCATCCCTCAAAAACTTTATTCATTTATTTCCTCCCCAAACTAGGACTCCAAGTGGCTTGCAACACCAATTAATTTGTGATAGTAAAGCAATGTTAAACAACATGATCATAGTAAAATGGCAATTGAATTCAAAGCTGCTTAACTGCACAACAAAAAGTATAGCACCCTCCATTAAAACACCTATTTTCCTCAGCAGCTAGCCAGTTAGTTACCTCAGGCCCATCCCAAAATGGGCATTTTGAGTGAGGCAGTCATGTGAAAAATCCTGCTTATCCAAAGTTTTACATTTAGATGGTGTGATTACACCTTTTCTGTTTGTGCCCCCCATTTCCTTCTGTCTTCTTACACCCTTCCAGCTCATAATGAGGCAGATAATTATTGTTTTTTCCCCTTTTTTAAAGTAGTAGTTTTGATGACATCAAGCAGACTGGCTTGTGGAGTAAAGTGTTTTTTGTTTTTTTAATCTACACCTTGGCTCAGCAACAAACTTGAAGCATATGACCATCTCTTAGCACCAGAGTTGTCCAGCGCATTTCACATCTGCCTCATATTCGCACCACGTAGAACCAAGGCCTCATACAGGAAAGCAGGAATGAGGAGGCCGCCCTGAAATTCAGGTAAAAGGGGTGTGTGTGCGTGTGTGGAAATGAAATCTTTAGAGAGGGCATCTCTAAAGTCACTTTAATGTTCACTGCTACAGCTGTGCCATGTTGTTATTTTCCTGTGTTGCCCTTTTGCTTCTGCAGCTGTGTCGGTGGCATTATCACAACTATTATTCTCTGTCCAAGGTGATCCACTTTTTAAAAAAATGATGTATTTCCTCACTAAGCAGCAGCTAGGTCTTAAGAAAAATGATCTTAAAGGGTGATTGGAGTGGGTTTTTCTTTCAAAGTTCAGCTATATATGCTCAAGATTGAACTGCAACCTAAGGCAGAATAGACGCTGAAAATTTCCAACGGAAAAAATCCACTGGAGATCAAATAGCTTTGAAATAATTTGAAGACCTTTCTGGGTATTATTTTAATATGTGAAGTTTTCAGGAAATCAAAACATCCATCATAGGGGAATAACGTCTCACAAAATTGGAAAATGCTGTTTTTAATTATTTTGTGCTAATTGAAACCCATTTCCCAATATAGAAATGCATTTGTTTCTGAGGTTTTGAGCCACAGTATGTAACTTTACTTTTGAAAATAAATAAAAAATCAAACCTTTGCAAAACTTTGGGCATCAATGGACTAAATCAGATGGTTGTATTTTCTACAATGTAGGAGGTTTATAAACCAAGACTGGACACCCATCTGTAAAGGAAGGCAAGATATGGACCAGATGATGTTTTGAACTTGTTATATCTAGACAAGAACTTTTTTGCCTGAGATGGTCAACTCACTAAACATTTTACAGACAGTCCTGCACAAACTTTAGAGTCCAAACTCTGCTTCATGGTGGTCACACTTTAGATAGACTTTCACAAACTTGACTTGAAGTTCATCAACTGTGCATATCAAGAAAGCATGTCCAAAACTGCTTTGGTACATGTTGAAATCCCCCCCCCCCCAAAGGCCTTCTGGAAAATAAACTTGAATAGCTCAAATCCATCACCTGGTTTCTCTGTTCATGCAGTGGATAGGGCTGGACAAATCTGTCAGTTTTGTTTTCTTCTATATCTGCAAGTTTGTTGAAAAATTTACCCATTTAGAAAATTTCGAATCAAAAAGAAAGTGAACAAAATTCTGAACTGTTTTCACTGGTCACATCCAAAGGGTTGTTGATGCTCCCAGCATAGAGTGCATCATGGTATATGTCCCTGCCATATAGTGGTCAAAATTGGAGAAACTGTAAGGAAAAAGAGGTGGCGGCAACCCAAATCCATTACCACATTCATGGCTGAATATAGAGGGATTTAAAGGCAAACATTCGAGAGCTAAGCACTTAAAGCCCATTGCCTGGATAGATAGATTTGGCAGTTTTACTTTCTCTCGCATTCTTCTTTTTTTACATTGCAAATTATTTCTCTCAAATTTATTAAGAAATCTGCAAATGCTTGGAAGTCATACCTAAAAACAAACAAAAATTCTGTCCAATTCATACTCTTGGGAGCTCCCCTCCTGTGTGTGATGTATTTATCACAGCTATGCATGGTAATTCAACTTAGTCTGAGCTGTTTTAACAAGCCACAGTGGCTTGTTAAAACAACTCAGCCTAAGTTGAATTTGTTGTTAACAGCTTTGGTAAATAAGTCACTGGGGGAAGGGACATCCCTAGGAATCTAAAACAAGCCGCAACCCATCCACTTCTTAAAGAAAAAGAAAAAAAGGATTGCACAGATTGACTGGCCCTAATAACAGGTATATAAACTCTCAACAAAAGAAGCTTTTCTGTTCCTCCCAAGATTCATTTCAGGAAGAAATCCAGTTTGCCTCCAAAATTCTAACTTTTGGCAGGTTTACACAGCATTCTGAGGCGGTAATGTGTGCATAGAAAAACGCACATATTTCAAAATAAGACTAGCTAAAAATGTACAGAGGTGGCTGGATAGCTCAGTGATTAAGCTGTGTGGACCCAGAGGTTGGGAGTTCAATTCCCCATTGTGCTTCCTAGGAGAACAGCCAGCCTGTGTGGCCTGGGGCAAGTTGCACAGTCTCAGGGCACCCTAGAAAAGGGAATGGTAAACCACTTCCGTGTATTCTCTACCTAGAAAACCATGGAAAGGGATGGCATAAGTTTGAATGGACTTGATGGCATGCAATTATTATTAAATTGTGCAGATTTTTTTTAAAAAAACTTAAAATTTTATTAAATGGTGGTAATGCGTAAAATATTTAAAATGTGTGTATAAATGCATGCAGGAGGAAAAATGCATAAAGCTGCACATGTTTTTCAATGGTATTTCAATGAAAAAAGCCACCATATTGTAAAGTGAGGGTGTGATAACACTGTTAAATTAAATCGGGAGCTGGTTCGGGTTTTTAGAAATTGATTTCATGCCATGTGGTTTTTATGTGTCAGTGTGTGCATCCTCTTGGAATAACTTTTAGCCCAGTTATAAGCTATGTGGTATACTGGCACTTCAGTGCTCTGGGTCCCAGTTTTATCTCTGTATCAAGACTTAATTCATCACCTCAACCATAACTTGTGCCTTTCTTGAGGTAGAGCTTGCCTGCCTTGAGACAGCTGATAGCTTTTATTTATTTATTTATTTTTTATTTATTTATTTACTCAATAGCTTTTATTTAGCAAAGTCAGCATCAGTAGCCTACAACACAGCCCACAACTACTCTAACAGCCACTTCCTCCATCCTTTAAGAATCATCATGTTCGGTCCAAATCATGTTCTTTAAATAGACGTGTATATATATATACATATATATTTATATGCAGAGAGAGAGAGAGAGAGAGAGAGAGAGAGAGAGAGAGAGAGAGAGAGAGAGAGGGAGTGAGTTTTGAAGTGGCACAGTGCCAGATCAATGCAGTGCTAAAATACAAACAGAAGAGAGAGAGAGAGAGATTCCAAAACCCATTGTATTTGGCACCCAGAACTCGGCAAACTCCACAGACCCCCCACAGACACTATTTACTCCGGCACAGTAAAATCGATTGAAAAGAAACAAGCCCTCTGTGGGTTGTTGTTGTTGTTGTTTAAAAAAACCCTGCTTCCTCACTGAAAAAAAATATGTTCTTAGCTGTACATCAGGTAGTTGGATATTTTAATTTCACTTTAAAGCGTGCAAAACCTGATGCAAAAACCAGGAGTATTATGACATGCAGTCGAGCGCTGAGATGGGGGGGAAAATATTGCTGAGATTTAAAATACTGTAATATTTATTTATTAATTTATTTATTATACTTATACCCCGCCCATCTAGTCATCGACTACTCTGGGCGGCTTACAACGATTGAAATAAAACAATTTTAAAACAATTTTAAAATATAACAGCCGTATACAACAACAATAAACAATTCAAGATGGAATGGAAAGAGAAAAGATAAATCAAGTTGTGCCCGGAGGGAAGGCCTGCCTAAACAGCCAGGTTTTCAGTTGGCTTTTAAAAATAGCCAGCGAAGGGGCCATACGGATCTCTGAAGGGAGGTTATTCCAAAGACGAACAGCCACTGCCGAGAAGGCCCGGTTTCTTGTTTTTTCCTTCCGGGCCTCCCTCGGCATTAGGCTCCTCAGCCGCACCTCCAGACTAGATCGAGTGATACGGGTAGATCTAGGTGGGAGGAGGCATTCTGCCAAATATTGAGGTCCTAAACCATTTAGGGCTTTATATATAATCATTAAGATTTTGAAATCAACGTGGAAACGAACGGGCAGCCAGTGCAAAGCGGCCAGGGTGGGAGAGATATGATGATGTTTTCTCACCCCACTAAGAAGTCTGGCTGCCGCATTCTGCACCATTTGAAGTTTCCGCATCAATCTCAAAGGTAGCACCACGTAGAGCGCGTTACAGTGGTCTAATCTCGAGATTACAAGTGCATGTACCAAAGTGGTGAGTGCCCCAACATCAAGATAGGGACGCAGATGGGCAATCCGCCAAAGATGGAAATAGGCGGAGCAGACCACTGACGCTACCTGGGTTTCCATGGTAAGCACCGGGTCCAGATGGATCCCCAAGCTGTGAACCTCACTCTTTGCGGTGAGAGTCACCCCCCCCCCAAATGAGAGGGAGTTTCCCAAACCGCTGATGGTGGGGCCACCCACCCTAAGGACCTCCGTCTTGTCCAGGTTCAGCCTCAGCCCATTTTCCTGCATCCATTGCAGTACAGTCTCCAAACAGCGCTGAAGGGACAGAACGGCATCCACTGTGGTTGGAGGAAAGGAGATATAGAGCTGAGTGTTATCAGCGTACTGATGGCACGATGCCCCACATCCCCTGATGACCCAACCCAGCGGCCTCATGTAGATATTAAACAGCATTGGGGAGATAATCGAGTCCTGTGGAACCCCACAATTGAGGCTCCACGGGGCTGAGACCCTCTCCCCAAGCTGTACTCTCTGAGGACGGTCCCCCAAGAAGGATCGGAGCCAGGAAAACACCAGGCCACCGATTCCCAACTCGGAGAGCCTCCTCAGGAGGATACCATGGTCGACGGTATCAAAGGCAGCTGAGATATCGAGGAGGACCAACAGAGATGTTTTACCCCTGTCAGCCTCCCTCAGTAGGTCATCAAACAGGGTGACCAATGCCGTTTCTGTACCATGGCGCAGCCTAAAACCTGACTGGAACGGATCCAGGGCATTTGTTTCATCCAAATGCACCTGAAACTGATCAGCCACCACCCTCTCCATCACTTTGCTAATGAAAGAAACATTGGCAACGGGCCTGTAGTTGCCAATATCGTCCGCCGCCAAATTTGGTTTCTTCCTAATGGGCCTAATGAGTGTTTCCTTGAGGGCAAGAGGAACCTTGCCCTCCAGGAAAGACCCATTAATTATTGCTGTGGCCCATTCAATTGTTATAGGCCTGGCTGCTTTGATTAGCCAGGCCGGGCAAGGGTCAAGGGATGAGGTGGTGGCCCCGACAGCGATCAAGTGCTTTATCCACAATATCTGGCGTCACAGGCTGAAAGAGATCAATACACACCGGGCAAAGCGGAGCGCTGGACATCTCTGCTCGATCCACTGTGTCCAAAAAAGGAGAGAGCTCCTGGCGGATGGCCTCCACTTTGGATTTTAAAAATACTGCAAATTGGTCTGGTGAGATACTAGAAGGAGGCCCATCACCCAGACCAATTCCGGATAGGTCGCGGACTATACGGAAAAGCTCTGCCTGCTGATTTGAAGCTTCGCTTATCCGGTCAGCAAGGTGTGCTCGACTAGCAGCCCTTACCTTAGCAAGGTAAAGGTTAGTCGCGACCCTGACAGCTTCTCGGTTATGAACCGTCGGGTCTCGTCTCCACTTGCACTCTAGCCTTCTCCTAATTTGCTTCATCGCTCGTGGGTCCTGGTTGAACCAGGACGCAGGCCGAGCTCTGCACTGGAGAGGGTGTTTAGGAGAGATTGTGTCTACAGCCCTGGTGGCTGCAGTGAACCAGCCATCAACCAGAGCCTCGACAGGAGCACCAGTCAGGTCAGTCGGAATCCCTCTCATGGAATCTTGGAATCCTATGGGATCCAGTAGCCTTCGAGGGCGGACCATTAAAGTAGGTCCATGCTCCCTGCGAGGAGGGAGAGCCACTGAGAGGTTACATTTTATTAGGTGGTGATCGGAGCATGACAAGGGAACCAACACAAGGCCAGTCACCATCAGATCACGCTTGCTCCAATTGGTGGAAAAGACCAGGTCTAGCATATGACCACCCATGTGGGTGGGGCCGTTGACATGTTGGGACATGTTCAAGGAAGCCATGGTTTCCAAGAACTCAAGAGCTGGGCCAGAAGTCTCTGCCTCCACATGGATGTTGAAATCACCCAAGACCAATAGCCTCGGGGATTCCAACAGTGCCGCGGAGACAAAGTCCACCAGCTCTGGTAAGGAAATGGCTGGATCACGGGGAGCACGGTAACCCAGCAAGATCCCAATACCATCCCTGGCCCCTATCGACACATGGAGGGCCTCCAGGCCCGGCTTTACCACCGTAGAGCGCCTAGTAACCTCCAAGGTGTTTTTATGTACAATGGCTACTCCCCCCCCCGCCCCTCCAGTCTGCCCTGGTGCTGGACAGCATAACCGGGTGGACAGGCAAGTGTTGGGGTGGACCCCCCTCACCGCCTATCCACGTTTCGGTTATGCACGCCAGGTCTGCATCCTCCTCCAGAATAAGATCATAAATAATCTGGAATTTATTAGATACAGACCTGGCATTCAACAACACCAGTTTTAGAGTGGAGGGTCGGCTGATCTGACTACCTCGATACTGACGGTTGGTCACAGCCCCAGAACAGTGAACAGCCTTCAGACATCTGTTCACCGTTCTTCTTACATGAGTAGGGGCTGTGCTAGCGCCATATCTCCCTCTACCCGTAACCACTGAGATGTTCAGTGGCCCCTCCCTGGGAGGGCAGACCTTCCACTCCATATCAGAAAGAAAAAAGAAAGATACTCAAAGGAAACCCCAGATTAATACAATTAAATTATATGTTAATAACGATATTTTAACATAAAGAAAGAGAAGAAAAAAAATACATTTAAACTAAGTAACTATCAATGGACAATACTTAATTTAAAGTGCATATGTTACAATAGGGGTGAATAAAAGGAAAACAGTAAAGTAATTAAATAAGGTAAGTATAACAAAATAAAATAATATAACATAAGATAAAAATAAAACAAAACAATATAAATAAACACTATAAAAGGTTAAACCCAAGATTTTACCCCCCACATGTGGTCCTGTTCCGTTTTCCTCCGTCTGGAAAAGGTCTTGTCTTTCCAGATTTCCCGTTTTACTCCATCTGGAGGCCTTGTCTTGCCAGATGTTATTAAAACAGATATTATTAAAACAATATAAGTACAGTTCTTGTATACGAGGCGTGTTTCAGAGGTGAGCAGGGAAGACAACAGTAGCACAAAAGTTGATGTTAGAAATGGCGCTACTGTTGCCATTTTCCGCACCCGGAAGTCACTTGTAGAGTCCTCGCTGGTCGTGCCAGGAGAAAGGGCAGGGAAAAAAGTTCCCAGCGATATTATTTCTGTTGGAACTCCCAACATGGCAATTAGCAGGGGGCGACCAGCAGGACCCCAGTACAAACGGGACCCCACAGCAGCTTTCCAACCTCAACTCCCGGCCGAAACTTCAACATTTTACCCAGCTCCAAAAAGCTCCACCAAGCCTCCTGTCGTCCTTCAAGCTCTTACACCAGGCTCAGTGGCTTCTCGGTAGGCTGTCTCGGGCTCTCCGATACTCCCTCCAGCAGATCTCCTCGCCGGGACCTCTTTCCAGCAGGACTCCTTATCGGGATTCTTTCCAGCAGGACTCTTCGCCGGAACTCCGAAGCCTCAAGTATAATGACATCAAGACAGAAAGATTTTCCCATCCCTAATATTAATAAGATTTGCCTTTGGAAGCAAAGTGGATGATAGTTCTAGTTACTGCAATGACACAGATGCTCTGTACTTCTACCAAGAAAGGCTTGACATTAAATTGGGAGTAAAGCTTGGGAAACAAAAGTCAGACAAACCATAGACACATGAAGAAAATTTCCCCAGTTCAATTTCAGACTGTATCTGATAAAGAAACACGGAGAGCTTCCCATGGAGAAAAAGAAACCTCTGTGCCCACAAACCTGGTATATAGGGGAGAATATTAACTTAGAAACATCCTCTCTGGCACAGAGTTTTCCATGTACAGGAAGGTTCTTGTATATATATGGAAGAGCACTCAGTAAGTGCTATACACTGTATGTACACTCTGCAGGATGAGATGGTACAAAGGAGAAATGGTTTACCATCTCACCTGCTGTTTGCGTGTATTAGGCCATGGCCTCCCTTTTCTCTCTGGATTGCCTGCAGTCACTGAGAAATACATTCTCTCCCTCTTATCAAAAAAGGCCTGAAATCTTTTACTTCTTTACAAGTGATTTCCATTTCCTCCTGATTTAAAAGCAGAATGGGTTAATCAGACCAGTAAGGTGGCCAAGTGAAAAAGGTGAGAGGGCTTCTGAACTTTTATTTCATATGTAGAGGAGGGAAACGAAGCAGCTGAAACACAAGATACCCAGTGTGGTGTAGTGGAGGGAGTGTCAAACTAGGACTTGGGAGACCTGGGCTCGAATCCCACTCGGCTACAGAAACTCACCAGAAGGTGGGGTGTCACTGGTAGAACACTATATATCTCACGTACCCTGAAAACTCTATTAGGATCACTGTAGGTCATTTCGATTTGATGGCACATAACGTAATACAAGGGCTTAACAGACGTCTGCTTGTATTGCAGAAAGAGGACAGAGAAGCAATCTTTGTGATACCTCTTTCTCTCTTCAGCACCCTGAAAAGATGTTGCAGGGAGCTGGAAGGGACTCCCCTGGAATCAGCTTGATGTTCCTGGTCAAAACCTGAGACAGTGGGTGGGCCCTTGTGATGTCCCAATTTTATTTATTTTATTTATTTATTGAGCTTATATGCTGCCCATTTAGACATAGTCTACTCAGGGCGGCTCACAAAACGCAGAATAAAAACAATTAGTATCAGATGACAATTTACAGCATGCCCAAGAAGTAACCCCAGATGTGTTTGTGTGTGAAAGAGATGGGGGAAGGGAGGGGGAGAGAATTGAATGACTGAGATACACAGTGGAGATTTCCTGCAGTACCTACCAAACAAATAGATGTGCAACATTTATCCATTTGTACTAAGCAAGAAAGCCCTGGCACCAGATTGGAGTGAGAAGGGGGTGGATCTCCAGTCTTTAAAGAACAAACATACAATAAAAGTTTGTCATCATCCCTTGCCCTGAGATTTACTTTCCTCTCTGGAAGGGAATGGACTAATATGAGTAATGAATGTGTGAAGCGGGGTAGGGACGGCTTGGATTCGTTGGGTGTCAGAGAAATTGGATAGGCCTGGAAGTGGACCACTAATATGTAACTTCCCCTGCTCTCACTATGTGTGTATCAGCTCCTGCTTCTTCAGGTCCCAAGATTTGAAGGTCCTGGCATTCAATGGTAAAACCACTGGAGGACTCATGCATACACACACACTGTGAAGTTAACTGGAAACACTGTAGAGACCAAGACTGAACTAGGGTTAATAGAGTCCATCAACCCTAGGGCCAGATTACTTCTTAACTGCTCTGTTGTTGAACCACCCCCCCCCCCCAGCCGGTTGGGACTCTGTGGGTGTTGGGATGGAGGAAGGGCCACCTGCTGACCTGGGGAGGGCCAGTGGGGCTCACAGACACCAAGAGTCATCCTGGCTCCTGATAACATCAGGCCATCTAGACTGGTCCCAGAGACCATGTAGATCAATCCCTTTGCTCATTTATACACTAATAGCTGACATTACCTCTCTGTCTCCAGTTTTGGTATAACACACCAACCTCTGTTTAACATATTAACACATACAGTATTGCAAAAGAGTTATTATGAGACACATAATAATAAGCACTTACTTGTCTATAGAGGATCCTGAAATTAATCCTTACAATGTAATCTCTGTTTTTCTATTTTCCTGATCTGACAGCAGAACCCGAACACTTCTACAAGTACAAATAATAATGCAAAAAGCACACTAATGATAGTCCTCCATGCTTATTTGCAAAGTGCTCCTCTGTAGTTTTGCATTTTATTCAAACAGCTTTAATATCTGGCCATTAAATTCATTGCTGTGAGGCTCATCATGCCACACATGCACTTTGTCACTCATAAGAGAACTAACAGCAGAGTCAGTTCCTAAGACAGGACTTCAGAATGATACTCACTGGACTGCTACTGACCCATTGTGATGGAGGAGACAGAGATCTGGCACCTTATGGTCATTTCACCAAGCAATAAACATTTTCAAGTGCTTTGCTCTGGCCTTTGAAGAGTGCTGTTTTTCCATATTATGTTAGCTTTGGGGCATTATTACTTTGAAAGCAAGTCAAATATTTTGTTTATATTGGAAGATCTAAGTGAGGCACAGTCAGCTGTGAACAGAATTCAAAACAATAACTCTATGCCGTGGTAGGGGTGGGAATCCTTTTTGTTGTAGACTCATGGGCTGTTGTGTCTATGGGAATCCATACCAAGCAGTGAAACCAGGCTGAGAAGAGGATGAGAAAATAATTCTCTAGAAAGGACAGAGCTATCTATCAATCTGACTGACTAGATCACAGGAGAACCCTCTCAAATACCTATATAAATATGGGTAATATTCCCTTCATCCAAGAGCTTTATGGGAAAGCCTAGCAGGCTATGTAAACAATGCTAAATGAAGCAGAATCCTTTGTCCAACAGCACCAGCTTCATTGGTGGTGATCGGGATGAAGGTAGGAATCATGCTTTCCAAATTTATTTAGCGGTTGTACTGTTAAGCTAGTACATGTGAGCAGGATTTGCTAAAACAGAACATAATGGCCAAACACCAGCAAAGAATTAGATCTAACTGTGCCTACCGACTTGTTGGATTGCAGCCAATGAATGCAAGGTAGAGAAACCTGAGATTTCTTCACTTGGAAAGAAGGTCAGGTATGTTTCAACTTGGTGAATGTAATCTACATTACACACATATCTACACACACATGGACACACATGCTCCATGAATTCAGGTCCTTGGTATGTCTGTATTTTTAGCTTTGACTGTTTTGCCAAGTGATTCTTTCTGGCTGCATGCCCAGAGTCTACCCGTAACTTACTCCCTCCTCTAAGGAAGGCTACCAAGCATTTCTCGAATAGACTCTCGCCAATATCAAAGCAGTGCATTAAGAACAAAAATGTTACTGTCATTTTTAATGTCTTTTTTTTTTAATAAAAAAAATCACAATTGTGAACTCTGGAAAGAAACCTTGGTAAGCCAGTTAAAACAACATCTGTACATTTCAAGGAGGAGATGGATAAATGCATGGCAAACCACATTAACAAATGCAGTGGTCGTTGGGGACTCAAAACCTTTCTGCTTTGGGCCCTATCAAGACAGCGGAGAATGGTTTTAAATGCAAGAATGTTACATTCATTATTTAATAACATTTACTCCGTGCTGAGAGCAGGATGTAGAAATGGCCAAGGAAAGATAAGGGGTTTAAATATATACTGGGTGAGTCAGGCTGCTCTTTCACCAAATGAGTCGCATTGCAGCTGAGATCATGCTGTGCCAAATTTTTTTGAACGAGCGAGAAGGAAAGAAACCAATTCTTTTTTTACTGGATGAAAAATGTTTAACCATAGGCTAGACCAACTGGTGTGATCCATAGCATAGCTTCGTTCAGCTTCTCCAGTGTCTCTTCAATAGGGACGGGGGAGAAGTATATCAGATGGTGATTTCGCTCACTTTTAGGAGTGCCTTTAGCACAGTCTGGTTCAATCTGTTTTCCAGCGCCCAGATGTTATACAGGAGATTACAAACCAGCCTTACCCTGCTCCATACCACATCTGGACCTTTTCTTTTATTTTTTGTCCAGTGGCTGGGCTCTTCTTCTTCTTCTTTTTGACCTGGGCTGGAGCAAAGGGTCACTTTAAAGACCACACCCATCTAGGCAGACCATTTCAGAACAATCCAACAAGATCTTTATATCACCATCTGATTGTATCCTCTGTTGCCTTTTAATAATAAGCAGCCTGTTTTGTACTTCTTCAGTTAATGTGAGAGCAGAATTCACTTTGCTCAGTTTTATGATGCTGCACTCTTTCTTTAAAAAGTGCATACCCATGTCAGTCACTAGGAAAAACTGTATACAGAAATGTGTGCATATATTCCTTACAAACATAGGGATTTAAAAGTGGCGGTAGACAAGAGTTCCTGAGTCTGCACAGAATATTGATCAAACTGATATAAGGATGGGCTAACATCCAAAGACACAAGGCCAGCTCAAACTCTGCACTTGCCTTCTTATGTATGTTCACCCTTCGTAACAGGGATGGTACCAGTCAGCCAGTCTGAACCTAGCTCAAATAGAACTTGTTGGAACAATGGTAAACATCTCTCACAGGACAGCAGCTCAAGCTTATGAACAGTTAGGATCTCCCAGTTAGAATTACCTTTGGTAGCACAACAGAAGATAGCACTGGTGGTCTTATCATGGGAAACAGCATCTCAGCAGTTTCTAAACCCACACTCCCACAACAGCTAGGCCTCAACCTGGGAGGGAACCAGTCAGCTTTGGAATTTCCTCACAGTGCCTTTGCCTCCTCACAAGCCAGCTACATCTAAATCTTGTAAAGACCAATAATTGGAATCCTCTTGCATGTAAACGCCTGTGGCAAGATAATGACATGGCTGGCAGGGGAAGATTTTCCGTTATTAAAGACTCCCCCCCCCCCATTCTCTTGCAGTTTTACTGATTCGTGAGTAACCTGTATAACATGTGGAAGCTGTAGGACAGAAGGAGAAAGTCTTTAATTACTGAAATCTCCTGCTACTAATGTTATCATCCTCCACAGGCATAACTTACACAAGAGGATTTCAGCCAATGTCTTGTCAAGAGACATATTCACTCCAGTCTTTTGGATCATAGCATGTGCTTAGTACGAAGAAAGACACTGGACTGGTTCTGTCATATTTTAAGACTTGTATATGTATGTTCAGAAATTTCAGGTTCCAGAGTAACCATTTGGATTACGTTGCATCTCCAATTGCAGCAGTCCAACTTTTGCTCATTTTGGACTGGACTGCTGACATGTTTTCTGCACACTTATTTCGAAGGCATCCATTTCTGGTATCTTGCTTTAGGCCCCGCTCAAGTTGTTTTATAGTCTAAAATAGCTTGCTTTCTTCACGTTTGCACTTCTCCTGATTATTTTAATGCACGCTGAATGCCACTTAATTTAAGGGAAGTTGCTTTGGACATGCAATTTTAAGAGGCAAGCAACAGAACAGAATAAGCTCTCTTTCTGCAGTGCTGGGGAAGCAGTTAAATTATTTGAGGCCCTTCAAGAGGGTAAATGTAAATGTAAATCCTATGGGCAAAGCTAAACAAGCACTATTCGGATGCTTATTCACTTCAGTCTTTCAGCATTCCCTCTGCTTGGTTTGCGCTATGAAATGACTCCTGTGGCTTTGATGTGGAAAATGAGAATGTTCTTTAACAGCTGATGTGGGAATAAAGAAGTAAATACAAGGAAACTCTTACGAGCTTTTTGTATTAACTGCACTAAGTAAGTGTAAGTAACTGCGCTAAGTTATTGATTTCTCAGGATTTGACCACAAATACGTTCTTTTGTCCTTTCTAGTCTACTTTAGGGCAAGGACACTGTGCACACACACACATCCTATATAAGAAAGAGAAATAAGCTAGCCACTAACTGGGTTGCTGATAAATGCTACTGATTACACTCCCAGCTGTCTCTATGAAGTATTCAAGGAGCCCTTAATAATGACCTGAAATTGACTAGGGCTCATTGACCCTAGTGATTTAATTATTAGATATGAAATAAAATATACTTTCCTGGAAAGCTCTATAATTTTACACAAGGCAGTCTACTTAAAGGATCATAAATGGAAGGAGACCCTGAAAGATTGTAGGGCAAATTGCTCAAATAATGAAAATCTATGCAATTGATCGTTAGAAAATTAGAAAATGGTGGAATTACAAATGACATAATTTTATTTTTGTATCTCCTAACAATCAGGGAAGTCTTAGAATGCAGGGCTTTAGGAATTCAATTCCTCACCAAGCACAGCTTTCAGTGAGAATCCTTATGTGTAACAGTGCTCTTTCTTACATTTTAAAATTTGGTTTAGAGTGGAAGACGAATAGAAAGGAAAAGGAAAATAATTTGGGTGAATGACTGGCTATGAAGGTGGTGTCGAAGTGAGGGATTTTGGGACCACAGACTAAGCTTTCTGGAAGATGGACTGCTAGCAAGAGATGGCTTGCACCTCATAAAAATTGGAAAGAATGTGTTTGGCCACATTCATGCTGTGTTTGGTCACAGCATGAAGAACTTCATCAGGAGGGCTTTAAACGGAATTGGAAGGGGGAGAGAGACACAAGCACAGAGGTAAAGATAGGTGAAGCCTTACAAACAATAAGAGGAAAGGAACAAACAATTCTAATAGGGGTCAATAATAACATTAACATTAATAATAATATCCATAAAAATGTACAAAGAGAAGCAGGCCACAAATTACACAATCTCCGGTGTCTATATACAAATGCCAGGAGTATGGGAAACGAACAAGAAGAACTGGAAATCTTAGCTCAGGAGGGCTAAGACTTGATAGGAATAACTGAAACTTGGTAGGATGACTCCCATGACTGGAAGACAGCAACTGAAGGATATATATTGTTTAAAACCAACAGAAAGAATAGAGAGTGAGGTGGAGTTGCAGTATATGTCAGAAATAGACATCCCTGCACAGAAATACAGGAGGAGGAGATTTGCTGTCCCATTGAGAGCATCTGGATCAATGTAGCAGGGGAGAAAAACTAAAGGAACATGGTCGTTGGAGTTTACTACTGACCACCCAATCAAGGAGAGGATGCAGATGAAACTTTTGAAAAACAAATTGCAAGGATTTCAAAGAGACACAATGTAGTAGTGATGGGAGATTTCAATTATCCTGATATCTGTTGGGAAGCAAATTCTGCCAAGTACAGCCCTTCTGAGAAATTCCTGGCTTGTGTGGCTGATAATTTTCTCCTACAAAAAGTAGAGAAAGAAACAAGAGGACTAGTTATCCTTGACCTGATTCTAACCAATAGAGATGACTTGGTGGAGGAAGTGGCAGTAAGGGGAACTCTGGGTGAGAGTGACTATGTTCTACTAGAATTCTTGATTTCAAAGGTAACCGAAGCAGAGTGTAGCTACACATATATATTGGATTTTTTAAAAAGCCAATTTTAATGAACTCAGAACAAGGATAAGTAAGGTCCCATGGCAGGAGATCCTAACAAGAAAAGGAGTCCAAGAAGGGTGGGAGCTTCTTAAAAAGGAAATTCTAGAGGCACAACTACAAACAATTCTAAAAAGAAAAAAAGGTGGGAGACAGTAAAAAAAAAAGGCCAGTGTGGCTTCACAAAAAGCTCACAGAGAACCTGAAAACAAAAAAGTACACGTATAGGAAGTGGAAGGAAGGCCAGGTCACAAAAGAAGAGTACAGACAAGCAGCAAGGAACTGCAGGGATGGCATTAGGAGGGAAAAAGCTGAGAATGACTTGAGGATAACTAGAGGGTGAGGTGCCAGATGATTGGAGGAGGGCTAATGTTGTCCCTATCTACAAAAAGGGCAACAACGAGGAGCCTGGGAACTACAGACCAGTCAGCCTGACATCAATCCCACGGAAAATTCTGGAACAGATTATAAAGCGGTCACTATGCAAAGACCTAGAAAACAAAGCAATAATAACTAGAAGCCAACATGGATTTGTCAAGAGCAAATCCTGCCAAACTAATCTGATCTCATTGTTTGATCAGGTAACCTCTCCGATAGACAGAGGGAATGCTGTTGACATAGTATATCTTGACTTCAGCAAAGCTTTTGACAAAATGTCCCATGGTATTCTAATTAGCAAGTAAACTAGGTGTGGGCTGGATATAACTACTGTCAGGTGGATGCACAGTTGGCTACAGAATTGTACTTAATGATGATGATTAATGGTTTCTTCTCAAACTGGGAGGAGGTAACAAATGGGGTACCTAATGGCTCAGTCCTGGGCCCTGGGCTATTCAACATTTTTATTAATGATCTAGATCAGGGGATACAGGGAATGCTAATCAGATTTGCGGATGACACAAAATTGGGTGGAATAGCTAACACCCTGGAAGACAGAAACAAAATTAAAAATGATCTAGATAGGCTTGAGTACTGGGCTGAAAAAAAAAACCCAGAATGAAATTCAACAGGGATAAGTGCAAAGTACTGCACCTAGGAAAAAGAAACCAAACACACAGTTACAAGATGGAGGATACTGGGCTCAGCAATACTACGAGTGAGAAGTATCTTGGAGTCATTGTAGATCTCAAGCTGAATATGAGCCAACAGTGTGATGTGGCTAGAAAAAAGGCAAATACTATTTCAGCATGCATTAACAGAAGTATAGTCTCCAAATCCCGTGAGTACTAGTTCCCCTCTATTTGGCACTGGTTAGGCTTCATCTTGAGTACTGTGTCCATTTGTGGACACTGCACTTTAAGAAGGATGCCAACAAATTGGAACAAGTTCAGAGGAGGGCAACAAAGATGATCGGGGACTGGAAACCAAGCTTTATGAGGAAAGACTGAAAGAACTGGGCATGTTTAGCCTTGAGAAGAAAAGACTGAGGGGATATATGATAGCATTTTTCAAATACTTGAAAGGTTCAATATCAGGAAAAACTTCCTAACTCTTAGAGCAGTATGGCAATGGAACCAATTACCTCGAGAAGTGGTGAGTGTTCCAACACTGGAGGCATTCAAGAGAAATTAGACAACCACCTGGCATATATCCTTTGATTTGTATTCTTGCACTGAACAGGGGTTGTACTCAATGGCCTTATACAGTTGTAATCAAAATTATTTAACTCCCATTGCAAATCAGGTTTCAAAATTTACAGATATTCCCAGGATGGAGAGGGCCAGGTTTTGTCTGCATAAACATATACAGGGTAACCCTAATTAGGTACTAACATGGTTGAATACATAGGGGTTCAAATCCAGAAGCCCTCCACCTAGATAACAAATCTGTCAGTTTTACTTTCTCCCACATTGAAACTTTTGACCATGCATTCTGAATACAAATAATTGTGAATTTTTTATTTTATAGCCATATAAAAAGGAACTGGAACAGTATCCTCCCCTACCCACTGAAGTCTAAAAACCCAGAAATCTGCTGAAGCCTGCTGAAGTCAGAAGTAACACAAAATGGCTGAATATTATTTCTTTCATGTTTTACTTATTTATTTTATTTCTATACCACTTTAATCCCAAAAGCAGGAGTCAGGGCAGCTTTTTAAATTGCTTTTCAACAGCCTTTCAATTGTTTTCATCAGCCGATAAAACTCACAACTCAACAGTCACCAGAAATAAATATTAATGGTAATGTGAATAATGGTATCATAATATTAAAACGTAATAGCTATAACATTTTTTATGTTATAACAGCTTTTATGAATCAGCAGATACAAGACATGGTGTGCAACAGCAAATGTGTACACTGATTTCTTAATTTTCTTCATTTCATTCCTGAGCTTCATGCTGAGTGCAATGCCAGCAGGCATAACAAATAAGATTTTGTCCAATAAGATCATACAGAGAAGCCACCAGAGCACCACATAAATCAACATAACTGACAGATAACGCAGTTAATGAGAATGAGAATGTGCCACCCAATCAACTCTGTAGCAATAAATAAAACAATAATATCACAATGACTGAAATCCTGTTGCATAGCTACCCACAGTTGATTACAGCAGCAGCAAATTGCTGCAGATTAGAGGCTTCCTTTTGCATTTTCAGGGTGCATGCAACTTTGTTGCATTGAGTATGAGCCACATGCACCCTGAAATAGTCTTTAATCAGTGGTGATTTGCCACTGCTGTTGACATCAGAACTGCTGGACAGCTCAGTGGCTTAGATCTTTGCTTGCAGAGCCACAGGTTGGGAATTCAGTTCCCCACTGTGCCTCCTTGATAGGAGCTGGACTCGATGATCCACTGGGACCCTTCCAGCTCTGCAGTTCTAAGAGCACTATCCCCACTGAACACATGGAACTGTGAAGCAGGATTTCAGCCATTGGCAGACAAAATTGTTACAGTGCCACAATCATTTCATAAGTGGAGTGGAACCCAAGGGGCCAATGGTTGGGGAAGGAAACACAAATACATTCTCCTGAGGAAGATATTCCAGGAATGTGGGAATCCATAGTCTTCTCATGGAAATGTTAAGAGCTTGATGGGAGACCAGAGGCATCTTTGAAGAAAGAAAACTCGGCAGTAGGCTCATTCATAGCTATTTCCCTTCCTATTACTCCTAATATTCTTGTTCCTCTGAGTAAACACAGGAAAGACAGAACTGCTAGAGCATTTATAATAAATACTTTTTAAGTCTGCAATTCATCAAATATTTTGGACCTGACCTTATCTCAACTTAGTGTGTTGAAAATACTGTTATGATTAAGCTGTTCCAGCTGCTTAAGTCATCGGTCATCCCCAATGATAGCAAGTAGTCATGTTCAGGTCTGCTGCACTAGCCTTCCTCTCTCACACACACAATTTTTAAAAATCTCCAATGATAAATTACTCAGTGGGAGAAGCACAATGATAAACCCAATGGGAAAAGACACAGACACTAAAATAAAAGTGCAACCTGCATGCTGCACATTTTCTTTCTCTCTTGCTTTGCTTTTCAATGTTTACTATAACTTAAATTGTTTTTAATGTTTTAAAGAAGGTATTATAAAAATTGTTTTTTAAACCTATCAATTTTTTTTTTACTCACGTTGTGAACTGCCTTGGGTCCTGTATTGTGAAAACCTCAGACTATAAAGAAGGTGAGATCTAATGCAGTGGTTTTCAACCTTAAGTTCCCAAGTGTTCTTGGACTAAAACTCCCAAAATACTTCACCACTATCTGTGCTGGCCAAGATTTCTAGGAGTTGTAGTTCAAGAACACCTGGGGACTCAAGGGTGAGACCACTGCTTTAGTGGATCTAGCACAGTGACTCCAAAATTAGTGAGGTGGAGTGGGAGGATACATCAGCTCTGGAAAGGTGCTTTCATTTGACTTACTTTGCTGCCCACTGCTCTGAACTGCCCCACCTCTTTGCTTGTCAGTCTGCCTCTGCTAACCTATGCACAGTGTGCCTTGTTGGTGGTGGTGTTACGTGCCATCAAATTGCCTCCAACTTATGGCAACCCTATGAATGAAAGATCTCAAAAATGTCCTGTCCTCAACAGACCTGCTCAGCTCTTGTAAACTCAAGTCTGTAGTTCCTTTAGGGTGTCAATTCATCTCATATTTGGTGTTCCCCTTTTCCTGCTGACCTCAACTTTTCTCAGCATTATTGTCTTTTCCAGAAAACCTTGCTTTCTCATGATCTGTCCAAAGCACGACAAACTGAGTTTCATACTTTTTGCCTCCAGAGATAATTCAGGCTTGATTTGCTCTAGGATCCACTTGTTTGTCTGTCTGGCAATCCAGGGTATCTATAAAGCTCTCCTCCAGCACCATATTACTAACAATTCTCTTGTCTGACACCTTTTCCTATAGGAAACCATTCTGTCTCTTCATATTCTCTCCTAATAGTAGCACTTTGTGGCACAGTGACTTACAACCGTCTTGACTTGCAACCAATTCGAGTTACAACCAGCTCCGGTCGCAACATTTTGCTTTGACTTGTAACTGGCGCTTTGAGATATGACCAGAAAAAAGGCCTCTTTTCCCCATTGTTCCCTCCCTCCCTCCCTCCCTCCTTCCTTTCCTGCCCTTTTTTTTAACCTTACAGGTCATCTTAGGTTAAAAAAAAAGTCTCCCCCTAGTGGACAGATTAACCGCTTTGAGATACAACCAGCGCCTTGAGATACAACCAAAAAACGGCTGGAACGGATTAATCGCTTTTCAATGTATTCCTATGGGAAATGGTGCTTTGAGTTACGACCAACTTGAGTTACAACCATCATCCAGAACGAATTAAGTTCACGACTCAAGGCCCCACTGTATATGTTACTTCCCTTAGGCTATCAGTATTTCAACTATGGTCATTATTTTTTGTAATTTGCACTGTTATTTGTTTCATTATTCAATGAAGTCGCACAATAACTCTGGGCATTAGAGATGGTCTTTACAACTCTTGCATATCCTCCTGGGGGAAAAAAAAGTCTTTGAACTGCCTGGGTCTTAATCTACCTTTCTGCCCACTTCTGCCACCTGACTGACCGATTGCCATCTGCCCGCTTCCCTTCCCTTTGGCACTGTAGTTTAACCCAGTTTCTGCTAGTTCTTTAACTGGCTCTTCTTTGGCACAGTTTTTCAACAGTAAACTGTTAGGGGATTTCTAAGGCTTTGGGGAGGTGCAAAACAACATGAATGGGTACGTTTGAGCACTCAACTGAGTGCAGATGACTTTGAGAACTGTTCTGTATTACACTCATGCTGGGGAGCCTTGATTAGCTACCCATCTCCAAAATATGAGCTAGAGCCATTTTCAGACCTTCTAAACCACTCTGTTGTTACAGTTTCTCAATAAGTGTCAAGGAGAAGGGAGCTAGCCCCACCTCCCTCTCAACACATTCAGCATAACAATCTAAAGAGCCAACACGAGTTAAAAGGCGCAGGCAGTTCTTAAGATCAGGAAATGTAGCTATTTGAGTTCCACTATAGGAACAGAAAGTCATTTGTAACTGCTGTCCCCATATGGTGGATCCTGAATAGACAAGCTTCCTGATTGTTCCTGTTCACATTGTGACTGAAACCTATTGTAAGTCCCAACTTGTTGTTTAGTCGCTAAGTCGTGTCTGACTCTTCGTGACCCCATGGACCAGAGCACGCCAGGCCCTCCTGTCTTCCACTGCCTCCCGCAGTTTGGTCAAATTCATATTAGTAGCTTCGATGACACTGTCCAGCCATCTCATCCTCTGTCGTCCCCTTCTCCTCTTGCCTTCACACTTTCCCAACATCAGGGTCTTTTCCAGGGAGTCTTCTCTTCTCATGAGATGGCCAAAGTATTGGAGCCTCAGCTTCAGGATCTGTCCTTCCAGTGAGCACTCAGGGTTGATTTCCTTCAAAATGGATAGGTTTGATCTCTTTGCAGTCCAGGGGACTCTCAAGAGTCTCCTCCAGCACCACAATTCAAAAGCATCAATTCTTCGGCGGTCAGCCTTCTTTATGGTCCAGCTCTCACTTCCATACATCGCTACTGGAAAAGCCACAGCTTTGACTATGCGGACCTTTGTTGGCAAGGTGATGTCTCTGCTTTTTAAGATGCTGTCGAGGTTTGTCATTGCTTTCCTCCCGAGAAGCAGGTGTCTTTTAATTTCGTGGCTGCTGTCACCATCTGCAGTGATCATGGTGCCCAAGAAAGTAAAATCTGTCACTGCCTCCATATCTTCCCCTTCTATTTGCCAGGAGGTGATGGGACCAGTGGCCATGATCTTAGTTTTTTTGATGTTGAGCTTCAGACCATTTTTTGCGCTCTCCTCTTTCATCCTCATTAAGAGGTTCTTTAATTCCTCCTCACTTTCTGCCATCAGAGTGGTATCATCTGCATATCTGAGGTTGTTGATATTTCTTCCGGCAATCTTAATTCCGGCTTGGGATTCATCCATTCCTGCCTTTCGTATGATGTATTCTGCATATAAGTCAAATAAGCAGGGAGACAACAGTAGGTCCACACAGTCAAAGACTTTTGCATAGTCAATGAAGCAGAAGTAGATGTTTTTCTGGAACTCTCTGGCTTTCTCTATAATCCAGCACATGTTAGCAATTTGGTCTCTAGTTCCTCTGTCCCTTCGAAATCCTGCTTGTACTTCTGGGAGTTCTCGGTCCACATACTGCTGAAGCCTACCTTGTAGGATTTTGAGCATAACCTTGCTAACGTGTGAAATGAGTGCAATTGTATGGTAGTTGGAGCATTCTTTGGCACTTCCCTTCTTTGGGATTGGGATGTAGACTGATCTTTTCCAATCCTCTGGCCACTGCTGAGTTTTCCAAACTCGCTGGCATATTGAGTGTAGCACCTTAACAGCGTCATCTATTAAGATTTTAAATAGTTCCACTGGAATGCCATCACCTCCACTGGCCTTGTTGTTAGCCATGCTTTCTAAGGCCCACTTGACTTCACTCTCCAGGATGTCTGGCTCAAGGTCAGCAGCCACACTGTCTGGGTTGTCCGGGACATCCAGATCTTTCTGGTATAATTCCTCTGCGTATTCTTGCCACCTCTTCTTGATGTCCTCTGCTTCTGTTAGGTCTCTACCATTTTTGTCCTTTATCATGTCCATCTTTGCACAAAATGTTCCTTTAATATCTCCAATTTTCTTGAACAGATTTCTGGTTTTTCCCTTTCTATTATTTTCTTCTATATCTTTGCACTGTTCATTTAAGAAGGCCCTCTTGTCTCTCCTTGCTATTCTTTGGAAGTCAGCATTCAATTTTCTGTAACCTTCCCTATCTCCCTTGCATTTTGTTTCTCTTCTCTTCTCTGCTATTTGTAAGGCCTCGTTGGACAGCCACTTTGCTTTCTTGCATTTCCTTTTCTTTGGAATGGTTTTTGTTGCTGCCTCCTGTACAATGTTACGTGCCTCCATCCATAGTTCTTCAGGCACTCTGTCCACCAAATCTAGTTCCTTAAATCTGTTCTTCACTTCCACTGTGTATTCATAAGGGATTTGGTTTAGATTATACCTGACTAGCCCAGTGGTTTTTCCTACTTTCTTCAGTTTAAGCTTGAATTTTGCTATAAGAAGCTGATGATCAGAGCCACAATCAGCTCCAGGTCTTGTTTTTGCTGACTGTATAGAGCTTCTCCATCTTTGGCTGCAGAGAACATAATCAATCTGATTTTGGTATTGCCCATCTGGTGATGTCCATGTGTAGAGTCGCCTCTTGTGTTGTTGGAAAAGAGTGTTTGTGATGACCAGCTTGTTCTCTTGACAAAACTCTATTAGTCTTTGACCTGCTTCATTTTGAAATCCAAGGCCAAACTTACCTGTTGTTCCTTTTATCTCTTGACTCCCTACTTTAGCATTCCAGTCCCCTAGAATGAGAAGAACATCTTTCTTTGGTGTCAGTTCTAGAAGGTGTTGTAAGTCTTCACAGAATTGGTCAATTTCAGCCTCTCAGCATTGGTGGTTGGTGCATAAACTTAGATTACTGTGATGTTGAAAGGTCTGCCTTGGATTCATATTGAAATCATTCTATCATTTTTGAGATGGTATCCCAGTACAGCTTTTCCCACTCTTTTGTTGACTATGAAGGCTACTCCATTTCTTCTACGGGATTCTTGCCCACAATAGTAGATATGATAATCGTCTGAATTGAATTCGCCCATTCCCGTCCATTTTAGTTCACTGACGCCCAGGATGTCAATGTTTATTCTTGCCATCTCCTGTTTGACCACATCCAGCTTACCAAGGTTCATAGATCTTACATTCCAGGTTCCTATGCAGTATTTTTCTTTGCAGCATCGGACTTTCCTTTCACTTCCAGGCGTGTCCGCAGCTGAGCGTCCTTTCGGCTTTGGCCCAACCACTTCATTAGCTCTGGAGCTACTCGTACTTATCCTCCACTCTTCCTCAGTAGCATGTTGGATGCCTTCCGACTTGAGGGCCTCATCTTCTAGCGTCATATCTTTTAGCCTTTTGTTTCTGTCCATGGAGTTTTCTTGGCAAAGATACTGGAGTGGCTTGCCAGTTCCTGCTCCAGGTGGATCGCATTTCCTCAGAACTCTCCACTATGACCTGTCCGTCTTGGGTGTCCCTGCACGGCATAGCCCATAGGTTCTCTGAATTACTCAAGCCCCTTCGCCATGACAAGGCAGCAATCCATGAAGGGGAAGTCCCCACTAAGAGCCATTAAATCACTGGAACTTTAATAGGCATTGACTTAACAAATTCAATTTATCTAGCGGGTCTACTCTAGTAGGAACTAATAACTGTACTACCCCAAAAACGTTTTCAGACATTATGTAGCTAGACACACATAACAGTCCTGCTCCACTCAACATTTTTGCATTAACATTTGACAGCATATTGGGTGGAATCCTGGTGGCAGGCTGTTCCCACCCTCCTCCATGCAAAGGCCTGCATGAATGCAACATTTAGTAATTGTATGTGCAAAATTAGTGGTCTCTTCATGAGTTCCGAATTACATAGGGGAGGTACAAGAAGGAATTTTATGCAGACCTGGAAGTGGACATGTTTAGATCAAGAAATTAGTCTGCTGAAGTTCTAAAGGTGACTAACAGGCAACTTTATGGAGTAAGGGGATAGCTGGTGACAGGAAGCTACACCAATATAACCATCCTACAAAAAATAGATACCAGAGTATGTTTTCCTGTAAAACACAAGCCTCCTAAAATACTGGAAGAAAACAGAAACACCATTCTGTTTGCTTACTCCTTACGCTACTATTCTCAAATTTTTAGTTTCTGCCACATTTTTTTGTCTGGCTGTTTGTACAACTAGCAATGCAAGTAGGAAGAGCTCTATAGCAGCACAAAAATTATACTGGCACTCCCCCTCTGAGGATATCCACCTCCCCTTATTCTTTGAATGTTGGTTCTAGTGGCTTAACTAACCTATCATATTATTTAGGTTGTTTTGGTCTGCTTCTCTTCAAAAAGTAATCAAACATCGTGGCAATAAACCTCCTCCAACTTTTTTTTAAAAATGAGACTGTATTCCACACTAATAGGGCCATTAATGAACAGTTTAGATATGAATGTAATAACTACATAGAAGTTGCTATGGAGTGAAAAGGAAAGAAAGAAAAATGATTTGACACACAAACATACTCCCCCCCCCTTACCTGAGGAATCAGCAGGTAACAAATGTTCTGTGCAGTAGCAGATAATCATAAGGAAACCAGCTATCATGTGTGGTGTAACCTTACCAGCATGTTGCTTGAACTCAAAGCTAGAAGGGACTGATATGGACATTTCTCTCAGCTGGGCCTAGAGAAAAGTGATCCAGGCCATGGAAGGTAAAGCAGAAGACAAAACATTCAGCTGTCCCAACCCAACTGTCTCTTTGGATGTTAAAACTTAAAAGAAGGCCTCCATCTGCAGCCCTAGGAGTTGGCTCCATGCACTCCTAAATAAATTTCCCAGTTCTAGTGACTTGTAATCACAAACAGCCTCACTGATAAACAAGAGTGGAAGAGGGTTTTCCTTTTCTTACAAGAATGAACAGATGGAACATAGAAATTTGCTCCTCTCCCCACTTGTGTATAGCTACTTAACTCAAGATAGACCCTATCATGAAGCAGAACAAAATGATTGCCCCAGACCGCAGAAACTTGTGGAGCAATAACAAATTGCCTGGTTGACAAAGCTGTTCCCCTTAGCCACACAACTTGACCTGAGAATCCCTTAATTAACCTTTGCTGGCACTCAAATCAAGTTGAGCTTCCAATTTATTTAGAATGGTGTATATGTGTGTGTTTCTATATATGTATATAAGCAACATCTTGTCAGAGCTTGGAGATGTAACTTCATTGGACTACAACTCCCAGAATCCCCCAGTCAGCAATGCTCTCACGGAGGATTCTGGGAGTTGTAGTCTCCCCCCAAAGCAACATTGTCAAGCTCTGCTTTTTATCCTTTACCACAGGAAAGTGTACTGGCCCATTCCTGACTCATCCTTACTTTGCTACCAGACATAAATTAGGCTAAAAAAACTAGCTAAGAGGATATGAGTTTCTCTCTTCCCTCCTATGTGCATGTTTGATCAATATTTTTGAAATTTTATTTGTTTGCCCCCAAAGATGCAGGAACTGCAAGTATTAAATTTTGCATAAACAGTACTGCTGTCTTGACTCAAATAAGTGCAAAGGTAATATCTTGAAATAGTTTCCCCTGGGCCCCAGTTGGGCCTACAGGTAAATATTTTTTCAGTAGTGCTTGACCATAGGCATTTGCTGAACTCGTCGGTCAAGTGTGTCAAGTGAATTTCAATTACAAGAACCTTTCCCCCTGGTTACAAACTAGGTACCTACAAATCTTTTTTTAAAAAGTTTGTTTGTCCTAAAAGAGTTCCCAAACAGTAAGTGGTAGAAGGGGATACATTTGCATGGATGCCACTGACAATTCCAATTTAGATACCTGGATTATCTCAAAATCCGTTTCCTCTGTGCCCAATTGGACCAAGGAATAATTAGGTTTCAAGAGCATCTGATCAAAGGCATTTGGTTGATTCTCCTGTTAAGCATGTCATACAAACGGCAAGTATGAGATTCTTTCCCTCTGGCTATGAACTAAGTAATTCATCTATTGTCCCTAGGCTTCTGTCAACCTTTTATTTTCTCACACAACAAAATGTATACTAGTCAAAGAAAAAAAAACAGCCTGTTTTTTTTTTTGTTATATATATAACAATTAGATGAATGTGACTGATTAATATCCATAAACTTCTAAATGCAGAGCTCCAGCTCCATTTCAATGGAAACAAGGACTAGGCTGAGTGGGTGGGTCTCAGATGGAAAGAGAAAAAAGATTAGCATGAGAAGAGTTGGGGTGGAGGAAGGAAAAAGGTGGAGCACTGGAAAGGGCAAACTATGGGTTTCTAACCCATGTAAAGTGGGTACATTTGCTTTTTATTGTGGGATGGGGGAGGCAGGAAGACTACTGATGGGCAGGCAAATGTGTTTATTATACTACAGTGGTGCCTTGACTTACGAACTTAATCCGTCCCAGAAGATGTTCGTAAGTCAAAATGTTCGTAAGTCAAATCAGCATTTCCCATTGAAATGCATGGGAACAGGATTAATCCGTTCCAGCATTTAAAAAAAATACCAAAATAAAAATAAACAGAGCAAGTCCCACGCTGGGACAGCAAAAAAAAAAAAAATCACCAAAAACAAAACAACACTGACCCTCAATCCCCCCCCCCAACAAAACAAAAACTTTTTTAAAAAGCAGCACCTTACTGGTCTGAAGCCTCCTCAGCCTCCCGGGCTTCCACCGCAGCTGTGACCGCTGCGGCCGGGAGGCTTGAGCCTGGCCGGGGTGCTTCGGCCGCTCGCCTCCTGGCTCACCTCCCGCTCGCTCCTCGCCGCCCTCCGCAGACCGATGCCGCCACTGGTGCCCGACGCCGGCTCCAGCTCCGGAACCGGCACCAGCAGCTGCTCGCCAGGACGGCCGAGTTGGTCCTCTGCGCTCCTCACTGCCCTCCGCGGGCCGATGGCGGGAAATTCAAATGGCGGAGGGCGGCGAGGAGCGCCGAGGACCGACGCGGCCACCCCGGCGAGCAGCCGCTGCTGCCGGTTCCGGAGCTGGAGCCGGCGTCGGGCACCAGCGGCGGCATCGGTCCGCGGAGGGCGGCGAGGAGTGAGTGGGAGGCGAGCCGGGAGGCGAGCAGCCGAAGCACCCCGGCCAGGCTCAAGCCTCCCGACGCTGGGCCACCACTGCATCCGCCGCGGCCAGGAGGACAGCGGCCGAAGCACCCCGGCCAGGCTCAAGCCTCCTGACGCTGGGCCACCCCCGCCGCCGCATCCTTTTCCCGAACCGTTGGGGCGAAAGAGCTACAAAGAAGCAGCCTCTTTGTCACCAACGGTTAGTACATTTAAATTTCCCGCCCTTTTCCCCTGCCTTTTTTGGTTCATAAGTCAAAGCTCCGTTCGCAAGTCAAAGCAAAATTTTGCGAACGGAGCTGTTCGTAAGTCAAAATGTTCGTACGTTGGGGCATTCGTAAGTCAAGGCACCACTGTATACATGTTGAGTTTGGCTCATCAACTCCAAATCAGGGTTGGCCCTGACATTTTGCTGCTTAGGACAAAGAGGACATTCTCTTTCACTCTGTATACAGAAGACAATTCTCCCAAGAGGGGAAACAAAAAAAGATGAGAGGATTCAGAAAAAAACAGCTAGAGTCTTGCCTGTGACAGCTGCCTCACTCTCCCTAATAGAAGAACTGGCCTGAATGTGTTCAAGTAGATCCAGAAGTTTGTTTGGGGCACAATTCAAAAGCACGTCTTGTTTTAATTTTGACAGGACAAACAAGTTGCTGATTAGTAAAAAGATGTCATTGGAGATCACAGACAGTTTTTAAGAACCAGGAACAGTGGGTTAAAAGTAAAGATGACAATACCACTGTAACAATCTCCGGCATCTCCCCCTTCCCTGCCATAATAATTCCATTTTGCTTTCTGACTTTGCTTCTTCTTTGTCAGTTCTGTCACATTCTCCATCTTAACCCACAGTTATGTGTTGAGGCTTCTTCTGCTGCTTTTTTTATTATTATTGCCATTACTATTACTATTACCATTGTCCAAATGAGATAGGGCCCACAGGTGCAATTCTGTACTGCAGAAACTTTCATAATGACGAGCAGTTGCCATCTTTCAACATTTTTTCAGTCTGTTGAGGGAAAAGGAAAAGAGCGGAATGGTTTCCAGCTGAGTTTCAGTAATAAAACTGTTATCTCGGACTAGCAAAAAGCACTGACACTTGGCTGTTTATCTGGAGGTTTTCTTTTGATAAATGACACCTCAGTTGCATCCTGGTAGCAATATGACTCACCGAGCTGAGGTGTGGCTGCTGTACATAGACCTGTACAGTGTATAAGACTAGGCCCCAGAGGGGCAGCTATGGTCAACTTTCCCTCTTCTGATTTTTCCTTTTTCATTATGTTTGACATTTCTGAGTATGAGCTTTGTTCCGGGCTATTAGCCCATGGCAGTGGGCTGGTGAGGTGAGACTTTCACTGACAGAAGGAAGAGAGAGGTGATGTTTCCCTCCCTTCTTTTCCTCTCCCTCTCTTTTTTAAAAAGAAAGATATTAAATTGGAAGCTTGTTCTTTGAAACTACACTCCTAAGAAATGAATTCCATTTTAGCCTTGTCCTAGGTAAGAGCAACTCATAAAAATAAGTATCTCCTTCCTCATTTTGAATTAGGTACATGTTTAAAGAGAACATTCAACAGCTGTCAAGACTGCAGAAAAAAGGACTTACCATACACCCAAGCCATGGATTTATCATCACATATGATGTATCAGAGATCTGGCCCTCCCATTAGGCAGCGTGATGCACTGACCTCAGGCAACAGGTTCTGAATGCCATACAAATGTTTAGACATATAAACCAACTTTCCAACATACGTAGTTTAAAACACATTATTTTAGCTTGTTTCTTTTAATGCTATAGGCCGCCTTGGATCCCTGATATGTCAGCATATAGACAAACAAACAAACAAACAAACAAACAGTTCAGTTGCAGATTGGTCAACTGAAACCTTGTTGCTTAGGATAGTAAATGGCAATTAGAGTAATCCCATTGAATAAATGGAATTTCCAGAGAAGTTGACTCACCTAATCCATATTGATTCAACAAGTCTACTCTATATACAACTTACTACACTAAACAACAGGATTTCAACCATTGTGTTACTGGTAGAGACAAGGTTTTTATGATTCTTGGATTATGGATTCCATAATTCCCCATTCCTGATTTATACACATTTTACAGACACTAATATGTGGTTTACCTGGCGGGGAAAGGCCCAAACTGGAAGGCTTCCAGTTCCTGCCCCAGTGCTGTCTGGAAACTTTTCTTCTGAACAGGAAGCTAGGCCTAGCTAAACCTCAAAGCCTTCCAGTTTAGACCCCCCCCCCCCCCAATGAGCCACATTTAGGTTCTGTAAGTGGTGTGTAAGTCAAGTAAAACTCTCAGAATGAGAATTTTTGGGATTCGTAGTCCAAGAAATAAAAAAAAAAATCTTATCCCTAGCTACTGTTATATTTTTAGTGTAAGAAACAGAGAGTAATTCTTGGGGGATCTTCCACCTCATATGTCAAAGTAATTTGGCTGGCTTTTGATGTTGTGTATCTTGACATGGGTGATGGTAGTGTACAAATTGCTGTTCTAGCTCAGGTACTAAAGTGTCTTGTGCAGGCCCTTCAGCAAATAGGATGGAATTGAACATGAAATTAAGCAGGTACGCACAGAGGATTCAAAGCTGCCCTAGTCACTTACAGACCTAAAAAGCAAAACAGAGCAGTGTAAACTTTTCCTTTGCACGTGCTATGATTAAAATCTGTGTCGGTAAGAAATAGCACTTATGCCCATCTCTCCTCACCTACCTTCTCTTGTCTTCCTCTTTCTTGCTATGCAAACATTTTCTTTGGGATATGACTTTGCAGCAAATAATGTAAATCTATAAAGAGGCACTTAAAATACTCTTCAAGGCATAATATTTTTAAAATATGTGCAATTTTATGATAATGACCAAAAGGGAGGGGGGCTATGCTCTGCCTTTCGTCAGTTGAGAAGCTCAATATTAAATGTGCAGACTGCACTGAAATGCTTTTTTAAAAAACCAACAAGGTTGAGCTGGTTGAGTGGTGCTTATAATGACATGATGACACGTAGCAATCCTGAATGTTGCCGGATCATTTACTACCTCATGTTTGTAGCAGTTCCAGAATTCAGGTGGCCGGGAGTCATTGCTTCGACACAGACAGGAAGAATTCTCTCCCTGCACACCCCACACACCCTATTAAATGGTAATGTCTTGATCCAAACCATAACCCCCTATAGATACGAGCCTGGATTTATTTAGGTGAACAAAACAGAGCCTTGTTTCACCAGGCTGCAGATCTCAGGTTCTGCAGCTCTAGCATTTACATATTTAGTAAGACCGTCTGCTTTGAGTAACTTATTGACTGAAGGCAGAAACACATGTTCCAAGGTAATGAAAGACACGTAATTAACTCTGAAAGAAGGCAAAGATCATTTATGTGGATCAATAATAAAAGAGTTTTCCAAAGTCAAGTTCAGTTTTCTCCTGTCTGAAACAGATTGCTAGCCAATCTGCAACTGGACTGTGTATTTTAGAAAGTTGGTTTATATGTCTAAACAGACAAAGTGTTTATTTTCTTTTTAACAGAAAACACTGTTACTGTATATATTAGAGAAATGCTTTCTGCCCATTTATTTTAACTCCATCTAGATATGCTGAAGACTACAGCTTTGTCAATTAAAAATACAAGTGACTTTTTTAAAAGATCCATTAAAATATGCCTTATATATAGGGGAATGGCTTCAGTTTTGAGATGTTTTACAAGAAAATAAATAGAGAATTTGGTTCTCTTGGTTAAGGAATGTGTTTTAAATGGATCAGAACCAGTGGACAAGTTAATGCAAGGTTTCACTTCAGTTAAGATTGCAGTCAATTTGACAGGATCTCCACTGACCTTGGCATGGTCCTGCTGAAATGTAAGGAGAGTCCAATGTTTTTGGAGTGTGAGTGCAACCCTGCTCTTTGGCAACACATAAGTGTGACCTGAAAAGCAACTAAGCTTAAGTGCCTTAATCTACAGTTCTAAGAACAACATCCCACCCAATTTGAATGTTCAATTAAGGGCTAATTAGAACATGTGAGGAGGGGGAATGGCCTAGCCCTATTCTCTTGTTCCCTTTGGGTGCAGTGTGTGTGTGTGTGTGTGTGTGTGTGTGTGTGTGTGTGTGTGTGTGTGTGTATGACCTGGAAAATCAAAGAGAGGCTCCATATATAGAGGATGCCTCCCTTTTTAGACTGTCAGCTTCCACACGAAGAGAACAGCAGTAGAGAGTAGGAAAGGGGTTTCCCTCTCCCTTGTCCTTGTCTTATGGTCTCAGATTAACTCTTTTCTCGGTGCCCGAGTATCAGCAGTTCCAGAAGTTCAGTAAAACCAGGAGGCTTTTAACACAGAAATGAACTGTGAGGAATGTTTTCCTACAAAGCAAGGCCTGGGAACCTTGTCCCTCTGGATGTTGTTATGTGCCATCAAGTTGTATCCAACCCTAATAAGGTTTTCAGAGTATGGTAGATATAGTTCAGGAGTGATTTTACCAATGACATCCTCCAATGAGTTTCCATAACTGAGTGGGGATTTGAACCCAGGTCTCCTGAATATTCAGTACACTACATTGACTCTCTCCAAAGTTGCTCTTGCAGGGATTCAGACCCCTAATAGCTCTGTCTGGAGGTCTAACCACTTAACTGCTGGGCTAACTCAATGGCTCACTGCCTCTAACTGTTAGAATACAACTCCTATAATCCCTTGCATTTTGCTATTTTCACAAGGGCTTCTTGGAGTTGAAAGCCAAAGTATCAAGAGAAACAATAGTTCCCCATAGATGTTGAGTTAGAAGACTGTGAGGGTTTAAATCCAGTTCATATCTTGCTTCCTCAGGTCTTTTTAGCACTGTAGACAGCTTCCTCTTGCCTCTTACAATTTCCTCTTTCTTTCACAGCTTCCAGCAACAGAAAGCTTCAACAAAGCTTCATTTTCACAGGTCCATTATAAGGTTTGTTTTGTTTTTGCTTTTGTTTTCCTTTTCAAGAATGTAGATCTTGCACCAAGGTGCAGGATGTAGCCATACGAAAAGTATATAAGCCGAACTCTCATCTCCTGGGATATCTGAAAGCTCTCCTGAAGCAAAAGCAAAACAGCAGAAGCTGGGAGAGTTTGCAGCGGTTCTGCCTGCCTCTCTTTTTCCATTGTTTGCCAGTGTTCAACCTACCTTTCCTTAGCATCTAATTGTCCCTGCTGCTTCTCCTTCAAACCAATGGGAAAAAATAGCTGCTAAAGGAGAGACAAATACTGACAACAAATGAAAACAGAGAGGATGAGAATTGAGCGGCAGATCTTCAATTTACTCCATTCTTTCTCTGCCCTCCTCCGGGGCAGCTTTCACACTCTTCAGTAATCATGGTGTTTCTTAGCTGTGGCTACTTTTCCCATGATGAGTTTAACATGTACCCCAAGCCTTCATGTTTTCTTCCTCAGCCAGCACACAGTAACTAAAATTTTCTTTTAAACTTCTAGTTAGAAAAAACAAAGACTTGTTGCCTAGGTTACAGGCTGCTCACCACCTATTGCCACACTCTGTATATTGCAACATTACATACTATTATTTCTCCTGCAGCTATGAAACAAATGATACTTTTATTTGCAGTTAAGCTACCCCCCCCCCCCAAAAATAAAAAAAATCCACAATCCTACTTACAAAAACAACAAAAATTGAATTGTCATGTTCTACCCACACACAACAACCGAAAAAGGACTTGGAGACTTCTGCATTTAGATTAAGATATGTTTCTCTCTTTTCCCCCCCCAAATAAAAAGCCAACACGCTGGAAGAAAAACAGGTTTTCTGTCATAAGTTATAGGACGTTATCTTACAATCAAATGCAAAATGGCAACAGACTTTAGTGGAATAACAGTTTATGGAAATATGAAAGAAATATGCAATCAAGGAAGCTAAACCAGGACTGATATTTTCAGTCTTCGTATGAACCAGCTAGAGAAAAGAAATACAATCTCTTATGGGTATCTTCAGATTAAGAGTTTTACCACCAGTAGCACTAGTGAAAAGTCTAGAAAGGGAAGGGGTAGAAGTGACATTTCATAGAAGTGGCATTCATTATCACAGGGTTTTGGACAGTGGTTCTCAAACTTTTTCGACTCAGGGCTCCCTTGACTTACTGGCCACTGTCCGCAGCACCCCAATTATGATACTTCGGGTGGGGGGAGGAGAAAGGGGAAGCCCCTTTCTGAAGATTCCATGGCACCCTTGGCTAGGCTTGGCAGCACCCAGGGGCACCGGGGTGGACAGTTTGGGAACCACTAGGGGTTGGAGATATATTTCACCTTCAGCACCCTCAGAAAGTAAATGAGTTAGATGCCCAGCTCACCTGTGACCAGTGATGTCTGGCCAACTCCATTGGACAGCTCTTTCATGTCATCCTTGAGATGCTCAGATGTGCTGTCTTTACATAGTGTTTCCATGTCACGTCACATGTGATCCTTAACAAAAAACCATCTGAGAGATGAAAGAAAAGACATAAGATGGTGACTGTTGAGCTGTCATGGTTATGTACCATTAGATCCAGAGGGAGAAGAAACGTGTACAGCTAGGATTTTAGAAATGTGGTTCTTTCATCTAAGCTTTCCACACTGTCGATAGTACCACTGTGACCATAATCACTGTGATAATAAGTAATCACTTTGGGCAAGCTGTGTTTGCCTATCACATCACAGATGTATGTTAGGCACTGGGGAAATTGTCAGTAAAAAGATCACGTGGTCACCTGGTGTAACCGCCTGTGGGGGTGCATCTCCGGTATCAATTCTGTGCACAACTCCCTTGGCTACTCCTGGTTTGCTAGAGAAGACCTGCTTGTACTTCATTAGCAAGGCTCTCACTTCTTTCTGTTGCTCAGGGGAAAGTAAGGGACTGATTCTAACTTCTTCTGGGTTATATTTGGGTTCGCCCCTCCCTTCCCAATAGTGTAAATCATGTTTTTCGTTGTCCGCTTCTTTCATGGCAAACAGGACAACGTTATCCTTCCTGTAGTAAGGCTTGATCATGTTTACATGGACCACTCGCCTGCCTGGTTCTCCATCCTCCTTGATGACATAATTTATCTCGTTCATTTTGGAGATGATCCTAAATGGTCCTGCCCAACTTAATTGTAATTTGTTCCCCTTGATAGGGCTCAGCATTAGCACCTCATCCCCGGGATTGAACGTTCTTTCTCTGGCTTTCCTGTCATACCAGACTTTTTGTTTCTTTTGCTGTCCCTGTAAATTCTTAGCAGCCATCTCTAGATTTTTCTGTAGGGTGTTCATTAGGCTGTCTAGGTATGTAATCACATTTTCAGGATCAGATTCCTCTATTTCTTCCCAACTTTGTCTGAGTAAATCTAGGGGTCCCCGCACTTTTCTCCCAAACAACAATTCGAAAGGGCTGAACCCGGTGCTTTCCTGGGGCACAGACCTATATGCATACAGCAGTTGTTGTATTTTCTGATCCCAATCGTAGGGATTCCCTGCAGAGTATGCCCTAATCATACGCATAAGGGTCCCATTGAATTTCTCCACTAGTCCATTTGTTTGTGGATGATAAGGAGTGGAAGTTATATGTTTAATTCCACAAAGTTGCCATAATCTTTGCATAAGCTTGGACGTGAAAGAGGTTCCCAAGTCTGTCACTATTTCTGAAGCAAACCCCATGCGACTCATATAGCTTAGCAGAGCATCAGCAACTGTCTGAGTTTCTATATTTCTCAGAGGCACTGCTTCTGGATAACGTGTTGCATAGTCAAAGATAGTCAGAATAAATCTGTTCCCCCTGTTGGTGACTTTGGGTAATGGTCCCACTAGGTCCAAACCAATGCGTCGAAAAGGGGTGGAAATAATAGGTAAAGGGCATAGCTTGGCTTTTGATTTGTCGTTACTATTCCCTTGCCTCTGACACACGTCACACCTCTTACAAAAATCCTTTATCTGCTTCCCCATTTCAGGCCAGTGAAAATTCTGGGCTATTCTTTGTTTAGTTCTGGTAATGCCTAAATGAGCAGAAAAGGTGTCTGAGTGTCCCCTTTCCATTATTTTCTCTCGGTATTTTAAAGGAATCACTAATTGCTTATGAAGGCTTTCCCCTCCCCTCCTGGGATTCACTAAGATCTCCCTGTATAATAGGTCCTTCTCTATAAAGTACCTTTCGGGTTTTTCAGGGGTTAACGGTCCTTCACTAACTTTCTCAAAGCATTGCTGCAGTGTGGAATCTGCTTTTTGTTCCTGTGTAAATGTATTATCTTGGGGATTCCTAATAGGTATTAAATCAGCTGTTTCATCATTTTCTCTCATTATTTCTGTAGGAACTTTTATGTTTTTCCTCAGTTGTTTCTTGATTTTCCTTCTGGGAACGAGTCTGCACTAAAACACTTTTAACATGCTCAGAGAGATCGATCCCTATTAAACATGGTGCTGGTAATTGATCAGCTATTCCTGTTTTCCATTTCCCTTCCCATCCTTGATATTTTATTGGAACTTCAGCTACTGGTAGGGTAATTACCGCTGATCCAATTCCCTTAACTGTCATGCTTTCCCCTCTCAAAATGTATTCCTGAGGGATTATGTCTGGATGGCATAAGGTTACTTGAGAGCATGAATCTTTCAGAGCCATAAATTTAGTGTCATTTATAAAAATATTATCCCCAGAACTTTTAAAAAGCTCCTGGTTAGTTTCAATCAGATAACAATGAAGTATTTCAGCTTCTGGAAGTTGATCTTGTTCTTGGTTCTCAGCTTGGGCAGTAACATTAGCTTGGGTTGCTATGGCGCCCTGTTCTACTGTCCCTGTGGTAACTTTGTTTTGCTGCACGCAGTATACTGCCTTAGGCTTAGGCAAATTTCCTTTTTGTTGCCCAAACTCCCTGTTCTTATTACATTGTGCTAAGAAGTGTCCCTTCTCCCCACAACCGAAGCAAGTTTTATAGTTCTTTTGTTCAAAACTAGGGGCTTTTTCCCCCTTTCCATCCCAATTCTTATATCTGACTTGGTTATGATCTGAGGGCTTGCCTACAAAATGGCCTCCAACCTCCTGTTGGCTCTTAAAGTGCCCTCTGGGATCTATTTTCTTGTCATCCCAAGCTTTCCTTCCAACTTTTACCTCAGAAAAACTCGGGTGTCGTATACTGGTGGTAAAGTCTGCGATTTCGCCTGCCGCCTGAACATTTTTCGGCCTCTTGTCTCTCACTAAGTACCTCAGGTCTCCCGGTAATAGTGAATAAAACTGTTCTAGCCCCATGATATTCTTGAGGTCTTGCACTGTCTCAGCCCCCTCCTGTTGCAGCCATTTTTCCATGTATTTTGTCAGATTTGCCCCTAACTGGGAATAAGATTCCTCAGTCCATTTGGTTAATGCCCTAAACTTTCTCCTCAAATGTTCCGCATTAATCCCAAACCATGAGAAACCCAACTTTTTATATTCTTCGTAATCCCTAGCTAGGTCTGAGGGCATCTGAGAGAATATCTCTGCCAACTCGCCACTAATTTGTGATCTCATTACTACCATTCACTCCGCTCCCCTCACATCGAAATCTTCACAAGCATGTTCGAATAAAATAATAAAAGATTCAGGGTCATCACCCTTCCTAAATATGGGGAATCTCTTGAGGTCAGTTTTGGACAAATGTCCCCTCTCAGACTGTGAGTCGTTGTTATTATTTTGGGCTGCTGTTAGCTCCATTCGTCGCATCTCTAACTGAAATTCTATCTCTTTTTCTCTCAAGGTAGTCTCTCTATCTCTTTCTCTGGCCTCAGCCGCCATCTTTTCTTTCTCTATGGCCATCTTTTCTTTCTCCATGGCCATCTCTCTATCTCTTTCTTTGGCCTCAGCTGCCATCTTTTCTTTCTCCATGGCCATCTTTTCTTTCTCCATGGCCATCTCTCTATCTCTCTCTTTGGCCTCAGCTGCCATCTTTTCTTTCTCTATGGCCATCTTTTCTTTCTCTATGGCCAGGGCTATCTCTCTATCTCTGGCCTCAGCTTCAGCCCTAATTGCTAGCTGTTTTAGCTGGAATTCCTGTTCTTGTTGTAATTTCCATTTTTGAAATTCAATGGAGGCATCTCCCCCTGAAACATCTACTTGTCCTTGTCCCTTTGAGGTAATCTCTCCCCTCAAGGTACCTCCTTCCTGAGTCTCAACCCCCTGTTCTGATGTTTCTAAAGTCTCGTGAGGTAATTTTGCCGCCTTCTTCCCTCGTGTGGAAGTCATGCTTATTTATTTATTGTCTTGATTCAAAAGACAAACCTCAGTTTTAAAAGAGCCCTTTTTTTCCTTTAGGGTTAGAGCGTTGCTGTAAGCTTGTAGCTTCCCTGTTAGCAGCTTTCATTTGCGTTACTTTGTTTGTATCTCTGGCACCCAGCCAGTCCCCTTGGTTTGAGACAAATACTTTTCTGTTTGCCTCTAGCCAACAAAAGTAACCTGAATTATTTGATTTAAACAGTCCCAGCTTTTATGGTCCTAAGTTACCTCAGCTTTTTCTGACCCTGGCCTCCACTCTGTCCCCTCAGTGCTCTCCACCTGGAGCCTCTGGACAAGCTAGCCTACTGGTCCTTTTTCAGCTGGAGTTAAACTTATACCAGAAAGTGTTTCCCTCAGAGTTGTTCCCTATCTTAGCCCCCCTGATCTGCGCGTAGGAGCCTCTCCACTAAGCTTTTTCCAAAAGCCCTGGAGAGTTACCCACACCGTTCACGTCAGATCACCCTGACTAATACAGAATCTCAACTCTGGAAACCATTCTTTTCTTTGGCGTCACTGGATTGTATTCGAATCCCGCCGCTGGTCACCACTTTGTCACGGTCTCACTTTTGTAGTCCCTATTTATTTGGCCCTCACAAAAGCTCATGCTCTTTCCTCCTTCTCACGCTGCCACCAGATGTTATTACTTCAAAACATCCATCAACTGCTGGACACTAATGCTGCTAAACACAATCAGTTTATTATACAGGGTGGGGTAGATAATCAGTTGGAAATAGTATTTTCATTCACAGGAAGCAAATCACAGGTATTAAGTAATATTCAGTTCCATTAGATCTTTCTGTTAGTTCTTTCTATCTTGCTCTGACCCTACTGATTCTATTTCCACTCCCACAGCTCAGCTTTCTAACCCTTCCAGCACTTCCCTCTCAATTTCCAATCATTCTAATCTCAAATCAATCTCCTTCAAAATCTCTGATCTCATCTCTAGTCAATCTATTCATATCAATCTCTTCAGACTCCCCCTTTTGTACCCCTCCTTCTTCTCTGACTCCACCTTCTGTCTTCTTCATTGGTTCTTCTGCCAAGGTTCCGTAGTGACGGACAGGTGACGTCTGGGGTATCCGCTACAGTTAGGCACTGGGGAAATTGTCAGTAAAAAGATCACGTGGTCACCTGTATCTTTGAGATCAGCCACTCACATGGTAATATATAGCTTCCTTGCATATCAACGAGATTAAATGCACAATAAATAACATGGGCACCTAGCAAGGCTATTTGCACAGCTTACGTTTTCGGCTCTCTCAGCAATGCATCTCTGGAATAGCATTTCATTTGGGATAGCAACTCCAAAGTGCTGTACAGTGGAACCTCTACTTACGAACGTCCCTAGCTATGAACGATCCAACTTACGAACAGCTCCGTTCGCTAAATTTTGCCTCTACTTGCGAACGGAGCTCCAACTTACGAACCGAAAAAAAAAAACTTTCCTGCCCTTTTTTTAACCTTAGGTCATCTTAGGTTTTTAAAAAAATTCTCCCCCTAGTGGTAGAGTACGGGTTAACCGGCTTTGCATTAGTTCCTATGGGAACTAATGCCTCTACTGGCGAACGGCGCCTCTAGATAAGAACGAAAAACAGCCGGAACGGATTAAATGGTTTTCAATGCATTCCTATGGGAAATTTTGCCTCTACTTATGAACGTTTCAATTTAAGAACAGCATTCCAATACGGATTAAGTTCGTAAGTAGAGGTTCCACTGTAACTGGTGTGACAAAAATCTCCAGGTCAGGCTTTACTTTATTTTTCTAGCACTTCAAGTGGTATCAGGGTCAATTTGTCATCCTGAGATTTTCAGATTCCTGAAACCCAATAGTCCCGTTCACCTTGGCTACATCATAACAAGTTTCTCATAATCAAAGCAGTCTTTCTTCTGTCACAGAGGACAGAGCTTCTGTAGAGTGTAGCCGAGGGAGTCATACAACTGATAGATAACCACATGGAGAAGAAATAGGTCTGCCAGGTTGGCAGCTTTCTATTCCCTGACATGTTGGGGCCAAGCTCCGAGAGCAGGCTATGAGGCCTTAGTGATGTCACAGGAGTAAGCCCTTGTGCAACAACTGCAAAATAACTGGCTAGAATCCTATTGTATCTTTCCGCCATCATAAGGCTTGAGATGTAACATTCAGTAGTGAGTTGCCTCAAGTTAAGAAGCCGGAGTAGGCATTTCCTTTCACACATTGAGTCACACAGCTGGAGTGTGAATGAAAATGCCTACACAAAACTTCTTAACTTACAGCAGTTTACATTGAAAATTAAGCTTGTGACATTATGCTGGTGTGCTATAAAAGGATTCGGTAAACATGTGTTCCAATGTTCCAACCCTTTCACATTGAGCATTGGGGAAAAGATTGGTACCCTGGCATTAAAACTGCAACACACGACAATTAAACTTTCTTTTCTTCCAGCATCTCTCATTCTGCATGTTATCTCCTTGCCTGGAATCCCAATTTGGCACAGTAATCATCATCATCATCATTGAACTACATTCGCAGAGATTTCAGCTGGCACCCTAAGACCTCGTAGCCTTAGCACAGAGCTAACAACTATGTCCATGAGTGCATCTGCAACCAAATCATGGAGTTGGCTGTTGCTTCCCGTAGTGCCTGACTAGTGTGGAAACAACATTTCCCCTCAGAATGAACCCTACCATTAGAAAGAGGGTGAATTTGAATGACATAAAAGCACAGCAAATTTACATAGTTATTGTAATTTTATTGCTACAGATGGGGAAAAGTGCTTGCTGGATTTCCTGCCTCATGTATCAAAATAACTTTGCTAGTTTTGGATATTATTCACCCTGATTTGGTGTTGTTCTTGACCATCATTTGATTTTCTGCCTCAGGCAGCAAAATATTTTGGGCCAGCCCTGCTTTTTCTATACAGTCATGAAGATGTTCCTCTGGTACAAACAGACAGTATATATTTTATACAGTGAAACTGCCTCAACCCTGTTTATGAGAAGGGTGATAATCCAGGTACTTTCACATTTTCCAGGCAGAGTGCAATCTGAAGATCTATAAAATAAAATGCGTAAGGCCTGAAGACATTCACACTCTGCAATTCTCACCTGTCAGGTTTCTAGTCCATATGTTTAAGAAGAATGAGAAGGCTGTCTTGAAGCTGTTCAGACAAACATGGTGCCTTTAGGAATCTTTCTCCACTACTGTAGCACTGGGAAAGTGGAGGAGGCAAACAGCTAGATCAGATATGTTTCTACTGATGGATTCTTTATTCCTTTTGTGTGTGTGTGTGTGTGTACAAAGAATATTCCTAGCTGGTTTTCAAGATTTTATACAACCCTCTCTATCAGATACCATTTTCTCAATCAGTAGGCAGCCTTAGTTTCCATGGTAATTTGCTCTTTTCCAAAATCCAAAAATTTTGACACAATTACATATGCAAGAAATCTTTTCCTGAATCACACAGGTTAAGATATGAGATGAAATGAATGAGTATCTTTTGCTGATTACTTTTATTTGTTTATGTATTTCAAACAATATGCTTGTGCCATATGTCATAGATTTGAAGTTTCCAGATGTTTCAGCATTTGTGGCATTCCAGTTTACTGGAAGGCTCAGGAGGGACTTATCTGAAATCATCCTAGCCTGTTAGCTGACCCGCATTTACTGTTGAATTAATAAAACAGCAAATTTAAATCTTCATTCTAATTTCATATATTGGCTAAAATCCTTCTGCATAGCTACACTTGTGAAACTTGAAGTTATGCAAGTATTAGTTCTAATGACGCCATGGAGAAAGTGCTATTCACCTTTTGCAGGTGTATTTCGCCCTGAGTAGACATTGTCTAGAAGGGCGGGATAAAAATCTAATAAATAAATAAATCAGTCACAATGGGACATGTGTGACTGGTTACATAATCTTCAGGATCTTTGATATCAAAGAGAACAGGAGGATCCAGGCAATGGCATGTATCTGTAGAATCAGAAGGGGTTGTCCTTTGCAAGTTGACATTCGTCGCTTCCAACATTTGCAAATGATTTTTACTTGAATTTCTGGTGTCGCCTCTATGTAGATCTAACTTTATATTACACCAGAACAGAGTTGCAGCCATTATCTTTTCATCTCACAAAAATCCCGGCTTTCTTGACTGCAACAGCATAAAGCAAATCATAAAGTTTCATTCTGAAATAACTAAATAGCTGACTTGGCAACCTTCTATAATCTTTCCAAAATTGCAAATAGCTTCCAGTAATATCCTAATAACAATACTGATCAATACTAATGCTCATGGTATTAATAGTTCAATTTTTGAAGTAAACCAGTGCCAATCCAGAGTTCTCCTTGAAAGTCTGATGTTTATATTAGTAACTGTTTGTTTACATATGAATATATAAATATATAAAGCAAATAAGTATTGCTGTCATTAAAGGAATTACAGAAAATTGGCATGTTCATTATTTCAAAATAAGTGCTTGAGAGATTTATGAAGGTTAATTGATCACTCTGAAATAAAATTAAAAAGTGCATGGATTTATATGAAGAGAAAAGGCTTCTATTTCTTTTTTTCTCCAAAGAAAATGGATTAACCAGACTTTATGAAGCAACCACATTTAATCCCATTTTATTAGTAAAACCCATGCCTTTTCTTTCTCCTTTAAGCCTGCATTCCTGGTCAGTACTTACATGAAAGTCTTTGGTTTCAACTGAGCCAAACCACATGATTATATGGCTCATCTGGTGGCCAACCACAAAATCATAATATTATTTTGCAATCCCCAACCTGAATGGGCCTTCCAAGTTCCAAGGAATCATTACACTTGGAAATATGGTCAGCACCTAACATACATACTGATGTATGAGTCCTCAGGGACTGGAAGAGCAATCTCAGTTGTTTCTGTTACATGTATTACCCTTTAAATTCTTTCACCAAGGGGCTCTGGAATGCCATTCCAGTTAACTTTGTTCCATAACATTCACCTTTTTTAGCTCTGCCTACGTGGCTGAATTTGTTTTAGACAATGTTTGCAATTAGAGGACATGTGACGGAACCTTCATCACACTCCCACAAAGTTAATGTACCAATGTTGTTATTTTCTACTGTGGAGTGCTTTGGAGAGAAACGCCATCATTAACTTTATATGCAGTTCATAGTCCATTTGCTAGGTTGCTTTGCCCTTCAAGTCAGTTTCTTTAATATTTTACCACCAGGATACACATAACATTGCATTAATTTGTGCAAGATGCCGGTTGCACTTTGTTCTGCTCTGATATTCAGGGATAACAGCTATATTTGTATGCACTTGGGTTGGGTTTTTTTTTTTTGGCAGTTTAAGAAGTTCCCCAGAAGTCTGAACACTCATTTTGTACAGACAGAAGTCCCATCTGTGATTTAAGACCTGTTTCTTTTCTTCTTGCTTTCTGTGGACTGCAATCAAAGTAAAAAGGGAGACTAAGGATGGCATAAGCTTTAACAGATAGCGGATTTATGGTATTACAGTACGTGACAAATAAGATTAGATCACATGGCACAGCCCCATTAAGAATAATTGCATAGTAAGTCTTAACTGTGCACACTCACACTAATGTGAAACCCATCCCACCTTCAGTTTTACTGTTCCAACGTTTTCTACTTCCAAGTCCTCTAAAATCTGTTTGATTATATTGGTTCACTGTTCCCTTAATGATTCTATGAAATTTGCTGCCAAAATTTAGAGCACTGCAGAGTACTTATCTTGGTAATAAGTCTATTTGAAGAAAAAAAGAGAGAGCTCTGATTGCAATAAAGACATTACATATCCTACTGGGCAGCTGATATATAAATGAGTACATATAAAATAATAATTAAATCCTAGAGACATACCGTCCTCATGATACCATATGGCTTAAATATGTCATATGTAGAACCATCTAGAAACTGTTTGAATGTTTAAAGGATATTTGCTAATCTGTGCTAGCTAGGAAGCCATATACGCATGACTTGGATTTCAAAAGTTATAAAATATTTGGCCGAAATCCTATTAGTTATGCTTGTCGGTTTAAGTCTAATGGAATAAATCTCAGTGGCAAACAGCCCCGAGTTAACAGGTTGGCGTAGGCAGTTGGTATGACATGCCAGTCACATGACCTGGCACATGACAGCCAATCTATGTATTATTTATTGATTTAATTTCATTTCTTTGCTACCTTTCTCTCAGAATTGAGACCCAAGGTAGCTTCCAGAACAGATTGAAACAAAAGAAGATCAAAGTACAGCAAAACCACAGACATTAAAACAGAATTAAATTCATTCATGTAATTAAGATGCAATTAAAATGAAAGCTATTTAAAATCACTGGGATCTAAAACTAGCAGTAATAATTTACCTTAAAACAGTGCAAACCAACACATCAACTGAGCTTTTATGACTGGGGGCTCTTAAACGCCAAAGACCTGCTTAAATACCATAAAATGGTCTCTGCCAGCTGCCAGAGAGAGAGAGGGAGCAGGGAGGGGAAAAAGTTAGCCTCTCTTGGCAAGGAGTTCCAGAGGCTGGGCATGGCAATCGAGAAGGCCCTCTCTCAGGTCTCCACCAGAAGGTGGTGATAAGAACCTCTCCAGGAGATCTTAACACTTGGAACAGCTTGTATGGGAGGATGCAGTCCTTCAGATAACCTGGACTCAAGTTATATAGGGCTTGAGAGGTCATCATAACCAGCACTTTGCATGGTGCCTAGAAACAGTCCAATAGCCAGAAGCCTATGCAGACTTCTTAACAAGCAGCATTTAAAATTTTTCCATTTTAAATTTGAAAAGCAGGAAGTTAATTTCCCAGTTTCTGCTCTAATTAAGTAATTTCCACATTTAAAGTTCCAAGTTCTAGTTTGGGTATGATCAGACAACCAGAAAGGAAAGTGTGATTGTATTCGGAAGGGTCACTTTACTGGAAGCAATCTCCCTTAAAATGCCCTTGCCATCCATGGAGGAATCCCTCCGGCCTTGGCCCCCCAAATAGGAGCCCTGATGCTGGACCAAAAAGGTCCAACTTGGGCACCAATCAGGGTCAGGCTCGTTTGTGATCTCACGTACATTGTGTGATTACCAGGAAACAGCTCACACTGGACTGTGTCACAAATGGTTGAAAATGTGAGTTATTTCCCTGTGCGATCACACTTTGTGTGTATGTGTGTTTGTTTATGCTTTCAACAGCCTTTCCAACTAGGGCCTCTCCAGAGGTTTCATCCTAGCTGGCAAAGATAATTATCAAGTCTGATGGAAACTGTGGTCGCAGTCTATCAAAGTGTAGCCCAATATTATTTGAAGGGATTTTGGTTGGGGCAGGCTGACCTAAATGATCCCAGTGTGTCACTGATAGCTTGGAATTTTCTATCCTAAGTCACCTTTCATTATAATGACCACTATCTGCCATAATTCTCCTGTTATAGGATTCATCACCATGGAAACATTGTGATTTTCAGCTGTTCAGTCAAAAGGTGGAAGACATGAGCAATAAATTAATAAATAGCAAGCCATAGGTGATTAAAGAATTCACACATTGTCTGCATTTGCCTGACTTTAAGAAATCATATTCACATTCACCACCTTCAAAAGTACACACAGTGTTTAACATGGCTGTCAAGCAATTGCTTTACATTCATACAATAAAGCAGCACAGCATTTTCAGGACTATACTGCTTGAGGGTGCAGGTGCTAGATCTCTTATTTAAATGACAGCCTTGTCTTAAAATGTCAGAAAGAAAAGAACTGCCTACTTTCTTTCTGACGTGTTTTTAAAATATATATAAATAACTACAGAAGGCTCAAAAGGGGGGAGCATTCACACATGCAACCACTCTCTCACTACTGGCAGACCAAAGTCACAGTTTATCTTGCCAATAGCTTAAAACTGTATGTGAGCAGAGATGAGGTAATTCCTACATGTGTTACTTGCAAGTAGGGGAAAAGTGAAATCGATGGGGAAGGGGGAAGGTGATTTTAATGACGTTTTCAGATCTTTCAGTTAAGTAATTGACAGCGGTAATTGTTTTGCTTAAAAGGGCCTTCCCACATGATCTGACAGGATTCAGGACTAGCACCTGACCCCCCACATTAAAATTATTGTGCTTTGCTTTTGCATGTCCCCTGTGTCATCCTGAACCACCTACAGACATACCCCTCTATCTTTACAAGAACATATCTCAACTTCTGCATGGGAAATGCCTTAAATCATTCCAGCTTGAAAAGAAGCCCCCCAGTAGCAGAGTAAAAAACCCACTTTGGGAGCAGAAAAGGAGGGACCAATTCAAATCAGCCCTTGCGTCATGCTGTCAGTAAAATATACTTTGATTTCACCCATTTTATAAGCAGAGCTTATCCTGCGGTACCTGTATTTGACTATGTAGTCACACTCTGTGTTTGACTTCTCACATCTGCTTGTTTTCTCCTTATTACTACTACTTAAAATCAATGACAAATGTAACAATTTTTTTTAAAAAAAATATGAACTCACCTGTAATACTTAGGGTTACTACTTGGCACCCTATTTAATCTTGGTTTCCAAACCATGCTGTAGAAGCATCCTACATGTGTTAAATAGAATTTTCTTCTTTCTTTCTTTTTTAAATTAACATCATTCTGAGAAGCAAATGCTTTCAGTAATAAACCTGGCAACAAGGTTTCATAGAGTGCTGATACAGTGTGGGTTTATTTTTATATTTATGTATTAAAAGGCTTAATGGATTAAAAAACAGTCTCCAAACAAGAGCTGCAGTCTTATGCAAGACCCTGGAAACCGGATGAAGTCATGGCTTTGCAGCTGGTTAAGCTATTCATCTGGAAGTTGAGGCCAGCTGCAGTTGGTGGGTTCCCATCCTCCCCACTACTTGTATATGAATGGCATTGGAAAGCAACAAAAGAGTCTTCAGAGTGGGAGAAAAAGTATAAAAAATACGTGGAATTTTCTGTATCATGCATCTGAATGACTGCTTCTCCTCCCTGTCGATATATGTCTGTGTATAGATGAACTCTACACAGACAAAGTTCCATCTGTCATTTAAAGTCACAGAACGGCAAAATAAAAATTTCAAGCCGCGTTATTAACTTGGCTCTGATTCATGTACTTCACATTTATGGCACAGACATTAAGTCACAGAGAGGGGAATGGAAAACCAATTTGTTTTAGAATTATTGAAAAAGATGGGCAAAAGTTACTCTTTTTCCCTATAGTATTATGAACCCCTTTGAGAAGGCAGCTTTTGTGCCAGGGCAGGAAGAAGAAAGGTTTGCTCAATTGGGTGGGTGTGCTTCTGTTGTGTCCAGCTAACTGTTATTTGTTACCAGGTCTGTGACAATTCCAAATCCACAGTTCTGGAGATAATTTCTACAAATTAGATTATTGGTGTCTCTAGCCAAATGTTGTCCCTCCCCCATTGGACTGGAACTTCCAGATATTAAGGAAGATTTTTCCCCAGCTTCTGTTTCTTTAATACTCATTGTTGTTGTTTATTCATTTAGTCATGTCCGACTCTTCGTGACCCCATGGACCAGAGCACGCCAGGCCCTCCTGTCTTCCACTGCCTCCCGGAGTTTGGTCAAATTCATGTTGGTAGCTTCAGTGACACTGTCCAACCATCTCGTCCTCTGTCGTCCCCTTCTCCTCTTGCCTTCACACTTTCCTAACATCAGGGTCTTTTCCAGGGAGTCTTCTCTTCTCATGAGATGGCCAAAGTATTGGAGCCTCAGCTTCAGGATCTGTCCTTCCAGTGAGCACTCAGGGTTGATTTCCTTTAGAATGGATAGGTTTGTTCTCCTTGCAGTCCAGGGGACTCTCAAGAGTAATACTCATTACCCAGTAATAAATATGGGATCTTAATAATAACAATAACCTTGGAACTACAGAGCTGGAAGGGACCCTATGGATCATCGAGTCTTGCCCCTATCAAGGAGGCACAGTGGGGAATCAAACTCCCAACCTCTGGCTCTGCAGCCAGATGCCTAAACTGTTGAACTATCCAGCAGTTGCCCATGCAAAGCACAAATTGTGCATCTGAGTTTTGTTCCCTTGTCTCTTTCATTGGAGCTGCTTCGTACACCTCTATTGAAAGCAGCTCAGTTGGGACCAGACATACTCCATGGCCAGTGGAATGCTGGAATGAAGGAGAGTGGGAAACCATGTGGATTTTGAATTTCATTTGTTTTGTTTTTTATACAAGACCAAAAATGGACAGATTTGCCTATTTAGGCCATGAGTGTTTGTGCCTAATTCTTAAAAATCTGAGTTGAATCCTTGTGTAGTCAATAATGTCAATGTTGAAGTATTGTTGTGTCACCTCCTTCTTCTGAGAGGCTCTTCATCTTTAATACCTGTGGCGAACACCCTAAGTTATGCATTGTAAGTTATGAATTATTCATGGTATATGTTAATGTGGTTAAGAGGCGGGGCCGAGAGAGATGTTAAAAGGCGGAGCCTGAGAGGAGGAGAGGCAGTTAGAGTCAGTGAGAGTCAGTCAGAGTCTGTGTTAGGAATCTGAGATTGAAGGATAGTTTGGGGTCTGAGGAGTGATTAGTCTGAGTGAGAACTGTGGTAATTAATATAGAAGATTAAAATTGATGCTTGATGAAACTTGAAGATTGTGCCTATGAATTGTTCCAGAAACCAACTGTAATCAATAAACCTGTTCTATTAAAAAGTCAGTACTGAATGGACCTTCATCTTTTCTGAGTAAAGTAAGTTGATAAGGAGATCAACTGGTGGCAAGAGGTGTTTGGTTTGCCTTTGTGAGCTCTGTGTTTAGTGAGACAAACAGGGGCCACGAGGGTGAACGTCACAATACCTAAATAGCTTTCATATCTTCTCAGTGTTGGAATAATTGTGCCTCTTGCATTTGCCCACTGCAGGGAGATAAGTCCATTTTATTTCCTTTTTGTCTGAAAAATTCAGTGAATTTGTACATTTCCTCAAATTCAAGATGGGGGGGGGGAACTTCAAAAAATGAGTAAGGAAAATTAACAAAAACCTCCCTTCAGTAGTCCATAGCTACTTACAGAGTGTCCTGACAGTGCAATTTAGAGATACGGGGGGGGGGGGGGGGAATCCACAGTTGTCTCAATTGTTGCCCAAAGCAGGCTGTCTAGATCCACCGAGGCAGGTTCTCAGGGATCCTCCAAATCTCACAAGAGTTCCTGGCTCTAGCATGAAAACAGAACAGGTGCTCTTTTAAAAAAGAAATACCCTATTTTCTGCACTTTCTGCAGAATGCCTCAGTGCAAAACTAGGGCCTTGTCCCTTTGTGAAGTGAAGCATACATGCATACACATTGCAAACACAAAAGGATAGGCTGATTAATCTTTGTTTCTGTACATGGAATGAAGGACAGCTTGTCCTTTTCCTCAAGAAGCAAAATATCATGGGCCAGCTGTGACTCCAGGTGAAGATGTGAGAATGTAGAGAAACACATTTCTACCAGTCCCCTGCTTCCTGACTAGAGGTTTATTTTTCACTACCAATAACCTTCAAGTCTTGAACAGGCGATTGACAGATTACAGAAAGAAAACAGAGGTTACAAGTATGTGACTCAGCTTTGGAACCTCCTACACTGGACTTCTGACCTCTCAAAATGGAGGCCAGTATTAATTAAGTCCTCAATGTAGTGAAGCCTTCAGAATCCCTGGGTCATTGTTTTAAGAGACGACCAGGTCCTAACATGTCCTCTGTCTTTGCATGCAAAACGTGAAAGCTGCAGAGTAGATGAAGACTTAATATTCAGTCAATTAAAAAAAATGGAAGCATTTCAAAGCTGAAAGAGAGTTTCAATTTTCTCTTTTAAATGTGAATGGGAATATTTTATGCAACTACTTGAGGAGGCAAAGAATGGGAAATGTCAAAGCATACACAGTTAACCCTTTTATAATCAACTGAAAGGAGCAGTCCATAAAATTCACATCCACAGGATGCTATTGTCTACTTGCCTTGTGGAGATGAGGGACGCCTCACTTCTTCTCTTTTCCCTATCACTCCAGGTATCTTTGACTGTCGCCTGACACTTTAGAAAACTCACTACCAATAGCAGCAGCAGGAGACTTGGATTTAGAAAAAGAAACGGTTTCAGATTCATTTTTATAAGCATATGAAAAATGATTCATATTCTTTATATTCCAGCCTTTTAAAAGTCTTGAGCCATAAAAATCAATGGCACTATTGTAAGGCTCTTCTGAATGCATCCTTGTTAAGAGACAGCTGAGGCACTTAATGGTGTGAGTCTGGAAGCTGGGTCATCAGTCTAGTCATCACTTGATCTTCCTTTTCTTCCCAACTCCCTACAAGAGGGCTATGAAGTCACTCCCCCCCCCCCCCCGGACAGGAATGAAGAAAACAGAAAAGTTATTACAAATAACAAACAGCTCCTTTATAGGGTTGTTACAGATATATATTTATTTTGTACCCTTTTAGCACAGAGGAGGGCTAGACTGATCAATTGATTGGTGGTTTAAGAAAACTTACAAAACAAAAGAACTAATACGCTGAAATGTCACATTGTTATGAGTGAAAACAGACAGGCGATTTACTACACTTTCGCCTTGAAAAGCGTTCCAGAGTTTTTCATGGGAAACATATGATGTGGTGTACATCAATATCATTGAACTACCATTTTTTTCACTGTACCTTTCAACCAACAAGCAGTGGTGTTATGAACTAGTTCAGGGTGTTTGGGGCAGGGGGAATTTGGTTTCCCATCTTGTCCTGTTTCAGTTTTCTGGTGAGTGTATTCTGTTTCAAGCTGTAGTCGCTTGTTTCGTACATGTCCTAGTGCTGTTGGCATTTGTTTGAGGGTACATCCTCCTCCAAGTAAGGGCCTCTTTCCTATTTCCATTCTGCCCAACTGTTCTCCCCCATCCACTCCATCACTGAAGTCTTATCCTCATTGCACCACAGCTATATCCTGTTTTTCAGCCGCATGATCTGAGCACATACATACACCTCCAGTACAAGTCTCCTCTTGTTCTCCCTCTTCAGTAGTGCCTCTGCATGCCATCATGACAACATGCTTGAAAAATAGTGTGAAAACCACAACTGACCCTGGGCACGTGGCTGAAGACTCCAGTGCTGTGATCTGGCCATAATATGTTTTGATGCTAAGATGACAGGATGACATAATAAAGAAGTGTGGTATTATCATGAATGATCTCAACCTCTCCCCCAACCCCCAACTAGCCAGCATCAGAATAAAGTGAATCAATGTGTTGCACGGCATGTGGCACATGCATGGGTGGGGAGGCTCTGATAGTTGTAGGTGTGACTTTTCCTGCTAAGTCCCCTTAGCATGCCCACCTGGGAGGAGCAGACATTAAAGCAACAACCACAAGTTGTAAGACCAAGGAAGGAATCAGAGGAGAGGGTTAGCAGAAGGAGTTAGAAGGAGGTTTTCCTCATAGCTAAAAGATCGCTATACAGAACAGATTTTACCAGTGTCTCATATGCCAGAAAAAACAGACAGCTGGAGTAGTGCAGGGATGGCTTGTGGATCAGGACAGCTGAGCACCTCACATAAAAAATTCATGGAGGTGCTTTTTGGGTAGACTGTGGAGTAACTAACAATTAAGGGTTGATTGCATTGTTGCATTTTCCAGTCAAGAGATGATTCTGCGACACATTAGGTCAGGATATGTCTGAATCTCTATCTTTTAATGGATTTGGGTTGGAAAAAGGAGCAAAGAGATATGGTCAGTTGAAGCAATGGAGATGAACTTCAACTCCTTGCATGCATTGAGGAGAGGTGTCCTTGCTGTGTCCTTGACTGATTCTTCCATTTCAAAATAAAGGAAAGCCACCAAAATGGACTTAAATGGATTCAGCTGTTAAACAACATGAAAAAGGTGATTCTAGGAAAACATTTAGCAAAAGAACGCTTGCACTTTAGGTGACCTTTAGAGGTCTTTTCTTCCCTCAGTGGAGACACACACAATCTACAGAATGAGGCTGTATTGTATTTCTGGATTTTTCAGTAAAAACAAAAAGCCTTATATTGCGATTTGATATTGTGATCAAAAAATTTATTATTAAGGCAATAAAATTATGCAGTTTTACTTCTTATGTAATATGTTCTGCACTCAACATGTGCTTTTGGGAGGCAGGGGGAAAATAAACAAGTCTGAGATTTTTAGGCAAGTTACTTGTGGAATGGCCACTATTAGCTAAATGTAGTTTTCGTATAAGAATGAGAAATTTTTTAATATTGCTTTAGGTTCTGTTAATGATCTGCTATTTCGTTTATTTGAACTGCAGTAAGTATGCCACATGATGTTCAGTGTACATATATATTCTAGACATGCATTTTTTTCTGATTAACAATACACCAGTGACTTCAGTGGTTGCAGTTTCCTTCAGGATGTCTTTTGTAAGCAACACTTACCCAATAAGTTAAATTCACTTTTGAGTTAGCAAAAGTCACTTCTCTCCATTCCCTGCAGCCCTCTCTGCCACTTGAGAATCTTCTCTAGAACATTTTCCAGGTCTCTGGGACAGATTTGGGAGGCGCACAGGAAGCTGCAAGGGGAACGGGAAGATTTCTCCTCCTTGTTCTATTGACAGAAACAGTTCCATAAACAGAATGAATGACATTGCTTCAAATATTATTTGAAATATTATTATTATTATATTATTTGAAATGTTATTATTGACAGATTTGCACCCACATGGACACACACAGACATAGAGCTTCTTGAAGTCCGTGAATTGCTTTCATGAGGAAATGGTTTTTGTGTTATTGTCATAACCTATCATCTCATGTCTTTCAAATGGAAATGTGTGGATTCAGTTCAAATCATCTACTCACCCATTCATGCACAGACGCACACACCAAACATTGGCCATCCTCATACACCTGAAGGAAAAGGTCTATGTTGTGTGAACTCACCAAAAACACATGTTTTCATGTTACAAATTTAAAAAGCTCTGCCTCTACAAAACAAGAGAAAAGGTTCTAAATGATGATTCAATAGGAATATAATTTGAATGTAAGCCAGATCATGTCCTTTGGAAAAAAAAAAAAAAGCAAGCCTGTTCTCCCACAGTATTTTTCAGCTGAGTCCATTTTTTAAGGGTGCAGGAAATGATCCAAATTATTTCAGTGCTATAGCTCTGAACATTTACAGACTCAAAGGCAGAAAGATTTGTGTCCACATACCATATAAATAAAGAGGGAGACTAACTCCTAAAACCTATTAGAAAAATTGTATATACAGGTGGAATATCTTTGAAGAATACTAAGATGCTCAATAAATGGAAACTCTGGTAGTTTGGCTTCCAGCCTAGACATAACATGAATACCAGTGGTGACAATAATAATCTCTTAAAAGGTGAAACAGTATTAATTTGCTTTAAAGTCCTGCGAGGAGTCAATACCTTCAAACATCTTATACTTGGAAGTGACAGCTGTATTGGTCTGAAATATCGTGCTCGTTTTTGGCCATATTTTATCTGGGAAACCCACACCACTTCCCCTAGACTTAACTAACATTATATGCATATTTGGGCTGGAGTCTGAAAAACAAATCAAAAAATGGTTTCATACTCAGTGCTAAGTACACTTTGAGTCAGTGCTTGAATATTCATCAATATATAAATTCAACATGATGACAAGTTCATGGAAGTTTCCTAAAACTGAAATGTTTCTGTGAGCCTCTTTTATCTGTTGAAAAAGATATAAGGGGACAAAGAGGCAAATTGAGTATGATAAGCTGCAGCCTCTGCTGTCTATCTACACACAAACACCTCTATCCAACCTGGAGCTGGGAATGAGGATTACTTGCATATCAGCTGGAAGAAAGATATGTATCGACCAAAAGGAGCACACAAGAGGGCACTGATTTACATAGGACTCCATGTGCTAATTTATACACACAGATGGAAAATTAGAAATCCATTTTAAAATTTAAACATAATTACAAGGAATCTCATTTGACTGGGGAAGGCTGTGGCTCGATGACTTATGTGCCTGCTGAGTGTGCAGGGCGCAACTTCAAGGTGTCTGATATCCTCCATTACTTACTGCATAGCTTTACAAATGAAGGAGACCTTCAAAGCGTGGGAGCCTATCTTCTCATTATCCTTCAAATGGAGAATTGTCCTCCCTAAGGATGACACATGGCTGCTCTATCTGGACCCCTGATTCTTCAGGGCCCTAGGTTGTGAGGAAACCTGTATATGAGCAACAGCATGTACAAAGGTTCTGTCCCTATATGTGCAGACAACAAGGGATAAGGCTTCTGACAAGAGTGACACAATGGCATGGCTATTTGGTTCTACCCCAACAATATGTCAGTAAAACCAGAGCCTTTCTGGACCATAACTTCCAGAACCCTGTGGCCGTAATGGTTGGGAATTCCTGAAGTGTTCTGTTTTGTTTTAAGGAACTTCTCCAAGTTCTGAATAAACCAGTTGAAGAGGAATTTGCCCATCAGGCTGAGGCCATATTTCTCTAGATTAATCAACAATATCTGAACATCTGGAATAGCACTATCTAATTTGAGGGGGTGCCCTCCTCCCCTCCCCATAACTCTGTTCTAGATAGTTCATGAAATCTTCCATGTCACCCAGAGTTCAGAGTTTTGTGGGAACTAGAAGAAGAGGGAAAGTTTCTTTTCACAAACTTCTAGGGTGCAGGTACACAGGGGTAGTCAGGAGCACCTTGTTTAAACTTCAGATTTTTAAAACCTGGCACCTATTGCTTCCACTGCCTTGATTCACTGTTGCCATTCACACCCTGTTTTGAGAGCCCACACCACACTTCTCCAATCACTTATATTTACCCTAGAATTATTTATCACCCTCCACAGTCTTCTCATTCCTTTCCTTGTTTTCCATTCTCCCCTCTTCTCACACCTCTCCTGACCATTCTTGGTCTGAAGTCATTTTGGGAAGAATTAATTTTGTCTCTGGGGCACACCAACACACACGACAACTGCAACTGCATTAAGAAATGAAACAAACTGAGCACTGGAAAAAAGGAACCAAATAAAAGCAAGCTAGGGTGTCTCATCGCTGAAATGACTATGTGATACAATGCTACAGTAACTTGGAAAGGATAATTTGAAAGAATAAATAAATGGAGTAGTCAACATCAGCCATGCTCCCATTAATACATCACTGGGGGAGACACCCCAAATGAGGTGTTCACATATGTGAGGAGATGGGGGAAAAGTACACTTCTTAAATCAATCCTATGAAGAAACTGAAAAATTGGGGAAACATGGGTTGGGAACCATTCTGGAAAATTCAGGCTATTCTCAGTCCCTGGCAATGGCTGGCTGGGAGAAAGGTGGGGGCCGATTGTGGAATTAAAGTTTATCCATAGTTTACCTTTTGAGTGAAGACTTCAAGGCTGAGTCAGCTTGTTCCCTGGTACTGTACTAATTGGAAAATAACTTCAGCTGTGTGTGAAGAGACGGAGGTAGACGTTACTTTTGTTTTCACCAGCTTTTGAGGAAACTCAAAGCCTGATTGGCTGACAATCTTGAAAAGTTCAGAAGCTGATGAATAAAAAATAAAAATAAATTCAGAAGTTACTTTACTTGGCTTAGTTATCTCTTATGAGTTGCTATGCTCAGTTGCTGCCTTGTTATGCTGTGTTGGGAAGGATGCATTCTGTGTATGCTCTAAGACTATGCTGATGCTACACTAGTATGTAAGTGTTAGGTGGTTTATATAGCTTGCTTATCTTCTGGTGTGTTTTCTCTGTATTGCTCTGCCATCGATTCTTATTGATGTTTGATTCAGATACCTTTAATGCCTTTTTGAAACTTTTTGAAACTTTTGACTTTTTGCCTTTCCCAGTATCTTTAATAAAACATAAAACTCGTCCAATCATTTGTCTGAATTATTGGCTAAGATTTGTGGTACTTAAAATAAGGTCTTGTCTTGACCACTTACTGGGAGTTGGTAAAATTTGTGGGAGTGGTGGCAGTTCTATCATGCAGGGTTGGTGTAAGAATCTTAAGTGAGCCTCTTAAGCACTGCCACCACACCCACAGAATTTACCAATACTCCAGTCTGACTTAACTACCCAGTGCTTTCAGAAAGCTAAAATAAATCCAACAGTGACACAAAACAGTAGAATATTTCCCTGTGGAGCTAAACACTAAGTTGCTCTATTTCAACATATGAGCCAATATCAATTCATCAGCAGAAGAAAAATGTTACACCCATTTCTGCTGATCCACTTAGTTTAAATTGCCTTATTCAGTTTTCTCCTATTTCTAACTGGCTAATAAGTCAAATAGTGTTTTGTTGTGAAAAATATACTTAGAAAAATATACTTAGGCTGGATAGCTCAGTGGTTTAGCTATCTGGCTGTGGAGCCAGAGGTTGGGAGTTCAATTCCCCACTGTGCCTCCTTGACAGGGGCTGGACTCATAGGGTCTTTTCCAGCTCTGTACTTCTAAGATTATTATATAATTATTATATTATGTTTTCTCTTAAATGTTTGGTCTCATCAGATGCTGGTGTATGTAAGGTGCTGTTCCAAAGACCTCAGCTGCAGCCCTAGTCCAGCCAAAGAATGTTCAGTGCATTCCTTGCTGTTATTTGATAAGGCCAAGCACGCTTTTCATTCTGCTATTACTGCAGAAGGAAAGAAATATCTTCCCAGTGTCCACAAATTGTGTACACTGCCAGACTCAGGAAATGCTAGTGATGCATTTTATAAGTGACAATCTTTCAGAGTCTGTCAATCACTGAGAAAATGTGTTTTGAAGGACAGTTCAGCTGGACATCAGATGAAAACTTGAACATCTCCAGAAATTCAAGTTTAGAGGAAGAAAGTGAAGAGATTCAGAGTAACTAGGGTAATAGTGGTTATTCCTCTTTTTATTATGATTCATAATGGGATGTGCAAATAAAAGTCAACCTGATTTGTATCCAAGTATTTCTCGACAAATTGGGACTGAGCCGCCCTGAGCTGGTTTGGAGGAGGCCCAAACCAGTTTGTTCCAGTGCTTCTGCCAATGTTTACATATATTTCTGTGTTTGCAGATGCAAGGAGAAAAGAAATGGGGAAAAGAAGGGGCTATGAACTGGGATGGGGGCACTCCTTCAGCTTTAGCACCTACAGTATTTTATTTGCCACAGCAAATGGTGCCAAGCCTCCCTGCAAAAAAATTCAGCATTTTACATTCTCAAAACATTGAAGCAACTTAAACGACTGTTAAGGATGTGTGAACTCACCCAGGTGCAACTGGGAGCTCCTTAATAGATGATCTGAAAATGCCCAAATATCACTTTCCATCTTCTTTGGAGACTTTTCTCCAAAGGCCTTACACATTTCTAATTACTAAGCAGTGCAGCCAGCTTTGCAGGGTTAGAAGCCCACTAGTTCCAGCATTGTACTCCTCTTTTTCCCCACACCTAGTCTTTCTCTTTCATATTGATATTGCCCTCCCACCCCCGGAATAAAGACGCGAGACAAATAATATGGGTTAAAACATGGGCCACACTTTATTGATTGTAATTCAAATTTACCATCCTTTGGCAAAGGGGGGCCTGCAGTAGTGTGGAAACAGGTAAATAGCAGAGGTATCCAAATACCCCTTAATTAACAGATGGGCGAGTCCCCGGCCCCAGGTTCTCGTGGTCTTAAAGACAGCAGGAACCTGGCCGGCCGCTAATAAACACCCCCAGACCTCAATCCATCTTTACTTGATGACTGTTGGTCCAGTGGTGGCCCAGCGCATCTTCCCCCCCAAGCACTGTAATTGCACGATCCGCAGCGCTGGGAGGTCCGATGCGCTGTTAGCTTACCTGATCTTACAGTGGGACTCACCAGAAAATACCTGTTTTTTCCGCACTACCCGCCAGTGTGACCGGATTTCCACCAAAATGGCAACACCCTGTTCTAGTGTGGGATAGGCAAAAATTCCCCCCATCCAAAGGCCAATCAGGATGAAGGACAAAAATTCCTATCCGGCCCCAAAGGTGACCAGAAAAACTCACACTAGAATTAGGGCGGGCTGGTGGGTGCCCGAAAAAGAAGAGGGCGGTTCGAGGGGGGAATGCCCCTTAAATAACCTGGGGTTCCCCCCTCACTCTCAGAACTCTTGAGAGACCTACAAGGTCTCGCGCTATCCGTGGGTGGGAGGCAAAGAGCGAGCCGTGCTGCCCAAAACCTCGGCTCGTCAGCGGCTCCAGCATTTGTTATCCCCTTGACCTCAGTACTCACTCAGCTGGTAGCAGCTTCATGTGATTTAAAAAAACCCACCCAGCCCTCTCTCCATGTGTTAACTCCTTGCCTTGACTGTTTCCCTTCACCCAAATTCTCCTTCTCCTGATATTCCTTCCCCACCCACCATGACCCTCTTCAAGTACCAACATTCTCCCTCTTTGTCTTTCTCTGTGTTGCCATGTATTCACTGCTCAAATCAAGGCAATCACATCTGTCTGTTTGTCTGCAGAATGAAAATAGGCAATCCCATCTGCCTAAATATTTGTTTATTGCACAAATCATATGGTGGGTTGTCGTGAAATGCTGTGCCATTTGTGTTTCTTTTATTGCTATAATAGTTGTGTAATCTCTGTGAAATTTTGATATGTTCTGCCCAGGGAGCCTCTCCCTGTCACTATCTTTAGGGTGCGTCTTAATTTTACTGTGCCTTTACAAATCATCCATTCATCTTGATTGTAATCTAGCTGCTGTTATGTCTTCTCCGGTGTCACTGGCAATTCTTTGATGGCTCTTGGACTAGTTTAATTCCTCTTGTTATTTTAATGTTCTTTGTTGGCTGTACCAAGATGTATGCTAGAAGACAGAATTGAAAAATTGCTTAAATAAAGCAAAGACATAAAATGATGAACTATTTCATGTTTTAAACACTGTGTGGCTATTGTTATACAGGCTGTGCTCCAAACCAGGTACACAAGGCTTTTCAGTTGGACTTTGCCTCTGTAGAGTACATCTAGGAAAGCTGAAATCATTGAGTCATAGAATTTACAGTAAGGGATTGCTGTTAAACTGAAGTATATGGACATCAGAAAGCTAATTTCTAAGTACTGAAACCTTCCTCAGTCAGAAACATGCAACTGAGGCCCAGGGTATGAGGCCATCTTTTAATTGCTTAGTGGCATGGTAACCAGGTGTGTGGTATATGAACAAGACTGTCATATCTTGTTAAATCTGGAAGTCCATATGGAATTCATTCTGGCACTGCATATCCTGCAAAACCATTACTTACATGAATTGTTTGCAGAATTAATACCACCTAATCCAATCAACTGGCAAGTACTCCATTGTGAGTACACTGTAACAGGTTGAGATCCCTGACTGGTATGTGAGTGTATCCCAAAAAGGTTACCACACACCTGATTGATACATAGAGAAACAGAGCAAGTGATTAGTGACCCTCCAAAGGAGAGAAGATCAATGCCATTTAAGTGCTTTTGTTCAATTTATCACACACTCAGAAAAAAGAAGGGGTTATAAAGTTATTTAATTTGTTAGAGATGCACACTGACACCTAGATAGATGAGGTGCTCAGGTTCTTCATTTTGCCATCTAGTTAGGAAGGGATGCTCATTGATGCCATTTTCATTGGTGATGTGAAAAGCCTCTCAAGGGTTGCCTCTATCTAATTGTTCCCTCACTTGTGATTAGGAAGAGCTGTCTCTGGGTCAGCAATCTGCCATGCTTTGCAAAAGCCCTTGCCAAGCCTCCCGTCACTGGTCCAAAACCTATGCAAATGAACTTGGACTAAAACTACCCAGCATCTTTCTTGGAAGGACTGGTGTGATAACCTTATTCCTAAAAAAGCACTGGGTTAAGATTAAACACAATGGCTCCAGAGATGAGTAAGAACAAAATCAACTCTTTCCTGTGGTTGCTATTTCTTTAAAGAAAAGAACAACAGGAAACCTCATCACTGAAAAACCAGTCCTCCAGTCTCCTGTGCCTATTTTACAGAAACTAAAAGTTTAAACAACAGACTGATCCAGCACATCCTTTTATAGTAAACCTGCCTAGTGTAATATGTATTAGAGAATACGTAATACGTATTAACTTCCTACCAAAGGAGGCTAAGATGGCCCTGTTATCCCTTTGTAAGACCATTTTTTATTCTGGTGGGCTTTTAGACCAGGTTTCCTGTTGTTCTTTTCTTTAAAGAAATAGCAACCACAGGAAAGAGTTGATTTTGTTCTTACTCATCTCTGGAGCCATTGTGCTTAAACTTAACCCAGTGCTTTTCAGGAATAATGTTATCACATCAATCCTTCCAAGTGCATTATGGGGGAGCCTGGGATGCAACTGCTCCCTCCCCCCATATGCCAGCATGAGAAGCTGTGTATTTTTCCTCAACTGTCTTCCAGAAATGAAGCTATGTAGATATAATGCAGTGATATTACTCAGACGCATAATGGAGTGCTGTGGCCCCAGGGGTGCCATTAGTATTGCTTTTGCCACAGTGGCAAACAGACAAACACGGAAAGAAAGAAAGAAAAAGAAAGAAAGAAAGAAAGAAAGAAAGACTAGCATGCACACACACACCCCTCAGTCTCAGTTTTATATAAACTATCTTTCAGCCCACAGGGGAATGTGGGGTTCTTTGCTCTGCCTTTTTCATCCTCCATGCCCATTAATGTAGCCCAGCCTTTAGAACAAGACAAGTATATCTGATTGAATTTAGCCCTGTTCAGTCATTCAGTACAAGGCCTAATACTTTTAGTCAGTGGAGAGAGCAGGCCTGGTCCCATCTCTCCTCACTCTCACACGTGGGGAGCTAAAGCTAAGAACTAGCAGTCTCTACCAGTGGAGAATGTTTGGGAGCCCTATTTTTCAGGTTTCCAGTAATGTAGGGATGGTCTGTGAGTGGAGACCGCTCTCTTACTAAGGTTTTCCTCTCTATATTCTAGAATAAGAATGGGGAGGTGTAACCTGCTTCCTCTGTTCAAAATGTATGATTAACCTTTCATTGAACAACTAAATACCATTTCCAATGCTTAGTCCAAATATCCAGTTCTGAGGAAAGAAAGAGTTAAAAAATATATACTTTATCCTTGATTTTGTCAGGTTTCTGCAAATCCCACCCACAATTTATCCTCGTTCCTCTTTTATATCACACTGTAAAAGTTTGTGTTCTCTTTCCACATTGTTACTCATGCATGTTTTCTTAATCTGTGCATTTTTTAGCATTTTACCTGATTTTCCCATTGATTAAAATTTATTTGTGCATAGAGATAAAAGTGTGTTTGTGTGCATGTAATTTCAGACACTTTTAGGACCATTATTTTGTGAATAATTTATTTCTCCTATAGTACCATAAACCTTGCAAATGTGCATACTCTGGATTTCTCCTTGCATGAAATCTTGGACTATGTGAAATGGCTACTTTTGTCAAGATAGTCAGAGCCTACAAAATCCTTTGCAATCACCAGTAGGAGTTCATTTTAGACCTTTACTATATCAGCCTGTATCTTGCTATCTCAGTGTTATCACCAATTCTGAGTACTCACTACCTAAAAAGCCCTGGAAAAGGTTGCTGTAAGTCAGATGGCATATAATCATCATCATCATCAACAGAAGGCACCAGGATTCACCTTGCAGCCTTCTGGAAGCAAAGTGGATAATTCACTACTGAACTATAGCTGTTTGTCTAGTTAAGACTGGATATGGTAGACAAGGGGCTACCAAGAAAGGAAACATGTGAATATACTGGGAGGAAGCAATCAACTGACTCTAATTTGGCATGTGTACATATTATGATCATTTTGCTCGCTATCAGTTATACCCAACCCTTAATACAGTCCAGAGTATCATCCAGTGCTCTTTTTCTATTTTTCCTTCTTCCTTGGCTCTTCAAATATTTGTATTTCCCATTTCCCTCTTCTGCTTATACCTCACATAATAAATTATTGACCCATGTTCTGTTATGTGCCGTCAAATTGGAACCAAATTATAGTGACCCTAATAGGGCTTTCAAGGTAAGTAAAATACCTAAGGAGTGGTTCTGCCAGATCCACGTACCCAGTGAGCTTCTATGCCTGAATCCTAGTCTATCACTCTATCCACTATACCATACTGGGTATCATCAGTTTTGTTATAGTTTTGCAAGAAAATACACATCATGAGTGCCACCAAGGGACTCCCAACTTCAAGGGGAAAGTAGGTCCTCTGTGATACCAGAGGGAAACAGTGGCACTCCAGTCAGCCCAAAACAGCATGCCTCATGATTAAGGATGATGGGAATGGTAGTCTAGTAATATCTGGAAGACTTCAGATTTCTCTCCTCCCCCCCCCCCCCCCGTATGACTTTCCATCACTCACTTCTGATAGCTGTGGTTATGAGGAGGGATGTCTCTTCCTCTCTGGCTAGGGGGCTGATCTCATGTGCAGCTAACAGAGGAACACTGTGGAATTGGAATTATACAAACGGGTTAGGAGAGGAAGATGCTGGTTGAGAACAGGGCTTGGCCGCCCATTGGGCCCTTCCAAATATGGATGTTAACAATTTTCAGAATATCTGAAACCTACATTTCACTCTAAATAGCAAACAGCAGTAGAAAAAACTACACCTACGAGAGTGGTAGAATAGAAGATTACTTCTATTTTTGTTTTTGTCTACACTATGCTGTGTGCATAGATCATACTGATCCCCAGTCAGTTGTTTACTCTGTGAGCCCTCTTGAAGTTAGGACTGTGTCCAGGAACTGAAAGATCTCCTTCTGCATGCTATAGTACTTATTCCATATCCAGCACAATAGAAAGCACAATCATGTGGTGGAGCAGGGGTAGTTCAAAGATTGATCTTTATAAATTTGAAGCAGCATGTTCAGGTTAGGCAGATTAATTAAAGGAGCCAGGTACACGCTGTTATGATACCAAATTTACATCTAGTATTAAAGCTGCATTAGTGCAATAAAATGAGGTATTAATCCTGAGTGGCGGTAATTAAATCTGAACAAAGGCCACGGCAAACCTTTCAATCGGAACTCAAAAAGGATGTACATGCCAAACTAAGGCTGTCTATCAATGACAATGCAGCTGGACTTGCCACTGATAAATGCTACAATAAGGCAAAGTAAGGAAGCGAAGAGAAAAAACCCTGAAAGCACCAATTAATTGATTGCTATTTTAAGCAACACACATAAATCATTTTAAAAATCATTATAAGGAATACATTTGCCATTTGCCAATACTATACTTTTGATTAAATTGGATACAAAGTTGTGCCTCTGGGAACCCCTTTGAGACAAGCAGCTAGTGAGACATACATTCACAAAATGTGATATATTATTATATGTAATTTCTCAGCATTCCCATCCATTTCCCACTAGTTATGTAGCAAGGACACCAGACTGGTCATAATATGCTCTAGGACTATATTCTGGAGCTACTAATTCTTGGAGAACTCACTTTTTTGGGCGGGGGACTATAACTCACACTGGCCATGTTCTCTTGGGGATTCTGGGAGAAGTAGCCCAAAAAAGTAATGTATCTAAGCTTTGTGAGTCCCTCCCATCTTTGCCACAAAGTAATCTGGAAGCATAATGGACAAGGGCACAGCCTAAGGGCACATAATACAACTGCTCTTGCAGACGAAATCTGGGTTTGATCAGTGCTTGGAGGGGAGACCCTCCTGAGAACCCTATAAAAGTCAAATAAGCATGCACGGTAGCAGTAAATTACAAAATAATACATAAACATGCTTCCCACTGATGTCCTGTTTCTTTAATTTGGCAAAACAGCAGACATCGATGTGCATCTTAATGTGGTCAGAGGGTTTGTGTGTGTCAGGGAAGATGAGCCCAATACCACGAAGAAGGAAGACTCCACCCAAGTTGAGACTCCTAGAAAGATCACTCAAGGTGGAAGGGTCAAAGCTGAGATACCAGACTCATAACTATTTGGTCTCTTCAGGAGCTAACAACTGCATCAGCAAAGGAAAATTGATAGTGCCAGTGGGGAGGGGAGCAGAGAAATTCTCAAAGAATAGCTACTGGACAACAGCACTAATGGAAAGGACACTGTCAGACATTTTCCCACAAATAATGGCGGTGACACTCAAGCTAACGCAAGTCAAGAGAACAACAAAAATGGAAAAATATGAGATCTTCTTGAAGAAACCAAAAGGAAATTTAAACCAAGATTAGGGATGTTGTAGGATCAACAGGGGGATATACCATCAGTTCAAGATCAAATAAAGAGAAAATTAGAATGATTTAATGAAAACCTACGCAAGAGAGATGTAAGGATGACAGATTCTTTTAAAGAAGAAACCATTGAAGAAGAAGCTGCAATTTTAGAAGGTGCAATGAAAGCTGCTCTCGAAGCAAATGGAAGAAATACATCACCAGATCAGATATCAACAGAGCTATTTGAAGCTACAGAGACTAAATCTATCAAAATCCTAACAAGACTATGCCAACAGATATAGGAAACAAACAAAAAAGACCTTAAAAATGCATGATGTCCAAAGCACGTTAGTCTCAGTGTCATCATTTTATCTTCTAATAAGAATTCTGAGGCTATCATACTTTTGGAGATATCATTAGAAGACAAGACTCACTGGAAAAGACACCAATGAAGTGGGAAGAAAAGAGGGAAACCTACAATAAATGACTAACTCAAAAAAAGAAGCTATAGCTGTTAGCTTGCAAGACCTAGGCAAGACAGCTAATGATAATACCTTTTGGAAGTCCTTAATTTGTGGGCTCACCATAACTCACAAGCAACTTGATGTCACATAGGAACAAAACACAAGCAGCCAAACTGCTTGACTAATATTCACATCCCAAATGTTCTACGGAAATCAAAATGTGTTCTACCAAAAATGAAAAAAAAGGGATGCAAACAGCACCTTTCCCAATCAGTCTTCCTCTGGTACAGATTTCAGCAGGATGCTGGAAAACAAGGCAGCATTCAATTGTAACCATTTTGGATTGTAGTCAGCAAAGCATCACATTACTCAGCCTGCAGCAGGGAAACGCAAATCCCTGAGCCTGTATTTTACACTTCAGACGAGCTTAGTGTGCCTGGAAATAATGATGGACAGTGCAAACCAGTGCCAAGTGTAATGGAAGCAGGCAGTGTGTATACATGTGCAGGATTCTCTGCATGCTGCCAGTGAATCACAGGCTTGACCTGCCACCCCTTCTGCTGTTCTGGTTCTTGGCCTCAGTCGAGCAGACGCTGCCAGGCAGGCTGAACCGTGCCAGACGCTGATACGAAGAAAAATCCATTGGGCTTTGGGGAGGGGGGGAACTTGGAGTTGTACATATTATTTACAGCTTAGCAATAGTTGCAGTGAAAAGAGCTTATGAAACCCCCATTTGGCTGGAAAGCAGGTACTCTCTCCTACAGAGTGTAAGTGGGGCTAGTTAAAAGCTAGTGTAGTTTGTTTACAAATGTATGTTTGGGCTCCTTTGCCGAATCCAGCTGATGCTCCCATTTCCATCATTCCCATGAGAGGCTTCCACATTAACTGAGAGCAGATTTTTGGACGATATTATTGGAAAAGGATGGCTGTCATATGAGTCTCTGAAAATACATATTTTGTTGAGACTGCAGAACTTCTGCTTCGAGCTGTCATCTCCAAATGTGTTTGCCTGGTTTCTTCCACTTTGATGGTTCTTGAAGAGCCTCTCTTTACAAAACTGGCTCGGAACAGTGCAAACAACAAAAAATATATATTTCAAAGTGATAATTCTAAAATATTCCCATGCAGTGAATAAGTAAAATGAATCTGTAGATAGAAATACATGGGCGTGCTTGTTCTCTGCACCAGGGTTTGAAAGTCAACTATTTACAAACAACTAGTTCTAATTTATTCTGTCCCTCAACAGCAAAGGCACAAATAACATACTTCACAATTTTAACTTAACAGAAAATTGCATTACTCCTTTCACAACGTAATTGTAACATTTCAACTTCTTTTAGAGTTAGGATAGTGAAGAGCTTGAGAAATTTACTCTTTGGACTCTGCCTCTCAGAATCTTGCAACCAAGATGGTTGAAAAATGTTAAAAACTCTCATTTGATGGCCGAGATGGACTATCACTTGGTTCAAGAGCAAGCTCTTTCTATGCCTTGTGTACTGTTATGGGCCTTCAGATGACATTAAGGGAAAAGTGTGTGTTTTGCACCTAACACCAGCAGCCAGCCCTTTCCATGGGAATCAATCCTGACAAGTTTCAGACCAGAGAAAGCACGGAGATTTGGTGAGAATATTCTTTACAATTTTGTGGCCTTCCAAAAAAAGAACACACTCATCCCTTTCTGCTTTAATGGATCATTTTTATGTCATGATAACGTTCAGAGATGGCCCTGGTTAAGAAATCTGCAGTTTTAGAAGGATAAGTCCAGTTTGTTTGTTTGTTCATTTGTGTGCAAGTTGAGTTGGATGGGGGAGTAGTGAATCCCTTATCCTCCACCACCAACCATGAGCCTGGGAGCAATCTGAGGGTATAGGCCATCTAAGTATCCCAAGCAAGAAAACTAAAATAGATTAAATGTTGCAGCTACCAAACACAGAAACACTGCTCTTTTCCTCTCCTTCTCTCCCCCCACCCTACTGTGTTCCTGTTGTTGTTGTTGTTGTTTCAACATATATACTGCCCCATAGCATTAAAGCACTCTCTGCACACTTTACAATTTAATTATGCAGGCTACACATTGCCCCCTCCCAGCAAGCTAGTTACTCATTTTACTGACCTCAAAAGGATGGAGGGCTGAGTCAACCTTGAGCCGACTTCCTGAATCCATTGGGATCGAACTCAGATTGTGAGGAGAGGCTTGACTGGAGTACTGCAGTTTAACCATTGCACCATGGGGTGTGGAGAGTTGTGAAGACACAATGTCTGTGGTGAGAAGCAGGTGATAAAGACAGGTCTACTGAAAGCTGAAAACACTTTATAATGTTTCAGAGAAGTGACTGGGGCAGTCTTTTCATATTTGTGAAATCAAATCTGAAAGGAATGTCATCCTTAAATCCTGAGGACCCATCACTGAACAAAGCAAGCTTATTTGTGCACTCATGGAAGTGAGAGAAACAACTCCTGTAGAACTCATGCTTGCATTAATTAAAGATTTTCTTTTTCTACTCAGACTATCTCTAATGTCTCTTTCTGGCCTTTGTCTCTGAATCTGAATTGTTTATGAATCAATACAGGTTGGTTCTCAGTTTGTGAGTGGTCCAAATCCAAAGCACACCCTAAATACCTGGGTTGTGTCCCAGTGTCGGTATGGATTGCTGGTTCAGCAGCAGAATGCATGACGACTCCAAATCAACCATGACTGGAATTTCAAAACTGGCTTGCATATCTCTTGCCGTCTCAGTTAATATGCAAACCTGTACATGAGGAAATACATTGAACAGATAATTTCAGGGGTGGCTGGCATTCAGTGGTATGCCTTCGCATTCTTTGCAAAGGGTTGTTGTGTGAATTTGACATTTGAATAACGTTTCCCCTCCCCAGTTTATACAAGCAGTAAAAATAAAAGTAAAAGGTTACGTATCTTAGTGTTGTCAAGATTTATAACAATAGCACATCTTAAGTGTGTTTTATCGGTTCCTCGAGCCATTCTAATTAAAGAGCAACCTACACAAAAGATGTGATTTTCAGCAAAAGGGAGAGTGTTTGCAGAACATTGAGAAGCCGTATGGCATTTTCAATACCTTCAAAATCTTGTAAAAGGTAAAGGTTGCCTTAGATTCTGACCCGTTTTACAATCTGGATTAACATTTGCCATCTAAACAGCAGGATTAGAAACATTCAACTTGAACATCTGGGCTTCAGATTGACTCCTGGCTGATGCTTACATAATGCCATTGTTGATGGTATCGTGCTTGCAACCCAAGCAGCCCTTGGGAAGCATATCTTACAAACAGCTCTTCCCGGTGCAGTGATGAGCACACACACTGCACTGGTATGGCTGGGGGAAAGGCAGCCAGTGAGCTGCAGTGTGCTCTGCATAGTGCCACAGCAGAGAAAAACCATGGGCTACGTACCTGTTGTGACTAAGCAAGGCTGGCCTGACTGTTGGACTGTTGTAACCATTGTCCTCATAGCCACCAGGGAAACTTCGGCAACCCTCACTTTTCTGCTGCTGGAGCTCCAAAGTAAATGGAAGCAAACGGGGGACATTTTGTGGCTGTGCTTACTAGGAACGCCAAGGGATCTCGCAAAATTACTCATTCTTGTTACGATGAGAATATGTGAACCCCTGTGAGAAACCTTGTTCCAGGAGTGGGGGGGGGGCAGACTTTTTGTGTGTGGTTTCTGCAATTTGTGCAAAGTATCTCTGCACAAAATGAGATTTGTAAAGGAAAGCATTTACACATGTACACAAAGTACAGAAGGACTGGCTGACTAAGCAAAAAGATAGAATCAGCATATCTGTTGGTAGCATATTGCTAGCATCTTAGTTTTGCAAAACTTATCTATCACATAAATGACATATCAAGATTCCTCTCTCTCTCCATCTCTGTCTTTTCAGTCAGGTATGACTTACTTCAACCTTCCTCATCCTGGCATCCTTGAGATTGTCAGGTCATATAATGTCTGAAGCCTGAATACCTCCCTTTAGAGCCATGGACCAACAGTTCAGGTGTTCTTTTCTTTGTGTTTTCTTATCAGTTCATGCTTGACTGTTAGGTCATTACGAAAGAGATTCTTTCTGAGGTAATCTTATTTTACATTGACCTTCCTTTCAGAGTTGGCTGGTCACCTGGTGGATTGCTTCACAGTGACTTTCAGTAAACTGCTGTTCAAACCTAGTTTTTAAAGCACAATGCACATTTTTCAGAATTGCATTTTTTACCGTTCCTTTAATTGTTTTAACACTATATACATTTAAAATCTCAAACCTTGACAAGATGTTCAGGACTACAACTCTCACAGTTTCTGACGATTGGTAATCCTAACTGGGGCTGTTAAGAACATATGTCTGAAATATCTGGAGGACCCAGATTGGCTAGGACAGACATTCTACAGGTAGGAAAATTCAAATTTCCAATCTATGTATTTCCCTGTATGTCTATATATGTGCCATCTATCTGTCAGACAATAGGAAGCTCTCCAGGATTTCAGGCAGAAATCTTTCATTTTCTCTTACACCATCCCTGTTTAAAATGGAGATGCTGTTATGTGCAGATCATTTCCAACTTATGGTGACTATGAATTAATGACCTCCAAGAGGTCTAATACTAACAGCCTTGCCCAAGGGCTGCAAATTAAAAGCTGTGGCTTCCTTTATGGAGTCAATCCAGCTTATATTTGCTCATTTTTCCTGCTGCCTTTGGCTTTTCCATCATTATTGTTTTTCCAAAGAGTCTTGTCTTCTAATGAAGTGCCCAAATTCTGGTAGCCTTGGTTTACTCATTTTTTGTTCTATGCAGAAGTCAGACTCGATTTGCTCTAGCAACTATTTTTTTAATCTTTCTGGTGGTCCATGGTATCCATATGTTTTTCCCCCAACACCCCCCCCTTTTTTTTTGCCTGCCAGTTTCTTCACTATCTCGCTTTCAGATCTGTACGTAGTAATATGGAATATTATCATATGGATAATCATGGACTTCAGGATCTTTTCAAATTATTTTGCTTTCCATATTTGTTGGCATATTCTTTTTAGGCTATTGACAGGTTTCGTCTCCATAGCTTGAAATAGGTCTATTAGTGTCTCATCTGTTCCTGGTGATTTATTTCCTACAATAGTTTTGAGAGAAGTTTTCACATTGCTTTCTAAAACTGCAAGTTTTTTATCAAAAGATTCTTCTTTAAAAGAACCTGTCATCCTTGCATCTCTTCAGTGTATGACTTCCATTTTCTCTTAATTTTTTAATGATCAGACATTTTTATATGACAATTTTATAATGATCAGATGATCATCAGGGAACTATGTTGTCTGATCATTATTTCAGAATCCCTAATCTTGGTTTAAATTTCCATTTGATTTCTTTTACTTTTGTGTTGTTCTCTTTGATTTATTTGCACTGATTATTATAATTCTCTTTGTCTCTACTTTATAATTGCTGAAAAGCTGTATTCCAGATTTTGATCCTATTTCTGTTACACTCTACTTTTGCTTCATGTCTGTCACTAACAATTTAAGACTAAGAATTTAAGACTAAGAAGGTCCACAAAAGCTTATATTAAAATATAATAGCCTTTAAGGTGTCACTGCACTTTTGTCTCTTTTCAATTTTCTTTTGTTTTTGCTTAATAATTTTATTTCTTTGCTTAATAATTTTGTTTTTGTTTAATAATTTTGCTTAATAATTTTGTCTTTTTGCCTCCTTCAACTGAATTTAGTAATGCAAATCTGTTCTTTATATGCACTTTAAACTGAAATGTTATTTAACTAATTTTGGCATCCACCCATGTCATGAATCTTCATGTGATATCTGCATAGACCAATGGGAGTGCTGGAGGGGCGGAGTCACGAGATATAAGAGACTCAGCAGGAGGAGGGGGAGTTTGAGTTGAGGAAATTGAGAGTTTAGAGAGTTTGGAGTTTGGGCAGGAGAGTGGTGGTTGAGAGTGGATGAAGGAGGATGTTTGTTAAGAGTTAACAACATTGCTTGAACTATCATCATCTGTAACAATAAACAATTTCTATTTGGTTCTATTTAAAATGACACATGGCCTGGACCTCAATCATTAATAATAGATAATGTTGATGTAATCAACTGGTGGCAGCTGGAAGACACATAGCGTGAGCTCTTAGTTTGGTGAAACAAGCAGGGGCCACGTGGGATCATGATACTAATATTTTTGTATTACGATTCTTCAAGTATTCTTTTTCAGTTCTATTCTACTTTTTGATATTAACCATTCTTGTTCAGTGCCACAATCTGTTCCTGCTCTTGATATGGCAAAAAGAATATAGCTTCACCTTTTCCTGCTTCCACTTACATAGTTTGTTTGCTTTCTGTACTGTTCATCTCTGTGTGCAGTAGTCTGTGAACTTGCCTGAATTGTGTATAATAAAAAAAATGTTGGCTTCATAACACTCTATGTGTTGCTCCTCTGATTTGTTTCTAACTCCTAGGGCAAATTCTCCAATGATACTTGATCCTCCTTTATTTTCTGCTTTTCTCATTTATCAGCATATCCTGGTTTGGTGTGTGATCACTTGTATCAAAGCTTTCAATTTCTTCTTCCTCAACATCTGTGAATGATGGATATATTGAATGATATTATTTGGTCAGATGTTGAACTAAGGACCTGAACTGCTTGTACTACATTTTGCTTCACTATTAGAGTCACATCATTTCTTCTGAGTTTTTAATTTCCCACGTTAAAAACTTTGTAGGCATCTGGCTGAAAACATCTTATTTTAGTCCACTTTAGTTTGCTCACACCAAGTGCTGCAATGTTTAGATTTTCCATTCCTTGTTTTGTATTTTTATCTTAGCTTGATTCATACATCTGACATGGCATGTTTTAATTATATGTGATGTGCAGGATCAGACTTTGGTTTTGCATCTGTGCACCTCAACAATTATACTTACTTACAGCTTTAATCCAGTTGCTTCATTAGTGACAGCTCAATTTTGACTTAACTTTTGCTCTTGACTTGGGATTCTTATTTCCCACCACTATCTCTGGCTTCATTTTGGATTGTCTCATCATAAGGGTTTTGAGGTCTAAAGTTTCCAGAACTGTTCACCATTGCTTTCTTCTGCACAGAGTGAATGTTACTGCTCTTGTCTTTTTAAAAAATCCTCTGAGTGTCAGCTCGCACTATTACTGCTCCACAGTAGCTGCCCCTCAAGAGCTCCTGTGTCCCCATCACAATTTGAACTATCCATTCTCTTCCGCTGGTGCAACTGTTAATTCCTGAAGAGGATGGGTGCACTTATGTCTCAGCTTTGACCACTTCACCTTGGGTGACTGGTAGGAATCCCATCTTGTAATGGAATCAAGCCTGCTGACAATATTGCTGTCAGCTCTCAAACCTTCTCACTAGGTCAATGTGTGTGACTTTCTGAGATCTGAGATCACTGCTAACTGGGGGTGCCAGAAATTTAATATGGCACCTTTTACATGCACAGCCATGGGTGGTATCAAGGCAAGAGAGAGAGACAAACAGACAGACCAAAGATAATGCAGGTAGCTCATAAAATTTCAGATCTGAATCATCACTCTTGACTGGCTACTTTTTTTTTAAAGCCTCAATAGGCATGATATGACAAGCAATCAGTCCAGAACGGAAGTTGTTTTCTTCTGTCTGTTTGATTTGAGGAGATCAAACTTTATATATACACACATAAACACTAAGCAAGGCAGCTTCAGTGCAGATTTAATTTCAAGTTTTCCATTCTGAAAGAGTAAATACATCTTTCAACTCACAAATATCCTTATGGTTTATATCTCCTCCTAAAAATGAAAGACATTTCCTGTACAGCTATTCATTGGTCTTCTGAGTTTAATTGGCCAATTTCTAGTCAAAATCCAAGTTGGCTGTTTCCTGTGGAGGAGATAAGTCACTTGACAGTCAAATCCTCCCCCTCTTTTTCCCTGTCAGTGTCTCATTGTAGTGGAATGTATTTGCAAATGTTACAAAACATTCCTCTCTCTCTTATACATGTATTGACCCAGAAAGGTACAATCTCCTGTGGTCACCACTGTAGGTTTCATTTTAGGTTGATGAGGAACTACCAATAAAACAGGTAACATAATACTTTGAAAGGGACGTGGTGGCGCTGCGGGTTAAACCGCAGAAGCCTCTGTGCTGCAAGGTCAGAAGACCAGCAGTCGTAAGATCGAATCCACGTGACGGAGTGAGCTCCCGTCGCTTGTCCCAGCTCCTGCCAACCTAGCAGTTCGAAAGCATGTAAAAATGCGAGTAGATAAATAGGTACCACCTCGGTGGGAAGGTAACGGCATTCCGTGTCTAGTCGCGCTGGCCACGTGACCACGGAAACTGTCTTCGGACAAACGCTGGCTCTATGGCTTGGAAATGGGGATGAGCACCGCGCCCTAGAGTCGGACATGACTGGACTAAATGTCAAGGGGAAACTTTACCTAATACTTTGAGGAGCAAAAAAGCTCCTCCCAACATGAGAAACAAGCATAGGTTTAAAGAGAAGGTAAGACGAAGGAAGATAAGAAAGAGGGACAAATGCTAGCATTGTTCATACTTCGAAAAAGGCATAGTTCTTCAAAAATGACGTTTTAAAATGCACATCTGCAAAATGGCTTTTAAAGTGATTCTCTCCTTGATTGCCACCCATGGCCAACCAACCAAACCTTAAGCAAAACACTGTTTCCTTCAGCTAGGCTGTGTCTATACTCTGTAGCATTTAGAAGCAGTGGGGGTGGGGAATAAAGAATGTAAGTCTGGCATTGGAGAAAGGAAATAGAAATAGATTTAATTTTTAATCCAGTGCCAAAATCCATTTGACAATCTCTTGGCCTTTGGCCATTCGCAGTTGAGGCTGACATGAAGATTTGTCAAACCGGGTTAACATTAAGGTTATTCTAAATTGTGCATGAATTGGAATTTTTATTTTTGGAGAGCCACAAAAGAAAGAGACAAGGGAATTTCTCCATTGAAATGTTAGCATTTCAATAGAGAATGGGTGGAATGTCAATTGTCCATCCACAGACAGAAATGAATCACTGAGAAAGTGCCACTATAAAGGCATGGCTGTATTATAATGTCAGGTTAAAATCAGAATGTTCTTCAACCATTTCCCCTTCCATGTACCAAGGGGAAGAAGTAATTATTCCCAACCATTTTAAAATTGAATTTCGTGTTTGCCTATAACATACCAGTGTGTTTGAAAAACAGTTAACAAAACAATGTGGTGTTTTGTTGAGCTCTAAGGTTCTCTGGATGGTAAAGCTAGATTTGGTTTGCAAATTTGATCATGTTGCGCTATTCCAAAGTACCACAACTCTTTCAGGAAGCCGTTTACTTTGTCACCTGAGCTAACTCTCCTTTTGTTGTATACATGATTCTCAGCTCTTAGTTTGATGACAATGTCAACGTTATGCCAGTGCATGCAGCTTCATTCAGTAAATGTAAGCTATATATGGAGTCAGGAATATTTGAGTGACCAGGAACGTGCAGCTCCTAGAGTATTTCACAACTATTTCAACCAGTATCCACGTTCTCAACACAACTGCTGGGTCATCCAGTATTTTAACATCCACCACATATGTGTCAGAGTTTTGAATTTCTTGTCAAATTCCTCTAGCTGCACAGCAGAAATGCAAGGGATTCACAGAGGAGAATTAGTTCCAAGTTCCCCAGAGTAGTCCAACCCTTTCTCTTATCAATGACTATTTACAGGGTTAATGTCTCAGTCTGAGACATTATTTGGAGAAAAAATAAAAAAACATTTCATTTACTTACAGTGAACAGATAATAGCAAGCTAACAACACGTTTTCAGCAACAGGCCTCAACAGACTAACTTCTTCTGACAAAAGAAAGAGAAAGAGCTACAGAGCAGATTGGCAGAGTTCTCTTTGAATGAAAGGCAGGAAGGAACAATTATCCAGTGCCAGATAGATTGGAAGTCATCCCATCCCAGAAACATCCCTCCTAGCTACACCAACTAGAGGCAGCATGCGAGGTTACAAAACTCCAACAATATATGCCTGAAGTTTATCAGTACAAACTAGGACAAGTGTAGAATGTTGTGAGGATAAATTGTGAAGTGCAGGTGGCCATCATGAATTCCCCCATAGCCATACCTCCAGGGAGATCCCAAAAAAACACCAGTATCAGGTATTTTTTGATACCAGTAGGTCTTCATTGCTCATTGGAATTATTCCAAATAGCATTGCAAAAGGAGTCACCCCACCACAAGCTATTGCGGTGGGAAAATCTGTTTCTCTCCAGGTACTGGGGGCATCGCAGCTGAGCTCAAAGGGAACCAAGAGGTTGGGAGCGGGGGTAATCAAAAAGTCTTGCTGCTTTCATCCTGTGAAGCTAGCCACACAACACCATTAAGCAACAGAGGTGACTTTTCCAGACAGAAACATGGCTGTGCCATGGGTTCCGTGGTGTTGCCCATTGTTGCCAACGTATATGTGGAAGAAGTGGAAAAGAAGGCACTAATCACCTTCCAAGGGACGACTCCAACCCATTGGTTCAGGTATGTGGACGACACCTGGCTGAAGATCAAGATACAGGCCTTCACAAACCACATAAATGCAGTGGACCCAAATATCAAGTTCACCAGGGAAGACACCAAAGACAACCGGCTGGCTTTCCTGGACTGTGCAGTCATCATAGGATCCAATGGCAGCTTAGGAATAGAAATTTACAGAACCCCCCCCCCCCCACACACACACACACACACACAGAGATCAATACCTGCGATTTGACTCTCATCAACCATTGCAACACAAACTAGGGGTCATCAGGACGCTAAACCAAAGAACAAGAAACATCCCGACCTCCACAGAAGCCAAGAAGAAGGAAGACGGACATCTGAGGACAGTCCTTAAGGCCTTTGGATATTCAAAATGAGTCTTTAACAAGGAAATGTCCCGACCCAGGAGGACAATGGAACAGTCTGAGATCCAGAGCCGACGGAAGAACCTGGTCATTCCTTACATGGCAGGTGTGTCTGAAAAGCTCAAAAGGATTCTTGGTAAACACCACATACCCGTGCACTTCAAACCCACAAACACACTAAGGCAGAGACTCATCCACCCAAAAGACCGGATACCAAAACACAACAGGAGCAGTATAGTATATGTGGTCCCATGCAAAGAGGAGTGTTCGGAGCTCTTCATTGGAGAAACCAAACAGCCACTAAACAGGAGAATGGCCCAGCACAGGAGGGGCAATGGCTCAGGACCACAGTCAGCAGTGTTCGTTCATTTGAAGGACAAAGGACACTCATTTGATGACCAAAATGTACTCATTTTGGACCAAGAAGCTAGGTGGTTTGAGAGGAGTCAGGGAGGCCATACATGTGAATATAGAAAATTCCTCTCTCAACAGGGGTGGAGGCCTTAGATACAATCTGTCACCTATTCATCATGCTGCCCTTTCATCTGTCCCCAGAAAGACTAGGACACCAGAAACACCACTGTTAACAACTGTTAACGGCCCGTTACAATGGGTGGAGAAGGACTGCAAAAGTGGGATTATCCCTCACCCCCAGTCCTTTGTCCTTCTAACAAGCCTATTCAGACCAGGAGGAAGTGAAACAAACCAGAAGAATATATATCAGGGGTCTCCTACCAACTCTCCTCAGACTGAAGAAGCTACTTGGATGAGTAGCGAAAAGTTTCAACCTAACAAGAAAGAAGTCCAGGTGCCATGACTCAACTTCCAGATAACCACACCTGGATGACTGAGAATCTTCACAGACACCATTAAGCAATGGGTCGGTCTGTATGCTCCAGGGTGGGCCTGTGTGATACCAGGACTGCACCATGTCTAAAGACATATTGGGATGCATGTGTGCATGCCTTAGTGGTATCCTTGTAAAACATGTCTGTGTGTAACTTCCACAGGCAAAAGCTCCCTGTTTCACACAGAATGCAAGTGCTCCAAGGAAACTTACAGCCCTGTAGTTTTCTTTAGGAAACTCTCAGGTGTGCTTCTCTTTGGCTTTATTTTGAGAGGTCTGTCTCAGAGCAGGAACCCCTATTGAGCAGCCTTACATTGCTTTATTTGTCACTGGACTAGACCCCCTGAAACTGTAGGTGGACGACTGAAGATCTGAAGGCTTCCTCATGGGAAAAAAAAAGCACAACAAATTCTGGAACTGCCACTCACATTCAAATGAACATGTCAAGAAGAAAGCTCGGTCACAAATCTCTGTGACATCCCAGAGCAGCAGGGAGGTTTTGGTTTTGCTATTTAAACGCATCAAAGCTTTCCATCATTTGATTCCTCCACCTCCTGGCAGGTTGAAGTAGTGAAATCCAACAACAGATATGTCACCTATGGCTGCTAATCATCTGCTCTGTCTCCCTGAAGAGCCGTACCACCTGTGTTCATATGAGATTGACCCTAAAACTTAAGGGAGTGAAACAAAAAGATGGGAGAAGAAACACACTACGCCAAACGCCAGTGGGTTTTTAAAACACCATTTTTATTTGGTGCTCTCTTGTTGCTCCTATACTTTTATTGCCCTGCTGGTTTTGACATTGTTTGTTTTGAAATTCTGTTTTATTGTTTTTAATGTTAGATACGCAGTCAGCGAGATACTGGAGGTAGGCTATATATTCTGAGAGGCAGAAAGAACGATGAATAAAATAACCTAAAATGTGAGGAAATACAATGCTATTTGGTTCAGGTAAGGTCGGTTGGGAGTTCAATTCCCCACTGCGCCTCCAGAGAGAAGAGCCAGCCTGTGTGGCCTTGGGCAAGTTGCACAGTCCCAGGGTGCCCCCAGAAGAAGGAAATGGCAAAGTACTTCTGCATATTTTCTACCTAGAAAACCCGAGAAAGGGTTGCCGTAAGTTGGAATCGAGTTGATGGCACAGAAGTATTTTTATTATTAATTTAAGGTTTGCACAATCATATGGTGAATGACCCTAAGGCTACTTTTTAAAATCTCAGTCCTAGGGCAGAGTGAGACAGCAGCTCTGGGCATCTAACTTTTGATGTCATGAGAGTTGAGTAAATTTACACTACTACTACGACGACGACGACGACTACTACTACTACTACTTTTATACTCCCATGAACATGCATTTATGACACTTTTTGACAGCCTTGGTAATATCCCAACTCTGACAACAAATCTTTGAGCAGCCCTGCTAAGTGGCAAGAGATTTTGTTATGTTGTAGATTTAGGAAATAAATCAGAAGAGGAATGCGTGGAAGTTTATGTGTTTGTCTTTCATCCTGTAATCTAGAAACTGCTAGAATACATTTCACAAACCAGCTACTTCAAAGAAACTCTGTACTACATAATAGTTGGTTTTGGCTTTTATTTTCTGGAGGAAAGGATGAGGAGAAAAATCCCAGGTAGCATATCCGTCATAAACTGTGATGAAGATTGCACCTGACAGATTTCAGTGTGAATTATGGTCATTTGGCTGCTATACATAAGGCAAAGTGTTCACATTGGTTGGCAGAAATGCAGAGCTGCTTATTCTGTTATGATGTTTCATATTATAAGAACATAGAAAAGCTTGGTAATATCAGAACAAGGGCCTGCCTAATTCAGTGATGAGTGAAGGGCAGCCCAAATAAAACGAAGTGCAGATTCACTAGCCCACTCTCTTGCTAACCTAAAAATGAAACCAGAAGTGAATTTTTTTTTTGATTTAAAAAAACTGCCACATCTTTTGGTGCAGTCCCCGGTGGGTCCTGGGAGAGTAAATGGGCCTGCTGGTCTACTGGAGTTGCCCACCCCTTAGCTGCTCCAACATCTTGTTTCTCTAAGTGATCATCACAAATAGGACAGAATATCAACATCTGTCCCCTTTTGACATTTCAAGTAGAGCTTGGAGGCATAGTATTGTAACTGATGGTATGCCCTGGTACGTGTTGCTTGGGAGTAATGGGGCTGTGATGACGTTCAAGTAGTGTAACAATTGGTAACCTTGTTAATTTTTCATGCAACAAGTAACTTTTTCACAGAATAAAAGTTACTTTTTTGGGGGTAATGCTTTAAGGTACATTTTGATGTTATTCAATTTCTTACTTTTTAGATGGATTTTTTAAAAGCAGGTGGACTGGGGAGTAATGAAAAGCAGCAATTAATGTGAGAAGTAATGGGACAAATTGAACAATAAGCAATAATGATAAGTAATGGAGCAGACTGAGTAGTGAATAACGTCAACAGTCCCATTCAAAAGTAACATTTCAGGCTTTGATTGTATGTCACTACAAAATGTATTCTGTCTCAGATTGGATATTCCATAGAAGTAAGCTCTATTCCTATGTTCAGGATTTTTCTGAATGTACAAAGGAAAGGAACAGATTAGCCCTACTTTTCCCCTTTTCAATCTTTTCATGTGTAAAGCATTAGTCTGAAAGGCCAGTGTCTACACGTGGACCTTCTAAATGGAATCAAACCCTAATTTTGCAGGATTCTGGATCATGCAGAGAACTTGCATGCTTGTATGCATAGTGGAGGTTTGCCTTCTCAAACAATCACACTCCCAACATGAAGACAGTGGTGACAGGGGTGGGTGAGTTACTAGAGATGGGCATGAACTGAAAAACTGATGGTTCATGGTTCATGGCTCTCTGTGTAATATGAACCACGTTCATGAACTCCCCCCCACCAAACAAACTGGTTTGCAGTTTTTTTTCTCTAAGTCAGGGGGCTCCAAACTTTTCACTGTGAGGGCCATATAATATATTTTTCACATTTTCTAGGGCCAAGGAACGTGTGCACGTGGATACACACACACTCCTGCCCGCACACAAGCCCGCATGCCCACCCACACTCCCACATGCCCGCCCACATGTGTGCCTGCATGCATGCATGCACACATGCACGGGTCAAATAAAAAGGCAAGGCAGGCCGCATGTGGCCCGCGGGCCATACTTTGGAGACCTCTGCTCTAAGTGATCAGCCTCTAAGGATACAGGGAGCAGGCCTGGCTTCCATGCAAGGAGCCAGGCCTGCTGCCTTTCAGGATGGGAGTAGAAGAGGAGGAGGAGGCTTGAAGGCAAAGCAGGGAAGTGATGGGGGCTAGGGAGGTGGAGGGGTGGCCATCTATTTTGCCAAAGCAAAATGAAGCGCCTAGCGGAAAAAAGTTTGGTACTTTGTTTTGTTTTGCCAAAATGGGTTGCACGAATAGAATCAAGAGCCAAACCATGAACCAGACCAGTTTGTGTTTTTTTATGGTTCATAGTTTGGTTTGTGCCCATCTCTATAAGCTACCCTTTTCTCTTTTCTGATGTCTTCAGGTAACCCAAGCCTGAACACCTGGATAGGGCTTCACTGTGGGTAAGAACTGTTAACAAACCCGAACTTCATGAATTTGTCTACTCTTTTGAAGCTATCCAAGCCAGATGCTATCACCAAATCATGGAAGCAAATGTGTTAATTATGTGTTGCACTGAGAAGTAGTTTTTATGTGGGATTTGAATCAACCACTGATCAATTCCACAATGTATGTACAGAGTTTTAGTGTACTGGGAATGTGGCATAAGGTCTGCTGAAGCAGTTTCTCCACACTATTTTTTATTGTTATTAGGCTGACTTCCAACTCTAAAATTCCATGACAACAGTTTGTACATTTCCCCTACCATCTCCCTATAAAGAAACTATTTGCTGATTGGAAAGCCTTTGAAAAGATAATGAAAATCAGAGAACAAATGCGCTAAAGGCCATACACATTTGTTTTTAAACAAGTCAATTATTAAAGAAACAATATGAAGAAACATATTTCTTAAGAGATCACAGAACAAAAGCTCACATTATTCATAACCTAAAAACTCTGAAGTCTGAGCAAGGACTTCTACTTCAGAAGACTTCTGACCTTGATGCCAGCTCAGGTGGTATGGTATGTTGGTGCTTACATTGCTCAAAGGTGGAAGAAGAAAAAGATAAAATAGTGAAGTGTAATAAATGTGATGCAAGTTCCCACTCACACTGTTCTTCTCCTTGGCAACCAGGCACTGAGACAAGGAAGAGAACTCAGTCAAAAGAATCCTGGCCTGAAGTTCTACAGCAGGATCGCCTCTGTCTGTTCCTTGTTTTTCCCCTAACAGTGAGAGAATGCAGAGTCTGTGCCAGCTGGCCAAATCCCAGACAAGAAGATGGATTTTTTGACTGTTCCTTGGATCTCACTTAACCTAGACTGTAGCTGTTCTTGGTTGACTTCCTATTTATTTTTGGAGAATTTCTACAGTTTCTGAACATCCAACCCGAGGAAGTCATTTCATTTCAATGCAATGTAAAACTTTGTTAACAGATGGGGAGAGTGTTAGCCTTAACTCTGCTAAAGGTGAATCATGGTTTTGTTTTCCTGAGGATGGTCTCAGCTTACAAAAAAGTTTGGGTAGTCTTGGCTTGGTGGGTTAGGAACAGGGTTGGTAACACATAAGAGTTCAGACATTGATAATATCTGCAGAGCTCTAACTCTTTCCAAAATAAACCACAACTTCCTGGATGATACTGTGAGAAGTGAGACTGTGAGGTGATGGTGCAATTTTGTCTCCATGAATATTAAACCTCTTAACTTTGAGAAAGAGTAAAGATTTCCCCACGTGGTCTTAGCGTTCTGACTGCCAACCAGGCTTTGCGTTTTTGCTGCTTCTGAAGCCAGAGCAGGAAAATGCTATAAACCCAAGTATTTCAGATCATATCTAGCTTCCTAAGATTAACACTGTAGCTGCTGTACATTTCAGGTTTGTCATATGAGAAACACAGTAAACACAGTGGCATACTATTTATGTTTGCCAGTGATTAGGTCACACAAAATTGCAGTGGCTAATAGCCACTGGTTAAGAAGTTAGGGTTTATATTCTTCACTGTACATTAGTCAAATGATGTGGTGAATACCTCAGTATTAGAGTCACACTGTATCTTCTGCTTTTGTTATTGCCAGTGTAAAATCCTTTCTAATCGTCTGGGTGAAAAAGTTTTATTCTAGGACACTATAGCTTGCTCACACCAAGTACTGCAATTTTTAAACATTCCATTTCTTACTTGTTATAGTGATGGTGAAAATATTACAGACTTAGGTTGCACATATTACAATATCTTGGCTATAAAAATATTATATGTTGTTTTGGGAATACATATATCCTTCCAACCAGAACCTTTGGTATCCACAGCAGGAACACTCAGAGGATAATGTGCATTAAAAATGGCTTCGTTTGCAGGAAATCTGGATACAGCACAAGAAACTTTATGTTTGGAGAAGGATGACAATAGTAATTTACAAACATAGGGGTTTTTCTTGGCTTTTGGTGCAAAGCATTCCTACAGTCAAATTATTCAGACAAAGCTCACATTTCTGCTTTGATATTGGCTGGAGATATGTCATGGTTTTGAAAGTATTTATTCAAGTCTTCCATGTGGAAGCACTACATGTTCTTGTGATCCTGTCCCTCCTACACATTCCTTTAAGACAGTTGTTGCAGCAAGAGACGTTGCATTTGATTTTTCTTTTCTTCGCTTTATATGTGTGGAAACATGTGGATTATGTTGCCTCACACTCTTTTAGCATTCCAAGGCTCTACAGTCTGGAAACTATCCTTGCTCATATCTCCTCATTGTTGCTAGATGTCTTTTACCATCCCTCTGTCATCGTCAGTTGCTGTGACCAGCCTCTTCTGATCACTGAAAACTACTTGTCAGTTGCATTTGTTGTATCTTCCTTGATTTCGCAACAGTATGGAGTTGTGATATTGGCTAATGGATTTGCCTTGAGCTGCTAAATTCTATTTGTATGGCTGCATAGAATGGGAAGAATTTAACTTTGGCTCACAGTTTTGATTAGAAGTGGGGAAAGTGTGGCCCTTCACATAGAATTGGACTACATACCCCAACATTCCTTGTCCTTGGCAGTGCTGGCTAGGAATGATGGGAGTTGCAGTCCAACAACATCTAGAGAGCTACACATGGCCTAGCCCAAAGGTCTAAAGCTTTTTTGGACTTTTGAATACAATGATGGGAGAGGAAAATAGCTTATTAAAAAGCCACAGACACCACATTTGTTTATCTAGACTAATGGTGATGGTTATGCATTCATGTTTTATGACAGGCCCAGTTTCACAATTTGTTATGCACTTCCCCTACCAACAACATTAAATGTACCAATGTTTTTGCCAGAGTGTAAGAAGGACAAAGATCAGTGTCCTTCCAGTCCAAGGCAGTTTTTGAATGTGTTCATTTGTTAAGTCCTCTCTCATCAATTTCTATATCAATCTTCAACTTCCACATCAATTTCTGCTGCTGTTTCCCAGACTCTGGAACTCCTTCCCATGGGAGACCAGGCTGGCCCCATTCTTGCTGTCCTTCTGAAAGCAGGTGAAGACCTTTCTCTTCAGGAAGACTTTCTCTCAGTAACTGGCTGTCTAGGAGTGGTTTTTAAATGAGATGGTTTGCATTTTGTTGCTTCTAAATTTGTTTCAGTAATGCTTTACCTAACATTCTTATTGTAATGCCATTAATTCATTTAATATTTGAATAATTTGCTCTTTTTAGCTTTAATATTGTGTTTTAATAAGGTAAGCTGCCTCAGGTCCTTCCTTAGAAGAAAGGTGGGATTAAAATAGATGAACTAACTAACTAACTGAAATCCACATTAAAATCTGTATTATTTTTGAACATATTTTTTACCCCAAATATCATTGATGTGTGTATTTTAATACATACTATGCATTGTATTGCATTTTTGGTTTGTTTTTTTTTTTTGTCCTTTTAAACCAAGAAATTTAGCGCAGCCATTCAGAGAAGTGCAGATGGGAGAATAAGTCATGTTCCAATCAACCGTTGAAGAAATGCAAATCAAGTTCTGTTGTTTTAAATGTGTTTAAATATTGATCTTAATTATCATTTGAATACAACATTTGTTTAATTTTTAAAAAAATATTTGTATACTTACTATTTTTAGCTTTTAAATACTGTTTTAATGATGTAAGCCACCTTGGGTCCTTTCGGAGAGAAAGGCGGGATAGAAATATTTTAAATAAATAAATAAATGAGCCAGTTTGATTGAAGAAAGGAAAGCCAAACAAAAATAATTGAGGATCGCTACAGTGGCAGCACTCTCTTAAATAAGCATCTAGTAATGCTAAACTTTTGTTATATCAGCTTTGGGTGTATGCAGGTTACATATGGTGTAATGCTGCTGCTTTCAGCAGGAGCTATGAAATTATCCTTATTTCCCTATAATATGTATGGCCATTCAGTTATATCCTTACATTTCATTGTTTCATACTTTCATTCCATGCATCTGGCTGCCCTTGGTAGAGAGGAAATGGGGAAATGGGGAGGAAACACCAGTCAAGACTTGCAGCCCCAGGTAAGAGGAGACCATGGTCCTTTTAATAAGTTTTAAGCAACTTTGGGCTATAAAAAGAGATCAAGGGTTGACCTGGAAAAATGTGAGTAGAAGTAATGTTCATAGACTTTGATAATAAAGAAGGGGAGGCTATAGCACATTCCACTTTGCTTTTAATCCAACTATGTAAAAAAAGCCCCAAGTGTATTACCCAATATCACAGATACCTTTGAACTTGGGCTGGAGAAATGAGGCTTCCAGCTCTACTTGTATCCATCCTTTCTACAGGAAATCAGCCACTCTCTGTATCACCGTTTCCAGCTTTCTATAATTTCAACAACCCAGAGCAACTGGGATGTCTTTAGTGGGCATGAAAGTTTTACTCTCTCTTTAAAAAGAAAAAGAGAAGAAAACTTCTGAGGCAACCTTGATCACAAATGGTAATCATACAATCGTTCTGAAAGTGAAGTATAGCAGACACACATACAGGAGATCCCTTTATCCAACTGGATCTTAGCTAAATTGTGAAATGGTACATCTGACGTTATAGTTTACAGTTTTGTTTGTTTTTCCAAGTTGCCCAGTTTATACAGTTACTGGGAAATGAGCAGTAACTGACATAGTAGCAGAAGTAGTAAAGTTTGTCAAAAGACACCGCCAAATCACCTTTTAAGAAAAAGATAATCTTCTTGAGAGTGTTGATAGGATTTTATAATATTCATTCCTCTTGATTTAGTGTGTTATTTTTATCAGGAGATTCCACAAAGTAAAAAGATGAGCAGAAAGGGAGTAAAACACACCCTAATCATATTAAGCTGGGATTGTTGTCACATAGGGAAGTTGAACTGCACATTCAGATAAATATATGATTTTTAGCAGTTCACAATAAGTTGGGGGGGGGCAGATAGGCTTCCAGGATGTGTAGACACTGTGTGCACACCCCCATCTTTAGGATATTGTCCTCACTAGGAATCTTCCAGGAACAAACCAAACTAGAAATTTAAAATGAACATGGGAAGGAGGGGATATAAAAAAAATCAATCGGGAAATTAACTAAACAGCTAAACAAAACAAATCCTAACACACAGCATAAGCTTACCAGACATTGGGAGGTTGTGGGATCCAGGAGAGGTTACAATGTCACATTGAGGTACTTACTTGCTCTGGGCTATATTAGACTAAGGTGTGGGCCCAGATCTTGCTATACTGCAGGCCTGAAATCACAGGTGATTACTGGATCTTGAAATATTTTCCCCTGTTGCTGATTCCATACCACTCTGGGCCAGCCACTCGTGCCTTGGCCTCTTTTCACACTAGCATGACAGAGAATCTGTGAGAGGTGAGTTTCAGACCATGACTGTGAAGTTTCTGCCTTTGACAATTAGCAATCTGACCTTTCCTGACAGAAAAGGTCTTAAGATACAGAAAGATGTATATGAATGTGGGTGGATCTTCAAGTGTTGTGAGACCAAATCATTTCTCAGAAAACAGTTTAAGAGCAACAGAGAGATGAGATCAGGAAGAAAAGAATGGTGCAAATAAGACGTGAAGAATCTTGCAGTTACAGAAAACCAAGCCACAAGATGGCAAGATTTTTTACTGTCAATGTGCTTGATTATTATTTTTAAAAGTGCAGTAATGGTGTGACTACACAGTGAGAGAAATATAATTCACTCACTGTGAACACACACCAGGGAATTTAGGTTTCCCCAAGTCTCTTCAAATAAACTGGCCACACAGGAAGAGGAGGAAATTGACTAAATAGCCTTGTTTGAAGCCTGTTAATGTAGCCCTTTCGTAGCCCTGCAGGAAGTGAAACTACAGAAGAACTACTTGATAAGCTGTAAACAAGGGCAGATTGATGATTTCCTTATCTCAGTTTCCCCCCCCCCCCCCCTAAGAGCCCTAGCATAACAGTGCTGTCACCATGCTGTTCAAAAGAAAAAGAAATAGAAGTGGTATATTCTGCCTGGAGGAAAATGGCAAAGAGTGAAGAATCACACTTTCTGCATTGGTTCAAGTAATCACATCACCTGAATGGATGCAAATGGATCTGATGGCAGACAAAGTAGAAGTCCCAGTGGTTGAGGCAAAAAACTATGGAGGGTGGGAGTGGGGACTCTGGGCTGATTTGCATTTGTGTGATCAAAGGGGAAAAATGTGAATCAGCCCATCCCAATCCCATAGCATTTCACACTTGCTTTTTTACTGATGTACATGCATTAGAAGGCTGTTTGCCTGTTATGGATTCTGACTGCGATAAAGTTTAGGAGCCTTAAAAGTGGAAAACTCTACCATTAGCAGTGGGTAAGTTGACCATCTCCATGCACCCACTATCTGTAGAAAGATTGTAACATCCCTAGATGAGTTGCTACACCAAAGTAGAATGATATCTTTTAATGCAGTGTTTCCCAACCTGGGGATCGTGACCCCCAAGGAGGTCACTAAGTGTTTTCTGGGGGGGTTGTCTGTGATGTAACCCTACTTTAATAATTTCTTCCTTGACCTTGAAAAGTGGGATATTAAAGTCAGAGTATATGTATGCATATGAGAAGCAGGCCCTTTTTGAGCAAGAAAGAAATCAGTACTTTCTGAAAAGGGATGACTTTACCCCATTAAAAGTGTTTTTTAATGCAAACGCAGCAGGGGTCACAGGTTACTTGGCTATTATAAAAGGGGGTCACAAGTTGAAAAAGCTTGGGAACTACTGTTTTAATGACACTTCTGACTTGAGTTTTCAGCCCCTGTTTTGAAACTTACTTTTAAAAAAGAACCTGGTCTGTACATCTGGCCACACTCTTTTGATCTTTATGTTCTTCCTGCATTCTCCACAGCATGGTGGTACCCAGCCTGATGAAGATATGGGTCAAAAGGAAGCTTCTGCTTGTAATTCTTTAGTGATCAAATAAGGGTATCACCCACCCTCACCTTTAGATTTTAAGAGGCAGTGAGCTAAGTTTGTATACTACGAAACAGCAGATAGGTGCAATCAGAATTAATGCAGTTCACATTGAGGGGAGCTTATTTTCCACAAAGAGGCAAAGAAACTATTTTAAATATCTACAGTTCTGGCCTATCCATCCAAATTTTTGGCTCCAAAGATATAGTTATTTAAAAAGTGAATTGCTTCACATTGAGGCTTCTAGCAGTGGTAATTTTCTGAAGGAAAACCATTTTTGTCAGGGGAATGGTTAGGTTGATGGGACCTTGGGCCACAAAAACAACCTTAGAGCTGCACTTTGCTCCCTTCAGATATAAATTCTTTTCCATGAAGGCTACACTTCTTTTGAACCATAAGTATAATGATACATTGGTGGTTTTCATAGGGCCTCTAAGGCCAGAAGCCAATAAAACTCTGATTATCTCTGGACCTGGCACTGAATTTGCATTTGAAGCAAATCTGTCTTCGCCATTACCATGTGTTCTGGCATGTTCTTTAGTGTCTTTCAACCTAGCTGTCAGTGCAGTCCAGATGATACGGCATCAACAGAGAGACACTCGTATTTAAAGGGATGAACAAAAGCTTCTGAATCTTTTGCTGTTTGTATCTTATGGTCTTAAACAGAGAAATCAAATAATTGCTACAAATTTAAGCATGTAATATGTACCATAACAGTGTCTGGAATGGCGGAAGAAAAGAAGAAAAGCAAATACAAAAATATATTAACATTTTAAAGGTTACCAATTTCATTTTAGTGTGAGCTTTCACAGATCAAAATCCAGTCCTCCAGACACACAAGTAAACCTTCAGTATGTCTGAAGAAGTCAACTTTGATCCATGAAAACTCCCTGAAATAAAATTGTTACTCTGTTTTTGTTTGTTTATTTATTTATTTATTTATTTTTGGCAACATGCTGAGACTGGCTAACATGGCTACTTCTTTGGGAATTGTTTGGGTTTTATTTAAGATGGTCATTCTGCCATCCTGAAGGTTCTGCCACTTGTGGAAAACCTATTTTCATTTTGCACCCGGCTCAGATCTAAGAATTTGATTCCATTTTATTCAAGCTATGTACGACTTTTCTTTAAGAAATTAGCCTTAGTGGCTAAAATCCAGTAGTAAGTTGCAACTGGAATAGGCCTATTTGAATCAATGGCATTTACAGAGAAGCTGACTCATCAAATCCCCATTGATTCTATGGGCCTACTCTAGTGTGTCTTACTACTGGATTTATACCATTGCATCACAAACTGTTTGCACAACCCAATGCAACCTGTGTGAGGTTACCCATCACTTGTTCTCAGAGTGCTAGCTGCTTTGCCAATGCAGAGGTGGGTTTGTGGCCCTCAGGATGTTGGTGGATTGCAACTCTCATAAGCTCTGTTCTGTGTAGCAAATTTGAGGGATAATGGAAATCACAGTCCAACAATATCTGAGCTACTGTTTGCACAACATTGTTCTTGAAAAGGGGTGTGCAACCTGTGGCCCAGAGGAAGGACACTACCCCCAAGTGATTCTTCAGTCTTCACAGTCACTGGACACTATGCTCACATCACACAAAAAAGGGGAGAATCACACTTCCAGTAAGTTCTAATAAGCACAATTATCCCTTAATCCCTCTCTCAGCCCATTCCTTGTTTTGTTAAAAATATATATGACATTTTTATAAAAATGGAAGGAAATTTCCAGCCACTTCTGCTTTTGTGTGTGTGTGTGTGCATGCATGTGCACTCCCATATACTTCATGGGAAGGGGGGGGCACCAAAGAGACATAAGGGCCAGAGTCAAAGCTTCTTTTTCAGCTCACCTTTAATAACCAAATCAATGAGATGAACTACTCGAACTGTACAAATCCTCCTTTTTTCTGCCCCAGCCACTCCACTCCTGGGCAGCCCTGACGTCCAAAGATGGGGTGAAGTTTCTTCACCATCCCCCATGAAAGTCTCTGGACATTCAAAGTTGTCCCTGTCTCTGTGTTTCAGATCACATGTTGGAATCCCCATACTTTGGCTTCTAAATGCCTCTGGCAGTTGAATTATCTCTGCTTCCTCCAACATTATAGCTGGATGGGAATGGGAGTCATTGGGGTAGGTTAAGTAGGTGGCTGCTGGCGCCTTCTCTGAGTGATAGTATCTTGTGGCCAGCCAAAGCTCAAAGCTTAGCTCACTTCCTTGCACAGCTTTGGCTGGGGCCACTCAAGAGCTTCCACACAGGTCTCCTCTTCTTCTCCTAATTTCTCCTCCTTCACTACCTGCTACCATAAATCCTCTCTATTACTATCGTCTTCCTCCCCTTTTATAACCTCAGGATCTTGCTTCTCCCTTCTAGACTCTTCAGATGCTGACTCCCTGGACCTCATGCATTCTAGAAGGTTCCCTGCCATCTGGGCCCTCTGGGCAAGTCCTCTTACTGTCTTCTCTTCTTCCACTTTCATCAGCAATTCTGGTGAGATTGGCAGTTTCTCAGGGAGTGGCTTGGCTACCTTCCAGGGATAGGCTGCCCCCGGGAAATCTCCTGGGGGACTATTGGGGTAGAAAGCATGGACAATGGCCTAACACCAGGATCCTCTGGAACCTCTGAGTGTCTGTGTGCAACTTTGTGCTGGTTCCCAGAAAGAGAAACATTGGAGCTACTGAAGACACCCAACTCTGTGGCTGAAGAACAAAGCCACTTTTTATATTTTCCCCCCATTGGTGTAAAAGTGGATATAATCCTTTGCTAATGGATCTAAATCAACAATATTGGGTCCTGAGTCTCAGATTGCAAAATATGTATGTTTTTCCCCTTAATACTACCTTTTAAAAAGTAGCCTTTAAAAGAACTGTTTCATAATTTCATAAATATATAATTGAACAATTCAAATTCATATTAAAAAGATGTTCCAAGATTCAACCATATGCGCAAATTCAAGGCTCTGTTAACAATGCATTATTCTGAATAATGCTCTTAGTTATTGAGGATTTCTAATAGGCATTTTACCAATTATGTCCTCCTATTCTATTTTGTCCCTTTATCATTTTTATGCCTATAATAAGGTTAGATCTAAGCAACATTATCATGCAGACTTTTGTTGTTCAGCATCTGAATCCCTGTTTAAAAACATCTCCAGAGTGACAATAAGGCTTGTTCTTTCAAAGAATGAATAGCAATCAGAGTCCTTGATATATGAAAGAGGATGTTCCCTGCCTTAGGCCATACCTTTTAACTTACCTATTTTGTCTCTTAACATCTGTTTTAAAAACTTATGCAGCAGTTTATGGCTGAAACAGAGAATGGTTTTGACTGCTAGTATGGTGCTGATGACAATGTCAACAGCATAGTAGATATCCATGAGGAGGAAACTAGTGCTGCTGATAAACAAAGCTTATGGAAGCAGTGTGTTCTTGTAATAAATCTGTAATAAATTGAAGGAGGGGAAATGTATATTAAGGAAGAAGATGTATTAATACATTAATTAATTCATCTATAATAAATTGGGAGTGGTGGTGGAACGCAAAACACATCAGGTTGTATGATTTTAGAAAAGTCCCGAATCTGCATCTTAACTTTCCAGGTGACAGGAATCCTTTCAAGTATGTATCTTCTAATTTCAGAGTTAGCTGTACAAGGAAAATAATACCTGAACCAATGGGCAACCTGGAATTCCATAGCTGTAGCATTTAGTCTCCAATCCTAAGGAAGTCACTGGAAGGTCATTCCCACTGGGAACTGATGGTGCAGCAGGAGAAAAGTTAGAAGCCTGGTGACTGACACCTAAGAACAGATGGAAGAAATTTCTAAAACCAGATTAAAGAAGACACATCTGTCTCTCCCACCCTCAAGTAGTAGTAGTAGTAGTAGTAGTAGTAGTAGTAGTAGTAGTTTTTGTTGTTGTTTTGACTTATATACCAGCCCATAGTGCTAAAGCACTCTCAGGGCAGTTTACAACATGATTATGCATATGTTGTCCCCCAGTGAGCTGGGTACTCAGTTTCCATTTGCAGATTCAAAACTTTGTAGAGGCACAATAATTGGAGATATCTGGGAGACAAATCTGATTCTGATACACAATGCCAAGCTTGTAGTCCCTCTTGGAAACAGCAGACTCAAAACAATGGAATAAGAATCAGGGGACACTCACAGTGGTGAAATTCAGTGAAATTGCCCTTCCCCCATTTCCCTACCCCAAATAGTAGGAAGAACTTTTACAAGCTTTGACGGCCATGGAAAAAAGATTATCACAGGCTGCCTTAAAAGTCGGACAAAATCCAATTGTTAGTCTCTCCTAGAGTGGATAGATCGAACCAATAGGACTTGGTAAGTCGATACTTCAGTAAGCCCCATTGATTCTGTGACTCTGTAGTTGTTGTAATGTGCCATCAAGTCACAACTGACGTATAGTGATCCTAATAGGGTTTTTTTAAGTAGGTGAGGTATTTAAGGAATGGATTTACTAACTCCATTCCCCAGTGAAGTTTCCATGGCTGAGCTGGGGATTCAAACCCAGGTCTACTGAGTCCCAGTCCCTTACTCTTTCCACTATTCCACTCTGGGTTCCCTTCAGTGACTCTACCCTAAGTGAAATGGACAGTTGGATTTAGCCCATAACTGACATTGCGTCATACAGTCTGGCATTTTAACTTTGAATGAAGTGTTGCATCTTAAAATAACCATCAGAGCTTGGAAGTAATTAGCTGCAAAGAGAAGTCACTTGTAATAAATTCCCTTTTTCCAATAAAAAAGGTATAACTATGTTATATTATGATTGTAACAATGCCTAACTTCACATCTCTATTGTGCAACTCTTAGCTATTTTAATGCATAGGTGTGTGAATTCACTAGATAATGGAGGATAATGGAGGAAGAAAACCACTAGGTTTGAAAGTTGGCTGGTGCTATGTCTTGTGCTCTGTTTAAAGTGACAGCAATGTGAACAGGAGAAGAGTATCTTGTATCACAGGCTAGAAACTTGTAGCATTAGATACTGTGTTTATGAAAACACAAAGTAACTTTTTCAGTTACTTTTCAGAACTGAGAGATTGGTGAGTTACTCCAAAAAGGGTATTATGATAGCAACTAATTTCTTGGGGGTTATATGGATTATATGTATAACTAAGTCGTTTTCAAAATCTTTCTAAAGTCCATTATTTGCATTCTAAATATCATATAACTTTGTAAAATCCTTTGGAATTGTAAGGTTGTAGCATGGATGTTTTGGGTGAAGGCTCTAAACTTTTCCTCATTGCCCGTCATTCCTCTCTGGTCTTCCCTCCCCCCCCCCCCCCGCTTCTTTCTCCTCAAGTAAATTACTGGGTTGCATTAAATGTAGCTCTAGAAAGAATGAGGTTCAAATTTCATCTCCATAGACTCACTGGGGCACTTCTTTCTCAGCTTAATGTGCCTTACAAGGTTCTTGTGAAGAGAACCCAGCCGGAAGGGAGACACATGTATCTCCTTGGAGAAAAGGCAGGGTTTTGGGATGGGAAATATAATACATACCTAAGTCAATTAATTGTCCACCAGGTGCTACAGACTTCCTTATGCAAATATGTGTAAAACCTAAATAGCAATTGTTTATGCCTTATGACTATATAGACATGTATGTTTTTTTTGTTTTGTTTTTTACTACAGCACCCAGATTTCCCCAGAGAGCATACTGCATGATTGATAGCATATATTTATTTTCAGTGTTCAGTGTTAAAATCTCTGTCTCTGCTTTAAGAATGTCTAACTCTCTTGGCCCCATGTCTGGTGTGAGTTTGCTTACTTGGAGCACTGACTGTGTTTGCACTGGATTGTTTTGGCTCCACTCCTGTTCCTAGAACATGCCCCATGCCATAGTCACCTCTTTCTCTTCAAAGGGCCATGTTAGCATTTTGAAAGCATTCTTTCGGCTTCCTCCATGCACTTTCCTTTTCGTGGGCCTTTTGCTTTCAAATGCCACTCTCTTTTCCTGTTCCTTGTGTTGCTTAATAGCTCTGTTCTATAGAAAGCTTTATTGACAGTGCCAGCGAAATGGAATGTTTGCCTCCCACTCCTATAATTCATCTCTAAGTTGTTTACACATCCAGGCTGGATGCCTTTTGAAACTTTGATGTCCATGCATAGCGCTGCATTTTGATCATTCTAGAACCGACTGATGGAGAATGACAGACGGGGGCTAAGCAGTGGTTGGAGCCCAGCTAGTCATGATCTGCATGACCATCTGGATGATCATGGCCATGTGAGGGTGGTGACACACCTCCTGGCTTTTTCTTGGCTTCATAGTGACAGACACAATGAAGGGGTAGAAGCAGCAAATGGTGGAGCCATAAAGAAAACAAAAGTGGGAAGTTGAGATGGGTGAGAACTTTGTTTCAGTTATTTTTTATTCTTTTTTTGGGAAGAATTTGCCAGAATTTCACACCTCTTGGAATAGAAAGAACTTGAGATTCAAATGTGAGAGATGGTTACTGACAAATTCCTTGAGCCAGGCCCAGGATTTTGAGTGCTTAATTTTCACAAGTCTGAGTTTTAATCCTTGCACTTTCAACTACAGTCCTGCACAGGGTTAAATATAAGTAATTGCCTGATATGGCAGGGGTCAGTAACCCTGAGGAATGCAGTGTGTAAGGAAGGAGAGGCATAAGATTGGCTTTCTCAGTTGAGATAGCAATGGAAATTCCCCTCAGCAAGGCAATTATTATCACAGTTCGCAATAGGAACAAAGGTTCCATTGGTGCCAGTCATGTCATTAAGATAGGTGAAACTGAGGGCCTATGAACATACCTCACAGAACTGTTGTGATGATAAAATGGGGGTGGGAGGGTGGAGGGAGAGATATACATATAAGAACAACTTCCATAATCTGTTAGGTAATTAGTACATCCAGTTTATTAGAAAATGAAACCTGAATGTGATACCATTTCTGGATTGGAGAGGTACTGTATGTCTCGTTCCCATCTATCACTCTGTAGATGGGGAAGCCGTACTTTCAGAGAAGTCCCACCTGCATTCCAAATACTGAGAGTTATGTCTTAGTAATGCCAATGAGGAAAGGCAAGTCTTCTCTAAAATATGAAAATGAAATGTGGATTATCCATCATCGTGAAGGGCATCGTACTTGAGAGTTATGGCTATGTGAGTTTCCGGGCAGCATGGATTGTAACTCATCGCTTACTTTAGTCACAGGGAACATTTCAAAGAGTGATGGTTTTAACCACTAACCACAAGGCATAAAAATTTCACATGGCGCAACCAGTGGCTGAAAACCCTGCAGTCCCTGACAATCCACTCAGACTGACAAGACTGGAGCCACCATTGCTTTCCTCTCTGCAGAGTCAATCCACCCACCCCAGATGGCATTGAGTCTCCCTTTGAAGAGGAGAACATTTGGAAAGCATTTGGTTTTACACATTCTGAGCAGCCTGCTGTCAAGTAAGATCGCAGATGGACCACATCCCTTTTTAGTATGCAAAGGCACTGCTCGGCATCCCATTCAACAACAATGACAATCACTTCTCCAAAACAAATTTGGAAGTCAAAGCATTTGGACTTTATTTCTGAATATCTGAAGGATTCCTTGGGATCCCCAAAACACGGCTCCCTGAAATCTAAGCATTACCAGCCATCATCCATGCTGTTCCTTTCGGAGTGATGCCTTAACTCCCATCTGGCCATTTCTAACAGCCAGAGCTGTCTGGAGCACTTGTGAAGGATCTCTCCATCAAGAATGTCAACATCTTGGAACTAGGTATTGTGCTTTGCATGGGCAACAGTTGGATTTTTTAAAAAGGTTTCTGGATCTTAAGGTGCTAGCTGGAATCTCCAGGAATTGCTATGTTCTTCTAGTCAACGAGACACATCTAATGGTATTGGAAAAGAAAAGAAAACTGTGTGTGAGGTGGCTTTAAACATGTGCACTCATATTTACCTATTCACATGTCCTGGGGCTCATTGTCCCAACCCAGTGCTGGCATACTTTAAAGCCAGGAGAATAGGGAAAGAGTTGCACTTGGACTCAGTGGAGCAAGGCAGGGAATAGAGCACCAGCATTGTGGCTCTTGAGACTTCTCCTTGCATAAACCCTGGCAGCAACAATTCAAGGCTCAGGAAGAAATTCACCATGAGCTGGAAGTGAGTCTTCCACAAACTACAGCAGTAGTAGGGCCTAGAAAAATCTACCATGAGCCACATGTGATAGAAGCAAGGTCACATGGGATGCAAGTCTAAGCAAGAACAATGGTAACTGCTGCAGCATTTTACTACCTGCCCAGCTGCTGGATGAAAAAAATCACTCCCCAGGCTCTGGGTCACCATATGAGGTGGCTTTGTTTAAAGCAGTATTCATATTGGCTTCTTTTGGTGCTCTTACGGTCAGTGAAATGGTAGCCAATTCACAGCAGCTCAAGTCAGGGGGTCCATTAGACCCAAAGATGTAACCATTAACAAGGAAGCCATGAGGGTAGTCATTGAAAAATCCAAGACAGATCAGAAAGGAAGGGGGATGCCATTTCATTGAGGTGACAGGGCATATCAGCTGTCCAGTACAGGCAATTAGGACTTTCCCGTGGGGGTGTCCTGCAATGCATGGCTCCTTGTTCATTCATGCTGACAGTGCCTTCCATGCCCAGTTTCATCTCATGGCAATATTGAAGGCAGGTCTAGCCTCCTTGGGGCTCCCAGAGGCTGAGGTGGGCACACACTCATTCAGAATTGGGACAGCTACTGTGACTTTGTTACTGGGCTTCTTGCCTACCAGGCCACATTAGCATTAAGCCGCTGGCATTTCGCGTGTGTGTATGTGTATGTGTGCCCCAGATGGTGCACAATGAATGTGTGCCCCAGATGGTGCACAATGAGTAAAGTTGGTATTTTCTCAAAATACGTTGCAGGAATTTGGAAATCAGTGTGGATCTGTGGGCATAGTATTGTATTTGGAGCTCAACAACATGCAGCAAGTATGTGCCTTGGCCCCCATCTTGGTCTGGAAGGAAGACTTTGAGTCGGATGGATTGGTAAGCGAGGGATGAGACAAAAGTTGTTGATGCCCACCATCAAGCAGCAGCTTCAAGTCCACTCTCTTCTGGATGGGCTGGTGATCCAGCATGGTGGTAATGACCTACCAGCAAGGAAGAACTTAAATGTGATGCTATCCATACAGGAGGACCTTACGTTGCTTCTTATGTGATTGCCCAGGACCACTCTGATTTGGTCAGACATGCTTAAGAGGCAGGAGCAGTGGATCTCACACAGAGAAAGGTGACAAGGGTAGAAAGCCATATTGTTGTTCAAGGGATGCATACTTGGGACATTGCCCACATGAAAGCTGAACTTTACAGGACTGATGGGGTGCACTTTTCCAAACTTTGAGAAGATGTCTGGCTAGCAAATACGAGAGAAGGCCTCTTTGAGTGGTTGCAGAAGGAACAGTTTGGTAGGGCATGCAGGGCTGGGGGCCCATGTCCGTCTCTAGTAGTGGCTTGTCATACATAGGAGGGGACACAAGGTGAGGGAGATGGACAGTGGCCCTATCCCACGTTGAACATTCCTGGATTGGATCATGGAGGGGGGGGAGCCAGAAGGGGCATGCCCTGCCACAGCCCCTCCCCAGGAAGCTTGATGGGTTCCCCTACTGCACCTGGGGTCGGGGGGTAGACCCAACTTGGTTACTTCACAAGGCTGCCAAGGTATGCATCAACTGGTAGGCAGGTCATCTGATGTGGGTATCCACTCCTTTAGGCTGCACTAATACTCTTTTGCTGCAACCAATCATAGCTGTGGCCTGCTTATTTATTCACACCTTGTTAATCAAATGTTTTAAAGTAAAGTTGGTGTCTTTTTGGAGGCAGGGGCAAACTGCTGGGTTCGCACACCTGGATGCAGTGTTTCAACTATCTTATCAAAGCTATTTCTGCCTCTCTGTTTCCTGTGGGAATTCGCTAGGCAGGGATTTTCCAAACTGGCCCACATACAATATCAGTTCAGGTGAAATTCCGTGGCATATGTCAAATGGACCATGGTTTTTCTAATCAAAGAGAAATGAACAAACAGTACAAGTGGGAAATCTTAAGAATGGTTTTTCTAAACAGCATAGGGAGAAACTAATAAATTAGGAAAGTACTATACGTCTACTCAAAACATAAATCTGATCAGGTTCCATGGTGTTCCTTCTCAAGTTAGGAGTCAGTCTGAATGCCTTAAGGGTGGCAGCAGCCTGGAAGTCCACTTTCTCCATAACAATCACCATTCGTTTGGGAAGCCCTCCTAGTATTTAGAAGATACCAACTTAGATGCCTGTGACTCACTTTTTCATCCAGGCCTTTCCTAGTTGACTGCTCATTGCAATTTGAGAATTGTTTGTCTCATTTTAAATGTTTTAAGTGATTATTTCTTGAATGGATCATGCAACGTTGTGTACTTTAATATGTTTTTAACTTGGTTTTTAATGTCTAATTCTAATACATCTAACTTGATGTATGGCTCTTTGGGATATTATGGGAAACGAGAATTGGTAGATAAATCAATTAAATAAACTATGATTGTGATTATCTAAGCAAAGATAGCCAGAGCGGGCAAATATCCCTCTTAAACAGTGTGAGGTTCTGCTCTTTTAAAATACTGATAAGCTAGCTTTTGGAGCCTAGAAGTATAGCATATAGCTTACACCTTCTGTTTTGCTTATCACCTGCACACTAGGTGGTGATTTAGCTATATTTATTTAAATGGATTTCTTGTTCCACAGAGAAGAATTATTTAGTCACCAACAGGCATCATTTCTAGAAGGCAAGGCACCATCAGGATTAGTAAACCAATCTATATGTCAAGCTAAAAAGCTTCTGTTCATTATCTCCTCTGAAATCATTCCTCCAAATTACATGATTCAGTGACAAGATAAAATTTCCAGGTGCCAGAGGACATTATTAACACATTGACTAAATGGTCCATTGGCCCCATTGGTTTGGCTTATGAAACATGTAAAAAGCTATGAGGAGGAAAATGCAATGAATTCCATACAGAAAAGTTTGAGAATCAGATTCTTTTATCCTTTTGTGGATTAGCACAAAAAGCAACAAGTATGATAACAGGAAATGACATAGTTTTAAAACTTTTTGCTCGTTGGTTTTCCTAGCACCCTTTTTTTTAGGGCAAATACAATATAATCTAATTTTAAAGACATGCTCTTTTTAAATATTAGTTTTGAAAAACATGATCTTATTTTTCATGTTAAGTACTTCTTGACTTCCACGACATTGGGACATGCTTTCAACATTTTCCAAAAGGTAGTCATGGCAATCCGTTATAGAAAAAGCAATGAGGAGCCTTATGAGACTTTAAAGAAAAATAAACCAATATCTGAGCTATAGTCTGTTAACTGAGTTATCCTCAGCTGGAGCATACACATGCACCCACACACACACATGAGTATAGAGGAGGAAAGGAAATCCAAAGCCACTGAATTCAAGAGATGCCACCTGTAAAAATTGTATGTAAATATAAGATCAGCAAAGTGACCGATCAGGACAGCAGCAACTGACAATGAAGGATGGGTAGATGCCCCCCACTGGCATAAAGGATACCAGTTTGGGACTGACTCACCCCAGTCTCTTTTGGAGACCCTGTGACCTGATCCTTGTCTATGTCATGAAAGTATTTGTGTATGCTTGGTATTCTGCAAAAATCCCTTTGCTTCTTTTTTCCACATCCATGTTTTCTGGAGATAGTTTTTAAAAAGCTGGAAAGAGTCTATTAAAAACAACCCTGGAAAAGCAGAGGCAAGGCAACAAAAAATCAATCTACTCCAAAAGCAGGTAACAGTAGAACCAGCTGCCACCACCAAACAAAACAGTTTCCCAAACACCCACCAAAATATACAGTGTTAGCAATATAAATATACAGCAAGCTAATGAAACAACAATTTAAAAATAACAATCAAACAGGGAGAACACCCCTCCACACTCACAGGGAAAAAATAGCAAAATTACATAAGCACACACAACCCCCTCATCTCCCCCAAAACAATAAAACCAAACAAGCAAATGCAGGCAAAAATACAATAATGCCCACCTCACACTGCCCCCACACGAACTAAAATATGGGGAGATTCTTCTCTTCTGTTCTTTGAGTCCAGGAGGGGGCAAATAGCAAAAATAACCCAAGAAATAAAACAGGGAGGGGGGAATCCAAAAAAGAATCCAAAGGAGACACACTGGCATAGAAAGACTCACTGGTGGCAGCAGCAAATATAATCTTAAAAAATGGGGGAAAGTGCCCCCAGCATCAAGGGAAAAAAGAGAAGGGATCCAAAACAGGGACAGGCAGGCAAGGTAGTACAAGATGGTGGACATCAGGAGCTTGCACACCCGCACAGAACAAGTGAAAAAAGAGCACTCCCCTAAGAGTCCAACTAGTCCACCTTCTTTTATGACTTCAAAATTCCCACATACCCCCAGATGTTCCAATTGGCTGCTGACAGCAGCCCTCAGGATGATATTGGATGAAAAATTTCCCAAACAATTTGACAGACAAGAGGATGAAAGAAAAGTTAAACAAAAGAGGGAAACGTGAAAGATCACGTAACTTTTGTGTACTTCTCGTTTGTTAATAACAAACCATTTGTGTTGCAGAAGTTCTCTTTCAGGAACAAAAAAGAGGGCCTCTCTCATTTCCCCCCCCCCTTTCATTAAAATATGAAAGTCTCACCCCTACTGAGCAGACTCTTCTTTGATTCCTTCTCAAAAGAGCAGCACAGTGAGCCTGCTCTTCTCCACACCACCTTCATCCATTTTCTCTGTCCCCTGACCGTCCCTCAACCTGAAATTAATGGTGCTGTGACTACAAGATTTTGATGAGTTCACCAGGAAAGGTTCATTCCAAAAGTGAAAGCATAGTCTTCTTTGTCTTGTCGAGTATTTATTTTGCGTTCTAAGTGTGATGAATGGATGCCTCATTTAACAGAAAGAATCTGCAGGTGTGCAACTCTGCCCCATTAATATCTCTGGGCTCTTTGCTCTGTCCTGCAATCATCTTGAAAATGCACAAAGACCCCAATTCAGTTCTCTTTTTTTGTAGATTTGTCTGAATATACTACACATTCCTATTGACAGTCATCCAATCACTTTGTCTTCTCTAGATTGATGGAACCCCTTTGAATGGAAGAAGAAACAATCGCCTAAATTGGGTCTATTGGCAAACACTAGAGTGCAGGCCACCCTCATGATACGTTCCATATCCACATCCGCTGAGGGAAATCCGAACGTTCAGAGCCTGTGCTGATTTATACAAGTGAATCAATTCTAGTAGTGTTTGTCTTGTTGGGAGGAGAGCCAACCAAAAAGTCAATGAGTCACTTATCCATTCACAAACGAGACACCCCAAATACACCAGGATTACAGCAGAGATACTGAGAGTGTTACTGCTGGGAAAGTCAATTTTCCCTCAACTACCGTACGGAATACAGCTGAACGGAGAGAAAACAGATCATCCTGAATGGGAAGGGCAGATGATACTACTTTCCTTGCTAACCACAATGTGCTACTGCTCTGACTACTTTAGCCCTAGCTGCCCTAGTTTCCTGAGCCGAAAGACATGCAGTTCTTAAAATGTTGATTGATTGGCTCATTGAAACTACAGGTCCTAGAATATTCAAATGGCCCTTTCTAATTTTTCCTATCTTTGACTGAGCCGAAATTGATAGCATCAAAATCCTTCATTGGTTCTAACTCAGTAATTTCATTCTGGAATCTCCCTTTGAAATTCTTTTGCTGGAGAATACAACTTCAAAGCCTGTGTTAAGGTCTCCAAGTTCTTTTACTGATGCAACAGAAAACAGCTATGCTGCGAAGTGCTGTGAGTATTTATATTATTCTACTTCAATGCTGAGAGATCTTTACTGTTCACCAACCACTTTCCAGGCTCAGCTCAAGGTGTTGGTCTTCACCTTTAAAGCTGTAAGCAGCCTGAGGTCTTGCTGACTCAGGGACTACGTGTCTTGTTCAGGACTTGTCAAGATGTTAAGATCTTCAGGAGAGGATTTCTTGAGAAAAGCAACTGCAGAGGACCACGTGACAGAGAGAGGTTACTGTGGAAAGTAGAGAAGAGAAAAATATTCCAAATTTTTTTCTTGTTTTCAGGAGTTTTCCAAGTTATGCCATGCTGACACTTCTACTATGCCAGCAATACTTGCCAGCTTTTTACAAAAATGAAAACCCAGTATTTCCCCCCTCCTTTTCTCCCCACCCACCCATTTTTTATCTCTTCTTTTGTGTGAGAATCTTCCAAGTTCTGTGCAGCTTAGTTCCTTTCAGAGGGGAGAACCTTGGCACAGAAGACACTATTTGGCTCAGGAATTTTACTGTGCTGATTGGCATTTTGAGCAGGCTTGTGGCGCAGTGGTTAAACTGCATCACTGCAGTCAACACTCTGCTCATAACCTGAATTTGATTTCAACAGGCTCAGGTAGCTAGCTCAAGGTAGACTCAGCCTTCCATCCTTCCGAGATTGGTAAACTGAGTACCTCACTTGCTGGGGGTGCAATTTGTAGCCTGCATAATTAAACTGTACACCACTCAGAGAGTGCTTTAAGCACTATGGAGTGATATATAAGCTGTACACCTTCGGGGGGGGGGGGGGGGGGAACTGACCATGAAATAGCCATGAAATCCTGTGAGGTTTCACAAGGAATCTAATCTCACACTGAGAAATATCATTGTGAAGAGAAGAGAATTTCTCTCTCTCTCAGTTTCTCACCGAGAGCAAAAAGCTACAAGATTCACATCACTAGAGGAAACCACTCCTGTCAGAGCTGCAGTACATTTCCATACTCCCTACCTTTAGCAAAGGTGTGAAGACACGTCTTTTAAAAACTGGCCTTTTGAATGGTTTAATATTTATTATGATTATTTTAATTATCTTGTTTACACCGTAAGCTAATTTTATTGGTTCTGTGGCAGAGTTTCTTTTCTTTTCATTTGTTTTTAACCTTATTTATGTTTGTATGATCCCTGGGTACTATTCAGCAATCAATCAATCATCATCATCATCCAGACATTTGTATCATGTACAGTGGAAGGAAGAGCTCTAAAGCCAAACTGTTGAAAGTGTATCAGTACAGAACCATAGCCAGGTCATTTAATTTTTGGCACACAGGGTTTAATGGAAACAACAGCAGCAATTAAAACTTTAAGATTTATTTTAAGATGACAAATTTCTGGACATTTGGCAAGTCGAGGCACATTTATCCTCCTGAATAAGGATGTCTCTAGCATTTGAACGCAAAGAAGCCAACGCCTAGCCTTCTAGAGCAACATGCCATGCAACCTTATCTAATGGGTTCACATTTTAAGGGTCTGGAAGTAGCTGCTCTTCACATACTAATTCTTACTTGTCATTCTGGCACTGTTAGGAACGACCAAGGCTTGGCACACCATTATCTCCAAAGGTTACTAAAATGCTGTGTACAGTTAAAACAGGAGCTTTCTCCACAGCGACCTGCTCATTTTTATTCCTCCCCCCTCACAGCAAGGAAGTCAACATTCTCCACATCTGTCATCATTACAATTTCCATCTCAACAGATTAAATACTTCAGGTGGGAGACTTAGAGTGTATCCCAAAGGCTTTAGGAATAAAAGGAAGGTAATGTGCAGGACTCAGGAATCTCTAGATTCACTGCAGTGGAACTCTATTTGACACATGTTGCAAGCTCACACCATAATGCCTTTGTCAATGTTTAAAATAGGATTGACTACATTAAAAAAGAGTATTAGATTGGCTTTTGTGATTTCCTAGTGACATTGAACTGGCACTTTCTAACTGCGGTACATGGTGCCATGATGTTGCTGTGTATACTTCCACAGAATAGAGAGGCAGCATCCATTTGTGTGATCCAGGAAATACCTATTCCAAAACTTTGGGAAAAAGTCAATAGGCTTATACAATGAGCAGTACCTAAAGCTGGATTTCCACTTATTCCAAGAAAGCTGGGAGGGGGCTGACCCTTCCTTTCTCCATTGCAGCTCCTCATGTGACCACAAAATCAACTCTGAAGAGCTGAGGAACCCTCCAGAACCCATGCTTTTTTTTGGAGGGGGAGCTCAGAGGGCTGTGGCAGGAGAGGAGGGGACAAACATTCTAAAACTTCTGTCAGCTCAACAGTGAACTTAACCCATAATCTATTGTACACATGAGTGATACACTTGTACAACGTTGAAACTCACAATTTCCAAAGGTTTATATTGTGATTCCATTTTGTCACTGTTGGTTGCAGCTAAGGAGTGACTTTTCTGTCTTTATATCCCACATTACCCTGCTATTGTAATTCTGCTAGACTTGTCCAGACTTTTTGGGATACCATTGAAACTCCTGAGGAGCTTGCAGAGGTTTTGCTTGAAATGTCGGCAGGAACTTTATTGGAACCCTACTTTCATACTGTTGTTGTGTTGTGCCATCAAGTTGGATCTGACTTATTTCATTCTGTATTTCATTTTATTTCATATGTCTGAAGAAGTGGATGTAATCCATGAAAGCTCACATTAAAATATAATGGTTAATCTTTAAGGTGCCACATGTTTTTGTCTTTTTTGTTTTGCTTTGCTTTGTTTCTTTGGATTTTCCCTGATATGAAATATTCATATTGATATTCACTTCTGCCTCCCTGATGAGGTACCATGGCAGAGCCAGGATTCAAACCCAGGTCTCCTGAATTATAGTCCATTACTCTATCCACTACACCACAGTGAGTATCCCACTTTCAGATTACATAGCTCCAAACAGGAGTGATTAAACCAGCAGCAATCACATGGGATACAGCTATACTTTATCAGCTATTTATCCATGGGAAAAATGTGCTTTGATTATGTTAGGGTATAAAATAAGCAAGATTCGAATAGCTTGTGAGATGAGTAGCTGCTTGCCATTGAGGAAAATAAATAGGATTAGATCCAGACTTAGTTATATTTAGACTATAGTTTAGACTTTAGTTATATTCAAGTCCCATTGAAATCAAAAGAACTCAAGCTGGTAATGACCAACACAGTGTTTGTTGATTTCATTGGGGCTGCAGTGGATCCAAGAAATCCCGTTTGAAGTGAATTAGCAAGCCTTGCTCACTCAGATTATTCTTAATAAAAGGAAACAAGGCAGTGGCAAAAACTAACTTCAGCTGGAGTTTTGGTTAAAAGGAGAAAAGGAAAATGTTAGTCCTAAATTTATTGCTAAATATTTTCTATACCCTAGTGGATATCCTTCAGTGTATGTGCTCCCATCTGATTATCCGGAGACTACCACCACCAGCAGTGAAACCTTCCACATTTAGCAAAACAATGTTTTCAAATGTTCACTGATTTGTCTTATTTACTTCATATTTGTAAGATGATACATTTTATATGCATCTTGCTTCTGTCCACCTGAGATCACATGTTGATGTGGAGAAGCTTTGAAGATGCCACGTAGCCCAGAATACTATCTCTTCCAGTGTTTTGTTGGGTTGTAATTTAATGCTCCCTGTAGAAAATCACAACATTGCTCAGAATTCGCTTCTGGTATCCTAAGAACCATAAAGCTTCCAAGGGATTTGTTGAAACCTAAAAACTGAGTTATCTCCTGATGGAAAATTACATGTCACATTTACATCGTCATGTGCAACTGTGGTTTTTGTTGTTCTGTACCGAAATAAAATATCTAGCAAATGTTCCGGATATGTTTGCTATGATGGTTAGATCCAAAGACAAATCATATGAACGAAATAATGAGTATCATGTAACAAGATTAATTATGATGGCTTTCTTCGTCCTTGCGATTCAAATTGGGTACTTATGCCATGTTCTATCAGGATTTTGAGTGAAATGTTTAGACTGGTGTTGAAATTACTCTGATGTGCTCAATGTAATACAAATAATTAGTATTTGTTAGTTATGCAATAACATAATCAAAAAATATAAAAGAAACATTAATTATTCGGTAATTACACCATTTTGAGAACAGTTTTTCTTTACTATGAAGGAAGGGCGGGCGGGAGGGGTAGCTATAGAAACAAAATCATCCTGCTTCAGCAAGAGATAATAGCCTATGAACAGATAATACGTCTGCAAATTCACATCAGGATGCAGATTTGCATCCAATGTGTGAAAGACCCATCGAATCCATAAGTGGCTTATGATGCTTTGTGAAGACCCACTGAACTGGGTGGATGCAGCTCTGGAGCCAGGAATATGCAAACCTGTCGGAGGCCAAAAAGCCGTTGCAATGAGCATGGGCAAAATCTGGCTACACTTAATAATGTAAAAAGAATTCAATTCTTTGCTTTATGGAAGCCACAACATTTGATGGAAAATACCTTCAGAATGAATATAGTACTGATTAGGGCCCACCATGAAGCAGAGTATGGCTGCTGCCTCAGATGGGAACTAGCAATTGATGACAGCAGATCACCTTTTTCACTTGCTACCAGTCATCTAAGCTAGCCTTCTCTGTGGTCATTAAGCTAGCTATTTGCCCTCCAGGTGGGTCTTCTGTAGCACTGAAATAAAGCTCATTTTTATTGCTTTGCTATTGCCTTCAGTAGTGTGGAACAGGCAGAGGAACATTATCTTGCCCTTTGCCTCAGGCAGCAAAATGTCTTTCAAGCAGGTAGTGGCACTACCCTTTTGCTGACTTTCCCTCACATGATGGGTTCAATCTGGCAGCAACCGTCACTTTGAGGATGCAAATACATGGGCTGAGATCCTGTTGCCCTGTGCCGTATGGACAATAGGAATGAAAGCTATGGCAAATCACCACTGATTAAAGGCTTCCTTTGCCAATTTCAGGATGCACATGACTTGTATGCACTGTGATAAAGTCATGTGCATCCCAAAATCGCCACAGGAAGCTTTTAATCAGCAGTGATCTACTGTTGCTGCTGCTAACATCATTCCTGTTACACACACAGCTGTGCAATACGATTTCAGCCAATATAGACTAAGTGTGGATTTCATTTAGTTGGGGGAGAGGGTTGGTTTAAAATTTCCCCAAAGATACAAAACTCTTCGTAAGTGCAACAGAACAAATTTAGAGTTTTAAAAAACCAAATAGCTGGGGCCATGCCAATTTTAAGACCCAATGTTACAGGTGATGTATGTACACTGCAATGACTAGTAAATATAGAAACATCCTTTGAGTGCTTAGCTTTCAAATGCCACAATTTAAATCCTTATATATTTAATCTTGTTTGCAGTGCAGAATTTGGCTTGCCTTCTCTTTTTTGCTGACAGGTGTGAAGAAAGTCAGAAATTGATGGAACATGGAATATGGGATCCATCTGGAAAATTCAAGCTTCTCTGTCACTGCCTCGGAATGGCTGACTGGGAATGTGGTGCACACTGTGTACCCAGTAATGAGAAGGAGTAACACCTGCAGTTTATCTCTTGTGAGTGATGCCTTTAAGGCCAAATTGGCTTGTTCTCCGGTACTGTACTAATTGGAAAATGATTTCAGCTATGTGAAGGGAGGGTACAGAAAGTGCTCTTGTCTTCATGAACATTTGAAGAAACCTGAAGCTTGACTGGCAGACTGCCTGAAAGGATCCAGAATGTGACAAATGTGTAAAAGGGGGTTCAGAAATTACTTTAGTTGACTTAGATAACTTCTCTGGAAATGCTATGCTCAGTTGCTGTCCTGTTATGCCGTGCCTGGAGGGATACACTCTGTGTATACTTCAGAACTATGCTCACACTATGCTGATGTGTATTAGATAGATTAGATTAGCTATATTATTTTCTGGTGTGTTCTCTTGATTGCCTCAGTTTTTGTCTCAAATTGCTTTTTTTGCTCCAAGTACTTTTTTGAAACCTTTTTGAAACTTTTGAAACCTTTGCTTTTTTTGCCTATTCACTGTTTTTAATAAAATATAAATATATCTTCAACCAACTGTCTGGGTTTTTGGCTCAGAGAATTTGTGGTACTAAAACTAGAGCTTGCCTTGACCAGCTATTGAGAGTTTTGGTATTTTGGTGGGTGTGGTGGCAGCTATACCTTGCAAGGTGGGCATTGTGGTTCTGATTGTAAATTTTTGGACTTCCTGGAGACATTCCTAGTATGGGTAAACTAGAGTGTTGAGAGGCACTGGGGCTAGGCAGGTTCCCTTGTCATCATCACCACATTTTACTCCCCTGGGTTCACCCCCTCCAGGGTAAACAGGGTGATTGAGTGGCTAGAGAGGGATTCTCTGGACCCAGTAACCATCACAAAAAGCACTACATTTAACAGCTATGTAGCAGAAACATGCAATATACCCATGGCCTTGTAGGAAGTAGCAGTATTTTTTTAATTTGGTCAATACAGATCATTGAGTATCTCATGCCTTTTATTTTTGACAAGGACATAACAAAATTCAGACATTTCATGATATATTGGGTGAAAGAGGTTTAAGAAAATGTAATAGGAAGTGACAGCGTCATCCATCTCGTCATTACTGCTGTCTAAGGTTTCTGCATTGAAAATACTTTCAATTTCACTGTTGATAATACTCAACCAACCAAACATGTGTGTTGAAATACATCAACAGAAGGTAACACTTGATTCTTCTGGTGGAGTAGACACTGTCCATAAAATCTTATGTCATAATAAACTTGCTAATCTTTTGAATTCCACAGGACCCTGAATCTGGCTGCTTCCATTCCTACTACGCTGTTTCCCTGAAAATGAGACCTAACCTGAAAATAAGCCCTAGTATGATTTTTCAGGATGCTCGTAATATAAGCCCTACCCCCAAAAATAAGCCCCAGTTAAGTGAAACCCTGCCCTCCACCATTGTGCAGCAACCAGAAGAAGATGACATGACTGTATTTGAATAAATGTAGATTGTTGTACATGAAAAAAATAAAACATCCCCTGAAAATAAGCCCTAGTGCGTTTTTTGGAGCAAAAATTAATATAAGACCCTGTCTTATTTTCGGGGAAACATGGTACCTAAAGGTCTCCATTGGTAAGGCGGGCAAAAGATGGGTTTACATAGTATGCTCAGCCAAGGGAGACCAGTTGAAGCTGCTTCTGCAGTGGTAACACATGTAGTGGCCATTCTGTGTAGGCCATCGTTCCCTATGTATCGTGCCTGTAACATGACACATTTTCACAATACCACAGGATATTCTTTGTGGCGCAGAAGAACGGGAATCTTCCTTCTGTTTGATTGATTCGGAAGACAGGCTGCTTCACACTTTACAACTGCTGTTGAAACAATCACTGCTCAGGGGATGCTTCCAGCAGTCTCCACAGAGTGAGTCTGATGTGTACGTTGTCTCTGAGGCTTAACGGCTGTGAGGATTTGAAACAAATCGGCTATTCTCCTTTATCAGTAAAATTTGAAGCACATTGATTGTTCTTTGGGGACATATTGAGCTCCCTAAGAACTTCACTTGATGATTACTTCTATTCTGCTTTCACTGATTTATTTCCCAGCAAACCATGGCAGCAGATTGCAGGACAAGACTTTGTGATAAAATAACTGAAACCAGATTTTTTCAGTCCATTTTCCTGAAAATGTCAGCTGTCTAAGGGCTCAGTTTCACAATGCAGGGCTTGTGTGAAACTACTGAGTGCCATGACACCGTATCATGTATTCCTTTTACTCAGTGTTCTGGAGGGAGAAAGGGAATAGCATAAGATTTTGGCCTTCATGCATTCCCAATAGCAGCCAGCTAGGCCATATGCTTAATAATTGTGACACCCAAACTCAATGAATTAACTTTTACCCATTATTTCTCTCTCTGTAAATGTTTTTGCTACAATTCTGGGCAAGTTGCAAATTATTTCTGTAATCCGAACTCTAATGTCAATGTGCTAACCCCCACCCCTTCTTTTAGTCATTTTGCAAGGAAGTTATTAACTGTTCCTCTTGTCAGTGCCTTCATGACTATTGTGTATCAGGAAACAGATGGTATTTCACTCTATTCCATCCTAAAAAAAGAAGTAAATTACTTCAAATTCCAATCAACATCCTTATCTGAATAGAGTAATCTAGTCTAATTCATACAGAATCCGGTCCAATCTGTATCCAGCCTGTGCAAATACAAAATGTCTGATTCCATATACTGTGCTTGTGCATTGTATATACCATGCAACTGATAGGACAGAATAAATAGATCAAAAATATAGGATGACATAAGAGCAGAGAAATGTCTGCCAGAAATGGGTGCAGTCTCCTTTACTGAATTTGAATTGAGTCTGCAGTTATAGGTATTAAACGAAAGGGAAAGAGAGGAGGTTCTTTAAGAGGTCTTGCTACTTGTAATTTCTCCCCCTCGTTTAAGTTATAGACTCCAAGAAGTGTTTGCAGGCTCAGGATGTAAGCTTCACAAACCAATTAACTTGTGGCAGGGGGACCTGATATTAGTCTTCTAATGCTACTGAGCATCATAGAGTTTGAATTTTGCGTAGTGGCTCTGAAAGCAATTGCAGACTTCAGGGACATTACTACAGCCATTACCTAGCCTATCTTCCTTTTCCTTTTTCTCTCTCTCTTTCTTCTTTTTTCCTTTCCCCATCTTGGACTTTGTGATTAATTTGGATTTTACCTCAGTTTATTTTTATGTTATATGTAAACCACCCAGAGTAGACACGTTCTAGATGGGTGGTATATAAATCTAATAAATAAATAAATAAATAAAAATACTATTAATACCAAATGGTCTGTCACGTGTTAGATTTTGATACTAGCTTCTAAATAGATCCTTCAGAAAAGACCGCTTAAGTCTAAATTTAGTCATGGGCTCTATCAATCTACATAGCTTTAATGACAACATAGAGCTCTGAAGATAACTAAATATTGGTTGGTTATGAAAGCAAGTAATGGGCTCTCAATTTCCATTTGAAAATTCTTGCAGTTATTGCCAAAGATGTGAAATTCTGAGGGCAGTGGCTGATGAAAACTTGGATCAGAAACAGTGTCTACAAACATCTGAGTAGTTGTGGGAATGGAGATGTGTTCTGAATTTTGCTGCTCTGACTCTCAGACTCTTTCCTCCTAATTTATACTGCAACGTCTCTCATTCATCTTATGTCATAGTTTCTCCTGCTTGACCACTGAATCAGTGTCTTTAGAAAACAAAGAGTGCACAAAGCAACAAAAGTTGTTTGGTCTCTGTACACAACTGGAAGACAAGGGTGAGATATACCTTTATTAGACCGCTAGAAGATCAGAAACACAAACCGATTTTTGACTCCCGCAGAAACCTTCATCAGGCTGAGCATTGCAGAGCTGGGGGTGGTGCACAAGAAACAAAAATTCCAAAAACCATAATTAGACTAAGTGCCAGGTTCCTCTGTTTAAAACAAGTTCCAAAGTAGAGGTGGCCAAACCAGTTCAGAGGTGACATGTTCCAGACTTCATCTCTGAGGATGTAGATCAGAATGCCTATCCTAATGTTATTAGGCAAAGAGCTGCCAGCCAACAAAGGTGTGTGCTGAATGCCACCATTGAACTGGGGACATTTTGGGCCACACAGTATGGCAGTGGAGCGGCAAATTCAAAATGTGATTGCTGTGGAAGGACATCAGGGAAAAAAATGGCTATTATCCTAAATCCTGAAGTTTTATAGCTTTCATAAAAATATTTTAGCCAAACTTTGGCTGTTCTCATTATCCACATAAATGTCATATATATTTAACATGCTCACTCACTTCCATGTTTTAAGCAAAGTTCAGTCCAATTACCAAACTATAGCAGTGATTCACAATGAGCAGTAAAGCAATAATCCTGTAGTAGGTCCTGGGAGATCAAATGCAACAATCTACAAACACACCTACTTGATACATTAAGAAGGAAAGGCAGCATTCTACCAAACAGCTCCTCACTCATTTCAGTGGAGTTTCACAGTATTCCAGTACATCCCATTGAAATGAATGTGATTACAGTGCTATATTATTTGACTGATTGTTCTCCTGGTTGGAACTCAAAAGTGTCTTTTACATGCCTCAGGAGAGCACGTTGAATTTTCTTTTCTGTCAGGTCTGTGCGAAATCAGCATATGCATTGAGGGCCATTCCAAAGCCAGTACTGTGAAGTGCCTTAATAACCAAGCCACTTACAGATACTGGCAAATCAATTACTTCCCCTGCTCAGCAGAGGGCAGAGGAATTAAAAAAAAATATTTCTGACTGTATGTAGACTATTGCTGGTGTGCTATCAGCAATCACCTTAAATAGAAAAAACTTTTATGTTTACTTCCCATGCCAAGCAAGGGAAGTGCTTAATTTGCCAATATCCAAGAGTGGGTCACTTATTAAGCCACCTCACAATATTGGCAAATTGATACTGGCGCAATCGCACAGCAAGAAAACCATGTTTATCTGGACTGATCCTAATTGTTCCAAATAGACAATGGGTTCTAACCCTAGACCAATCTGGGATGAACTGGTCTGCATTAGGGATGAGTTGGAACACTCTTAACAAAAATGTCATGTAATTAACATTTTTAAGAGTAATCCCACTGTTCTAGCAGGGGACTACAAAGCATGATGAATTCCCATGAAGCTGACTTTTGAGCCAGCTTGTGTTACATAGTCCCACAGAAAAGAATGGGAAAAGAATGAAAAATAACTTCTAAGTATTCTACACCTAGAAAACCCTGGGAAGGGTCAGCATAGGTGAGAATCAACTGTAATTATTGTTGTTATCATATGAACTTCTACTACTACTCAAACACTGAGTTGATATTATAGTTCTGATATAATTGTATTTGTCAGATACCCTATTTAAGCAGCTTTAAACATGAAAAAAACCAGGCTCATAAACAGAAGGAAGTTTATATTCTTCTGGGTGGATTGCTAAGAAAAAGACATTGTTCTTTACTGTGATTCATAGCAGGAATTCAAACCCAGTTCCTGTTAGAAGGGACATTTGAGTCATGTTCTTTTCCATACTAAGGAAAAATCTATTGTTCTAAATAAGAATACTTGCAAAGTTCCGTTGAAATGTTCTGCAGATTTTAATGTTTTTATTATACCTACATTCTAAGTATCCTTTTAGATGGGAAAGACTATAGATCAGTGGTAGAACAGATGTGTTGTATGCAGAGGTTAATCACTACAACTTGTAGTGACTGAACCCCTGTTACAAGAATCAGAAAAGCAGGGGCTAGGAAGGATTTTTCCCTGAGTAATACTGCCAGTCAGAGTAGCTAATAGTGATCTAAATGAACAATGTGCCTGAACTGCTACTTCTTATATTCTTGAATACTCTAAACACTTTGCATGCATCTCTAATCCAGACAGTGATTCTATACACACTTCCTTTCTGTCTTCATACTATAGAATGCGTGATACTAAACTATGGATGGGCAAACTGCAGCCCTGTCAATATTGTTGCAATGTGACTCATAGATTTCCTCAATATTGGTTATGCTCTCTAGGGCTGATGAGAGTTGCAGGCCAACAATGTATTGAAGGCTGCACTTTGTCCACTCCATCTTAGACTGGGATTCATCACATGACCCTCATCAGATTTGAGGCAGACTGCAAGGACATTTGGTGGACAACATGTGGATGAAATCCTGAAAATGAAAGAACGTGTTTTCCTTGTCAAAAGCTTGATATTTTATTGTTTATTAAAGTTTTTACTTGGAAGCTAAACCTGTGAAGTCTTTTGAGCCAATTCAGTCTGTTTGACTGGGATCGGTAATCTTTTTCTATGATGCTCCAAGAAAGCAGAGAGGTTTTCATGTGAATGAAATGTACACCTTTAACTCACTTTTGTGGCCCCTCCAATTGTCATTGCTGTCCTCAGTGTCCAATCCTATCAGGCCAATGCTGCCACCATATTCGCACCCCAAATCACAGCATGGACATCTCAAGGGATTTGAAATCCCATGAGATGCTTCTTGTTCCACAAAAGCTCTACGGGACTAGAGGATGCTGTGACATTGTCCCTAACCAAAGGCATGCACACCAGTTACTAGTGAACTTTAGGAGCAATTTGGTGGCAACTAGGGCTGCTTCCAAGGCTGAATTTCATTGGTGGAGACTGCAGTGCCCACCAACTTGATGGTGGCATGCTCGAGGATGTGAAGGGAAGTTCCTCACCTGTAGGGTACATTCAGAGAAAGAGATGCAGTGCTGGAGTTGGTAAGGAGCAGTATGGCATGGTACAGCAATGAGCTGCAGTAATTAAACTGCAGTCCTGCAGTCAAGCCTCTGCTCACGACCCAAGTTCAATCCTAATGGGCCAGGGAGCCGGTGCAAGGTCAGAAAAATAAGTATTCAGCTCATGGTGGGGGGGGGGGATAGTTATGGTTTGCACTATTATACTGTAAACCCCCCCCCCCCGAGAGTGCTCTAAGCCCTATGGGGTGGTATATAAGTTGAAACAAACAACAACAACACAGAAGTCTGTCACATACTGAACTACGGTATTGCTCCATCTAGCCCAGCATTGCAAACACTGATTGGCAGCAATTCTCCAGGGCTTCAGGCAGGATTCTTTCCTAGCCCTGTCTGAAGATGATAAAAATTAATCTTGGGACCTTCTGAATCCAAAGCACATGCTCTACCATTAAGCCACAGAAACACTTTGGTATGCTGTGAAGTACGAGCAAATCTCACAGAGCTTCAGAAAAATATTTGAAATTTGGACAGGGTAAGGATACTTCAATTTGATCTGGTTGGCCTCCAAGATGAACTGACCTGATACACATTTCAGACTAATGTGTGGATTAGAACTATTCATTGGATGTTATACTTCTTTTCAAAGAAAAAGACCACTAGAGATATTTTAGGCAGATTGTTCAGATCTTGAGAGTGAGGGAAAAAGCTCTTTGCCTCAGTCTCAGCTGAAGGTGAGGAATCTCATGGGGCTTCAAAATTCCTCATCCAGTCCTACCAAGACACCTTGAATCGATGAGAATAAGTTTAGCAAGTCTTCTTTCCATCTCTTGTTGTCACAGATGTTCCCAGCGGTTTATATTTAGAAATGCATGTGCAGAGAGAAAGTACATTGAAAAATGCATATTTGAACAATTCTTGAATGTTTATGTGAGCTTTAAAGAATTACATTATAATGCAGAACAAGACTTTACAGATTTGTGGGTGAATCCATATAGAACTGAATACATGATTTATGTTAGACAGGAGGGATGAGAATCTTGTAGCCTTCTGATTTCAGAGAGCAAAGAAAGGGAGATAATTTTTTTTTTCCTCTGCAGGAAATTCCCCACCTATCCACCCACCTAAAAAACCCACAGGAAATCACATGGGATTTTTTCAGAAGTTTCCCAGCCAAGCTGTGCAGGATTGTTATCCTTCCTGTACAGAATTATGTCTTTCCTCTACAGGATTCATCTTAAAAGGATAGAAGAAATACCAAGCTGAATAACATTGGTGCAATTCATACATAGAATTTCACTGTTTCCTATGTGGAACAATAAGAGGCAATGTAGGGGAGGGAAGATGAGATGAGGGTCATGATTCTGCAGAAGCCAGGAAATCTCACTGATGCAGGGGGAGCTATCGGCAGGGAGCCTCAGCATGGCAAAATTCAGAAAAGCTGTTGCTGTACCGAAGGCTAAGACATTTTGTCTCTTCTCTGTAATGCGTCACAGTATTCAGTTAACAGTATTCCTGTGTGTGTCGTGAGAAACAACAAGTGCCATATCAAGAGTGAAAATTGTCCATATGGGGAACTGCAAGACTGATTTTGTGATGTGTTTAAGTAACCAAGCCGCTCAAATTCTAAAGTATGGATGAGGAACTTGTGGCCTGACAGATGTTGCCAGACTGCAATTCCCAGTGTACCTTACCACTGACTGTGCAGCCTGGGGCTGATGGAAGAAGTTGCAGTCTAACAAAGTGTGGTAGGCCTCAAGCTGCCCAACCCCAACCTTGCCCTAACATTGTGACTTTTGTGACCCTTAGCTCACTGGCGAGCCATGTTGTATACCTGCAGAAGGTCCCATATGCAATTTCTGATGGCACAGGGTAGAACTTAGAAATATCTCTTCCTGAAACCCTTGAGAGCTACTGCCAGTCAGTGCAGACTCCACAGAGCTACATGATATATGATGCAGTCTAGCACATATTTTTATGTTTCTGCCTCTAACAGGTACACAGATGAGGAAAAATAATGTATGCAGTTTATCATGGATAGGTGAAATACATTATTTTCAACAACCATACATTATTTTACACAACCTTTGCATCTGGTTATCTTTTTAGAAAAAAAAATACTAGGTGATTATATAATTTTTTCCCTGCTGTTTCTGACATATTATTTAGTCAGCATACTGGGCCGTGTTTACCGGTGATAATACAGACTGAAGAAAACAGTTCTTAAGCAGCTTCCATTGCATGCTCGTGTTAAGGGACCCAACGAAGCCCATCAATTCCTGACCCTTGAAGTATTCTGGTTGAGAGAAGATGTGACCTAAGCTAGGCCAGATGTCAATGGCCTATGCGATACTGAGAAATATAAAAGCCAGAAGTGACGTGCTGAAGAAAACTGAAACAGGAAACACCAGCTGGACACTAAGATTAAATACAGATGGCAGCCTCTAACTCCCCACTCAACATTCTAAGGGATGAGACACATCTGCATGTATCACTTGATGATGGTACTGGGCCGTGTTTACCGGTGATAATACAGACTGAAGAAAACCGTTCTTAAGCAGCTTCCATTGCATGCTCGTGTTAAGGGACCCAACGAAGCCCATCAATTCCTGACCCTTGAAGTATTCTGGTTCCTTTAACATAAACATGACAACAAACGATTCAGGTTACCTCATGGTGCTGCACTGATAAGTAGTTATATTTTCTCAACTTATCCCACTTGTGCAGGTATTCAGTAAGTAGCTTCTAACATCAGGTGTTGGCAATCTTGCATGTCAAAATAACTGTAGTCTCCAGAGAACACCCTGAGGCAAACTATTTAGAATTTCACTGCTAACAACTGCATGCATGGAGGTTAAAGTCCATGTTTTAAGCTGTGAATGCTGCAGAGGTCAAGAATCTTAACTTAATGTGTTTCATATAAATGTTCATGGCACACGTACAAATGCCAGTCAGGAGTGTGATATTCTGCACTTGTTTAGAGAAAAGCACATACGCCTGAAGATGTGACCTAAGCTAGGCCAGATGTCAATGGCCTATGCGATACTGAGAAATATAAAAGCCAGAAGTGAGGTGCTGAAGAAAACTGAAACAGGAAACACCAGCTGGACACTAAGATTAAATACAGATGGCAGCCTCTAACTCCCCACTCAACATTCTAAGGGATGAGACACATCTGCATGTATCGCTTGATGATTATTAATATATCCTAAAGAAGATGGTGCTTTTGACCAGAGGTAGTTCATACCTTTAGCAGCAAGACACCAAGTGCACATTTTTCAAGCATGAAATATTGTCTTTGTGTGATTATTTGAAGAAAGCATGTACAACCCAGAGTTTTGAAAACTCACATTGTTTGGCCTACATTCCCCCCCCCCCCAAGGCCACTGTAATGGAGCAAACTTATCATAGAAATTCTACCTGTTGCGTTTCCATTGTCTCACCGTTCAGGGTTGCCAGGCAGTCATGTGTAGTTGTCCTGTTTCAACCATCTCCTCCTTTATCCTGTTAATCCTTCTTCAGAACCTGTGGGGTACTTACTGCAGCATTGTCCAGTCCATGCAATGCTTGACCACTCTGAGCAATGCTTGCATATTCTCAGGCACTGTATGTACATTTAGACATTGTCTGCTGTGCCTGAGGAGCCCTTGGTCCTCCTTGGCATGTTAGGCACAGTTCCACCTTCTGCCCAAACAATAATCATACAGTCATCTATTCCCATTGAAATTTGTTCAAGTCCTTTGTCACATCAGAAATTAATTTCAGAACTGATTTTTTGGGGGGACATGGAGGATCTGGCTAACCAGAAGCAAAGGGCTCCTGATGGAGAATGATTATTCTCTTAACTGAAGAGAAATTGATGGTGAACATCAGCAATGTCAATACCAGTGGACAAAGTGGAGTCAACATGAAGAAGCCACCTCAGTGCTCACATTAAGAAATTTGGTGTAACTGAAAGATAAAGGTCACTGGAAGGGAGACAGAAGCCATGCCTAGCAGGCTCAGCACCCCAGCCTGCTGAACAAATGTGAGTCATAAGCATGACTTTGCCCATCAGAATGTCACCAGAACACCGAGTGCAACATTAGAATGCATATGATGTATTACCACTGAGGGAATGTACCTCTTGACAAAAAAAGAGAAAAAGCTCACCATCAGAAGGAAGGAAGGAAGGCTGTAAACCCAGATGAAATAAGGCAAAATATGTTTGTCTGAAGGTTATGCAGTTTAGGAAGAGAGCAAATGCTTTTGAGACAGAAGGTCTTAGGTTCAAGTGCTGGTATTTCCAGTTAAAAGGATCAGATAACATGTGAAGTGATGTCTTTAATTTCCTGGAGACCCAGTACCAGCCAATATCTGGCTAGATGTTGAAATGATTTGATCGGGAAGTTACCTGTGTTCCAAGCTATGGCATATTCAGTTCTTCTACATCCTATAGAAGCCATTCTCACACTTCATGGGGAATTCATGTGTAGGGTCATCTTTCATAACATAAACCTTATAACACAGAGAGTCTCTTTATTTCCCCTATATTTCAGCTTTTGTTGCTGCAAAACAAAACTCAGATGCAGTTGGACAAGCTAACAAGCTTGAGGGAAGTCTGCCTAATCTCAGAAATTTCACTGGAGCCTATACTAGAATCCTATTAGCAAATGGTAATTCGAGATCATGGTGTTCTTTATAGTTCTTTATAGTAAAATATAACTCTTCTCTCTCTCTCAGACATATGCACAGAGTGTAGTAATATAAGGATGAATAACAGCTCAAAAAGGATGCATTTTTATATACTGCCTTTGAACTTGAAAAATAACCAAATGTTTCAAAACCATTGAGGAACCTTTCCTCGTTACAAAAACAGTCTGCAAAATGTTTAATTCAATGGTTTGTGTCCTTTCTCTCACTCTGATGAGATAATTAGGTAATTTGGCTTTGAACTCTGCCCCGCATATAGGGTAGCTATGCCATTCTGTTTCAGCAGGTATTAACAAAAAATAATAATAATAATAATAATAGAAGTTTTAAACCAAAGAAAGAAAAAATCCCAATGGAACAGAGAAAGCTGGCAATGCTGAGTTATGAGACAAACTGAAATTAAGTAAGAGTAACTTCTTTCTTTGAGCGATAATGGCCTTGTTGGGGGAGGGGGTCCATCTGCCACACCATAGCGTTCTGGCACCTTAAAGATTACCAGATTCATTTCAGTATGAGGTTTCACAGGGATTACAATCAACTTCCTCAGACACAACATCCTCACAGTTTCTGCTGCTACTGCTGTTAGAATTTAGGAAAGGTCAAACCAATTGATTAAAATACCAACTAACAGAGTCCATATAATGTGGTTACAAGGTAGCCCCAGGAGTTCCCATATGCACCTCATTAGGTCTAATTGCATTGAAGTGAGTTGTAATTCTCTGTTAATCTGAACCACCTGAATGAACTCCTTCCTTACATGGCATCAGGTACATAATTTCAAAGATTGATCATCACTGAGGGTAAACTCATCAACATGTAAACCCTGGTTCTCAGATAAGAAAATACTTTTACACTTCTTTTGTTCACACGTTACAGTTTGAGAAGTGGCTCCAGGCATGGGTTCAAAGGAAAATTTACAATATACGCATTGGACTATGGTTGTTGCTTTCTTCCTTTTCTGTAGAGGGAAATGATAATGTTCATCAGTGAAATCACATGACCACATAATTAACAGGAGTACAGTACAAAATGTAAGTCTTCCAGCAAATTTAATTACTTTCCCCCGTGGCCTTAAGATGAGGGTGACTTAAAAAATAAGGACTCATTCTATTAATTTCAATTGCTTCCTTTATGCTTTGAATGGCAGAAGGTTTTGTTATTAAAGGAGAGCAGCTTTTGGAGTCAGACACGACTTAATGACTAAACAACAACAACAACAACAAGCTTTTGGACAAAGATACTTGGCATATAACAAATGCTATCCAAGTGCATTCAATAAATAATTGCCATGTGAGTTTTACTAGCTCTTCATAAGTTTACCTTATAGAATAAGGTTTCTTTTCTTTTCTTTTCAGTCAATACAAAGTGAGGTCATCAATAGCACAGTCTGAAGCATGTTTATTCAAATGAAAGTTCCTGTATGTTCAGTTGGATTACCTCTTTAGTAAGTGAGATTAGGACACAGATAAAGGATGAGTCTGCTGTAAGGCTGCAATTATGTGTTCTGGAGCAGTGGTCCCCAACCTTGGGCCTCCAGATGTTCTTGGACTATAACTCCCAGAAGCCTTCACCACCACCTCTGCTGGCCAGGATTTCTGGGAGTTGAAGTCCAAGAACATCTGGAGGCCCAAGGTTAGGGACCACTGTTCTGGAGGACAAAACTTGGTGGACAGAGAATGGAATTCAGAATTAAATTCTCTGCACACCTTAACTTATTTGGAGACTCCCTCCACACAAGTGTACTTGTGTGGAGGAGGAGGCTGTGCTCCCACCATGGCATCCCTATTAGATGAAATACCACACCTACTATGGTATCCCATGCAACCCATCCCATGCCTCCAGAGCAACATATGAGAGATGCTTTCTCAGCTGGGTCATAAGATCACATAGAGGTAAGGACAAGACAATATAAGCCAACATCTTTTGCTTCAATTAAGCCAGCATAGAGGAAATGATGTCATCTGCACTGCTGTGACTTGGAATTCCAGTGCAACGACTCTCATGAAAAGCCACTTGCATGCAGTGAGGTATCACAACAGGGCTTCTTATTAACAGTAGCCCTGCATAGATGCTGGGTCACACTGCTACCGGCAATGTCATTTCCCTATGCTGGCACAAGTTATGCAAGAGGATTTTGGCTTTAATTGTACAAATCAATGTCATTCTAGCCTTTCAAGCTTAACCACTCCCTTGTGGGATGAAAACATGAAAAATAAAGTGAAGGGAGCTGAGCAATTGCATCACGGTGGCAATTTAAAGCAGAGACAGTGAAGCTTTGCCCTCCAAAGCTTTTAGACAAAACCTCCCAGTCTCTTACCACAGCAATTCTGGGTGGAGCTGATGGTGGTTATAGGCAGAATCATCTGGAGGTTCAAAGGTTCCCCACCCTTGATTTAGAGAAAACAATGTGTCAGAAAAACCATTTTCTTTTTGGAATTTTCACTGTTAAAATGTTTTGAGTTCTGTTTATCTCCAAGGCAATCTCAGAATGAGGGTCCGTTGCCCTGAAATGAAGGTCCAGCATCATTCAGAAAAGGTTTGGAAAGTTGTGATTCTACCTTCTCTTCTTTTTTTTCTTTTTTTCTTTTTTGAAGGGGGTGGAAACTGAAACCAGAAATGACAATGAGAGAAAGGAAGGCCATCATTATTCCTCTTAGAATGCAACGTTCACAAAAATTCTATTTAAGTGATTTTCAATCACATTTGAACAGCAGCTTCTGGGGAAAGAGACTTGATAACCTTCAGAAAAAGTTACAAACAGGCTATCCCCACTCCATTAAACATTTTGTGAGATATCTACATTCTTCTTTTTCTTGCTTGCTTTTTTTAAAATTTCCTTGTTAGCAGGACTCATCAGGGCTGTGCAGAAAGAGAGGAGTACATTTTGCAAACATCTGCCCCTCTTTGACAAGAATTTGGAGTGAGGTGGGATATTTTCGGTCCCCTGAGTGTTTTTAAACAGCAATGCTTAGACATAGGATATTTGGATTATTTGGACTATAAATCTCACAGTTACCCCTTCTGGGAGTTCCACCAGACAAAGCCACATGTAAATGTGGCTCTTCTAGAGAAAAGACCTGGCTGGGATGGCTTCTTGGCTTAGCACAGGCTTAGCTCTGCCCTAGCTTCCTATTCAGAAATGAAGCTGCCCCTCTAAGAGTTAGCTGGGCATTTCCTGTCTGTATAGGAAGCTAGGGCAAAACTAGGCCTATGCTAAGCCACAAAGCCTTCTCAGCCAGGCCTTTTCTCCAGGTGAGCCACATCTAGGTGGGGTCTGTCAAGGGAAGCTTCCAGAAGGAGAATGATGTTTTTTTTAATCTAACCCCCCTCCCCGGCTAGCAATGCTCATTACTGCTAGTAAGCATTGGCAGTGATGAACCATTATGGGAGTTGTAGTCCAGCAACATACAGAAGGCCACAGGTTGCCTACTGCTGTGTTAGAGGGTCCTTTTGGTATGATTTTCTTTTTCAGAGCGGAGGCTTGCAGAAAGAACAACACCAGAACCATCCAAGTGGCCCCATCCCGTAATCTGTAGCTGGCATTCTGGCAAGGGCAGTTGTGCTCCATTAACGGCAGCATCTGGATCATTTTCCATTTCATCGCCACAGAGAAAGGAAGGTTTTCAAGGGATCATTCAGATGAATATTATCTTGAGGAGTGACAACATAATGCCTAGTCTGCTCTGGCTCCCCTAATGGCATCTTGAGCTGCAGAATGCGGAGCTTTTCATGACATGGAGATGAGTACAGCCACCTGTGAATGTCTTCAGAGCAGGCTGCAGTAAAAGGCACAGGAGGAGGGACCAGGAAAACAAAAATAGGAATAAAAAGCTGGGAACGTTAAGGAGAAACACTTTTTCTTTTGTTTTTAGTTGTTGTGACCTAGTTTCCATAGTTCCATACTACACAAATCAGGGCTGATTGATGAAGTACGTTTTTGAGATATACTAGTTTCCTATGAACAAAACTAAATTCCATTAAAAATGAACAATGATTTTATGTATAAGCTCAGGCAATTTGTAGCCCACCAGAAGTTGTGGGACTGCAACTTCCATCACCCCTCACTGTTGATATGCAAGTGAGGGCATATGGGAGTTGTAGTCACCCATGACATTTGAAGGGCCATGCATTGTCCAGTTCTTTATTACATGTATTGCTTCATCGTTAACCTTCAATCTCATCCGAAGGCCCAGTGGGAACACGTCAGTAATCATGCGGGCACAAAACAAATGAGTCTTCAAGCACAGAAATGGCTGTAACACAATTGCTTGGAGAGGTGGGGCAGTGGCAATAAATGACTGATGCTACTAAATAGCAACCCGGAGCCTGGGGCCCTGTGACCTATGAAGTAAATGTCTCATGGCGAGTTGGAGGCAAGGTCAGTCCCAGGCTGAAAAATGGATGATACTGACAAATAAGACCTTGCGGGCAGACAAGTGATCAGACTCTCTGTCTATCGGTATGTATATGTCACTCTTGAGTTTACAAACTCCTGACTAGCAACATAAGACATGAGCATAGTTTGGGGGGAAAAATACTTTTTGTTGGAGATTTGAATTTCTGGTTAAAAATTTGCTTTTGATACACACCAGAAGTACACAGATCCACAGAGTAGAATAGCTTCAAGTCCCCAGATAGTCCACTCTTTTTCTCATTAGCTGGCACTTAAGGTCTCAATAACTCACTGTGAGAAATTTGTAGAAGAAAGAATAAAGTTTCATTACTTACAGTTGTGAACAGATCTACAGCAAACAAACAAACAACTGACTTTCACAGACAAAAGAGAGAAATAGAACACTCAGCAGAGAGGTGGGGCTCTCTTTGAATTCTGAGCCAGGAGGGAATGATTGGTTAGTGCAGTCACCCCAGCCCAGAAGTGTTGGGGGATGTGAAAATTTAAAAACACAACATTTTTCGGACCCAATTGCCCCTATCCCTCAGTGATCACTGGCTAGAGGATTCTGGGAATTGTAGTTTAAAAAAAAACAACTTCCGAAGCACTGAACATAAAATGTTAAAACAGCAGAACACCAGATGCTCTGAGAAGGCTATTTTACACAAATTAGTATTGCTAATAAAACCATAATCTTCAGTCACTTGCAATCATATTCTGGAAGGCTTGGGGAAATGGAAAAAGGATTTTGCTAATGCTAAAAGCACATCAAATTTGGCACAAACTAAACTGTGTTGAGTGGCCTTTTCCTTTGTGGTGTGTCATATTTGACATGGCTTTCTCTCCAGCCACCACCTGCCTATCATCGAGAATGTGGAAGAACATGCAGAGAAGTCTCTAAAAATAATGTTTATGTAAGGATGGGCTCGTGAAAGGGAAGGCACTCTGTAAGATACCTGGGTTCCTCCTCCAAGACAAGTGAAGCTTTAATGTGAATTACTGCTACTTGAATTCACCCCAGAAACAAACAATTGGTTGCTTGAGAGCAAGTGATCCTCCTCTTAGCAGCCACATTTCTGAATATCAGAAGACTCCTTCTGGGGAGTCATCAAGGGTGCATTTTAATAAACCAATCTAATCTGGCAGATACTGGTTACAAACAGAGAGATTTGTTTGTAGGCAGTGGAAAGCTTTGCATGTGGCAAGAACTGCTGGGTGGTCATTGACAATGCTGCATCTATCAGCAGTAGAGTGATTTGAAAGACTGTTAGGGGCTGCCTAGTCTGAGTTTGGTTTAAAGATATAAGTGATCAGATGGGAGAGCCTTCAATAGTTAGCAGCAGCTGGAATACAACCTGAGCATAAACAAACAGCTTACCTGGCCCCAGTCTTCCCTGCTATTATGAAATGTTTCTATGTCTATGTACAGTACAATATGTCCAGATTACCATGCTATACAGTAAGAAATATTTTTAGGAAGTTGGTAAAGACCAAATTATTGAAAGCTGCCTTTAATAACTGAATCTCCAGGATGCTGCCAATAATAACTTCCTCCTCTTTTTAAAATTAATTCTAGATTTTTAGAAGATTATTTATTTTTATGCTTATAATTTTTCTTGTATCACTGTAATGTTTTTGAATGCATTTTTGTCAATATAGGGTATTAATGATTGCTTTAATATTTGTATAAACTTTACAGAGTTATGCATGCCGTGATGGTGTGGCATGTAAATTGAATGAATGAATGAATGAATGAATGAATACCAATGTTATGCAAATCTATCTTCACTTTGCCCCTCTTTGCTTCTCTTTAGGCAATACCTGGCTAATGATCATCCTAATCACCACCTGTGAATCTCATGAACTTGCGTGGGTTTAGGGACCAATGTGACACACATCTCCCGATCTGTCGCTGACTGTACCTCTACCAAGAATGTGGTTTTGTGGGTGTTTGTCAAAGTGATTGGGATTTGACTTCTGGTTCTGACAGCCAACATTCAAAAGGAAAGACCCTGTGCATTGATTTAGAGGAGAACTGCTGCTCCAGGTGATTTGCAGGAACAAACATTTGCTTCTTTTTGAACAGCAGTTGTTCTAAGCATTTTTTCCTACTGCACAAGTGCCCAAAGGGCCAGTATCAAAGAGGCACTTCTCCCCTATCTAGTGCCATATGTTATTTTGTGCATTCACACATGACTGTGTTGTAGCCCTGCCCATCCAAAACAGGGAGAACTGAAGCTTTTTGGGTTGTAGCATGTGTAGGAGTTTCATTGGCACTGTTAAAGCTAGTACTGTGTCTAGTTTCTGATGATATCCCCACATGTATCCTCCGATCCAGCTCTAGAGCCAGTACAAGATCAACAATCCTATAAGCACTTCCATTTATCTTTTCTAATGGGGCAGAGAGGAAAACTGTGAAAGAGGAGGAAGGAAACCAAAATGAATCCGAAAATTAAAAGAATGACAGGAAGAAGGGAACAATTGGAAAATAGGAGAAGAAAAGGGAAAGGAAAAAAATCATCTTCCTTTCAAAAAGGATAGTTGGGGACAGAGACTCCCTGGGCAACTGAGGAGCTGAGAACCTGCTTGCCTTATGATAACTGTAAGGTCTGTCTAGGGACAGTAAGTTCTAAAGCTGTCACAGAATAGATGCTCTGCACATAATGGCTGCTGAGTGCTTATTGGCACATCTGTAGTAATCTTTAGCCATCTCTTTGGCGATGTTGTCACCACCTGCACTGGCAGTGTGTTGGACTAGAAGAGCAGTTCCAGCCTTGGGTAACCCGGGTGTTCTTGGACTGCAACTCTCAGAAATCCTGGCCAGCACAGCTGGTGGTGAAGGCTTCTGGGGATTGCAGTCCATGAACACCTGAGTTACCCAAAGTTGGGAGCTACTGAACTAGATGATCTTGAAAGTTCCCTCCAACCTTGTGATTCTAGATGCAACAGGGACAGCAATCTCGTTTTAAAATAAAAGATCTGATTTTCATTTTGCATGATAAAACATTTGGGAATAGGTCCACCAGGAACAGGTGGGGAGCCTTTTAGAAGCCAGGCTCCTTGCCATAAGGGAAGGAGACTCTGAATTAGAAGGCAAGGGAATTCAGCTAATTAAACTTAAGCCTTACTGGCAATGCTCAAAATGCACAGTGCCCAAACATACTTAGATCTGTATAACTCACTGTTATGTCTCCAATTTTCTCCTTGGCAATCTCAGTTTGTAAGGCCTGAAAGATTGGGCTGAGAGTTTTCAAGAGATGCTGAATGTGGGTCATGTGATATGTTTTTCTCTCCAAGGATTTTACAGTTCTGAAGGATGTCAAACAAAGCCAATACTGACAAACAGGAACAATAATGGCCCAAAGGAGCCTGAGAATCATAGCATAATGCAAACATAAATACAATAGAGAACTGTGGCTTGTCCTTTCCTTGCTGCTGTACTTAAGGTGGAGAAGACAGGGTGAGAGGCAAAAGGCAAGGAGCGTACACAGAGAGTTGGAAACACCATGGTAGTCTTGTTCTGCATTGAAGTATCTGCTGAGAGCGATCAGAACATACTGGCCTATCTAAGCAGATTTGCACTACTGAATTCAATTAACCATGAACCAGAAGAACTGTGGGTTGAAACCAGCTATATTATTAATGAAAAATGCAGAAAGACAATTCCAGTAGTAAAAAGGAAAGAAAAACCTAGATGGATGACAGAATAAGCACTTAAAATTATAAATGACAGGTGAGAAACAAAAGAAAAGGTGAAAGAAATAGTGTCAAATCCCTGAATACAGTTCACTGCCACTGTCATATAGAGACAAAAAGAACTAGTACAATAACTAATGGAAAGGAATACATAAATCACCAGATTTATGGTCCTATAGTGACTGCACTTCTTGGCACCTCTTCTCTTGGGGGGTTGGAATGTATATTGAATGTTTGCAGTCTGTGGGCCATTGTTTTGTTTTCCTTTTTTTTTTTTTTGTATATTCTTAGGATTTTGACAAATGGGGTACCGAGAGAACTATTTCAAGCCACAGAGACTGAATCTGTCAAAATCCTAACAAGAAGTGCAGTAATTGTATGACCATTGTTTTAATTTCCCATGCAAGCAAAGTGATGCTCAAAGTCTGCAACAAAGGATTTCACCTTATATGAAGTGAGAAGTGCATAAAGTTCAAGCTGGATTCTGTAAAGAAAGAGGCATTCGAGACTATATTGCAAATATGCACTGGCGACAGGAGTGCACCAAAGAATTTCAGAAGATCAGCCTATGCTTTGTAGACTATAGCAAACCCTTTGATTTTGTGGATCGTGAGAAACTACGGGTTGTTCTGAAAGAAATGGGTGTGCTTCAGCCCTTCATTGTCAATTCAAATGGAGACTGGAACTAAGAAATCAGAAGACTGAGACTCAGAAAGGAAGGAATGAGGGGAAAAAATCAACAAGTGTAAGGATGTGTTACTAGAGACAAAGATAGTCTGCAGATGATTCCTGATCACCATGTATGGGTGTAAAAACTGGACAGTAAAGAAAGTTTACAGGAAAAAACTTGATTTGTTTGAAATATGGTGCTGGAGGAGACCTTTGCTGATATCCTGGAGTGCCAAAATATGAATAAGTGTATTCTAGGTAAAATCGAGCCTGAACTGGAGGCAAAAATGATGAAACTGAGGCTATCCTACTTTGGGCACATCATGAGAAGGCAAGATTCTCTGGAAAGGACAATAATGCTGGAAAAGGTTGAAGGCATCAGGAAAAGAGGAAGTCCAAATATGAGATGGACTGCCACAGGCTTGAGCTTAGATAGCTGAGCAGGGCAGTAGAAGACAGGACATTTTGGAGGTCACTCAGCCATAAGGTTGCCATAAGTCAGAGGTGACTTCATGGCATGTAACAACAACAGTATGTTTTAAGTTCCCTAACACAGTAACATTGAAAAGAAGTTACTTAAGTGCCCCCAGCACCATTGCAAAAGAAGATGGAACTGTTCCCAGGACTGAGACAATTCAAAGCATTTTGAACAATCCTGTCACAGAGAAGGCACTAAAATGCTCCATCTGTCAACTTTGACACATGCCAAAACATCACAGATTTCCTCTATGAGAAAAGCAATGTGCACAGCCAATGAAAACTTGGCAGATAAACTTGGTGGCCTCCTCATGCACACTTATGAAAACTGACTGAGTGCATACTCATTTCCTGTAAAAGTAGTTGTAAGTTAGCACTGCCAGATTGGTGCACAAGACTGAGATGGACTTTCAGTTCTTGACTCCAAATGCACTCAAAAAACCGCTGTGTTTCAGGCTAGAAAGTGACAGCGATAGCCTGATCAAGACATTGATTGATGATACATTGGCATTATCCAATGTATCAGAGTGATGGCACTGCAGACCAAAGCAGAACTGACAGATTTTATAAATTATGAAAATCAGAGACGTCACTTCCGCTAGAATGGCAATGTACGGCTGAATTTTCATCTCTTCACCCTGGAATCTAAAAAGGATGATAAATGTCCTTCTCCCTGCCTGAAATGTGAGTAAATAGCGATTAAACTTCTGATGAAAGCTTTAGGCAAAGATAGAAACACTTTTTGAAGTGTAAACATGCTGTTATCTATCTGAAGAAAGTACTTTCGTTTTTGCCTGAGAAGACGGAGGCTGCTAGAGAGGCAGAAAACGGCCTGTTAAACACGGCTTGACTCCTTGAGCTATAAATCTTTGCTTAGCTTGGTCTATACATGCGAAAAGGCAGAGATAAAATCAGGAGCTGGGTTCGTGGACAACCCCATAAACCATCAGATAATAGTGTCGAGCGTATCGCCCGTTTAAAAAGGCTGGAAGAGGGGGAGCCCCTCCTTTCTGAAATCAACATGGAAAAAAAAGTTTCAGAGCTTGCCTCTTCCGTGAAAGGAATGGAAGGACAACTTGGACAGGTACTCTCTAAAATGGACATTTTAATAAGAGGGAACCAACAGATGGGACAAGATATACAAAAACTGCAGGGAGAATTGACAGATATTAAGACAAGTTTAGGCAAAACAGAAGGCAGGTTGCAACAGCTGGAAGATTTCCAGAGCGTGGCATCAAAACGGCACCAAGTGATTGATGACCTTCAGAAAAAGGTTATCTATTTAGAAGATAATTCAAGACGTAATAATATCAAAATAATGAATTTTGAACATGAGAAAGAAAAGGATTTGAGGGGGGAAGTGATGGACTGGATTAATTCTGTTATGAAATCCCAACATGTGGCTGAGGAAGATATTGAGAGAGTACATTTTGTGGGGAACCCAAAGAAAACCAGAAGACCCATAATACTAAGATTTTTTAACTATATGAAGAAAGAACAGTTTCTTAGGGTCATTAAAGAAAAGCCTGAATTGCTAGTTTATAGATCAAATTCAGTTCAGATCTATCAGGATGTAAGCCCCGAAACCAGCCAGTGGAGAAGAACAATGAAGCCCATCACTTCAATTTTAATTAAGAACGGCAAGAGATACAACTGGGGCCACCCTGTCTTTTTGAAAATATGGAAGGATGGAACCCTACATAAAATCTACTCCTTTGAAGATGGGAAGGATTTGATGAAAGCCTGGGGACTTTGGCAAGAAGATGAGAGTGAAGGGACAAGCAAGCAAGTAGCTTTGTAAAGACTGGTAGTCTGAAAGAGAAGATTTTTTGAGAGAAGATACTTTAATTGGAAGAGATTACTGGGCGTTACTGGATGTCGGAAGAATTTCTTTTTTTTTTTTTTTCTTTCTCCTTTACCCTCCCTTTTTTTCCTTTTTTTCTTTTTTCTTTTTGATTTTTGATTTTTCTTTTTGTAATGAGGGTTGGGATTTTTTTTTCTTTTTTTGTTCTGCTTATTTTATTATAATATTAAAAAAATTTTTATAATATTAATAAGATCTTTTTAAATTTTTTTTAATTTTTTTTTAAATTTTTTTTCTTTTTCATATTTTTTTTTCTTTTCCTTTTTTATTTTTTTTTTTTCTCATTGTTGTTTTGGATTACCTGATTAGACTTGGGTGGTAGAAAGAAGAAGAGATGTTAAAAGTTAGGAGGGAAGGCATTTGAGTATATATATAGATAAAAATATGAGGTGGGGTGAAATTGGGATGAGGGTTTGGCTGGGGTCCGGACTGGTGGGGGTGACGTCTCCCCCCCTCCCAGAGCTCGCGCCGAACATTAGTGAGACGTGGGGAAACGGGAGGGAGGAAAATAATTTATATGTAGGTAAGAAGGATAGGGATAGGAAACTAGAGGTTGGTGAATTTATTTTTTTTAGTTGTTTTTGTTTTTGTTTTTGTTATGTGAGATGCACAAAGGGACCGCATAAGAGGCAGAGAAAGGAACGGATATGGGGAAAAACATAAGGGTAGCGACTTTAAATGTGAAAGGCCTAGGGTCTGTGTTAAAGAGAAGGAGGATAGAATTATTATTAAAGAAAAGTAAAGTTGACATTATCTATTTACAAGAGACACATCAACTAAAGGATGGAGTCAATGAATTGAAATTACAAAACATCCATATATATGAAAAAGCATTTGGGACCTCTAAATCTAGAGGGGTAGCAATATTAATATCTAAACATTGTGAATTTGTGATGAAAGAAGTAATAAAAGATAGTAATGGTAGATATTTGATAATTCAAGGTCAAATGGGGGAGGAAGATTATACATTAGTAAATGTGTATGCACCAAACATGAATCAAGGAGAATTTTATAGAACTGTGATTGAAGAAATGGAAAAGGTTAGGAAAGGATATGTGATTATGGCAGGAGATTTTAATATGGTTCTGGATAAGGTGAAAGATAAATCCACATGTAAAAAAGATGAGTTGAATAAAAGAGGTACCCTCCTGAGTAAGATATTAAACACTACGGATTTGAAAGATATATGGAGAGAATTAAAGGGAGATGAAAGAAGGTTTACATATTATTCTTCTGTACATAATAGTTATTCTAGAATAGATTTTATGTTTATTTCACAAAACTTAATTTCAAAAGTAGTAGATACAAATATTAATGTGATAAAAATAACAGATCATGCGTTGATGGTGTTAGAGATGAAAGTTAAGAAGGACTATAGAGAAGCTAGAAGATGGAGAATGGACTCCAATATTTTTCAACATACAGAGGTTGTGGATAAAGTTAAGAAAGAATGGTTGGAAATATGGTCATTTAATGAAGCAGGTGGGAATAAAATAGGAGTGTTATGGGACACTATGAAAGCAGTCATGAGAGGAATCGCCATAAGAGAATCCTGTAGATTAAAAAAATTGAGAGAAGAAAATATAAATAGAATTGTAGAATCATTAAAGGATTTAGAAAGCAAATATTTTATGGATAGAGATAACAAAAAATTTAATTGAGATCCAAGCTAAAAGAAAGGAATTAGAAGGTATAGAGCTAGAAAAGGTCCAGAGAGACTTGATATACGCTAGGAGGAATTTTTTCGAATACAGTAATAAAAATTCAAAACTTTTAGCTAGATTAGTTCAAACTAAAAGAGCAAAAAATATAATTGGAGTGATTAAAGACAAAACGGGAAAGAATTGTAGCTTAATGAAAGAAAAACTAAAGATAATACATGAATTCTATCAAAATTTGTATAAAGGTAATAGTGTATCGAAAGAAGATATAGAAAATTATATTAAAGAAAATGTTAAGAGTAAATTATCAGAGAATGATAAAAAGGATTTAGATAAAGAGATAAAAGAGGAAGAGATTATAGAGATTATTAATAAATTAAAAAATGGTAAAACTCCAGGTTTTGACGGTTTAGGATCAGAATATTATAAAACTTTTAAACCAATATTGATCCCTAAGTTAAAAGTGCTCTATAATGAAATATTGGAAGGAGAGAGAATACCAGATTCTTGGAAACATTCATTAATAACTCTTATCCCAAAGCCTAATAAAGACTTAACAGACCCAAGTTCATATAGACCCATTTCACTATTAAATCAAGATGCAAAGATTTTTACTGCAATACTTGCGAATAGAATTAATAAATTTATTATAAAATATATTAAAGAGGATCAGAATGGTTTTTTAAAGGGTAGACAAATGGAGAATTTGACTAGGAGGGTATTGAATATTTTATACAATATAGAAAAAGACAAATTGAAGGCAGGTATTTTATCATTAGATATATTTAAGGCATTTGATTGCGTGGAATGGCCAACATTAAAGATTTTGTTAAAAGGTTGGGGTTTTGGAAAGAAATTTAGGGGGATAATAGATCAACTATATCTGGGGAATACCTCTGTAGTAATAGTTAATGATGGGATTACAGAACAAATAGCTTTAGGCCGAGGCACTAGACAAGGTTGCCCTCTTTCTCCAGTTCTGTTTTGTTTGATTATTGAAATGTTGGCAAATGTAATAAGGAATGATGATTTAATCGAAGGTATGGGGAAAAAGAATAAAATAAAGATTAATTTATTTGCTGATGATTCCTTGTTGACAGTGAAAAATCCGTTAGAATGCGTAGATAAAATTAGAACTCATTTAGAAAAATTTGGAAGAATAACTGGATTATGTGTGAATTGGCAAAAATCTGAATTAATGTTATTTAATCATAATAGAGTAGAACAAGAAAGGTGTGTTGAAAAATATGATTTCAGATTATGCAAATCAATTAAATATTTAGGAATAGATCTAGCAAAAAATATTCAAAAAATAAAGGAATATAATTATAATAAACTAAAGGAAGTGATTAAAAACAAATTACAGGAATATAGTAACTTTAAGCTATCTTGGTTTGGAAGGATTGCATTGATAAAAATGAAAATCTTACCAAAAATTAATTTTTTATTTAGAATGCTACCAATACAGTTAACAGAGGATGATTTGAAATTTTGGCAAGGAATAATTAATAAATACTGTAATGAAGGGAAGAGATCTAGAATAAATAAAAAGTATTGGTATAGAACAAAGCAAAAAGGTGGTATAGGTTTACCAAATATAAAAAATTATTATTTGGCTAACCAATTGAGGTTTATTGGGGAAATTATATATAATCCAGAAAGGCTAATTTGGTGGGAGATGGAATCATCAGAATTACAGGCAGATATAGAAACATATTTATTTGGTATAATTAAGAAAGATAAAATAAGGGAAATTAATAATCCATTTTTAAAGACATTGTTAAATATATGGTATAAGTGCAAAAAGAATTTATGTTCATCATATTCCCCACTTGGATTAGTGACAGAAATAGAAAATTTTCCTACCAATATGAAAGTATATGTGGATCTATTTAAAGAAAAGAAAGTGATTAGATTGAAAGATTGGTTGTATAAAATGAGATCGATAGATCAAATGAAACAAACTCTTCAGAATAGGAGCATTTCATGGTTGAATTATATACAATTAGAAAGATGGACTAATGAATGGGTAAATAAATATAATAAAGGTAGAGAATATACAAAATACGAACAATTGTTATTGTCATATGAGGACATTCGGATGACTGACTCAGTGAAAGGTACTGTGAGCAAAATTTACTTACTTCTTCTTAATTTAGAGGAAGAGGAAAGTGAGAAAGAAGGATTAAAAATAGTGTGGGAGCAAGATATTGGGAAAAGAATAAATGAAGAAGAATGGAGGATGATATGGAAAATGAGGGTGTTAAGATTTATGTCAGTAAGAATAAAGGAAAATTTTTTTAAACTTAGTTTAAGATGGTATTTAACACCGTCAAAATTAAATAAAATTAATGCCAATCATCCGAATGTCTGTTGGAAATGTGAGAAGGAAATTGGTACATACTTTCATATGTGGTGGGAATGTGAAAAAGTGCAAAGATTTTGGAAACAAATTTTTAAAGAATTAAGCTACATATGTGAAAAAGATATAGAATTTAATGCTGAGATTGCTTTGTTATCAATATTTGAGAATGTGGAATATGACAAAATGACTAAAGAATTGATAACCAACTTATTAACAGCAGCTAGATTGATTATAGCTAGGCAATGGAAATCAAAAGTCGAATTGCAAATTGAAGAATGGTATAAAGAAATATGGAATATAGCAATAAATGATAAATTAACTTGTAACTTAAAGGTTAAGAAAGGAGAGTTGAAAAAAAATAACTTTTATGATATATGGGGGAGATTTTTGGAATATGTATTAATAAGAGGAAAAGGGAAAGCTCCAAATCAAGAATCAATGCAGTTTTGGAGAAGAGGACAATAGAAGAAGAGGAAGAAGAAGAAGAAGAAGAAGGAAGAGGAAGATTATGGCAAGAGGTCCCGCATATGGTGGTGGGGAACACAGTTAAATTGTATTTTAGTTTGTATGTTATATGTTTTTGTTTAAATTTAAAATAAAGGGAAAAAAAAAATTTCAAAAAAAAAAAAAAATAAATTATGAAAATCATTACAAAATCTGGTAAAGTAAAGCTGTACTTTCTGGGTGCCAGTGAAGCTTACAGCCACGCATGGGGTGGGGAGAAGAGTGTTGAATGCAGTTCACATTCAGTGTTAGTTGGGCCCAGTCATATACTATTATAAGCTTATGAAGACCGAAAGCTAATAGAAATCATTTTAATTTCCTATTTATGTTTTTCTTATCTGTTTGCTTGAAGGAATTATTCTTGTATTTTTGTTCCTGATTAAAGCCCATATTGCCAAATGCATGAAATAACTGTTTCCTACTGTACATTTTATTTTCCTCTTGCACGAGGTATCCAGCTTCTGCATATAGAATAATGCCTAATTGTGAAGAAAAGGAATTTGACATGGAGATGTCTTTAAAAATGGAGGTAGCAGCCCTATACAATCTGTATGTTCCATCCATGGCCATCCAGGAAGGTCAGTCCCAAGTCAGATGAACTCACTCCCCCAGCAGCAACAGAACCTTTATCTGTCTGAACTAATAGAGCAGTGGTTCCCAACCTTGGTTCCCCAGATGTTCTTGGATTAAAATTCCCAGAAGCCTTCACCACTAGCTGTCCTGGCCAGGATTTCTGGGAATTGTAGCCCAAGAACATCTGGGGACCCAAAGTTGGAAACCACTGTAATAAAGACAAAAGCTGATGATTTCAGCAGCCAGTGTATGACTAATTTTATATCTTCATTATCAACTCCTCTAAAATCACATTGTTGTTCCTCTGTCTTGACCTATGGCATTTGGACTTCCTTTTGTCTCCCTTTAGCACTGGGGAGGGAACAATATGCAGAAGTCCCAGGATGGCACAAGTCCATTGGTGGGCCACACCTAGACCTGTGCACCAATATTTATAAATCAAAAAGCCCCTTCACACCCTCTAGTGGAAATGGGGACTGTTTCCCCCCCCCCCCCAAGCTGTTTTAAACTTGACAGTGACCATTTCACAAAACTGGTAGTGATCCAAAGCCATTTTAGGCCATTGGGTCGAAAATGCTTTGTGGAGGACATAAAACCTGATGAACTCACTCTTGTTACTAGAAGGCAGACAGTGCTTTTGGAAATAAAAAAAAAACCACATGAAGGTGTGTATGGCAACAGCAGGGCCTTGGGGATTCTGGGTTTTGCAGTCGATCCCCTGGGGGTAAATGCAGTGCAGCCTGTGGGACATACACTTTTTGGCACTAGGATCACAAATTCTCTCCATTCTCCCCACCTCTCCATATTCTTCCGCAGTCGAAACCTGTGAACCAAGGTGACATTGGATAGGAGCACAGAGTTCCTTTGGGATTCTACCACAGAATATATACTGGCCCCGAAATATGGTTGACTCTCGCAGCTACACAACCTTAGTGACAAAACCAGGGCAGTTAGTCCTTAATTCAAGGCACTTTGCTGTGAGACTTTTATGGTGGCATATGTGCGGTGGCAGAGGGAGAGATTAAACCAATATATTAAGATTTTGCAGGATTAAATACCAAATTGCCCATCGCTTCTCACCTTTGTAGATCTTTTTAAAATGCATGGTTTTTCTTTCAAAAGGAAATAAAATAAAGATGAGAAAGGGGAGAGAGGCCACCTCTAGCTTAACCCTCGTCCGCCAAATTTCATCCCTGAGGAATTTTTACAGCTGAGCTGTAAATCCTTGAAATAAGGGATTTGCAATATAAACACTGACACAAGCTGTGGAAGCTAAAACATAATGTTTGTTGTAGGCTGGCTGTACTATGATTCTTATGAACACAGTATCTTTGGCCTTTACAAACTTCCATGTAATTAATTTACGCTTGTAATACACACAATGTAGGCTAGTGACAAGGGGCAGATTAGCTTCAGTTTGGGCACAGCTCTAAGCAGCTGGAAGGACAAAATGGCCACTGAAGCTACAGAAGAGAAGAAGGTTTGTTTTGACCAATTCACCCTCTTTTCTTGCTTATACAAGAATAAAATGTATATCAGAGGAAAGATAGATTGGCATGTCTTAAGTGGTTCTTAATGACCATGTCTAAAAGGAAAAAAGAAGAATTTGGTATTCCCTGATCTATGTCCCACCACACTGAGAAGTTAATTTCATTTATAATATTACCCCAGATGTGGAACCCTTTCCTAATGGAAGGTTCTATCCCTGTTGGCCTAGACTGGATTGTTCTGTATGACTTTGGTTATGAAAATTAGTTTCAGAATTGTTCTTTTAGTTGTTTTTAATCTGTTTTCAACCAATATTGGATGTTTAAAATTGATTTAAATATTGAATGTTTTATTACACTGGATATTGTTCTGGTAACCATTGTGAGATAAGGACTGTTGCACTAGGAAATGTCTATGGCCTGAATCAAAATATTAGTCCCCATTAGAGTAGCCCAATTGAATCAATAGGATTTATATAATTGCTGCTTCACTATTTATCAATAGATTATATGAGCCTACTCTAGCAGGGACTACCAATTCAATTCAGGACACTATTGTTATTTCATTAGTATATCATACCAGTAAGGTTAAATGTGTTGGATGATTTCATGTGCACTATATATGTCGTAGATATGTTTTCATTTGTATACCCTGACAATATTTACACGTTTATGATAAAGGTAACTGTTGTTGACTTGATCTTTACCCTTCCTAGACAAGGGCATGACATCTAGAGGAGGTTTGGTCAACTGGGTAACGAGAGTGGTAAATGTCTCCTTGAAGGAAAATATAAAATATCATCAAGTCTTAAAATGGGTACCATGAAGAATGTTGAAGAAACATGCCCTGGATTCAATCATATTAGATGACTTCTGGATTGTCTCTAATTTGTCTTTCTTTGCAAAGATGGCAGCTGCAGCTTCCCTACCCTAAATGAAGCCGGAGCTGCCATATTTGCGAAGGGCAGCCAGTCTTCCTTTTTACATGCGTGGCTGGGAGGCCAGAAGGAGACCTCGGCAGCAGCTATTAAGGTAAGGGGTGTCGGTGGGGGTGGGGTGGGGGCTAAGGTAGGGAAAGGAAGGGGGTGGGTGGGTAGGCTGTGGGGGTGGCTTGCTGTGTGGGGGGGTGGCTGCCTATCGGCTGCCGATCAGCTGATTGGCGGCCAGTAGGCAGAATGGTGTTGTGGTTGGTGTTTTTTTTTGGGGGGGGTAATGTTGCTGAAGACAAACTCAATGCCTCATGCATGTCTCTCAGTGCCAAAGACCTCTCATTCTGCTGGGCCCAAAAATAACTCCCTCAATACCATTGGCTTCTGTGCCATGTGGTAAACTCTCCTGGGGGGACCCAATTTGTGGGTGAATAACTTGGATGTCCGATATCCAATCTTCACCAAAGTTGGCAGGTGTGTTGGGGAAAGACATAGGAAGCTCCGTTGTGATTCCAGATTCTCTAAGTACCTGGGGGGAGCTTTCCTGGGGGTGTCCTCTTTGTGACTATATAACTCAGTGGTCCGTTATAGAATGTTCACTGAACTTTTAGGAATTGTAGAAAAGCATCTGAGGAAGCTTCCCTGCAAATGTGGTGTCTCTAGGTGCTTAGGGGCCAGTTTGTAGCCATTTAAAGCAAAGACAAATCAACAAATTGATTTGTCAATTCATCAAAGAATATTCATATATTCGTATTTGTTGAGTCATTAACCTTGATGATTCACGAATCAAAATGAATCACCATGGTTTTGATTTGTCCCCATCTCTAATGTAAATTGTTAAAACTAAAATGTCTTGCGCTTGGATTTTAATACATAACAATGCTTTTAACCTGTTATCTAGTAATAATGCTAAAGTCATGCTGTTTTTTCACAAGGAAAAATATCTATCTAGAATTGAGAGTGGGCTATTGGAGTGGGGGTGGGGTCTCTGTGCCTCTATTCCTTTTTGATAAATGAAACAAAGGAGTATAAATTCTCTATAAATTAAGTGTCTTTAATTACTCTTCCAGAGGAGGGGTGGACAACTTCCAGAAGTCTAGGATCTGGCACCTGCACTCCCCCACCTCAAAAAAACTTTTGTTTTACTGATAAAATCCCTCTCTCACACTCTACTAGTCATTGGTTGTCTGCTTCTAGACTGTTTTGAAAGACTTCTGGTTTTGAAAAAAGCAGCCCCCCCCCCCGCCTAAAATTCCTGGGACTGGAAACATGGTGAAACTGCCCCCTAGTGGGGACAAAGTGACTTATAAAGCCTCAAAAACAGGACAGGTGAGGTTCTCCACTTGAACTCGTGGGTGCTTGAAGGCTGGAGTTGATTTCCCAAGAGGGCTGTATGTGCTTCCAAGTGACCACATTTTGTTTACTTCTGAAGTAGCAATTCTGTGTTTGTGCTTTTGTTTGTGGGCACATCTGCTAAATATGTGCAAGCCAACTGAGCATTGTATAGTCAAGAGATGGTTTCTAACCCCTTGCTGCTTCCAGGCTAGCTGCTCTCAAGAGTAACCCTTTGTGGGGAATAGTTTCTAATGCTGGTTGAAAATTGGAAAATAGCATTCATCATAAGTCTTCTTGGCTCTACAGTTTTCTGAACAATGCCAGAAATTTCTTGGATGCCAGAGATCATGGTGGAAGTGGCTCTCCTCCGGAGTGACCTTGAGAACAGACCTGCTTACTCACATGTCACCTCTTGCTGAAAGAACCATCTGTTCAAGCAATAGGGGAAATGTGTTGCCTGTGGTTCATGAATTGGTGAGAGCAACAGCCGAGCTTCTTCCAAGGTTTGTTGAGAAGATTAGATATGTTTGTGTAACATATCCCTGAGAGTAGAGGAGAAGCCATTATTTGAAAACTGAAGAATTCTGTTTGCAGGTTAATAGGAGTGGAATGAAAGGTCGTATTCCCAAATTCATAAGGATTGTCCTCTGTCTGAAACTCTCAATTCAAGGTGGTTAGAGTAAGACCTCCTATTTAATTTTCAGAATCAGTGTCTGAGATTTCTTGCTTTCCTCTTCTCTCCTTGTTCTCTTCCCTTTGGAATCTCATGTTTTTTAGGGTCAAACTGGACTTTCCCAAGAATGAACATTCCCAGAGATAAGCATGTTTTCTTTCCCACAATGCATTATTTTCAGAGGTACATCCTTCAGTAATCAGACTTGCAAATTTAAGTCCTTGTTTGCTTTCTAATGACCAATCACAAAATATGCTAAATGCAAGGTACGTAGTAGAGAAATACCATGTTATGACAAAAAGACATTTTTCACTGCCTGAGGGAGCACCTCTTCTAAATGTGAGGGTTTTTCTTCTAAATTAGTGGTTCCCAACCTTGGGGCCCCAAATAGTTTTGGAGTACAACTCCCTGAAATCCAGGACGGAATAGATGAAGGCTTTGGGAGTTTTAGTCCAAGAACATCTGGGGACCCAAGATTGGGAACCACTGTTCTAAATATATGGTAACTGTATCACCCACTGTATCCTTAGATTTGGAGCCTATGAAGAAAAAACAGCCTTATTTTCATTTATTGTATGTAAGCTGTTTTGAGAGCCTTAATTAATTACACTGGAAGTTATGACTCAAACATTATTTAATCTTTGGAGAATTCCACCACATGTGAAATTTCAAATCTGACCTTCATACTCTCTCCACAGGGGAGAGAGACAGCTGTTTGTAGAGTTGGTTTTTTCAAGCTGCTCCCTTGATTTTCACATGTACTGTTTTAATTGTTGGTAAATGCCAGCCTACATTCCAGTCCCTATCCCAAATAGAAGTCATATGCCTACTTCCATAAAGCTTTCAAACCTTAGTGCATCCATAAGAATTTTACTTCGTCGTACAGAAGAGTTATGATGTTCTGTCCTTAGAGCTGCATGGTCACATTATATTTTTAAATCGTAATTTTTAAATGCCCTTATTTTTCTCCTACCCATTTCTCTTTGAAAGCCCATTTTCTAGTCAGTCTGTCCTTGACAGTGTTTTCCCTTTTATCTTTTCTTGTGGCTTCATTGACACAACTTTTCCTATTTTTTCTGCTGTCTCCTCAAGCTGAAAACTGAGGTCCTAATTGTTTGTTTTCCTCTTCTACCCTTTTCCTGCTCATCTTGTTCCCTTAAGTTTCCCTCTGTATTGGACATACCAAAACATCACTGCCTAATTCCAGAAATTCCTTGGGAAGTCACATTTTTGTGGTTCATCAGATAAACTTTTTTTTAAACAAAAATCCTCAAATTTAAAATGTAGCATTCATTAAGTTGAAGATGAAAATGTTAATCCAGAGATAAATTGTTCACCTTCAAAGCTGTTTAGGACTTTTCATTCTCTTTGTTTTATCCCTTTAACAGACAGGTGCAGAAACCTCAGGCTCTCCCTGTGCAATTCGAACACACACCTTAAAACCTATTTAATGTTGGCCTTCCTGCTTAGACCACCAACTACGATGGCAGTTTTTCAGGTCTCTAACACTTGCTTAGATCATTATGAGACTTGGATCATCAACATATTTTACAAGGCCAGATGACACATCTCAAGCTAAACAATTACAGCCCTGATTGGTGTGGGTAGAATTTGAACTGGTGACCCAACAGGTGGAATCACTTTTGTTTCCTATTATGAGTCCCTTGAGCAACTTCCAGTAACCATCTGTAACCCTTTAACCTACTTAGTGTAAATCTTTTTTCTATGTCTGTCTTTCCACTTCTTCAGCGTGTTGCTGTTTTCCCCAATAATTTTTTTATGGGCTCTGTTGGAAAACATGGGTCACGACAACCTGAAACAGTACTTCACAGTCAGTGGCCACCAGCACAGTGTTTTCTCCACAGGGAATTGTGGTTTTCTTCATAATTAGTTAATTCCCACACTGTCAGCCAGGTCTGACTCTTCCAAGAAGGCCTGAGGATGAGTAGAGTGGGTGGAAATAAACCAAATACATGATGAATGTCTGAAAAGCAGAGAGAGCAGCCTGGAAACTCCTGTGGAGCCAAAACAATCCAGCCAAAGCCAAATAAACAACTGTCAGCACACGGCAGCAGCTGCAAAAAAGAAAATAATAATAAAAAGACTAGCAAAAACCCAACTGTGAACAAGTGTTAGCCAGCTCTTGGCATTAATCTGCAGAAATTGATGCTGTGACAAGGAGAACTAGCTAATCTGGCCATCAGCCTCTTCCTGTTCTTCTTTCTACGAAGGCAGATTTCTTCATCTTGGGTCACGTCCTACCTATTTTGTCTGCTTCTATATAAAAACAGAAAGAGAGAAAAGTTCAGTGCAGGAATGATTAGCCATTCCCTGAAGCCTGGGGAACCACCAAACAAACAAGGAATGCAAGGAATCCTTGCAGACTTCTCATGTTTAACAACAACAGAAAAAGGGTCCTTTGGCACATAGAGGCACACCCATGAAATACAGTATCAGATGCTGTGAAATTGTTCACTCCTGCACTAACAAGATATCCAGCCCCATCCAAAAAACACTGGTGCAAAGTCCTGTTAAATTTGCTGCCTGCAGAAGAGCAGTCATGGAAGTGGCTGCTGCAATGCAGAGAGGCCCCGTCATAAGTCCGCTGGCAAGGCTGCTTATGCAACTGGTCGTGTGAGCAGGTGCACAACCAGAGTAGCTGCTTCAGTGGTTCCATTCACACATGGAATAATCTGAATACGATACTGTCCCAGGATTTTTATTTTTGGGGGGTGGGTGGGTTTGCCAGCTGCAGCATTAGCAAATAGATACACTTTTTCCACAACAGTCATATATTTTGTAATATATTTCATATTTTATATCTTGTAACTAATACAAAACAGAAGGTTTCTCATACAAAGCACAATGTGTGCATGCGTGTGTTTAAATGCCAATACCACCACTGGAATTTTTTCACAGAAAAGTCTCAATATATGAAAAATGCACAAAAACTCTCTCAATCTTGCCTGATGAGAAGACTTTTTTTAAAAAAAATCCATTCCCATCTGCAAGAATGAAATGAGTGAATATTGATATCACTTTAATAAGCATTTCATGGATCAGAATAGGAGATTTAGATGTATCTCTTTGGACAAGACATTCCAAAATCCTAACTAATTCAACCTCCCTTTCTACCTGTGGCCAACCAGATGGTGTCAGGAAGCCTACAAAGAAGAATATGAAGCCAATAGTCTTCTCTGCTGTTCTTCCCCCTGCGTTGTGATCTCGGAGCCAATATAAATCTATCATGATGTCTAAGGATGGGCAAAGGTGTCAAGGTCAATTTTTCTCATGTCCTCCCTGCTCCCCATTTCATTTTTCCACTGCTAAATTTGTTCTGCCTCAGTTCTGTACAGGATCACATGCTTTGCTTTAGGTTGCATGAAAATCCGTACATGTATCAATGCACCCTTTCCCAAAGCATATGCGAGTTTTCATGGAGTTTTTCAACTGATTTCCTGCATGCTTTACCAAAATATACACAATTTTATACAAGTCGTGATTGGTGGGGGTTTGCGTAGTTGTTTTTCACACACCGCCTTGCACAGGTGCCAAAATCTGACTGTTTTGCTTCAAGTTCATGTTCGAGAAGGATAAACCATATGAACTACTTCTCAGTCACCCTTAATCATGACTTGCAGCCACTGGTAGTCTTCTTTTCCATGAATATATTGGATCACCTTTTAACACTATCTAAAATTTGGATAGCAATCACTATGTACTGCAGTAGCAACATCCATAGTTTAACTATGCCCAGTGTGAGAATGTAAACTTTTTTTGTCCATCCTAAGTCTGCTACCATTCAGCTTCATTGGATGCTTGTGCATTCTGATGAGAGGGGCCAAAACCTTTACTCTGTCCACTTTATCTGTGCATAATTTTAGATACCTCTGTCATGCCCTCCCTGCACCTTTTTTTGTAAGCGAAAGGCTAAAATCCTGTTGCTTAGCATAGCAAGCTGCAACTAGAGTAGGCCCACTGAATCCATTGACCTTACGGAAGAACTGACTCACCGAATCCCCACTGGTTTATTGTGCATACTCTAGTTGCAACTAGAGCAACTAAGCAACAGAGTTTCAACTGTTGCCTCCACTGTTGTAAACTTTCTTCAGAAGGAAATTGCTACACTGTCCAAATCTTTTTCTGCACTTTTTACAGCTTTACCTTATCCTTGTCCGAGATGGAGTAAACAGAATTGTGCACAGCATTCCAAGTGTTGCCACACCATAGATATGTATGAAGATATTACAGTTAACAGCAGATTTATTTTTGTTCTGCTTCCAACTGATCCTTGGTACATAATTCACTCCTTTTACAGCTGCTACCCCCTGGTTCAACACTGTTACTGAGGTATCTACCACAGACCCAAGTTTCCTTTCCTGGGCAACCCACTTCCAGTTCAGCTACCCTCCATCACAGATTGTTTGATATTTGCAAAATTACAGCACACATACAACCTAAAGCTCTAGGAATTTAGGCCAAGCCTTTAACCATGTAACTGAAGGAGCTCTTGATTCAACTTTGTTCTTCATACAAAGTCCCAAATCTGACCTGTTTATATGCAACAACACTACATGCATACATGCATAAACTGAGCTGCATTCAGGGTAATTTAATCCTGGAAAAATGTATGTAAGATTGTATCCTTTGATAGTTTAAGCTGTTTCTGTAACAAAGGAGAGCTAAACTAGAGCTTTTGAAAAAAAAGTTTCAATACATTTAAAAAATCCATGCACATTTCAGTCCCACTATGTTTATATTATGCAAATATATTGTTAAATTAAGGGATTCATTGTAGCATTTACTTAATGCATTTTATACTACATGTTAACACATGTGCTGTGCCAGGATATTAGAGTAACTATTAATCTCCTCAACCAATTAACTCAGCCCAGAACAGTCAATCTCTAGTAAATGGGTCCCTGTGCAGCTCTTATATGCTGTATCTAAAGAAATGGCATTAACACAAGATCAGTTTTAGATTTTCCAGCAATGAATGAGAGGAGATAGCATGGACATATAGATGCAGTTCTTCCTATTAACAGGAGAGCGACTTGAGAAGAGGGGAATAAAGCTGGCAGCTGATTAACTTGTAATAAATTGATTTGTCTCATATTGATTCATACTGTATTAAATATTAAAATAGAGCCAGCCAATATTTTCATTTCGTGTATTTATTTGAATGTCTGGCTTCCTGTGAACCTGGTGCTTAGATTGAGTTGCACAGTGTAAAGCACAGAGTGAGCTGGAATATTATATAGAAACAGAAATACATTCAATGCACAGGAAGAGGGATGGAAAATCACCTTTTAGTAAGGTTCTTTGGCTGCAGCCAGACTGTTGACTAGAGCTGGTTACTATATCTCCCTCTATGAACTTCCACGTGTATTAAGGTCCCCAGAGGATTGACTTCTCTTGGTCCCACTTCTCTCACAAGCACATCTGGCTGAGGACCTAAGAGACGGCTTTTTCAGTGGCTGCTCCCACAATATAGAACTCACTCCCTGAGGGAGGTGTGGTTGGCCCTTTCTCTCCTTTCCTTCTTCCAGGTGAAAAAGTCTTCAGAGAGACTTTTAGGGAGTCAGGAAGCAATTGAGGTAAGGATGTCTTTTTAAATATATAGTTTTTAAATAATGTTTTAAATATGTATATATAATTTTTAAAACTAGATTATTTTGTTTTAAATAATTGTTATTTTTTTTTTTGTCTACTGCCTTGGGCCCCACTGGGGAAGAAAGGTGGGATAAAAATCAAGTAAGTAAGATGAATGGAGAGATGGATGGATAGCTTGATACATAGATCATCACCATCACCTTAGAACTGCAGAGCTGGAAGTGACGCTGCAGATCATTGAAAGTGACCCCTTCAAGGAGGCACAGTGGGGAATTGAGCTTCCAGCCTCTGGCTCCACAGACAGATACTTAAACCACTGAACTATCCATATGATAAATTGTTCCCATGAGACTAGTTAATATACTCCCCCCCCCCCCCAGTACTCTTGGGAAGAAAAATAATCAGCACAACCCAACAAAATTTAGTCATTGCAAACTATCAGTAAACTCTTATGTATGACTACTCAAAAGTAAGCCACACAGGAACCAGAGTAAAATCTAAACCTCCAACAAAAGGAGATTTCTCTAGTCATCTTTGGGATGAGATGGTGGGAAGCAGAGATGCAACCAGATTTCCTTGGAAGAGCCAGGTATATGATCTGGGATTACTGCTGGCAAAGGTTGTCAGAACTGTTTTTGGTCACTTATATTACACCTGTTCTGCTCCATCCACATTGACTGCCTGTTGTTTCTGGGCCTGTTTCATGGACTCAATTGAAGGTGTTGATTTTTTAAAACCTACCTTATCTGAAGAACTATTTGAAAAGGAAAAGGAAAAAAGAAGTAAGCTACACTGAGTTCGAGCGTATGTATTCCCAGTTAAGTGTGAAGTACAACCCAAGTCCTACTGCAAAGACCATAGGGCTAAGGGTCATAATGCACACTCACCTGAGCTGATAAGACTGTTTGTGAGTATTCTACACAAATCCTTTTGATGCTGAGTATTTGTCTTTTTGACTCATAAGCTGTGACTACATGATCAAATACAATGGGTTGAGTCAAAGTTTTTTTTCCTGATTATGTGACACAAAGTCTGATTTGAATTGATCCAACCTTTTTGCTCTAAATGAAGCTTTTTCCCCATGCTGCTGGGGGCTTCCACTTTTTTTCAAACTGGAACAAATCGGACTTTTTCCTGTGTGATCAGTTGATTTGTTCTTGTAAAGGTAGAGAGGGGTTGTCTGTGGGTAGTGTTTTGGTGATGCAGGCAGTGGGAGTGTGATGTTTAGGATTATGGGAACACCTCCCCTTTTCTTTCCCCCTGATTGTCCTTTTTTTTTTAACATATATAAGATTAGCACTAGACTACCTTATCACTAGTACTTATGTACTAGTTTAGTGCTAGAACAACTCTGGACAAGATTTAAAAAACAAACAAACAAAAACAGAAACAACCTACATGAAATATAAGATGTTCCTGTGGTATCTGGTATTTCTGTACATGTTAAGAACACTGGAACGCTTGGCTTTTCTAAACTACCTCCTCCATTAAAAAGAAACAAAGTAAAATAAGTTATGAAAATAACTGTTTGCTAGCAAATAAATGTTTGATATTTCTGCACACGGTGAGAACATGCAAGTGAATGACGCAGAGTGGCTGAGAGACAGCACATCATGTTTCTTGCAACTACACAGTCAGAATCCATGGGAAGAGACAGTTGGAGTCAGTCAGTGTTGTCAACTCACAGGTCTCCTAAGAGATTCCTGCGGCTTGAACAGAGAGGTTCCAGGGGCAAGTGTACTCCTTAATCAGCTGAGCTGAGTCCGGTACCCAGCCAGGCAGCACCACTTACTCCTTTTCCCAAGTCCGTTCGAATTAGCAATTGCCAGAGAGAAGAACAAATGGACTCAAGTAGCACATTTGTGGCCTAAAAATAATTTTGCAGGTTTGCTGTTCAAGAGACCAAACATCAGCTTTTAAGAATTATTGTTTTATTAGAAAAATAGAGTATTTAGAGATATTCAGTTTGTTGCAAAGCAAAGCATTCAAGTACATTTCCATAAATCAAAGCAGTTAGAACTTTAGCAAATTCCAGCTACAAAAATAAAATAAAAAACTCTAAAAATAGCTTGAAAGGCAGGCAAGGCATAGCCCCCCTTTCTCTATCCTTACTCTGAACTACATTCTAGCATAATACTAACAAAATAGCATTTGGAACTCAAAAGTCCATTCTAAAATCCAAATCAAGAATCAAAAGGTTAAAAAAGTTTTTTCTCTATCTCAGTCTTCCATTTTTCCTCCATGCTGGGACCACCCTTCTTCTTCACTCTCCTCTGACGTAAACCAATCAGGATGAAAGGCTGTCCCTTCACACTCCACCTCCGTTTCCCATGAGATGTGCAGGTGTTGTTGACCATCTTCCTGATGTTGTGTCTTGACCCTTATCGTCTCTGGCCAAGCTTGCTTCATGGAAAATTACAGCTAGCTCTAAGAGAAAAAAGATTCTCGAAGCATCTAGTTACGCTAACACAGACCAATATGGATTCCTTCTACACAGTTCCATGACTACAAATCCCATTCAGAAATTACATTTTAGCCTTAATAACCTAAACCATGACAAGTGTCAGTATGAGTGAGTGAGTGATCATGTTTCTTCTCTGATTTCTGCTAATAAAACCATTTGGTTATCGTCAGGTAAAGTGACTTTTTAATATCATCGCACTGAATTTCATAACAATACATTTTGGCTGAGCCTCTGAATGGATCGCTGGCTGAATTTGAAACGTAAAAGAACTGATGCTGTCGATGAGGGTGCATCCTGTTGAAAGCAAAAGGAAGCTTCTTCCAGTCATCTTAAAAAGTCTTGCCGTTATACCAAGGAATATGTGTTGATGAGACCCTCCATGAGAAATTTTAAATACATATTTGATGCACTTTAGGGCTTTAAATCTCGAGTTAGGTTTTACAGTTCCCATCATAACTTTCTATTTAACCATATCAGGAAAAAACAAAAGAAAAACAGAAAATATAGAAGACAAAAACCTTGTGGCACCTTAAAGACTAACTGCTGTATTCTAATATGAGCTTTCGTGCAGAAGTCCACTTTCTCAGACATAAGGAACCCTTGTGGGCCAGTACAGAAAGTTGCTGCTTAACTAATATAAATAACTGCTTAGCGTAATTTACTGCAATTCATACATTATATTTATCCATTCGACAGTATCACAAAGATGGTTGACATCACTGGCATATAAAATGGGAAGAAATTGCATGAAGTGGCCCCATGTTGTTTGTTGCTGAGTTGCTGCTTTTATTGTTTCCTTTTGCTTTTGCTGTTACTTAATGGATATACTTTATGAGGAAGATTTTATTTTTCTGTTCTGGACAATCACATGGATCTCCAGTGAAACCTCAATGGAGAAAGGGCATCTAGAGACTAGGAGGGCATTTTTAAAATCACATCAAAGCCTATACTGTATATTTTTGTTGCTTTCTAAAGAGTGGGTGTTAGATATCCCAACTAGAGAGGTGGGTAAATCTCTTTTTAAAAATCCCCTCTGGAGGATTAAAATTCAAATAAAGAGGACATATAGTTTTTATTTTCATTGCAATGAAGGTGGGGGGAGGGAAGCAAAGGCCGCGATCCCCTGCTCCACAAAATAAATATTCACCATTTTCTTTTCCCCAGTAGTTTCCAATTAGCTCATTAATATTTGTTTTCATGCTAAACAGAATATACTTCGAACATCTGTTGAGCTGAGTTTCAGGGAATGACAATTGGCTACTAATGGCTGCAACAAAGAAAATTATGAGAAGATTGTTTCTGAAGCACAAATGTTTGCTGTTGCTGTTTTCCAGCCGTGAATATGATGCAGGGAAGGGGGTGGAGAGGAAAAGAAATAAACATTAAGATGTGAAGCAGCAAGGTCTCCCTGCTGTCTGCTTCACATATTCCACGAATGGGAACATCATTTTGTTACTGGGTAGCGAAACAACTGCTTAAGTGATCGATAAAGGCCATTATCTTAAATCATAGCATGAATTCCCAATATCATACATAAAATCAATAAAACACACAAAGAACACAACGGAAATTTCCCACTAAAACAGAGCCTGCTGCTTTGGAAATAATATTTAGTAGGCTGGAATTTTTTTTTTGTTTTACTAATTATGAGCTCAGTGGCAGTTTATTCTGCAGTAAATCTGCTGGTGTGAGATTAAACCTGTTATTGAACAGAGTTTTGAATCTACTGCAAGGCACTCATCACGGCTGGAGAGTGAACATTGCTGTTATCTCATTTAAAAGTTGGCCAGCAAAGCAGCCCATTTGTTTAAAATGCAATTAAGCTAGTGTCTTGAAGAGAAATTAGCAAGGAGTACTTCATTCTAAAGGCATAACAGGTCTGTTCCCAGTCAGATTTGCCCTACAACTGGAGACATCATCACAATCTAGAGGCTGCAACCAGGGATTTTTGGGAGGTTAGCTATGTCTGTCTTTTGTACGTAAGAGTTTGGTGGCACTTTAGAGATAAACAAACAAACAAACAGCAACATGGTCCTATGGTTCAAGGTATTGCAAGACCTGTTGTTTTCTGAAAGGAAGTGCATGATAACAGAGGAAACAAAAAAGAGGAATTCTGTCAAGATGGGTCAAGGGTTTTTTTAACCTTTGGTAATGCTTGAAATTGTTCCCAATGTGCCATGTCTCAGGCATGCTAATAATGATAGTAACAAAAAGAACAAAGGAGGAAGTGAAAAGCAAAGGGTCAGGTTGTCTAGCAGCAAAAATATTTGTGTGGGATCTGAAATTATTTCTCCTAAAATTCAAATTGTGTAATGGTAGGAACTGATATTTTCCCCACATCTTTGTTCCCCAACTTTAAAATTAAAGCAATTATGACCTCTCCCACAGAGTTCTGTGGACAACAAGAAAATAGATCTTCCTTCCTTCCTTCCTTCCTTCCTTCCTTCCTTCCTTCCTTCCTTCCTTCCTTCCTTCCTTCCTTCCTTCCTTCCTTCCTTCCTTCCTTTCTGTCTTTCTATAGGCCACTTTTTCTCCCAGAACTGGGATGCAAGGTGGCCTACAGGACAATTTAAAACTATAGTAGATTAAAATACAATATAATGTCAAACATGAAAATAAAATTCAATTCAATTATATGATTAAAATTTAATTACAACTCAAACTCTTTAAAAATCAATTAAAAATAGTAGCAATAATTTAACTTAACCATGAGAACCAGCACATTTGCTGAGATCTTATGACAGGAGGCCCTTAACTACCAAAAGCCTGCTTAAGTAAAATGCTTTGTCTGTGCTGCAGGAAGGAGAGCCGAGAGAAGCCAAACCTAGGCTGTCTTGGTAAGGAGAGCCCGGGTTCAGCCACCAAGAAGGTCCTCTCTCTAATCTCCTCCACAAGGGCCTTTGAAGGTGGTGGAATCATGAGGAGGGCCTCCCCCACAGCTCTTATAGCCTGGGCAGGTTTGCATAGAAGGATATGTTCTTTCAAATAACCTGGAGCCACATGGTGTTTAATGATGGTTTGCAACATCTTCCTGTTGTTGTGTGTCACTTTCATTCATGTAGAAAAGTACTCTCATCATCATCGTCATCATCGTCATCTCCAATTCAGAAACATAGCAACAGAGGGATCCCAGCCCTCATATACCCAAGTCAAGGTGAACAGATAGCTCCCAAAGTGATGCAAATTATTTCGGTACATGAGAACCAAGATCTCATAAGCACTTACTCCATATTTCGCATAAAAAAATTGAAAGCATAGCACTTGAAATGGCTAATCAACTGCTGCCCTTTCCTGACATCCAAATGAGAGGTCCATCATTAATCCTACTGAATTCATAGTAAGTGGGAGAGTGGAAAGCGGAGTGATCCTGTTTTCCTTTCATGTGTTCACAGTTTCTGACTGTTGACCATTTCACTGTGTCATCTTCCTTCTAATCTGGGTAGAGATGGAGTTCCACTTATCCATACCCTTTGAACAGTTCATCCTATGTTTTGAGGTCAAATTACAGTACACCTTATTTGTGACCCTTGTTTCAAGCCCAGTGTGTAAAATCACATGGCAGTCCTTCAATCTAGTTACTTGTTTCCATTAAAGAAGGAAAGCGGGGCTATAGGTTAATTTAGAGTCTAGCTGTAAAATCCAAGGTTTTTTTCCCCCTAGGTTGAAGTGATCTCCCACAGATACATTTCAAAGATGTCAAAAGCTGCAAGAAATAGGGGAGAAGTCTGTAATGCTTCTTTTCCTAAGAATGATCCAAAGAATCCATTTTCAACACAGAGAAACCTGTGGATTTAAACACTGCACTCTAATTCACTTTCAGCCAGAACTCAATTTGTAGTGGCAGCGTGGTAGTCGTAGAATTAAAATCTTTCAGCAGCTCATTTTTCCCCCTTTTACCAAAGGCAGCTTCAGCCTCAGCTGTATTTAGTTCAAAGACAAAAGAAGCTGCAGCTGGTGCTTCAATGGAGAACACTATGGTCTGATAACGCCAGAGATTTCAGATTCTCCAGGGTATTTTATTCATTTATAGGAATAAATAACTCTCTCTCTTTCAAATAATACTTTTATTATTATGATTCATTTCGGCAAATTCAGTCAGGTTTTCTTTGATCTGGCTTATGTATCAGAGAAGCACAGGTTCTGCCCTGCCCATTTATCCCAACGCATTCTTCACACTCCCAGGACAATGCATGAGCCAGCTAGACTTGTGGCAGGACAAGCATGCTTCACTATGCAAAGAGGGACTGCAGTTGTAAATGGAAGGAACAGGCAGGAGGACTCCATTACTTCCATCTCCACCCATGCAATCTCTCTGCAATCAATCCCCAGACTTTTTTTTACCTGTAATCCCTCCCTTCAAAACTTTTTTTGCCCGTTGGTGAAGTGTGTAGAGAGGCAAAGGATCAGAAGAAGTAGCAGTGGTGTATTCAGGATTGTTACACATGGGTCCCCATATGAATTTTTACCCCTACCTGAAATTAATCTACTGAAAAGCTACAAGTTGACGAAGAGCCCCCCCCCCCCCCCGGTAGGTTGGAGTTCAATAGGTGTAGCTCACGATGCTATGTTGCTGAGGATGGATGTCATGAATGCTTCCAGTTTTTCTTATCAAAGGGGTTTGGGGCATATTGAGACAGCTCTTTCAAAAATGTGGTGAAACTTTTTGCTCCTGCATGAGAGTGAAATGCCCAAGACTTTTAAAATCACCAATATTTCCCACAAAACCATATTGTTTTGTGTATTTTGTAAAAAAATAAAAAAAGCTTTCCTTTTGAGCAGAGCCCTTTTTGCGTAAAATGCACAAAAACATTTGTAATCTCAGTTCAAATGAAGATTTTTCCCCCCTTCTCACTTGCAAGAATGAAATAAGAATTACATCCCTAGTTGCTGGGAAAATCCATTTCCTCTCCCTTTGTGTCGACTCTGAGGATTGTAGCTTTATTCAGAACAGAGAACAGGGAAGCCTAAGTGGAAGGGCTCATCAGAAAGTCCTGGTGCTTCGATCTTGTTAGGCCTAGCTCCACTAAACCGCTGAAGAGGAGGAGTGTATATTTATTTATTCAACTTGCTCAATTTATTCAAGTACTTGCATCTCACAAGAGCTTCTACCAAATAAAACTGGTTAGTTTTTAAAGGAGCCAAAAAATTCATTGTTGTTTTTGTTGTAATAGACTAACACAGCTTATTTCCTTGCTCCCCTGGAAATAAAATAAAATAAATACAATATGAAGTCCTAAGAAACAAGCTTGCTCCATCCTCTGCATGACAATCCTTCAACTGTTTGAAGACGGCAATCATATAATCTCTCAATCTTATCTTCTCTCTACCTAACATACCGAATCCCATCATCTGTTCCTCATAGGTCTTTCTTTCCAGATCCTTGCCCTCTTGGTCATCCTCGATGCCAGGCTATTGACATTCTTCTTGTAACAGATTGAAATTACAAGAAAGGAGATTTTGACTAAACTTTAGGGAGAACACCCTGATGATAAGAGTGGTTCAACAGTGAAACTGGTTACCTTGGAAGGCGGTGGACTCTTCTTCTTTGGAGGTCTTTCAGTTGAAGGCTTTGGCTGGGTGCTGGACTAGATTACCGTTGGGGTTCCTTCCAGTTCTACTTTTCTTGTATACTAAGTTTCTGTGAGTTGATCTTGTTGCTTCCATGTTTCTTAGAACACAAAATAGTTGTTCACAAATCACTTGCCATTTTGCTTTTCGAGAATGAATGCTGCAATGTTTGTAACAGTCCCCCCCCCCCCCCCATTTACTAGGAAATCTTCTTCTTAGATACCTCCGGAAGCTTTTCACACAGGCAACAGAAATGGGAGTTAAAAGTAAAGCAAAGTTAATTTCTTTTTAATTATCTTTTCTTTCTTTTTAATTATCTTTTGATCACAGATAAGAGGAACAAATTACAAGTGTTTCTTCATTATCAGCAGAGCTTGATGATGTCTGGTATAACACATTGGTAATGTTTCCTGTTTTCTTCAAGATCTACTGACAACGTTTTGTGTGCAGGGAAAACGGGGGAGGTGATACAGTTTTTGTGGCTTTGGGAGTGGTGAAATGGCTTCAGAAATTCCAAAGCTAATTACATCTGTAAAGTGCCAGGTGCCTTTAAAACAAAAATCTGAAACAGGGTAATGGACAGTTAATAAATATTGTTAATGAAGAGGTGCCACTAGCATTAATGACTTCGTAGAATGAGGAGATAGTTGCATGCAGGAAGCACATGACTGACTTTTAACTATGACGACCTGAAGTATACCAGGTCCCTCACTGCTAAATGCTGGAAATAAACAAAATGATCAACATTCTGTTAGTTTGCCCTGTTCCACTTTTCCCTCAGTATTCCCAGGTGCTGATTACATGACAAGATGAGAAGAGGTGCTCTGACACAGATTATTAGGTGGTGGTTTACGACATGTGAGTATACCTTGGTTCAGTCATCAATCCAAATTGAGATTGCAGCCAAGAAATCAGAAGAAAACTGAGAGTCAGAGGGCCAGCAATGATGGAACTAGAAAAGATCATCAAGTGTAAGGATGTATCAGTGGAGACCAAGACCAAGATAATCCACACTCTTGTATTTCCAATCAGCATGTATGGGTGTGAAAGCTGGACATGTAAGAAAGCTGACAGGGGGAAAATGGATTTCTTTGAAATGTGGTGCTGGATGAGAGCTTTGCAGATACCCTTGACAGCCAGGAAGACAAACAAGTGGGTCCTAGATCAAATCAAGCTTGAGCTATCTCTGGAGGCAAAAATGTAGAAACTGAAGCTGTCCTACTGTGAGCACATCATGAGAAGGCAGGATTGTCTGGAAAAGACAATAATGCTGGGAAAGGTCGAAGGCAGCAGGAAAAGAGAAAGACCACATATGAGATGGATTGACTTCCTAAAAGAACCACAGGCTTGAGTTTGTAAGAGCTGAGCAGGGCTGCTGAGAACAGGACATTTTGGTGATCTTTCATTCATAGAGTCACCATAAATAAAAGTGACCTGACGGCACGTAACAACAACAGCAACAAGTCCTATAGACAACAACCTCAAATTTATACAGAAGTCCAGTGTAAGGATAGAACACCCCACCCATAGAATCCTATAATTTCAATGCCTACTCAAAAGTAACTCCACTGAATCCAATGGGACTTACTTCTGGGTAAATATAGTAGGAGCGCAGATCAAATTAGCATGCATTCTATTCATTCATTCTGAAATCTGGAATCACCAATATGGAACATCTGAATTCCTGCTTGCCTGTACAGCCTACACAGGAGCAGGAGTACACACACACCCTTTTTGGTGTTCAGATGTGTTGCTGCTCACATGAGCAAGCAATGAGGGCAGGACAGAGCTTGCATGCCTCTTGACAATATATTGATGGATCTGGATTTTAGAATGACTGAATTGGACTAAGGTGGGAACAAACTGTAACTAAAGATTCCTGTGTCTGCTTGACAATGAGTGATTCATATGCCTCTTCTTGGAATAAAGCCATGGTTCAAATAATTTCAGTTCTGACGGGCAGCACCTTTCCAGGTTTTCAGGCAGGATTCTTTCCCAGCCCTCCCTGAAAATCCCAGCTGTTCCTTGTGCTCTCTTATTTATGTCCCAGATCCAGCTTTGCTTAGCCCCAACCGCTGCCTTAAAACAGAACAAGAGAAAAGTGGTAATGGTAAGGGTGGCAATGGGGAGGGCATGAAACAACAAGAATGAATCTGATCACTCTGAACTAAATGTTCATCTGCCAAGTCACACAGCTGTGGCCCATATTTATGGCCACACTTCCATTCACATTCACATTCCCACTAGTCACTAATCCTTCTTAAAGCCTTCAGTTTTTATTCCTTCTGTACAAACAAACACAACACAAGTAGAACTTCAAAGAGTTATTATGTATAACAGTGTTCTCCCAAAGTTACCCCTCAGGAACATATCCTCCAGCATTTGAGAGATGAAACCAGGTACACTTGTTTCACGTCAAACAAGTGCTTCCTGGAGCCTTTTACTAAACAAATGGAGCAAGTGCTTCCCAGGGAGTCCAGTGGCATTCCCTACCAAAGCCCGTTTGAAATGTTAATCTCATCAAGTAACACGTTTCCCTACAATCTGGAACACACACTTGAATGCAGGGATGCTGTGATCTGTAACAATTCCCCCTGATAAATGAATTCAAACAATGATTACGGTCAGGTTTTCAATATAGTGCACATAAGAGATGGCTCAACAACGCAAGCCACCCATGCAGTCACTGGAATGGTAATATTTGTACAGGTCCTGAAAGGAGAGGAAGGAAATGGTGAAACACATCAGCAGAAACTCTGCAACGTCACACATTACTTTAAGCATGACATTCTTGGGAAAGGGACATAGCTCAGGGTTAAAACACCTCCAGAACTATACCTGCTCCTTAAAAAATTACAGTTACACCGTCCATAAACAAAATGAATTTCTGTCTAGTTAAGTTCAAGTCCTCAGGAAAAATAAGTATGCTTTCATTATTTGGGAAAGAGTTAACTATAAGTAAAATTATTTGTAACTAGTTCCTTCCCAGCTCCTTTTCTACAATGTGCTTTCGTTTTGTTTCGAATGTTGAACACCCAAAGTATGTGTAGTCATCCTTCAGTCTCGAGAGACTATGGTAACGTGCCCTGAATAGAGGTCTTGGAACAGCATCTAGCGTGGCTGAGAAGGCCAATTTGAGAGTGACAATCCCTTCCACACTGAAGACAAATACAATCTGTCTCCTGTCCAGCTCCCTGATTTTGCTGGTTTTGGGACTGCCTCTTTGCCTCGGCCTGCTGGACAAGTGTCTCTTCAAATTGGGAGAGGCCATGCTGCACTGCGTGCCTCCAGGCTGAACGCTCAGATGTCAAGGTTTCCCATCTGTTGAGGTCCCTTCCTAAGGTCTTCAGATCCCGCTTGCAGATATCCTTGTATCGCAGCTGTGGTCTCCCTCTAGGGCGATTTCCCTGCACTAATTCTCCATACAGGAGATCTTTTGGAATCCGACTGTCAGCCATTCTCACGACATGCCCAAGCCAACGTAGACGTCGCTGTTTCAGTAATGTATAGATGCTAAAAAATTCCAGCTCGTCCTAGGACTACTCTATTTGGAACTTTGTCCTGCCAGGTGATACCAAAAATGCATCGGAGACAACGCATATGGAATGTGTTCAACTTCCTCTCCTGCCGTGCACAAAGGGTCCAGGACTCACTGCAGTACAGGAGTGTACTCAGGACACCAGTAAAGGGGTGATTGATTGTTCCCCTTGTTAAAGAGATCTCTTTCATAATAGCTACTTGCATGCTTGTACTCATGGACACCAGTATTAGGGGGCTTCTAGTTATGGTGGGGCAAATCAGTGCTCTACCCCTCCCCCCCAAGCTGTGTTTTGCTTCCACAGAGTTTTCTGGGGACATTGTCTTTTCACTGTGTGAGTCAGTCTCCATTAAGAACAAGAGCACTTCTGAAAAATTGCTTCAGAAAACTCTGAAAAGTTGGAAAATGGTTCCCTAGAAAAGACAGTGAATAAGGCAAGGCAAGTGTGCAATAAATGTTTGAAGAGCCATCTAGGGATGATTTCACACAATCACAATAATCCTAATTACATAAATGGGGGTGGCTGTAAAGTGACCTGACCCTTGAAGAGTTAAATATTATAAACTTGTGGTTAGAATTGGGTTAGACTCCACCCTTTGGACTTGCCTTTCCTCTCCTTTTCGGTTTCAGTAGTGTTTTGTACTCAGCCAGCAATAAAGAAGCATGCCTGTTTGTCTGCAATAAGTAAGAAATAAGAATGATGAGCAGAACAGGACTGGGTGCTTATTGCTAAAGGCTGAAAACTAAAAAGATAACGTAGAGCGATCTAACCCAATATATCGCCTGAGTTCTCTTTTACTTTTTTAAACCATTCACTCTGCTCAGTTATCAAGGTATATTGTGATCCTATCATTGAGAATGTTTTCTTGCAGGTTTATCAGTCATTTCAATAAGTTCATGAAGGGAAGTCTATTACATAGTAAATATTGTCCAAAGCAAAGAATACAGTTGCACTGACTTCATCAAGAAAATTTTATAGTATTGCACTGTATTCTCAATACAACTCTCCCTTGTTTATGGGGCTGTTGATATGTACTTGGTCTATAAACTTGATATATCTATAATCTATACCTATATCTATATTTTCCCTGGCCAAAATCCTGTTGCTTAGTGTAATAAATCACACTAGAGTAGGCCCATTGAATTGATGGGGATTTAGTGAGTCAACTCTCAGTGAGTTCCACTGATTAAAATAGGTCTGCTCTAGTTGCAATTTACTGTGCTAAAGCAAGTTGCACTTAGGGTAGGCCCATTTGAATCAATGACACTTACAGAGGAGTTGACTCACCAAATCCTCATTGATTCAATGGACCTAATCCAGTGTGATTTACTATGCTAAGCAACAGGATTTTGGTCTCTGTGCATATATGCACCATCATGATACAAGATTAAAATTAAATTTTTTGAGAAAACAAAGTCCATACTAGTGTTTAAGTTTCTACTTAAAGTATAAATTATTTCATTTGTTGTATACCCTATTATTTGTTCACTGTACATGTAGCATGTTTTTTCTTACATAATAGACAAAAAATGCAATTCATTTAATTCCACGTGTTCACACTATTCTTTTTAACTAGACTTTTACATAGCCCATTGTGTAAATTAACACACATAGAGGAGGGGGTTACTGGGAAGGTCTTTTCCTTTCCCTAGCCTGGTGCTCACATTCTCTCCACTAGTCAATGGGGAAAGACTGGATGGTGCCACGCCCCTCCTCTAGAGATGGGCACGAACCAGCACTTTGGATGAACAAGTGTTTGGTGGTTCCCAGCCCTGCCTCATCCGGCAGGCACCCACTCAGAGGCAGGCACCCAGAGGAGGTGGGGCAAGGAAGCTTGAACACTGCCTGTGAGTGGGCATCCACTGAAGGAGGTGGGGCTGGGAACTGCCAAACATCTGTTCATCCAGATGACGAACCAGCACAAACAGAGGAACTGGTGGTGCATGCCCATATCTACAGACCTCTTCCTAAAATGTTCACCTAGAAATATGGCTGTCTCAGTTAACAAGGAAGAATGACTATAGGGCTGTTTCTGCAACCATCTTTAGGGATCTTCCCTCCACTGTCTCAGAATGGATTTCCTAAAGCAATAGACATAACTTTTGTTTTTACTAGATTGTTTTTTCCCCATAGCCCCACAGAGATCTCCCCCCCCCTTATCACAACAATACACCCATAGCAAAAAACACCCTGATCACCATAATCACCCAATCTCCTGACAAGGACAAAAAGCTGATCTCACAGCTACAAATACTCAACTATCCCACACACTACATGAGAACACAGACAGGGTTCTAACTCCTGTCCTCAAAAGATGCCAGCCACAGAGACTGGCGAAACGTTAGGAAGAAAAACCTTCAGAACACGGCCAAACAGCCCGAAAAACCTGCAACAACCATCGGATCCCAGCCGTGAAAGCCTTCGAGAATACATTGAAATGAGGTTTACTCAACGTCCTCTACCCAGAGTGTGCTACCATCAAACAACACCCCTGCCCCATACTTCAACACTAGGTTTGGGATTGTCATTTAACTTGCAAATATAGACTCCTTCTCCAAATTACCCATTTTACCAAACTAGGTAAACAGCTCCTCTCTACCTCTTTCTGTCTCTAACGAAACGAAAATATAACTGCTGTCTAAACATGCTTTTTTGTTGTGCATGCCTCCGTATGAATAAAACAGCACCTCTACAGCCTGGCAGCATAACAGCCAATCAGTGCGTTCTATTCACCCAGATTCTATCCTCCTAACTGATACTCCTGGCACACTTCCAACTTACCACTGCCAACTAAAGCCCTGTCACTCACCATGCATATCAATGGATACTTATATACCAAAATTTAATGTTGGATTGCCATGTACACAATCCAATCTTACCATGAGAAGAAAATTATCATACTGTCTCATTTATTGTACAAGAAGGAATCGGGTCAAGTTTTACATCCCTAACAGTCTACCTTTTATGTCCTGCTTGTGTGCTTCCCATTGGCCACTATGGGAGAAGGATGTTGGTCTCACTGTGCCTTTGGTCTGATTTTGCAAAATTCTTCTTACATCTCCCGAACAAACAGAATGTAACCAGTAGGAAAAGCAGGAGTTCCTTTCTTTCTTATTCAGTGCAAATTTAGAAATTCCTTCTCAAGGCAAGGTGAGTTGCTTTGCCATCTCTCTGACCTCAAATTTCCATAAGTCATGTAAGGCTACAGAGTTATGTCTGTGGGTGGGTTGGGTTTTTAAAGAAAATCCCTTGATTTACAAAAGTTTTAACTGACTCAAAATCTTCAAAATCTCAAGTTCCATATTTCTGAGTACTTGGTGAATCCCCTACTGCCTTATTTTTAGGTGATCCCATTTCATTTTCAAAGCTGGGAACTTGATTTTGCTGTGAGGAAGGATGATCGTTACATATCTAGATGTTCAGACTCATACACATAATTCTGTTCAAGACAGAGTGGGAGGAATATGTTTCATTTCATTATACGTAGTGTGTGTGTGTGTGTGGGGGGGGTTGATTTCCTAAATTCACACCCAAAACTAACCAGTCTGGTTTTGCTCTAGCTAGCACATTTTCTATCACTTTGTACTAGCTTGTTTCAAAAGCGCCAAGTAATTTGGCATCCACCACTGCCTCTGGGAGACTGTCCCATGATTTAATAGATCTTAGTGTCAGGAAATTTTCTCTGTATTGCCAGTTTATTCCCATGGGCATGCATTTTAGCTAAAGGAAAGAAGCCACATTCTGGATGCTTCTACTGGTATTTCAGACTATGGGTTAAAGTAGCCAAACACCATCTGGTTCCCAGCTGGTATTTTATATTTCGGGACACCTAAAACCCTTCCAACCCTCTTTGGCTCATCTCTGCTTTTGAAAACAGCTCCTTAATCATTTTTAATCACTGTATTGTTTTGCTATCTGGAACATTCCTTTGTATATATACAATTATTGGAAGGAAAATTTTAATTATAGTTCAGAACCTGTTATTATTAGGAACAAAGCAGTGGAGCAGCTTTTTTCCCCCCCTGCTCGATTTCAGTTTAATTATCTTTAACAAATTCTAATTGTATATCTTTCCTTGCCCTCTGCGATACATTGCCGTGTGCAACCCTGCCTTGGGAGATGTAACACACTATGATGTACAATGCAACAATGTGTACTCTTCCTTTGGGAGACGAATCTTTTAGAAAGGAGATAAGAATGGTGGCACAGCTTGCTCTTCAAAGCATAGACACCGGAATCATGACAAGGAATGTTGAAATCTCTCTCCCCAACATGTAAAGACATTAAGATAATCAAATGTGCAATCCAAATACATGGTTTTGCTTAAGAAGCAACTTGGCTGGAAAAAAAAACTCTGGGTTAGTGGCAAGAGATGTGAACAGCTGGGTCCAAAAAGCCCTTCAGGATTTCATGGTATTAAGACTCTGGATATGGCTCTGAGGTCAGGGTTGTAATATTTGATCCAAGGCAGAAAACCTAATCAGAGAACAGCAGTAAATTGAAAACCAGGATTTAGTAAGAAGCAGGTTGGCACACTCTCTTCCTTTCTCTCCATACCTAATCACATGCGGTTGCATTCTCACAAATGCGGAGTGCCGCCCTGAGTAAAGGAAGAACAAGGAATGAATCTAAGAAACATAATTCTTGTGATCTGAGAGTGCTTTCATTTTAGAGTTCAAAAAAAATGCAAAGGAGAAAAATGAGAAGGAAGTAAAATGAAATAGCATTGTTGTCCTAGTATAGCTGGCTGGACAGCTCAGTGAGATAGGTATCTGATGGTGGAGCCAGAGGTTGGGAGTTCAATTCCCCACTGTGCCTCCAGGGAGAAGAGCCAGCCTGTGTGGCCTTGGGCTAGCTGTGCAGTCCCAGGGTGACCCCAGAAGAAGGGAATGGTAAACCATTTCTGAGTATTGTCTACCTAGAAAACCCTGGAAAGGGTTGCTGTAAATCAACAGTCAACTGCTCATTGTTGACAGGACAGTGAAGCCTCAAATGTGTTCACTTCTGATGCCATATCTTGTTTTTCCTTGATGAAGCTACTTCTGTCACAGCAAAGACAAATACTACCCTGCCTGGCTTTATCATATAACCATGTATACAATTAAATGATCTCCTTTCTTTGCTTTACAGTTAGAAACTTTCTAATACCTGACATTGATTCATGAGTAGATTCACAAGTATTAAAGTGCATTAGTATAGTTTTCATTCTTCTCTCCATTCCCCAATTTCCCAAGGTTCTTTTTGTGAATGATGTGGCACCTGAAAGTTCTGTACTAGAGAGAGGCAGATATATGTTAATTTCACTTTCTCCAAAAAGCTCAAGGTTGCTTTTTTTCCCCATTGTGCTTATAGAAAAAAAATTACAAACTTTGGAAAGCTATATAGAAACAAATACCGAAACGGAATTCTCACTCATCCCAATTGGCATTAGGCCAAAAAAGAAACCACTGCTTTTTTTGACCCCTGTTAGGCAGTTGCAATGATGCGTGCCTAATTGCATTGGAAAGGACTACTTTAAAGGGAATGATGTCCCTTCTATCTGCTGGGGGATCATCACTCCAGACCATCCCCCAAAAGTAGAAGTCCTACAGCTTGACCCAGAAAGTCCAGCTCGGGAACAGATTGGGGTCAGGCTGGAGTGCATCTCCCCATGAGTCTTGTGGTCACTGTGGAAAAGATCATACTGGACCACTCCACAAGCGGTCCAAATTGTGATCTATTTCCCCATGCAATCACACCCTGAGTAGCGGGAGGTGAACGGCGGTTGCCTATGCAGTGATGGAAAAGGGATAAAGGGAAAAGAGAAAACAAAGCCAGACAACATATCCATTCAGATCTGTAAATCACATGGCAACTGCAGTCCTCACTGACAGCTGCCACTTTAAATGTTGCCATGAGACAGCTGCCTTCCTACCCTTCCCTCCTACTCCTCGTTAAAAAATTAGTCCCATTCAATCACAGAATTTAGCCAATATAAAACAAATACTTCGTTGCCTATCATTTTCATCGGCAGGCAAAATATACAGTCAAGGCTGATGGCGTAATGGTTGGATGACAGATTATCACTCCTCCGATTTCACCGCCATGCTGATTTCTGTTACATATTGCAGCCCTTGTCATTCGAGGGAACCTCCTGCCAGGCCCAGCAGTGGTTAAATTAAGGAAAAACTCGTTTATCCTCCTGAATGAAAGGAAGGCATTCAAGACGCAGGCACACAAACACGGTAGTGATGCAGGTGGTATGAATATATTCATAGCATGCTGCAAAAGGTGGAGGGGAATGGGGAAAAGAAAAATACTTGCCTATAGACATTGCCATCTGTTTCTCCAATTTGCAATGATCACAAAATGCATTTTATCAAGTGATATGGAATATAAGAGGTTGCCTTATATAAGACCAAACTCTTTGTCCATCTCTGCCAAGATTGCCTGCTCTCAATGGCAGCAGGTGTCCAGGATCTCAGGTGATCTTCTCCATCGTCATGTACCATGTTATTCTAACTGGAGATGCCTATGATTTAAATTATGCCAAGCATGCTGACATCTGTGGCTTCCCAATAGCTTAAATCTTCAGGATTCATAAGGAGCAGATCAGTTGCGATGGACCAGACCAAATACCAAACTAGTTCATCATCCTATTTCCCACAACCAAGATGCCCCTGCAAAACCCATAAGCAGTACATGAGGGCAATCTGCTCTTCTGCTGTTATTCTCCAGTGGTGCACACTCAGAGTAACAATGGATGAGTCTATCAGTTTAATTTCTCTCAAATTCTTATTATTCTCACTTTGAGTTTGGTTCATCCTGAACTTTGAGAATTTTGCCAATCATCACTGCCGTTTGTTTGTCTGCACAAAATTTTATATGTATTTTAATGTACATTTCACTTAACACATGCCCTTTTTGTATGCAATTTGGCCTAACATACCTATTTCTGCAAACAACTTTCCTAAGATAATGGAACAGTGAATGTAATATACACTTCCCTCTAATAGATCCTTTTGTACGTATTGATTTATTGGAGAACTCCATTGTAAAATTCACAGAAGTCCAAATTTCCAAGGATAACTATGCTTTGGTTCATGTATTTGTTGGAATGTGCAAAATTACACATGTTTGCATGGTGTCTGGCTGTAGAGTTTGATTCCCCACTGTGCATCCTTGCAGGGGCTGGACTTGATGATCCAAAGTCTCTTCTGGCTCTGCAGTTCTAAAATGATGATAATGATGCCATGGTGATGGTGCCAATTATATGAAAATCAATGAAAACCAACTGAAAAATATCCCCCATCTTAAATCAGAGGGTCAAATTTCACACAAAAAGAAATATATATTTCTTGCTGTTACCAACATTTCTCCTCCAGGCACACAAATCCTCCAAAGGACATTCAGACTTACCAAAGAAGCCCATGTTTACCTCTTGATGATCAATCACAAAACAAAAGCCAGCTAATTTGCAAAACATGGTCAGGCAGGCTTCCTGCTAGGAACACTAGTTGTCTTCTTCCATTTCAGAAAGCAATTATTTTAAAAATGGCTACAGGATCGGGGTAGAGTCATACAGCTCCAGCTTCTGGAGTAGACATTTAGCTATCACAAACCATAGGTGTCATTAGCTTTGAATGTATCTAACTGCTCTTTAAAGCCATGTAAACTCGTGGCCATCACCATATCTAGTGGTAGCTTTAGTAGCCCCTGTTATCTTCTGGCCCAAGACAGAAGCCAGAGTTTCTGTAGCACCATGTGAATGAACCAGGACATGCCGAGAAAGTGCTAGGCTCTTCTCTGTGTCAAGTTTACCTCTCTAATGGAGTGGTGTAATTCAGAAGCAGCCTTGTTCATTCCTTAGGGGCCAAGTTGCCTTCCCGGCATCTTCTGAATGCTCCTTAAACTTTTCTTTTCAACTCTCCCCACCCGCCTCTCTCGAGCTTCGGCATGCTGCAATTGTCCTCCCATTCAACCTCAAGCAGATGCGGCAAGCCCCTGCTGTGCTTTTGGCCCACATCACTGTAATGACAGGCAGCTTTGGGGCTTCCTCAAACAGCAGGGGTAACTTCTCCAAACTGTCAAAAATCAATTCTACAGTAGGATTCTGCTCGATGGAGGGAACAGTCCTGCTGCCCTCTTCCTTCATCCAGATGGCGGCACACTTCTCACATCACTGCTGCCACCTTGAATTCCAATGCAAGCTCCCTGGGGCAGCTTTACATGGGTCCCTGGACTGTGTCAATGTCTTCACATTGTGTGGGCAGAGCTGCTGTTATTTTGCTCTCTTTCTCTACATGGATGCTGTTCTGTCTGTCGAACAGGAGGAGAGAAGACGTTGGCGTCTTGCCTCTAGGATCATTCTTGCCATACTCGTGGCAGTTATTCTATGCATTTGCCTGGTTTCTCAGCCGGCCAGAAAGAGTCTGTCAATGAACCAGAAAAGCTTTTTGCTCTTGGTTACTGATTTAGCAGTGTATAGTCCAATTCACATGGGGAAGATTACCGCATGGGATGACTGTGTATGATTAATGCAATGTATAGAAGGGGCTGATATCTTCAGTGGTTTAGGCATCTGGCTGCAGAGCCAGATGTTGAGAGTTTAATTCCGCACTGTGCCTCCTTGACAGGGGCTGGACTTAATGATCCATAGGCTCCCTTCCAGCACTGCAGTTCTAAAATGATGCTAAGTGACCCAGAAAATATCCTGCTTTACATGCTCACGCAAGAAATGAATGAATACTCCAAGTCACTCCACCCTTATCTGTTTATTTTGTTATGGTGGGTATCTTGGCTCAATGTAATCTGTGGCCCACAGAAATAACTCATCCCATCTCTTAAATCTTCCCCTACTATTGCATGTAATGGAATAGTGTAACTCCACTCCGTTCTACAGGAAGAGTAGAAGTCCAAGGGGAGAAAATGACTGGTTGTTGGTCGTGGGAGGTCCAGCTCCCAGGTGGATGTTTGCAGACAGACCTCCCCTCCCTCATATTTGCCCCTGCAGCCTGGTCCTTTCCATGGCTGTAAAGGATTGGATGCTCTAGATGCTGTTGCTCTATAACATGGCTGAGAGGAAACAAGCAATTCTACTCCGGTTCCAAGTGCAATCCAAGATAGAGGTGATGTTTGGGTCGGTAAATCTCGTATGTCCTTTGAGGTGGGTTTTTACAAGCCCCCAAAGCCCTTTTCTGAGCCTTGCTGGGTGAGAACCTTGGTGCAGACCAGGCTAGTGTGGAGAAATACAAAGGAAGACAGTGCAGCTGCCCTTTGAAGTGGTAATTTTGGCAACTCCAGCAAAGGAAAGGAAGGAAGTTCAGTTAGTTTGTTCTTAAAAGTAAACCAACCTAATTCACACTTCCCATACAAATATGTGAAACTGCATATCATTATCTTGCAGTTTTCCCAGCACTCCAAGTTTTATGATACAGTTTTCCAATCAAAACATGCATACAGAAGTGTGTACAGAGGAGAAACTGTACACTAAGTTGCATAAATTAGTAAAAATGAATACTAAGATTTATGTTTTTTTCTATATATTTCTCATAACTAATGGTTTCTGCAGGGTATCAGTTTCTCTTGCGATATAAATTAGGAGAGATGCATACAAAAAGCCATATATTTTGAGAAATTATGCCCAAACTTGTGCATCAATTTTCAGTTAGACTTCTTTACCAAAAGAATTGTTAACTGATGGAGAAATAAAATAGAATGAGCTAGTGCTCCAAACAGCTCAAAAGCTGTAGAAAATCGAAAAAGGTAGATTCATCCATCTCTAGCGGCAGCTCTCTTCACCCTTTCCTAACAAGCTATAACTGCCAAGGGCTGCTGATCTGAGTCATTGGGCATGTTTGGTATTTTAAGAAAGTATCACGAGCATTATTACAAATTGGTGGCCATGAAGAATAGGCACTGCTACACGTTGGGTATTAGGAACATTGGTGTAGACAGTGATAAAACACCCATTTTGCAGAAGGGTGAACTAGTGAGGCTGAAGGACAGATCATTTGCCCAAGAATCTGAAGCTGGAAGAAGGGAGGGAGTGCAATGATGCAGGATTTGATCTGCTTCTAAAACTGGGGAATTTGAAGTAATTTTTACTGACTATATGACACAAAGGCTGAATTGAATCAGTCCAGCTGTTTTTCCCCTCGGGAGTGCTTCCCCCCCCCCTCTGATGCTGGAGGGCTTCTACTTTTTTCTAGCCACAATGATTCAAACAGGTTTTTTTCCCCATGTGGCTTCTGCGATCACTTATATCAAAAAAGAACCAAATGCCTGCTGCAATTTCACAGCTAAAAAATGCAAGTTAGTGCACATTTCTTCACTGTGTAATTGCACCCTGAGTACCAGAACACAAAACCATTACTTTGGGCCTACGGTTTTCTATTCCAAGAGACCACCTATCTCAGAGCAAAAGACACCAGTTAGTCTCTGCAGACCACCTCAAAAACGTGCTCTAATTCATTTCTCCAAATTATTAGGAAGATTACATCCTTCCCCATCAGACAGTAAGTGCCGGTGCTCCTTCTCTCTCTGGACTAATCCTAAATTCACCTTCCTTCCTTCCTTCCTTCCTTCCTTCCTTCCTTCCTTCCTTCCTTCCTTCCTTCCTTCCTTCCTTCCTTCCTTCCTTCCTTCCTTCCTCCTTCCTTCCTTCCTTCCTTCCTTCCTTCCTTCCTTCCTTCCTTCCTTCCTTCCTTCCTTCCTTCCTTCCAAAGATATACACCACATATATTCACATATGTGAAGTCCTTAAAGCATGAAGGGATACACGTGGCTTCCTTCCCTTCCAACATTCAAATACCAGTCCAGATTCTCTCCCTAGCCTTCACTATTTGTCCTGCACTACTAGTCTTTATTCTGTAGAATGGTTTGTTGGTTTCTTATTTTAAACTAACTTGATCTAATTTTCTCCTCTTTTGAGAGCCTCAAATCCTTACAACAAGAACTACAGGAAAAAAAATAACTGCCAATAAAACACAATAAAAGGGACAGCTGCTGTGCAATGACTATAATGTCTTCCATTGTTGTGTTTTTATTTTACTTGCTTTTATAGTACGTATTTAATCAACATGTCAATTTTATTACTGCAAGGTATCTGAAAGGGAGGAAATGCCATGACCAAAGGTGCCATGACTAAAGAAGTCCTGTTTCTCAGATTCACCTGCTGTACTCGAGTCAAGAGGAAGGCAGAAGACGGGACCTTGGATATTTGCTTGTATGTGTGTGTGGTTTTTTAAAATTTGTTTATCTTAAAATATATCTGGTCTTCCTAGGCCAAAATAACAAGAAAACATGTTACTTATTAAAATAATTCTTTTAACATCAATAAAAAGTTTAGAAAGAGAAAAGCAGCCTCCTTCTGGCCCAAATCCATACAGTGCAGGAAGGACAACATCGGAGAAGATACTAAACCATTTGGGTCTTTAAGGCACCTTGAATGAAACATTAAACAAGGCAAGGTAGCCACCTCTGGAGGTTGATTTTGGCTGTCAAAGCAGAACCCCCAAGACGTATTTAACATAGTATTATTTTTACTTTACTGCCCATGGGGACACCAGTGGGATTCTTCTGTCTCAGGCACCCAAATAACTTGACCTCCTTTAGATGCTATGCAACTTGGAAAAGTAGGGCACCGTTTGTTGCTCTTCCTAAGGCCAAAATATTTTGATGTACCCTTGGCCCTTTGTTGAGCGTGTTATGATCACCCAGTCTGGTGATGACTAAATAGTAGAGATGTATCATTTAGATTTTTTTGGATTACAAATCTCAGAATTCTGCATTCTGAGAGTTCCACCTGACAGATCCACACCTACAGAGACCTAGATGTATCTCTCCTAGCTGGGAATGTTCTGTGGCCTGGCATAGTCCTAGCTCTGCTCCAGCTTCCTATTTGAAAAGGAGGCTACCTAATTATTACTTGGGAGTCTCTCAGCTTATAATGGGGAAGCTTCATTAGTAAACAGGAAGCTACAGCAGAGCTAAATGTAGCTTAGTTAAGTGAGACTATGAAACCTCCAGGTTATCTACATTTAGTCATTTTTGTGTATGGGCCTATCAGGTTGAACTTTCAGAATGAAAAATTTGGGGATTTGAGTCCTGGGTTCTTCTGACTATATCTGTACACCACCTCACTGCCTGCTGGTTCAGATCACTTACTACATGCATTGGCATGCTGTTCCAACGACATGAGGCATCTGCCAGGGATACATTGTGTCTGGCTTGTCATGTCTATGGTCTCACAGGGAGGGATTAGAGAACTATCCCACTACACCACTCTTAGCTGATACAAATATGCCACATTCTTTCAACAAAGCTGAAGGCTGTTTAATCTCATTTATGGCTGTCTGCCTCTTTCTTCCTTCTCTGGCAATGACCAACGAGGCTGCCAACCAACAGGACTTTCAACTTATCTGAATTGCACATTCAAAGGTACGGATAATTTACCATGATTCTGCAAAAGCTATAAAATATTCTGCAAAAAGAATGAGGGGAAAAAAGGCGGTAAGGCTTGTTGAACAAGCTCTTCTGGAACGAGGCCAATTGTTCTAGAATGCAGGAGAATGTACAGGGTTGCTTGTCTTTTGAACAACAATTGGCACAATCAAAATACTAGCATGTTGTTGAGGGACAAGAAGAAGGAATAGGAAGCCAGTCAGCCCTTAAGAAAGGGAGCAGTGAGTGCTACACAAAAGCGTGAATTACCAGGCAAATGAACCACTTGGAACATTTTTTTTTCCCTTTGGGAAAAGAACACATATGCGTTTGGCAGATGAATGCTCTAAACACAGAATATAACTTTGGTGAAAAAAATGTCTATGAAAGGAATATGGAAGGTTCTGTAAATGTTTCATGTAGTAGCAGGAGACAATAAACCCGTCTTGACTACTCCATAAGATCCATTGACACTTCTCTGCTTGAACCAGTGGCCTTTGCTTAGGCCTTTCCCTGGCCATTTCTCAACTGGATCAGCTGAGATTTGAACAAGGATTTTCTCTATGGCCAGTCATAGGGCACAGAACACTGCCCAAGGAGCTGTGGTTTTCTCCCTCTTCTCCATTGCTTTGCCATGTGGCACAAACCTAGCCATTTACTCAGGCTTCAAAAATGGCCAGGTATTTTTGGGTATATATCCAATACTTGTTTTTATCTTTGCTTTTGGTGGTTTTCCCCCTTTAAAAATGCATTTTATGGTTAGATTAAATTGTTGTCTGTTGCCCAAAGCAATGGATAAGTAGAAGAACAGTATGTACATTTCTGTCTAAATCAGGGGTGGGATAGCTGTGGCCTGAGGATCACGTAAGGTCTCCTGGGGCATACATGTAACACCTTTATATACCTGGGTTCCATACCTACTATTTTTTAAAAAACAAAATCATTATTTGAAGAGTCATCTTCTGTTTTACCCCCCTTATGATCCCTGAATCTCCCCACAACAATATTGAAGGCAACTATAAAATGTTACAGAAATTTTTCAGTTCAAATGCCTTTTTGAAAGGAAATATATATATATCAGAGTAGGCAGAGTGCAGGAGCAGGGACAGGACTCCAAGGTTCAGGAGTGGCCATGTGTGGTCCTCAGATCTCTGGAGGTTGCTCATCATTGACCAAAATAAATAAGCAAACACAGAGATATTAAAATTATAATTTTGTTTCTAGCCTGAATGAAGAACATTGAGATCTGAACTCCGCTTGTGTAGAAGAGTTTCAAGCAGAGGTGTTAAATCTGACAGATCTGGTTTTCCTCCACTCAGAGGTTGTTGGTTGTTGTTGTTTTAACTCAATTTTTTTTGTCCCAAATATGTGATTCACCAATGTTGGCAAATCTTGCAAAATAACATTTTCAACCCATCTGCTCTGGCCAAATACAGCCATTCACACATGGGAGAAGATCATGTGGTACTTAACTGCCACATATGGGTTAAAGATGAACAGCCTCTCGGGGCGGGGGGGGAATAAAGGTGTTACTCCTGACTTGGCACTAACATGGTTGAATACACAGGAATTCAAACTGAGACGTTCAGAAATTAAATATGTAGATCGCTGGGCATGGACAGACAATTGGGCAATATGACAGCTGGATTTTGAGTTGGGAGATCCAGGTTCTAATACCCGCTGAGCAGTGAAATCCTTTCAGTGACTTTGGAAAATTACTCTTTCACACAGAGTTATTAGGAGGATAAAGTAGGGAAGAAGGCAATCAGCAGATCTCACAGACCAAATGGCTGGAGATGAATGTAACCAATAAATAGTTAATAAAGTTATCCTGCCTACACTCAGCAGCCTTTAGGACAGCTTTCAAAATCATGGCAAAAACTCTGTTGTCATGATTTTAGAAACAAACAAAAGTTCAAAACAATAATGTAGTAAAATGCACCATACTAAAATGAATTCAGAACTGCAATGTGCATCGACAGGAATTACCTACCTGACCAAAACAAGAGCAGCAACCCCATGAATGCTTGCTGAAACAGGAACTTCTACATTCATTTCTGGAAAAGTGAGAAGATTATTGGCCTGGTGGGACTCCCTGGGAAGGTGTCAAGTCTAACTTGGAGTGAAAGACTAGCTTGAATGTTACCCAAAACATTCTCAATAAATGGGCCACAGCAGGCTAGCATTGGCTGGTTTTCCTGACAATTAAGACCATTTAACTATACTGAAAAACTCTGACAGGTCAAATGCTGGTGGAGAATTGTCACGGCAGAGAGAAAAAGAAAGAGAGAGAGAGAGAGAGAGGTACAAATACACACAAAGGAGACTGGCAATGGAATGGAATATATGTAACCTCAGAAATCCATACATTTCCAAGGCTTGTGATGTGATTCAGAGAAAGATATATGCACAAGACAGCATTTCAAAAGTGCGGACAATGAAAAAAAGCACACATTTGAAAAGGATTCAAGCATGTTTTAGTCAATGGGGAAATACACAGAAGTGTAAGCACAACCTCATGTAGGAAAGGGGGAGAAAACTTGTAACCTACGTTAGAATGAGAACAGGAGAAATGCAATGCATTTACACCCTGGAACACGATTTTCTTTTGTCTTTGCCCCCACAGAACAAGACATATCCACACCTGCACTCAGTCAGATTTATTCCAAGTTTCACAGTGCCATAACTCTCTAGATTGCTTGAGAGATACACAAAGTCTAACCCATGGGAAAGGGCTCCTCACAGCTGCACAGACCTCTTCTTTGGCACATTCTGCTCATTGTGAAAGAGAGCACCACTGCGCTAAACCATTGAATGAGATTCACACTGCATGAAACATTAAGTTAGCAAGTGATTTACATAGATATCTAATTTATTAATGTGGGTGCACCATATATGTGCCCAAACTAGGCTTTTGCAGCACAGGCACAGTCAGCAGATGTAGGAATGCTGGGAAACTATTTCTTCTTGTTGTGGATTTATTTGAACACTCAGGACCACTTTGACACAACCCAGTTATTTCTTAAACAATAATAATCATGATTATGGATTCTGTTTCTGTTCAGGAGACTGGCATGTATATACATTACTTTAGGAGAACGGGAGGTACATCTCCTGACAAAGCACCACTCTGTCTGCGTGCTTAATGGCTGCACAGGCAGTGGTCCTTTGCCTGCCCCCCTAAACATGGGGAGACAGGCTCCTTGGGCACCCATAGGAGCTCAAGTGAGGAGCCTGGGCTGGTGTTCTAAAAAATAGAAGCCTGCCCTCCAAAAGGCCTCTCTTGGGAGGTGAAGCAACCTACATGCCTGCCCTAGGGTTTCAGTGCGAGAGTAGCTGGTGACTCTGGGGCAGGATAGGAATTTTGGGCCCACATCACCTGATGGGCATCTTGAAGAAAAGGTGTGTGGGTAATTTTCACCTATCACGCATTGATTACCCTGAAGGGCAGATAGGGGCAGATCAAGGTGGTGTCACACTTTAAAAGGTCACACTGGCAGATAGCACAGATGGGAATATTGGTAGTGGTGAGTTCTCAAGGATCATTCAGGGATTATATTGCAGCCAACATCTTAGCATAGGGGACCCTGCGATTCAGTTGCTGGGATCAAGGGTGCATGGGTGACTTCTTGTGGCTGAGGGCCACCTACATTTCACAAGTACGGGGCGACTGGTGGTCGGGAGGGTCACCCAAGTGTTGGCCAGATGGGAATGGGCTGTCAAATGGATAGCACAGACCCTGAACTTGGAACTTGCCCAAAGCGGGAACAGGGTAGGCAGGTTCCCCTATGCCTGCCTCCAGGAATCTCCACTGCAGTAGGCCTCTTTGCAGTGGAAGTTACTGTTAATTTTTAATTAAATTTATTTATTCGATTTCTATCCCACCCTTTTAGACAAAGTCTACTCCGGGCGGGTTCCACCACACATTATAACTAAAACAGTTAAAAACAATTCAAAACAATAATGATTAGTAATGCTCAAGATGGGAAAACAGAAAATTATGATAAAAATAAGAATAAGTCAAGTATTGACAGGAGGGAAGGCCTGCCTGAAGAGCCAAGTTTTTAATTGGCTCTTAAAAACACCCAGCGAGGGAGCCAGGCGGATCATTGATGGGAGGCTATTCCATAGTCGAGGGGCCACTGCCGAGAAGACCCGGTTTCTTGTTCTTTCTCTCCGGGCCTCTCTCGGCGTTAGGCCCCTCAACCGTCCCTCCTGGCTATGGCGAGTGATTCGGGTAGATCTAGGTGGGAGAAGGCGATCTGCCAAGACTACACGTTCTCCCTTCCCAAAACACAAACACATTCCCAAGAGCTTCAAAACGGCATGCAGAATTACAGGACTTTTTAGGAGAAATGGGCACGAACTGGAAGAATGATGAATCAGAGTGGTTCATGGTTCACGGTGACCCATAAAGCACGAAGCACCCACAAACCCCAGAAAAACGAACCCATTCATGGTTCGTTTTTTTTTCCAGTTTGTGCCTGGGGGACGGGAACCCAATGTGGCTCTAATTAACCCAACACCTACATCTGTCTCCTTATTTGCATTGGGAGGGCAAAGGAGAAATGCTTGTTTTAAAGTATGAGCACCCTGTAGGAACCCAGCTCTACTTGCAGTTCCTACAAGACATTCAAGTGGCAAGATGTTTATTCCAAGTTACAACTGAACATAGCTTGGAAAAGTTCTGGGAGATGCTGGTTGGGGGATCCTGGGAACTGTAGTTTATAAAAAGTTAAGTTTTGTCTGTGAATGATATCTCTGCAATCCACATAAAAATCCCATAAGAAAACTCTGTACCATCACCCCCATGTTGCAGGTGGAGTGCCACTGAGTGTTTCTCACATAACATTATCTTAGGAATACTACATGTGGCTGCAAGGTACGCTGACAGGATTTCTTGTTCTCACACTGCAGATGAAAGGGAAGGAGACTGAGGCTGGGTGGCTGGAATGTATTTGAGATACCAGGGGTGAATTGAGATTTCTAGCACATGACACACACATTTCAGCAGCACATTAACCAGTTCTTCAGTGATCCTTGTTGTGCTTTGCAGTGTACACTTAGTTTTCCTCCCTAGAAATGAAATATGCACCCTCCAAGTGATGCTCATCCATTTTCTGCACAGTAACCCTGGGCTTGCAAAATTGTTATTAAAATGCCATTTCAGAATTTGCTGAACACTGTGACACCTTTGTGTGACACCCAAGTTTCAGTTTCTCTAAAAGGGTTCTTCCACTTGCCCATTAAATCACCTGCCTATATGCAGACATCCTAGCAACATGGACCATTTTTCATAGATTCCTAAACCTGATGTGTCATGATGGCATGTATATCTATTCTCAGACATCAGATCCATAATAAAGCTAAAGGTGCTAAAGAAAATAATCTTAGGTTGCCCCAGCTTTCCAACACTCCTTGCTTGAAAACAGTAGCAGCCTTTCATTGAGCACATTAGATTATGCATGAAATTGCCAGCAGGACCAGTGAATAGCAACCATAGTCCAAAGCTTTTGGAGGGGACTGGTTGGGAAAGGCTGTCATACTGACTTCATGCAATGCATGTGTATGTGATAGATCTCAACATGTTCCTGTAAATGCCAGAAGTATTGAACTAAAATACTTAACCTCATTTAGTGGGCTCAAAATATTCTATTCAAAATAGAATTATCTATCTATCTATCTATCTATCTATCTATCTATCTATCTATCTATCTATCTATCTATCTATCTATCTATCTATCTATCTATCTATCTATCTATCTATCTATCATCACCCACTCACCTAAATGGAAATCACAAGTTTCACTCAGGATTCTTTAAAAAAGTGAATGTGAAGCACAGTATCCCTGTAATATGTCCATTCAGAAGTTAATCCCATTGAATTAAACAATACTGCCAGATAAATATGTGCTTCCCACTCAAAACAACCAAGAGAGTGGAATTCTATAATTAGAAGAAAATTCTTCAATAACAATTAGAATTTAATTATTTTTTAAAAACTCTATGTTTCTGAATATGAGATACTGGGCTTCTGTACCCATGATTCAAAATGCCAGGAAATGGTCCAATATTGCTGCATAATATGATGTCCGGGTTGACAGCAGGAAAAAGGATGCCAAGCTACACATAGCAAATGGCAGCCTGAATGTTGACAACACCAGTGGCAGCAGTCAAGATGGTCTACAGGATACCCTCTTTTGCTCACTACCATTCACAAAGAGACACCAAGCAAGGGAAAACCCCAAAAACTTACTTCTTTTTTCAACAGTTAACCACTTTTCACCCAAACTACTTCTCACCCAAACACAAAGCAATTGTCAAGGCTGTTTTTCGACAAATGTGAATGTTAAAAAAGAAAAAAGAAAAAAAGGGAGAGCTGTGAGTTAGCAAAGATTGTCACTGGAAACCAAGATCAAAAGTATTCATACTATGTGAAAGAAAGACAATGAAGAAAGACGGGACAAAAATCAACTCATTTGAAATGTAGTGTTGGACGAGAGCCTTACAGATATCACCAACAGCCAGAAAGGCAGAGTAGTGGGTGCTTAAGTCAAGGCTTGAACCCTCATCAGAGCAAAAATGAGTAAACTGAGGCTATTCTACCATACACACATAATGAAAATACAGAAGAGACCAGAATAGACAACATTGCTGGGAAAGGTGGGGCGGGGGGGCAGTAGGAAAAGAGGAAGACTTAATGTGAGGCAGATTGTCTCAATGAAGGAAGCCACAGCTGCTAGTTTGCAAGACCTGAGCTGAACTTACTAAAAAAGACAATACTATTAGGAAGAGAGGGGGCAGTAGGAAGAGAGAACAATAACATGAGATGGTGTTTATTTGAAAGATCTGTTAATTATAGGATATTTTGGAAGTCATGAACTCATATAGACACCACACATCAGAAGTGACTTGATGGTGCATAACATCTTTGGAAGCTATTTTTTTCCTTAATTACGAGACAATTATATAGTGACAAGACAGGTGGAATGGTTGAAACTAGACAGGATATAGACACCAAAGCTCTGCTGACATTGAGCAAGACCATCCTCAGCAATGAAGCAAAAAACAGTAATTTCACAACTTAAATGAGTGGGCTTCTGAATATTTGTTTTCTATTTTTTAAATAACTTTAAAATATTTTTACAGAAACTCTTTGTAAGCACAAATCCCTGTTCAACCAGGAAGGAGTTAAAAATTTAATTGGGTCCTGATTGACAGATTCAAATGTCCAGATTGCCCCAGACCTGGAACTGGTTTTCTCTTTGAAAAAAGCCCGGTCTCAGAAATCCTGAGAGAATATTGACTGAAAGCACTTAGGGCTGGGACAAACACAATTGTTCCATGCTTTTGTAATGCAGGAATACATTGAACATTCGTTACAAAATTTTATGGTAATCCCCTGGAGATATATGGCAAAATATCCCCTTCTGGAGGACTGTCACTCCACTACTTTATTTAAAGCAAGCCTGTTTTTTTATTTTACTCTTTAAAAAAAAACCCACCACCTGTCTTTCGACTCATTCCATGACCTTTCATTGCAAACATTACCCTTCTCCACTCACTAAGCTGCAACAATGTATCTACTTTGTAAAGCTCTAGCTGGTAAGCCTGTTCGACCCATGCTCAGTTTACAACAAAGTCATTGTTTCTCCTCTTTTGAAATCCCATTTTAAAAGATCAATATTTGAGCCTGGATTCTTTCCAAATTAAAAAAAAAAGTGCGTGGTGCTAACCATTCTCTTTCAAGAATTTATAAAATCTCAATAGAAGCAGAGGATCAACAAGATTTAAAAATGCTATGGGAAGCTGATTTGGTATTGAATGGAGGAATATATGGAATAAAAGAACTTTAAAATGTATGTCAGTATGAATAAAAGAAAATTTTCACAAATTGGTTTGGAGATGGTACTTAGCACCAGTGAAATTGAATTGTATGGACAAAAAATATTCCAAGATATGTTGGAGATGTAAGCAGGAAATAGGAACCTACTTCCATATATGGTGGGAATGTGAATATATAATGAAATTTTGGAAGTTGGTTTTTAAAGAGAGAAGTGAAATATTAAAGCTACATTTAGGAATATGTCCTGAAGTAGCATTTCTAACAATATTTGAGAGTGAACAATGGAACTGGATAATGAAAGAATTGATCACAAATTTAGCAACAGCAGCTAAATTAATAATAGCAAAGAATTGGAAAGTTAAGTGCAATCTCCAATTAAATGAATGGTATAAAGAAGTGTAGAATGTAGCTATTAATGATAAATTGACATGTAATATCAAAGTAAGAAAAGGATTGTCAAATAAGTATGTTTAGAGATATACGGGGATAATTTGTTGATTTTGTATTTACAAAGGGGAAGAGTTGTGTACTTTCACAAGAATCAATGTATTTTTGTAAGGGGAATGAGGCTCCATAAAAGGAAGGAAATAGAATATCTCCATTGGTCCTGGGGCACATTGAGTGTATGTACATTTTTTAAAGTATTGTTTTATATGGTCAATTTATTAATTTTTTAAACAATTAAAATAATTGATCACTGTAATCTCAGTAGCCATTTTGGCTGAGGTAGGTAGCATCCAAGCTAAGTCTTGGCCGAACGTCTGCTTTTTGTCAAAACTTCTTAATGTGTTATATTCAAGAGTGTAACTGGAAGAGGTCAGTTGGATCCTTACTCTTAGAAAATGCAATTCTACAATACAGTGTGTGTGTGTGTGTGTGTGTGTGATTATACGGGAAGGGCTAGAATGTGATATTTGCATATTGAAGCATTCTGACCAAATCAGAATCTGTCTGGCATCAGCCAGATAGACATACAAAGCAAGTGGGAGTTAGCTGTCTGTCAGATAGTGTTAAATATGTGATAGGATACAGTTTTGTTAGATAGGTGTTAGATATGTGATAGATTATAGTTGATCAGGTCAGATATGTGATATTTTAGGATGTTAGATTGTTAGGTTTAGCTGTTAAATGAGTTAATTGTTTGTTAGAGTAATTATGTCTGTCAAGTTTAAGGATGATATATTAATATAACTAAGTCAAGTACAAATTTATGTATAAAGCACCAAAATGTAAAAGCACAGTGAGTTTATTCTATTCTACATGTGTCATAAATAGTAAAAGTTCTTTAATGTTTACAGTGAAGACCAAGTGCTCATATTTACTTACAACTGCTGGCACAAATACACGCAAGGGAGAATAACAATTTTTACCCTGTATGTGATTTTTTTTTATCACAACACTTGAAATCACTGTGTGCAAACTCTGTCAGTTACTCATTTTATATTTTGAAAAACCAAGCCACCACTTACAAAGCAATTTTCCCAGTTTTGGAGCTCTTGATAGCCTTGGACTATAATTTCCAGAAATCCTCAGAAAAACAATAGACTTTTGCAAAGCCTAGCTAAGCCTTTTCGATGCTGTAGTCCAAATATATCCATGGTTGGGCTACCTAGTATAAATTTAGTTTTGCAAGCAAAATACAGGTAGTCTTCGTCTTGGGAGGAAAAGGGGGGGGGAGGGATGTTATTGACAAGTTCTTTCTGGACAGGATTTGTCAAATTTAATGCATTCCTCCTAGTGGTTACTTTTCAAATGTTATTTTGGCACTAGTCTTCAAATGCAACAAATTTAGTATTGCATGTCCAAGCTCTGGTACAGATCCACTGCTGGAGGAAAAGGTTCGTGGACTTTTGGGCTTAGTATTGTTAACAGCAAATTGAAAGCTCCATTCCTAGGGACCAGGTGTGTGTGGAATTTTATTTAGTTCATATTTCATTGGGAACTTAACAAGTTTGCACTTCTCAAGTTAATATGTGATTTTCCACATTGTCATACTTTAATACCTGTACTTCTTAGAGTTTAATGAGCAGTTCTCCAAACTAAAGAAGTGCATATTAAGGGAAAGTGTATACAAAATTATTATTATTTGGAAAATTGCTTGCAAAAATGTATGTATTAGGGGAAAGTAGATCAAAATAGCATTACTTTAGAGATTTGCTTGCAAAAATGTGTATTTTAGGCAAACGTGAATACAAAAATGGGACTTTTTTCTTCAGTTTCTCAACCAAGAACAAGAGGCTAGGAGATTACATCCTGAGGAAATCCCAATTCAGGAGCACAAACATGCTTCTGCAATTTTCACACAGATTTTAACTGATAAGCAGTCAAAGCTTTCTGCCTAGAGAGGCAGTTCTTTTCAGTTTTGCCACATTCATTTTTTATGTCATGTTCTTTCTATCTCACATGTTAAGATAGTTATTAATTTGGATAAGTACTCACATTTAAAAATAAACTGAACAAAATTCTCACCTAGGTTCAAGAAGGTAAGTACAGGGGCATTAACTTTCCTCCCCTGATGCAATTGTGAGAAAATTCCCTCCTCTGGTGGAGGTACTTGTATTGGCCCCACCTCATTTAAAAAAAAAAAGATACTTGTAAACATCACACCTCCTTTTCATTTATAGAGTAAATCCTTTGCATGCACAGTTATATATGTGTGTGTGTGTGTATGTGTATACACACACACACACACACAACTAGTAACTGCTTGAGTAAATATTCCACTAGAGAAAACAAGAATTGTGTCCAGGTGTAATAGATAATAGCAAGAGAAAAAGAAGGAAAAAAAGCTAACATGGATTCCCATTTGAGGTCAAGCACCTCCTGTAAATAATTATATTGAATACTGAGTTACATTACAGCAAGAGTGGAGGAGTAAATGATTGTGAATCTAGGCATTTCTCAGGCAACAAAATAGTACAAAGATAGAAGCTTCTGCCTTTCTTCAATCAGTTATTTATTCACTGACAACCTTCACCTAAGATTGAATATATTATGCACATATGCATACTGTGAATAAATTGAGAGTCTGGGAAGAATGGAACATAGAAACCTCTACTAGAAGCTTTGAAGCTTCTATTTGGGTGCCTGGGAAGCTGGCTGAGCAGGCAGAGATCAGTACCACCCATGAACAAAAAGGCATTTAACACTTTCAATTGACCTCCTATTAATGAACACTTCAAATAAGGACTGGGAGGGTACTGACAATTCCATGCTTATTTTTTTTTTATCAAAGGGCGTATCAAAGCAGCACCAAAAGATCTTCAACTTCAACTTTAATAATACTTCAACTTTAAGTCTTGATTTGAAAAGCCAGTCCACTTCCTTCCCTGGAGTCATGTTGGAAAGGAAGAGGACAGGAAGATGCTTTTGTTTTGGGGAAACATAAAAGAAAATTAAGATGTTTATTACACTGAATAAAAGGGATTAGGAAAACTCATTAGACAGCCTATCTGGCCTCTAAGGAGGGTCTTTGCTCACCTACCATCCACTTGGTCTCCAATAAAGTCATGCCAGAAAAGGATGCACTCTGCATGTCCCAGAACTATGCTACCGCTCTGCTAAGGCATGAGTATTAGATAGTCTAGCTTAGCTTTTGTTATTTTCTGGTTGTTTCTCTTGAATTGACTGAAACTGTGTATTTTGCTACAATTGTTGAACTATAGCATAGTCAGTTGCCATTAGAATAGGCCCATTTAAACCAATGGAAATTATGGAAAAGTCGACTCACTAAATCTCCACTGATTCAATAAGTATAATATAGTGCAATTTACTTCACTGAGCAACAAGATTTTGGCCAGTGTGATGTAGTAGAGAGACAGCTTACAATCTTTACAAAGCAATAAATACAGATCTTTAGAAATCTAGCAGATCATGTATGAATTCCAACAATCAAATTCCTCAAGCAAATTCTTACTTTCTCACAAGATGGGGAGACCCTCATATCCTTTGTAGTAGTGCAGAATAAAAATTGCTTTCCTCTCAGAGTGGGCAGAACACACATCCTGCATCCCTGTGTACAATCTGGAACCAGTATATAAGGCAGAATAAGTTACTTGTTGAGCTTTGTTAGCTGCTTCTTTATAATAACCAAAGCAACACTGAAATTGTAATGGGGATTTTCCATCTCCCCATCCTAGCTGGCCAGCCAATATACCGCTATCAAAATTATGCATGATACAAGTGAATGAAATTCTCAACAGTAATGTTAACTGTTTATGATAGCCTAGTCAGAGCCATGACAAAGAATGTTGAGCTCAAGTCAAGCCAGAATCTGTTCAGTCAAACCACTCACATGACAACCGTAGCCCAAAGGGTTTGCCTTTTAGGGGGTCCGTGCTAGCAGGTATCCAGGACCTTGTTGTTCAGCTGTAAGTTGCCTATTTGTAGCTCAGACGTCCATTTGAAAAAGGCAATATTTACACAAGTAGGAAACCCCATGTTACTGAATTGACGGTGCTTTGCTCTCTGCTGGGGGCCATGGGTCTACAGGATTCCAGCCAAGTACCATAAAACCAGAGACGTCTTTCGATGGCATCTTAATCCACAGCAGTAAAACAAAATTCAAAATCCACAGTCTTCCCCCTCTATCTTTGTAACCATACTGCCTGAGGAAAACTTGTAGAGAAGCTGAAAGCTTGGATATTTTGTGCATTTACAGTTGATCCTCATGAAGATAATGCCAAACTTTGTTGATCTCAGTTGACTACAGCTGAATACCATTAATCCTCACAAAGGTGACAAAACCCATTTCTCTTAAACTGAAGAATTATACTATCCTGTCTTTAATGCACTGTGAGTGCCACTGCCCCCATCAAGTGTAGAGGCAGTGGGCAAAACCACTTCAAACATAGTCTTGTTGAATAATGCAAACAGGTTTTTATTGATTCATGGGAGGGTGGCACCCTGGCAGTAGCAAAAACAACCTCCCCAGTCTGTCCTGTACCCTTAGGTTTATCAGTCACTCTCACTTTCTTTCTTCATTCATATCAAAGCATTGCACAATTTGAAATTATGGATGTACTGTATTTGAAATATAAGTACAATTAAAGCAAATTAAAATGTTAAGAGAATTTTATGATTTTTGACCCAAAGTTGGCAACTTCAATAGAATCATTTCAGCCATTTGCTAAAACTTCTTTTGTACATGTGGTGGGACATCAATTGCATGCACATAAGTGCTGCATTGATTGGATTTCTCCAGAGTCACAGAAAATTTGTCCTGTATCCAAGTAGCCCCATTTTACTTGATTAGTCTTTGATCTTCCTATTTCACTTTGAAGCTTATTAAAGGACTTCCAGATGGTTCAACCGCATCACTCCGAGTCCTTTCTTCTTCAGAACCCAGGGTGCCAGTTCCAGGTTCTTCCTCTTCTGTGTCTCCTGCCATGGCTTCCTTCCCTTTAGTGGCCTCCTTTGTCTCTTCTTCTCCCAGCTTTATCTTTACCAGCTGTCTGCCAAGGCCAACCCCACCTCCTCACCCTGGTGGCAGTTATCCTCAGCCTGATCATCAGTCTTCTTCCTATCCTGGAAACATGTGTAGGAGCCTCGCGGTGCAGTGGTTAAACTGCTGTACTGCAGCCAAAATTGTGCTCACAACCCGGGGTTCCATCCCAGGTAGATGGCTCAAGGTTGACTCAGCCTTCTAGCCTTCCAAGGTTGGTAAGATGAATACCCAGCTCGATGAAGGGCAATGTGTAGTCTGCATAATTAACCTGTAAACCAGTGGTCCCCAACCTTGGACCTCCAGATGTTCTTGGACTACAACTCCCAGAAGCCTTCACCACCACCTCTGCTGGCCAGGATTTCTGGGAGTTGAAGTCCAAGAACATCTGGAGGCCCAAGGTTGGGGACCACTGCTGTAAACCACCCAGATAGTGTTTTAAGTTCTAGGGGTCGGTATAAAAGCAGCATGCTTTTACCCTGGACTGGCCAACCAGCCTCAGCACTCCCTGTGGCCCAGCAGATGTTGATCCCAATAGACCTTCCAAGGGGTGTGGGGCAAGAACAGATGACTTGCTAGGGATGCTGGAGGCAACCCCCTCACATGCACTGAAGCCATGATGTTTTATTTGATGCTAAATTTCCTTCAGTTCATCTAAGCCTACAGTATATATACTCCTAATTATCTATTGCACACCATGATTAATAACAGGCTGGAAAAACTGAATGCATGAATTTAAATTAGTTTTGGAAGTCATATTGCTAAGCTTTCCCAGCAAATATTTCCCATCTTTCCCCCTTTCCGCTTCTTCAGTTACCAAAGCCATTTTGAAAATCCTTGCTCTGACATGCACAATCCAATTGTTCTCAAAAATGTAGCCCTTTTCCTCCCTTTACAAAAAATATTTTAAAAATCAGTTTTTTAAATTTTCTAAAAATTAACTGGAATAGAAATGGGCTGGAACTTTGTTGCAGGTAGTTTTCCAGAGATGCCATTTCTTTCAGGCAATGTAAAATGCCTATTATACAAACAGCTTCAGGCAGAGCAGTTTGGCCTCTCCACCCCATGGGTTATATGTTTCACTTCTCACGTGGACAAAGATTAACAGACATAGAGCTTCTGAATGAACCTCAGTGCATAAGTAGGAAATGCAATCTGTGTTCCATGTTGCATACAATTGTGCCCCCCCTAAAGTTCTTTTCCAAGGAAATGAACTAATAATGAGTATTTGTTGCACATTTTGCTTTGCTTTGCCTTGGCTGATGGAACCCACCTGGGATCCATGGGGCCTCTGAAAGGACAGCTAATCAGTTTCTCATTCTTTGTTCTGTGCTTGAGAAGGACAATTAGCACTGATAACTGAATGTACAATCTGTACCTGACATTTGTGTTGGAAGGTATCATAGAACAAGCATTCAGACATTCAGAACACGTTGATGTAGTCTAGAGCTAAAATTCTGGAAATATATATTTTTTTGTCCAATAAGATATTGTGTTGTAGAATCGAGGTTTATAAATGGAAACACAGTTGTGATCTTGCTGATGGAATAATGCTGCTTTCATAAGGCATTAAGCAATTGTTTGAGAGATGAAGCCAGATTTATTTATTTTTTTGAAGGGAGGACAATTATGATGAGAGAGGAAACGTGGAAGAGAGAATATAAAAGGAATAAAAGGGATGTGAGAATCAAGAAAGGAGAGGAAGGAGTTGAGGCAATTGAGTGGAAGGCCCTCAAATGGCTATGAAAAGACCAAATGTGTCCCCTTCATGCAAAGCAGAACTTGAAAAAACAAAGTAGAGATCTCTCTACTTCAAGAGTTATTAACAATAACTGAGAACTTTACATCAAAACACAATATTTTATGTGACAGCAAGGTGTGTTTACTTAAAATGGGCTTTAAGTATCTCTTTTATATGTTCATGATATTTTGAATGAACATTGCTCTATCCAATCAACTATTGCTGTACATACAGAAAAACAGGTAATCCAAAGTACAAGTGCAAGATCTTCAAAAAGGCTCTGTCTAGCACAGCAGATGGTAAACAATGATGGGAACTGCAGTTCAACAACATCTGTAGAGACTCTCTAATTTAAAGCGCGGATGGATAATGATTTTCATGGTTTCAAGATTCTCAGAAAATGTTTTTGTTTTTCATTTTGTTGTGAGACAAAGCACACCTTGTTTCAGAAAGATTCCTCGAGTCCTCTTGAGGAGAACGTCAGGGTATAAATATTTTAAATAAATACATAATCATAAAGATTCAGGAGGCTTGTGGTATGTTTCTCATGCAGGAAACCAGGCATGAACTTTAAAAACGCAAACAGTAAAAGAGAGAGAGAAAAAGACTCAATGAAGGAAATGTGTGCAGAAGTGCACATATTAGGATTACATAAACAAATGTGTATGTTAAGAAAACTGCATAGAAAATATGTGCTAATGTGCATGCACGTGTGGAAACGTCTTCCAAGAAATCTGCCAGGAGGCGTATTAAGATGTGAAGTAAAAGTGTTTATTAATGCCAGCAGGGAAATCAATACACACACACACTAACGTGTCAGTATTGAAGTCCAAAGTTCCACAATGCATAGGATAGCTGTGAGCTCTGCTAGTTCCCACTGGACCAGAGGGTTTCCCCTCTTCCTATACCCATTCCATACACCTCAGACCAATGAACTAAACCAAAATAGGCTTCATTGAACTGGGTGGTGGATGAACAACAGCTGGTTCAACAAACATTCCACTTCCCCCAGCCCTAGTTCGCAGCATCACTTCAAGGTTCTTTAGCACGGTCTCTTCCTCCCTGGTTCTATCCACCAAGGCTAAGTCCAGCCCTTCATGACATCTAGTTTTTTTTCCCATTAAAGCCTTAGATGAACAGGTTTGTAGGATCTTGAGTCCGGGGGAGCCTTCCCTCCTTCCTACTCCTAATAGGGAGGAGCAGTATACACACAGTATACAAACACACACACTCTTTTGTGTTTCTCCTTCCACACTTCCACTTTTCCTTTTCTGGTGCAAACTTATTTGTATATTCACCCATCCAATAGTCTTGTTTCCCACCACCTGCAGTTGGGGGCAAGGCTTTTGAATACACATGTTTGTATTCAAAATACACAGAGAGACAGACTTGAATTCAGCTTTTTAAGAGATGAACACTCAAAATTCTGGACTGGTGGATTTGTCACTTCTACTCCCAAACCATCAGCATTCCATGAGAACTGAGCATGTTCAAAAGTCATCAGGCTGTTTTAAGAATACCGCCTCCCATTAGGGTCCCCATCCTATAGATTGTGTTATACAGACTTTGGATTCAGAGATTAAGGGTCCCTTTTAGGTAGCTGATCCCTCCTTCCTGGTGGTGCCATTTTGGCTACAAGACCATGACATTCATACTTGAAGATCAAAACAGAGAGAGTTATTGTTTGCAAATGAAATTGTCCTATGGTACAGCACACACTGCCTCACCTTTCAGGTTTTGTTCTTAAAAGACAGCATTTTTGGCAGAGAACAACTCAATAGAAAAATCTGGATAGGTGCCAGAAATTTTTTAAAAATCCAGTGTTAGCGAGCAGAAACATATATTGCAAGAAACAGACAATAGATAGATGTTTATGGTACTTTCATAACTATATTACAGGCAGAAGTTGTGCCACACTAATGAATTAACATTCTGAGAACAATAACTGCCTGCTCTAAATAACATTTCCATGAAAAGGGGAGAAATCTGATATATCACAATAGAAGGTCAACTCTAAGTAAAAGTGTGTAAATTGCACCCTTTAAATGAAAAACAAACAAACACATGTATCTGTGAAGATTCTCAGTCATCCAGGTGAGGTTATTGAGTCATGGCAACTGAACTTCTTTCTTATTAGGTTGAAACATTTCACTACTCATCCAAAGTAGCTTCTTTAGTCTGAGGAGAGTTGGTTTCACTTTCCCCTGGTCTGAATAGGCTTGTTAGAAGGACAAAGGACTGGGGGTGCAGTCCTTCTCCACCCATTGTCATGGGTCGTTAATGGTCGTTAGTAGTGGTCTTTCTAGTGTGTGTGGTTCTAATCTTTCTGGGGACAGATGAAAGGGCAGCATGATAAATAGGAGACAGATTGTATCTAAGGGAGGGATTTTGAGTGAGGGATTTTCTATATGAACATGTATGGCCTCCCTGACCCCTCCCTAACCCCCAGTCCTTTGTCCTTCTAATGAGCCTATTCAGACCAGGGGGGAGTGAAACCAACTTGGAGGATATATCAGGGGTCTCCTACCAACTTTCCTCAGACTGAAGAAGCTACTTGGATGAGTAGTGAAACGTTTCAGAAAACAAACACATGATTATATAAAAATGCCGTGCACACATTCAGTTGAGTGAAAAGTATGCATTTTGGATCATTTGTCATTTCTTCATTTACTATCAGGGGTTATTCCAAGTCACACCAAAAACAGGGCTGGATGGACCTGCAGCTCTTCTGATGTTGCTGGACTCCATGTTCTATCAGCCCTACCCATTCCTGGCCAATGATGAAGGATGATGGGAGAAATAGTTCATCACATATATAATTCTAAAGCTCCTGGAGGAGGCAAGGTTCTCGATCCCTGTAGCAGAGAAATCCTAAAACAGTAAAAAAGCAATTTAGGCCCCAGCTCGATAAAGATGAAGTCATACTGAGTTACATTTGTGTAGATTGGCATAGACTTAAACTGTAAATTTTCAGGCTCAAAAATGTATACATATTCATTGGAAAATAAGCATAATATTTTCCACTGAACTTAGTGGGACTTACTCCTGAGTACAGTATTTAAGTCTGCATTTTTAATCCTTTTTTTTTTTTTACTTAATGCAAAGAAGTTTGCCATTTCTTTATTTTTTCAGATTCTTACCATCATCTACAAAAGACTTCTGAGTCCTGAAGTGAGATGTATCATTCATTACCTTTTATTCTTAACATATCCAACTCTGCCTAGGCTTTTAGAAGATCTGCCTTGACTGGAAAAAAAAAATCCTATAATTATATTAAACAATGGCTTAATATCAAACAGATTTAAACAGCTTCTTTTTACTACACAAATAAACAATTAGACAATTCCAAACAGAGAACCACAAAGAATGTTGACTCATGAAATTTCAATGTCAGTTTTTCATATTTCCTGCAATCTGTACATATTTTGTCTAATTATTTTGGGAAGTACATCTGCTTTGGCACCTGCAGAATTACTGCAAGCTGTCATTTTCATTCTTGCAAAAATTATTTAAATTTTAGATTTTGGCACCTGTCAGAAAACAAAACACAGTACAGCAAAACAAAAATATGTGTTCATACTAAAGGGTTCATACCAAAAGATGTTACACACTGACTAATAATGGCCAGGTTTCAAGCCGTCACATAGCACGACAGACAGTCCATCAAAAGTGGAACTTGGATGTCAGCAGGATGAAAGCAAAAGTGTCCAGCAAAGTATTATCTCCTGACATTATAGATTTCATTCTGATTAGTCCACACAAAATGGACTGCTCCAGAAAGATAACTTACAAACACTTGACAACGCTTTCCCCCTAAAGTCCTGTCAAAAACTTTCACATTGGTCCCCAGTAACACGGGTCTCAGTTACAGGCCCTGTTTGACAGACTAGGACATAGGGACCTGTCAACTGAAGAGCAGACAAAGATTATTGTTAAGGGGATTTGGTACATTGTGTATTTTGCCTAATAGGAGAGCCTTTGCTCAGCATTTCCTGAAGCAAAAGAAGACAGATGAAATCTCTGGGCACTTCATTGCTACTGCCTCTCAAAGATTTCCTGTCAAACTGGGCCTATGAGGGGAGAAAGGTTTTCAATAACATTTTTTTAAAACCTGGCAGGATTTCCAGTCTCACTATGAAGAGAGTTTGAAGGCGCTGTCTTTGTAAAAACCGCTGCTGCCAAGCTACCAGATGTAGCTGTGTTTAAAAATAAAAAAGCAATATGATTCACATTACCATAGTGTACACGGCAAAACTAGTTTTGATTGACAGCTTATCCATATTTTATATAGCATGTCTTACTCCCCCTACCCCCAAACCCCCCATCAAACACAGCAAGGGACTTTGATGTTGATACAGTTCTTGACTTAAAGAAGCCAGTTGTTGCCAACTCTTTAAGTGGCATGGTTTCGACCAAGTATGAAGGGAGTGAGACACCCCTTCTCAAAAGTGGAAGCTGTTTCTTCAGTTCTTTACTCCCCCAAACATGGGCTTCACCAAAGTTGGAGGCAAGCCAGCTCTTCCACAATGTAGAATCTGGAGTACATTGCCAATTACAATGGAACACAATTGGAAGTGACCTCAAAACCAGTCCCTCTGTGTAGCAGCTGTGTCAGATGATCTATATCAGAAATTCTACAGAATTGGATAGACATTTCAAATGTCTCATAGAATCTAATCTTGGAGCACAAGGAACACTAGGAAGGAAGGAAGGAAGGAAGGAAGGAAGGAAGGAAGGAAGGAAGGAAGGAAGGAAGGAAGGAAGGAAGGAAGGAAGGAAGGAAGGAAGGAAGGAAGGAAGGAAGGAAGGAAGGAAGGAAGGAAGGAAGGAAGGAAGGAAGGAAGGAAGGAAGGACTGCACATGTATGAAAAAACAGCCAGGGAAGGGTGAAAAAACAAGCTAAACCTTACTGATAATTTTGCATCAGGCTTATTATTAAAAAATTTCTGTTGTCAATATGATAGTTACAAAAATGTGGTTTGAGAAGGAGTCATTCTTCCTATTAATGACTTAGAGGTATTCAAAGATGTTGTGTAACATCAGTTTTACTACACATTTTCCATGTTACGTCTGCCTGCTGAAAAAATACTATGAAAACCCTGAAATGGGAATGTATGTCCCTTCCCAGTAAAGGTAAGCACTTTATGATCCTTTTATATTCAAGCATAGACATTCCAATATAAAGTGCCAGCACACTGTGTGGAGGGTGTGCATACACAAAAGCCATCAGTTGAGGAAGGTAGATAGTTCCTTGATAGAATACCTACTTTGCATGCATAAAATGTAACTTGTAAGCTCTCTAGATAAAGTGATATCATACAGGAGGGCTGGGAAAGCCAACATTTGCAAATGGTATTTGTTTGGGATTACAACTCCCAGCATCCCCCCCGCCCGCCCCCAGCATAGCCACTCAGGGGGAAATTTAGAACTGATTCCATGGAGAGGAGCTGCAGTCAGAATGGAGAGCTGTGGGCTAGATAGGCAATAGTTAGCCCTGTATTGTGGCTGCTTCCTTTGATCACCACTGTTCTCTGCACCCTGGGATTCTGCAGTCCATGCAGGTCCTTTACTGTAGTCCAGTTAGGTGACAAGCTGGGATGGAGGCAGCACTGATGGATCAAGGAAGGGCTAAGAGCGAACATGCAAGCTTTGGGGAGAGCCAGAGCACTGCAAAGACCCCAGAAGAGTGGGCAAAGAGGGCTGGGGCAGAGTTAAGGAGTTTCAAAGAGGAACCTGGTGACCATCCTGCCAGCAGCCTCTTCCTGTTTCTTTTACATGAGCATTGCTGTGAGGCTGGAGTGAAAAGGAACAGGAAAGGGAAACTGTGCCAAAGCTTGGAAAAGTGGATACTGGTAACTTTTCCAACCTCTGGCTCAATCTCTACAGTGATTTCATCCCGAGGCAGGATGGAACATGATAATGACTTGTGTAATAAGTCCTCTCTGAGTAAAAATCAAAAGAGCCAACAACCTTCAGTCATACCTCAACTCAAACTAATCATTAAAAAAAACTATGTTTCTGGTATGTATTATGAGATTACATTTAAAATTATACACAAAGATAGAAGAAATATCTGGCAGATCTTTCAATCTCACTGTTTAAATATTCATTCAAAGCAAATGTTACCTTGTGTGGGATAATAACGATAAAATAGAGGATCTTTTAATAAAAATGCAGTTTAGTCGTTTCTAAGACTTGAAAAGCTTAGAAAATCAGAACACATACTTCAGCCTACAACACAGCAATAGTATGAATCACAACCAGTTTTATCGTTAATAAATATCCTCTAACTGACCGTCTAACTGTGATATTGCAACAAAAAAGAGGTGAATGCGGTAGCAGGTTTCATCAACAGAAGTATGGTGTCCAGATCAACAGAAGTAATAGTACCACTCTATTCTGCTTTGGTCAGACCAAAGTTGGAATTCTATGTTCAGTTCTGGGCATCATGGTTTAAGAAGGATATCAACAAGCTAGCATATATCTTGAAGAGGAAAGCCAAAACAGTGAAAAGTCTGGACACCAAGCCCTATGAAGAATGGCTGAGGGAGGTTGATATATTTCGCCTAGAAAAGAGGTAATATAATAGCCTTCTTTAAATATGTGAAGGACTGTCACATGGAAAATGGAGAAAACTTGTTTTCTGCAGCTCCAAAGCATACAATCTGAAGCAATGGATTCTAATGCCAAGATAGGAAGTTTTGACTAAACATTAGGAAGAACTTCCTGACAGAAAGTGGTAGACTCTTTTTTCAAAGTTTTTCGACAGATATTGGATGGTTGTCTGTCAGGGATGTTTTAGCTCCGGGTTTCTTGATTTGCCAGGGAGTTGGACGTTGGGATGCCTTCCAGGTTTATAATTCGATTCCGCAACCATGCTGAAGAACCTTCACAATTAACTGACTGACAACATTTGAATGTGCAGTCTTTCAGAAGTTGTTACTGCCACTCTATTATCTCCGGCTGCACATTCCTGCTGACAGAGCAAGAAATAAATCTGATCCTCTGTGTTTCTCATTTGCTTTTTGTAAGAACAAAACCACAGCCAGATCAGGATTAATCTATCTCTGCCAATTGACCAGACTATCTATTTCAATCTGCAGATATAAATACACTTTTTCCCCACAGTGGAAGGGCAGCAAGTCCAATGTCTTCCTAGAAGTTTGAAAGACAGGATTAGGACAAATCACAATGGAGGGATATACCACTACACATTTGTATAATAAAGAGAGTAGAGCTTCTTCTCCTCCCCCCTCCAAAAGGGTTGCAATTAAAGATGTACAATGAAGTGTGGATCAAACTGCAATTTTATTTGTTTGTAACTTGAGTGTTGCTTCACACATAGCTTTGCTATTACAGTTGCCAATAATAAGAATTAAAAAAAATTAAAACCAAACCAGACAACTCAGAGGAGAAATGTATAGAGCTGCACTGTAAAATGGCAATCCATAACTATTTTTCAGAGAGGTGACATGTATATGACTGTTCTGTAACTGTCTTTCTGCAAGCTGTTCATGAGAAGTAGGTGTAGTGTAATATGGTTGACAGTTTTGCTGGCACGGTTAAAATAATCAAGAGCTATCGAGGAACTGCTGCAGAAAATTGGTTTCCAATGTGAAATGATGCCCATACAAAGGAAGCAAGGACCCTAATCATGTGTTGGCTGAGTTAACTGAAAGCTAGTTTCCAGCATTTTGTATGACCAGCCAGTAGGGCCATGCCCTCCTGGTCATGGAGAGTGCTGGAAATCATAGTCTCATTGCCCAATAGGCTCTATAGAGGGTGCTTCCCAAATAATTATGACTCCGAGGAGGAAGCAGTGTTGGGGGCATATAACCAGAAAGCCCTTCCCAAAGGGGGGCAAAATCTAGACTTCTGCAGATGTGTTTATGAGTGCAACTCCCAGACTTCTGCCTGACATCTTTGCCATCATTCTAGCAGTAGCCTCTCCTCCACAGTATAGGTGATGCATCATGACACTAAATGTTGTAGCACATCCTTTTCTGGAAAGTTATTGGAAAATCAATCTTAATCTGAGAACTGCAGAGTTGGAAGGGACCTTATGGACTGTTGAGTCGAGCCCTGTCAAGGAGGCACAGTGGGAAATTGAACCCCTAACCTCTGGCTCCGCAGCCAGATATCTAAGCATATCCCTAATTACAAGAAAGCCTTTAGCTGTGTAAGACATGGATAGCTACAGATCATTCTAAAAGAAAAGGATGGACCACAGCATTGAGTGTCACAATTCATCACCTGAGGAGAGTCTACTGTTAGGACAAAATATGGAGAAACAGAATGATGGCAAAAATGTCAAACAAGAGTACTTGTTACGCTTCTATTAGTTCACCTTATATGTGGAACATATAATGCGAAAAAACTGAACTAGATCCATACAAAGGGAGGAGTAAACAACTGAAGAAAGAAACACTCTAATTTAAGATATGCAGCGGACACCATATTACTAGCAGAAAACAGCAATGCCTTGAAATGACTACTGATGAAGGTGAAAGAAGAAAGTTATAAAATCAGGATTACTGCTGAACCTAAGGAGACAACTTCAGAAGAATTGTGTGACTCTCATGTTGACAATCAAAAAATTGATGTTATTGCATCCCCCCCATATCTTACTTCAGCCATCAATCCAAATGGAAAATTCAGCAAAGAAATCAGAAGACTGAGATTCAGAAGGGCTGTGATGAAGGAACTGGGGAAGAAATATTCAATCATCATACGTCAGTGAACATTACGGCCAAAATCATCCCCATATCATGGTATGCCCAATTTCTATGTATGGATTTGAAAAGTAGACAATGAAGACAGAGACATGGGGGGGGGGGGTTAATTTATTCATTTGAAATCACTAGAAGCTAAAATGAGGAAATGAGGCTTTCATATTTTGATCATACCATGAAAAGACATGATTCACTGGAAAAGACAATAAAGCTGGGAGCAGTGAAAAGTAGGAAGAAAAGAGAAAGACCAAATGTGAGATGAACTAAATCAATAAAGAAAGCCACTGTAATTTGCAGATCTGAGCAGGTCCGATAATGACAAGAGCTTTTCAATATAATAAATTCATAAGGTCACCATAATTCAGAACCTGATGAGCCAGGCATGTAACAACAAACAACATGATGCAACAGAGGGCAGTGGAATCAGTTACAATGGAGAAGAGCATTTTCTGAATATGGAAACATTTTTGAAACTGTCATTGAAAAATGCTCCTGAAATTAAAAACAACAACAACTGATAAACCAGTGAGTACCTGGGATCAGTCCTAATTTGGAAGCATACTAGACCCAAGACAGCTAAGCCGGTTGTAAGTGTTGTGCTAAAGATTCGGAAGAGTCATAAAAGAAACTAAAAATAAAAATAATGTGGCTATCTGAATGTTTTAATTTGCATGACTGGTACCAGAAAAATTGTCTACAGGAACCCAACGTTGCAGGAAACAATCCCGAAAAGCACTGAGATACTTGGTTGGCAAGACTTGTATCAGATCCAGCAGTCTTACGAAGGCTGCATGCATGGTATCAGTGTAAACCAGATGGCTATCACTCATGTGATTCATTCCCCTCATCAGACTTCTGAGATGCACACAGAAACTTTAAAATGAAATTTTAAGGGAAGGATACTACCTGATCAGTTCTCTATCAAGTGGCTGATTGATATTGCATTTAACAAAAGCTTACAAATTTTGCACATGAAAGCATGCTCAGCGTTCATCCTGGAACCCTTTTCTGGTCCCAGGTTGACAGAAACCTGCAGCCTGGCCTCCTTTTAAAAATTTTATAATCCAAGGAATTGTGTGTCTCCGCTTCCAAATTCCGATATCAAGAAGAAATAAAACTTTTACCACAACCACAGGAGTTTTACAAGCTCCTCTTGATACAGACGGGTAAAGCAAGCTAGGGCTGTAGCTCAGCAGACTGAAGTCATCCTTTGCATGCAAACATTCTAAGGTTCAGACCCTGGCATCTTCATCCCAACTGGACTTGAGGACCGGGACTTCGATACAAACAGCCTTGGTCGCTCTGACTGATGTCCTTTGCAGCGGAGTGACTAGGGCAGTACAATCCTGTTGAGCATCCCTGGTTTCCAAGAGATGGAAGCTACCATGGTAAACCTGCTCTCATCTGCAATGTCAGTTTCACAGAGTGATATTAGGGATTCTGGTTTGGTTCAGCATGGCAAGTTAATTTTTAAAAAAGCAATACATTCCTGTTTTCCATTGTTTACAGTGTTGTTATTACTCATTGCAATGTTTAAAAATTGGTTGATCGTGTTACATGATATACGACTTCCCAGATCTTCATCATTTTATATTATTTTTTGAAGAAAAAATAGTTTAGATTGGTAAGAGAATGGCATAAACCTCAAAACCTCTCACCAAAACATCTCTAAAATGCCTTAAATTAACTTCTGGAAGTAATTAGAGAACATCACTCATTACACCAATAAAATAACTTCAATCTTTCTCAATGGGACTTTTGAAATGTGGCTTCATTATATCCTTGTTACCTCAAAAGTAACATTCCATGTATGTTTGTTACTTGTAACATTACTCTTCGCCCCTGGTTTGGCCTTCCAGTTATCAAATTGTGAGGGGACACAGGATTCTCTGGTCTCAAGGACACTCTCAGACACTCTGGTCTCAAGATGTTTAAATTCTATATGAAGGGCACTTGGTGAGGACATTATGAGGGCTGGAGTGGGCTGCTATCCAGCTGCTTATGATAGCAATTATAATTCTCCCTGTTATCAGGGTCAACTGGGTAGTCCCATAGCCTGGGTAGGTGCTGAACTGGAAGCTGTAGTGGGCTGGATGAGGATCACTGAACTAAAGCTTTGTCCTGACAACAGGAGGATTTGTGGATTGGGGGCTCCCAGGTCAAGGAACAGATGAGTAACCTGGCCTGACTCAAAGGAGCAACTACTTAGCTTCGGAATACTCCTAGATTAATCTTTGTCAACATACACAAAAAACATATAATCCCAGTTTTACAAGATTTCCCCTGGCTACCGAGACACTTCCAGTTTGAGTTTGGTTAGTGGTTACTTTTAAAGCCCTAAGCAGCCTGGGAGCTTAATTTTTGAGGGATACCCTCTCTGTGGATATCTGCATGAGTATAACGAAGATGTGCTGTTGAGGATGCTCTCTTCTGGTGTCTCAGTGACGGATACTGTATAGTATGTGGAGATCCAAGAAAGGGACTTCTCAATTAAAGTGTCCCAGGAAAAGCTTGTTTGGCTCTGGTTTTATTCTGACAACACCAGCATGCCTATTTACTCAATGACTGTAGCTCATTTCATTCATTCATTCATTCATTCATTCATTCATTCATTCATTCAAGTAATTGTTATTACTTATGGATTTATATTTAGTTGTTTTATAGATGTATCCCTCCCTTAAAGGTAAAGGTAAAGGTTCCCCTTGACATTTAGTCCAGTCGTGTCCGACTCTAGGGGACAGTGCTCATCCCCGTTTCCAAGCCATAGAGCCAGCGTTTGTCCATAGACAGTTTCTGTGATCATGTGGCCAGCGCAACTAGACACGGAACACAGTTACTTTCCCACCGAGGTGGTACCTATTTATCTACTCGCATTTGCATCCTTTCGAACTGCTAGGTTGGCAGGAGCTGGGACAAGCGACGGGAGCTCACTCCGTCGCGTGGATTTGATCTTACGACTGCTAGTCTTCTGACCTTGCAGCACAGAGGCTTCTGCGGTTTAACCCGCAGCGCCACCAACGTCCCTCCCTTAGACCACACATTATTCAGTAAGAGCTTATGTGCAAAAAAAGAAAGTAGGAAAAATAGAGACAATAGGAGTCAAGATTAAAAAATAACATGAGACGTCTGTTTGTTTTCCATCTTTCCTTCCAGGAAGCTTAGTCTTACAGTAAGTCCCTGTTGAATAATACTTATGACATTGGACTTTTTTTATTTTCAGTCCGACAGTGATTTGCTGGGTGATAAACAGAAGTTCAACAAGAGGTTACTCAGCTTCTGTTGTCACATAATTTCTCCCCAGTGAATATAATTTTCTTCTTCTTTTTTGTAAGTGCAAGTTCCTCATAGGAGAAAGTTCTCTAAGGTTAAGAAGGAGGTTAAGTCTGAATTCTGTCCCCAAGCATGCATATGCAAAGCTAGGAGAACACCTACTGATATCTAAAGAAATCATAATATAATTAGTTTTGGTAAAGACGATGGGCACTACAGTTGGTGTTTTGCTTTTTTTAGCTGAACATGCACCCAGTTCTTTTACTGACATAAATTCACTTATTGTCACCACATCAATGTATTAGTGCATTTTTAGGCTAATGGAATAAGAACATAGTCAGTGTAAGAAGTGAAAACTGCCAGAAGAAACATAAATAATTTAAGATCTACAGATGGCACCACATTACTGGCAGAAAATAGCAACAATATGAAATGATTACTGATGAAGATTAAAGAAGAGAGTGGAAAAACAGGATTACAGTTGAACATTAGAAAGGCAAAAGTTGTGAGTACAGCAGAATTACATAACTTGATGTAGATAATCAAGAAACTGAAATTGTTAAACATTTGTTGTAAGTTGTTTCAATAATTAACCGAAATGGAAATCATAACCAAGAAATCAAAAGGAGATTGAGACTTGGAAAGGCTGTCCTGAAGGAACTAGAAAAGATCCTTAAATGTGTAAGGATGTGTCACTGAAGACCAAAATCATGATCATTCAGACTATGGTATTCCAGACTATGGTACTGCAGGAGAAATGTAGGGAACAACGACAGCCACTCTTTGTGGCCTTCATAGATCTCACAAAGGCCTTTGATTTGGTTAGCAGGGATGGCCTTTTTAAAATACTTCCCAAGATTGGATGTCCACCTCGACTCCTTAACATCATCAGGTCCTTTCATGAGGAAATGAAGGGCACTGTAGTTTTTGATGGCTCAACATCAGACCCCTTTGACATCCGAAGCGGAGTGAAACAGGGCTGTGTCCTCGCGCTGACTTTGTTTGGGATCTTTTTTGCTATCATGCTGAAGCACGCCTTTGGAACTGCAACAGAAGGTGTCTATCTCTGGACTAGATCAGATGGAAAGCTCTTTAATATCTCTAGATTGAGAGCGAAGACCAAAGTCCAGCTGAAATGCATGCGGGACTTCCTCTTCGCCGCTGATGCAGCTGTTGTTGCCCATTCTGCTGAAGACCTCCAACAACTCAAATCGTTTTAGCAAGGCCTGCCAAGACTTTGGATTAACAATCAGCCTGAAGAAAATACAAGTCATGGGCCAGGGCGTGGACTCACCTCCCTCTATTACCATCTCTACACAAGAATTGAAGGTTGTTCATGACTTTGTGTACCTTGGCTCAATGATCTCTGACACTCTCTCCCTAGATGTCGAGCTGGATAAACACATTGGCAAAGCAGCTACCATGTTCTCTAGACTCACAAATAGAGTATGGCTTAATAAGAAGCTGACAGCATATACCAAGATCCAGGTCTATAGAGCCTGTGTCCTGAGTCCACTCCTGTACTGCAGTGAGTCCTGGACCCTTTGTACACGGCAGGAGAGGAAGCTGAACACGTTCCATATGTGTTGTCTCCGACGCAGTTTTGGTATCACCTGGCAGGACAAAGTTCCAAATAGAGTAGTCTGAGAATGAGCTGGAATTTTTAGCATGTATACATTACTGAAACAGTGACGTCTACGTTGGCTCGGGCATGTCATGAGAATGGCTGATGGTCAGATTCCAAAAGATCTCCTGTATGGAGAATTAGTGTAGGGAAAGCACCCCAGAGGGAGACCACAGCTGCGATACAAGGATATCTGCAAGTGGGATCTGAAGGCCTTAGGAATGGACCTCAACAGATGGGAAACCTTGATATCTGAGCATTCAGCCTGGAGGCAGGCGGTGCAGCATGGCCTCTCCCAATTTGAAGAGGCACTTGTGCAGCAGGCCGAGGCAAAGAGGCAGTCCCGAAACCAGCAAAATCAGGGAGCTGGACAGGAGACAGATTGTATTTGTCTTCAGTGTGGAAGGGATTGTCACTCTCAAATTGGGCCTCCTCAGCCACACTAGACACTGTTCCAACTATGCTACTCGGAGCACGTTACCATAGTCTCTTGAAACTGAAGGATGCCTAAAATTCCCAGTAACTATGTATGCATCGGAGAGTTAGTTCACGAGTAAAAACTGGTGGGGGTGGGAACCAGCGCATTTGAAATGTGGAGGCTATTTAATTTATTCATTTATTTTCATTTTTATCCTGCCTTTCTCCCTGTAGAGGGCCTTACAGCAACTGTCAACAATATAAAGTTTTTGGATTGCCAAAAATGCAAATAAGTATTTATTATACAAATACTTATTTGCATTTTTCTAGATCAAATTAAGCCTGCACTCTCACGGAGAACCATAATTTGGGCCTAATGTGAGAAAACAAGAATCACTGAAATGTAGAATAATGGTAGGAAGACTTGAACATAGTAGGAAAAGAGGAATACAGTGGTGCCTCGACATACGAACTTAATCCATTTCGGAAGATGGTCGTAACTCGAAATGGTCGTAAGTCGAAGCACCATTTCCCATAGGAATGCATTGAAATGTGATTAATCCGTTCCGGCCAGAAAAAAAAAATCACCAAACAAAAACAAAACAAAACAAAAAAAACCACTGCAAGACCCATCGGAAACGTGATTAATCCGTTCCGGTCCAAGAAAAAAAAACCCAAAAGCAAACAAACCCTGCAAGACCCATCGGAAATGGGAAAAAAACCCCCAAAAAGCAAACAAACCCTGCAAGACCCATCGGAAATGCAAAAAAAGAAAACCAAAAAGCAAACAAACCCTGCAAGACCCATCGGAAATGGGGGAAAAAACCCCAAGAAGCAAACAAACCCTGCAAGACCAATCGGAAATGCAAAAAAAACAACAACCAAAAAGCTAACAAACCCTGCAAGACCCATCGGAAATGCAAACAAACAACCCCAAAAAGCAAACAAACCCTGCAAGACCCATCCGAAATGCAAACCCCCCCAAAAAAGCAAACAAACCCTGCAAGACCCATCCGAAATGAGAAAAAAAAACCCAAAAAGCAAACAAACCCTGCAAGACCCATCAGAAATGCGAACCCCCCCCCCAAAAAAACAAAGACTGCAAGACCCATCACAGCACAGAAACATAAACCCCCCCAGCCCAAAACCACGCTGCAAAACCCACCCAGAACAGGCAGTTTTTAAAAAGCAGAAAGCAGCACCTTACCAGGCAGTCCAAAGCCTCATCCGAGCGCACACTCTCTAACCGCTGGGGCGAAAGAGCTACAAATAAGCAGCCTCTTCGCCACCAACAGTTAGCAGTTTGAATTCCCCGCCTTTTCCCCTGCCTTTTTTCCGATCGTAACTCGAAGCTCCGGTCACAAGTCGAAGCAAAATTTTGCGACCGGAGCTGGTTGTAACTCAAATTGGTCGTAAGTCGAGGCACTACTGTATCTAACAGGAGGTAGATTGACTGACTTTAAGAAGGGACGTGGTGGCGCTGTGGGTTAAACCGCTGAAGCCTCTGTGCTGCAAGGTCAGAAGACCTGCAGTCGTAAGATTGAATCTACGCGATGGAGTGAGCCCCCGTCGCTTGTCCCAGCTCCCGCCAACCTAGCGGTTCGAAAGCATGCAAAATGCAAAAAAAATGCGAGTAGATAAATAGGTACCACCTCGGTGGGAAGGTAAACGGCATTCCGTGTCTAGTCACGCTGGCCACGTGACCACGGAGGATTGTCTGCGGACAAACGCTAGCTCTATGGGTTGGAAACGGAGATGAGCACCGCCGCCTAGAGTCGGACACGACTGGACAAATTGTCAAGGGGAACCTTTACCTTTACCTAAAACACATCATTTCAGATCAGCATATGGAAACTAACCTGCCCTGCTGCAGTTTTTTAAACGGTATCCTTTGTTGATTTAACAGGTTTTAATGGAGTTACTTGATTTTAATAGTTTTACACTGGGGTTGGTTTTACATGTTTTTATACTTTTTAGTTAAATGTGGTTTTATCAGTTTTTATTCTTTCAAGATCTTTCTAAGTCACATTGAGCTCTATCTTTTAGTGGAAAGGTAGGCTATAAATGTAATACGTATACATGCACGCGCGCACACACACATGTATGTACATATGTATATACGTACATACATACATACATACAGAAGCAGACTCAATATATGAAGCCACAGACTAGCTTGTAAGGCCTGAGTAAGGCAGGGTTATTAAAAATAGGAGCTCAGTTCATAGAGATGTCTTAAATCTGAAGGAATTTTATGCCACATAACACACACGCACTTGCAAGGAATGTATAGTTTATAAAAGATACTATAAAGAAAAACAATGTTTAATGTGAGATTGGATTCAGAAATAATCATACTTAGAGTATACCCAATAAAAACATTGGTTCTTAAGTTAGTCATCCCAAGCTTACATTCTGCTGTTTGTAATGGATTTTTTTCTAAACCATAACTAAGCGTAGATCCAACTCACTAGGTCTCATCACCCATCAACACAGGAATGTAAAGACAACTTTTCATTCCAGAGGCAAAATGGCAGTGGGGGCACCCCTAAAAATGCTATTCAACATTGGAGACATGTTATTAACTGAGTCCTAGAGATTGTGAGAAAGGAATTGAAAGTACAGCACTCTCTCAGTGTGGCCCATCCCATTTCTGACAAGTCTTGTTGGAAGACGTACATCTCCTGCAGACCCATAGAGGGCCCGGTGAAGCCAGACTGAAGGGCCAGGGAGCTGGATTTGGTCGGCGGGGGGGACGGGGACCAGTTTCTGACTGATAAAGCCTGTCTACATTTCTCAAAAAACAAACAAAACACAATATGTAGCATTTTAATTTTTGCCGACTCAACTCACATGGTTTTTGATTCGTTTCCTCTGTTCCTACTGAGTAATTGAAATGTTCCCTTTTAAAACTGGCTGTAACATTCACAGTGGCTTAAGTCAGTTAAGGAAACAGTGGGATAATATAAACAGCCCTCTGGTGGCCATTTATTTTAACTCACTTCGTACAAAAATAATGCAACTCAGAGGAAAATAAATACACACTTTGGAATTCATTATGTGAACGTCAAACTCAGCACAATTTCTAACACAGGTCAAATCCCGGGTTTTTTAACTGTGTGACCAGGCCCCTTGTCTCTGGAGGCAGTATAATTGGCTTATTCACATGAAAAACAAAATATTATAAAATGCAGCAAATGAAACCAAACTGAGAAAACAATGTATTATTTGATGGGGAAATGTTTTCTTGTTTGTTGGTCTTTCTGTGACTTATTTTCTGAAAGACAGGAAATCAGACCACTCTATTCAAGACAAAGTTGACCCATGTCTCTAAAATAAGGGTGGGCAACTGCTGCCCTCTAGATTTTATTGGACTGCAACTCTCATAAGCTTTAGCCTAGGCAATAGTGAGGGATGCCAGAAGTAGCAGTCCAACTATGTCTGGAGATCCACAGTTGCCTACTCCTGCCCTAAAGTACCACACCTCTAGATTGTATGCATGTAGATGTCCATATAAACAGAGTTGGAACATGTGACATGTAAGTTCAGTTTTTAGTTCAGTACCTGAAAAGATTGCTAACAATAGCCCTTGATTTATTTTCCTTCTTTGTCACCCAAAGAAAACCTCTGCTATCGAAAGACATTTCTTAGAATATCGTTAGCGGATTTGTACTTACAAAAATCAATTTAGCATCTTATCGCAGCACAAAGCCCTGCCCATAATAAAGAAGGGTGACAGAACCCGTCTTCAAAATGCTGCAAAGGGATTCTTTTAATCATAAACTATTTTATATCCATTTAATGAAACAATCGATGGATTTGTACTACCACCATCAGTCTCTTTCTTGCCGCTTTAATCTTAAATCATTTTTCTTCTTTTTTCTTTTTCAGCCCTGTGTTTGCAACACCACTGCAGAAGATGATGAATTATTATAGAGCACGAATCATTATATTTGTGATATAGCCATAAAGGTTTCTGGCTTCAATCTGAGAGCCTGCTTTCAGGCGTCGAGACACTCAGCCAGCATCATCATAGGACAATAGCCTCATGTTGTCTCTCGCAGAAATTCAGCCATGGACCTTTGTGCTCTCCGCTCTGCTTGAACTATGACCCCGCATTGATTGCAGGCCCGTTCTTTGTAAAACTGCCAATGGACCGGGAAGAAAGGAATGGCCTGGTCAGGTGTTTTCCTTTGAAGTTACTTGCTAGAAAAGCAGAGGCAAAAGGCATTCCCCTCTGCCCAAATTTAAAAAACAAACAAACCACTGTATGACTTAAATAGAACTATAGAAGAGTCAAAGTACAAAACACAATGGGAGCCCGAGGGAGCTCTAGTCCAATCTCCAGCCAATGCAGGAATCCAGAACTAGAGCATTCCTAACCAAGGGCCCTCCAAACATTGTTTAAAAGACTGTTTTAAAAGTAGCATATATTTTTTAAAAAAAAGAAATTTCCCAAAAAGGAGCTGACCACCTTCTGAGATAATCCTTTCTGTTGTCATACAACTGTTAGCAGCAGGACATGCCTTCCCATATTTACTTGGAATCTCCTTTCTTGTAACTCGAATCCATTGGATCGTGTGCTATTTTCTAGAGAAGAAGAAAACAATCTTGCTCTGTCTTCCGTGTGACAGATCTTCAGATATCTGAAAAGGACAATCATATCACCTCTTAGTCTTCTCTTCTCCAGACTGGACATACCGAGCATACTCAACCATTCCCCATGGGAGGTAGTTTCCACACCCTTTATGATCCTGCTTGCCCTCCACTGGACATTTCCAGCTGTGATGTCTAGAACTTGACACAATACTCCAACTGAGGTCTGACCAGAGAAGTAGAGTGTTTGATTGGGTTCTGTTCTGAGGCCAGTCAAAAATGTCCAGACCTGTTCTGGCTCAATACCCAAGTGCCAGACTGATTGGCTGATTGAATGATTGCTTTCTATTCAAGTCACTGGCATCCTTAAACAATCGGAGCTGGAGCCAAGCAGAAATGTCTCAGAAGACATGGGGGGGGGGGGATTCTGAGATTTTTTTCCTCCTCCCCCCCCCCCCCACAAATAAAGGATGGCAGGTGATTCCCAATGTGGTGTAGTGGATAGAGTGATGGATTAGGACTCAGGAAGCCTGGGTTTGAATCACCACTCAGGGTCACTATTAGTCAGGTCCAACTTGATGGCACAGAACACACACAGGTAGGTAGGTAGCTTGCTAGTTTGTTTGTTTGCTCGTTTGTTTGAGTGGCAGCCACCATTGTTATCCCCACCCTGCCACATATACCAGATCTATAATGCTGTGGATGATGCAAACAGCAGCATCATTGTTTGGAGCTGTGACATCCAAAGTGAGCATAGCCATCCAGCTTCTAGTTGTAGTAGTAGTAGAAGAAGAAGAAGAAGAGGAGGAGGACGAGGAGGAGGAATACAATCCTATTGAGAAGTAAATTCCTCTGAGTTTAATGGGACTTAGGCTTGAATTCCATACATGTTTATATAGGTTCAAGTCCCATTTTGCTCAATCAGACTTCTTTCTGAGTAGACACAAATTGGAAGGTAGCATTACTCTTTTGAGCAGTTGTTTAGGGTTGCAACCATATTTATTTAAATATTGGTCTGAATGTTATTTTCACTGTGAAAAACCAAGTTTGTGTTTGTCTTATCTTTGCAGTGGACAGACATGGCTGTTCCATGTCTGGAACTCAGATGGAAATAACCCAAATGAACTTCTCCATCCCATGAATGGCTCCATTTATTAATTAATCTGCAATTATCCCCCAAGGATACTTTGCAGCCTAGTATATAGGTAAAGCAAATTTTAAGCCATTATTGCTCAATTAAGTAAATGAAGCACACCGCTGATTGCGCTGATCAGTAATGAACTTTCATGAAAGCCAGACAGCACAATGCAGCAGCCTCATTTGGAGAACCAAGGCTAGGAGTTCAAGGAGAAGTGGTGCAGTAATGCCAGATTCAAAGGCACTATATAGTGGATCAGCCATGATAGCACCCTTGAAAGTACACACGGTGGTATGGGGGAATGTTCTTAGCATTGCATTACATTCTTCAGAAGATCTCTCTTTTCTTTCATGCCCAAAATTTACAGAAGGAGGTGTCCAAGATTAGTGGGTTTTTTCCCTTTCCTTTCCTTTTTTTAGCAGCTGCAAAAGAGAAAACTAGTTTATAAGGATGTGATGCTGGCCTTGCCCACCCAGCCCAGAATAATGAGACGAGACACAGCATAATGGGTTTAAACTAGGGCACAACTTTATTAACTCTTCAAACTCAAACTTCCCCTTTCACAAGGGGGGCTACCGTAGTGCAAACAGGTCTGGAACTGGACCCGTTCCCAACATTCCGCTCCAGACCTCTACCCAGGGAGTTCCTGTTCCGAAAGCATGTTGTTCTGCTGTACAGCATGCTTTCGGTCCCCATACAGGAGTACCCCAGGCCGCCCACCACCCAAGCCTCAAGACCCTAAGTGCCAAGCATCCCTTGGGGTCACCCTGCTTCCCGTCCCCTTCTCTACACCTCTATTAATGTCATTCTGAGGGGAGGGGTGCCTTGCACCCTCTCGGTGCCCCCCCTTATAACTCACCTGAACCCATCCTTTTTGCACTACCCATGGTCATGACCGTTTACTGTGGCTACCTAACCTATGAGCCCTAACATGGCCCTGGCAATAAGAATGGGATGGGTGAAAACTCACCTGCATTTTTCAGCCATTTTAGTGCAGGTCAAAAATTTCCATCCGGCCCCGAAGCAACCAGCTAATCTCACTCTTATTACTGGGTGGACAGGTAGGCTGCTGGAGAATGCAGGGGGAATGATGCAGCAGGCAAGGGCCAGCCTTTTAAAGGCTCTCTTCTGCCCTGCCTGCTCGTCCGATGTGACGAAGCTCCCTGCGTTCATGTCCTCTGTCCAGGCAGGCAAAGAAGCCCCACCCAGGCAGCTTCGTGCCTTAGCGAAGGGGCCATTATAAATGATCACAGCCAGTCTCAGATATTTGGCTTGTATCTTCTGCACTGCACTGAAATGAAGGTATATAGTATGTAAATCAGCCATTAGTTCAGCACATCAGGTAGAGAATCCTACATTTACTTCTCCCTCAACCCTAACAGTAAATATGCAGTAACCATAAATCACTGAAAAAATAGTTGACCCTTTCATGACACTCCAAACCTCACTTTTCCAAATGATAGGGCCAACTCTGGTGTGGAGTTACACAAGAGAAAATGAAGCAGATAGAGATGCATACAACCTGAGCCCACTTTCCCCTCTGCATTTAGGGGAATGTCCCTTTACAAATGCATTTGCCCATGACCAAAAAACAAAAATAAAAAACCACACACGTTATTACAGTATGCATGGAGTGCTCTTTATCAGCTTTCACTGATTTGACAGTCGCAAGCCTAATTGGAGGAAGCTGACCTTGCTTCAGTTATAATGCACTGGTGACATAGCCAGCACAGAAACTTCTGTTAAATCAAAATGCAGGTATCAGGATATTGGTAGGAACAAGGCTGTAAGAACATATGACACTTAACCTATAACCATGTTGATTTGTTTCAGTTTAAGTTGTTGCCTTTGATATTCAAAGTCTCAAATAATCTGGAAACCAGGTATGTATGCTGTTATGAACCAAAATGAGTTTTTAATATTTGAAGTACCAAACAGTCTTGGAACCAATTATCTTAAGAACCATCTCTGCTATTATGAATCAATCTGGATTTCCAGATCTTCATCCCAGTAAGGAGGTAATAATGAATATCCATAAGCATTCAGATTTACCTGTAAAGATGTACCAGTAAATATGTAATGGTAGGGAAGTACTGATTATTCAGATTTTTTCTCCTCATCTTTGATGAATAAGAGTATCTCCATGTGTGTGGGGGGAAATGTCAACCTTTGAGGGTTTTTTTTTTATCCTGCATGAGAGCAAAAATGCTAGTTCTTTTCCTGTCAAGAGTATTGGTTTTTAAAAAGTATCTGCCAAAACCAAAACGAAACAAAACACCTTTTGTATCTTGAAAATGCTATGGTTTTGCACACATTTTGCACAAAATACAAGGCTTTTGTGCAAAAAAAAAAACATCCACTATTTTTTCACAAAATATCCTAAAATGTGCAAAATGCCCCCAAACCTTCATGATCAAATGAGACAAATGGAAAACTTGTCACAATCACTTGTGATACTGAAATAAGATTTGTATCTCTCTAAGCCACAAAGCCATTTTCTGGAGCAGCAGCCGGAGTACAGCATCCTCTTCTTAGGAAAATCCAGCAAGGCCTCGCTTTCAACACATTGAACTGCATTCAATGAGGAAAGGTGGGATATAAATTGAAGGAAGACTGGGTGTCTTGGTATAACGTTTAAGAAGACTCTCTGAGTAGGCTGTTTCTCAGTAAGCATGAAGTTTGACTTAATTCATTCATATGAAGTAAACAAGAAATCTTCAAATGTTTTCTCCTTGACATGAGCCTGCGTGAACCAGTGGAGCAGAGGGGGATATTTGATCATTTCATAAGTGTTTGCACATTTCTGTAAAATGTGCAGCACTGGAAAATGTGTTACGTACTTTTTTGTTGCGCAGGCTGGTAAATAAAGTTATATTAGATGAGTGTTTGTATCTTTGTGATTATAATCCCCCTTTTGCAACAGCTCCACTGTTTGCTGATATGTTTCTGGGCACAATGTCTTACCGCTTCAAACGTGCTTTTAGTATTGCTTTTGTTTATCATTTCTCAGAGTGATATTTGATTGATCCTTTTTAATATTTGTGTACTTATTGTTTTTTGCTTTAAATACTGTCTTTTAATGTTGTAAACTACCTTTGGTTCTTTTTAAGGAGAAGGGTGGGTCATAAATAAATACATAAATAATGATGTGCTTGCTGTACTGTTGTGATTTGCAAAGAGCAGCCATGCCTCTTGTGTACAGAAGCAAGAATTTTGTGCAGATTATATTTTGCACAAATCACAAACACAACAATAAAGGGGAAATAAATGGTGTTTTGGATTTGCCAACTCAAAGGAGCTGGAAAATCCCTGAGGAGCTGTCTAGCTGTACTGTATCTATTAAGTTCTGATTTTAGTGTTGTGTGAGGAGTTAATTTAACTAGGGTGTAAAGTATTTTTAAAAAACCTTAGGAGGTTGCTTCATATCAAGTCAGTCCATCATTGCTCATTCCAACAGAGAGCTGCTCTCCAGATTCTGAAGAGGCCACAGGTCTTCTACATGCAAAAGACATCTTCAAATATTGAGTACGTATGTGTTAGCTTTACTCCCAGTCCTGGACAGTAATGAATGATGGCAGGAGAGCTGTGGCCCTCCAGATACTCTTGCATTACTATTCTGGACCTTGGATAGGGCTAATGGGAATCCAACAACTTCCAGAGGGTCAAATGAGGATCTTGGATAGGTCTAATGGGAGTTGGAATCCAATAACAAGGGACAAATGTTTCCTGCCCCAGATTTAGGCGTTTTATATGGACTGGGTTTGTATCTCTGTGGTAGAGGGATCAGTGTAAGCAGAAGCTCAAACTTTTCCCTTAGAAAAGCAGAGGAAAGACCATGTGAGTATTCACCTCCTTGGGTACACTGGTGTCTACCTCTCATTGCAAGATTCTTAGAGGCTGTGCTCTCGCACCATCACTAGATGATCTCAATTGTGTAACTAGGGCTATCTGCTCGTATGGACAGCAGATGTTTAGATGACCCATTGTTGCATTCTGTGAGGTCATGTCAGAACCAACTTAAAGCGACCTCAAAAGAACTTTCAAGGTAAGTGAGATATTTAAGGACTGGTTTTACCAGTTCCACTCCCCCAGTGAGTGTCCACGGCCAAGTGGGGATTCAAATTCTGTTCTCCAGAGTCTTCGTCTGTCACTCTATGCACTACACCATACTGGGAATGACCCATACAATAACCCTAATGGAAGCTGTAAAGGAATTTCTTCTAAATGTAATCTAAGAAATATGAGGGGAAAAAACATCTGCTGAGTTTTTAGAGCTTCCCAGCGACATTTAAATCCTCATGGGAGGCACCCTGATTTTAAATGGCAATAATTTTTTATCAGTGTTTAAATTTCCCCATCAACAATGAGATTACACGAAAGCAAATGTCAAAATGACTGCTGACATAAAATTAGTTCATCTGCCGTCTCAAGCTAGAAGCTTCGGCAATGGTAATCATTTTCTTCTTAGATTATTGTAGTCGCTTGCATTCAGTGCCAGGAAGTGAGTTTTCTACTTAATGCTATAAAGCAATACTGAATAAATACAAATAGTTTAATTTTCCTCTGCAGTCACATCCTCCCACAGTGGTGAGTGTAATTAGGAAAAAAGCTACATTGCATGTCTTGAATAGTGACTGCAACCGATTGTTAATCATTATATTTACATAGTTTATATGAAAAATATTTAAATTCATGAATGCTTTAACTTTTCTTTGCCAAAGTATTAATACTTGAACAGGATCTGAATGTATAATACTGTAGGTGCAGCTTCTTTCTTCTGGCAGTCACTGGAAAAAAATTGGTTGGACAAGTGAGAGTCAAAGGGACATTATTCTGAGAAACATGACATGTTTTAAAGTGGGAAAACAGGGAATGATCCATAGTTGTAAATTGACACAGAGTCATATTTGCATAAAGAAATGATGAGCTATAACATATTGAAAGATATTGGGAAAATCACCCCTATGAAGCTTAATCCACAAAACGCATGGTAAAACATATCTCATATTAATTTTGTGATATTTTGTCATCTGTGCTGATATCGATTTCCTACAAAAACACATTAGATAAAGAATTTATGCAAGACACTGAAAATCTCATTTGTGCAACAAGCGGTAACAGTTGTGCCTGCTTTAGGAAGAGAAGCGAAAACCGAAGAAGAAAGAAACACTCCATGTGTTTTGCTCGTGTATGAAAGGCTGGTAAGAATCTCTCTCCCGCTCTCTCCCTCTCTTGAACAAAGTCAACTGTCAGAAGGGGAGGAAGTTTGGTTGCTAATTCTCACGTTAAAAATCGTAAGACAGAAATGCCCAGCGTGTCACTTCCTTGTCTAAAAAGTGTTTTAGGAAATTGCTCTAGGCTTTCCCAGGTTAGAAAGTGGCTCTTAGAGATGGTAGCAAAATGTTGCTGCCACTTAAACCAATGACCCATGCTGCAACTGTGCTATGCTGAAAACAGGTTCTCCAGCTTCTTAGCGAAGGCGTAATGTCACCCCACATAAGAGCCTTCAGTTCTTCTGCCTCACAGACAAGGAGATGCCTGATGCTTTTGAATTTTGTTTGGTGGCATTTTCAAGTTTACCTTGCTCACATGAGTCTGATGAGGGTATTGTGCACACTTTTAAATTCCTCTCATTTCTTCATTACCCTACAGGACCTCAGCTTAATTTCTTTCCTGATCTCGGATGTCCTCCTTGGGCTTTAACTGAAGTGTGGGGAGCTAGGGAGGCTGCAGAACATGAGAGAGATGATAATACAATTAAATACAACATGCCTGCAGGTATCCCTCAACTACCTCCTAACTAGGAGAACTACAGGAATTCTGAATGTCAACTCTTATTGCACAAGAAAATCCAGTTTTCTATAAGCCCCTCCCCACATAGCAAACAAATATATTCATTTGGGAATTCAGATTGAGAGAATAGTATGTGGGTAAAGTTAGACCCCTGCCTTTGATTCAAAGGCCTGTGGTTCATGGCCTATGTGTTGTTCACCTCTGATTTAAACTCAGCTTATCACACTTCTATGATGTCTCCCGCAGCTAATCTTATCTCTGCGGAGTGCAGGAGAACTAGCTCAATAATGCAGATTTACTGTCTGAGCGTATCATTTAGTTGTAAAACCTGACTTTCTATTATTACTTTTTATGGGTATGCATTGTTATTTGATGCAAGAGCAACTGAAATAAGTTTTGAATTGGCAGGTAATCTTTCCGTTCAGTAGAGTATAAAAAATTTCCACTTTTCCCTGGTCTGGAATATACCAAGCAGTGAAAAGCATGCATATACCCAAATGGTCCTGATGAAGGAATAAACAGAAAGATATGGATCCACTTCTCTGTGTCCTTGACTCATAAATACCACAGTTATAGTGGATGCACTGGCTTTCTATGTTCATGTCATGTGCATAATCCCAATGGATATGGGGGAAATGGCCCTATACCTTTTGCAATACCTTAGCCTTCATCCTGAGGGTACATCTGGAAGCATAGGAAGCTGCCTTATAAGAAGTCAAAACTTTGATCTATCTAGCCTAGTTTTCATCACTGGCTAGGTAGCAGCTCTCCATGGTTTCTGGTGGATATTTTTCTCACGCTACCCAGAGATGGAGATTGAATTTGTGCCCTTCTGCATGCAAAGGATATACTCTTCTACTGAGCCCCAGCCCCACATCTTCCTGCACGCAGATGTCTCGTTTGAGATGTCTCTTTAAACGTATACCCCAAAGTTCCTGCAATGCTGCACAGCAAAATTTTTTAGAAATCAGCAGTTATCATAGGACTAAACTCCACGCAAATTGTTTTGAGACTTCACTCACTGTTTGGCGGATAGCTTTGTTCTGTTTGTTTCAGTCAATGTACTGCCATTCTGATGAAGCCATTAGAGACTGAAAGTTCTGGACATGCTCCAAGTCAGAGAAGATTTTGTTCAGGAAGATCTTCCAGAAATAGAAGATGATCAATAAAGCTAGCGCTTTGCCCGAAATAAATCTCTTGAATTTTGGGCATGGTTAGTTACCAGAACAGTAGATGATGACGGTGGTGGTGAAGTATTGAACATGACAGTATTGTAGTTTGTAAGGAAATGAGTTGGAGAAACTACATTTGTAATTGCTGCATACTGAAGAAAATGATTATAGTGTTAAGTCTCCAGGGCATCATTACAAAGAGCAATTTGCATTTAAATTTCTATAACCCTTAAGCAACAAGATTGTTTGTCTAGAAGTCTTGTTTAGATTGGATACGACCGTTCAGGTTTGTGGGTGGTGCTTGCCCTTTTTTGAATGATCAGCACAGAAGAGTCATTTTAACTACTTATGAAGTTTGCCGCGCCAACTGCCATATGCTGTTAGTAGTTCTGCTTTTGTTTTGCTTTAGCATTGTCTTTTCATACAGAGCCAGGCTTCTGTTCCGGCCTGAGTGTGTTGTGTGCTTTTCATTAGCGAAGGTCTTTCATTTCTGCTTCACACACATAGTAGCAAAAAAGGCAAAGCCCTGCTGCCATGTTTTGTGAATTGTAAGATCCCGGGGAAAAAACATCAATACATCTGTTTTGCACCTGAGCCTCCAAGAATATCAGGTGATTAATCTGGGGCCACAGTCTGAAAGAAAGGCAGAAAATCTGGCAGAGAAGGGGGCTCATCTTTTTTCTTCTTCTTCATTTTTCAATGACAGAGACGCTTTTTAAAACAAGATACAAATTGCTCTGCTGATGAAAGATTAAAAGGCCATGGTATTCCATTTGTGACTTCAGAATATATGGAAGAATCCATGAAAGAACATAATACTGCCTAAATCCTTGAAAAAGAAATACAGTTTTCTCTTTCCCTCATCCTCCTCTGAAATCAGGGTTTGTTTGTTTTCAGGCAAGGGAGGTGCTGATTTTTAAAATCTTCTTTTTATATCCACTGTTTCCTTGACCGCACATATGGACAACAATTTCAGAGAATTTCAACAAGAAATATAACACAAAACAAAACAAAAGATGCTGTGGCATTTTAAGGACTAACTGCTATATTTTAACATAAGCCTTCAAGGAACACTGTCCAATTCTTCAGACATATGAGTTTGAATACAGAGACTACATGGTAAAACACTAAGATAAATGAACAGTGGTGTTTGTTTGCATTTCACATCTGTAATGATTTATGACCTTTGTTTGGTGTTCAGTTCTTTTGAAGCGTTGTTCTGTAAACAACAATACAATTAAAGGAAACAACAGAAGAACAACATGTGTTAATGCAGGGAATGGCAGACTTTACCTTTGAGCCTTCTTCTGAAAAGATGGGTCTGGTAATTGTGAAGGAAAATAACAGTGGATAATAATAACATAATGATTAAATTTGGCAATGACTTAAAAAAAGTGACTGACATTTTAATCTATTGATATGAGTGTCCACTATGTGTATATATTTAATCAGCCATTTTCCCTCTGGATTCGTGTTCTGTTGTTTTTCTTCTCCAGAATAGCAACTTTTATATCTTGTGAAGAGCATCCTTGTCGATTGAAAAGATTTGAGACAGGTTTCTGTGTACTGCAATTTCTGATGTTCAATTTATGCCCATTAATTATTTTGCATAGAGATTGTCTTGTTCGACCTGTATAGAGTGCAGAAGGCCATTGTTGGCAAAAGATGACGTAGATCACATTAGCTGAGGAACAAGTAAAGGGGCCCTTGATGTTGTGTGTGACATTATTGAGTCCTATTTCCAGAGTAAATGTCGGGGCAGAGTTGGCATCTGGGTTTGTAGCAAGGAGTATACAGGACTATACCCTGCTACTCTTCTAAGGATTTACAGCTGCCTGACAGGCTGTGCAATCATAGAGCTCAATTGTTTTAACCCTTTCTGCCTACATTAGTTTCAGTACACACTTGTGAAAATCCCATTAATTTCATACATGCTTTTTTCTAAATTATGCTTCTTTTGTAACTTATGATTGGTTGTCCCCCACTTTGGTTTTAGAGACGATGCTTTGCTTTTTTTGATTCAACTTGTGGTGCTACTGGTGATTGTTAGAGAGCTTCTCTCAGCTGCCTGTTGTTTACCAATACATGCTACCATTGATAAAGCAGGCTGATCTTCTCAGACCCATCACTTTCAGATGAGAAATCAAAGAAGGAGAAGGCATGTCTGGCATGCTTCTTTCCTCACATATGCAATACTCATTCTCAAGTAATGTCTGAATAGGGCTTAAAAGTCCTGTTAGTCCCCCCCACACACACACACACACTGCATTTAACAGATATCAGCAGTCTGCAGCCCGAATGAAGCGAGGGGCACCTGACCACTTCTCAAAGCACAAGTCTTCCTTGGTTTCTAAACAAAACACAACTTAACCAAATGGGCCCCATTCTGGGCATGCTTAATTCACGCTAAACAACATCATGGCCCTACTTCAAATTTCAGGATAAATTGGATAGTGCTTTTAAATGATAATGCCAGCACTAGCCAGAATGTCTGTACTTTTAGAGCAATAAACAAAAAGGGCTTTGCATGTAGGTAACTTCCCTGTTCACAGAACATACCACATACCTTTTCTTCTGTTATGTTTGAAATTATGAACAGACAGAGAGAGAGAGAATTCTTCTGGGTAACTACAAAGCAAAGAATACTGCAGGGCTGCTCATCTGTGAGGTTTCCTGTACTTTTCATCAATAAGCTTTAAGCCTGACCTGGAGGGTCTGCTTCAGTTGATGGAAGAAAGTAATTAAACCTCTGTGCTCATTACAAACTATGTAAGCTCATGAGCTTAGAATGCCCTTTGAGCCAAACAGCCTGCTGGTTGTATGACAAAGACTTCTGAAATGTTGGGTTAATAATGAGAGACAGGCGATGCGGTCCCTTATGAGGTGTGGTGGGCACTGAAAGGCAGAAATCCCCAAATTTATCTGAAAAAAAATGTTGCGTCTTCTGAGCCAGCGTTCTACTGTCGCTTTCAATACTTGCCCAATGCAAAGGGAATGGGGAGGCGGTATAGTGTAGTGTGTAAGATGAGTTCCTCAGATCTGCATGGATTCACTTGGTACAGTGGTGTAGGTTGCCATTTTCCTAGCTTGTGTATGGTTGCTGCCCAGTTAGAACAACATAAAATTTGAAAGAAATGCACACTGAGATGTTATGTGTCATCAGCTCCTTTTATGGGGGCCCTACGTGGGTAGTTGAGGTTTATGAGATATTGAAAGAATGGTTTGCCTTTGCAGTGAGTTTCTACTGTGCGAATCTGAAGCCAGGTCTCCTGTTACCTAGTCAATACAATAATATCCTGGTTAGCACTCAGGATATATGCCTAGACTGTGGATTGGTAACCAAAAGAGTAGGTAAATGGAGTTGTTATAACCTTATACTTTATTTCAGTGGTTCCCAACTTTGGATCACCAGATGGACTAAAGCCCCCAGGAGTCTTCACCACTAGCTGTGCTGGCTAGGATTTCTGGGACTTGTAGTCTGAGAGCATCAGGGGACCTAAAGTTGGGAACCACTGCTTTATCAGATGGATGAATAAACAAATAAAAGTTTGAGCCAGGAAAGGAGGAGTGAAAATGTAGAAGGAGAAACAGACAAGTGTGCATGTGTTGTTTGTGAGGGGGGGAAAGGGGGGGGGCAAGAAATCTTTTTGTTTTTCTTCCACCACTTTCAATATTTGTCTGTGCCCTGAACCTGAACAGTTGAAAGAGATTTATCACATGCAGTACTTTAGGCATTTCAACAAAAAACACAAAGCAAAAGCAAAAAAGAGAAAGACATGCACCTTAAAGACTAACTGCTATATTTTATCCATCTCATCCAGTACTGTCAGCTCTGACAGCAGGGGTCTACCAGGGTTTTAAGCAATATTCTTTCATTTTCCTAACCTTGAGTACTACTTAGTGGCATCCTATCCATTTACTGTATTTTAATGTAATGTATTTTGATGTAAGCAATTTCATTTAGACCCAAATTACACGTTACCTTCAAAATGTAACGTGCAGCTACTTTGGCCCTTTGTCCTTACCCAGAAGCGAGTGCAGGTGACCAATGTGAATCAGGACTCTACTATGGAGGGGGAGGGGGCTTAGCTTGCCTGTGGTCATGATCTGGATAGGGCAGCACACCTGCAGGTTGCATAATGGCAAACACATCCCTTCACTTCAACTGCGAAGTGAAAGTGAAGGATAATGACCATCCGGAGGGAGATCCCCCATACTGACTTTTTAGAAAGAAGGCACTGATGTTGCTATGTGCGACAAGTTAAAAAGAACATATACTTTGGGCTTTAGAACACCTTGTTGTCAAGGCAGCACAATGGATCAATGATTAAGGTCTCAAAAGCAGTGATTCAAAAAGGCCTTTCTAAAGAAGAACTAGGAATGCGATTTTTTTTGGAATTCATGGACTACAACTCCCAGAAGTGAGCAAGAATCCCCCCCCCCCCCAGCTAGACTTCTTGATCAAGAGAACAAAGTCATGATTGATATTTTCAAGTTCTTAAGTGAATAAATTCAGACTCTTGCAGCTGCTTCTTATGGAGAAGGCAGGAGACAAGGATGGGCAGGGCCAAACTCTGTGGGAGTTGCAAAGGGTTATGAGTGTGGTAGTTTCTGCCCATGAAGCTCTGAACAGAAGCCCTCTCGCTCGCTCTCAAAAATCCCCCTACCAGACCCTTAATCCCCTGTAGTTCACATGGTGTTTAGCCCCACCTACCCACTTCTTCATCTTTTCCACAGGATGAAAATGGCTGACAGAGTCTGAATTCCTTAGCATAAGAACTTGAAAATACCTGTCAGGGCTTTGATTTCTTGATTAAAGACCCCAGAAGTCTGCACATTTTGGGGGGCTCTAGTCCATGAATTCCAAAAACCGCACACCCAGGAATAGCCTGTTGCTGGAACTTTAGTTGTTATAGTAAAAGATAAACTTACCACAGATTCTCTAAAATCCAAATGGAGTTAAAGGTCTGCTTTCAATATTTGCCCAAGATCTTTAAAACTTTTATGCCAGTGACTTTTATTACTGTAATTCTCTCTTTTAAAAGTGGTCAGACAATCAGTCTTATGTTTGAATGGATGCTGTAATACCTGTGATAACTCATCCCACACTGTTTCTATGCCTTTATTTCTGCCCTAGCATCCTCACCACTGCCTTCATTTGGCTTCTAAGCATTCCAACATAACTTGCAGTGCCACTGAAGCCTCTAGAGAAGCTACTACAACCTGGTTCCTGTAGAAGAGTTCTGAATTTTTGGTTAAATTCCTCTGGCTGTGCAGTAGAAGTGCAGGGATTCACAGAGCAGAATAGCTTCAATTTCCCCGGATTAGTCTACCCCTTTCTTACAGTCTCAATAACTCACTCTGAGACATTAGTAAGAGAGAGAATAATACGTTTGTTGGTTGGTTGGTTGGTTCTATTTTTATCTTGCCTTTCTCCTTAAAAAGGACCCAAGGTGGCTTACTTCATTAAAAGATAATATTTAACGCTAACAACGGTAAGTATACAAATACTAAAAAGGATCAAACAAAAAACGTACAAAAAGATAAGCAGCAGCAAAACACATTCAAAGCAGTAAGATACACCCATCCATTAAAAAACCCCACTCAGGTAGTCAGTCACTCGGGGAAAACTTACCTGAAGAGAAAAGTCTTTGCAAGAGATGGGAATATTCGAATACAAATACAAATATCCCTGTGCAGCTGGACCTAACGAGGGTCCGGCCCTGGGACTGGACCGTCCACTCATGCGTCCTGCCGCAGCACCAGTCCCGCTTGTCCTGCCAATGGCGCCTGGAGCTCTGCTCTCTTCCCATTAACCTCATCCTCCTGCCCCCTGCTTGGACCCTCATTAGGTCCAGCTGCATGGGGATATTCATATATGAATACGAATATCCCCATTTCCAGTCTTTGTCTGCTTATGGAAGAAGAGCAAAGATGGGGCCAGCCTAGCCTCTTGTGCAATGGAGTTTCAAAGCATGGGAATAGCAACAGAGAAAACCCTCTCCTGTGTCACCACCAAATACACCTCTGAAGGTGGCAGGACCAAGAGAAAGGCCTCTCCTGATGATCTTAACACTCAAGCAGGCTCATAAAGGGAGACACAGTCCTTGAGATAGCTTCCACCCAAGCCGTTTAGGGCTTTGTAGGTTAGAACCAGCATCAGTGTGGAAACAAAAGTCTTATTCGGGTGTTCAAAAAGGGTTAATCTAACCAGGGAGGGGAAGAGTGCTAGCTCCTCCCCCTCAGTTGCCATTCTCCATGTGGGGAGAGTGACAGAACCTCATAATTCAACTGGGACCCCTGATTTTTCAATGAAGGCTCCCATGTGAAGCCAAATCTCTCCCCTTCAGACAGTTGTTCTTCAGACATGGAGGATGGTAACAGAAGGGGATGAGATTAACATCCTCTCCCTCCTCAAACACATTCAGAATTTGAATGCCTAAATAAGGCTCAGATGGAACACACTTCTGGGTAAACATATGTATAATTGACAGGGACTAGCAGCACAGTCCTATGTATGCTACTGTAAAAGTTCAGTTTAGTGGGACTTACTCCCAGATAAGTGGGTACAGAATTGTACTCTGCTTTGTCTATCCCTAGGCTGATACACGGCATTAGATTATCAATTATTGTTTTAAATTAAATGGCAACAAAACAACACCAGCATCATGAAAGGAAAAAGTGTTGTCATAAATGAAGCATAGCTTAGAAAGCCAAACTGGACTTTACAAAGAGAAAATCTGGCACAGATCCAGTTAGCTTTCTGTTCTATTGAGTACTGATAGTTACCTCAACAGACGAATCTCGGCACACACTGAAGCTTAAACTACCTCTGCAGCCTTGTCATTTCAATTCTTCACACTGTTGTCTGTGTATTTTAACAGTCTTATCTGTAAAGTCCTCTGAAATAACTGAATTCTCTGTGGCAAAGCCCCCTGAGCAAAGCAAGGAAGCGTTCGGAAAGAGCAACAGCTACAGCTGCCTTCCACTGGCTCAAGAGTATACAGTTAATGCAATTGCCAGAAATTAGGTGCTCAAGATATATCAAGATGCTTAAACCAGGAGGTGCTTGGAGGCTGGAATGAGAGAGATTGTTAAAAAATCCAGAAAGACGTAAAAATGAGTGATAAGACTGCTAAAATGAGAGATGCAAAGAGAGGGAAATATCTCTAGGAAGGATGTATCAGTTTATGGAAGAAGTTTGAATATGTCGTAAAATAACAAAACATATTGGATACTTCACCCGATAATTTGCAAATTAACATCATTCAATTAGAAATGGCTTGTTTGAGTGTACATGGAAGAGACTAGCTAGAGACAACTGTATTGCTATTGGGGCCCGTGTAGGGTTCTGAATTTTTAATCTATAAACTGCCCAGAGTGGTATGTCCACAAGAGGGGCAGTATATACATCAAATCAATCAATCAATTAATAAGGGCAATATGGGTATTTAAGGTCAACTCCAAATATCTGATAGGCCCACATGATAGGACTACATTCCCTACTGAAACTTTTCCCCCCCATTTTTTCCATTTTTCCAAATTCCCACAGCTGAAGAGGTGAACCACCTTTTAACTTGCCTAGCAGCTTGCTTCTTCAGCATTCGGAACTACTGGGCGAAAATGACGAACAATACTCCAACTGTGTATACTAAAACCGAACTCCTCTGAATACACATATCATCTCTATGGGTTCCAGCCCATAAATCTTAGAATCTGCAGTGAAGCATGGAATGTATTCTAGCCCACTATGTCCCCATAAATCTCAGAGCAGGTAATCACTCAGACAAATTGTCACTTAACCTTCATCTACCAGGCTTAAAAAGAAATACACTGAGAGTATTGTAGGGCATTTTGTGACCCACTGAGAATTACTGTATATTGAAGGTTAGCAGTAGGGTTAGAGTTAGGCTAAGAGTTTAAATGCACATATCTTGTACTTCCTGGATCTACTGAGAATTCCAATATCTTTGTGAACAGGATGACAGCATCCCCAGGGAGGTGTTTCTTTTCACTATCATCACTCTAGTGAATTACACATTCCCCAGGTGGTGATAGGCACCTCTCTGGCACCTTCATCCTCAAACCTAGCCACCTCTTTTTAGTGCCACTAGGTTAAGTATTAGCCCAAAGGACAACCCGATCCAAATATTGTCCCCTTTCTTGCCCCAGCTGGCATTAATATTATTTGATTGTTAAGCAAAAAGGTTTCTTTGATATATGCTCTTTGCTTCTTGCTTGCTTTCTTCCTTTTGGTTTTGCTCTTGCATTTCCAGAGCTGACGTGGGTGTTATTCTCTGTTTTCTGACTGCTAAATATCTTTCAAATTATGCTTAAAAATAAATAATAGGGAAAAATTTTCTCAGGATCAAACAAAATGGAAGTTAATTCATGAAACACAGGTAAAAGGAAAGAAGGGAAGATTAATCTATCATGTAGTTTAAACTGAAGTGGAAAAACAGTAAGAATATATAGATATAAGGATAAACTTTTACAATACTTCCACTTCCACATAAACTATTCTCCTATCTTCAGACTAAAAAAAACTGTTTCTGCAGACTCCACACAACATACTCTTTCCAAGACTCCTTCCTTCTCTCTTGAGTCAGGCAGATACTCTCACGAAACTCTCTCTCTTTGACTGTTCCAAAAATGATCCTTTGTTGACCCAGGCAAGATTACCCCCCCATACCCCATGCATAGTTTAACAACTTCATTGGATAATTATAGACGGATAATAGAAGGCAACAGCTTTGACTGGTTGCAGCAGAACAGTATTGCTATGGCATAAGTAGCAAATCACAGCATCAGATGATCCACTTGCCAACCAACGCCAACCTCTCAGCCCCACACCGGGCAACCAAGGGGTATATAGGTGCACCACCATGAGGGAGAAACCTACTGTCATCTGTTTCAGGGGACTCGCAAGCTGGACACACTCCTGTCAGTTTCCCACTTCTGTATTCCCACCAGAACAGATCTCATACCTGGGATAGAGCCACTGGCCCATATCTCTTGCTGGGGGCCTGTACTTATAAAGCACAGTGGTTAAATTGCTATACTGCAGCCAAAACTGTGCTCACAACTAGGGGTTCAATCCTAGGCAGCTGGTTCAAGGTTGACTCAGTCTTCCATCCTCCCGAGGTCGGTAAAATGAGCACCCAGCTTGCAAGGGAAGCAATGTGTTGTTGTTGTTTAGTCATTAAGTCATGCCTGACTCTTCGTGACCCCATGGACCAGAGCACCCCAGGCCCTCCTGTCTTCCACTGCCTCCTGGAGTTGGGTCAAAGTCATGTTGGTAGCTTCGGTGACACTGTCCAAACATCTCGTCCTCTGTCGTCCTCTTCTCCTCTTGCCTTCACACTTTCCCAGCATCAGGGTCTTTTCCAGGGAGTCTTCTCTTCTCATGAGATGGCCAAAGTATTGGAGCCTCAGCTTCAGGATCTGTCCTTCCAGTGAGCACTCCGGGTTGATTTCCTTCAGAATGGATAGGTTTGTTCTCCTTGCAGTCCAGGGGACTCTCAAGAGTCTCCTCCAGCACCACAATTCAAAAGCATCAATTCTGCGGCGGTCAGCCTTCTTTATGGTCCAGCTCTCACTTCCATACATCGCTACTGGAAAAACCATAGCTTTGACTATGCAGACCTTTGTCGGCAAGGTGATGTCTCTGCTTTTTAAGATGCTGCCTAGGTTTGTCATCGCTTTCCTCCCAAGAAGCAGGTGTCTTTTAATTTCATGGCTGCTGTCACCATCTGCAGTGATCATGGAGCCCAAGAAAGTAAAATCTGTCACTGCCTCCATATCTTCCCCTTCTATTTGCCAGGAGCTGATGGGACCAGTGGCCATGATCTTAGTTTTTTTGATGTTGAACTTCAGACCATTTTTGGCACTCTCCTCTTTCACCCTCATTAAGAGGTTCTTTAATTCCTCCTCACATTCTGCCATCAGAGTGGTATCATCTGCATATCTGAGGTTGTTGATATTTCTTCCAGCAATCTTAATTACGACTTGGGATTCATCCAGTCCTGCCTTTCGCATGATGTATTCTGCATATAAGTTAAATAAGCAGGGAGACAATATACAGCCTTGTCGTACTCCTTTCCCAATTTTGAACCAATCAGTTGTTCCATATCCAGTTCTAACTGTTGCTTCCTGTCCCACATATAGATTTCAAATTGTAAACCACCCAGAGAGTGCTGTAAGAACTATGGGGCAGTATATAAGCAGCACACTTTGCTTTTTGCTTTATGTGCAAAATCACCACCCTTGCTGCAACCAATGAAGCTGTGACAGAATTGAAACTATAAGAGCAACAGTTACAAATCCCCCTACAATCACCTTATATATAAATGAGAGTTAGTGGGTGAAGACAAACAACAAGCTGCCAGAGTTTCAGCCAGCATCCTTCTTTTATACTTTCCTGGCCAACAAGAGTGGAACCTCCCTCTTTTCAGTCCGTCTGGGAAGGCTCCGCCCATCTGCACTCAACCATCCTCCTCTCCCTTGGGTGGCTTTTCCTACAGCTCAGCGATGCCCTCCCATATGCAAAGCAGCTTGGGAAGGAAACGCCAAGACTCTGGCAACATGGTGGCTGACTTCCTGCAAACTGATGGGCTGCAAACTGGGCCCTAGTATGAGCTGACTGGGCAACTTGAGCTTGCAGACCCAACCAAGATTACTTTGCATGCTACCTGCTTCCCTGCCAAAAACTCACACCAACATATAGTTTAACAATTTTATTGGAGAATGAATTATAGATGGATAATAGAAGGCTATAGCTTGGGCTAGTTGCAGCAGATGAGTATTGGTGCAGCATAAGGAGATGATTCAAGCATCGGGTGACCTGCCAACCTCCCAGCCCAATGTTGGGCAACCAAGAATGGGTGAGCAGATGTGGGTATATTCCTCCTGGCACATTTCTCTTTGACTGTTTCAAAAACAGACTTTCTCTGAAAGGCCTAGTTGCCATTTCACATCACATTCCAAACACATCAGCCAATCAGCCTACTAGTCAACATTCTGTCACACATTCGCCAACCAGAATATGTTACTTCTATTTCCTGACATTATTATTCACCAAAAAGTGGCCTGGGAGAATACCTTTTTCTTTCAGCTGGGTTTTTTGGGGGGTTTGAGGAGACTTCCGCGATGCCCATGCTGGAAAAGAGGTCGAGCTAGGGAGGGAGGCAACATAATCAAAGCTCTCCCCCTCCTCCCCCTCGGCTTCTACGTCATTTTCCTGCACTTGCTCCGTCCTGAGCGGGCAGGCAAAGTGCTACTGCGGCAGCAGCTGAGGCACCGTGCAGAGTGTCCCTTATAAGGTGTTGTGTGTGAAAAATTATTTCCAGCATGTGGCCCCTTTCAAATGTGCCAGGGGCCCCCAGTGGGCCATAGGGCCCCCATTGACAATGGCTGCTCTAGGGTATAGCAGTGGCATTCTGTGTTCTTGGGAATGAATAACTTGTATGGAAGGCATTGCCACATTTTGTATTATCTGGTATCTGCCAACCCCAGGGGCAACCTCAGCTGAAATGTACTGCGACAGAAGTCCTATTATCCAAGAAGAGGCAACCATAGTAGAAGAAGAAACATACAAAGTAAGAGTTGTATATTCCTTGTCATCTTTCTTGGACTACAATAATGTTTAGAAAGCGAGCTTTCATGTCTTTCAGAACTCCTCATAAGGCTGGGATTGCAAAACTTGATCAGAAGGACAGACAACATCTCAAGACATGGGGAAATTGTGTGTGTATGTATGTGTGTGTGTTTCATTCAAAAAATGCACTTTGGCCAATTTATTTTTAGTCTTCTTCAGAGGTTCTCATTCTCGCTCTTTCTCCTACTCTCTCTCTTTCTCTCTCTCTCTCATAAAACCTATTTTCTGCATCTTGAGCCTTTCTCCTTCCGATTCAGTTTCTTTTGCTAATTACAAAACATGGATGGGATGGAAAAGAAGAATCAGGAACATCCCAGCCATATGCTGTAAATTGCCTTCAGGAGCACACTCAGTATCTAAATGGATGGTCCTTACATGCAGAAAAATCAGACCACAACCAGGTATGGGCCTGGTTCAGCTGGATCATGACTTCTACATGCATGACCCACAGCATAAGATGTGGGTAAAATTAATCAGCATTCTTCTCCTGCTCTCTCTCTCTCTCTCTCTCTCTCTCTCTCTCTCTCACACACACACACACACACACACACATATACACATGGGTTTTGGCATGCTGTGCACCTGCTTCTAGTTCTCCTAGTTCCTTTTTCAGATGTTTAGTGCCATGAACTACTACCAAAACCTTCTAGAGTATTTTTGGCAGTGCTTTGTGGTTTCTGGATATACACGCAAACTGAAATGCAGTTCATTCACTTTTTTGCATCTTGAGATATACATGTATGTCATTTTGGATAAAATGAGAAGTATATACAAAATGTAGTTTGCAAGTAAATGTCACTTCTCATACTGGTCTGTTTAAAAAAATAAAAAATAAATCAAAACATAGCAAAATAGCTGTGGAAAGTCTCCCCCAGTAAAGCTAATCTGTTTTAAATAATTTAAAAATGACTAATTACCAGAGCTAGGTTGGAGTCCTAAGCATGCTTACTAGAGACCAGGTCTTCATTGGGCTCTCAATAAATATGGTTAGTTTTGGAGTAAAAATCATGGATCTCACTCATCTGTGGTTTGCCCCAAGGAGCCTACAATGGAGAGAGAGCCTCTTTTGTGGTTTTGCATACACTTCCCTGCTGTCTAATTGAAGAGAACATGTGAGATAATTCATAACCCATTTTCTTCTTGCAAGCCATGGGCGTGAAAGGAAAAGCAGATTGTTCACCAGCTAATATTAGTCTGGTAACATGACACCATCATTTTATTTCTGTCAGCTGGAAAGATGTCACATATTCTCTTGTAAGAAAATTTGCTCTCTCTCTCTCTCTCTCTCTCTCTCCCCCCTCTTTTTTTTATTCTCCACAAAGATTTAGCCACAACCTGTGATGCTAGTACTTTGCTGGAAGGAATAGTTCAGGAGCTCTACTGCTGTGTTATTATCTGGGATCTATTATGTTTTACATTTTTCAAAAATCTTTAAGCTAGATCTTTGACATTCAACTGCCTATAAAGACATACACCACCTGATGGGAAGGCTTTGATGTGCATTTTGAGGATTAAATAATCTAGATGGAAGGCAATGCGTCTCCAGCCAAGAAGAAAACCATGGAGGAAATTTTGCCTCCTGCCGTTTAGCACCACTGGCAGTCAATACCTTTTAGCTTACCCTCTAAATTTGATTTCATACATATTTACAGACTATTTCTTCCTCTTACTACTAATTCTTTTGAGACCAAATTAAGAACAAAGATAGCAGGAAGAGGCTTCATCAAATAAAAATGTAAATATGCTGCATCTCATTTGCAGATGAAGAAGCTTTATTTAAATATTTTCTCAAACAGAATATCATTATCACTTGCAACTGAAGAAAAGTAATAGTCTAACAAGCCAGAGGAAACCCACTGGGATTTCAAAGGATGCATGCATTCTGGTAACGTCGTTCCTCCACCCACCCCTTTCTAACTTCCCAGAATTTCCTGCATCTTCAGTCAGAGAAGGAAAAAAAAAAGGTTGTAGGGAGGGGGGAGAAAGCATTGATTTATTCCATATCAGTACATGATGCCTAACCTCTTTATAATGCAGAAGAATTAAAGCATTATTCACTGTTGTTTTGTTTTGTTGTTAAAAAATATCACAGAAATGTTTCCTAGTATCTTATACACAGGTGCCCAAGTTAGGAACCTGGGAAGACCATAGCATTATTTTAAAGGAAAAGAAAATATTTATTATGGCCATTTCATGCCTCTTGCACTTCCATATATTGCAGAAGGACATCCCACCCCATAATCTTCTACTACACTCTTACAGTAAATCACTTGTTTCCCTCTGCTCACTGTATTTTTCTCAGGAAAGAAAAATAAATATCCACGTTTCCTGAAAATTATTAACAGTGGTTAGTAATAAAAGTAGAGGACACCACAGCAGATATTATGGTTTATAGTATTACACCTAATTTGAAAAAGGCTCAAACAAGCAGCAAGGTCTATAAGGACAGGAAAAGGTCAGCTTAAGGGTTAAACAGATGGTGTAATTCAGAACAGGAATCCAGACCACAATGAGGGAACAAGAAAACTTGATTTTATTCAACTATAAAACAGCTAAAAGTCCATCCTACCATAATAACTGCGTCCACAAAACTCTACTACAATAAATATATCCATGAGAGCCAAAGCACAATAAATCTTATCATGAGGCTCCGAGCACAACAGGAGGCAATTGTATGATTATGGGTCACTGCACAATTTAGACACCTTTGGTAGAGGAGACTGGGTATTCCATCTGGCTTCCAAGTGGAAAAGAGAGGAAGGCCAAAGGTCAGACTCCATATTATGGGAAAATAGTATTTCTTGCCATTATGGGCCAATACCTTTTTCAATATTTGCCTGCATCAAACACCAACTGTGAGAGCCATTGCAGTGATTTGATAAGGTCCTGGTCCCATGGCTGGTTTTAAACAATTGCCACCTTGTGATACTGCCATGGCAGCTTCCACAGTTGGAGTTTGAGGAATCCATAAATACTAAACAGGATACTGGTGATAATGTTCTCCCTCCAGCCACACAATTCCTTTAGAGTTCTATACCTGACTAATTGAACTTGCAAATAACTTTCATATGTACCTCCAAAAGACTAATTACAAAATTGAAACAAGGTACCTTGCAACATGCTGCCTAATGGAAAGGTTGTGCTAAGTTACATAGACATTTTTTTACCTCTTAAATGCTTCACTTCTAATGATGTGCTAACTGTATCGTCTAGGTCATGGTTTTCAACCTTGGGTCCTCAGTTGTTCTTGGACGAAAACTCCCAGAAATCCTGGCCAGCACAGTTAGTGGTAAAGGCTTCTGGAAGTTGTGGTCAAAGAATATCTGGGGATCCAAGGTTGGGAACCACTGATCTAAGTAAATCTTACCATGTTGCCATGTCTTGACAACAGGAATTGATTGTCATGAATACTTTTTGCCTTCTCTTCATGTTTATTTGTATAACTCTCTGCTATCATCATCACTGTTAAATATGACAGAAAGATAGTCATGGATGGATAATAGATTATCTTCAATGTATCAAGACATTTTAATTATCCTCTTGATCCACTGATAAAGAACATTTGCTAGTTGGCGTAACCCATAGAGATGGACCATTATCAGGCTCCCATGTTCTATGAAAGGCTAGGCCTTCAGGACTACCCCAAATGCCAGATCATATAAATTTAAATATATCAGTTAGCAAATGTGTGTGTTGCTACCGATAATAAATTGTTGCAATTCCATCACATCCAGCAGTATTTATTTTCAAGTAAATAGGTTTAAATTTGGGCCCAGCGTGTTGCTCCATTTGTACCCCACAGACTCAAAAATGAACAAATATGCATTGAGAGTACAGTAATTTAGGCCTTGGTGGAAAATAACCACAAGCCTAGGATACAGGAAGCTGCTTTAAAGCCCAATTAAATGCTACAAAGAAATGTGTGTAATAAAATTATCACACCCCCTTTTTTTAAAATTAAAATGTTTCCAGAAGGGCAGTTTGAGGTTGGAAATTAGCATTGTCACACTGCACTCTCTCTATCCATCTGCCAAGCTGACTGAGACAGTTTTATAATGCCAGTACCTGGCTGGAAACCAGACTGAAATGAACCATGTTTTATCCAGTGCAGTGAAACACTAGGAGATTTCTTTGGACTGCACTAGCACTCCATCTTTTCCCAGTATCAGGGTTTGTGTGTGTGTGTGTGTGTGTGTGTGTGTTTTAGTTCTTCTTCCTCCTGCATGGAAATTCATGTGCATTTTCCATATGCATTTTTCCTAATGCACTCATTTGGTATATTCTCGATATATCTACAGCAGAAGTCAAAGACAAATTCTATGACAATCTGGCAGCTACTATCAAAAAAATCCCAGAGAGAGAGCCGCTGTTCATTCTCAGAGACTTTAACGCTAGAGTTGGTCCTGATCACAATTCTTGGCCCACTTGTCTAGGCTGTTTTGGCATTGGGAAGATGAACGAAAATGGCCAACGCTTGCTGGAGTTTTGCTGTTATTATGGTCTTTGTGTCAGCAACATGTTCTTTAATACGAAGCTTCGACACAGAGTCTCTTGGAGACATCCAAGATCGTAGCATTGGCATCAGCTCGATTTGATCCTCACTAGACGCTCTAGCCACTCAATCTTGGATTTTCGTTAAAGTCTCCGAGAATGAACAGCGCCGCTGTCTCTGGGATTTTTTTAATAGTAGCTGCCAGATCGTCATAGAATTTGTCTTTGACTTCTGCTGTAGACGACAGTGTTGGTGCATATGCACTAATAAGGGTGACTGGTTCTGCTGATGAGTGGAGCTGCAGAGACAGGATTCTTTCACTCCCCGCAGTAGGTGGAACAATGGATCTCAGCAGAGTATTTCTAATCACAAAGCTAACACCATATTCCCTGGTCTCATTCAATGGTTTTCCCTGCCAGAAGAATGAGAATTTTTTTTCTTTGACAGATCCCGAGTCTGGCAATCTCGTCTCTTGCAGGGCAACAATGTCCATCTGCAGTCTACTCAGTTCCATGTCGATGACAGCTGTCTTGCGCACATCGTCTATTTCCTGCAGGTCGTCAGAAAAGCCAGGGGTCATTGTCTGAACATTCCAGGTGTCCAATCTTAGGGCAGAAGTTTTCTTATGATTTTTGCATGGTTATCGATCTGCTTGTTGGCTTTCACCCTAAACCCCACGCACCCCGTGAGATTAACAGACCATGGCGAGGCAGCACCTTACTGGCTGGGGGCTGCCCAGCTTAAGGTGGGTGGTAGCTACCTAGCGAGGTGCAATGACCTCTCCCACCGTTGGACGTAGCCCCTGGCATCATGCTCTACGCCAATCAAGCAAGGACTTATAACCGGTAACTGCTACTTCCCGTGTTGTTTCAATGCTGTATGCGAAGCTGGAGTGTCCTCTCCAGAGCACGAAGCCTGGGTAAAATAATATGGAGGATAGACTGTTATCCAAGCAGAAAATCTCCCCTCTCCATGTCACTGAAGTAGTCCAATGGAAAGGCAAGAGCCAATACAACTGGTTCCAGCGACGTCGCAGGAGTTGCCAGAGTGTGACTGTACACAGTCACGAACTACCTCTGGGACTCCGGCTCCAGATTTTGCCTCGAGGTTAACTCCTGAAGCCTTTTCCATCAGTGGATATAGCCACAAGGCAGTGGAGGTTTGGAATTGGAGTTTTCCTTCTCCTAGATGGGCTGCCTTACCTGGGTGGGGCTCGTTAGCTGCACAATATAATGCCTGCATTGCCAGCAGGAAAAAGAGTGCCAAGCATAGTAAAGGGCAGCCTGAATGTTGACATCAATGGCAGCAGTCAAGATGGTTTACAAAGGATTAGACCATCTTGACTGCTATCATCGGTGTTGCCAACTTACTGGAAAGGGCAATATTGATAGGAAAGGGGGGTAGTAGGAAGAGAAAACCTAACATAATCCAGGTAAAACTAAACTCTGTGTTCGTGTGTGCTACTTTTAAAAGTACGGTAAGGCTTTTTCTGCTTCTCCATTAATTCAATATAAACTCTGTACAAGATCTGAACCTTGTACATTTTTTAGCATCTTTTCAAAGTGACATTAATACATCTTGGACTTGTTACAGCTATTTCAAACTATTTCAAACTTTTCTTTGGCAATACCAAGATCTAAAAAGCCATAATAGTAACTGACAAGGGTCTAACATTTCAGTTGGATAAACTTCAGACAGATAGCATGCCATATTAGAATTTTATGGTAGCACTCAAAGAGAGAAAGTATTTTAAATATCCCAGGTTCCCGTCACCTTACTTAATAGACATCAAGTTTTGCCAAGATCCAAATTCCCGCAGAAGCAATGGTATGTGCTTATTGTTTTCTATGACAGAGTGCTCCATGATTTTCTCCTTCTTTATTACAGTAACAAAGCCTTCTGGCTAGTTTTATACATAGAGATCTTCAATGCTAGTAAGATTACAAATATTAATGTCTATTAACTCATTTTACAGATCAGTGGCTTTCATATTTAGAAGGAAAAGGCACATTTAAAAAAAAGAAAGAGGGGAAAAAAGATAAGATTTTAATAGCATTTGGTGTTCAAAATTCTGATGCCTGAAACCTTGACATAAAGGTTTCTTACAGATTTGAAAGGGCTCCTTCCCAGAAGCAATTTTGTAGTTGGTGCACACCCCAAGGTTTTTCCCCATCACTATTGATTGGTCAAAGCTTGTGATACTCAGTATACAGTTATATTGTATATTCAAAAGGCGCTCAGTCTATGCAAATCACAGAAGGCCCGGATGCACCAGAAAATCCCATGGGGTTCTTCTCCTTTGGGGTCACCAACAACTACAAAAAGGCCAGGTCTATCAGTAATAAAGCAATGTGCAGAACAGGATCAAGAATCAATACGGTTTCTCTCTTATTGTCAAGTTAACAGTTCGAATATCATTGCTAGCTAGAGAAATGTGTAAAGGTTCAGGTCATACTTGCATTTGTTTGTGGGAGGAAAGCATTACAAAATATAGGCCTTGAGAAACCATTAATTTTCCCACTCAAACATAGTCCAACAGTCATGGTTGGTGGCCCATCAAGGCTTTAGGAAGTAGCCCATATTTTTGACTCATATGAAATGACTTGCCAAGGGCATGGCAGGGCACAATACAGGATGGATGTACCATATTCATCTTACCAGGTCAATGGCTATACAAGACAGATCAAGTATACTTTACTCCAGTAGAAACTATAAATAAGAAGCAAAAACCAGACTATAAGTGGCTAACAACTACATTAATTTCTTCAGCTGTCTTTGATTACATCAGCATATGGTTTCAATGTGGCCTTTTTTTCCAGTTAGAAATCATTATTATAGTGGCAGTAAGTAAATGCATAGGTCTATGGCTATGACAGACAGTGCTGCTGTCCACCTTCTCTTGGAATCAGCCTTTGAGTCGAGTGGAGGAGCCATGCGAGGAGAGGTGGCGGTTACTGAGAGTGGGAAAGGGAGAGTATGGGGAGTTGAGTGGTATGGTTTATAAGTGATAGGAATATTTGGGAGATTTCAAGGAAAAGTTAGAATATGGGGCTGCCTATGAAAAATGTCAGGAAACTTCAGTGTGTCAAGAATTGCAGCAGCCAGATGACTAACTGGGGTTGGACACAGGGATCATAGAACCCCCTGTTACAGCAGCTCCACTGGCTGCTAATCTGTTTCCAGACTGAATTCAAAGTGATGGTTTTAACCTATAAAGCCCTAAATGCCCCAGGTCCAAGGAGAAAGGCAGGTTAAAATACAATTAAATTAAAATAAATTAAAATAAATTAAATGCATAGTAGTAACAGAAATTGAATGTTTAACACTTAACCAGCCTAGAACTGTAGATGTTGTGTTTATGCTTTCAGAATAAAGTTTTGGCTGTTTTGTGTTTTGATCACTGCCTAAGGGTGTGACTACACAGTGGGGAAAACCCAGTTTTCTTCAGACTTTTTCAATCCAGGTCCCTGCTGGTTTCTGCAGGTGAAATCACTACAGCCATCCACACCAATTATCATATTGCAGGAATCCACAGGGCAGAGACAGAAAACTGTGAAACATGCCATTTTTGCTGAGGAGATCAGTATTTTCCACTGGGACCCCTTCCCTTCATCCTCTTTTTAATTTCATTTATTTTATTTTCTGAAGTGACATAACAATTATCTGGTACAGCACTTACCTTTGGCAAACATAAGTAAAATGAAATATTAGGAAAAAAATGTTTGGAGGAGGGAAGACAACAGGCACTCAGTTAAGGGGAACTACTGTAATAGCATGTCCCTTTGCATTGGATTGGGTAAGCATACACACCAGACAGCAGAGGGAAATGATGCTAGCCCAACTGGAGCAAATTAAACCAAAGGGATACATGGTCACAGTGCAATGAACATAGAGCAGTCAAAGCTCTCTGCCATCTGAAGAGCTGCCAGAGGACCAACCTCATTTTGAAGGCATCCTGTCCCTCTCTGATGGAAAAATAAGAAAACATAAAGAAGGAGAGCATCAACCTTGATATTGCTCATCCACAGTGAGCACCTGGCCAGCAGACCCAGCAGGAACAGAGACCATCGGGTCATAGTCTCCCCTACTCAGATGAGAAGCGTTGTAGCTCTGATAGCATTGTAAAAATAATTTCCCATTTTGCATTTGTATATATAAATGATGCCATTTTTATGCAACTCCGTGTCTTTTTTAATGTTCCTTTTTTTTTTTTTTTTTTTTTGCTAACATGTAAGTGGCCACCACTCACATTGACCTCCATCTCTTTTGGAACATTTTAAAAAGCAAATGGTAACAAACTGACATTTCAGAGCAGAAAAAATGGGAGGGAAATGCCATGCCTGCTCTGCAAAGTGCAGACTAGAAAGTTATCTTCCAGTTTCCAAATCTTTTCCTTCGGGTAGACAACTTGAGGGGAAAAAAGCTATATATATATACTTATATATCCCTACTTTTTCATTTATACACATATATATTTATACATATATATATTACACACACACACACATATAAAAGAAAGAAATGGTTAAAGATCAGCCTTTACAAGAAAATGTTTTATACCAAATGTTTTTCTCTGTAAGAGACCAACCTTTTGTCATAGGTGAAATGTGTACCATGCTAATAAACAATCTCCTGAAATTTTTATGCCTAATTCGGGGGAAAAACAAAACTTACCTCCAACAAGTGTGTATTTTTTTTTAGTGACGGAAATAAGTATACAAATAGTTTGTGTAATGATTTTTTATATATATACATGGATTATACAAGTGAATGTTCCCCTATTCTCAAAGTTTCTGCCAATGCAAATGGAAAGGAGAGTTACATTGTGCTTTTATTTTTAGCATTCTTATCCCCCGAGGCTAATTTAGACTTTAGAAAAAAGTAACAGTAATATTCATTCATTTTTCTCTGCCATGTTGTATGTTATTTTAAAGGTAACATCTATGGTGTCCTTGCTTTTAAATGTAGATTTATCCTCTCTGGATGAAGGTTGGTGAAGCAGTCTTGCTTGAAAGCATGAAAAATTACCACTTTTTCTGTATGAGCCCCTCCTTGATGCTTGCTCCACAGACAGAATTAAAGCATTAACGGATAGCTGTCGAGCTTGATGGCCTTAGGCAGGGAATGGCAGTGTGCCACTGAGACCTTTCTGTGCAGAAAACTAATTTTAATCTAACCTTCATTATACACAACCAAAAAGAGGAGGAGAAGGAGGAAGAGGAGCAGCCGCAGAGCTGGTGGCAACTGCAGTAGAAGCAGCACCATGCCGGACTGGTGCTCGCTCAGTGTAACTGGAATGGCATGGCCAGGTTCAGCTGGGAAAGTCACTTTTTAAAAAGTAATTAGTTACGATTATCATTCCTTCACACCCAAATATAATTTGTAAGTGGTGGTGTTGCATTTTTGGGAAGCAACTCCCTACTTTTTCATTTAGCAAAACTAGTACAGTGGACCCTCGACTTACAGACCTGCAGACTTTTCGAGTTACAGACTTCTCTGGCCACAAAATTTAGGTTCGACTTGCGGCCGGAGAATTGACCTACAGACCGGAAAATCAAACAAAATGGACCAAAAACGGCCGGTTACGGATTAATCGGTTTTCAATGCATTGTAGGTCAATGGAGCCTCGACCTACAGACTTTTCGACCTGCAGCCACCGTTCCAATATGGATTAATTCCGTAAGTCGAGGGTCCACTGTAAAAGCTATAATTATACAAATAATTTGTACATTTTAATGACATTTGCTGTCAAAACAACAACAACAGAACACTATCAGGCACTGGCCTGTGGTACAAATGCAAAAGACATTCTCATACAGAACAGAAGATGATGCAATCAATAGTTTGAGGACTAGCACAACCCAGCATTTGAACTATGCAATATCCCATAAACATCGTCTCTCATTAAGATATTTTGTCGTCTTAGAGTTCAACTGTAATCAGATCCCTGCCATGGGACAGCTGGTGAGCAATCTATTTGCTTCTTTTTAGAGAAACTGCTAGACGGCAGAGGGCAAAGGTTGGAAAATTTATTTTGGGGGGACTTACAACTCTCAGTCTCCTGAGGAGAATTGTGGGAGATGTAGTCCAAACAGTAAATTTTCCACTCACTGGATCTCAGCAGACAGGCTGACTCAGAATCACAGATCAGGCTGTCAGATATTTTTATGCTATGATTTGCACTTAACTCTTTTTCCATCTGAGGAAGGGCTTAGGTAGATGCTAGTGCCTTTTCCATTCTTATATTTAACTCATGCCATGTTTCATAGAATTCTGATATATTGGCTTTACCTTTAACTACTTTAAGTTGATATGTCAGATTTTCTGCCTCAGCAAGTTCTGAGTACCAGGAGTTTAATGTGAAGAGTTCTGCAGTCTTCTAACATTACCCTGCGAGCTGCCGTCAACATGTTATGTCAAATTGCCTCCAAACTCAAGGCAACTCTATGAATCAGCAATCTCTAAAATGTTCTGTTCTCAACTGACCTATCAGCTGTTTCAAAATCAACCCTGTAGCTTCCTTTAGGGAGTCAGTCCATCTTATTTTTGGCCTTCCTCTTTTCCTGCTGCCTTCCACCTTTCCCAGCATTATTGTATTTTCCAGAGAATCCTGCAAAGCTTCCACTTTGCTTTCTAGAATTACAGGTTTTTCTTCATAGGATTCCTCTTCAAAGGAGTCTGTCATTCTTTTATGCTTTCTCTGTAGGTCTTCAGTATATTGTTTGCACCTTCTCTTTATTTTCTCCTGCTCAGATAGTGTGCCTCTCTGTTGGGTATTCAGCATTCCTAATGTAAGATTAAATTTCCCTTTGATTTTTTGGATTTTCTGGAAATCAACCAGAACACGATTAATCCTTTGGATGCCACTTTTTCACTTTGTTCCCCCAAAGCCTGTTAACAAAGCCAATGCTGGTATAGCATGACCAGGTAGCTTAACATTCATTTTTTGCCATTTCTGCAAATATTTTCCCCCAAAACTGTGACACTGCATCGCATGACCACCACAAGCAACTGTGCACACCTTGCAATTCCTCCAACATTTTGTATTGCTTGTGTTACTTCTCCTTGCAAGACATACCAGTGTAGTTTTAAGAAATTTTCCCTAAGGATTGTTGATATGTTTTCCATGATTGACTCATTCAGTTTCTTCCATAGGTGTTGTTTTATTTATTTTCCCCCAATATCATCTTCCCATATTGTTTTCAATCCATTTGACTGGCTTGTATCTATTTCAATTAAATTTGAATATATTTTAGAGACCAATCCTTTTGTGTTATTCATATGTTCCATTAAAACACATTCAAATTTTGTCATATTTCTGGTCATACTGTGGAATTCATAATTAGGTAATACAATTAATGGAAAATAACCCAATTCATTTGCACCCACTGCAATTTTTCTTTTAACTCTACTGCAGTGATGGGGGTTCCATTCTGATAAAGGTCTCTCATTATTTAAATCACCATGCATTTAACACTGTCCCCTTCTGAGAACCTGTTTAGCTCCTATAACTCCAGGAGGATTCAGAATTTTGGCAACAACTAAGTGAAGCTGAACATAGCATATACGTAGGTATATTCACAATGACAACTTCCTTCTCTCTATAAAATGGCAGCTGCTACTTGGGAATATAACAATAATATGACAGCTCATGTTTCTAACATGTTGTTATCTAGCAACAGGTAATAATTATTGTCTGAAGTATTAGATAACAGTTTGCTGTTAAGGACATTGATGAGTGGAAATGGATTTTCTATCATAACTTAGAATTCCTTAGAAGAGGGCTAGGTAGCTTATGGTCGTTCAGGCATAGTCAAACTTTAATTTTGATTATCCATTGGTGAGGGATGATGAGAGAATTAGTTCATCAACATCTGTACTGGCACAGCTTCTCTAATCTTATCTTGGAGTAATATATAAGACCTGAGAGTACTGACATATTTTGGCGATTTGCTTTTTCTTCATGGTATCTTGCAAGACTGTGAAGTGGAAAATGGGAAAACATTGGTGTCACTCAGTATTTAAGATGGACAGATGCACACCAGTGACCTTCAGTTTATCTAAAGACTGAATCCCATTCCAAAGTGTAATGACCAAACGTGTAATGACCAAAAACTGTAAGCCAGAGCTGTGAAATTTAACTTGGCCTTCTCACAATTTATACATGTATCTCTCATTGAACTGCATAATCTTTGTTGGTCATATAATTGCTAGCACTGGGTTTAGAAAGCAGTTTAGGAAGCCAAAGTGAATCTCAAAAAAATTACTTTTATGGCCTATGCATCCCAGAATACCCTAACCACCATGGTGAAACTGTAACTTACACTCTTACAAAGAGAGGACTGCTGTAGTCTGAAATATTTTGTATTGAACCATAATGTAATTTTGAAATTGATTTCTTTTTCTTCAGTTCAATGGCAAAAGGCACTTCTTATCAATATAGCTCATCAATCTTGACTCTTAATTAAGTAGATTAAATGAGGTTTAAATTTAGATTTATTAGGGTACTTCTTCAATGTTAATTAAAGAGCAATTGATTATTAAAACATTTTTACTGAATTTTTAACCACTGAAGTATACAAACCAGCACAGATGAGGCAAAGCAAGAGAGAAATAGTGGGTTCTGTTTTTCTTTTCATCAGAGCGGTACAGTTGCAACCAATAGAAGAGGCTGATTGAACAAATGGACTTTCCATGCTTATCTGATGTTTAGGTAACACATAATTGCTCACCAGCTCAATAGGTAAATCAAAGGCTTTCCTAATTGTATTTAGGTTAGTTAAAGCAAATTATTGATCATATAGTATATTGCAAGGCTATAAAAATATGTTAGTACATGTCTACCTTCATTTATTAATGGCCACAATACACTTTAACTCACAGAGGTGCTAAAGAGTACTGGCACCTGAGCACAAAGATCTGACATTGCAGATCTACAACCACTCATAAACTGGGCATTAAAAACAGCCATTCACACAAATGTATAACCAATTACTAGGCCAGTACACAAAACAGCAATACACAGGACCTGGCTTACAAAGGTCCATATGAAAACACAGGGTTTGTCCACAAACACAGCCATCTCCATCTCTTCCACCCCATCCTTATAACCCCTACCTGCCCACACAGTCCAACCCTCTCCACTGGGCTCAGGTGTGGGTCCTTATTCGCTACAGCTGTTTCCCCTTCCTGAGTAAGCCAATCATTCCCAGCACCTGCCTGAGGTCTTGCAGTCTCTGGGTGTGGCAGGAATTCCAGGGGTCGCCAGGTGAGCTTAGATGACCTGCTTGGGCACCAGCAGCAGAAACCCCCTTACACACACCTACATGTGAGACCACATGAGACCTGTGATGATCCTACAAAGGTGCTGAATGATAAAGCCTAAATCCCGTGATGTCAGTTTCTCAAAAGAATCCTGCAAGATGGATAGTAACTTCTGCAACACTATATCCCCAAATAACTCTCAACTCTAAAAGCCAATTGAGAAAGTTACAATAATCACCATGGTTTCAAAGAACATCCAAAGGTCCAGTAGAGTCAGCAGAGTCAGACATTCTCCCTGCCTCTCTCTTGACAGCAGTCATCCACTATAGTGACTGAAAAGTTTCCAGAATCAGACTGAAATGGGTCTAGATCTGAGCTCGGAAACCTTACTTTCTGGACTCCAACTTCCAGAACCCTGGAATACTGGGAGTTCAGGTCCAAAAGGTAACATTTCCATGCTCTGGTCAAGACCGTCCATCTCATCCAGTAAAGCATTGTAGGAATATCACCATCCACTCACATATCTTGGTTAACAAAGAAGCAACACAGTTGATTTTTTTTAACGGTGGCGCTGTGGGTTAAACCGCAGAAGCCTCTGTGCTGTAAGATCTATAGATCTGCAGCTGTAAGATCGAATCCACGCGACGGAGTGAGCGCCCGTCGCTTCTCCCAGCTCCCGCCAACCTAGCGGTTCGAAAGCATGCAAATGCAAGTAGATAAATAGGGACCACCTCGGTGGGAAGGTAACAGCGTTCCGTGTCTAAGTCGCACTGGCCATGTGGCCACGGAAGATTGTCTTCGGACAAACGCTGGCTCTATGGCTTGGAAACGGGGATGAGCACCGCCCCCTAGAGTCGAACACGACTGGACAAATTGTCAAGGGGAACCTTTACCTTTACCTTTACCATTTATAGAGCTATAATTGTATGAGGCATGGTTTTTTTTTCCTATTTAAAATATTTTATGACTCTTTTTTGCTAGCTGCTCCAAAAGAGGGGTGGGCATCAAAGGCTAAGCAGATAAATTAAACAACAGCAACAAAATGCTAAAATAACCCAAACAGGTCTACACCCCCTGGTTCAGAACCTCTGGAGGAAATCACTGTAAGAGAAACATGTAGAGTATAATACCGATTCCCCCCCCCTTCATCTTCAGTAAGCTTGCCTGATTTATGTCAATTCAGTACAGCTTGTATTCATTCAAGTGTAGCACAACATCCATGTGTGATAGCATGCCAGATGCCTAGCAATTCCCTCTGTTTTTTCCCAGTGCATTCCCAGGAAGGCATACAAATGGAGAATTGCCAAGTCTTGCTGCCCTTTCATATATTACATGGGAGTGGTCTGTTGTTCTTCAGATCCTAGGTTGCACAGACATTCTCAGAACTAAGGATGGGTGAATCTATTCCTGGACTCTGTCACATTCACTTTTCAAAACACCATCATTCACTTCTATTCTACTTCTGTATTAACATATGCTTTGAAAAGTTCTGTCAAAATATTTAAGCATATAACACATGTGACTTTTCTCTTCAAAAATACATATTGAAGTATATATTTTCTCTTCAAATAAAGATTTCACCCACATCTACCAGGATAAATAAACTAGGATTGGTTGAATTGTGGGAGATCTTCCAAACCCTTGAGAAGTCCATGAGATTGACAGTTAGTCCAAGAATTGAGGATAGGGTTTAGTTCACTTACTGTCACCAAGAATTCCAACGTCCTCACAGTTTCTAAAAAAGTGGCCATATTAGTCTGCCTCAGCTTGTTAGTAAAATTAAAGGGGTGAATTGAGGGGGAGAACAATAGAAAAAAAGACAAAGTATTGTGGCACTTTCAGTATGAGCTTTCATATTTCCGAAGTGGATTCTGATCCACGAAAGCTCATGCCGAAGCAAATTTGTTAGACTTCAAAGTGCCACAATGTTTTGTTTTGTCACACACCCCTTTTCCCACACTTTTAATTTTCCCAATATATTGACAACCAGAATATGTTATTCCTGCTTGTTAGCATTGTGGTTCACTAAAAAAACAAAAATGCCCCCCTCCCTCCGACACACCCACCCACCATGCATTCTATTAACTGGAAGAAAAAAGTACCTCGATGAATCAAATAGATTTGAAAGTCAATGTTTTAACCCACCATTTCCTTGTCTGTAAAAATTTAAATTGTACATGGCTAGTGGCTGTAACACAGGGACATTGTTTTCAGTTTTTCAGTGACAATATCATAGAATTGCCTGTTTTAAGCCTATATATATTTGGCTGCTACAACAAAATGGGACTCTGGGAGACTAAAATATCCTTTCCTGATGCATGAGAGTTAGTATAGTGTAGTGTAGTGTAGTGTAGTGTAGTGTAGTGTAGTTCAATCTGTTTAAATTGCTTACAACTATTGGGGAATTTTGGTTACTAGTTAGCAGAGTAAGAGATAGAAAATCACAGCAGCACCAGCAGAGAAATGTGGAGAGATCAGCTTAGTCGCATCAGCACCCTTCCTGTTGTTGTTGTTGTTGTTGTTGATTTATTTATTTATTAAATTTATACCCCGCCCATCTAGTCAACTGACTACTCTGGGCGGCTGACAACATATAATATAAACATATATAATATAAAATATAAGACAAAGTAACACATCAATAGAGAGTACTAAAGATGGAAGAAAAAAAGTGAATCAAGTAGTGGCTGGAGGGAAGGCTTGCCTAAACAGCCAGGTTTTCAATTGGCCTTTGAAAATGCCCAGGAAGTGAAAAGCACCATATGTTGTTGTTGTTGTTGTTGTTGTTGTTGTTGTTATTGTTGTTTTTTGGGGGGTTGCACACAAAATAGCACTTTGCCTGATAAAATCACACTAGAAGATTTAAATTAAAAAATTGTATCTTTGCTTACAGTTGCCATCTGTAGTTACAGTCAGGAGAAAAAAAGGAGAGAGAAAATGAAGCTGCCAGTATGGAGGAGACCCTTCATGCTTGCTGCTTGAAGGATGGTCAAAAGAAGAAGAGGGACTGTCAACCAAACAATGGAAGCAAAAACAAACAGGAAAAAGAAGCAGGTCCTTGCCTCAAATGCCAGAGGTAGAAAAAGAAATTTACCAGTCAAGTTAGCGGCAAAGGACAATCATTTGAAGCTGTAAAGCCCTCTCCCACAGATACTCAGTGTTAGTGCATGCAAGATTGTGATCATACACATTATTTGGAGAATTGTGAATAAAGGTAAGTTCTAATTCACATATTAGTCAGACAGATGTGTATTAGGTCATTTTATCTTGGAATTTTGAGTTTCCTTTGGGGGAAGTAAAAAATGTTGTGCCACATCGTTTTATCACTATGGTTACTAGACGGAAATGAAACATTCATTTTCCCACTGGTGATGTGAATTCTCCTCAAAATATTGAAGTAATACTGGCTGCTATGAGTTGTCCTTTCACAGTTCTTGTCTTCTACTTGCAGTGCCTGCTAGTTTCTGTGGAAAAATGGCTTCCAAGTTTCAAAACTCAGATCTGTTAAGAAACAAAATATTTACCCTCCTCTAACTCGCATGCTTCCTGCATACTTAGATACAATACAGATGCTAGGTCACTGGCCTGCAAAAGCCTTCCACAAACCTATAATAAAATAATTAAATTAGTGAGCTGTGTTTAGATCAGAGTTTCTTGGCTGCCAGTTCCTAAGAACGTTGGGAATTCAGGACCACAGAAGGATCATTTGGAGTCCATTTGACAAAAATGTCAGAAACTCACTGCTCTTGGGAACATCCTTTTCCAATAACATTTATAGCACTAGATGGAAGTGAAAAGCACCATATGTTAAGAGTTTCCTGCAAAGCTTCCTGGTAAGAGAGGAAATAAATTCAACTTGTCACATCTGCTTGTGGGCCAGTCAAGTAGGATTTTATCACAGCCGTAAGTGGTTTACAAAACTGTCCGGATATCAACTGAGAGGTGGCTGAACTTTTTGATATGCCATTTCCCGGCCTCCTCTATGAATGTTTATATAATTAATCTCAATTTTTCTGTGACTCATCCTTTAATAGAATTCAATGTTATAACTTGCATGTGTTTGCCTCAATACGAGAACTCTTTCCTTTTTTTATAAAGCATGTTTCATGTATCAATTATACATTCATTTGCTGCTAATAGAGCTCTCTTTTTCAGGGAAGGAAGCAGCCCTGCTTCACGCTCGGTGTCTATGCAAAAAACTCAATATTCGAGAAAATTAAGGCTGCCAGCCAATTAAATATTTCCAATTTTTAATAATCTTATTTCTAAGTGTGTGCGCTATTAAACTTTGGTAACATGCATTTTAATGCTGAAACATTAAGAAAGGCATTTACAAAAACTACATCTTACTGGAAGAAGGAAAGCCACCTCCAATTATTTTCTGTTTCATTTTCTGTCTCAGTAACATGCCAGAACAAAAATAAGTTCAAAAATAATTCAGTGTGCTCTTAATTCACAACCCCACTAATTAAAATAGGACCTCACTGATTAAAATTGCCCCCACTGACTAAATATTTGGTTGATGAATCAACTGATTAAGCTGATTATAGCTTGCAGCACTAAAAATGTTTCATAAATTACAGTCAGTGTGGCAGAAGTCAAGATTTCTTTAGTGTCAACAGCTACGGCATGTAACCATCAGGTCAGAAAAGACGTACGGTCAACACCAGGCAGGACCTTCCTTCCAAAATGGAGCTTAACCTGACATCTGAAAAGCTTCCTCTTTTTCCCTCCATTGCTATGGCCATCAATCTCCACCCCCACCACAAATGAGTTATTTGTTCTGAAGAGACGTTTTTTGAGCTCTTTTGAAGCATCACATGGAAGGTCTGATTATGAAAATTGGGCTGAAAAAATATAATCCTGATGACTCAAATCTCTCTCCTCTCAGGGAGCATGCCTGGTTGCAAGGTGCCATTCAGTGCCCTTGTTGTGTGACAAAGTGTGTGCCGTTCCATTACTGGACAGGAAGGATCACAGGTGTCTGCTTGTAAGAATACTTTGTGTTTTTAGCAGGTCATAAAACCCCCAGTGTCAATGCACCCTGTATTTCATCAAGCTTTTTTCAACATGTCAGAGTCTCATGAACTTCCGCAAAAACCTGCAGAGAAGCGTAAGCACAGAGCTTATGCACAGAGGTGGATATCCCCTCCGATTCCATGGAGAGGCTTCCCTGATGACTAGACAATAAGCAAGAGAATTGGGCTAAAAAATGAGGTAGGCTTTGGCAAAATAATCAAGTGGCAGGAAATTGCTTCTCTGAAGGCAAGAAATCCCCTCCAAATCCAATGCTTTTATGGAGCTGATGTTATTTGCCTACACACAGAGAAGTTAACTATATCTATTTACATTCCAGTTCACTCACGCTCTCTCTCACACACACGCATTGCCTTTTGTTCACACACATCGTTCGTACTCACATTAATGACAATCGGACGCCAATCAAGAGTAATACAAAACATCTCCCCACGCGGCCACCGATTCTGTTCCATCCCCAAGCACAGAAGAGAGCTGAAGTAGTCCATCAGAGTGCATCTCGTATGCGTGCTGCTGTTGAAGAGCCCTGTAGTTCTACATTTGCAAACTGTCCATAATAATTTAATCTTGCCTCTCCAATTTATAATATGTTAATTAGGCATGAAATTAAATGCTTTTTAACATACAACTGATTATGCCATAATGTATCCAACACGGGCTGATTGCTAAGGAATAAATCATGACTTGCATAAGTGGTTTATATTTGCACCGTGGTGGGGGGTAAAAGACAATGTAGAGTGCAGGCGAGGGACAGGAAGAAGCTCAACCCCCTGCCATACATTTCTGAAGAAGAAGAAGAAAGAATTTTAATGAGAGGCCATGATCCTCGAAAATGTTACTTTTCGGATGACAACTCCCAGATCCTCCAGCCATCAAGGCCAGAGCTGGGAGGAAGCTCTGCATCGTTCTTACGCTAACTTAGGCTGAAGAGCAAAGCAGAACCAAAAACGGCTCAGATCCAAATATCTTTTTCAGGAACTTGGGGTGTTTCTGAATATACTTTTATTTTCCAGTCTGAACAGCATGAACACCCACTACCACCACCTTTGTGCCATATCCCTAACAGCTTTTGAGTTTCAGAAGCCATTTTCTATATGAACTAAGAAGGTTGTTGTTCAAGAAAAACAAATCTAAAGCACCCTCCACAGGTTCCTGGAATAAGTTTCATGATTCCTTGGTTCCCAGCCAGAACATGTATATTATGCTAAGGAACACAATAAATATATTAAAATTATTTATTTTCAAATAAATTGTTTTGCAACCATCTCTATAAAGGAGCCTGAGATGAACAAAGATGTCAGTTCAGCAAGAGTCTACTCATAGCTCCAAGGTACTGCTGTGGTAGGTGCCTGTGCTCCCATAAGTCTTCTGTTGGCTTCTTGAAACTTCGAGAGCTGTTGTGTAAGCAGGACTCTGGTCACAAGACTCTCCCAGACATTTCCAAGGATCAAATTGTTCAAAATCCATTGTGTTTCTACATTTTCTGAAAGTCATAATTAAGCTTAATTTCCTTAATATTGAGATGAATTTTTAATTAAAAATGGACACAGGAAAAGAGCAGTATTTAGGAAGAGCCTTGGGACGTGGTGGCACTGTGGGTTAAACCGCAGAAGCCTCTGTGCTGCAAGGTCAGAAGACCAGCAGTCGTAAGATCGAATCCACGTGACGGAGTGAGCCCCCGTCGCCTGTCCCAGCTCCTGCCAACCTAGCAGTTCGAAAGCATGTAGATGCGAGTAGATAAATAGGTACCACCACGGTGGGAAGGTAATGGCGTTCCGTGTCTAGTCGCGCTGGCCACGTGACCACAAAAACTGTCTACGGACAAACGCTGGCTCTATGGCTTGGAAACGGGGATGAGCACCACCCCCTAGAGTCGGACACGACTGGACTAAAGGTCAAGGGGAACCTTTACCTTTACCTAGGAAGAGCCTTGAATCACTAAAGGAAACAAGAGCCTTGAGAAGTGGAAGTCCTTCCCTGACTGAAGAGGTCATGGGCAGAATTAGTATAGGAACATTTTCTTTTTTCGAATCAAAAAGCCTATCTGTAAAATTAAGTGGCACAGAATAGATGAGGAACACCCAGTAGGAACATTCTCTTAGTCGAAAAGATATAAGAGATTGTTTTCTCTACTCCGGCTTCTCCAAGATGCTGTTGAGGGGGAAAGGAAATTGAAACCTTCTTAGTTTGGACTGCCAGCTTAACTTAGACGTGTTTTGAATTATCAGATATAATTATTACAATGTTAGTGGCACTGTTAAGTCCAAATGTGACAATTATAAAAATTGTATATGAAATTATACGACAATTATAAAAAGACAGAGAAAGGGTGTAAACTATCAGAAACCTACCCCATGTGCTGCAAATACTCTAAAATCAAATTTTCTCAAGGAAACATTATAAAGAAGGCAGCTCCTTTTATTTTTCTCAAATATGCCCAGAAATATTTTTTTATTTTTTCTGCTTCTTCCCCATCTCATGTTTTGTAATGCACATTTTGATACGAGTTCTGAAGCACCTGAAAGCTTGCCCTTTTGATAATATTTTGGTGTTCATATAAAGATGTTACCCAACTCTGCCATCAGATTTAAATGTTTATTTAATTTCCGCCAAAAATAGCAGGCACTCATGGTGGCTAAATGATAGTAAAATCAGACTGAAAATAGAATGGAACGGAAAATAAAATCTTGGTAACACAAAAGGCAATCAATTCAAAACATGACTGAAAAGCATAAACACCAAATGTAGAGCTAGCACCCAGATGCTGAAACCCCTTCAGTTGGCTAGTTCAGATGGCAAAAGACCAGCGTAATCACATTTATAGTGCATGAAAGAATCGAAAATGGAAGATTGCACATATGGATCACTGGAAGAGAAAAATGTGGGGATAATTCAGTAGGCCTCAGACCCTCTGGTTCCTTTATCCCTAAAGGGAAGGGTCTCCACTCTAGTTAGCAGAGGACGTCTCAGAAGGATAGAAATAGAATATAGTGTGATTTCTCAAAAGTATATTGAAATCTTCTTACATAAATAATACAAACAGTCTGCTTGGCCTCTGGTCCTTGTAACACTATGGATGAAATCCAGTAGTAAGTTGCAACCAGAGTATGTGTTGTTGTTGTTGTTTAGTCGTTAAGTCGTGTCCGACTCTTCGTGACCCCATGGACCAGAGCACGCCAGGCCCTCCTGTCTTCCACTGCCTCCCGGAGTTGGGTCAAATTCACGTTGGTAGCTTCGATGACACTGTCCAACCATCTCATCCTCTGTCGTCCCCTTCTCCTCTTGCCTTCACACTTTCCCAACATCAGGGTCTTTTCCAGGGAGTCTTCTCTTCTCATGAGATGGCCAAAGTATTGGAGCCTCAGATTCAGGATCTGTCCTTCCAGTGAGCACTCAGGGTTGATTTCCTTCAAAATGGATAGGTTTGTTCTCTTTGCAGTCCAGGGGACTCTCAAGAGTCTCCTCCAGCACCACAATTCAAAAGCATCAATTCTTCGGCGGTCAGCCTTCTTTATGGTCCAGCTCTCACTTCCATACATCACTACTGGAAAAACCATAGCTTTGACTATGCGGACCTTTGTCGGCAAGGTGATGTCTCTGCTTTTTAAGATGCTGTCTAGGTTTGTCATCGCTTTCCTCCCAAGAAGCAGGGGTCTTTTAATTTCGTGGCTGCTGTCACCATCTGCAGTGATCATGGAGCCCAAGAAAGTAAAATCTGTCACTGCCTCCATATCTTCCCCTTCTATTTGCCAGGAGGTGATGGGACCAGTGGCCATGATCTTAGTTTTTTTGATGTTTCAGACCATTTTTTGCGCTCTCCTCTTTCACCCTCATTAAGAGGTTCTTTAATTCCTCCTCACTTTCTGCCATCAGAGTGGTATCTAAGCCGCCTAGAGTGGTCACAATTGACCAGATAGGCGGGGTATAAATGAAATAAATAAATAAATAAATAAATAAATAAATAAATATCATCTGCATATCTGAGGTTGTTGATATTTCTTCCGGCAATCTTAATTCCGGCTTGGGATTCCTCCAGTCGTGCTTTTCGCATGATGTATTCTGCATATAAGTTAAATAAGCAGGGAGACAATATACAGCCTTGTCGTACTCCTTTCCCAATTTTGAACCAATCAGTTGTTCCATATCCAGTTCTAACTGTTGCTTCCTGTCCCACATATAGATTTCTCAGGAGATAGATAAGGTGGTCAGGCACTCCCATTTCTTTAAGAACTTGCCATAGTTTGCTGTGGTCCACACAGTCAAAGGCTTTTGCGTAGTCAATGAAGCAGAAGTAGATGTTTTTCCGGAACTCTCTGGCTTTCTCCATAATCCAGCGCATGTTAGCAATTTGGTCTCCAGTTCCTCTGCCCCTTTGAAATCCAGCTTGTACTTCTGGGAGTTCTCGGTCCACATACTGCTGAAGCCTACCTTGGAGGATTTTGAGCATAACCTTGCTAGAGTGTGAAATGAGTGCAATTGTACAGTAGTTGGAGCATTCTTTGGCACTGCCCTTCTTTGGGATTGGGATGTAGACTGATCTTTTCCAATCCTCTGGCCACTGCTGAGTTTTCCAAACTTGCTGGCATATTGAGTGTAGCACCTTAACAGCGTCCTCTTTTAAGATTTTAAATAGTTCAACTGGAACTACTAGAGTATGTGTAACCCCTATGAAATATTGGTTCAGCCCAAAGGAGTGGTACTAAAAAAGAGTGGGGCAGTGAGTAAGAGATTTGAATCAGAAAGAGTGGGAGAACTGTAGAGGCCAGAGCTGCTGTTGCCACTTAAACTGTTAAGGCCCTTGCCAACCTAAAAACATAGAATACCTGAGTTGGAAGGGGCCTATAAAGCCATCAAGTCCAACCTCCTGCTCAATACAGGAATCCAAATCAAAGCAGATCTAACAGACGGTTGTGTAATTTTCTCTTGAATGCCTCCAGTGTTGGAGCACTCACACCCCGCAAGGTAATTGGTTCCATTGTTGTACTGCTCTAACATGGTCAAGGGTTTTGACTATTCCACATTAGGAGCTGATTCTTCTATGTATTGGGCACCCAACCAGTTGAGGAAGATGTCTTGATTTTTTATTTGAATTCAAAAGGACACTTGAACTTTGCAATTCTGCAAGCAGCTTCTGTGTTGGTGCTGTCATCTAGGACTTGGGTGAAGAAATTGCGGCATTCTGTTGTTATAATTGCTCATGTTATTTGTTCTATAATAGTGAATATGAAGAGACACATTTTGCAAAATTGTGTTTGCAAGTAAGTAAGCAAATAGCCCCATGGAATTGAAAAGTGTTATACAGTGGTGCCTCGCTAGACGATTGCCTCGCAGGACGAGGAAATCGCTAGACGATGCCCTTTTGCGATCGCTACTGCGCTTCGCAAAACGATGGTCTCCTATGGGGAATTTCGCTAGACGATGAGGTTTCCCATAGGAATGCGCCGACTAGTGGTGAAAAGCTGTCAGTGCAGCTGTCAGTGCATTCCGATGGGGACCCGCACTCGCTAGACGATGTTTCCCTATGGGAGATTTTCGCTAGACGAGTGCGTTTTCCCTTGGAACGCATTGAAGAGATTTCAATGCATTCCAATGGGAAAACGTGCTTCGCTAGACGATGTTTTCGCAAGACAGCGATCATCGCGGAACTGATTAACATCATCTAGTGAGGCACCACTGTATATGGCCATTGGCAGGGCTTGAAAAATGCACTCATCCACTTGTCTGTGATGAGTGAAAAATGCTGCTCGATGAGCCTGTCTCTCTCTCTCTCTCTCTCCCCTCTCTCTCATCCTGCAGTCCTCCCCTCCCCCCTCCCATTGCAAAAGGAAAACTGCCCTCTTCTTGCGAGAAGAGAGTTCGAGCAGCACATAGAGATATAGCTCTGCAGGAGAATGTAGAGCAGTCCCATGCTGGAGAATATGGAGATTCCCTGCTCCCAATTTCAACCGAATGAGGACACATCCTGGGGTGTGAGGGAACCATGGCTCCTTAAGAGGCCGGGCGCTTTTGCTTTCAGTTTTATTTTTGCTGGAGGCATTCAAAAGAAAGGCATTCAAAATACAAGCTTCATGACCCCACAGGCACGCAGGTAATAAAGCAACCCAAGTCTGAGGGTATAAATCAGTTATTCCCGTGTACGTAATACAATTTATTTTGGATTTGTACGCATTGTTACGTAGAAATAAAAGTGAACAAGTGCCTAGGTTAAATTTGTTAACATAAATTGCAAGGCTATAGTCCGGTCATGCTGACTGGTGAAATTTTTGACTGACTGGTGAGATATTCTAAAAAATTTCAGCCCCTGGCCATTGGTTCAGTGAGGATTTGTCAAACTAACTCCTTCATAAGTTCCACTGATGCAATGGGCCTGCTCTAGTTGTGACTTACTACTGGATTTCAGCCTGTGTCATGGTTTATGCCTGCCAACCTAGCAGTTCAAAAGCATGTAAAAATGCGAGTAGATAAATAGGTACCACCTCGGTGGGAAGGTAACGGTGTTCCGTGTCTAGTCGCGCTGGCCACGTGACCACGGAAACTGTCTTCGGACAAACGCTGGCTCTATGGCTTGGAAATGGGGATGAGCACCGTGCCCTAGAGTCGGACACGACTAGACTAAATGTCAAGGGGAACCTTTATCTTTACCTACATTGAAATAATAACAATCCTACTTGATGACTAAGGTTAATATGAATTTTCTTAGGCCAAACCTCCCCTCCTGTCTGAAATATCGAAGTCTGGGGTCCTAACTGAACAGGCCTCAGATCATTAGGAATGTTGCTATGTGACAGGCAGTGCTACTACTATGGCTAGCCTAGGTTGTCCTTTGAGCAAATGGGGCTTGGCTTTGTGGGACTGTGTCTCTTCCTTGCCCCTAGCCTTGTATGCTGCCGCCACTGAATTATTTCAGAGTTAGCCTACATTCTAATGGAATAACAGTTTACGGAGTTCTGGCATGAGAGGTTACAATAACAAAAAGTATATCATGGATCATGAATTTCCAAACTGGCTCAGTGTCCTGTTACTGAACTGTCTAAGAGCCACTTTCATGTGAGGACTGCACTACAATGTAATGATCAGCCTACTAGCCACAGCCAAATTAAAATTTTAAAGACTGTGGAAATAATCAAAGCCACTCTCAATGCTGTACCATCTCGATAAAATGAAGCAACTGACCTATCAGATGTTCACAGCACAGCAGAAACAGAAAACTGGTAATTTCCAAACCATATGGAGATCATTCATAGCTAAAGCACCTGAATCCTCCAATCACAGAAGTGTGAGTCAATTTACACCTACTGAAACAATCCCTAGACACACGTAGGTGACTGCCAAATATGGAAAGAATGTGGTTGTGGAACCAACCGCTCTGATTCTTATTCTTATTCTTCTGAGAGCAAAGGGGTCCAAAGGATTGAAGGAACGATTGTCATTGAAGTCGTATTCACTCAGGGTTCTTCCCAAGGATCTCTCTGCTTATGGAATATTTCAACAAGAAACACAATACAAAACAAAAGACATTGTGGCACCTTAAAGATGAACTGCTATATTATAATGTAAGCTTTTTGTGGAAAATGTCTACTCCATCAAACATAAGAGTCAGAATACAGAGACTACATGGTAAAACATTTATGCAGGGCTCTATGATAAAGAGACTGTTCGATGCTCAATTCCTTTGAAGCTTGGTTCTGTAAACATCAATAGGATTAAAGGAAACAACAGAGGAATATCATGTAGTAATGCAGAAAATGACAGACTTTACCTTTGATACTTGTTCTGAAAAGGTGAGTTTGGTTAGTTGGGAAGAAAAATAATAGTAGATAACAACATAATTATTACATTTGCTAATGGCTTAAGAAACCTTGGCTAATATTTAATCTGTTGAGATGGGTGTCTAGCATGTGTGTGTATTTTATCTTAGCTGTTTCCCTCTAGATTCTTGTTCTGTAATTTTTATTTTCCAGAATAGCAGTTTTCATATATTGTGAAGAGTGTCCTGGTAAATTGAAATGATTTGCAACAGGTTTCTGAGTATTGTGATTTCCGATGTCTGATTTATGTCCGTTAACAATTTTGTGTAGAGACTGTCCTTTTGTCCTATGTAGAGTGCAGAGGGACATTGTTGGCAATAGATGGCATAGATCGTATTAGCAGAGGAAGAAGTAAAAGTGTCCTTGATCTTGTGTGTGACATTGTTGGGTTCTGTGATCATGTTGTCAGAGTAAATATGGAGGCAGAGGTGGCATGTGGGTTTATAGCGGGCTATAGTCCTCATTGTTGTATCAGTGTTGTGTAACTCTTTGTGTGTCAATAGTTGTTTGATATTGTGGGGTTGTTTGTAAGCAAGTATAGGCCTGCCACCAAGTGCTTGGGAGAATGAAGTATTATTGTCAAGGATAGATTGGAGATAAATTATAATGTGTGTGATTAGTCTCAGTTGTGTGCTGACAGTGATGACTAGCTGTTTTCGGTTACTGTTTTACTGGGTCTGTCTTGCAGTAGGTTGCTTTTGGGTATTTGTCTTGCCCAGTTAATTTGTTCTTAAATCATTCAGGATGGGTACTGTAGTCTGAATAATGCGTTTTGGAGATCCTTGAGTTTGGAGTCTCTATCTTGTTGGTTTGATCGTATGTGATTGTACCTCTTGCCCTCACTCATGAGGATGAGAAAACACAAAATCATTCTTCTGAGCCATCAACAAGAGAGTGATATTTCATACAGATTTTGGTGAGAGTTCAAAAAAGTCCCCCCCCCCAAGAATGAAGGAAAATTGTGCACATAGGGCTTTATCAGAAATAATGCAAACTGCACAAAAATATGATGGCTAATGCATGGTTTTATGGTCTTTTAAGGATCAGAAACATTGGAGGGGATGATTTTGGATTTTCTGAATTATCAACGAGTCGTTCTGTACTTGCTCTTTTTATGGGCCCACGCAGAGGCAATTTATGCAAATTATGGTAACCTGGACAAGAAAAAAAAGTGTGCAGCTTGTCTGAAGGTGAAGAATCTTGCAGTTTAAAAAATTCCCTATTTGCTCATTATATTATATGCTGTTTAGTAGGAGTTTCAAGGTATGTGAGATACATAAGGAACAATTTTACCTCTACTAATTCCATAATGAGCTCCAATGGCCATGTTGGGATTTGAACATAGGTCTCCCAAGTCCCAGTCCGTTACTGTCTCCACTACACTAGAATGGCTCTCATCAGATTAAGCCAGGGTAGATGGTGAAGAATGAACAATTAAGCAAATATCATTTTATACTTCTATTTTGCAAATACATTTATCAGAGCAATGCATGTCAAGGACCTTCAAACCAGAATCATGGCAGGGAACAGGAAAAATTGTAATGTCTGAATGGCATATGAGCCCTAGACTTTAGTTTTGGCTCCTTCTTTAATATAGGGAAGTAGCGTGAGAATAATGGATAAGATATGCATGTACAAAAATGTGAACGGCAGCAACATGAGCAAAAACGTTGGAACAGACAGGCAGCTAATTATTTAATCTGTAAGAGATACTTGGTGACAGTAGTAAGGAGAGGGAGAAGGGAGCGTCCTCTCAATCAAACATCAGCAAGGCATGTCATTACCAAACTGACTTTCAGAATTAAATACATCTTGCATTTTGCAAAACAACAACAACAACTTTCGGCCTTCAATTACAAATCTTTCCTTTCTCAATCTAAGGCTAAGGTAGAAATATGTGAAGAGGTAAGAAGTAAGTGAGATTGCACACCTACATAACACTCAAGTTTGTTTTCTTGCCTTATCCCAGACTGCTCAAGTGCTCCCTATTGTGAGGTAAACTTTTCCTTCTTTGGGTAAAGCATTTCGACCCTGGCTTTCAGCAACAATAACTTTGAAACATTTTCCTGGCATCTTAAAAACAGATTGAACAATAAAAACGGAGTTATATATTCCAATCTTAAAAAAAAAAGCCTAGCCCATTAAAATAGCATTATGCAAACTAGTCAGTGATTAAACTTTGAAGAAGAAAAATGTCTTCCCTCAGTGCCAAAATGGCGTCAAGATGGGCTCCAAGGAGAGGAATCAATGAACACTATGCCACCACTAAAAAGGTCTTATTCTCTAAACCGATCATTCTCAATAGGAGGCGGGAGGTAGGGGGGCATATGGCCACCTGGCACATTTGAAGGGGAGCACAGGCTGGAAACAGTTCTTCATACACCACCTTGTAAGATTCGTTTTGCAACTTACACAGTCCTGATTCAGCCTATATTTCTTTCATATTGTGTTTATGGCCATGGCCAAAAAAAAAAAGGCTGAGAATGGCTGCTCTAAGCTGAGGAGGGAGATGCTTACCTTTCCTCCACAGAACTAGCAGTGCTGTACTAATTGAAAGTAATTAAGTGCTCACCAACTTTACAATTTTTACTTTAATATTAATGGGATACGTTAGGGTAGAGGCTCACATTAGTCTTATAAATGCAGGTCTGTACGGATCACTGACCACTATTTTATATTACAGAGTGTTCTTTAAAAAGAAGCAAAAACAAAAAAGAGAGAGTTTGGTTTGAACATTAAAAAAGAGTGATAATACTAGTTAAGTACTAGATTAACATTTTTCCTGCCAAGGCAGAGTAGTACCAAAGTGAAAATGAACACAGAGTTCACCTCCTTTGTACAAAGTCCATATCACTGCCCAATAAGCAGAAACCTCAAACTTTGTACAAAGACAAACTTCTCTTATGTCACTGGAAGTAAGCAGAACAGATTAAGTCCAAGGTTTAAATGATTCTGTGGCCACATACATCAACCCCCAATATCCTTTGCTGTGTCAAAGCAACTTGACAGGTTCTGAATTTTTCATGCATCTGAACTCCTATTATAGGACCACCAGTAGCCCATTTAACATTCTAATTGTGCTCCCCTGCCTGCCAGATGACAAGCCACTTTTGAAATGGGCTTTTCCCCCTCGTTATTAAGAAATACATCTTCTTCCTTCCCTGCTAATCTTCCTCCTCCTCCTCTTTAAGAGTGAAAAATGAAGGGCCTATTATTCAAAGATGCCTAAGCTAGTGGCGGCAACACTGGAACAAATCCACACCACTGCTTAGCAACATCAAGGTGACAGGGCCTTAATTATAAGGGGAATTACAGTCTTCAAAAACAAGGCATCGGCCGGAATCCTGCTGCGTAAGTTACGCGACACAACTTCAGTGACATCATTAGCTTCAGTCATGCTGTGGCTGTTTCAGAGGAATTAAAAGATTTCTATTCTCTTGCCGGAATCTGGGGATCTGTAGGGATCCTGTTCATCCTATGAAGCTTTTAGCAATCAAAAATGAGGTAGGGAATGACTTAAAGGCAGAAAATTACCACCTCTCAAGGACCACCAGCAACAAGCTTCCTGCTTTGACTAGTTCCCTCTCCCATTTCATGGCTCCCTAAGAGGCTTCCTAAGAGGAAGGGGATTTCTTGCAGAGGGAAGAGGAAGGTTTTAATTCCTTCAAAATGGCCAAGGAATAGCTGCAGCTGATGACATCATCAGAGTTGCACAGCTTAGCTGCACCAACTGGATTCTGACCTTTATTTCAAAATACAAAATTAATTGCTTCCCTGTTTTAGAAATTGGAATACAATCTATTTCAGATTTATGATGCGTGCATTCTTCTCTGCTTCAAGCTGGAATTACACAGTGCTGAGAAGTAACTTGTTCCTAGTAACATAGTGACCTGTAATTATTTAATTTTAGAAGTAACAACTGCCAGGTAGAATTTCAGGGGTAAGGCTATTCCTTTGCCTTTTCATTGTTATGGACTGCTCCTTTCCTCACTTCATTTCATCCCCTCTCTTAAAACAAAATATCCTCTTCCTTTTCTCTCAATTTAAAGAAAAGTCCATGATGCACAGCACACATGCCATCTCTGCAAAATGTTCAGGGAGCACATAGAGCTATTTCTTGAAGGACACAGAGCTATAACTGTAGAGTATTAGAACGTTCTAGAAATATAACTCAGGAACACTTTGTAAGCATAGCTTTAGGGTACACTAAGCCATTGCACGTTGGGGAAGGGTGGCTGCATCCTTAATCAGGCTGAGAGTGGGAGACACTTGAAGGAGGTATTTAAAGTTTGGAAAACTGGAGCTGGGACACAATCTCACTAATGCACAATGCAACCATTTATTCCCATGTACACTACCTATAACAGTAACAACAATGGCAACAGCTTGTCTCTACCACAAAGTAATGAAAAGAAAAAGTAATGAGGAAAAAATGTTCCATATCCAAGTTCTAGTGTTATAGAGGGTTGTAGGTAATTGCAAGGGCTTAGACCCTACGTTTTAGGGAAACATTTCCCCCCTTTTCCCCTTTCACCAACTGTTCTGGAACTTTCAGTACTGCAAGGAGAAGGACACCAAACTGCAACTAAATGCCCAATAGCTTTAAATGTTATATTTTCCATCTGGAGGCCATTGTAAACAGCATTCTCATACCAACAGCAACATCTGGCACTGCTTCATATGGAAATTTCATATGCTGCCAAAAATGTGCAGTGTAGTCATGTAGATAGTCCATCAGATGCAGACGATCCATGTTGGGAAAGCAGAACAACAAGGTGTGTCCTCAGACAAAGTCACTGTGAAAAAAAGATCTCCAGGCAGAACCATGTCCATTGTTTGAGGATGTCATGTGTAGTCCCTTATGAAGTCTTATCTACTTCCTTACAATTCTCAGAAGGCTGACTGTTATTTGGTCCCTTTATTCTTGGCACTGCAGACTCTAGGGCACATTTCAAGAAGTAAGAAAACAGGATGCACATATCATCCAGGCTTCCTCTGTTCACATTTTTCCTGTAATATGAAGTTTTTTGTTTAGTTGTTAAGTCGTGTCCGACTCTTCGTGACCCCGTGGACCAGAACACACCAGGCCCTCCTGTCTTCCACTGCCTCCCGGAGTTTGGTCAAATTCATGCTGGTAGCTTCGATGACACTGTCCATCCAATCTCATCCTCTGTCGTCCCCTTCTCCTCTTGCCCTCACACTTTCCCAACATCAGGGTCTTTTCCAGGGAGTCTTCTCTTCTCATGAGATGGCCAAATATGAAGTTAGGATACATGTATTGCCAGATGCAGAGACAACTCCCACAATTTTTCCCTTCAAAGCCGAAGTGTAAACAAAGGAAGGCGAAGACATTTTCCTCCCACTATCTGGCAGTTTTTTTAATAAAGGGTGAAATGGTTCTGAGGGTTATGATAAAACCTAGATTCCAGTACTACAGAGCTGGCACTTGTGATCTGTGGGTGTTTTGAGTTGATCTGTGTCTTTTGAAAGTCACATCTGCCACAGCTCTGCATTCAAAACTGCTTGTATATCTGCTGCTTACAATAAAACTATTTATATTTGACTGAAAGATATTCAGTATACAACAGCGGAGGCAGAATGTACAAAACCTAATCAACTGCCACGAGGCTTTCCACTTACATTCATACTTTCCCTTCCATGTTTGCTCTGTGCATTTTCAGAGACCTTAGTAAATAATACCAGAGTTTGGAAAAGTTACACTTTAGACTATTACACCCCAAATTCCGCAGCCAGCATGGCCACTGACTATGCTGGTTGAGAGATTATGGGAATTGTAGTCCAGAGAAATAAATTTTTCAAGCTCTGAGTAATGTTGAAATCTAGAATTGCTAGATAGCTCAGTGGTTTAAGTATCTGGCTGTAGAGTCAGAGGTTGGGAGGTCAATTCCCCACTGTGTCTCTTTGATGGGGCTGGACTTGATAATCCACAGGGTTCCTTCCAACTCAGCAGTTCTAAGATAAGAGAAATATACAGGATTTGCTCTAGTTAGAAAATGGATGAATTCGATTTTCCCCCATCACATGACACAAAAGCCAGTCTGAATCTGTCAAGCCTTTTTTTTTTTTTTTTTTTTTTTGCCCCCAATGTGGACTTTTTTTTCTCTGCTGCCAGGGGCTTCTCCTTTGTTCAAGCTGGAATGATTTGAATGGACTTCTCCCCATGTGATCCGTTGCCTCCTTCTGCAAAAGGACAAATCAAACTGCAGCAAAGCTGAATCACTCCAGTTTGACCTGCCATTTGCAGCCTTAATCAGGATTCAGTTACTGGCTCCCTCAAACCCATGGTAGTCATAGGATTCTTTAAACACATACACACACACACATTTGTTTATTCACATTCCTAATGAGTTTGCTGAGACTGAGTACAAAACAGCTTCTCTGAGCGCAGTGGTCAACTGGCAGCTTGTTGTGCCACAGCAGAAGAGAAAAAGGCAACTTTATTTATAAAAGCATTCCAATATCTCTGACATTCTTATTCAGCTGATCTGAAGATTGCAAAATCCTGTGCAAACATTTAAGCTCTCCAGACCTTTTCAGCTGGCAAAATGGTTCTTTAATAAGCAAAAAGCAGGAAGGGAAGGAGAAATGAGGAAAAATAAGTGGCTGATGTTCAAGAGCTATGGAATCTGTACCTAGTACCTAGTTCAAGAGCTATGGAATCTGTACCTAGTTACCTATGGTGCTGTTCGATGGGGATTTGTCACGTGGTTTGGCTCCCTGTCAGGGGCTACTGTTTTTGTTTGTTTTTTGTTTGTGTTTGTTTTTTGTTTTGGTATGGATAGGATCACTGCATTTTAGTTTGGTTCCAGAATATGAGATCACAGGGATCAAACCAAAACAGATGGTTTAAGTTGTTTCTTTAAGCAACTTCATGATCTTGGGATACTGAAAGCTTCTTCCCGCTCCCCCATGGTGGGGGGGGGGGACAAGGAGGAGGACTTTCTTGGTGTTGCTGTTGTTGTTATTGTTTCTTTTTCCATTCCCCCTCCTTTCCCTTTAAAGGGAGGAAGGACCAAATAGTGTTGCTTGAGGTATGGTGTTTCCTGCCATGAAACCACTCAATCCTTGCATGTGGATGTGGGGATCGCCCCAAATGACATATTGCACCTCAAAGCAACTCTGTTTAGCTCAATCTAATTTGATCCAGGCTGAGGTAGTTTGGCCATTTAGTCACACCTTTACACTGAAAAGTGGGAGGAGGTGGGAAACATTCAAGTTAGGTACCACCAGTTCCTGTGTGGGATGAAGAGTTTTGCTTCATGTTTTGTGATCTAAACACAGTATTTAATGGCCTTATAAAGAGAGTACCTGATATGGAGTTGGACTTTATTTTCCCCTTGACTGTCAACAACCTACACTCTTTTAGATAAATGTTTTATTTGCTGTGTCTTCAGTCTTGACTGACACTTCCAATGTTATGGCTATCTTGACATATTTCTGTGACTGGAATTAGTTTTACTGGTGTTTGCATCTGTAGTTCTTTTACTTAACTCTTAATTATTATGATTTTATATTTTATTTATATAGTTTTTACATTGTAACTTACTTTGAAGGTAAGCAAAAAAGAGATTGATTCATGTCTACCATTAGTCTCTTTCAGGTCAGTACACAGCATGAGAAGGTTGTACTGCCTACCTTTGGGACTAATGATTTGATCTGTCCTCTAAAAGCTAATACTTAGTGTAAGCATATATAGGATTGTGCCACACATAGTACAGTTGGAATTGTCCATACCATATCAAGCCGATTCTGTTTAAGTTACATTGGCTACCAGTTGCTGCCCGGGCCCAATTCAAAGTGCTTGTTTTGACATATAAAGCCCTAAACGGCTTGGGCCCTGGATACCTGAAGGACTGCCTCCTTCCATATGAACCTACCCGGCAGTTAAGATCTAGCCAGGGGGCCCTTTTGAAAGAGCTGTCCCTCAAGGAGGTAAGAGGGATGGCTTGTAGACAAAGGGCCTTTTCGGCAGCTGCCCCCAGACTATGGAATGCCCTCCCAACTGAGATTCGTCTGGCGCCGACGCTGATGACATTTCGGCGCCAGGTCAAAACCTTCCTGTTCCAGAAGGCTTTTAATTGAAATGATATCAGCTGTGGGTCCGATGGCAATTTTTAGAGTATATATTTTAATTGCATTTTAATTGTTTTGTCTTTTTATTGTATTTTAAATGTTGTAAGCCGTCCAGAGACCTCTGGGTAGTGTGGGCGGCATATAAGTTAAATAAATAAATAAATAAATAAATTGGCTAACAGACAGCCCAGCACTGTCCAGGATTTGTTATTTAGCTGATAGTAAAATTCTGACTTTGTTAACTCCATAAGAATAATACCTTAGTCAATACTGTATTTTGGGCCTTAAGAAAGAGTTCGATCTGCTGCTTTCAGCACACTTTTTTCTTCTAGTCATTAATTTTAACCACCTTCATCACATATGCTACATTTCTTGACATCAAAACCATAACCTATGCCTCTTCGAAGAAAACTGCTGTAAACTAGAGCAAACTAGTAACAGTGACATTAGGTTCACACACTAGCAAGTCTATGAAGGACATCACAGGTCCAATGTGGAAGGAGAAGAGGACAAGGTGTCTTTACAATTATTAACTGGGTTAGAGTTGCATTCTCTTGCTCTCTCAGAGACAACGTACTGTACATATGTTATTTATACACCTCCGTTTGAACAGTTCTTCCATGAAAAACACCTTGTTACCATAGTAACTACCACACTGCGTGCTGTCTGAGGCTACTGCGTCATCATACTAGATGTACAAACTTAGTCTCACCCCCCTCAGTCATGAGAATGTCAGCTAGCATTAGCCAATTGAGAAGAACAGAGTCCTCTTTTTCTTTCTGTATTTTGCTATGCGGGTTAACACGCTTCTCCCCTTCCTCATTTTACATAAAAATAGAAAGGAAAACTTAAGTGCTTATTTGTTGCTTTGCCAGAAAGGTTTGCATCATCTCTATGCTCACATGTCTGAACATTTGGTGCCATGCTTCTCTCCCCACTAGAGGCCTGATTAGTTGGAAATCATAGCGTTTAGAAGTGGGAAAGGCCTATTAGGACATCAGATTAGTGTGCTGCTAAAGCAGCACTATTCTATACATATCATTAACGCACTTCTAGTCAAATGATGGCAAGTTTCCATTTGGAGAATCTAGCACAAGAAATAACTTCAATACCTCTTGGTAAAACACCATGTAAGCTAGTTTAAGATCCATTTTTTTCCTCTATATGCTGAAGCTGTCTTGTGATAAATGCAAATATTACAGGGCTGGAAATAGCAGAGAATCATGTACAATTCCCTCTAGTTTAATCTTAAAGTACTCTTCTAATTTTGTCGCCATTTGCCTACAGAAGATATGCAAATAGTTATAACCTCCTTTACCTCTAAGTTGATGAAAGAGCAACCAACGCGCCCACTCCAATTTTGAAATAAAAGTTTTCTAATAGGGTTGCCATGTCAATACAACCCATTCCCTGAGATCTCAGTCAAATCCTGAGACAAAAATGTAGATCCTTGTGATATCAGAGACTGATATTGTAAAGATATCTGTCTTTAAAATAGCACAGAGGTGAGACAGACAAGGGTTGAGAGAGGCTCTGGAATAGGAATTCACCAAATATACCTGAATCCAAATTTGATAGTTTTGAATATCTGCAATAATGACACCTAATATTCAGAATCCCATTTATTCCTATAAATGAGAAATCGAAAGGCTATGTTTCTGTTTGCTAGAGAAGGAAGTGAAAATGAAACCTATTTTTTCAGGCATAGTGAAGTGTTTTCTTGAGAAATGAAACTTGAAGACTCTGGCACCAAGGATAGTGATTGTAGTGTTTCCTCATTGGGGTTGCCATGGGTTTCCCAAGGTAGGGTGGCTGAGATGAGAGCAAAACCTGTAAATGAAGTCTGTCTGCACTAATGAAATCTAGAAGCAGGTACATATTACAGAAGGTATTTTTTCATATTGATTATTTCCAATTGAAAGGTACGCATAGCTGCTTATAAATCCCCTGAGCATTTGCTTTTAGGATACACTCTGGTGCAAGCCTGCACTGCAACAGTTTTCTTTGTTTTCCTTTTGGAATCCTGAATTTACACTTACATCCTCTACATCTCATTGTATATTGTTTACTTAATATAGTCAGGAAGAAGGTTTAAGATTAGTAGATTCATAGGTTAGCGTGTTATAAACCATCAGGTAAATATTATATTAAGTTTAGGCTCCTTTGGGGTGTATCAGGCAGGGGAATAAGATGTGTTTTATATAGAGACATAATCTATAAAGTTAATGGATGTTTTTGTCTGCATATGTGATTTTCATTGGAAGGGTTTGTTCTGCTGTATGAGTATCAGATACTGTTCTTTGGATAGAGTTTGCAGGCAGTATGAAATGTGGGAATGGTAGGAGATGTAGGCACTTCAGAAAGGCTGCAGTAATGCTGCCTGCATTCACTGTGGCAGCTTCTACTGAGAGAGGGAGAGGGAAAGTACTGCCTATAACTGCTTTTGTGAGCCTCCAAACAAAATCTGTCACCCAGCTGCTTTGTTCCGTATGGACACTATGAAAGAGCAGCAGACAACAGTACAGAATGTATGTGTCTCTGCCAAGGAGGTGGTGGAGAAGCGTCTGGTTCATTGTGGGACAGATATGATTGAACCTCAGATATATTCCAGTGATACCTTTGTGCAATCCAGCCTGGACAAGGGGCCAAAAAATAGGGCAAAGAATACACTGTTCTGCCAATGTCCCAAGGAAGGACAAATATGGCATCAGTACTCAGACTGACACTACCGCTGCTTTTGTGTTAGGGAAAGATTTATGAAGAGCACCAGATAATACCTCCCATATCCATACCATTCAGCTCTATCATATTCAAGGAAGGGTTTACCCCGCAGCCCCCATTCCCAGCAAATATTTCAGAAGCGACACTGAAATCACACCTGCCCCTCCAGCTGTACTTGCCCCACCTGTTCCTAGAACTAGAGTGATGACAAGTTAGAAATCTCTGTTAGGAACACACAGGCAAAAACTGGAGCTCCCAAGAAGTCAATAATCTGGAAGCATTTTCAACAGTGTGCAACAGATGCTCATGCGGCTGAGTATAAGCACTGCAAGAAGGTGCTCAAGCGTAGGCACGACTTGGGCCACCTCTTCAATGGTAGCATGCTCAATCCCCTGAAGACTCAGTACAGGGCACTGCTGCTGCAAATGAAGTGGTGGTGAGTCCTTGTGCCACTCTGGAATGGGTGGATGCAGCTGTCAGGCCTTATGCCATTCAGATGGGCTATATGCCTATTTGATGAAAATTGTATATGCTAGGCCTAACCTGCTTTGTATTTTATTTATTTATTTATTTATTGCATTTATACCCCGCCTATCTAGTCAAACGACCACTCTAGGCGGCTTGTAAGTACAGTAAAGTGGGACAATAGACTTTAAAGGCTGTGATCCAATCTGTAATTCATACGAAGGAAATCCTATTGAATTATGTTGAGCTTACATCTACGTAGATTGTAAAAATTTAAAAAAAATTAAAAAAAATTAAAAAATCATTGTTAATCAACCAGAAACCTACTAAGCCTCCCAGGCTACTCTGCAGCTTACATTATGTTCTTCTCAGTGAAGAATTAGGAGAATTTTTAGAGCATTTCCTTCTTACTCAGGAACTTGGCACAGATAAAATATGAGTTTCTCACATCAGAAGGAAATGAGCTCAGTCCCAAGACGGAAACTGGAAGCTATAGACTCCCCAGTTTTTATGGTAGTTCAGCCCTGAGATGTTGTTCCTGTTTATACCATAAAGTATTAGTATTGACAGTCCCCATTATCTGATCCTTTCTCTATGCATAGAGTTTCTTAGCAAGGGAGAACCTCTTGTGAATTGCTGTAATAAGTCATTATCAGTTCAATGCTTTCAATCAACATTGTTAATTTAGTGTGGGGTTTTTTTTACCCCCTCTAAATTTCAGACATGGCACTGACATCACCTTATTTAAGCACTGCCACAATTTTTCATTTCCACAGTTCCCCTGCCTGGAGTGTATAAGGTATCTTACACAGTCAGATCATGGAAGTCAGATCATGGAAATAACGTATAAAGAATAGCATGCAATGTTTTGCTTGATGAATATATATATAAAGTATATGCTGACACGAGCTATAGAAAGCCTGGGAAGATTTTGCAGTGAAATTGGCTCTTTTTTCCAGTTCTTCAAGGTTTTGCATAGACAGATGCTCAGGTTTCCTATATGGTTGCTTTAAAGTGTAATGTAACAAATATTTTCACCATGAACATCTCTTATGAAAGTCTTTGAACAAAGTGCAATGAAGATTTCCACAATAGGTGTTAAGAACAACAAATTTATTGGGGAGGTGTGTGTTCTGTGTTGTCAAGTTTGAATAAACTTAGAACAACCATAACAGGATTTTCAAGGTAAGTGAGATATTTAAGGAGTAGTTTTACCAGTTCCACTCCCCCAGTCAGTTTCCATGGCTGAGCATGGACTCAAACCCTGTTCTCCAGAGTCCTAGTCTGTCACTCTATCCACTACAGTACACAGGGGTGGGGTTGTCACTAAAATTAATTTTAACAGACTGCGATTTTATGAAAATGTTCCAAGCTCTGAGCATAAGCAATTCTGAAAAACAAGCAGTTGAAGCAAGCTGGTCTTAAAGAAGATCCATTTTTATGTCACATCTAGTTGCTTCTGAATCACAGAAACCCTGTCCATCAGTAATCTCCAAAAGGTCCTGTAATGAGCAGTCCCACTCAGCCCGGTGAACATTGTCTTCCTGTTGTGCATCTAACAAAGTAGGATAGCCTCAATTCCATCAAGTTTACTTCTAGTGAGAGAGGAGGCATGGTTTGAACTGGAACACATTTAGTTGCCCTCATGACAATCCATGACATTCATCAAGCACTTCAATTGCCAAGCCTAGTCAGTTTTCAAGAATATAGACTGTCATCTTGTCCTTTGCTTCAAGCAGCAAAAGTCTTGCGCCAGCCCTGCATTATAAGCAACATAACTTGCGAGCCTCCAAAAATCCATGGGAAATCAGGAAGTGAAGGTGTCAGAAAATGACGAAGTCAAGATCTTGTGGGATTTCTGTATTCAAACTAATACACATTTTGAACATAACACACCAGACGTAGTAGTAGGAGAATGAAGAAATGTCTGTATCATTGACGTTGCAATTCCAGGGGATGACAATGTTGAAAATAAAGAATTGGAAAAACTAACAAGTACAGAGACCTGGGAATCGAAACATCTCACCTCCAGAAGAAACACACTTCAGTTTGATTTTTGCTCCACAAGAACAAGCACTCCAAACCAACCTCATGAAAGCTAAGATCCAAGGAATTAGTGCTAACAGCTAATGTCAACTCTGCCAAGAAAAAGATGAAACTGTGTCACACCTCATCTGTGAATGTCCAAAGATTGCACAAACAGATTACAGTTAGACATAATAAGAGTGGCAAAGTTAGTGCACTGGTCATTATGCATAAAATATAACTTGCCGATCTCCAAAAACCCATGGGAACATTATGTAGAGAAGGTGAAGAAAATGAGGAAGTCAAGATCTTGTGGGTTTTCCAGATCCAAACGGGCAGACACCTTGAACATAACACACCAAACATAGTAGTAACAGAACGAAAAAATGTCTGGATCATTGCAATGCCAGGGGATGCCAGAGCTGAAAATAAAGAATTGGAAAAACTAACAAAGTACAGAGATCTGGCAATCGAAACATCTCTCCTCCAGAAGAAACACACTTCAGTGGCCCTCGTAGTCATTAGGGCTTTGTGAACAATGTCAAGAAATTTCACACAGTACTATAAGCAGTTGCAGATCTCAGAAATCACACAATCAGAGCTACAAAAAACGGCAATATTAGGAACAGCATACATACTGCATCAATATTTAACAGATACTTAGGTTTTTGGTTAAAACTTGTATCTGTTATATAATACCAATCAATGTTTTTATAATTTTGAGTGTGCCTGGAGTTTAATAATAATAATAATAATAATAATAATAATAATAATAATAATAATAATAATAATAATAATAATAATAATAATAATAATAATACATGCCTGGAATGTAAATGAAAATCCGTGCCTTTTTTTAGAGTTTAGTTTAAATGCCCTCAAGCTAGCCATGCAGAAAATGCTACACATTTCCAGGACTGAAGCCTATTTTGGCACTGAAAATTGCAGCTGCTTGGCAACTCGGAAAAACAAGTCGCTTTCATCTGTTTCTTGCCAGTATTTACACACTTAACTTTTTCATGCAGCACTTCTCTTGAACCCAGAGATAAATACACACTCGTAAAGGCATATGAGCTAGTCTTTAAATACATAAAACCCGTTCCAGCAAGAGCTTTGAATAGACATGCTGATCTCACTGGAATTGTATTTTTTTAGTGGAAATGTATATAAGTGGAAGCAGGTTAGATCCTAAATAAAGGGCCTTTTTTCGTTAACACCCCCCCCCCCCCCCAATCTTGTGTTTTCATTTTGGGTGTTTTTCATCTTCTCTTTCCCATACCCAAGAGGAAAAATGTCTTAAACCTGTCCTTGGTTTCTGAAATATTTTTTTCTAAATCATTTCAATGGCAGCTACTTCAAGTGTATTAAAGAGGAGCAGAAAAGTTCCCCTTTAATGTGATTTCCCTCATAGGAATATTACTCTCATGTCAGACAAACAAAAATAAACAAAACTTTTTTCTGATCCTTAGTCACCTTAGACCTGAAGCTGGATGTACCGAAAAGAAGTCTGTCTGTCTTTCTAGGAAAAGAGAGACACACAGAAAGAATCAGCCATGCTTTCTGTGTCTGCTCTCCAACTCTTTTGAGTTTTTAATGATTTGGATAGTGTGGGTAGTGGAAACAGATGCTATCAGAGCTGCATTTTGGCGGCCGATGAAGCAGCAAAGGCTAACATATTCATGCTGTTTGCAAACTGTAATACACCACGGTTCATCGTTCCAAAATACACTGAGGCAGTATAGAAGGTTTCCAGCATTTGTTGATACTCAGTGATATCATTAATATCTAAATATACCTTTGCATTACCGAGGAGGGGGGAAAAAGAGCACATAAAACACTTTGGAATGCATGAAAATATTTAGGCAACAGTCAAGGAAGTGCAAAGAGGCTTCCTGCTTTATAACTGTAAGAGACATTAGGCAGCAGGGAGTCCCCGAGATGGATCAGACTATTTTTTAGACTCCCATTGGGGGAGAACTGAGGAGTAAAACAGTCTGGATAAAGGTTATATGGGATGGGGTGGTTTTTTGGCTTGTCTCTGCTTTCTCTTAAATACAATTTCAGAGAATCAGAGGGGACAGGAAAAGACGAATTACACACCCCATCTCAGGAAGAATTTCAAGTAAAATTAAAGCTAACGGACCCACTTAAGCTGGTTGTGATTAAGCCTTCTTGAAATTCACTTGAGAGACTATTTTGTCCCACTGCTTTCAGTGGGACTTCAGCTTGTCTCATTTAGGTGGATTGAGGCTAATGCCTAAACCTTTATGGATCAAGGATATACTTTGAACTCCTAATACGTCTATTGGATGAGGTACTGGTAGAGACTAAGTGGAAAGGAGAGGCCTGTAAAATTTCACTTGTAACAATCTGCATAGTTTTCATCTCTGAAAGGAAAGCTTAGACCATAAGGGCTTATGAAACCAAAAACTTAACAGATACATATAAGTCTCTGGACACTCACACAAGCCACAAGATTTAAGATTTTCCAGTTCACAGTACCCTCAAAAAACCCTTATAGCCTGACACACTCTTGAACTTTTGAGAATTCTATATATTGAGGGAGTGCGTAGACATTAGGATAATTTTGAACACAGTGGACAATCTTACTGCTCACATTGATGGGGTAGAATGTAAAGCCCTGTGTATGCTTCAAAACCCATGTGAGTTTAGACTAAGCACCTTCTATTTCATAAGGCTCTTCCAGATGGGGAAAAGTTTCACTTCTCTTTTCCCCAGTTTGGCCCCGTTCATTCTGAAGGAGCAGAGGCCTTACTGGAATTCATGTCAAACTGTACTTTTAAAAGCAAGCTATCAGAAAATTGCTTGCCCCCCCCCCTAAGAAAATTTGAAATGTTTGCTTAAAAAACGTTAAAAACCAATCCCCTGCCACAGCTTCTCTCCCTGCCCCCCGCCCATATTCTCACCTGTGTGTGTCCCATGCCAACTGATCACAAATTGAAAGCTTCCTACTGGGAAATTATAACCACATAAATTAATGGGAAGTACTCTAGCACTATAGTCTGCCCCAATCCAAAACAAAGTAAATAAATAAACCATGTCTTCAGGAGAGAAGACACTCAAAATTACAGGTTTTATCACTGGAAATACAGAGAAAAGCTGTATGTTGTTTGGATGGCAGGAAAAATGTCAATATCATCCATGACAAAGTCCTTTACAGAGAAAACGCCTCCTGCTAGAAGAACACATAGGCAAAAAGTTAGAAACTCCTTTGCTTGCAAAGCCATCAGTTCTGCCATCTGAGTTTAAATCTCTGCCAAAGGAGGACCTATAACTTGCCAAAGGCAATGCTTCTTGTGAACATTTTATTTTATGCTATCACTAACTAATAGTTGCCTGAATACTTTAAATGCATGGAAAGTGGGTGAGCATAGTCATCTCTGTTGCTGAGTTCCATGCATTCATCTGGAACTATCCATCAGTCCCAGACTTGTACAGTATGTGCACAAGAGTTAAGTGCATATTAAACAAAAATTGAGGCTAAAAACAGGAGTAGTGCATAGAATCCTTGTTTCAAATAAAGATACACAAATACAAATATACAAAAACACACAAAGATATGTATATGCTGACATAATTGATCATACTAGAGGAAACCTTTAGGTCTATCTCTTTACAGAGTTGTCTCCATGAATAGGCTAAAGGTATGAAGTAGGAGGCTATGTCTGCTGACTCTATTCCCGGTGTTGAGTGCCAAGCCAGCTCCACTCATCAACATAGTTACATGTTTATGCAACCCAGTATTGTGGAGGAAGGCTCCCCTTTTCAATCATGATGCTGAATGGAGCCAGCAAGAAGGAATACAACACCCAGGGTATGGTCAGCAGACCTAGTCCTGCTTCTTCACTATGCATCTGGCCATGACTGAAGACAGCATAAATGTGCACAAGGCTCATGGTATCATGCATGCTTGCTTTAAATGGCTTGTAGTGATTGCTGTGTAATCTTAGAGGCAAACCACAACACTCAATTTAAAGAAAGAAATGTTTAATCTTCTTCTGCAGTGTGTAGAGCTGGAGCTCACAGTGGGTCCTTGGGGGAGGGGCAGAATTGGACTCTATAGTGACCCCATGGACCAGAGCACGCCAGGCCCTCCTGTCTTCCACTGCCTCCCGGAGTTGGGTCAAATTCATGTTGGTAGCTTCGATGACACTGTCCAATCATCTCATCCTCTGTCGTCCCCTTCTCCTCTTGCCTTCACATTTTCCCAACATCAGGGTCTTTTCCAGGGAGTCTTCTCTTCTTATGAGATGGCCAAAGTATTGGAGCCTCAGCTTCAGGATCTGTCCGATTTCCTTCAGAATGGATAGGTTTGTTCTCCTTGCAGTCCAGGGGACTCTCAAGAGTCTCCTCCAGCACCACAATTCAAAAGCATCAATTCTTTGGCGGTCAGCCTTCTTTATGGTCCAGCTCTCACTAGAGAGAGAGATAGTCCTGGTAAATTATTTATAAATTGCTAACTTGGTTTGGTTTACTGTACATTTTTAAAAAATCATCAGACATCAATGAGGACTAGAAGCTCCTTTATACGTGAGAGTATATGTTTCCAATATGTTCATTTGGGGTTGCAGATATTTTGTAGCTGACTCTACACTCACATGCTGTAACTTCCAGGAGGTCTCACACTGCCTTTCATGTTTGCCTGCAAAGCATAAACATATCCCTAGATCATGTTGACATTATTGATAGCCTCACAGATGAAACATCAGTGATGATAAACAAGACAAGGCATAATTGGTTTTTGCTTGTGCAGGGTGGGTTTGGGAAATCAATATATATACCCATTGGGGCAATAAGAAAAACACTTGAGAATGAGTCAATATTATTTTAAAGTGACTCCAAAAGTATAACCAATGACAGAAAACCAAAAGCGAAGGGGAAAATGACCCATGCCTACATGGTGACATCCTTTTGATGGTTCTGGAAAGATGCTGCAATTGATATTATAGCTATAGGGGATTGTTATTATATTTTACTGGAGAAACACTGCAGAGAAATAAAATAGCCTTTTTAATTGAAGAAATCAATGTCTTCATCACGTATGCTCACAAACAGTACCTTACGAAAGCAGCTGTTCAGATTCTTGAAAGGGCTCAGCAACCTGGCATTTGACATTTGAGAGAAGATTTACTTGAAAGCGTAGTTGGGGGAGGCATTGGGAATAAATGAAACAGATTCTCAAACAAGTTAGCAGAGCGTAAGAAGGGTTTAGGGAAATAACATAGGTGGCACATAGTGGCTCAGAAAATTACATTTCCACAGAACTTTTGAAGGCAAAGAAACTGTACCCCTGAAAACATGAACCACGCTACCAACTGAGCCAATTGTTAACAATGCAGTAATTCTGCTTCAATGTCGGCAGATCAAACTCCTATTTTCCTGCCCACACAGAAATAAGAAATGATGACCCTGATTTGCGGAAGGGGGCAGAGATATTTCTTAGTTATTTTTTAATAGGGATAGGCAATACCTTTAAGACAAATGTGTCAAAATAAACTAAATCAGGGTATGTGTGCATTTCTGAGAAAACCATGTAGAGCAAAGAGTTCAGTGGTATGAAAGGGGTAGAGCTACACACCCATGGATGTCTCGTGTTAAATGTGGCATTCACAGATTGTTCTTAGAAGTGGGGAAAGGAAAAACTCAGGAAGATAAAACAAATGTTCTTTACTTTAGGAATGAGTCTTCACTACCTTTTCTGCTGGAAAAAAAATCACTGATTAAATCATCAAAATCTTAAGACCACAGCACCACCAATTTTAGATTCTTTAGAAGAGGAAAGCATGGGGCAGAGAGAACAGGCAGACAGTGTAAAGGAGCAGACTCCTTGCATTGCCCTTTTGGAATGGAAAGGAAGAAAACTGTGTTTGTTGCCTTTTTAAAATCACTCATTCACTCCCTTCCTGATTCTGCCTTAAGAAGGTGATGGAGCTTCTCTCCTGGTAGATGAGGAAACAGGTGAAAAATAAAAATAAAACAGAGAACCCGTGTGTGCAGACTGCCCTCCTGTCCGGCTTGCACCAGTCAGTCCATGACCTGGCCTAGTCATTTGCATTTCCCCATTTGCAGGAAAGGGGGGCTTCACAGGGAACCAGAAATATAGAAATCAAGCTCACCAAGAACCAGGAGAAAGATCTGATCAGAGTGTCACTCAAAGGGAAAAAGAATGGGTTAGCCCTTTTTGATGTGCTTTTTATTCGGACAGATCATGTTGGGTAGGGGGTCTGAATACCCCTATTTCTTAGTTTTGGCTTGGATTCTTAGAAAAAAGGGCATGTCTGCAAGGATGTGGGGGAGGGGAGTCAGTGTCATATTCACTATATCTCTCAGAACCCTGCCAGCATTCTTGTCCTTGTCAAACTATGAGTAGGGTGGTGAAATCATTTTTCCTCTCTTGAAGATTTGTGGATATTTTAATACACATTTTCCTTTGCTGCAGACATTTTTATCTATTTTCCCCTACTGACAAGTATTTGTAGACATATTGCAACTATGATGCCCTTTCAGTCATCCATGTTTGATAAATTGTATTTTCAAAGTGTGTCTGCTTTCTTGCTTATTCACACCAAAGCTTAGAAGAGTTACTCTCTTATTTTAACCGTAGTGTCCGGAACAGAGGTTAGAGACCTTCCTCTTTAAAAAAAACAAAAAACACTACAATTGTCAGAATTGTAGTGCTGTAGTTTCCAACCTTGGCTCCCTAGGTGTTTGGGGACTAAAACTCCCAGAAGCCTTCAGCACTAGCTGTGCTGGCCAGGATTTCAGGGAGTTGTAGTACTAGAAATCTGGGGACTCAAGGTTGGGAACCACGGCCCTAGAGCTATGGGAATCTGGGAGTTTGTAGTCCAAGCAACAATAATAACGATAAAAGTTTCCCATCTCTGTTCCAGAATCCCTCAAGGAGCTGAAGGTATCTGGGTCCAAAAATATATATTTTCAATGTTCTACCATTGTTGTTGTTACGTGCCATCAAGTCACCTCCAACTTATGGTGACTCTATGAATGAGTGGTTTCCAAAATTACAAAACTGATACTTTGGGCATACCATGAGAAAGCAAGAGTTTCTGGAAAAAGACAATAATTCAGGGGAAAGTTGAAGGCAGCCCAAAATTGGAAGACCAAATATGAGATAGATTGACTCCATCAAGGAAGCCACAGCTACAACTGCACTGCTCAACTCTTGTAAACCCAAGGCTGTGAAAGTAGAAATATGATGCTGTGAGATAGCTTTGCAGATACCCTGGACTGCCAGAAAGACAGACAAGTGAGTCCTGGATTAAATAAAGCTTGGGCTGTCTCTCAAGGCAAAAGATGACAAAACTGAGGCTGTAATACTTTGGGCATACCACGAGAAGGCAACAGTCGAGGATTACATCTACTATCTCATTTCTTCCCCCCGCCCAATAAAACGATCGGTAGCAATCCAGTAACAAGAGAATCAACGATTCTTCTCATTGCTATGTCACTGCTAATTTGTTGCAATGGGCTCCCAAGGAAGTTACCACAGCAATTAGCTGCCTGAAATTTGCTCATTTTTGCTTTTCAAACAAACCTGTTTTGGCAGCAAAACTGACTTAGGCAGGCAAGGAGAAAAATTACCCCCCCTCCAAAAAATCTCTCCCACCCCAGCTGTCTCAGCTATAGTGTGTATACGTATCACAGCTAATTCCTCTTCTTCCATCTGTATGCTCCAGGCAATAAGCCCCACCAGTAAACCTTTCACCTCTCACATTTTCTATTCAAAGGCTGTCAAGGCAGATGGCAGTAAATGCCATCTTTATTGAATCATGATCCTTTAGTACTTTACCAGAAATAAGCAAGTATTAATCAAAGTACAAAAAGTTTGCGGAAGTCTTCTTCTTCTTCACCCACCCTTAAAAAAAAAGAAAAAGGAAAAAACAGTGGCATTTTCCAAGCCTGAAGAGAACAACTGGGCACGCTACTTAGAAGATTTGCTGCTGAGCCTATATATGCTCTCCCTGGATCTTGATGCAACTCTAAATGTTGTGAACATTCATTCAGTCACACTGCTGGTAGGCCTTTCTAGGATGTATGTATGTACAGCAGGCTCAGTCTCTCATACATAATATACGCTAAACCCCTTTGGCTTTTTCACTTCCCCTGCCCTTTGCCATGTTCTTACTCCTTCCTTCTCATATCAACTTTGTATTTCTTATTGCTGGTGTTTGTTTTTGCCTGGTGGGAAGAGAGAGCTGTTCTTCTTCAAAGCAGAATCCTTGGTAGTCCCCCACCACCACTAGCCATGTTCACCACCTCAGGAACGGACACAAATATCAACCCAATTTTTACCTTCTGTATTCAGTGCAGTCATAAAAAAATGAGTAAATCCAGTTTGTGAAAGAGAGGGAAGAGTGTGATGTTTGATAAAACCTACAGCATGTAGACTTAAGTTGGAAGCTCATATTTTGCTGTATCCAAAACAGGAAAGGAGTTCTAAATTTCTAAATTCAGCCCAAGTGCAGTTTGAAATCATTCTGCAACCTTCTACGGTCCTCTGGAGCAGATTTTCCAAAGGCCCAGGAGCTAATCGTATCCTATCCGTTCCTGGTCCCCTGGCTGCAGGAGTTCTGTGGAGTGGTGGGCACCATTTAGATTTCATCTGGGATGAACATAAGACAATTATGTATTTTTTAAATATATATATATAACACAAAAAACTCACAATTGAATATAGAACAAATAAAATTGTATATAAAAGTTATTCACTAACAATGTCATAAACATAACAAGCAATATAACATAATATGCTCCCCCACCACCACTGGGACTAATTGGAGATATAACCAAATTTCTACCCACACAAAGTCCCCTCCCCTTCCAGAACTGCATTGAGTCATGCTGGTGCACAAACGTTTTCCTTTATTAATACATAATCTATAAACAACCCCCAAATATCTATAAAAATGTTCTTATCTAAAAAACCTTTCTTAACCTTATGATTACATGTCAATTTATCATTAATAGCTACAGTATGTCCCAAATTTCTTTATACCATTCATTTAACTGAAAATCATATTTTACTTTTCAATGCCTTGCTATTATTAATTGTGCTGCTGTTAATAACTTTGGTATTACGACAATTATGCATTTAAACTTCTCATCTTGTAGAAGTTTTGTTAACCCTACTGCTTCCAAAGCTGGGAGAAACTGAATACATGAAATTTCTGTATTATTACATCTCCAGGTCAAGGAGTAAGCGTACTAGCTGAATACATACATCATATATCTCTTGAAAGCACAGAACCATCATCAAAAAAATACCCTTTAACTGGACATTTCCAAACTTGTGACCACATACAAGAAGAATGTGTTTTACTATGACTCTTCTTAATATAGTGCACATTATAGTTTTGAAAATATATATTTTCCAGCCATGTTGGCTTGGAGACTCTGGAAGTTGTAATCCAAGGAAGTAACTTTTCCAAGATCTGAATCTAGCCCACATTTCCATTCTTGTTGTTTCCTACCTGGTAATCTATGCAAAGAATCATGTTTGACTTGGGTGGATGTTATCCCACAGATAATATATTTTTCAAGAATTATTACACCTCCACAATGGACCTACCTCGAGATCTCCTTTACTGGCAATTTCTTGCACAGAAGATTCTGAATAGTGATGCCATTTCGTTTATTTTAATAATTTAATATTAGTAGAACATCCTCAAAGTAAATGCTGAAACATTAAATGAAATATCCAATCATCACTTTTAAAAAAAACTTTTAATAATAAAATTGAATGTTAATATTTGAAACGAATACCTTAGCAAAGGGCAGAATGAAAAGATAACAATTCAAACCATAGCTTCTCTAAATGATTTCCTTACATTGCTTGGTAAAAGCATGCAGGCTGGAGCAAAACCCGGGTAATGAATTCCGTTAACACTGAGCTCGACACTAAAAGGGCCATGGCAGAAGTCCCCTGCTTCACTTGCCTTCTGATGGTTGTGTAATCCCTGGAAAGCAGAAAGAGAGCTGAAGTGCTAGGTCCTTTTGTCCTATACCAGCCACTACTTCTCACTGGATTTTTCAGCAGTGATGCTTTATGGTAAAGTGCCTGTAGGTAGCCCACTGACTTCATGCAATTTTACTGCAAAGCACTGGGATTTTTGGATTCTGTGAAAAATTTTGGGCACTGATTTGCTGCATCACTATCTTGGAGGGATGGGAAGTGTCACATAATTTTGAAGAAGCTTTATCAAAATTTTTAGGAAATAGTCCCATTACTTATATTGCCCTCCCCCAAGTAATGATATTCCTTGGATTTTCCCAAATAATGTTATAATTAATTAAAAGGTCTTTGTTCCCCCAGGAGTGTCTCCACAACAACAGGTAAAGTCGCTCCTACATGTGATCATTTGCTATGTGTTGACATAAATTTCCCATGATGGAGAGCCATTTCAATACTCTTCTCAAGGTTCCATGTGTCATGTGTAGGTGGCACTCAGCCTGCCACCTCACTTCATCTCAATCTCATTTTATTGTCCCAATAATCCTGGCAGTTAGGCTAGGCTGAATGTTGTGCCCAGCTCTCGAACTCCCAGTAAGTATCAGGAATCGGTGAGGATTTAAACCTATATTTTTGCATATTGAAATACAACACTTTGGCCAAAGTAATACAATGACTCTTAGTATTTGTACCAAGCACTGTTTTCCCACACAAACAAATAGCCCTCTATCCATACAGAAGACTGTACTAGACATAGTGATGGGGAAAAACATTTACAAATAATGAATTACTTATAATTAATTCCTTCTTCTGGTAATAAATGTCTATTATGTGCAACTGTAATTTTAGAAGTACCATGGTCACACACCCCAGCCCAGTTCATGCCTGCCGATGTTAATGAAGGACAACTCCCCTCTTTCTTTCCTGTGTTATTCATAATGTTTTATTGCCTCATATACTGACAAGGTGCAGTTTCACTAAATGGTGGTGAAGAAATAGATGAGAGGGTTCAAATACCAGCCTTGCTCTGTAGTGGGAACAGATTAGCTTGGAGGGCAATGTGTATTTTGTGCCAAAGTAGTAGAGACACCTAGTATGGTGTAGTAGATAGAGTGATGGACTAGGACTCCGGAGACTTGGGTTTGAATCCCTGCTAAGTCTGGGAAAGTCACTGGGTGTGTGGAACTAGTAAAACTACTCCTTGGATATCTCATTTACCTGGAAAGCCCTATTAGGGCTGATATAAGTTTGTTCTGACTTGATGGCACATAACAACAGTCACATGTAGCACTCAGAGGCTGAAATTCAGTAGTAAGCTAGAATAAACCCATTGAATCAATGGAACTTACATAGATGGTGACTCACCCATCCTACTCATTCAATAGGCCTGCTCTAGTGCAACTTACCATTGCATTTCAGCCTGAAACCGTTTAAGTATCTGAAAATTAACTATTTGAAAATTTATGGAAAGCAGGAAATAAAGTAACTTTTAATTACTAATTAAAAGTAATTATTTTTAAAATTACTTTAGAACTTTGGAATTATAATTAGTCAGTTTTAAGTAACCATCCAAGCATTAAGTAGATATTTTTCAGACTCTGCCCAAATCACTGCAGTATGTTTTCTTATTCATAATCTAATCAAGTGCCAAGATTAAAATACTATGAGATAAAAGCATAGGATGGATGTATAAGTGTAACTGAGCAAATAAGACTAGCATATTAAGAGGTTTTCCCTCTCTAAAATACCACACATCTCTTTTACAAATGTTAGTTCATTAATGAGCAGCCAGGTAATGTATTTGTTGGGTACTCCAGATTGGCAGCCTGGGGGTAGTGATGGCCTAAAAGCTCTTTCGCTTCATGATGTTCTAGGAACTGTACAGATTGCCAAGGAAGGTAAAAAATGCACAACAAATGAAACTGAAAGTGGCTAGACATTCACTTCCCATTTTAAAAATGTGCATTCAGAATTATTAAATAATGCAGGGGTTTTGTGATTAATTTAAAGGGTCAATCACCATTCATGGAGGACTCCAGGAACTGAAATTCTTTATTCTTTTTTTTGGAGGGGGGGCTTGGTAAAGAGTACAACGTGGATGAGATATGGGTTGGGTGGATTGGGAAACCCTACACACATGCGTCTTTGGGGAATGCATGTAGCTCTAGGGTCACATCTGTCCACCTTTGCCCAAACCTTTGTTCTACTCCCCTAATCCTAGCTGGAAGCATGGTAACAGTGACTGGAGGTCTCCCTGGAAACTTATGTGTGAGACTTAAATTCATCCCTATCTCCACACTACACTGATAGCTGCAATGGAAATCAACCATGCTCAGTGATATCCTGGGCAGACCTGGTGCATCTCATTTACAAGGAACCAAATGTCCATAATATGAACTTGGGCACAATGAGAGATTACATTGCTCAAGTCTCTGTACACCTCAATCACTGCTGCATAGAGTTGCCAAGTCAGCAGCATCCCATGAAATTTCAGGGTGAAAATCTGAGACTGGGATAGGCCCTTGTGATGTCACAGAGACAGGGCAGGCAGGGGTTGAGAGAAGGAAGTTGTTCCCCAGGCTGTGCAACAAGAAAGCTCAAGAGTCATGACTTGGGTCCTCCATTCCCTACCTCGCCTGAAATGATGTGATGGCTGCCCCAGCCCAAAGTAAAACAGTAATGGGGGAGACGACTGGAGAGTGAGCAATAGGTGCATGTGCTGTTGTGCTGAGCTGGTGGTTCATGGCACCCTCTGAGAATGTGTGGAAGAGCTGAAATGTTCAAATCACCTTATACACAAAAATTGGACAAAATTAGATGCCAAATAACCTTATCTTTGTCATTGGGCAATACTTAACCATGGAAGTCCAGTAGTAAAACAGCATCTTCTAGTAGGCCTGAGAGTGTTAATCTCCCCTTCATTGCAACCTCTCTGCAAATCCTGAAAGCCAGCTGTAGAGGACTGAGAACCTTGAAGGGCTACTTTTCAGGCAGCATGGAGAACTGGAAAGGCAAGACAAGGGAGAAAGAACTTCTAAAGGTTCTGTGAGCAGAAAACTGGTTTAGCCCACTGACCTTAATCTTACCTGGTAGTTTTTCGTTTATTCTGTTTTCATTCCATATTCTTCTAAATTCTGCATGAGATGATGCAGCCTGTTAAGAGCAGAGCAGGAGGGACTGTTTGAGGAGCTGACGGGGAAAGGGTCCCAACATCTGCAAACCACCCTTTCAGGGGTTTTATACGTTGTGTACTCAAGAAGGCTGCAAAACAGAACTTGAATGGTTCCCCCTCCCAACCCCTACTACCACTGACCAAACTAGTAGGGGGATTCTGGGACTTGCAATCCATAATGGCAGTTATCCCTAACTTTGCTCCAAAATATGGACTTTTGACCAAATGATGAAAACATTCAGACCAAAAAATTCTAGACCAAAATGCACTTTGACAGAAGCAAATCACTTAAGCTGAAAAGTTATGCTACGGAGAAAAGATCAAAACCACATTCTATATGCCCTGAGTCTCCTTCACGTGATCCCATTTCATAAACGAGTTTAACATTCTAGCAAGGGGGTAGGGAAGAAATTCCAAAACATACAGATGAGGTTTGAGTTTTTGCTGTTTCTGGATTGTTTATGGCTAATTACACCGCAAAAGAAATCAGGCTTGCAATTAAATTATAGAATAAATTAGATATAGAATAACATAAACAGAACTTTTATTGTACAATGAAAGAGGTTTTCAAGCCATCACAATCCATGTCTGAAGGGAAACGAGACTTATAGATTTTTCAAGAGTGGGAAAATACCCTGACTTCATTAAATAGTCCTACCAAATATACAAAACAAACCTTGATTGCTAAGGACAACTTGAGGGTGAACTCCAACCTCCAGTAGTCTTTAGTGGATAGAAACAAACACAAGAATTTCCTGTATATTTATTTAAGTGTATTTTAACAAGCTCTGGAGATTTTCCTCATATGAAGTTACACAAAATATGCTGAACACTGCCATCTTTGAAAGAGGATTCATAGAACAGACATATTTCCTACATTAGTTCTGATATATGTCTAGATTAAAACAGTAGATAAATGGCATCTAATATATGCAAAAATAAACAAACCAAGATTGAAATGCTATTCCTTTTTGCTAAACTATGAATATCTTATTCAGCTAATATCAACTGTAATTTCAGCTAAATTACAGTCTCTCTGCATTGCCAATGTTACAAAGCTATTAAACATAATAAGATTAAAAGTGGTCTTTGTTACCACATGTGCCTTTTCACCTTCTTCTTCTGTTGTTTAGAATTTTAGATTATGAAAAACACACAAATGTTAGCAAAAAAAACAAGTAAAAAGAATCTAATGTACATTTTTCATTAATATCGATAATTAAACTTCTAGTACTGATCCAGAACTTGGAAGTAAATAGTTATTTCTTGGGTTACAGATACTGTTAGAGATGCAATGTTACTTTTTAAGTATAATGAGTGACATCATAGTTATTTTTAGTAATTTAGTTACTTATAAAATTCTTTTTAAGGCTTTACTAGGGGCATTTTGAGAGGAACTTTGAATATATTAATCCATTTTCCTATCAGCCCTCAAGGCAGACAAGTATTCTGTGGTTTCGTCTGTTATTTTATATATATTTGCAAGGTGCAATATCAGAGTGGGCCACTAGAGGGAATCAAAGAGTACTTCCCATCATTTTTCTAGCCTGGTATAACAACAATATAATACACTAAGAACACAAAACACAACAAGTTACTTGTGTAAGATCTGAACAGTGAGAACAGTGAGCTGACTGCAAGAAATAATGAATAATGCAACAAACTGCTTTTCAGATTAACGTTCTGAGGCCAGTAGCTAGAAGACTCATCAACCCAAATTGAGTTCTTCAGCTATGTGTGGCAACTTGCCTAGGCTCAAATAAAACTGCCTGGCTTTGTTAACTGTCTACAAGAGGGGGGAAATGTCGAGGTTTTTGGGTCTCTGCAGGCCATACCATAAGATCCGCAGAGTGTATTTAGTTTAGCAAGTTGGGCCAAGGATGTGAAAACCTGTCAGCTTCATTTGCATTGCATTTCTCTGAGTCCCACCAGCATTCTCATTCTTTCCAAGTTGTATATGAGGTCAGAAGACTTCTTTTTTTATTCTGCCTAGAAACTGCTGTGTATTTTGGTTGTGTACTTTCCCCTAATTTACACATTTGGTACACTTTTTTCTTAGCATTTTTCTTCAGGTACACTCTTCTACCCCTTTCCTCCATTGAGTAAAGTGTGCTTGTGTGCCTTCTTCAAACATATGAATTGTGTACATTTAACAGCTTACATGTCACTGAAGCTACCAACATGAATTTGACCAAATTCCGGGAGGCAGTGGAAGACAGGAGGGCCTGGCGTGCTCTGGTCCATGGGGTCACGAAGAGTCGGACACGACTTAACGACTAAACAACAACAACAAACAGCTTACAGTATATTTTGAAAGGAGGGAAAAAGCAGCTGATGTACATGGTGGCTTCCCAATGAGACGTAAATGGAAGAGACACACGTGCTGTTCTGATAACAGTATAATGCATGAGATAAATCCGTAAACACAAAAGCAAAACTCTTTGATTCACACGAATTTCTTGTGAGGCAAAGTTTTAGAAGACTGAACAGAGAGAATGTTATCTATTATCTGCTCCCACCTGTTAAGTTTTGTCTTTGCCTCAATAATATGTTATGAAACATGGATTCAGTCACATGGACCTTTATGCTTTCTGCACATGCAAAAAGAACACAGGTACCTTTGGCTTTTTGCCACTGAGCTCTGGTTAGAAGGGGAAAAAAATGAATATACAAAACCTAAAGATATAAACTTGTTCTTGAAAGCAGTTAGTTGGTTTATTAAGAAAGGATGTAAAATGAATTTAAATCACACATGAGGGAATTAGCATTATCAGTCCATAAATCATTAATACAGAGAAGGTTAAACAAACACAAGATCACACACAAGACAATTATGTATGTGTGCATGTATGTGAAGTAAGGAGGCAGAAAGCAGGACCAGCCATACCATGAGATATAGTGCAGTGGCAGCCTCACATGGCAGAAGGTGTAATAGCGCATAATGGCAAGATACTGTGAGATAGCCCTGTGTTCTATGTTTCCTGCCCTGAACCTCTAACCCACCCCATTGCTCCTGCAGCACATAGAAAAAAACCACAATGACTTATTTCCAATATTGAAATAAGTTTCAACTATCAGCAGGGATGGGGACTCGAGTCAAGGGACTTGCTACCAAGTCGGACTTAAGTCACACTGGTGACTCAATCTGGACTCGACTCAGAGTTTTATATTTCCATTGACTTGGACTCAACTCGTGACTTGAAATTCAACCACTCTTCCCTTTTTTTCTGAGGAGAAGAGCTTGTTTTTAATAGGGACTCAGACTTGGGGCTTGGGGCTTGGTACCAAAGACTCAGGCTCGGATTTGGGACGCGGACCCAAAAACTTGCCAGCATCCTATCAGGCTGGTCAAACTCAGTACATGAAAAGGGAGGGGTGTCAGCCTATTCTGTTAGTGCCTCGGGCATCAGAATGTTTGGTTCCAGTCCTGGTGGCAAGTGTGGCACTTTACAGAGCAAGAGTGTGAACACAGCACAAATGGAAATTAGTTCCTAAAGGGAAAAGCAACTGCCAGCCCACAATAAGCTTATCTATTTTCCTAGCATTAGATGTATGGGGTGCAGAACAAAGGCCAGGGGTGTGAATTTGGATGGGGAAAAGAACAACAAGGACACAATAAGTGGCTTTGGGAAGATGATGGGAAATGTTGCTCCAGAGGACATGGCAGGCTCTGAGACAGGAATAACCTAGGAACAAAGAAATTGGAGAAAGAACCTATAGGATAAGAGATAAAAGAAGGAGAAAAGGGGGGGAATTGTTGGGGGAAAGGGAGGGTGTCTCAACACAAAAGCTTCTGATTATAGAAACTCACAATTGGTGATAGGGCAGACTATTAGGAGAGAAATACATCTTCTAATTGATAGCTCTGTGATGTTGTAGTGTTTATGTAGAGAGTCTCAGTTTTATTACTGGGCCATTATTAGATGGATAGTCACCTCAGATACCCAGCAGGTGGCTCATAAATACTTAAGCATATTCAGATTACTTGGCACAAGGCAGTCTTCATTTATGGTTTTGGTCGTCCTAATGTGATTTTCTTTCTCAAAACAGAACTAAATAGAGGTGTCAGAAGGGGTAAAATTATTAATGGACGAGAACACAAATAGTTTGTAACCTGCTGCTAAGGTTAGAAATGTCATGGTTTGTTGCCATTATCCTGCGGCCAAGGACTTCTCATAATTTCGAATGCATTTACATATCCACAGGTAGTGAGGTAAGTGACCATTACCACATGTGCTGAAGAGGAAAGGTACATAGGATGCAGTTCATTTGGTAGTGGATTGGGATGTTGTTGTTTTTCCCTTTCCTCATCCCGTGTGCTTTGAGAGCTTTTAAAGTAATTTCCTGTCATGTATGCACAATATGTGAAGAGTGCATCAATTCCTTACCACAGAAAGGCCTAAATAAATGACATTCAAATGCACACAAGCTAGTGGAATAGGAATGGTAAGAATCCTTGTGAAATCACCTGTCCCGTTCTATTTTGGCTGTCTTGACCAAATGAGACTCCTGGATGAGGAATTCTAAAACCTGTGAGATTTCTGACCTCCAGATTGTACGTAGGTATGTGTTTTCATTTCTGTACGGTCCCAGTAGTGCTGCCACTCTCTGGATAATTTACAACATGCAGATGAGACACCAGAACATTTCTTATCTCTCAGGTCCCTGTCATTTGCCCTCCGTGTCCTTTCCCCTTGAGAAGCAAAGAACACACATGTATATAAGAAACACAGAAGGGCTGTCAGATTGTTTAAAAAGAGGCAAACAAACCATCCATTGCCTCAAACTCTTGAAGATACAGCCAACCTAGTTTTTGTCAGGCCGTGGCATGATGGCACCAACTGCACTTAAAAGGGTTGCTAACACACGGAGACAGACTGCTTTAAACAAAAGACCAAATTTGAGAATGTAAACCTTTCAGCAGCAGTAAATTCCTCACCATCCTTACTGGCAGGGAGACAAATATTGCAGTTCTTCATTTTTATGTGCGATGGGAAAATGAAGGACTTATATCCTTATAATGAAATAACGTTTAGTGAAGTAGGAGAAAAATCCCCTCACTGGAAACTTTAGGGAAGGGATCAAACCAAAACTGTGGCCTCCGACATAGAAAATTCTCATTAAAATGAGAGAAAACAAAAACTTGGCTTAGCTCATAAAACTCTTGCCTCAAAGTTTAAAAGCAGCTCTGTTACCAGATAAACTCAATATTCAAATAAGTGGGCAGTCTAATACAAACTCTTTCAATAAAGATATTCCTGTCAAAATTGTGTTTTTCAAGTAAACATAAACTAAAACTAGAGGAGACTGTGCTACTATAGATCACCCAGCAGACTGTCACAGATCAGTGAGAAGTGTTTTGGAGAATGTATAATAATGTCAAGTTATATCACAGCCTCAATCATCAATCATGACATGATCAAGGCAACCTGACCTGATGTGTCTTCTGAAATATTTGAAGTAAGCCTGACAGCTCCAAGTAAATCACAGGTTCAGAAAACTTTCTGAAGGATTTTTCAGCCTTTGGACATCTTCTTTAAGCCAGATACTCTTCATGTGTAACTCTCCCAAGCAATTATAGAAGATTGTACAGCCTATCATTTCATACATGTAGTCCAGGGTGCTTCGAATTACCTAACATTTTGCTGAACCATTTGCTTTACTGCAGCCACCATAACACTAAATGTGTATAGTATGAAATGTGACCATGCCCCTCTCTATTAGACTAGTAAAGGACTCAACAGAGATCAAGGTAACTACATTTCTCCTAGTCATAGTAGCTTTGAAATCCATAAGTCAGGTTAATTAAAAAGGAACAGCAATACAGAGTTGATGATGTATCTCAATGTATCTTACATTGAGGCAATGGCTACCAAATAGAGATGGCAGCTGGAGTTAACGAGGGTCCAGCCCCTGGGGCCAGACTGTCCACTCACACATCTGGTGCCGCTGGCAACCCCTCTCTTCCTTCCAATTGCTCCGGAGTGCCGCTCAGCTAGCCATTCAGCAGCGTTGCAGGGAGACTTGTCCTTCCTCCCTCTGCCAGGAGTGGCTAGATGACCGGGAAGAGAATGGCACTTGGGAGCGATTGGAAGGATGGGCGGGGCCAGCGGTAGCAGCGGATGTGTGAGTGGACAGTCCAGCTCCAGGAGCCAGACCCTCGTGAACTCCAGCTGCACTGGGATATTTGTATTCGTATACAAATACCCCATCTCTACTACCAAATATTGCTTTTGCAACCACAAATTAATAGATTTGGTTGATATATTATATTCTCCACACTGTTGTTTTTGAAAAACAGCTTTTCAGATGGAGGATAAATATGATTATTAAACATAAAAATTAAAATCATCAGAAGTTTGCAATGGAGCCTTACCGCTTCTCAAAAAGTGCTTAGCACAGCATTTAATTATTAAAATGTAATCCACCTCCCAAAAACTGTCAGATTAACCCGAAATCACTAAAAAAACAAACAAACCCTGAATTAAAACAATTATATGAAACTATAAAAAGCAGGTCCATCAAAGAGAAAAGTCTGAACTTGGATGTTAGGTTAAAATTTTTGCTGACAGTTGGACTGTTTGTTCAATGCTAGAAATTAGAAAATGAACTAATTTTTCTATTAATGCTAAACATGAAGAAGTTTTAACTTTCAAACGAACATTATTTTATCATGAATTAAAACAACAGCAGGTGTGCTCTCTGCAAAGAACAAATGGCATGCTATTGTTTTCCTCCCAAGAAGGAAATAAGGCCTGCAACCCTTTTCAAAACTTTCTTGGTACTACTTAACTGAAGCTTTGCTTTCTTAAAAATAGTTACAGAAATATACCCAAAAGGCCAAGCTATCAACAAACCTAACATTCTCCTTGAAGTTACTCTCACAACTATCTGAATATCAACAAAGTTGCCTCCTTCTTCAATAAATTTCTACTCTTTTCCCTCCCTCTTCTTTCATCTTCTTAACACAATACTAAAACCAACTTATGTGCAACCAATAGAACTCATTTGAATATTATTATATCATCCAAAGCACTTAATTAAGTCATGGTCATCAGTTCCTAATGTACTCAAATAAGGTCAACAAATGTCCAACAAGTAAAAACAAAACAGTCAACTTTGGATTACTTTTGAATCCAAAAAGTAATATATATTTGGAAGAAAACCCAAACCTATCAGCCTCTGGACAGGATGTTCCTGGGTCGATTTGCATGACCCCACCCCAATCAACAAGCCTGCCTCCTGGTCTTGTGTTAGGAGGTTGAGAAAAAGAATGGGAAACAGAGGAGAAGGTGTTTGTTACCAAGGAGTAAGACTTTTTAAAGTCAGTGGGATTGATTTACTTCTTAATCAACATGTTAAAGTTCCACTTGGTATTTTTTAACAGATGAAAAGAGGCAGAGCAGAACATAGGTTTAGTGACCTGCATATATCCTCTTGCTCCAAAATCCTGAGTAGACAAGGAGCATAATTGCAATTTCCATTGAACTGAATGAGGTCTACTTGCAGGTATGCATGTATAAGATTGCAGCATTCATTTCTGTTAAACCCATGTTTCCAAATGTTCCAGGAAAAACGTATTGATGTACAGGATTATTTCCATTTTAAATAGAATACTTAAAAGTACATTAAGTGAGATCATTTGATGCCCCTCACATATATTTCAGTTCAAAAGATGGCTTTGTCAAAACCTCTTGAGCTATATCACAAATAAACACACTGTGGACAGTTAGTACGGTAGCCTCTTCCAACTTACTTCCCTGTAGGTGTTTTGAGGTACAGCTGCTTTTGTCTCTCTCTATCCCTCATGCTAACTGGGGCTGATGGTACTTAAAGTCAAAGATATTTTAGTGTTATCAGGCTGAGGAAGGATTGAATGTAGAGATGGGCACAAATGGCAGTTTGGCCCGGCACCTGCACAGATGTTCCACGGATGCTGTGTGCTTCCTTCTCCCGCCTCCTCCACAAGATCACCCATTCACCGGCACCAGTGCACTCCCATCCTCTGTCTCCTCCATGCGAGTCTCCACTCACTGGCAGCTCCAGGGGCTTCCCTGCCCTGCCTCCTAGTCTGAGTGGGTGGTCACTGGAGGAGGGAAGCACATGCTGCTGGTGGTGAGTGGGCAATTGTGCAGGAGAGGGAAGCACCTGTGCAGGCACTGCACCCCACCGGGCCGAACCACTGAACCACAGTTCATGCCCTTCTCTAATTCATTGTTGTATATGTTTTTTTAAAAATGTATGAAATACAGTCCAAATGTACTAAATGAGATCTGTATCTATTTAGAGCACCAGAATTTCTCCAAATCACTGACCAACAGGAGTGGAATCAATAACCAAATACGTACATGAGACAACCGAAGAGCGACAACCATAATTCCAATTGCAAAACACCCCCCACAGTCGAAGCAGCTAACGTTTGTCTTCTGATCAAGACTGCAGGCCTGGGGACAAAGATCTACTTTTCCCCCCCTGCCGTGCTCTGCTATTTTCCCCAAAGCAAAAGCTCTCTAAATAGTAAGCATCTATTTACTCCACAGGAGGGAAATACTCACTGATGGGGATTGGGGATTTTGACTGGAGAAGGAGTCAAGGGAGGGGACCAGGGAGCTGCCTTTAAGTTCTAAAAAAATGCCAAGAATCTAGGCAAAACCCACAAAATTCTGTTGTGCAATTTAACCCTTCTTCCTATGGCCTCCAGGTGCTTTAACTGCATGTCAGAGCGACTGTTTCACCCACCAATGAATGAAAAATTGCTTCCAGGTCAGAAGCATAGTAAACCCCACTGGTCAACTCCACACCACTGTCGGGCATTGTTACGTATTTGGAGAAAGACCACAGAGACTGTGCAGGCTTTGCAGTACTAACTTGAAAGAACTGGATTCAGAAATGTTGCAGTTTAGCTGTCCCGTATTTGGCAGCTGAAGGGTAGGCTGGCTCGCACAGCTTGCACCGAGAGAGGATTGTTTTTGTTTTTTCAATTTCATGTTCATTAATCATTTTAAGTCTGTGTTTGTTTTATCGCAGCAGGCCGGTCTGCAGCGACCCATGGCTCAATGGAGCCTTCAGCACGAAGCCTGCCTTTGTCTCCAGGGTAGAGAGCCATTTAGGAGAGGGTCCTTTTGAATCAACCCAGGCTCATCTTGCACAGAGGCTGCTGGATTTCAGTTTTGCTCCCCAAAACATTATTTTTCAAGCCAGATTTACATAGATTAACCCAGTTCTCCCCCCCCACACACACACACACCTGATTTGACTTCGAAAAGAATCGGTGGCCATGACTGATGGTGCTGCCTTGAACGATAGCCAAACAAGGCTGTGGTTGTTTTGCTGGGGCTGTGGTATTTGGTGTGAAGTTTGTTGTATATTTTAAGTAGAGGGTTTAGGTGAGTTGGAGACGGTGCTTTAAAGCTGAGGTTGTTTTTATTTTTCCCCTCATGATATATGGCTGTTGAAGTTTGAGGGAGAGAGAGTTTTGGTGGTGTTTGGTGGACATTTTTTTATGTTATGGTATTTTTTTTTTTTTTTTTTGTTTATAGGAACAGATGGGGTATTGCTTCATTCTCTTTCCAAAATGGGAGTCCAAGTAGTATCCACATTTTCTGGAAAAAGAAAACTCAAATCAGCGTTTTAAAAAAAATGACGTTCCTATTAATGTTACAGTTCAGACATCATATTTTGAATGTTAAGTTTTAAGAGCTTTTCTCTGGCACCCATCCACAAATGCAATGAATTTAACATTATTGTGTTAATTCCAATGTGGGATTATTTCCAAGTTCTGGTCAAAACAGTGTTAAGAAATAAGGCACAAGGCAGACTAAAACAGGTAATCAAGATTGAAATGTCAAGGAGAATAAAGAGTCCTTTGTTCCTATTGAAACAATGTTAAACTGGGAACTAGGCAACTCTCTGCAGTGTCCCAGAATCAAGAGTGTCATCACTAAAAAGATCCTTTTTACAGTAACTCATTGTACTCCACACAGTAGAAGGAGCTATCTTGTCTTAGTTTTTATTGGTATGTAAGCCACTCTGAGCCTTTTCAACTTTCACTGCATATCCCAGAGAGAGGGAAAGAGAGAGAGAGAGAGAGAGAAAGAGCTTCTAGTGAGTTTTGTAATTGTATTTGCAGATTTCAATAGCCTAGTACAGAGTTTGTGACAATGGAAGAGGAATAATCCCCCTGGAGAGACTGGCAGTGAGCAAAAACAAAAACAACTTATTGTTTAGCAAATCCATTTAAGATAGTGCAGTAAGCAACAGAATTCTAAACTTTATTATAGAAGCTTCTCATGTTACTTTCCGTCCATTCAGGTCTGCTGTTATAGTAGGTCATAGTAGGAGCAGGAAGAAGCAGGAAGGACTTAAAGAGTGAAGAAGGAAATAAGATCCTAAGAGTACCAATCTGCATACTGATTTAGAAAGGGAGGGAAATTAGAGACCTTGATGTTGCCCATCCATAGTGAGTACCTAGGTGTCTTACTGTATTCAGGAGGAACACTGGCCACCTTGCCTTTGACTTTCCTACTCATGTTAGACATTTTGCAGACTTGTTTAAATTATTGTTTTAAAAAAATCTATGCGTATGTGTGTATAAACAAGCATATGCAATATTATGCAAATCAGTGTGCTCTGTCCTGCACAAGTAGTCACACTAGCTACCTATTGTCTACTGCCCCCATGACACTGATGTAGGTTATATGCTAGATGTGTTGGTGCTTCATTCCACCACATCTTAGGGTGCCGGCGGGCATTGCTCCAGTGTCCTTGAGGTAACCTGACCCCAAGCAACACAGGGTTTAAAGCTCAAAACCGGCCCCTTGACTTGGGCCCAGGCCAACTTTGCAAAGCAAAGTTGGTAGCTGGCGTTGTTTTTGGAAGTACTGTCTTAATATCTGGCCAGACGGTTGCCTTCACTTCCAAACTTAGTGTTTTTCAAACCAGTACTAAGTCACTTCAATTTGATTCTCTACCTTTTAAAATGGCCTTATGCAAATAAAGTGTTGCTCTATAAGTTGTAAGAGACCCAAGACAGTTCACAACCTCATTTGCAAAATATTTCCATAAGAGAAGGTAACCATGTTATTCTGTTGCAGCGAAAGCAACAGTCTTCTGGCATGTTACATACGTAGTTCCCCCCTACCTTGGCATGAGGGTTCATGGACTGTGGCCCACTTTGTCAGATGCATATGGAAGTGGACTTTAGTCCATGAAAGCTTATGACAAATAAAGCATAATAGTTTTTTAAGGTGCCACAAGACTCTTCATTATTGAATTAGGTCTTCCCGTCCAATAAGATTGTCACAGGCAGGGTGCTTGAGAGTTTTGACCCCAAGAGAGGCCCAGAAAACAACCACCAGAAATCGGGCCTTCTCAGTGGTTGCCCCACAATTGCGAAATATCCTCCCGCCTGACGTTCGCCTGGATTCCTCACTAGGCACCTTTAAAAAGTTATTAAAGATGTGGATGTTCAGACAGGCTTTCCTGGAATAAACAACTACCGATGCAACAGTATCTCCGATAATGCACTAATATACATGCTGCCATATTTTATGCTATTAATTATATTAATTGTATGTATTGTGTTTTTTCACTTCGTCCTTCACTCTATTTATGATATTTTAATTTGCACTAACTTTGATGTTGTATTATTTTGTTATTTTATGGTTTTGTAACTGTTGTAAACTGCCCAGAGTGGCCCTGGCTGCCAGATGGGCGGTATATAAATAAATAAATAAATACTATTGAGTGAGGGGAAGCCATACTTATCCATCAGTTTGTTTGTACACATGAGAAAAAGAAAATCCAGAAAATGTCTTTTCAGTGCTTTCTAGTTTTACTATGTGATTTCCCCAATGGCGCACTGGAGTTTCTCTAAGCACTGCTAGAAACATTATAGTGGTCTATTATACACTGTTCTTTTCTGTTTTTCCTATCACAAAATCGTTTAAAGGAAAGCTATTTTATGTTGCTCATACAAAAAGTGTATAGTTTCTCTCCCCTCCCTCCCCATATTGCAGGTTGGTCAGGATTTCATGTTAAATGGAACTGCCTTAACCTCCATCTTGTTGTGATCCATAGGCGGTAGAGATTGTCCCAGGGTTGCCTCCAGGGTGTTATGCTAATGACTCTAAGGCTTAACATAGTAGAGAAAATTGTGTTTTTAACATAGCCCATTAGGTGTCCATTATTATTCCTTAACTACACATGGTAGGGTCCTTGATGGCAGTTGGGGCTCTCTGTGCATGGAGGCAGCATAGCCTGAGCCAGACAATCCATTTGATGATGCACTTTGCACCACTTTCCTGAGCTAAAGCAGATTTTCTCTTTGCTCATTTAACTCCGTCATTGGACAAATAGTTAATTTGAACAACCCCCCATAATGTACATCACAGTCCCTGAAATGGAAATCACTTCTTTTTTTCATTAGTTGAAACACTACTATTAAATGCAGATGTGCTAAAACAAAAAAACAAAAAGGAAAGGAAAGAGTGCACAGAGGAAGGTATCCAAGTGGAAAATGCTGCCATTTGTTGCCACGTAGAACAAATTAAAATAATGGGATCTGCTAAAGCCATTCCTGTTTGACTCGAGGTCTGTTTAGTGGCAACATTCCAGTCCCTTGAAATGTAATCCGCAATTCTGCTTGAACAGAAGGCATTGTGTGTCTCATGTCGCTTTTCATAACAGAGACATGTGTGGCATTTGAAAGGTTTGATTTTCCTTTCACAAAGAATTCTGGATCCAACTAGCACTGGTTGACATGCTAGTGGGGATGATCTAAAGAAGCATGTGTGTAGGACATGTCATAGCATTTTACATCCGCAATGTATTGTCAACATAGTATAATTGGCTAAATGAGCAGGTGTGTTGTGAAGGGGAAGGCAGGAGAGCCAAAGCCGTAACAGAAATAAAAATTGATGCTTTATTAACAATTGTCACCAATTACTTTCTGTCATCCGCTGCTACTAACACCTTCATTATGTTCCAGAATGTTTGGAATAAGAAATTCTGAATGGACTGGGAATTACAAGGAATTGTGTTGGTTTCTTTATTTTCTTTATTTAGTTGCTGCTTCACTCCCAGTGGAAGGTCCTAGGGTGACTTCAGAGAATCAGAGCTGGAAGTAACCCCAAGAGTCACTGAATCCTAGCACCACCAGAACAGGAAAATCACAACTAAAGGATCCTTGACAGGTGACCCTTTAACTTCTGTTTATTAAAACTCAAGTGAAGAAGACTCCATCACTCTCCAAGGCAGTGCATTCAACTGCTGAACAGCTCTTGCTGTCAAGATATTCTTCCTAATATTTAAGCAAAATCTTCTTTTTCGTCATTTGAATCCATTATTTCAGATCCTAACCTCTGACATTTGTGTCCCGCCACCCATACCCACCATATCACACTATTGACTATGTTTGTGGTCTACTAAGACACCTAGATCCTTTTCATATGTACTGCTGCCAAGCCTGTTTCCACCCATCTTATGTTTGTGTATCTGGATTCTCATGTCTCAACACATAACTTTACAACTTTCCAATTTTCCCTGTTGAAACTAATTTTGTTTGTTTTGGCCCTGTTCTCCAAGTTGTCTAGGTGGTCTTAATCCTCCTTGTGTCTTCAGAGGTATTAACTTCTCCTCCCAGTTTGGTGTCATCTGCATTCAAAACATTTATAAAGATGATGAACAACAACAGTCAAGGAATCATGTGGTATGGGCTGTGCCTGCGAAAGAAAGCTGGGTCAGCCAGGTAATGTTGCTTGTGATTGTTTCTGCAACAATAGATATCCGATTAGGATCACACATAATTTTGCACAAAATTAAATAAAGTGGATTATTTATAATGGCCGTGTGCACAACAGGGAGGAGATTAAAAAAAGTATTGCAACTAAGCCTCTAACTGTGCTAAACTCTTCAAAACTGTTTCAACATGGAACCTACTTAAAAAGATTGTGAGAGATCTAGTTGAGTGAGATGAAGCTAGGAATTTACAGTATGAGCGCAACGTGTTTCCTCATTTTTTTTCAAACTAATTCATCTTTGGAACAGTTTTGAAGACTGTAGTGTAGTGGGTTAAAGGCTACATGTCAGCAGTCAGTGCTAGGAAGGAGTCGTGTAAAACAAAACATCCAGTAAACACTGAGCTAGTTCTGAGCCCTCCGAAGTACATGGGGCATATTTTTCAAGCTTCCTTAACCAGGTTTCTCACCTCTGCTTCTCAGACCTCACTGTACAGTAAGTGAGGCTGCTGCAGTGTGTTCTCTCTGCCTGGGGCTTTGAAGGTGTAGACACTGCTAATTTCCTAAAGACACCCACCATCTACAGAGGCTAGCTGAGCAATGCAAAGGAAGATTTTCTACTAAGGTGCATAGACGGTAAATCTCACTCACCTTTCTTCCATGCATCCTAAAATCTTTAGCTTCCCTGTCTGCCAAGATTTGTATTCACACAGTCATTTAAGGCAGCAAGAACAAAGATTCTTGTGGCTCCTCATAGGCTATTAAACATTATCATTAGCTTTTCCAGGACTGGTACCCGGCTCTAAGAAGCAGAAGTGAGAAATCTGGTTCAGGAAGCTTGAAACATATGCCCGTGCCCCATCCATACAGAGTCAACATCTGGTTCAGGTGTTACAAGTGCATAAGGACAATCACATGATATTTCCCCTCTCTGACATGTTCCTATTTGCACAATTGGTTATGCAATAGGTAATGTGATCAGTATCACAGTCTGTACTTGCTTGTTCTGCAGAGGAGAACCTCACAGAGGGGAAGAAATGCTTACTGTTTGCGCTGAGATGTTACTTCAACATCCCACCACCTTCACAGGTGTGTTTGGTGGGGACATAGGAGAGGGCCTTCTATGTTGCTGCTCCCAGAATTTGGAACTCCCTCCCCCACAGGAGGCTAGGCTGACTCCATCTTTGCTGTCCTTCCTCAAGCAAGTGAAAACCTTTCTCTTCAAAGTACTTTATTGCTTTGAATGTGTTTTGGTATTGCTTATGTTTTTTTTAGCATAGTATTCATTTGATCTTTTCTATTATTTGTATACTTACCATTCTTAGCTTTAAATGCTGCCTTTTAATGATGTAAGTCGCCTTTTAAAGGAGAAAGTTGGGGTAAAAATACTTTAAATAAATAATAAAAATAAGAATGTATTCTTGAAGGCTTTCATGGCCAGGATCCGATGGTTGTTGTAGGTTTTTCGGGCTGTTTGGCCGTGTTTCAGAACACGGCCAAACAGCCCAAAAAACCTACAACAACCATCAATAAAAATAACAGTTTGCTTCCTTCCTTGACACCCAGAATTTGTAACCCAAAGAGGTCCCCCCACTCTGCTTAATAACGAGGCATAGTAGTAAGATATAGTAGCAGTAAGAATGCCACAGTCTTTAGTATGCAAAGCCCGAGCCAGCATTTAATGGAAGGACCCTTTTGAGGTCACTTATTCTTAGAGATGCCTTAGGTCAGAAGCAGTTGGCCTCATATAACAAATAAGTATTTGTTAGGAACCTCCTTCATAATTCTCTCTGCCTTCTGCACTGCTTGACTGTTCTTATTTACATTTCCTTAACGAATTAGCACCTTTGCATTTTGATCACACGCTCTGCTCCCCCTTTGCTTTGACTGTTTGAAATCTTTCAGTGGGTTAACTTTTCCCATTTAGTTGCTTCTGATTCTGTTTCTCTTTATTCCCAGCACACATTTTATAGAGGTTCCTCTGAGCCATTTTTAACCTCTGTTCCAATTTCACAGGCAAGGACATAAGTCTCAATCCACATCAGTTGTTCTATGTGCCATTAAAAAGCAGTATTATTGCCACATTAGCTTTCACCAGCTGAAACGAATAGTTTTATGAATTACTTCTCATTGAAATTTTATTTCTCATGTTTCTCTTTGCCTTCCCATCAGGAAAAAAAAAGTGTGGATGAGTTTGAAGGCCCCAAACAAGAAAATTATGAACCACATCATAGAAAGACATTTCTTAAAAATTTGGAATTCCATAGATAAAAATATTGCCTTCAGCTAACACATTAAATGCCAGCTGAAGAGTCTCTACAACCCTTATGGTGCAGAAGGAGATGTTGTAATGATCACAAGGAAGGATGGTAAGGAAGAATGAAATACATCTCTAGGACTATGAAGGATGATCGTTTTCAAGCCCATAAGCACTTACGATTTTTTCACCCACCATCATTTTTCAGAAACAGAGTGATGTTGCCAAAATGGATGGTTAGGCTGGATGTAATGATTCAGACCAAAGTGACAGGGCAACTGGAAATAACCATTTCAGATGCATAAAATTCCCCTAGTGATTGAGATATAAAAGAGTCACTTTTTAAGTGTTTCATTAAAATCTCAGCAAATACTATGCATAACAATTTGCAGCAAACCCATGAAGCGGCTTGTTTAATAAATGAGGTTCATCTGTAGTAAATGTCTTTGTGCAACACCAGTGGCTCTAATCAGATTTGGGGACAAATGAGTTCTGTAGATTCAGTTTATTTTGCTAATCTACTACTGCTTAGTACTCATGGCGGATGGTCAATTGATATTATTTGTGACAATGCTGAATAAAATCAGCATTGCGTGTGATGCATCACCAAGATAAATCACAATGCAGAAAGTGGGCAGATGAAAGCCTACGGCAGCACCACTTAACACATTCCATTTGATTCTCGTCCATCAGCTTCACTGTCAGTGGCTTTAAAGGTAAATGTGTGGAGTGAGTGTGTGTGCACACAAACACACATCCACCTTCAATTTAAAGCACTTGAAAAAAAAACAGAAGGCATAAATCAAAATTCTAAGATTCTGCAAGTAGCAATTATTTAGAATTATATTTTAAAAACAGTAATTGGTGTGTGTGTGTGTGTGTGTGTGTGTCCAAGTTGGTTTCTCCTACATTCAACAAAACCAAAATTCTTCCTGTCCTGAATGTGCAATTGGAAAATGTTGGTAGATTTTTAAGGAATCAAAAAATCAAAATTTGGATATATCTGCTCTAGCTAAATTTTATAGACTTATTCCCAGAATGAAAAGGATGATGTGCTCCTTTTTGTTTTATGTGTATTATACACAAGGGGTCAGTTTGGAAAAGGAGAAGGCAACCCTAGTTTAACAGTAAAAGTGCAAACAGGGATTTCAAGAGTGAAATAGTAAAAGCAATGGGTCTGGATGGACAAATCTGTCTATTTTCCTTGGTTGTTGTTTTTAAGTTTTTTCCTTTCAAATACAAAAAAAAAAATCACAAATTTTAGATTGTTATAAACCAATAGTTTATTGGTGTGTGTGTGTAAGTTGGAGAAGGAGAAGAAGATGGAGGACAGGCTTACAGCCTTTGATGATGGATTGGAGACTTAGCCATGGTAACTTAGAATAGCCAAGCAATTAAGTGGTAAAGCAATTAGTTAGTAAGCATTTGTTTTATGGGAAAGGCTTACAGAAGCTTACTTAATACCTAGATGCTTTGCATTTAACTAGAACAATTGTACCTTTTTGTATTTTCTTTGTTTTACAACTTTTTAAATAAATATTCTATATTTTACCCCAGTGTGATCATTGGGGGCAAGGGTGAGAGTGCCTAAAGAAAGTGCCTTAGCTACAAGGGCTTTATTTGCTATTTTTGGTTATTTGGATGTCCTACCTGGTAAGGCTAGTGTGCAAGCACCAAAGTACACAGCTAAAGAGTTTAAGCTCAAATAAGTGAGTAATTGGAAATCTAGGGTCAGAAGCCCATAGTTGCCCATCCACACACTTACTAGATCTCACCCAGTCTAGGTTGCAGAAGTGGTGGATGCTGGAAACTACAGTTGGCTTCTTCCCCTAGTGGAATGACCTCTCTAAGGAGGCACATTCCTGACACTTTTTATTTTGTATTCACCTATAATGCTTACACAGACTAACAAGGCTTCCCCTTCTAAAAAGGGGAATTTGTTAGCTATAAAACACTGGTTTCTCCTGAGTCTGATGCTTGAGGTGCTCTTCCAAAATGGGAATATGAGATGTTTAACCTGTGCATCTGTGTGATGACCAGGAAGTGTAGAGTCAACTGCCACATGTTCAATAGCTGTCCCCATCATATAACTTCACAGAAAGGAGCCCTATTTAGATATTCTGAAAACAGTAAATCTGCTTGTGTGAGGAGGGATAAAGTTCTTGTTCTGCCTATCTAAGCTTTCACTGCCTTCACAAGGAGATGGACAGTCTGATGAGGGGGGAACCCCTTGGTTATATACAGAGAGGCAGTGTGTAATGAGGAACTCTGATATTCCAGTGTCCCCAACTGTGTGGAGTGGCAGCTGGGAAGAGCTAGAGTTATCTTCCCTGGTTTAGATTGACCCTTTTCCAAAGGTCTGATAAGGGCTCTACAACTCCCACTTTGGAGCCAAATGGGACAAGCTATCAGACTGAGAGAAATAGCTTAACTGGGAGTCAGAGATGAATAATAAATGAATGACTTTATAGGCAAAGAAATTAGACATTCATAGCCGAGAGAGAGAGAGAGAGAGAGAGAGAGAGAGAGAGGGCATGAAACTGTATACATTGAAAGTTAGGATTCCTCTTCTAGGTATCCTCTGGATCAGGGACTCTTAAATCATGGTCCATGAACCTTTAGGAATCCATGGGTGATCTTCAGAGTATCTGTGAACCAGGTACAATTTGTGTATGTGTGATTTTTCAAATCTCCAAAGGAGTCCATAATATTTTTTTTAAAAGATTGAAATTTGAAACCACTATTCTATATGTATATAAATCATGTGAGAAATGATATTTTGTACCTGTTGGTTTCTGTATAATTCCTCTTGCATTTAAGGCCTCACAGTTGCACTGAATTATCTCCAAGCTCAGTATCCACTTAGAGAACACCACATTTCAGCAATCCACACGCATGCTCCCTGCTATTGTAGCTTCTTTGTGTCATTTTCCTCCTTGGCCTTCACTAGTACACAGCCACCATTCGGCCATAGCGGTATTATCACTGGCTGTACTGCCAATGCAGTTGAATTTCTTCACATGCTTGCATTCATAGAGAAAGTCTGCCATATGTCTCATTGTTTTTCCAAGCAACTATTGAGTATGTAAGTTTCTTTTTGTCCTGAGAAAAGTGCCGCTCAAATTGATGCACTTTTGAGTGGCAGGCCATGTTGTACATGTTGGAATTTCAAGGGAGTAATGGTATGTCTAATAGTGCTGGTTGGGCTAGAATTTTGTTTCCATGTTTGTCCCTTTCCATTTTGCACAACTCTAGTGGCAGTTAAGAAGGGAAGCAAAGCAAAGTTGGATCTGAAACTCAATATACATTTAGATAACCCTGGAAAATGATAGCTAGATGCCCCCAAAATGACTTGGTGGTGGTGTAGCTGTACACTCTGAGTAGTTCTGTTGGTGTATATAACTTGTGCTAATCAGGAATGGGAATGTGTATCTGTTTCCACTCAAACTTATACAGGGTTGATGTAGATTCTGGAAGGCAATACACATTTTCCTGGTCATCCTGCTCCTTTCCCTTCCTCCTCTCCCTTTTTGTTTAGCTTGCACAAGAGTTCGCAAATTCCAGCAACTGATGTTTTCCCTGTCCCTAAAGAAAGAAAATCAGATATAATCAGAAAAAGTTTTGAAATTATTGTTCACACTAGCAAAGCAACAATATTCTCATCAGAAAATTAAGTCTGTTTCATTCACTTGGCATTTGAGAAAGGAAGGTAAGGCTAGAGGACCAAAGCAACATTATGTTCCCAAGTGCCAGTGAAAATCACCAACAATGGGGTATTCAAGAATGCAGAACAAGGTGACCACTTATATCTGTATCCTAATGAATTGTTTTTATATTATGTCCAAATGCTGGATAAAGTCATGGCTGTATATCTCTGGAGACTCAGCTGCCACTGGGTTATGGAAATGTTGGCCAGAATCCTATTGATGATTTACATGTGTATTAGGGAAGTTGCACGCCCTAGAACACAATCAACACAATTTATGCGGCTTCTCTTATATGCACATAAATTACCAATAGAATTCTGGCCACTCTAGAATTGAAGAGGGCCAGTGGCCATTGAGCCACTGAGTTGAATGATGTAGGCCACATGCATAAATTATTTTAATACAGTGGTGCCTCGACTTACGAACTTAATTGGTTCCGGAACTCTGGTCGTAACTCGAAATGGTCGTAAGTCGAAGCACCATTTCTCATAGGAATGCATTGAAATGCAATTAATCCGTTCCGGCTGAAGAAAAAAAATCACCAAAAAACCAAAAAAAGAAACCCCAAAACCCACTGCAAGACCCATCGGAAACGCGATTAATCCGTTCCGGCCGAAGGAGAGAGAGAAAAAAGAAAAGCAAACAAACTGTGCAAAAAAACAAAGCAAAAAGCAAACAGACACTGCAAGACCCTTTGGAAATGTAAAAAAAAGCAAAGCAAAAAGCAAACAGACACTGCAAGACCCTTTGGAAATGCAAAAAAAGCAAAGCAAAAAGCAAACAGACACTGCAAGACCCTTTGGAAATGCAAAAAAAAGCAAAGCAAAAAGCAAACAGACACTGCAAGACCCTTTGGAAATGCAAAAAAGCAAAGCAAAAAGCAAACAAACCCTGCAAAACCCATCGGAAATGGGGAAAAAGAAAACCAGAAAGCAAACAAACCCTGCAAGACCCATCGGAAATGGGGGAAAAAACCCCAAAAAGCAAACAAACCTTGCAAGACCCATCGGAAATGGGGAAAAAAAGAAAACCAAAAAGCAAACAAACCCTGCAAGACCCATCGGAAACACGAAAACCCCCCCCCAAAAAAAACAAATACTGCAAGACCCATCACAGCACAGAAACATAACCCCCCCCCCAGCCCAAAACCACGCTGCAAAACCCACCCAGAACAGTTTTTTAAAAGCAGAAAGCAGCACCTTACCTTACCAGGCAGTCCGAAGCCTCCTCAGATCGCACACTCTCTAACTGCTGGGGCGAAAGAGCTACAAAGAAGCAGCCTCTTCGCCACCAACGGTTAGCAATTTGAATTCCCCGCCTTTCTTCCCTGCCTTTTTTTGATCGTAACTTGAAGCTCCGGTTGCAAGTTGAATCAAAATTTTGCGGCCGGAGCTGGTCGTAACTCGAAATGGTCGGGACATTCGTAAGTTGAGGCACCACTGTACTTATTGAATTGCATTTAGGCCTTTGAATGGCAACATTTCTCGGCATACATGTCATTTTCAAAATCATAATAAGAGCTAGAAAGCTCCTTTGTGCTAGTAGCTTTCAATGCCATGTTAACAATTGGCCGGCACTCAATCATTAGAAGCACTTATTAGAATTCTTTATTGTAAACATTTTTCTGTAAATATAATATTGGTCCCTCTCTTTCATCGAGCTGTTTCCAGAAAGTTAAATAGTTCAAGGCTATCATTCCATTGCTTTTAATTCATTTCATTCTTATTTGAACAAGCCAATAATAATGTGTTTCCTACTTCTCTGTCCTTTTTGTTAGATCATAACAAACTAATACAAAAGCATTTTGATAATCAAACTCCTCTGCTCACTAAACAATTTCACTTTATATCCAGAGTTACCCCCCCATAAATTGTTTTTAAAACACATTTCTTAATTATTGAAATAATTGTTGCAAGGTGAGGTGCAGGTCTTCCTTAAAAGAATGGTTACATTTATGCATTTCAAAACATGTTCACTAGATTAATAATAATAAAAATAATAATTTCTGTGCCTTCAAGTCAATTCTGACTCCACCGATACTTCTGGAAAATATATTTTGCATCTTTTCTTCATAGGAAAAGTTTCTCTCTTCGACCCTAATTCAGATTGCATTACCAATCTAAATTTACCTCATGGCTCTGCTTCTTTATGTATTTCACAGAGAGTCAGGAGATAGTTAATGTTACAATCACCAATAAATATGGGACTAGGTGCTATATTAGTATATGTTTCTAGAGTGTTTATGTAAACCTATATCTCTGCTTCTTGCCAGCTGCCCTGAGCTTAAATGATGTGGCAGTGTAGGTGCCACAATAGCCTACAAATGCATCTTAGGTTTTTTTAGAAGTTCTATCAAGAGAGTGCAGCCATTGAATGCTCTTGAGCAAGGAATGATACACCTTTTCTATCTGGGATGGCCATCTTCTTCCACTGAGTGCACACTAGGAGAAACATGACATCTGCCTAGCCACCACATCATCCAAATCAGCCTTCTTAATCAGTGAAGTGACAAATGTCACAGAAAATCACCTAACATCATACTTTGGCCTTATGGGAAAATCACTAATGTCAAATAAACTTTGGAGTGCTAGACATTCCTTAATTTAAGAGGAGGTGGGCTCCAAATTCCCTAACCAGTGTGTCTGTTGTGTTTGAAATGCTGATCTAATAGCCAGAAGCTCTGAATAGACTGAACTACCGATCATGATGGTGGAGGTGGGAATGACAAAGACTGCCTGGTTAAAATCACAAAGCTAATCTCTGCACCAGCAAATATATTTGCCTGCTCAGTTTATCCAACTGGGACTCCCAATAAGCCCATTTGCAAAACGTATTGTTCATGACAGACATTAACAAAATACAGCCCTGTGCAGGCAGGCAGTCTCAGGGACATTCATTGTAATAAAGGAAATCTTTCAGCCAAAGTTAAGTCCTTTGTTTGCACAAGAGTGCAAAAAGTGATGTGGCCTTTGAAAAAACAAAACTAGTAATATTCCAGACAGTAGAAGAAATGAGGTACGTTTGTGTTCTGCAGACATGTGAAAAAGAAAGTACATCCTCTTTTAATTCTGTGGTTTTGCATATCAGGACATAATAAAAATAATCTGGTCCTTAGTAGCTCTGGAAATTATTACACCGTGCCATGATTTATTTAACAAAAACTAAGCCAAAATGGAGAAGCCATGTGTGAAAAACTAAGTACACCTTACGATTCAATAGCTTGTAGAACCACCTTTAGCAGCAATAACCTGAAGTAATCATTTTCTGTATGACTCTATCAGTCTCTCACATTGTTTTGGAGGAATTTTGGTCCATTCCTCTTTACAACGTTGCCTCAGTTCATTGTGGTTTGCGGGCATTTGTTTATCCACAGCTCTCTTAAGGTCCCACCACAGCATTTTAATTGGGTTGATTTTTATTATGTCCTGATACTAAAACCACAGAATTCAAAGAGGGTGTACGTACTTTCTTTTTCAAATGACTGTATATAATGTCCAGTATCTTAGAAAATAAGAACCAGAGTGGTATAGTAGACAAAGTGTTGGAGGAGGACTCGGGAGACATGGTATCATGTTCCTGCTTGGCCATGGAATTTCACTTGATGGTAGCAATGGTCGCTCCGCCGGGCGTGAAGCTGCCGTGGCGGGAGCGCTTTGTCCTCCTGGAAAATGGATCAGGGTGGATGATGCCGTCCCCAAAAAGGGCGGAGGGACGGAACTTTTAAAAATAGGAGTCCCTCTTCGCCTGGCCTCTTTTGCATTGGCCAAGCAAGAGGGAAGCTGCTCTGCTCCAAAGAAGCAGTTTCGCTTTCCCCGCACGCGGCAGAGCGAGAAGCCTTGGATTTTCGGGGCGCACATTGGCGCAGCCCCTGGTTGTCTAATTTACTGTTAGTTTTTACTTTTATGCTTGTATTGCTTACAGGGGTGATGTAGTGTCCCCCTTTCCCATTTTTTGTGTTTAAAAAAAAAGGAAAGGAAATGTTCAATAATTAGTTATATCTGCAAGGGAATACAGAGGGGATGCCAAGGGATTTATGTAGTAATTGAAGGCTAGTGATTCTCTCCTTTAGAGTTGGGGATAAATAAATATAAATAAAGAAAGGGAAAAGATTGGAAGGAGGAGGAAGGCCATTAGCTTAATTGATATATAATTGGTATCATTAATTAATAAATAAAAAAAATTTAAAAAAGGGGGGGGAAGAATTTTGTGCATTCTGATGAGTACTGAGATCCCTGCTGGGTCCAGTCTGGGAGTTTGCAAAAAAACAAAACAAAACAAACAAACAAACAAAAACACTTATAGTCAGAATTGGGTAGATTGCTGTGTCCACTGCTGGGTTCTACATTAAGTGTTTACTTTTTTTTAAAAGGGCAAACAAAAATGGAGAACCTATAGCTTGCATAATTAAGTAAGAGAAGAACTGCTCAGCTCAGTGTTTTGGGTGTCTGACTGCACAGCCAGAGAGTGGGAGTTTGATTCCCCACTGTGCCTTCTGGACAAGGAATGGACTCAGTGATCCACAGGATTCTTTCAGCTTTGCAGTTCTAAGATTATGGGTGCGATATAGTCAGATTAATTAAAAAAAAACAAAATGAAAAGAAAAGAGGGGCAAGGTTCTAAGAGGGGCAAGCAGCCCGCAAAATGTAAGGCCCCTACCAGGGCTCCTCCAGTAATTTCTTCATTCGAGGATGAGGAGTGGCCTGATTATAGCGCTGTTCTGGGAAGATCAGGGAGCTTGAAGTAGGAGAGCCATTGCTAAGGTAGAGGTTGATTCAGGCACCCCCTGGGGGTCACGTATGGGGTCTATGGGGCTGGAAGGCTGAATTGAGGCAATGGGGTGATGTAATGTTGTCCTGAATTACTTTTTTAGATAAGTTGCAAGTGAGGCAGCAACCACATCCACACACATATAAAAGGGATGCGGCCTTGGGGGGAAGTTAGCCTCAAATGACGGCCGGTTACTGCTAGGCATCATAGGGAGAGGTTCACCGACAGTGGGACTGCCTGTACTGGATTGGAAGCCGTGCACAGCACCTGACCCACAATTGTCGCTTCCTAAAATGCCATCTGACTGGATAGGTCAGTGGTTCGGGTATTGTCTGCGGAGCTAGAGGTTGGGAGTTTGATGCCGTGCTGTGCATGCTGCCTGTGGGGCCACCTGTGTGGCCTTGGGCAAGCTGCACAGTCCCTGGACGTAATGCGCCTTGGGTCTTTTTCCTGATCTCTGGTGGGCCGGTTGGTTCAACCCCACCTGTTGCTGGAATTAAACTATATGATTGGGCAATGCCAATAAGGTGCTCCATCTCTAGTGCTGCATTTGAGTTTTTCAGCTCATTGTTGGAATGGATGCCGAAGCGCAGGGCGGGACCTTCATGCAGACTTTTCAGGTAGTGCCAAGGGAATGCAGGGGTCCTTTAGCAAAGGAAAATAGACGATCCCTGTATTGTGAGTACCGTTTTGGGGATCGCTTTAGACATCATCCAGCAATCAAGCTGATTGCCAGGAAAATTTGTGGATCTCAGGTTTTGAATTTGGGACCTGTTACATCGAACTGGAGTTATGTTGAGGGAGCTGCAAGACGTAGTAGATCACCTCAACTTTTGGTGCAAAGTGATTGCTCCAGGCAGGGTTTTACGGAAAGCTGTGCGAAACCATGAGTGGGTTAACATACCCGCATCACAGACAACAACTTTCATTGGAAATAAAGAGGACATACGCATCTGGTTACAGTTCTTAAATAGTTTAATCGAATTAGTTCTGGAGAGATGAGGTGCGCTTATGTGTAGAGTTTCTGGTCTAATCTGATGCTGCTGGGTCAAAGGGATACAGGATTATAGGGGCTGATGGAGTGCCGGCTGATGGCTGATGGAATGGAGTGACTTCGAAGTCACTGTGATCTCCATTTAGAATTTTATCCAATATTCAGAGCCCTATGGCTACGAGCTGACATTTGGGCCAATACTGCTGTCATAATTTGGTGTTCACACAGCGGTGTGGAGGCATCACACATCAAGTGATGGAGGCTGGCCCATGGCCGATGGAGTGGAGTGACTCCGAAGTCACCCGTGATCTTACATTCATGGAGTTTTTTCCAGTATTGGGAGCCCTAGGGTTTTAGGCTGACATTGGGCCAATGCGACCGTCATGTTTTGGCGTGACAACATGGTGGTGGCCACAAGGTAAATACCTTTACATCAAGTGATGGAGTGCCGGCTTATGGCTGATGGAATGGCATGACTTTGAAGTCACTTGTGATCTCCATTCTTGGAATTTTGTCCAATATTGGGAGCCCTATAGCTGCAAGCTGACATTTGGGCCAATACTGCCGTCATACTTTGGTGTTCACACAGCGGTGTGGAGGCATCACACATCAAGTGATGGAGGCCGGCCCATGGCTGTATGGAGCGGAGTGACTTCGAAGTCACCCGTGACCTTACATTCTAGAGCTTGTTCCAATATTGGGGCTCTATGGCTAGGGGCTGACATTTGGGCCAATTCTACCCTCATGATTTGGTGTGACAACACGGCTGTGTTCCAGGTGAAAAATACCTCACAAAGTCTCAGAGGTTTATGCAATTGATGAGCCTTCACACTGCGCTGTTTGTGATATAACCTTGAGTGGCTTGCTATATGCCTGACATAAAATGTTGAGCTGTGTGATGCCCTGTCCCGCCAACAGATCATCCGGTTCAGGGCGTTGGCTCAGTAAGCTCAGGCTCAACCAGAGATATTGCTGCAAGAGGCATGGAGCATTGGAGGAGTGGAACCAACAGGGCAAGTAGTTTAGCAGTCGATCCTAGTACCTGGCGCAGCTACGAAGCTGCATGCGGAGAATTTTTTGCATTTTGCTTTGGAAAAGGATTGGGTAGACCATGGCTATAACACCACTCTTATGTCTCCCCAAAATTTTTTGTTCCAGTTAGGTGAGGTTTGGGACGAGATTTGCACGGGACAATATGAGGTCATACTATTTAAAGCAGTGACGCTTTGTTCAATTTGGGGGTGTTTAGAATCAGCAAGCTGGTAAGGGTGTCAAGAGTAGATAATGCAAAAACGACATTACAGATGGACGAATTATTGGTCTCCGAAGACACAGTTTGGTTTCATCTTTGCCGATCTAAGCCGGATCAATTAGGTCAGATGGTAAGCCTACGACTTTTTTCAGCTGAGGAACTTTCCCCAGTTAGGGCCATAGCTGCCTAAGTTGAGTTACGGGGGACTTCAGCAGGGGATTTATTTCATCATATGGATGGCTCTCACCTCACAAGGTACCAGTTTTGGGCTGTCACTTTCCGGGGCTGCGCAAGGCAGGCATTGTGGGATCGTAAAATGGCACCCAATCATTTAGAATAGATGCAGCATCCACAGCAGCAATTCTTGGATATTGGGGAAGGCCAGATAAAGTAGGAAGGTGGTCTTCACATAGGTTCAAAACTTATATATGTTCTCTCCCTCAATAGATGCTAGTGTTTGCTTTCTTTTCAGGACTCCAGACAGTCGCCACCCAGTTGTGAGTTGTTTTGTGTGGCCACAGTTATATACAATGGGCAGAGAAGTACACTTTGCAAACTGGTCAGGCTACAATTTAGGCCTTGGTGCTCAGGCCACTGTGGAATGGAAGGGGAGAGGGGTCATGCTCTGGGACCTGCTGAAGGACCTGGCATCCCGGAGTATGAAGGAGGCTCCCTCTGATTTATTGGTTGTTCACCTGGGAGGAAATGACTTGGCACAGAGATCAGGCAGGTCATTGATATTACAGGTGACTGAGGATTTGCGGGCCGTAAAGGCCAAATTTCCAGCATGAAGCTGATATGGCAAACACAATTCAGAGATATGATTTAGAATGCTGATTGCGATCCTAGACACATTGACCGTGCACGGTGTGGTGTAATTTATGAAGTAACCAGAGCTGTGAAGGCTGGATTGGGGTCATTAATTATGCATTTTGACATAAGAGTTCGCCAGCTGGAATTGTGCAGAAGTGTTGGGTTTCACTTGTCCGATACAGGTTTAGGCCTTTTTCTGAGGGACCTACAAGGGGGCCTTAGGGCTTAAATTTTTCGGCTGTGATGGTGGGCTTGGGGCATATAAATAGCCCCATGCCATGGCAGGTAGTGCGAAGGGAAGAGTCGAGGTGAGTTCATGGAAGTCACAAGGTGGAAAAATATTCCATCTCCCTGTCAGGTGGTGCCAATAGGGATGCTGACGAGAGGTGGTTTCTCCATGGGGGAACCTCCCGGGCAGCAGTTCACCTCGAGTCATGGGGCTCGGTGGGCTGGAGCATTGGGGGGTAACCCTATCACCGGGCACCTGAATACGTGCTGTACAGATGACAGCACGATTCAGAAATAGGAACTCACCTTCCTCTTGAATGATCTGGATGTAAAGACTACACCGGATTTGGAAATAATATCGCACTACATAAGGCCCCCTTATAGATTGGGGTTTTAGTTTAAATAGCTAATAAAGTTGTGGCCCAAGTTTTAACCCAACAACCTGTGTCTGTCTCTTTATTCCGGGCTTGGGGGGGGGGGGGGACAATGGTTAATGACTCCTTGAACATCTCACATACCTCAAAGTCATATTAGGGCTGCATAAGTTAGAAGAAACTTGACAACACATCACAACGAAAGCTTGGGAGCAGAATGTGGAAAATGTGCTCTCTTGAATTTTAACTTCCGCCTCTGATCATGCTTCTTCATTTTATAGTTTGTAGCTCTTGGGTTTGCACTTCAGAGAAGTAACTTTTCCAAGCTCTACTTGGAAGAACAACGCTCATTACAAGGGCAGTTGCCTCAGATATATTAAGATGAGCTCTGGGGAAAAATGTGCTGAAGTTTAAAATGTGGTACTGATTTGCTCATAAGATAAATTTGGGAAGGTGTTTAGATGGAAGGACAATGGTGAAATGCATGCTCCAGTTCAAGTGGTTTCCTTTCAGCATTAAAGAGATAATGAAAAAAGGGGGCTAAAATTTCAGGTTCTTTGGAATGATTCCAATGTATCTCTTTTGTGTGTTCCCAAGTTTACAGGCATAAGTGTTGTGCAGTTGCTGATTCAAATGTACCCTCAGCCATGAACTCGTTGGATAGCCTTAACCAAGGCTTTCTCTCTCACCCTTAGCTTTCCTCTTCCATCCACAACATGGAAAGATAATAAAGGGTGATGTAAACTAACAAGGTCGTTGAAAGGATTACTGAGATAATGCATGTGAAGTGCTTTGAACACTAATACAAAACTGCAGCATAGTATATCATAATGAGATTTCACTCCACTCTTTAGAATTGCTGTCCTTAGATAACCTATTGGTCATAGCAAGAGTAGTCCCGTTCATATTCTTGTTATGTTGCTCAGGAATATACAAAAGTAGCATGACAAGGCTAGAAGATGTTTAAAACTTTCTACCACAGACAATGGAGCAAAAGTGTGGGCATAAGAAGAATCCCAAAATCTATGTTCCAGCTATACTTTATAAGGCCCACAAAAACAGCATAAAAGTAATGGTGCAAACTTTCAGTACCTCTAGATCCCATCACAATAATAAGCAGGAAGAAAAGAATTGGGAATGAGGTGTTATTTCAATCCACAATGAGTTCCATTTGTGTCTGCCAGTGGTCCCTCCCATAATATCTCAACACACAGGCAAATAACATTACTGTTTACATTACAGACTTTTACAGCAAATAATGCCCACAGCCCCAATTTCCCTCAGTTTTTGTTTCTAACATTTTCCCCTGAACAATGATGGACTGGAAGGTCATCAAAGTTGAACAGCTGTTGTTGCCCCTTTTTGATTAGCTGAATAAAAGGATGAACCCATAATGAATTGTTGGGGGGGGGGTCCCCTCCCATGGCCAACAAACATCGCCACCCCTGCATTTGTCTATAGCTGGGATGTGGAATCTATCCATTTTAGCAGTGGGACCTTCCATGGAAGGAGGAAGATCTCCTACCATCTAATCTGGAAGCTTATTCTCTGAAGGTTCCATTGCTCCAATGAAAAGGTAATGATCCCACCACTCAGGAAAGTCAAAGTTGATATTAATGGGTATAAAGGAATATAGGATATACAGAGAAGGGCCAACATGCCCTGTACAATTTAGAGGACATTCTCATCACTCTTTCCCAAGCTTTGTGACATTATCTGTGAATTTCCAGAACTGTGTTTTTTTAAAAATGGGACACAAAGCATCTGCTCTACCCTGGGATGAAAAGCAGATCTGTTTTCCCCATAGTCACTCTGGACTTGCACAAATATTCTGATTTGGTCCAGTTTTGCATATGAACATGCCAAGTTGAGATCAAATATTTACAAATCTTATGGGTCAGAGAGGAAGCTAGCTTCGGGAAAAAATTCACAAGGTCTAATGGATTCAATCTAGAGTTGTGCGCTCCAAAGCAAATCCCTGTTAGAAGAACCTGAACTATAGGGTTGCAGGGGGAAAGGGTATATGTGAAAACTGACATCCAGTCAACAGGGAGCCTCCAACGGTTCATAATTCTCTTCACCAGTGGAAGGAATCCTCCCACCCATAGAGGACAAATCTAGCTCTAACACACAAATTAGGTATAATTGACTAGGTAATTATTTCAAAGAGCTTTGCTGTTTAGCTAGAGGATAGAGCAATAATTAGAAGGTATGTGGGTAAAGATGAGGAAACTTACATTTTTCCTGAAGGTCATGCAGAGCTTATTTTTCCTCAAGATTTGCACATGACCGAAAGGTGTACAGGCCCTTCTGGCAATGCACTAGGCCCTGAACCAAGATTAATGAGACTGGAATGAATAAACGTATAGTGCTTTGTACACAAATCATCTGTCAGCCTCACATGCATGTGAAGCAGCATCATTAGCTTTAAAGATCAGGGTTAGGAACTGAGGCCAGCCTATGAGCCATCTATAAACAAAATCAATAACTGTCTAATTAGCCGGTACCCTGCTTTACAACAATTAAAGACAGAAGCCAACTGGAGACTTAAATATTGATAGGATGTTCGGTATCTTTACAGGCAGAATGGTGGAGTCAACTCCTATACCTACGTTATTGCTTGTGGAGCAGGAGAATTCCAAGTATAATATGAATTGGTTCCAGCAATAGCAGAATTGTGCTTTACTCTTACCTTGACGAACAATTCCCTGAAGTTCCCAAACCCAGGAAATGTGCAAACCTCTTACAGCCTTTCTCAGAGGGGAGAAAAGTTTTTAGTTTCTTCGCTACTGGTGAAAAAACAAGAACCATAACTTACATTCTGATCCTGAACCAAGCAGGGAGGATGCTTCAATCTAAATTTGGGAGGAGATGGGAGCTTACTCCAGTAATGAGCCACCTATGTTGCTACAAGTTCTTTCTTCACTTTACTCTCTTTTAGACATGGGAGCTTCATAGTCTTATTCCGGGGGATATGAATACAAAGCTCAGCACCACAGGTGCCACAGTGGTCCATTCCTTCCCCCCAGAACCAGCCTGGTCCACTTACTGGGCTCCTCGCAGCGTGCACATCCAATGGTAGCGACATTGAGCCAATGGCAGATGTAGTCCCGCTGACGCTGCCCCGCCGCTCCTCACAGCTGACCACTCTGTCGAGGAGGTGGGGAAATGAGTGGCTCCACTCAGCTGCTGACTGGTCGAGTGAGGGGAGAGGTGGGGCAGCGCCGTCAGTACTACGTCTGCAATCGGTGCAATATCACTGCTGTTGGACACGAGTGCTGTGACAAACCCAGTGAGTGGCCCGGGCTGGTTTTGGGGGCAGGAATGGCCCACCGTGGCACCTATGGTGCCGAGCTTCGTATTTGTATCCCCCAGACTACAAATATGAAGCTCCCATGTCTACTCTCTTTCTCTTGTACTCCTCCCTGTCTTAGTGCTTCTGTACAAGGTTTTTGTCCTGCAATCTCCCTGGTCCATTCATGGAATCTTATGGAAAGCCCAGACACCCAGTCTCACTTTTTTACACACTCACATACAGTCACACACCATTAATTATATTAGAGAAAATAACAGTAGCAGCACAACTGCTTCTTTTCAGTTAGTAACGAGTAAAGTAGAAGTCAATGAGAAGGTAAAGTGGGTAGTGAAACACTGAAGACTACAAAATCAGGGAAGATAATTTGTGGTTGTTGCTAATGGATGTGAGAAACAGCTTTCTGGAGCAATCAATGCTTGCTCAGATTTTTGCAGCCTTAACAACAGCAGATATTATTTTCTTTCATGTTGTTTAGGTGGAGGAGAAAAGAAACTTACTACACTACTTGGTGCTCTGTTGACAATATGTAATTTCACTCCAACATATTTCCTATGAAAAAAAAAATTAGTCTGCTCCTCATACTCCGGTAAAAGCTTTGTTCTTAGTGGTGCTATGAAAGTGCACTTTTATAGAGTAACAAGGTCATAGCTTTAGACAAAATGTGCTCTGTTTTGCTCTGTGAGGGAATAAAGAACAACAACAAAAAACCCAAAATATATTGTGTGGGTTTTTCTATGAAAAAAATTAAAAGCCAGCCCCCACCCAAAAGGCCCAAGTGAAAACAAAACTTTCATTTAAAAAACAGAACCGAAGGTTGAATGACATTTTAAAAACGAGGAACTAGAACTCTAGCAGTAGGCAGGAGTGGTAAACACATTGGAATTGTTGTTGTTGTTTAGTCGTTAAGTCGTGTCTGACTCTTCGTGACCCCATGGACTAGAGCACGCCAGGCCCTCCTGTCTTCCACTGCCTCCCGGAGTTGGGTCAAATTCATGTTGGTAGCTTCGGTGACACTGTCCAACCATCTTGTCCTCTGTCATCCCCTTCTCCTCTTGCCTTCACACTTTCCCAACATCAGGGTCTTTTCCAGGGAGTCTTCTCTTCTCATGAGATGGCCAAAGTATTGGAGCCTCAGCTTCAGGATCTGTCCTTCCAGTGAGCACTCAGGGTTGATTTCCTTCAAAATGGATAGGTTTGTTCTCTTTGCAGTCCAGGGGACTCTCAAGAGTCTCCTCCAGCACCACAATTCAAAAGCATCAATACTTCGGCAGTCAGTCTTCTTTATGGTCCAGCTCTCACTTCTATACATCGCTACAGGAAAAACCATAGCTTTGACTATGCGGACCTTTGTCGGCAAGGTGATGTCTCTGCTTTTTAAGATGCTGTCTAGGTTTGTCATCGCTTTCCTCCCAAGAAGTAGGTGTCTTTTAATTTCGTGGCTGCTGTCACCATCTGCAGTGATCATAGAGCCCAAGAAAGTAAAATCTGTCACTGCCTCCTTATTTGCCAGGAGGTGATGGGACCAATGGCCATGATCTTAGTTTTTTTGATGTTGAGCTTCAGACCATTTTTGGCGCTCTCCTCTTTCACCCTCATTAAGAGGTTCTTTAATTCCTCCTCACTTTCTGCCATCAGAGTGGTATCATCTGCATATCTGAGGTTGTTGATATTTCTTCCGGCAATCTTAATTCCGGCTTGGGATTCCTCCAGTCCTGCCTTTTGCATGATGTATTCTGCATATAAGTTAAATAAGCAGGGAGACAATATACTGTACAGCCTTGTCGTACTCCTTTCCCAATTTTGAACCAATCAGTTGGAATTGTAGCAAAGAGGAAATGGAACATAAATCAAAAAGGCCGCCCAATGTTAGAGGAGAGGTGGGCAGCGTGTGGCCCCTGGGCACCTCCCTGACTGTTTCTACAGGCCCTTTGGTGTCATAGAATTGTGCTACTTCATTGTGGTGTGACAGAAACAAAACACATCTCAATGTCCTTAGCAGAAAAGGCCCATAGAAAGCATATACCTTGTGTGAAGACCAAATTATGCTCATGGAAGCACCGTTTGGTGCTCTGGCCAATAAAATTGGCAGACAATTTAGTGGTGCAGCAGGAGGAGGCTGCAACCTCCAGTGTGTTCTAAGTGGGCAAATTTGGCTCCTCCTAGACCAATGGAAGTTGCTCACCCTGCTGTAGAGCAGTCATTCTCAACAGGGGCCATATGGCCCCCCTGGGGGGCAGACACATTTGAAGGGGGCACAGATTTATCTGTTTGTGTTGTACCCTTGTTTCTACACAGCCAAAGGCTTTCCTTGTTTGACAGGGACCTCTGGAACCTACAAAGTGCTCATAAAAGGGGTGTGGCCAAAAAAAGGTTGAGACTGTTGTAGGGAACAGTCAACTATAAACAATGTATTATTATTAGTGTATCGCACTGGATGGTGCAGGGGCAGCCAAAAAGGTCAAGCCTGGCAGCCAAGTTCCCAAAAATTTGCCAGTGAGATGTTGTTACAGAATCACAGAGAAATACAATATATTTAATTTACAGCTAGAGATGGGAGTGAATCACCACTTTGGCAGTTCATGCCAGTTCAACTCTCAGCTGCACAGCTGATTCACAGTTCAGCGCCCCGCCTCCTCCAGCAGGTGCCCACTCAGAGGAGACTGGGCAGGGAAGCCAGGGTGCTGTCTCTGAGTGGTCACCCACTGGAGGGGGCAAGGCACCCAACCATGGATCAGCTGTGTGGTCATCGGCCAAACCGGCAATTCATGCCAATCTCTACTTACAGCTGTTGGCAATTGTTTTAAATTGGTATCCAAAGATATTGTAACAGATTTTGTTACTGAAATTAGTACGGCGAGGAAGATGACCTGATCTTCCTTCCGTGTTCTTTCAGCTTTTTCCCTCAGTGTTTGGTGCTGTGCAATTTTTGTACTTTTCAGGTTACTTGTTGATGGAACTTCGGCTTCTGTAAGGTTGCACATTTACTTTAATGTGCTACAATGCGGCTGGAATCCTGTTGCTTAAAGTATGAAAATTCAAAACTTTCAATCCACCCTAACTGGCAAATAAAGTATACTTGCTGCAACTTGGGGGCGGGTGGTGGTGGGATACATCCAAGCTAGTATGGTGCATGTGTTTGTGTCCCCATGATTTGCAGTAAGGATTTTCTATTCGCCTATTTGGGGTGGCATGAAAGTTATGATTTTTCTTATACTAAACAATAGGATTTCAGCCAGTATTTCTTTTGTTAATAACCAGCTTTTATTTCATTTAGGTCTCGGTTAATGATGAGCTAAGGGTGGCTTGCTTATTAGGGTTATTCGCACCTGAACCTTGATCTGGGAAGTGAACAAAGTTTTCCAATTTCTAGTCTACAGGTCTAATATTTTATTCACTGATTTTTAGGGATTTTTTTTAAAAAAGAAAGTCTTAATTAGAGTCATCACCAGTTTTACTTAAAGTAAAACCTCAGGGGGAATATGAAGACTTTTGCTCAGACAAACTTGAAGTGAAGTTCAGAACCACTTCATTTGCCACTGAATTTCAAACTTGAAGTGTATTAGATGAGAATAACATAATTTTGTTAAGGGTAGGGAAATTACTCAGAACTTCCACACATCTCTGCTGATTGGTTCGCCCAAGGCCTTCAGTGAAGCCATGATGGAAGAAGAATAGTAATCCATGTCCATGTCCATTTCGAAGCTACACTTTGGCTTTACGTAAATGTACAGAACAAACAATTTGGAAAAGAGAAAAAGAGCAAGATTTCAATTAAAGACATGCAAATGAGAGGACAAAGTTGCAAGGATTTTGTGTTTCTTTGCCCAAAGAAAATGTTTACTTAAATAACAGCCACATTTAGCAAAGAAGGTAGAATGTAATTCTAAAACCTATTAACGTGGTTGCACACTCTTAAAAACCAAGGGCATACAAATATCCAGACACGTTAAAGAAAGAGGAGGACAGCAACCAAGAAATTAACAGATATTCACAAGTTCATTTAACTTAGAAGAGACCCTTGGGGACTGGAAAGTGGTGAACGTAACAAAGTTATTTAAAAAGTGCCTGGAGACATAACAGGAAACCAGAGACCAGTTTGCTGGATAGATGGTATGTAGAAAGCCCTGGAATATAAAGTGGGGAAACAGCTGAAGAAGCACAGCTTGATTAAGGATTGACAGTAAAGGTGTCAGGATGGGTAGTGGGGGCAGGGGAGAGGGAGAGGGAGAGGGAGTTCCACAGATTATTAACTTGCAGGAATTCTCTGCAGAAGTTTCTGCCACGGCATTCTGCGGGGATGGAAGAGACTCTTCTAGAAATAACATATGATGCTTTTCAGAAGTAGCTGAACACTACTCAGTACGCCCTCTAAGTGCCGCTACCCCAAATTAAAAATATGTAGTAGGTGTGGGTTGTTGGAGGAGGAGGGAGTTACATGAAAAAGCAGGCAAAAAGGAGAAAAAAAGAGAGAAAAGCATTGTGGCATCTTAAAGACTAACTGCTACATTTTAATGTGAGCTTTCATGGACAAGTCCACTTCCTCAGACATACTTAAAGAAACCTTAAACATTAACTGTTACATTTTAATGTGAGCTTTCGTGGACAAGTCCACTTCCTGCAGTTTACGTAATCCACCTGAAAAAACACCTTGCTAAAAATTCTGCTGAGATTATTAATAAGTCAACTCTGTACCAATTTAACCAATGGCTCCCAGTGGCTATAAACCCTGCCATTCTTTATCCACATTTCTCAACATAAGCCTCACTGAACACCAAACACAGTGGGACTTATTTCTCTGTAAATATGCAAAGGTTTGCATTTGGGTGAGATCCAGCATAAATTAGGGTAAAATTGGAGATCAAGGGGCATACATATTCCTTACAATTAACCTGTTTTGACTCCTACAAAGAGGTTTTTTTCCAGACTACCTGCCACAGATTAGAAAAGCTGCTACTATAACTAACAAAAATCTTTTGCTACTTGGGGGAACAGCTCTTCCTAAAAAACTGTGGTACGTCTTGTCATACTAGATAAAAGTTAGTTGATCCTTAGTTTGATTCAGTTGTCCTATTTGTTCTATTTGGCATGAGCTTTCATGGAGTATAGTCCCCTCTTCAGATTCAGTTTATACCAGGCAAAACTTATCTTTAGGGTCCTCCAAGACTTGTTGTTTATGCTGGAACAGATTGAATATGTAGCATGGGGGCAAAATTGAGCAAATGTTAACAATTCTTTTGACACCAACTGTTTCAGGGCTTGTAATTGCTGAAATATGTAGCAACCCAGCATGTTATGTATGAAAACCTAACTTGTTTGTTTATTTGTTCTTAAGCATCCAATCAAGAGCTCTCTTTCCTTTCCCCCACTAGTGGGCTCAACCAGTTAGAACCAGTTTAACAGAGGTTATGTAGAGTTCTCTCCTCAATCATAATTTTAATAGACTAAATGATTCTTCCTTTCAATACTAACAATTCCATGTTTTCATGTCAAGTTTTTGAACACATAATGTTGTCAGTAAATATCATTTTTTCTTTTTCCTATTGTCTGACTAAATATTTTTGCTGGTCTACTTATTTAAGGGGAATTCTTGGGGAACTTATACTTCTAAGTCTGTAACTTGTTGGCTTTTGATTATAATAAATTAATTATAACCTATAAATTAGTACAATTAGCATTTAGCAGCTGGGAACATTTAGACAGAAAAAAACACTATTTGTATAAAGTAATACGTATTATGTTCTCCCTTTTTGTGAGTTTGTGCCAGCAATTGGATATTAAAATAATCAGTAGAATCTTGGTTAAATCAATAAATAACTTTTACTAAGTATATATTGTATATAAACTATATAAAATGACATATTACTGCTAAGATGTGCTTGGTATGACAGACATTCTCTGGTAGATAATTATCTATTTTCTGTAGTTATACTTTTACATTCGTAGTACTCTATTTAGCCCTAGTACATATTATAAGTCATATCTTAGTCTACATGTTTAGCTCTACTACATTGTATCTGGGTCCCTATCTAACAGACTCCTGGGTGACACCTGCCTTTTATAGCAGCCTGGCTGACCTCAGATATATACTGATTGGTTACAGACATATTCTATGCAAATACCACATTCGGCTCTTAGCAAACACATTATAACATCAATTCACATGTGCATTCATACACGTTCTGTGTTGCACAAACATATATATATCAACATCAACATAACTGACCTGCTTTTTGCTGTGCAACTACACAAAATTCAACAATAATGATGTAATGTGTGTCTGTCTCTGTGTCTCCGTGTGTCTCTCTCTACGTGCAGACAGTCATACGTTATGTATTTAGATACATAGGTACATATCTGCGCCTGTCACACACAAACCTAAGGTTGGTTGCCTCAACAATGGCACCAAATTTTTTTTGTCGAAATAAGATAAAGTGAAAGATGGAGGAGGGGGAGAGAAACACACACTGAGAGAGAGAGCGTGCTATAGCTGTATCTTCTCCAATTGCAGGTTGGAAAGAGTGGATTTTGTTCACCTTTGGAAGGTAGACAAAATAGGCCAACTACACGTTGCCCATTGACACAAGACAGCTGGAAAGTACAATTTGAGTTCAGTCAGTGATTATTAGACTTCTGTGTTGGTAGGAGGAGTGTGTGGTGGGAAGGAAAAGGGGAAAGGATTACATACTGTCAGAAATCACAGGGCTATTCACACAGTAGCCAATTCTTGTGCTTTTCCCCTTTCCTTAAACAGAGTGGAAAATAAAAAATCTTTGGCTTCCATTCAGCATCCAAGAGTCATCACCTTCTCCACACACAGCAGCAATGATTCTGCATGTATACTGTTGAACATTATGCAATATTTTATTATATATTTTTCTTCCCCTCTTTTTTCCCCCCAGCCAGCTATTTTCTGTTTCATCCTCCACATTTTCACTAAGCCCTCAGAAGTGTTGACATATTCTCTTCAACGCCATATATCATAATGAATCTTTCAGGGAGAGCGACAAAATGTGGTTAAGTTTTCCCGTTGAGATTTTATTAGATAAAAGTAACCAATCACATTTGGTGAATGTATTATCATAAAAGCACTTAAACACCAATTACCTTGACAAAATGTTTAAGACCATCCTGGGTTCTCAGTGGCTTTTGCTTCCTCTAACTGGACTAAATGGGATATATTATTTTTCTCTGTGCAGTTCCTTTTGAAAAATGGTAATATTAAGCAATAGTAATTGTATGTGGAACATGCATGCATGAAAGATGGGGGAGTTAGAAGTCTCTTTCCTAATCAATTCAGACACATTTTTAGAAATAATAAGAAAGGAAGAAAAACAAACTTTGCTCACAAGAGTGCATATTCATTCATACTAGTCTTTGCTACCTTAAGTTTCAGTTCCCTGTTCTCAGGCCAACCCTACCATTAGGCATAGTGTGTTAGCTGTCTCAGTCAGCAACTTTGAAGACATGTGAAAGTGCAACAAGTTATTAGTTATTTTGGTATTATTGCTGTATTTTAACAGCCAGGGATGGTGAAGAGATACTGATCGGGGGGGGGGGGTGTTACCATATGCACCAAAATAACTTACTAGACCTTGGATGTCTTGATTTGAAGGTGAAATGTCAAGGACTTCTCTGTTCCCATATCTGAAACATTATTCCGTTTCCCATTGTCCTCCAGATCTTTTTCTTCCACTTCTTTTTTCTTCCACTTCTTGATTACTATGTGTAATTTGTGGAGGGTGGCTTTGGAAATACTTTGCACCTTGAACAGTATGCTTCTAGATTGCCCATGGCTCTTGTAGGCAAAGTTTACTAATGACCAGTTTGAGGATTTGTTGGGGGACACCAACTAAGTGTAGAATAGCATGTGGTCATTGAAATCGCAAAGTGGAAGAGACAGTGGGAAGAAAGGAGGGGAGTAGACCCTGGAGAGCAAGATGAGAGAAATGGAAAATTGAGAATGTTGGAGTACAGTGGAGGTGGAGAAAACCCAACGGTTCAGGGAAGTGAGAACAAAGCAGAATAATCAGGGAGGAGATAATCAGGAAGGAGGCACAGAGGAAGAAGAGGAAGACAGCAGAGCCTGGAAAAAAATGCTAATATGAAGAGAAGCCCTTGAAATTGACATGGATTTTGGAGAAGGTACTGAAGATCCGTGGAAAAGTAAAGGGAGAACACATGAGAATAAATTGCTAAAATTGAGAAAAACCTCCAGCATGAGGAGGGGAGAGGACACAAACCATGTGTGGAGCAATATGTTTTATACTTCCCTGGGAATTGCACCGCGATCTCATATTTCCACTTCCAGGGCAAGGGGTGAGGTAGAATCAGGAGTGCAATTTTCAGGATAGGAGTTCAGGCTTCCAGACAGACTTTGCAGAAATCTCATCTGGTTCAAAGAAAATGAGGTCTCCAGGAACAAGACAAACATTGCGACGTGTGATATGGAAAACCCTTTAAGCAGGGCAGCATTTTTTTCTTATGTAACAGTGAACAGCAACTGGGGAGACAGATGACTAGAGTATTGCCAGGATATAATGATCTCTTGTCAGTTCCTTGCAAGAAGGTTTGAGTGTTTTTAAAACAAAAATGATGGGAAAAAGTAGGGTTTGAAGTACATTTGTTGTCTTGAACAGATAGACACTGTTATCAGTACACCCCTATTGTACATTGTCCTCTATATCTAATAAATATTTTTACCATACATTGCCAAAGTCCTCTCTAACAGCCATTTTGTGTTGAAACAGGATTCTAACCACTAGTGTTTTTACCTAGTCTTCGCAAAGAGTTAGTGGTTTGATTCCACTGTTGTACAGCCAGAGGATAATCAATGGTTTGTTTGTTTGTAAGGTGCAGGCTTATAGGATGAGTACTGCGAGTAATTGGCTCCACCCCTGTGTCACTGCTTTTATAACTAGCTCCACCCCATCATTCTTTTGAGCTTCTTTCTCGTTGCTGAACCTGTGGACTTTAGTAAGAAGGAGAAACCAGTCCCACATACCTGAAATGTGCCCACCACTAAATTAAACAATTACTAAATGCTGTCCCCCCCCCTTCACGGATTACTGCCTTGTTGTGGTGAAGGGGCTTGAGTAATTCAGAGAAGCTATGGGCTATGCCGTGCAGGGACACCCAAGACGGACAGGTCATAGTGGAGAGTTCTGACTAAACACGTATCACCTGGAGGAGGAACTGGCAAGCCACTCCAGTATCTTTGCCAAGAAAACCCCATGAACAGAAACAAAAGGCTAAAAGATATGACGCTGGAAGATGAGCCCTTCAGGTCGGAAGGCGTCCAACATGCTACTGAGGAAGAGCGGAGGACAAGTACAAGTAGCTCCAGAGCTAATGAAGTGGTTGGGCCAAAGCCGAAAGGACGCTCAGCTGCGGACGCATCTGGAAGTGAAAGGAAAGTCCGATGCTGCAAAGAAAAATACTGCATAGGAACCTGGAATGTAAGATCTATGAACCTTGGTAAGCTGGATGTGGTCAAACAGGAGACGGCAAGAATAAACATTGACATCCTGGGTGTCAGTGAACTAAAATGGACGGGAATGGGCAAATTCAATTCAGACGATTATCATATCTACTATTGTGGGCAAGAATCCCATAGAAGAAATGGAGTAGCCCTGATAGTCAACAAAAGAGTGGGAAAAGCTGTATTGGGGTACAATCTCAAAAACGATAGAATGATTTCAATACAAATCCAAGGCAGACCTTTCAACATCACAGTAATCCAAGTTTATGCACCAACCACCAATGCTGAAGAGGCAGAAATTGACCAATTCTGTGAAGACTTACAACACCTTCTAGAACTGACACCAAAGAAAGATGTTCTTCTCATTATAGGGGATTGGAATGCTAAAGTAGGGAGTCAAGAGATAAAAGGAACAACAGGTAAGTTTGGCCTTGGAGTTCAAAACGAAGCAGGGCGAAGGCTAATAGAGTTTTGTCAAGAGAACAAGCTGGTTATCACAAACACTCTTTTCCAACAACACAAGAGGTGACTCTACACATGGACATCACCAGATGGGCAATACCGAAATCAGATTGATTATGTTCTCTGCAGCCAAAGATGGAGAAGCTCTATACAGTCAGCAAAAACAAGACCTGGAGCTGATTGTGGCTTCTTATAGCAAAACTCAAGCTTAAACTGAAGAAAGTAGGAAAAACCACTGGGCTAGTCAGGTATAATCTAAACCAAATCCCTTATGAATACACAGTGGAAGTGAAGAACAGATTTAAGGAACTAGACTTGGTGGACAAAGTGCCTGAAGAACTCTGGATGGAGGCTCATAACATTGTACAGGAGGCAGCAACAAAAACCATCCCAAATAAAAGGAAATGCAAGAAAGCAAAGTGGCTGTCCAACGAGGCCTTACAAATAGCAGAGAAGAGAAGGGAAACCAAATGCAAGGGAGATAGGGAAAGTTACAGAAAATGGAATGCAGACTTCCAAAGAATAGCAAGGAGAGACAAGAGGGCCTTCTTAAATGAACAGTGCAAAGAAAGAGAGGAAAATAATAGAAAGGGAAAAACCAGAGATCTGTTCAAGAAAATTGGAGATATTAAAGGAACATTTTGTGCAAAGATGGACATGATAAAGGACAAAAATGGTAGGGACCTTACAGAAGCAGAAGACATCAAGAAGAGGTGGCAAAAATACACAGAGGAATTATACCAGAAAGATCTGGATGTCCCGGACAACCCAGATAGTGTGGTTGCTGACCTTGAGCCAGACATCCTGGAGAGTGAAGTCAAGTGGGCCTTAGAAAGCATGACTAACAACAAGGCCAGTGGAGGTGATGGCATTCCAGTTGAACTATTTAAAATCTTAAAAGATGAGGCTGTTAAGGTGCTGCACTCAATATGCCAGCAAGTTTGGAAAACTCAGCAGTGACCAGAGGATTGGAAAAGATCAGTCTACATCCCAATCCCAAAGAAGGGCAGTGCCAAAGAATGCTCCAACTACCGTACAATTGCACTCATTTCACACGCTAGCAAGGTTATGCTCAAAATCCTCCAAGGTAGGCTTCAGCAGTATGTGAACCGAGAACTCCCAGAAGTACAAGCTGGATTTCGAAGGGGCAGAGGAACTAGAGACCAAATTGCTAACATGCGCTGGATTATGGAGAAAGCCAGAAAGTTCCAGAAAAACATCTACTTCTGCTTTATTGACTATGCAAAAGCCTTTGACTGTGTGGACCACAACAAACTATGGCAAGTCCTTAAAGAAATGGGAGTGCCTGACCACCTTATCTACCTCCTGAGAAATCTATATGTGGGACAGGAAGCAACAGTTAGAACTGGATATGGAACAACTGATTGGTTCAAAATTGGGAAAGGAGTACGACAAGGCTGTATATTGTCCCCCTGCTTATTTAACTTATATGCAGAATACATCATGCAAAAGGCTGGACTGGAGGAATCCCAAGACGGAATTAAGATTGCCGGAAGAAATATCAACAACCTCAGATATGCAGATGATACCACTCTGATGGCAGAAAGTGAGAAGTTAAAGAACTTCTTAATGAGGGTGAAAGAGGAGAGCGCAAAAAATGGTCTGAAGCTCAACATCAAAAAAACTAAGACCATGGCTACTGGTCCCATCACCTCCTGGCAAATAGAAGGGGAAGATAAGGAGGCAGTGACAGATTTTACTTTCTTGGGCTCCATGATCACTGCAGATGGTGACAGCAGCCACGAAATTAAAAGACGCCTACTTCTTGGGAGGAAAGCGATCACAAACCTAGACAGCATCTTAAAAAGCAGAGACATCACCCTGCCGACAAAGGTCCGCATAGTCAAAGCTATGGTTTTTCCAGTAGCGATGTATGGAAGTGAGAGCTGGACCATAAAGAAAGCTGACCGCCGAAGAATTGATGCTTTTGAATTGTGGTGCTGGAGGAGACTCTTGAGAGTCCCCTGGACTATAAGGAGATCAAACCTCTCCGTTCTGAAGGAAATCAACCCTGAGTGCTCACTGGAAGGACAGATCCTGAAGCTGAGGCTCCAATACTTTGGCCATCTCATGAGAAGAGAAGACTCCCTGGAAAAGACCCTGATGTTGGGAAAGTGTGAAGGCAAGAGGAGAAGGGGACGACAGAGGACGAGATGGTTGGACAGTGTCATCGAAGCTACCAACATGAATTTGATCAAACTCTGGGAGGCAGTGGAAGACAGGAGGGCCTGGCGTGCTCTGGTCCATGGGTTCACGAAGAGTCGGACATGACTTAACGACTAAACAACAACAAAATGCTGTCCAGCCTCCAGTATGTCATATTGAACTGAATTTATTTATTTATTTAGTTAGTTAGTACGTTAGTTAATATTACACCTTCCTCCAATTCAGGGGGGCATGACAGCTCTGTGCTCTTTCCCATAGTCTGAATGCAGTGTCTTCCTTTCATTTTAACAATTTTCTCTCTCTCTTTCCCCTATGCTCTGAACACCTGTCATTTTCTAATTTATTATCCGTGTACTACAGAGAAGCAGAAGGATGCAACTGGAGCCAGCACTGACTTCAGGGAAGCTCTGCTTTCCAAATGCAGATGTGTTTAGAAATTCTGGTAGGCAATTGTAGTGCCTTCTCCCTCTTCTCGCCACCCTGCCTGTTCCTGAACCGAACAAAACCATAATGAGAGAGAGAAGCAGAAAGAATAATCAGCAGCCAATGTGTGAATCTGAACTGGAGGTGTGCACGTGTGCATGTATATGTGTGCGTGCTGCACAGTGGGTGAGCTACAACATGACATGAATGTTATAAAGCTCTTTATGGTATGGTATAATATAAATGTGATAAACCACCTTACACATGGATTTGTACTGAGGGAGGAAAAAAAGGTTGTGGCAGTTGTTTACATCATCGTTTCAGCACTCATAAATTATTACCTATTCACAGAAACAGATACCGAGCATGTTATAAATGGAAATTTCTCTCTTCTCATTGATGATGCTATTTGTTTTCTTTCCCATTGGCTACCAGAGCCAATGTCGCCTCTCCTGCCAGGGGTATTTATGTATAACCTCTCTGCTCCTGTGTTCATTTGGATTCCAAAAATGGCCTTTGCTAGAACAACAGGAAGACTTTTGCCGCTCCCCCCTTTTTTCTTGTCTTTCCTTTCCTTTTCTTTCCTTTCCTTTTCTTCCTTCCTTTCTTCCTTCCTTCCTTTTTTCTTTTTGGCTCAGGCTCCATTTCAAAAGGTGGTTTGTTTTCACTGTAATTGAGTGGGACGTTGTCATTTGTCAGTGTCTGTGTTCCCTTCAATGGTATTTTGCCCATTCCCAGTGTTTATCTTACTCGCTGTGGTGGTGTAGAACGATAAACAAAAGCTCAAAAGTGTGCCTGAAGAAAAGGCTGTTTTGTCAAGATGTGTTGCTATGTATGAATGGTATATTTATGCTTATAGAAAATCCCGGCAGTGCCTGTAATTGCACAGTCTCATGAGGGGCCCCTTTGATGTGGTAGGGCATTCTGGTCTGTGTGGGGCGCAGCGGCATACATGTGTGAGAGAAGAAACAACCATGAGTAAAACAAGTTCTGGAGCAGCTTTTGAAAGAAAGGAGATGGGGATTGCTGTGATTACTCATCCTGGCTCAAAAAAGAAGTGTGTGTGTGTGTGTGTGTGTGTGTGTGTGTGTTTGTGTTTCTGTGTGGTACGTTGCTGCTTCCAGAGGTCTATGCTGTAATTATGGCTCCTTGTATCTTATTATCTCATGCGCTGAGAGCTGACTACTCTCACTTGCTATGCTACATTGAGAACATCAACAATAGTGAGCCAGTGGTGCTGTGCAAAGCTTAATAGGTTCCATTTGCAAAGACCTTAGGAAAAACAGTGTGCTGTACATGTGTGTGTGTTTTTCACGTCCAGTTGCTCCTCTGAATTTTGTTTGAATTCCACATTTGAACAAAGCCCAGAACGCTCCATGAAACTCAGCTGAAAGGAGGACGTTTGGCTTGGTTTCAAATGGAAACCATGTAAAACTAGACACAGATGACTTCCATCATGGCTGTGGCTACACCTACAAGGCCCCTGAGAAGCTGGACAAATAGCACCCCATGCACACATTAAATTCACTCATTCAAGCCCTATGGTTTCCTCCATCATTCTGTTTTTATTAGATTTTCTTCCACTTACTCTGCTCACATAATTTTGGTGAGCCAAAGGGGAAGGCAACTTGTTTCACATAAGGTTGGAGGCTGGTGGGATGAAGAAGGCTTCCAGGCAGCTGAAACAGCAGTCCTTTTTCTCCGAGGAAGTGCTTTTGGAACTACACCATTGTTACCTTTGTGTTTTACACCTTTTTATTGGAGTAAAATTTATAGTGAGCAGTATTATTTAAGGATGTGCACTCCTGTCAGACACATGTGCACATAGGGACTGAATCAAGGCCATTTGAGAATTTCTGAGCTGACTACGGGGCAAATCAAAGAGCTCAGGAACACTCACTTGAGTGGAGCAGCACCCACCCACACCTAATCCATCTGGCTAAATCCAGCATGCATGGCATTAAACATGTTAAAATAAAAAAGACATTGTGCCATCAGAAGTGGGGAAAGGGCCATCAAAAGTATCAACACTTTAGAAGAAAGATGCTGAGTGGGTACCAAAGTAGGGGACTGACAGCTTCATCCACCAATGAAGCCAAAGACCTCTGCTGCCCACTCCATTCACTGAGAGTGTCTGCGTGAAGACATTGGATTGTATCATAGGCTGTCTGCATCTCTTTTCTAGCTGCAATTTGAAGTGGAGGACTTCTACCAGTGAATCATACTGAATGGCCTTTGCATTCTTGAATTTTCTCTCTTCTTTTTAAGAACTTAGTTACATTACTAGGGCTGGGTTAGGGTCTATGTGCAGTTAAATGCCTGCATTCCTTTATGGATTCTGAGTGGTTCACTTCAGGACATTAGGGTTTTACTTTCTCTCTCTGCAACATGACCTCTCTCATTCAGATGTTATTGCCAAAGTTTATAAAAGCTGCCTCCTGCTTCTCTTTTTCTTGTATTCTATGATCTAAGGTAAAGGTAAAGGTTCCCCTTGACAATTTGTCCAGTCGTGTCCGACTCTAGGGGGCGGTGCTCATCTCCGTTTCCAACCCATAGAGCCAGCGTTTGTCCAAAGACAATCTTCCGTGGTCACGTGGCCAGCGTGACTAGACACGGAACGCCATTAGCTTCCCACCATGGTGGTACCTATTTATCTACTCGCATTTTGCATTTTGCATGCTTTTGAACCACTAGGTTGGTGGGAGCTGGGACAAGTGACAGGGGCTCACTCCGTCTCGTGGATTCGATCTTACGACTGCAGGTCTTCTGACCTTGCAGCACAGAGGCTTCTGCGGTTTAACCCGCAGCGCCACCACGTCCCATATTCTATGATCTAGAGGTGTGCAAATAATTCAGCCAGAAATAATTCCACTGGCACTCTGTAACCCTCCATCCCAAGTCACAGCCATTTGCATCTGCCTATTCAAAGGTACAGGATTTTTTTTTTTCCACAAAATGCCAGAAGCACATAAATACCACCACGGATCCAGACAAGGATCAGATCACAGTGTCTCCAAAGGGCACAGGCTGGATCAGGCGCCAATCCTTGTGCCCTTATCCAAGTATGTATGAAGTCAAGAACAGGGCACATCCCTAAAGATGAGGATGTTTTTCCAGTCCTGCTCACTGCTATTGTCTCAGGAACCCAGTTAGTGAGTGTGAATTAAAATAGACTGTGGCCAGAATCCTCTTGCATAAAGTTATGCCTACACAAGCTGATGATATCATCAGACACAAGTTTTTCTCACTCATATTATAAGTTTCCTGTTCCACCATCGCCACCCTAGGTGATGAGTCTGTCTTGGGATCCATTTTGACTTGGGGAAACCTTTGGGAGCCTTGGGACACCAAGCAACTTTAATGCCCAAAAATTGCCACCGACAGTCCAGATGCCGGCAACAGAATCTGTGATGGCAATTTTCAGGCATTAAAGCCATTCCCTCCCCCCCAAATCCTGAGGTTTCCAACGGTTTCCCTAGGCCATCTCCCATCTTGCGTTAATCATACGGGCAGTCCTAAGCAGTTGGAGAACATACAAAGAATGTGAGGCATTGTTATATTGCTTAGTGGCCAATCCAATCAGGGCATATGAAGACAATTGAGGGTATCAGCATTGTTTCTGACATCGGTCATGGAGCCAAGGGGTAATGGCATAGTGCTATGTGACTCATCAAATTCAACCATGTGAATCTGTCACTGAGAAGAAACAAAATCAGTTTGGAATATGAAAACACTTAGACAGATCAATGCTTTCATTCTCAGCTGTATGAGCTTTAGAGGTTCCCAGCACAATTGCATTTGTTTTGTAAATAGACATATTCATAAATCTTTAACAAAGTAAGGAGAGACTTGGTGAATTATAACATTGACTGAAAAATTCAATGAAAGAAAAGGACCTACAGAGAAAAAATGGTCAGAGACTGGTTTATGAAACTTTAATTGCTCTTTTTCATTTTATGGCAGTTTTAATGTACAATATGCTACAATGACATTTATTAGGAATTCTCAGAATGTGAGATGTTTTGGATTCCAAAGCTGATTGGGTGTTGTTTGTTTGGTTGGTCGGTTGGTCGGTTGGTTGGTCAGTCTGGACTCTGTTGTAAGATTGTCTGGAGACCCAGGACAATCCTTAGAATTTATTAAAAGAACTTTAATATAAACAAACAGTTGGGTCATAGTGATGCCCACTAGAATCTGACCAGATCTAGCTTTAGTGGAGAGAAAGAAAATGGATCCTAAGCGAAACCTGGTTAGAATGGAGGTGCTCTTAGTTTTGAACTGCAGTAACTGGGAAGAAAATATGGCAGACAGGACACCGTCTCAAGCTGGGCTTCTTCTCAGTGGGCTACTATGGAGAAAGCATGTCTGTGTTTGTAAAATCTACTAGCCAAGTTCTTTTTAAAGTTGAAAATCATGGAAGATATGGAGTGGAGAAAGCTGGAAGGTAGTTCTGCAGAATATGAATTTCTTAGTCACAAAAGTTAATACAAAAAGAAGGTATGTTTTAGATCAGTGGTTTTCCACCTTCCATCTCTTATGACCTACCTGACCTTTGTCTAAAATTTTTGTTCCTACCTTGATAGAGGCAAAAAGCTCATTTCTCCCTCCCCAAGACAGCAAGGGATCTGTTGGGGTGTCATTTGGCCTCATCAATGCCCTGGATCCTTTCCTTTACCCCCACAGAAATGTGCAAAGAGCCCGCATTTGGTCTATATTTACACATTACATCTGGAGACAGCGCACACCCCTACCATAACCTAGATTTTGTTTTCTCTCCTCCTGAGAAAGGACAACATCAAAACTGGGTTATTATTTGATAACAGCCCTAAAGACTCAAATACATCTTTGCAGTAATTTGATTGTACAGGCCTGATACTGGCTGGCTGGAGTAATCTGATGAAGGAAGCGATTTGAAAGGAGCCTGGGATTTAGAGCTTGTTAATGCCACTGGTTCGGTAGGAGCACTGAATCAGGACTGACTCCATTTGCGAATCTGATACGTGAGGCACTGTTTTGTCAGGAAATCCATCATAGAAGAAGTAGAACCACACTGCTGATGTCTTATGGTTGGAAAGGCTCTTTAGGAAATCATTTGGACAGAAGGGAGAAGCAAGGGGGAGTTTGCTGCTTGGTGTCTTAGCTGAATTCACTATTTTTTAAACCTAATTTTCCCCATTCAGTTTCAATTAACAGGTCTGGATGGGCAGGAGGAGACAGCATATTTCGAACAGCCCATTAATTACAGAGTATTACTTAAGGGAGTAGGATATGTTTCCAGGGCACATTATTATGGAAATGCAGAGCTGAAGGAGCTTGGCACTTGAGCTCCAGTGAGGAAAATTATTCTTGGAAAAAGAGAACCTGCTCACTCAACACAAGAGAGAAATCTCCTCACTTCACAATCCCCCCTGAAAGAAGATGATACCTTACATGCACTACAAATACCAAATATAAATTTTATTTCTTTTGGTAGCTATCCAATTATGGTGTTTGTCAAATTTTCTATTCCACTATTTTATTTTACCTTGAATAAAAAAGATTCTTTTTCCTCTCCAACTTCCTTTTTGTTCTGCCCAGCTTTGCCTCAGGGTGCAGTAGCTAAACTGCTGTACTGCAGCCAAAATTCTGCTCACGACCCAGGTTCAATCCCAGGTAGCCAGCTCAAGGTTCGCTCAGCCTTCCGAGGTCAGTAAATTTGAGTATTTTGCTTGCTGGGTGGAGAATGTGTAGCCTGCTTGAGTAAATTGTAAACTACCTAGAGTACTGTAAGTGCTATGTGGCAGTATATAAGCAGCACACTTTGTTTTGTCCTCCCCAGTTTTGCACACCAGACTGCTGATTTATTCATAGCCCAACATTTATCTGCCAGATGATGTCCAGACATGCATCATACTTCAGTTCCTTCTGTCTACCTACAAAGCTTTAGTAAATCTGCAAAACAATCAACAGACCTTTTGCCAAGATGTTATAATATGAAATATAGCAAAGGGGACCCTGAACAAGAGGGTGTTTGGAGTTGCTGTACTCTGGATCTGACTTCTCCTTCACTCATTCCTCAGGAAATGGAAGGGAGTGAGCCAGTGAGTTCTGTTTACTTTTGCCAAGCACAGGCTTTCAGTTGAGAAAATTACTGATTTCCACCCACCCACCCCCAAATTGCTATCCACCAGCACATACCTGTGGTACCTATTGACTTTAGAACAGTTATCATGCACAACTCCACCTAACTCAGGGGCAAAGGAGAGTTTTGGGCAACCTCCTGGGATTCAGCTCTCAGTTACTTGACCTGTCAGGTTCATCAGGACTTGCAGGCCTTTACCTGCAGAGGGCACTGTTCTTGCTTGGCCACCTTGTGCAGCAATTGAACACTAGTGGTGAGTGATGGCTCTCTTTGGGGTAAGAAGGCTGTGTGAGTTACAGATGACCCAGAACCTCAGGTTCAAATTCTTGCTCAGTATATCTCAGGCTTTGCTTCCTTCCCTCCTGCCAGTAGCCTTGTGTTTCACTCAGCTTTAAACCTTTGCAACACCATTTTTCCCCTCCGTTTGTTATGTTGATAAAACTACTTTCCCAATTCTTGTATTTCCATTTGTTATGGTCTGGACTACTCTTGCAAGGTCTCCTTCCACTGCACCCCAGTTTCTTGCTGAAAGCCTTTAAATGACTTCCTGCAGCTTGGATCCATCCAGGATCCCTTTATTCAGCACTGGTGCCTAATAGCCAACTTCTTGTTCACGTACCTTTTTTTTTTTAACACACCCACTTGCCATGCTACTTCTCATGCATCACATCTCCCCTTTCTTTATCTCAGATTCTTGGGAAATGTTCACATTCCTTAGAACATTCATTTTGTTCAAATTGGTCCATCATAACAACTGTATGAAAATATGCAATATTTACATGTTTAAGTTGCACCCTATCTTGTTGCTGTTTTTTTTAAAAAAATAAGTTACAGGTTTTTTAGATGATGGAGCTAATGGTTGTACTCTAGGCAACTGATTATTCACACCTTGCACAAGTGATCCTAGAATTTGACATGGAAACCTAGCTAATTTTTCTGTTTACTTCCACCCCTGGGAATAACACCATGCTGTACTCTTTTTGTATGATGATCTACAAACATTTCTTAAATGCATTAAAGGTAAGTGACATGCTGTAGCTCATAGTTCCGTCACAACTTTGCAAGAAAGGTGTTGTTTTTTAAAAAAACCTGACCATAAAAGATAGAGATCCAAAGAAGATCATTCCATGCCAGAGAGAAGAAAGCATTAATAATATTAATGTTGTTTCATTTGTTTTGCTTTTACCTTGAGTAGAACAACAGCTACAACAGAAAGGTTCCCTTCCTCCATTCTCACTTTCAAGTACTTTAGAAAGAGAACAAGACCACAATCCAATGGTTTGGTTCCTTCCACATTCAATTTTAAATCTTCTTCTGTGCTCATCATCAGTACCAAGAATTTTGGAACATTTCCAGGCCCAAGGCATCTCAACAGGTACCATGAGAGCAAACACTTTGCTGGTCCAAGCTAGAAGTCCTTTCATCACTAGGGCTCCTGGAGGTGTAACCAATCTGCAGCATTTTAAAGCAACAGATGCTTCCAATCACTTTTTTAAAAGCCATCCCATGTAGAGCATGCTACTGTAGTCCAAATAAGATATAATTCTGGTACGTGTCACCATGGCCACATTAGATATTCCCAGGAACAAGAACATTTGTGCCACGTTCCTCAAGTATGCTAAAACATACTGGTTAACACCAAAACTGGGGCATCCAAGTTCAAGGATGCATCCAGAAGTTCTCCAACTATGAACCTGAGAGTATAACCCCATCAAAGGCAGGTTGAATCTATATTTGCTGCTCTGCCTTCCAACTGACCTGGGACATTTGTTTTATCTTGACTAGCTTCCAGTTTGCTTACACTCTATTACCAATCCATTGGTGACATTAGATGTGGATTTAGAACATCTTCTCTGCATGTAAATGGCAAAGAGAGAGAGCCAAGCAGCATACTATTAAATAGCATATGACATCAGACTCCAGAACTCCATATGCTGTCTTCCAGTGGCTTTGTGTGTGTGTTAAATAAGGAAGCAGAGAGATTGACTGTCTATAGTGGGACACTATAGCCCAGTGGCTACAGTGCTGGAATTCCTCAGCACCACCTTATGGCAATGCCTCCTGAAGAAGGACAGGAACCATCATTAAATGGTCACTGCAGAGAGGTCCAGTAGAATCAACTCTCCTTCTCCAGTTGATAGTGTAGATGATCCATCAAGGTAACTGGACTTCACAATGCCATGGCAAATAAGACCTCTTCAGGTTAAGTGTTTAGCCGTGCACCAAAACAACTCTGAGTTCTAGTGGAATATTTCTGAGGGTTTATTCCAAAATGAAATAAAAACTTGCCGCTTAGTACTCAGAGACATATATTTGACCTGAGTACTTTCAGTTTGTAATTTCCTGGTACTTTATGAATTATGCATTTATCTAGTTAGCTGAATCAGAAATCAAAACCTGTTGTCCAAAACCCTACCCTATAATGTGGTTGCATTAGCAACTATCACACAAGCAATGGAAGACAGTTTAATGCTGCACAATAGGGTATGCAACCAGTTGTGCATTTTGGGGCATGACTGGCAGCCAGCAAATTGAGAAAACTACTCTTACACATCTGGTATTTTGCTATATAGAATTTCAGCCACTGTCTCAATGAAGTGACCCCAGGTAGGTCAATATTAGCCACTTCCTCCATTGTACTCAGAAAAATATTACTAATTGCTGTTAAAAGAAAACCCATTTGCACAATTGCTGTTTGCTTTATTTTACAGTGTATCACCAAATAGCCACTAGTTATTCAACAGGCAATAATAACACATCTTGTCATCAGCACTAACGATAAAAGAGGGCAAAGGAAATTGTAAGAGCAAAGAATAAAATGTGACATGTGTCTCCTGGCTGTCTTCAATAATCCTCTGCAGAGTGGTGTTGACTGAAGGGGTCAAGGGCATCCCAGAACACAGAAGAGTCCATTAGTTGTGCCCTTGCCAAAGTTGAATGGACTGTCAAAGAAAGTAAGAAACATTAAGTCACCCCTGCAAACAAGGAAACAAGCCAAGGTAGCAGCAACGACCACAGTGATAGGCATAAGGTAGACAAGTGGGATTTGTCCATTGTCTGTTTTTTAAAACCATTCGCCCCCCCCCCCCCCCACAAATACATAATAGCATCACAGGAACGTTGGATCTTATGAGTGAAGCAGTGGCACAATAAAGATGTAGATTAGAATATCTGCAATATATGAAACATATCAGTTCAGAATCATATTCAGGCAGGAAAATTGCACATAGGAATGAAGACAATAGCCCTTTGTAGTGGACCATATCCTGAAGGATACTTCATCCCCTTAAATGTAGTAAGAAGAGGTGGCCATAGGACCACACAAAGATAGTTATAAAACTTTGAAAATGATGGCTTGTATCAAACATATGCATTATGCACTTTAGGAACAATTGTAAACTGTGTGCCACCTCTTCCTTCTTCACTGCTTAGCAGGATGAGATCAACCCTAAAAATCCTCACTTATAATCATCTGTAAAATTTAATAGTAATGGTTTGGATCCAGGTTCAGTTATGATTGGAGTCGAACCACTGAAATCATTTGGGCTTAATGACTAATGTAAGCTACACTGATTTTATTAGCTCTACAAATGACAGAGTTGTGATCCAAAGAAAAACAAGAATGCAATAAACCAAGAACAATAAATATAATTACCTCTGCCCCAGGAAATGTGATTACTAGGTTTGAAACAATCCAGGTTTTCAAACTTCTGTTTGAAGTTGGTTTGAGATTCTGGCTTGTTTCAAACCTGGAAAATACCTTCTCAGTTCATATGTATCAGGACTGGAAAATGGACATCTTGGCTTAATGCAACACACTGAGGAAGTAAGAAGGAAATATGCAGACACTCATATATGAAGCTGAGGTACATCTTGAGTTATTAAGTCCAGAAATTGGCATATGACGTAGTGGTGGTGAATTTTATTCAGATTGGTTTAATGCTGCACTCTTAGGGCAGTTCCCAATAACAATGCAATAAAACAATACAACAGCAGAAGAATTTTAAAAGTTCCAAAATTTAAAAATGGTATTGCCAGGAATAAAATATCTCAATATTTAAAAGTCAGGAAGAATTTTTAAAAACTTATTGGGTGCTGAAAGCATAGCAAAGTCAAAGGCAGCTATGTTTTTCTCTAGAAGCCAGAAGGAACCTCCATAAACAGTGTGCTTTTTCTAAATTGTTCTTTTCTTTGTGGGCATCCATAAAATGGCCTCATTATCCAGACAGGCTGGTATGGAGGCTGGGGTATATCATGTCCTCTAGTATGCTGTCACTTCCCAAAACGATCAGAGCAGTGAGTGACCTTAGGCTAAGGACGACTGAAAATTGCATTATTATTATTATTATTATTATTATTTTAAAAAAACCCTACTAAAAATTCACAAATGTCTTCATGAACTTGGCCAGAAGGACCATGGGTGTTTGCTGCTGCTGCTGCTTTAGCTGAATGCAGGAGAAAACAAAAGTGGGAAATGTATCCACTGCTACATTAAGCTGGGGTCTAAGGCATATAGCCACAGCGACTGCTTGTTGAAATTTATGACAATAAGCCCCACAGATGTTGGTCTGAGCTCTTAGCTAAACGTACCTTGTGAAAGAGGCTGAGGGCAGGGTAGACTGAGGATTTAACTTGGTTTTCTAATATCTCAGTGGCCTGGGATTTGTGCTAAGCGACGGTTCTATGCTGGGCTCTGTACTCGAAATGGTGACAGTTGGTCCTGTTCAATGCAGCTTCCACCTCCTCCACAAGATGATAGTTAGGACTTCTGGTTTCCCTCTCCAGCAATTCCCTGATCCACTGTTTGTAGGAATTGTATTCAGGCTGAAGTAAAGCGGAAAAGCAGCACCATTGTGAGAAAATCTAAAGAGGAAGCATTACAGATCAGTCTTCATCTGACTCTGTTCTGTATTCTGTCTCTTGTTACTCGTCAGTGAATTATCATTGCAGAAGAGTGCAGTGATGTTATTATGCAGCACAGCAAATCAACATTCTACAAGGCAAGACCAAAGAAAGAATTATAACTTTGAAAATCTGGCACAGATGTAGCAGGCAGGCTGCTCTTGCTCTGTACCAAATTTAAGGAAATTTGGGCAAAGGGTTAAGATTTTTTAAATGTAAAAGTGTTTTACACACACCCCTCTTCGCAGAGACAAGCCAACCTTAAATGTCCCCAGATTTAAAACAGAACAAATAAATTGAAAAGACCAATCTTGCTTATGTTGAAAGAGAATGGTTGTCCCAACCGCTTTTTTTATTTGGAAGGAATCCAGGCTGCAGCGACTAAAATATCTGTCCTCAAAAAAGGTCTTTCAAAAGGGTAAAATAGTGACTTTGCTATAAACTGAGCATGCATGAAACAGGCTTACCAGCAAGAAAATTCCAAAGTAGATACATCGTTGCAGCTCCGTGGCCTGGGAAGAAAGATGTTTGGTTGGCCATGAAAAGTCAGAAAAAGATTGGGGGGGGGGGGGGGCTTAAGTTTTTTTAAAAAAAGAGCTTGTTTTAATGGAGTCACAGTGCTCCAGAAAGGGCTCTGCTGATGTTTGTGGATTTCAATGGCTTCCCTGTGCAGTCTAACATAATGATTGCTGGTGTTGTCCAGTACTTCTGTATTTTGAAATAGAATTTCATGTCTGTGAGACGCGAGGCGACAGTGTGAGGGCTCTCGCCGGAGTGTCGTCCTCCCTCAAAAAGGAACAAGAGGCACAGACAAACCCACCTGCACCACCCATCGAGATCAAACAACAGGGAGTTGACACCCGGGGATTGGAGCGGGAACTGTTAAAGATGACAGTAGCCACCCAGACAGGGGATGAATTGGCGGGAAAAGAGGAAAGGGGGAGGTCCGTCGTGGAGGTGGGAATGGGAGATATAAAAGGAGAGGTGGACTGGAGGAAGCCCAGAGGAAGGGCTACTTAATGGACCGTGGACCCCTCTACGAGGAGAGAGAGACCATTATGGGACGGAGGTGCGAGATGAGGAGACCACCCCGCTACTGAACCATGAGATAGAGACTTGTGAGTTGGAAAATAGTAATCCGTTTTACTATTAACTCAACTCGACCTTGGGACGAGTTGAGTTATAACCCCTTTGTTAAAGACGTTTGGATGCCCTCGCCGGACCCGTTGGCGACGAGAGAAACCACAGAAGCTGAGTGCGGGCAAAAAGATTTATTGTTGCATATTCCAATAAAGACTAGTTATGATTTTTCAACACGAGTGTCTCCAGAGTCTCAGTTAAAAATAGGGGAGGCAAAGTACGAACCCTCACAATGTCCAGCTTGTTTCAGGGCATGTTCAGCTACTGCCGATTTTTCCGGTTGTTTTAGTCTGCAGGGTCTCTCATGTTCTTTGATTCTGGTGTGGATGCTGTGTTTTGTGGTTCCAATATATACCTGGCCACAACTGCAAGGTATCTGGTATACTCCTGCAGTGGTGACCCCACAGTAGAGCTTCAACAAAAAAAGAGAAAGTCTAAAACTCAACAAAGCCTGGCTCCCAGCACTGAAAAATACAGCCTGCAAAAGGTCAATGAACTCTACCCAGCCACAAGGACCAGTGATCACTGCACACAAAAGACCAGCTAACGACACCCATCAATCACAGTGACAGATCATCTCTCCCCCTTATCACAACAATACACCCACAACAAAAAACACGCTGACCACCATAATCACCCAATCACCAGTGGCATTAACTATCCCACAAACTGCACCAGAGCACAGACAGAGTTCTGACTCCTGTCCTCTGAAGATGTCGGCCACAGAGACTGGTGAAACGTTAGGAAGAAAAACCTTAAGAACATGGCCAAACAGCCCAAAAAACCTACAACAACCATGCACACAACATGTTTGTAGAGCTTTTCTTCCAATATAGCTTTCTTCAGCTTGCCTATCCCAAAGAAAGGCTTTGGAAATTGGAACATAGCTTTCTAGTCTGCATTCTGCGGAATGGGCATGGCAACATTAGTTCATCAGAGAGACTAATAAGAATGTTTCTCCATTGTATGTGTTGTACGCATTCACACTTTTGCTTCACCATTTCATTAAGTCCAAAACAGCCCTTCAAAATATTTTGACACAGAGTGACTACACCTACATTCTTGCTTCTGCCCTCTCCTAGCAACCATAATACAGATCGTGTGCTCATCTTCTAGAATCCTCTAGCACTGGGTAATTCTACTTGAGGGAAGTTTCTGTTGGAATTTTTGTGTAGCATAGGTATTTATAAACTTCTGTTTTAAAAAGCCAGCAATTTCAATTCTTCCAAAACAAAAAACAAAAAAAAAACCCTCTGGTTTATAAATGTGGGATATTGTGCTTCTTTATGCATGCTTCATAAAGCCAGGAAATGGTCTGACATTGCTACACAGTATCATACCTGCACTGTCATCAGGAAAAACGACATCAAGCTTTACATAGCAAAGGGCAGCCTGAATGTTGACAACACCAATGGCAGCAGTCAGGATGGTCTACAGGATACCCTCTTGTGCTCACTACCATTCACACTTGTTGACAAACAGTCCTGCCAATTGCTTTGTGTTTGAGTGAGAAGTGGGTAACTGATGCAAAAAGAAGTCAGCTTCTGGGATTTTCCTTTGCTTGGTGTCTCTTTGTGGATGGTAGTGAGCACATGAAGGTATCCTTTATTTTATCCTGCAGGTCACGATATTATGCAGTAATATCAGGCCATTTCCTGGCGTTTTGAATTGTGGATACAGAAGTGCAATATACCACAGTCATAAAAGAGAGTCTTTTTTTTAAAGAATTGAATTATTATTATAGAGAGCAGAGCAATGTGTTACAGTAAAAGCCTCCTCATTCAAATAATATTCATCATCTTCAACAGCCTTTCAGGTTTAGATTGAAAGGTATTTAATGCTAGGAATCTAATCAAAATGAAAGGCTTGTTAAAATTTTCCCAGGTAAATATTGGTCTGTAAAACCTGTTTGGGCTTTTGTTTATTTTGGAGCTAAACTTCACAGTTCCCAATGGAATGCAAAGTGCTGCTTTTTAAAGCAGCAGATTGACTGGCAATGAAAATGTCCCAATTTTCCTGTTTCCAGCAGAGGTTTTCCTCATGGTTGCACATAAATTACTGCTTCCTTCAAAGTCAAGCTGTCTAAAAACACACACACTACCAGTTTGTGCATTTCCTTCCATCTCACCTGCTGTGCTTGCCTTTGGACCAAGATCCACCTCCTAAGGTGCTGACTGTACCACTGTTGTGCGCAGAGATTGTTCTTGGCCACATTTCCTATACTTTTTGGAATGAGCTTCCCTCTTTGGAGTCGAGGTCAAAGCCCTCTGTCCTCACTCACTAATAACCAATGTTTCAAGCTGCCGTTTGCATAGCGTCATTGTCTGCCCAGCAAGTCTCCCGTGCATATTCAGGCTGCCCTCCAAGTTTCTTCTCATTGTGAATTTAAAGTGGATAGGCAAAAGATAGGAATTCCAAGTAATGCCCTTACAGCAACAGAGAACAAGTCTTTTTGGAACCGAAGGACAGAAGGCATGATCTCACGCAATAATCTTCAACCTTTCAAAACCCATAACACAGATTAATCCCAGCCTGTGTATTGATCCCACCCTGTAGTTCATTTACCATATTGGGCTGTGTGTGTACGTGTGTGTGCAGATGTGTGTGAGTGAATGGGCATGTGATTCTCTCCCCTATTCCATTTTTCACTTTCTCTTACTTGAGCGAAGAAAATGGTGGTACCATTGTTGATGCAACCAACCTTGGACTGAGGATTGAGAATTAAGAGGTCCACACATCATCACTAATATCCTATAAATACTTATTCTTCTGAAACAGCTAACTAACAGTGGCTTGCAATACAAATTGTGCAATTTTTACACTAACAAGAAAATAAAATGTCCTTAGCCATTTTCTTTGTTTCTCTCTCTCTCCTCCCCAATGACTTTCTCTCACGCACACACAATTTAAACACAACTATGCTTTGACTAACATTGGGCTGCCTTACTTTGGGCATATCATGAGAAGACAGGATTCCCTGGAAAAGACAATGAAGTTGGGAAAGGTTGAAGGCAGCTGGAAAAGAATACTAAATTGAGACAGATTGACTCCTTAAAGAAAACCACAAGCTTGAATTTGCAAGAGCTGAGCAGGGATATTGAGGACAGGATATTCATTCATACGGGCACCATAGGTTAGATGAGACTTGACAGCATATAACAACAACAGGGTGGAAATGTAAAATGCTTTATCCTATCCTGAGATTGTCTTGATGTAGAAATAATATCCATTTGAAACCATTTTGACAGACATATGAGGCTGTTACTGGCTTGTGCTTTCCACGGCTTGTCCTTATTGTCCAGAAGAAGCTGCCCATACATTTATTTGGGTTGTTCTTGGGTATTCTATTCCACTTTGTGTTCCACCATATTTTTTTTGCTTAAGGAGAGACTTACTTTTGCACAGCTATTGTGGCCTCACTCCCAGGCTCAAGAAAATGTTGCTTCTCTTGATTCTCTTTTTTGCAACAGTCTGAAGATCTCTGACTGGCATTTTGGATGAATTTTCTCCCATAAGGATTGCAGGTGGGGCAAGTGTCCAGGAAATGCTGTAAAGGCAGTACCTTCTCCCCCGACAGTATAATATATTCTTTCCTTCAAGGAGGCTGCAGGCTAATTTGTTTGTGTTTCTGTACTATCCACAGGCACGGCTCTGTCCCTCGATGAACTTCTCCTTCTGTAGCAAAGGTTTCACACTTTCAATATTACATTTAGTTAGATATTATGATAAGATAGCTATTAGGTTAATTTTACAAAGGTTACAGAAATATTCGTAGTCCTTTGAGTGTTTCCAACTGAGGTAACTGCCATTTGGAGGTCAGGTCGCTCTGGAGGTAAACTCTCCAAGGTTGTACTTTGTCTCTTGCTTTGTCTTTCCATCCGCAGCCGAGCTAAGCACGTAGGCAGCAATTATTCATAGTGCCACTGCATCAGCTGGCTTCGAGACCAGAGTAATCATATTACTTTAAAACAGGAAGGTTCCCTGCTCTGTGGGACTCTGAAGCAGAGCTGCACTCCACAGGTGATGTTTATTCATCAATGCAAGACCCACAGTGCTGCCCCTGTAGAATACTGGCCATTTTCTGGACTGTTCTGAGGCACACCAAGAAACAGAGCCTCCACCATGACCCACCCAAACCAAGGTGGATAGTAACCCCTAGCCAGCTAGGTCACTTTGGCACATGAAGCAGAAAGAGCATCCCATCCTTGGAAATAAAAATACCACAATAATGAAGTAAATAGGAAACAGTTTGCTGTCCCATCATGACATCCAAAATCCAATTCCTGAGGTAGTCAATTCACTTTGCTCACCGGGGTCATTCTGCAGAATTGCGAAAGAAACAGTGTTCGTTGTGACATGTAGCACAGACATCTTATTTATGTCTCCCACTTCCAGCAACCCTTGTGAAAGTGGCACAATCTTCTTTTTGCTACACTGGTAAGACTTCCCACTCAGCACAGGCTCAACAGGACACCAGCTGCTGAAGATTGAGATTGAGGTAAAAACCAGCCCCTAAATTTGCTCAGGCACATAACAGCTTGCAAAATCCCTGCAGGGAGAAGGGGACATCGAAAGGAGGAGGGTGTTTCCTGCCTACAGCCATTTTGCTTCAAAGAGTTGTTATATGACCAATAAAGCCCTGGATCAGCCTATCTGAAATACCATGTTCTTCCATACCAGCCTGCCCAGGCTTTGAGATCTGCTGGGGAAGTCCTTCTTATAATCTCACCACTTTCAGGTGTTTCTTGTGGTGGGAATTCTCTGTAGCCACTCCCAGACTCTGGAGCTCTTTGCTCCTTTCCTGCTGTTCTTCCTGTGCTGGGTGTGTGTGTGTCTTTCACATTTAGCAGTGGGGGGGAAGCAGCAAACAAACAAACAAACACAGTCAACCCACATAAAGAATGGCACCCTCCGTTGCTCCTACTTTTATGCCTCCGTTGCTCCTACTTTTCACCTATTTTAAAAGTTGATTTAGTGAAGTGGAAGGAGAGTTCAGCTCTTCTTCTACATGCCCAGATTTCACTTCAACGCATTGTACCACAGCTCAGAAAAGTTCTGTTTTTTTGGCTTTCACTTCCCAGAATCTCTGAGACAACATGCCCTGTGTTGCCACACTGGCTGAAACATACAGAGGGTTATAGTAAAAGAAAGCAACGTTTCTGGTGTCTACATGCCATGTAAAAAGATTTTGAATCCTATCGCCTTAAGAGAGGAACGGGCTTCACTACAATGTACCTCTGTGGTGAGGAAATGTGCAGCATTCTAGACCCTGTTGAGCCTGCAATTCCCATGCAGCCTAGCCAACAGAGGTGACAGTGCAAGACTGTAAGGGATGCAGTCCAGAACGCTGGGAGAACTGCACCATCGTCATGCTTGATATGTTGGTGAAATTTGTTTTAAGAGTCAATAAAAATAAATGGTTTAACTTCTCTACCAAAAAAAATACTGTTACATGTTTTGTTTTGTTTTGTTTTGTCTTTTCTTGTTTTGTCTTGTCTTGGCACTTTTAGCAGAAACTTCAGAGAATTAGGGTAGAGGAAAATATATCCCCAGATTCAATTCCAGTTTCATTTGGAATAAAAGTATCCAGCCTTCCTTACTGAACTGTTCCTCGCCTAGATACTATCATTATAGTTTCTGCTTCAAAAAATACAACTATCATTTAAGGCAGAGAAATGGTCTGAAATACATATGTTCTTCCTGACTCTTCACATCTTAAAGCTTTCTGTAATTCATTCTCTCATCTTCAGACATGGGTTTCAGAAGGAGCCATGGTGCGATCATATGTATTTTTCAAGACAGACTGATGAAAAATGAGAAAAGTTTCCAACTAACAAGGTGTTCTGTTTTTGCTGAGGAGGGAGGGGAAGAGCACAGTGGCATTTGCCATTTCTAAAGATGACATAAAATGCTACAGCAATCAGTAACAATCACACCAGAGGCAACAAGAATACCTATCATATTTAATGCCAGTTTCCCACTAGTCTTTGCTACTTGATGTACTCTACATATTACATCAACAGCCTTCTGGGTTTTAGAAAGGCATCCCATGAAACAGCCCTTTATTTTTCCCCTCAATAATTTTAACATGACAGGGAATGGCACCCCAAAACTTTCTTCTCCTGCTGTCAAAAATCTTACAGGATGTGTGTGTGAAAACCATGCAGGTTTGTACTTTGACTTCTCAAACCCCACCCCCACTCTCCCCCAAAATTTTGAAAAAGCTATATGTCTGCTCTTATTTCAAGCACACGGAACTGTTAACTAGCTTTCTGTATCGAATTATAACATTTCACAATTTCAAAAAGAGAGAAATAGATTTTTATTCTTTGGTAAGGACAATGGAGGACCGGGTGGGGGGGAGTTGCCATAGTTTATAAGGACATCTTTGAGGATGCTAGGCTCTCTGCGGTGGCAAGCCCAGGTCTAGAGGCCATTCACATGTCGTTTGGGGCCAGGGGTGGCTTTGGGATTGTGCTGGCATACGGCGCTCCCCGTGATCCAGCGCAGTCCCTGCCGGAGCTGGCGGATTTCATCTCTGCGGCACTGTTGAGGTCCCCCAGACTATTGGTTCTGGGGGACTTTAACATTCATGCGGAGGCTGAGGTTTCCGGCCCAGCTCATGAGTTCCTGGAAACCATGGCTTCCTTGGACTTGACCCAGCAAGTCAACGGTTCTACCCACGTGGGCAGCCATATGCTGGATCTGGTCTTTGCTGCCAAGCAGAGAGAGTGTGCTCCGATGGTGGCCAAGTTGGTATTGGCCCCCTTGTCATGGTCGGATCACCACCTAATTAAATGCAGCCTCTCAGTGGCACTTCCCTCCCACGGGGAGCTTGGACCCATTAAGATGGTCCGCCCCCGCAGATTATTGCATCCTGATGGATTCCAAGATATCATGCGGGGGATTCCAGCTGACTTGGTTGGCGCTCCTGTCAATGCTCTGGTGGATGGCTGGTATATTGCCACCACCAGGGTGGTTGACATGATCACACCTCAACACCCTCTCCGCCGCCGAGCCCAACCAGCCCCCTGGTTTAACCAGCAGCTGAGGGCCATGAAGCGTAATCGGAGAAGGCTAGAGAGCATTTGGAGAAGGGCCACAATGGAAATTAATCTAAGAGCCGCCAGGATCGTGTCTAACCTTTACCTAGCTAGGGTAAAGCTCCTCTTTAGACCCTTGTCCAGCCTGGCTCATCAAAGCAGCCAAGCCGGTAACAGCAGAATGGGCCACCACAATAATTAATGGGTCTCTCCAGGAGGGCATGGTTCCCCCTGCCCTCAAGGAGACATTCATTAGGCCCATTAGAAAGAAACCTAAGTTGGCGCCGGATGAAATTGGGAATTATTGTCCCATCGCCAATGTTTCTTTCTTGAAAAGTGGTCGAGAGGGTGGTGGCCGATCAGCTCCAGGCCCTCCTGGAGGAAACTGATGCCCTTGATCCGTTCCAGTCAGGCTTCAGGTCGCAGCATGGTACAGAAACAGCATTCGTCGCCCTGCAGGATGACCTGAGGGCGGCCGACAGGGGCAATATGTCCTTGTTGGTCCTCCTCAACATCGCAGCAGCCGTTGATACCGTCAACCATGGTATCCTCCTGGAGTGGCTCTCCGAGTTGGGGATTGGTGGCCTCACTTTGGCGTGGCTCCATTCCTTCTTGGAGGACTGTCCCCAGAGAGGTCAGCTTGGTGAGATGACTTCCACCCCATGGATCCTCAATTGTGTGGTTCCGCAGGGGTCGATCATCTTGCCAATGCTATTCAATATCTATATGAGGCCACTGGCTGAGGTCATCCGGAGTTGTGGGGCACGGTGCCATCAGTACGCTGATGACACCCAGCTCTACCTCTCCTTTTTTCCAACTGCAGTGGATGCTGTTCCGACCCTTGAACACTGCTTGGGGACCATTCTGGGGTGGATGAGGGCAAATGGACCGAGGTTGAATCCGGACAAGACGGAAATCTTGCGCGTGGGTGGCCCTGGCATCAGTGGGTTGGGAAACTCCCTCTCCTTTGGGGGAGTGAATCTTCCCACGAAGAATGAGGTTTGCAGCTTGGGCATCTACCTGGACCCAGATCTCACCATGGAAACTCAGGTGACATCTGTGGTCCGGGCAGCCCATTTCCATCTTCGGAGGATTGCCCAGCTGCGTCCCTATCTAGACGCAGGGGTACTCATGACGCTGATTCATGCACTCATCATCTCAAGAATGGACTACTGCAGTGCTCTCTATGTGGGGCTACCCTTGAGGTTGATGCGGAGAATTCAATTGGTCCAAAATTCGGCGGCCAGATTAATAACTGGGGTGAAGAAATTCCAGCACATCTCCCCCACTCTGGCCGCCCTTCATTGCTTACCGGTTCGTTTCCGCATCGACTTCAAGGTTATGATGGTAACATTTAAAGCCCTAAATGGTTTAGGACCTCGGTACCTATCAGAACACCTGCTCCCAACCAGATCTGTCCATAGTACCTGTTCTTCACAGGCAGGGCGGTTGAGGGCCTTGACCCTGAAGGAGACCTGGAGGGAAAGAACAAGAAACTGGGCCTTCTCGGCGGTTGTCCCCCTGCCTGTGGAACAACCTTCCCATTGAGATCTGCCTGGCACCCTCACTGGATAGGTTCAAACGAGCACTGAAGACCTGGCTCTTCCGCCAGGCTTTCCTTGAGCATTAAATTTTTGAGATCTTGGCCTCCCTTTTACTGTCCTTTTTGCCATCCTTTTCATCATCCTTTTTACCACCTTCATTGCCATCTGCTTTAATTTATCCTGCTGTTATTATATTTGTTTGAATGTATGTATTATTTAACTTTTTATCAAGTTTTGATATTGTGCTGTTTCTTGTTGTTAGCTGCCCAGAGTGGCCTGGTTGCCAGATGGTGCGGGATATAAATTCAATAAATAAAATAGATGCACAATCAAATAATAACTCATGCAGAAACAGCATAAGGGTAACAGCATAAAGCCATTTTTGTAGGCTGAAATGGGCAAGTGACTACAGTGAGGAAGAATTACTCCTTTTACTTCAGAGGAAGTAGCACTGCACTTAATGGCACTTGTGTCTAAGTAAACAGGTTTTATATTGAAGCTCTTGGCCATCAACAGCACATTAAGGTTAAAGCAGGTGAGAGGAAAACAGATCTGAGATCGCTAGTTAAGAACTATCAACAAAAGCTTTCTATCGATCATCCTTACAATGAGACAATGCATGAGAGTGGAGCAGAGGAGAATATTAGCCTCATGTGGCCCAGAGAACTGTATTTGCAGACACAGGTTGTCATGTCGTAGGACCTCCTGGCTCCACAGAGTACATTGACATGAAATCAGACCCATGGGCCTTATAGTTCCCACAGTTATATCATCAACACTTCACGGTGAAAGCTAAAAGATCTAATAAGATAATTGCATTCCCTCAGCCATCTCCAAGCATGACTTGTGCTTGTGGGTGTGATTAAAAATTGCACGGGTATAGTCAAGATCCAGGAACCAGATGATGCCAAGGTAGTCTAATAGCGGAAATATTTGCTCCTGCAGACTTCATAAGGTAAGAACAGACTGTGTGTCAAAGATGTGTTTCCTGAAACAATACAGCTCTTACTGTGGTCACGCAAAATGGCTGCAGCTTTAGGACATCGCTTGGTGCTCCTAGACTTGCTTCCTTCCTACAAGCTTTGATGCAACGCTTTGGTTTCAATGGCCAGGAACCAAATAGTGCCTTGAGGATACTTCGGAGAGGAAAAGTCCTGGGACAAAAATGTTATCCCGGGCGCTACACACATGCATGCATGAACATACAAACAGCCTGATTGTACCTTAAAATGGATACATCGTAACTAGAAAAAAGCACAGCTAGGGAAAGGATCACCCAACCAGTAGCTCTTCTTTTCCCCCATACGGCAGTTCTTCCACAGAGTATATTCTTTTGTTGGAGTGCAAACCACAACAGAACAGAACATGGAAAAAAGATCATCAGCACCCCGTCACCCTCCACCCCACAAGATGCTGTGACTTGCTGCAGAATACAGAAGGGAAGTGACAGATCATCTCGCTCTGTTGCAGCAAAGAATGGAAAAAGAGGGGCTCATGCAGTTGCCTAGCTGTCGCATGACTCTTTCAATTCTCTTTCTATTCACATGCTTCGGCAATTCATGACACTGCTACACAGGCTACAAGGTAGAGTGTCACCAAAGTCCATTTCCTCTAGCTTTCACCATGCTGTAATTTTTCAGGGAAGAGGAATAAGTTTCATTCTCCCTGTCCTCAACATTATAGGAAAGCTTTGCCCTTCTTTGAAGCCTGCCCTCAGGCATTGATAAACAGGGAACAAATGTTATTTTCCCAGCACACATGTGGTTGTTAAGCTTGGCTAAGCCTAATCAAGAGACCATCTTTTTTTCAGTTCCGAAGCTCTAGTAGTTTCTACACTTGAGCAGGAGGAATCTTGAGTGGGTCAGGCTGGACACTTTGGAATTGTGCCATGTTTCCTCTGGGCCAAGGACAAATGCCACACGTTTTGCTTTTGTTTATTTATTTTTATTGCTGTAATGTGCTGGTACAGCTCAGTGGGTTGGAGCACCTTATCGCAGAAGTGGGGAGAGGAGTTCAAATCACCACTGTGCCTACCAAGAGAAAGACTATCGAAGGGTTGGTTTCATTTGATTTTAATGATTTGTCTGGTTACATTTGCTTATTTTTTATTGTTTTACAAAGAATGGAAGCTGGCCTGGAAACTACTTTCTAGTGGAGCAGTGAGCTATGGAGTTAATTTATTAATAAATAACAACAGTAACCTGGATTGGGTGTGGCTAATGGACCTACATGCCCTGCCACCTCTCTATGGTCCCAGAGTACCACTTGGAGGAGGGACTAATGAACCGCTTCCAAGTACTTTATACCTAGAAAAATCTGGGAGACTCACTGTAAGTTAGAATCATCTTGATGACACATAATTATTTAACTAATGTGATCTCCCACACTTAGAATCCATTTGGAAAAATACATATATTTGATTGGCAAGTGGCAACATGGTGATAATGTCTCATTAATCCTTCTCCCATACATTCACTGCCAAGTTCTTAGTTTTCAGTTCTTTGTTGGTCATGGATCCTTAATGATTCAAACAGAGAATCAGTCAAGACCTCGTTTGGTGGATGGGTCTAATAATTCCTGCAAAATATCTATAGGCAAATTGTTGTTACATGCCTTCAAGTTGCTTCAACTTTACGGTGACTCTAACAGGATTGTTGAGGTATCTGAGATGTTCAATGAGTGGTTTACCATTGCCAGTTTACAGTGATATTCCATGGCCAAGTAGGAATTTGAACCCAGGTCATCTGAGTCCCCATTCTATACTCCGTGTCCTACACCACACTTTGGCTTACCCAGACAAAGCATTCTCATACTGTTGGTAGAATCTTTGATTATAGCCACTACCTAGGGTTCTTTCCCAGGCTACGCTCCTCTTCCTATCCCCACCCAGGCATAGGAAAAGGAGCAAAGGGGGACCCAAGAGAAAGGCAGCGGGGATGGGGGATTGCTTTGATCCCTTCCCTCTTCTTCCTATTTCGCTCAGGAACCCAGCCATCCTCCAGCCACGGGGGTGGGATTTCCTTTGAGCAGGCTTTAGCAAGCCACCCAAAAGGAAAATCCCTCCCCCAAGTAACAGCTGAGCCGCAGGGACATAAACAGATAGGGAACAAAGAGACTGATATAAAAGGGTTATATTCATTGCTTCATATTTGTCGGGGTCTCTGGACCCCAAGAATACAAAGCAACAAATATCTGATGAATCAGGATATTCAACAAATATCCCAATTCGTTTTTATATTCATTCCCATGTCTAATGCTGACTAGAGAATTATGGGAATAATTAAGATCTAATATTATGGATTATTCTGCATTTCCCGCCTTAGCAAGTGAGTTGGAGTCAATGAGTCTTGGAGCTCTCCAGTTTTGTCATTCTCTGAGTCTATTATTCTTTGACATTCCAGAAATATCCATTCTATTTTATTGTCCACAATTTTCTGAGGAAGTGTATGCTGCCTTGTGCTACCCCGAGGGAAGGAAGAATTGGCAAAAACAAAACAGGGGTGGTGGGGAAGATAAAATATGAGGACTGCTTCTTGAGTTTGAACTTATGGTTGTTGTAAATATTAAACTACTAGAAAGCAGTTTCAGACAACAAAAAGGAAATGACAATATCATTTCTTTTTTTTTTCTTTTTTTTAAATTTTTTTTTCCTTTTATTTTAAATTTAAACAAAAACATATAACATACAAACTAAAATACAATTTAACTGTGTTCCCCACCACCATATGCGGGACCTCTTGCCATAATCTTCCTCTTCCTTATTCTTCTTCTTCTTCCTCTTCTTCTATTGTCCTCTTCTCCAAAACTGCATTGATTCTTGATTTGGAGCTTTCCCTTTTCCTCTTATTAATACATATTCCAAAAATCTCCCCCATATGTCATAAAAGTTATTTTTTTTAACTCTCCTTTCTTAACCTTTAAGTTACAAGTTAATTTATCATTTATTGCTATATTCCATATTTCTTTATACCATTCTTCAATTTGCAATTCGACTTTTGATTTCCATTGCCTAGCTATAATCAATCTAGCTGCTGTTAATAAGTTGGTTATCAATTCTTTAGTCATTTTGTCATATTCCACATTCTCAAATATTGATAACAAAGCAATCTCAGCATTAAATTCTATATCTTTTTCACATATGTAGCTTAATTCTTTAAAAATTTGTTTCCAAAATCTTTGCACTTTTTCACATTCCCACCACATATGAAAGTATGTACCAATTTCCTTCTCACATTTCCAACAGACATTCGGATGATTGGCATTAATTTTATTTAATTTTGACGGTGTTAAATACCATCTTAAACTAAGTTTTAAAAATTTTTCCTTTATTCTTACTGACATGAATCTTAACACCCTCATTTTCCATATCTTCCTCCATTCTTCTTCATTTATTCTTTTCCCAATATCTTGCTCCCACACTATTTTTAATCCTTCTTTCTCACTTTCCTCTTCCTCTAAATTAAGAAGAAGTAAGTAAATTTTGCTCACAGTACCTTTCACTGAGTCAGTCATCCGAATGTCCTCATATGACAATAACAATTGTTCGTACTTTGTATATTCTCTACCTTTATTATATTTATTTACCCATTCATTAGTCCATCTTTCTAATTGTATATAATTCAACCATGAAATGCTCCTATTCTGAAGAGTTTGTTTCATTTGATCTATCGATCTCATTTTATACAACCAATCTTTCAATCTAATCACTTTCTTTTCTTTAAATAGATCCACATACACTTTCATATTGGTAGGAAAATTTTCTATTTCTGTCACTAATCCAAGTGGGGAATATGATGAACATAAATTCTTTTTGCACTTATACCATATATTTAACAATGTCTTTAAAAATGGGTTATTAATTTCCCTTATTTTATCTTTCTTAATTATACCAAATAAATATTTTTCTATATCTGCCTGTAATTCTGATGATTCCATCTCCCACCAAATTAGCCTTTCTGGATTATATATAATTTCCCCAATAAACCTCAATTGGTTAGCCAAATAATAATTTTTTATATTTGGTAAACCTATACCACCTTTTTGCTTTGTTCTATACCAATACTTTTTATTTATTCTAGATCTCTTCCCTTCATTACAGTACTTATTAATTATTCCTTGCCAAAATTTCAAATCATCCTCTGTTAACTGTATTGGTAGCATTCTAAATAAAAAATTAATTTTTGGTAAGATTTTCATTTTTATCAATGCAATCCTTCCAAACCAAGATAGTTTAAAGTTACTGTATCCCTGTAATTTGTTTTTAATCACTTCCTTTAGTTTATTATAATTATATTCCTTTATTTTTTGAATATTTTTTGCTAGATCTATTCCTAAATATGTAATTGATTTACATAATCTGAAATCATATTTTTCAACACACCTTTCTTGTTCTACTCTATTATGATTAAATAACATTAATTCAGATTTTTGCCAATTCACACATAATCCAGTTATTCTTCCAAATTTTTCTAAATGAGTTCTAATTTTATCTACACATTCTAACGGATTTTTCACTGTCAACAAGGAATCATCAGCAAACAAATTAATCTTTATTTTATTCTTTTTCCCCATACCTTCGATTGAATCATCATTCCTTATTACATTTGCCAACATTTCAATAATCAAACAAAACAGAACTGGAGAAAGAGGGCAACCTTGTCTAGTGCCTCGGCCTAAAGCTATTTGTTCTGTAATCCCATCATTAACTATTACTACAGAGGTATTCTCCAGATATAGTTGATCTATTATCCCCCTAAATTTCTTTCCAAAACCCCAACCTTTTAACAAAATCTTTAATGTTGGCCATTCCACGCAATCAAATGCCTTAAATATATCTAATGATAAAATACCTGCCTTCAATTTGTCTTTTTCTATATTGTATAAAATATTCAATACCCTCCTAGTCAAATTCTCCATTTGTCTACCCTTTAAAAAACCATTCTGATCTTCTTTAATATATTTTATAATAAATTTATTAATTCTATTCGCAAGTATTGCAGTAAAAATCTTTGCATCTTGATTTAATAGTGAAATGGGTCTATATGAACTTGGGTCTGTTAAGTCTTTATTAGGCTTTGGGATAAGAGTTATTAATGAATGTTTCCAAGAATCTGGTATTCTCTCTCCTTCCAATATTTCATTATAGAGCACTTTTAACTTAGGGATCAATATTGGTTTAAAAGTTTTATAATATTCTGATCCTAAACCGTCAAAACCTGGAGTTTTACCATTTTTTAATTTATTAATAATCTCTATAATCTCTTCCTCTTTTATCTCTTTATCTAAATCCTTTTTATCATTCTCTGATAATTTACTCTTAACATTTTCTTTAATATAATTTCTATATCTTCTTTCGATACACTATTGCCTTTATACAAATTTTGATAGAATTCCTGTATTATCTTTAGTTTTTCTTTCATTAAGCTACAATTCTTTCCCGTTTTGTCTTTAATCACTCCAATTATATTTTTTGCTCTTTTAGTTTGAACTAATCTAGCTAAAAGTTTTGAGTTTTTATTACTGTATTCGAAAAAATTCCTCCTAGCGTATATCAAGTCTCTCTGGACCTTTTCTAGCTCTATACCTTCTAATTCCTTTCTTTTAGCTTGGATCTCAATTAATTTTTTGTTATCTCTATCCATAAAATATTTGCTTTCTAAATCCTTTAATGATTCTACAATTCTATTTATATTTTCTTCTCTCAATTTTCTTAATCTACAGGATTCTCTTATGGTGATTCCTCTCATGACTGCTTTCATAGTGTCCCATAACACTCCTATTTTATTCCCACCTGCTTCATTAAATGACCATATTTCCAGCCATTCTTTCTTAACTTTATCTACAACCTCTGTATGTTGAAAAATATTGGAGTCCATTCTCCATCTTCTAGCTTCTCTATAGTCCTTAACTTTCATCTCCAACACCATCAACGCATGATCTGTTATTTTTATCACATTAATATTTGTATCTACTACTTTTGAAATTAAGTTTTGTGAAATAAACATAAAATCTATTCTAGAATAACTATTATGTACAGAAGAATAATATGTAAACCTTCTTTCATCTCCCTTTAATTCTCTCCATATATCTTTCAAATCCGTAGTGTTTAGTATCTTACTCAGGAGGGTACCTCTTTTATTCAACTCATCTTTTTTACATGTGGATTTATCTTTCACCTTATCCAGAACCATATTAAAATCTCCTGCCATGATCACATATCCTTTCCTAACCTTTTCCATTTCTTCAATCACGGTTCTATAAAATTCTCCTTGATTCATGTTTGGTGCATACACATTTACTAATGTATAATCTTCCTCCCCCATTTGACCTTGAATTATCAAATATCTACCATTACTATCTTTTATTACTTCTTTCATCACAAATTCACAATGTTTAGATATTAATATTGCTACCCCTCTAGATTTAGAGGTCCCAAATGCTTTTTCATATATATGGATGTTTTGTAATTTCAATTCATTGACTCCATCCTTTAGTTGATGTGTCTCTTGTAAATAGATAATGTCAACTTTACTTTTCTTTAATAATAATTCTATCCTCCTTCTCTTTAATACAGACCCTAGGCCTTTCACATTTAAAGTCGCTACCCTTATATTTTTCCCCATATCCGTTCCTTTCTCTGCCTCTTATTCGGTCCCTTTGTGCAGACAATATCATTTCTGAAGAACTAATTCTATATGTATTTGCATGAGGAGTGAACTGCTTACTGTGATATCTATCCAGTAAAATTAAATGGGTTTTATTCCTTGTTAAATGTGTATGGAAAGCTGACATATTTGTAATTATTTTAAAAAGAAGATTGGCAAAGTTGCTTTTATGGTCTAACATATTGAAGGAAACATTTTGTATTTTGCACTGATTTCTATAATGTGCCAGGGATGTTGGCAAATCTTTGGTCCCGAGTCTGAGTCTTTGGTTCCAAGTCCCAAGTCCAAGTCTCGAGTCCCAAGCCCCAAGGCCTATTAAAAACAAGCTCTTTTCTCCAGAAAAATGGGAGGGGTGGGTTCCGAGTTGCAAGTCGAGTTCAAGTCATTGGGGGGAAAAAAAAGTCTAGTCCAAGTTGAGTCACTGGTGTGGCTTAAGTGCAACTTAACAGCGAATCCCATGACTCAGGTCCTCATCCCTACAATGTGTCTTCACATTGGCAGCAAAGACCAGAATTTGCACTCGAGCCTTCCTGTTCCTCTAACCATTAACCTACACTGACTCTCTCAGATCAGTAGTTTGTGCTATGGCTGAAACATTCCTGTAGGAAAGCAATGTAATAGTTACTGCTCTTAATTTCCATAATACATAAATAAGACTGCATAATAATTTTATAATATGCAAATGAGGCTGCCCAGATTTGGAAACTGCAATATGGCAACCCTACCTTAAGGAAGCTGATATTCGGGGAATGGAAGGAGCTAGGACAGGACTGTTGGAATTTAGAAAAGTACAGAGTGGAGAGAAGGCCCACATGGTACAATCCAAACCAGAGGGAGGGAGGATGAGATAGAAAATTAAAAAACAAACGGAGGGCGGAGCAACGGGCAGCGAGAACAGGGGAATTCTCAGGGCTCTGAGAACCCCTGGGTTTTATTCCGAGTCAGCGGACCCCCCGAGAAAGGGAGGGCAAGTTTTCCACAGGAGAAGTGGGCTTGCAGCAGGGAAGCTGGAGACGCCGGAGAATTCAGACTTGCAATCTGCTTTTTTCGGGAGTTTTCTTTCCTTAATTGCAACTGACTCGTCAAGTCGCCATGATAAATTGGTGTGTAGCTGCCCAGAGAGGGGGAGAAATGAAGATTTATGATCTGACTGCATGAACAGAAGTTGAACGGCTATTTTTACGGCAAGTAACAGACCAGATGTTTTGGGTTTTTCCTGGAAGCTGAATGTGGAGATAGATCTCTTTAAGCGGCAGAGAATCTTTGGCAGTGTTGGAGGTTTTTTTTTTACTGCGCCATAACTGATAGAACTGAGAAAGCGAAACTAATTGTCTTTTCCACCTTAACCTAAGATTTGGCTTTTTATAAATTAGAAGCCTGAGAATTCTGAATGACTATGAACAACTTAATCTATGGAACTTTACTTTGAGCCATTAAGGGGGATTATAAATCAAATAGTCACTTTTATGACCAGAGTGCTCTCCGCAAGATTCGGAATTTGTTCTGGCCAAGGAGCAGGGAGGGGAAATTGAGGGTGAGACTCATTATTGGGACTTTAAAATGGAGACTTTTCTTGTATGCTGTCTTCAGGAATTTCAATTCAATCTTATAAATCATATCAAGGCTCAAGTTTCAGAACTGGAGACAGATATAAAAACAATACTTCTTGGCTTGGACACTAAGATAGAGACAGGATACAAACAGACTGTATTTACTGAATTTTCTGAACAACTACCATCGTCGGAGAGAGAGGAAGAATCTACTGTTCCTGAGCAGAAGGAGACCGGAGACAAAACGACTGACTGCTTTGAATTCATCAAATGTTTACCTCCGGAGAGGGAGAGAAAAACTTTTTTTAAAAAAAAGCAGAATGAAATATTTAAAAATGAGGAAAGGAGGGGTGGGGACAAGGTGGGGAAGCATATTGAGATTACCTTGATGGAAAATAATGTAAAAGGGAAAGCATGGGTGAATTTAAAGGCAGAAATTTGTGATCAGAGATCGGATAGCTCTGTGTTGCTCCAAAATCAAGATATTGATTATATTGGGAGGAAATTAGTAAATCGAATAGAAAATGCCTTAAAGAGATTTCATAGATGGCATTTTAAAACTGGCAAAAGGGGAGCAAGCCCGGAAGTATGATACTGGAGCTGAGAAGCAAAAATGAAAAGGGGAAAAGTAACCTGCGGATTAAATGCTTAAAATTTCTTGGTTTTGAGAGATATATAGTTACACATAAAGCAATATGAATAATTACACTATGAACAATTTTGGCTAGGTGAGAATCTAAATGGTAGATAAGCATATGTAATTATGAATTTTAGAAAGGTTAATGAAGAATAATAGTATTAGAAGCTTTTGTTTCTATGGTACATATATAGAGATTAAATATGAGTGAATTACTATATTGATTATATAGACAAGATTAGGTATATATTGTCTTTTTACCTGCAAAAGTGGGGATTTTTGAGAAATGTATTGACCTGGCCTAGAGCTTTTGTGTGTGTGTGTGTGTGTGTGGATAAGTTACCTTAATGATGAAATTAGAATTGCTTATGATGAGTATTGGATAGAGGGGTATGCAGGTGAAAGATCCTATAGAGACCTTATAGATGGCATCTTAAAAGCTAGTAAAAAGAATGTAGGAAATGAATTCCTAGATTCACAAGGCTATAAGTAATCAGAAATCCCTGGTCTATACATGGAGCTAAGAAATACAACAAAAATTGGAAAGTTACTTGCTGAATGTTTTAAATGGTTGATAAGTATAGATAATGCTTAAATTAGATTATATATTCTGAGTATAATTGTTTAGAAGGTATTGATGATAAGTCAGAAACATGAAGACACTAAGTAATATATGAATTATAGTTTGGAATACGCAATTAAGAGTGGCTTGAATATAAGATCAATATAGATTTAAGTTTGTACATTAGACAATATACGTATGTTAATTATTATAAAGCTAGGAAGTTACTCTATGAGCTTAATAATGGCTTAAATATGCTTAGTAGGGTAATATGGTTTATGTAGTCAGAATTATATATTAGATGGATATGGCCTAAATATGTTTGGTAGGGCAAGATGGTTTATGTAGTCAGATTTATATGCTAGATGGATACATGAAATTATCTCCCCGTATATATGTTTGTGTTTGTTTTGTATGTTTGTTTATGTTTAAAATAAAAAAATAATAATAATAATAATAAAAAAGAAATGCTACAAAAAAAAAAGAAAATTAAAAAACAAACAAACCATTAGACATAAAAGTTCAGACATTGTGAGACGATGTGGTGTAGCGGTCTGGGAATTGGGTCTTGGGTGAATATGGGCAGATCTCTCTCTTTCTCAGCCTGTCCTCATTTCCCAGGGATGTTAAAACAATAAAGCGGAGCAGAAGAGACCCATGTGTGTAACCTTGAGTTCACTGGAGAAAAGCAGCAGATAGAAAGGTAACTAAGAGATGAAATACCTTATTTTTAAGCATCCCACCAGTCTTTGGCTTCAGATCTTTACTTGGAAGTATAAACTGATAAGGAGTGAAAAAGCCTCGAGTCTTCCTTTCACTTTTATTGTGGAATTTTTGCAGGAAGCTTCAAAGCTTTTTAAATAAATAAATAAATAAACACTCAAGAACACACACAAAGCCTACATTTAGCTCAAACACCATTCCGATCAGCTCTGCCACAGCTTGGTCTATCCCAGTCTCCTTAAATGGCTGATATCCCAGCATGTGCTGAGATCATTGTAATTAAGATACTGGAATTTACTGGAGGTAAGCCAAAGGGGCATGAACTGATCTCAGAGTGGAAGCTGCGAAAACCCCTCTCTAAGCCAGCAAGTATTTAATGATCACAGGGTGACATAATTCAAATTGGAACAAGTGGCAGTGTGTAGGTAGTAATCCAGCTAAAGGCAGGGCATTGAAAGTTTGATTATTATTTTTTAAAGGGCGTCTTTTTTTCCTTTTTTTGGTACAGTCCAGTAAATCCCTCTATTGTGCATAATTAAATTACTGGGAAATGCAGAACACATGGCTGTAAAGCCACATTTTCCCCTTTTAAAAAGCAGATTTAGAATGTCGACCCATGATTACAAAGAGAGTGGATACTGCCACAGGCGTCTGTGGATCTCCCCCACGCCAAAGTAAACTGTCCATAGAAGGCAGGGAACTGCAGTAGAAAATGTTGCCCCCGCGTGGCAACCAAACAGCTGTTTATCATTGGCCTAATTATCAAGTTAATGAGATACTAATTTCTATATTCATAAAGTATGCATGAGCAAACATGAGCATATGCAAAGCAGAGTCGACTGACAAACTTAATAAATAAAATAACAAGGTATTGGTAAATAAACATTAAACAGGCTTTAAAGCAAAGACTGGAGTTTTATTTTACGAGAGCCTTGCCATGTACAGTGTTTCCTATGAGGAAGACACTTACAGATATGTACATCAGTTGCATCAATCATTCATAGCCTGCAGTCTCTGTTTACACACAAGAAGGTATTTCAAGAGATTCATCTTGTGTAGGATTTCAATGTACTGTTGAACCAACTTCCCTTCCACAGCAGCAGAACTATTCCCAATCATTTACACCTGATTTAGCCAGTGGGGAGAAGGAACAGATCAGTAATAATAATTAAAGGTGTGATGAATTTCCAAGAGCTGGCTGTTCAGCCCAGTGAGATAGGCATCTAGCTGCAGAGTTACAGGCTGGGAGTTCAATTCCCCACTGTGACTTCTAGGAAAAGAGCCAGCCTGTGCAACCTTGGGAAAACTGCACAGCCCCAGAGTGTCCCCAGATGAAGAGGAGGACGGTAAGCTACTTCTGAGTCCTCTGTACCTAGAAAGCTCTGGAAAGGGTAATCATAAAACAAAATCGACTTGACGGCATAGTATTATTATTTATTACCAAGGGGCAGTTCTCATCTGCTTTAACTGATCTACCTGGGGGTGATGCGAAGAGAAGGAGAATATCTATCCTTTTGTCTTTTCCTAGGTGACCTTGCATATATATATTGAATTCTCTTTGAATTCTATGAAATTTAATATTGGCATGGGGTGGGTGCAGACAGCTGCCTTCTTTGCCATTCAGTGGTGAATGTGGGCAGTTTGAGTAGCTACAACAGCTCATGTTGTTTAAAGGGCACCATGTTAAATAGTTCTCTAAAGAAAGGGCAATGGTTAACACAGGTGTATTGAAATTCCAAATGCACCATGTGCCATACTATGCCACCCTATTCTTAAGCCTGCTTTTCTAAGAAAAATGTGTTGTAGGCTTGAAATAAAGCATCATATTCATAAAAATGCTCCACCCCCCATGTTTTATCTGAAAAAGCAAAGCAAAAAGCAAAGCGTGCTGCTTATATACCGCCCCATAGAGCTTCAAGCACTCTCTGGGTGGTTCACAAGTTAATTATGCAGGCTACACATTGCCCCCACCCCCCCCCCCCCCCAGCGATCTGGGTACTCATTTTACCAATCTCGGAAGGATAGAAGGCTGAGTCAACCTTGAGTCGGCTACCTGGGATTGAACCCCAGGTCGTGAGCACAGTTTTGGCTGCAGTACAGCAGTTTAACCACTGCACCACGAGGCTCTTGAGGTTTAAAAAACCTGCTCAGAGGTTTAAAAAAATTATCTCGTCCCTTTTTTGGGGGAGGCAGGGGAATCGGAGACTGCCACTATAATTTAATGTGTGTCTAACCACACATGGTCCCCCATTGAGCTCAATGGGATATACTCCCAGATGAAGAATCAGCAAAATGATTGCAGACAATCAGAACTGTAAGATCATTTCATCTGCCATTTGCTTCATGTATTTCATGAATGTTTGGTTGAATCTCTGTTTCTTCGCAGCCCTGATCATAATAAATCTTGCCAAGGCTCAGCTTTTGAAGCTTTTCTCCACAGTAAGCTTATGCATTATCCTGCAAATATACACAGACCAAGGTCCCTGAACCGAGCTTTTCCAAGCCAGTGGAATAGTCCAAACAGACTTCCCTTTTAAAATGAAAATCTTCTTGTTTAGCTGTGGGGTTGGAAAAGGAAAGTGGAAGACTGACTCCAGCTCTCCCTATCTCTCCTTCCCACAGTTCTGACTATGAACAATTTTAGAAGAACAATTTAACAGCACACTATATGCCTCTCAGGCAGTTATATGACTCTGAGGACAAAATCTGTGCTGAAGTTAGTGAAACGCAGTTTGGGTCAGTTCATGTCACACATATACTCTCTCTGTACGTGTGAGCATTGACTCCACAATATATAGTGTTTTGACAGTGCAAACAAAGGCTACATAGCAATCAAGCCTGTTTTGTGGGAAGTGGGAAGAGCCTGTAGGGTGACATGTGGCATTCCCACTCCACATGTATTGTGATGTAGTACCACATGGGGCTCTGGAGCACCTGGATTGCAACACACATATCAAAAGAATTGCACATAAAAGATGCTGTGCATAATCATCTAAGCAGAACTGGAACTGTGCTCTGAGTAATTGTATGACTCATTGTCTGTGGAACACGTGCAGCACCTTCTCAATAATAAGTATGGGCTTCTGTGGGCTTCATCTACCATTTTTAAAATTGAGTCCTCCAAGGTGGTTCATACGCTTGGAATCTCTACCTTAAAAATGCGTTTGTTGATTTCCAAGTAATCTCACCATACATGTATGCGAATCTAGACAGGCAGCTTGTTGACAGTCAATGAAATTATGTCATCAAAGGCATTTAGCCCTCAAGCTTCATTGAAAATTAATGTTGAACTGTTTGCAAACTGTTATGATAACATTAGGATCCCAGCTATTTACCATCACTGGTGAGGACTGGTAGTAAATTTTATGTTTCAAATGTAGGACAGTCTTGTATGCTTATGAATATATATTTTTTGAAATCATTGAGAAGCTTTACCAGCCTCTGGAAAAGCAGCACAACCATGATGAGACAACCAAAATCTATAGAAATGAGAAAAGCTGTGGTAGTTGGGAAGTTGAGAATATTTGTTTCTGCAAAGCAGCTACAGAACTGTTCAGGGGTTGGAACATCTGCACTTGTTGACATTGTTATCAAAACATATTATGGGGCGTTTATTGCTGTGGCATACAGCAAACCCTGGAGCTGTAAGTCTGGTACATATATCTTGTATTATGCATTTCTGTGTAGGTGCACAGGAACAGACTTAACTGTCAATATGTGCATGGGATAGTGGGAAAGTTCCTCACATAGTGGATGCCTTTTCTCAGATATGTTCATTGCTTGTGTACAATGGAACATATGTTGAAGTACTTTTTCCTATATGGCAGCAAGAGGGTCTGCAGGAATTTTGGCCAGTGCAAAGCTATGTAGTAATGCATTGGCATAATTTGTACACATAGCATGACTAGCATGCACCACAACAACACAATGGGTGAAATCTAATAGCACGTTGCAACTAGAGTAGGCCTATTGAATCAATGGAACTTATAGAGGAGTTGACATACCAAGTCCCCATGGATTCAGTGGACCTACTCTAGTTGCTATTTGCTACTGGATTTCAGCCCATATATATGTCTTAAAACAATATCTTAAAATAAAAGCATTAAGGATTCTGCGGCGAGTAGATTAGTAGCCCCTTGCCCTACATGAATGGTGATTAATTCATGAACAGTTTGGATAGCTCAGTGGTTTAAGCATCAGGCTGAGGAGCCAGAGGTTGGCAGTTTGATTCCCAACTGTGCCTCCTGAGATGAGCCAGCCCATCTAGCCATGGACAAGCTGCACAGTTCCAGTCCTAAACTACAGTTTCCAGAGACATTTATATCCCAACACTTCTTTTTTTAAAAGGCAAACAAATGCAAAGATGAAAGAAGAAATCTTCCTCTTCCCCCTTCATTGTGGTTTGAAGAGACAGGTCAGCAATAAGGCTTTCTAATTCTTTTAGATAAACTGGAGAGGATGAAAGAACCAAGCTGGTCTGAGCACTAAACAAAACAAAGAGGTTGATGTAGCTTGTGATCATGTTAATTGCTTGGAGAAATAGAAATCAAATGTGGCAGGAGAATGATAAGCCCAGACTCTTATAGATCTCTTGTCTCTTTCCCCCCTGTTTGTTTCAAACACAATACATGACATGCTGACACCTAACACAGGTTTACAAATTCTAGCTGTCAAATGGGAGGAGGAGGAAGAGGCAGTTGAACAGTGGGGGAAAGGCCCAGTATTTTAGCAAGATTTTATTGAGTATCTTTACATGCTTACTTTTAGAGAAAAACACCAGGTTCCATACTAGTTTCTGTGTGTGTGATAATGGTACAGTTTGTGAATCGACAGGTGTTCACAAGCAGTTTGATTTTTCTTCAAGCATACAGGCAATGCAGTTAATCATTTCTTGATTGTGGAGTAGTAGCTGTAGTCACCTTATAGTTGAAGGCGGTGGTCCATTATAAATCCGCTTTTCCAAGTGCTCCTTATATTCTGGCCAAAGTAAGCCATCTCTCCGAAATGCTAAATGCAGTTCTCCATTGCTGTGTATGCTACAATTTTCATAACCCAAAAAGGGAGGGAAAGAGCCAGAACGGAGATCCTCAGTTCCAATCTTTTCTGAATTTCAAAATCAAGAATTTTGTTTCTTGAACAATCTTTCCCAAGGCTGAAATGTTTGCTCTTCTTAAAAGAATGCCCTCTAGCTCACAAGATTCTGCCATGTTTAAAGCAACAGACATCAAATGAGTGTTTTCACTGAGCTTGAGAATGTTTAAACACATTTGACGTGTACATCTAAGATTCATACACAGATCTTAAGGTATAACTTTAAAATCAGTAGCTCAAAGATGATAACAACTAGGTATTTTTTGGACTAGTGGGGCTGGAAATGTCTTTGAGTTGGGAATAAGTCATTTGAAACAGTAGGGGAAAGCAGAGGAGGGTTTATCATGCTTCTAGTTGGTTTATAGAAATGGGGCCTAAAAATCATTTTAACAGTACATATGTTATCTTGGCATAACATGAAATTCTGTGAGGAAGAAGGGTTTTCCATGTCAGAAAAAAAGAGGAGTGAGTGAGATTTTTCTGACTTCCTGGACTACATATCCCATTCTGAGAGTTCTACCTGACTGACACACACCTTACAGACATCAGATTGTGGCTCCTCTGGAGAAAAGGCCTAAATTGAAAGGCTTGAAGGCTTAGCTAGGCCTAGCTTCCTAGACTCAAGCTTCCTGTTCCTGCCCCAGTGCTAGCTGGGATCTTTCTTTCTGAATGGGAAGCTAGGCAGAGCTACACCTAACTAAACTTGCAAGCCTTCCCGTTTAGGCCTTTTCTACCAAGCAAGCCACATTTATGTTTCCAAGTACAGATTAGTTCGCACCATTGTGTTCCCTATAACTACATATGGCTGTGAGAGTTGGACAATGAAGAAAATGGACAGAAGGAAAATTTATTCTTTTAAGCTATGGTGTTGGAGGAGGCTCTTACGCATTCCATAGACTGCAAAGATAATTAATAAAGAAGTACTGAAGCACATAAAACCGGACATGTCACTGGAAAGCAAAATAAGAAAACTTAGACAGTTATTTCAGCCATGTCATATGGTCAACATCATGGGAGAAAGATGTTATGCTCAGAATGGTCAGTGGTAAAAGACTACAAGGATGCAAAAGAACACGTTGGTTGGATGTAATCAAAGCAGACACTGGCCAAAATATAAAGCAGCTGAAAGAAGCTGTACAAAATGGGAAATCAAGGAGAGCGCTGGCTCATGAAATCGCCAAGGGTCAAATACGACTGAACGGATAATTCGATTTGAAGCTATGTGTAAATCAGGAAGAACTCCCAGAATGGGGAACTATGGGATTTGTAGACCAAGAAATTGGAAAATCCCATTCCCCATGAGAATCATAATTAGAAAGTACCACAGATGATTTTCAGCCTTTCTGGAGCACTTTGATATCCATCACACAATGCAGCAAGGTAGCAGTGGGTATGTGGCCAATCAGGGCAGTGATAGTTGTGTGCCTTCCATTTATTGCAGTTGGATTTCACATTTCCATTTGCACTTCCAGTTTAAAGGGAAAGTGAGAAGTGCGAGGAGATACCGCAGGAAATGTGATGGTTCAGAGAGGACTATGAAACAAGAATGAGTACCCAGCTAGATTCTCTCAGTGATAATAAAGGATAAAGAGTTGAAGAAGGTTCTTGATTTTAGTCAAGATGCATTTGGTAGAGAGAAATTTCAGCAACAGAACTTTAAATCAGAATGTTGAAAAGTTATTATTGTAAACTATACTGCCCAAGATGGTTGTGGGACTCAGGGAGTTACAGACCAAAAAAGTAACTTTTCCAAGCTCTGCACTGAACTCAGCAGAACTTAATTCTCAGTTGACAACATGCAAAAGCTGCTGCTGTCAAATTGCCCGGTCACTTCTCCTCAGTTTATGTTTGTACTGCAGCTTTAAAGCAACGGCTGTCTTTTCTATAGACTACTCTTAAAAAAAAAAAGCATCATCTGCCTAACTTTCACAATAGCAACATCATCTTAATTGCCTGAAGGTTTTTTTTTTTGGGAGGAAATCATTTAATCTCTGAGATTGATGGTAATACCTGCTTTTCTTAAAGTATCTCATTTCAAAAATCAATCCCTAACAATGTTGGTCAGAGTGTGATCTAGGTTTTCATGTTGTTGATAAGATACTGATATATTAAATGTTGCGAAAGTGTTGAAAAGCAAATATTTTGAAATATCCATTGCATCTAATGAGCCGTAGCCTATGCAAGCTCATGCCACAATACATTCATTACTCTTTAAACTACCACAGGCTTTTTGTCGTTATCAGAGAAATAAAAAGAATGTTCCCGCCTGAGTCAACCATGTATTTGCCAGGATTTTCCATGGCTTAACTTTCTGGCCCATGGCCCATGTCTTCTTTTATTAGTTCTTTGAAGCATCAGCACAAACATTATAAATAAACAGTATAATAATGGCTTTGTCATCATTATAATGGTCTTGATTTCTTCATTTTCCCATAAGAAAAACATCAATTAAATATTGTTTTTAAAAGGAGCATAGCTAAAGAACTAGAACAATCCTGGAATGGGTTGCTGTAAGTCATAATTGACAGCACATAATTATTATTAGAATGTGTTGATGAACTACACCTGCCATAATCCACTGTAGGAGATTTAGAGGGCATCAAGTTGGGAAAGGCTATAGTAGGCTGTGCATTTGATGGATAATTATTTGTTTATTAGTTGTGTACCCTCTAATGGCTAAGGATTAGGAGGTTTGCAAAATATGTGGCCCTTTATAAACTGTTGGACTGCGACTCCCGTCAGCCTCACCCAGCATGGCTGATGCTAAGGCATAATGGGAGCTGTAGTTCTGCAACATCTGAAGGTTTCCTATCACTGCAGCTAAACCATTCTGGGTGCTTTAGAAAATTAAAAACTTAAAACATAAGAACAACAAGCATTATGTCTCTCGTAAGACATAAGAGGACAAACGTAACACACAATATAAAGCAAAGTAAAGCAGTCACATAAGCCAAGGGTAAACCCAATAGCAAGGCATAACTGTAGTACAAGGGATGGAAACACGCATTTTGTGGAAGGTAGTAATCTAAAAAGTCATCATGGCTGTGTGATATAAAAATAGATTCCACCTTCACTGAAATTCAAGGACCTTCTGTTGTAGGCAATGGGAGCTCCAGGTTCAGGTGACCCACGAACAAGATGCTCTGAAGGGTTTCCATTCCTGAACACATCCACCTCCTCACTTTTGTTGCTGGTGCCCACTTCTTCGCCATCTTCCTCTGGCCCATTTGGCACAACTGCCTCAAGAGAGAGGCCAAGGCAAGTACGAGAGGTTTCATTGTTTGCTTTCTCTTCTTTTTTCTCCTTGTTCCTTTCACCACTGTTCACTGATTAAAAATGGAAAGGGTGTGTGTGTGAAAAAAACAGCAACAGGGGAGCAGTCATAGGTGAGGGAAGCCTGGGCTTGGGCAGTGGTCCCTTTCGGACTGTGGACTTTGACAGACACCCAAAAAGAATGGTAACAACATTTACATGTAACTAGGTAAAAATAGAAAGTTTACATGCATTGCTTCAGGGAATCAATTTTAGGAGAATGTCAGAGAAAAAATGTTGGTACAGAAGCCCCTGATTATGGCTTCTCTGCATGTCAGTAGGTAGCACATGGGTTTTTCTCCATGGTTTCAGCCATCATATAGGAGACCCAGCGTGCAACTACTCTCTAGCAAGAATTAGATGAACTTCCCATGAAGAAATTAATCTTGACCATAGTAATTTGCATATCAACAACTGATTATTTAGTAAGGATAAGAAGAGATGAGATGTCTAAGCCCCGCTGGCTATCTGTTTGGGCACTGCCTCCCCTCCACTGATTCAGAATACCTGTTATATGCTTTGGTGCTTCCATTGTCAACATCCTTGATGCCAGCCCTGCCATCAGCTTTACTAATGGAACCTTCCTCTCATTTGGGACTCTGCAATGCCCTTGCGGCAGATTTGGTTTCTGGGGCAACCTGCTTGCCGGCCCTGATCGATTCAGCCCCCAAAGCACCTGACTGAATGATAAACTCTTCCAAGGAAGTTTTCAGTTTGACAAGTCAGATCCCGGCAGAGTTACAAATGCCTCTGAAGAAATGACAGAAATTAAGAAGCAGGAGCAGGGGAGCAGTTGCACGACCACCATTTTGTCCCCTGAAGACACAACAGAGAATCCTCTGCCTCCCCCGTGGTGCATGAGAATATGTTCTCTTAGTATCTTCCCTGTCACCTACTGGGAGGAAAATAAAGTTTAAGCTGGATCAGTTAGTTAGCAAAAATCCTTTTTAAAGGGGATTTGAAAACAGATCTCAGGCTACAAAACCAAGGCTGACAGCAGCGACTGACTTCTCTTGAGCTCTGTCTCCTTTGCTATAATTACCACCAGGAGGTTCCAGCACCTATTGTCTTTTGATGAGGGCTTAGCTGTGGTACATCAAATACCCTCTTTCCTCACTGCTTGGTGTCTCTTTTGTCCATCTGCTTAGCACAGCATCGGATTGCTCCGCATTTCCCATGTATGAAGTAGGAACCTTTGCTGGCCTCTCTCAGGGTGGTAATCTTGTTTCAGCCACATTGCAATAATTTCTGGTAAATCCTCTTCTTAATGTCCAACAGTGCAGAATATGAAACCCTCTGCACATAAGAAGTGCCTCAAAGAAGCCTTTGGCTTGCCTCTCAAATGGGAGAATGAGTGTGTTTGTGTCTGTGTTTAAAAATAAATTTTAATCGATAATGGTAAACATTGACCAGAATCCTGGTAGTTATATCCACTGGTGTACCGCAGCCAATATAAATTTCAGTGGCAAATTACCACGGGTTTTAAAAACAGCTGATGCACCAGCCTGACATGCAATGGCAAATGCCTGCACTGCCTTTTTAAACTTTTGGCAATTAGTGTTATGCTGTCCTAAAAACATAATAGGATTCTGGCCAATAGAATGATACCATCCACAAGGAAACAAGCATATCAAAAGATTGTAGCACAGGGTGGGAAATGTGTGGAAGTTGTTGAATTGCAACTCCCCTCTGCCCAGCCATCACAGTCAGTGATATGGGATGATAGACATTGTATTCAACATCCCACATGTTCTTCACCCCTGTCATAATATCTGCTTGGCATGCCATCTGGTTTCTATCACATCTTTACCTAATCACAGTGACAAATTACAGATAAGTATTAATGACCTTATACATAACAATTAGAGATGGGGATGAATATAAAAACGGATCAGTTTTTCTGACGAATATAGCTGATTCGTCATATATTCGTCGATCCATATTTGTAAAATTTTAAATCAGGACAAATATGGCTTGACGAATATTTCCTCGGTTTTCGTCGATCCGTTCATATTCGTCTATATTCGTTACCCCTTTTGGGGGCCTCTCTGAGCTTGCTGGCGCCAATTTGAAACTCTGGCCAATCAGGACAGAGATCCTGAATTGGCATGTCCGGCAGCCCATAGCGCTGTTGAAAGGTGTATCTACTTTTACAGACGCTTCATATAAGCTTTTCCCTTCCGGCCATTCCCCACATCTGTTTGTGCTCTCCAGAGTGAGAACAGTTGCTGCTCGCTGGCTTGCTGGTGCTCTTGCGGTTTCGTTTTTGCGGCAGCAAAGCAAAGACTTTTATTTTTCTTTGTCATCATCAATCATCATCAACTTTACTGGGAATTTGGGGAGGGATTTCAGGTAGCTTCGGCCACTTCTTCGGAAGGGCTTAATTTCATTTCAAATTCAAATCAATCAAACTTTTTTTTCCTGGAGGCTTGTGTGTGTGTGTGTATCGTCCGGGGGGGAGGGACTCTCATCGTGTGACTGTGGAATCTCTTTTCCTTTATATTCAGTTTTCAAAAGTTCATTTTAGGGAGGCTTGTGTCTCTCAGGGAATTTGGTGGGTGGCTGGATCCATCATTCCTTTTTCTTCCAAAACTTATTTGTGTGTGTATGTGTGTGTGTGTATGTGTGTGTGTGTGTGTGTGTGTGTGTGTGTGTGTGTGTGTGTGTGTGTGTGACTGAGACTTAGCTGGCAGGGCTTTTCTTTTTTGACTTTTTTGGCTTTTCTGCCACAGTGGGTCGGGGGGGGGATTTTCCTAATTACATGATACTGGGGGGGGGGGGGCTTTGTTTAGGCAGGCAGGTCACATTTTAGTAAAAGAATTACACCACCATCATTCTAAAAATAAAATTTATACACACTCTCTTGACCCTCTATTAGTTTCCTTCCTTAATCTCCATTGCTTTATTTGTTTAGTTGATTTGTTAGGCGGGCAGTGGAAAATGAAGGGATTTCTTCAGGGGCAATCCAAGGGGAAGAAGGCTGTGAAGCTACGCAGGCTAGGTAGCAGCACCATCATCATGACCACCACGTGCACAACCACGTCTACGATAACCAGTGCCACTGTCCCTCCTCCGGTGGCCTTGCAGGCAGGCATGGAACCAAAGCTTCCAGAGGTGCCAAAAGAACTGCCGCTCCTCTTCCTAGAGGGATCTGAGGAGTTACTGATTTCTGAAGATCCCCAGTCCGATTTGGAACCAGTAACGGCAGGGCAGACTTCACAGCCCCCCCCCCTGTCCCCAGAGTCATCTGTTCCCTCCTCCCAGACCAGCAGCACCCCTGGGACACAGAGTTCTTCCCAGGCCAGCAGTCAGGGGCAGGCAGTGGGTCCTTGTTTGGGCTAACATGGCAGAGGGGCCATGTGGGATCATTTCACGGCGCTCAGCGATGACCCACGGCTGGCACGCTGAAATACCTGCGTTGGGGTGGTCCGGAGGGGGTCAGACCCCAGGCATCTGTCCTCCACCGCCCTCCGCCAACATCTGCAGAGGCAACACCCAAGGCTCCTGTCCAGGGAAGGCACTTCGTCTGTGCCATCTGGGAGAGGGAAAAGAGCAGATCCAGGGGAGGCAGGAGGAGGCACCTCCTTTCAAAAGAGCAGCCACAGGGAATTCTGGGTCCGGGAGCATGAGGCAGGCCACACTCCATGAAGTGGCACCCGTTGGGTCCGCCATGACCCTCAGCCGGCAGTCGAAGGGCAAGGCGCAGCAGGTGGCCACTTGTCTCGTCGCTGAGACGATCGCCCTGCTCAGACTTCCACTGTCCATCGTGGAATCCCAAGCCTTCCACCGGTTGCTGCATTTTTTTGCCCCCTGGTACGATCTCCCCTCATGGAGAACTCTCAGTTCTAGAGTGCTGCCCTCGCTCTATGACTCTGTGAGGGAGGTGGTCTGTGATAATTTTTCACGGCTACAGGGGTGCAAGGTGCACTTCACAGCGGACCTGTGGAGCAGAGGTCAGCACGGCTACCTCTCGCTCACAGCCCACTGGTGGCAGCCAGAGGACTTGAGTAGTGGCAGGGCATTGGCGACAGGGCCGCAGGGGGAGGCCCTTGCCCTGCCCCCAGGCTACAGGTCCGTTCTGCTACAGGCGCGGCACATGGAAGCTCAGGCGAGGAACATCGCCGATGAGTTCCTGTCCGTTCTGCAGGAGTGGGCACCGGAGGGGGAGGTGACCTGTGGCCACATGGTCACAGATGCTGAGCAGAACATGTTGGCGGCATTGAACGCGGCGGGCTTTGAGGGCATCGTATGCATGACGCACAAATTACACCTTGTGGTGCGCGATGCCCTTGGCCTGGGCAGCCACGTCAAGCCCAAGTGGGACGTAGGCACCTGGGAGATGCGGGCACTCCTGGAGCAATGCCGCCAACTGGTGGGCCACTTCTCCCGCAGCGTGAAAGCCACCTGCCGGCTGCATGAGAGGCAGGAGGAGTTGGGTCAGGAGACCCACGTTCTCCTGACAGACCTGCCCACCAGGTGGAACTCCACCTACACCATGGTGTCCCACCTGGTGGAGCAGAAGGCCGTTTTGGAGGACATCATGTCCTCCATGCCCATTCTGCCCGGGGGGAGAGAGGTGGGCATCAGTGCCACGGATTGGTTGGCCCTCTCCCAGATGGTGGAGGTGCTCAAGCCCTTCCTGGAAACCACAGACATCTTGTGTGGTTATACGGCAAGCCTGGGGCAGGTCATCCCCCTGATTCATGCCCTCGATCGGTCCCTGGAGACTGCTGTGGCACCAGGATCCTCCCTCCTTCCACGAACCAGGGCTTTGGTGAAGAGGTTGCAAGCAGGCGTGCAGAAGCGACTCCATCCTGTCTACAGCGACAGAGCTTACCGCATGGCCTGCCTGTGTGATCCTCAAATCAAGGGGGGGCTTGGCAGCATGCACCTCAGACCTCGAGGAGTGGAGAACGGAGCTCTCCACTGAGGTCCACAGGCCTTTGGGGGCACAACACTTGCGTGGGGCGATGGGAACGTCAGGCCACGAGGGGCAGGGTGGTTTGCCCGAACCACAGGGAAGGACTTCACCTGGTGAAGGCTCCATTCACCACCAACATTACTGGAGCTCTGTGGTGACCTTGGCACTTGCCTCAGAGGAAAGACAGCCGGCTGAGGAGGATTCAGCAGAGATAATGGTGCAGGAATATCTGGCTGAGCCCCCTGAGCCCCACCAGTCAGATCTCCTCCATTACTGGGCTAGGAAACTAGTCATATGGCCGGAGTTGTCCAATGTGGCCATGGACCTCCTTTCCATCCCCCCCCCCCCCCCAGCGTCCACAGCAAGAGCGTGTTTTCCCATCTCGGAGACATACTCCGACCACGCCGCTCGCGTTTGGATTCCGTTACTGTGGAGAGACTGTCATTCATCAAGGTGAACCTTCCCTTGTTGGGCTTCACCTCACTGAACCCAAAGAGGTAGGGTTCCAATGACAGTCTCTCCCTTAACACACCGCCTGCCTGCCCACCTGCCCACCCTCCAGTCCTCCTGAAAAAAAAAAAAGACCTGCCTACTTGCCTGCCGGCCTGTAAATTTGCCCCTCAGTCAGAACTCCAGCTGCCGATTCCAGTCGCCTCCTCAGGCCAAGTTCCAACCAAGTCGTACCTGCCGGCTTGCCTGCCTGCCTGCTGGATCAAGTGAGACCAGCAGGCCGAGAACTGTTGAACTCCTGCCTGCCTGCCTGCTGGATCAAGTCAGACCAGCAGGCCGAGAACTGTTGAACTCCTGCCTGCCTGCCTGCTGGATCAAGTCAGACCAGCAGGCCAAGAACTGTTGAACTCCTGCCTGCCTGCTGGATCAAGTCAGACCCGCAGGCTGAGAACTGTTGAACTCCTGCCTGCCTGCCTGCTGGGTTACGTAGTCCCAGCAGGCTGTTTGTTCCACCTTCTGCCTCCCTGACTGCCTGCTGGGTTACGTAGTCCCGGCGGGCTGTTTGTTCCACCTTCTGCCTCCCTGACTGGGAGGAGAGAACTCCTGCCTGGCACGGGTTAAACCAAATCAGCTCTGCAATCTGAAGCCAGGTGATATGGTGATGGGGTGACGCACAGACAGCCTTTGGTTGGGGCAGACCCAGGACGGCCCTCTTGGCATCCAAGCCTAAACCCTCTCTTGGCACACCCAGAGCCTGTCCCGGCACCCCCAAATGTGACAAGAGGGCCAGACAACCCTCTTGGCGCATCCAGAGCCTGTCCCGGCACCCCCAGATGTGACTAGAGCAGCAGTCAACCCTCTCTTGGCACACGCAAAGCCTGTCCCAATCCCCAAATGTGGCAAGAGGGCCAGCCAGGCCTCTTGGCAGTTGGCACACCCAAAGCCAGTCCTGGCATCCCGAACATGCCAAGAGGGCCAGCCTGTCTCAGCCCCCCAAAACCTCCGAGGGCTATCTTTATCATATTCGGGCAGTCTCAGCAGCCAAGTTGAAACCCCCCCCCCCCCAGCTTTCTAGTTCTAAACGAGCATCTTTGTTTGTTTGAAGGTTGTCAGCAAGTCTAGTTAGACGTTGCTGGTGAGTGACAGGTGGTGAGTTTCCTAGGCCTGTCTCAGACCCACCCAAAGCCTGTCCGGGCATTGCCCCATCGCCCGGTTTCAGATTGCAGAGCTGATCTGTTTCCAACAGCCCCGCGGCCCCGCGGATTAACCGCCGTTAGTAGCACCTTGGACCCTTTTCTCCTGTTGGTGCTACTGATTCCTCGAGAGCCGGGCTCTGCCCCCCCCCCCAAGCCTGTCCGGGCATCCCCCGTACCAAGATAGACAACAACAACAACACCTATAACAAGCCCAGTGGCTCAGCAGCACTGCAGTTTAACCTGCAGCGTCACTGTCTACCTTGCTGCCAACTTCCTCAGTGCCTGATGGGTCCACTCCAAAAGTCTACGTTGCTGGCTACATGACAACTTTCTGAGTCCTGCAGCTCCTTCCACTTCCAAAAGGCCTGCGTGCTCATTCCAACTTCCTCAGGCTTGATTCTCTAATGCTGCTTGCTGACTTCAGTGTCCTACCCTCCTCAGGCATCCCCATGCCAAGAGGGCCAGGTTCAGCCCCACCCAAACCTGACCAATGTGCTCCCTCCTCCTGAGATGTGCTGTGTGTGACATGTCCCTCCCTATCTCCAGGATCAGTATCCGCTGATTCATTTATTCTGAAAAATCTCGGAAATTCATGTGTATACGTATTTCATGATTCCAGCCTCCTTGGGCTTCATTCCAATTATTCATGCCTGTTCATTCTGGCCTCCTAGCCTTCTCTACTGCCCCAGTAGGCTGGCAGAAGCTGGGTGAAAAGCAACGGGACATAGCTCACCCCGTCGCACGGATTCAAACTACAGTGCTGATCTTCTGATGGACAAGCCCAGTCGCTCAGCGGTTTAACCCACAGTGCCACAGTCTATGTTGCTTCTATGTGCAACCTGTGCAGGCATCCCCCCCCCACCTCACCAGGGATCAATTCCAGCCTCCTTGGGCCATGTTGGCCCCAAATCCTGCATCCCTCTCCAGCTGCCTTGGACTTGCCTGCTGCTGATTCTGTGCCAATAATCGGGCCAAGGGCCTTCCAAATCTTGACTGCTGGGTGAAGTCGGCTCATCGGGCCAAGTTCTTTCCGGCCTGCCTGCCTGCCTGCTTATTCAAAGGGCTACATTAGTGCTTCATTCGGGCTTCATTCCTAATTCCTGGCTGTTCATTCCAGCTTCCTACTGCCTCAGGTAGGCAGAACCTGGAACAAACTACGGGAGCTCAGCTCACCCCGTTGCATGGATTCGATCTTCCGCTCGAGAAGCCCAGCAGCCCCGTGGATTAACCACCGTTACGTTAGTAGCACCACCCTATTCATCTGTTGTTGCTGTTGTTGTGCAACCTCAGTTGCCTCCTGGGGGCAAACTTAACTATGCAGGCAAATGTGATGTTCCCAAAGAAGGCAAGAGTCTGCTTTCAAGCCTGTCTGGGCATCCAAGCACCAACCAGGCCTGTCTCAAGCCCCCCCCCCCCAAGCCTGTCCGGGCATCCCCTGTGCCAAAGAGGGCCTGTCTCAGGCCCACCCAAAACTAGCAGACTGTTCATTCCAGCTTCCTAGCTATTCTACAGCCTCAGTAGGTAGGCAGAACTTGGAACAAACTACAGGACCTCAGCTCACCAGCAGCCCCGTGGATTAACCGCCGTTACATTAGTAGCACCTTGGACCCTATTCATCTGCTGTTGTTGCTGCAGTTGTGCAACCTCAGTTGCCTCCTGGGAGCAAACTGAACTACCTTTGCACTGAAGAAGACAAGAGTCTTCTTTCCTTTTGCTTCCTTCCTTTTGCCTCTGCCTCTTCCTTTTCCTTTGCCCCCCCCCCCAAGCCTGTCCGGGCATCCCCGTGCCAAGAGAGCTGGGCTCTGCCCCACCCAATGCCTGTCCGGCCATCCCATGCCAACACGGTGTTCCAAAGTCCACTCGGACTACTGTCTGAGTAGGTTGGCAGACCTTCCAATCAACAAGCCTAGTGGCTCAGCAGCAGTTTAACTCAGTAGGTAGGCAGAAGCAGGAACAAGGGACAAGAGCTCAGGTCACCCCATTGCATGGATTCGAACTGCTGATCTTCCACTCGAGAAGCCCAGCGGCCACCCTGATTAACTGCCGTTTGTAGCACCTTGCAGTCGGACTCTATTCTCCTGCTGTTGCTGCTGCTTTGACAACCTCAGTTGCCTCCTGGGGACAAACTTAAGTAACTTTGCAGGCAAATGTGATGTTGCAGAAGAAGAAGACCAGAGTCTTCTGCGGCTGCCTTTTGCCTCAGTGCCCCGATGGGGCCAAAAAGCCTGCTTTCCAGCTGCGAACTTCCTCAGTGCCTGATGGGGCAAAAAGTCAATGACGTTGCTGGCCATTTGAACAATTTCCTAATCCTGCAGCTCCATCCACTTGGGCTACATTCCAAAAGGTCTGTCTGCTCTGCCCCACCTGTCCGGGCGTTGACCCATTGCCCCATCGCCCGGCTTCAGACTGCAGAGCTCATCTGGTTTTCAACCTGTGCCAAGGGGGCCAGCCTGTCTAAACTCCCCCAAACCTCCGAGGGCTAGCTTTACCATATCCGGATGGTCTCAGCAGCCAAGTTGCAAGCAATCCCCAGCTTTCTAGTTCTAAATGAGCATCTTTGTCGCCCCATCGCCCGGCTATAGATTGCAGAGCTGATCTGTTTCCGACAGCCCCGGAGCCCTGTGGATTAACTGCTGTTAGTAGCACCGACCCTGTTCATCTGATGGTGCTGCTGGTGCTGTTGGAAGTTGCAAGCAACCTCAGTTGCCTCCTGGGGGCAAAAACCTTTCCTTTGCAGGCAAATCTGATGTTGCTGAAGAAGACCAGAGTCTGCTCTGCTGCCTTTTGCCTCAGTGCCCGATGGGGCCAAAAGAGCCTGTTTTCCTGCTGCCAACTTCCTCAGTGCCCGACAGAGCCAAAAAGCCTGCTGTGCTGCCAAATACCTCCTTGCCTCCAGTCCTCCTGAGGGCAAACTCTACTTCACTGGCAAATGTAATGTTGTGCTGAGCTGAAAACAAACTCGATGCCTCATGCATGCCTCTGCCAAAGGGACCTCTCATTCTGCTGTGGTTAAATATAACTCCCTCAATGCCATGGGCTTCTGTGCCGTGTGGTAAACTCTCTGGGAGGGGACCCAATTTGTGGGTGAATAACTCAGAGTTCTGATATCCAATCTTCACCAAAGTTGGCAGGCATGTTGGGGAAAGACATAGGAAGCTCAGTTGTGATTCTGGAGTCTCTAAGTACCTGCGGGGAACTTTCCTGGGGGGTCCTCTTTGTGACTATATAATCCGGGGGTTCGTGATCCAATGTTCACCAAACTTTCCGAAATTGTAGAAATGTGTCTGAGGAAGCTTCCCTGCAAATTTCGTGTCTCTAGATCATCGGGGGCCAGTGTTACAGCCATTTAAAATGCAGATGAATCGACAGATGGAGCTGTCGATTTGTCGAAGAATATTCGTATATTCGTATTCGTTGATCTGTTAACCTTGATGAATAACGGATCAAAACGAATTGCCATTTTTTTATTCATCCCCATCTCTAATAACAATACTAATAAAATTAAGACTGCTTTGATCTCGAAGGAATATTACCAAACAGAAGAATAGTAGGAGAACAAGGTGCTATTAACAGGTGCTTATTGAATAATTTCACTGTTATTTGCCCACATGCACTACCGAAACTAATCACACTAAGTTAAGTTGACCACTGTTCTTTCAAAATATCACCCAACCAATTGTTTGATTGGCTTCTAACTCCACCATGGAAATACAGCAGAACAGTTTGAAGGAGAGGGCTGGGAAGGGAGGAGAAAAAGGGAAACGTTTAGAAGTTCTGCATTATGCAAAAAAAGTACAATATAAGCAACCCAACTGATTCCATTATGATAGATATAACAGGCTCCAAATTTTTTGTAATCTGCCGAATTGCAGGTTATTTCATCCTCCGGCAATAAAAGTTTGGAAGCACTTTTAACAAGATTAGAAGCCAGCAAGGTGGAAAAGCATTCCAAGAAAGGAGATAGCTTTATCAAAACCGTGCGACTGATTGGGAGACAAAAGGAGATTGGACCCTCTACAACAGCAATTTTCCATTTTTGTTTCATTTGAGAAGTGGGTTTTCTCCTTTTTCAACATACTGGAGTTGGATGATAAGAATGCTCTATCTGAAACAAAAGGTGCCTGTTGGTGAGATGCATAACCACCAATTTAATGTGTGCCTTCAAAAATCTTTGATTTCTTTTTTTTTATTTTTTAAAAGCCACAGTTTAGGAGCAAATCAAATCTCAGAGGGTTTCATTATCACAAATAAGGGACACACCTGCCCATAAGTCTGATATGGAAACTACAGCTGCTCCACATCCCTAAACATCAGGCTAACTTCCCATGAGGTAGCTAGCCATACATTTAAAACAAAACACCACTGATTTTAGTAAATATGTCCCGTTACGCAACTCTATATGCTCACCCTGGTCCTGTCAAATCTGCTCCTACCTGACCTTCAAATATTAAGGTTCACACAGTAATGGTATGACTCTGATTGTGCTTTCCCAGCAAATACATTTTTTCCAGATTTTCCCCGTCATATTTTCCATTTTCAGATTGTTCTATAAATCCAGATATGTTGATCTAGATATGTATCCCAAAATCAGTTTTCTAAATTTTCTCTTGCAGGAATTAGTTTGTGAAAGGACATTTGGAAAAGAAAGAAGCATGTTCATAGTGCAGGTGAGATCAGTCCAAAGTCAAGGTCTACAGCACTGAAGGAAGACCAGAATATTTAGATGTAGGGACCTAGTGCTGTTTAAGCTGGGAGTCAGGTTCCAAAATGTAGGTGTCCATGGGGAGGAAAGCAAGATAGCTGTTGCACAGCCATTAGGATAAAGAAGCAAGACACAACTGATGATACACTCCTTGCAATGAGGCCTTCCATAGTGCAGAATGTGGTTCAGAGAGGAGGTCTTCCCTATGCCTCCTCTCCACATTATAAATAGGGAACTGTCTCAGGCCCAACATCAGACTACATCCTTACAGCCTGCCATTAATCAGCCATTTCTTCCCTCAGGGGGCCTTCGCAACTAACAGCATCCTTCAACATTTTAAGGGATCCAAAATTTTAAGGGAGTTGTTTTCTGGCCTCTCCTCAAACATTGTTCTTTTTGTAGTGTGTGAGGTGAAATCCCCTTCCACCATAAAGGGTCTCAACAGGGGTGTGTTCTGTTCCCTGCAATTCCCCTGCCCCCCCAATTGCCTGACCTATTCAATGCAAGTACACACACACGCACAGAGAGAGAGAGAGAGAGAGAGAGAGAGAGAGAGAGAGAATTCCCCAGTGCCTTGAAGAAGCCCTGTCAGACCCCCAGTTCATCTGGCTCACCCTGACTGCAATACCTCTCTTTAGCCATTAGCTTGCCTTTGCAGCATACAGAGTAATAGCTCTCTGTGCCTGTAACCTGTCCCTAAGCTGAAGAGATGAAATTGCTGTCTTTGAGCCTTCTTGTTCCTAACATCTGGTCCTGATCTAGCAAGGACCAAATACATCCAAGTAACAGGGACTAACTTCTGAAGTATATCAAAGACTTTCAGAACAGAGGAGCCTGTTACATGCAGATTGTTGCCTTTCCTGTTCCCAAAAAATGCTGTCATGTTGGGGGAGGTGGACATATAACATCTAGATTTCAGGGAGGAGCGCCTTTGAAAAAGGGAAGAAGCTAGAGTCCTGAAGTTTGTCAATGAGCACCAAGTATATCAGAGTGGGGTTTGTACAAAACACAACTGGTAACAAATTGTCTCCAACCAAATTCTTAAGTCAGACATTTATTTAAAGTATCGTTGACATGCTGGCAGTCCTTTCACACAATGGTCTACTCTTGAACTCTCCCCCACTCCATCTTTCTTCATTTCAGCAGTCTAATTTAAAAGAAAGAAATAATGTTATATGTTAAACCAGTGGTTAGACAGCAATGCTTGCTGGTCTACTCAGAATCATCTCAGGATCTGCCTGTAGATCTATCTTGTGCCCACCCAGTAATGTGGAAAATTGCTCTTTTTTTTTTTACTGCAGTTCTCAGAATATTGTAGCCAGTAGAGTATTCTACGAGTTATAGTCCAAAATAAGATTCTTCATCTCCCAGTATAGACAATTAAATTTGTTGTGCCGTTGTCAAGAGAGCTTATCCTCCTATTCTTTTCATCCCACATTGTCACCATTTTATAAAATTGTTGGCAGGACGAAATGTATTAATTTGTTGAGTCTGATATTTCAGGGCTTTTGGCATTGACAATTTCATTCAGAAGGGTCTTGAAATAAGCTCCTCAACAGAACATGGAGTCCACACACCAATTTGCTGTGGTCCCCTCTCCTGTACCTCCATGGTGGTACCTATCCACACCTGTAATAAATAACAGTCTATTGCAAGGGGGCTAAAAAAAAAACAACCCAACAACAACAGAGGAAACTCAGAGTGAATCTGTCTGCCGAGAGTTAATGATGCACCTGCTAACTATAACCACGGAATGTCAAGGAGGGATACCAGCTCTTCAAAAGGAATGGAAAAATAAGCAGCCGGCAACACAGGAAAAAGGCAGGGAAGCAGGCAGGGAAGTAGAAGCCATGTGATTGATACCGATGTCAGTTCTTCTTGTGGTATCACAGTCAATTAATGTATATTAGAGCTTCCAACCTGCAGGGCAGAATGGCAGAGATGCACATTTATTAGCTGTTGCAGTATGTAGATGTCCTTCAGAGCATTTGACAAAAGTGTTGTTTTGAGCAATATTATCATGCCATGGTAAAACAGCATCTCTCTTGCTCTCCCTCTCTCCCTCTAAATATATTCATATACATACACATGTATCTATATTCTCCTAGGTTATTTACTCGTATTAAAAGTAATAATTTTAGGGTCTAGATTCTATTCCTGCTATTAAACTAAAAGCATCTCCCTGGAGAGTTGCTATTCTAAGCAGTAATATTTGCCATGTTAAAGTAAAATGGTCATTTTGAAGGAGGAGGAAAAAGGGGAAAAAGATTATTGTGATTTCCACTAATATTGCCTTTTTGTTTTTTACATTTATGACATTAATACGAGGGAAGAAATTCATATACAGTGGTGCCTCACAAGACGAATGCCTCGCGCAACTCAAAACTCGCAAGACGAAAGTGTTTTGCGATTTTTTTGGTGCCTTGCAAGACGACTTTTTCTATGGCCGTGCTTCGCAAGACAATATTTTTTTTGCCTTTTTTTCAATGCATTCCTATGGGTAACCGCGCTTCGCAAGACGAAAATTTTCGCAATACGACACGACTCGCAGAACGAATTATTTTCGTCTTGCGAGGCATCACTGTAATGACTTTTGTTGTTGTTGTTGTTCACTTGTATGTAAAAATGGCAACTAGGTAAAAGCAGGAATTGAATGGAATAGATTGGAATGGACATCAGGTATTAAAAATTGATACCAGAACTAGTGGGATGTGATGGGCACACATCGAAACAATATTTTAGACATCAAATCCATGGACCGGTAAAGGTTATACTCCAGGACAATATTTGTTACATTTTTGGAGATAAACGAGGTACATGAATTAGAAATTAATTAAATAAATAATAAAAATGGCTATATCCCAAGGGTGGAGGGGTGTCCTGGATATAAGACTTGCTTTGTATTGTATTTTTAAATGGTTTTGTATATGTTTTTTCCCCCTCCTTTTATTGTTGTACTATTTTGTAATGTTTATTTTTTTAAAAATTAAATGAAAAGACATCAAATCCATTACTGCTTCATTAACCCTTTAATGCTCAGAAACCAGCCAAAATAGAATACAACAGTCTGGAACAGCAACTTCTAAGTAGGATTTGTTGTTGTTATGTGCCATCGACTCACCGCCGACTCATGGTGACCCTATGGATGAACGCTCTCCAAAATGTTCTGTCCTCAACTGCCCTGCTCCATTCCTTGTAAACTCAAGCCAGTCGATCTCATATTTGGTCTTCCTCTTTTTCTGCTGCTTTCCACCTTTCCCAGCATTATTGTCATTTCCAAATAAACCTGCCTTCTCTTGATGTGCCCAAAGTACGACAGCCTCAGATTCTACATTTTTTTCTCCAAAGATACTTCAGGCTTGATTTGATCTATGACCCACTTGTTTGTCTTTCTAGCAATCCAGGGTGTCTGAAAAGCTCTCCTCCAGCACCACAGTTCAAATGAATCATTTTTTTAACTGCCCAGTTTTCACACCCTTACATGGTGTTCGGAAATACAAGAATGTGGATGATCTTGGTCTTAAGTCTCCAATGACATTTCCTTAACTTGATGTTCTTTTCTAGTTCCTTCATTGCTGCCATTGTTGGTCCCAGTGTTCTTCTGATTTTTTTTTTGGCTGCAGTCTCTATTTAGATTGATAATTGAACCAAGGTATACAAAATCTCTGTTTCAATTTCTTCATTGTCAGCGTCAAAGCTGTGCAGTTCTATAATCATCATTTTTGTCCCCTTAATGTTCAGCTGCACTTTGGCACTTCTTTCAGTTTCCCTAACAGTCGTTTCAATCATTGCTACTCTCTGCCAGCCAGATGATGTCATCTTCATACCTTAAATTATTGATGAGAAGGATAAACCAACCAAATTTACAACACACATGTGACAAGATGGAGCAGTAAAGCTTCAAAACAGCCCTTGGAGCAACATTCCATTACCCATTTTGGACAGAAAATCAACATTGTGCAAAACAGCCCAGAACAGCAACTTCCAAGTAGGACAATCCAACAAAATTCACCCATCTCATTGTATAGGAGGAAGTGATACAACCAGCACAAAAGCATTATCAAGAAAAACATTTCAGGATTCATTCCAGGCAGGAAATCAATATTATTCAAGACAGCCCAGAACCAGTGGCTTCTGAGTAGGACAACCTAACAAAATTTGCTGATCCTATGCTAGAGGGGGCTGGTGTAGCAAATCACAAACATCCCCAGGAACAACATTCTAGTATCCATTGCAGGCAGAAAATCAATATTGCAGAAAACAGCCCGCATTTGTAACTTCCAAATAGGAAAAAAGAAACAAATAAATTAATGACTGAACGTGACTGGAGAGGACTGATGCAGCCATCAGAAATGATGCATCACATAAATTACATTCCAGCAGCTATTCTGCCCAATATAAAATAAAATAAAATAAAATCATATTCCAGAAAAAGGGCTTCGAACAGAAACTTCTCAGTAGCAAAAGCCAACTTCATTCCCCACTTGCACAGGATTCAATGGAAATGATTCAAGCAGCTACAGAAGATTCAAAGGAGCCACATTCTGTTATCTCTTGTTGTCCAGAAAACAGCTGAGAATGGCAAATTCCAAATTGGGAAAAGCTACCAAATACGCTGCCACTAGCAACAAATCTTTCACAGAAACCACATTCCATGTAGTTCTTTTGTGGGCCAAAAAATAAAAATAAAAACCTGTCTTCTGCTTATCGTCTCAGAAGAGTGGCTTCTGAATGAGCTAAACAACGCCTATTTACTAGTTAACAAAACCAAGCGAGAGCAGTGCAACAACTGGCAGAAATTCTACAGGAACCATGTTGCGGTAACCGTTCCAACCCCCCTTTGCTTCTGCCCGGATTGTAGACATTCTGCTGGGCAGTAAGGAAGTCATTGCTTCCTCAGTACTTATTCTGGACCCTTGGTGGATCAGTTCTTGGGAAGGAGATGGCTGATGCTTGGTGAAGCTGATTAAGAACCCATGGTTCGTTGGACACTCTGGTGTCAGAAAAATGGCTCTGCTGGATTTTGTTGAGCTGTCATACAAAGAGATCATCGTTCCGGGCTGTTTTGTGTAATATCAAATTTTCTGCATAGAAGAGATACAGTGGTGCCTCGACTTACGAATGTCCCTACTTACGACCATTTCGAGTTACGACCAGCTCCGGCCGCAAAATTTGGCTTCGACTTGCGGCCGGAGCTTCCAGTTACGAACAGAAAAAGGCAGGGAAAAAGGCAGGAAATTCAAATTTCTAACTGTAGGTGGCGATGAGGCTGCTTCTTTGTAGCTATTTCGCCCCAGCAGTTAAGAGAGTGTGCGATCGGAGAAGGCTGTCTGGTAAGGTAAGGTGCTGTTTTCTGCTTTTTAAAAACTGTTCTGGGTGTTTTTGCAGCATGGTTTTGGGCTGGGGAGGGTTATGTTTCTGTGCTGTGAAGGGTCTTGGGGGGGTTTGTTTGTTTTTTGGTTTCCCCCCCCCATTTCCGATGGGTCTTGGGGGGGTTTGGTTGCTTTTTGGAGTGTTTTTCCCCATTTCCGATGGGTCTTGGGGGGTTTGTTTGTGTTTTGGGTTTTTTTCCCCCATTTCCAATGGGTCTTGGGGGGTTTGTTTGCTTTTTGGAGTGTTTTTTTCCCATTTCCGATGGGTCTTGGGGGGTTTGTTTGTTTTTTGGTTTTTTCCCCCATTTCCGATGGGTCGGGGGGTTTGGTTGCTTTTTGGTGTTTTTCCCCCCATTTCCGATGGGTCTTGCATGCTTCCCTTACTTTTTCCTTTGTTCTCTTTGCATTTCCGAACTGCCCCTTTGTTCTCTGTGCATTTCCGACCTGGTCCCTTTGTTCTCTGTGCATTTTCGACCTGGTCCCTTTGTTCTCTGTGCATTTCCGATCTGCTCCGTTTGTTTTCTGTGCATTTCCGATGGGTCTTGCATGCTTGATTGCTTTTCTTTTTTTCCCCCCTTCGGCCGGAAGGGATTAATCGCGTTTCCAATGAGTCTTGCAGTGATTTTTTTGTGTGTGATTTTTTTCTTCGGCCAGAACGGATTAATTGCATTTCAATGGGAAATGGTGCTTCGACTTACGCCCATTTCGACTTACGCCCATCTTCCGGAACCAATTAAGATCGTAAGTTGACGCACTGCTGTATTGAAATGTTGTTCGTTGGGATTCTTTTGTGGCTAATTGCCTCAGTCTTTTCTAGTCCAGTGGGACAGGTGAAGTTCATTGTGTTGCCTTACTCAGAAGTTGCCATTCCAGGCTGTTTTGCATAGTATCAGTTTTCTGGCTGAATAGGTACTGGAATGTTGTTCCCAGGCCTGTATTGTGGCTTGTTGCTTCAGTCTTTTCTACTGTCATGCATGTTGTGGATTTGGTTGGTTTGTCCTACTCAGACGTTGACGTTCTGGGTCACTGTGTTCTGTTCTGGCCAGCTTGGGGACAGAGTAGACTTTGGTCTAGATGGGTGGGGTATAAAGCTAATAAATAAATATAAATAAATAAATAAATTAAAGGGTTGATGGAATTATAACATTTAAGGGGTTTGCTATCTAAAATATTGCTCTGATGTGAGTATCTCACATTCCGCTAGTTTGCGCATCAGTTCTTATTAATAAATGCCCATTCCATTCTTACTTTTATCTATTATCTGAACAACTCTGTATTTCCTTTGTGGGCGGTTTCATGGACTCTCACACACAATGAAGTCTTAACTTCAGATAAAGGTTTAAAATTTACACCCTGAGTCTGGGCGCTAGTTGCAAGCGAGAGTGGACCCTGAGAATCAACAAAATTTACACAGGTGTTAATACACAGTTCAGCAGTTGATTCAGTGTACCTACTCTAGTTGTGACTATCAATTGGCTTTAGCATAAAATACTTTCTCTCTCTCTTTTTAAAACATGGCTGTTATAGCTCTTCAAACAACTGGCCTTTCAGAGCTCATTTAGAAAATGTACTGAATTGGCCTAGTTGTCCAGGTCTCACAGAAACTCAATGTGTTGTTCTTTTAATTTGGACTATATTTTAAGCAGAGGTGTGAAGGGATTAAGGACTTGGGGGAACATGAAAATTGAAATTCATCTTCTGGACTTTTCTGTGTACCTGTGAGTGTATGGGAGCATGAACTTTCACCCACTGGAGATAGCTTGTTCACACCTTTTCCCTATCCTCTATTCCTGTATCGCCTGTCCAAGGTCACTTCAAAGAAGAACTGAGCTCAAGAGGACTTCAAAGCCGTGCCTAACACATCAAACTTTATTTTTTTATATCAAAGTAGGCATCAACTGTTTGTATCTGTGAACCAGGAAACTGGCATGCTTCCTTGCCCAATGGAATGCAGACTTCAAAGCTGGGAAGGAGGTATGTAAGAATGATCAAAGTGGATTAAGAATAATTACATGGTGGTCAACCTCAGGTGTCAATGGGCCATTCATTTGGATAAAAAGGAATTGAGTATCTGATTTTTTTTAAAAAAAAACATAGCAGCTTTATGGAGGCTATGCTTCATTTGCTGGTGGTAGTATAGCTATTGAGGAGACCAATCATGTAATAGGTTGCACTGGGGAACACAGGGAATATCTCTCCAGATTTACCCCATTGCTCTACTTCTCAGATATAGATAGGGTGAATTAGTCTTTATTATTTTCTGGTGCACTCCTCTAATGTATGCTATAATCCTGTAACCACAATTTGCTTTTGTACCTGTAACTCTTTTTCCCCCTTTCCTTTTTCCTTTCCTCTTCTTCCTCCTTCTTATTGAATTGACCTTTTTTTCCCTTTCTTTCTGCTTTTTAAAAACTATACAAATTCTTTCAAGCCAGTGTCCTTAACCTTGATCAAGCTACTAAAATTGCTCATATTGATTTTTAAGGGAACTGGTGGCAGCCCATTATAATGTTATGTATTGAACCCTTAAAGCATGTAGTGCCTTGCAGGCAGAAGGTGTGTTGGGAGTGGTGGAGGGATCCCAGCCAGAACTCCTAGTCTGCCCCTTCTTGCTCCCTCTGGGCACTCCCACTGAGAGAAAGTAGGAGGAAATATCACAGAGTACCTATAGTGAGAAGTTTGGCTGGCAGGTTCCATGAATTGATCGATCAATCTATTGTTTTGATTTATATCAAAGGGGACGTGGTGGCGCTGTGGGTTAAACCACAGAAGTCTCTGTGCTGCAAGGTCAGAAGACCAGCAGTTGTAAGATCGAATCCACGCGACTGAGTGAGCTCCCGTCGCTTGTCCCAGCTCCTGCCAACCTAGCAGTTCGAAAGCATGCAAATGCGAGTAGATAAATAGGTACCACCACGGTGGGAAGGTAACGGCGTTCCGTGTCTAGTCACGCTGACCACGTGACCACAGAAACTGTCTACGGACAAAACGCTGGCTCTACGGCTTGGAAACGGGGATGAGCACCGCGCCCTAGAGTCGGACATGACTGGACTAAATGTCAAGGGGAACCTTTACCTTTACTTTTACCATAGTTCTTAGAGGACTCTCTGAATGGTTCACCACATAATTAAGCAAGGAACACTTTGCCCCCTCCTACCGGGAGCTGGGGACTCATTTTATCAACCTCATAAGGATGGAAGGCTGAGTCAACCTTGAGCCAGCTACCTGAACCTGTTGGGACTGAACTCAGGTCATGAGCAGAGGCTTGATTGCAGCAGTATAGTAAATAAGACTGCTAGTCCTTATTTACTTACAACACTTGGCTTCATTCCATGCCTGACTCCACCACAGCCAGCCCGATCCTGGACAGAGCTGGGCTGCCACATTAGGCAATAGATCTTTAGGAATGTGAAGTGCTAGAGAGGTGTGTATGTCCTCTCCCCTAAACCAGCCTAGTAAAGAGCAGCCAGCAAAAAAGTAACTGTCAGTCTAATGGGCATCTCCACTTGGAATACAGGGGGATGTCTTTATACTATGGCCTTAGGCAACAAAACATCTTGACCCATCCCTGAATTACACAGCCAACACAATTCAAGGAGGATGGTGGCTCTCTGACACCTTTGAGAAATCGCAGAGAGCCTGGGAAGTTTGTTATTTCATGTTTCTGCCATGAAACGAAACTGAGAGGGAAGACTGAGGTCAGACTGCACATTACATTAAAGATGTACTGCTCACCTCTTTGTCTGTTTTGGTTTCATCCTGTATCAAGTATGCAGGGTCCCAGTCTGAACTGGGACAAAAACACACAGGGAAGGGGAGGTTTGATCCTGCCCTCCCCAGCCTTTCTCTCCTGAAATTTCTTTCTGCTGGTGGCAATTTTTTTAAAAAGGGGGAAAAAGAAAAGAAAACAGAAGCATTTTCTTTTGTTCTTTAACTTTGCATGAGAAAGGGGCAGTTGTAGAGTGACTTGGGTGCAATGAAGCAGAAGATAAGAAGGACTAAACCAGACCACATTGTATAATGTGTGGGCGAACTTCCTCCTGTTTTCTCTTCCCTCCCTCACAACCAAGGCCACAACAGAGGACTTCTCCCATATGGCTCCATAAATGCATTGCTGCTTTAAAGCAGCATGGTCAAAGCAGGCCTACCCCAGGAGAGTAATATTCAATATGGATGTATAGTATTGTTGCTATTTTGCAAAAGCTTCCACAGTATTCAATAAGGAAAAGAGAAGTGGGCTATTTACATTCTTACTAACTCCAGCCCTTTTTCACTTCTCAAGGCACTGCATTCTCTCAGCTGAGCTCGTATTTTTGTCTGCTTCAGAATAAATGTTGAAAGATTCCGGAGAGTAATGTTGCCTCTAGGTAGTTTGCTGGGGGGGGGGGGGGGACCCGACAAGGGCACTCTCATGCTGAGTGGAGCCCTTTGAGATGGATTTCAAGAATAATGTTGTCTGTCAGTTCCTTTAAATCTTTTCTCTGTGTGTCACTAGCACTTTGAAAATTGTTCTAAAATTCCCCAGGAAAAAAAAAATCACCATTGGGAATTATATTTGATTTCCTTTTATTTGCTAAAAAGGAAGAAGGAAAAGGAATCTTGCCCTCTAGAATTCCTTGGATTCCTTCCCATTACGGAATAGTAAACCAAACACTGAAGCAAAGATTCATACTACAAGCATTTTGATTTTGAGCCGCGTTACCTGCATATGTAAGATCAACAGCACAGTGTGATCAACTCGAGGCTTTCCAAAGACATTCACAATCAGACAAAAAGAAGCTAAAATGGTACCAAAGCTGGAATACTGCAGAGATATCAACCAGAAAGTTTGAATCCTAGTACCTTTCTCCCTTCAACAATGCTGGGGTTAGGGGCACCCGACCCCCATGTTGTTCAAAATCTGTGTAAAACTCCTATGCCTCTAAAAAATGTAACTACAAAGCATAAACACACACAAACTTAAAGACAGCTAAAGGACAGAAAAAGCCTCTACCACAGGGAGAAAACCAAGGTGTGATCTCTCCTCCTCCCTGCCCCAACACTCCACTATGACCCCCTCCATCCTGTGTCAGCCTCCCAGCATGCCCCAGCACCTTCCCCGGTCATCATGTCGAGCTGCCATGTCAGGAGAGGGGGATGGCCAGGCTCTTGATATTGGATCGGGGGACCACCACACTGCCAACAAGGGTCATGGTAATTCCAAGACCCATCTTTCTCAGGCCACTTCCTGGAGATGAGTAGCAGCAGAGTATTTATTTATTTATTTATTTATTTATTTATTTATTTATTTATTTATTTATCAAAAAAATTCCTTGTTTCTTTACTAAAAAAAAACCCCATGTATAACCAAAACCAAGCTGCTCAAACCCGTGCAATTCAAGGAAGAAGTGTACTTTGCATTATTTCAAGCTTGGCTTTCAAAACCATTTACATATCTTAAAAATATGCCATGATGAAAAACCTCTGAGACCATATACCAAACAGCTGAACAAGTCCTCTCAGTGTCTTGAAGCAAAAAAAAAACAATTTCAACAGCATCTTAATCAATTGCTCCTCAGATTTCCTCAATTTGATGTTTTTGGAGCATTTTGATCCACACTTAATTCCCGTGGTTCCACCATCTGTACAGCATTTTTTATGGAAGGTAATTTTATCCCCCTCTGCCAACCTGTTTAATTGTCAGGGGAGAATTTATTAGTTTCCATGACTCCAGACAATATTTCATTCTCCCTGAGTTTGGAGCCAACAGCAGCTAGTTCCTAATTTTATCAAACGAAAGCAGGGAAGCTGTTCATTAATAAACTAATTCTGATGGGTGGCTCGACATTTGCCTTGCTCTACTTCTCCATCTGGAAGGAGAGACAAAGGCAGAGAAACAAAAGAAAGGAATTCCTGTGTAACCTGAGATCTTAAGAAGACATCTAATATCAAAGATTTATCATGCTGCTTTCTGCAACATCTTCAACCTGGGAGCTGTTAGAGTTTTATTTACAACCTTGCATGCTGTTTGTAGTTTAAGTGACAGGGAGGGACTTTTCTGGGCTGGGGTAATTGTCTATCCAGCACAAACCAATTGTTCCTTCAAGCTTCTGATATTCAAAAAGAACCCTCCCTCTCTGCTGAGTGTTCTGTCCTTCTATTTCTCTTTGGCAGCAGCTGTTTTTTGCTGCTGATCTATTTGGCTGGTTGCTCGTGTGTGTGCAGTAAAGAAAGCAGTAGACACAAATATGCAATCTCAAGTAATTGTAAGTAAAGAAACATTTTTTTAATTGGGTTATAAGGCTAAGGAATTGGTGACTGAGTTGTTGCTAAGGGACAGGGCCCGAAAGTTCTGACTAGTGAATACCCCTAGTGAATGTGGGTACAGATTTTCCTGTGAGTGGTCTGACATGACCTCATTTTGGCCACCACTCCAAACCCTTGCTGCCCCTTCCCCAGGGCAATGCAACCCAGCAGTGGCAGGAAAAGGCCCATGGGGGGAGAGGTCTTTCTTGCATATGAACCATGGTCCTATGAACTGGTGTGGGCATAGATGGCAACATCCAAGACCGCCATGGAAAGGGTAGCCCCAGACACTTCTGCAGCTAGGGCAGCTAGGTTTAATCAAAGGCTTTGCCACCAAGTACTGTGACTATTCACGTATCTCCAAAAAAGACATTTGTGTAACATTTGCTTATCCTGAAATTTATAGATGCAAATATAGAGAGAATTGTTATAATTCAAACAGAAACATAATACATCTTAGTAAAGTAGGAAATACTGAAACCAGGAGAGTTCTGTCCTCAGACCACTGAGGACAGTACTATCTTCAGAGGTGCTGCCTGTCGTTCCTGCCATTACTCTTATTTTTAAAACAGATTTGATTGGACAGCCAGTTCAACAGAGTACACCTTCAGAGATAGAAGTACCTAGTTATCCTTGCCACTGTTTCTTACTTTAGGAAAAGGAAAGTGACTTGCAAGTCTTTGTTCTGAACACGGGGCACCTAGGCCCTGTCATGCTCACAGTAGCGTCATTGCGATCTAATAATAATTGTATGTCCTCAAGTCAATTCTGATTTATAGCAACCCTTTCCAGGGTTCTCTAGGTAGAGAGTACTCAGAAGTGGTTTACCATTCCCTTCTTCTGGGGGTGTTCTGATACTGTGTGGGTTGCCCAAGGCCACACGGGCTAGCTCTTCTGGAATGCTCTATGGGGAATTGAACCCCCAACCTGACTCCACAGCCAGATAATTAACTCACTGAGCTATCCATCCATCCACTGAGATCTACCTAGTTCAAAACAGGCCTCCCAACAGAATGATTAATTTAAGCATGATTTTAGAAGTAGTTGCAGTAACTCAAACCCACAAATCTGAGGAGATTTACTCATCACTGGACTTTCTCCATGAGAAATAAATTGCAAAGTGCCATCCAAATGTCTGCTGTTTTGCTGCTGCTCTAAGCTTAAGAATTTTTTCTCTCTCATAGTTTTTCTCATGCGCTCCGTAATTGTTGGCTCTTAAGTTGGTTGCTGATTTTACTCAAACTGTATCACCTGCCCTAATGCAGATGGTGAACTTTGCATCAACCTCTCCTTATACTGAGGGATCAAGACTGATCTGACAACTGCTTCAGGAATGTGTAAAATATGTTGAAATGACTCTACTTTGTGTTTTTTAAAAAAAGTTGGAAATGCACACACTTGCTGCCATGTTCTTTAGCTGGGTTATGAAAGGCCTTTAACTATTTTTAAGGGCTTATATTCAAACCAAAAATAACTATTTTGGCTTTGAGGAGGCAAACCTAATGTACAGTGCCATTAAAATGTACAGTACCATTAAAATGTTTCTTTGATGGCCTCACGCTTCACTTGTAGACTGGCTTGAAATTAATGAGTACAGTACTAAACAGTAAGATACTCAATGACTATTAACTGTGTTGTTTCACACTGCTTCTGTACAAGTCAATATCATGAAGATTGTGAGGAAGGAAGGAGGGAGGTCGGGAGGGAGGGAAAGAAGGAAGGGAGGAAAGAAGGATGGTATCCTTTCTTTTGTGAACACTCTTTCAAAAGAGTTCTCCACTCCCTAAGAAGAAAACAATTGGGAAGGGCTTAAACAGAGGCTGCTTTTCTGTCACTTTTCTGGGTTAACTGTGTGTGTAGAATGGGCTCTGAAAAAGTAAATGACACCTCCTCATGCATGAAACACTATTCATTTTCAAGGAATTTTGCCAGCAGCTCCACTTACCTGTGCCATCCAAACAAGCTTCCTTTATCCGTTGCTGGTTAACAGCTTCTCCTATTTTGATCTTATCTTTACTCATGCCTGGTGCTCCATCCCAATCTGTATATTTTCTTCAACCATTTTTCAAAAGGGCCTATCAGGGCAGGCTGAATTTGAAGTGTAGAATAGATCCTGAACTCTCCTTGCTTAGGAAGGATTAGCTGTTCTGAAATTATTTGTAAGTATTTTTGCTTTCCTAAGTGAGTGGCCTTGAACTGGAACCTCTTTGGCTAAACTCTCAGTGTTGAAAGAGTAGAGAGTTGAGAAGCACAGTGCTTTCGACAGATAAGTATCCATGAACTCTGCTCAGTACTCACTACAAATTAAACAGTATCAGAGTCGTTGGGACTGATGGATGAGAAGTAAAGAAACCCATTCATAGCCTAATGCAAAAGAAGGTGGCTGAACATGTTGGACTGCTGGACAGCTCAGCAGTTTAGGTATCCATCCGGCCATGGAGACAGAGACTGGAAGTTCAGTTCCCCACTGAGCCTTCTTGACAGGGGCTGGACTTGATGGGTCCCTTCCAGATCTCAAAAATTATTTTTTTAATTATTAAAAAAAGTGGCGTAACAAGGATTTGCAGCAGAGACCATAGGATGGTTGAATTTTATTTTGTTTTGGAAGGAATTAAAAACAGAAGCAAAAGAAAGGAGAACACAAATAATAAAACAATTATGACAGATATTTTAAAAATGTGGATTATTGTCCCTAATATATGAGAGCCAGTGTAGTATAATGGATGGTGTCAGACTAGGACTCAGGAGACGGTTTAGATCAACTACAGTTGTAGTCACAGAGCAACCTACTAGCTGAAGTATCCTCTTGAGCATATGCTGGATGCTATCCATGAAAAAGAACTCATTCTTATGCACCTCCACTGAGTGTTCATCAGGTAAGATGGAGATGCCACATATTTCTAGTGGTGGACAGGACGTCCCACCCACCCCCAGCCTCTCAGTACGTTCTTTCAGCATTTGGGTTTTTATACCCTTCCTTAAACTACGCTCATTCCAAGTAGAGAGTTGCTTCCCCACTCCCAACCTGCCTGTTAGAAATCATACTTTGCTCCAACTGCCAACTGCTCTCATAATAAAGAGCAGAGAAGAAGCCCATTCTGACCTTTGTCACCAGGTAAGGTACCAAGGGACACTCTGCTTCCTAGGAAGAAAATAATAATGGTAAGTAAAAGATTTGCCCAGCTTCTTCTACAAGGCACAGGACTACAGGATTCCTCTCATATTGCCAGAAAGAACACTTTCACTCGGGTGAAACACTAAGGGTTGGATCAGGGCCCTCAGTGTTTCACCCCAGTCTCTTTAGATGCACCCTGCAGCAACAGGCTCTAAGTGGAGCTTCACACTATACACTGGGGTAAGACTTGTCACTGCACAGTAACATGTGTAGCAGGGATTTGTACACACCTCAAGTGGCAAGGCTACATTTGTGGGTACACATCTCCCTCCTCTGCTATGTAACTAGAAAACAATGTATAGTTCTTTAACCACCTTTCCCTCTTCTGTGTGGTATCATTGCCTCACAGACAGCCTCTCCTAAAGGAACAACAAACACTGCCAACAAAATTGACATGTTGTCGGAGATTATGTTTAAAACCTTTGGGTAAAGCACCTGGAACACGCCAATCTTATCAAGTGAGCCCCCGAATGACACCATTGTCAACTATTATCATCTCTTTTTTGAAAACTTTTGCTGTTCTGCTGTTCTAATTATTAATATTATTTAGAGTAGTGGGATAACAAGGACAGAAGACAAAATGGGAAAAGGAAGATAAGGCTGTCAATGTCTTAGAAGAGCAAAATTCAAAGCTTTCTGGATTCTAATGCCCCCTCAAAAATATCACCTTCTAAAAACAAACATCAGGTTTCAAGAAGAGGGAAACAAACAATATCAAAACAATAATCTTTAGAAGTCACAGCCACAGTTTGCTCCTTTTCCTCTTCTTTTCCCCCCATTGCACTTAACAGCCTGCCAAAATATTATCTGTCTGACAGCTCAGATTTAAAGTCTGTAATTTGTTTTTTGGTCGGAAACAGAATGGTGTAGAAAATACATTGTACAAACAACTAAAGGGTGGCACCCGTTCCAAAATGATGACATGATGCTGAAATGTTGATGCCTTTAGAAAACAAAATAAAAAAAAAGTGGAATGTCAATTAAAAGCTAGTGACAGAGAGAACAAGATCTGGTATTAGCACTATCTGACTAGTTCTTGTGCTTCTAATACATCTGTCATTGTCAGCTGAAGGGTTCTATTTAATTCTGAATCATTAGTCATGTCTTCTCACCAAGCGCAGAAATCCACCAAGCCAGAATGTTAATGGCAGTATCCTTGGAAGACAAGCTCAGTTACATTTCTCAGTCATGGAAGGTTGGTATGTGCTGTTAGGCTATTGGGTACCCTAAATGTCACTCAAGAAAATTGTGTCCATGCCAACGAGGCAGGTGTAGACCTCCTTTTCTAACAGAATGGGCAGGATGTATAAGGTATGATATATCTATTAAATATGTTTCTATATATCTGATTTAAGGTTTGTAATACACCCGTTAAATAACTTGATTAGAATGATTATTGCTCTAACAATTTTTTCTTTCTTTTCTTTTCTTTTTTAAACAGACCCAGAAGCATTAAAAACCCCAGTAAGCACACCTGGTGAAAGGAAGTGCTACTGGCCAGCAGCTTTTTCTGCTTTAAAATGTTGACCAAATGAATAGATCGTTATGCAGCAGCTTGTGAACTGGCACAGCATGCTGTATTACAGCATAGGCAATTACCTGTGTGTGCCAACCACAATCCAGCACCTCTGTCCCACCCACCCCCATTTGCAACCTCTTATCTTAACACAGGACAGGTGTAGCACACTCAAACTACAACCCCCACAGTCCTTGATCATTGTCAATATAGGCTGGGGACTCTGGGGGTTGTAGTCCAAGCCATCTGGAATGCCAAGGGTTTTATACCCCTGGCCTAGGATAAATTTTGCCAGAAAGCTGTTAATGAAACAATTGACCTAAATCCAATTTTTTTTTCTTATCTAGATTAGATCCATTCGATCAAAGGGATTTACGGATTTGCCATCCAACAACTGATGCAGTAGGTCTCGTCTAACTGAGAATTGCAATCTGATTTTTTCTAGTACCCATGCAAACCAAGCATATTTTTAGTTAGAGGTCAAGCATATGAAACGTGCCAGATTTTCCAGTTCTGCCATTCATAGGTTGAATGCAAAGTATTCAGTTTATAAAACAGAGCAGACATTGGGAATGTGGAATATGCTTTCAGAATTAGAGTGCTTTAGACTTGCTGGCATCTCTCAATGGTTTTTGTTTTGGCAAGCTTATTATGTACCATCTCCAAAGTTGTTGGCCACCAGATTCTATAAACTACAAAATGTCAGTGATCAAGGGAAAACAAATGTTAAGTGCCATTACATGCAGTTACATATGAGACACCATTGCATGTGAATGGTCAAGTATTGCCATATATTAAATGCCATTCTATATCCATAATCAATGGCCAATTCTCAAATACTTAAAATATAGTTGCATGTCAAACACTTTATAAGCAAACAAAAGATATAAAAACACTCAGAGAATAGCATTACTAATTACATGTCATTAAGTTGATTCCAACTTATGGCAAACCTTTCCAGGTTTTTCTAGGTAGAGAGTACACCAAAATAGTTTAACTTTTCCTTCATCCAGGGTGCCTTGGGACTAAGTATCTTGCCCAAGGCTACACAGGCTGGTTCTTCTCTTACAAAGCACAGTGAGAAATTGAACTCCCAACCTCTGGCTTTGCAGCCAGATACCTAAACCACTGAGCAATCCAGCCGACTCACACCCAAATTTATAGAGGATAATTTTTAAGGAGCATTTTGAAAGTGAGTTCACAGTAGCTATCCTTCTCCAACATCTCAAAGAAAAAAATACCCCAACATTATTTCAAATGGAAGGGAGAAAAAGCGTTCTTGCTTTTTGGTAGCCACGTCAGTGGCAGGACACGTAAATACAGTCCAAGAAGGAAGGGACATACCTATCACAAACCTAGGAGCCTTGTGGCGCAGTGGTTAAACTGCTGTACTGCAGCCAAAACTGTGCTCACGACCTGGGTTCAATCCCAGGTAGCCAGCTCAAGGTTAACTCAGCCTTCTATCCTTCTGAGGTCGGTAAAATGAGTACCTACCTTGCTGGGGTTTGGGCAATGTGTAGCCTGCATAATTGACTTGTAAACTGCTCAGAGAGTGCTTTTAGCGCTATGGTGCGGTATATAAGCAGCACACTTAGCTTTTTATGCTTTACTCAAGATGAAGTTTGCACAGAGATAACAGAACATGGCTAGTCACCGGGAGACAAGCTATACTAGTCCCATCATTTGAACATCATACCGATTGATTGCTTGTTTCACATGGCCTAGCTTGCAATGGAAAGCTTTGTGAATATCTCAAGGCTGCTTCTTAAAACTAGCCACAGGAGAGCAAAGGGTGGACGCAACATGTCCAAACGTTAGTTTCACTAGAAATGGTGCATAACATGGTGTGACTAATGAAGTGCTACAGAAAAGGAAAGAGAGAGAGAGAGATTGAAAAAGAGAGAGAAAATATTCCAAAGGTTTTTTCTTATTGTTGTTTCCTGACCCTAGATTTCTGTAAGAAATTCCACTGACAGTTGATTGAACACTGCAAGACTAAGAGAATATGTTTCAGCAGTTCAACAGATTGCATACTTAAGTATGCTGTTTCAAAAGAGCCAGAGAGGATGGCTTTGATTGTCTATTAAAAAAAAAAATAGAGGGAGATATGAAAGAGCAAGATAAGCTCCTTTTGGGCGGAGGGTCTGGGAACGTCTCCTTGCAAACTATTAACCAACACCATATAAAATCCACCAGCTGGCTTTTGTAAGAAAATGCTGTGAAACTGCTGTAGAGATAAGCAAAGCAACTATCCTTAATGCATTTCAAGCAGAACTTAAATAACACAGTCATTTTAATCACTTGTATTTGCCTATTCACTCTTTTAAAAAAAACGAATGTAATTTTTGTTGATGAGCGAGTAATATTTCCCTCATTGGGTCATTATCAGGAAAGTAAATGTTACTGAGGCATTTGTACCAGAATCTAATACATCTGTTCTGACAGTCTTTCTAGATATAAAGAGAAATAAAGTGAATTAAGATCTTGTCAGCCTGGCTAGGCCCGCTGAGAGAGAGAAAAAGAGGCAAAAGGATGCTATTATATTCTATACATTCTGCTCAAGGATCTCTAACTTACCCACTCACTTACCTACTCCATAGGCTTTCATGCCGCCTGCACCTGAGTATACCATGCCACATCACTTCCTGGCATCTGCTTCTGAAAAAAAAAGCAGTGTACGTTAACTTCTTCTCTTCTTGTTGTGCAGGAAAAGAAATTCTAAGGAGGATTCTACAGATTCAATTTTCCCTTATGGCTGCATCTATACTAGAGTTTATGGGGAATCCGAAGCAAGCCAGAGTAGGGATGTGTGGAAAGATTTGTCTGTTTTATTTTCTATAATTTTGCTCTCTTCCTTTCAGTTTCATTTTTATTCGAAGCATGAGTCCCATCCCCTTGCCACATCAGTTTGGGGTTTTAAAAAGCAAAACAGAACAAAACTTGGCACCAAAAACTGCATATGTTGTTCTGCCCACTTTACTATGTATAAAAATTGTATACCTTTGTGGAAACAATGTTCTGATATATATGCCTTCCCCCCCCCCCCCCCCATGCTAGTTTCCTTTAAGTATGCTTTTTTCCTCCATGGAATTTTCCATAATATACAGGGGTGGTCCTTGTTTTTTGTTTTTTGTTTTGTTTTTGCTATGCATCTTTGCAGCTGTTCCACATATTAAAAAAAAACCTGCAGATGAGAAGAACAAAACCTGAAGGTTCATTTCAAGTCATATATTCATTTCAGAAGTGAGAGTTCTGTTGATTCATACTAAACTGTGAACCAAATCATTTCTTCTCTGTCTGGAATGCAGAGTAATCACAGCAGCCCACAACTCAAGCTTTGAGGAGGATAGTTCTAAGGTAGTAGAGTGGTTGAGTCTGACAGCATGGAACTTGGTGGTTTCTGAATGAGCAACAAAAATCGTCTGTACATAATAATACAGTGCCCAGTGAATAAGTGAACACATCATTTTTCATCATTCCAGCCTTCCTCCCATCTCTGTATTATACCTGTATCTTGGTACAATTTTCTCTTATCTCAGCACTTAATAAACTAAAAATCATAGTTGGACACACAACCGCAGGCATATTTATCAGTTTATCACGTTTGCTTGTTATTGGAATCACCATGTAGATTTTCTTTATTGGCTTGAAAAGGCACCAAGGTTCACCATGTTCACAGTGGAACTCAAATGAGAACGGACATTTGAACACCATTATTGAATCATCTAGAGTCCAGATGTTGTACTGCAGCTCCCATCAGCCTTGCTTGTTTGGTCCTTGTGTATAAGAATGACCAACATTAAAAATGTTCTCCTGCAGGATGGCAAAATTTTCTTTGTCGACGCCTTATGAGAGTTTCTGCATTTGCATGATTGATTTTGGTACACATTGGAGAACAGTGAGAATTCCTGGCTTGTTTCATCAGCTTTTAAAAGGCATTGGATGGGTTGCTTATTTACATCTTTTCAGTCAGCAAGCCAGTCTTTCTTTGCCTCGTCTTTGCATGAGTGTTTGTAGGCAGTGTTTGTAGGCTTAGCTTCATAAAGGAAAAAGACACTAGGTTTGCCCAGAGATATGTAGAACAAAATACAGAAATCTCGATGAAGGGGGAAAAAGAGGTCGTTGTTCCATTCTCATGCCAAAGGCAAGAACACTTGTAAGGCTAATTTCTCAATAGAATCCTTATAATTCTTGGCTGAGTTTCTCTTTCTCAGCCAGGAGAATGTCTCAGAGAAATTTAGCAAGAGTTTCATTAGAATTCTTCACAACCCCAACAGGAGCCAGCATTGGCTATGGCGTGGGATGATGGTAGCTGCCCTCCAGCAACATCCAGAGGGTGACTTGTTCCCGGTCTGTGTTCTAAGCTGAACAAGAAGCCATATGGCATCACTCTAGCAAGCTTGGGCTCAGATAATCCTATCTTCTGAAAACCAGGAAAGCAGTGCAAACTGCCTGCTGCCCTGCTCTTTTGCCCAGTTACAATCTGCATCATAACACAATTCTGTAGCTGTTTCATCTCCCTTCCCTGACATGGACATACAGGAAGAATAGGGATCTTTCGAAGAGATGTGACAAAATCCAGGCAGGCCCCACAGGTGACACCTTAGAACCACCCAGTGAGGCCAAATACAACAGCTGGCATGTGCATTTTTCTCTAGCCAGCAAGAGCTATTCATACTTGTCCTTTGAGAGATAAGAGAATTCATGGCACACTTGTGGATAGTGCATAAAATGACAGTCATTCCACACTCTTTATGTATTTGTCACCACTGGAAGTAAATATTTATGACTGTGATAACAAGCCGCTTACCTTATTTGGCAATTTGAAGCACTGGTCAAGTTAAAGAGTCTCCATGTGAGAGTGTAATGTTTTTGTTGGAGGCTTTATCGTGACAATAATGTTTCCAGCAGCTGCAAAATGATTGTGTGCAACTGTTTTCTTTTCAAAGAAGCCCTGTGTTGTCCAAAAATGTTGCCGGATATGAGGGTGCCAGTAGCGTTGACTTGATGAAGTACTTTGAATGGTGTTGCAGATATTTGTTCAAAATATTTTTAGCACTATTTCAACATTCAAGTAAAGCACCTCATGACTTTGGAGACAGTTGCTTGAGAAGGATGCATGTCTATAGTTCAAACAGAGACAGATGTGAAACACCAGAGACCAGTTTATCCCTAGCTATTGAAAGCAGTTGAAAGCTATAACAACAGTCCCTCAACAAAGATGTCCTTGGCTGTTACCACCCACTCTATTTGGGTGGACCAAGGTAAGTGTTATAATGTGAAGGTGGAAATATGTTTTTGTGGGCTGACGTCTCTTAGTGAATCAAGGTGAGTGATTCCATCATGTTCATGGTCCATGAAACTTAACCAAGCAAGTCATTGGTCAGAAGACAATATAATGTTCATGTCCAACTTTGTATCTCCTTTCCTTATTGCTGCATATTTTGGGGGCAGTGTCCTCTGCACTTCTCCCCAAATATGCAGCAATAAAAAGGGATGGGGCTGCCTTGGGGACAGCCCCTCCCCCATTCCACTGGCAGAAGCAATTCTATCAGTAGATGCACTCTGTAGCACCTTGGCCATAGGATCCACAGCTGCACACCAAGTGGGAGACCATAGCTTCCCTCTCCTACTTCTGCTTTGAGTTCATTGCTTCCATTGCCCACCCCTGATTTGCCCCTATCAGATTCCCAAGCATCCCAGAGCTAAAATTTCTTGGGATAGAGAGGGAGGGAAGGAGTCAGCAAAATTCAGATTTCAAAATTTGACCTCAAGATTTTTTTTAAAAAAATGTTTTACCTATTGTCCAGCTGTTGTTTACTATCAATTATCAAATATTTTCATGATTTAACTACTTGGAGAGTATCAGTACAATTGTCAAGTATTGTATATCAGTTAAGAAAAACTTCTAAAGATTTTCTTTTGCATTCTGCCTGCATTCAGTGTAGTTGGGCACTAAATATCTTTGTATTCCTTCAAACACTACCAAGTATCTAGACTATAACACTATGAAATATTTGTTATGCATATGAAGTACTCTGGATACTCAGATATGTTATGTTGATGAGGATTATCTGCAATGAAATGTTTCAGCATGAGGAACTTTCACTGGGCCCTCCTATTCGATCCCCCACCAATTTACCATCACCACCACCATCCCATTATCCATCGGTGTTCTGTGTCCACTGAGCTTCAGTCTTTACTAAGTAATGTAGGAGTTCCCTTCTTCCTTAAGATTTTTACACAAAGATTTATTTGTACATCTACAAAGCTCTGGGTTGTCCCACACTGACATGCTCCTTATGTATGTGGCTGGTGCTGTTTTGACTAAGCTTGAAATATAAATTTGTTCTTAGTGTATTTGATTACCATTACTGTATTGGTCCAAATCCTATTGCACAACTTTAAATTGCACAACTGTGATGATGTCATCAGCCACAACACTTGGAGAGAATTAAAAGCTTCATACCCCCTCCCCCCAAACCAGCTGTAATAATTTTGGGGCATTAAAGAGTTCCTTCATCTGTGCCATGGCTTCCCCAGGATGAAAGGTGTCCCTAGGAATCCATGGAACCTTGAGGGTGGGAGAGATAGGAAGCTTTTAAATCCCTCCAAACAGCTGCAGGTGTTGACATTATCACAGTTATGTGGTGTAAAGTAGTGTAATAGGATTCCAGCCACTGGATGTCAAATCTTGATGCTGGATATTAATTGTTGAATATTCATAGCATATTTTTAAAGTATTCATAGAATCATAGAAAAGTGAAGTTGGAAGAGGCCTACAAGGCCATCATGTCCAACCCCCTGCTCAGTGGAGGAATACCATCAAAGCATATCTGCCAGGTGATTATCTAAGTTTTTCTTGAATGCCTCCAGTGTTGGAGCACTCACCAACTCCCGAGGTAACTGGTTCCACTGTCGTACTGCTCTGTTAGCAAGTTTTTTCCTGATATTCAACCGAAATCTGGCTCCCTTTAACTTGAGCCCATTGTTGCGTGTCCTGCACTCTGGGATGATCGACAACAGATCTTGCCCCTCCACTGTATGACAGCCTTTCAAATATTTGAAAAGTGCTATCATATCACCCCTCAGTCTTCTTTTCTCAAGGCTAAACATGCTCAATTCTTTCAGCCTTTCCTAGTAAGGCTTGGTTTCCAGCCGCCTGATCATCCTTGTCGCCCTCCTCTGAACTTGTTCCAATTTGTTAGCATCCTTCTTGAAGTGTGGTGTCCAGAACTGGACACAAGACTCAAGGTGAGGCCTAACCAGTGTTGAATAGAGGGGGACTAGCACCTCGCGGGATTTAAGGTCCATGTCCTAGAAATCTATCAAAGTGTTATTGGTTTGTACATTGTTCTATGCTACCAGTAGCATCTTGTAAGGACCAGTGTAAGAAGTACTACTAGCCCATCTGAATGACAGGTTATAATATGAGATCTGAACTGAAGGTAGGTATGTAAAATGACTCAGAGAATATTCTTGAATGTAGAAATGACAGATGAGAAGCAACCTGAAGCAACCTGAAACAACCACCTCACACACTCTTGCCTTAATTTGGCAAAGCTAACAAGACAGTGAGATAGTCAGTGGGAAATCATTTTTCACTATATCAGGCAGATAACACTGAATATACAGAAATATGGAGTGAGAGGATGCAATTTCTGTCATTCCATTCTGAGGATCATCCTGGAAAGAAGCATCTCTATGGTTTCTAGTTTTCATACTTGCTTGCTTTTAAACTTACCTCAGACTTAGCAAACTTTGGTCCTTGGTCAACATGTTACCTTTTTAGTGCAGGTGTGCCAAGTACTCTTTTTTAAAAAAAAGTAAAGTAGGCACAGTGATTCAAATCCAGATTTAAACTGCAGCATGGGGCTGCTGGTAGGAGGCTTTAAATCAGATTTCTGCTTCTGTAGCTCCTGTTCAATCCTGTCCCAGTAACTTCAGTTCACATAAGGAGTTGGAGGGAAGGCAATTGTCTTCCATAGAAGCTTCACTACCTATGTAAATTGACGGGCCTTACAGGAGGGAGCAATCTGGATTTTGATCACAAGGAGACAGATGGCTGATTCTCTAACCTCACCCTGATTGTTAGGGCAACACTGTGACAAATAGCATATGAGGCCTCACCACCTTTTTCTCTTTTCATATATTTGAATAACTTTCAAAAACGTAAGGAAATTAAACACCCCGCCCAAGGGTCCTATATTCTTCTACCAACATTTCTAACCAATACTGGAACCAGAACACTTGGCAAGACTATATGGTCCTTCTTGGTCTGACCCAGCAAGGAAATGCCTCCAGAGATAGTGAGGGTGAGGGATCTGCTGGATCTTCATTTTTATCTTGAGGCTTAAAATAGAGATGGTATGGGGTGGGGATGGCAGGGGGATGATAAGAATAAGAATGTGTCATCAAGTAAATTCTGAGTTATGACGGCCCTTTTCAGGGTTTTCCAGGTGGAGAAAAGTAGTTTACCATTCCCTTCTTCTGGGGGTGCCTTGGGACTGTGTGGCTTGCCCATGTCTACACAGGCTGGCTCTTCTCCCAGGAGGCACAGTGTGGAATCAAACCTATAACCTCTGGCACTGCATCTAGACACCTAGACACCTAAACTACTAAGCTATCCAGCCTCCTTATTATTATTAGAGGAAAGGAAAGGAAAGGAAACCCACAAATCAGGAAATCAGTGCTTAAAGCCAAACTTAAGACATGTGTAAGTGCTAGCATGTTCACAAGCAATGACAACCCTGACAGTGTTTCCTGTTTGGGAAAAAATAATTAGATAACCATTAGCACACAATAGTTTTTCCAGAAATTCAATAAAAGAGCTGCAACCCTCCCCTCCTACCTATATATTAAGTAGCATTTTCAAGCCGTCTTGCTAGAATAATTATAGCAATTACAGACTTCTGGCAGTGTTCAAGAACATGAGAAATGGCAGAGGGAAAGAATATCCTTTCTACTTTGAGACCCCTTTTACTTTTACTTTTCCCTCGACAGCTACCTTTTCACCTACATCAAATTGTATTGAGTCCATCTTGAATTCAGACATTCCTAATTTTAGGATTCCTGTCATATTATTTGTCTAGTGGGTGCACTCAGCTCCTTTTATCTTTCTGCATTTCAAATCACTCTGCCAGTTAATTTTCTCTCTGACTAGAGACTAGGTACTTATGTCCTCGATCTTTGCTATTAACACTTTATCACCGTTGATAGCTAAAGAGAATGTGCCTGTAATTGTTGGATACTTTAAGGCTGCAATTAAAAACTACTGATCGCTACCTCTCTCTCTCCCCCCACCATCTTCTTTCCTTCCTTTCACAGTGTAAAGGGAATAAAATAACTGCACACAGAGTCCACAATTCTCTCCTCTGAAGTCACTGTCTATGGCAATGGCATGATTTCATAAGGATGAATGGAATATAACTGAGCAAAAAAAAAAATATAGGAGAAGAATCCTTGGTTTAAAAAAATTGATTTTCTTAATAGGGCAGCAACTTATCAAGCCTCTTTATTTTAAAAACTTAAGGCCTGTTTCCTTTTCATTCAAGTTTCTCATAGTGGCCTGCTGAGAGCTCTTTATTAAGCAACCCACCTACACAGTAGCTAGGCGCACAAGTACTTTCACCAGTAAATTCTAGTGTATTGTGTGGGAGTGGTGGTGGTGGTTAGAGATGGGCAGTTTGTGCTGGTTTAGCAGATGCCCAAACAGGTGTTCAGCGGTTCAGCACTCTGAACTACCGAACACCTGTTCGAGTGTCTGCCGAACTGGCAGTTCATGCCCATCTCAAGTAGTGTTGGCTAAGATCATCTGATGCTTCTTTTGTGGTGAGGGGGAATGATATATTATGCTGGGAACACCATGTAGAAAACTTCCTTCATGAAAGGTAGTTTAAACTAAGGAGTACGCAAAAAAAATTTTGTCTTCTCTTTAAAGTGAATGTCCTAATTCACCCCTCTCAGAAGAATATGTGCATTGAAAGAGAATTATCATTGAGACTGTGACTACTGTGAATAATGTAGTGCAGTTTGGGACTCAAAAAGGTGTACAAAGAGACACAGAGAGAGGGAGAGAGGGAGGGAGGGAGAGGGAATGTTGCATGCAACAATGGGTATATTAGAAGGAAGAAAAATTCTGTGTAGCTTTCTCAAAAAGTTACAAAGTGGCATGGAAATAAATGTAAACAAAATAACAAAAAATAATAACAAAAAAAGTAATTAAATACTACATGCAAAACTGACATGTACTGGAAGAACTGTTCCATCCATCCCAGTTTAAACATGGGAATGGCTTCCAACAGCACAGTCCCCCTGGCTGGTCCTGAAAACACATACAAGAAAAAGCTTGTGGGAAAAGGGCTTCAGTTTTGATGTGGAAAAAATATTTTCCACTAATTGGATCATTCAGTAATCCACCATTAAAACAAACAACAACAACAAACCCTCCCTCAAGACCCCCAAATATCTAATCCTGTGGAATTCTATGCCACTGAAACTTCAAATATAGTTTAGACAAATTCTGTGCAGGCTATAGAAAGAACAGACACATTTCGTATTTGAATGATTTGGGATTTCCTCCGGAATATTTCCCTACACAAATGAGGGAGACAGTACAGATATGAAAACTTCAAAAGCTGTGATCACATTGGGCTTGATCCAGAAAAAGGTAAGCCTGTTTAAGTCCTATTGTTTGCAGTGGATGATGAAAGATATTTTAGTGGAAGTAATATATATATCTGCTGGGATCATGTCTGGCTGGACTGTTTCAATAGAATTCCTTTGTATTGTTTAGATATCAAAGGCAGAAAGAGCTGGAAACATTCAGTCGGCTTGCAAAGGGACTGAAGATATGTCACAATGTTTGTCTTGCTCAAACCAGCTGTTCTCCCCAACTGTAGAGGCAGACATAATTATTTTTGCTGATTTTTAAACATTCCATTCCAACTTTATGCCCTACTGTAAAGAAAGAGACGAACTAAGGGAAAGATTAAAATCACAAATAATTAAATCAAAGGACAAAGCATAACAAAAGGGGACAGCAGCAGCCACTGGATGAATAAAAAAATACTGCATATGGCTCGGCTCTGAACACTTAGATAAGTTTGCTAACTGAAATAGTGGGTTCTGAGCATGTTATGGCAGTATAGTTCTGGCCTGAATAAAACTGATAGTCCCGACTACAGTAGATCCACTGAATCAATAGGATTTAAAGAAGTGTTGATTCATTGGTTAGAACTGATTCAATGACTGGGGGCTATCAACTGAATCTCTGTCATTTTCATTGCCCCAAGCCCATTTTTGCCACCAATTCAAAGTACTGATTTAACCTCTAAAGATTTCCAGAGCTCAGGAACCTACTACTTAAAATACGGCCTCTACCCTCATGGACCTGCCCTGACTTGTTTTAATTTGTTGTCACTACTGATGTTTGTAACATGGCTTAGGCTTGATCATATTTTAATACTAAAAGCTTAGTTTATTGTGATTTTAAAGATATGTATTTTTTTTACATGTTGAATACCACCTTGAGTCCCTTTTTACTGAGAGAAAGGTAGGATATAAATAAAGTAATTAATTAATTAATTCTTAGGTCTTTCTCTGAACCCCTCCCCTTTTTTTAATGATTGTAGCGGATGAAAACAACTTTTTCAGCAGTGATACTCTGACCGTGAAATGCTTTTCCTAGAAAAGTCCACTTGGTACCTAATATTTTTTAACTCCAGGCAAAAACCTCTCATTTTTAACTCCTGCTGCCACTTTTAATGTTATCTTAGCTCTTTTGTGTGTTTTAAAAATTTGTTCTTGGTTTTATTTGATCCCTTTCCCCATCTTTTATGACAGTGTTTTAATGCTCTGCTTCATTTTATCGTACTTTGATTATACTGTTGCAATTTTAAATTTTCTTTTTTTTGATGGTGAGAACTATTCCATGAAGCTTTCGTTACAGGGCAACCTATAAAAACATCAAGCATACGAACAAACAGGATAAAAACAGCAGAATAAAGCCCACCCAAAACATTTCTATTAATCAAATGTTGCATGAAGAACCAAGCCTTGTTCTGAGATTCTTTGTTCTCCGTTGCTCACTTTGCTTTCTATAAGAATAGATTCAAAATGTATTTTCATGCAAAAATGCGGTGTAAGTTTGAAACAGTAATATTTTTGACGTGCAAAACAAATTTACCATAGAGGAGGAAGTATAATTAGCAATAATATTCTTAATTATGCCATGTATTTCTTTTAGTCTAATTACAAGAAGAATTAAAATATAAATTATTCACCAAATAATATCTGTATATAATATAATTATTAGTTTGCCTACTATGCAAGAAAAGAGTGAGAACCCTACCGCAACTCTTAAAATGTTCTGATTGCAGAAAAGCAATGTTCATTTTGATAGAAAGCTCTGGGCATGATTAGAAGGATGAGCAGGACCAGTGCTGCAGCAGGACATGTGAGTGGATGGTCTGGCCCCAGGGGCCAGACCCTCGTTAAGTCCAGCAGCGCGGAGATACTCATATTTCTATACAAATACCCCTATCTAGTTACTCAATGGATTGACTTGAAGACCTTCACTCTGCATTGAGTTATGGTCACTATTCTTTGTCCTCTATACGAGGTAGTAGTGGTTCCCAACCTTGGGTAACCCAGGTGTTCTTGGACTATAACTCCCAGAAATCCTGACCAGCAGTTAGTGATGAAGGCTTCTGGAAGTTTTAGTCCAAGAACACCTGGAGACCCAAGGTTGGAAACCACTGCTCTACAGTGATCACAGCAAATTTCAAAACCAGAGTCGCTGAGAAACAATTTATCTGAGTGAAGAAATTCTGGTCCTTCACATGATCAATTCAACTCCTTCTCTGGAGTCTTGTGCAAGTCAACTTTACAACTGACAAGTTATCAATTGACAATTAGACAGCCCCATTCAATGCCAGCTTCTGAAGCAAACATACTATAATTTAGAAGGGTAACTGGTGGAGATGGCTGACTAATAAAAGGAGAGGCCTGTAGGCCTTGTCCTTAAGGCTTGGAAGCATCTGAGCATCACTCACCCATGGAGCATAAAGAAGGAGTATCTCAACCTAACATAGTGCAATAAGCCATCCCCTACTCTCCAGTGCAACCACCAGTATTTCTAAGCATGCTTAGGGAGTTCTTTGCAGCCATGGCTCATTCTGGTAGCAGTTTCTAATGGTTCTTGTTCAACCCATGGAATCAGAAGACAATAGGAAACAATGATTCCCATCCATCCCATTGGGGGAAAAACCTTACAAGCATGCTGAAGAGTCAAGAACATCTAGACCTTAAGAGTGTAGCCAATTGTCAGGTTTGCCATATTTCAGCTATGTAAGCCAGAGCAAGCTATTTCTTACATTATACAGATAATTACACAAACCAAGTTGTGGTTGAGCTGCTTGTCCACTCTAGATATCATTATGCTCTTAGGAATAAGGAAATGGTTATATTTTTCTTTCACACTTGTGGATGTACTGGGGAGCTGAATGGGTAGCTTGTTTACCCTAATGGCTAAAAGAAACTTGAAGAGAATGATAGATTCCAGGAAATCTGAATTTAATAAAACCATCTTCAGCTCTCTCTCACAAAGCTGCCATATCCTTCCTAATTTGTTATATCTCTTCCAGTGTATGGAAAATTTGAAATTCTTTACTAGATTTTTTTAAAAGAATGCCATTTTACCAAGTCTTTCAATTTTTGTCACTTGTACCACTTACAGTTGGTGGGTTTTTTATCTCTGACTTTTCCATACCATTTTAATGTTTCACAGGGGAAAATATGGACCTGGTTGTAATGCTCCTCATACAAAGGATTATTTTGCAAGCCCCACCTGCTCCATGGACCAATTTTATATAATTGTTGAATGTTCTGAACTAGCTACTTGTATGCCATGTTTGCTTTCCCTGCAGTAGCCTGCCATCTGCTAAAGACCAAGAGGATGATTATTGCTTTTCGTAAAAACAAATATAAGAAAAATAGCATTGGCTACAAACAATGTGTTCACAATATACCTGAACAGCTGGAGACTGTGAAATGGCAGGGTGTAACAAGAATGCAGAAGGATTTTGTTCGGTCTGCATTAAGAAACAATGTGATTTAAGTGACATGTCCCAGACTAATATGCTGCTCAGAGTGCATTTATCCTTTGGATTTTGCCCTTCCCCAAATCTTGCGATGCAGTTCTCAGCTCAAACATTGTCCCAAATAAGTATAAAGATCTTGAGGCCAAATACCTTGTGGTAGCAATTTCATTGTTTCAGTCACAGCATTTTCAGGTTAGATAACCTAGTATGACCAAGTCAGGCTGCGAGCAGATGGGTCAAAAATGAGGAGGGGGGCATGTGATTCTCTCCCTTTTCTCTCCCTTTCTTTGGCATTTTGAGGAATGCAGGAGAATTTCAGTGGAATCTATAGTCGTCACAAAAGTAGCCTTTTCACACCGGGGGAGACAAGTTGCAAAAAGAAACAAAGCAAGATTTCACACACTTGCGAGGCTTACAAGGCATTTCAGAGACAACATTATCAGCACAATTTAAAAAGTGAGCAGCTAAAATGTGTACAATTATAAAAACATGCACATCAACACCATGGGGGAAATGTGTAAGTTAGGCAAAATGCATAAATGTATACTACACCTATAATATGTTTGTAAATATCCATGTTAGGGGGGGAAAGCATGCAAAATAATGTAGTCATCCACACAAGAGAAAAAGTTTCTCAATCTGATAGAAAGCAAGGCTGGGAGCGAAAGAACCAGACAGAATATCGAGAAACGCAATGAAACGGAAACAGAGAGATTTTTGCATCCCCTGCTATGTACCTCTCTTTGCAAGTCCCTGACTTTTAAATGGTTCATGCAAGCAAGAGAGAGGCAGCTCATCATATAATGGGAATGGGGCACCACCTCACAAGCTACCCAGAGGAAAAGAAATCATCCCTGATCCATACCAGCACCAGTACTATTAAATATGCCTATGTTGCACACACAACAAATGACTTTTCGCCAAGCTTGGCTCCACTGCTGGCACCTGGCATGTTTAATGGAGATTAGGGGTGGCAGTAAAAGGGAGATGATTATTCTTTTATCCTAGAATAATACAAGAGTATACCTGCTAAGGAAAGATTCTCTTTTTCACTAGTAATTATAGGTATTACAAGTATTTTGTGAGAGAAGGGTGGTAGAATAGACATGGCTAGTCTTGTGTCCGATGACCTTCTCTCTCTCTCTGCCCTACCTTTAACAACTCCTGGCATCAGCTCCGGTGACTCTCTGGCTATTCCACTGCCACGCCAGCCCTCCACTTTACCAGCTTCCCTGGGCAGCAGCTGCCACTGGGGGGCAGGGCAGGGAGTGAAGTCTCTATAAAATGGTGGTGCCATGTCTCAGATGGATACCATGGCAGAGGGCACTGAATGCCATTAAGAAGTTCTGCAGAACTAATAGGGATGCCTTTTCCCTGTCTGGCTCCTAGAATAGCTCATCCATCAAAGTGACCAAAGCACTAGCTGTCCTATAAACAGGCCTGACAAATCTATCTACATAAATGGATTGAAATATCTTTAATTGCTTCCTTAGCATGAGGAAGGGTTGCACTGCCCTGATCCCACTTTACTATCCTGAAAACAATATACTGATGGCAACATGAGAATTGTATGGAGGCTGGTAGGTTGCATTGCCCTTGACTGTGCTTTTTCCGTTTTCTTTTCTTTTAGCTCTGAATCTGCTGGTAAACGAAACCAGTGACAGCTTTTTTTTTTCCCCTTTCCATTTTTTCTAAACGCTAAAACTGGGCTGGAAATATTTCCCCTCAGTTTCTAACATCTCTCCAGAGAGGACACTAGTCACTCTTTGAAACAGTAAATAAACCTTAAACTTTTAAGTGATCAAAGGGAGGGATGACTTCTCTCAGAAACACATTTCCCTCTTCCAACACAAACCTCCCCATGATTACTTCCTAGCAAACTTCGTGCTTCTCTGCAGGCAAGACCTAGATATTCCCAACTGTGAGAGTGTCGACTTCTCTTCCCTTCTTCCCTCAGTGGGGCATAAATCTCTTTTCTAGCCAGACTGAACTTTGACTTTGTCTAGAACACAGCAATATTCTTCTTTTGATAGTTTCCTAGAGGACATCCTCCAATACAGTGGAGAATTACCTTAATTGGCCAAGGAAGAAGGATTGTCATCTTCCTCACGTCCATTTTACAAGCATCACCTTCCCCTGCCTTCTGTGGCATATGAAGTTTTGTTAGCTGTTAGATTAAAGAAAATTAGCAGCGAGTCTAAGAAGGCTAGCACCATGTTCAGGATCACTGTGGCTGTGAATATAGCAGCTGTCTCCTCCTGGTAGCCTTGTCACTCATCCATCATGCCGTCACATAACCATTCAGTGCACAATTGGCAGGGAATAAGATGGAAATAGACCATCAATCTCATGTCACAGCTGTAATAAAAATCTACAGAAAACCTATAAACAATGGTTATACCCTCAGTTACAGCTCCAGTCTAGTGTAAAGGCCTCCACAGAATTGTGGTGGGAGGTGGGGGAGACGTTCATGGAAGAGAGATATCCCAAGAAACCTGCCATTGAAGACTAAATATTATAGGCGACAGCACTGCAAAAACTGAAGTAAGGAGATGGAAATTAAAATATTGTTGAAACTCACAGACACAAGCAACAAACAATACAGCAGCCACTGTAGCTACCTCCTTGCATGTTTTTGTTGTTGCTGTTGTTGTGAAAACTCTCTTTTAAAGACAAATCCACAGACATAAGTGCCAAATTGTTAGAATAATAAAGCTTTTAAGATAAACAGCCAAAGCACCTGAGGAAAGTATGGTTTCCAACCCTGCCAATCAATGAGACAGCTCTATATTCTTCCATTGCTTTGCCCCACAAAAAGAAAAACATGCTGCTTATATACCGCCATATAGTGCTTAAAGCCGTCTCTGGGTGGTTTACAATTTAATTATGCAGACTACACAAACTGGACTTCTTCAAGCAAAAGATGGCCTGATGTCTTCCAACAAATAAATTTGGCTCATTTTACAGAGAGAAGGTGTTACTGTAGAAAAAGGTTCTCTGCCAAGTTTCAGAAGAATACCATGCCATGCAATTCCCAGTTTAACGTCCACAGATTTCAGTCAAGTTCAGTTGCAACATTCTGCAGGACACAAACTTTGCAAAAGTAATGTGCCAATTAAATATCAACCATAAACACACACAAAAAAAACCCCATGCTTTAGGGACATTGATTTTTGTTTCCATGTTAAATGATTTCGTAGATGAAGCAGTGAGAAGAAGTGTCTGAAAAAGCCTTCTGCAAATAGATGCCCTCTTCAGGTCTTAGGCTGCAATTCCCATTATACCCAGACAGCATAACCAGGAGGCAGCACACCTAGAGAAGACTGAAGTAAATGATGAGAATGTTGGCAGCTGAGCTTTAAACCCTAAATAAAGAAGCAGTTCATGAAAAATCCGGGGGGGGGGGGGGGGAATCCACAACAACTATATGAAATCTAGAAGCCCATGCCATGAGCTGCATCAGCTTTTAAGGACTCTTTACACATTTTCATGCATGCCTAAAAGGGAAAAATAAGAATGTAACAAATAGAGATTCTAAGACTCAGGTGCATTTAGGGAGCTGGGACTGGCAGCTGTACAGAAATCCAGATCTAAGAATTGACCTGTGTGGGTTCCCCCCCCCCAATGACTCAACTTGCAACTCAGAACCCACATACCCCCTTCCCTTTTTTCTGGGGGGAAAAGCTTGTTTTTAATAAGGAGTCAGGTTTGGGGCTTGGGACTCCAGGCTTGGTACAGAAGACTTGGACTCGGGACTCAGACCCAAAGACTTGCCAAAATCTCTCCCAAATACAAATGCCCCCCCCCCCCCCAATCATGCAGTTTTGGCTGAAGTAGTTCTCTCACCCACATGGTCTCTCAAAATGACTGTGCTTCAGTTTGGACAATTATACTTGATATTTCATCGTGTAGCCATGATAGGCCATGATGACAGACCTACAGTATGGGAAGTTCACATGGTCTCTTTTGTGTTTGTTTACATCAAGTTCTACTATATATTTAACAGATTTATGTCTTCGGAATATTTTCCTTTACATTTGTCTTTATTTCTTTCATTCCACTTTTTAATATTTTTTATCATTATTCATAATTCCTCTTTTCAACAGCCTCCTGCCCATATGAAAATACATCTCTCTATAAATATGTTGAGAGGTGAGCTGATCTAGCTCAGTGGGTCCTTCCAAGAGCCAGGGGTTCAGACCTGAGTGTGACTGCTGGGAGACAGGTCAGCCAAGATCACCTGGCACACATGGGGCGGACAGTCTTCCATGCCTGCCACCTGTGCAGTCTTGGACAAGTTGCACTGGCCCAGAGTGCCTCCCGAAGGAGGAACTGGGAAACTACTTCTGAGTATTATACAGCTCGAATACCCTAGGAATCAACCTAATGGCACATAATTAATTGTATATATGTTCTTGAACCTCTTTTCTTTTTCAGAAGTATAAATGCTATTTTGAACCTCTTCAGGTAACCGAGTATTGATGGCTGTGGGTTTACGTCTTTTCCTTTTTCTTGCAATTATACTTTCCTTGTTTCTTCATTGCCTGTTGTTCATAACATACACAGAACATTGGTGCAGAATGGGGGCATAGGGTTTATTTATTTATTTAAAACATTTCTACCCCACATTTCTCCTAAAGACGAAGGACCCAAGGCAGCTTCTATCATTCAAAGACAATGTTTAAAGCAAAAACAATAAGTATACAAATACTTACAAGGATCAAACAAATGCCACACTAAAAAACAGTATAACAAAAACAGCACCGAAACACATTCAAAGTAGCAAAGTTAAACCATCCATTAAAAAAACCCCACTGAGACAGCCGGTACCTAAGGGAAGGCTTGCTCGAAGAGAAAGGTCTTCACCTGCTTGTGGAAGGACAGCAAAGAGGGGTGCATTATAGCATCTTGTTCAATGGTCTGATGTACTACCAGGTATGGCACTTATCAGTCTCATATCATCTTCTGCTCTGTCAGGGGTTTAAATTGTCCCTGGGGCCCCTTCCAACTATTCCAGTCTATGATTCCATGTGGAGCTGTTTGAGTAATGATGGGCAGCAGCAGTGCAGCATTCCATTCTGCTAGCATTACACCTTTAGTGCAGGTTTTGCTGCTCTTGATGCAAGGGGACCCAGAAGGGTCACTTTAGCTCTCTGTGTGTGTGTCTGTGTAGAAGGCTTTTAACTCTTTGCCTCTCCAGTTCAGTCCGAATTGACGCAAATGAGCTTCTGGTGTGGAAAATTGGGATACCCAGGGTGGTGTAGTGGAGAGACCGATGATCTAGGACTCAGGAGACCCTGGTTTGAATCCCTGCTCAGCCATAGAAATTCACTGAGGTGTGTGGAAATGGTAAAAACACTCCTTAAATATCTCACTTACCTTGAAAACCCTATTACAGTCGCTATAAGTCAGTTACGACTTGGCGGCACAGAAAAGCAACAAATTTGGAGGCACATAAGGAGCAAGGACAATTTGATCAGATCTGAGCCCTGCTTTGGCAATTTAAGGGAGCGTTTTACTCAAAACCAGAAGTGCAGAGCTAAAGTAATATGTAGTTGACATGTTCCCTTAACATATATTCTGGCCCTTAGTCTTCTGGAAATCAGCGGTAATTGAACTGTTCGCTGTGGTCTGAGGCATTACTAGGTACTACAGGACTACTTTTGAGTGCCTAGCCATCTTTGAAGTGCACCTAACCAGCTTTCTTAGTCACTGAAAATTGCATTTAGAAATGCATCCTGATAAGGCTGTGTTGTTTTGCTGGACAAAATAATTCAACCAAAGAAAGAACTGCTTTCTACATCTATCTGTTCTTAATGACCCTTAAAGGCCTGGAGTTTCTTGAGTTGCTTAATTCACCAAGGAAGAAGAGGGCAAACAATGGTTTGCCTAGCAGCGTGAAGTCTTTTGTTGAATTCAGCTGTCTTCATCTACTTTTTCCCCCTCCATTAGGAGATCTTTGGAGAAGCATTTCTATTTATGAAATGATAATCAAATACTTATGGGGTGATTTGGCAAGCCTAGTTGTTGACAGATGTGTCTCAGGCCTTTTGTGCTGTAAGACAATGGTTTGAGTTAATAAAAGATATTTTGGTGAGGTCATGGCTCTTTTCAGCATCAAACGCAAGAGTTGCCGTTTGGGTAATGAGAATCAGCAGGAAAGGCAATATGAGATTAAATGAATATATTTCCTTTTCTGGAAAAAAAAACTAGTGTTTTTTTGATTTGACAAAGCTAATCATTGGTTAAACTCTTAACTGTGAGTTAACAGATTAACTATTCTGGGAATTAAGACATGCTTTTTCTCACTTATTGTAAAGGGTACAATTTTAGACAACTTGCTTTCTGCCATCCAGAATCTGGAACACCATGTGCTCAACAAATGTCAACTACATATTATAGAATTTTGCATAACCTGGACAGACAGCAGTGCTGATATTATTTGATAAATATAAATAGTCTTTCTATCTCTTTGGTCTCTGGCAATTGAGATAAGTCAAACCATTCTGAATCAGTAAGCATTATTCTTTTTCATCTCTATTCTACACCCAGAGTGTTGACTGTTCTGTTGAGATACTCCAATATTTCCACAAGCCATCATTTTTGGAAAGAAATAGCTTCTCAATCATCTACAGTTCCTCTTAACTTCTTAATTTCACACACAAAGACAGAGACACACAAACACTGAACACACATATACACACACAGTGTTTATGAAAGACCTTTGTCAGCCATATGTAATAGATGAAATCACATAACTTTCTATAGGGTGTGGTTCACAGATGGCATAGCTAGACACTAGAAGTATTTCGGAAGTTACAAGGTGCTGGAAAATTCCAGTGTGAAATAGAACCAGTCATCCAATTGACTCCACGTTTCTGTAACAATAAGATCACTGATCAGTTTCAATCAGCTGTTGAAAAAAGTACTTAGAGCATCTCATGAAGCATTTAGGGGTGTTTATATGATTCATATTATCATACTTTTCTTTGGAAGAAATATCAAGTAATGACAAAGTGAATGCAGCACCTTTCTGAAATAAATAAATGACACACTATGGCTGTTCCATGTCATGGATTTCAGTGGCTGAAATCCTGTTTTTTAAGTTATGCTGCATAAGGCTAATGACATTATCAGCCTTATGCAGAATTATTTGAAGCAACAGGATTTCATCCATTGTCTTCACATGAAAACATATTGCTTTTTAAATGTGAATTGAAACCAAAATGGGGGGAAGGGAAAGTTGTATCTACACAAAGATTAATAGAAATATACAGTGCATTATCTGCACATTTGGTCCAGGTGGTGCAGCAGATTACTCTTGTTGGAATTCACACAGTGGAGTTCCTCAAACATCTCTACATGAAACACATACATGTATTCATGTATTCATTTATTGAACTAAGATTGCCAGTTTCTTCAGCTAGCAATGCAGAAGCATCACTCTTTTTTTGTGCCTTTTCTCCCAAAACAGACTCAAAGGGGCTGGAAAAACATGCTCAGCTACACAAACAGGTTTTAATATTAAAACTCCATGAACCGTATCATACAAAAGGAACCACTAAATTAATACAATTTAAAAGTACTTCTGTTCCAAAAAGCTAGTAACAGTTAAAAAAAAATCAAAAAAAATCCAGTACATTATTCCTGCATTAAAATCCATTCCTTCCATTATTTGTTCAGCTGTGAAAGACTGCCTGAGGAGAAAGTTCTTTACCTGCTTATGGAAGGTCAACAGGGGAATGGGGTAAACCTCCCCTTACTTGGTGCTGGTAAGAATTATGATTCTATCCATGAAAGAAACTTAATATCTATCAAACCTGTATACATTTTATTTTTTTTAACATTATTGTTATTTTTTAAATTAATGTTCTCTCATTGAGACTCAACACAATATGTTCTTCATTTATATTGTCAAATGAAAAAGACACAAAACTATTAACATTTTTTTCTTTTATAAACCATTTTCCTTGGGATTCAGGTCATATTAGTAATGGCTTCCACTGATTAGTGATCTCACTAGCCAGGAGTTGGTTTCTTCTGGATTTGATCTTTAATCTGTGGCAATCTGTTGCTGATGACATCATTCCTGTTGGACTGGGAAGGCTACACAAGAGGATACTGGCCTGTCAGTAGAGTGCTGGAAGTCCATCTTAGATGAGAATCTGTCACTGTTACTAGATGACTGGTATGAAATTACCTAAGAGCAATTGTTAGTGGATAAATTGACTCATCACCTGAGAATTTCAGAAAGACCGGGCAAATCAGAACTGAAACGGGTTTCCAGAGAGAGAGAGAGAGAGAGAGAGAGAGAGAGAGAGAGAGAGAGAGAGAGAGAGAGAGAGAGAGAGAGAGAGAGAGAGAGAGAGAGAGAGATTCAAACAAGACAATTTTAATTCAAAGATGATTGATTTAGCAATTGTAATTGAAAACTATTAATGTTGTCAAATTATTTTTAGTAGATTACTTTGTTGCTGTGTTTCCCATTTTGTTTGTCAGAATCTTACTGATTAGCTATGCTGGTATAAGTGCTACAGCATAAACTGCAGCAGAAAATTGGTGCTAGTTCCTGGGTTGCTGCCTATATCCCTCATCATACACCAACTAGTTGGCACACAAGGAGGGATGCAGGCAACAACCTGTTAATTAGCAGCAATTCATTGCAACAACTTATGCCAGTGTAACTAACCAATAGGATTTTGACCCTTGTCTTGCACTATGTTTAGAAGATTGTATCTTTGCCTTTTTGCATTCAGGAATTAAAGTATAAAATTTTATCTGAAGGGCATGTGAAAAAGTTTGCTTTGGAATTCGTAGGAGGGTGTTAATTGTTAAAATATTCTCACAAAGTTTTTAACATTAAGATCAAGGGACACAGTTCTTACATTTCAAGTTCTAAAAGAGATGCAACTCAAATGACAAATACTGTATTCACTTCACTGATACTGAAACGAGTGAAATATGTTGTTACTCAGTGTACAGATGGCCTCCCATTTCTACGCCAAATTAGCAACAGTTTTTCTCCACCCTTTAACATCTGCCCTGAGTTTATAAATTGTTGCATTCTAGTTAACTTCCTTAATTAGAGGAAAGACAAAGTATAATTTGAAAGCCCAGCTAGAATTCATTTTCTAAACTGTACCACCAGGGAGAGATTCCCATGCTTTGTACCAAAGGGACCTACCGGTGGGATTGTATTTGTATTTAATTTAAAACGTCTGGTCCCAGTGCTTGCTTCAGAAATCACATACCTCTTTGAGACTGCATAGCCTAGAATCTCCCTTGATCACAGCCTAGCTTTCTATGGAGAGGGGTTTCCAAAAGTATCTGCAGATACCAACAAAGGGGTTATTCCAAAAGGTGTTCTTCCAAAATTCCTCCCATCCATATTTATCTCTAGATTCTGAGGTCTGAAATCCCTGATCTTCTCTTCTGAAATGCAGTTGTTACAGCAGCACTTCCATCTTCCATTGCTTAATCTCTGGATTTCGCACAAAACACCAGGTGTGCACAGTTGCGTACAGCTTTAACTTCCTTCAGTCCATTTCTGCATATGTCCAGCATTCATTCATTATGGATGTGACACATTCCCAAACCTTTGTCTCTTCTCGACTAAACAAGCTGTCTCAACATGCCAAAGCAGCCTGTTGAGAAATTGCTAAACCACCCCATGAGATTTCTCATTTCTTGTAAAAGAATGTTACTAAGAGCCATGCTTTTTTCTCACTGAGATTTCCACAAACAATTTGCACAAAATATTCTGTCTTGTAAAGCAGAGCAAACATGCATACACCCAAGAAGCACAACAGGACTGTCCAACTGATAAAAAAGACACAAGCAATCTATCAGATGTTTCTTAGTTGTAGATGTCCACATAACAAGGTAGCAGCTATCCTAGTTTCTGCAGTTTATGGAATGTCCACAGGAACCATTCTCATCAATGCTGGCAGAAGCCATCATGCAGGTAGGAAGAAAATGCTGCAGTATCTTCTTCTGATACATAACAAGACAAATACAGAAAAGCAGCCATGGATAGAGATGTACAAGGATCCCCCTTGAAAGAAGTTAAATCCTTTATGTATCTTCTTGTGACTAGCCCTTCATAGAATCATAAAATAATTGAGTTGGAAGGAGCCAATAAGGCCGTTGAGTCCAACTCCCTGCTTAATGAATGAATCCAAATCAAAACAGATCTCTTTTTTTTTTTCTCGTTGGAAAGCATTGGAGCACTCACGACTTTCCAACGTAACTGGTTCCACCGTTGTGCTGCTCTAACAGGACGTTTTTCCTGATAATCAGCCTAGAGGCTTCTTGTAGCTTGAACCCATGATTACATGTCCTGCACTCTGGGATGCTCAACAACAGATCCTTCTCTTCCTCTGTAGGACTACTTTTCAAGTATTTGAAAAGTGCTATCATATCTCCCCTCAGTCTTTTTTTCTCAAGCCTAAACATGCTCAGTTGTTTCAGTCTTTCTTCTTAGGGCTCGGTTCTCCTTATAATCCTTGTTGCCCTCCTCTGAACTTGCTGCAGTTTGTTGGCACCCTTCTCAAAGTGTGGTGTCCAGAACTGGACACAGTCCTCTATATGACACGTAACCAGTGCCAAATAGAGGGGGACTACTATTTCACAAAAGATTCCATTTTTCTCTAGAGGAATGCAAAGTTCAACAAGAAACCTGATGATGGTAGCAGCCTGAACTGGTATAGCTCAGAAGCATATTTGTCATTTCTGGGGCGGCGGAGCATCAGAAGAAGGAGGCTTTTCTATCTCCAGTCCTACATGTTGTCACCTCCATGTTACAATGGAAAATCCATGCAATGCTGTAGCAGTTCATTTTTATCAGTTTCTTTTCAAGAGAAAGATTGGAGTGTTCTTTGGTCCGGTATGTTTGTTCATGGCTGCTGTGATACTAATTATCAGAGCAGCTTGATTTCTTACACCACTCAGACCTATTAACTTGGAAGTAGATTAATTGTCCCAACCAATGTCTGATGCTGTCATTAGTGCACAGCTCTACCAGCAATGGGGAAGGCCCTTGTATAATAGCCCTTCACTCCAGCTGGGCTTTTTGCAGGTAAATGGAGAATACTGCATCCCTTTTTTAAAACACTTAACCAGAATTGGAAACTCCCAATTTGGGGGAAAGGTATATATTTCAGCATTTAGCTCTGCCCCACTCATTTTTCCTAGGCATCATCTCACTTATTTTGCTACAACGCTGGTCTCAATTTAAGCCAGAACAGATGAGATATGATTGGCCACAAAAATAGCCTAGCATTATAAAACTTTAATTCTTTAGCTGTCTTGTTTTCAAGCTTTTCACAAATATGTTCCCTTCTTAACAACATGATAATAACTTACTTCTTCAAATGCATACAGTAGGCATGATACAGTTCTCATCCATCAAATTGTCAGGCACACAGGCATGTGTTTAAAGCAACCCAGGTCTAATCCTCTTACCATTCTCAAATCAGGCAGAAATCCTGTTGTGCAGTTATGCAAACCGTGCAATGTTTAGGTCTGAATTGCTATAAGTTCAGAAATCTCTATAGGCATTATCTGTTCTACACTGAGTCACAACAGATAGCATCTACAGATTTCTGAACTTACAGCACTTTGATTCCAAACGTACGCCATTTGTGTAACTGTATGAGAGAAGTCTGGCCAATGGACTTTAGCCAAAACCAAAGGAAAAGCAAAGCAATCATATTGTGTTCCTTTTAAGACCAGCAAATTCATCTCAGTGTGAGCTTTTGGGGAGGGGGCTACAGTTCCACTTTTCCAGACATTGCAATCCAGGAAAGCTCACACTGAAATACATTTGTTAGTCTTAAAAGTACAATTTTAAAAATGTATTTAGTCTTTCCTACTATAACAAAGTAACACAACTACCTCTATGAGAACAATGGATTTTGTCATTCAGCCTTCTTTTCTGAGCAGCAACTTTTCCTTTTGGTTGTTTTCTATTAATGGGGGAAAGCATCCTACAAAAGCATGACATTTAGTTTAATGGCTTCCTATAATCCGTAGCTTGGCAGCTACTGTGGGACTGGAAGCGTTGACTCCTAGAACCCATGGAGTTGAATGTGCCATGGCTGCCAAAACCTCACAGTGATGAGACATCACTTCCGCTTTGCTATTTGTGTCATTTCTATGCCACCTTTCTCCCAAGGTGCCCTGCAATAATTAAAACAGAAGTAAATCAAAAGCACAATAAGTTACTCAATTTAAAAAAAAACCAATTAAATACAGAAAATTATTAAAATAACTATCTAAAAATGCTTTAAAAACAAACTTAGACAATGCCATACCCAAGATCTCTGGCAGATTCCAGCTTAAATGTTCAATTTATTTTAAAGGCCTATTTTAAAACAAATCTTTTTACACATTTCTGGAAAGATAAGAGGAAGGGGGCCAACCTATCCTCTTGAGAGAGAGCATTCCACAACCTGGGAGCAGCGACTGAGAAAGTTCTCTCTTCCATTTCCCCAGATGCCCCAGTGAAGGCAATGTGACTGAGAAAAAGGTCTTCCTCGAAGATCTTAGGAGCCAAGAAGGCTCATATGGGGAAATATGGTCCTTCAAATAGCCTTGATCCAAGCCCTATAGGGCATTATAGGTCACAACCAGCACATTGACTTGGGCCTAGCCAGCCAGTGAACCTGTTGTAACAGGAGAGTTATACACTCCTTGTACTTTAAAAGTGCCTGTTTTCATTTTTTTCAAACTCACACAACTTTTACAAATGAGTCAGAACTTCATGCTCCCAGAAGACTCATAAAAGCATAAAGCAACTGATCAGTTGATTTATTAATACAGTTATATTCCACCTTTCCCCCAAAACTGGAACTTGCGGCAGCTCACAAGATTAATAAAAGAGGTAGGGATAAAAAACATAAGTTGTCATATTAAAACATGAGTAAACAAGATGTAAATATTAAATAATATTATAATATTAAAACATAGGTGAATTAAAAGCAGCTGAGAAACACACCCACAAAAAAGGACAGCACTCCTTCAAAAGGCCCTTCCTCAGCAACCAGTCAATTGCTAGAATGGCTGCCAGAGTAGGAAGACGCCTGACATCCATCAGAAGAGCAACAGGAAGGGGAACAGCCTAGCTTCACATGGAAGAGAGTTCCACAGGCAGGTGAGCAGCCGTGGAAAAGACCTCTCACATTCCTGCTGAACAGGCCTGCTTGGGCAGTGGGGACTGGGCAATAAGAAGGAAGGGGCTTGGCCAAGATCTTAAAGGCCAGCCAGGCTTATATGGATGAATACTGTTCTTCAGAAGGCCCAGGGCGAAGTAATATAAGACTTTGTAAGTCATAATAACCAGCTCTGGGCACAGCCTGGTGGCCCATGAATTTTTGACAACAGAAGAGTTGGATCACCCTTGTCATGGCTCTAATCAGCAGCCTGGTTGCAGCATTTTAAGTGTCAAAGGTAATCCAGTAATGCCTATTAGGGTAATCCAAACATCCCACCTTCTATTTATGAACAAGGTGCACATAAAATACAGGCCTGGCTTCCACAAACAAGCAACCGGCAGTTTGAAAATAAAAGCAACATTTTTCTCACTAACATACTACCAACTTTCAGTGGCAAAAGTGATGGTGGACCCAGAACCAGTTGCCAGAGTGGATGGGGGAGCTACACGGGACTCATTGGCCATGTGTTGCCTACCTCTGCAATGAAGGCAGTAGAAATCTTACTATACAACTCTGAAATCCAGAAGGTCACATCTCCAGTTGGTTTTCCGCCACCCCCCAGCTCTTTCTTTCGAAAATGCTTTTGAAGGTGCCGAGAATATTAGCTTCCCAAGTGCTGCTCTGCTAGTGGGGTGTCTATCAAGGTGTTCATCTTTTGTGCTCACCCATAATTTGTCTATTTCATTACCAAATAAAAGATGACGTTGCTACAGCAACAGCTTGCCTTCAGTGGAACAAAGCCTTTGATGGAAGTGGAAGGGGGATTTAACGTAAAGCATGACATTTACTTTAATGCAGAGAAACGGTCTCTACAAGGTCCTTGGGTTGAATGGAGCTCTACATAAACATAAAAGAAAATTATCTCTATGGCAGGAAAGTCTATTGAATTATACAGTGACCGTGTACCCATGTAGCAAGCGCTGTGTCCAGAGCACAGGGGATTCATTAACACGGTTCATTAGTAAACTCACCAAACTATGAAGGTGTGACAACAGAAGCAAATAGCTCTGGTGCGATGGTAAAGAAAGACAAAAAAAAAAAAAGACAAACAATGGAAAAGTAGTGAGAAATTATGTAACCTAAGGGTAATAATGCAAAAGATGTATGCATTCATTCATTCCTTTATTGTATTTCTTTTCTACCTTTCTAGGCAGCCTACAATGTAAAACAGTAAACTGACAATATAAAACATCATGGTTTATAGTATAAAACAGAATCATTCAATCAACACATAATAAAACCCTGATCATTAAGCCAATTTTAAAGCAAGACCATTAAAATAAATACAGTGCAGTACAGTATTATACAGACATACGAGGCATGTGCAGGGCATAAACTTTTGCTTTGTTGTCATTTGTCTTGGGGGAGGCTCTATTGTTTTCATTTGTTTCATGCACCGGGCCTTTTCTTTCCGAAAGGACTGCTTCTTTAGGGTCTTGTCAGTTCATTTCGCCCATTTGTTTTCTAAACTCCTTATGCAGGGCATCTGGGCAGTGGGGAACTGTCATTATGAGCCAACATCTGCACTAATTTACCACCCCAAAGAGCCAGCAGAAGAGCTGAGCAATAAGGCAGGGGAACAGAGATGCAGCACTGAAAGAGAGTGGGGAGGGGCCTGCTCCCTGTGTAAGGTAAAGAGGTGGACGGGCAGAAAAGCAATTGGAGGGGGCAATGGAAGGGAAATCAAGGCTTGGTACTAACAAAAGAGGGGAAACAAAAGAGAAATGACAATTCCATTTTCTGCTCTTTCATTGAAATGAAGCATTCATTTCTAAAAGGCTACTGGAAGGCAAGAAAAGTCACCAAAGACGAATATCCTCTTTTGTTGTGTTTTTCAATCACTGCCTAACAAAACTCCCATGCCTAAACCATACATAGAGTAGGACCCCCATATCAGCTGGGCATTGGTTCCAAGCCCCTTGTGGATACTGAAAACCATGGATAATAGTGAGCACTAGAAATATAGCATGGTGAAAGGGGAAAAAAACAGAATTTGTTTTTTGCATGCATTACCAGAACTGGGCACTAGAGAACACCAGAGACCATGTTATGTATTCTTCAGTAACAAGTATTCATAACATGGTCTCTGGCTCCCTCTAGTGGCCATTTCTGGTAATACATATGAAAATAGTTTTTTCTAGATTTTTTTCTTTTAATGTTTTTAATATTTCCTGACCATGGATATGTTAATCAGTGGATACTGATCCCGTGGATAAGAGGGTCCTACTCTATATGAATATAAATACCAGCAAATACAGTAACAACTTTTCAGTTACAAGCTAGAGAAAAGAGACATGTTTAGAACCTATTGCACATGTGTCCATATAGCCATTGGGAGGAAACTTCACAGGATCAGGCCTGACACTGTTTTTGGAGATATGTCATCCCACCTCCAAACTGAAACCACAAAATCAAACCGTGACATTCACTACTGATTTTTTTAAAATCAGAATTTCAACAGATGTTTCAGCTAAATATGACCCTAACAAAAAGGATCTGATTATTTTCAGCCTATACTGCTTTTTTATACCCATGATTCCATTTTGTTCCATTTTCACATTAATGTGAAAAAAACCCATATTTAAATACATATTTCACTGTGTTTTTTCAGGAAGAATGGGACTTAGAACTGTTCTTTTATATCATAAAACTATTTAAGTGCCTATTTTGATACACTGAAGTCCAAGATCAACATCACAATATTCTTTTGCAAAATCTGGTGGAAAACTGCTTTCTGGTCCCTATAGAATTCTGCAGCGGAAGAGGTGGCAGGAAGGAAGGAAATGTGTGCTGGCAGTTTGTAAAAAGCTTGGCTGCTTCTGTCCTTTTAAGAATGCTTTTGCTGGTCTCTGGGAGGCAAAGAGAAGGGGAGGACTCAATCAGCAGACAGCAGCAATGGGTGATGGGAAAAAGGAAGCTAAGTACTTTCCCCCGGCTCTTCAAGCAGGAGGAGTGTGTGTGCATGCATGCACATGTGTGTGAGTGTGTCTCTGTGTCTGTGTGTGTGTGTGAGAAAGAGAGAGAGAGATACTGAGGGGCATAAAGGGGAGGGCTAGAGGGGAAAAAAAGTGTGGGGAGAAGCACATCCCAACTAGAATCTGCCCTAGGACATACCCTCTTTATTATTTATTACCGACCTGTCTCTATGCTTTTTTTGGACGGAGGGTGGGAAGAGACCCAAATACACAACCCCACACAGGAACTGCTGTTGCCAGCTGTCTCCCAGGTGGGAATACAGTGTTTAAAATAGTCATGAGTTTTTAAATCAAGTCCATTTAGAACGGAACTTACAGGGGGGCAAATGTAAATGTAGATAAGACCTCAGAATCTTTGGAAATTTATACATGAGCCTTCAAATTAGTGACGGGCACACTCTTTTAGACTCAATTCAGAACCAGCCTGGAATTTATGAGCTTTCACTGAGAACCCCTGGAACAAAGTTTGTTTTTTTCTGAGAGCCCTCCTCCAGTTCAAAAAGTTGGCGCCCACGTACTGAGTTGTACACACATTGCTTCTCCTATTGCCCCCTGGGAACTGTAGCATTCAACTGCTCCCCTTCCCCAAACAGCACACCTGGAACCACAACAACAAAAAAGGAGTTTAGATCTGATGTGTATAAAAAGCAAATTCTCCTCAGTAGAAAAGAATACTCAAAAACAAAACGTTGTTTGCTGAGGAGCTCTGAGATCCTAGATTCGTAGTAGTAATCAATGAGACCAAAGACTAAAGATGAAAGGGGAAAAAATCTGTTCTTAGGCCTGCAAGGTATCTGGACATAGGCCTAGAGGAGAGGAGGTAGTTCATCTAGTTTCACTTTGATCAACAAATGATTCAAGCAAAGTTTGCCAATGAGAAGTCTAAAATTTAAGAAGCTTTTGCACTAATGTGAGTGTTCCCAGTTGCCACCCCATCACGATATGACATGTTTGCTTAAACTCAACCATTTATTAAACTTCAAACAAGATCAAAAGCAGGTGGCCATCAGGGCCCAACTATACTATGTGTCAGTGGGATGCCAGTCCATAACTAAAGTCTCTAGCCCACGGTCTGTCTTTAAGGGGTCTTTAGGACAGGTGGGTAGAATCCCCTCTCATCTACCAGTTCCAGTATGCCACGGAGCTAGGCAAGGCATGACTTACCACAGTAGCAGTGCTGGATAGTCACCACCTCCTGGCTCCGGACATGGGAAGACTCAGTCTTCAGCCCAGTGTGGAGGGAAAGACCCTAGCATTCTGAGGAGCAGCTGCAGGCAGCCACCACTCTGGTGGCTTCCTGCCCCAGACTGAGCTGGACTTGACCAGCAGAGGAGATGGATTGGGGAGCCTGAGGTAGGTATGTCAACTCAGTGGGCTGACTGGTTACTGAGGTGGGGCATGTAAGGTTGGGTCCTGTCATGGAGGATTGTTGTGTGGCCTGTCTCAGCATCTCCAGGCTCACCACTGGTGCTCTCCACATGGAGCCTTGGGGAGCCTTTGTTGGTCATGGCACACCCATGCGACTTCCTCTGGGTGTACACAGAGGTCAACCCACTGGCCTGCCCAGGGATCATGTCCCTGAATGACTTCCCACTCTTCTGTGCCAGGATCCCCAACACCCTCTACAGCCTCAGCTTTGCAAGCCTCCCAATCCCGGCTATTGTCCACAAGACTTCTTTCTCAGAGCTTGTCTCCCCCTTAAATAATCCCTCTTCTGTGGCCACACCCTCCATCTTTTCTGTGACACCCTCTATTGCTCCATCCATGCCTTAGTTGGCTCCCCAGTCTAGGAATGATGGATAATGCAGTCCAACACAACTGGAGGACAACAGATTGGGGAAGCCTACTCTAGAAATGTGTTTCAGGATGGAGCCTTAGTCTCCTGATTCACTTAAACTGAGTAACTGCTTTCCTTTGTGAAATTATAGAGGGTTTGGAATCAGACTCTGGTGAAGGATCATAAGTGAAGGTATGTGAAGGCTGTCAGAATAGTCCCCCCCCCCCCCGCATCCAAAATTAAATAAATCAGTGCAACCTATACTTTTAGAATGACTTGCCCAGCATAGCAGTCTTCATGATCCCACCAGCTGGGGAAAGAGGATAAGTTCTGAAATTAGAAAAACCACTAAAGTTACAAAGACTTCTGTGCATGCAGTAATTGAGATGATTATGAAAAGAACTGTGAGGAGACCTCAGAGGAGGAACGGAGAATGCACTGCTCAACAGAACAGAAGTGGCAAGAGGAACGGAGCAGGGCTTTTCTAGGCCAATGAGACACTGAGGGGGATGAAAAGCCAGATAATGAGAATGAATGCAAAGGAGAATTAGAGAAGAACTTTGCAATTAGATCACCTTTAACCACACATAAAGAAACAGCAGCAGCAACATGCTTTGACTTAAAAACACAATTTGTATATGCAGGAAATTTGTTACATTGTCAACATAGAAGGGAATTTAAGCAGAAGTGCCTTGTTTTATTATGAGGAAATTGAGGAGATAAAACAGTACTCAGTGATAATGCTTTTTCCAAATTACTGGATACTCAGTGGGCCATTGCATCAACTTGGGTGTTGTTAGCTATAAGGTGGGCTTTTTTGTTGGTAATGTCATTTCTGCAATATTTTCAGTAAAATATGAACAACATTTGGGTTTGCATCTGATCAGTTCCAGAACAGTACTACAACTATGTAACAACTAATTGAAGAATCCTGGAAGGAATTTGTGACACTACACCCACATCATGTGCCATGTTAGGTGAAAAAGAGGAATTACTCCCTCACTTTATCCTGCCTGCCATGCTGCAGTAAAGAACTTAATCCATGCTCTGTCTCAAAATCCTGATTTATTTTATTCACTTGGGAAATCATCATCATCATCATTCTCTTAGAACTGCAGAGTTGGCTTAGATCGAGTCCAGCCCCTTTCAAGAAGGTAAAGTGAGGAATTGAATTCCTGGCATCTACCTAAATGACTGAGCTATCCAGCAAGCAGCTGCAAGTAGAGTTGACAGGTCAAGAGCTTCCCAATCGTGGAGGTTTTGGACCTGAAGCAGAGGCTGTGAGGGGGAGAGCCCTTGGGAGATCAAGGGGACAGAAAGTTTTGTCACAATTCCAGAATTCACAGGGGAATTCTGATGGGGACAAAGGAGAGAGCCTTCTCTGTTGCTTCTCCCGGACTTTGGAACTCCCTCCCACAGAAGGACAGACTGGCCTAATCTTTGCTATCCTTCCTCAAGCAGGCAAATACCTTTCTCTTCAGGCAAGCCTTCCCTCAGTAACTAGCTACCTGTGTGTGGTTTTTAGATAGATTGCTATGCATTACTGCTTTGACTAGATTTTTAGTACTACTTATATTTTCCATTTTTGTGTTTCCCGTTTCTCAAAGTGGTATTTTTTTTAAAAAAATTTGTATACTTATTGATATTTGCCTTAATATTGCCTGTTAATGATGTAAGATACTTCTTCATTCATTGTTCATAGTTTTAAATATTCTTTTAATGTCAACCACTGTTGTATACCCATTGTTTTCAACTTTAAATATTGTCTTTCATTGTTGTAAGCCACCTTGGGCCCTTTTCAAGGAGAAAGGCGGGGTGAATTTTTTTAAAAAAATAAATTAATTAAATAAATAATATGTGTATATGGCATTGTGAGACAGATGATGTGAATTTACTAAACAAAAATTGTATACAGCAATAGATGGCCAGTGGTGGTACTAATAGTAATACTAAGAGTATGACAGGTATACAGAATAATTTTAATGTTCTCAAAGAACTGTCCATCAGATGTATTAGCCCTTGTACCAGTTGGAGCAGGGAGAAAATGGGTGTCCAGGATTTAAAGTATCCTCACACAATAAAATCACAATTTTCCTTCTCTAGCATCACTCACCCCCAAAGTGTTTCTCTACCTGGAGAACCAGGGAAACACATCAGTTCTCAGGAGGTGCTCTGAATCACCAGCATTCACTAGCATTCACTTTGGAAGACATGTCATCATCTTACACATTTACCATGGACCATTTTCTCAATACGTTTAGTCCAGGCTTGTAATACTGCTGGTAACTCTAAAAAGCCCTGAGAAGTTATGCCGATTCTCTCTGGCCCAAAAAATCACCAAAAGAGAGCCTTATTTTCAAAAATGAGGAAAGCAGCTATCCTCAGGAAACATAACAGCAGTTGGCTTCATCAAGTACCCTGTTGCAATGTATCATTCATTATTCATTATTTAATAACATTATTTTTCTATCATGCACATCCAGTGTTCTCAAAACACAGCCATTTTCAAAACACTTGAACCATTTTTATATGCAACATCATCTGCTCCTTCAGCTCAAAGCTCACAGTCACATCAGTAATTTCCTTCCTCCCACCCCATTTTTATCTACATGCCTGATTCTCTATATAAGAAAAAGATTTATAAACGTCACAAAGAATTATGGCTCCCCAAAGTGGACCTTCAACATGTTGTCTTCAGCTTTTCTATACCAAAAAGAAAGAAAGAAAGAAAGAAAGAAAGAAAGAAAGAAAGAAAGAAAGAAAGAAAGAAAGAAAGAAAGAAAGAAAGAAAGAAAGAAAGAAAGAATATGAATGGAGAATTTGCTTGAGAAGAGTTGCAGTTAGCTGATGCTCTAAATATTTCTCCTGTAATAGAAAGTTTCTCAATATCTAGTCTTCCATTTTCACAATTCCCTAACGAGGATGAAGGGCATATCAAAAATTCTTGTGTCTGCTCAAGGATCTTTGTACACTGACTCTGATCTGGTAACCTGTGTAACCGGGTCATACAGGACCACACAACAAAAAAGCCAGTGTTTTCTAAGTTCTGTGCTGTTGACAATTTCTTTAAAACAATGATTTGAACTCTTGTATTTCACAAAGACTGTTCAAAACTTCTGTATGGCTCAAGTCCAGCAACTGATAAGGGAATACAACAAACAGTACTATCTGCCCTACCAAAAATAAATGTAACCTCTGCATCTGGGTATTTTATTTTTATTTTAGCCAGTCCTTAAAGTACGAAAAGCCCAGATTGCACAGGAACAGATAATTCTGTGAAAACAAATCCGGCCTACAGTTTTATGTTAATTTTTTACCTTTACCTTTACCTTAACTGAACTCTGTAATGAAATGAATGAAGCCAATGGTGGAGCAGTTTCTCATCATTTCATTGATGCTTGCACAGCAGAACTTTATGGTAAACTGTACCTGAAACCATCTTGGAATGAAAGAACTGGAATTGTGTGGTTGGATTGCAAAAGCAAGGATGAGTTACACACCAAATATTTGCAAACCCAGTCTGGATAAACCATTTTGACCTTTCACTCAGAATTAAATAATCAGCTCAGGAATGGTGTACAGTTTATTCTATACTGCAGTCATTAATATGAACTCCTGCCCAACATTAATATGCATGTACATCAAAGAAGGAAAATGGCTGAGACTGGCACATTTCCCTTCTAACAAGGAAACAGTTGTATGCAACTGAGCACAGTTCAAACAACTTCAAAAGTAATGTTTAATATTTAAAGAAAAATGCTAGTTAGAGGTTCCATGACTTCAGTAGATTTTTTTTTCATGTATTATTTACTCTTTGGAGGCATAAAGAACCACCCTCCCAAAAAATCAAAAAGTAAAGATGAGTGTCAAAGGAAGCCTTCAGTACTTCTCTGAGATTTACACTAGTGCATGTTCATAATTTACAACCATTTAATGAAGGGTAATATGCACATGTTCTTGTTGTAGAAATCTGGAAGGATGGTATGGTTGTTGTTGTTTTTTTAAAAAAAGATGATTATTACATTGTGTGGAGGGGGGGTTCATTTCAGACTGAGGATTATTTATGCAACAAGATTGCAGGATCTAAGATTTGAAAATTAGGACTGGTCTCCCAGAGTTCCTGGAGAAATAAAAATAAATCATGTTCCTTAAAAAAATAAAAAGGAAAAGAAAGGTCCATCCTCCAGTTCGTTCGTTCGTTCGTTCGTTCATTCGTTCTTTCTTTCTTGTTTTTCTTTTTTCCTGAACAAAAAGGAGAACTGAATTTCAGTTGTCTGTTCATCTCTTTTTCAAGCCTTATCCATTGAGACTGCCATCCAATAATAATTTATGTGAAAATACACCTCATTTGACTAAGGGTTATTTTCCATTCCTTCATGAAAAAGTTACTTTTTTATGAACATGCATAGGATTGTACCATAAAGGAAGTTAAAAATTAGGAAAAGGTTAGGAAGAAACCACACAGAAGTAGCACTTAACCCAGAAATAAACCTTCCGTAGCAGATATACTCCACAAGCATACATTCGGAGAAGAGAAATTGTGTGATTGATTAAAGGATCAGTATAAGAGTATTGGGAGGAAGGAGAGGGGGCATCCAAGTTTGAAGAGTGTAAAACTACAGCAGCAAGGAAAGGGAGCAAGAGGAAGGAGTTGAAGGAGGAAGAGGAGGAGGAGGAGGAGGAAAACAGGATGCAACCATCATTGCCACCATGTTGCCCAGCCCAGATTTTGTAGAAGTAGAACCAAAAGGAGAACAATGGTTCAAATAGAGAGGAATCCAGCCTGAATCCAGAAAGATCACCATCCTAGTATTGCCTGTTTGCAAAACAAGCCCTGAAGGCTTCAGTGCTATCAGGCCATGAGAACAGAAGGAGCACTTTAAATTAGGGCCATGTACAGGTCCCATGCTTTGGTTTAGAGGCCAGCTTGTGGCTTTGGGAAGTATCCCGACTTTGTCTGGATAAATTTTTGTACTCCATCTAATTTGATTGGTGTCCTGATCTGAATTGAGTTGTAAGCATTCCATTGACTTGCAGTGGAAAACCAAGGTGGCTATACTGTTGTTGGTTTTTGCACTGCTGTACATGAAAATTAGAGACATGATAGACCCTAAATAATGGACTAAATGTACCAAATTTCACACAGCTGTCTGCAGAGGCACCTTTACATTTTAGTATTAAGGAAGGGAAGGGATTTGCATCCCATCAAATTAAATTTGTGTTCTAGACACAAAATGATTTGCAAATCCACTTTACTTTGTTCTGTAGCTGAAACTACTTATTCTTCTTTGAACCAGACTTCATACCAGTTGATCCTGACTGAGTTGATTCTGTTCATAGTTCGATATGTACAAACCTTGTACTTACCCCTACTCACTGTTTTAGGAATATATCATTAGAACAGTGGTTACTAACCTCAAGTCTCCACAAGCTTTTGGACTACAACTTCCATAAATCTTGGCCAGCACAGTTAGTGGTGACAGCTTCTGGGAATTTTAGTCCAAGAACATCTGGGGGCTCAAGGTTGGGAACCACTACATTATAAGGATTTGGGACCTACTCAGAGGGCAGGACAGACTTGGGTCTATATGGTTGTACCAGTAACCACGGCATGGTCACTCCATTCCACTGTTATGGATCTTTAGATGCTGGAATGTTGCTCTGTGTCTGAACAGGCTAAGATACAGAACAGTTGGACTTGGAATCATTTTCTTAGCATATTGCTGTTTTCCATATTAGAAAGTGCAACATCAATTTGACAAAGTAGAAAATGCCATCTAGAATGGACAGTTCTGTCTCTGACAAATGCATCTTAGTACAATCCAGATTCATTAAAATCTCCTGCTAGGAGACCCCCAAGAGTACTTTGAGCAGCAAACCAGTGCTAGTGCTGTTTCAGCTCACATCAAATTGGATCCAGCTGCAGTCCAACAGGGTAACCACAGGAGAGGATCCATTCTTGTCCAACTGGCTGGCTTTAGCGGGTGATTGTTGTCTTTGTTTTTTCAGGTTCCCTTCTGGTCACCCCCTTCAAGGGCCTAGGCCAGATGCTTCTATTAGAAAGACTATAACACTCTAGTTACGTAGACGGTTTCAATGTCTCCCTAATGCTTGGACCTGGGATTTAGCCCAAAACAATACTTGGAAGCATGCCGGGACTGAGCAGAAATGAAGAATTAAACATGCTCACAATTAGAAACCAAGGGAAACCACAGCAAATAAGCTTACACAATGCAAATGTTGCAGACACAATTTGGGAGAGAGGCATGGCTTCGGGATACAATACATGCCCCTCATTTTGGAAGATTTTAGATAGTCTAATTAGGATTTTATACAAGGCATAATCTAACCTGCTCATAAGAGACTTGGGCAATCACTCTGGTTCCATCAGTGAATACAGTGCTTATCTGACACATTCTAACACAGTGCTTATCTGACATTCATTAGATTACACATTGATAGACCTAGCTGATGTTATATTTCATTCTTGTTGTTATGTTCTGTCAAGGTGTCTCCAATTTATAGCAACCCTATGAATGAGCAATCTCTAAAATGTCCTGTCCTCAACAACTATGCTTAATTTCTGCAAACTCAAGCCTGTGGCTTCCTTTAGAAAGTCAATCCATTGTGTATTTGGTCTTTCCATTTTCCTGCTGCCTTCCACCTTTCTCAGCATTATTGTTTTTTTTCCAGAGAATTCTGCCTTCTCGTGATGTGCCCAAAGTGTGACAACCTCAGTTTCTACATATTTGCCTCCAGAGATAGTTCAAGCTTGATTTGATCTAGGACCCAATTGTTCATCTTTCTAGCATTCCAGGGTACCTGCAAAGTTCCCCAACGGCACCATATTTCAAACGAACCATTTCCCCCCATCAGTCTTCTTTACTGTCCAGCTTTCACACCTGTACATGGTGATCAGAAATACAAGAGTGTGGATGATCTTGGTCTTTGTCTCCAGTGACACATCCTTACACTTGATTATGTTTTCTAATTCCTTCATTGCTGCCCTTCCAAATCTCTGTCTTATTCTGAATTCTTGGCTCAAGTATCCATTTGGACTGGTGATTGAACCAAGGAATGTAAAATCTCAAACTATTTCAATTTCTTCATGGAAAATCCTCTCAATTTTCCCAAAACATTTTCCCAAGTTATGTAGTTCCTCAATAGTCATGATTTTTGTCTTCTTAATGCCCACCTTCGGTCCTGTTTTGGCACTTTCTTCTTTCACTTTCACTAAAAGTTGTTTCAAGTTATTGCTGCTTTCTGCCAATAAGATGGTGTCATCTGCATATCTTAAATTATTTATGTTTCTTCCACCATTTTTCAGTTTTCCTTCATCTGAATCTAGTCTGGCTTTTGGTACAATATGCTCTGTGTACAGACTGAAGAGATAACGGGATAAAAATGCATCATTGCCTGACACTTTTGCCCATAGGAAACCATTCTCTTTCTCCATATTCTGTCCTAACCATTCTGTCCTCCATATTCTGTCTTGATGCACTTCTAGTCCACAATACAAGTTGCACATCAGGACAATCAAGTCCCAAGGCACACCCATTTCTTTCAGAACAAACCATAGTTTCTCATGGTCTACACCATCAAAGGCATTGCTGTAGTCAATAAAGCACAGACTGATCTTTTTCCAAAACTCTTTAATGTGCTCCAGTAGCTAGCAGATATTTGTAATATGATCTCGAGTGCCCCTTCCTTTTTGAAATCCGGTTTGAACATCAGACATTTCTCACTCCATATAAAGTAAAAACCTTTGTTGCAGCACTTTGAGCATCACTTTGCTTGCATGGGAAATTAAAATAATGATCCTATAGTTACTGCACTCTTTGGCATCTCCTTTCTTGTGGATTGGAATGTATATTGTACATTTCCAGTCTGTGGGCCTTTGTTTTGTTTTCCACATTTGACCTCCAGGAGTATCAGTTTTCATCCTTGGGCCATGGTAGGGGATTTCCCAAGACTCCCAATCCCAAAAATAGAAACTGGATGTGACTATCCGGGTACTTTCTTCTTTGTCTTTCCTCCCAATGACTGTTTCTAGCCATTTCCAGGCCTAATATAGCTGATAGTATGGCATTGGGGCAAGACTTTGGCTCCCAAATGCATTGACGTCCCACCCTCACCCCAGAGCAGAAGGGTGGGAAAATTGAGAGCATTTTTTCATTTATTGCAGATTATTAGCAGCGAGATCAGTTTTCTGGTTATTCCTTTCCATTTCTCTAGGTGAGGCTCACTTTTCATTTAACTGGAAACAAAGGTCAAACTCCTGTTGCAACACATGGCTTCTTCTGTCAAACTACATTTTGTTGTTATTGTTGTAGTTGTTATAGTTGGCAAAAACAGTTACTGTTCACAACAACTTGTATGGTTTGATTCAATATAAACCACAATGTAAGAAAAACACCTAACATGAATTCATATAATATCTGAATATAATTCCAGCGATTTATGGTAATTGTCAAAGTGCTTCAATCTCTTAGTAGGAGAAAAGACATCTCTCTGTGTGTGTGTGTGTGTGTCTTTCAATCCATGAAGGAACTCTAGCCTAAAACTGCTTTTATCATGTTCAGGAAAAAGGACTCTACTAGATAATAAAGTCATAAAATATAATACACAAGTTTACCGAAAAGTAGTAGAATCAAAGTAGTGAGAAGGGGGGATTTGAAGTCTGCATTTTGTGTATAAGAAAGAGTGTGTTTTTGGAAAAAAGGTGAAAAATATATCAGACTGGATGGCTACATCTGTATAACCCTATTCAGCATGATATCCAGTATGTGTCTATATATGCAGGTGAGATGTGTGTGTGTGTGTGTGACACATATATATACTTATATTCTTATCATAGGTACATCAAGCGAAATCCAAAGAAGCAAAACAAAGCAAGACAAAGGCAAAGACATGTGGCACCTTAAACACTATTATATTTTACATGCAGTAATTAGGCAGTAATCAGGCCCTAAAACAAACATAGGCCTAATTACTGCATGTAGCCAATGAACATTTAGAATGTGAAACTGATATTCCATCTACATTTCATTCCATTTCATTCTGTTTCTTTATGTCTGATTAAATGGACGTGTCCATGAAAGCTTACATTAAAATGTAATAGTCTTTAAGGTACCACATGTTTTTGTCTTTGTTTAGTTTTGTTGGATTTCACCTGATATGCTTGCACAGACTAACATGGCTACCTCTTCTAAAACTACACTTAAGATAGGTACACATATGAAATCAGACCTCCGTGTCCACCACAGTGGTCGCTTCAGAGTAGAGCCTGGTAGGTTAAGTAGCAGAACCCATAGAAAGTATTTTGTTCACATTAGATGTGCAGCTAGTCCATTTGCTTACAAATCCTGACCCATGAGATACAGGCCAACAGGATGGTTCTAAGATGCATTTATTTCACAGTACCCTTGCTGTGCATTGCAAAGCTAAGCACAGACACAAACTTGAAAGAGTCAGACATTTTTTCCACTGGCTATGGGAGTGCCATCCATCTCACAGGAATCATTTCAACCACTAAAACAGAGTGGTTGAAATGGTACATCAAAGATTTTAGACAATACAAGGTGGATGGGCAATACTTTGGGATAGTGGTGGAAAACTTTCAAAAGAGGTATGCTAATAAGATGTTTTTATGCAGGTTTAGCCTTATTGTCTATGTTTTGTACATTTTCATTCTCATTTTGTGCATGCCACATGTTTTTCAACTCTTTGAATTCAGCCCAATAATTGTTTCATAGATACAAAAGAAAGCCTTGTACCAGCATATGAAAAGCATTACAATGGCGAAACAGCATGCACTTATTGTTACAGGAGAAACCATGTAAATGACTGAACAGTATTTGTTTGCTTTTTAAATTCAAGCAGAGAAAATTCTCCACCATGGAAAGCCAAATTTTACACATGCAGCACAATCCGTTGTGCGTTTATCTGGTAGTAGATCCCACTGAGTTCAATGGAGCTTATTCCTAGGTAAGTGTGTATAAGATTGAAGGCTAAATTAGGCGAATCAATGTGCTTAGTTTGCTTGCTTTATTCTGAATGTCATGTGGGAAAACTTTGATTTATGGAAGGCATGGTGTGCTGGTAAAAGCTGAGAGATTAGGAAGTTTCATGCAGTAAGTCAGCATCATTGCGAGAAGTGATTGGCAACACTGTAGGTGCGACTTGTCATTAGGCAGTTGCTAAGGACATACAGTATCCTTAAATACCAGAGCCCTTTCCTCATCAGTGGGAACAAACATGTGACTTCCATCTCATTCAAGCCCTCTTGAACCTGACCCATCTGCACAAAATGTTCTGTAACTCTAGGGCAGTGGGTCGTAACCTTGGATCCCTAAATGTTCTTGTACTACATCTCCCAAAAATCCCAGACAGCACAGCTATTGGTGAAGGCTTCTGGGTGTTTTAGTCTAAGAACATCTGAGGATTCGAGGTTGGAAACCACTAGTCTAGGGGAAGTCTTATTTCTGCCATTCCAGCCACAAAACTATACTCCAGAACTTTCTGACCATCACCATCTGCTGCCTACTGAGGACCAAATGTTGCTGATCACCACCATCCCTTCCTCCTCCTCCTCCTCCTCCTTTTCATACCACTGGCTGAACATCGTGATGACTAGGCTGACTTTGGATTTAGCAGTTTTAAAATAATGGTGTTGTGCTGCCACCAAACCTGTCTTCAAGGTTGTTGACTCCATGTATTACTCTTCGTATAATTTACTTTGAATGACTAGCTGTAACAGTCTGCACCTCCTGTTTCACATTGTTTTCTGTGACCAAACTATTCTTGCTTTCTGTATTCAATGGTGTATGAGGTGTTTTTTTTTCTTTTTCTTTTTAGTATGTTGTCTTAGTTCTTCTCAGGGGTATGGGTGTGGCATTAGCAAAACCACACCGTAGACATCTCACATAGAGTTCCCATAGTTGGATTTCACTTGATGGCACAAACACACACATACCTCCTTCTCACAGAACCACAATTGAGGCAGCCTCCTCCAGGCACATGCCCCTCATATATAAGGGCTACGACAACTGCATCCCCTCCCCCCCCCCCCAAAAAAATGCCTTGGTGTGGGCTCATTTCTTTGAGTAACAGAGGAATAAGACAAGGGGTTCCCAGCAATGGGAAATTGCTGCACCTTCTTTGTTTCTTTCCTGCTGCCCCCCAACGCCAGGATCTGCTCAAACACTGAATAAGAGATTGAAGGCACAGCAGCAAAGTCTGGAAGGTTGCATTCCTGAAGAATGAAGTCCGTGATAGGACTGGTATCTGTCACTAGTGTTGTGCAAAGTTTCTCGAATTCACAAGAGACTTGATTCTGTGGATCTGATTTGGTATAGACATGCACAAAGAGGGAGAGCGGTGATCTAATGCCCAAAGGACCACATCTCCTCTTTCTTGACATCGGACATGAACTGTCCGTTTTGTATATACTTCACTTTACTCTTTAAGTCCTGCCCAGAAGGCTTCTGTGGGAAGAGAGCCATCCATTTTGAAAACAGAAAGAGCAAGAGAAAAAGTAAAGGCAGACAGACACAAGTGAAAAAGCAAAGACAGAACAAACACACTTTTTAAAAAACCCAACACAGATTGAAATTAAAATTACATCTAATTTAGAAGGGGGATAAAATAAGTCCCCTTTTTTAAAAATATAACTAAAAGCTGTTACTAAGAATGTCAAGACCAACACAGAGATATATGCAAAACTTGGACTCCCTACAATTACCTCTACTGTGATTTTCTAAAAACATTGGTAATGTTATTTGCACACCCGCCTAGTTTTGGTTACTGTTTTAACATGCATCAGCCTTAGCCATGGTTCCCAAAGTACTCTGATATCATTACTCAGAAAATGTGAATAAACACTGAGGGTGTTTTCTTTTCCCCAATGGCAACAGCTGAATAACACACACACAAATGACACTAATGGAAACCAGGTGGAAGGTGGTGGAAAGGCCAAAGGTCATATCCTAACTTAGCAGTCAGTTTTTGCCCAGATGCAACATTGCCCGTCACACCGGAAAAAAGGGCTGAGTGAAACAGCTTGGACTCCGAGCATTGGTTTTCTTGCTGGGCATAGAATCCCATGGCATTAACTTTGAAATCCCATCAGAAAACATGATGTTATTTTATTAGTCGAAGTTCTTCCACGTTTCCCTAGTTTGTCGAATGTCATTTTTTCCCTGACAGAGACAAGCTTTACACATTACCAGCTACTCTATCAAATCACAAGAACAAATATATCAACTCAACATACTATTCTCCCATATAATGAAAAATTTATTTCAAGTGAAGAATTGCATACTGGGCTACAGCAATAAATTGCTTCCTTAGTGGCTTTTTGCATTGCCTATGAAAATAATTGAATGTCACTCATACACATTCGCAAGCATGGTCCCGCTGACATTATATGAGGCAGTGACTATGCAGGGTTTCCTCTTCACAAGTACAGGAGTATGTTCTCGGCTTGCTTCCTCACAAAGCACTCCTGGGTTCTCCTGGTGGTTTGTTGCCTGCCGAGTGTCTCACCAATGGTGTGGATCTATTGTAAGTTACATTTCTGGTTATTGCTAAATAGGAATCCCAGTTGTTAAGAAATTGGCTGAAAGAACAGGAAACTATTAGTAGGATGGCCATGTATCCTGCTTTACAGAAGACATTGCTTTCTTTCAAAGCATTCTGTATTTCAAGGGCTGTACACACTGTAGGTCAATTCATACATTACACTGCCATTAGAACAGGTAGCCAATGTGGTGTAATACATAGAGTGATGGACTAGGACTCAGGAGACCTGGGTTCAATCTACTCAGACATGGAAACTCATAGGGGGATAGTGACACTGATACAACCACTCTTTAAACATCTCACTACTATGAGAAACCTATTAGGGTTGCTATAAATAAATAGCACACATCCACATGTCTTTACAAGATAGAATTCCTTGTGATCTGAAAGACATCAGAGTGCCACAGTGTGACATTTTCACACCACGTTTCATCTGAAATTTGATGTGCTTTGCTTTGTGATTGAAGGGCTTGCTTTGCAGGTATAATTGCTCACGCACAAAAGTCTGCTGGGATTGCTTCTCTAGAAAACTAATGAGATCTCAGTTTCTAATGACACACTGTCTGTAACATTTAATTTGACCCTCAATCCAGTTTAAAGAACTCAGAGAAGGGTATGGCTCTTGAAGTTGCCCTTAGCAGTTAGTATCTAGGCAGCAAACTGAGCAGGCACTTGGCTGCCTGATCACAGTCATCGCTGCTTAGCATCCCTACCAAATTTTGGGTTGTTTTTGATGACACATTTCCTTTCCCCCCCTACCCCGGAATAATGACGCGAGACAAGTGTTATGGGATAAACATGGGCCACACTTTATTCAATAATCATTATTGCCCACCATAAAAAAGGGGGGTCCTGCCGTAGTGCGGAATCAGGTTTTGCATAGGGGTCTCAACAGACCCCTTACCAAACAAATGGGCAAGTCCCTAGCCCCGGCTGGCCAAAATTTGACCACCCCCAGACCTCGAGCCACCTTCTCCTTGTTGGTCCAGGTGTGGCCCCAGCGCATCTTCCCCCCCAAGCACTGTAATCACACAATCCGCAGCACTGGGAGGTCAGATGAGGTATACATTACCTGTGATTGCGAGGGGACTCACCAAAACCTGTTCTATCCACACTACCCACCACAGCATAGGGACTAGCAACACTAAGTCCCATGCCTGCCATCCAGCCTCCAAAGCTCCAGAAGCAGGCCCCCCTGGATGTCCTTAAGAAATAAATCCAAACCTCTGTCCAAGAGGTGCACTCCATCGTGCCAAAAGAGCTCAGACTTATCCATGCTGATCTCCTGGTGACTGTTCACCGATCCAAGGCCATTGCACACAGCCCGATACACTCCACTGTTAACACTCCTCCACATAGTGTTAACCTGCTGGGCATGCCAACAGAGCTCAGGCCTATCCATGCAGATCTCCTGGTGACTATTCACCAATCCATGGCCATTACATACAGCTCTGCATACTTCTCTGTTAACACTCCTCCACGCAGTGTTAACTTGCTGAACATGGCATTCTGTTCTCCTCATGAGCCATGAGATAATCGTGGATCATACAATGCGCATAGCAGGGTAAGTTGCCCTCAGCCATCTGAGGTCACCTATTACATCATGATCAAGACCTTTCAACCATACCTGGCCAGATCATTACCTCCCAAGTGTATTAACAACACATTTGGGGGGTGCAAGCCAAATGCAGCCACTCTGCAGGATCGGCCCCACTGCGTTCCTTGAAGCCCCTTCCATTCGATCAGGGCTCTAGCCTTGAAGCCCAAATTACTCCCCCACGCAGGCTTAGCCGCGTGGTGTGCTGCCTGAAACACGTAACTATGGCTGATTAACATAAGATTTTGGGCAATGAATGTCTTGCGTTCCCTTACAACCGGTATCTTGAAACCATTCTTAAAACCGCATCTGCCCGCCTAGCATAGTCCTGTAACCATGCCTCTAATACCATAATCTTAATTGGGCTGGGGCCCTTTATTAAGGTGACCCCCTCCACCATTTGCCTTTTTTGTTACCTCCAGAGTCTTTGCTGTTGCTTCTCTGTGCCCTGGCTCTAAAACACGATGAGCTAGGGTGCTAACCGCCACACACTGAGCACTCGTGTCTAAACCGGCATGCTTTACATGAGCATGTACCCTTTGCATTATAGCCCCAGCAGAGCAGGCGGGACTGAATCGCCTTTCCCATGCCCACACAGGGATTTAGATTCCGACCAGCTCTGCGAAGATGTCCACTATCGAACCTGTCACCTGAATTTGAGAAATCCCACAGGAGCTTCGAGACCTTGGCGGGGTAATTAGAAATGTTTAAATTCCCCCAAAAGTGCTGCAGGTGATGACATAATCAGTCTTACAGGATTTCAGCCATTAAGCATCCAAACAGGGATGTGAGGAGGACTTGAAAAACTCTTTATGCATGGCAATTTTCCTTGTCTTACCATGCCAACAGTCCCCACTGAGGCTTCCTCTTGTGTCAGTGAGATTCCCAAGCTTCCGATGAAAACCTCGTGTCCCCATCCTTTCCCTCCTTCTGATTCCTCCCTTTTGTTCTTCATAGGAAACTGCCAACATCTGAAGTAATTTCCAAAGAAATGGAAATAGGTGTGTCCATCTGTCTTAGCCTGTTGGCAAAATTAAAGGAAGGAAGGAAGACAAAATATTGTGGCACTTTAAAAACAACAAGATTTATTTTAGTGTGAGATTTTGTGAATCAAAAGTGGTTGTTGGGATATGGATTTTGTCTGAAGATATGGATTTTGAGCCATGAAAGCTCACACTGAAATGCATCTATAAATCTTTAAACTGCCATTGTTATATTTGCTTTTTTATTTCTCTTCCTTTACCCCCTTTACATGTCATATTTTGCAGAGCTTAATTCTCTTCCCAGATAACGTTTGCCTTCCCCCCACACCACACTATATATACACCAGCTCATCGGTACAGGTGCCAGTTGAGTTCTCTGCTTCAAAGCCATACAAAACCAAAACACCGAGATCTCCTGGAGAATTCCATGAATGTTAAGGCCTGCTCTCGATGCCTAAAAAAAACTCCACAGCTTTGCTCACAGGTTCCCATGGTGTGCAAAGACCAGGATGGTTTTTCGGCGGCAAAACACTGACCCTGAGCATATCCTTGTGAAACCCCTGTTTATACATTTAGAGGCTGAATGTGAATAAATGGAAAACAGAGATTAGTGAGCACCACTGCCAGTATTAGCCCCAAGGCAGCGTGCTGAGCAACAAAATGCCAAATGAAACACATTACTGAGCTCAGAGGTAAGGAAGCCAAAGCACAGGGCTCCCTCCACAAAAGAATAAAACATGTCTGCCAGACTTTCCCTATTAATATTAGCATCAATTTTTCTTACAAGAATAATGATTGTCTGTTTCTGCATCTATGTGTTTTCAAGAGAATACTGTGCATTTTGTATTAAATAATCAAAAGCACAATATATAATGCAAAGTAGGTAAAGTATTTATTAAAATTCTTCTTAAAATTCATATCCATTACCCCAAAGCGCAATCCTTTGCCTGCTCCATCTAAATTTGTTAGTGTCTGGAAAAGCCTCTGATGGCATGAGCAAGAAAAACAGTAATTTTTTCCTTCAGTCCAGAGCATCTGCTCCCATTTAGAGTTCTAACAGAAGCTGTGATAGGATATATGAGGCCTGCCTGGACTAAAGCTGGAAACATCCTCTTTGCTCTCAGCAACCTGCTGATGAACTTAGAGAAATTTGATAGAGCTTGGAGCTCCATCAATCCATGCTCAGTAGTATGACAGCACTGCTGTTTGTTGCGGCTAATTGGGTGGCTGTGTGTCTTCCTTTACATCGGGGAGTCCTCCGTCTGAAGAGGTATCAGAGGACAGGCCTCTATTTAAAAGTATCCTCTTTTTAACTATCTGACACACCCAAATCCAATTTAAAGGGATTTAAAGGGACACTAAGAAAGGAGAGCAAGAGAATTGAAGTTGCCCACAAACAATTAGTTTTAGAAGAGGTTTTGTTTTGTTTCTTTGGAATTTGCCTGATAAACAATTAGGTTTTGAACAGCAGAGTAAGCAGGTATACAGGTAAGCACATATATATGTGCTCACAGAATTCCCTATGTTGGTGAGATGTGTTGTACTCCTATTTCATTTACAGTAGTAATTACTTCTCATTTTGTACTGATACATCTAAATTAGCCAATGCAATTTTTATGCAATTTTTTTGTTTCGTTTCATTTCTTTTCTTGGATGATGCATCCCCACCTCTTTTGGCGAGGCATCTGTGGCCACCCTAGGATTTGGTAGGACAAGTCTCAGAGGGTCTTCCATATTAAATGTTTATTCTTTTCCTTCCCATTCTTTTTGCCAAAGCTTTTACGGCACTCCACCAAAACCAAACGGTGAAATAATGCACCATAATAAGTATCAGAGCAGATCAAAATAAAATTATAATTAAAATCATGATAAATTCATTTGACACCAAAAATAAAGCAAGGATAGAATCAGGCAAACATCTCCAGAGAAGGAATTCCAAAGGCAAGCCACTAAATCCCAGAGAAGTTATTGTCCCTCCAGCACATTTATTCCTTAGTGGTGTTACCTCATTACTCCAATTGCTTCCTTTGACTTAGAAACAGTATTGTCACAATTGTACACAAGACAGTGCCTTTTCAGTGTTGGTGCCTAGTTTGACGAACTCTCTTTCAGTGTTGGCCTATTAGACTCCATCATGCTGGGGACTCATGTGACAAGTAATGAAGGCTTTTTTTCAGAAGATGTTGAGGATGGCAGAAAAATCCTTGCTCTGAACCTTAGGCTTTGCTGCATTTCCTTTTGTTGCTGCTTTCGTGTTTTTGTATGATATTTGAACTGTAGTGTTTTATTACTGTATATACGTAAATTCTAATGATGGAAATGAAGGAATATTACTCATTATGTGCTCTATAGGCTGTTTGTTTTCTTCATCCTTCTTTTCTTATTTTAGCGATTGTTCCATTCAAAATAAAGGAATTTATAACAAGCATCTTGAAAAAGAACATGTAGTGTGAGTTTGAACTTGTAAAAATGCAGAGGAAATGGCTGGTTTGAGATATGAAAACTCTGAATAAATACATTTTCAATTGATCTTTTAAAAATATAACCAATGTTAGAGTCTGATGTTTTTGAAATGGGATAGCTTTTGTTAATCGCGAACATTTCCAGCAGGGTTCCTGCTTTATGGAGGTAAAGACCTAAATGTGAATGTGTATGAACTGAACACCTGCTAAAATGCCAGAATCTGCAAATGCTTTTCATTATTGGATTAGGATTTGAAATGGTTTGGGATGTCGTGCATAGCCCACCTATTCTGGAGTTGTTCCATGACAGCCCATGGCACTACTTTAAGGTAAGTGGGTTGTACATTTTCAGCTTTCCTTTAATTTTTTTTCCTTCCTCTTTTTTGGCAACAAAGGGCTGCTTAAATATATCCTGAGACACTTTTAAATTGATAAGCTCAAAATGAATGGACATCCGCCAGATTGATGTAATTCATTCCACTTTGAATGGAATAAAATAGTCGAAATCTGTTTCTGTAAAGTGATAGCATGCTGTTAGGACATATTGAAAAGATAAAGCCATTCTTTCTAATGAACTCTTTTAAGTGAAATTGATCTAGAGGACAAAAATATTCAAGTTGCTGGCTGACCTTTTCCGTCCTATAGATGGGGATGTGCATAATGCATTATTCTGCTGGGTATGCATTTCTTATTACAAAGTAATAGGGGCCTCGGTGCTTTACATGTGACCATTAGAAAGATAAGAACATAACCCAGCCTTCATAATGTAATTGAGTGCTTCAAAAATATCTCTAATGATTAATATACCAGACATTATGCAATGCTCCTACAAGGTAATTTTGGCTTGACACAGAATAATGAATGCTATGGAACTTCAATAGCATAAGAGACATGAGGGCCCCAGGCTGCCTTCGCCACCAGCCAATCACAGTACACAGTGTGGGTCTGTAGTGCTACCTCATGTATATCTAAGAGGCAACTATTTCTTTCTGTTTACATTATGCCAGCCAAAGAAAAGCCTGTGTTGACCTAGTATAAATACTGTCAGATCAACCACATTCGGAAGTTGGCTTTTCAACTTCTGTGTGCTGTGTTAACATTTGATGTATGGAAATCCCAATGGGGGATTTTCAAGGTATATGAGATACTTAAAGATTAATTTTACCCTTGCCAATCACAGTGACTTTCCATGGCTGAGCAGGAATTTGAACCCAGGTCTCTTAAGTCCATCACCCTCCATTACACTACACTGGCTGTCTTTCAACTCTAAAACACATGTTGTTTTAGACTGTGAAACACAACCAGGGTTCTATTGCCTTTAGGATTATCTACAGGCATTATTCAAAAGGAAGCAAACCTAAAATACTATAAACTTTAATTGAGAACTTCGATGATCCCCCTCATCTCATTTCCACGGATTGATCATTTGCTATAAGAAACATAGTATGTGCATACATTTGTATATGTATTTAACAAGATTTTTATGCTAAGAGATACCATCTCTTCTCACTGTACAGTCTCTGGAGAAAACACAATGCATTTACAATGAATTTACAAAATATTTAAATGTTGTGAATGTTTCTTTCCTCCATATTAATGCTATTACACAAACATAATTAGCTTGAAATTGCTGTCTCCTATGCCAAATATATTTCTAACATTTTCTGCCATCTTTTTGCCAGAACTGTACCAGATGTAATCCTGTCTGCATAATTAAAGTACTATCTACATGATAAATACTGTAAGTGCCTGATGCCCAGACACCTATTTCATGGTCTAAATCTGGAGTGAACTATCAAAGTGTTGATAACTTATATCCTCATAATCAAAAATCAGTTTTCTACTCTGATTCATGCTTTTGGCCAAAGGTTAGGGAGGTTATTTGTTTAAAGCAGCCATTTTGCAATACTATGGAAAACATGACAAATCTTTTGGAAACAGGGATTATCTTTAATCCACCACATATTAATCTTAAAACATATTAATATTGGCCTATCTCTGCTCTTTTTCGCTAATTTCTTCTTGTGGCTTTTATTTTATTTTTTAAAAAATTTTCTTCCCAATAGAAAATGAACATCCACTGCTTTCATTTCCTGACTAAATACTACCACAGATGTGATGGGAAATACAGATATGTGAGCGAGCAAAACAAACACACAAGTGTTCACTCAGCAGCAGCAAGAGTGAAGCGAACCACAGGCATGGAGATCTCACTATCCTGACAGCGCCCTTCCAAAAGCTCAAATACCTTGGAGACTTCAGAACAAGGTCAGTTTGGTCTGGTTTTAATACAAATATTGATTGCAGACTTTTCGTCTGACCTTCTGTTGCACCTCCAGTTTGCCGTACTCTCTCAGTTAGCTGGAAATTCAGGTATGAAGGGAAAAAAAATGAGACAGGGATGATTTAGGTTTTCATGCACTAGCCCCTCCACCTCAAAAAACCCTCCAAACAACCAAAGCAGTCTACTTTTTAAAAAAGCAAACTGGAAGTCTACTGGAACCCCAACTAGTGTAAGAAAGCAGTACGGATGAACTTTATTCATATCCCACAGAGCCTATTCTTGCTCTTAAGTAAGTCGTACTGTTTCCAAAATCTACATTAGATCTTAATAAATAATATTAATACATTCATTTGTGTGTAACAAGAGAGCTAGATGGATAAAGATGAAGATACCGGTTGAACTAATAAAAGCATTGTGCTAATATAGATTTTCTTAAGCTCAAGATAGCAGACTTCACATTATTCTAAGGTATTTATGAGGACTGGGGTTCATATTAATGAAGGGCTTGTGAAATGCTTAAGCAAGTGAATAATGAATGGATTATTACAAGCATAAGGCCTGTTGAACAATGTGTGTTAGAGTAACCAAAACATCAAAGAATCTTGTTAAATTCTGAAATAATTTTTTTCTCCTAAAGGGTCTAGTTTTCCTGCCTTTCTTCATGACATTCTGTGGAAGACAAAAATAGCCATGAATAGAAATAGAAGTCTGGGTTCTATAATATTTCTATCAGGTCATCATAGCTTATTTATTAGATCCCTAAAATGTCTGCAACACTTTTATGATCCAGCAAAGGTACTGCTCCAGGCAAAATTTTGATTCTGCAGAATTTTGAGGAAAAAATTGCAGAAAAATAGTCTAGAATGGGATTTGGAAACTGTGGCTTTCCAGAAGTTCTTGCACTCAGCTCCCATCAGTCCTAGCTAATACAGCCAAGGGTGAGGGATGGTGGGATCTGCAGTCCATTTGTTAATTTGTACTGTACATTAAAATAATGTGGGTGGCCAGTTAGATATATAGCATGAACAAAGATGTCAAAGGAAAGGGCTTTCTCCTGTGTTGCTCCCAAATTGTAGAATAAATTCCTTTGAGAATTATAATTGGTCCTTATTCTCTTAGCTTACAAAGAAATTTACATAAAAGTTTAGAGATCTTACCTTTCTGGACTATAGCTCCCAGAAAGGTAAGATAGCAGGAGAATTCTGGGAATTATAACCTAAAAAATAAAATTTCCAAGCTCTAGTTGAGATGCATTGCTTTCACTTCATCCTTTAATGTAAGTCTTTTCAGTGGGATATGTTTTAGTGAAAGATGTTCACTGCCTTCAGAAAAAAAATCATTGATATAATGAACTGAATCAGGGTGGTTTGTGCATTTCTGACCACACAGTGGAGCAAAGATCCTAGAGACATTAATGGAGTTGAGCAGTACGCTCATGGATCCCCCTTGGCAAATCTGGCATTCATGCATTGTGATTAAAAGTAGGAAAATAGAGTGAGGAAGATACTCAGTTGGTGGCAATGGAGGAGAATAGGCTCTTCATCTTAGAAATAAATCTTTCTTCCTCTACCTGTGGTAAAGTCATTAATTAAATAATCAAAAGTCTTGTAGCTGCAGCACCACTGATTTCAAATCCAGGGAAGTGGAAATGAGGGGAAACAAGAGGTAAGACAGAAAGATGGCAGAGAAGAGTAGGCTCCCTGCATTGCTCTTTTAAGGATTCCAAAGGCTGTGTTCATTGCCCTTTTAAAGTCCCTCCCAGGTTTAGTATCTTAGGGTTTTCTCTTGGTAACTAATAAAAGGAAGAGGGGGAAAAATAAAAATAGAACAGAGGGCCCTGGTCTGCAGAGTGCTGCTGGCCAGAAGCCCTTCTGTCTCGCATCATTCAGTCTGTGCTCTGGCTGTGGCATTAGCATTTTTCATTGACAGGGGAGGGTTTTTCCCCATGAACCCAAAATGCATAAATATTGCCATGGACCTGGACAATGATCAGGTCGGAGTGTCACAAAAAGGTCATGGAGCAGGTTGGACAACAAAACTGTGGGCATGGACCAGTAAAGGGGCTGCCCATATCCATCATTTGAATGATTTTCCCAAAGGCATGTCAGTCCATGCTACCCATTCCACCCAGGCAAGTTTCTTATGGGTGACCACACCGAGGGAGGCAAAGAAGGTTTCGACAAGGAACCAGGCCTTCTCGGTAGTGGCCTCCCATCTCTTTGCAATGAGCTTTCAATAGAGATCCAGCAGACCCCCTCCCAGCTTTAAAAACCAAACTTTTCAAAGATGTTTTTAGATATATTCTCCTCCTGCATTATTTACAGACACTGTGTCACCTGATTGTCATTGGTGAGTTTTATGTTGTATTTGGGCTAGTTTAACTAGTTTATTCGGGTTTAGTTTTGGGTGGGAAGGTTATTTTATAGTATTATTAACTGTCCAGAGTAGTGTGTCTTCAAGTCGGGCTGTATACAGATTACTGAAATAAAATAAAATAAATGTCTTTATGGTTTTGATGTTTAATACATTTTGAATTTATTTGTGTCAGGACTTGTGAAGAATTCTTCCTTCAGCCTCTGGAGCTGGTCTGGCAGGCTTTATGGGAGAAGAGATTGTTCCATTCGTGCTTGCACTTACAGAAGCTGCTTCCAAGGCCACAATTACAGTGCTGGATCTGGCTCACTGTGCCCTACCCAGGGAGATTTTTGGCAAACACAAGGCCTAGAACCCCTTGCCAAGAAAGGCTATATGGGCTTCCACTGTTGTCATTCTGCCAGCAAGCAATGACATTTTTATTCATACCAACTTAAACTGGTCTTCTGTTCAAAGTCTGGACTGGCTGAGAGCGGGCTTCGACTTCCAAGGTTGTGTTTTAAAATGTCGGTGTATCTAGCTCTTGATCTAGATCAATAATGTCATGTTTTTAATCCTCATCTGGGTGGAGAAGACAGCATGAATTCAGTTGTTTCTGAACTCATGGTTATTCCAAAGGACAGTAGTGTTAGGTTTAGTGTGGGTGATCACGGAACAAAGGGAAGGCTAATTGCCTTAGAGAGAGAACAAAGGAGTCGACAGCAAATGCCCGAGCCAGCGGAGCCTACTGGCAACGCCCTGAGGGCTCTTTTTGTTGACTTAGCATGATTACATAGTATGTTATGAGAGAAACAGATAGGATACTAGTTACCTAATCGTAACTAGGATTGGCTAAAATAACCCTTTGATCTTGTGCTCTACCTCTAAGCGAAAGGGCAGAAGAAGGGGCCACCCCGCCTGCTGGCAGCTGCCGCATCCTGCCAGGAGTGTATGCACGTCACTGAAACAGAATGCAGCTACAACCTTTAGGCAGGAGTTTCCCACAGTTTAGAACTAGTGGACAGGTAACATTACTCACCTTGTGTTTCCCAAAATGTCCCAGAAGGCCACTATTGCCCTCAAATTGCACCAGTCTGCTGATGAACAGAGTAATCATTTCCGCTTTTTGGTCTCAGGGCCTTGTTTAAAAAGGCGCAGGACATTTTCATCACTGTGAATTATGTCTGCTGAAACAAAAACCTACCACAATGGCTAATATCAGTAGATATGGGATAATCTTGTTTCAGCAGGGTTTTTTTCTCTATAAAATATTTTTTTAAAAAAATTTAAAATGTATACAACAAGTGGCTGAAATTCAGGGACATTGGTGATGGCATTCTGAAATATGTACTTTGTAAGTCTAGTTCTGTGTGAATTCTGCAACAAAACCTGACAAAATCTAGGTTTTGTTTTAAATCTGTTTTTCATTACAGACCTTCAGCACCTGCCAACCTAGCAGTTCGAAAGCATGCAAATGCGAGTAGATAAATAGGTACCACCTCGGTGGGAAGGTAACGGCGTTCCATGTCTAGTCGCGCTGGCCACGTGACCACGGAAACTGTCTTCGGACAAAACGCTGGCTCTATGGCTTGGAAACGGGGATGAGCACCGCGCCCTAGAGTCGGACACGACTGGACTAAATGTCAAGGGGAACCTTTTACCTTTACCTTCAGCACCTTTTTTATGGGAAAAGCAAGAAATCAACTAACAAAATAAATGCACAAAACAGAATTGTTTAAAAGAAATAAAATAATAAATACAGTCATCTGTGGGTGGATCTTGTAGATGACGCTAATTCATTCTATCTGGTTGGGTGTGCACTTCCATGAATTGCCACTTGATAAATTGTTGCCTCCAATTATCAGTTATTATCTTGTTTGATTACACTACAGTAGTACATGGGTTATCAAATTATTAACCAGAGAGTAATTCTTCTGAGGCTAGAAAAACAAGCTAAGAAAAACATGAGCAATTTAACTGGAGATAGATAATGCATGTTGGAGGTGGGAGAGAAAATGTTCAAAATAGCCGATAAGTAAAGGGTGAAAGAAAATCTTGTTTGACGGATTTTTCAGTGTAACTATGGTCAAGGGTAAGAGACATCAAAAGCCAAGAGAGGGGAAGGTTGGAGGAGAGAATTCAATATGATAATGCGTTATTGCAATTTAAATTCTATTCAGATATTGTGAAGAAAGAAAAAAGGAATTGGGTAATGGAAAGCTCTGCTGAATACATGAGTCTTAAGGGTCATTGCAAGGATAAGAAATAGAGGAAACAGTGTTTGTAGTTTGGCATAAAGTATGGCACTAGAAAAAGGGAGGGAATGAGCATGGTGCGGCCTTAAAGGTATGATCGCCACATATCCCACTTGGCTCAATTTTATCCAGATTGCAGCTATGCTACTTGATACAATTTATAGCCGTAAATGGTTCAGATTCTCTATTTTCAAAGGAGCAGTTCCTGTTAGAAGCCAAGGTATGAGGCAAAACACAGTCATTTTTATGCCCATTTTGTGAGAAACAAACTAGTTACTCTTAGTCAATGAGTGAAGGGTTTTTGAAAAGGTATGGTGGGGTGTAGCAACCACCTTGAGGGGAATTGTAAGGGCCACAGGTCTCAGCTTATGAACTTGTGTGTGGTATGTATGGGATCTGAGGAAAACTGAGCCTTTCATTTGCCAACTACAGGGCAATTTTAAATGATTTCATTGCAGTGAAAAATTGTATTTGTCCCATTGTTGAAAGTCCAAAAACTGAATCCTACAAATGTGTGAATATTAAGAGAATTGAGATAAATGTGATTAGGGTGTTTTTCTAATTTCAGATGTTAGAAAAACCTTTGCTTAGCAGAAGACATAAATTTAGCCTAACTCCATGTTGATACGCAAATAAGTCTTTCTTTGCATTTCTGCAGCATATAGCTGATTATCATGCTCAGCAAAAAATGCCAAGCGGTTGGAAACAGGAATAGAAGAGAGTTTAAAAAAGGGAGGAGACCTATGAAAAGTTTCAGAGGCAAGTGCAAGTACACTTAGCTAAATGTGAGATGAGAAGGATTTTGAGGAAAGAGGTGTGTGATACAGTCAAAAGTCAGTAGAGAATCAATGTCCTGTACTTTTTATTCTGAACCAGCTGCAGCTGCCGAACTATCTTCAAAGCCATCCCACGTAACTCCCATTACAGCAGGCTAATAGAGATATAACCAAGGCCTACACAGACATGCTAACAAGGGGATCAACAAAGTTGCATTTTGACATATATCAGTCTTCATCATCTCTCAGCAATTAATCAATCTCTCTGGCATGAAGGGCAAGAGAACTGTTGTGGAGAGAGGGACGTTGTGTGCATTATTTAATATATACAAACCCCTCAACAAACCATTAATTTTTAAAATAAGAGAAGGTGAAGCTGTACAATCTTGTTGAAAAAGAAACTAAAACTGAAAAGGCACTGGCTACCATTCAGGATAGGGCTAGACATCCCTGGGTCTATTTATGAACTTAAAGGCACTGGACTTTGTGAGATTGAAACCATGGGAGGTGATCTCCAAACACCTCGCTCCAGGACTGGATGATTGAACAGACTCGGATATTCCTTGGTTTCTGGTGCTGGTTAAAGACTGAAGCAGCAGGCTGGTTTTCCCTAGGTGCAGCAAGAGCACATAATCCCCCTGAGTAGCTGTTGAGGCCTACATATGTAAATAAACCCAAACATCTGTAGTACTGATGCTTAGCCGTTCTTCTTGCGGTGCAGCGGCAAGGGCAATTGAATTCCTCAGTGATTGTTTGTGACACTCTGCCATTACAGCAATTTAGCGTCACGGCGCAGGTGGTTGAGGCAAACTGATCATAGCAGCTGCAGAGACATCTCATCAAGTAGTGCTGAGAAGAACATAAATCCCACTTCAAGGCAGCTTTTATTGCCTTACTTATTTAGGCATTATACACAGTGGCAAGATTGTGCCCGCCCACTCCTCCCCCATATTCCTTCCTTGTATCACCTTGAAACAAGCATTATGATTTTGTTCAGTTTGTTACAGAACTAAACAAAAAACAAAAAACAAGAGGAACATGTGCTGTTACCTATGCATGCAACAGTCTTCCCGTTCAAGACAACGTTGTCTACTTTGGATGGCTGTGAACTGTAGCATGTCACTTTCATCTCTTTGGTCACTGTCGGCTGCTCAGATCTCCTAGCTCTTCTTTGCATCCATTCATTCCCTTGGATGTTGTGCCTTCTTCAAACAACCAGGAGCACTTTGATATTTTCTCCGTTGTGCTGAACATCCTCACTCAAAATTCCTGCGCAGCCCTAGCCGCTTAGCATACCTGCAGTGGGCAAAAAGGGTTGTGTCAAGCCAAACCTTGAAGATATCAAAGAAACAAGTCTAACGGGTGTGACAGTAAACAGTAAATGATGTGCAGGCATTAGGAATGAGTTGTCCACACAGTATTAGGAAGCCTGTAAGGAGACTGGGGGTTAGGAAATACGAAAATGGAGATGTGTATTTGCATTTGGAAAATGACAACATGAACGCATGGCAGGACAAGCCTGCATAATTAGTAAGCATTGACTGAATAGGAAGCTTAAAAATGGAGGGGGTTATCTAGCTCTTGCTGAGAAGCTGTGTATGGTAGATGGGCTTGATTGACTTGGTGCATCACAAGACCAGCCATTGTGATATAATGGTTACAGTGTTGGACTTCAACTTTGGGAGATCCAGTTTCTAGTAGGAATGGGGAAGAATTTCATTTTCATTCTCTCAGAAAAAGAATTTTCTAAATGGACAGCTTTCTTCATATTCAAGATGGGAAGAACTTAAGAGCAGAAAGATTCCACGGCGAAAGAAACCAAAACTGGGAGATTTGTCTATCAGAGGTTGCTTCAAATGCTCTGTGGCGTCCACCCAGGTCATGAATATTAATGTGCTATCTGCATGGACCAATGAGAGTGCTGAAGAGGCGGAGTCATGAGATATAAGAGTCTCTGCAGGGAGATGGGAGATTAGAGGGAGATTGGGAGTTTTAGATTTGAGGATTGGTGGTTTTGGAGTTTGGGGTGGAGAGAGAGGGAGTTGGTGGTTGAGCGTGGATGAAGTAGGATGTTTTGTTAAGAGTTAATGACATTGATTGTACCTCCATCACCTGTAATAATAAACAACTTCTATTTGGTTCTTTTTAAAATGACACATTGCCTGGACCTCTATTATTAATAATACATAATGTTGATGTAATCAACTGGTGGCAGTGACACAACACGTAGCTTGTGCCCCTCTGCTTGGTGAAACAACCAAGGGACAGGCGGGAACGTGACATGCTCACTCTCCAAAAAGAGTACTAAACGGACAGATGGTTCCACCCCTATGTTCACATGCTCACTCTGCTGTGAAGTTCACTGGGTGGCCTTGAGGCCAGTCATTCTCAACCTAACCTACCTCATTCAGTTTTTGCAAGGAGGAACCATACACACCACCACGAACAAGAAACTGACAACAATAAATCAGATATGTAAGTCCACCCAAAGGGAGAAAAAAGAACACATTCAGCCTGGCCCAAAGAACTAAATCTGCATGTAGCTATGGGTGAATACTTGTTTTCTGAAGAGATGGATAAGGTAGTTAGTTTTAGAATACAGGCCTGAATCCAATTATTAGTTCTACTTGGGGTAGACCCATTGAATCAATTGGACTTTGATAAATCACCATTTTTGTAAGCCTCACTGGGTCTGCACCTGCTGAGACCAGCAGTTGGATTTATACAATAGTATTTGGAAGATGTATCCACTGGGAAGAGGAACAGCATGTAATCTCTAATCTCCCAAACAGGCTGGTTACTTCAAAGTTGACCACACCACTCAAAAGATGGATGCTCCAATGTGATCCAGTTATTCTTTGCTGTGGGCACAAACCTAAGTGCATTTTTTTTCACACTGTGCAGAGAAATGTAGGAAACTGACAAAGTCAGAAAAAAGAAGAAGAAAAAAGGAAAGAAAGAAAATGTATGTCCACACACTCCTCCCCAAAGAAATTAACTGATATTGTTTAACTCAACACAACACTTAGGATATAGTTAGATTTAATTCTTGCTATCCCCCCACCCCAGGGTTCCCAATGTAGTGTAGTGAGTAGACTAATATACTAGACCTCAGGAGAGATCACTGGGGGTATGGAACTGGTAAAGCCACTCCTTAAATAACTCACTTACCTTAAAAAACTTGCCTGTTCATTCCGGCCTCCTAGCCTTCTCTACTGCCCCAGAAGGCTGGCAGAAGCTGGGTGAAAAGCAACAGGACATAGCTCACCCTGTCGCACGGATTCAAACTGCAGTGCTGATCTTCTGATGGACAAGCCCAGTCGCTCAGCGGTTTAACCCGGAGTGCCACAGTCTATGTTGCTGCTATGTGCAACCTGTGCGGGCGTGTCCCCCCCCCACCGCACCTGACCGGGCATCAATTCCAGCCTCCTTGGGCCATGTTAGCCCCAAATCCTGCATCCCTCTCCAGCTGCCTTGGGCTTGCCTGCTGCTGATTCTGTGCCAAGAATCAGGCCAAGGGCCTTCCAAATCTTGACTGCTGGGTGAAGTTGGCTCATCGGGCCAAGTTCTTTCCGGTCTGCCTGCCTGCCTGCTTATTCAAAGGGCTACATTAGTGCTTCATTCGGGCTTCATTCCTAATTCCTGGCTGTTCATTCCAGCTTCCTACTGCCTCAGGTAGGCAGAACCTGGAACAAACTACGGGAGCTCAGCTCACCCCGTTGCATGGATTCGATCTTCCGCTCGAGAAGCCCAGCGGCCCCATGGATTAACCACCATTACGTTAGTAGCACCACCCTATTCATCTGTTGTTGCTGTTGTTGTGCAACCTCAGTTGCCTCCTGGGGGTAAACGTAACTATGCAGGCAAATGTGATGTTCCCAAAGAAGGCAACAGTCTGCTTTCAAGCCTGTCTGGGCATCCAAGCACCAACCAGACCTGTCTCAAGCCCCCCCCCAAGCCTCTCCGGGCGTCCCCTGTGCCAAAGAGGGCCTGTCTCAGGCCCACCCAAAACTGGCAGACTGTTCATTCCAGCTTCCTAGCTATTCTACAGCCTCAGTAGGTAGGCAGAACTTGGAACAAACTACGGGACCTCAGCTCACCAGCAGCCCCGTGGATTAACCACCGTTACGTTAGTAGCACCTTGGACCCTATTCATCTGCTGTTGTTGCTGCAGTTGTGCAACCTCAGTTGCCTCCTGGGAGCAAACTGAACTACCTTTGCGCTGAAGAAGACAAGAGTCTTCTTTCCTTTTGCTTCCTTCCTTTTGCCTCTTCCTTTTCCTTTGCCCCCCCCCCCCAAGCCTGTCTGGGCATCCCCGTGCCAAGAGAGCCGGGCTCTGCCCCACCCAATGCCTGTCCGGCCGTCCCATGCCAACACGGTGCTCCAAAGTCCACTCGGGCTACTGCCTGAGTAGGTTGGCAGAATCTGGGACAAGCCACGGGAGCTCGCGGATTCAAACTGCTGTGCTGACCTTCCGATCAACAAGCCTAGTGGCTCAGCAGCAGTTTAACTCAGTAGGTAGGCAGAAGCAGGAACAAGGGACAAGAGCACAGGTCACCCCATTGCATGGATTCGAACTGCTGATCTTCTGCTCGAGAAGCCCAGTGGCCACCCTGATTAACCGTCGTTAGTAGCACCTTGCGGTTGGACCCTATTCTCCTGCTGTTGCTGCTGCTTTGACAACCTCAGTTGCCTCCTGGGGACAAACTTAAGTAACTTTGCAGGCAAATGTGATCTTGCAGAAGAAGACCAGAGTCTTCTGCGGCTGCCTTTTGCCTCAGTGCCCCGATGGGGCCAAAAAGCCTGTTTTCCGGCTGCGAACTTCCTCAGTGCCTGATGGGGCAAAAAGTCAACGACGTTGCTGGCCATTTGAACAATTTCCTAATCCTTCAGCTCCTTCCACTTGGGCTACATTCCAAAAGGTCTGTCTGCTCTGCCCCACCCAAAGCCTGTCCGGGCGTGGCCCCATTGCCCCATCGCCTGGCTTCAGACGGCAGAGCTCGTCTGGTTTTCAACCTGTGCCAAGGGGGTCGGCCTGTCTAAGCCGCCCCAAACCTCCGAGGGCTATCTTTATCATATCCGGGCGGTCTCAGCAGCCAAGTTGCAAGCAATCCCCAGCTTTCTAGTTCTAAATGAACATCTTTGTCGCCCCATCGCCCGGCTTCAGATTGCAGAGCTGATCTGTTTCTGACAGCCCCGGGGCCCCGTGGATTAACCGCTTTTAGTTGCACTGACCCTGTTCACCTGATGGTGCTGCTGGTGCTGTTGGAAGTTGCAAGCAACCTCAGTTGCCTCCTGGGGGCAAAAACCTTTCCTTTGCAGGCAAATCTGATGTTGCTGAAGAAGACCAGAGTCTGTTCTGCTGCCTTTTGCCTCAGTGCCCCGATGCGGCCCAAAAACCTGCTTTCCAGCTGCCAACTACCTCAGTGCCTGATGGGGCCAAAAGAGCCTCCTTTCTTGCTGCCATGTGCCTGAGTGCCTGATGGGGCAACACACTCTACGTTGATATTGCCATGTGCCTTAGTGCCCGATGGGGCCACACACCCTACTTTGTTGCTGCCGACTTACCTCAGTGCCCCAATGGGGCCCCAAAGCCTGATTTCCAGGTGCCATGTGCCTCAGTGCCTGATGGGGCCACACACTCTACTTTGCTGCTGCCATGTGCCTGAGTGCCCGATGGGGCAACACACTCTACTTTGCTGCTGCCATGTGACTGAGTGCCCCATGGGGCAACACACTCTACTTTGCTGCTGCCAACTTACCTCAGTGCCCCGATGGGGCCCCAAAGCCTGCTTTCCAGCTGCCAAGTACCTCAGTTCCCGACGGACCGCCGTTACTAGTACCTTACCACAGAGGTGCTTCCTATTTATCCACTTGCAGTTACATGCTTTCAAACGGGTTCTGGCTCAGCACCCCAACCCGACCTGACCCGACCTGTCCAGGCATGGAAGCATCAACCAGGCCGGTCCCAGCCCCACCCAAAGCCTGTCCAGGTGTCGCCCCATCGCATGGCTTGAGATTGCAGAGTTTATCTTGTGCCAACAACCACCACCATCCCTTTTCTTCATCAATAACAAAACAAACAACACCATCACACGGCTTCAGACTGCAGAGCTGATCATCTGGTTTTCCAAAGCTGTCCTCCTGGCTTCCCCGTGCCAAGAGGGCTGGGCCGACCCAAGCCCTTCCTGATAGTCAAAAACAGCATATTTGACTAAATAATTAATTCTTTCTGGAGGCTTGTGTTTCATATGCCACCTTGATGGCAAACACCACCCTCTTGCTCATCGATGTTGAAGATTTCTGCCACTACACACCCAATGGGCAAAGCCTACTTTGCTGCCAATTGCCTCGGTGCCGGATGCCTATTAAGACATGTTTTCCTGCCTACTTTGGAGCCAACTACCTCAGTGCCTGATGTGGCAACACACTCTACATTGCTGCTGCCCACTACCGCAGTGCCCGGTGGGGCAACACACTCTGCTTTCAATCCCATGCCAACTCAGTAGGTAGGCAGAAGTTGGAACAAACTACCCAAATGAATTAGCTCAGCTCACCAGCGGCCCTGCGGATTAACCGCTGTAGTAGCAGCACGGCCGGGCTCTGCCCCACCCAAAGCCTGTCTGCGCGTCACCCAAACGTGCCAAGAGGGCCATCTAACCCTCTTGGCTGGCACACCCAGAGCCGGTCCTGGCACCCCCGAACAAGCGAAGAGGGCCGTCCAGCTCTCTTGGCAGACCCAGACTGAGCAGTAAGAAAAATGAATAAATAGTTGCTCTTGTACAACTAAAGTGTACAAGAGCAAAGTGTTGGGTGATGTCCATAATGTGCCAAGACAGAGAGCTGTCTGGCCATGTTGGCACACCCAAAGCCGGGCTCTGCCCCATCCAAGCCTGTCCAGGCGTCACCCCATTGCCCCATCGCATGGCTTCAGATTGCAGACCTGATCTGGTTTTTCAACCCGTGCCAAGAGAGCCGGCCAGTCCAAGCCCCCCAAAACCTCTGAGGGCTATCTTTGTTGTCAACACACAGTTGGCAACACTTTGCCAACACTTTGTTGGCAACACAGTCTACGTTGCTGCTGCCAACTTCCTCATGTGGCGAGCATGACTAGACACGGAACGCCGACGCCATTAGTAGTACCTTCCCAATGAGGTGGAGCAAATCATCTGATGGTGTTATTGTTGCTGCTAATAAGTGTTGCTTGCCTCCTTTTGTTTTCGAAAACAAACAACACACCTCCACGGCCACCTTTTGCTAATCCCCAACCAGGCCTGTCCCTGCCCCACCCAAAGCCTGTCCAGGCGTCCCTGTGCCAAGAGGGTCGGGCTGAGCCCCACCCAAGCCTGTCCAGGCATCACCCCATCGCCACATCGCACGGCTTCAGTTTGCGGTCCTGATTGGGCTCCAAAAGCCCTGCGGCCCCATGGATTAACCGCCGTTAGATTAACCGATGGGGCCCAAAAGCCTGCTTTCTGGCTGCCAACTACCTCAGTGCCCGATGGGGCCAAAAGAGCCTGCTTTCCTGCTGCCATGTGCTTCAGTGCCCGATGGGGCAGCACACGCCACTTTGCTGCTGCCCACTACCTCAGTGCCTGATGGGGCAAGACACAGTACTTTGCTTCTGCCCACTACCTCAGTGCCCGATGGGGCCAAAAGAGCCTGTTTTCCTGCTGCCAACTTCCTCAGTGCCCGATGGAGCCAAAAAGCCTGCTGTGCTGCCAAATACCTCCTTGCCTCCAGTCCTCCTGTCCTGAGGGCAAACTCTACTTCACTGGCAAATGTAATGTGCTGAGCTGAAGACAAACTGAATGCCTCATGCATGCCTCTGCCAAAGGGATGTCTCATTCTGCTGGGGTTAAATATAACTCCCTCAATGCCATGGGCTTCTGTGTAAACTCTCCTGGGGGGACCCAATTTGTGGGTGAATAACTCGGAGTTCTGATATCCAATCTTCACCAAAGTTGGCAGGCATGTTGGGGAAAGACATAGGAAGCTCTGTTGTGATTCTGGATTCTCTAAGTACCTGGGGGGAGCTTTCCTGGGGTGTCCTCTTTGTGACTATATAACTTGGGAGTCCGTGATCCAATGTTCACCAAACTTTCAGGAGTTGTAGAAATGCGTCTGAGGAAGATTTTCTGCACATTTGGTGTCTCTAGGTCATCGGGGGGCCAGTGTTATAGCTGTTTAAAGTGCAGATGAATCGACAGATCGAGCTGTTGATTCGTCGAAGAATATTCGTATATTCGTATTCATTGATCCGTTAACCTTGACAAATAACGGATCAAAACGAATCGCCATTTTTTTTATTTGTCCCCATCTCTAGTGCTGTCATCTGCCCAGCACGTCTTCTGCCGCCCAATTGTAGGAATACCCCCAAAGCTTGCTGCCTGGGAGAATCCCTTAAATCCCACCTCCCTTTAAATGACTTGTGTCTCTCAATTCAGGGAGGTGGGCTGTCTGGCACCCTCCTTGGGTGCCCCTGAAACTTGCTTCCCTCTCTTACTTTTGCACTACCCGCCACAGGAAAGGGGCTACTTGTATGCCCCATGCCCACCACCACTGCCGAAAATGTCGGCCCTAAGGCCCCCTTATAGGTCCTGTAAAAATATATCCAGGCCCTGGTCTGATAAATGCACACCATCTGGTCTAAATAGCTCGGGCTGGCTCACATGTATCTCAGGATGTTTCACCACTGACCCCAGGCCAGCCTTCACGGCTCTACCCAATTCTCGATTAACTCCGCGCCTTGCACGGTCAATGCATCTGGGGTCACACTCAGCCTGCCATATCCTCCTGGGTATTATGTCCGACCAGATAATCCAGGTCTCCAGAAACTCTGTCTTAAAGGCTCTTAGATCCTCGATCACCTGCAAAATAAGTGACTTGTCAACCTCAGGGTCAAGTCGTTACTTCCTAGGTGAATCACCATAACTCCAGGGGGTACTTCCGAGGCACCCTGAGATGCCAGTTCCTTGAACCCGTCCCAGAGCATACCTCTCTGTCCCCTCCACTCGAGCGCAGCACAAGCACCAAGGCCCAAGTTGCAACCCCATCCAGATCTGGAAGCAAACTTGGCCGTCCAAAATATGAACTATGTCCAACCAGTAGAACTCGCATCCGGATCAACAGGACCACTGAACCTGCAAGAAAAGAAACAAACAGCAGCCCCTACTGCGGAAGAGAGTGAACATAAGACTGAAACCTTTGCGAGGACCATCTCCCGACCTTCTTGATTTGTTCCTCTCCGTAACCCAATGCTGCTGCTGTACACGCAGTGCCTATACGGAAGGAATGGGTACCGAACTTCCAACCTGTTATGCCCGCTGCTTGCAGCGCTCGTGAGGTAACAGCCCAAAACTGGTAACGTGTCAAGGGAGATCCATCTTTGTGAGCAAACACCCAAGGGCTATTCCCCGAGCCCTCAAGAATGCCTGAAGGGCCCTAACAGGGCACAGCTCAACTACAGAACACCTACCCAGTGATAAAACCTGTCCCTTACCCAATTGATCAGTCTTGGATTTTCACAGATGGATCAAGACTCGGTCTTCAGAGACCACTGCATCATCCACCTGCAAAGCCGTTTTGGACTTATCCTCCCTAGATGCAGCAACCAACTCACTAACTCGGAATGCGCCAAAAAATGCATTTAGTGTCGCCGCTTTAAATAACAAGACCTCATACTGGTCCTTGCAAACTTCCTCCCATTTATCGCCTAATTGGATTAAAACGTTTCGTGATATTGGGGTACGCTTATCTGCCACTCTACCTCTCTCCTTGCTCCACCCTTCTATCATCTTACTGATGCGAAAATCCTTTGTCAGATCACTGTACCCTTGTGCCTTGGCATAAAAAGCCAACACTGACATTCGCCCTTGTATCGTACTGGGCGCCAATCCCTTATAATGCAGGCGCACCCCAAACTGTTGGAGATGTTCCACTGTGATGGGCCATGGCCTCCCTAGTCCTTCACCTGTGCAAACTCCTCACATGCTGCTGCGTAATGTCGCCTGGTGCTGGGTGCCACAGCTAAACTGATGGCCCTGTTAGCCTCGACCTGCCAAGGCTCCATACCTCCAATGGAAGAACCTCTGGCTGCACCTGAGTGCCCAGCACCAACACCTTGAACCGATCGATCTGTTGGCGAGATAGGGCATCAGCCAAAACGTTCTCTACTCCTGGCACGTGCTGTGCCTGGAAGACAATATTATAATGCAGGCAACACAGGGTAAAGGCCCGGACCAAATTCATCACCCTCTCGGATTTGGATGACATGGAATTGATGACATGTACTACCGCAAGGTTGTCACACCAAAATGTGACTGAGGAGTTAGCCCAAATGTAGGCTCATAACCATAATGCTCCCACTATCGGGAATAACTCCAAGAATGTAAGGTCTCTAGTGATTCCTGAATTCCTCCACTCTCAGGCCACACCCCTGTGCACCACCTTCCTCTAAAGTAGATGCCATAACCTAAAGAACCCGCAGAATCTGAATGAACCTGGAATTCTGACCCTAGTCTAACCTCATTCCTCCAAAATGAGACACCATTAAAGTTGCTCAAAAATTTTAGCTACACCCTCAAGTCTTCCCTCATCCCAGCGGACAGCTTCCACCAGTGATGGGGTTTCTTGAGACCCCTCATGGCATCACATAAGCACCTCAAAAAAGCCCTATCTGGTGCAACTACCTTGCAAGCGAAATTGAGGTGACCCACCACCTCCTGCAGTTCCTTAAGCATCACTCTGGTGCACCTTAGCATTGAACTTACTCTTTGCCTCAGGTCATTCAACTTCTCCTCCAGCAGTCTACTATACTGCTGAATGGTATCTAATTCCACCCCTAAGTATATCAGTGTCGTGCACGGTCCCTCTGTTTTCTCCTTAGTCAGGGGAACTCCTAGTTCCCTTGCTAAATCTTGGAAGGTCTGCTGTATGCGCCTACATTGCGCCGTCCCACTTTTCCCACAGAACAAATACTCATCCAAATAGTACACTACATATGGAAGCCCCACCCTGCTCTTGAGTACCCATTCCAAAATGAACTGAAGCGCTCAAAAGCTGCACAAGAAATGGAGCATCCCATAGGCAATGCCCTATCCATGTAGTAAAACCCCTCAAAAACAAAACCCAGGAGCTCGCAATCCTCCGGATGCACCAGCAACAGACAAAATGCCGATTGTATGTTGCATTTTGCCATCTCGGCGCCATGTCCACATGCTTTGACCATGCGCACCGCCACATCAAATGACGTGTACTTCACTGTACAGAGCTCTTGTGGAATCCTATCATTTACCGATTCACCTGCTGGGTAAGACAAGTAGTGAATCAACCTAAATTTCCCCAGTGCCTTCTTAGGCACAATCCCCAGCGGCAAAACCCTCAACCTTGGCACTGGCGGGTCTCTGAATGGACCCACAACTCACCCCGCTACTACTTCCTTCCTATTTTTTTCCCGAACTACTGTTTCCATACCCCAAATAGATTTCAAATTTCCTGTCATGGTTGGTTCCTTTCCCCTTGAACTGGGATCCTAAAACCAAATTGAAACCCTTCACTCAAATAAACAGCAGCTGCCCTGTCAGGATAAGCTTTTAGCCAGTTATCCAGAACCTCTATCCTAATTGGACTGTGGCCCTTTTGCAGCATTAGCCACCCCTGGAGGTGGCTTCCTGCCCCCCCAGCAGCACCTGACGTTCCCTTAAAGCAGTTGACCGATCCATGAGGTGCTCCGCAAATGGAACCCTGATGCTTGAATCTGCAGGGTTTTCTGCTACACGACCCTTTTGCATTAAATTCCCAGCAGACCAGGCAGGGTTGAACCACCTGGCCTGCTAATGCGCGGAGATAGTTAGCTACATTTGCCTTCTGTATCAGATGACCACTATCAAAACGATCCCCAAGGTTGGGCTTTAAAGGGGTCATCAACTGCAGCCAGAGGCCATGGTGCTCCACATCCCAGTGCATGTTGGGGTTGATCGCCGCCCTTATACGGAACCCCTCATCATAGAGCAACCACATGTGCCACATGTTATCCCTTATACAGTCCATGTACTGTATAAGGGATAACACCCGACCAGGCTGCACTTTCACTATGGTCCCCGCGTAAATAAAAAATCCTTGCAGCCAATTAGCCCAGCACCTCTCCTTCTTCCTTCTAAAGTTCTCCTTCTCCATGTCCTCTTTCTTATCTATTTTCTTTTCCTCAATCTCTCAGTTCAAGAGCTCGAAAACATCAACATACTTTCCCCCTCCAAATTTTCTCAACTGTAGCCAGCAACAAGTGGTTGCCCAGAGGCAAGGACTGGTCACCATAAGGGAGAGCATTGAGAGGTACAGAGTTGTACCCTGTATTTGGAATCAAGGGCAAAGAAACAGCCCTCACTCCTTCCAAATAACCAGGACTCTGGCTGGGCAGGTGCCATTGCGGGTAAGGCACCGTCCATGGCTTCAAAGCCGGTCCAAGCCCCGCCGCAGGTGACACTGCCCCGCCCATGACAGAAGATTGTTGCAGCCTCACTATACTTGGTGGAGGAGAGTTTACAGCCCCCCAAGGCCATAAATCATCACTCTGTGTTATGTGTGTTGTGGGTGTTGACTCACCTGGATTGAGCGCCGCTACCACCATTCTCTGCCTATTGTCTGCTACAACGGTCTCTCCCCTCAATTGGTTCTGCTCCGCTGCTACCGAGCCAGCCATCTCACGGTCCTCACCGCTTGCTTCCTCCATTTGGGACGCTCCTGCTCCTTGCCCTGTTGCTCCTTCTATAACTCCCTGGGAACAAACATCTCTTTGAGAATCTAGGACAACAATTGATGGGGATGCTCCAGAAGAACCAGGGCGCTCACTTTCCAAGATGGCAATGCATGCCAGCATTATGTCCCCTAGCTGTTTCAATTCAACCATCTTGCGCGCTTTGGAGTCCCTCTGAGACCTCCTAGGCATTGCCGTCCCTTCTTTTTGCTCAGCAAGGGCCCTCTCCTGCTCTAAAGCACTCGGTTTTGACAAAATAGCCCCATAATCCAGCCATTGCTTGTCCTCAGAGGAGGAAACAGTTGACGGTGATCTGGCTGGGGCCTTCCTCTTTGCAGGCTGCTTGCCCTTTTTTACTTCCTTGACCCTTTTTAGGCCCCATTGCAGTTGTATATATATATATATATATAACTGCAATGTTATATATATATAACTGTGTGTATACACACACACACACACACACACTATATTACCCAAATAATTATGTGGACTTTTACAGACCCTTATACACATGCCTATGTATATGCACCCTAAACTGGCGCCACTATAATTTTTTTTATCCAACATTTTCTCCCACGCTACTTTCTCCCCCACTCTCTACCTTACTCTCTCTCCTCTGTTTTTTTTAATGAATATGGGATAGATCCCTAGCCCCTTGATGTGGGCTGCCCCCCCCAACACAGGGTATCACCAAACGTCTTCTTCTCTCTCCCTATTCCGTTTTTTTAAAAATTAATCTAACATTAATAAAACGCCCCTGAATGGGTCTGCACTCTCCCAAAAAATGCCCCCGATCGTTCTTCCAAACAGCTGACCCCCTTTCCAATCCTCCTGTAATCCCCCCAATCGCTACTCCAAACTGCAGGGGCGAGCTGTTGCTCAGCCCCAACTTTGGCCCTCCACGTGGCCAAATGCGAAACTAGCCGTCTGTGATTGCACAACCTCTCCCTATGCGAGCAACAGCAAAAAAGGGGCCGAGGTAAGGAGGCTCAGCCTTAAGAAGGCTAGCTCGCTCTCCCCCCTCTCTTGGCGCTGACGTGACCAGCCTGTGCTCGCCATTCCAAGCAGGCAGGCAAAGAATTTCCGCTTCAGCATCTCCACGCCTTGCGGAGCAGCCGCCTGGCCCTTATTACATAGAAAAATCAATCTATAGGAGGGTGTGTGTGTTTTGCAGAAGACCAATGAATAGATTTGAGAAAGCAGTGGAAGAATCTTTACATGTTGTTGGTAACTGAAAAATTAGAAATTGGAGATTTTAGCAATACATTACTAAAGGTAGAAATAATAAACCTGTAAGTTTGCCTCTGTACTTTATTTTGATGAATAAAAGGTGAGCACAACAGGAAGTATTCATTCAGCTTCCCTGTGATCACCACAGTTACATTTATCTGCAAATGTATTCAAGCAAGAGATTCCATGCACTTATTAGACTTGTACTCCTTATGGAAGCTGTACTTCTTGAGTTAGTTACATGAGGGAAGGCTTGCCTGGGGTTGGAAACTGAAACTGAAACAGAGGCAGAACAAAACAAACAAACAAACAACAACAACAACAAAATACCCACCAAACAGAAGATTGGATTTTCAGGTACTTCTCCTCTAAAGAAATCTTTTGCACGGGATGAGTAAGGGTGTACTTCCCTTCCTCATCCACTTGGCATACCAAACCTTCCTATGTTATCTCTGCATGTCTCTAAAATGATGGAATGCCCAAATTCAACAGACTGATGTGTTAAAACTAATACACATTGGACTTTATTAGAGGGTAGATCAGCCATTAGGGATTCCCCCCCCCCCCCAAGAGAACATTAATGCACATCGTGACAAGACAAGAATCAATGGAAAAGACAATAATGCAGGAGAAAGTTCAAGGCAGCAGGAAAAGAAGACACCCACGTATGAGATGGATTGCCTTTCCTGGCTTATAAAAGCTGCCAGAAAGGGACTGGTTGAGTGGATAGGAAGAGTGGTGAATGCCTCCTGCAACAGGGTAGGATCCCAGCATGCTTAAAGGAGGCAATAGTAAGACATTGTTGAAAAAGCCCCCCTGGATCCCACAATATTCAATAATTACTGACCAGTCTCTAATATTCTGATTGGTTCAAAATTGGGAAAGGAGTACGACAAGGCTGTATATTGTCTCCATGCTTATTTAACTTATATGCAGAATACATCATGCGAAAGGCTGGACTGGATAAATCCCAAAACGGAATTAAGATTGCCAGAAGAAATATCAACAACCTCAGATATGCAGATGACACCACTCTGATGGCAGAAAGTGAGGAGGAATTAAAGAACCTCTTAATGAGGGTGAAAGAGGAGAGCGCCAAAAATGGTCTGAAGCTCAACATCAAAAAAACGAAGATCATGGCCACTGGCCCCATCACCTCCTGGCAAATAGAAGGGGAAGATATGGAGGCAGTGACAGAGTTTACTTTGTTGGGCTCCATGATCACTGCAGATGGTGACAGCAGCCATGAAATTAAAAGACGCCTGCTTCTTGGGAGGAAAGCGATGACAAACCTAGACAGCATCTTAAAAAGCAGAGACATCACCTTGCCGACAAAGGTCCGCATAGTCAAAGCTATGCTTTTTCCAGTAGCGATGTATGGAAGTGAGAGCTGGACCATAAAGAAGGCTGACCACCGAAGAATTGATGCTTTTGAATTGTGGTGATGGAGGAGGCTCTTGAGAGTCCCCTGGACTGCAAGGAGAACAAACCTATCCATTCTGAAGGAAATCAACCCTGAGTGCTCACTGGAAGGACAGATCCTGAAGCTGAGGCTCCAATACTTTGGCCATCTCATGAGAAGAGAAGACTCCCTGGAAAAGACCCTGATGTTGGGAAAGTGTGAAGGCAAGAGGAGAAGGGGACGACAGAGGACGAGATGGTTGGACAGTGTCATCGAAGCTAACAACATGAATTTGACCAAACTCCGGGAGGCAGTGGAAGACAGGAGGGCCTGGCGTGCTCTGGTCCATGGGGTTACGAAGAGTCGAACATGACTTAATGACTAAACAACAACAACTCCTCTGATATTCTGTTCTTGGACAAGGTGCTGGAGTAGGGTGTGGCTTCTCAGCTTCACAGGTTCCTGGATGAAAAAGATTCTCTAGATCCATTTCAATCTGGCTTCAGGACTGGTTGTGGGACAGAGACTGCTCTGGTCACCTTGGTGGATGACCTATGCTGGAAACGGACAAGGGGAGAGTGTCCCTCTTGGTTCTGCTAGACCTTCCAGTGGCTTTCGATACCATCGGCCATGATATATTTCTGTCCTGTCTCTCTGGGATGGGACTTGGAAGTACTGTTCTATGGTGGCTCTGGTCCTTCCTGGATGAAAGAATGCAGAAGGTGGTGCTGGGAAAATCCTGTTCAACACCCTGGGTGCTGGCCTGCAGGGTCCCTCAGGGTTCTGTTTTGTCTCCTGTGTTATTTAACATCTACGTGGAACTGCTGGGAGAAGTTCTCTGCAGTTTTGGGGTTCAGTGTCAACAGTATGCAGGTGATACCCAATTCTATCTCTCCTTGCCATCTAAATCTGAGCAGCCTGTTTCAGCTCTAGATTAGTGTCTGATGTCAGTAATGGACTGGATGAGGGTGAACAAACTTAATCTGAACAAGACAGAGGTGCTCCTGGTCAGTTGAAAGGCAGATCAAGGAATAAGGATGCAGCCTGTGCTTGATGGGGTTGCACTCCCTCTGAAATCACAGGTGCGCCGCTTGGGGGGGCTCCTGGTTTTGTCTCTGAGCCTGGATGCCCAGGCTTCACTGGTGCCCCAGAGTGCATTTGCACAATTAAAACTAGTGTGTCAGCTGCACCCTTTCCTGGAGAGGTCTGATCTGGCCACAGGAACACATGCCTAAATTACATGCTGGCTGGATTACTGTAATGCACTCTATGTGGGACTGCCTATGGAAAGTGTCCAGAAACCTCAGCAGACCCAAAAGGCAGCAGCCAGATTGCTGACTGAGGCTAGTTACAGGAATCCCAAAGCCCCCCTGTTACAGCAGCTCCACTGATTGCTGGTCCATTTCTGGACTGAATTCAAAGTGTTGGTTCTAACCTATAAAGCCCTAAAGGAGGCTAGACAGGACAGTCCTACCACCAGCAAAGACTTTTTTATTCAAGTAGGCCATGGGCTGCTGGGTTGCTGTGCAGAAGGCTTTTAATCTGAGTGAGTGTTGATTTTTAAAAAGCAGAGTTTTTAAAAAAATGCTTTTGAGGGTCCTTGTTTTAATTAAGTTTCACTTACACTTTTACTTATTGTATTCATTTTGTTAAAGAACTACTTTGACTCCCATTTTTGAAAGAAAAGTGGGGTATAAATCTAACAAATGGATCAGCAATAGCGAACCTATGGCACACGTACCACAGCTGGCACACAGAGCCCTCTCTGTGGGCATGTGAGTCATACCGATGCTGCCGCCCATGCCAGCCCAGTGCAGGGTGGGGCGCCACTCGCTGCCGCTGCCCAGCCTGAGCTCACCACGCCACCTCGTCCCCCTCCCGAAGGGAGCCCGTGAATGGCACTGGAGGTGGCAATCGGGCAGTGGCAGGAGGAGAAAGAGGAGGTGAAGAAGGAGCTATGCCTGGCCTCCTCTCAGCGTGCATCGCGGCTGCCCATTGACTGTGGCTCTGGTGCAGCAGGAGAGAGTGTGAGTGGGGCGGAGCGCAGCACCGGAAGCCCAGGTGAGGGCCCTGCCTATATTTGGGGAGGGGGGAAGGCACCTCCTGGCCACCCTTCGGAGGACACGCTGGCCCAGAGGGTGCCCACTGATTGGGTAGCTTGGGGGTTGAGGCATCCAGCTGTGGAGCCAAAGGTTGGGAGTTTGATTCCTCCCCTGGGCCTCCTGGACAGGAGCTGCACTCAATGATCTATGCAGTTTGGGCACTCGGGCTCAAAAAGGTTCACCATCCCTGAAATAGATTCTGCCCCTACAAGGATGTTTGGAAATAAAGGGAGAAGAGAGTGCCGCCATTTGACTGCTTTCTTTCCTATGTTGGGCCAGATGGAGGCCAGAAAAGATTGTTAGAGAGAGGCTTCCTATGATTGGAACCAAAAGCACATTGGATTGCAAGGAGGCAACTGATGCAGTCTTTCTGTGTTTGTGAAATCAGATTTGAAAGGAGTCCTGTGCTTAAATCCTGAAGAGCCATCACCTAATCTGCATTATTGCAGAGGTGAGAGACGCTCCTGCTGGGACACTCAGATCCTTGCATTAGTTAAGGATTTTCCTTGTCTAGTCACGAGCTATGTCTAACATTTATTTCTGCCCTGAGCAAGAGTTGTCATCCCACCTAGCTCAGTGTAACATATGTTAATTGTAAAAGGATCCTGTATATCACCGAACAAGGAAATCTCTGGCAACCGCTTCAGGGTGAGGCACTGCCCTTGTCTTGGCCGGTGGGCCACCACAGAGGGGAAACAAAAGAATGTTTTATATATTTATGTATGCAATGCATTTCTTGCCATTTTTGAAAACTACAGTAGAAACAGCTGATGTTTACCCAATTCTGCCATCAGTTCCAGGGAAATTACAGCTCACATGGTCTCCACATAGGAGCAAAGCATAGTCACAAAAATATGCCTTCAATTTGCTTTCATTAGTTAGAAAAGTTATGGAGTTTTCCAGAACGCATTATGTATAAATTAACTATGAACAGAAGCAGTTTGTTGCCCATGGCGAAAGAACTTCTCTTCAAGACAATTGGGAAACAATGTTTTGCTTCCATTTCAAGAGTAGTTTCTTCTGAGTAAATATAGTTTATAAATATATCTTACTGTTTATTGCCAGCTGTTGAAAATATCTGTGATTCAGGAGGATGAGAATTGCTAACCCCCTGCCATCTCCTATTTAAATCAATTGGGATAACACTGGGTAAATTGCGGCCTGTGGTGTACAAACACACGTCAAGTGCTCATAATTGTGGGAATCATTTGAAATAATTCTAATTTCACTTTCTTTCCAGAAGTTCAATTTCCAATAGCACTGACTTAATCGTCACTCTGATAACATGGCTCATTCACAGAATTATTAGCTGAGAATTCAAAGCAGTGGTGTGACATGTTATTTAAGCCTAATGGATGCTGGAACCATTAAGAATCTTGTGGCCACTTCAAAACTATTAAGTTTTCTTTGGCATAAGCTTTCATGGGCTCTGGCACTTTTCATCAGATGCCAGTCCCCTGAAAATTCCAAGGAATGTGGTGTAGTAGATAGAGTAATGGTCTAGGACTCAGGAGGCATGGGTTCAAATCCCCACTCAGCTGTGGAACCTCACTGGGGGAGTGGAACAGGTAAAGCCACTCACATATCCTGAAAGCCCTATTAGAGTAGCTATAAATTGGTTCCCACTTGACGGCACATGACAGCAACAAAAGGTACACGTTTGTTTGTTTATAATAGTTTTACCCCAACTTTCTCCTTCAAAAGAACCCAAGGCGTTAAAAGACAATATTAGAAGCTAAAAACAGTAAGTATACAAATATTAAACAGGATCAAACAAATGCACACTAAAAAAAAAGGTAAAACAAAAGCAACACCAAAACACATTCAAAGTAGTAAAGCATAACCATCCATTTAAAAACTTGAATCAAGCAGCCAGTCACTGAGGGAAGGATTGCCTGAAGAGAAAGGTCTTTGCCTGCTTGTGAAAGGACAGCAAAGATCGGGCCAGCCTGGCTTTCTGTGGGAGGGAGTTCCAAAGTCTGGGAGCAGCAACAGAGAAGGCCCTCTCCCGTGTCTCCACCAAACGCACCTGTGAAGGTGGTGAACCTGAGATAAAGGCCTCTCCTGGTGATCTTAACACCAGAGCAGGCTCACTATGGGAGACACAGCCCTTGACATAGCTTGGGCCCAAGCCATTTAGGTTAAAACTAGTACTTTGAATCATATCCACATTATTACTTGGAAATGGATTCCCCTAGCCCATGCTTCTTGTGAAAAAGAGCTGTGTATAAAGAGCCCTTTATATATATTCTCAGTCTGGCGACCTTACTCCATGTGAAGAGTGCAATGAGAAATCTTTGAAGAGAGTTAGTATAGGCATAACGGTGTGGCTTTCAAACTCCAGCTAGCTCATCAAATCGTACAAACCAGTGCCAATCCATACAAGGTGAGAAGAAATCAGCTGCTTTGCTTTCTGTATGATTCCTGAATCCCATGTAAGTCTCTTGGTGGTGTTTATATGTACACTTAATCAGAGCATGTAAGACCTCTCTGGTTTCCTGTAGTTACAAATATCCAAATGTCTAACAATATGCAGATCTGCTAAATTATTTGGTGCCTCTGTTCCTTCCATACATTTTGTACCACTCAAAGGGACAATATATCTGTTATTCAAAATGTAGTGATTTAGTTTAATTTTTGTTTATTCTGTCTCTCTCCCCCCCCCCCCTTCTTGTTACAACCTGGACTTGCAACAGAATATTGCCGTTTGGAAGGTTCCTCTTCAGTCTTCCAGCCAGACCGTTGGACAGCCTTGCCTTCTTTCACCTCCTCCTGATCCAATTTTTATTTTCATCCACAAAAAGATAATTTGGTGCAGGGGGGTGATTATTTTTTCTCTCCTAAATATCTCTTTCTGCTAAGGCAAACTTTGTCTGCCCTGCCTTTGCGAAGCATGATGAGATCCCCTTTTAACCCTTTGGTAGCTCCCTTTTGCCTGTGTAGCTGTTGGCACTCAGCACCTGAAGACTGTGTGGTAAATAATGGAAACTACTGGTATGAAAAAAAGATTGAGAAAGAAAAATGAACAAATCATGTCAGAGATAATGCACAAATTGATGTCTTCTCTGCTTTTTCTCCTACATTGGGCAATATCCTGTTCTGTAACTATATGGGCACCACCCAGTGTTGTTCATGAAATAGCTATGACAGTGCTCAGGTGGAAGTGCTATCCATAAACTACTGCTGGTACATTGCACAATCGACCACACCAGGGAGTGGTGTGGCCAATTGTGCTGTTGGTCACACTGGGGACCCAGTACCAGTTATGCAATTTGGGTGTGGAATTCCTTGTTGCTGGGCCTAACGCCCTGCACATTTGCACAGCTGTAACTTTATGCCTGCATAAACAGGACTTTGCCCTCTGGACCTCATGGTGCTTCAACCTTTGATCACATCAGTAAAGCCCAGCGTGGCTCTATGACCAAAAAACAAAACAAAAAAACAACAAAAAAACAACCCATGCCATCCAACCTCCCTATCAAAGCCACAGTATTTCTACAATGTCAGGCACAACAGTCCCTAGTGACTGGGTGCCAACCAAGGAAGCAAAAAATAACAGACATTGGCAGTGTGGCAGTATTTTCCATTTAAAATGTGTCAGTGTTTTCCATTCCACACTTCATTGTATTGTTCCTGTATGGGCCACAGATGCACAACAGAAGACAGCTCAGCTGTACAGCATTCCTTGTTGGATGGAAGATCAGTGAACTTAAAGAGTTCCAGCCGAAATCATGCCATTAAATTGCAGCTTTTAATAGTAATATTAGCAAATAGTCTTTATACCTAAGGGCTAGCTTTATTTTTAAATGGTATATGTGAAAGGAAAAGGAACAATAAAAGAGAAGTATTATAGTTTTGTTCCATTACCTGTACAGATGTCAAAAATGTAATAAAGTCGAACGAGGGTATCAGTGTCAGCACTAACTCCATGTAGTAGTAGTAAGCTGCAGCTGAATCAGTTGCATCAGTTCATTGAATCAATGGAATTTATGCAGACGTTGACTCACCAACCCCTCCACTGATTTGATCAGCCTACTATAGTTGCAACCTACTGCTGGAGTTTTTTTGGGGGGGGGGGGAATCGTAACCAGAAATTTGGAACTTATAGCTTCTGTGGAGACAAAAATGCTACTTATGTTAAAAAAAAAAAACACCTTTGTAGTAAGTTTAATGATCATATATGGCTTCTGCAAATTTATTTATTTATTTAAATAATGCCATCAAAAATGCCATTGGCTTGCCATACTGGAAGGTGTCTTTGAACTGCAGAGCTGGAAGGGACCCTATGGATCCTCGAGTCCAGACCTTCTCAAGGAGGCACAGTGGAGAATAGAACTCCCAACCTCTGGCTCCGCAGCCAGAGATATGAGCCACTAAGCTATCCAGCATCTTGAGGAAAGACTCGCAAAGCTATCTTGAGTCCTGCTTTTGGCAATTCTGCCAAAAAAAATGTGCAAAGGCTGCCCTCTGATTCTCATGTTTTTCTACTTTATTTCTCCATGCTCCCAGCTATTCTTGGAGAAGCCATGGAGTTATTTCACTCACTTCCGTGCATCTTGTCTCCCTGCCTTCCTTTGGAAAAAAGAAAAAAAGCTTCAAGAACTCAATTACCTGGCATAGGAGTAGTCATATTTTCCATATGCATACCCACCACTGTCTGGTTACACCACTATTGGAAGCTACTAGACAAATTCCATTGCATTTTGCTTGCCTAAAGCATGAATACATGCACAGATTGCAGAAGGAGAAAACGAGGCTGGATCTCCTATAAAGCACCCAATACATATTCAAAACATTCTTTTCCATAGTGGGTATCATCTCTTCCAATCCAGACCAGAAGAGGAATATCCTTAACAAATGCAACAAACGTCTCTCCCCTCCAGCTGTATGCAAATTAGCTTGTTCTGTTTGGTGATTGGTCTTCAGACTTAATCACAGGATTCCTATAAGGTCTGATTCAGAAGCCCAAAACAATTGTCTCAGTCTTGACTGCAACGTTAACATACTTTCAATTCTAATTATGGGCTATCTCTAACATCAGTTTCCAACTGACAATTCAGTATGGAGACACGGTGAAGAACTCTCTATTCACATCCTTAGTGCGCCCACATACCCACACACGCAGAACAATTAGTTGCCAGGATTCCCTGAGATTAAGGGTTGTCTTTTAACTACAGTGTCTACCCATCTATTACATGTTTAAATTTTTACATTGAGCAGTGCCTCATCAGGATGCAGACAAAAGACGAATCCAGATCCACATTTCGTGTTTCTCTAGAACACTAACCAATCTCATAAACAATTTTCCACATAATTGTAGTTAAGTTGCTGTGAGTCCTATATTAAGACATTTCCATCTGTATCTAGGATTCTGTGGGGATCATGGTATTGCAGGGAGTAAAGGAAGAAGGAAGAAATCCCATAAAGTTAAAGGGTGGAAGTATGGGTTGCTCTCTTGGACTCCCATAGGACCTCTGTCAGCACAGAAGAGAACTGTCTTGCAGAAAAGATCCAGCTGGTAAAAACTCATGCCAACTGCAGGAGGTAAAGGGGGGAAACATCAGGCAGGAGTAGAAACCAATGAGCCACTCCAAGGGCATCCGGTGCCTAGGGAGCAGTGCCTGGGGACTGATCTACCACAGGTTGGATGGTCAAGGGTTTATATCAATATGGTGGGGCATGGAAATGACACTCCTGCTTGTCAAAAGCACACCTGGGACACTTCCTCTGGAGGGTTTCAAGGTGTCTCATGTTTTGATTCACAGGTAGACTTCGAAGTCTTTGTAGCCTCCAAGAGACCCAAGGGAGTGAACCAAAGACTTAGTCATTATCTCTCGCAGCTTTCCTACTTGACTGCAGCTTCCCCACCTACGCCTCATCTCCCTGCCCTCTCCATCAGGAGCTGCTTCACAGCACACCCTTGGAGTCAAGAGGGTAGACAGATTCCTTTGAAACTGTTAGCACCACATGGAACCAGTCAGCAGGGATGCCCAATAATGAGCCCATCTGTACCTTCTCCACCCTCCACCCTCCAAAAAAAAGAATGAGCTCTGTTCCGCTACGAGGCCCAGCAATCCATTGCAGCGCTGTAAGGAAGCTACAATTGGCCTTGCTTTGTTTTCTTTGTTTAATGGAGGAGGGGGAATGCTTGTTTCTGCATGCAGCAGGAAGGATCAAACATAAATAAAAATTAAGCAAAGATTAACCACTAACAAATTGCAACTCTAACTACAAGCCCCAGATTAGTTAGAGGGAAAAAACACTATTAAAAATTGGCAATGGGAGAAAAGAGAGCAAAACGTATGCTAATGTATTCCAGTTCCATTGTGTCATAATAATCTTAATACATTCTAAGAAGCCTTGCCCTGTGATTTTGTTACGCTTATCATTATTATTATACTGTGATGTCTGAATTATAATGCTGAGAGGATGTGGAGCTGGTGGGTGCCACTCTCGGTGATAAAAACGCTTGCATTGAAATAGCAATTATGCTCTTTCCTACAGTGCCTCATGTCTTGCATGTATGCATGTGCACCTGTTGAGGGGGAGAGTCAATACTGGGGTGAAGGATGCTCCCTAAGGCAAAGGAAGCCCAGTTATTTTCTGAGGGTAATTCTGAACGGCAAAAGAGCATCTGATTGGCTGAGAATGCTACCTCACTGAGCCAGTCAGATCGTCATTCGGCTAGGTATAGTCACGCCATTCTCCTGCTCCTTCTTAAGCTTTTTGGTGGGGCAACAAGGCATAATATTGTTTGCTGAGGGTGTTTCAAGGCTTTACCCCTTCGCTTTTCATTTCACTTCTTTACTGCTCTTTACATGCTTCATGAGCATGTTCTTTGGCCTTGTTGTGGACTACAGCAGCCTTTTCTGGACGTTGTCAGGAGAATTTAGCTCTGTTTTCTCTGTTAACTCTGCAATTGTTGAGTTGAGGGCCACTGCCATCCTTTCTCCATCATTATTTCTCCCCACATTGCCTGTTTGAGGCATCTTTATGCCACCATTGATATTCTGATACAACTGGGAATACATGTTAGCTGTCTTTTATTTGCCCCTATTTTAACTATTATTTATTTGGGGACGGAACCATAACTTACTTACCTTTTAGATTAATAGAGAGAAATTTCATAATTATATTATGTACAGGATTACAATGAAATAAATGAATTCAGTCAGAGTCAGTCAGTGCACAGGCTTAATCCTTGTTTGCCATCCCTTATATCCCAGTCTGAGGATCTTCTGTGAGGTCAGACCTGCCCTTCTCAACAGCTGACTCACAACAAAAATTTTAAAGCATGTTGCTTTTAAAATCTTAGGTAAAGGTAAAGGTTCCCCTTGACATTTAGTCCAGTCGTGTCCGACTCTAGGGCGCGGTGCTCATCTCTGTTTCCAAGCCATAGAGCCAGCGTTTGTCCGTAGACAGTTTCCGTGGTCACGTGGCCAGCACGACTAGACACGGAACGCTGTTACCTTCCCACCGTGGTGGTACCTATTTATCTACTCGTGTTTTACATGCTTTCAAACTGCTAGGTTGGCAGTAGTGGGACAATTTGTGAGATTTTGTGCACAGAGACTATCTCTTCTCTTCCCTTTGAACAAATGGCCCAGATCCTGCCACCTGAACCTACTGACATATCTCTGACGACATAACTTTCAGCTTCAAATTGCTGCTGGTTAAAAAGTCAAAGCTTATTTTCTTGTCATGCATGGCTTGATGCCGGCTTCTTAACAGGCAGCAATTTCCAACTGAAAGGTGCATCATTGAAGTTATAACAGCCTAAGTATGTAATAGGATTCGGGCCAATGTGGGTTAGGGTGGCCATGGATCCTCTTTTACAGAGGAGTGTCCTCTGTTTGAAGGTCTGCCAGGGATAGTCATCCTTTTGATGTTGTCCTGTATTTAAAAGTCTGTCCAGCCCAACTCTGATGCAGAAGTAAAAATACAGAAGGAAGGAGATAAGAGACTTTGAAGTTGTCTTTCCAAAGTGAGCATTTGAACAGATTGGAGCCAGAGGTTGGGAGTTCGATTCCCCACTGTGCCTCCTTGACAAGGGCTGGACTCAATGATCCATTGAGTTCCTTCCAGCTCAGCAGTTCTAAGATTTTTGTTGTTTAGTCATGTCCAACTCTTCGTGACCCCATGGACCAGAGCACGCCAGGCCCTCCTGTCTTCCACTGCCTCCCGGAGTTGGGTCAAATTCATGTTGGTCGCTTCGATGACACTGTCGAACCATCTCGTCTTCTGTCATCCCCTTCTCCTCTTGCCTTATTTATTTATTTATTTATTATTTATTATATTTCTATCCCGCCCATCTAGTCATTTCGACTACTCTGGGCGGCGTACATCATATATAACAAAAACAATTAAAATAACATCAACATCCCAAAATAAAAAATAAATAATCGTTCAAGATGGAGAACAAAAATAAATCAAATAATGCCCAGAGGGAAGGCCTGCCTAAACAGCCATGTTTTTAATTGGCTTTTAAAGACGCCCAGCTAGGGGGCCATACGGATCTCTGAAGGTAAGTTGTTCCATAACCGAGGAGCCACCGCCGAGAAGGCCCGGTTTCTTGTCCTTTCCCTCCGGGCCTCTCTCGGTGTTAGGCTCCTCAGTCGCACCTCCAGACTAGATCGAGTGAAACGGGTAGACTTTGGTGGGAGAAGGCGTTCTGTCAGATATCGAGGTCCTAAGCCTTCACACTTTGCCAACATCAGGGTCTTTTCCAGGGAGTCTTCTCTTCTCATGAGATGGCCAAAGTATTGGAGCCTCAGCTTCAGGATCTGTCCTTCCAGTGAGCACTCTGGGTTGATTTCCTTCAGAATGGATAGGTTTGTTCTCTTTGCAGTCCAGGGGACTCTCAAGAGTCTCCTCCAGCACCACAATTCAAAAGCATCAATTCTTTGGCAGTCAGCCTTCTTTATGGTCCAGCTCTCACTTCCATACATCGCTACTGGAAAAACCATAGCTTTGACTATGCGGACCTTTGTCGGCAAGGTGATGTCTCTGCTTTTTAAGATGCTGTCTAGGTTTGTCATCGCTTTCCTCCCAAGAAGCAGGTGTCTTTTAATTTTGTGGCTGCTGTCACCATCTGCAGTGATCATGGAGCCCAAGAAAGTAAACTCTGTCACTGCCTCCATATCTTCCCCTTCTATTTGCCAGGAGGTGATGGGGCCAGTGGCCATGATCTTCGTTTTTTTGATGTTGAGCTTCAGACCATTTTTGGCGCTCTCCTCTTTCACCCTCATTAAGAGGTTCTTTAATTCCTCCTCACTTTCTGCCATCAGAGTGGTATCATCTGCATATCTGAGGTTGTTGATATTTCTTCCGGCAATCTTAATTCCGGCTTGGGATTCATCCAGTCCCGCCTTTTGCATGATGTATTCTGCATATAAGTTAAATAAGCAGGGAGACAATATACAGCCTTGTCATACTCCTTTCCCAATTTTGAACCAATCAGTTGTTCCATATCCAGTTCTAACTGTTGCTTCCTGTCCCACATACAGATTTCTCAGGAGGTAGATAAGGTGGTCAGGCACCCCCATTTCTTTAAGAATTTGCCATAGTTTGCTGTGGTCCACACAGTCAAAGGCTTTTGCGTAGTCAATGAAGCAGAAGTAGATGTTTTTCTGGAACTCTCTGGCTTTCTCCATAATCCAGCGCATGTTAGCAATTTGGTCTCTAAATTCTAAGATTATTATTATATAAATCAACACGTGTGCTTTTATGCAAGTCAGTGCCATTTATTTTATTTATTTTTTGTCTTTTTCTGGGTCATTGGTGTCTTCTTTGTGGATAGTATTTAGTATTTAAGTGACCATTCCTATGTTGGTGGGTGAGAGAGAAATTTTTGCCGCCGCTCCCTGCCCATGCTACATGGTCTCTGGAATGTTAGAAGGGAGCTGCAGCCCTGCCTGGAAGACATTCTGAACTTAGAGGTTAGAGCCTTGATAACGCTGTGCTTGGTGCAGTCAAAGTGGCGCAGAATGGTAGTGATCAGCTCTGAACATATAACGGGCACAGCTCTGAACGAATGCTGGAATGTTTGATAGAAGAAGCAAACAAGGGCTGTCTAGTTTCTCTGAACATGCGAGTGTGTATGTGTTAAGGATCACAAAGCATATTAGCTAGCATAAGTCATGTTTTTCTTCCAACCAGTTAAAGTGCAGCTAGGGAACACATTACATTAAGTGACTTACCTGTCTCTGCTGTGTTCACAAGAGATTACAAAAGTAGTTCAGTTGGGGCTTAGGTTGTAGCTGTTCTTTGTCTTCACTCTGACATGAATCGTGACATGGGAAAATAAGTAACTGCTGACGCTGTCTGGAAATTTAGGAATCTGAGCATGTCTCACTGCTTATTAGTTTAGCCTGGGCTGAGAGCTCTTAAAACAGGAACTTTCCTTTTCCAGATACCTTAAACATAAGTGGATCACTCCATAAATGAAACAGAAGTTGTCCATTATGTCCCTCTGGGTCTTGTAACTTTAGAGGGTATACATGTATTTATTTTCAAAGAAAAATAATGGCAACTTACTGTTCTGTGACGTTATCAGGCAGGAGCAACAGAGCAATCTCTCAAGTTGACACAGCATACTGAATTGTGTTGTTTCACATCAAACCTAAGTGCACCGTTTTCCTTGATGTCTAATTTTTGGGCTGAAATTCCGTTTCAGCTGGTTTGTAATAAGCTCTTGCCTGAATCCTGCTGAGATCGAATTGTTATTGATTGGTTTGAGGCACTGGCGTAGAAGGTTCGCTCCCACAACTCACGTTCTGGAAGGTCAGATCTTTTGACAGGTGATTTTGTTAGAAACCATAGGGTCATTGTGGAGCACAAACTATTACATAACCAAGCATTTTTGGCTAGCTTGCAAAAGCAGATGCTTATTGCATGCATGGTAGGGCTACGTCACATCCCTTTACAACAGCTCTGTCCTTTGACCTGATTATTATCAGACTGTCTGTCAGGATTGCATGAGACTTTATTGATATGTCACCTTATAGACTAAAAAAAATCATTTGAAATATGTTGTTGCAGGAATATTTGTAGGTTATTGGAACAGATAGGAGATGGCTCGAGAAGTCACCCATGTGTTTATTGGGCAGCGTATATGGAAATGCTGGTTTAAAATATGAAAAACAATCTTCCACAGCTACCAGACAGCTTCTAGACAGAGATCCTCAGACCAGATTAAGATTTTAATTTACAAGTCTCCCTCAATTATACCACCCCCTTATAGTATAGTTAGTTTTTAGTCAGATTTAGTTAGATTTACCACAGAAGCCTCTGTGCTGCAAGGTCAGAAGACCAGCAGTCGTAAGATCGAATCCACATGACGGAGTGAGCTCCCGTCGCTTGTCCCAGCTCCTGCCAACCTAGCAGTTCGAAAGCATGCAAATGCAAGTACAGTGGACCCTCGACTTACAGACGGCTCCACCTGCGGACTTTTCGACTTGCAGACTTCTCCGGCCGCAAAATTTCCCATCGACTTGCAGCCGGAGAATCGACCTATGGACTGGAAGGGGGAGGCGGGGAAAGCGCCAAATTCAAATTTGTGCCACCAATCGTGCCTCCAGAGGCCTTCCAGGGCTTCTCTGCGACCATGGGAGACCTCTCGGAGGTCCCCCCTTGCCGCCGATCGTGATTCCGGAGCTTCTCCAGAGGCACGATCGGCGGCGAGGGGGGACCTCCGTGAGGCCTTCCATGGCGGCAGAGGCCTTCCATGGCAGGAAAGCCGGCGGCGGCGGCAGCCGGGGACCCCCGTGAGGCCTCCAGCAGTGGTGGGGAAGCCCTCAGAGGGCTTCGGCAGTGGCGACAGCGGCAGCCGGGGACCCCCGTGAGGCCTCCGGCAGCGGCGGGGAAGCCCTCGGAGGGCTTCGGCAGCGGCAACGGCGGCAGCCGGGGACCCCCGTGAGGCCTCCGGCAGTGGCGGGGAAGCCCTCAGAGGGCTTCGGCAGCAGCGATGGCAGTGGCGAGGGACCCCTTCGGACCGGTAAGGTGCTGCTTTTTGCCTTTATTTTCTTTTTTTTGGTGGGGGGGGTATTTTTTTCTTCGGCCGATTATGGATTAATGGGTTTTCAATGCATTCCTATGGGAAATGGACTCTCGACCTACGGACTTTTTGACCTGCGGCCACCGTTCCAATACGGATTCCAAATCCGTAAGTCGAGGGTCCACTGTAGATAAATAGGTACCACCACAGTGGGAAGGTAACGGTGTTCCGTGTCTAGCTGCGCTGGCCACGTGACCACGGAAACTGTCTACGGACAAACGCTGGCTCTATGGCTTAGAGACAGGGATGAGCACCGTGCCCTAGAGTCGGACACGACTGGACTAAATGTCAAGGGGAACCTTTACCTTTACCTACCTCCCATTAGTTTAACTGGCATACAGTCTCAACATAGTCAGAGACTCTGATTAATAAATAAGATTAAGAATAAAAATGCTTCTCTTTACTTATAATTTTTTTTTCTGAATATAAACAAAACATGACCACTGGTTACTTATTATAGTATCTTAACTTGCTGGTATCATTAGTTTAGTTCACTAAGCTTACTGTTTACATAGATATTTCAGAATTTGAGATTGGCATGAATCATCAGTTCATCAGTTCGTGTGCCAGTTCGTTTATCAGATGAACAGGTGTTCAGCGCTTCCCAGCCTGCCTCCTCTGGCAGGCACCCCCTCAAACAGCACTCGGAGGAAGTGGGTCAGAGAAGCTGGCACCGCCAAAGGGAAGCTAAGCTACCAGAACAGAAACCACCATTCCTGCCAGCTAGCCTGCTGTCTGTCTATGGGCAGGCTAGCTGGCCAGCACCATTCCAGCAGCTGATTGACACCAGCACAGGCAGAGAGAGCAGACTAGCCGGCTGGAACAGCGGTTTCTGTTTTTCACTGCCTAACTTCTGTTCCAGCAGCACTAGTGGCGCTGGTGGCAACAGGACAAGGTAGGGAGGTGATGGGGGGCAGTGGAAAGGGTTGGGGGTGGGGGGGGCTCAGCTTTTTTTAAAAAAGACAGCCACAGGCTATCTAAAAAAAACACCCCAATGAACCGATACATGGTTTGTCGGAAATCCCTGGGGAAATTCATGATGAACCATGATGAACCACCATTTTGGCAGTTCATCCCCATCCCTAATCAGAATGTAATAAAAAGGCATTTTGTTCATGCAGGCCATTTTCAGTGTGCTGGTGTACATTAGAAACAGAGGAAACTAGAGTGTGAAGAAATGGAAAGGGGAGGGAAAATAAAGATAAAACTCCCTTGGCCTTTTGGAGATCAAACCTTACCCCCTGTATGGGGGTATTATTGGTATCATGCTTGAAACTGGGGGCTTTCAAACTTTCTCCCCTCCGGACACTCTTGAAAGTACAAAAATGACTGAGCAAATATAGCACCAGTTGAAAAAATGAAGGTAGGTGGAGGGGAAGTGAGGCATTGATTGATTGATTGATTGATTGATTGATTGATTGAATTTATATACTTCAAATTTATACTACTCTGGTGGTGTACAAACAAGAAAAACCCCACAACCACCATCCACTTCATTCCCACAATAACATAATCAAAATAGCACTACAGCCAACTACAGAAAACCTAAAATTCAAACATTAAAATTAATATCATTTGACGGTATGATGTTCTTAACGCCTGGCGTATATAATTTTGTTTTGAGTAATTTCTTGCAATTACTGATTAAGGTGTATATTGATATTTAATAGCTCTCAGGAAACTGCTAAAATCATTGACACAACAGTTTCTTCATAACACAGAGCTTCACAGCTCAGGTTTCCTCAGGTAAGGTAGGGAGAGGTTGAGAAGCAGCTGCAGATTTCAGCATTCCTGACAGAAATGCCTCTTATCTTTCCAGTAGAGTAGATGTAAACCTCAGGGGAAAGTATCTCAGAACATTTATTATACCCACATACAGATAGTGATAAGTATTATAGAAAGGAAGGAAGACAGGCAGACAGACAGACAGAAAGAAAGAAAGAAAACAAGCTAACTAACTAACTAACCATGACACTTAGTACAATTCTTATGTTTATGGAATGTTATTTCACTCCAAATTGGGGATTTGATGAATACTTGCTAAATTCTTCGTTTTTTGTCATTTGAGGTTGTTTCAACTTGAAGAATTTTCAAGCTCAGCAAGATTCCTTGCCTCCATATGAGAAGTGAAACAAGAAGTGCTATTCTTTCTTACCCTCTCTCTGTCTGAGTGCCATCTCAGTTTCCAATAGTGGATGCCATCACAGCTTACTTCCACCAATCTATCTCTCCGTCGATTAGTTGTTGTTTTTTAAAGCTCACCAGTCTCATATGTTCTTCATCTAAAAAATCCATCTTCTACTATTCCACATCTATTCTTGATCTTCTCTTCAATGATGTATTTCAGCATAATTGTCACAAGGAATGATGTGTCCAATGCCACATGTCATCTTGTATTTCTTATCAATCAACTCTATTAGTTTTTGTTTTTCTGTCCAATGAAGTACCTCTTTTTTGCATTCAAGTCTTCGTAATTTGTGCAACCCGCATCTGCATAAAATAGTATCCTACCCCTCTGAGAAGCAAAACAACACATAACAAGTATACCAACAAAAAGAGCTGACTGGTTGTTAAAAAGAGGATGAAAAATCCCCTCTGATGTTCCAAATCCTTAAAGTCCATGTAGCAAAGCAGCAATCACCCCAGTTTTGCACAATCTGCATTTTTTGGATTTTTTAAAAAATTGAATTAATAATTTTGCTTACTTTGTGCAAAAAACCCCAAAACATTCTTGGTCTCTTCCCTTGTTGAGAGTGCCACAGAGCCCTTTGTTAGTCTGTGGAACTCCTTGCCACAGGATGTGGTGATGGCATCTGGCCTAGATGCCTTTAAAAGGAGATTGGACAGATTTCTGGAGGAAAAGTTAATCGCAGATTACAAGCCATGATGGGGATGTATAATCTCCAGGCATAAAAGGAAGGTACCTCAAAATGCCAGATGCAGGGGAGGGGTATCAGGAGACAGGTATCTCGTTGTCTCGTGTGCTCCTAGAGGCATCTGTCAGGGCCACTGTGAGATACAGGAAGCTGGACTAGATGGGCCCTTGGCCTGATCCAGCAGGGCTCTTCTTATGTTCTTATGTTTGGTGAGGTGAAGAAAGTTGATGAGGAAAAGAAAAGGAAATGTCACCCCTGGAGCATGAGGATAAAATGGACCCCATAGCACAATTGCCCTGTGATCTGTCAGAAATTCCCATGATGTGACTTTCTGAAAGTAGCCCTTGTAACCTTAGCTAATGGCCAAATGAAGCTTTATTGTCCTTTATAGGAAGATCCATTTGCCGCAAAGTATAAGAAGGAAAACGCACATGCTAAAGACAGTATTGTCTTGGTAGTATATTCTTTGTATCATGTTCCCCCAGCAGGACATGATAAAATGTGGTTTATGAGCATGTATATGTAGAAGACATCTTGACAAAGATATATGAATTAAGTGCAACTTTTTCAGTCCTTTTCTTGCTTCAGAGATATTTTATATACCTTGGTTTTATTTCTGTACTTATAAATCTCAAAACATATAATGTCATCTCAAATTTATGTGTTTTACTCAAGAAGATACATGGATGTAATTAGTAGCGTTAGACTTACTTTATTGCTGTCTCTGTGATTTAGGTTGCAAGTGGTGTGAAAAGCATAATTTTGGAGTGAATTATATAATTGTTTCCATTGCCCATTTAAATTTATTGGGGATTGGGGTATAATAAGGATGAAGTAAATTATTTTGAATCTCTGCTGCTCAATTGAGCTAATATTGTCCATTGAGGAGCGTGATGAGATGTAATTCATCGATTAGCCGCAAAATGAGCTAAGTTCTCTGAATGGAGTAGGACATTTTGAAGGGCAATTTTTAGACATATTTTTTCCTGGAGAAAATCAGAAGGTTTTGGTGGATCCAATTCCTCAGTTTTCTCTTCCCTTCTCTTCTTCCTTTGCCATTTTTCTCATATTGTTCTTTGGTTGGGCTATATCTGATTCTCGTTTGGTGTGCCAGGACTTTTTCTCTTCACGCCATTCCAATATAATAATTGTATCTGCTGCTCTATCAATAATACAAAACAACAGTGGATCTCATTGAAAAGGCCACATTGTGTCTTGTTTCACCTCCAACAAAAGCCCAGTATTGTAAAGTTTCATGGCAGAGCATACAGAAATGACATCCGAAATATATATTAAACTGTGCAGTATTAAAGCAGGCCAGAAGAAAAGGAAAGACTAGACCAATGCAGGTAGTCTATTACGTCAAATGCTACTAATAACATATCCACTGCTCAGAAAAAATAGCATGAATTTCAGTTGCATGGCGTGATCATAGCTGTGCAGGTGAAGGGTGGATAAAGTATTCAATGATAGTTGTCAAACTTACTATATATTTCTACAAAACTATATATTACATCATATTCTTGACTTACATTTACATTTCAATAGAACCTTTCAGTTTCATATGGAAGGAAGACCAAAAATGAATCTCTGGCTGACCAGCTCCTCTGCCATGGCCAGATTTCTATCAGTAGCATGCACATGACTCCCCATCAGAGTAGACACACTGAATAAATGGGATTTACTCACCATTTATTAACTGTCATTGGGAGCAGCAACTGGATTTAGGACCATGGGTTCAGCTGGAGTGTAATGGTCTTCTTGTCTATGGATAAGGGCAACTGCCATAGCTGAATGCATCCAAGGCCATAACTAAAGACTCCTTGTTATTGCTACAATGGTAATCTTGGAAAAGCTAGCATCATGTAGTGCCAGGCAATGAAGGAGAGTTAAGTTAATATTCCTCCAGGGAGTGAAGGTCATTGGACGTACTTGGAGAATACATTGGCCAGTATCCTGTTTGTGCTGGTGTAATCTACAGTTACACTAAAATAACTGCACCAAGCATTACACCCAGCAATGAAGGATTGCATCATCCAATTGTGCAGTCAGTTGCACTTCCCCAGCATGACTGATTGCGCGATATGCCAGATAACTGCTTTGGGAATCGCACTTCCACTGCAGTCATTGCACCTCAATTTGAACATGCATGGTTGTGCAACAGGATATGGGCCAGTAACTCTGACGTACCTCTGAAGGTGGTTATGAAGATAGAGGAGAGCCATAATTGCAACTTTGGGCTTCTTGGAGGAAAGGTAGGAAAAAATAAATGAATTTAACAGTCATTCTTCCTGGGAGAGAGTGCATGTACCCATTACCATTACATTTATACAATGCAGTGGATAGCTGTAGACAAACTTTCTAAAAATCTTCACATTTTCTACATATATCACTTTAAAACTCAAGCCTCTCCATGGCTCTGTCTGGATCAGTTTTGCTCCGCTGTTCCCTACTTTTCCTGTCTCAAAAGACAGTGAGAATTGTGGTAACTAAATCCTCTTGAACACATGCACCATCTAACTCATAAGTCCTTCAAGAGAAACTATAGGCAGGTCATGAGTGGAGTGAGGGAACAACCCACCTCAAAATGCCAGAGTGAGGTGCTCACCCCAGCTTGTCCTACAAGCATCACAAGTGCTAACCTAACTTTGGCAATGGTGGTGACAATGAAACAATCCATGTGAGAACATTGCACACATGTCTGCATGAAATGCTGCCCAAGGAAGGGCTCTTTATTGGTGTTTATGCGGATGCGATAGTGTTAAACTGGACGAGGATGTAACTCTCTTACATATGGTATTATATTTCGCAACAGACATTATTAACTCAATTAATCAGAAAACGATAAATTCAATTACTGATAACTAATTATCCAAAACTAGTTAAACTCAAACAAGCAACAGAAAATGAACAATTAGGTAATTTGGCCAAGAAATTATGTTTTTTTTTTTAAAAAAAAGGCCAACAACATTTTTAATCAAAATGATAGCATGAAAATAAGTGTAATGTTACTAATTGCATCCATTCATCTTCTCAAGTCAAGTATGTAAATCCACAGCAACCATATGCATTTTGACAAATGAACACAATAGGAACAAAGACACTTCAGCAGACCAGCCTCCCTAATAAAGAGACAAAAGCAAGGCCAAAGGCATATATTTACCTCTGTCTCTTTGCTGGCATTAAAGAATGGTGCCAAGGACACATCAGCAAAAGCCCTCATCAGAACTGACAAGAGCTGCCAATTCAAAGGAAGAACCTGTTAGCATCCTCCCCATCTAAGTCTTCCCTTATTGTTTTTGTGCCGAATTAAATTAAAATTCTGATTTGCAATGCACTTTATACTCCACAACTCTGCCTGATTATTATTTGTTATTATAAGCGTGCATTCTCCCTTCACTACTGTTTACAGCCCTTTCCCTTTGATACTCAGGAAGAATGTTAACCACTGAAATAATCTAGCAATCAGCTTTTTGTTTACACTGAATTTTAATTGTGTGTGAGAGAGAGAGAGCATGCACACAAGCATGCTCAGGCATCAGACACAGAAGAGCCATCTTATCTGTGCCGCTAACAAAGCAGCAGCTAACAGTCTGATCCAAAGTTACACAGGTTATGGAGGGTTTATGTCAACAATCACAGAGGTGATGTAATGCACAATTAAGCAATAAGGTACTAACTGTGACCAGTTAACCTCAATTGGTTGGGATGCTGTGTTTTGAAAGGAGGCCGTGATTCTCAGCACTTGGTCACACTGACATTTCCCACATTAACAGCAAGAGAACAGTTTGAAACGTGTTGAAGTTGATCTTCAGTTTTCACTCCATAAATAAAAAGAGATTTCAGTTCCCGAAGCAGAGCCTTGCAGTCTAAGCCATTATGTAGAAAGCAATGGGGCTAACATCAAGTTGGTAAGTTGCAACCCTGCCAAGTTCCCATTGACATCAATGGGGCCTAAGTCAAGACTCATTTCAAATAATTTAGAACCCAGTTCTATGCATGTCTGCTTAGAAGTGAGCCTTTTCGTTGGGCCTCCCCCTTGCTGGGGAAGGTTGCCCCTGCCTGGCTTATGTTATTGATGCAGGTGATTTTGTAAGTGCAGGAAACGTGGGTTATTGAAGGCCTGTGTCCTTCCCCTGCTTTGCTTCATGAGAGGCAAGGCAGACTAGCTTCTTTCAGAAGGGACCACAGACGGCAGCAGTTTCTCTGAAGCCTCCCACTAATTCTTTCTCCACTCTGATGAAGACAGAAGACAGTTATGCCCTATAGTGGGTCACCAACTCCAGCTACAAAACTGGGGAGTCCTAGAGAGTGGTGCCTGCTGTGGCAGGGTCATCAGAAATATGGCTATCACTGCATCCAATACTCTACATGCCTGAGGGTACCTGCTCTACAGGATTGCCAAGGCTTCCTGTTAGCTCTGTTAAACCTGGCTGTTCAGGCTCAAAGGGCCCCCATGGGAGATGGCTCCCCACTTCCCTTCCTCCAGGCAGTTCCAGTAATGGGTCTTGAGCCTTCCCCTTCTCCTGACCTGCTTTTTTCCACCTAGCTCTCCTCTCTGTTTCCTCCTTTAAAAAACCAAGAAGTGTCACTTAAATTTCCCTCTCCCACCCTATGCCCAACTCTTACAGCTCTTCCTCCTTTCCTCTCCCTACATTAACTCATTGCTGGGCAAAGGGGAGGCAACATAATATGCTGATTCTTCTTCATTTCCAGCCACCATGGCCTCTCTGCATCCTGCCTGGGCTTTTGCAGCTAAAAATGGCTGTGACAATGCAAGGTCCCATTGCAAATTCTCCAGGAATGTTCCTAAACATAAGGGTGCCATGGGAGAAAGCAAGCAAGTCAGGTCAAGCCGTGTGCTGACTCACCTGCCCAAAGGTAGATGTGAATGGGATTGTGGAATGAGTCTGGATCCAACCCAGTTTTAAGGCTGGGGTGCCAATATTATTAAACCACCTCAATTAAGGGTTTACTTCAATGAGAAGTTTCTACCACTTCTAATTCATGCATACATTTCGTTACGTAGTCCTCCGGTCAAAAAGTACATGTGAAATTGTATATTACAGAAACACATATGTATACACACAAATGTATGTATTACAGAAGATAATGTGTAAATTACATTGCTTGTAAAAATGTGTATATTACAAAAAAACTGCAAATAAAATGTGTGTGTTAGGAGAAATAAGGATAAAATATGTATGAATATCCATGGGAACTTCAAAAATATGCTCACAATGGCCATATAGGGAGACTTTTTTCATACCAGCTGTCAACCAAGCCTGCCTTAGGAGGTTTTACAAGGGAGAGGGAAGTATCTTCCTGAGCACAGTCAGCACAACTGTACTGGGGTTGACTGGGACAGATGCAGAAGAGGAATAAGAGACCCTCTGATGAGACCATCCTCTGGAACTCTTGATACCCATCCACCACTTTCTCCGTCAGCCATAGGAATTCAGGAACATAGGAAGCAGCCTTATGGTGATTTGGACCACTCTTCCATCTAAGCCAGTATTAGACCAATTCTGATTGGTAGCTTTCTGTCAAGATTCTTTCCTAGCCCTTATATGATGTTGGGGGTTTGTGGTTGGCCTTCCAACTAAATACTAAGATTCCCAAATCAGGCCTGTTCAAGGTGGTATGGTGATACTGACATGCACTTTGCTAGTGCCTTGAAAGCTCTGTGTCAAGGTTGTCCTTTGCATATATTGTGTCATAGAAACAAATGTCAGCAATTTTTTCACATCTAAGATCTTCAGATAGGATCCATGTGTAAATGAAGACATGAAGACTTAAGAAGAATTGTTTTAGGCCAAAGTGCATTATCAGTATTGGCTGAAAAGCCATTAAAATAGTGGGAACCAAATCAAAATAACACAAGAATTTCCAATCAATACAATTAAAACCTGAATCAGCAATGCAAAGACTAGAAATCACTGAAATTTTATCTCTTTTATGCAAGGGATCCTTTCAGATCAATGGCTGGAATCTTATTTGGGGTTTACGCTGCCAGTGTAACTGCATAAATCTTAGCAGTGAGTTGCTGCAAATTAAGAAGTTGCCATTCATATTCCTGGTCACATGCCAAGTCGCTCAACTGGCAAACAACGTGGAATGTGAATGGCAACCTGATAGTGGCACTTTTTTGCCATGATTTATGCAATGACACTTAAGCTGCCATAAATCCCAAACAGGATTCTAGTCTCTGCATTTAAACCACAAAGAGAGAGATACAGTAGAGAGAGGTTGGTATTCTGGGAGCTGTAAACCCCCCAACTCCTCTTGCAGTACCTCTTACATGACCTGGAATCTCTTTTCTCCTCTTTTTTAATATTTGGGGAGAGGGTTACATGTTTGTCTTTTGACATGCTTTGTTGGCTGTAAGGCTATCTATCTTGCTGTGTTACGCCTTCATTCTTTGAAGTATTCTTTCTTGAGGAGCTATTCTGCCTCAAGTACTGAGCAAAAGGATACTTGAAATGGCCGTTTCCTTTGGATGTTTCAAAAGAGTGTTGCATTGGCCACCAATATACATCTCTGAGGAATCAATTTCTTTCTTTGTGAATTTTGTATGGACATTTTGTGATAATACATTTGTAGGACTTTCTTATAAGTATATCACATGAGCTGCATTGAAGGACCTGTATGGCTTTTACAGGTAGATATGCAAAAGATAAAGAAAAGAGAACTCTGGAGAATCCATTTGGACAGACAGATCTGTCTGTTTTGCATTCTTAGAATCATCAAATAATTGAGTTGGAAGGGGCCTATAAGGCCACTGAATCCAAACCCCAGCTTAATGCAGGAATCCAAATCAAAGGAGATCTGACAAATGGTGGTCCAATTTTCTCTTGAATGCCTCCAGCATTGGAGCACTCAGCACCTCCTGAGGTAATTGGTTCTATTGTTGTACTGTTCTAACAGTTAAAGGGTTTTCCCTCATATTCAGCCAAAATGTGGCTTCTTTTCCATTCAGTTTTAATTTTAAAAAAATCAGATCAACCCCATGGAATTTCTGAGAAGATATGTAATCTGGCAGGAAAAAAAATTTAAAAAAGAGGAGGAGGAGGACTGAATGAAAGAAAATTCCCATCCCTTCCTACAAATAGTGTGTGTCTCTCAGACCCACCTTTTTGGATTCAAATCAAGCCTTTTCCACAGGCCAGATAAGGTATTTTGATCTACTATGATACAAAATGGCTGTGGCGGAAGCTGAGGCATCCCATCAGAAGCAAGCCACTGAGTCAGGATGAAAAGAAAAGCAATCTCTTAAAAGGGAAACAAGTTCCTCAGGAAAAGTAGGAACTTGCCCACCACTTGCTGTGCCTTTTGGGAAATACAGCTGGTATAACCTGGGTTTTATGAGCACGGAATGCTTACAACAGCATCAATTCCCATTTATTTAGGTAACCTTGCTTATTTGCCACAGACCCCTCCCCTTTCTTTCATCCGTCAACACTGAGATGCATCAGCTGCCCAGAGAAAGGATAAAAGAGAAAATGCAGATGTCCTCCTTTCCAAGAAGGTCACTGAGGTTCTGCTGAGCATGCTGGATTCCTGCTGAGAATCCCCATCCAAATGTATTGTTCTGCCCAGCAGGTGTCTGTACACTCAGCAATACCTGAAGGAAGAGGCTGGGCACTTTATAGCAATAAGTGCTACAGTTAAAGCAGCAAGTTTTCAGAGAAGGCTTAGGCAAGTTTGCTTTACACCGAAACGTTCAAATTTATGGAGCTGCCATTCCACCTGTATTACCACCTGGTAATGTGTCAAAGCACCAAGATTGCTGCCCAATGGGTCTATCTGGGACTTTTTGGTGTGCAAAGAGATCCTATCTTTTACTCTGGGTTAAGGACCATTGGCTTTCTTCCCCACTCCTAATGCATTTTTTGATGTTACGGCATAATTAAATTGAAGCCCAATGTGCCAGACTGTTGTAACAAATAATACATCTTCCCCTTTCTTCTCCTTGTGTTGAAAATACATCCTGGCTTTCTGAAATCACTGTGGCAAGCTGTAAATGATGTATGAAATGAAAAATCCCAGCTCACTTTGAAAGCAGAGAAACAGGCAGGGCTGAGCTCCATGTTTGCTGTTCTGTTTTGCTTTTTGCTGAAATACACAATCACAGGAGTTCACTGTGATGGGCACCAGGCAACCGAATTTACACAGAATGAATGATCAGTTTCTTCTAATGTAAATGCAGATCGAAACACCACATGAAATTTCCAGAACCTAAATCAACTAAACACAACAACTGTTTGGTTACATGCCGCCTCATTTCCTCTGTCTCATACCTGCTGTATTAATATTACAAGCTTTCCAGACTGGAAGATAACTTGTCTCTTGGTTTGACTATATTCCTATGTTGTTGCTGCTGCACACGAACTAGTTGCTTCCAACCTATGTCAACCTTAATAGAGTTTCTGAGGTATATGAGATGTTCAAGGAATGGTTTGCCGTTGCCACCCACCAGTGAATTCCCATGCCCATGAAGGAATTTGCACCCAGGTCTCCTGAGACCTACTTCAACATTCCATTCACTACACCACACTGTCTGTCACAGATCCCGTTGCCAGGAATGATAACTGAATGAGAACAAACTTCAAGCAAAAGCAAAGTGCATCACTAAATAGTGTTTCTCTGCCTCTATGAACAAAATAGAAGCATCAGAGGGTAAGAGAGAAGCCAGACACTGTAATATGGCTTCAGATATTGCTTTTCACTTGCGTGATACATGAAGCAAAAGTACATGGTATAGTCCTCTTGTATAGCTGTACCACCTCAGAGGTCACACTGTAGATACCATTCTTGAAATGAAGCATGCCAAAAATAATATCACATTTGTATAGCTAATCTATTAGGAAGATGCCACCTAGTCTCTATTATACATGCTGCAGATTCCCATATAACATTTAAGGAAGCTCACACATCCTAGTAGCAGTGCTGGCTCATGGGCTGATGTTTCCTGTATGCTCTGGGGTGGTAGAATTATTTATATATTTTTTATTTTTCCATCTATTTATTTTTCAATTCGTCATGCAACTTTCTTTCATTAATAGCATTCAAGACACCTTAGAGTGAAATGGAGGAAATACAACTGAAACCTAAAATGAATAAATTTAAAAAATAAATGTAAACATCTACAAAGAAAGGAAAAGGCAGCACCCACCCTGTGTTAAATGTGAATTAGCCTTCTCTGATGTACCTCACAAGCACAGTTGCAGATCTCAGAAATAACGCCACCAGAGTTGCAAAAAATGGCAATATTAGGAACAGCATACATACTGTGCCAATATTTAACAGATACTTAGGTTTTGGGTTAAAACTTGTATCTGCTATTAAAACCAGTGTTTTAATAATTTTGATTGACTGTGCCTGGTATTTTTGAATCATCATCATAATCATCATCTTAGAACTGCAGAGCTGGAAGGAACCCTATGGATCATTAAGTCCAGCTCCTGTCAAGGAAGCACGGTGGGGAATCAAACTCCCAACTTCTGGCTCGCCAGAGGCCTAAACCACCGAGCTATCCACAGGTCATATGAGGCAGCCAAAGGAAAGCCTCTTTCATGATGGAATAAAACTTTAGGGAAACTGGAGGACAATGAGTGCTTCATCTTTCTTCCTGCAGCTAGAAACAACACTTCCTTCTATGAGGCTCATGGGGAAGAAGCTATATTCATATACACATATCCAGCAGAGACTGGATATGCGTAACCGCATAACCGCCTGGGCATAACCGCCCAGAGTAGACCTTTGGTCTACATGGGCGGGATAGAAATCAAATAAATAAATAAATAAATAAATAAATAAATAAATAAATAAATAAATAAATGAGTAAATAAATAAATAAATAAGAGACAAAATATATCTACTGTCACTCCCCTCTCCCTGAAATGTAACATTCAGAGAGCCTGAGGAAAGTGCCGAACCTTGGAGAAAGACATTAAGTGTGGAGTCAAAAATTTTACAAGACATTTTTCTGAAAAACTATATGAGACTTATCTTTGTTTTAAACCCTGAAAACAGAAGGCCACTTTGCAATCTTATTTCCCAAATTTCTCAGTTTCCACTGCCAAAAAACAACAACAACACAGTGTCTTAGAATGACACCATGTAGGGTACAATGAATAGGAAGTAAAAGGGTGGCCCAGCTGCTGACACCGTTGGTGGTATTGCCCTTTGCAGTGACAATACAAATAAACCCAAAAATCTTTTGATGGGAAAAACAAAACAAAGCTGGCCCTCACCCACTTATAACGGTGAGCTCCACCTCTAAGAAATTATTCAAGAAGTTCACCTTCCCTTGGAGAAATTTGGTGAAATGATTGCTCCAATTTCTCCAGCCACAAATAGAGTGGAGAATTTTGAAATGCCATTTATGTACATCACTCTCCACATGGAAGGGGACAATGCATCACTTTACACTTGTGAGTTCGTAACGGCCGGAATCAGTGGCAAGATTAACAGTAGAAGGAATTGGAAAGTAAAGCTTGATTTTCAATTAAATGAATGGTATAAAGTCATTCGGACTATAGCTGTGATAGCTATTAAGGATAAGTTAACGTGGCATTTTGAACTGAAGAAGGGTTTGATAAATAAGAGTATCTTTACTGATGTCTGGGGAAAGATTATTGATTTTGTGTTAATAAAGGGGAAGGGCTGTGCACCTTTGCAAGAGTCAATGCAGTTTTGGAAGGGGAATGGGGCTCCGTAAATGGAGGAAAAATGGGTTATATCTCCCAATGGTCCTGGTGGAGTGGGGAGCACATTTTGTTTAATTGTATTGTTTGTATTGCTTATGTTGTTTTGTGTTTTTCAGCTTTTCACATATGTATTTTTTTCATTTTCATATTTGTTTTCATTTTGTAGAGATACAATTAATTTACAAAATTAAAAGTAACTTAATGGCTGAAATCCTGTTGTGCAGTTCTGTGAGCATAGGTGGTGATTATGTCATCACCAGTGGCAAATCACTGCTGATTAAAGGTTTCCTTTGGGAATTTTCAGTGCATGTGACTTTGTTGCTTTGTGTACCAGTTGTATGCACTCCCAAAACTGCCTTTACTCCACAATGGTTTGATTTAATCAGCAGCGATTTGCCACAGCTGATGATGTCGGCACTATTGTCTACACAGAGCTGCGCAACAGAATTTAAGCCATTGACTCCTAAGTGGACCAATGAGCCAATTTAGGTCTAGGGATGTTGTCATAGAGAAAACCTAGGCAAAAGAGTGGGGCCTATTTTATCAGCCTATTTTAGTTTAAAGCTCTTATTGCCAGTAACTGAGCATTGGGAGAGATGCTTCACCATTTTAGACTGGGAGAGGAACTCCTAGTGAAAGCTAGAAAACCACAAAACTAAGTTATTATAGGGAAGGGGCATAGCCCTCTGAGGAAATCCAGAAGGTTAGATTAGGACCCTCTGGAGGGTCAGATTTAGCCCCAAGGCCTAAGCAAAGCAAAGCAAAAAGCAAAGTGTGTTGCTTATATACCACCCTATTGTGCTTAAAGCTCTCCCTGGGTGGTTTACAGTTTAATGATGCAGGCTACTCATTGCCCTGCCCCCCAGAAACCTGTATACTCAGTTTACTGACCTTGGAAGGATAGAAGGTTGAATCAACCTCAAGCTGGCTACCTGAGCCTGTGATAGAACTCTGGTCATGTGCAGAGTCTTCACTGCAGTACTGCAGTTTAATCACTGTGCCACAAGACTTCTCCCACAGCTCTTATATAGTAGTAGTGCATAATCCCTGACTGGCTGGGATTATCATAAAAACTGATGCCAAATGAGTAAAACAGAGGGGAGATACAGCAGCTGTGAAGAGCAGAGCTTTAAGTAGCACTTTTGTGCATGGGGGTTTGCTGCCCTACATGGTTACAATTTAATCACACAAAATTGGCATCTGCAAGGAGATGTATTAATTTCTTATACTTTTGCCATCTTGGATTTATAATATATGCTTATTGGTTTTATTGTTTATTAAATTTGTAAACCACCCAGAGTAGACCTTTGGTCTAGATGGGCGGGATAGAAATCTAATAAATAAATAAATAAATAAAATAAAATAAGAAAGGAATGTCTGGTCTAAGCCATATTAGTTCAATGCTGAAACTGCATGTTTTGTGTTTCCTTCTGCCTGGGGAGGAGTAGCTGGAGGCTGTGTACACATTAAGAGCAGATGGATTTGTACCATTCCAACAGAAAATGCCAACAGGTAGGTCCTTGCCCTTCCAACAGCAATTTTTTGCACTTCAGTCCCTTGGGTCAAAGCCTCAACTACCCCCCCCCCGCACCCCAGGGTGCGGGGGGGGTAGTTGAGAATGGAATGGGGAGGGGGATTCCTTAGGGATGCATGTGGACCTTGGAAACCACTCACAAATGCCATTTTCATGTTACAAAGGTTCTCAAGCAAATATCTGGCACATCTGTAGAGATGCCCGACCAAGTCTGGAGGGCCGCATATTTCCCATTATCTCACTGGTCTACCTCTGCAGAAGAAAGCTCCAGTCCTGAACTGCCAGCCTCAGTATGGTTCTGTGGGCAGCACGTGCAAGGTAAGGTGCGGTAGCTAAAAAGCAGAACAGCTTCACCTTATTTTTTTAGGTCTCTGGGATGAATTACTTATGATGATCATGAACCTGACTCCAAAATGCCGAGCATGTAGCACCTATGGGGTTCTCTTTAAACAGTTGTATTCATGAAGCACCTTCAAAGATAATAAAACAAGTCGGACTCTTCCACTTCTGTGTTCTTCCTTCGTACTTCTCCGCTGAGCCTGCTGCAAAGGTGAGAAACCTGTCACCTCCCCTGCAGGCAACCTGCAAAGTGGATGATCAGAAAAAGCCAGAAATATCCAAAATTCTTTCAAATGTATTAGCAGTTCAACTCTGGCTGGTTCCAGAGAGCCCCTCTGTGCCCCCCGCTAAGGAATACATTTTCATGCACTGCTCAACTACTTTTAAATGCATAATGTTTCACTTCCAGGCATTATTTTTAATGGTTTGCCTGGGCTGGGCTGGGCTGGGCTTCCCTCTACTCCTTTCTATCTCTGCCTGAGTGTTAATTCAAATGAATGGAGAGGGCTTGAACTAGAAGAGGGGGAGGGACGACTTTCAGCTGACATGGTTTCATTCCAATCCCTCAAAGAGAAGGTTAGCTCAGTGTTGTCTGATCGCAAACAAGAGCAAGCCGTTTGTGGCTGCTAGCAAACGCAGAGAGTATCTGGAGGCCAGAGTTGCTCAGCGCAAAGAGCAGAGAGAGCGACCGCAAGACGGCGGAGGCATTAAGAGTGATGGCACATAAGGCTGCTGTACAGGAGGCATGCTTCAAAACTGTCTGCCCCTATCCCGCAGTTTGACAAGATGGATGTAGGGTGAGGGAATAACATGAGGACGTAAAGCATACTCATAGAATCTGACAAGACAAACAGGAGTTGGAATGGAGAGGGCCACAGGAGAGAGCCCGGCCGAATTGGTATGCCCCCTGTAAATCTGTGAGATGAAATGGCACTTGGAGACAAGCAGGCGGGAAGCATGCCGAGACAAGCTATGTGAATCAAAAGGCAACTATACATGGAGAGTCTAAGTTGCTGCCTGCATACATGATATGGCCCTGAACCAGCTTTTTGAGCATCGCTAGCCCTTGTGTGTTGGTGCCATCAACCCACAAATCATTTATGACTACCCTAACAGGGCTTCCAAGATATGTGGGATATTTAAAAAGTGGTTTTACCAGTGCCAGCATTCCAGTGAGCTTCCATAGCTGAGCATGGATTTGAATCAAGATCTCCTCCATCACTCTACCACTCTCTGTGATGCAGTCCTATAAGGCAAGTGTCAACACAAACTTTAAACAGTTACTGCCATGCAATGCCTATGGCTCTGGACTTCAACTTCAATTAACACAAACTTGTGTAATGGTAATAGGTAGGGGGGAGAAGCAAAATATAACTAATTATTTAAATAGGGATGATTGAGAGGTGTGGTTTTACCACACACAAGATTCTGAAGATTGGAGCTGTTTAGCCTCAGGTGGGACAATGGAAAACCTGAGACCCTGAGGGATGTTTGACAGAGACCCATCCTTTGTACCACCAAAAAGCTCACTCCAGTGGAGGGATACAACCGTCATGTCAGCAAAAATGAGTTTGGAACAACAGTTGGCCAAAGCCTGAAACCTTGTTAGGCCTGCTCTCTGTGAAAGCTTCTAAACCATCTTTGCAAAGGAATTCTGAAGCTCAGTTCTTGTACCTTTGAGAAGCACTGCTTGGCCTTTGACTTTCTCAATCTCTGACTTGCCACAGAACATCCAGCTTGTCAGGAATGTTTGCTTCTGTACTAACAGCAACTGGAACAGTTCTGCCCATAACATCTGCAATAAAATATATGAAGAGAGAAAAAAATTATGTATGCAATTTAATATGGTAAGATGTTGTGGGAAGTGTAAGAAAATCTGTAGAAGAAGCCAACTGCCTTGAAGAGACATTGTGGTAAAATTACCCCTTCTTGTTCTATTTATGGGGTTTTGTGTGTATCAGAGGTGGTGGCTTTAGGCTCAAATCTCCCCAAGCTTGTTCAACTGAAGGCTTGGCAATACAGCTTAATTGGAATAGGCAGGAGTGGACTAAAGATGGTCATTTAAAGTCAAGGAGAAATCTGGTATGCCATGTGGCTGCAGTGATTGCACCACATGGCATAGGAACCTCAAGGAACCCTACTTGGCCTGCCTCCCTTAAGAAAACAATGGAGAAAAAAATCCCTTCTGTCTTCTCCTTTCAGGAGGAAGCTTTCAATCAAAAAAAAAATTCTAAAAGGTATAGCACATCAGTGTTGTCCTAATGGGCTTTAATATATATATTTATATTTGCTTCCTTCCTCTCCACCATAGAGAAGCATAAGAGGTTTTAAATTCCCCAATATCATGAAATGGCGAAGCTGTCTTTTTAAGCCATTAAACAATACAGTATTGGGAAATGGAAAGTGGAGGAGAAATTTAAAGTGGCAGGCTCTGCTTTGGTTTGATCCCAGTGATCACACATGCTGGAAACGAACCAAAACAGAGTGATCCTACCCACACCTAAAAAAAAGAGTAGCCCCTGACAGGAACCAGAAAGGTGCAGGTAGGAATGCTCTGGGGATGAGGTGGTTTGCACTGGTACTTGCATCATCTGATCACAGGCAAAAGGAGCAAGCTAGCCCATCCCTTCAGTGGATCAAACAATGGGATAAATGCTCATATAATCACCTCCCTTAAATTTAGTTCTGTTGTCTTTGAAAGATTTCTATCTTCACTGGAGTTCTTTCGTATCACTTAAGAACAAACAAACAAGCAAGCAAAGCAAAGTAACCTGGCTTCTGTTCATTGTTGACCACATTATACTGCAGAATTCATGAATGGTACCATGTATGTGTGAGAGAGGAGAGGGAGAGGAGAGAAGGAACGCTCTTTCTAAAGCCTAGTTTTAATATGCTGAAGCTCACCATTTTCTATAGTGGAATATTAGAAGTTTCAAGGAGACTGAATATAATGACATACTGAAGCCACCCATAACTAAGAAGTGGTAAAAAGGCACTCCATTCGGTTCTGTTTCTGCACTAATCTGTGCATTTGAAAAAGTAACACGGCTGAACATTCTCATTTAAATATGTACTTAAATACATATTTCATCTTTTTTCTCTCAAATAGCTCATGGATTTCTCAACCACCCCTTGCCATTTTTACACAGCCCTGTTTGTACCTACCAGCAGTATACAGTACTTGATGATAAAAGCAAAGTTGAAAACACTGTCTAGAGCATCCGTGCATCCGTGCTCACACAACATCACACATTTTTTTCCCAAATACCATCTCAAGCTTAATAAAACAACTCTAGAGAGCCATTGAAAATGTCTTCATATTAAAAAACCAGCAGGAAGACAACTGGACCAACACTTGATTACAAAGGTACCTCAGTGCTCTGACTCCCTCAACAATTGGCAGTAGCTTTTAAAAAAAAAACAGGGCAACGGTGCCTCTTATCTTCAGGCTTAACAAAGATAGCTTCCCAAAGCTGTGTGACCAAATTAATGTGCAGCCTTTCCCCCCAAGGTCTTCCCCCTGGTTTTATTAGTGGTGATAATATTGTGTGTGAAACAGCTAATTCACACATGTGCCATGTTCTGCATGCTGCCTGAACCTGCTGGAACATGATTTTCTGAAGAATGATGAGAGTAATAAACCTCCGGCAGAGCCTTGCAAAATATTCTGCACCCAATTTAGACACTCAGTAATGGGCCATAAAATTCTTTGGAGAATCGCAGGAGGAAAACAGGCATGCATAAATTAAAGCAAAGGGTACCGATTCAATGGCATACTACAACTTCGGAGCAATAATGTGGGTGGTATGGGAAGAATCAAAATGGTCTGAAGCTCAACATCAAAAAAACGAAGATCATGGCTACTGGTCCCATCACCTCCTGGCAAATAGAAGGGGAAGATATGGAGGCAGTGACAGATTTTACTTTCTTGGGCTCCATGATCACTGCAGATGGTGACAGCAGCCACGAAATTAAAAGACGCCTGCTTCTTGGGAGGAAAGCGATGACAAACCTAGACAGCATCTTAAAAAGCAGAGACATCACCTTGCCGACAAAGGTCTGCATAGTCAAAGCTATGGTTTTTCCAGTAGCAATGTATGGAAGTGAGAGCTGGACCATAAAGAAGGCTGACCGCCGAAGAATTGATGCTTTTGAATTGTGGTGCTGGAGGAGACTCTTGAGAGTCCCCTGGACTGCAAAGACAACAAACCTATCCATTTTGAAGGAAATCAACCGTGAGTGCTCACTGGAAGGCCAGATCCTGAAGCTGAGGCTCCAATACTTTGGCCATCTCATGAGAAGAGAAGACTCCCTGGAAAAGACCCTGATGTTGGGAAAGTGTGAAGGCAAGAGGAGAAGGGGACGACAGAGGTCGAGATGGATGGACAGTGTCATCGAAGCGACCAACATGAATTTGACCGAACTCCAGGAGGCAGTGGAAGACAGGAGGGCCTGGCGTGCTCTGGTCCATGGGGTTACGAAGAGTCAAACATGACTTAACGACTAAACAACAACAAAATGGGAAGAATCGTGTAGGAGTGTACAAGGTCAGCCAGAAATATCAGCGAAGGCAATGTTCCTTCTTCTGAAGCATCAAATTCTCTTGTGGTGAAAGGAAGTCAAGGATATCCTCTGAAACAACCAAGGCAATGACATTTATGTAATTCTTCTCCATATCAGCACAATCCATTAGCGATTAGAGCAGAAAGATCATTCACACACTGACTTACACAATAAGTTCATAAGTGCCTTTCCCAATCTGGTGTTTGCTTTTTAATTTTTTATTTCATTTATTTATTTACTTAGAACCTGTGTTCTAAGAAGAACTAGTGAGACAATGGAGATAGGCCTGGGTAGATATACAGTGGACCCTCGACTTACAGACGGCTCGACCTGCAGACTTTTCGAGTTACAGACTTCTCTGACCGCAAAATTTAGGTTCGACTTGCGGCCGGAGAATCGACCTACAGACCGGAAAATCAAACAAAATGGACCAAAAACGGCCGGTTACGGATTAATCGGTTTTCAATGCATTGTAGGTCAATGGAGACTCGACCTACAGACTTTTCGACCTGCAGCCACCGTTCCAATACGGATTAATTCCGTAAGTCGAGGGTCCACTGTATAAAAATAGGAAGACAATAGCCCACAACGTGCGTCGTATTCTCTGACAGAATCTGATGGGATCCATGTGTGCAAAAATCCACAGATGAAGCAGCATGTGGCACTCTTTCGTTTGCCATTCTGAAAACTTGCCTAAAGATCAAGTCTGCTTTTTTGGCTCCACTTGTGTTCTTACTTAACAGCTAACCACAGGTGGAATCACTGTTCTTCAGAGCCTAATAGAATAGAAACTTACTCATAAGAACACATTGCTTGTTTCAGTAAGTGCTCCCCATTACATGAGTATAGGGTTTTTAGCCTACATCAGTGGTTCCCAACTTTGGGTAACTCAGGTGTTCTTGGGCTACAACTCCAGAAACCTCAGCTAGCACAGCTTGTGGTGAAGGCTTCTGGAAGCTGCAGTCCAAGAACACCTAAGTTACCTAAGGTTGAGAACCACAGGTCTATATAATTTGGAGACAGTCCCATGTGTTACAAAGGAGATGGAAAGGCTGGGTGCTAGAGATGGGCACAAACTGCCACTTCGGCAGTTTGCGCTGGTTCATCCTTTGGACGAATAGCTGTTCAGCGCTTCCCAACCCTGCCTCCTCTGTCAGGCATCCACTCAGAGGCAGTACCCTGGATACCCTGCCCCACCTTCTCTGGGTGCTGCCTCTGAGTGGGTGCCTGCTGGCAAAGTGGGGCTGGGAACCACTGAACGCCTGTCCATCCTAAGAATGAACCAGCACAAACTGCTGAAGCAGCAATTCGTGTCCATCTCCACTGGCTACTCTTTTGGATGACATAATGAGACTAAAAAATTTGCAAATGAAGGTAGTAATATGACTGCTTTCTAAAAACCTGTAAGATGATCAGAGGAAGTGACGCTGAACAAATACAGTCTTGAAAGACAAAGTTAGCTTCAGGGAATGCTGTTCATGTTGAGTTTTTGCTTGCTTGCTTGCTTGACTTCTATACCACCCATCTAGCCGGAGGCCACTCTGGGCAGTTTACAACAATAAAATAACCATAATAATAACAATAACACAGGAAAGCAACAAACCAAATATTCAAATAAGAACAAAATTGACAAAAAATGTAAATACATTGAAAGCATTCAGAGGCAGGTGGCAGTTAATACAAGTTGCTGCATGGTATTGTGGAGAGGGTGACTTTCCCTGTGTTTACCTAGATAAATGGGTTAAAGATGCCATCGGGTCATGATTCCAATCCCGAGACAGTTTGGTGCTGGATGCAGCTAAGAACATGAGGAGGGCAAACAAAAAGAAGTATACTCGGACAGAATCCCATTCCAGGCAGTTAGTCTACAAACTGCCGGGCCACACACTTAAGCCAAAGAGACCATGCTTGCAATTCCCAGTATCCTTCCACTTTGTACTTTGATTCTGTCCTTTACTTCCTGGTTCATGGTCTACTAGAGTTTGTCATTACAGCTGATTCAGGAAAACGGTGATACCACAAACCTCCAACTCAGAATTCAAAACCTCTGAGCCAGAAATAGAACCCATGTTTTAAACTAGATTTCCAGCTCTCATTTGGAAGCAAATTCTTTGCCACATTTAGATGTTACAGCAAACTACAGGAAGTGAGGGATCACAGTGAAGAAATGGAAGAAGAAAGGGGGGGGCGTATGAGACTGTGACCGAGCTCCAAAACTCAGTGGACATCTTGATGAAGCCATTCAACAGGATGAGTGTTTAATGACACATCTGCCCATTTAATTGAGAAATTGATGAAAACTGAGCAATTATTGGAAATGCTATAGATGGATGTCACACAAGATTGTATGCCTGAGCCTTCCCACCGTGTTATCTGGGGATGATGGGAGCTGTTATCTTGCACAGTTACAGGGTGCTTGGGGAAGAGCTAATATATATGTCATCCTTATGAGCATTTATTTGGGAAAGTGGATCTCCATTCCATCCACATCTACAGGTGCTGGTTATTCTACATATGTCTAGGAGAAACCACCAGCATCTGAAATATATAGAAAGCCTATTTATGGATTTAGTCTTTTTCTGCCTACATAAAGCAGAATCCTCTCTTAACTATGAGGATATGGAATAGCTGCATAGTGAACACAAGTCTCTTACTGCATGTCAACAGAAATTTCTGTATAGGGGCAGGAACATTTAGAGCTACATAGAAATTTAACTGATTATGAGATTCTTTTATGTTTTTTTTAAAAAAGACCAAAGGAAAACAAACAATCCATGCAAATTCTCCAATGTATAATATAAAAAATAGTGTTCCAAATGGTGCATGAGATCTGAAGTACTTTAAAAACATGCATAAATAGCCACAAGCTATTATGTAGTTAATCTAATCTGAGCCTGTAAACACCATAAAATTTAGAAAACCTAGTGGGAAAGAAGTGTGCTAATGTCTTAACTTGTCAAAACAACAGGCATTTTGTGATCAATATATATTGTACATATCAAGGTACTTTAATCTTTTCAAAGTAATCTCTCTCTCTCTCTCTCTCTCTCTCTCTAACAACAATTGTTTGGAATTGTGTATTTAACTGCTTCATAAAATTGCCTGGTTAAAGACTACAAAGGTAATTGAAACACTAATTTGTTGAATCTATTACCTATCAGCATGTGCCCAAATGAAAGAATTTTGTCTCTGAAAAAACCAAAAAAACTTTCATCTCACCAGAAACAGATTTTATGAGATAAAAACTTACTTAAGTGGCATGTGATTGCAATTAATCACAATCTTATCAGCATGGTATGAGTGAAATCCTGTTTCACAGCCCTGTGGGTACAATACAAAATTGCACAACCAATTCAGAAAAACGGAGACATGGTAGAAGTGCTGTTCACAAAGTATTTTGGTTTATGTGTCCCCAAATGGTTGTGGCGGGAAACATGTGACCAATTGTGCAATCAAATTGCACAATCCTCATTGCCTGGGCATAACACCCAGCATGCTTTTGCAGCACGACTTTATGTTCCATAATGGTAAACAGGATTTCAGCCTATATCTTAATGTTCAATTAACTCTGAACACTTTTTAATGGGGGGCATCTCTCTCACAACTGGCCTATCTTTTTTAAGGATATCCAAGATCTTTCCTTAGATCTAGACAATGACAGCTCATGACCAGGGCAAGGAGATTCCATTTCCCAAAATGTAGGAGTGTGCTGCCCCCAGCCCCAGTCCATGAGCTACCCATTCTTCTAGGGAGTGCTGGCCTTATTGGGTTAGCAACCTTATGGGGAAAAATTGCTTCATTTGAAATGTGGTGCTGGAGGAGAGCTTTGTGGATGTCTTGGACTGCCAGAAAGATAAACAAGTCGGTCCTAGACCAGATCAAGCCTGAACTATTTCTGGAGGCAACAATGTTGAAACGGAGGCTACTTTGGGCACATCATGAGAAGGCAAGATTAACTGGAAAAGAAAATAATACTGAGAAAAGGTGAAGGCAGAAAGAAAAAGAGGAAGACCACATACGAGATGGATTGACTCCCTAAAGGAAGCCACAGGGTTGAGTTTGCAAGAGCTGAGCAGGACTGTTGAGGACAGGACATTTTGGAGATTGCTCATTCATAAGGTTGCCATAGGTTGGGGCAACTTGATGGCATATAGCAACAACAACAGATTTTTTTGGATGGATTTGAACAGGAACTTTTGAAGTCCTCTTGGAATTTTGTTTTAGGGAAATTCAGCCATAAATGAACAATGTTTGCTACGTTTCCCCATAACTCAAAAGATGTTTTGAATCTTATTAAGGCTTTTTCTGTCTCACAAAATTCCTTGGGTAGTTTGCCTAAGCTAGAATCTTCAAAGTTGCCTCAGAAATTCACCTTAGGTGCTCAAACTGAAAAGCAGATACAAATCCAATAAATGAATATATAAACTCTATGTATGCCATACTAAATTATTATTGTCAATCACTTCAGCTAGGCAAGTACTTATTGTTGCACCTCATTAATTTTTCTCACTGATTTTCTTGGTAACAGCAATACTGTGCCCACTTTCTTAACTATGCTTCTCATCCACCCACTCGCAAAACCCTGCACAGTGGAAAGGGGTTTTGGTGCCTGAGGCAGAAAAGGGCAAGTCAGGGTCCTTCCCATTTACCACTTATAGGAACAGGCTGGACTGTCAATTTAATTTTACTTCAGCACAAGAGAGGAGAGAGGGTCCTCCCCTGAGAGCCGCAGGCTAATTTAGGCAGTGCAAAGCAAGCCACGAAGCATACACAGCTCTGTCCTCTCGCAAAGCAGGAGCATGAGAGGCTCAAGAGAGAAATGTGGGGGCTGCCATTTTGCCCTTATTATCTGCCACTTGAGACAACAGCCTCACTCTGTTTAGTGGTAGGATAAGCCCTGGCTCAATAAATAAACCACTGCCCTTCCGAGCATGGTGGGTGCTTTAAAAAAGACGTCAGTAAAATTGGCAGTTATTGAAATTCTCCACTATTGACAGTAAAATCCCCACATGCTTCCTCCAAAGCAAGTTTTATTAAGCTCATTGGGACCTGTTCCTAGTAAGGTGTGTTCCAGCCTCAGTCGTTTAGTTTTGACTATTGCTTGCTTAAAAAAACAAAATTAAAAATCCTACATTGTCATATTACAGCACATATAAAAAGAATGCTCTCAATGCACTCTGTTTCCAAAAGCAGGACAGAGCCAGCTTGCGCCTGACTAGTCACCGAGCATTAGCATGTGATTGATTTGTGCCACTGTGGGACTCATTCCAAATACATGTGGCATTTAAATAGGAACTAGCCATTGACTTTGTAAGCCCCGGCGCGCCACTTGTGCTCTGAAAAGAGAAGGGGAAGAAAGTCAAGTGGCGTATTTGTCAGAATGCCTTCACCAGTCCCACTATCCCCACAGGCAGTGACTGTCAGCCTCGGTGACTGCAAGCTAGTTCATGTCCTTATATTATTGCGCACATCCCCAGAGGGAGTTCTTGGGAAGAACGGGAAGACAGAGATTGGCTGCCGCTTTCCAGAGGCATCGATGGCCCGAGACAAAGTGACTGACTGCTACATGGGCAGGGAGAAAGAGAGACTGAAGGACATCAACATACTCTAATACATTTTGGCACAAAACAATAACAGATTAAGGTCCTTTTCACAGGTGATTGAACAAAACGAATAACAGACGTGGAGGAGGCTGATGCCTCCTCCGGGCCCCTATGAATGAATTTCATAATACAAAAGGCTCCCTTTTTTCTTGTTAGTGTGATGCTTTGTGAGGCTTCCAGAGGCCATCGCATTTAATCATCAGATTTCACCCTGCATCTTTTGCAGAGCTCCTAGCTGATTGAACCTGAGATGATGATTCGGTTTAAAAGGGAAGGCTCGGGTCTCTGAAAAGAAATTACATACCACCATATATATCATTTTGAGGATCTTTCTGCATTTGTCAAGTACTTTGCCATTTTACTATGCCTCAGCCACACACACACCCAAAATCATTTTTGTAGCATTATTCCAGCTTTACACTTGAGGAACTGAGGCTGATTTACTTATCTTGTGTGGTTTTATAATAGAAACAGTGCTGCCGGAGAATGAAAAGTGAAAGATACAACCACAGTTAAAAGAACAGCTGTCTTACGAGCAAGTTATTATAAGCATGCTATGCAAACCTGCTTGTCTGCCTTCCATGAGGAAGGAATGGCAAGTAGAAGGAAGATGTAAAGACAACCATGTTGATCTTTACGGAGTGCTGGGAAGCTTTCCGAGAAGTCAAAGTGGAGGCAGCCATGTTTTTTGTGTGTTTTCATGGCTCAGTAACACAAGCATACTGTCCCAGAACATGAGTATCATGCTTCTGCCTATCTATTGATATCTATAGATAAGCCAATAATAATAGGCCTATAATCCATGAATTCAACCAATCTCATGTTGATTGCCACTTATTCTACTGGCTATACAACCTCTTTGGTTCAAATTGAATATACATAACCCAGCTGCATATCTGCAGGGCAGGGCTGGTCCAGGTTATTTTGTTATCTGAGATGAAGAACAAGATGGTGCGCTTTACATGCACATGTACAGCTTATATGTACACAAGTTGACTGGACTGGCAGATGACTCTTCCTTCAATAGTCATAACAGGGCAGCATTTTCCACTGGATAGGAAGGTAACATAGGAGGCATGAGGCAGACCACGTGGCAACATAATTCTGTCTTCTACCCTCCATACCATGTCTTTTGGCTGAGATGGTACCTCAAATTCCCTAATCAAAGGATTTGCCCTGACAACGCTAAAGGCCAAACTGAGCTGATGGACCCACTAATTTTCTGCAGAGAAAGGATTTGACTTGAAGAAAAGTACCCACAAGATATTCTTTTATAAGCATGCAAATATTGTGCAGAAGTGAAATCTAGGCTTTGCGGTCCGTGGCTAGAATCCGTTTGGCAGGGCTGTGCAGGCGGAGTGTGCCAGATTTGCACTGGCAGATTCTGGCTTGCCATTACATGAGCCAGAGATTACCTCACTGAAAACAACAGGGATTTCTGGCTATGCAGAGGATAACTAGATTCCCCTTGCAGAGGCTGCCATACCTCTTCTCTATGATACAATAGTGAGAATAGTCTTGTCACTTGACTATCGAAGCAACGATCTCTTTAAAACACCATGGGAATAAATGTGTTTTCTTTAATAATCCGTACTTACTTTGTGTCTTCCTTTTTCATGGCCAAAATTTCAAAGTTTCAGGATGGGGAGGTGCCTCTCCCCATTCCAGTCCTAAGTTGCCAATGTCTACTGTCTTTCAATCACATGTTCTTTTCATTTTACAAGCTATACAATTTGTGTTAGCCAGAGATATTTGAATATTTTCTTCTCATTGTGTTTTAAAATTGATCCATCAGTCAATCACTTTATTTTTGTGCTGCCTTTCCATAAATAAGACACTCATAGCAGTTTGAAACAAAGCAATACAGAAAAGTAACAATCCACCCCTACTGAAGAGAAATCAGAACACTTCCATAACTAGTATATAGAGCATTATATAATATCATACAATATATAATATGAAATCCTGTTCTGTAACTTATGCAGCATAGTAATAACTTTCAGCCAATATGTGATGTGACGTGGCATGACAAAAAAAAAGTGTGCTGCTTATATACCACCCCATAGCACTTAAAGCTCTCTCTGGGTAGTTTACAATTTAATTGTGCAGGCTACACATTGCCCCACCCAGCAAGCTGGGTACTCAACTTACCAACCCCAGAAGGATGGAAAGCTGAGTCAACCTGAAGCTGGTTACCGGGGATTGAACTCAGGTCATAAGCAGAGTTTTGGCTGCAGAACTGCAGTTTAACCACTGCGCCACATGATGTAATATAATGTAATGGCAAAAATCCCATTGCACTGTTCTCATCATTCTCATCATCTTAGAACTGCAGAGCTGGAAAGGACCCTATGGATCACCGAGTCCAGTCCCTATCAAGGAGGCCTAGTGGGGAATCAAACTCCCAGCCTCTGGCTCCACAGTCAGTGCCTGAACCACTGAGCTATCCAGCATGTAAAAAGCTAAATATTTGGAAGGGAATTGCCATAAGTTAAGAAATCTTGGTAGTCCTTTTCTGTTGTGTACTAAGTTGCACAACTTGACATGAGACAGATAAGGTCTACAGAGATTTCTTAACTTATGGCAACATGCCTCTAGAAATTGCACTATTTGCATAACAGGGCAATAAGATTTCAGCCAATACCTGTTACACAGCACACGCCAACAAAAAGAGAGAAAGGAATGGAGTGTTGTTTCAAACTTGTACAATCTCCACTACTTTACAGTCCTGTCCTAACCTTTTGCTCTGCCTTATGGGGAGGGGGCGGCTTGCATCAAGCAACAGTGTGCATCTAGGTTCAGGATTGCTACTGGGAAAAGGAGGCACAGTTTTTTTTTAGCAATATTGAAAAACCTGAGACCAAAGCCCAGGGAGAGGATGCATGTATCAATGGGAAACAGGGAAACATGGAAAACACCAGAGCAAGGACAACCTGAAATGACATGCACCAGGAAGATGCTACTGCAGACGTCCTCGAAATCCACAAAATAACCTTAGGCTGCCTACCTCCTGACACTGACTTGCAGTCTGACGGTGCACTGCACTTTCTCAGTCATCTTACGAGCTGTAGGCTGGCATGCAACAAGATGTGTCAATTTGCCTCTTATCTCGACACATTTCATGTGCATTCAGAGTAATTGAGATAACAGCTGAGTATATGACAGCATTGACAACAACTGTGGATTTGGTGTCCTTTCCGGCAGTAGCTAGAAGGGCTCCTGCTGTGTGCAGAAACAGCACATGATGAAAGCATTTTCATGTGACAACGTTAAGAGAGTCAATACCTGTAAAATATGGATAGAAATCATACACAGAAGTGGGTTCACTTTACCCTGCTCTGCCTCGTGATGGGCTAAAGCCAGGTCCAAATCCAAAGCTTTAAAAATGTTCTCGGCAGGTATTGCCCAGGCTCCTGCTTGGTTAGTACACCAATGCAGGTGGTGATATTGTTCTGTTTTATTGTATTGTATTGTTTTGCTTTGTACTGTATTGTATTATCGTACTCTGCAAACCCCCCAGAGTGGCCTGGGTTGCCAGATGGGTGGTATAGAAAATAAATAAATAAAATCAGGACATGCCTCCACCCTTCTTCCTTGCTGACAGGCCACTGTTGTTGTCATGTGCCATCAAGTCAGAACTGACTTTAAAAAGGTAAAGCTTCCCCTTGACATTTAGTCCAGTCGTGTTTGACTCTAGGGGGCGGTGCTCATCCCCGTCTCCAAGCCGTAGAGCCAGCGTTTGTCCGTAGACAGTTTCCGTGGTCACGTGGCCAGTGCGACTTAGACACGGAACGCTGTTACCTTCCCACCGAGGTGGTACCTATTTATCTACTCACATTTTTACATGCTTTCGAACTGCTAGGTTGGCAGGAGCAGAACTGACTTACAGAGGCCCTAATAGAGTTTTCAAGCTAAGTAAGGTATTTAAGGAGTGGTTCTACCAGTACCCACCTCCCAGTGAGTTTCCATGTCAGAGCCAGGGAATCGAACCCAAGTCTCCAGAGTTCTAGTCCACTATTCTATCCACTACGCTGCACTGCATATCCTGACAGGACACTAATGGTGTGAAAATTCCTCCATTTCAGTCTTGATACATTTCTTCCACTCTCTGTTGCATTTTCTTTCCACCCCACTATCATAGCAAACGGTAACATTTTGTTTTTAATTCTACACTGAAGTTTATACACTCTCTCCTCTGCTCTAAATTTCCCATACAATGTTCCTGGCCTTATTTTGTACCGGTTTAGAACACAAAAAGGTTGCCTTATAGTAAGTGAGACCATTCATCCATCTAGCCCAGTATTGCCCAGTCTGACTGGTAGCAGTAGATCTCCAAAATTTCAGGCAGGACTCTTTCCTATCTGATGTGGAAATTTCTGGTCTTCCTTGGTGGTCCCCCATGCAAATAACCGGGCCCAAAACTGCTCAGCTTTGAAAAATCACCAATCATACATCACAATTTCAGGGGTTGTTTCTAATTCCACAGTGAAATTTCACTGTAAAGTTAATGCACATTTAAATGCATTTTCCAGACATTTCCCTTAATATGTGCATTTATTCACAGTTTCTCTAACACATGCATTCATTTATGCATTTTACCTAATGTGCACAGTTCTGATCAAGCAGTCAGCATTATCAACTCAATCATGTTTGTGCTTTTTTAAAAAAAACAATTATATGCAGTTTAGCCATTCAAGTTTTAAAATGAGAGCTCAATTTTGTGTTTACTTTGTTTCTCAAAAAGGCCCCCCAAGTCTCACAGATGTGCAGAATTCTTGAAGTGAGATCTGTTTCTTCTCACAAGGAGTTTCAGGAGTGAGGGCTACTGCCATTTAGTTAAGACTGTCAAATCCAGTGGAATTCTTTTCCTTTTCTTCCGAAGAGTAGCAGCAGCTGTTTATTGGATGGGAGTTATAAACTGTTCTGCTGGAATGCAGGCTTTTTAGTGGTGCCAACAAAATACTGGAAAGACTGAGTAAGGACTCACCCAATTTATTTTATTTTATTTTTAGAAGAATTCAGGAAAATTCACCCATTTCTTCATAAACAGGATTGTGTGGGTAGAAAGTAAATGTGATAAATTCATCAATCCAGGCATGGCTCAGCTCTTAAAAGTGTGGTTCACTATTAATATATTAATGTAGTACACTGCAATATATTGGAACATATTAATGTGTTTTATGGTTTGCTTGCTCAGCAAGCAAATACACTGTTGAAACTGCCGTTTTGGTCTGTGTTGCGAGTGATCCCATACGCTCCTGACTTAGTTTTAGGGTAGTTTTTTTTTAAAAAAAAAATGTATTTTGCAACTTAAGAGTAGGTGGGATAATTCTCTCATCATACACTTTCAGTAGGAAAACAATTAAGTTTTAGAAGTAGCAAAGAGATGAGACAACTATCTCTTAAGGTGCTTCCAGCTCTCACCTTCCTGCAATGAAAAGGTAGTTGGAGAGATGGTCTACTGCAGTGGTTTCCAACCTTGGCTGACCCAGGTGTTCTTAGACTGCAACTCCCAGAAACCCCGGGCAGAACAGCTGGTGGTGAAGGCTTCTGGGAATTTCAATCCAAGAACACCAGGGTGACTCAACACTGGGAACCACGGGCCTATGGGATTCTCTTCTCATCTTAGCTCAAAATCATTATTATTCACAGGCATCACCTTACATGGCTCATTTTAAAAAAATACAGGAAGAGGTTCATAAATAATTACATGAAGGACAGGTAATAGAATCATAGAATTCTCATAGAGGTAGAGGTCATAGAGTCCTGCTAAAGCAGGAGATCGACAGCTATATTATCCCTAACAAGTTGCCACTAATCTCGTTTTTAGAAACTCCAGTAAAAGAGAGTCCACAACCCCCCAGAGTAGTCCCTTCCATTACCAAATAGCTCCTACTGTTAAGATCTTCCTAATGTTTAGGTGAAATTTCGCTTTTTATAATTTGAGTCCACTACATCAGGTTCTATCTTCTGGAGTTATAGAAAACAAGCTGGCTCCATCTTACACATGACAGCCTTTCAAATGTTTGAAAAATGTTATATCAACTCTCACTCTTCTCTTCTGCAGGCTAAACATACCCACTATGCTCAACCAATCCTCATACGGCTTGATTTCCAGGCCTTTTTTCAGGTCTTTTAATGGCAGCATACCACCAACACCCCAATTTTTGACTAAGAGCCTTGCCCTGCTTTATCCATAAAAAAACTCCTGGATGGCAATGAGCCACAATTACTATGTAAAATCTCCTTGTCCAGAGAGGCAGACTGCCTTGTAATACCTGGTATCGTAATAACTCAGTGAACTGGGTGCTGATTGTGGAGCCACAGTTTGGGAGTTTGATTCCTCACTGTGCCTCCTGAGAGAAGAGCTAGGCTGTGTAGCCTTGAGCATGCTGCATGCATGGTCCCAGAGAACATCAGAAAACAGGAAGGGTAAATGACTTATAAGGACTCTATACCTAGAACATCCTGAATGTTCGCTCCGCCATAGCGCAAAGTTGCCATGGCGGGGACGCTTTGCTCTCCGGCCCAGAGAATGGCATCACAGCTTGATGACGCCGCTCTTTGGAGGAGAGGAGGGACAGAGACTTTAAGAAGGCAGCGTCCCTCTTGCCCGGCCTCTTCTTTCCTTCGGCCCAGTAACCCTCCCACCCATCCTAAAAGTAAGAATGAGACTAGCTGGTTGCTATGGAGCCAGATGGGAATTTTTGGCCTGCATCCTAGATTGGCCAGTAGGATGCAGGTGTGTTTTTTGCCCATCCCATTCTTACCGCTGGGTGTGGTTATTTAATATATTAAAATGTTATAATGGATAGTTAAAGCCACATTTTTGGTCACAGCTTTGGGTAGTGCGAAAAGAAGAGTTGGGGTGAGTTCATGGAGGACACATGGTGCAAAAAATATTCCATCTCTCTGTCAGGTGGAGCCAATGGGGCATCTGAGGATAGGTGGTTTTTTCATAAGGGGACCTCCCGGGCAACAGTTCACCTAGGGTCACGAGGCTCAGTGGGCTGAGACAGTGGGGGGGGGTACCCCTATCACAGGGCACCTGAAGACGTGCTGTACAGTTGACAGCATGATTCAGAAATAGGAACTTGCCCTGCTCTAGAATGGTCCAGAGGTCATGGCTACACCGGATTTGGAGGAATATCGCACTACGTTCGGCCCCCTTGTAGATGGGGGATTTAGTTTAAATAGTTAATAAAGTTGTGGCCCAAGTTTTAACCCAACAACCTGTGTCTTACCTCTTTATTTCTGGGCTGGGAGGGCGAATGGATCACCATAAGTTGAAATTGACATGACAGCCTGCAATTATTAATTATAGTGACAAACGAGCACTACACAAGATGATTCAAAAACTTCCCACTTCCTAAAACAGTTGTGGGCAATGCATGGCTCACAAGCCACAGGAGACCTATGAAGCCATTTCTTCCCTGCCCTCATTTACTGCTGTCACTCTTGCTGAAACCACTGATATTATTGTTGGTGGTGATGGTTACGTATCAACTGACCATGCTGCCTGAGCGATTTATTGGTTGGTTGGTTGGTTTCCTTTTCATACTGCCCATCTGGCCAAAGGCTGCTCCGGGCAGTTTACAACAAGAAACACATAAAAAACATGGCTAAAATACAGAACACAACCAACTTCGAAATAATAATAGTAAAATAAAAATAAACAGTATAATTAAAAATACAAATATACAATGAATGATTCTGGGAATTACGATCCAAATTCGCATAATTCCCTTCTGGAAGGGAAGGTGACACTCTGCCTTGCAGGCGAGGAGGGCTCTATGATGTAGGAATGTGTTCTTGCACACCACTGCATCATAGAGAGCTTGCTGGCTTAGCGGAGATTGCAACACTGTGGCTCTTAGGGATGGGGACCAAGGTGGCCCTGCCCCTCCTCCCTCATGAACTTTCCCCCGTGGTAAAATTGTAAAAGAGATTAGAAAAAAAATTTTTTTCAAGATGTCAGACATATGAATTTATTTTATTTTTAGTGGTGGAACAAGTACTTACCAAAGCCCCAGCTCATTGATTTCATCTGTTTTGACATGATGAAGTACTTCAACAAGGAATTTTAAAGCCCTGAGGCATTTCACCTTGCCAGCCAAGAGCAAGACATAAAGCCTGCCCACTTCTAATAACAGTTATGTTTTTTCAAGTCAATACTGACTTATGGTCATCCTTTTCAGGGTTTTCTGGGTAGAGAGTACTCAGAAGTGGTTTACCAGTCCCTTCTTCTGGGGATGCCCTGGGACTGCACAGCTAGCCCAAGGGCCACACAGGCTGGCTTTTCTCCCTGGAGGCACAGTGGGGACTCAAATTCCCAACCTCTGGCTCTGCAGTCAGATATCTAACTTATGGTAAAATGTTTGGGTTCCTTGCCCTTTGGCAACCAACAAGACAGTCTGGCTTATTCTTAAGAACGGTGCCCTACTTTATCTTTATCTTTATTAGATTTTTACCCCGCCCCCCTAGACAAAGTCTACTCGGGGCGGCTTACACACATGATAAAAACATCATTATACATAAAAAAATTTAAAACTATCATAATTTTAACACTTATATTAAATTAAATCAATAACCAAGATGACAGAGTAAAGATCAGTTGTTGACTGGAGGGAAGGCCTGTCTGAAAAACCAAGTTTTCAATTGGGTTTTAAAAACACCCAGCGAGGGTGCCAGGCGAATTTCAGTTGGGAGGTTGTTCCATAGCCGAGGGGCCACTGCCGAGAAGGCCCGGTTTCTTGTTCTTTCTTTCCGGGCCTCTCTCGGCGTTAGGCCCCTCAGCCGTCCCTGCTGGCTATTCCGGGTGATTCGGGTAGATCTAGGTGGGAGAAGACGATCTGCCAAGTATCGAGGTCCCAAACCGTTTAGGGCTTTATACGTTATCATTAACACTTTGAAGTCAATGCGGAAACGAATGGGCAGCCAATGCAAGGCAGCCAGAGTGGGAGAGATATGCTGAAATTTCCTCACCCCACTAAGAAGCCTGGCTGCCGCATTCTGCACCATTTGAAGTTTCCGCATCAATCCTCAGTAGGCATTGAGCCAACGTCATACGGACAATCAGGTGCTTCAGATACTTAAATATGGCAGTTATCCTCAAAGCTATGGTTTTTCCAGTAGCGATGTATGGAAGTGAGAGCTGGACCATAAAGAAGGCTGACCGCCGAAGAATTGATGCTTTTGAATTGTGGTGATGGAGGAGGCTCTTGAGAGTCCCCTGGACTGCAAGGAGAACAAACCTATCCATTCTGAAGGAAATCAACCCTGAGTGCTCACTGGAAGGACAGATCCTGAAGCTGAGGCTCCAATACTTTGGCCATCTCATGAGAAGAGAAGACTCCCTGGAAAAGACCCTGATGTTGGGAAAGTGTGAAGGCAAGAGGAGAAGGGGACGACAGAGGACGAAATGGTTGGACAGTGTCACCGAAGCTACCAACATGAATTTGATCAAACTCCGGGAGGCAGTGGAAGACAGGAGGGCCTGGTGTGCTCTGGTCCATGGGGTCACGAAGAGTTGGACACGACTTAAGGACTAAACAACAACAACAACATCCTAAAAGACCTCACACAATTCATGCAACTCCTCAACTGCATAGGTTTGCACAAAGAACCCAGGTACTTTTGCAAAATAAAATACCCCCACACACACAATTTTGTGCAAAAACTGGCACTTTTGGTGGGAAAGCCCTTCCACCAATGTAAGAATGTAGATGAAAGCCCCACAAAAGTCCTCATCCTCCTTAACAGCATGGAGGAAAATGTTGCAATCCGAAGCCTCAGCTTGCATCCGTAGTTTGTGTTGTTTGTTTGTTTAAGAGAAGACTAAACGAGAATCTCTAGTTCTTCTCTACAAAGAAAGTCTGAGTGTTGGGAACAGTTGGGGGATGTTACAATAGGTGTTAGCAATGAACATGTCTGAACAACAATATCTACAAAACAAAATGTCTTCATATCACAGAAATACTGCTTCCAATCCTTCGCATGTATTTTAGCAGGACATGAAAAGTATAATGAAGAACAACAAAAAACCCACACACTGAAATGCATATAAAAGCTCATTAAATCTAAGCATAATTGTCCAAGAAAAAGAAATACATTTGAACTAATACCACCATCAATCAATGGAGTAAGAAGTTGCTTTAGAAAGTTGGTTTTTGAAGAGTAAATCAACAAATCATTAGTATCAAGCGTATCACCCAGAAAAATCTAATAATACTGCACTTGGCATACTTACTCTAAGGCATAAGTGACACTGAAGAGCGTGCACACCAGAGTACAACAGTCTGTGTCTCCCAATTAGCCGCTCAGTATAAAAGCATACACATGAAGAGGGCAATTATAAATTGTGTGCTGCAGTTCTGAAAGGGTAAAGTGTGGAGTGTTTAGCTTGCTGTAGAAACAGCAGTTTCAGCCACAGTTCCCAGCCAGACAAACGTGTGTTGCGGTTCAGAATAACAGTACACATCTAAAAGAACCAGATATTTCTGGACATCTGAGCCAACAAACTGAGGTCATACGTTTCCGAATTATAGCCATCATTCTCCATCTGCCACAGGCTGTTCAGAGGGACTGGTACAAAGAGTGAATTGGGTGTGTGTGTGTGTGGATGGGACGAGATTAATTTCGTCCCCATTTGTTCTTCCCCTGCAGTTTTCTTCCCCTTTTCTGCCAGTCAGTAGGACTTTGTTTACATTAAGTACTAGCACTAATGCATGTGTTGCAATAAACCATGTCTCCTTTGTGAATGATTCTAATGGAATCAATTCTGATGTTACGGAGGCCATGGATTTACTATTTGATTGATTGGTTTTAATTATTCCCAAACTGGGATTCTGAGGCCAGAATCTAGTTGAAAAATCATGCTGGTGTAAAGTCCATCGACATAAATTTCAGTGGCAAATTGCTGAGAATTGAGAAGTCCACAGAGGGACTTACTGACATGCACCAAGTCATGCTGCTGAGGAAGGAAGCTCAACAACCTGGGAGCAGCCACTGAGGAGAGTTTGTGAGGTCTTCCCAGCTGTATGTCTGCAGCACCATGCCAGTGTTTATGTGGCTTTTTAACAATATGGTTTCTACATGATGGTTAACAATTAGACATGGGGATGAATATAAAAACTAATCAGGATATTCAACGAATATCCCTGATTCATCAGATATTCATTGCTTCATATTCTTGGGGTCCAGAGACCCCGACGAATATGAAACAAAGAATATAACCCTTTTATATTCGTCCCTTCATTCCCTATCTGCTTCTGCCCCCGTGGATCAGTTGTTCCTCAGGTGTGGGTGATCACGGAACAAAGGAAGGCAATTAGCCTTAGAGAAAGTACAAAGGAGTCGACAAGCAGATGTCCGAGCCAGCGGAGCTTCAAGGCAATGCCCTGAGAACTCTTTTTATTAACCTAGCATGATTACATAGTATGTTGTGAGAATTCAGATAGGATACTAGTTACCTAATCATAACCAGGATTGGCTGAGGAAACTCTTTGATCTAATGCTCTACCTTCTAAGCGAAAGGGCAGAATGAGGAGTTACCCCGCCCGCTGGCAGCCGCTGCTCCTGCCAGGAGTGTGTGCACGTCACTGGAACAGAATGTAGTTGCAACCTTTAGGCAGAAGTTTCCCACACTCGGGGGCATAAGCAGAGAGGGATTTTCCCTTTGGGTGGCTTGCTAAAGTCTTCCTGAAGGGAATCCCACCCCCGGGGCTGGGGGATGGTTTCACTCCCCTTTCAATCAGGGCAAAGCAGGGCATATTTGCCAGTTTGAAATATTGTTAATAGAGATGGGGATGAAGCACCAAAATGCCCCCCTGTGGCAATTCTATGCCCTCGGGGGCATAGGAAGAGGAGGAAAGCCCGACCCATCGCTTTGATCCCTTTCCTTTGTAAAGGCAGCGGGGCTGGGGGATCACTTTGATCCCTTTTCTCCTCTTCCTATGTCGCGTGGCATAGAATGTCTGTGGGGGCTAAGGCTTTTTCTTCTTTTCTTTTTTTAAGATAGCTCCAGGGGCTGTCTAAAGAAAAAAAGGCCCAATGAACCGACAAATTGATTCGTTGTTTGTCAGGCCACAGGGGGGCAATTTGTGGTTCACCATTTTGGCGCTTCATCCCCATCTCTATTAACAATATTTCAAACTGGCAAATATGCCCTGCTTTGCCCTGATTGAAAACTTCTGAGTCCCATTCTCACCTCACCTTCCTCACTCTTCTCTCTCACCCATTCTCCCCATTGTTTCTTTTGCCCTGCTGTACAGGGGAGCTGGTGAGAGGGCTACAACTCTCAAGAAAACTCCAGCTCACAAGACCAGGTGAGAGATAACCTGTCAATTTATTTTCACTGAGATATCGGTAATATTCATTCAAAAGTAGCTCTTATTTCTCCCAGACTTTTTAATCTTTTCCCCAGAATCCTGACAGGAAAATTCTTTGGGCTGCAACTCCCAGGATTTCCCAGACAGCATGACCGGGCAATATATAATCTATCCGGTTTGTTCAGTTGGAGGCTCAGTAAAATCTGTGGAAAAGCTTGTGTTTCTAGCTCTGACCCTCTCTTTTAGCATACTACAGCTCCTGGAGTCCTCCAGCCACCATGGCCAGGGAAGGTATAATCCAGCCATGTAAGTTGGGACTCGGTGACATCCATGCAAAATGGATGGTTTCTACCTCTTACTGTTTCAGAGGGCTGCTCCTTTTAGTTACAGAATGAAAATTCCCAGAATCTCACACCAGCATGGCCCAGTTGAGATATCAGTGTGGCCCCAGGCCAGATGGTGCAGTATAAAAGTAAACTAACTAACTAACTAACTAACTAACTAAATAAATAAATAAATAAATAAATAAATAAATAATCTACCCAGTTATGTAAGTTGGGATGCCGGTAGGATTCACTGACGTCCCAAATTTTGTTATTTAAAAAATTCTTCTCATTTTGGAGCTCTAGAAAGTTCAGGAAAACTTATTGCAGCTAGTTTTTGCATGGCACACATTTCACCATGCAACAGAGGAAGTGTGAAAGGTCCTGATGCACTTGCAGATGGTCACTGGAGGGACACTGGATTGAGGCCAATGCCAGGTTGCACAAACTTCACCAGCGTGTCATCTCTCTGTTTTCTTCTCTGTTTCCATTAGCCTATTCCAGGAGGCAATTTGTAATGGAGAAAAGAGATGCTGAAGAAAGGCTTAAACGCTACCCCCCTCCAGCCTTGATCCAAATCACAACCTGTTGTTGTTATGTGCCATGAAGTCAGAACTGGCTTACGGCTACTCTAACAGGGCTTTCAAGGTAACTGTGGTATTTTAAGGAGTGGTTTTACAACTTCCATTCCTCTGGTGAATTCTGTGACTGAATGGGGATTCAAACCCTGGTCTCCAGAGTCTTAGTCCATCATTCTACCCACTACACCACACTGGGCCTCACAACCTACTCCTCCCCAAAAATGTTTTTAGCTCCTTGCAAAGGAGCAGAGATTTAATTGACACCTCTGCTATGTCATATCTAGTTTGGCCACAAGCAGAAGATGGGGTGGAATGCAGATGTATACAGAATGAATGGAAGCTGAACACACGTTCTGCATATTATTTTCTACAGATTTAGGGGTGCCCCAGGTGGAAATGTAGAAGAACAAAACAGAATTGTTTAGTTCCTTGCAAGCCAAGGAATGTTACCACCGAATACATTGATTTTTGTTGCTATCTGTTTGTTTTTGGAGAGAAAAGATTACATTAAAAATGAAAGAAAAGAAATAGCCTTTAAAATGCTAAAAAATGCAAGCAGCTAACTGAAAACACGTTTCGGCTATGGCTTTCAGCGAGCGATGCCTATTTGAATTCTGCAGGCTGGATATGTCATTGCAGAGGCCCATCACATTTGATTATGCTGTCATGTTCCATCCCCCCAGCATTTCATTGATACACTGCAGGCTCGGGATCCAGTTTTGTATTTCCATCCAAGTTCCTCCAAGGGCTCCAGGGCCAAACAGTGACTCTGGAAAGAAACTGATAATAATTGTATAAATTTGACTTTAAGTCCTTCATTATTCATTGAACTATCAAGAACTTGGGATACAAACAAGCAGTGATAGATTAGAACATTCCAGTCATTTTCTGCCCGCAGGATGTCTGCATGGCTTTTTTCCTTCATCTCTGTATGGTATAAATTTACAGAGTTGGAGTTTGCTGGTTGCCTGGACAGGCTGAGTCTGTGAAATCAGCCTCCCATCCCTTCTCCACACCCAGTTTTCCATACCTACCCATATGGGGGCACAATATATGCTCCTAGCATTGTTCTGCTTCAGGTATCTGGGCAGAAGAGTCATTTCAATTGAAACTCAACCTACCACAGGTGGGTGAAGATGACACTCTGGCAATATATCACTGCAGAGGTAGACTCTGAAGGTATGTGGCTGATATGGCAGAACTCTCCCCACTTCCTATGTGTGGTAAGACCCCACTCCCCATCCCTTGGCACTCAGCTGGAAGTCCTCTCCCAGAAGTCCAAGAGGCTGAAAAGGTGCCTGTCCCTGCCAGGGAACCCAGTCCCTCCAGGAAATTATGACAACTTGATGAATGAAGAACATCCCTACCCGAAAGAATGCTGATAACTCTGGGTGTCACAACAGAGAAAATAACACGAGCATTCCCAAAGTCAGACACAGCTCCATGTGTGAACAGAGGCACAAAGCCAGGGGGGAATCAAAGAAATGATGGTGGTTGAGGGAGGAGCAAGGGGTTGTGAATGAGGGAGATGGGGAAGGGATGGGCAGACAACTTGCAGGAAAAAAGGGTTGGTCCTGTACCACTTCTAATTGCGGTATATTTATAAAAACCAGAGCAGAAAAGAATCAATTTGGGTGCTATTTTGAACTGCAGTAGGGCTTGATGCCATGTGGTATGACAGGAGTCACTGTGGATTTGGTCTGGTGTTTTTTTTTTCTGGATCATGTAGTTTCAGCCCTCAATTATCCTGCAGAATTCACACTTCTCCAAATTTTACAATTTCAAAAATGCACCAGAATGCATGTATTACAGAAAAGTGCACAAAACCATGTGCACATTCACAGAAGTGTTATTAGAAAATGCATTATGTTATTGTTCTCTGTGTGGTTGTCTCTGTGTTACACAAAGGGGCATGCAAAAATGTTTGCATTAAAAATCTTAAAAGAAATGCACCCCAAAAATAGGAACAAATTTTCAGGAGATTTTTTTTTTCATTCTTAACAATCTGGACAAACTGGACTTAAGACTGGAAAGACTACTGAAGCTGAGGGCAGCTTAGAAAAATTAGGAACTGGGGGAACACCAAAATTTATCTAACCTTCCACCCTTTTCTGTGAACAAAGCTATAGCTAAAATGACACAGGAGGTTTCGCAAGGAAGCCTGAGCTCATCAGGTGGAATAGCCAAAGAGACAGAGTTCAGAATGCTGGAACACAATCAGGTTTGACTTTTAATTTGGAGCATACTGACATATCGATTGATTGTCCTGGCTGTGGCTAGATAGACGTGTGACTCATTAAAGAGCTTGTGATTAACTAGGAGTTCTCATGGGTCAAATCAAAGCAATGAGCAAGGTTCCAAAGTCTTTCTTCCTTTCCTTTTTCTTTTGTTCCTTTCCAGGTAAATATATGTAGCTCATTCCAGGAAAGCTAAATCAACTTTTGCAAACATCTAGTTGGGAGGAGGCATGAGGGGAAAAGAATACCAAGTGGATGTGACTATTCACTCAAATGCCTCCTGTGCATTTGAGGAAAAGGAAAAGATGGTGACTCCCCATGTGAGGTGTTTTGTGAGTCCTGACTCCTGACAAATAGCAGGAAAACATGTTTTCCCCCTGCTTCATTAGGGGCACCAGTAGTTAATGTTTATAGAATATCAATAATGCAGTGTGTAGTGCTGCATAATTAAAGGCAACCCTGTGTTAATAAAATAATGTGGAAACAAAAGTGCCAAATAGAAGGCATAAATACACTGGTGCCTTTGGCCTTATTTCAGACAAGTTTAATTACACTCTGGCAGCTGCAACCTACCCTGCAAGACTATTTTTTTCCCTGTCACTTACAGCTTTCAAGCCCTTAGACCCATTTATGACATTTATAAGGAAGAACAAACAGCATCCCAATGGCCCACGAGTGAATACTTGCCGTTTATGGATGTCTAGACTGCACATTTGCAAAGAGCAGCTCACAGAAATGGAGCCAGCTTTCCTTGCACAAAGAGTGCCAATCAATTATTTTAAGCCTTCTAAAGAAAGAAAGGAGCCGAGGCAACAGATCCATGCTATTTCGACCTCCTTAAGCATGGGCATTTGGAATTCAAAAGAGACTCCTTTCAAAATTCTTCTTGCAAAAAAGAGGGGGGAAAGTGATCAAAACATCAAAACATTACATTTTGGACTACAACTCCCAGAATCCCCTAGCACAATGATTCCCAGTCTATGGTCCCCAGGTGTTCTTGAACTACAACTCCCAGAAATCCTGGCCAGCACAAATAGTGGTGAAGATTTCTGGAAGTTGTAGTACAAGAACATCTGGGGACCCAAGGTTGAAAACTACCGCCCTATTATCAGACATGGCTGGTACATAAATAGTGGCCCCATCTGGAGAAATCCTATATGGGTTGAGTTTACATACACTCTGGTTGTATCTGGACTGGAACACCTATGTGGCCTCTTGTTTTAGTTTTTGAGGTTCCCCAAGCCTACCAAGCACCTACTCAGGAAGGGCATGGAAGAAGGAATTATATTATAAAATTATAAAAAAGGGATAAGGAATTATATTACACATCCTCTAATGCAGGCAGAACTCTGCAGTGTAATACTCTGGATTTAACCCATTGAAATTAATATTCATGTAAAAGGAAAGGTAATTTTACAAAGCAGTTGAAGGGGAGGTAAGATTTTTTGCCTTGTTCAAATTTCTATCTAGATGCTACTCTTCTAATCAACAGCTGTGGGCCCTGATTTGAACAACTGCTTCATCTAGAATACATATTTTTCCAAATTTCTACAGAGGTCTTCTTGTCATTTTTAAGGCATCCTGTTTATGAAGTATAACCCCCTGCTTTCCAGTGGACTTTTGTGTAGTCACTGAAGTTCACTTACTTTACTTCACTAATTGTTACAATACTCCTGTATGGGAAAGGGATATAATTATGGCTACTTTCTAGAGGGTGAAGTAAAAGGTGGATAAATAGCAGTGTGCTTAAGGCCACGACATGGGTATGTGGTTGAGGAGAGGTGTGAATCCTCAGACTATCCAAGCAGGACTCCTTGAAGTTCTCCTGAAAAATTTCAGACTGAAATGCTCACACCACTTGGGAAGGAGGGAGAGAGAATGGTTTTTTTCAGCATACTGAATTGTCCTGGGCAATCTTTGTAAGCATGCAAATGGTTTTGATATTGGCTGGTCTTGAATGGGCAGCTAAGAGCTCCTAATATAGATGAAAAGAGCTAAAACTGAGTTGTTGGCATAAATCAAGGTTTGGGGATTCTGTTTGGTAGTGCTGGTATGGCGACTTTTGTTATGAGCCAATATTATATCTCATGACATCACTCTCCTTCATCCACACAACTGTTCAGAAAGACAATCATGGCAAGGGGAGGATCCTGCTCCATCTTCTCATCTCTTGTCACTCCTTGTATGTTCAGGGAAGCCAAGAGAATAGAGAGTAATACAACTGGAAAGAGAAGAAGCAAGGCTGTGGGCCTCCACAAAGTGGACATAACATTGCTCCCTTGTTTGTATCTCATTTGGGGCATGGGAGAATAGCAGAAGCTGTCTTCAACTCCTCACACACACCCTTCATGCACTCACACAGGGTAGTTTTAGAAGAGAGACATACAAAAACCTTGCCCAATCACCCAGCTGGCTCTTTATCTTTCAAGAGAGTGATTAATATATGAAGATGTTATTTAAGGCCTGTATAGCTAGAAATAGTACCCCCCCCCCTCCGGGGAAATACAGACCACTGCTCTTTCTGCTGCTTTCCTTCAGTTAAACAAAGCCAACTCAGCAGAAGCTTGTGCATTACAATTTGTGCACGGAAGAGAGACTACTGTGCCTAAATATGTTCTGTATTTATGGCTTGTAATGAAAAGTCAGGGCATGGGGTCTGATCTTAAATCTAATAAAGTTCATGGAAGTCAGCGGGTTTTCAATCAAGCCAATTAAGCTAAAAGAGGCGGGGGGAACTTTTGTGGCTGAGCATCAGAAATTAGGAGGGGGAGAAATCAAATGGCTGATGGTCTTTGAAGTCTTCTTGTGCATTTCCCTTTGGTTGTCAAATTACAGCAAGTTAGATTATCCAATCACCTCATGGCCTCCAATATTTTTGGGGTTCCCCCCCACCTCCAAAGGGCTTAAGCAACCTAGAGAACTCCTTGTTGCCACAAATCTGTAGAGTCCTTTCCCCACATTAGTTTTCTTCCAGGCAAGCAGAAGAAGGAAGAGCCACTTACAGGATAAAGGATTTTAATTAATTGCAAGCTTAAAGTATTGTCATGAAAACAGATGAAGAGCCCTCATGGGCTTGTGCTGAAATTCCAAAGCAGTAGTTTTAGACACAATGAGTCTTTTCTTAGAACATTTCTATCATATTTTAGAGGGGGAGGAAAACTACACCAAGAGAACAGTGCACATTTGCACAGCTAATGATTCAAAATCAAGAGGATGCCAGCGTTGGGGTTTCACATTTAATCTTAATCTTGCTCCCATGTGCCCACATGTTGTTTATGTAGCCTGTAATTATGTGACCGATTAAAATTTCACACATGACATAATGCTGGGCCTTGAAGTTTTTTGTCACCATTTCAGACACAAATGATACATCAGGCAGCACCGGTTTTTCAATAACATTTCCACCAGCTAGGTCACCACAAGATCACAGCTGCCATTGTGATGGTCTGCTTGCCCCATCTCAGAAGGAAGTCTTGATTGAACTCCACCAACATTATTAAGGGATCAGAAAAGAGTCTTTACTATGATCTGACACATCCACCACCCTTATTTTCAGTTGAGCAATTCAACAAGTACCCAGGGAGAAATATGAAGCTTGTAATCTTCTTTTCTGTAGGTATCACCTCCCAAAACAGCAAGGTGAGGTGGGCTGAAGGTACAGTGGAATGTCCAGAAAGATGTCTGAATAATTCACAAGGGCTCCTCACGCCCAACCGTGTAAGGATAATCACACCATAAAACCAATTTCTCCCAATCTACATAATGATATTAGAAAAGAACACTTGTTAAGCAAAAGGACTTCTGAGCTTGGCATTATTGTGAAAAGAAAAAAAAAACCTTCGAAGTTGGCCAGATTTTGATCCAAAGAGGCTGTCTTGATATATCAAGAATGGTGCAAGCCCCTTGTGGGTCTACAGCTCAAGTCAGAGAAAGCAAGCAGCCTTTTTCAGACAGGCCTTTTGCAATTTTGCACAAAATGTCACCACAAAGGTAGTACTTTTTCATTTTCAGGCATAGGACACACACACACACACACAGAGGGGGAGAGGGAGAGAGAGAAAGCACAAATGGACTTACTGACTGAGCAAGAAGAAACAAACAACCAGTCCAATGGAACTGGTGTTTAATTGTCAATGCTGAATGAGCACTTTTATCGCAGTTTTGAATTTTTCACATTTACAGAAATGCTCAAAAGCCATCCAAAATTACCAACATCTCTCTAAGAAAATGTGCTCATTCATTCTGAGGGGGAAAAAGAAGAAAAATTCTTGTATTATCTCATCTCATCTCAAGACAACACATATACACAGATATTTCAGATCAAGATTTGTGTCTGTAGTTCTAATCCAGATCACAAATTCTTTAATTCTTTCATCCTCCTGGGTGAGTACTTTGCATGTAGCCTCCACTGTGTAGATCCCAGGCTTCTAATACAAGACAAAGCAGAGTACCAGAAGCCTAGATTTAGGCCAACCCAGCCATAAAGCAGCACTGAAGAAAACTGCCACCATAACATTTCTGAACTACAATTCTTCCATGGATTGGTTCGGCTCACTCGCCTTATGGGGAGGAATCTTGGTGGTTTTGAGAAAAATCATCCTTTCTTTTCCAGCCCCCATTGCCCCAAATGTGGCATGCCCTCATTAAAATTAAAAGTTTTTGAAAAGGAGTCCTACGTACAGTATGAGGTAGCCATCTTATACTGAATCAAGCCATCTGTGCAAATGGAACATATGTCTCCAAGATCTTAGAGTGAGAAATGTCCAATTTTGATCTTGTTCCTGGGAGCCTTTGAACTGGGGATGCTGAACCTGGATTTATTTCATTACAAGCATTTGCTCAATCTTGCAGCTCTGGACCTTTCTACACCTTACACTTTCTCTGTTTACTTTCAATGAAAGGTTCATTGCTTTGCCCACCCAGCCCAAAAATAACGAGACCAGACACAGGTGTTGGGTTTAAAACTTGGGTCACAACTTTATTAACTATTTAAAGTCATCCCCTAAAATGCAAGGGGGCCTACTGTAGTGCAATATTCTTTAATGTCTGGATAATCATCGATCTCCGGACATTTCCTATAGCAGGGTGAGCTCCTATTTCTGAATCATGCTGTCCGCTGTACAGCACGCCTTCAGGTGCTCTGTGACTTGGTACCCCCCAACCAACTGTCCCGCCGAGCCTTGTGACCCTAGGCAGGGAGCCGGTTGGGAGATCGTATCCTGTAAAACCCACCTCTCCTCTGACAGCCGATTGTCAGAACCTGACAGAGAGATGGCCAAAATGTTGTCAACACGTGTCAATCCTGAACTTCCCCCAAGCTTTTTTATCGCACTACCCACCACGGCATGGGGCTATTTATATGCCCCACGCCCTCCACCCAAGCTGAAAAATTCCGCTCCAAGGCCCCCTTGCAGGTCTTTCAGAAAAATGTCCGTCCCTAATTCAGACATATGAACGCCATCGCCCCTGAACAATTCAGGCCGATGAACGTTTATGTCTGGATGTTGGATCACTGTACCCAATCCAAACCGCATTGCACAACCTACCTCCCGATTCACTCCCCGTCTGGAGCGATCTATCCGACTTCGAACGCAGTCGGCTCTCCAGACCAGCCTAGGAATAATGTTCGACCAAAATATCCTCATTGAAGGAAAACTATCCTTCAATGTCTGCAGATCATGGACAATTTGTAAAATCAACGACTTGCCTTTTCTGATTATCAGATCATTCCCACCTAAATGAACCACCATTAGGTTGGGAGGTGCATGCTCAAAATTTGATAGGGCTAATCCCAAGAGCTCTGGCCATAACATGCCCCTCTTTCCTTTCCATTCAAGAGAGGCAAAGGCCCCCAAACCCAAATTACGTCCCCAACCTGTCCTCACGGCATGCTTCATGGCCCAGTGAACATAGCTGTGGCCATACACCACCACTCGCAGCCAAGAAAAAGCTGCCATGAGTCCTGTAAAAGAGAAACAGAGTCAAATCTATACTGGGAGGGAACACACATAAGCTTGAACCTATGCGAAGACCATCTCCCCAGTTTCTTAATTTGCTCCTCACCGTAGCCCAGGGCAGCAGCCATTGACGCTGCGCCAATGCGGAATGAATGAGTTCCAAATTTCCACCCCACAATGCCTGCTTCACGAAGACCTCGCGAAGTGATGCCTCAAAATTGATACCTCGTAAGGGGAGAACCATCACTGTGATGAAATAAATCACCACCCCTCAGCCGAAGAAACTCAGCTTTAACTGGGCAGAGCTCCTTTACAGAACAAGGCCCCAGCCTTATAATTTGACCCTTGCCAAACTGGTCAGTTTTTGATTGGTGGAGATGCAGCAAGACCCCATCTTTGGAGACAAGCAGGTCCTCCATCTGCAACGACGTACGGGAATTATCTAATTTTGATGCCCTCACCAACTCACTAATCCGAAAGGCCCCAAAGAACGTGCAAAGCGTTGCTGCCTTGAATAAAATATCCTCAAATTGGGGAGGGTCATGGGAGTGTGCACGTCTTCGCTCTTACCCCTCTCTTTGGACCAACCTTCAATCATCTTTTTAACCCTGAAGTCGTTGGCCAGATCTGGGTAACCGTGAGCCTTAGTATAAAATGCTAGGGCAGACATCTTGCTCTGAATGGTGCGTGGAGCCAAACATTTAAAATGTAGGTGAACAGCAAAGTGTTGCAAGTGGTCTACTGTTATAGGCCATGGTCTGCCCATGCCTTCATTTGCACAAAAGGCAAAAAACTCTTTGCATGCTGCTGCATAGCTGCGCCTGGTACTTGGAGCGATGGCTAAACCTATGGCCCTGTTGGCTTCAATTCTCCAAGGCTCTATACCTCTTCGGGCAATATCTCTGGTCGAAGTTGAGCCTCCGGGGCCAACGCCCTGAACCGGTAGATCTGTTGATGGGACAGGGCATCAGCCAGCTCATTCTCAACACCTGGTACTTGACAAGCCTGAAAAACTATATTGTACTCCAGGCAACGTAATGTGAAGGCTCTCACGAGTCTCATGACCCTCCATGACTTAGACGAGAGGGTGTTCACTACATGAACTACTGCCATATTGTCACACCAGAAGGTGACTGAGGAGTTGGCCCAAACCTCGGCCCACAGCCATAGAGCCCCCAGTATGGGGGAAAACTCTACAAATGTGAGATCACGGATGACTTCGGAGTCACTCCATGCCTTGGGCCACAGACTGGCACACCAATGGCATCTAAAGTAAATGCCATAGCCAAAAGATCCGGCAGCGTCTGAGTGAACTTGGAAGTCAGCTCGTAAGTGAAGTTCATCTCACCGAAATGAAATCCCATTGAACTGCTCCAAGAAACGCAACCATGTGCAAAGGTCATCTTTCATGTCCGCTGACATTTTTCTCATATGATGTGGCCTCTTTAAACCACTCATGGCTCCGCTGAGCCTCCTCAAAAAAGCCCTGCCTGGTGCGATGACCTTACAGGCAAAATTAAGGTGGCCAATGACCTCCTGCAATTCCTTCAAAGTAACTTTTTTACGCTGCAATAAGCTTCTGATTCGGATCCACAAATCCGTTAATTTAGCCTCAGGCAACCTGCTGGATTGCTGAACTGTATCCAGTTCAATCCCCAAAAAGGTAATAATCATAGCAGGGCCTTCAGTTTTCTCATCCGCCAAGGGAACACCCAACTCCCTTGTGAGGATCTGAAAGGTCCTCATGTTTCCCACAAAATAAGAAATCATCTAAATAATGGACAACATGGGTCAACCCTGCCCTTCGCCGCAGCGCCCACTCCAAAAATGAACTAAAGCGCTCAAAAGCAGTGCAGGAAATTGAACATCCCATGGGCAGTGCCCTATCCATATAAAACAGGCCCTCAAATTGAAAACCCAATAACTTAAAGTCATCAGAATGAACTGGCAGCAAACGGAACGCCGACTTAATGTCAGCCTTCCCCAGCTCAGCCCCATTGCCGCAGGCCCGAACCATACATATTGCAGCATCAAAAGATGTGTACCACACCGTGCACAGTTCCTGCGGAATCATGTCGTTGACAGATTCCCCTTCAGGGTATGATAAATGGTGAATTAAACAAAACTCTCCTGGCGTCTTTTTAGGGATGACTCCCAAAAGGGGAGATATGCAAATTTGGGACTGGAGGCTCCACAAAGGGACCAGTTACCCTCCCTTCAGCTACCTCCTTCTGAATCTTCCGTCTCACTACATCTTCCATGCCTCTGACAGACTTTAAATTATTTGCCGAAGTTGCATATCTATTACCCTGAAAAGGGATTCTGAATCCCAATGTAAAACCGCTTAACAAATAACTAGCGGCCTAACGATCAGGGTAGAGCTGCAGCCAGGCTTCCAGTACTGCCACCTTAATTGGACTGGGGCCCTTGTGAAGACGTGGCTGGACCTGCAGTTGGCTTCTTTGGTTCCCCTCCATCTTTGCCTCCCCCTGTCCCAGGGCGACCTCTGAAGCAGGATATGGTACTGTAATTGCCCCCGCATAAAGAGCACACGTGCCGAAATCTGCACGGCTTATGACTGCAGAAACCCTTCACGTTAAACTCCCAGCAAACCAGGTGGGGTTCAACCCCCTGGCCCACCGAAACACGGGAAGCATTAAAATTACTTGACCTCTGAACCAAGTGTCCACTATCAAAGCGCTCACCTGACATGGGGTGATATGGGGTCATTAGCTGTAGCCAGAGCCCCTGATGATGAACATCCCAGCGCATCTGGGGGTTAATTGTAGCCCTCATTCTAAAACCTTGATCATAAAGCAGCCAGGCCGGGCCTGGGAAGTCCACATACATTCGATAAATAAGGTCCAGATATTGCAAAAGGGCAAAAGCCCGGTCTGGATACGCTTTAACTATGGTGCCAGCGTAAATTAAGAAACCCGGCAGCCAGTTAGCCCAGCACCTATCTGCCTTTTTCTTCTTAAAACGCTCCTTTTCTTCCTCCTTGCTGCCTTTCTTCTCTTCCACCTCTCTGTTCAACAGCTCGAATACATCTATGTATTCGCCTCACCAAATTTTCTCTATAGTTGCCGGTAAAAGGTGGTCCCCTAAAGGCAAAGACTGGTCACCGCATGGCAGTGCGCTTCAGGCTACTGAGTTGTAGCCTGTGTTTGGGATCACAGGGCAATTGAACTGGTGAGAAACCCCGGCAAAACCCGGCCCCGGGCATGTTGACAAACTCTAAGGATATGGGGCCAACCAAGGCTTCAAAGCCGGAGGAGGCCCCACCAAATTGTCTCAGCTCGGCCATTCTGCACGCTTTGGACTCCCTGCTTGACCTCCTGGGCGTAGCAGCACCAGCTGCCTCCCTAGCTAACGCTCTCTTCCTTTTCAGCTCACTTAATTTAGCTAGAATAGCGCTGTACTCAGGCCACTCTTCCTCGTCAGATGAAGAAAGTGCGGGAGTCACTCTGGCAGGAGTCCTCCGCTTCGCTCACTGTTTACCTTTTTTCCACCCTGTCCTTTTTGATGCCATGTTAGCTAAGTATCAGAAATATCAGTAACTGCTGCCCACAGTACGCCAAATGAATTTATCTATATTGACCTACTGACAAATATTTGTGCTCTTATTTTAAATTATTTCAAATTACCAATCCTAATTCTTTTAGTTTGTTTATTTAGTTAGTTACTAATAATTTTATTATTCCCCCCTTTTTTTTCTTTTTATATAACTAATTAACCTGCAGTTGCTGTGCAACCCAGCAGGGGGTGCTGCAGAAGGCAACTGTTCTGCTGCTTGCTTTTCTTTTCTTTTTTAATGTGTATAAGCAGACAAACCAGCCAACAGGTGGCACTGCCCCCAATCTGGTACTGGCTCCCTATCAATTAATATCAACTTTTTCCCCTTTCAAAATAAAAATGAGCCTTCAAAAACCAGGGACAAAATGGGGGGGGGGTGAGTGGGAGAGGAGGGAGGGTAGGGAAGGAGATGGAAGACAACTGCACTTTAACCTTACAATAAAATACTTCCCTTTGATTAACTAACTAACTAACGATTACAATTAAATCAAATCTTAAAACTTTAAATATGAACTAAAGCCTCCCCTACTCCACACCCAACGAGATGCTCATTATGCAGAACAACAAGCGACAATACAAAGAACCCAATCAAACGGAGAATTAAGAAGGGGGGGATCGGCAGGGGAAAAAAACCCGCTCCCCCGAAGCAACAACAAAACCCTGCTGCTTAACACCAGAAAGGAAGCTTAATATGAATGAAAAGTAAACTTAGGTAACAGCTGAGAAGCGCCCTGATCGTCCGCTGGAGGATGGAGCCACGCGGGCGAAAATGAAACCGCTCGTTTTCGCCAACCGCACCAGACTCCTTGCTGGAAAGGCAACAAAAGAGGCTGCCTTAGAGGGACCCAGCCTTTTTAAGGGCTTCATCCCTCCTCCCCCTAAAGCCTGCATCATCCGTGACACTTGTGTCCGTGCGAGTGGGCAAAGCCTCCTGAAATGGCGACCCGGCGCCATTTTGGAGAGGTCATTCTAGAGAAGTGTGACACAATAATACCATATTCTCCCCAGCTTCATATATGAAAATAGGGGCCCAGTAGGATATCAGTAAGATTCCAGTTGTCCTATATTGTAAACGTTCAAACTGAACATCACAAACTGCAGTAAATGGAACAGCTGGCTGCACAGGTGCACCTTAATATTCATCCATGTGCATTTACCTGCCATGTGCGCTAAATTCCAAATGCAGCCTCCACATATTCCAATATATAAATTCTAGAAAACTGGGGTGGAGACAGGAATGTAAAGACTGGAGAATCAAGTGCATATAGGTGCAATCCATTACCAGAACATCCCCCAAAAGCTTTGGTGATGATATTCCATGTCAAGAACCAGGAATTGTTCCTTGCTATCCAGTACAAAACATCATAAATACCACAATCAAATGAAAAACAGTGACTTAGGAAGGCTCCCCAATGGTGCTCTTTCTTTGGATCAGAATTCTGGTATCTGTAAAACGATGATGCAGTTTTGAATCCCACCCCCAAAACAATATGAGTATGTTTGTTACTCATATGTTGAAACCATACTGTAGTATTGTTTCAGCTGAGTACCACTCAAAATCAAGAGGCATACACACCCCTGACTTCTAGTTTCCATTTAAAAGGTACTATATCCTGATTTGAGAGGACCTTGACAAAGGCCTGCTGGTGGCTCTCTTGTAATGGTCTTCTTTCAAAAATATAGGGCAATTGTGGTGTTGGCAACAGTACTCCATTGATGGTTTATACATCTGCCATTTTAAATTCCTATGGAGACAGGGGGTGCCCAATGCAGTCTCATGCCAACATTTACATGATAGTCCTCAAATATAGGCATCTAATGTAGTGAGACAAGGTAGGCATCAGCATCTTTGGTTTCTGGCAGTCAACTAAAGATGGGGAGTGCTTTTAGCAGTTTAAAATCACAGCAGAAGATTTTCTCCTTACAAAGGTTGGGCCAGAAGCTCCAGCATCGTAAGGCACACAGGAAGACACCAGGAATAAGTGCAGAGAATATTTACTTACTGTACATATTTACATAATGCTCACAGGAACATAAACATAGGCATTCAGCAGTCAAAATAGAACTGTGAAGGGCACACTAACCACCCTCTTAATTTATACTACCCCCAACCAATCAAATTAGTGGTTCACCTCATGGTAGTTAATTCCACATGGCTGTGTCCTTCTCACGTAGGCAGTGACTAAATAACTCCACCTGCACTAACCAATTGTTAATTACATTTCTTCTTCTTAAAGACCTAACAGTCCCCTCCTTAATTAACAATTGCGTTAGCATACATTTATTTCATTACATTCATTTCTTTAACACCAAGTGCCTCTACTGCTTCTTTATGTTTTTGGAATGTAAGAGGCTTCATGAAAACATCAGCTTGGTTTTGTGACAATGGACAATATTGCAATTTTATTTGTTTTGCTTTTACAGCCTCTCTGACGTGGCAAAATCTGATGTCAATATGCTTTGACCTGCCTTTTACTTTCTCCAATGTAGC